>OX421962.1:15734853-20534853 GCA_949128115.1 Anaspis maculata
GGCACAAGGGGGCCCAGTGAAGCTTCATATAACATACGAAAGAAAAAGAGGACTTACTGGAAGACTCCATACTACACTTGAGGACACAAGGTGTCGGTGTCCAAAGTCACATGAAGGCACAAGGTGCTTACTAACTAATGCTCCCAAAGCCTTTTGGAAAAATGGAAGAGGCTTCTAAAGACGTTGAAGAAACAAGGGGCCAAAGGGAGCTCTGGATAATACAAGAAGGCAAAAGGTGGCTTACTGGATTTCTGAAAACCGGGAAAAACACAAAGGGGCTAATTAGGGCTTCATATTCTTTTGAGGACATAAGAGCTCCAAATATCACATGAAGGCTTGAGGTGTTCACTAATGCTCCGAAAGCCATGAAAGATGTGAGAGATCGGCAGGGCTTCAAGTGATATTGAAGTGTAGTAGCTCCAGAACAGCTTCTGATGGCAGGGAATACTGCAGGAGTCGTTGGCATGAGCAACAGCGAAGAAATTTGAAGGAAGGAAGGAAACTGAATTCTGGATTAGTCAAGTTTTTCTTTGGTACAAAAATTAATCTCACACACTGAAAATGGCTGCCTCTTTTCTTTTGTCTTATTTCAAACCTAATTCCACAAACCCCGATCCAAAAAAGATATTTTGGCCTGTATAACTGGTTGCCTACAGCCACTAGCCAAGATTCTCAAATCTTGATAAATAAATCAGAACTCAAACGTTTTGAGCTTGCTTTTTTATCTTCTTCTGTGCATTTTTGTCCATGTACAATCCAGCTCAGCTCTACATTTCCAAATTTGATTCAATTCTTTGTTTGACAAATGCCAATCGTCAGTCGTCACTCTAGACACGTGTCTGTTTACGCCAAAGACGTCTATACTAACTGGACAAGAAGCTTGGCTGGTTTTGACGTGAAAAGGTGAAGCTGAGATTTGACAATCCCGACGGGCAAAGTGTCACCCGTAACCATAGTGACGTTCAATCGGAGCACACCAGAGCACACTCGAAACTGTCGTTCAAAAGTTTGCTGCCAGGCCCGGTCTTTCGCCCGGTCTTGTAAAATGATACCAATTAGTCAATTACTTGCAACAAAAAGTGTGTTATGTTACGGGGTCCGCTTGTTGTGAACACTATTGGGCTTACGCAGCATAATTAACGATAATTCGCCACAGAAAATAGCTAATATTCACCATGGATGCACAAGAGGCTGGCGGCGTCCGTCACGAATGTCACGATGACAATCCCGACGGGCACAGCGTCAGATCAAGCTTCAAGATGGCAGCGAAGTTTCTTATCCAGCCAGTAGTATTGACATCCTTGGTTCACGCCGTCAAATATTCTACCATTAGAGACCGAGTTTGTTACCGAAGCTAATTTGCTCCGGAGCAAATTTGACTTTCTTGCAACGGGGGGTAACAGCTTCACGCCCTTGAGTTGGAAACTAACTCATAGAAACATTTAAAATGTCATAACAAGTCCGCAGGGCTTGAGGGGCAGCTCAGACTGGCTCACTTGAATGAGTTAATGAGCTCGCTCACTAGTCTCAGGGTCTGTGAGTTTGCTGATTTGGTGATCAAAAATGATCTTGATATAGGTGTGGGGTGAAGTTCGATTCATTTCCCAGTGCATCAAGTAGCATGGGAGATTTTTAATTTCTTGGCTTTTTGAAATTTTCCAAAATTTCTATGTTGGTCCAAGGTGCATGTCGTGATGGTTCAAAATTTGAACTTAACAGTGTGATTACATAATTTCATAGAAATAAATAGAAAGTCATCACAAAACAAGGCCATGATACCTACAAAATTACTGGCGTGTGTTCTGGAGCCTCAGCTCAACGGGATCTTGCGCTAGGAGTTTTATGACAGGCACCTCCAATAATCTTGTGCTCAAAAAGACACAATGTAATGTAATGTAAACGTGATATTTTTCAATGCTTTACACAATATGTACAATATCGTTGCCCAAGTCAATAAAATAAATGACTATATAAAATTCATGTACCTACGCATGAAAAATATTTACGACAGTCGAAAAGCAAACTATTTACAAGTACAAGTAACAGATTAAAAAGTCAATAGTGAAGCCGATGCGAATCCACTGATCGAGTTATATGCTTCTTTCTGGGCATTTCGAATTGTAGTTGGTGTTTTCTTTGGATACTCAAGCTGTTTAAGACACCAGGCTCATTTCCCCTAATTTTTCCTCAGATTTTTGACCATTGATGTAATCTAGTACCTTGCGCATTGCAATTCTTGCCACATTTATAGCAAACTTTATTGGGCCACTAGCAATTTTGACCCACATGTCCACCCAGCATCATTCACTTGTGACACATGGCATCTACCATGATGCTTTATCCTTCTGTTTGAACGGTCTTTGTCTCAAGCTCCCATAAGTTTTTGTGACTTGAACAAAAGTTGGTTGTGACCCCAGTTGTGACATTAGTGCGGCGGTGGTTTATGTTGAAAATGCGTGAGCAGGGAATGTGCTTTCCAACTCCACCACTCCTCCGTGTTACGTGTTATCATATAGTATGTTCACTTGTACCGTGATTCTAGTCGGCTGTGAGATTTTGTTTTCAAGTTTCCAAATCTGAAATATAGAAAATCCCCAAAACTTTGCGTTTGGCTGCTCTGGCTTCATTCAGCGTTCGTCGTTCGAACCACTTTTGGAACACTTACGCATTTCCTCTGCAGATAGACGGAACATTTTTGCGAGACGTAATGTCTGACGCTTTTTTCCATTTTATTGGAAAATGTAGTGATTTTCGACCTGTTTTTAATTTTTGCCAATAAACAAATAAAGCAAAGCAGCTTTGACATTCGACAGGTGTCAAAAATATTTCTATCCTCCCAAAGCCGGTTCAACTTTAGGTTGATTCAAACTAAAAAAGTACTAGGCCTTCGTCCAAAAAAAGGGGTCCCATGGAATCATCAATCCTTTCACCTCTTCCAGTCGAAAAGACACGTCGAAAAGACACGCCGAACCATAAAGAACTATTGGCAAGACAAGGAACACTCCAGCGGGCCTGCTGTTGCAGCAGAATTTACGTGTAAAAAAATTTATCAACCGAGTTTCAAATAAACCCAGCCGCTCAAAGTTGCGTATTGGACCAAGATTCATGTGAATATCTCCAGTTTGCAATTTGCTCTCGTTTTGGAGCTTGAAGGAACGAGTTTTCATCGAGCTTGAATGGCCGCCGTCAAGATGACCTTGATTGGAGGCGACCCCGTAGGGTTCTGGTGTCTAAATGACGGTAATACAGCTCTGCGCCCCCCTAGTTGCATTTCCACGTATGATAAGGTCAGTTTTCCAAGATTTTAATATCAATTTGATAAGAAATATAACTTCACCAGAGAAGTCGGTATCATACCAGTTAGAAAGGCGGCAAGCCTACAATGCTAAAACAAAAAATTTGCCCAGCCAACTAGAGTCACAGTACAAGTGAACCTACTAAAGCATCCTTGGCTTTGTTATGCCAGAGTTACTTTTCAATATGGTGCTGGTATCGAATCATCCTAATTAAATTTTGATGAACGACATTTGTCCAGGAGCAGGTGGCTTCCCTCAGCGCTACCTCCACTCGACCTTGACTGATTGATGGACCTGGGGTTGAAGTCATCGTCTCCTAAGGGGGAAGTGAGTACCTACCTATTACGTTTTCAACACTTTGTTTTCTCCAAGGGGCGACCTCGAGAGGACTGCTGCCGAGGAGGATCTTGGCTGCTGACGTGGGAGCAGCAAATCATCCTTGTTGTGCAGGACCGGTGTAGGCAGGAGAAATGGGACCCGGTGAAGCAGCAAACTCTGCGAATTCTCTAGTCTCAAAATCAAAGTGGCAGCAGCTGGTGCAAGAGCCGCAAGAGCGGTCGTCAAGAAGTGTCCTGTCCCGTCCCGTAGTACTCAGTGTCTATTCCATTTATTTATACCTCTCCAGTGGTGGTGAGGTGTACGAAAGAGGTGAGTGCCATCGATCGTGCTGCAAGTCGTGTCTTGTCGTAACAAAACAGAAGTTCTTCCTTCATGCTTTTTGTAAACACGGAGGCAGTGGAGCAGCTCACCTCAACACTCGGCACTTCAAAAACTAGAATTACTAGGGTCTTCGCTGAATTCTCTCTCATTTTTCAGCTCTCGAGAGAAAAATTATGAAACCCCTCGCGATCGCCGTAAGTAGGTACAACTTCTAATACTTCGAGTGAGTACAAACATGATCATCAAAGCTTCAAAACGGAACCGACCTACAGATCCTTGTTCCCTGCTAATATCAACACCGCAACACCACACAAACCGTAAGCAATATCGGTGCCATCGGGCATGGGAGAGCCACACGAGGTAGGTAGTAGTAGTTACACGCGCGGTAAAACAGCATGGAAGGGGGGGGTCTCTCCACCAACACACTAGTGGGGCTTTCGTGCCGCCCTCCCAGCAGGAACAGGCACTGAATTCCTCCTGCTGGCCGGCGGTGTTCCCGCAGTCTACGCCTGAGCGTCGCGACGTTCGCAGCGTGATACCGTCACGACGACCGATTTTCAGACATCGCGCGTCCGCTCTTCCTCTCTGCTTTCGGAGCTTCTGTGTGCCCGCCCGGCGGAAATGTTTTCGGTCGGCGTGCCGTCGTGTTCCCTTTGAAAACCTTTCCGGTTTCAAAGCCGAGTTTCCAAAAAAAAAAAGAATGTAAATTTTTTCCTCGTTTTGTACGATCTATATGAAAATAAAAAAAATGTGTGTGTGCGGTGGTGCTTTGTGGTGTCGGTTCGCGTTCCGTGTTTGTTGTTGTTGATTTATTCCACTGGGCTATTATTCCTCTGCGGCTTCGACTCAATCGAACGGTCGGTATAATAGCTGTAGTACACAATTATTTACTTACTAAGGCCATAACAGTGCTGTTTAGTTGTAACCGAGTTGTAACTCTGGAGCTGTAATAATAAGGAGGTATTGCCGCTGTGTGTGGTTTGCTGAAAGCATCTTTTCATGGGCCGCAAATAATACATAAATTAGGATTATAAAAGCGGGTCGTTAAGGGTGCTTGTGCGGTGTGCTTCGGTTAGTTGGGAGAGAGCTAGTGCTCTAGCCAGTTTTTACGACCCAGGTTCCGCAATGGGCTCTTTGGCTTCCTGCTGTGCTTTGATGGCTGGCTCCGCAGGCAGGCAGGCAGGCAAGCCGCCGCGCCGCGACGCTGCTAGACGTCGGGGCGCTAACTTTAGCACCTGCGGCAGTGGCGGCGTCGCGACGTCGTGATTCATGCGGTTTCGCCAAGATTTCTTTTTGTTACAATGCAAGGCTCAGCTGAGAATTTTGAGAATGATCTTTGCTTTGGCTGCACATTTTTCCACATTGTACCGGCTTCGCCAACAGGAAAAGCTAATTGGGGACTAGGATACATACACGACACGTGTCTCCTAATTGTCGTTTCAGAACAGTACTACGTGTATGAAATCTTGAGTTATGAAGGATCAAAGGGTGATCTGGGGGGTGATCCTTCGAACCCTTCTCCCTTCTAGCTCTTTATTTCAAAATTATCCAGTCAACTGTTGATGGTAGAATAACGAATAAAAAATATCAACTACTGAGTATGTTCTGGATTTGAATTTTCATTCACTATACAGGCTAAGTCGTAAAGTGAAAAAATCAAATTTCTCTGAAAGAAATCCTCCCAAGCAAAGTCCTTGGTACGAAACCGTGTTATCTTTTTCTCCACACCAATTTAGCTACCAGTCGAATGGCTTGAAAGCATTTTGAGGAAGAATAATTCTCGCGGTTTCCTGACTCGTCCAGTATTGAAAACAGAAATTCAATACGCCTCCAATGGTTGATAACGGGTGTTTTTTTTATAGGTATAGAACTTCAATCAGCGATAGCGTTGGTGCTTTGGAAGATTTTGCCGTCATTTTTTCATCTAAATATTTATTAAGGCTTGCCATTTGATCATGCACATGCACAATCGCACAACTCCAGACAGTTTTTCAAAAATGATCATAAAACTTGTTTTTTTATACGGAATGTTCGTGTCTTTTGTGGATTTTTTTTTCCAATTTCCAATCACCGGCCGATAAGATTTTGTATTTCAACTTCCTTAGACTTCTTTCATTTGGGGCTTGTGGAGTCTTTGGCTTTCCTGAATGAGTCCCAAGCTGTCCAGGGGCTTGGGGACAATATCGTTTGCCGTATTAGTTAGATAGAGCCCGATCCTTGCCAAGAAGCTACCCGAAATTGAACCTTTCTAAATTGGAATTTGCATGAAATAATAATTTTGAGCTGCCGTGCGATTGTGCGTGAGTATGAGCAAATGGCAAGCCTTCATGAGTAATTATATGAAAAAATGACGGCAAAATCTTCCCAAGCACCAACGCTATCGCTGATTGAAGTTCTATACCTCTAAAAAAAATACCCTTTATTTGTTTTTGGTGATTCTGTCACCAACAGTTAGTATAATCTTTCGAAATAACGTGTAATTGAACCAAATTTCTTCACAAAATAAGTGTCAACCTACGTCAAAGTTTGATTTCCGATTTCGAAACAAGAGAACTTTTTTAGCTGTGGCCGATTTTGATTCTGTCGAGGTTGAAATGTTTGGAATGTTTGATGATGGTGCCCAATTTTTCGAATATTTATTCATATTTTAGAGAAGTAGATAATTGCGTCCAGGCGTTTATTTTTCAAAGAGCTTTTTTTTTACTGCTAGAAACCAAAATCCCATTTCAAACGATTTTTCTCAGTGTACCTAAGTAAGTAAACAAAAAGATCAAGTAGCTTTGGATTTCGAGTCGAAGGCATCTACGCCATCTCTATTATGAATGGCATTTGCATGAACATCGGAACCGTGAAAATTGTGTAATCTGTCTGATTTGAAATTTGATCATTTTTTGTGGTTTCCAGTCAAAACTAAGGTACGGGTAGTGGAAGCGGGCCATGAACAGTCCAAAATCAGAGAAAGGTGAAACAATCCAAAACTTGAGTGACAGCTGTCATCACTGACAGTTCTCATTATTTGACCATGGCAAACATCGAAGTCGTGCTTTAGCGACGCAGCGGTTTGAACCGTATCTAAAATGTTTCGAAGAGTTCTTAGTAAGTTCTTGGTACAATTCCGCGAAAATGATCAACTCTGTAGCAAGATTTTGTCCAAATTTTGAAGCGGGAATTGTGCAAAATCAAACAATTTGGTATTGATGACTTGCAGAAAAAAAAATCACCTCGAAATTCGTCAGTTTTATAGCGTGAACTTTGCTGAATTTATCAATTTTTGATTGAGAATCTCATTGGATTCATCAATTTCGAAGTGAGAATTTTGTTGAATTCATGAAAATTGCAGGTGAAAGATTTGAGCGGTGGTAGCCGAGTGGTACAGGTGATGGCAAGCCAAACCATTCGCGCTGCCCTGTGTGGGTTCGAATCCTACTTCATCCATGGATATTTTGTGCTGTCCCCGAGGTTGCATGGTAGAGCAGCTTATAGCTGAATGCCGCCTCGTAAAATAAGACAATTAAATAAAAAAAAATAAAATAAAATAAAAATAAATTTAGTGTTTAAGTTTTGTTGAGGCAAAAACTTGCCTGAGGCAAGACCAGTCCCATGAAAGCAGAATAAGCTTGAGCTATATTTGTTAGATCAATCTGTTACAGGCGAGGTTACAGGTAACCTTTGTCGGCATGACAGTCACTCTAGTTCATACTTGCGTATAAGTCTTCCTTTTTGAAAGTAACCTAACCTCAAACCTAACCCAAGTGTTATCTTTTTCACACAACCATTTTTTACCTTTTTTTTTCCACTTGATCGCGGTCAGCTCTTGCCGTAACTTCGATTTTGATAGGTGAGTACTTATTCGGATTGTTCAATTTTCGAATTTCGTTATTTTAAATCTTGAGGCGTTTCTGAAGACACCATAGCACTCGTAATTCTTAACACGTTCCCTGTCTAATGAGCCATAATTGGCTTACGCAAAAATAGATTATGCGGACACAAAAGCCCTGTGTCCGCATATGGCTCACATCCAATTGAATCTAAATACGAGTACCGTTATATTTCGTGGACTCTGAATTTCATCACTATATAAGTCCACTTGTACTGGGACTCAAATACAGATAGTTCAGTGTGCCAATGAGCCATATTCAGCTCATGGGACGTGGCATGGCAGCTTTTAGTGTAGTATGAGCCGTATACGGCTCATAGGACTCAGGAGTAACCAGTACTACAATTTCAGCATCCACCTAAATTATTATGAACCACAAGTGGCTCATTGGACTCTATCGACTTGCGGAGTTGAACAGAGTCCAATGTACCACATGGAAATGGCACATAAAAAAGCGCGGGACTTTGGAGCTTGGCTATGTAATTTCCACATGGACAGTGAACGTTTTAAAACATTGAAATCAGTATAAATAAAAAACAATTCAGATTCAGGATATATCTTATGTTTGAAAATCAAGATACAATAAACATATTTTAAAAATTATATAATTTGAACAGGAAAAATCACAGTGGTTCCCAAAAACACTCAATCAAAGTATGACCTGATAGTATGTAAACTGGGTCAAAATTGGAGCGGATCACACTTGAATTTTGGACTCGAATAAAACAAGAATGTCTTCAGGAAAAATTTGTTCATTTCGAGAACTTCTGTATAATGACAGAATAAAACTTGGAGTGAATATATACAAATTTTATTGAAAAAATTACACCTTCTCAACATTTTGAGCTGCAAAAACAAAAGATTCTCAAACATAGGTAACTTTTGCAACAATAATAATCTAAAGGATATAATTATAATACAATATTATAAAGTGAGGGAACAATTAACAATATAACAATCATCAATAACAGAATAAAAGTGTGAAAGTGTAAATGTGCAATGTAAAGTGTGAAATGCTGTGTATATGTATAAAAATCTCAAGAATATAGATGGTTACGTGAAATACAAGAGTATTTAGTATTAAGTATTTAGAGTACAAGTTTTCATCTTCATTCAGTGAGTGGGTGGTCCACTCCAGTTTGGGACCACTTCAATGAAACGTACTTTAACGTCGATGCGAGATAATGTTTCTGTGATACTCTCAAGTTGAACTGCACGTTCTGCTGTAGTCATCATTTTCTCTGGCAAACGAACGTCTACCCTCTTTAGTATTGGCGCCATTTTTTCTGCAATACTAAAAAAAATTTTTGTAAAAAAACACTAGCAAAAAGTTGATGCATTTTGAAATTGAAACTTACCTCATAAGATTTGGGTTGAAAAAATCGTAGTCACTTAAACATAGAGTTTCCAAACTTCCTTGTTGGATTATCTGGTCCATGATGGCTGGCATTCTCAAGAACCGTAGTGATGTCCCAAAATACTTCAAATTTCCGGCGCGATGAAAGAGAATTTCAAGCGATTCCACAATTTTTGCAAGGCCGCTTTTTTTGGAACTCTCATTAGCCAATTCTGTGTAGTCAGCTCCTACCAGTACCAATTTTTCTACGGTTTCAGGTATGTACTCGCAGATGGCACGTAGCAAATGTGCAGACAGTTTGCATTTAGCCAGATTCAATTCTCTCACATGTTTGCAGCCGTTGAAGAACTGTTGAATGTCATCGACACTATTTCCGCGAAAGTTCGCCCATTCCATGGACAACACTTCCAGGCTCTTGTGTTTAGAGATAGCTTTTATCATTTTGAATTTGAGACTCAGTTTGTTGGAGTCCAGTATCAGTTCTTTCGTTCTGCATTTCTCCACCATATACAATACGTCCTTGTAGTCGTACCGGCCTGTATCCAACCTCCTTCCAAATCCCGTCAGGTCGAGCTTTTCAAGCGTCTTATAGAAACAGAACGCTTTTGGTCCTAGATGATATTGATGAACATCAGGAATCTAGTAGAAATAAAGAAACAAAATAGTTAGGTACTTCATGTAGGTGAGCTTTGTTTTCAAGACATCGTCGATTAAAATTTGTGGATCGATACTATGGTACAGATCTCGGCAGAGAAAATAATAATACTTACACAACTCCAGGATAAATCTAGTTCCTTGATCGGAAATGGACTCGTTAAGAGCATTTCCATTTCGGAAATGGTGATCTCTTCATCAGTTAAAGGAATTCTCTTCCACAGCCTTTTGTCGCCGCACACCCTTTGGAACCTTTGGCTGACCTTGGCCAACGCGCACAAGTCGAATTCGGAGAGAAGTGAGACTATTTTGTACAATATCTCGTCTGGCATGTAGTCGAAATTGATCATAGTTTGCTCCTGGAACATAATTCATAAGGTTAGTAGGGTGGAATAGCAGGTACATTTCAAGTTATAAGTGAGAGAAATAAGTCATTATCAACAAGTGAGATGTTTGATAAACGAGAGCCCTTGCTCGAGTGTCTAGTATTTACACGTGCTTCTATCTTATGACTAAAGTCATTTCGCTACGAAAATAAAGACTGACTACTGACTCAACCCACTCTTAACAATTCATGGAGCAAATGAAGAGCGAACCGCTTCAAGGCTGTATAATATGCCGAAAGATCCGTAGGCCGGAAGAACTTTTTTTTTATAACCACTCTCAACACTCACAAAATCAAAATTTCACACACGTGCATCCTAATTTGAATTCTCCTTAAATTTGCGCAACAAAGGGATGGAACTTTGGGTTTCCATATAAAGCTGAGTAAAATAGGGATGATATGCTGTTTTCGGCGGCAAAAGGAGGAGGAATCTGGGAAAAAGTTCTATCGGCGCATAGCCCCTGAATATTTTGCTATGTACGAGTACTTACAGCCTTGAGCGGGGATAAAGGTAGATAAATATCAGGTCAGTATAAAAATTAATATAAAATGAATACGAATTTATTGAAGTCTTGAAGCTTTTTTTTTATGAAAATATTGGAGTGGAGGGTGAGGCTTCGCTTCCTTCCATCTTCATCATCTGATCAGGTTCTAGTGAAACTTGTTCGAACAGACCCCAGAGAAATAATTAATTCACCATTGCATCTCAAGTTTTTGTATTCTGTACAGAATCGCAGGAATAACCTGTTATTTATTTTATTTTATATCGAAATGTTGAGCAAATTTGATGAAACTTCGGGTTTCCAATTTCCATATAAAGCTTAGTAAAATAGGAGTGATATGCTGTTTTCGGCGGCAGAAGGAGGGGGAATCTGGAAAAAAGTTCCTTCGGCGCACAGCCCCTGAATATTTTGCTATGTACGAGTACTTACAGCCCTGAGCGGGGATATAGGTAGATAAATATCAGGTCAGTATGAAAATTAATATAAAATAAATACTCACAGGTTGCGACATTGTTAACTGGTTTGGAATAATTCTCACAAATTGCACGTATATCGACGATGTTCACAGAACGACTGCAAAAAGGGAACTGATGGATGCAAAGCGGACCCCGAACCGTAAAGGTACCTGAACTAGTGTAACAATAAAAGCCCCCCTTAATTGTCCTCTTCAATTCTTAGAAATGGATATTTGCCAAAGTATAAACAAAAAGAAAGAAGTATAGGGCAAAGCGTGGCACAGACCTGTGTTGAACTGAACAATGAACATGCATATACAGGCTGTTCTGAAAATTGCGCTTCAGAGTCCAAAGCAGTTCAGGTTTCGGTTTCTTCCATCTTTATCATCTGATCAGGTTCTAGTTAAACTTGTTCGCACAGACCTCAGAGAAATAATTAATTTACCATTGCACCTCAAGTTTTTGTATTCTGTACAGAATCGCAGGAATAACCAGTTATTAATTCGATTTTATATCGAAATGTTGAGCAAATTTGATGAAACTTCAAGTTTTCAATTTCCATATAAAGCTAAGTAAAATGTGGATGATATGCTGTTTTCGGCGGCAGAAGGAGGAATCTGGAAAAAAGTTCCTTTGGCGCACAGCCCCTAAATATTTTGCTATGTACGAGTACTCACAGCCCTAAGCGGGGATATAGGTAGATAAATATCAGGTCAGTATAAAAGATATTGTAAAATGAATACTTACAGGTTGCGACATTGTTAACTGGTTTGGAATAATTCTCACAAATTGCACGTATATCGACGATGTTCACAGAACGATAGCAAAAAGGGAACTGATGAAGGCAAAGCGGACCCCGGACCGTAAAAGTACCTGAACTGGTGTAACAATAAGAGCTCCCCTCAATTGTTCTCTTCAATTCTTAGAAATGCATATTTGCCAAGGTATATAACAATAACAACAACAAAAGTTCATTTAAACCTTTGTGGCCACAGGTGCTCACAGGGGATGAGGCAAGTCACAAAAAAAAAGTGTATAAGACGACACAGATGGGTAAAACTTCAATAATCAATTGTATAACAAACAAAAGGAAAAAAGTATAGGGCGAAGCGTGGCACAGACCTGTGTAGAACATGCATATACAGGGTGTTCTGAGAATAGCGCCCCAGAGCCTGAAGCAAGGTTGGAGATTCGCTTCAAAAGTCACAGAAAAATGTCCTTGAAGTTTTGAAGTTTTTTTTTTGTGAAAATAGAGGAGCGGAGGGAGAGGCTCCGCCTTTATCCATCTTCATCATCTGATCAGGTTCTAGTAAAACTTGTTTGAACAGACCTGGGAGAAAAAATTGATTCACCACCGCATCGCAAGTTTTTGTTTGCTGTACAAAAAGGTGTCATAAACTAAAAACTCAAAACCGAGCCCAAAACTTTTTGTTTCAAACTATCGAGATTCCTATTGGTACTTGTGTATAAGTGTTTTCGAAGATGCTTATTTTTATACTTATGTTTATTATTGATAAAGGGATCCATGATGCTCAAAATGGAGTTGTATAGTATAAAGTTGTAGTAAATAAGTCTTCTCCACTTGTTTATTCCATTTTCAAAAATTTCACAGCAACATCTGAGATGAAAGCCTCAAAAACTCCGTAACTAATCATTAACAAATCTTTTTTGAGCTGGACTTGGCTAAAAATCCTCCCAGCCATCAAGCTTTGCCTTATTTCATTAGTCGTGAATCACTCTGTATAATGATAATAATTTCACGCGGATGAGAGCGATTGCACGACGGGGTCGTAGACCGGAGCTGAGCATAAGGCATTATGCAAAAGAAGGCAACAAGACAATATGCAACGGCACTCGTATTATATGGAAACTCGCCAAATGAGTCGCTCAATAACTTTATTACTTCACTAGTTTTGTAGGTAGTAATGACCTATATACTTTTCTATACGGGATAGGCTTTTATCTGGGTCCGGGGTCCACCAAACCTGGAATCCACTTCCACGGCCTTGCTGAGTTTTACTGAATTCTTTTCGTGGTTCATGTTTGTGAAGTGAAAATTTCTCGCTGTGTTTTTTCGCTTGACATAGAGGAATCACTTTTCTGCAATCCCATAATGATCCTACAACTCTGGCAGTTTTTCATGCACTACCAATGCAGGGTGTTTCACTGGTTGTCGACGCCAAAACAGCTAATTTCCAGTCATGATGAAAAATCCTGTTTGGGCATAAATTACCTACAATTATTGCACTAGAAGACGACACTATCGGTTTTTCAGTTTTTTTCGTTTCAATTTTGACTCCAAATCGCACATTCATTACTAAATATCAAAGGTATCTTTCTAATTTTTTTTTCAAGGTTGTCGCCAAAAATTTGAAAAATGTCAAGTAATGAGTAGGTGATTAATTATTCCTTGTATCCAACCGTAACCTATTTACAAAGATTTTCAAAATCGGTATCAATAAGTCATTTGGTCATTATGAACAACTGTCACCTTCCTATTGTGTTTTGAGGCTTCATGAACAAATAATACCCAAGGGATAGGTTTTATGGACCATAATAAATCTCCCTGGGTGCTCAATGAATGTCGTTCAATGCATCGAGAATCTGGCTCTTTATAAAGGAAAGGTACCTGACCCTAACTGTACTCGAATCACTTACAGTGAATTCTACCCTAATTCAATAGGTCATAAATAGTCCTGGTGCTTTAGACTGCATTATATTATACCGGGTGATCATTTGAAAACTATCTACTTGCAATATCTCCCGAATCCCAGTGAAAATGTCATTGAGCAAAAACAGGTCGATTTTTATATCGAGGAGGACATCTAAAACATACATTGGAGAATTTCTATCTCAAGCCCCCTCGCCCCCACTCGCCCCAACTTTGAAATTTCAAGCGACACCACTCACTTTGCGATACATCAAATTGAAGAGAATTAAATCTTCTCTCTGAAAAAAATATTTTGAAATCTTTTAATCCCACCCCCCGTTCTTCCCAAAATTCTCGGAGTGTCCAATTTAATATTCTTGACCTCCATTTCTCTTCAATACAGTCAATGTCATCCTGCACAGCATCAGAAGAGAAAATTTTCTATAAAAAAAGTGCCACCCAAATTCACCCCTTCGCTCCTCTCACCTCACCTTGAAAATTCTAAATGTCAATACCCACTTTGTAATACATCAAATTAAAAAAAAACATATTCTCTTCCTGAACAAATTTTTCTACAATTTTTGAAGCCTCCCTCCCCCCCCCCCCTGAAATACTCCAAATAGCCAATTTATTGAGGGAGGGGTCGAAAATTTCGAAAAAATTATTTTCAGAAAGAGGATCCAACTCCCTTCAATTTCATGTATCACAAAGTAGGTGATGCTATGTTAAATTTTGGAGTTGAGGAGAAGGGAAGCAAAGGGGTCAATTTGGGTAGCACTACTTCTTCCACCTGGAATTTTCTTCTTCGATCCTATCTAGGAAGACGCCGACTTGATTGAAAAAAATTCAGGGATCCAAAATATGAAATGATGTGACAGTCAAAGAGTTTTTAGGGAAAAGGGGGTGAGGTTCAAAATTTTTAAAATATTTTTTTCATAAAGAAAATTCTATTCTCCTCAATTTGATGTATCGCAAGGTAGGTGGTGTCATTTGAAATATCAAAGTGAGGGTGAGTGGGTGCGAGGGAGGTCATAATAGAATTTTGCCAATGTATGTTTTATTCAGATGTCCCACTCGATATAAAAATCGACCTGTTTTTGCTGGAAAAAATATTCACAAGGAATCGGGAGTTATTGCAGGTGGACAGTTTTCAAATGATCACCTGGTATTTGCATTCAATAACACCACAGCGCACCACAGGCACAGGCATGAAACTCGTCTAAGTTTTTTTTTCAGAGTTCAATGAACAAACAGGGTGAGTCAATGATATGGGAAAGCTCGATTGTACCTACACCATTGATGATACCGAAATGAACCAAAAATCACTGTGAGCGGAAGGCCAAAAGGCCAGTTTAGAAAATTATTTGGCCCTATACAAGGTGCCCCATTCCTGCTGCAGAACAAAAACAAATATTTGCCCATGGAAGTCCCACTTTTTATTTCATTTCTCTGTTCAGCTTTCCAAGCTCTATTATAAGCGGATTTTTGTTTCTTCAGTTTGTAAGTAGCAGTGCAGGTCCAATATGAAAAATCTTAATTATGAATTTAAAGAATGAAATTTGGCATAACAATAACAACAGCCGAATAGATGATGAATAACTTCATGACAAGAGAGTTGAGATTTTATAATACAGGGTGTGCACATTTTTCCTACAAACTTCGCAAATTTCAAAGTGCCAGAAATATTTTTTTTCACACAATAATCGACTCTGTCGTATTCGAATTTTTCAACTCCTAGATAAGAAATAGATGTTTTGGCGCCTGACATAACCCATGAAACATCCGGTGTCTGAAACCTGTTTACGGAAAGAAAAATAGTCAAACGAACGACAAAATGAAAAATGCTCATTTTACCCCATGTCACAATAGAGAAAACAGACAATAAACTCTAATACACTGAATACACTACAAACAATAGAAAGTCTACCTGAGTTTCCGAATTTCTAACTCATCCCTAGCCCCCCACCTTTCTAAATAGGGTACGAAAGTGGTTAGTAAAGTAAGGTGAGGTAGTTAGTCAGTGACATTCTTGCAAGCAAGTTGTATGCACAAAAGTTTCAAGCAATAACCAAGTACAAAATGCCGACGGTAGAATCTTCATATTGCAGTGCGGTTCCCAGTGACCAGTGGAAAGCCAAGTTGAAAAAAATCGAGTTGGAGGATCTCGATCTGGAAGCACAGTGCACGTTTGCCTCTGGGGCTTACTCCCGCGTGTCGGTAGTGCGCGTAGTTCGGTTTCCGGAACAACAGTTTGCCTTGAAAACCATAGAAAAAGCTTCGATAACCGACCCAGACGAACGCGACATGGTACTGAACGAAAGGAAGATATTGCGCAAAATTAAAAATGACTTCATCGTCAAGTGTTACAAAACATTCAAAGACAAAAAGTGTTTGTATATGCTAACGGAGTTTTTGCCAGGAGGAAATCTGTTGGGTGTGACTCCACTGTCGGAGGGTGCCGCCAAATTTTACGTCGCCTGCGTGGTAGAAGCACTCGATTATCTACACACGCATCAGGACATGGTGCACAACGACATAAAGTCTGCGAATCTGGTGCTGGATGCCGACGGTTACGCCAAACTCATCGATTTCGGCTTCGCCATGCGACTGGAAAGAGGGCAAAAGTCGTACGACAATTCCTGGGCCACGGCGGCATAGAGGTGGCTTGGCAGTGCCGCGAGAAGGACGATGGACGTGACAGAGGAAGCGACTTATGGTCACTAGGAGTCCTCGTTTACGAACTTCTCCAAGGATGGACTCCGTTTGATCCCGACAGCACGGATGATAGTGAACTGGTTCTTGCCAAAGTCATTGAAGGAATTGATTCAATTCAGTTTTCGAAAGAAGTCTTCTCCGAAGCAGCCGAAGATATTGTTCGATGCCTTTGCAGAAACGAAACTGAATCAAGATTGGGATACAAAACCATCAACGAGATTAGGGAACATCGGTAAGCTGTGAAACTGACTTCGCTTGAAAGTTGAATAAACTGAATTTTTTGTTTCCTTATTTCAGATGGTTCGATGGCTTTGATTGGGGGAAGCTGCGGGACAAGACGTTGACTCCGCCAATGGTTCCTGTACCTGAAGTCAAAAGCGCAGTGGATATCCAAGACAAAGGAGAGGTTTCAGATCCTGTTTCGGTCGCGAAAGAGGAAGCGTCCAATCATGAAACATAGACTTTTAATATCTTAAACCATGGGTACCAATTACTTTTCAGTCGACTTTTCATGAAAACTTGAGTTTTTCAATGTTCATATTTTTGTTGTTGTAAATAACAGTGTATGAATAAAGAATATATTATACATAAAAGTTGGGTATTATCTTTATTTTGGCTAGATATCTGAACTTGCTGCTAGAGAACAAGTCTGATACAGGCAAAGACTTGGAATATGAATACATATCGAACGATGTATATACAGGTTGTTTCAATGGAAACAAACCACCCTGAGTATATTTTTGCCAGGTGAAATTTAGAGAATTTCCCGAGACTCATCAGTTTTTGTTTCGAACAGGACATCTGAAGCATACGTCGGCAAATTTATATCTTCAACCTCCTCACCTCCATCCACCCCAATTTCGAAGTTTCAATTCACACCTCCTACTTTGCGACATATCAAATTTAAGTGGATTTGAATCTCTCTCTGGAGAGATATTCTTAATTTTTTCAACCCCATCCCCCTTCTTCCAAAAATTTTATGAATATACAGTTTGATATTCTCGACCTCTCAATAGGCCAGTCAAATAGGGAAAGCTGGAGGGAAAAAACTGTTGGAGTTTTGGAAATTTGACAGTAATGTCCGGTAAGGTGTACTGATAAACATACTAAAAGTCCCCAGCTCTACCTATTGAGCTCGAGCCGCCATCTTGAAAAAATGGTCCTTCGATCCAGTTTTCTGCTTATATTGCGCTAATCATCAGAGATATTCAATTAGGTTTTATTAAAAATCAAGGCTATAAAATTGTCTACAAAAATTGCTCTATACCGATTTGTCTCTCGTATCTACTGATAATAATTAAATTAAATTAACAAAAATAAATCAAAAAAAAAGCGATTTTGTGCCTATGGCTGGAGATATTGTCTTCAAAATTTGTGAAGATGTTGGCAGTCTACATCAAAGCTAAATGTGACAGTTGAAATAGAAAAAAAAATGCGAAAATATTTTTTATTTCATTTTTTAAATTAAGCAAAAATTTGGTTTTCGAGTTTGACATTTCCAACAGGGCGGAGTAAAGGTTTCAATCGAACATCAATCAGTTTTGATATTTACATATTGTAAGACAAGATTTCATCAATATTGTGCCTTCACGATCTTCTGGAATGCTCGATATGAATTAAACAGAAAGAATAATCGCTAAGTCCAAAAAGTGTTGTCGATTGGTTCTGAAGGAAACATTTCGAAACAAAAGACATCAGCAAAGGATATACAGAAGGTCCAAAGGTTATTCAACTGTATATGACCCCCATATTGATGTGCCTTATCCAAAATAGTACAAAAGAATCAATCAAAATGTTAAAATCCACCCTGTATAACGGAAAGTAAGGATACAAAATGGAAGTAGTAAAGCATACCTGGTGTCAAAAATACAGCCTTTACATTGCTGAAAAAAATAACAAAATTGATCGATTTATTTGAAAGTTATTAGTCCTCAAACTTGACTTTACAAATTTCAGCCAGTGAAATAGGGAAAAGTAGAGAGAAGTAACTGTCGGAGTTTCAGAAATTTGACAGGAATGTTCGCTAAAGTATACTAATAAACATACTAAAAGTCCCCGCCAGTACCTGTTGCGCTTGAGCCGCCATCTTGAAATAATGGTCCTTCGATCAAATTTATTACCATTTTTCCAAGATGGCGGCTCGTGCACAACAGGTAGTGGCGGGGACTTTTAGTATGTTTATTAGTATACCTTAGCGAACATCCCTGTCAAATTTCTGAAACTCCGACAGTTACTTCTCTCTACTTTTCCCTATTTCACTTGCTGAAATTTGTAAAGTCAAGTTTAAGGACTAATAACTTTCAAATAAATCGATCAATTTTGTTCTTTTTTTCAGCAATGTGAAGGCTGTATTTTTGACACCATGTATGCTTTACTACTTCCATTTTGTATCGTTACTTTTTGTTATACAGGGTGGATTTTAACATTTTGATTGATTCTTTTGTACTATTTTGGATAAGGCACATCAATATGGGGCTCATATACAGTTGAATAATCTTTGGACCTCTTGTATATCCTTTGCTGATGTCTTTAGTTCCGAAATGTTTCCTTCATAACCAATCGACAACACTTTTTGGACTTAGCTATTATTCTTTTAGTTTAATTCATATCGAGCATCCCAGAAGCTCGTGAAGGCACAATACTGATGAAATCTTGTCTTACAATATGTAAATATCAAAACTGATTCATGTTCGATTGAAACCTTCACTCCGCCCTGTTGGAAATGTCAGACTCGAAAATCAATATTTTGCTTAATTTGAAAAAAAAAATTAAAAAATATTTTCGCAATTTTTTTTTCTATCTCAACTGTCACGTTTAGCATTGATGTAGACTGTCAACATCTTCACAAATTTTGAAGACAATATCTTCAGCCATAGGCAAAAAATCGCAAAATTTTTGATTTTTTTTTTGTTAAGTTAATTTTATTGATATCAACATATACGAGAAAAAAATCGGTATGAAACAATTTTTGTGGGCAATTTTATAGCCTTGATTTTTTATGAAACTTGATTGAATATCTCTGATGATTAGCGGAATATGAGCAGAAAATTGGATCGAAGGACCATTTTTCCAAGATGGCGGCTCGAGCTCAATAGGTAGAGTTGGGGACTTTTGGTATGTTTAACAGTACACCTTACCGGACATAACTGTCAAATTTCCAAAACTCCAACAGTTTTTTCCCTCAAACGGAAAAATTTGTTCTAATTTGACTGGCCTACAATTCTTTTCAATACAGTCAACGTCATTCTGCACAGCATCGAGAGAGGACATTTTCTGTGGAAAAAGTGCCATCCAAATTCACCCTTTCGCGACCACGACCCCAATTCCAAAGTTTAGAATGACACTACCCACTTTGTGATATATCAACCCAAAAAAAATCAAATTCTCTTTCCAAAAAAAATATTTTCAAAATTTTCGAAAACCCTCTCTCGCTTCCAAAATACTTGGAATGCCCAATTAAATGGGGGAGGGGGAATAAAATTATTATCAAATTGTTTTCAGAGGGAGTATTGAATTCCCTCTGTTCTGATGTATTACAAGGTAGGTGGTGTATTGGTAAATTTCGAAGTTGGGGTAGGTGGAAGTGATAGTGATAGTTGAAGATAGAAATTTGCCAATGTATGATTAGATGTCCCCTTCGAAACAAAGATTGACGGGTCTCGGGAGATTTTCTAAATCCTATCGGGCGGAAATTTATTCAGGGTGGCTCGTTTCCATTGAAACACCCTGTATAATACAATAGAATTCAAATGCAATGACATCTCGGTCCGCTGTGAAACTTGACGTTTGCTTCAGAAATAGTTTTCGGAGCCCGGATACGTTTTTTGTGGTGGATTGATATCATACGTTCACAAACTGATGGAGTTTTTCATTCAAAACTCGGTTTGACTCAGAAAACGCATTATTTCTAGCGAAAATGTCGAATTTCAACGCCATAGGTTAGGCAGATTGCAACCTGATCAAATTCCAGGGTATGAAGCTGGTTGTGGTTAGGCCACAGAGTGCCTAAATTATGAATTCATTCGATCACACTGTACGCGGTATCGTATACCGCAAAAAAATTACCACGAAAAAGTCTATAATTCCGCCAAAACGTTCTTGAACAAGAATTCGTAAAAAAGTGAACTTTGAAGGGCTGTGCCAATTGCACTCGGTAGGTTCGGGCAAAAGAATGCACGTTTTCACGATTGAAGGGATTCCCTTCAATAGTCGTAGCGGTACACCAAATTATTCTGCACTTCCAACGATTTCGATTATTTTCGGCACAGATGATCATTGGACCTATTCCAGCGTTTTGACCCGTATCACCACCAAATTTGCCCCTTAGGAACGGAGGGGTGGGGGTATCTTCAGAATTTGAAGCTCCAGGTCTAGTATGGTCAAATGAAGACCCATAAAGGCAAGAGAGTAGTAATTTATGAATGATTGTCATCCGCTGATGTCGATTCTGACGTGAAAAATGAGTCGCGCAATCATTTGACAAAGATAATAACAACAGAAGGTAATAATACTCGTAATAATAAGAGATGAAATCAAGTGGTCATCTATTGAACTCTGTAGGAACTTGTTTTTATGTGATAAATACATGAAACTTGATGTGACTGTTCATTATTACTTACTTCCCAAATATGGAGGGAGCACCACGCGTTCCGACGGATGACGTCGCGACGCAATATCAAAAAACCGTGGTCGCCATTTCCAGAACAGTCGATATTTCTTCGATTTCTTCCATCAAGCCGCATGCTTCCAAGATTCAATAACATATTTCTGTCGATTTGGGGAAACGGTGGGCTACCAGTGGTAAACCAGGTGCCTGTAAGGGGAACTGTGAGTTTTCTTCACCCCCAAATTTCCGCGGTTAACATCTTCGGATAAAACCGAGGATAAAACTAACTTTTTTGAAGTCTGTCCATACGAATATGTTATCTGGTTAACATTTCTTGTGTTTCGTCCTTCTAGGGACTCCTCACTATGTTTATACAGATCTAGCGATCAAACGAAAGGATCTCAGAAAGGTACTTTTGATTACTGGAAAAAAGTGTTCTTAATGTTACGTAGGTACTTAATGTTAATGTTTAACCTCTTTAATGTTAGGTACACACTCGGTTACACAACTCTTACAAACTAAGCTATAAACTATTCTAACGATTAATCGCCTGTTAATATCGATGCCACCGTACTGAAAGAAAGAAATCGCTTTGTATCGGCATTTCTTATGTCATAGGAGTTTGCTGAATTTGATTCCTAAATATCACAAGCTGAGAAACTTTGTTTCCATAGCACAACTACAAACCCAGACCTACTGTGCCGGGAATCGAGCCCGGGAGCTCCACTTGCCGAGCGGACACGCATTCCACTCGACTAGCGGGCTTCATTAATTTGATTATTATTGTGGATGTGGAATACCGGACCAAATGTGGAACGACCTTTTCTTTCTCGCAGAGAATGCAGTTGTCCACATTCGGATATAGGAGTACCTATTCCACATTACCGACCCATCTGATGATGAAGTGAATATTAAAAACCATTTTGAGTAAAGAATAAGATTACCCTGATTATTCAGTGTACACCACAAAGTTCTTTGTGAAATTTCAACCATTTGAACAACACTGGTAGAACCAGAACCTTGGGTAGCGCTCTGTCAATTCACTATACAGTCTTATCAAATGCAATGCGTTGTACGCTTAATCGTCAGATAATTTTTTAATAATATCATTTCGTTATAATCCCAATGCAAGAAAATACAACTTGCCCTATGGGCTCGTTGTATTTTCAGCTTTGGGATTATAACTCATAATATTACTAAAAAATTGTCGACAATAATCGTACCACTCATTGTATTACTACTGACAATTTTATGTTAATTTTGTGTTGTAGCTATGGAAATTACTTCGTGCAAACAATTTCCTCAGCCCATTTCAGAGGTAATTTCAAGTAGATGATATAATCGAAGTGCAATCTTGGATGAAGAATCACTGAGTTATTGTCACGAGCAGCGATTCTGGATAACACGCGATCTTTCTAGACTCTCCACTCTACTGAAGAGACTAGAAGAGTCCACTGACTAGTGGATCAAGCTTTATCTGTCCATTTTGGCGGCGGTGCCACATACCAGAACACACGGGAAGCACGCGAAAGGTGTGTGATTATTCGGGAGTCCGGCGAAGGACATCCAGGCCATCAATGATAAGGACGGGAATCTTGTCATCCAAGAAAAAATAAATAAGAAAAAACAGTTCTCAACTTTTATGTACATCTTTATTTACAACTGTCATTTAGGTACAACAACAAAAATATTCAATTCACGGAATCCAATTCATCACTATATTTAGTAAATAACAAGAACAAATATGAAGCGTTTCGCAAAGATCTCTACAAGCCTAGGTTCAGATAATAGGGAAGTATGATCAAATTTCATGCATCAGAAAAAGTTTTGCACCAGTCTGTGTTCTCCATTATGTGTAACAAGATTGCAACATTCATAAACATCCGAACATCAAATGAATCCGAATTTTTAAAAAAAAAATCATGATTTATGGGTTAAACGTCTTTGTCCCATCGCGCTTTTGACTTTAGGTACAGGAACTATCGGCGCTGCCAACGTTCTGTCTCGCAGCTTGCTCCAATCGAAGCCATCGAACCATCTGAAAATTATGAACAAAAGATTCAGTTTATTAAACTCTCAAGCTAAGTCAGCTTTCCAACTCACCGATGTTCCCTTATCTCGTCGATGGTTTCGTATCCCAATCTGGATTCAGTTTCGTATCTGCAAAGGTTTCGAACCATATCTTCAGCTTCCTCAGAGAAGACTTCCCTTGGAAACGCAACTGAATCAATTCCTTCAACGACGTTTTCGAGAATCCGATGAGTATCGTTCGTATCATCGGTATCGAACGGGGTCGTTCCTTGGAGAAGTTCGTGAAGGAGGACTCCCAGTGACCATAAGTCGCTTCCTCTGTCTCGTCCATCGTCTCTGTACCAGCACAGCCAAGCGACCTCGGGTGGTGCATACGCGGCCGTGGTCCAGGAATTGCCGTACGATTTTTGCCCTCTTTCCAGTCGCATGGCGAAGCCGAAATCAATTAGTTTGGCATAACCATCGGCATCCAGCGCTACATTTGTGGACTTTATGTCGTTGTGGACAATGTCCTGCTTGTGCAGGTAGTCGAGCGCTTCTACCACGCAGGCAACGTAGAACTTGGCGGCGCTTTCTGACAGTGGAGTCACACTCAACAGATCGAACATGTCACCTCCTTGTAGATACTCCGTCATCATGTACGAGCAATTTTTGTCTTGGAACGTTCTGTAACACTTGACGACAAAGTCATTTTGTATTTCGCCCAAGATCTTCATCTCGTTCAACACCATCTTGCGTTCAACTCGGTCGGTTATGGAAGCCTTTTCTATGGTTTTTAAGGCGAACGTTTGTTTCGGAAGCCAGGCCACACGCACTAATGAAACGCGGGAGTTACCCCCAGACGCTAAGGTGCACTCTATTTCCAGATCGTTCAACTTGATATTATTCAACTTGTTTGCCCACTGGTCACTGGGAACCGCACTGCAATATGAAGATTCAATCGTCGACATTTTGTAATTATTGCTTGGAGACGCGTTTGAAACTTTTGTGCATACAACTGACTTGGAAGACTGTCACTGCATAACTACCTCACCTCCCCTCACTTCGCTCGCTTTATACCCTATGAAGCAGGCTATTGGTCTTATGCAATACTATAATAGAGAGGTGGGGCAAGGGCTAGGTAGAAATTCAGACAATCAGGTGAAGGATTTAAACCATTGAAAAGTGATCGGTTACTTGGAACTTATGCCCGTGTTTTCTATTGTGACATGTAATGCTATAGGTTCTCTTCAACTTGTGTTCATTGTATTATTCCTTGCTTTGTTGAAGCGTTTTGCATACAGGCTGTTTCATGCTCAACTTTGTCACTGAAACAGCAATTTCGAATTGGATTGAAACGTTCACATTCTGTTAAAATAAACTATGAATGATGGGCTCTGATATGACCGACGGCATTCCTGTGTTGTTTAGTGTTTTTTTAGGCGATCAACCAAAAACACGTTGTTTAGAGTGCTCTGGTGCGGCCCCTAAGTTGAACTTTTTTGTACGCTTATGTCAAAATCACTTCACGGCCGCTAGACTTTTCTTGTTCTTTTCGCTGCAGCACGGGTTGCACAACTAAGGTTCTGAAGTATTTTCTGCTATTGCACAAAATTGTAATTTATCTAGGCATGGTACGCATTTTATCAATCCCACCCGCATTAGGCATAATTTTGCAAAATCGCAGCAGTATAATGATGGAATGAAATTGCGTCATGTTGGTACCATGCGTTTTGTTGACTGTCAATGCAATGTCAATAGTTATTGCTATTGGCTATTGTCACATTCTTCGATTGTCACAACATCCCTGGTCACAACTCACAATAATTATTTACAATGAGTTTACCGTGGCGTCGCCCGTCCGTCTTCTACAGCTCCTACGCTGTGACGGCTTCCAGGAAATAATGACGTCCATCATCATGCATGTCACATGATGGACGTCATTATTTCCTGGAAGCCGTCACAGCGTAGGAGCTGTAGGAGACGGACGGGCGACGCCACGGTAAACTCATTGTAAATAATTATTGTGGGTTGTGACCAGGGATGTTGTGACAATCGAAGAATGTGACAATAGCCAATAGCAATAATTATTGACATTGCATTGACAGTCAACAAAACGCATGGTACCAACATGACGCAATTTCATTCCATCATTATAGGCGATTGACCTTATTGGGGAAAATGGCCGTTTCGTCGAGGAAGTTTTAGAGAATTATATTTTAGAACTGGTGTAAGTTGCCGTCCGGCAACGGCGGTGGTTACGTCAATTGGTGGCATGTCAAAACTGTCACTTTGCTGTCTTGTGCAGTACGCTACAAGCAAACTTTCGTTCCTGTGAACCCTTGGGACCCCATAGGCTCGTTATTGGGCCCCATGTTGATGACCAGCGTCGTCGCAGACCTTTCTCTAAATCATCCATAGCTACCGCCCAAGGTAGAGCAACAGACTCTGTCACACCCGCACGGAGGGAAACACACAAGCCCGTCGACCAGCCTGCCAGCCAAGAAAAAATCACCTCGGGCTGGCCGTGCAGAGTCAACCACCACCTACCTTTTTTCCTCGCTTTTTTCTAAAGATTTCCTGCTTTGACTTCACCTGGAGATCCGCATTTTTCATTCTAACAAGCTCGCCGTAGCTACCTCTGTGTTCGCGACGTAAACGTTGTCTTTTTTTATCGCAATAATGTAGTGCATTGCTGGGGGCGTAGTCTTCCAGCTGCGCACCTCTGGAGCTAGATCTACAGACCTGCTAAATACGCTAACCATAACATGAAATAAGAGACACAAATGCAAACCCCTTTTTCAGATTATTTCTACTTGTCAAATTCCCATGTCAATATGTGGGTATTACAGGTATCCACTAGTGCCCACCTAGGCTACTAGACGTCGGAGTATGTTTTCATCGCAAAAACGTCCTCGACGATCAAGTACCGAGCTCTACACCAGGTGACGTTTTTTTAATGTAAATCGCCTATACTGCTGCGATTTTGCAAAATTATGCCTAATGCGGGTGGGATTGATAAAATGCGTACCATGCCTAGATAAATTACAATTTTGTGCAATAGCAGAAAATACTTCAGAACCTTAGTTGTGCAACCCGTGCTGCAGCGAAAAAAACAAGAAAAGTCTAGCGGCCGTGAAGTGATTTTGACATAAGCGTACAAAAAAGTTCAACTTAGGGGCCGCAACAGAGCACTCTAAACAACGTGTTCTTGGTTGATCGCCTAAAAAAACACTAAACAACACAGGAATGCCGTCGGTCATATCAGAGCCCATCATTCATAGTTTATTTTAACAGAATGTGAACGTTTCAATCCAATTCGAAATTGCTGTTTCAGTGACAAAGATGACCATGAAACACCCTGTATGCAAAACGCTTCAACAAAGCAAGGAATAATACAATGAACACAAGTTGAAGAGAACCTATAGCATTACATGTCACAATAGAAGACACGGGCATAAGTTCCAAGTAACCGATCACTTTTCAATGGTTTGAATCCTTCACCTGATTGTCTGAATTTCTACCTAGCCCTAGCCCCACCTCTCTATTATAGTAGTGCATAGGTCCAATAGCCTGCTTCAAAGGGTATAAAGCGAGAGAAGTGGGGGGAGGTGAGGTAGTTATGCAGTGACAGTCTTCCAAGTCAGTTGTATGCACAAAAGTTTCAAACGCGTCTCCAAGCAATAATTACAAAATGTCGACGATGAAATCTTTATATTGCAGTGCGGTTCCCAGTGACCAGTGGGCAAACAAGTTGAATAATATCAAGTTGAACGATCTGGAAATAGAGTGCACCTTAGCGTCTGGGAGTAACTCCCGCGTTTCATTAGTGCGTGTGGCCTGGCTTCCGAACCAAACGTTCGCCTTAAAAACCATAGAAAAGGCTTCCATAACCGATCGAGTTGAACGCAAGATGGTGTTGAACGAGATGAAGATCTTGGGCAAAATACAAAATGACTTTGTCGTCAAGTGTTACAGAACGTTCCAAGACAAAAATTGCTCGTACATGATGACGGAGTATCTACAAGGAGGTGACATGTTCGATCTGTTGAGTGTGACTCCACTGTCAGAAAGCGCCGCCAAGTTCTACGTTGCCTGCGTGGTAGAAGCGCTCGACTACCTGCACAAGCAGGACATTGTCCACAACGACATAAAGTCCACAAATGTAGCGCTGGATGCCGATGGTTATGCCAAACTAATTGATTTCGGCTTCGCCATGCGACTGGAAAGAGGGCAAAAGTCGTACGGCAATTCCTGGACCACGGCCGCATATGCACCACCCGAGGTCGCTTGGCTGTGCTGGTACAGAGACGATGGACGAGACAGAGGAAGCGACTTATGGTCACTGGGAGTCCTCCTTCACGAGCTTCTCCAAGGAACGACCCCGTTCGATACCGATGATACGAACGATACTCATCGGATTCTCGAAAACGTCGTTGAAGGAATTGATTCAGTTGCGTTTCCAAGGGAAGTCTTCTCTGAGGAAGCTGAAGATATGGTTCGAAACCTTTGCAGGTACGAAACTGAATCCAGATTGGGATACGAAACCATCGACGAGATAAGGGAACATCGGTGAGTTGGAAAGCTGACTTAGCTTGAGAGTTTAATAAACTGAATCTTTTGTTCATAATTTTCAGATGGTTCGATGGCTTCGATTGGAGCAAGCTGCGAGACAGAACGTTGGCAGCGCCGATAGTTCCTGTACCTAAAGTCAAAAGCGCAATGGGACAAAGACGTTTAACCCATAAATCATGATTTTTTTTTATAAAAATTCGGATTCATTTGAAGTTCGGATGTTTATGAATGTTGCAATCTTGTTACACATAATGGAGAACACATACTGGTGCACAACTTTTTCTGATGCATGAAATTTGATCATACTTCCCTATTATCTGAACCTAGGCTTGTAGAGATCTTTGCGAAACGCTTCATATTTGTTCTTGTTATTTACTAAATATAGTGATGAATTGGATTCCGTGAATTGAATATTTTTGTTGTTGTACCTAAATGACAGTTGTAAATAAAGATGTACATAAAAGTTGAGAACTGTTTTTTCTTATTTATTTTTTCTTGGATGACAAGATTCCCGTCCTTATCATTGATGGCTTGGATGTCCTCGCCCTATGGGCTCGTTGTATTTTCAGCTTTGGGATTATAACTCATAATATTACTAAAAAATTATCTGACGATTAAGCGTACAACGCATTGTATTTGATAAGACTGTATAGTGAATTGACAGAGCGCTACCCAAGGTTCTGGTTCTACCAGTGTTGTTCAAATGGTTGAAATTTCACAAAGAACTTTGTGGTGTACACTGAATAATCAGGGTAATCTTATTCTTTACTCAAAATCAAAATACGATCGAAAAATGTACTTTGCTGTCAAGATAGTGCATTTTATTGTTATTCAAATACGGTCCTGATATTCATTTTGGGCTCTAGATCAACTTTAGGACTCCAATCATAAGAGTAAGGAGCAAAACTGCCAGATCTAACTGAATCGTGAATCGTATCAATCCGTAACAAAGAAGACCACCTTTCACAATTTGAGCTCAAGCCTCAAAAACTTTGTAACTATTGATTTTTTCCATTCGTTGATTCAATGTCGGCCTATTTCCGCAACGGGGCCTAACACCGACGCCGGTGAATGCTTTCCTCCTGTGAGAAAACCGCTTTCCCCATGATTAGGTTAATCAGCTGTGATACGTCCAGTGACTCTACGTCAGGTTTTGTTGTGCCGTAGATATTTATTATCTTCACCTAAGTCGTTTCAATTAATTGCACCTACCTCGATTTCCCAGTTATGCCCTAATACCCCTGTCATGCGAGTAACCTCAGCTCCATGAAAGAGGATGAATTGAATAAATATTGAGAGATAAACAAAGTCATTGACACCACATCTAGTTTCCAACACGGATTAATCAACCATTGCCAATTCACTTAACTAAGTTCATCCCCATTATTCATTACATAATTTCCAGACGTGCTGACATTTGCTAGCGTTAGGAATTGGTCAAGTTCACATTCGGTTTCTGAAAGGAAATTACAACCTAATTACGCGTGAAACCCTGCGACTAATTACCCAACCCTTTCAATTTAATTCCGTTCTCATTCTTCCTCATTTGCCGACCTATTGATGAACCCGTTTCCTAACGCCCTTGAGTTTCAATTCCCTGCTCAATTAATCCATACTCCGTCGAATTTCAATTTCAATCCTTTCTTATTCCTTCATGCCCATTTTTCATTTTGTACTAAGAGAAATTTCGATTAATTGTTCTTGATGAGAGATTGTTATTCACTGAGTTTTGTCTTGGTCTTTCGAATTTATTGCCATTATTTCAATCTTCGATCAAATAATTTACATACAATTTTTGTGTTTACATTCCAAAACTTTCATATCCGGCTGGGGCTGAAGTTTATAACTTACAGACTCAAACAGCAGCTCTTCTTTACGTTGGGCAACTATGCCGGAAATTTTGCCGAATGATTTGCCAAAAATTTACCAAATGATGAAAAAATCTTCAGCCACCAAGCTTTGCCTTATTTTATTAGTCGTGAATCACCCTGTATAATAATAATAATTTTACGTGGATAAGAGTGATTGCATGACGGGGTCGTAGACCGGAGCTGAGCATAAGGCATTATTCAAAAGAACGCAACAGGACACAATGTAGCAACGGCTACTCGTATATGGCAACCCGCCAAATGAGTCGCGTAATAACTTCATAACTTCACTAGTGTTGTAGGTAGTAATGACACAAGCGTAAATTTGTGTAAATTAATCACATGATTGAGTATGTCACGTCCCATCAAGGTGATGTGTAGGTAGTTCGTCTAAAACCAAGAGTAAGCAGATGAAATTCTGTTAGATACACGGGCATCAAATTTCAATGAGTGCCGCAAAACCATACTTGAAGAACCATTACATTGCAAAACAAGAATCTTTAGACAGGAGAAGACGGGAGGGTCTTCTTGTAGTACCTAGTCCCCCAGTAATATTACTTTTCTATACTGTATAGGCTTTTATCTGGGTCCGGAGTTCCCCAAACCTGGAATTCACTTCCACGATCTTGCTGAGTTTCAATGAATTATTTTTTTCTAACTGTTTAGTAAAAATTTCTTGCTGTCTTTTTTTCGCTTGACTAAGGGAATACACTTTCTTACAATCCTGCAATGATCCTACAGCTCTAGCAGTTTTTCGTGCACTACCAATGCAAAGTGTTTCACTGGTTGTCGATGCCAAAACAGCTAATTTTCAGTCAAGATGAAATATCCAGATTGGGCAGTAATTATTGCAATAGAAGACGACACTATCGGTTTTTCAGTTTTCTTCTTTCGTTTTAGTTTTGACTTCAAATCGCACATTTTGCAACTGAATATTGAAGTTATCTTTCTATTTTTTTTTTCCAAGACTGTGACCAAAAACTTGAAAATTGTTAACGAGTGATTGAACATTTGTTATATTCAAGCGTAATCGAATTAAATAGATTTTCAGAATCGGTAACAATGAGTCATCCGGTCATCATGAACTGTCACCTTCCTATTTTGTTTTGAGGCTTCATGAACAAGTGCCCAAGTGGTGGGTTTTATGGCCCCCAATAAATCTTTCTATAGTTGCTCAATGCATGTCGTACAATGCATTGAGATTCTGGCTCTTTAAAGGAAAGATACCTGACTCTAACTGCACTCGAATCACATACAGTGAATTAGGTCATAAATAGTCGTGGTGCTTTAGACTGCATTATATTATATTTTGCATTCAATAACACCACAGACAGACTTCTTCTTCAGAAATCAATGAACATACAGGTGAGTCAGTGATATAGGAAAGCTCGACTGTACCTACACCTCGACCTACACACTACACCGTTGATGATACCGGGATGAACCAATAAACATTGTAAGCGAAAAGCCAAAATGCAGTTCAAAAAACTATTTGGCCCTGTACAGGGTGTGTCTGATACCCTATGTCTGAAACCTGTTTACGGAGAGAACTAACGACAAAATGAAAAATACTCATTGCAGGTATCCCATGTCACAATAGACAAAACAGACAATACACTCTTATACACTCAATACACTACAAACAATAGACACTCTACCTGAGTGTCTGGATTTCTTACCCACCCCCTAGCCCCCCACCTTCCTGAATAGGGTACGGAAGTGGTCAGTAAAGTAAGGTGGGGTAGTTACTCAGTGACATTCTTGCCAGCAAGTTGTATGCACAAAAGTTTTAAACGCATTTCCAAGCAATAACCAAGTACAAAATGCCGACGGTAGAATCTTCATATTGCAGTGCGGTTCCCAGTGACCAGTGGACAGACAAGTTGAAAAATATCAAGTTGAAGGATCTCGATCTGGAAGCACAGTGCACGTTTGCCTTTGGGGGTTACTCCCGCGTGTCGGTAGTGCGCGTAGTTCGGTTTCCGGAACAACAGTTCGCCTTAAAAACCATAGAAAAGGCTTCGATAACCGACCGAGACGAACGCGACATGGTACCGAACGAAATGAAGATCTTGTGCGAAACAGAAAATGACTTCGTCGTCAAGTGTTACAAAACGTTCAAAGACAAAAAGTGCTTGTACATGCTGACGGAGTTTTTACCAGGAGGAAATCTGTTCGATGTGACTCCACTGTCGGAAAGTGCTGTCAAGTTCTATGTTGCCTGCGTGGTAGAAGCACTCGATTATCTTCACACGAAGGACATTGTGCACAACGACATAAAGTCTGCGAATCTGGTGCTGGATGCCGACGGTTACGCCAAACTCATCGATTTCGGCTTCGCCATGCGACTGGAAAAGGGGCAAAAGTCGTACGATAATTCCTGGGCCACGCCGGCATATGCACCACCCGAGGTGGCTTGGCAGTGCCGCGAGACGGACGGTGGACGTGACAGAGGAAGCGACTTATGGTCACTAGGAGTCCTCGTTTACGAACTTCTCCAAGGATGGATTCCGTTTGATCCCGACAGCACGGATGATAGTGAACTGGTTCTTGCCAAAGTCATTGAAGGAATTGATTCAATTCAGTTTTCGAAAGAAGTCTTCTCCGAAGCAGCCGAAGATATTGTTCGATGCCTTTGCAGAAACGAAACTGAATCAAGATTGGGATACAAAACCATCAACGAGATTAGGGAACATCGGTAAGCTGTGAAACTGACTTCGCTTGAAAGTTGAATAAACTGAATTTTTTGTTTCCTTATTTCAGATGGTTCGATGGCTTTGATTGGGGGAAGCTGCGGGACAGGACGTTGACTCCGCCAATGGTTCCTGTGCCTGAAGTCAAAAGCGCAGTGTTTATCCAAGACAAAGGAGATGTTTCAGATCCTGTTTCGGTCGTCAAAGAGGAAGCGTCCGATCATAGAACATAAACTTTTAATATCTTAAACCATGAGTAATAATTACATTTCAGTCGACTTTTCATGAAAACTTGAGTTTTTCAATGTCCATATTTTTGTTGTTGTAAATAGTAGTGTGTAAATAAAGATTATTTAGATGAAAGTTGGGTACTATCTTTCTTTTGGCTAGATACCTGATCATGCTGCTAGAGAAGTAGAGAACGAGTCTGATACAGGCATAGACTACTTGGAATATAAATACATATCGGACGATGTACACAGGTTGTTTCAATAGAAACGAGCCACCCTTAGTACATTTTTGCCAGGTGAAATTCAGAGAATTTCCCGAGACTCATCAATTTTTGCTTCGAACAGGACATCTGAGCATACTCCATCCTCCACTCCAATTTCGAAAACTCAAATGAAACCACCTACTTTGCGACATAAAATTGAAGTGAATTTGAATCTCTCCCTGGAAAGATATTTCTAAATTTTTTAACCCCATCCCCCCTTCTCCCAAAAGTTCTCTATACAGTTCGGTTCAAAATATACAGTTTGATATTCTCGACCTCTCAGTTCTTCTCAATGCAGTCAACGTGCTTCTGCACAGCGTCGAGGGACAACATTTTCTGTGGAAAAAATGCCAATAGTGCCACTCAGATTCACCCCCTCGCTCCTCCCACTACAACTCCAAAATCTAGAATGACACTACCTACTTAATGATATGTATATCAAACTGAAAAAATCAAATTCTCTTCCAAAAAAATATTTTCAAAATTTTCGAAAACCCCTTCTCTTTTCTAAAATACTTCGAATGCTCATTCAATGGGGAGAGAGTGAATTATTGGTGAATTATTTCGAAAGGAAGAATAGAATTCCCTTTATTCCAATGTATCACAAGGTATAGGTGCGTCTTGGTAAATTTCGAAGTTGGGGTGGGTAGAAATTAAAGATGGAAATTTGCCAATGATTAGATGTCTCCTTTGAATCAAAAATTGACGGGTCTCGGAAGATTTTCCAAATTCCATCCGGCAAAAATTCATTCACGGTGGCTCGTTTTCATTGAAACACCCTGTATAATACAATACAATTCAAATGCAATGGAATCCTGGTCCGCTGTGACACTTAACGTTTACTTCAGAAATAATGTGTTTTCGTGTTGCCATAACCGAAAATGACAATATTATTATACGCTCGGTGTCCTGCACTGTAATATTCAGAAAAAGATCTAGAGCGGCAAAGTAAAAAATACACGTGAAAAATAAACTAACCTCGCAAAATCATCCACAATTCAAGAGAGATCACGTTTCCAATGTTATATAGCTTGAAATTTTCGGTTCAAATCAGTTGAAATTATAAGTAATTACTTTGAAAATTGGCATTTTAGAGCCATTTGTCTAATAGCTGTTGGTACAATTGCAGAATGGTTTTTGACGTTTTGTGGCGCGATGGTTTAAAAGTGACTAATTTATACCATTTTCTGTGTTTCGTCGTCATACAAGACACTAGAGCTCAGTGATTTCGGGATTTTTGGGGGATGGCCCTTCTAATTTGGGAGGGGGAGGGGAAGGGCGCCGGGCGGTTTTAAGCAAGAAAATTCGAACATTGGACGCCATTTTTTGAAATCGATATTTAACACACAAAAATCTGAATCTAGTGCAGTAGTGGGTATATGCTTCGTGCCTTGGTGATGAATGGCAGAAGTACCAACTTGAAATTTATCCCAATGATTATTGCGATATGATCTTATTCATTTGTAATTTTATCAAAAGCAGCACAAAAAACGATGTATGCTACTCGCGCTGAAAACGGCATAGCATAACTCTCTTACATGCAGCTCTCGGCCTAGGGCCTCGAGCTGCATTCACGTTCGTTATGCTATGCCCGGTTTTCGGCGCTAGTAACATAGAATATTATTTCGGAGTCCGGGTACGTTTTTTGTGGTGGATTATTATCATACGTTCACAAACTGATGAAAGTTTTCCATTCAGACATCGGTTTGACTCAGAAAACGCATTATTTCTAGCGAAAATGTCGAATTTCAACGCCATAGTTTAGGCAGATTGCAACCTGATCAAATTCCAGGGTATGAAGCTGGCTGTAGTTAGGACACAGAATGCCTAAATTATGGATTAATTTGATCACAACTGTACGCGGTATTGTATACCGCGAAAAAATCAGCACGAGAGAATCTATAACTCCGTCAAAACGTTTTTGAAAACCAAATTTTCAAAATTCGTAAAAAAATGAACTTTGAAGGGCTGTACCCATTGCAGTCGGTAGGTTGAACTTTGCAAAATAGCACCCAAGCTTTCGTCATTATTTGACAAGATCTACCCACAGTTGAATTTTCCCTACCATTGCTGAAAGATCCTGTATACGTTCCAGGAGGGTCTGGTGAATCAGGTGATAAATTTTTATTGCACAACTCGATTCTGTTGAGGTTGGAATGTTTGATGATCGATGCCCAACTTTTAGATCATCCATCCATATTTTGGAAAAAATGGATCAGCGTCTAGACGTAAATTTTTTAGAGGACTATTTTTTCCACTGCCTAAAACCAAAATCCCATTTGAAACAGAACAAAAAAATCAAGTAGCTCTGGATCTACGCATCTACGCCATCTCTATTATGAATGGCATTTGCATAAACATCGGAACCGTAAAAATCTGTCTGATTTGAAATTTGATCATTTTTTGTGGTTTCCAGTCAAAACTAAGGTACGGGTAGTGGAAGCGGGCCATAAACAGCCCATAATCAGAGAAATGTGAAACAATCCAAAACTTGAGTGACAGCTGTCATCACTGAGTCTCATTATTTGACCAAGGCAAACATCAAAGTCGTATTTTAGCGACGGCGACGCAGCGGTTTGAACCGTATCTTAAATGTTCCGAAGAGCTCTTAGTAAGTTCTCGGTACAATTCCGCGAAAAAAATCAACTTTGTAGCAAGATTTTGTCCAACTTTGAAGCGGGAATTGTGCAAAATCAAACAATTTGGTATTGATGACTTGCAGAAAAAAAATCACCTTGATACCTAGCAAAAATTTCTCAAAAGTCGTCAGTTTTATAGCGAGAACTTTGCTGAATTTATCAATTTTTGATTGAGAATTTCATTGAATTTATTAAAATCAAAGGTGAAAAACTTGGTGTTTGAGTTTTGTCGAGGCAAAAACTTGCCCGAGGCAAGACCAGTCCCGTGAAAGCAGAATAAGCTTGAGCTAGTTAGATTATTCTGTTACAAGTAACCTTTGTCGGCATAAGAGTCACTTTAGTTCATACTTGCGTAAATGGAGTCTCGCTTCTTGAAATTAACCTAACTCAAGTGTTATCTTTTTTACACAACCATTTTTCACCTTTTTTTTTCTACTTGACCGCTGTCAGCTCTTGCGGTTACTTCGATTTTGATAGGTGAGTATCCGAATTGTTCAATTTTCGAATTTCTTAAATCGTTATTTCAAATCTTGAGGCGTTTCTGGAGACACCATAGCGCTCGTAATTCTAAACACGTTTCCTGTCCAATGAGCCATAATTGGCTCACACTTAGGGTTGCCAGATGCAAAAATTGAATTTCCAGGACATAAGCTTCAAAAAACCAGGACAGACGTCGAAAAAACAGGACTTTTGAAACTAATGATCAATACCTAAGCTTCAATATAATGAATCTTCATTCAAAATCAAAATAAACTCAAATGTATTAAAGGATTAAGAAATTCGCAAAAATTTACACTTCACCGCCTCAACAACTTTCTTATTTTTTAATGCGAAGAGTGATAAAATTCTTTGCACGACATATTGAAATTAGTTCTTATTTGTAGCTCCAATTTCACATGGTCAAGTAGAAGTCTATTCCGAGCATTTGTCCAAGAGGCAGTACACAGCGAGAACCGGAGGAGAATAGTCTTTTGGAATTGGCATTTGAGCCATAAATCGAAAGAACAGATTTCATAATTTTTAAAAAGACAGACGATGTAGCATCTCCGGGAAAAAATGTTTAGAATACTCACAAATAATTCGGAACTGTATATTAAAAATACAGGAGAGCCTTGTTTAAAAAATAGAGGACATTTAGCGTCCTGCGGAGGTCTTAGGAAGGACGCAAAATTTTTAGGCTGAATCCAGGACGTCCTGCGAAATCAAGGACGTCTGGCAACCCTACTCACACTTAATGCCCCCACACAAGCCCTGTGTCCGCATATGTCTCACATCCGATTGAATCTAAATACGAGTACCGTTATATTTCGTGAACTCTAAATTTTATCACTATATAAGTCCACTTGTATTAGAACTCAAATACATATAGTTCAGTGTGCCAATGAGCCATATTTAGCTCATGGGACGTGTCATGGTAGCTTCTAGTGTAGTATGGGGTATGAGCCGTATATGGCTCATGGGACTCAGGAGTAGGCAACCAGTACAACTACAATTTTAGCATCCACCTAAAATTATTATGAACCAGAGGTGGCTCATTGGACTCTATCGACTTGCGGAGTTGAACAGAGTCCAATGTGATATACCACATGGAAATGGCACATAAAAAAGCGCTGGACTTTGGAGCTTGGCTATGTAATTTCCACATGGACAGTGAACGTTTTAAAACTATGAAATCAGTATAAATAAAAAACAATTTAGATTCAGGATATATCTAATGTTTGAAAATCAAGATACAATGAACATATTTTGAAAATTATATAATTTGAACAGGAAAAATCACAGTGGTTTCCCAAAAACACTCAATCAAGGTATGACCTGATAGTATGTAAACTGGGTCAAAATTGGAGTGGATCACACGTGAATTTTGGACTCGAATGGAACAAGAATGTCTTCAGGAAAAATTTGTCCATTTCGAGAACTTCTGTATAGTGACTGAATAAAACTTGGAGTAAATATATACAAATTTTATTGAAAAAATTACACCTTCTTAACATTTTGAGCTGCAAAAACAAAGGATACTCTAACATAGGTATTTTTTGTTACAATAATAATCTAAAGAATATAATTATAATACAATATTATATAGTGAGGAAACAATTAACAATATAACAATCATCAATGATGAAATATAAGTGTAAAAGTGAAAGTGTGCAATGTAAAGTGTAAAATTATGTGTATATGTGTGAGAATCTCAAGAATATAGATGGTTACGTGAAATACTAGAGTATTTAGTATTTGGAGTCTAGAGTACAAGTTTTCATCTTCATTCAGTGAGTGGGTGGTCCACTCCAGTTTGGGACCACTTCAATGAAACGTACTTCAACGTCGATGCGAGATAATGTTTCTGTGATACTCTCAAGTTGAACTGCACGTTCTGCTGGAGTCATCCTTTTCTCCGGCGAACGAACGTCTATTCTCTCCAGTATTGGTGCCATTTTTTCTGCAACACTGAAAACATTTTTTGTAAAAAAACACTAGCAGGAAATTGATGCATTTTGAAATTGGAACTTACCTTATAAGATTTGGGTTGAAAAAATCGTAGTCACTCAAACATAGAGTTTCCAAACTTCCATGTTGGATTATCTGGTCCATGATGGTTGGCATTCTCAAGAACCGTAGTGATGTCCCAAAGTACTTCAAATTTCCGGCGCGATGAAAGAGAATTTCAAGCGATTCCACAATTTTTGCAAGACCGTTTCTCTTGGAACTCTCATTAGCCAATTCTGTGTAGTCAGCTCCTACCAGTACCAATTTTTCTACGGTTTCAGGTATGTACTCGCAGATGGCACGTAGCAAATGTGCAGACAGTTTGCATTTAGCCAGATTCAATTCTCTCACATGTTTGCAGCCGTTGAAGAAGTGTTGAATGTCATCGACGCTATTGCCGCGAAAGTTCGCCCATTCCATGGACAACACTTCCAGGTTCTTGTGTTCAGAGATAGCCTTTATCATTTTGAATTTGAGACTCAGTTTGTTTGAGTCCAGTATCAGTTCTTTCGTTCTGCTTTTCTCTACCATATACAATACGTCCTTGTAGTCGTACCGGCCTGTATCCAACCTCCTTCCAAATCCTGTCAGGTCGAGCTTTTCAAGCGTCTTATAGAAACAGAACGCTTTTGGTCCTAGATGATATTGATGAACATCAGGAATCTAGCAGAAATAAAGAAAAAAAATAGTTAGGTACTTCATGTAGGTGAGCTCTGTTTTCAAAACATCGTCGATGGAAATTTGTGGATCGATACTATAGTACAGATCTCGACAGAGAAAATAATAATACTTACACAACTCCAGGATAAATCTAATTCCTTGATCGAAAATGAACTCGTCAAGAGCATTTCCATTTCGGAAATGGTGATCTCTTCATCAGTTAAAGAAATTCTCTTCCACAGCCTTTTGTCGCCGCATACTCTTTGGAACCTTTGGCTGACCTTGGCCAACGCGCACAAGTCGAATTCGGAGAGAAGTGAGACTATTTTGTACAATATCTCGTCTGGCATGTAGTCGAAATTAATCATAGTTTGCTCCTGGAACATAATTAATAAGGTTAGTAGGGTAGGATAGCAGGTCATTTTCAAGTAATAAGTGAGAGAAATGTGTCATCATAAACAAGTAAGATGTTTGGTAAACGAGAGCCCTTGCTCGAGTGTCTAGTATTTACACGTGCTTATATCTTATACCTAAAGTCATTTCGCTACGAAAATAAAGACTGACTACTAACTCAACCCACTCTTAACAATTCATGAAGCAAATTAAGAGCAAACCGCTTCAAGGCTGTATAATATGCCAAAAGATCCGTAGGCCGGAAGAACTTTTTTTATTATAACCACTCTTAACACTCACAAAGTCAAAATTTCACACACGTGCATCCTAATTTGAATTTTCCTTGAATTTGCGCAACAAAGGGATGAAACTTTGGGTTTCCATATAAAGCTGATTAAAATAGGGATGATATGCTGTTTTAGGCGGCAAAAGGAGGAGGAATCTGGAAAAAAGTTCTTTCGGCGCATAGCCCCTGAATATTTTGCTATGTACGAGTACTTACAGCCCTGAGCGGGGATATAGGTGGATAAACATCAGGTCAGTGTAAAAATGAATATAAAATGAATACTTACAGGTTGCGACATTGTTAACTGGTTTGGAATAATTCTCACAAATTGCGTGTATATCGACGATGTTCGCAGAACGACAGCAAAAAGGGAACTGATGAAGGCAAAGCGGACCTCGGACCGTAAAAGTACCTGAACTGGTGTAACAATAAGAGCTCCCCTTAATTGTTCTCTTCAATTCTCAGAAATGCATATTTGCCAAGATATATAACAATAACAATAACAAAAGTTTATTTGAACCTTGAACCTGTGGCCACAGGTGCTCACAGGGGATAAGGCAAGTCACAAAAAAAAAGTGTATAAGACGACACAGATGAGTTAATCTTCAATAACCAATTGTATAACAAACAAAGGGAAAAAAGTATAGGGCAAAGCGTGGCACAGACCTGTGTAGAACATGCATATACAGGGCGCTCTGAAAATAGCGCCCCAGCAGGCCTATTATTGATCTCGGTATGGATGATAGCGACCGTCGTTACGTATCGATGACTTATGAATTTCCCTCGTATGCAAATGTCACCGTCAACATGAAAGCTGTCGTCGGTAGGGAATAACGATGTCCGATATCAATTCATTGCATGTATTTCAAGTGAGCGCGAGTGAAAACCCATGTGACTGGGCTGCTATACTGTGTTGCAAGAAGCCTTTCTCCCTAAATTTCTACCGTGGAAGGCATATCGAACCAAGGACCCTCCTGCAAACATGTGAACGTGAACTTGATCCGGCATGTGTTGAGAGAAACCTTTGAACAGGCACCCAACTTCTACCAAACAAGCTGATTGACCTTCACGTGGCCGAATCACTGTCACCAACAAATGAACCTCTAGGTGCATCGTGAGGGCTCGAAACGACAGTTATGAACGCGGCACACGGTGCATTTCTGCATGCAGGTTTTCCAGCCAGGGTTTCTCGCATGTTTTATTGCATGTTTTCGTACAGGTTTCGGCATCACACGAGGCAGGAAGCAGTGCTGAATTTTTGACGGACGCTGTCAAACCGATATCTATTAGACGTCTTCTTATAGTCTGTTTGGGTCTGAAAGGGGCCCAACTTGCTTATTAGATCACTTTGGTAATTGCTAGTGATGAGAGAGAATATACTGACGGACAAAATTAGCGTTACACTTTTTTAAAATATTGGCGAAGACGAACCCGTCAACAGATTTTCTCAAAATTTTTCGAGGAGCAAGCTTGAAGTGTTTTCTTCAAGTCCACAAACGCGCAAAGACGTGGTCCCCAAGATGACTGAGTTGTACGGTCTAAAAGGTAGAAATGACCAGAAACCATTTTCGTAGAATTTTCCAACACATTCAAGAGTTTTTCCTAATGCTGCAGATAAGGTAGTTCTCACTTAAAATCGTGTCAGTAGGTGGTTCATACCCTTTGTAGTCTTCTTGCATGATTTGAACAACGCAAAATGTTCACCCACTCAGTGTTAGTTCTTTGTTCAATGAAATGAAAAAAATTACGTATGATTTTCAAAAATGCTTTGTGTAATTGGAAAATCTGTTTTTCACGTACTCGAGAAGGTAATGCAGCAGCGAATGGTTGAAATCATTTCTTGTCTCCTTCGCAACCTCTTTATGTGGTAAGTCATTTCCTTACCATCAGCTGATAAACCGTTGTCGAAAGAATCAAAACAATCTCGGTGATACCTCAAGGTTCATTGAAACCTCAGAGCGCCATCGGTTTGGTATCCGACCTTCGAGGTCCTCGATTAACCATAATTTAACACCTTGTTGGTACCCTCTACAAGAATGGTAAAGGAAGCAGATTTTTTTAAACTCGCTCGAAAAAATGCTTTTTCATTTGCCATTTATCTGATCTGTTAACTCAAATGCATAAGAAATCCTCATCTTGTGTTTTGAAGTCAATTTTTGTGACTTCCGTACATCAACTTGCACCCAGTGCAACTTTTAGGATTTTTATCGCATTTTATTTATCGTTCGTCAAGAGAAACCTCGATGCCTTCATTCATCAACGTGATCATGAAAATGCATACACAGTTCCTCAGAGTCACGCAATCAGCCTTTATTTTGGATGTTGCAATGGGTTTCCCAGGTGCGAACAGCCGGTCGGGTTGGCGGGTTGCTATGCTAGAGTACGTGGCTCGTACCCAGGAAGTTTTTAAAAGTTTATTTGTCATCCTGTGCAACCAAAGGAGCCTTCCAAGGACTGGTGGTAACTCGTATTTCGGTAACAAAGATCTACCTGAAGATTTTCAATCCTCGCAATCCTGTCGTAGATAATTTTGCGAAATGTGAATCATACCTTTCATTATCGTAAATTAACAACAATAAATAAGGTACTGCTGCCTGATCCTGACGTTGACGCTTGTCAGAAAAAAATATTCAAGCGATACAAAATTACCAACGATAGGATTGCAAGGATTGAAAATCCTCGGGTAGACCTTTGTTACCGGAATACGAGTTACCACCAGTCCTTGGGAGGCTCCTTTGGTTGCACAGGATGACAAATAAACTTTTAAAAACTTCCTGGGTACGAGCCACGTACTCTAGCATAGCAACCCGCCAACCCGACCGGCTGTTCGCACCTGGGAAACCCATTGCAACATCCAAAATAAAGGCTGATTGCGTGACTCTGAGGAACTGTGTATGCATTTTCATGATCACGTTGATGAATGAAGGCATCGAGGTTTCTCTTGACGAACGATAAATAAAATGCGATAAAAATCCTAAAAGTTGCACTGGGTGCAAGTTGATGTACGGAAGTCACAAAAATTGACTTCAAAACACAAGATGAGGATTTCTTATGCATTTGAGTTAACAGATCAGATAAATGGCAAATGAAAAAGCATTTTTTCGAGCGAGTTTAAAAAAATCTGCTTCCTTTACCATTCTTGTAGAGGGTACCAACAAGGTGTTAAATTATGGTTAATCGAGGACCTCGAAGGTCGGATACCAAACCGATGGCGCTCTGAGGTTTCAATGAACCTTGAGGTATCACCGAGATTGTTTTGATTCTTTCGACAACGGTTTATCAGCTGATGGTAAGGAAATGACTTACCACATAAAGAGGTTGCGAAGGAGACAAGAAATGATTTCAACCATTCGCTGCTGCATTACCTTCTCGAGTACGTGAAAAACAGATTTTCCAATTACACAAAGCATTTTTGAAAATCATACGTAATTTTTTTCATTTCATTGAACAAAGAACTAACACTGAGTGGGTGAACATTTTGCGTTGTTCAAATCATGCAAGAAGACTACAAAGGGTATGAACCACCTACTGACATGATTTTAAGTGAGAACTACCTTATCTGCAGCATTAGGAAAAACTCTTGAATGTGTTGGAAAATTCTACGAAAATGGTTTCTGGTCATTTCTACCTTTTAGACCGTACAACTCAGTCATCTTGGGGACCACGTCTTTGCGCGTTTGTGGACTTGAAGAAAACACTTCAAGCTTGCTCCTCGAAAAATTTTGAGAAAATCTGTTGACGGGTTCGTCTGTGCCAGTGTTTTGAAAAAGTGTAACGCTAATTTTGTCCGTCAGTATATTTCAGCACTGGTTTCAGAAGGTGAGAGCCCCCGTTCATCCTCCAACGAGGGTGCGAAATTGCGCCAGGAGCCTGCCCCTCAAAATGACCAACGGGCAAACCGTGCGTTGTTTTTTTAGAGAAACTCATCAGAGACCTTGCCTGTGATAAGAAAGAATATTTCAGAAGGTGAGAACCCCCGTTTATCCTCCAACGGGGGTGCGAAATTGCGCCAGGAGCCTGCCCCTCAAAATGACCAACGTGCAAACCGTGCGTTGTGTTTTTAGAAAAACTCATCAGAGACCTTGCCTGTGGTGAGAAAGATTATTTTAGAAGGTGAGAACCTCCTTTCATCCTCCAACGGGGTTCGAAATTGCGCCAGGAGCCTGCCCCTCAAAATGACCAACGGACAAACCGTGCGCTTTTTTTCAACAGAAACTCATCAGAGACCTTGCTTGTGGTGAGAAAGATTATTTCAGAAGGTGAGAATCTCCTTTCATCCTCCAACGGGGTTCGAAATTGCGCCAGGAGCCTGCCCCTCAAAATGACCAACGGGCAAACCGTGCGCTTTTTTTCAACAGAAACTCATCAGAGACCTTGCTTGTGGTGAGAAAGATTATTTCAAAAGGTTAGAAACTCCTTTCATCTTCCAACGGGGTTCGAAATTGCGTCAGGAGCCTGCCCCTCAAAATGACCAACGGGCAAACCGTGCGTTGTGTTTTTAGAAAAACTCATCAGAGACCTTGCCTGTGATGAGAAAGAATATTTCAGAAGGTGAGAACCCCCGTTCATCCTCCAACGGGGGTGCGAAATTGCGCCAGGAGCCTGTCCCGCAAAATGACCAACGGGCAAATCGTGCGCTTTTTTTCAACAGAAGCTCATCAGAGACCTTGCTTGTGGTGAGGAACATTATTTCTTCACTTGGAGCACCCCTTACTTCAGAAGGGACACCGATATTTTTGGAAAACAAGCTACGAGATATGGAGAGGATGTTCAGATTATTACCAAAATTGACTTCCCACGTATCTTTTGCTCTTTTGAAATTTTGCTTTGGTATGCCCAAATTGACTTATCTTTCAAGAACGACTCCCACTTGGATGTTTCAAAATCAAAATCTAAAAATCGACAATGCTATAAAAAATGTTTTGGAATTTATTTTGAAAAATTAATTTGATGACGTGCAATGGTCACAGGCTCCATTGCCCATTTCTTTTGGTGGGCTTGGAATTCAGCGTTTATCCGATGTTGGCCTCCCAGCGTTCTTATCATCATCTTTTAGTGTCGCGGACTCAGTCACAACCGTATTACCCCTGAAAAGTGACATTTCCAAGATTTACTACTTAGATGAAGCACTTGATATATGGAAAGAGAGGTCTGGCGCCAACATGCCGGGAAATAAAAGTCGACAAAAAGCATGGGATACTCCTTTGATTCAACGTTCATATGATGCCCTATTAGGTTCTGCATCTTCTTGGAATCAGCACGAATCCGTGCAGTATCCACACCAGAATCCGGCTACTGGCTCCAGTCCATTCCTTCACCCAACACCGGATCTCTGCTAGACAACACGTCTTTAAGGATTGCTGCAGCTCTTCGTCTAGGATGTGATGTTTGCCAACCTCATACATGTGTCTGTGGTTCCCCTGTGGACTCTAAAGGCCGTCACGGATTGAGCTGCTCTAAAAGTGCTGGCAGATTTTCTCGACACCAAATGCTTAACGATTTGTTAAAAAGAGCTTCAAATTCCGTTGACATCCCTTGCCTACGTGAGCCCACTGGTCTCTTCAGAAATGATGGCAAGCGTCCGGATGGCTTAACCCTAGCTCCCTGGTCAAAAGGTCGGTCTCTGGTGTGGGATGCGACCTGCGTAGGCACCATGGCAGCTTCCTACATTAAGCTTACATCAAAAACGCCCAAAGCCGCAGCTGAAAACGTTGACGTAGAACACCTCTTGCAACAATTTTATTTTCTGACCTTGGAATAGCAACCAATGCATCAAATGCATCATTTTCTTATGCAGGATATACTCGTGTCATTCTACTAAAATAAAAGAAAAAAAAAACATTGCAAGTCCTCTGAACAAGAAAAAACTTCAACTAGAAATAGTAAGAAAAAAGGACCCAAAAATTGCCTTTTTTCCAGTTAAACCAAACTAGACTTTTCCATATCGATCAGTTAGCAATGTTAGCATTTTTATTGAACTCAGAAGTTCAAATTTAGTCGAAAACGGCACCAAACTTGTCAAAATTGATCGAATATTGACAGAAAAAAAAATTACCCCCATTTCTTGAAATGACCCTCTGTCAGCTCCCCTCCTTTTGGATTATGGACACATGACGCTTCAATTAGGTGATGTGTGGTCTTACTGCATCTATTGAACATCTATTTGAACCAAAGTGAGGGATAGATTTCACGCATGCTATTCAAATGGTGAATTTTTTAACCCCCCCCCCCCTCCCGATGGGGGGTTTCTGTCAAAATTTCGACTTGGCAACAGCGATTTTCGTATTCAGCGAGGTCCAAATACCCTAAAAAGTCTTGTTGCCCAACTGTTACATGAAATGCTTCTTGCATCGGATTTTTAGGAAAATGATCCTAGTCTATTCAGTTGACACCGATTGAATTCTTCAGCGTGTGATCATGCTGAGTCTTCTGAAGTTGATGATGTTGTTATTTGAAACAAAAAAAAGAAAATGGGGGTAATAGACCTTTCCAAATTTGCGCTTGTCCTTTTCTATTATGACGTCATGATTTTGCGTAGATTGGGACAACTGTCAGTATGCAGTCATCTCATAGTGGAAGTGTCAGAGGCATAGGCAAGCACCGAGCGTAGAAAGGAAAGACTTATTACTAAAGTGGTTATTCATTGCTGTGTTACCTTGTGCGAAAATAATCTGAAGAAGCCTCATGTTTCCATGTACAATTTTACGAAATACACGCTGGGGCTTGAGAGTTGGAAAAACAAAATTTAACCAGACAAAACACGACCCATTTTGTGCAAGAGAACCCCAGGGCTGTTCAAACTTTCATCTGGCTTCTCCTTCCTACGGAACCATTCGTCGAAGTTTCTACCCCTGGAACTGTAAGAGTGGCGCACAGTATTTCTGGTGGCATCATTCAAAATTGAGTTCTGCTGAAGTTTTGATGGACCAGTATCCATCAAATTTGTCTTTTCCGCTTAGCACTTGTCATAAATCAGGGCACTGAAAGTCCTTCAACTGCGATAATGAAGTGGTGAATCCTCTGCAGCTACTAATTCTACAGATAGATAAACAGTAAGTTTTCGAGATACAGCTTTGCCGGAATGAATACGCATTAGTATTTCCACCCGTCTTCGCTTTCACTATGACTTCTTCTGATACTCTGTTTCTCCATCTGCCAAGATTTTCTTCCAGTGTGCACTTCACTGGTGATTTCTTCATCGTTTTTTCCACCAAAACAAACAGAGATTTTGAGGACCTGCTCATGACGTCTGGAATCTGACATTAACATGACATCATGCAACCGCGAAATGTGCGCAATGCGCGAAATATTTTGCGTAGATTGGGACAACTGTCAAAACCATTCTCTATCCTTTATTTTTGGAAAGGTCAATTGGGGGTATTTCTTGAAAACTGTCAAAAATGCCATGCACTCCCTTTCAGACCAATTTTGAGGTGCCACTCACTATTCCAAGGATCAAAAATCGATGTGAAATATTGAATCAAATTTGACAGGTGCAAATGGCTTGTTGGGACAATCAAAACTTTCATGTGGGGCTGATTTGAAGGTCCGCTTTTTACCACCCCGTTGATAGCTTCTTTGAATATTTGGACTCATGCCCAGACGATCAAACATCATAATGCGGCTCTTTGAAACGAATAGAGACCATTACTGAATGTAGAAGATTCAGTTTCAGTCAACTATTTTTGAAATAATCATTACTGGCAAGGTATCGCTTTTGACTTATTCCGCGGGGTATCTACTCATCGCGATTCCAATGATGTCACTTTTTTTTTCATTGTATAATGGTCTATATTTATTTTGAAGGACCATCATAATTATCATCATATATTAGTTAAGTCACAGACATAAGTCTGGATACTAGAGTAGCTATCAACGGGGTAGTGAAAAACGGACCTTTAAATCAGCCCCAAATGGATGTTTTGATTGGCTCAACAAGCCAGTTCCACCTGTCAAGTATGATTCAATATTTTGCATCGATTTTTGATCGTTGGAATCGTAGCGGAACCTCAAATTTTTTTTCTGAAACGGAGTGCATGGCAGTTTTGACACTTTTCAAAAAACACCCCCCAATACCCCCATGTTCTGGTTTTTGTTTCAAATAACCATATCATCAACTCAAGAGGACTCTACATGATCACATCTGAGGCTCAAGAATTCAACCTGTCAAATTAAGTTATTCATTGAACATTTTGGGGCCAAACTTTGATGCCCCCTAAAATACCCTCCGATGAAAATTTTGCGTAGTTTGGAATATCAAACAGCTCAGAACGGTCTGAGGAATGTGTGTGCCAAATGATATTGCGTCACTTCAAGTTTCAAGCGATTTTTGTGTATGGACTAAAATACCGCCGAAGAAGTTTAGTAGACGTCTACATCTGCTCCCGATGGAAATTTTAACTGGCCCGACGAGCCAGTTTTACCCATTATATTTTATTCAACAATTCAAAACGTTGCTTCGTCGATGGAATTGTAACTGACACGACACCTCAAAATTAAACAGAAAGAGAGTGCATGGTATTTTTAAAAAAATCCCATTCCCCTCGACCCCCTTTTCAGTTTTTTCTTTCAAAACACCATTGCCAACCTCAACAGACTCGACATGATCACATTTGATGCTTAAAAATTGGATCAGTGACGAATAAGGTAATTTTTTGAACATTTTGGAGCCCAACTTTGAACCCCACTAGAGTGCCTCCTAAGAGATATTTTTCGTGCCCCGACGGGTCAAATATCTTAGAATGGTCTAAAGAGCGGGGGTTCCTCGGGGGGTTCTAACCTTGTGAAATATTCTCTCTCATCACAAGCAAGGTTTCAGGTGTGTTTCTCTGAAAAAACAACGCACGGTTTGCGCGTTCCTCATTTTGCGGGGCAGGCTCCTGACGCAATTTCGCACCCCCGTTGGAGGATGAACGGGGGTTCTCACCTTCTGAAATATTCTTTCTTATCACAGGCAAGGTCTCTGATGAGTTTCTCTAAAAAAACAACGCACGGTTTGCCCGCTGGTCATTTTGAGGGGCAGGCTCCTGGCGCAATTTCGCACCCTCGTTGGAGGATGAACGGGGGCTCTCACCTTCTGAAACCAGTGCTGAAATATTCTCTCTCATCACTAGCAATTACCAAAGTGATCTAATAAGCAAGTTGGGCTCCTTTCAGACCCAAACAGACTATAAGAAGACGTCTAATAGATATCGGTTTGACAGCGTCCGTCAAAAATTCAGCACTGCTTCCTGCCCTCTGTTATATCCAAGATCAGAGCAACTAGCCCAGGCGCCAGGGAAAACAATAAGGAAATAATTGTTTCCTGGCTGGAAACTAGCTTAAAACGATCTGTGTAGCTTAGGTTTTGACATACTAGTTTCCCCCCTTTCGGGAATGTCGGCGTCATATCACCATCATCAACAAGAAGTGCACCAGCGTGGTTTTTGCCGAATATCTTAATTTTGGGTCATCTTACAGCAAAAGATGTGAGGAGTCACTTTGAAGCCTATGAAATTTCCAACAGTTTGGTTTTTCAATCAATTTTCTGCGACCTGCGGTCTTTGAGATAGAGCTTCTGGAAGCGAGAGTTATTGTCGTGAAAGCTCCATGGCCACTTGACTCGAAAAACTAAAATGTCGATGTGACAAAAAAAATTTCAAAATGAGATTACTCGAGAATTCTTCATGCCATAGTTGCGGTGATGATCTTAAACTCTTCCTCTTCGACCGTAGATTACGAATATTGAAAAGTCAAAAACGTCACATTGTACATATACAGAGTGTACTACGGGAATCAAATCAGAACAGAGAAATTCGACATATTTCTTCGATTCAGCCTATGCGAAACTCTAAACACTTATCACGAGTCCAATATGTATATGCATTGCTATGTGAGCTTCACTTGATACACCTAAGAAGTGGTCAGCTCACAGCCTTTCTGTAAAATGTTTTGAAGGCCCTCTGAGATCATCAACATCTACAGTAGCAAGAAATGTATGTAACAGTATATTATATACCAAGGAACCAAAGTGAATTTTTGATCCCTTGGGTGAAGTTAGTTGCTCAAGGGCCCTTTGGGTTCAAATCCCCAAATTAAAAATTCACTTTGGTCCCTTGGTATATAATATACTGTTATATACATTCCTTGGTACTGTGAATTTTTAATATTTTGATGATTTCAGAGGGCCTTCAAAACATTTTACAGTAAAGCTGTGAGCTGACCACTTCTTTAGTGTATTAAGTGAACCTTATAGAGCAAATCCATATTGATATTGGACTCGTGTTAGGTGCTTAAGAATGTCGCATATAGGCTAAATCGAAGAAATATGTAAAATTTCTCTGATCTGATTTGATTCCCTCAGTACACCCTGTATATGTACAATGTGACGTTTTTGACTTTTCTATATTCGTAATCAACGGTTCAAGAGAAAGAGTTGAAGACCATCACCGCAACTATAGCATGAAGGATTCTCGAGAAATCTCATTTTGAATTTTTTTTGTCACAACGACATTTTAGTTTTTCGAGTCAAGTGGCCATGGAGCTTTTACGACAATGCCTCTCGCTTCCAGAAGCTCTATCTCAAAAACCATAGGTCGCAGAAAGGTCGTTTAAAAACTATTCCGTAGGGAATTTTATTGGTTTCAAAATGACTTCTCACATCTTTTGCTGTCCGATGGCCCAAAATCAAGATATTCGGCAAAAACCACGCTGGTGCACTTCTTGTTGATGATGGCGACATGACGCCGACATTTCCGAAAAGGGGGAAATTAGTATGTCAAAACCTGACCCACACAGATCGCTTTAAGCTAGTTTCCAGCCAGGAAACAAATATTTCCTTATTGAGCTGATTTTTGCTCCCTGGCGCCTGGGCTAAACGGTAAGTGGTGAGTGTTCTCTCCAAAGGCACCTCACGATGCACCTAGAGGTTCACTTGTTGGTGACAGTGATTCGGCCACGTGAAGGTCAATCAGCTTGTTTGGTAGAAGTTGGGTGCCTGTTCAAAGGTTTCTCTCAACACATGCCGGATCAGGTTCACGTTCACATGTTTGCAGGAGGGTCCTTGGTTCGATATGCCTTCCACGGTAGAAATTTAGGGAAGAGAGGCTTCTTGCAACACAGTAGGAGCCCAGTCACATGGGTTTTCACTCGCGCTCACTTGAAATACATGCAATGAATTGATATCGGACATCGTTACTCCCTACCGACGACAGCTTTCATGTTGACGGTGACATTTGCATACGAGGGAAATTCATGAGTCATCGATACGTAACGACCGTCGCTATCTACCATACCGAGATCAATAATAGGCTAACAGAGTCCGAAGCTGTTTAGAGATTCCCTTCAAAAGTCACAGAAAGATGTCCTTGAAGTCCTTGGAGCGGTGGTAGCCGAGTGGTACAGGTAATGGCAAGCCAAACCATTCGCGCTGCCCTGTGTGGGTTCGAATCCTACTTCATCCATGGATATTTTGTGCTGTCCCCGAGGTTGCATGGTAGAGCAGCTTATAGCTGAATGCCGCCTCGTAAAATAAGACAATTAAATAAATAAATAAATAAGTTCTGAAGTTTTTTTTAATGCCGAGATCCGTAGACTGGGAGAACCGTTTCTTTATAACCACTCTGACCGCTCCCAAAATCAAAATTTCACACACGAGCATCCTAATTCGAATTTTCCTCTTTGCACAACATTTCAACTGCAATTTAAGTGCACTTAGTTCTTTCGGCGCACAGCTCCCAAATATTTTGCTATGTACTTACAGACCTAATAGGCCAGGCGGTAGGTCATTCTAGATGGAAAAAATTCCGACCAAAGCTTTTATGGTGTCAAACTCTTCGTAAGGTCAGTAGGTATCTACCACTGAGTTTCCGCCCAAAAACGAGTTGTGCTAATTCCTCCACATCTGCCCAAAGGTAAAAGATGTCTTGAAGGTGCAAAAAGACCTGTTAAACCCCAGTACTTTTTCATTTTATTTGCCTCAATGCAAACGTACAACTCTAACGCAAACATTGGAAGCATTTGCCATCATCTCTGTGCCAGTCTTACTGTTGAAAAAAAAGATTTCTTTGTGCGGGTCAGATAAATCACTTTTAATTGTTTTTCCACACAAGAAAACGATGGAGCACCATGTATTTTGGATGTTTCCTAATAACTTGTACACACTGAGCCCATTTATGGCGTTGAAAATTCAATAACAGCATTTTGGAAGATGTTGCCCGATAAGAAGAGAATAATTTTTACCCGTCTGTTCAGCAGGAGTTTTTTCAATTTTACCAAACACCGTTCTCGAAAATTTTATAGGAAATGACAAGCTGGAACTGTTTTCTAATGAAATTATATCTGGCTTGACCGCGGCACGCTTTTTGGGAGTGTAGGAAACTGATTTCTTTCGAGCGGTTCTATTTTACCCGCGTGCGGCCATGCCTACTTGACATAGACCGAACTGATTACACAATAAGCTTGGAAATGTACTCTCTTCCAGCTTTGAAAGACGACCATTAATGATAAAATAATGTATTATTTCTTCATAAATCAATGTACAAAGTCGCAATAATAATGGTCGCGTTTTAAAGCTGGAAAAGAGTACATTTCCAAGCTCGTGTAATCAGTCCGGTCTATGTCAAGTAGGCACGGCCGCACACGGGTGAAACAGGACCTCTCGAAAAGAAAATAGTTTTTTTAGACTTTCAAGTGCGTGCCGCGGTTAAGCCAGGCACGATATCGTTAGAGAAGAGTTTGAGCTTTCCATTCCTTATAAAATTTTCGCAAACGGTGTTTGGTAAAATTGAAGAAATTGCTGCTGAACAGGCGGGTGTAAATTATTTACTTTTTGCTGGCAACATCTTCAAAAATGCTGTTATTGAAATTTTAATGCCATAGATGGGCTCAGTAAGTACAAGTAATTAGAAAACATCCAAAATACATGTTGCTTCATCGTTTTCTTGTGTGGAAAAACAATAAAATGTGATTTATCAGATCCGCACAAAGAAATCTTTTTTTTCAACAGTAAGACTGGCACAGAGATGATGACAGATGCTTCCAATGTTTGCGTAAGAGTTGTACGATTGCATTTAGGCAAATATAACAAAAAAGTACGGAGGTTTAACAGCTCTTTTTGCACTTTCGAGGCATCCTTTACCTTCGCGCAGATGTGGAGGAATCAGCACAACTCGTTTTTGGGCGGAAACTCAGTGGTAGATAACTACTGACCTTACGAAGAGTTTGACACCATAAAAGCTTTGGTCGGAGTTTTTTCCAGATTGTAGTGATTTTACCGACATACCGCCTGGCCTATAAGTGGAAATATGAATAAATATCAGGTCAGTATAAAAATTATTATAAAATAAATACTTACAGGTTGCGACATTGTTAACTGGTTCGGAATAATTTTCGCAAATTGTACGTATATGGACAATGATCTCAGAACGACAGCAAAAAGGGAACTGATAAATGCAAAGTGGACCCCGAACCGTAAAGGTACCTGAACTAGTGTAACAATAAGAACCCCCCTCAATTGTTCTCTTTAATTCTTAGAAATGGATATTTGCCAAAGTATAAACAAAGGAAAAGAGGTATGAGGGCAAAGCGTGGCACAGACCTGTGTTGAACTGAACAATGAACATGCATATACAGGGTGTTCTGAAAATAGCGCTTCAGAGTCTAAGGCATTTTAGAGTTTCGCTTCAAAAGTCACAGAAAAATGTCCTTGTAGTCTTGAAGTTTTTTTTATGAAAATAGAGGAGTGGAGGATGAGGCTTTGTTTCCTTCCATCTCCATCTTCTGATCAGATTCTAGTAAAACTTGTTCGAACAGACCTCAGAGAAATAATTAATTCACCATTGCACCTCAAGTCTTTGTATTCTGTACAGAATCGCAGGAATAACCAGTTATTCGTTTGATTTTATATCGAAATGTTGAGCAAATTTGACGAAACTTTGAGTTTCCATATAAAGCTAAGTAAAATAGGGATGATGTGCTGTTTTCGGCGGCAAAAGAAAAAGGAATCTGGAAAAAAGTTCCTTCGGCGCACAGCCCCTTAATATTTTGCTATGTACAAGTACTTACAGCTCTAAGCGGGGATATAGGTAGATGAATATCAGGTCAGTATAAAAATTAATATATAATAAATACTTACAGGTTGCGACATTGTTAACTGGTTTGGAATAATTCTCACAAATTGCACATATATCGACGATGTTCACAGAACGACGGCAAAAAGGGAACTGATGAAGGCAAAGCGGACTCCGGACCGTGAAAGTACCTGAACTGGTGTAACAATAAGAGCTCCCCCAATTGTTCCCTTCAATTCTTAGAAATGCATATTTGCCTAGGTATATAACAATAACAATAGTAAAAGTTTATTTGAACCTTTGTGGCCACAGGTGCTCACAGGGGATAAGGCAAGTCACAAAAAAAAGTGTATAAGACGACACAGATGAGTAGAACTTCAATAATCGATTGAATAACAAACGAAGGGAAAAAAGTATAGGGCAAAGCGTGGCACAGACCTGTGTAGAACATGCATATACAGGATGTTCTGAATATAGCGCCCCAGAGCCCGAAGCAAGTTTGGAGATTCGCTTCAAAAGTCACAGAAAAATGTCCTTGAAGTTTTGAAGTTTTTTTTTTTGTGAAAATAGAGGAGCGAAGGGAGAGGCTCCGCCTTTATCCATCTTCATCATCTGATCAGGTTCTAGTAAAACTTGTTTGAACAGACCTAGGAGAAAAAATTATTCACCACCGCATCGCAAGTTTTTGTTTGTTGTACAGAAAGGGGTCATAAACTAAAAACCGAAAACCGAGCCCAAAACATCATTTTTTTTTCAAACTATTGAAATTTCAATTGGTACTTGTGTATAAGTGTTTTCGAAGATGGTTATTTTTATACTTATGTTTATTCCATATTCAAAAATTTCACAGCAACATCTGAGATGAAAGCCTCAAAAACTCCGTAACTAATCATTAACAAATCTTTTTTGAGCTGGACTTGACTGAAAATTCTATCAGCCATCAAGCTTTGCCTTATTTTATTAGTCGTGAATCACCCTGTATAATGATAATAATTTCACGCGGATAAGAGTGATTGCACGACGGGGTCGTAGACCGGAGCTGAGCATAAGGCATTATGCAAAAGAAGGCAACAAGACAATATGCAACGGCACTCGTATTATATGGCAACTCGCCAAATGAGTCGCGTAATAACTTTATTACTTCACTAGTGTTGTAGGTTGTAATGACACTAACGCAAATTTGTGTAAATTAAGGTCATGATCAAGTATATCACGTCCCAAAGTAGGGATCTAGCTCGTCTGAACCTGAGAGTAGCAGATGAAATTTTGTACACGTACACGGGCATCGAATTTCCATTAGTTCCGCAGAACCATACTTGAAGAACCAATACATTGCAAAACAGAATCTTTAGACAGGATGAAGACGCGGGGCGGTCGTCTTCTAGTAGTCCGCCAGTTATATTACTTTTCTTTACGGGATAGGCTTTTATCTGGGTCCGGGGTCCACCAAACCTGGACTTCACTTCCACGGCCTTGCTGAGTTTTACTAAACTCTTTTCGTGGTGATTCTTTATGTTGTAAAAATTTCCCGCTGTCTTTTTTTGCTTGACATAGGGGAAGCACTTTTCTGCAATCCCACAATGATCCTACAACTCTGGCAGTTTTTCATGCACTACCAATGCAGGGTGTTTCACTGGTTGTCGACGCCAAAACAGCTAATTTTCAGTCATGATGAAGAATCCTGTTTGGGCCTGAATTACCTACAATACTTGCACTAGAAGACGACACTATCGGTTTTTCAATTTTTTTCGTTTCAATTCTGACTCCAAATCGCACATTCATTACTAAATATCGAAGGTATCTTTCTAATTTATTTTTCAAGGTTGTCGCCAAAAATTTGAAAAATGTTAAGTAATGAGTAGGTAATTAATTATTCCTTGTATCCAACCGTAACCTATTTACAAAGTTTTTCAAAATCGGTATCAATAAATCATTTGGTCAATATGAACAACGGTCACCTTCCTATTGTGTTTTGAGGCTCCATGAACAAATAATACCCAAGGGATAGGTTTTATGAACCATAATAAATCTCCCTAGAAGCTCAATGAATGTCGTACAATGCATCGAGAATCTGGCTCTTCATAAAGGAAAGGTACCTGACCCTAACTGTACTCGAATCACTTACAGTGAATTCTACCATAATGCAATAGGTCATAAATAGTCCTGGTGCTTTAGACTGCATTATATTATACCGGAAGATCATTTGGAAACTATCCACCTGCAATATCTTCCGAATCCTAGTGAAGATGTCATTGAGCAAAAACAGGCCGATTTTTATATCGAGGGGGACATCTAAAACATACATTGGAGAATTTCTAACTCAAGCCTCCTCGCCCCCACTCGCTCCAACTTTGAAATTTCAAGTGACACTACCTACCTTGCGATACATCAAATTAAAGAGAATTAAACTCTCTTGCTGAAAAAAATATTTTAATATTTTTTAATTCCACCCCCCGTTCTTCCTAAAATTCTCGGAGTGTCCAATTTAATACTCTTGACTTTTATTTCTCTTCAATACAGTCAATGTCATCCTGCACAGCATCGGAAAATTTTTGGAAAAGAGAAAATTTTCTACAAAAAAAGTGCCACCCAAATTCACTCCTTCGCTCCCCCCACCTCACCTTGGAAATCTAAAATGTCAATATCCACTTTGTAGTACATCAAATTGAAAAAAATTTAATTCTCTTCCTAACCAAATTTTTCTACAATTTTTGAAGCTCCCCATTTCCCCCCTGAAATACTCCTATCAGCCAATTTATTGGGAAAGGGGTCGAAAATTCCGAGAAAATTATTTTCAGGGAAAGAATCCAATTCCCTTCAATTTGATGTATCACAAAGTAGGTGGTGCTATGTTAAATTTTGGAGTTGTGGTGAGGGGAAGCAAAGGGGTCAATTTGGGTAGCACTACTTCTCCCACCAACAATTTTCTTTTCCGATCCTATCTAGGATGACTTAATTGAGAAAAATTGAGAGATCCAAAATATGAAATGGGACAGTCGGAGAATTTTTAGAGAAAAGGGGGTGGGGTTCGAAATTTTTAAAATATTTTTTTTTGAAAGAAAATTCCTCGGAAAATTCACTTCTCCTCAATTTGATGTATCGCAAGGTAGGTGGTGTCATTTGAAATTTCAAAGTTGGTGCGAGGGGGGTGAATATAGAAATTTGCCAATGTTTGTTTTAGATGTCCTTCTCGATATAAAAATCGACCTGTTTTCGCTCGAAACAAATATTCACAAGGAATCGGGAGTTATTGCAGGTGGATAGTTTTCAAATGATCACCCGGTATTTGCATTCAGTAACACCACAGCGCACCACAGGCATGAAACACGTCAGAGCTTTTTTTTCAGAGATCAATGAACATACAGGGTGAGTCATTGATATGGGAAAGCTCGATTGTACCTACACCATTGATGATACCGAAATGAAACAAAAATCATTGTGAGCGGAAGGCCAAAAAGCCAGTTTAGGAAATTATTTGGCCCTATACAGGGTGCCCCATTTCTGCTGTAGAACAAAAACAAATATTTTCCCAGAGAAGTCCCACTTTTGATTTCATTTCTCTGTTCAGCTTTCCAAGCTCTATTATGAGTGGATTTTTGTTTCTTCAGTTTGTAGCAGTGCAGGTCCAATATGAAAAATCCTAGGCTTGAATTTAAAGAATGAAATTTGGCATAAAAATAACAACAGCCGAACAGATGATGAATAACTTCATGACAAGAGAGTTGAGATTTTATAATACAGGGTGTGCACAATTTTTCTACAAACTTCGCAAATTTCAAAGTGCCAGAAATATTTTTTTTTACATAATAATCGACTCTGTCGTATTTGAATTTTTCAACTCCTCGATAAGAAATAGCTGTTTTGGCGCCTGACATAACCCATGCAACACCCTGTGTCTAAAACCTGTTCACGCAGAGAAAAATAGTCAAACGAACGACAAAATGAAAAATGCTCATTTTACCCCATGTCACAATAGACAAGACAGACAATAAACTCTAATACACCGAATACACTACAAACAATAGACAATCTACCTGAGTTTCCGAATTTCTAACCCATCCCTGGCCCCCCACCTTCCTAAATAGGGTACGGAAGTGGTCAGTAAAATAAGGTGAGGTAGTTGGTCAGTGATATTCTTGCAAGCAAGTTGTATGCACGAAAGTTTCAAACGCATTTCCAAGCAATAACCAAGTTCAAAATGCCGACGGTAGAATCTTCATATCGCAGTGCGGTTCCCAGTGACCAGTGGACAGACAAGTTGAAAAATATCAAGTTGAAGGATCTCGATCTGGAAGCACAGTGCACTTTTGCCTCTGGGGCTTACTCCCGCGTGTCGGTAGTGCGCGTAGTTCGGTTTCCGGAACAACAGTTCGCCTTAAAAACCATAGAAAAGGCTTCGATAACCGACCGAGACGAACGCGACATGGTACTGAACGAAATGAAGATCTTGTGCGAAATAGAAAATGACTTCGTCGTCAAGTGTTACAAAACGTTCAAAGACAAAAAGTGCTTGTACATGCTGACGGAGTTTTTACCAGGAGGAAATCTGTTTGATGTGACTCCACTGTCGGAAAGTGCTGTCAAGTTCTATGTTGCCTGCGTGGTAGAAGCACTTGATTATCTTCACACGCAGGACATTGTGCACAACGACATAAAGTCTGCAAATCTAGTGCTGGATGCCGATGGTTACGCCAAACTCATCGATTTCGGCTTCGCCATGCGACTGGAAAAGGGGCAAAAGTCGTACGATAATTCCTGGGCCACGCCGGCATATGCACCACCTGAGGTGGCTTGGCAGTGCCGCGAGAAGGACGATGGACGTGACAGAGGAAGCGACTTATGGTCACTAGGAGTCCTCCTTTACGAACTTCTCCAAGGATGGACTCCGTTTGATCCCGACAGCACGGATGATAGTGAACTGGTTCTTGCCAATGTCATTGAAGGAATTGATTCAATTCAGTTTTCGAAAGAAGTCTTCTCCGAAGCAGCCGAAGATATTGTTCGATGTCTTTGCAGAAACGAAACTGAATCAAGATTGGGATACAAAACCATCAACGAGATTAGGGAACATCGGTAAGCTGTGAAACTGACTTCGCTTGAAAGTTGACTAAACTAAATCTTTTGTTTCCGTATTTCAGATGGTTCGATGGCTTTGATTGGGGGAAGCTGCGAGACAAGACGTTGGCTCCGCCAATGGTTCCTGTACCTGAGGTCAAAAGCGCAGTGGATGTCCAAGACAAAGGAGAGGTTTCAGATCCTGTTTCGGTCGCGAAAGAGGAAGCGTCCAATCATGAAACATAGACTTTTAATATCTTAAACCATGAGTATCAATTACTTTTCACTCGACTTTTCATGAAAACTTGAGTTTTTAAATGTTCATATTTTTGTTGTTGTGAATAACAGTGTGTAAATAAAGATTATATACATAAAAGTTGGGTACTGTTTTTCTTTTGGCTAGATACCTGATCATGCTGCTAGAGAACAAGTCTGATACAGGCAAAGACTTGGGATATGAATACATTCGAACGATGTATACAGGTTGTTTCAATGGAAACGAACCACCCTTAGTATATTTCTGCCAGGTGAAATTTAGAGAATTTCCCGAGACTCATCAATTTTTGTTTCTTACAGGACATCTAAGCATACTCCATCCACCACCCCAATTTCGAAAACTCAAATGAAACCACCTACTTTGCGACATAAAATTGAAGTGAATTCGAATCTCTCCCTGGAAAGAAATTTTTCAACCCCATCCCCCCTTCTCTCAAAAATTCTCTATACAGTTCGGTTCAAAATATACAGTTTGATATTCTCGACCTCTCAGTTCTTTTTTTGGAGCCCCTTCCTCTTGGTTCGGGAGGTTGGTTGGTTCCGCTTGGCCTTCCGGAAGATTCTCTAAATTCCACCCGGCAAAAATTCATTCACGGTGGCTTGTTTTCATTGAAACACCCTGTATAATACAATACAATTTAAATGCAATGGAATCTCGGTCCGCTATGACACTTGACGTTTACTTCAGAATTAATGTGTTTTCGTGTTGCCATAACCGAGAATGACAATATTATTATACGCTCGGTGTCCTGCATTGTAATATTCAGAAAAAGATCTAGAGCGGCAAAGTAAAAAATACACGTGAAAAATAAACTAACCTCGCAAAATCATTCACAATTCAAGAGAGATCACGTTTCCAATGTTATATAGCTTGAAATTCGGCAAATTTATATCTTCAACCTCCTCACGTCCATCCACCCCAATTTCGAAATTTCAAATCACACTACCTACCTTGCGACATATCAAATTGAAGTGGATTTGAATCTATCTCTGGACAAATATTTTCAAATTTTCAACCCCACCCCCTTCTCCCAAAAACTGTATGAATGTACAGTTTGATATTCTCGACCTCTCAATTCTTTTCAATGCAGTCAACGTCATTATGCACAGCATCGATAGAGAACATTTTCTGTGGAAAAAGTGCCATTCAGATTCACCCTCTCGCTACCCCTACCCGGACTCCAAAATTTAGAATGACACTATCTACTTTGTGACATATCAAACTGAGAAAAATCAAATTCTCTTTCAAAAAACAAATATTTTCAAAATTTTCGAAAACCCCTACTCTCTTCTGAAATATTTCAAATGCTCAATTAAATAGAGGAGTGGCTCAAAATTAGCGGTAAATTGTTTCCAGAGGGAGAATCGAATTCCCTTTATTCCGATGTATCATAAAGTAGGTGGTGTCTTGTTAAATTTCGAAGTTGGGGTGGGTGGAAGTGAGAGGGGTTGAAGATAGAAACTTGCCAATGTATGATTAGATGTCCTTTTCGAAACAAAGATTGACGGGTCTCGGGAGATTTTCTGAATTCCATCAGGCAAAAATGTATTCAGGGTGACTCGTTTCCATTGAAACACCCTGTGTAATACAATATAATTCAAATGCAATGACATCTCGGTCCGCTGTGAAACTTGACGTTGGCTTCAGAAATAATGTGTTTTCGGAGTCCTGACACGTTTTGTGTGGTGGATTAATATCATACGTTCACAAACTGATGAGTTTTTCATCCAGAACTCGGTTTGACTTGGAAAACGCATCATTTCTAGCGAGAATGTCGAATTTCAAGGCCATAGTTTAGGCGAATTGCAACCTGATCAAATTCCAGGGTATGAAGCTGATTGTGGTTAGGACACAGAGTGCCTAAATTATGGATTCATTTGATTACACTGTACGCGGTATCGTATACCGCGAAAAAATTACTACGAAAAAGTCTATAATTCCGCCAAAACGTTCTTGAACAACGAATTTTCAAAATTCGTGAAAAAAGTGAACTTTGAAGGGCTGTGCCTATTGCAGTCGGTAGGTTCGGGCAAAAGAATGCACGTTTCCACGATCCAGTAAGAAGAGAATTGAGCAAAAATTCGGAATACAGTCAATAGCTGGAGCATGTACGGACAGAGTGGAATAAGAATCATTGAGTCGGATTGACCACAAAAGTAGAGCAAACAGTTCATAGTTGACCAATAGAAGGACATGCACTGCTGATTCATTCTGTAAAAGAATAGTCAAGTAGCTACGTCATAAAGTGTCTAGGACATGGACATTGTTGACACATAAAAAAGGGATTTCCCTCAATACAACTCCTGGTGAAAGCACTGTATGGCTTTCCGTATGACGTTGCGATGCTAAAATAGTTATTCATGCACCAAGGCCGTGGAGGTGATCTTTTTTGCCAAGGCTGCAAACCAGGTGAGGTCAAAAAAGGACCTTTGGCCGAGGTCCATACAACATTTTTTAGACGATTCACACGAAAAAATCATGAAAATATACAGTTTTTACCTCGCATCCATTTATTGTTGATTTAATGCTTTGCATTTTTATGAAAACATAGTAAACCATGACAAACAAACTTGACAAGACAATCTTGTCAATTTTTTTTCATCCGTGTCACTTTCAAAAATCATTGTATGAAGAAAAAACGAGTGTATCAGACAAGTCTGAAACTTTGCCGGAAATAAGCGAAGCCGCAAATGCAGCAACTATGCATCTGCTGCCGGAGAAATGGTGTCAAATCTATTCGAAAAAAAATACAAACTTTTTGTCGAATGGGCCAGATCGAAGATGGGGAATGAATGGACCAAACCTTGAACCTGCGTTTCTTGCCTGTTTCTCCGAGAAATCTACGACTCATGAGGCATCTTCCTACCTTGGAGCTCTTCTCCGAGATTCCCAGGCTGACGTATTTTTGGCTTTACAATGTGCATGTCACATGATGCACGTCATAATTCCCTGGAAGCCGTCACGGCGTAGGAGCTAGAGGAGACGGACGGGCGACGCCACGGTAGTAAACTCATTGTAAATAATTGTGAGTTGTGACCAGGGATGTTGTGACAATCAATGAATGTGACAATAGCCAATAGCCAATAGCAATAATTATTGACATTGCATTGACAGTCAACAAAACGCATGGTACCAACATGACGCAATTTCATTCCATCATTATAGGCGATTGACCTTATTGGGGAAAATGGCTGATTCGTCAAGGACGATTTAGGGAGTTAATTGTTAGAAAAAGTGTAAGTTGCCGCCCGGCAACGTCGGCAGTTACGTCAATTGGAGGCACGTCAAAACTGTCACTTTGCTGTCTTGTCAATGCACTGTCGCAATTTTTTTTGTTCCTGTGAACCCTTGGGGCCTCGAAGGGTGCCTTATTGGGCCTTAAATCGATGACCAGCGTCGTCGCCGTCGTCGCAGACAGACCTTTCTCTGCATCATCCCTAGCTTTCGCCCAAGGAACAGCAACAACGACTGTGGATCGAGTCCTCCGCACACACCAACTGCTGGCACGCCAGAAAAGGTCACCGCTTGGGCTGGCTGCGTTGTCAGTCTCTTTTTTCTCAAGATTTTCTGCTTAAACCCCACATGGAGATCTGCATTCTATATTTCACAGTTCGCTACCATTGTAATTGGACGCAAACGTGTGTTGTGTCCCCGCACTGACATCAGGGTTTAGGCTCGCTTTGTGACCCATTTGAGATTGGGGGATCAATCAGCAGGCAATAAATGGCAGAAATGGCACTAATCGCAGTAGCTACTGCGCTACTGGCAAAGCAGCATACCATGCTTGCATCTGCCTGCGGAAGGTGTAATGTAACAGCCACCAGTCGCAATTTTTCCAACGCACCTGCCATGTAATGCATTGCTGATAGCGCAATCTTCCAGCCTCTCACCTCTGGAACTAGATCTACTACTAGCCTGCTAAATACGCCAACCACAAGATAAAATACGGAACACAACAACAAACCTCCTTTTACATCATTCCTACTTGTCAAATTTCATGTTATTGATGTGGGTATTGCAGGTATCCACTAGTGCCCATCTAGGCTACTAGACGTCGGAGTATGTGTTTCTCCCAAAAACGTCCTCGACGATCAAGTACCAAGCTCTACACCAGGTGGCGTTTTTTAAATGTAAATCACCTATACTGCTGCGATTTTGCAAAATTATGCCTGATGCGGGTGGGATTGATAAAATTCGTACCATGCCTAGATAAATTACAATTTTGTGCAATAGCAGAAAATACTTCAGAACCTTATAGTACAGGAAAAATAGTAAAAAAATCGGCAAAACCTCGGAATAAATATGAACGTCATGAAAATTTGATTTTCTGTTCAGAATTGAGTGCTCTACAACATATCCAAAATCGCCAAAAATCACACCCGGGGGTTTTGAGTTATTGGAGGGGGGGTGAAAATTGCAGGTAAATATGGAGGGGATGGAACCCGTCAATCCATTGGATGTGAATACATTATAGTTTGACGTATCATATCCCATTGATACCATTTTGGCACAAAAAGTGTCCATCATTGTTGAAGGGGAGTAGTGGGGGGGCGAAGCTCTGCTAGGTGGTCCATTTTGTTTTTCTGGTCATGTAGAACCGATCACGAAAAGTTTGGTATCTTTTCCGACCAAATTCAATCCCCTGAACTGTAAATTAGGATGAAAACAAGTTTGAACAAGTTAACTTAAGAAAACTTGGTTTTTCTTTGACAATTTTGACTATTTTTTTTTTACTGTTGGAGGTGTTCATTTCCAGAAAATTTTCAGGGACCATCAAAATGAAGTCTATTCTCCACAAAAATCATCCACTCTATATATAATTTTGTTTCTCGAGTTTAAAAACTTGATTTGAACTTGAGCCAGCGCGGCGCGTCGTCTACTACTGACCAGAACACTACAGCATGCACCTTTATATGAAAACACCTCAAACTATTGGAGGAATAACAGCTCATCTTTGAAAATTGGACGATCTGTGGAGAATTGAATTCCCTATAACACAAACAAAATCGCCATGAACCGCAATGCAGGATTTTGAGTTATTCGATAAGGAGGATTGCACTTTGACAGGATTCATACTCTATGAACTGTTACCTCTGCCCTTAAATAGCTCAAAACCCTGCAGTGCGATTCATGGCGATTTTGTTTATGTTATAGGGAATTCAATTCTGCACAGATCCTTCAATTTTCAAAGATGAGCTGTTATTTCTTCAATAGTTTGAGGTGTTTTCATTTAAAGGTGCATGCTGTAGTGTTCTGGTCAGTAGTAGACGACGCGCCGCGCCGGCTCAAGTTCAAATCGATTTTGTAAACTCGATAAACAAAATTATACATCGAGTGGATGATTTTTGTGGAGAATACACTTCAATTCAATGGTCCCTGGAAAATTTCTGAAAATGAACACCTCCAACAGTACAAAAACAATTCGTCAAAATTGTCAAAGAAAAAACAAGTTTTCTCAAGTTAACTTGTCCAAACTTGTTTTCATCCACATTTACACATCGGATACGAAATCAGGAGATTGAATTTAGTCAGAAAAGATACTTAACTTGTTGTGATCGGTTCTACATGACCAGAAAAAAAAATGAACCACCTAGCAGAGCTCCGCCCCCCCACTACTCCCCTTCAACAATGATGGACACTTTTTGTGCCAAAATGGTATCAACGGGATATGATAAGACGAACTATGATGTATTTGCATCCAATGGATTGACGGGTTCCATCCCCTCCATTTTTAGCTGCAATTTTTCACCCCCCCCCCTCCAATAACTTAAAACCCCCGGGTGCGATTTTTGGCGATTTTGGATATGTTGTAGAGCACTCAATTCTGAACGAAATTTCAAATTTTCAGGACGTCCATATTTCTTCCGAGGTTGAAATCTTTCTTGTACTATTAGTTGTGAAACCCGTGCCGCAGCGAAAGGAGCAAGTGAAGTCTAGCGGCCGTAAAGTGATTTTGACATAAGCGTACAAAAAAAGTTCAACTTTAGGGCCGCAACAGAGCACTCTAGACAACGTGTTTTTTGTTGATCGCCTAAAAAAAAACACTAAACAACACAGGAATGCTTTGGGTCATATCAGAGCCCATCATTCATAGTTTATTTCAACAGAATGTGAACGTTTGCATCCAATTCGAAATTGCTGTTTCAGTGACAAAGATGACCATGAAACACCCTGTATGCTAAACGCTTCAACAAAGCAAGGAATAATACAATGAACACAAGTTGAAGAGAACCTATAGCATTACATGTCACAATAGAAAACACGGGCATGAGTTCCAAGTAACCGATCACTTTTCAATGGTTCAAATCCTTTACCTGATTGTCTGAATTTCTACCTAGCCCTAGCCCCACCTCTCTATTATAGTATTGCATAAGGCCAATAGCCTGCTTTATAGGGTATGAAGCGAGCGAAGTGAGGTGAGGTGAGGTAGTTATGCAGTGACAGTCTTCCAAGTCAGTTGTATGCACAAAAGTTTCAAACGCGTCTCCAAGCAATAATTACAAAATGTCGACGATGAAATCTTCATATTGCAGTGCGGTTCCCAGTGACCAGTGGGCAAACAAGTTGAATAATATCAAGTTGAACGATCTGGAAATAGTGTGCACCATAGCATCTAGGGGTAACTCCCGCGTTTCATTAGTGCGTGTGGCCTGGCTTCCGAAACAAACGTTCGCTTTAAAAACCATAGAAAAGGCTTCCATAACCGACCGAGTTCAACGCAAGATGGTGTTGAACGAGATGAAGATCTTGGGCGAAATACAAAATGACTTTGTCGTCAAGTGTTACAGAACGTTACAAGACAGAAATTGCTTGTACATGATGACGGAGTATCTACAAGGAGGTGACATGTTCGATCTGACCCCACTGTCGGAAAGCGCCGCCAAGTTCTACGTTGCCTGCGTGGTAGAAGCGCTCGACTACCTGCACAAGCAGGACATTGTCCACAACGACATAAAGTCCACAAATGTAGCGCTGGATGCCGATGGTTATGCCAAACTAATTGATTTCGGCTTCGCCATGCGACTGGAAAGAGGGCAAAAGTCGTACGGCAATTCCTGGACCACGCCCGCGTATGCACCACCCGAGGTCGCTTGGCTATGCTGGTACAGAGACGATGGACGAGACAGAGGAAGCGACTTATGGTCACTGGGAGTCCTCCTTTACGAACTTCTCCAAGGAACGACCCCGTTCGATACCGATGATACGAACGATACTGATCGGATTATCGAAAACGTCGTTGAAGGAATTGATTTAGTTCCGTTTCCGAGGAAAGTTTTCTCTGAGGAAGCTGAAGATTTGGTTCGAAACCTTTGCAGATACGAAACTGAGTCCAGATTGGGATACGAAATCATCGACGAGATAAGGGAACATCGGTAAGCTGTGAAACTGACTTCGCTTGAAAGTTGAATAAACTAAATCTTTTGTTTCTTAATTTCAGATGGTTCGATGGCTTTGATTGGGGGAAGCTGCGGGACAGGACGTTGACTCCGCCAATGGTTCCTGTGCCTGAAGTCAAAAGCGCAGTGGATATCCAAGACAAAGGAGATGTTTCAGATCCTGTTTCGGTCGTCAAAGAGGAAGCGTCCGATCATAGAATATAGACTTTTAATATCTTTAACCACGAGTATTAATTACATTTCAGTCGACTTTTCATGAAAACTTGAGTTTTTCAATGTCCATATTTTTGTTGTTGTAAATAGTAGTGTGTAAATAAAGATTATTTAGATGAAAGTTCGGTACAATTTTTCTTTTGGCTAGATACCTGATCATGCTGCTAGAGAACGAGTCTGATACAGGCATAGACTACTTGGAATATAAATACATATCGAACGATGTATACAGGTTGTTTCAATGGAAACGAGCCACCCTTAGTACATTTTTGCCAGGTGAAATTCAGAGAATTTCCCGAGACTCATCAATTTTTGTTTCGAACAGGACATCTAAGCATACATCGGCAAATTTATATCTTTAACCTCCTCCCCTCCATCCACCACCCCAATTTCGAAAACTCAAATGAAACCACCTACTTTGCGACATGAAAGTGAAGTGAATTTGAATCTCTCTCTGGAAAGATATTTCTAAATTTTTCAACCCCATCCCCCAAATTCTCCCAAAAATTCTCTATACAGTTCGGTTCAAATATATTTATTGAAGAAATTCAACGTCCTACTACCAATTGTGGTCTGTATAACAAGGAATAATTAACAATAATAATATTAAAGACTTGAAAAGTATAAGTAACGAAGGTAAATATTTAAATACTCGGGGTATAGTAGGATGTAGACCTTGAAAGTTTTATCTTATATAATTGGTGTATAAATGGTTTTTTAAAATTAAAACGGAATATTTCAAGGTTTCTAAAACAATTTGTCTGATTAAATTTTTGTGAATAGAGAATTTTTTTATAAAGTCAATGAAAATTTTTGAGATGGTTCCGCGAGCTCCTATGAAAAGTCCAATAATTTCAGTTTGATATTCTCGACCTCTCAGTTCTTTCCAATGCAGTCAACGTCCTTCTGCACAGCATCGAGGGACAACATTTTCTGTGGAAAAAATGCCAATAGTGCCACTCAGATTCACCCCTTCGCTCCTCTCACTACAACTCCAAAATCTAGAATGACACTACCTACTTAATGATATGTATATCAAACTGAAAAAATCAAATTCTCTTCCAAAAAAATATTTTAAAAATTTTCGAAAACCCCTTCTCTTTTCTAAAATACTTCGAATGCTCATTCAATGGGGAGAGGGGGAATTATTGGTGAATTATTTCGAAAGGAAGAATTGAATTCCCTTTATCCCAATGTATCACAAGGTATAGGTGCGTCTTGGTAAATTTCGAAGTTGGGGTGGGTAGAAATTAAAGATGGAAATTTGCCAATGATTAGATGTCTCCTTCGAATCAAAAATTGACGGGTCTCGGAAGATTTTCTAAATTCCATCCGGCAAAAATTCATTCACGGTGGCTCGTTTTCATTGAAACACCCTGTATAATACAATACAATTCAAATGCAATGGAATCCTGGTCCGCTGTGACACTTAACGTTAACTTCAGAAATAATGTGTTTTCGTGTTGCCATAACCGAAAATGACAATATTATTATACGCTCGGTGTCCTGCACTGTAATATTCAGAAAAAGATCTAGAGCGGCAAAGTAAAAAATACACGTGAAAAATAAACTCACCTCGCAAAATCATTCACAATTCAAGAGAGATCACGTTTCCAATGTTATATAGCTTGAAATTTTCGGTTCAAATCAGTTGAAATTATGAATAATTGAGGCGCTCGCTGGCGCTTGTGCGCAATTTTTCACACTCATGCGAAAAGTATCACTTTTTTGTGGGTACGTTTTTTTGTGGTGGATTATTATCATACGTTCACAAACTGATGGAAGTTTTCCATTCAGAACTCGGTTTGACTCAGAAAACGCATTATTTCTAGCGAAAATGTCGAATTTCAACGCCATAGTTTAGGCAGATTGCAACCTCTGATCAAATTCCAGGGTATGAAGCTGGTTGTGGTTAGGACACAGAATGCCTAAATTATGGATTAATTTGATCACAACTGTACGCGGTATCGTATACCGCAAAAAAAATTAGCACGAAAGAATCTATAACTCCGTCAAAACGTTTTTGAAAACCAAATTTTCAAAATTCGTGAAAAAATGAATTTTGAAGGGCTGTACCCATTGCAGTCGGTAGGTTGAACTTTGCAAAATAGCACCCAAGCTTTCGTCATTATTTGACAAAATCTACCCACAGTTGAATTTCCCCTACCATTGCTGAAATATCCTGTATCCGTTCCAGGAGGGTCTGGTGAATCAGGTGATAAATTTTTATTGCACAACTCGACTCTGTTGAGGTTGGAATGTTTGATGATCGATGCCCAGCTTTTTGATCATCCATCCATATTTTGTAGAAATAGATAATAGCGTCTAGACGTAAATTTTTCAGAGGGCTATTTTTTCCACTGCTTAAAACCCAAATCCCATTTGAAACAGAACAAAAAGATCAAGTAGCTCTGGATTTCGAATCGAAGGCATCTACGCCATCTCCATTATGGATGGCATTTGCATAAACATCGGAACCGTAAAAATCTGTCTGATTTGAAATTTGATCATTTTTTGTGGTTTCAAGTCAAAACTAAGGTACGGGTAGTAGAAGCGGGCCATAAACAGCTCATAATCAGAGAAAGGTGAAACAATCCAAAATTTGAGTGACAGCTGTCATCACTGACAGTCTCATTATTTGACCAAGGCAAACATCAAAGTCGTGTTTTAGCGACGCAGCGGTTTGAACCGTATCTCAAATGTTTTGAGGAGTTCTTAGTAAGTTCTCGGTACAATTCCGCGGAAATAATCAACTTTGTAGCAAAATTTTGTCCAAATTTTGAAGCGGGAATTGTGCAAAATCAAACAATTCGGTATTGATGACTTGCAGAAAAAAAATCACCTTCATACTTAGCGAAAATTCCTCAAACGTCGTGGTGTTTGAGTTTTGTCGACGCAAAAACTTGCCTGAGGCAAGACCAGTCCCATGAAAGCAGAATAAGCTTGAGCTATATTTGTTAGATTCATTGGCAAAATTTCCGGTATAGTGGAGGAAAGCATTCTTCACCGGCGTCGGTATTAGGCCTCGTCGCGGAAATAGGCCGACGTTAAATAAACGAATTAAAAAAAAAAAAAAACCTTTGTTGGCATGACAGTCACTCCAGTTCATACTTGCGTATATGAAGTCTCGCTTCTTGGAAGTAACCTAACCCAAGTGTTATCTTTTCTACACAACCATTTTTTACCAATTTTTTTTTTACCTGATCGCGGTCAGCTCTTGTGGTAAGTTTGATTTTGATAGGTGAGTATTCGAATTGTTCAATTTTCGAATTTCTCAAATCGTTATTCCAAATCTTGAGGCGTTTCTGATAACACCATAGCGCTCGTAATTCTAAACACGTTCCCTGTCCAATGAGCCATATTTGGCTTACACTTAATGCCCCCACACAAGCCCTGTGTCCGCATATGGCTCACATCCGATTGAATCTAAATACAAGTACCGTTATATTTCGTGGACTCTGAATTTTATCACTATATAAGTCCACTTGTATTAGGACTCAAATAGAGATAGTTCAGTGTGCCAATGAGCCATATTCAGCTCATGGGACGTGTCATGGTAGCTTCCAGTGTAGTATGGGGTATGAGCCGTATATGGCTCGCTCATAGGACTCAGGAGTAACCAGTACAACTACAATTTTAGCATCCACCTGAAATTATTATGAACCACAGGTGGCTCATTGGACTCTATCGACTTGCGGAGTTGAACAGAGTAACAGAGTCCAATGTGATATACCACATGGAAATGGCACATAAAAAAGCGCGGGACTTTGGAGCTTGGCTATGTAATTTCCACATAGACCGTGAACGTTTCAAAACTAGAAATCAGTATAAATAAAAAACCATTTAGATTCAGGATACATCTAATGTTTGAAAATCAAGATACAATGAACATAGAGGGATATGGAAATAATAGGGAAATTCGCCGGGGAGGCAGGACAAGAACTACTCGACCAAATAACAAGTTTTTGTAACTTAATGCTATCTGGAAAAGTGAACTCTAATATGACCCCGTATTTATATGGAGGAAGCCTGTGTGCTTTGTCCAAAAAAGATGGGGGAATTCGTCCCATTGCTTTAGGATGCACATTTCGCCGCCTAGTATCAAAAATTGGATGTCGTCTATGTTCAAACGAACTCTCAAACTACCTGAAGCCATACCAAGTTGGTGTTGGGGTAAAAAGCGGCTGCGAAGCCTCTGTCCATGCTGCCAGAACCTTTATTTCTCAAGACAATTCGGCGGAAGTTTTATTGAAAATCGATGTGAAAAACGCTTTCAACTCAGTAGAACGCGATGTCATCCTTAATCAGACAAAAGCAGTTATACCTCAACTCTACCCTTATCTTTGGCAATGCTACTCATCTGCTTCAAAATTGATATACAAACAACATATAATCGAATCCTCCGTAGGTTGTCAGCAAGGAGATCCCCTTGGTCCAGCTATGTTTAGTCTAGCAATACACCCTTTGATCCAGAAATTAACTTCAAGATTTAACGTTTGGTACCTTGACGACGGTACTCTGGCAGGTCCACACGAAGAAGTCCTCAGAGATCTCGAAAAAACTATTCAAGAATTCAAAAATATTGGATTGGTCCTAAATTCTTCAAAGTGCGAAATATTTTTCTGGAATAGTCTACCCAAAAACCAAATTACAATGGTTCTGGAAAAGTTTACTTCGCTAGCTCCCGGCATAAATGTCTCCATTGCTGAGGATTTATATCTACTTGGCTCCCCAATTACTGAAGAGGCTTTTCCATCACTTATACCTAAAATTATGGGAAAATTCTCAACTATGGCCAAAAATTTATTTTGCATAAATCCACACATGGCATTTTTCCTCCTTCGAAACTGCATTTGGATTCCGAAACTAAATTATTTTTTGAGGTTCTCCCCATTTTGGAAATACGAAGATGTATGCAAACTTTTCGACAACAAAATCAAAAATACTTTAGAAGAACTTTTGAATATAAAACTTCTTCAAAATTCATGGATCCAGACATCGCTCCCCGTTTCTTCGGGCGGCTTGGGTATTCGTTCCATTCTAGATTTGTCTATGCCTGCTTTTCTATCTTCCATTCACTGTACATCTGATCTCATAGGTAGTATCTTGAAACAAACAAACTATGAGATTGCGTACCAGGTGGAAGCTCTAGACTACTGGAGAATACAGAACAGTGAACTAGACTTTCCAGACAAACCAGAATTCCAAAGAAGTTGGGATTCACAACTTGTAAAAAAGAAATTTCAAAAACTTCTGGATGGTTCAACATCTCCTCAAAAAGCAATCTTATTGGCAGCATCACAGCACGAAGCAGGCGCATGGTTAGACGCTCTGCCATCAGTACAGCTGGGGACCCTTCTGGACAAACACATTCTACAAATTTCGGTATCTTTGAGAATTGGTTGCGAGATTTGCCAACCTTACAAGTGCATTTGCGGAGCACTAGTGGACCGTTTGGGACATCATGGGCTATCATGTCAGAAAAGCTCCGGAAGATATTCACGCCACAGCGCCATCAACAACATTTTAAAAAGAGCATTCACATCAGTGGACATTCCCTGCATCCTAGAACCGGGCGGCATGTTGAGAAATGATGGTAAACGTCCTGATGGTGTAACCTTGATACCCTGGAAAAAAGGCCGATCTTTGGTATGGGATGTCACCTGCGTAGATACCGTTGCCGCAAAACACATCAAAAATAGTTGTTTACATCCTGGATCTGCTGCTGCTACAGCTGAGCGCTTAAAAAATTCAAAGTATAAAGAAATTATGACAAATTATGAATTTTTACCTATTGCTTTTGAAACTTTCGGAACATGGGGATCAGATGCCAAATCACTTTTGAACGAACTGGGGAAATTAATAAAGGACAAATCCGGAGTGCCTCAAGCCAAAAAGTACCTGCAACAGCACATCAGCATTGCCATTCAGCGAGGCAACGCTGCTAGTGTTCTGGGCACAGAGGAGAAGACAGATGGCATTGAAGAAATTTTTTACATGTTTTAACATTTATTTATTGTACTATATTTATCTGTGTGAAAATAAATTATTTATAATGAATAATAAATTAAAAAAAAAATGAACATATTTTGAAAATTATATAATTTGAACAGGAAAAATCACAGTGGTTTCCCAAAAACACTCAATCAAGGTATGACCTGATGGTATGTAAACTGGGTCAAAATTGGAGTGGATCACACTCGAATTTTGGACTCGAATAAAACAAGAATGTCTTCAGGAAAAATTTGTCCATTTCGAGATCTTCTGTATAGTGGCAGAATAAACCTTGAAAGGAATATATACAAATTTTATTGAAAAAATTACACCTTCTCAACATTTTGAGCTGCAAAAACAAAAGATACTCAAACATAGGTAACTTTTGTAACAATTATAATCTCAAGAATATAATTATAATACAATATTATATAGTGAGGAAACAATGAACAATATGACAATCATCAATAATGAAATATAAGTGAAAAAGTGTGAGTGTGCAATGTAAAGTGTAAAATGTTGTGTATATGTGTTGAAATCTCAAGAATATAGATGGTTACGTAAAATACAAGAGTATTCAGTATTTAGTATTTAGAGTACAAGTTTCCATCTTCATTCAGTGAGTGGGTGGTCCACTCCAGTTTGGGACCACTTCAATGAAACGTACTTCAACGTCGATGCGAGATAATGTTTCTGTGATACTCTCAAGTTGGACTGCACGTTCTGCTGTAGTCATCTTTTTCTCCGGCGAACGAACGTCTATCCTCTTCAGTATTGGCGCCATTTTTTCTGCAACACTGAAAATTTTTTTTGTAGAAAAACACTAGCAAAAAGTTTATGCATTTTGAAATTGGAACTTACCTCATAAGATTTGGGTTGAAAAAATCGTAGTCACTTAAACATAGAGTTTCCAAACTTCCTTGTTGGATTATCTGGTCCATGATGGCTGACATTCTCAAGAACCGTAGTGATGTCCCAAAGTACTTCAAATTTCCGGCGCGATGAAAGAGAATTTCAAGCGATTCCACAATTTTTGCAAGGCCGCTTGTCTTGGAACTCTCATTAGCCAATTCTGTGTAGTCAGCTCCTACCAGTACCAGTTTTTCTACGGTTTCAGGTATGTACTCGCAGATGGCACGTAGCAAATGTGCAGACAGTTTGCATTTAGCCAGATTCAATTCTCTCACATGTTTGCAGCCGTTGAAGAAGTGTTGAATGTCATCGACGCTATTGCCGCGAAAGCTCGCCCATTCCATGGACAACACTTCCAGGTTCTTGTGTTTGGAGATAGCCTTTATCATTTTGAATTTGAGACTTAGTTTGTTGGAGTCCAGTATCAGTTCTTTCGTTCTGCATTTCTCCACCATATACAATACGTCCTTGTAGTCGTACCGGCCTGTATCCAAACTCCTTCCAAAACCCGTCAGGTCGAGCTTTTCAAGCGTCTTATAGAAACAGAACGCTTTTGGTCCTAGATGATATTGATGAACATCAGGAATCTAGTAGAAATGAAGAAAAAAAATAGTTAGGTACTTCATGTAGGTGAGCTCTGTTTTCAAAACATCGTCGATGAAAATTTGTGGATCGATACTATAGTACAGATCTCGACAGAGAAAATAATAATACTCACACAACTCCAGGATAAATCTAATTCCTTGATCGGAAATGAACTCGTTAAGAGCATTACCATTTCGGAAATGGTGATCTCTTCATCAGTTAAAGAAATTCTCTTCCACAGCCTTTTGTCGCCGCATACCCTTTGGAACCTTTGGCTGACCTTGGCCAACGCGCACAAGTCGAATTCGGAGAGAAGTGAGACTATTTTGTACAATATCTCGTCTGGCATGTAGTCGAAATTAATCATAGTTTGCTCCTGGAACATAAATAATAAGGTTAGTAGGGTAGAATAGCAGGTCATTTTCAAGTAATAAGTGAGAGAAATGTGTCATTATAAACAAGTAAGATGTTTGGTAAACGAGAGCCCTTGCTCGAGTGTCTAGTATTCACACGTGCTTATATCTTATACCTAAAGTCATTTCGCTACGAAAATAAAGACTGACTACTAACTCAACCCACTCTTAACAATTCATGAAGCAAATTAAGAGCGAACCGCTCCAAGGCTGTATAATATGCCAAAAGATCCGTAGACCGGAACAACTTTTTTTATTATAACCACTCTTAACACTCACAAAATCAAAATTTCACACACGTGCACCCTAATTTGAATTTTCCTTGAATTTGCGCAACAAAAGGATAAAACCGAGGATGAAACTTTGGGTTTCCATATAAAGCTGATTAAAATAGGGATGATATGCTGTTTTCGGCGGCAAAAGGAGGAGGAATTTGAGAAAAAGTTCTTTCGGCGCATAGCCCCTGAATATTTTGGTATGTACGAGTACTTACAGCCCTGAGCGGGGATATAGGTAGATAAATATCAGGTCAGTGTAAAAATGAATATAAAATGAATACTTACAGGTTGCGACATTGTTAACTGGTTTGGAATAATTCTCACAAATTGCGTGTATATTGACGATGTTCACAGAACGACAGCAAAAAGGGAACTGATGAAGGCAAAGCGGACCTCGGACCGTAAAAGTACCTGAACTGGTGTAACAATAAGAGCTCCCCTTAATTGTTCTCTTCAATTCTCAGAAATGCATATTTGCCAAGGTATACAACAATAACAATGACAAAAGTTTATTTGAACCTTTGTGGCCACAGGTGCTCACAGGGGATAAGGCAAGTCTCCAAAAAAAAAAGTGTATAAGATGACACAGATAAGTAAATCTTCAATAATCAATTGTATAACAAACAAAGGGAAAAAAGTATAGGGCAAAGCGTGACACAGACCTGTGTAGAACATGCATATACAGGGCGCTCTGAAAATAGCGCCCCAGAGTCCGAAGCTGTTTAAAGATTCCCTTCAAAAGTCACTGAAAAATGTCCTTGAAGTTCTGAAGTTTTTTTATGCCGAGATCCGTAGACTGAGAAAACCGTTTCTTTATAACCACTCTGACCGCTCCCAAAATCAAAATTTCACACACGAGCATCCTAATTTGAATTTTCCTCAAATTTGCACAACATTTCAACTGCAATTTAAGTGCACTTGGTACATGAAATCTCAGGAAAAAACAGTTATTCATTTGATTTTATATCGAAATGTTGAGCAAATTTGATGAAACTTTGGATTTCCATATGAAGCTGAATGAAATGGGGATGATATTTTGTTTTCGGGGGCAATAGGAGGGGAAATCTTGAAAAAAGTTCTTTCGGCGCACAGCTCCCAAATATTTTGCTATGTACTTACAGACCTAAGTGGAAATATGAATAAATATCAGGTCAGTATAAAAATTATTATAAAATAAATACTTACAGGTTGCGACATTGTTAACTGGTTCGGAATAATTTTCGCAAATTTTACGTATATGGACAATGATCTCAGAACGACAGCAAAAAGGGAACTGATGAATGCAAAGTGGACCCCGAACCGTAAAGGTACCTGAACTAGTGTAACAATAAGAACTCCCCTCAATTGTTCTCTTTAATTCTTAGAAATGGATATTTGCCAAAGTATAAACAAAGGAAAAGAGGTATGAGGGCAAAGCGTGGCACAGACCTGTGTTGAACTGAACAATAAACATGCATATACAGGGTGTTCTGAAAATAGCGCTTTAGAGTCTAAGGCAGTTTATAGTTTCGCTTCAAAAGTCACAGAAAAATGTCCTTGAAGTCTTGGAGTTTTTTTCCTATGAAAATAGGGGAGTGGAGGGTGAGGCTTCGCTTCCTTCCATCTTCATCATCCGATCAGGTTCTAGTAAAACTTGTTCGAACAGATCTCAGAGAAATAATTAATTCACCATTGCATCTCAAGTTTTTGTATTCTGTACAGAATCGCAGAAATAACCAGTTATTATTTGATTTTATATCGAAATGTTGAGCAAAGATGAAACTCTGGGTTTCCAATTTCCATATAAAGGTTAGTAAAATAGAGATGGTATGCTGTTTTCGGCGGCAAAAGGAGGAGGAATCTGGAAAAAAGTTCCTTCGGCGCACAGCCCCTGAATATTTTGCTATGTACAAGAACTTACAGCTCTAAGCGGGGATATAGGTGGATGAATATCAGGTCAGTATAAAAATAATTATAAAATGAATACTCAGGTTGCGACATTGTTAACTGGTTTGGAATAATTCTCAGAAATTGCACGTATATCGACGATGTTCACAGAACGACAGCAAAAAAGGAACTGATGAAGGCAAAGCAGACCCCGAACCGTAAAATTACCTGAACTCATGTAACAATAAGAGTTCCCCTATTGTTCTCTTCAATTCTTAAAAATGCATATTTGCCAAGGTATATAACAATAACAATAACAAAAGTTTATTTGAACCTTTGTGGCCACAGGTGCTCACAGGGGATGAGGCAAGTCACAAAGAAAAGTGTATAAAACGACACAGATGAGTAAAACTTCAATAATCAATTGTATAACAAACAAAGAATTTTATAGCAGCTCTTCTTTATGTTGGGCGACTGTACCGGAAATTTTGCCGGATGATTTGCCAAAAATTTACCAGATGATAAAAAAATCTTCTCCGAGCTGGACTTGGCTGAAAATCCTATCAGCCACCAAGCTTAACCTTATTTTATTAGTCGTGAATCACCCTGTATAATGATAATAATTTCACGTGGATGAGAGTGATTGCATGACGGGGTCGTAGACCGGAGCTGTGCTTGAGGCATCATGCAAAATAAGGCAACAAGACATAATGCCACGGCTACTCGTATATGGCAACCCGCCAAATGAGTCGCGTAATAACTTCATAACTTCACTAGTGTTGTAGGTAGTAATGACACAAGCGTAAATTTGTGTAAATTAGTCACATGATTGAGCCTGTCACGTCCCATCAAGGTGGTGTGTAGGTAGTTTGTCTAAAACCAAAAGTAGCAGATGAAATTCTGTTAGGTACACGGGCATCAAATTTCTATGAGTGCCGCAAAACCATACTTGAAGAACCATTACATTGCAAAACAAGAATCTTTAGACAGGATGAAGACAGGAGGGTCTTCTTGTAGTACCTAGTCCCCCAGTTATATCACTTTTTCTAAACGGTAGGGGCTTTTATCTGGGTCCGGAGTTCCTCAAACCTGGAATTCACTTTCACGTCCTTGCTGAGTTTCAATGAATTATTTTCTTGCTAATTGTTTGTTCAGTAGAAATTTCTCGCTGTCTCTTTTTCGCTTGAATTAAGGGAATCACTTTCTTACAATCATGCAATGATCCTACAACTCTGGCAGTTTTTCATGCACTACAAATGCAAGATGTTTCACTGGTTGCAAAGCCAAAATAGCTAATTTCCAGTCAAGATGAAAAATACTGATTGGGCAACAATTGTTGCGAAAGAAGACGACACTATCGGTTTTTTAGTTTTTTTATTTCGTTTTAGCTTTGACTCCAAATCGCACATTTCGTAACTGAATATTAAAGTTATCTTCCCAATCTTTTTTTAAGATTGTGGCCAAAAACTTGAAAATTGATAATTAGTGATTGAACATTTCTTATATTCAACCGTAATCGAATTACATAGATTTTCAAAATCGTTATCAATAAGCCATTCGGTCATTATGAACTGTCACCTTCCTATTGTGTTTTGAGGCTTCATGAACAAGTGCCCAAGGGGTAGGTTTTATGGCCCCCAATAAATCTTCCTAGTTGCTCAATGAATGTCGTACAATGCATTGAGATTCTGGCTCTTTAAAGGATAGGTACCTGATCTTGACTGCACTCGAATCACATACAGTGAATTCTACCCTAATTCAATAGGTCATTAATAGTCGTGGTGCTTTAGACTGCCTTATATTATATTTTGCATTCAATAACACCACGGGCAGACTTTTTCTTCAGATATCAATGAACATACAGGGTGAGTCATTGATATGGGAAAGCTCGACTGTACCTACACCTCGACCTACACCGTTGATGATACCGAAATGAACCAAAAAATATTGTAAGCGGAAAGCCAAAATGCAGATTAAAAAACTATTTGGCCCTATACAGTGTGCCCCCTTTCTGCGGTAGAACGAAAACAAGGATTTTGTGAATAGGAGTCTCACTTCTGATTTTATTTTTCTGTTCAGCTTTCCAAGCTCTATTTTAAGTGGATTTCGGTTTCTTCAGTTCGTAGCAGTGCTACTGATTGAAAATTAGGAAAAAATAGTAAAGAGGTCCATTATAAATAAAGGGTGTCTCAAAAGTAACGCCCCTATTTTATTTGCCCACCATTTCTCCAATTTTTTGTTCTCAAAATCAAGACTTCACTTAAGTCAAGTCGACAGTTGACAAATTTATCATGCAGCGGTACACAGTGCCACAACGAACCAATATATTGAAAATTTATTTTCAAAGTCAACGATCAATTGCGGCGACTCGCAGGAAACTGCGTGCAACGCTTGGTCCAAACGCAGTGCCTGATATGAAAACCATCCGAAGTTTAGTACGAAAATTTGAAGAAAATGGTTTGCTGGGAGATAAACCAAGATCAGGGCGCTCTCGTAGCGGAAGATCGGCAGGAAATGTTGCAAGAACAAGCGATAATGTGACCGAGAGCTCAAAGACCTCGATTAGGCATCGTTCCCAGCAATTAGAGCTATCACGCGCTACTACCCAAAGAATTTTACGAAAAGATCTTCATTTGACAGCCTATAAGGTCCAACAGACACAAGAACTTAAACCAGCAGACCATCCACGTCGCCTGCAATACGCCAATTGGTTGCTAAACGCGATCGAAGAAAATGATGACTTTTGGAGAAAAATCATTATGAGCGATGAGGCTCATTTTCACCTTGGTGGTTACGTTAACAGGCAAAATTGCCGTCAATGGAGCACGGAGAATCCAAGAGTCATTCACGAGCAACCAACGCATCCACTCAAGGTAACTGTTTGGTGTGGATTTTGGGCTGGCGGCGTGATTGGGCCATTCTTTTTTGAAAATGATGCAGAGCAAACGGTTACGGTCACTGGTGAAAGATACAGAGAAATGCTTAACAACTTTTTGGCGCCGAAAGTTGCTGAAAATGGCTTAGAGGATATGTGGTTTCAACAGGATGGAGCTACTCCCCATACTTCTCGTGAAACGATGGTTTTATTGAGAGCAATGTTTCCCAATCGCTTGATTTCAAGAAGCGGTCATGTGGACTGGCCCCCAAGATCATGTGATTTAACCCCATTGGACTCGTTTCTTTGGGGTTACCTCAAGTCTAAAGTTTACACCGATGACCCTCAAACCCTTGAACACCTCAAGGATAACATACGCGCTGCCATCCTTGATATAAAGCCTGGTTTGTGTGAAGACGTTATGCAAAATGCAGTGCGACGCGCGGAGGTCTGCCAGAGGGAGCGTGGTGGCCACCTGGCCGATATTTTGTTCCACACATAATTTTGAATGTTCAATATATACTTTTCATAAAACCAACTAAGTATATTTATTTTATTTTAAAAGTTATTGAAAAAGAAAATAGGGGCGTTACTTTTGAGACACCCTTTAGATAAATAGATAAATAATTAAATAAATAATTTATTTTACTCATTTGACCGAGACAACAGTGTGAGTAATAGTCGGGGAGGAGAAAAGACTATGATATAGTTACACTTAAATAACACAATTAAACAGGTATATAGAACAAAAATCTGTTGTGGGGCGACACAAAACTTTCCCGGCGGTATCCAGAGACCTCAGTGATGATTTTGGGCTAAGCATCCCTTCGGGAAGGTCAGATTTAATTAGGACATTGATGAAAATGTTCTACATAGTCAGCTGAGCGTTAAGCGAGGATCCTGCATCCATTGTTTGGCCGACAGAACAAGTGACAGGTTGGCTTAGTTTTCCAAGGTAATGAAATAATTCAAAAGGTAGAACTAGGTAGCTAATTGTTGTGATATCTCAAAAATGCAATTTCAACTCTATATTTTCAATTTGGAGTTTGGGCAGACTCAGACAAGCCCAGACCCAATGTGCCACCTGAGGGCTTTGGATCAAAATCATCTACCCAAAGTCTAATAAGATTATTCCAGGCTGAACTTATGCTTTCGTACCTGATTTCGATTTGATCGGATCAATAATTCGGTCATTATCGTGGCAGAACCGCTCAATTTGCACGATCGCATAAGCGGTTTTATATTTTCAGTAGGAAAATTTCCGGGAAATTGGAGAGAAATTATTGGAAAATGTTCAAGAACCAGGTATCTGCCTATTCTCCAAAAACAAATGGTAGAAATCTGTTCACGAAATAAAAAGTTGGAAAATTCTCAGTTTTTCCAGAGAGGAATACTTGAAAACCGTTGGTCCGATTTTAAAAATTTTTACTCCGAAAATTAATTCAGTCTTTTCCCCAACTTTCATTCGCAGCATGTCTGCACCTAAAATGAATATTTCGTGTGGCTCACCGCATGTTGAAGTTTACGCTGCAATTTTTTCAAATTCACGGAATATGCAAATTTGATATTGAAAAAATTACCGTCGGAAAACCGAAGCTGTGTCGATTTTAAAAATATATCTACAAGACGCCCAGTTCAATCTACTTCCGATATCAGTCAAAAAAAATTCGAAAAAAGTCGATCCTCGAGCAGGAATGAATTTTTGAGTGGAGTGCTGCATCAAAAGCGAGTCATCCTGGTGGAAATCCGGGTGAGTCGTTCTCTCGGGTGGCAACGGCTAGGAGAAATTTTGAAAATTCATAACGCCCGATGGGAAAATAGTGGAAAATTGCAACTGCAGACTTAATTTGACTCCTATGTTTTATTGCTTCCTGCCAAATTTTGTCCCAATTCATCGGATATATTTTGAATAATTGAACGGTAAAGTTTTGAACTTTGACATTTTTTATTTTTTGACAGATGACAGATAGGGCAATATCTTTAACCATTCTGAATACAGTTTTTTATGAGCTTTCAAACGGCATTTTGCAAGTCAAGTTCTGTGAGATATAGTTTCTGTCATTTTTTGATAATGACACTTCCGTTTGACAGATGACAGCCAAAAACTAATCAGCTCATTTAACAGCAAGACCTTGTCTGTATACAAAATTTCAAGTCGATCAGACCACCGGTTCGGCAGCTATCGTGTCAGAACGTTTTTCCTGCATCCTGCATCATTACATAACTTTCCCTTGTAGGCCAGTCAAATGGGGCCTTGCAATTGAAAAACTCAACGTGAGGTCGCCACTACTGTAGGGGGCGCCTACTTCGATAAAGCGGCCGTAACGACGCGAAAAACAGGGGAGTTTGAGTAGTTTGACCAGTAACTGACAGTGACTGGAGACGTCAAGCAAGAAACAGAGGTTATCCAAATTTCAAATCAAGACATAAAATGACGGACGTCGGTCGCTGAAGCGTCAACGCCGTCAAAATTGTCGAATTTGCCCCCAACGGTCGTGGCGCCCTCAGTGTGTAAAAGTGGCAGTGCAAGGCCCCATTAGAACAAATTTTTCCGTTTGAGGGAAAAAACTGTTGGAGTTTTGGAAATTTGACAGTAATGTCCGGTAAGGTGTACTGTTAAACATACTAAAAGTCCCCAACTCTACCTATTGAGCTCGAGCCGCCATCTTGGAAAAATGGTCCTTCGATCCAATTTTCTGCTCATATTCCGCTAATCATCTGAGATATTCAATCAAGTTTCATAAAAAATCAAGGCTATAAAATAGCCCACAAAAATTGTTTCATACCGATTTTTTTCTCGTATATGTTGATATTAATAAAATTAACTTAACAAAAAAAAAATAAAAAATTTAGCGATTTTTTGCCTATGGCTGAAGATATTGTCTTCAAAATTTGTGAAGATGTTGGCAGTCCACATCAAAGCTAAACGTGACAGTTGAGATAGAAAAAAAAATTGCGAAACTATTTTTATATTTTTTTTTTTAAATTAAGCAAAATATTGATTTTCGAGTTTGACATTTCCAGCAGGGCGGAGTGAAGGTTTCAGTCGAACATGAATCAGTTTTGATATTTACATATTGTAAGACAAGATTTCATCAGTATTGTGCCTTCACGAGCTTCTGGGATGCTCGATATGAATTAAACTAAAAGAATAATAGCTAAGTCCAAAAAGTGTTGTCGATTGGTTATGAAGGAAACATTTCGGAACTAAAGACATCAGCAAAGGATATACAGGAGGTCCAAAGGTTATTCAACTGTATATGAGCCCCATATTGATGTGCCTTATCCAAAATAGTACAAAAGAATCAATCAAAATGTTAAAATCCACCCTGTATAACGAAAAGTAACGATACAAAATGGAAGTAGTAAAGCATACCCGGTGCCAAAAATACAGCCTTTACATTGCTGGAAAAAAGAACAGAATTGATAGATTTATTTGAAAGTTATTAGTCCTCAAACTTGACTTTACAAATTTCAGCCAGTGAAATAGGGAAAAGTAGAGAGAAGTAACTGTCGGAGTTTCAGAAATTTGACAGGGATGTTCGCTAAGGTATACTAATAAACATACTAAAAGTTCCCGCCAGTACCTGTTGCGCTTGAGCCGCCATCTTGAAATAATGGTCCTTCGATCAAATTTATTACCATTTTTCCAAGATGGCGGCTCGAGCACAACAGGTAGTGGCGGGGACTTTTACTATGTTTATTAGTATACCTTAGCGAACATCCCTGTCAAATTTCTGAAACTCCGACAGTTACTTCTCTCTACTTTTCCCTATTTCACTGGCTGAAATTTGTAAAGTCAAGTTTGAGGACTAATAACTTTCAAATAAATCGATCAATTCTGTTCTTTTTTCCAGCAATGTAAAGGCTGTATTTTTGGCACCGGGTATGCTTTACTACTTCCATTTTGTATCGTTACTTTTCGTTATACAGGGTGGATTTTAACATTTTGATTGATTCTTTTGTACTATTTTGGATAAGGCACATCAATATGGGGGTCATATACAGTTGAATAACCTTTGGACCTTCTGTATATCCTTTGCTGATGTCTTTTGTTTCGAAATGTTTTCTTCAGAACCAATCGACAACACTTTTTGGACTTAGCGATTATTCTTTCTGTTTAATTCATATCGAGCATTCCAGAAGATCGTGAAGGCACAATATTGATGGAATCTTGTCTTACAATATGTAAATATCAAAACTGATTGATGTTCGATTTAAACCTTTACTCCGCCCTGTTGGAAATGTCAAACTCGAAAACCAAATTTTTGCTTAATTTAAAAAATAAAATAAAAAATATTTTCGCAATTTTTTTTTCTATCTCAACTGTCACATTTAGCTTTGATGTAGACTGCCAACATCTTCACAAATTTTGAAGACAATATCTCCAGCCATAGGCAAAAAATCGCTTTTTTTAATTTTTTTTTTGTTAATTTAATTTAAATAATATCAGTAGATACGAGAGAAAAATCGGTATGGAACAATTTTTGTAGACAATTTTATAGCCTTGATTTTTAATGAAACCTAATTGAATATCTCTGATGATTAGCGCAATATGAGCAGAAAACTGGATCGAAGGACCATTTTTCCAAGATGGCGGCTCGAGCTCAATAGGTAGAGCTGGGGACTTTTAGTATGTTTATCAGTACACCTTACCGGACATTAGTGTCAAATTTCCAAAACTCCAACAGTTTTTTCCCTCCAGCTTTCCTTATTTGACTGGCCTATTGGACGGGCCGGGAAAGTAATACATACACAAATTCACAACAATGTATACTTATTATTGAGCAAGTACAACAAGTACAACAAGTGCCTACCAATCGCAGGCCAAAAACTCACCGATGGAATAAAAACTTTTGCTAAGGAGCAAGAAATGTACCTCTTTTTTGAAGGAGGTGTAGCTGGTGAGCTTCCTGGCCGCATTATGAAAAACCTTAGGCTTGAAATAATAGAACGAAATTTGGCATAACAACAGCTAAAATTCAAAATTCGTAAAAAATTGAGCTTTGAAGGGCTGTACCTATTGCAGTCGGTAGGTTCGGGCAAAAAAATGCACGTTGCCACGAATCCACGATCCAATGAGAAGAGAATTGAGCAAAAATTCGGAATACAGTCAATAGCTGGAGTATGTACGGACAGAGTGAAATAAGAATCGATGAGTCGGATTGACCACAAAAGTAGAGATAACAGTTCATAGTTGACCAATAGAAGGACATTAATTCCACTCTGATTCACTTTGTAAAAGAATAATCAATTAGCTACGTCATGAAGTGTCTAGGACATGGACATTGTTGATACAAAAAAAAAGTATTTCCCTTAACTCCTGGTGAAGGCACTGTATGGCTTTCCGTATGACGTTACGATGCTATAAGCCGAGAATGCAAACAAGGTGAGGTCAAAAATAGACCTTTGACCGGGGTCCATACAACATTTTTCAGGCGATTCACAGGAAAAAAATCATAAAAATAATCAGTTTTTACCTCTCATCCATTTATTGTTGATTTTATGCTTTGCATTTCTATAAAAACATACCTAGTAACCCATGACAAACAAAATTGACAAGACAGTCCTGTCAATTCTTTTTCATCCGTGTCACTTTCAAAAATCATTGTATGAAGAAAAAACGAGTGATTCAGACAATTCTGTAACTTCGCCGGGAATAAGCGAAGCAGCAAATGCAGCAACTATGCATCTGCTGCCGGAGAAATTGTGTCAAATCTATTAAAAAAAAATACGAACTTTTTGTCGAATGGGCCAGATCGAAGATGGGTAATGAATGGACCAAACCTCGAACCTGCGTTTCTTGCCTGTTTCTCCGAGAAATTTACGACTCATGAGGCATCTTTCCACCTTGGAGCTCTTCTCCGAGATTCCCAGGCTGGCGTCTTTTTGGCGTTACAATGTGCATGTCACATGATGGACGTCATTATTTCCTGGAAGCCGTCACAGCGTAGGAGCTGTAGGAGACGGACGGGCGACGCCACGGTAAACTCATTGTAAATAATTATTGTGAGTTGTGACCAGAGATGTTGTGACAATCGAAGAATGTGACAATAGCCAATAGCAATAATTATTGACATTGCATTGACAGTCAACAAAACGCATGGTACCAACATGACGCAATTTCATTCCATCATCATACTGCTGCGATTTTGCGAAATTATGCCTGATGCGGGTGGGATTGAGAAAATTCGTACCATGCTTAGATAAATTACAATTTTGTGCAATAGCAGAATACACTCCAGAACCTGAAGGTGCGTTCAGTCAGTTTATTTAGCCGCAAGTTTTAATTTTAGTCGCAAGCGCAGCGACGCCGATTGGTTCTTACGGACCAGCCTCCTCAGAACAGCCAATAAGCGATGCAGCGCTTACGACTCAAATTGAAACTTGCGACTAAAGAAGCTGACTGGACGCACCTTCAGTTGTGAAACCCGTGCCGCAGCGAAAAGAACAAGTAAAGTCTAGCGGCCGTGAAGTGATTTTGACATAAGCGTACAAAAAAGTTCAACTTCAGGGCCCCAACAGACCACTCTAAACAACGTGTTTTTGGTTGATCGCCTAAAAAAACACTATACAACACAGGAATGCCGTCGGTCATATTAGAGTCCATCATTCATAAGTAGTTTTATTTTACAGAATGTGAATGTTTCAATCCAATTCTAAATTGCTGTTTTAGTGACGAAGATGACCATGAAACACCCTGTATGCAAAATGGCTCAACAAAGCTAGGAATAATACAATGAACACAAGTTGAAAAGAACCTATAGCATTATGTCACAATAGACAACACGGGCATGAGTTCCAAGTAACCGATCACTTTTCAATGGTTCAAATCCTTTACCTGATTGTCTGAATTTCTACCTAGCCCTAGCCCCACCTCTCTATTATAGTATTGCATAAGGCCAATAGCCTGCTTCATAGGGTATAAAGCGAGCGAAGTGAGGTGAGGTGAGGTAGTTATGCAGTGACAGTCTTCCAAGTCAGTTGTATGCACAAAAGTTTCAAACGCGTCTCAAAGCAATAATTACAAAATGTCGACGATGAAATCTTCATATTGCAGTGCGGTTCCCAGTGACCAGTGGGCAAACAAGTTGAATAATATCAAGTTGAACGATCTGGAAATAGAGTGCACCTTAGCATCTGGGAGTAACTCCCGCGTTTCACTAGTGCGTGTGGCCTGGCTTCCGAAACAAACGTTCGCCTTAAAAACCATAGAAAAGGCTTCCATAACCGACCGAGTTGAACGCAAGATGGTGTTGAACGAGATGAAGATCTTGGGCGAAATACAAAATGACTTCGTCGTCAAGTGTTACAAAACGTTCCAAGACAAAAATTGCTCGTACATGATGACGGAGTATCTACAAGGAGGTGACATGTTCGATCTGTTGAGTGTGACTCCACTGTCAGAAAGCGCCGCCAAGTTCTACGTTGCCTGCGTGGTAGAAGCGCTCGACTACCTGCACAAGCAGGACATTGTCCACAACGACATAAAGTCCACAAATGTAGCGCTGGATGCCGACGGTTATGCCAAACTAATTGATTTCGGCTTCGCCATGCGACTGGAAAGAGGGCAAAAGTCTTACGGCAATTCCTGGACCACGGCCGCGTATGCACCACCCGAGGTCGCTTGGCTGTGCTGGTACAGAGACGATGGACGAGACAGAGGAAGCGACTTATGGTCACTGGGAATCCTCCTTTACGAACTTCTCCAAGGAACGACCCCGTTCGATACCGATGATACGAACGATACTCATCGGATTCTCGAAAACGTCGTTGAAGGAATTGATTCAGTTGCGTTTCCGAGGGAAGTCTTCTCTGAGGAAGCTGAAGATTTGGTTCGAAACCTTTGCAGATACGAAACTGAATCCAGATTGGGATACGAAACCATCGACGAGATAAGGGAACATCGGTGAGTTGGAAAGCTGACTTAGCTTGGGAGTTTAATAAACTCAATCTTTTGTTCATAATTTTCAGATGGTTCGATGGCTTCGATTGGAGCAAGCTGCGAGACAGAACGTTGACAGCGCCGATAGTTCCTGTACCTAAAGTTAAAAGCGCAATGGGACTAAGACGTTTAACCCATAAATTATGATTTTTTTCATAAAAATTCGGATTCTTTCGATGTTCGGATGTTTACGAATGTTGCATTGTTAGATATTTTCATTGTTTTGTATTATCGTTCAAATGTGTGCTAATTGAAATGTTTTCAAGGCACTCATACATGAACGAAATTTGATCCGTTGTGAGTTTTGGTGATTCTGATTCGTCTTTTTCGAGGTCTTATTGTATCATACCCATAAGTATTCAAAATTTTGCACCACAATGATTAGCGGTTAGATTTTTTGTCACGAAGAAATTTCACTCTATGAAATTCACGGATGAATCTTGTCACACATAATGGAGAACTCATCCTGGTGCAAAACTTTTTCTGATGCATGAAATTTGATTATACTTCCCTATTATCCGAACCTAGGTTTGTAGAGATCTTTGCGAAACGCTTCATATTTGTTCTTGTTATTTACTAATTATAGTGATGAATTTGACTCCGTGAATTGAATATTTTTGTTGTTGTACCTAAATGACAGTTGTAAATAAAGATGTACATAAAAGTTGAGAACTGTTTTTTCTTAACTGGATGACAAGATTCCCGTCCTTATCATTGATGGCCTGGATGTCCTTCACCGGACTCCCGAATAATCACACACCTTTCGCGTGCTCCCCGTGTGTTCTGGTATGTGGCACCGCCGCCAAAATGGACAGATGTAGCTTGACCCACTGCTAAAGTCTCCATACAGATGGACGAGAAAAAGCCTACACGCGCACTCTGAGACACACCATAACGCTCCGCACTGGTACACTGCGATCTAACAGGTAGAGTGAAGAGTCTAGAAAGATCGCGTGTTATCCAGAATCGCTGCTCGTGACAATAACTCAGTGATTCTTCATCCAAGATTGCACTTCGATTATATCATGTACTTGAAATTACCTCTGAAATGGGCTGAGGAAGTTGTTTGCACGAAGTAATTCCCATAGCTACAACACAAAATTAACATAAAATTGTCACCTACAGGGTCTTCATTTTCGGACTCCCTTGAAATAAATCCATTTAATTTTTGATGGGGACATTATGTTTATATGTACATGCATCCGTGAGATCAAAAATGTTTCTTCTTGCGGTAGGCTGTGGCCTGGTCATTGGCAGGCAAACGAGGCTGATTTTAGCCAGACCACATCAGCCTACCGCGAGTACAAAAGTTTTGATCATACGGTATAATTCCAAGTTTGTTGTACATGATAATTTTGTACTGTTTTTGTCCAAAAGACGATCGAAAAATGTACTTTCCTGTCCAGATAGGGCATTTTATTGTTATTCAAATACGGTCCCGATATTCATTTTGGGCTCTAGATCAACTCTAGGACTCCAATCATAAGAGTAACGAGCAAAACTGCCAGATCTAACTGAATCGCGAATCGTATTAAACCGTAACAAAGAAGACCACCTTTCACAATTTGAGCCCAAGCCTCAAAAACTTCGTAACTGATGATTTTTTCATTCGTTTATTAATTGTCGACCTATTTCCGCGACGGGGCCTAACACCGACGCCGGTGAATGCTTTCCTCCTGTGAGAAAACCGCTTCTCCCATTATTAGGTTGATCAGCTGTGATACGTCTAGTGACTCTACGTTAGGTTTTGTTGTGCCGTAGATATTTATTATCTTTACCTAAGTCGTTCCAATCATTTGCACCTACCTCGATTTCCCAGTTATGCCCTAATACCCCTGTCATGCGAGTAACCTCAGCTCCATGAAAGAGGATGAATTGGATAAATATTGAGAGATAAACAAAGTCATTGACACCACATCTAGTTTCCATCACGGATTAATCAACCATTGCCAATTCACTTAACTAAGTTCATCCCCATTAATCATCACATAATTTCCAGACGTGCTGACATTTGCTAGAGTTAGGAATTGGTCAAGTTCACATTCGGTTTCTGAAAGGAAATAACAACCTAATTACGCGTGAAACCCTGCGACTAATTACCCAACCCTTTCAATTCAATTCCGTTCTCATTCTTCCTCATTTGCCGACCTATTGATGAACCCGTTTCCTAACGCACTTGAGTTTCAATTCCCTGCTCAATTAATTCATACTTCGTCGAATTTCAATTTCAACCTTTTCTTATTTCTTCTTGCCCATTTCTCATTTTGTACTAAGAGAAATTTCGATTATCGAATTGTACTTAGAGAGAGATTGGTATTCACTGAGTTCTGACTTGGTCTTTCGAATTTATAGCCATTATTTCAATTATCGATCAAATAATTTACATACAATTTTGGTGTTTACATTCCATAACTTTTATATCCGGCTGGAGCTGAAGTTCGTAACTTACAGACTTATACAGCAGCTCTTCTTTACGTTGGGCAACTATACCGGAAATTTTGCCGAATGATTTGCCAAAAATTTAACAAATGATAAAAAAAAAAATTGAGCTAGACTTAGCTAAAAATCCTATCAGCCACCAGGCTTTGCCTTATTTTATTAGTCGTGAACCACCCTGTATAATGATAATTATTACTTTCCCGGCCCCCCACGAACTCGGAGGGAAAGTATTGTAATCGTGCAGAAAAAAAGTTTTGGGATTACGCCGGATATATCCATTTTGAGGTTTTTCAAGACGATTGAGACTATTTCCAGAATGATGTTTGTCCGTGAGTGTGTATGTCTGTGATCTTCCACGATAACTGCCGAAACGTTGATCCGATCGACTTGAAACTTGGTATGCAGACGGGGTTTCACCCTGGAATGACCGGATTAGTTTTTGGCTGTCATTTGTCAAACAGAAGTGTCACTATCAGAAAATGACAGAAGCTATATCTCACGGAACTTGACTTTCGATATGTCATTTGAAAGCCCTTAAAAAACTGTATTCAGAACAGTTGAAAGTATTTCCCTATCTGTTATCTGTCAAATTATAAAAAATGCCAAAGTCCGAAACTTTGCCATTTATTTATTCAAAATCTATACGACATATTTGAACCAAACTTGGCAGGAAGCAACATCACCAAAGAATCAAACTAATGCTGAAGTTGGAGTTTCCCATCATTCACCAGCCGAGCGCTATGAATTTTCAAAGTTTGGCCTGGCCGAATTCAGCCGGGCTTGCCTGTTGCTCGAATTTTGGCCTACTCAATTTTCTTAGCAACCAGACCGGTACGTTTCTGTTACATTGACGTATCCATCGTGATCCCTGGTATCTATGTCAAAGTGACAAAATAATTATGGATACAGGCAGATCTCGGTGTGTTTCTTTTTATCGTTTAAGACAACAGTGTGCTCCGATCCTTTGTGTCTTCAAGTATCGTTTTGGGGGGCTCCGTGAACCCCCTTGTGTTTTCTGTAGCTTTAGCAACTCCAGTATGCCCATCCCGTTTTGGCGTATACCTACGTTCAATCTCGAATGTGTCCAGTTCCCTTGTATGATTCGGTACCAGGGCCCCATGTTTTCTTACTACCGTTCAAAGCCCTGATGGGGCCCCCACTTGTGATAATCAGATTTTGCCGTTCCAGGCCAAGCGACGCCGTTATGTCTTCTTGGGTTGGTTGAAGCTCTATGGTGTCTACGGGTGTCTCATGGAGTCCCACTGAGCTCCTCTCTCGTCTTTTCAGTCTTGAGAACTATTGTGCCGTCAGGTGTGTTCCGGACCTGCTCTTTTTAAGGGCTCGAAGCCTCATTCCACATGTCGTTTGGGGCCCTGAAGTTCAAATAATAAGAACTCCCGCCAGGTATTCTATACCCGTGAACCGATTTTCACCAAATATTTTTTTAACAATCGGTAATTGGTTCTTGGATATTCTCCAACCATTTTTCGTCCAATCTTCTGAATTATTTTGGTTGAAAAACAACCGTCTCTCTATGGAACTAAATGTTCTGATGGATGAGGTTCTACAGCGCCTTGAACCTTGAACCGCAGTGCTTTATTGTGATGTGTGTATCCGAGTTAGTTTTCCTGGATGGTTGCTGGACTGGATCGATTTTTTCTTCAGTTTCACAATCATTTGATATGTAATCGTGCAGATTTAACTGTTCTGCCAACAACTGTCCAACAATGATTGCAGAATGCCGTCGCTCGGCTTGTCTGCCCAAGCTCTAAATTGAAGATATAGGGTTGAAATTTGACACAATGATGCGATGCAGTAAAAGTCCTTATCAAGTTTGTGTAATTTTATCATCATATCTGAAGTAGAAACAAAAATTTTAATACGAGACTAGCATTGCAATCTTGAGATATCATACAAGAGTGAACTACCTAGTTCTGCCTTTGGATTAAGTATTTCATCACCTTGGACCTAACCTGTCACTTGTTCTGCCCGCTTAACAATGGATGCAGGTTGCTTGCTAAACGCTCAACTCAATAGAATTTTTTCACAATTTCCAAATCGATTCCTCTCCCTCCCGAAGGGACACTTCGATCAAAATCATTACTGACGTCTCTGGATACCGCCGGGAAAGTTTTGTGTCGCCCCACATACTTGATATACGATCGCGCAAAATGAACGGTTCTGCCACGATATCTGTGTAATTGTTGGTCCGATCAAATCGGAATCAGGAACGGAAGCATAATTCAAGTCTGGAATGAGCTGATTGAACTATGGGTAAATATTTCTTACTGGAAAGCCCTCAGATGGCACATTGGGCTTAGACTTGTCTGCCTAAGCTCTAAATTGAAGATATAGACTTGAAATCTGACACACAGATGCAGTAAGGGTCCTAAATCAAATTTGCCTAAGTTGATCACGATGTCTGAGCTAGAAACAAAAATTTAATAAGGAACCAGCAATGCTCTCTTGAGCTTCAGCCACATCTAGCTTCGTAGTTCTACCTGTCGAAATATTTCATCACCTTGGAAACCTTACAACCTGTTACTTGTTCTGTAGGCCCGACAATGGATGCAGGATGCTTGCTCAACGCCTAACTCAATAAAAAAATTCCATAGATTTCCAAATCGAATCCTCCCCCTCCCGAAGGGACACTTCGATCAAAATCATTACTGACGTCTCTGGATACCGCCGGGAAAGTTTTGTGTCGCCCCACAACAGATTTTTTACGTGGATTGGAGTGATTGCATGACGGGGTCGTAGACCGGAGCTGTGATTAAGGCATCATGCAAAATAAGGCAACAAGACATAATGCAACGGCCACTGGTATATGGCAACTCGCCAAATGAGTCGCGTAATAACTTTAGAACTTCACTAGTGTTGTAGGTAGTAATCATACAAGCGTGAATTTGTGTAAATCAATCACATAATTGAGTATGTTACGTCCCATCAAGGTGGTATGTAGGTGGTTCTTCTGAAACCAAAAGTAGCAGATAAAATTATGTTAGGTACACGGGCATCAAATTTCTATGAGTGCCGCAAAACCGTACTTGAAGAACCATTACATTGCAAAACAAGAATATTTAGACAGGATGAAGACGGAATGGTCTTCTTGTAGTATCTAGTCCCTCAGTTATATTACTTTTCTATTCTGTACACGCTTTTATCGGGGTCCGGAGTTCCCCAAACCTGGAATTCACTTCCACGATCTTGCTGAGTTTCAATGAATTATTTTCTTGCTAGCTGTTTGTTTGATAAAAATTTCTCGCTGTCTTTTTTCCGCTTGACTTAGGGTAATGCACTTTCTTACAATCCTGCAATGATCCTACAACTCTAGCAGTTTTTCATGCACTACCAATGCAAGGTGTTTCACTGGTTGTCGATGTCAAAACAGCTAATTTTCAGTCAAGATGAAAAATCCAGATTGGGCAGCAATTATTGCAATAGAAGACGACACTATCGGTTTTTTAGTTTTTTTCTTTCGTTCCAGTTCTGACTTCAAATCGCACATTTCGTAACCGAATATTGAAGTTATCTTTCTATTTTTTTTCAAGATTGTGGCCAAAAACTTGGAAATTGTTCATGAGTGATTGAACATTCCAAGAACAATTCAAGCGTACCTAATCGAATTACGTAGATTTTCAGAATCTGTAACAATAAGTCATTCGGCCATTACGAACTGTCACCTTCCTATTGTGTTTTGAGGCTTCATGAACAAGTGCCCAAGGGGTGGGTTTTATGGCCACCGATAAATCTTTCTATAGTTGCTCAATGAATGTTGTACAATGCATTGAGATTCCGGCCCTTCAAAGGAAAGATACCTGACCCTAACTGCACTCGAATCACATACAGTGAATTCTACCCTAATTCAATAGGTCATAAATAGTCGTGGTGCTTTAGACTGCATTTTATTATATTTTGCATTCAATAACACCACAGGCAGACTTCTTTTTCAGAGATCAATGAACATACAGGGTGAGTCATTGATATGGGAAAGCTCGACTGTACCTACACCTCGACCTACACACTACACCGTTGATGATACCAAAATGAACCAATAATCATTGTGAGAGAAAGCCAAAATGCAGTTCAGAAAACTATTTGGCCCTGTACAGGGTGTGTCTGACACCCTGTGTCCAAAACCTGTTTACGGAGAGAAAAATAGTCAAACGAACGACAAAATGAGAAATATCCATTTTACCCTATGTCACAATAGACAAAACAGACAATAAACTCTAATGCACTGAATACACTACAAACAATAGACAGTCTACCTGAGTTTCCGAATTTCTAACTCATCCCTAGCCCTTCACCTTTCTCAATAGGGTACGGAAGTGGTCAGTAAAGTAAGGTGAGGTAGTTAGTCAGTGACATTCTTGCAAGCAAGTTGTATGCACGAAAGTTTCAAATGCATTTCCAAGCAATAACCAAGTACAAAATGCCGACGGTAGAATCTTCATCTTGCAGTGCGGTTCCCACACAGAGAAAAAGGATTATTTGGATCTAGTAACTTCATTTATTTGACACTGATTTGATTCAGACAAACAACATTTCATTACATCAAGTAAAATAGCTTTGTAATAAATAAATTCGTTTTTTTCATTTGGTTCCCGAATTTGTTTGAATTTTAGTAGCACTGAATTATTCAATGCAAACAAATTAATTTTAAGAACAAATAAATACGAGAAGAAATTTGATCAAACAAGTAGTATTTTTCGTTCAAAGAAATATTTATTCTTATTTTTTGGGATCTCGCCCATCAACAATTATTTTCTTTGACACAAAACCTTGCAGTTTGAAGCAAAGAAATATTTGTTCAAGTGAAGATTACATGTGTTTCACGAAAAAAGACTTTGTTCCCGACTTCCTGCTCCACCTGCAGCATCGCTAGTATCAAACTACCTTCCATGCGGAACGGCAGAACTGTGCTGAGTGTATGTTGTGTGATGACTGATGAAAATGGAAAATTTTTTGAAGAGAAACAAACTCTGTCATCTTTGCTCGTCTCCAAGGGTAAGTAACATTATTTACTTCGCTGATCATTGAAACTAAATAGTTCAACGGTAGGTTGCTCAATATTTCTTAAGCTGTTTCCCTTGGAGCATATGCAGCGGCTCCGAATTTTGGTTGAGATCTCGATACATATGATATGATGCTTTTGAGTAAGTGGAGCAGGTTTGATTATTAATTTGTAAAGTAGATAGTCAACCTGTTGAAGTGAAGAACAAGTAAATCACATGAGGAAGCAGAAAAACAGCAGAAGAAATATTTATTGTGCATCATATCGATGATATTAGTCTCAATAATCAGCAGCGAGTAATGTTACTTACCTACCGTTAGAGACAGAGGAAATGTGAAACATTTTTTTTCCTTTGAGAAATCCGCCATCTTGCATCAGTTACAGCACAATATAAACATAGAGAAAAGGATTTGTTTGAACTAAATATAATTTATTTGAATCAAATAGATTAGTTCATTGTATATGGCGAACCAAATATTTAATTGGGATATTTTTTTATTCAATTCAAAGAAATATTTTGTTGTAACAAATAACAACGCCTATATTCAAGTTGAAGAAACTTCAGTGTTATGCGAAAGAAATGGTTATTTATGACTTCCAAAGAAATGATTCTTGTACATCAAAGAAAAATTGCATTCCCCGTATACAAAGAACAAATTTATTTGATTCAAATTTTTTTTATTTAGTTCAAACAAATCCTTTTCTCTGTGCAGTGACCAGTGGACAGACAAGTTGAAAAAAATCAAGTTGAAGGATCTCGATCTGGAAGCACAGTGCACGTTTGCCTCTGGGGCTTACTCCCGCGTGTCGGTAGTGCGCGTAGTTCGGTTTCCCGAAGAACAGTTCGCCTTAAAAACCATAGAAAAGGCTTCGATAACCGACCGAGACGAACGCGACATGGTACTGAACGGAATGAAGATCTTGTGCGAAATAGAAAATGACTTCGTCGTCAAGTGTTACAAAACGTTCAAAGACAAAAAGTGCTTGTACATGCTGACGGAGTTTTTACCAGGAGGAAATCTGTTCGATGTGACTCCACTGTCGGAAAGTGCTGTCAAGTTCTATGTTGCCTGCGTGGTGGAAGCACTCGATTATCTTCACACGCAGGACATTGTGCACAACGACATAAAGTCTGCGAATCTGGTGCTGGATGCCGATGGTTACGCCAAACTCATCGATTTCGTCTTCGCCATGCGACTGGAAAGGGGGCAAAAGTCGTACGACAATTCCTGGGCCACGGCGGCATATGCACCACCCGAGGTGGCTTGGCAGTGCCGCGAGAAGGACGATGGACGTGACAGAGGAAGCGACTTATGGTCACTAGGAGTCCTCGTTTACGAACTTCTCCAAGGATGGACTCCGTTTGATCCCGACAGCACGGATGATAGTAAACTGGTTCTTGCCAAAGTCATTGAAGGAATTGATTCAATTCAGTTTTCGAAAGAAGTCTTCTCCGAAGCAGCTGAAGATATTGTTCGATGCCTTTGCAGAAACGAAACTGAATCAAGATTGGGACACAAAACCATCAACGAGATAAGGGAACATCGGTAAGTTGTGAAACTGACTTCGCTTGGAAGTTGAATAAACTGAGTCTCTTGTTTCTTCATTTCAGATGGTTCGATGGCTTCGATTGGGGGAAGCTGCGGAACAGAACGTTGACTCCGCCAATGGTTCCTGTACCTGGAGTCAAAAACGCAGTGGATATCCAAGACAAAGGAGAGGTTTCAGATCCTAAATCGGTCGCGAAAGAGGAAGCGTCCGATCATGAACCATAGACTTTTATTATCTTAAACCATGAGTATTAATTACTTTTCAGTCGACTTTTCATGAAAACTTGGGTTTTCCAATGTTCATATTTTTGTTGTTGTAAATAACAGTGTGTAAATAAAGATTATATTATACATAAAAGTTGAGTACTATCTTTCTTTTGGCTAGATACCTGAACTTGCTGCTAGAGAACAAGTCTGATACAGGCAAAGACTTTGAATATGAATACATATCGAACGATGTATATACAAGGTTGTTTCAATGGAAACAAACCACCCTTAGTAAATTTTTGCCAGCTGAAATTTAGAGAGTTTCCCGAGACTCATCAATTTTCGTTTTGAACAGGACGACTGAAGCATACATCGGCAAATTTATATCTTCAACCTCCTTACCTCCATCCACCCCAATTTTGAAGCTTCCAATCACACCACCTACTTTGCGACATATCAAATCGAAGTGGATTTGAATCTCTCTGGAGAGATATTCCTAATTTTTTTAACTTCAATCCCCTTCTCCCAAAAATTCTATGAATGTACGGTTTGATATTCTCGACCTCTCAATTCTTTCCAATGCAGTCAACGTCATTCTGCACAGCATCGAGAGAGGACATTTTCTGTGGAAAAAGTGCCATTCAGAACCACCTTCTCGCTTCTCGCTACCCCCCCCCCCTTCTCCTGGACTCCAAAATTCAGAATGACACTATCTACTTCGTGATATATCAAACTGAGAAAAATCAAATTCTCTCTCAAAAAAAAAATTCTGAAGTAGGTGGTGTCTTGTTAAATTTCGAAGTTGTGGTGGGTGGAAGTGAGGGGGTTGAAAATAGAAACTTGCCAATGTATGATTAGATGTCCTTTACGAAACAAAGATTGACGGGTCTCGGGAGATTTTCTAAGTTCCATCAGGCAAAAAATTTATTCAGGGTGGCTCGTTCCCATTGAAACACCCTGTGTAATACAATATAATTCAAATGCAATGACATCTCGGTCCGCTGTGAAACTTGACGTTGGCTTCAGAAATAATGTGTTTTCGGAGTCCTGACACGTTTTGTGTGGTGGATTAATATCATACGTTCACAAACTGATAAGTTTTTCATTCAGAACTCGGTTTGACTCAGAAAACGCATTATTTCTAGCGAAAATGTCGAATTTCAACGCCATAGTTCAAGCAGATTGCAACCTGATCAAATTCCAGGGTATGAAGCTGATTGTGATTAGGACACAGAGTGCCTAATTTATGAATTCATTTGATCACACTGTACGAGTGTACGCGGTATCGTATACCGCAAAAAAATTACGAAAAAATCTATTGTTCCGCCAAAACGTTCTTGAACAACAAATTCTCAAAATTCGTGAAAAAGTGAACTTTGAAGGGCTGTCCTTATGGCAGTCGGTAGGTTAGGGCAAAAGAATGCACGTTTCCACGATCCAGTAAGAAGAGAGTTGAGCAAAAAATCGGAATACAGTCAATAGCTGGAGCATATACGGACAGAGTGAAATAAGAATCATTGAGTAGGATTGACCACAAAAGTCGAGCAAACAAATCATATTAGAAAAAAAATCTTTTTCTTCTTATTGGCTTTTGAGCCAAAGGAGTTTTGTTAAGGAGTTTATTAATTTCACAATAGTTTACATAGAAGAGTGCCATTTTGGACAGCACAACACCCAGACTTTCCACCGAGAATCGAACCCGGGGCCTCCCGCACCGCAGGCAGTCACAGAACCGCCTGCGCCAAGGGGCCGTCTAAACAAATCATAGTTGACCAATAGAAGGACATTGATTCACTCTGATTCACTTTGTGGAAGAATAATGAAGTAGCTACGTCATGAAGTGCCTAGGACATAGCCATTGTTGAAACAAAAAAAAGGATTTTCCCTAACTCCTGGTGAAAGCACTGTATGGCTTTCCGTATGACGTTGCGATGCTATAATAGTTATTTATGTACCAAGGCCGTAAAGGTGATCTTTTTTGGGCGAATCTGAAGTATTTCAGCCGAGGCGCACCAGGTTAGGTCAAAAAAGGACCTTTGGCCGAGGTCCATACAACATTTTCCAGGCGATTTACACGAAAAAATCATGAAAATAATCGGTTCTTACCTCTCGTCCATTTATTGTGGATTTCATGCTTTGCATTTTTATAAAAACATAGTTACCCATGACAAAACAAACTTGACAATTCTTTTTCATCCGTGTCACTTTTAAAAATCATTGTATGAAGAAGAAACGAGTGATTCAGACAATTCTGAAACTTCGCCGGGAATAAGCGAAGCCGCAAATGCAGCAACTGTGCATCTGCTGCCGGAGAAATTGTGTCAAATCTATTTTGAAATAAGTAGAAACTTTTTGCCGAATGGGCCAGATTGAAGATGGGTGATAAATGGACCAAACCTCGATCCTGCGTTTCTTGCCTGTTTCTCCGAGAAATCTACGACTCATGAGGCATCTTTCCACCTTGGAGCTCTTCTCCGAGATTCCCAGGCTGGCGTCTTTTTGGCGTTACAATGTGCATGTCACATGATGCACGTCATTATTTCCTGGAAGCCGTCACGGCGTAGGAGCTGTAGGGGACGGACGGGCAACGCCACGGTAAACTCATTGTAAATAACTGTGAGTTGTGCCCAGGGATGTTGTGACAATCACAGAATGTGACATTAGCCAATAGCAATAATTATTGACATTGCATTGACAGCCAACAAAACACATGGTACCAACATGAAGCAATTTCATTCCACCATTATACTGCTGCAATTTTGCGAATGTATGTATGTCTGATGCGGGTGGGATTGATAAAACTCGTACCATGCCTAATTCGACCTTTTAAGAATTATTGTTGTGGTAATTCAATATAAACTAGATAGATACCAATTTTGTGAATTAGCAGAAAATACTTCAGAACCTTAGTTGTGCAACCCGTGTCGCAGCGAAAAGAACAAGTAAAGTCTAGCGGCTGTGAAGTGATTTTGACATTAGCGTACGAAAAAGTTCAACTTCAGGTCTGCAACAAAGCACTCTAAACAACGTGTTTTTGGTTGATCGCCTCAAAAAACAGTATACAACACAGAAATGCCGTCGGTCATATTAGAGCCCATCATTCATAGTTCATTTTCACAGAATGTAAATGTTTCAATCCAATTCTAAATTGCTGTTTTAGTGACGAAGATGACCATGAAACACCCTGTATGCAAAATGACTCAACAAAGCTAGGAATAATACAATGAACACAAGTTGAAAAGAACCTATAGCATTACATGTCACAATAGAAAACACGGGCATAAGTTCCAAGTAACCGATCACTTTTCAATGGTTCAAATCCTCTACCTGATTGTCTGAATTTCTACCTAGCCCTAGCCCCACCTCTCTATTATAGTATTACATAGGGCCAATAGCCTGCTTCAAAGGGTATAAAGCGAGCGAAGTGAGGTGAGGTGAGGTAGTTATGCAGTGACAGTCTTCCAAGTCAGTTGTACGCACAAAAGTTTCAAACGCGTCTCCAAGCAATAATTACAATATGTCGACGATGAAATCTTCATATTGCAGTGCGATTCCCAGTAACCAGTGGGCAAACAAGTTGAATAATATCAAGTTGAACGATCTGGGAATAGTGTGCACCATAGCATCTGGGGGTAACTCCCGCGTTTCATTAGTGCGTGTGGCCTTGCTGCCGAAACAAATGTTCGCCTTAAAAACCATAGAAAAGGCTTCCATTACCGACCGAGTTGAACGCAGGATGGTGTTGAACGAGATGAAGATCTTGGGCGAAATACAAAATGACTTTGTCGTCAAGTGTTACAGAACGTTCCAAGACATAAATTGCTTGTACATCATGACGGAGTATCTACAAGGAGGTGACATGCTCGATCTGACCCCACTGTCGGAAAGCGCCGCCAAATTCTACGTTGCCTGCGTGGTAGAAGCGCTCGATTACCTACACAAGCAGGACATTGTCCACAACGACATAAAGTCTACAAACGTAGCGTTGGATGCCGATGGTTATGCCAAACTAATTGATTTTGGCTTCGCCATGCGACTGGAGAGAGGGCAAAAGTCGTACGGAAATTCCTGGACCACGCCCCCGTATGCACCACCCGAGGTCGCTTGGCAGTGCTGGGGCAGAGACTATGGACGAGACAGGGGAAGCGACTTATGGTCACTAGGAATCCTCCTTTACGAACTTCTCCAAGGAACGATCCCGTTCGATCCAGATTATACGAACGACAGTAATCGGACCCTCGAAAACGTCGTTGAAGGAATTGATTCAGTTCCGTTTCCGAGGGAAGTCTTCTCTGAGGAAGCTGAAGATTTGGTTCGAAACCTCTGCAGATACGGAACTGAATTCAGATTAGGATACGGAACCATCGACGAGATAAAGGAACATCGGTAAGTTGGAAAGCTGACTTAGCTTGAGAGTTTAATAAACTGAATCTTCTGTTTATTATTTTTAGATGGTTCGATGGCTTCGATTGGAGCAAGCTGCGAGACAGGAAGTTGACAGCGCCGATAGTTCCTGTACCAGAAGTTAAAAGCGCAATGAGTCAATTACGTCCAGCACCATAAATCATGATTTTTCTTCTATAAAAATTCGGATTCTTCGGATGCTTACGAATGTTGCATTGTTATATATTTTTATTGTTTTGTATTATCGTTCAAATATGTGATAATTGAAATGTTTTCAAGGAACTCATGAACGAAATTTGATCCGTTGTGGGTTTTGGTGATTCTGATTCGCCTTTCCCGAGGTCTTATTGTATTATACTTCTAAGTATAAGCATTCAAAAGTTTTGTACCACAATGATCAGCGGTTAGATTTTTTGTCACGAAGAGGTTTCACTCCATGAAATTCACGGATAAATCTTGTTACACGTAATGGAGAACTCATACTGTTGCAAAACTTTTTCTGGTGCATGGAATTTCATTATACTTCTCTATTATCTGTACCTAGGTTTGTAGAGGTGTCTGTGAAACGCTTCATATTTGTTCTTGTTATTTACTAATTATAGTGATGATTGAATTCCGTGAATTGAATATTTTTGTTGTTGTAAATGACAATTGTAAATAAAGATCATGTACATAAAAGTTGAGAACTGTTTTTCTTCACCTAGATGACAAGATTTTCGTCCTTATCATTGATGGCCTGGAATTCCTTCGCCTAATTCAGAATTCAATTCCGCGAGGAAACTTGGCCCCTGCGATGCCCAATACCAAGTTTGTTTTTAAATTCTGGTTGGGCCCGCACCAAGTGGAAAACTTCGCAAATATTACACAGCACAAATAAATATACGCTCTTGACGCGACTACCTCATTTTCACCGCAGTGACAAGCATATTATCATAAATACCGGGTGATCATTTGAAAACTATAAACTTGCAATTATTCCCGAATCCTAGTCAATGTTTCTTTGAGCAAAAACTGGTCGATTTTTATGTCAAGGTTAAGGGGGACATCTAAAACAGACATTGTCAAATTTCTATCTTCAGTCCCCTTACTCCCACTGACCCCAACTTTAAAATTTCCTCGGAAATTTCAAATTACACTACCTACCTTGCGATACATCAAATTGAAGAAAATTGAATTCTCTCTCTGAATGAAATATTTTCACAATTTTGAACCCAACCCCCTTCTCCCCATAAATTCTCTGAGTGTCCCATTCAATACTCCCAATTCTCTTATCAAATTCACCCCTTTGCTCTCCCCCACCTTAACTTTTAAATTCAACCAAACACCACCTAACTTATGATACATCAATTTAAAGGGAATTGGATTTTCTTCCTAAAAACAATTTTTCGGAAATTTTCAACCCCTCCCTCAATCAATTGGACATTTGGAGTATTTTAGGAGGCGAACCTCGAGGGGAACTATACTAATATTTGGCAAAAATTTTGTCCAGGAAGATAACTAAATTTCTTTCAATTTGATGTATTAGAGTTCACGAAGTTGGTATTGTCATTTTAGATTTCCAAGGTGAGGTGGGGGAGCAAAGAGGTGAATTTGAGTTTCATTTTTTCCAAAGAAAATTTTCTCTTTCGATGCTGTGCAGAATGACGTTGACTGCATTGAAGGGAATTGAGAGGTCAAGAATATTAAATTGGACATACAGAGAATTTTAACACTAGAGAGGTGGGGTCAAAAATTTTAGAAATATTTTTTCAGAAAGAGAATTTAATTTTGTTTGGTTTGATGCATCGAAAAATTAGTTGGGTGATTTGAAATTTTAAAGTTGGGGTGGGTGGGGGCAAGAGAGCCAAAGATAGAAGTTCGCCATTGTATATTTTAGATGTCCCCCTCGATATAAAAATCGAAAAAGTTGTTGAGGGGAATCGGTTCTATCTTATTTTTTTCGTCAAGTAGGAACTCCTCCAAAAAGAAAATGTACGGGCAATGCTATCTCATCTCATAATATCTTATCTCATATTAAAAACCTATCTCATCAAATTTTGGGAATTTCTAAAAAAATTTGGAAATTTTGGATTTTGATTTTCGAAAATTCAAAATCTAGATATAGGCTGTCTGATTTCTACATGATTCTAGTGGGCTGCGATTCGGGCCGCGATCGGCCGATGGCGACCAGAAACACAGCTTACTAGAATCATGTAGAAATCAGACAGCCTATAGCATCGACAATTCATCTTTCCTCAGGAAAGTTGCATCCAGATCTGAACTTTCTATTTTCAAGAAAAAGGTACCAAAAATGATTTCTTGTAGACATGAACAAGTGAATTAGTAAAAACCATTTTTGGTACCTTTTTTTTTGGAAATAGAAAGTTCAAATTTCGCATGCGACTTTCTCAAGAAAAGATGCATTGTCGATGCTATCTGGTTTTTGAATTTTCATCGTTCACAAATTCGATTATTCAGCATGCAAACAAGTTTCAAAATGATTTTACTCGGAAATGGGGCACGCTATCAAAGTTCAACGGGAGCACCTTTTTTCCGTAGAATACCCTGAAATTTCATTGTTTGCATAACATCTTGAAAAAAACATACACAAAAAAGTTGGGGTGATTTTTACCCCACCTCCTAACAAGTTACCCCACTCCCGGGCAAATTTTTCAAATGACTCCTGTTTTGTCCTGTTGAGCATAAAAACTTTCGAGTATGTACCAAATTCCATCATTTTGCTCCAACTAGTTTCGGAGACATTGAATAAAAACCATCTTCAGGGACCCACCTTTAGGGGGCTGTAGCTCCCTTATGAATCATTTTTGGATCCATGTTTATGGGAACTTTTTTTCTTATTTTTGATCGTAGAATCTGCTGCCAAAGTATGGCAGGCTAATTTAGGGACACCCTGTATAGCTAAAAAAAAATACCTCTTCAAAATTTTTAAAGAACCGCACGTGGATAAAATACTGATTGTATGATGTACATGTCAAAAATGTTTTATTTTGTTCGCGGGGTTGCTCCACTCGCTGACGCTCGTTTCGCAATTGTCTTTGCTCACTGAAATTGATATCTCACTTTCAACACTTACATCATGAATACCTATTATGGGAAAAGTCCTATCATTTTCCGAAGCTCTATCGATTGTATGATTTTTTTCTACTATAGAACTGAGAGTACCCTGTTTATTCGTAATTCCATGCTTATGTGGGTGCTGTGAACGGTTCTGAAATATCTACACCAGTTTTTGAAATATCTTGGAAAAACCCTAAAAAAAAAAGAATAATTCAAAAATGTGACGCCTGTAATACAATCCAATTGAACATTTTTTAAGATGTTCAGAATAAGCTTCAAGTTCAATCTTATTCCAATTCTTGTTCCACTCCTATACGCATATGCATGTAATGTATACAGGTGTCCCACAAAGTAACCGAGCTTGAGGCGAAAGTGGACGATAAAATAGTGTGCATGTTTCTGGACCGCTAGATAGCGTGAAAAATAGTCCCCTATTGAGAAACCAACCGATTGTACAATTTGAAAAATAATAACGCTGTTGTATGCTAAAAATTAAGTTACTTTTTTACTGGCTGATACATTTTTGAGAATAATTTTTTTCGATTTTTTTTTCATTCCTTAGATAATGATAGATAATGTTTATTCATATACCATTACTGGTGTCGAATACATAACAATTAGGTATATAGGTAACATACAAGAATAATAGAAAACAATAACAATTATACATTAATAAAATGTCATAAAATGATAACAGAAAATGTAATTGTATAAAAGTTTACTTATTCCCACTTTGAAGTGTCATTAATATATTCCTCCATTGAATAATATACTTTTGATTTTAACATTGTTTTTAAATTTTGATTGAAAAATTTTGAGTTGAGATTTCTGATATCGATTGGAATTTTGTTATATAATACTATTGATTGATGTACAAAAGATCTTAGAAAAATGTCATTCTTTGGGATTTCCCCCCTAATTTCGTTATTTTTTCTAGTTTGATGATTATGGACAGAAGTTCCTACACTAAATTCCCCTTTATGTTTATGCATGTAACTCAAGCAATTTAATATATATAAAGAGATTACCGTCATGATGTTTAAATCTTTGAAATGTTCCCTACAAGATTCTCTTTGAACTAAGCCTAACATTGCTCGAATTGCCTTTTTTTGGAGTTTTAAAATAATTTTGATATGACAACTGTTTCCCCAAAATTGTATTCCATATTGAATTATTGATCCAAAATACGCATGATAAACCATCAATAAAGTTTTTAAATTTAAAGTTAGTCTTAATTTTTTTAGCACAAAAATTGCCGAACCTAATCTAGATTTTAAATTTTCTATATGGTTTATCCATGAAAGTTTTCGGTCCAGAAATATTCCTAAAAATTTACAATTCTCTGTTACTTCAAAATTTGTGTTTGTATATGAAACGTTTTTAATGGGAAAAGCTACCCCGAATCCAATAATTTTAGTTTTGTTCGTGTTTATTATCATTTTATTTTTCCTAAACCAGTTGATTGTTTGTGTCATCGCTGTTCTAATTTTTAAAGTGAGTTCTTCAACGTTTGTTCCGCAAACACATAAATTTGTATCATCTGCATATATGATCGATTTACAATCTTTAATTTTGACGTGGTTAGGTAGGTCATTCATGAAAATGTTAAAAAAATTTGGTGACACTATTGCACCTTGTGGCAAACCTGTATTAATAATTTCACTTAGATCTGATACGTATAATTTCTGATGCCCATTCTCTACCCATTTGACCTCAGTTATTTGTTGTCGGTCACTTAAGTATGAACTTATCAATTTATAAATATTACCCCTAATCCCATAACTATATAATTTATCTAAAAGAATTTTGTGATCTACTAAATCGTATGCTTTTGATAGATCAAAGTTGATACATGCCACTAATAGATTTTTGTTCATTGCATTATAAATCGTCTTAAGTATCTCTTCTAATGCCGTAGAACATCCTCTTCCCTGTCTAAAACCGTGAATTTCATTATTAAAGAGATCATTAGATTCAAAAAACTCCACAATAATTTTATTAATACAGTTTTCAAAAATTTTTGAGATAACATTTATTAAACTAACTGGTCTGTAATTTTGTGATGAACATTTCTCGCCTGATTTATAAATCGGTATAATTTTGGAAATTTTTAATTCTGATGGAGATTCCCCTTTGTCAAAATAGTGATTTATCATATATGTTAAATGTTCCGAGATAAATTCCTTCCCTAATTTATATGCTTTTGTGGGTATTTCATCTACCCCCATAGACATGGAATTACTTAGTTTATTAATAATTTCAATGATATCTTCTTCCATAAATGGTTTCAAGAATATCGATGATTTGTTATTTGTTTGTAGTGTATTTTGTATTTCTTTGTCGATGGGAGTTAATTTAGAAACTAATTTTTGAGGAACTTCGTAGAAATATTTGTTGAAAGTGTTTGCAACTTCTTGTTTTTCTAATCGTTGATTGTTTTCCTTAATCAATTTTGGATTTTTTTCAACAATCGGGTTTCGGTTGGTTCTCTCGGAAGTATAGAACACAAATCATTTTTCGCAATCTGAATATCATGAGCCGTATTGACCGAAATCGATTTTGAAATTTTTTCTTTGATATAAGCAGCCAGCCGGGTGTCGACTACAATATAGCCAGCCAGCTAAGCCAACTCACCACCATTCAGGTAACATTTTGAAGTCAGTCCTATTCAACATTTGGTTACCTTTAGTTAGGTATCAATCTTTATAATGAGCAAGTTAGTGGCAAGATTGCTAGCAAACAATATTTCACGAATGGAAAGGGGTTGAATGTTAGAATTTCGGTTTTGGTAAGCACGTGTTTGCTAATGGAACATCAGGAATTGAAAATTTGAAATATTCCATGAAAGTACCTATTGCGCTTGTTGTTTTACCTATATTTCATTCTTTGAACCTTTTTGCTTCACTGAAAAGCTTCCAAAATCATATCTGATGCCATAGAATCAAAGAAGGTGGAAAAGTCCTATTTTCTGATCAACATCAATCATCATGTCTCATATAATAATTATCTACATATTACCAAATTAATGGCATTGCCCTGCTCCAATATGCGTCAAAATCTATGGTGGAGGTGCCTACCGTCTCCAAAAAACTATCCAACAGCAAAATTGGAACAAAAAGAAAACGGACGATCCCTGTTGGGCTAATCAATTGAAGGATAAACAAACGGTAGATACCTGTCAATAATAAGTTTTCATAGTACCTACTCATCTACCAAAGAAAATAAATCACATTTAGTACCTACTGTTCTCAGACTGTCTCAGACTGTTCTCTGTCTCTTTTCAGACTTCAAAAGGTAGCCCTTGATTTTGCAAACTCATAGGAAGTTCTTCCAAAGCTTCTGTGTGGACTTTGAAGTTTGAATGTCCGTATTGCAAAGAAAAACGAACAGTAACAAGTGTCCGTTTCCTTGAAAAAGAAGCCAAGAATGTAACTCCCAAAAAATTAACCATAGGTAAAAAAACATAACAAGCAACCTTTTTATACATAGTTTTGAATTGTATATAGTTGAGTCTGCTCTGCGGGGTACAGTGGCCTTAGGCAGTGGTCATAATAATCTGGAAGAACTGACATCTGCAACGGGAATGATTCCCATTGAAAAAAAATTCTGAAGGGTAAATGTACACTTTTTCGAGGCAAATCAGAATCTGCATTCGAAATTTCCCCGATGTCCTCCGTTTCCGATTACAGGGTGATTTATGTGTTCAACCTAAAAGTGTGATTGGCCATATTAAATTTTAAGAATAGACCAATAGAATCGCGACTGAAATTCTGCAGGTGTATTGTAAACACCAAGGGCCTTTGTGGCGCCCTATTCATTCAAGACCGGTACTCAAAACTTTGTTTTTCGAGTTTCTGTTGAAAAAGTCATCCTGTATGATTTTTTTTCAAAATCTGATGCCACATTCGAGAGACTACATGAAAAATGCTACAAGCTACACATTGCTGTTCTGAAATTGTTTGGCACTTTTTAGCTGATTCGATGAAGAAGATGGGTTCAGTTGTGACTAAAAAATGTATAAAATGATAAATGATATCAGTTGAAGGTGGTTGTTTTCTTGGGTTTTTTAGACTTCGTTCAAAAGAAACTATTTATTTTTTAAAAATGCCGTCGTTTCGTCTTCATGATTCAGACTTTTTTTTTAGGCTATAAAAACAATGTTAATCTTAGTAACAATTACATGTAAATGACTAGGACAAAAACAGCCCGCAAAAACGGTTATTTTCCTCCCTAAAATCATAGGTAGATATGTATTTTTCATCCTGGATTTTCGTCAATGATAGAAAGTGTGTTGCTTGAGTTGGCTTCATATTCGATAAAGTTAGTGTGTCAGCTGAAGTTATAGTTGGAGCATCTCGAAATGCAATCAATGATCAATTTATGACCATTTCAAAATTGATATCAGATTCACCTGAAAGAGATCGCTTTGCCAATACAAATTTCGTCGCAAATTACTTACATTATTTTATGCTGTTAGCTGTGACGGTGTGACGTGATGCCACGTGTTGCATTTTGCATCCACAAATTTACCTGCAGGTAAGTTTACTAGGTATTTAGCGAAGCATTAAGCTGGTTTGCTTACGAAAGCGCATTTTTTTTTGGATTAAGTTTTAGTTAGGTGCAGTGTGGTTACTCACCAGCTGCAACTCATAATGAAGTCAAATTAGTTATTTACCTACCTATGTCAAACACCAGGCAAAGTTGAGTGGTGAATTTCGAACGCTAAAGCAAGTAAGTGCACCTTAACTATGTGTATAAAATTTTTTGTCTTGTCCAACAAGGTTCCTTCATTATTTGTATCAGTAACAAACAACAAAGGAACTTGTTGGACAAGACAGAGATTAAAATACACTTATTATTAGGATGATTCATATGCTTAGATTTGTGGAAGATATAGCAGTATTAGCACCAATAGCACCCAGTAAGGAAGGGCTATGAATAGTTTCAAACAAAATTGAAGTGGTTTTTGGCAGAGGGCTACAGCGTGAGAATCAGCAAGAATAAGATTTAGGCTTTGGTATGCAAAGGACGTAAAGATGGAGTAACCACGAGAATGCAGATTGGAAAATAAGAGGTAGGAGAAGTCACGAATTTCTGCTATTTGGGCAGTCATATCACTGAGGAAGATGAGAGTAAAAGGGATCTTGAGCAAAGAATAGCACAAGGCCGAGTCGCTTTTAACAAAAGAAGCCACTCTTATGTTGAGGAACGATAAATTCTACCATGGATAAATGAGGTCAGCAATAGGGAAGCACCAGAAAGTGTAGGAAAAAAAGAATATGTAGAAAACAACAAAAGAAACGAGAAATGGGATGATGGGGGACTAGTTCAAGATTTATTCAAGACAGAGGTGGGCATAAAGAGACGCAGAGGTAGACAATGTTAGATTACTGCTCCCAGATAGTTAGGGATGTACCTAGGATGTTCGACCTTTAGGGAAATGCGTAGGTCATCGCAGGATAGAAAGAGATGGTGGTACGCATCCAACCAGTCTTAGGACTGAGTCAGTGATGCTGACCTTCTTGAGACTGGTATCTAGTAGTATACAGGGTGTTAGGTAGGTACTGCGGCTGCTGAACAAACTTTCAGAGATAATATCAGAGATGATACCATATCAAAAACCGGGTCAAAAAATCAAAAACTTACTGTCCTAAAATGCTTTCTTGAAAAGATATTGTATTCTAGTATTTGCCATATTTGCAGTGTCTTTGAAATATTAATTTTATCACCGAAATTAAAACATACTCATCGATAAAGACTAAAGTCATGTTCAAAGCACACGAGACAGAGTGTTCGACTGTTCGGGGATGGTCTGTCTGTCTTGTTCTGGGCCACTGAATTAATGATCGAAAGCGATAAATTCTCCGAAAAGTCAATTAGTTATGGTCTGTGAACTTTTACGGCTCATTTTATTGCGCGACTAAGCACAGGACTGATGCCTAATTATGCCGTTTATGCCTTTCAGGGCCTGACGACGACGTCGCCATCGGCTGAATTCCTAGTGTCTTTCCATCGCCGGAGGTGAGTACTTAACTATCATATTTCTGGATTTTCTGGCGCTTCACTATCATCATCATAATATCACACAGGTGTTGGCTTGCAGCCAAAATTTCTTATCGTCCTATATGGTTTTGCTGGAGAATTTGAATAATATGCATATTGCATGTCTTGCCTGCAAATTGGAAAACAAACAGGAAATAGGTATGCAGATTGCACTTTGATTGGAACACTTTGGAGGCGAGCACACACCACACACACATATCCATTACGACAACCTCGACGACAGCACTCTGGTTTTGCTTTGATGGGATGCGTCAAGGGACAGCGAAAGAGCGTTGAGAGGCAGGCGGTGTGAGGCTTCGATAAGCAAAACGGCATTTTTATGCCTCGAATCACAGCGATGCACCGTGGTTTTGAAGACGAGACAAACCCATCTTTGAATTTTTCAGGAATGTTTAAAAACATTTTTCTTTCTGGTTGTACTGTCATGAATTCTGTCTCCTTGAGTAGGTACCTACATACATAGAATATCGTGTGAGGAAATGATCTTACTCACAACCGCTATGGTAATTGATTCATTACATACCTAGTAGGAGGTCGGGAAGTGACCCATTGCCGACCTTCCGAGAAAGTGAAGAAACGGTAGCTTTAGAAGGGAAATTTCGAAATATGCATATAACCAAACAATAAGTGTGTTAATCAGTATTTCCTGAACCACGTTTCAGCAAAATTAATCAGCCTATCTGGAAGTTATGACAAAAAGTTAATTTTCAGATTTCAACTTTCAAACGCCTGTAATCCTGCAAGCTGAGTACATGGTTGTGAGTAAAATAGTATACATACTCTCGACAGTAAATAAATCATTCCAGCTTCGGGCTAGAGGCCTGGAGGCTCTCTGTGCCCTCAGCAGTAATGATGTATTTCCCGTCTCGGTATGTAATATACTGTTCTTAACTTAGGCAGGTTGTATCCTAACTAAACGCAGCTTAACACCCCTGAATTCAACCAGGCCATAGCCTGCCTGAGTTGGAAAAAAATCTCATCCATCTTTTAGATCCAGAACCAGTGGACAGGGAGCTGGTGCCTCAGAACTTACGTCATAAGGTACATGATTTTAACCCTGTAGGTCTAATGTGCGTTGAAAGGGTTGTTAAATATTGCTTTGTCTCACATGTCGGACCGGGGGCTTGAGGCTGGTATGAGCCTGTCAATTTTCGAAAAAATGACCGAAAATTTACGTCATAAGGTACATGAATGAAACCAACTGGAATTTGTGTGGGAGCATCCCCTTGATCGAAAATCTGGTCGTAAGACAAAATTTTTGGGGGCTTTCGGTCCATAAGACAAGTTTGAAGTGCCCAAAAAAAGACCAAAATTTATCAATTTTTTCATAGGCGTTTTGTTGACTAACCCACCAAGTGTGATATATATTTGTAATCAGGATGAAAAACGGAATTGATTTCCATGTTGATATACAAGATGTACGGTTTGAGAAAAAATTTTCGATGTTGCCCGTAAGCGATGTACCATTGAAAATTTTTGTGGACAGATTCGAAACCTGCGTAAAAAATCATGTGAGAATCGTTTTTCATTCCTGAAATTATGGCAAAGGAGAAGTCTCCAGGAGGAGGTAAATTTTGGTCTTCTTTGAAAATTTCAAACTTGTCTTATGGACCGAGAGCCCTCAAAAAGTTTGTCTTATGACCCGATTTTTGATTGAGGGGATGTTCCCACACAAAAGCCCGTTGGTTTCATTCATATACCTTTTGACATACATTTTTGACATTTTTCGAAATTTGACAAGCCTATACCAGCCTAAAGCCCCCGGTCTGACATGTAAGACAAAGAAATTTTCAACAACCTTAGCAACGCACATTAAACCTACAGGGTTAAAATCATGTACCTACCTTATGACCAGTTCTAAAGCATACATCCCTGTGACGTTTACTATTTAGTATACAGGGTGAAAATTGAAAAGGAAATCTTTGGAATTTTTTTTCCTGTGAGATAAACTCCGAGAAAAACAGTCTTCCGTTATTTAGCAACCTTGTAGTCTCCTATTGAATACCTATATATGAAAAATGCACCCCTCCATATAGTACAAGAAAGATAGATTTTAACCTCGGAAAAAATATGGACGTCCTGAAAATTTGATATTTCGTTCAGAATTGAGTGCTCTACAACATAATTAAAATCCTCAAAAATCGCCAAAAATCGCAATCGGGGGTTTTGAGTTATTGGAGGGGGAGTAAAAAATTGCTGGTAAAAATGGAGGGGATGGAACCCGTCAACCCATTGGATGCGAATACATTATAGTTCGACGTATCATATCCCATTGATACCATTTTGGCACAAAAAGTGTCCATCATTGTTGAAGGGGAGTAGTGGGGGGGCGAAGCTCTGCTAGGTGGTCCATTTTGTTTTTATGGCCATGTAGAACCGATCACGACAAGTTTGGTATCTTTTCCGACTAAATTCAATCTCCTGAACTCGTATCCGATGTGCAAATTCGGATGAAAACAAGTTTGAACAAGTCAACTTGAGAAAACTTGTTCTTTCTTTGACAATTTTGACGAACTTTTTTTGTACTGTTGGAGGTGTTCATTTCCAGAAAATTTTCAGGGACCATTGAATTGAAGTGTATTCTCCACAAAAATCATCCACTCGAAGTATAATTTTGTTTCTCGAGTTTAAAAAATCGATTTTAACTTGAGCCGGCGCGGCGCGTCGTCTACTACTGACCAGAACACTACAGCATGCACCTTCAAATGAAAACACCTCAAACTATTGAGGAAATAAGAATTGATCTTCGGAAATTGGAGGATCTGTGGAGAATTGAATTCCCTATAACATAAACAAAATCGCCATGAATCGCACTGTAGGGTTTTGAGCTATTCAAGGGGAGAGGTAACAGTTCATAGAGTATGAATCCTGTCAAAGTGTTATACTCTTCCTCGAATATCTCAAAATCTTGCATTGCGATTCATGGCGATTTTGTTCATGGTATAGGGAATTCAGTTCTGCACAAATCCTCCAATTTTCGAAGATGAGTTGTTATTTCTCCAATAGTTTGAGGTGTTTTCATTCAAAGGTGCATGCTGTAGTGTTCTGGTCAGTAGTAGACAACGCGCCGCGGCGGCTCAAGTTCAAATCGGTTTTTTAAACACGAGAAACAAAATTATACATCGAGTGGATAATTTTTGTGGGGAATACACTTCAATTTATTGGTCCCTGAAAATTTTCTAAGAATTACCACCTCCAACAGTACAAAAAAAATTCGTCAAAATTGTCAAAGAAAAACAAGTTTTCTCAAGTCAACTTGTTCAATCTTGTTTTCATCCGAATTTGCACATCGGATACGAGTTCAGGAGATTGAATTTAGTCGGAAAAGATACCAAACTGGTCGTGATCGGTTCTACATGGCCATAAAAACAAAATGGACCACCCAGCAGAACTTTGCCCCCCCACTACTCCCCTTCAACAATGATGGACACTTTTTGTGCCAAAATGGTATCAATGAGATATGATACGTCGAACTATAATGTATTCGCATCCAATGGGTTGACGGGTTCCATCCCCTCCATTTTTACCAGCAATTTTTTACTCCCCCTCCAATAACTCAAAACCCCCGGATGCGATTTTTGGCGATTTTGGATATGTTGTAGAGCACTTAATTCTGAACAAAATATCGAATTTTCAGGACGTCCATATTTATTCCGAGGTTTCGCCGATTTCTTTACTATTTTTCCTGTACTAATAGCCACGGGTATTCTAGGCACAGAGATGAAATCAATGTTTTTTCAATGTTCTCTATCTTTACCGAATCAACCCAGACAAAAACCATTTCCAGCTCTGTTACGATCCTATCTGGTTGGATTCTTTCAAAATTTGGCAGGTTGATGGATAATGTTGTTAAACCAGCTTAGGCTGAATTCAAGCTAATTTTATCGTTCGGATTGGTTATAGGTTTTGCATATGATCATTAGTTTCAAATTTTATTGTGAATGGCAGACGTGAAAGCCATAAAAATTTTCGCTGGGATTCCTATTCCCCCAAGCAAGCTTTTGAATAAAACTAAAGCTTTTAAATTTTATTTTTATGTATGGAATAACTGCGACTTGGTTACATATACGTGAAAAATCAATCAATGATGCTTACTTTGCAGACTTTATGATGGATCTTTATAGTTTTCCGTCGAAAACTTCTTTATGGTTTATTCTTCGTTGTCCCATTCTAAAACCGTAATAAGAATATCCACTAGCTTCACTACCTCATCACAGCGAGCCTTGCAGTATGATATACGTATCAAACTGCTTTTATACGATGGGCTTGAAATTTCAATCTAGCTATTTTAAAATCAGTCTAGCGGATGAAAAGTGATTTCAAATTTTGCACTTCTATTATATTCCGTCGCAGTTTTTCTGGATTTGGATAAGTTGCAACTTTGATTGCAACTATACGTTCATTGTCTTCTGCCGCGTTCATGGTTTGAACGCACCAATCGTAATCCGTGCTTACAGTCACGTGCTCAGTATTGACCAATGGGCAAAGCAACTACCTCACTCACTAGCTCTCACCCACTAGGTATACATATCGGGCTTATATTCTATATTTTGTAAGTTTGTAACGTGCATGTTAACGGAGAATAGACATAAAGGGAGGTATGAGGAGCCATATAAACAGACAAAGATAGCATGCATATAACATGCGCGTTATGAGATACCGAATGGATTTTCATACCCCGTTTCGTGTTCACTAAATAATCAAAAATTACACAGGAAATTACCGTAGCTCGAGCGATTTTTTAATGTCACGTGTAATAATTTAGTTTGAAACAGCAATTAATTTTAAATTAACCAGCGAAGGAAGTTGCCGAAGGATTTTAAATTATACAAGGGAAAAACTTCAAGAAATCAATAGATGGAACTGATGGAAGTTTTCAAAGTGGCGACGATGAAACTACCACGTCATCATCGCCGCCGGCTCTTTGGACTAATGAGGATGAAATGAGAAAATGTTAAAATTTTACATAGAAATAACTCAGGGCCCGTTTTCGTTCTTGTGCAAGCTTCTAACTAAAAAAAGGGAAAAACTATAGCAAGATTATGATAAGCTAGTTTTTTTGTTTCACAAATCGTTTTTTGTTCAACTTTCCGCACCCCCCCCCCCCCCCACGAACACGGAGAGAAAAGATTGTAATCGTACTGAAAAGAGTTTTGAGATTTCACCGAATATATCCATTTTTGTGTACGTGTGTCTGTGATCTCCCACCATAACTGCCAAACTGCCGATCCGATTGACTTGAAATTTGGTACGCGAACATTGTTTTTCCATCGAACTAGCTCGTTAGTTTTTGGCTGTCATCTGTCAAACATAACTGTCACTGTTGAGCTGTTTCACCTTTTTTGACCTTTGGCTATGATAGCCTTCGCCCCCTCCCCTTCCTACACTGGACCTTTTACCTACGTTTTGCTTACGTCGTTTCGCCCAGGCTCTACTCTAGATGAGAACGGAATTTTGGGAATGAGGATTGGAGTGAACGTTGAACAGAAACACGAATCGACAGCAAACAAAATGATTTTTTAATAAAATCATCAGCAAAATTTTAATGAATTAAATTCTTTTCGTAAAACACCTCGCACAGGACTGACAGAATAGCAAAATGACACACAATAGACAAAATGAACAAAACCAAGTAAAAACACAACAATAAAATATATCAAATTGTCAGTCAAAGAAAAAGGAGAGTGACGGATTCGGAATCGGGCACCCAGTGGAAGAATTCGCCAAACAAACCCCTGAGTTAAGGTGGGTTCAGTCAGCTTATTTAGTCGCTGTTTTAGTTTTAGTCGTTGTCTTAACAGAGAAGAGCGTTCATACAGCAAGATTTAGTCGTAAGAATTGACCAATAGGAGCTCGAATGATACTGCGCGAACCTTCATCTTCATACGGTCCGTGTTCATAATGGGTAGTATTAATATAAAAACTCGTAAAAAAATAAGCATGAATAAGTATTTGCTTACATTTATGAGGAGTACAACTCCTCTGAAATCGAAGCAAATGCTTATGCTATTTTTTTATTGATACATACAACATTACCATCACCATCCATGCTCATACCTTATACCGGTAATTACGCAACCTGCAAGTCGGCATCTTACGACAAAGTTCGAAATTCTTACGACTAAAATTAAAACTAAAACTCTGTATGAACGCCGCGCATATGACGCGTGCTTTCTACTTTCAAATTTACGACAACGACTACGACTAAAACTAAAACCAAGCTGACTGAACCCACTTTTAGGCCCAAAGAAGAAGCTCTCAAATATGTGGCGAATGGATAACAGAAAAACCCACTGCTAATTTCATTCGCGTTCAATCGTACTATACATTTTTGTCGGCCGTGTTCGGTGAGCGGCTCAGGTAGCGAATAGGACGCTCGCTTTTCGCAAACTTCCGGCATAACACCGCGGCAGTGCCAAATCCACTGATGGGCTCCGTATGAGTCTTGGAAGGCAAACTCAAGTCAGACACGGTCACAAGGTGGTCTTTGATGGCCAAAAACGCTTGTCTGTTCGTCACGGTTGGGCCCTAGCAAGACACACTCCATCAGACGTTCAATAGTCTGAGAAATTATCACAATCGACCTGTCCCAGGATTTCTTTTTCTAACTTTTTTTGGAAAAAATAAGAGGGAGTTAGTGGAGACACCCTGTAGGTGAAATGAAGGAAGTTTTGTGCATCGTTTTTGAAAATGCACCCCTAATCGATTATTTTTTACTACGCGCAATTAATGGCATCGTGAATTTTTAAGCTACTGTCACTCAGAAAGCCACATTTTGATTTTAATCCGCCGGCATAAGCGCGCCGGAAAAACAAAATATCCTATGAAAGTTTTAAACGTTTTAATCGACACAGATTCCATTGTTTACTCGTAAAAATCATCGCATGATGATGGCCGATGAAACTATCCAATTAATTTTTTTGTCACTCGAGCGCGGATTACTACCCGACAGGAAGTGTTTGCGTATTCAAATGCATCATCAGAGCTAGTGTCCATGAAAAACGTTTTGTATTTATTTTGTTTATTTATTCATTGATCATGAAACAGTCATGGTGTGATGATGATTGTACACAAAGCAGTAGCCGATATCCCAGTCTAACTCGAACGGAAATTAGGTAAATTTATACAATTATTTATCGAACACTTCTGATGATGATTATTTTATAATAATCGCCCATGTTCCTCTCGCTAATCCTCTGGTCGCATTGATCGCCAATAGAACTTAATTGTAACTTGCCTCGTCGCGCTGCTTCCGCTGTTTAGGTATATTATAGGAGAAAGCTTGATTGCTCTGGAGACTTTGATGATCCGTCCGGAACGATCTTCTCGAAGCGCCTCCGCCATCCGCAAATTTTTCGTTATGCCCCCTTCGTAACTCTGTTCGTCCGGTTCAAGTTCATCGTTACTCCCCAAGAAACGGTCGAAGGGATCAAAGTGGGGCTCAATTTCCCTGGCCCCCCACTCATGGCCCCCCTTCTTCTCTTTCTGTGATTGAATGGTGCTCGTTTAGTGCTGAATAGTACTGCATTTGATTTGGTCATTGCTGGTAGTTTTCATAGCTTTTTTTGCAAAAATATATTGGGGGGCTTGGGGGACTGGGAGGCAAGATTTTTTGAAAAAATTTGAATGAAATGAATAATGCTTGTTTAGTGCTGCATTTTATTTGTTAAGTGCTGGTGGTTTTCATAGCTTTTTATAAAAAAATAGGTGGAGGGGCGGACGAAACTGTCAGCCCCCCGTTTCTTTCGATTTTTCAAAAATTTTCGATTGAAATGAATAGTGCTCGTTTAGTGCTGGATAGTGCTGCATTTTATTTGTTTAGGGCTGGTGGTTTTCATAGCTTTTTTTTAATATAGGTGGGGGGCTGGAGAACCCTATTCGATGAAAGGTACTACAGGGGAGTAGCAAGTACCGCCTATGACGTTATTCTTTTTCTCAAATACAAACAGTTCAAACAAAAACCTGGCGTACGATCAGGCGACTGGACGATAATCGGGTCCATTTCTCTACCTACTATTTTATTAAAATCATACAGCTTGCAGCTTACAAGATTGTAAGCGTTCACATATTTGAATTTGAAGTCGGCTGTAACCTAGGCTGTAACTAAACTAAAACGGAAATTAATTGAATCGACAGTAATCAATAGGTACGAAGACAAATTTATCGTTGCTCTACAAAATACCTAGCCATTGAATAAAGTCTTCACTCAAGTTAAATTTCTCTTTTGACCGTTGAAAGTAGTCCTCCTAAACCTTCTGTTAGAAAAATGTCACTGGTACAGGTTGATATTGTTGTTGTTACAAATAGCGAGGCTCTCGTGCGATTTCATTGCATTCGCGAGCACACCTGGCCCTTCTAGACCGTTCGCACAAGCTGTAGACCCCAAAAAGCAAGTAGAACGTATTCGCACAATTGGCGGAGGTGCCAGTTTCAGAGCATCTCGGTATACATGCGAATCTGATGGACGTTTCGAGAGCTGTCGCGAATCTACCATCGGCGGTCGATGTTGAATTTGCCGTAGAACGTGTGGATTGTTCTCGAAGGTAACAGTCGAAGTATACAGGGTGTATCAGAAGTAAGTACCTAGCTATATATCGTCGGATTCAGCTTCTAAAAATATGAAGTTTGCGATAAGAATGCATTGCAGGAGATGTCCCCTAAGAAAGTTACAGCCCGTCAGAGTTCAATTTTGAAAATCATTTTTTCACCGTAAATTTGGAACCGCTTAACCGATTTCAATTATATTTCAACCAAAGTTTACCGAAATAAGTCACTATCGAACAATAACAACACGTTTCAGCAAACATTCTCAGGTGCAAAGATAACAGGGGGCCCACCCTTCCCCTCCCCCAATTTTTTGTTCCCAGTTATTTTTGGAAATGCTCCCAATTTTTCAATTCTACGTTCAATTTGGGTGATGAAGTTATACTCTTGCAAATTTTTGATTAGAGGTTCCCTTCTCGAAATATTTAGGTTTGAAACTTCGAAAAAACATCTCAAAAACACCACTTCAGGGGTCTAAAAATAAAATCCTAGAAAACTTCCTGTTTGCCAGCAAAAATGGTGGTTTATGAACAAAACATCTGGAAAACCTATTGCGATTGAGGAATCATGAGTTTTCTAGAATTCTAATTTTTAAGCTCTTTAAAGTTGAGTTTTCGAGATGCTTTTTGAAGTTTCATACCCAAATATTCAGAAAATTAGGCCTGTTTTCAAAAAAAAAATGCGGGAGTAACTTTTTAATCTTAATTGAACTTAGAATTCAAAAATTGAAACCATTTTAAAAAATAACTCGGGGAATCAAAAATAGGGGGAAAAGAGGAAGGTCTTTTTTATCTTCGCCTCTAAAAGTGATTGATGGAATGCGTTGTGATTGTTCAAAAGATACCTATTTCAGCAAATTTTGGTTGCAAAAAAGTTGCGGTAAAAAAAAACGATTTGAAAAACTGAACTTTGAGGGCCCATAACTTTCTTAGTTGCAATTCATTATTATCGCAAACTTTATATTTTTGAAAGCTGAATCCAAGAATATAACATAGCTAGGTACTTACTTCTGAAACACCCTGTATAAGCACAGACGAGCCGACCGACACTAGATCCAAATTCACTGCGACAACGAGCGAAAAATTGGCGAAGTTGAGTTAGCGAATATCCAATTGCGGAATAATAATAATTGACGTGTAGTTCGTGGTACGCAGTGATAAACAATGTGTGTTGAAGATGTTTTTCTCTCAAATATAAAAGTACTCAGCGCAAAATCCGTAACCATATCAAGAAGACTAGGGTTATTATCCCATAGTACAGCCAATTAATTTTTTTTAAATGTCCATTGTGGTGCAAATGACGGACACCTTCACATGAACGGTGAATGCAAAGGTGTGTCATTTGCACCACAATGGGACTTTGAAAAAAAAGGGACTGTAGTCAGTAATGGACATTCATTTTACGGAGGAGTTGGTGATGAACTATACTTCACTACCTACCTACCTCCCAAGCTACTTTCTAAAGGTAGGTAGTTACCTATTGTAATAAAATAATTACTAAGTATAGTGATTGCGAATGAGCTTTATGATTTCGAACAATGTATTTACAATTGACAATCAACCCACAAAATTTCAATCGAATCCGTTGGATCGTTCTAAAGAAACGGCTTGTGAAAAAATTCGACAAGATACATGAATCACCTTCGAAACGAATAGCGTTAGAAAAATTTCAAAGCCAGATCCTGGTTTGTCTGGAAAGACTGGATCTACTCTTAGGCTATGTCCGAGGCTATGTCCATATGGTGGTGAATCACCCTGTATTTGTAAAATAGGTCTAGAAGTGGGGGGCTTAAAAACAGCTTTATACATTGAACCAATCATCAATCATTCCATTACAATTTTTTGAAAAATCGAAAGAAATGGGAGACTGAGACGGCCCCGTGGCGCAGGTGGTTGTGTGGCTGCTTGCGGCCATGGGAGCCCTGGTTTCGATTCCCGGACAAATTCTGGATGTTTGTGCTGTCTAAATTTGCAATTTTTCACTGTTGTAGAAGTTGATAAATGAAGGCAAAAACTCTTATGGCCAATGTGGAACGATGAAAAGGAAAACAGATTTAAAAAAAATCCCACACCCCCCAATATGGCTGGGCCATATTGGGCACCCCCCTTAATGGCTTTCTTTGGCTTTCCAAAGAAAGCCAATAAAAACCACCAGCCCTGAACAAATAAAATGCGGCACTGTTTTTACGAAACGAGCGACATTAATTTCATTCAACATTTTTCCAAAAATCGAAAGAAACGAGGGGCTGACAGTGTTTCCAGCCCTCCCACCTATTTTTTTCTAAATAAGCTATGAAAACGACCAGCACTAAACAAATAAAATGCAGCACTATTCAGCACTAAACGAGCACCATTCATTTCATTCAAAATTTCTTAAAAAATTGAAATAAACGGGGGGTTACCAGTTTCTCCAGCCCCCCTACCGATTTTTTGAAAAAAGTTAAGGAAACCACCAGCACTAGACAAATAAAATGCAGCACTATTCAACACTAAGCGAGCACCATTCATTCCATTCAAATTTTTTTGAATAATCGAAAGAAACAGCCTATTTTTTCAAAAAAGCTATGAAAACCACCAGCACCAAACAAATAAAATGCAGCACTATCCAGCACTAAACAAGCACCATTCATTTCATTCAAATTTTTTCGAAAAATCGAAAGAAACAGCCTATTTTTTCAAAAAAGCTATGAAAACCACCAGCACTAAACAAATAAAATGCATCACTACCCAGCACTAAACGAGCACCATTTATTTGATTGAAATTTTTTCAAAAAATCGTAACGGAGGGCCAAAAGTGGGGGGCCAGGGAAATCGACCTTCAAGGTGGACAACTTTCATCTTAGCTCTCGGGGCTTACGAGATTCTGGCTAGTTCTCTTGACCACCGTGTTGTAGGGACCTTTCCATGGAGAATGGAATGTCGGGCAACTCCTTGCCAACGATGTTGTTTCTAAGACTCTGGACAATTCGGGACTCGGGACAAAGATTCCATAAACCGTTAAAGGAAGAAAGAAAGTCTAAGGGAGTTGAATTATAGAATCTTCTGGTGGCCGTTAATTGGGAATTCAAGTTTGATAATCATTTTGCATAATTTGCAATCATTGCTCTGGCGTTTATCTTTGGCAAAATGAATTGCCGAACTATACTAAATAAACTTAAGCACTTAACTTTGATACAATCATGAGAGTTGGTCAGAGCTATTTCGATCAGAAGCTCTACACGCAAAAAACACCCTTCATACCACTGATATCTGGACGAGGCCGACACAAAGCGTTTGCCTTGGCCGGCTGTGAATCCAAATCAGAATGCCATTGAACATCGATGGGATCAACTGGGCTGGACGAATGCAAGATCGTAAAAATTCACTAGATAATGAGAGATCCTCCAAAAACTGACGGCGACTCGGGTTGAAGAGCGGGCAAATAATCTCTCAAGAAAACATCGAAAATCTTATTCAGAGCATGCCATGACGTTTGGAGAAGCTAATTAGAGCTGGAGGGGGCATCTTTCATTACTAAGAACCTCATGGCGTTATTCAAATTTGCTAGCTGATAGGTATGTTCCTATAAAAACAGTATTTTTCAACGAAAAGTGACTTTAATTGAAAATAATGCTGCAATCGTCGGAACTCTTCGTTGTGTCCGTTTTTGTTCGCGTCTTAACCCTTCTACCCATGAAAATCATGCCGAGGTGCGTGACAGACCAAATCATCCATTCTGAACACATCAAAATTTTTCTTGCTTGAATGGAGAAACCCAACTAGGACAGAATTATTTACCTGCTCGCCTGGAAATTTCCGTAACCAACACTACGAAAATCAGTCTGTCACTTATTGTTCTGATTTCCATACCCCCGGTTGCAAGAAACTAAAATTTGCTCCGTCGCAAATTAGCTTCGGTACCAAACTCGGTATCAAATGGTAGGCTATTTGTAGGCGTAAAAAAAGGAGTGTCTAGAGTGACGACCGACATAATGTGTCAAACAAAAAATTGAATAAAATATGGGAATCGAAAGCTGAGCTGATATTGTGAGTGAGAAAAGCACTGGTGTGCCTAATTCAAACCGAGTATACGTTTGGGTTCACATTTTGTGCTCATAAATAGAGAATTTTGGCTGATGGGTGCAGGCAATCAGTTATACAGGTTTGTTTGTATGAGGACATTCGAAACAGTTGAAGTCCAGCTGTCAAGAGTCAAGCAAATTTGAAGAGTGGAAATGGTGCGCGGAAAGAAATACACCGAAGAAGATAGCTCTAGGTCTTCAACTTCGATGAGATCCACGATCCGCAACACATTGTCCTTCGTGAACCTATATCGCTCCTTAAATTCCTTGTCGTTGTAAAACTCGAAGAGGTTTTTCCGCTCAGCATTTACACGACGAACTGCACCTGCAACGTCTTGCTCTTCTTCAGAAGAGGAAAATTCGGAGACTTCCGAAAATTCTGAAAGCGCCGAGTCAGACATTTTAGATACGCATACAGCGTGACATATTGTGACGGCCCGGTCAACAACAAACCGTCCACCACACGTTTCGATCCGGTTAACTCTTTATTGCAGTTGCCGAGTCGTGGGTCGTGTTGGGACCTGATGGGCAAGGGACCTAAACTACCTAAATGTGCACATCTAAGGGTTAGGGCAAGAGACAATAAGACAAGAGAAAAGAGGCAGCCATTTTCAGTGTGTGAGGTCTATTTTTGTACCGAAGAAAAACTTGACAAATCCAGAATTCAGTTTCATTCCTTTCTCTCAATTTCTTTGCTGTTGCTCATGCCAACGACTCCTGCAGTATTTCCTGTCGTCAAAAGCTGTTCTGGAGCTACTGAATCAGCACTGGATATCACCTTGACACATGCTCGATACAGTGTCACTAGCGGCCCAAAATTGTTCAAGTTTCGTCACGGGATCACAGTCCCAGTACTCCTGTAACTCATCGTTGTCACCGAAGCACTCATACTTCGACTGAGAAATACTTTGCAATAAAGAGCTCCGCGTTCTTGGTGTAAACAACAGCTTTGTTTCCGCCGTACAGGTACAGGGCTCGTGGAGGCACCCAGCAAGTGTTCGCAATTTCAGTCGGTAACTCCCATCGCCTGAACCTGGAATTGTTGACCGACATAATAGCATTTACGGAGGCAGTTTGTCATATTCACCTGATCGACAGCCTGTGCATGGATTTCTGTCTTAATTCGGTGCAATGATTTGCATATTATTCTTCAAAACTCGAAGAAATAAATAATGCTGTTAACCTCTGAAATTCCTGACGCTTCTTTGACTTTGACAGCTCGCGACGCGAAGTAGGTACATCTTATCTACGAAACGGTTTTTTTTAATCGGCAATGACACAAGGAACTGCATCTTCTACTTCTTGTTCTTCTTCAGAAGAATAAAAATCGGAGACGTTGGAAAATTCAAAATAAAGTGTCGAATCAGACCTTTTAGCGCTTTTAGGTACGTGCATACGCATAAAAAGATGCAAGTAGTTCAAATGCGTGATAACCTTAGCCACAGCCTGTTTGCTACCTCGTTTGATACCCTGTTCCTGCAACCCGATTCAATTTGCTACGTCGCAAAATTAGATACCACGTTCGTGCAACCGGGCAATAGTGTTGTATACAAGTACTTCCACATGTGATCGAAGGACTGCTCATTCTTTCTAAATATGCCGTTGTAACTGAAATCCTCCAGCTGAGATTCCAGACTCAGACTAGCAAGAAAAGTATTGGTATTCAGAATTGATGATTCCCTCGAAATAAAATTGATTCTCATTGAACTCTTCCCCCAAACTGAATTTCGGGGAGTTTTAAAATTTCGGTCACCTTTTATGGAACTCTTATTAGGGTTGCAACTTGCAGTTCATGTCTTCCATCGAAGGTGGCGTCAAAATTCACACAAAACTTAGGTTTCCTCCATCTTACGAAACGACTAAAGTTTGTTTTTCTCCGCATCGGCCTTTTTTTGACAATAGGAGCTTGCCTTTATTCCATATACAATCGATTCAGCTGAAAAATTGTCATTCAAAGACGACGCAACACACAGACTACAGCAGGAATCGAACCCGCAACCTCCGCACCACAGACAGATACTGACCACCTGTGCTACGGACCGTCAAACGACTACGAAAGACGTTGTTCACTAGAGCTCTCTGCTGCGACTCATGCTCAGCAAACAGAGCTTCGAACCTCATATGGCGCTTTCGTATCAAAATGAATAACTATTATAGGTAGGTACCTACCCCATTATGGAGCATCAATGATTCACGTCGAGTCGTACATTAATAATGAAATATAACTATGTTCACTCACTAAACTGCTGGTTTCGTGCTCTTCAACACACGCGTTCTGTGTGAAGCGCCAAGTGTAAAAGGTCGGATTTAAACGGAATAGCACTTTTTTTTTCTGCAGCTGCAGTATTTTCGATAATTTAACAACCTCCGGTCAACCGTTGCAATCAACGGGGAACGTTGCCGCACTATGAGTTCCGTTATGTTATAATTCTAACTAAATATTAGTCCACTGACTGTTGGTGCATATAAAACCGAGTGTTAGGTACGTTGGAATTTTCCAACAGGATTCATATGGGTTTGAAGTTGTGAATTTCCAGGCAAAAAATCCACCTTTAAACCAACTAAACTGGGCAACAATTCAATCGAAATGATGACAAATGCTTCCAATGTTTTCGTGAGAGATGTAAGTTTGCATTGAGGCAAATATAACAAAAGAGTACGGGGGTTCAAGAGGTTTCTTTGCACCTTCAAGACATCCCTCACCTTTGCGCAGATGTGAAGGGATCAGCACAACTTGTTTTTGAGCGGAAACTTAGTGGTATAGACACCTACTGACCTTACAAAGTGTTTGACACCATTAAAGCTTTGGTCGGAATTTTCTCTATCCAGAATGACCTATCGCTTGGCTCACTAGATGTCCTCCTAAAAATTGTAGTGTATCGTAGTTTATCCTGGTCACGGCACCATTCTGTAGTGTATACTGGTCACGGCACCATTCTGTAATGTAACCCCGGTCACGGCACCACTCTGTCGTGTATCCTGGTCATGACATCAATTCTGTAGTGTAACCCCGTTTTCGATGTTGGCAGTGATCGTCGTTGTTTCTTCCCTTCCCCACGTCGTTTACATTTTACCTACGTTGTGTTGAGTTCTTACTCGAGATGAGAATGTGTCGTTGGGGATGAAGTTTGATTCTTGGATGAAACGCGAATGAAATGCAAGCAAAATGAATGTTTTATTGGAAATCAATTGCAAAGTTTGAAATGAATTTGGTTCTTTTCTCAAAACACCTCACAACAAGAAATTCACAGTGATAAAATGACACAACAAAACACATAACAAGAAAAATCATTACAAATCATTCAGACAATGCAGGAATTTACAACAATGAAATGAACACAAAATCAGATTCACAAAACAAAACAAGAAATCATGGAACATGTCAAACTGTCAATTTGATCGCAAAGGAAAAGTGACGTATTCGCTGACAGGCACACATGGGAAGAACACGTCAAAGAAACCCTTGCGTATTGCCTGGTTGGTTGCAAAAAAAATCCCTTCTCAAATGATCTGAATAAAAATCAAGTGAGTGTGAGTCATGATGAAATGACAAAAAAGTCACTCCAGTTTGCATTGATCAAGTCAGCGTGAATCGGTGCTTGAACCTCTTTGAAAGTTTGTTTCGTTTACAAGTTATTTACGTAACAACAAAGGAAAACTTTACGCTCAGCCATTTAATTTTTCACTTTACAATCTACAAACAAAAGGAGTCAAATTGATAGATGAGTAAACAATAAAGAAACGATCAGTAAACAAGTAAATAAATCAGCCAGAAACAAATGATAAGTAAACAAGTGAATAAATCAGCAAGAAACAAATGATAGATAAACAAGTAGATAAATAAACAAGACAGAAATGATGAGTAATAGTGTAGGTGAATAAACAAGAAACAAATAAGAGGATAAATAGGTAGATAAATCAACAAGAAGCAAATGCGGGATAAATAGGTAGATAAATAAACAAGAAACAGGTGATAGATGAATAAGTAGAGGAGTTGAAGTTGGTCATACTCTTTTGTAAGTAAATGGAAGAAAGAAGTATCTATAACGCATTCGCCCGAAATTCCCCAGAAGTTACCCATAAAAAAACCCACAGATACATACATACAAAACAGAAGAAGAATTAGTAAACAATAACCATGCAAGGGAATCGACTCGAGCCAACCTGTGGCCCACTCTTCGTCGTTTAAGTTGGAACTGAAACCCCAACGTGAATCGAAGAGGTAAATTTGGAGTCAGACGTACTTCAGTGATATCCTGATGAGATGGACAAGGACCTCTCAAGAAGCCTATGTTTGATGAGGCCCCACGTGAGATCAACCCACTCAGGTGCTTGCCGGTGAGAGTGCCGACAAGGCCGCTCAAGGTACTGATCAGAGCGGGTAAAAGCAAAAGAAGCGGAAACACTCCTGCAAAATTGACTGTGTCCACATTCGTTCCCGAAGGTAAACACTTATTTTCGTTAAATGCGAGATAAGTGACATTTACAGTTGAGCTTGTGGATGGACATTGTCGGTATTATCGAGAAACGATAGTTGCAACCACAATCATTGAGCACTCACACCACCTCCATACTTCATTTGAGCTACAACATTCAACGTACGCATTCTTGGTGAGTAGGTTCCGTGATACTACCGAATATGTTTATAAATGAATATGCCCGTCAAATAGGGCAGTAAAAAGAAATAAACCCGAAGTCTGAAGCAGCGGCGAAAGGGTGGGGAAACTAATGTAGCGATTCCCCAAAACAACACTCCACAAACGTTCCATTACACAAGGCAAACCAATAGCCGACAGGATTTTTTTTAAATAACAGAGTATCTACAGAATGATATCCTTTACAGAATTGCATCATAAGTAGGAACAACAAAGGATCACGTTAAACATTTTGAAAAAGAGATTACCTACATAATTCCCCCCAAATAATAAAATGTTAGTAGACTCAACAAGGCAGATTCATACGAGCAGGTGGAACCCCCCCCCAGGACACGGAGAAGCGTGCAAGCCTTCTTTCCTTCGTTCACTTTCAGGTATAACCCGACAATGAACAATGAAATGTGATTGAATCATGAAAATTGATGTTCTCTACTTAGCGGCTGATTTTGGCGTAGTGGAGTTTCTTTTTGTCGTCTTACTGTTTGTGACGTAACTTGTGGAAAGAAACAATCAATGAAACCTCGAAGTACGCGCGATAGCGCGGCCTTGAGGTCACGTCATGAGTGCACAAAAAGCACACCCACTAGATTTACGGCTGTTGCCGTCAACATTGAGATCATTTGGAAGTAGATAAATTACACAACATTCAAAGCTGTGCGAAGCACCTTGATTTCAAAGGGGAAACACTGCGGGTTATGCAATCCCGTGGAGAACACAGAGAACAAAGAGTTTCGGGTTATGTACAATAATTTCGCGGACAAAATAGGTATCGAAAGGCATGATTTGGTGAGTGGATGGAAGCCAAAATTACGATACAATAATTAAAGAAAGACCGACCTTGAGTTGTTAAAACCACGCACTCTTGATGCACCGAAACGTTCACGTCCTCGTCACAACAGCTGACTCTCTTCTCTTCTGCCTGCCCGCGGCTGCTGCTCGCCCGGCTGGCCTAGCGCAGTGCCATCTCCCTCTCCCCGCGGCAAACGCTACGAACGTCAACGACCGTACCTACTTCAGGTACCAACGTACAAACAAAACAAAGGGGGAATACCACAAAATTAAAATCTACATGTTTCGGCATTTTCTTGGAAAAATAATTGGCGGCGAGAAATAGGGGGTGGGAAATTTCAACAAAAATGAACACTCTGTACAGTGTTAGTATAATCCACTATGCTTACAACACCTTCTGGAGTCCTGGAGTTCCTCTCACGAGATGATATCGTGCGGTACCTATTCTAAATCAGCCAGCTTTAAATTTCTTTTTTCACCTGGTATAGGTTGTATTTTTGTACGTCTTTTATGTAGAATAAATAGAATAATAGCTTGGTAGGAAATTGAAGAGGTAGGTACATACAAAAAAGAGCTCTAGGTAGGTAAGACTAAGAACTCAATAACTTTTCTTTAGCTTCGGTCAGGCTTATCAAAACAAATGCCGCTGGAACGAAGGCTCGAAGATCACCCCCCAGAAGAGCGCGATACTTCAGCCAACTCCAATAATAGCTTTCCTTAGGAAATGACCCCACCCCGTCTATTTGCTCATCATCCGCGAGCGCCAAGAGAGCGACTTCTTGCCCTTGCCCACCCTCCGGTCCGTGGAACGCGGCTCGGCCGGCCACACAATAGTTGTCGCGCGCGCTGTCCCCGATCTTTTGTCGTAAGACTCCTCTCTTCTCTCCTCCTGCTGATGCCCAACTTTTCCAGGAGTTAGTGGCGCGTTAAGCTAATAAAGTTAAAAAACATCACGGCGATCCTTCTTCTTTCTCAAAACTTCCACAGCTCGTCCCCCCCAGCTCCAACAAAGCAAATTAATAAACCCGACTGGCGTTCCGTGAGACAGGCAAAGGGCCCAGAGAGAAAGAAAAAGCCGGGGCGGCGGAGCCAAAAGAGCGAGTTAATTTTGGCGGATCGGCTTCGCACGACGGCGAAAGAGAAAAACGGCGCAAATCGCCTGAAAAAATTATGAGAACTCGAGTTGTTTGCGTCTCGTTATAAGACCGTTCTTTGAACTCTCCCCGATATTTATGAAGAAAATAGAACACCTGCCTTCAGAAAATACCCAACAAAAACGATCGCCAGGTAATGTCTACCTGTCTGTCTTTCTTGAGCCTCTGCGCCCCCCAGTGGAACGTTAGGAAGTGCTTTGTGCAAAAGTTGGTTCGACTGATAGAAGGCAGGAGCGCCAGAAAAATAAAGTTGAGGAAAGTTCCAAAACTCTCGCGACTATGCGGGTGAGTTGTATACGCGTACCTTTGAAATTTTCAGTCAAGAAATTTCATAACAGTTCAATTTTTGAATCCGAGAGAGACATATGATAAGCATGCATTCAATCTTCCTGCTTCATCACCTGGAACAGGACAGCGCTACCCACTCTTTTGAAAAATTCAAATGAGAGCTCTTCAACTTCCCTGTTGTGAATATACCGGGTGATCATTTGAAAACTATCCACCTGCAATATCTCCAGATTCCTAGTGCAAATGTCTTTGAGCAAAAACAGGTCGATTTTTATATCGAGGGGGACATCTAAAACATACATTGGAGAATTTATATCTTAAGCCCCCTCGCCCCCACTCACCCCAACTTTGAAATTTCAAATGACACCACTTATCTTGCGATACATAAAATAAAAGAGATTTGAATTCTCTTTCTAAAAAAAATATTCTGAAAGTTTTCAACCCCACCCCCCGTTCTTCCTAAAATTCTCTGAGTGTCCAAGTTAATATTCTTGACCTCCATTTCCCTTCGATACAGTGAACGTCATCCTGCACAGCATCGAAAGAGAAAATTTTCTATGAAAAAAGGGCCACCCAAATTTACCCCTTCGCCTTCGCTCCCCCCCCCCCTGACCTCAAAAATTTAAAATGTCAATACCCACTTTGTAACACATCAAATTGAAGGAAATTGAATTCTCTTCCAGAAAAAGGTTTTTTCACAATTTTTAAAGCTCCCCATTTCCCCTTAGGATACTCCAAATGGCCAATTTATTGAGGGAGGGGTAAAAAATTTAAAAAAAAATCTTTTCGGAAAGAGAATTCAATTCCCTTCAATTTGATGTATCACAAAGTAGGTGGTGCTCCGTTTAATTTGGGAGTTGAGGTGGGGAAGAGCAAAGGGGTGAATTTGGGTAGCACTTTTTCCACCAAGAATTTTCTTATTCGATGCTATCTAGGATGACGCCGACTAGATTGAGAAAAAAATGAGGGGTCCAGAATATAAAATGGGACAGTCAGAGAATTTTTAGGAAAGAGGGGGTGGCAATAAAAAAAATTTGAAATATTTTTTTTCAGGAAGAAAATTCAATTTCCTTCAATTTGATATACAGGGTGGTGAAAATTTCGATGCTCACCATTGGTATCTTGGAAACGGTAAGAGATACGAAGTCGGTTAAATTAGGAAAAAGTTGCGCATTTTTGTGGCGATTGAGTATCTGAAAAAAAACTTTGAATATTTTGATTGGTTCACGATTTATCACGAAAAAACTGAAGATCTTGATTTCAGAAATTATTTTTTATCTTTCCAACCATTCAAGCTATTTCAATCAAACTTGGTAGTTCAATGTTTTTGATCACTCCGAGTCGATCAACGTTGGCAGAAATTTTCCAGGCCTTCTAGATGTCAAATTATGATAGTCAACTTTTGTTTTTCTTATGGCCGCCATCTTGGATTTTTGCACTAATAGATAGAGAAAAAAATTAGCTTTCCGAATTAGTAACCAACAAGTTCTTTTTATGACATTTTCAGCGTCAAATTTTGAAATTTTCGTAAATTATTGACAAAATCGGGAATGCTTTGAAAAACAATTGAAACATTATCAATAGCAACAACAGAAAAAATACAGATTGTGTTCAATTGACGTATCTAAGGGCTCGATACCAAGTTGCAGGCGCGAAGTTTGGGACGGCGTAACTCGCCAAATACAGCGCGGTCTGATTGGTTGGTATCCGCCGTTGCTATGGTAACGGCACTTACGGTGGTCTCAGCCCCAACTTGGTATCGAGCCGTAACTTCTTGATCATGTTTTGTGCTTGTTGGTACCGAGAGCTCATGAATTAAATCAAGGGTGCCTGTGAATTCAAAAACGTCAGTCGAAACTAGGGTGATTCTTACTCCTTTTCTAATAAATTTGTCAAACTTCAACAAGAACGATGCTAGTTCCGACAGACGTTTTTGAACTCACAGACACCCTTGACCCATTCAGTTTATGAACTACCGGTACAAACAAGCACAAAACACGATTAGGAAGTTAGATACGTCAATTGCACATCATCTGTCACTTTTTTGTTGTTGCTATTCATAATATTTCAATTGTTTTTCATAGCATTCCCGATTTTGTCAATAATTTACAAAAATTTCAAAATTTGACGCTTAAAATGTCATAAAAAGAACATGTTGGTTACTAATTCGGAAAGCTGATATTTTTCTCTATCTATTTGTGCAAAAATCCAATATGGCGGCCATAAGAAAAACAAAAGTTGACTATCATAATTTGACATCTAGAAGGCCTGGAAAATTTCTGTCAACGTTGATCGACTCGGAGTGATCAAAAACATAAAACTACCAAGTTTGATTGAAATAGCTTGAATGGTTGGAAAGATAAAAAATAATTTCTGAAATCAAAATTTTCAGTTTTTTCGTGATAAATCGTAAACCAATCAAAATATTCAAAGTTTCTTTTCAGATTGTCAATCGCCACAAAAATGCGCAACTTTTTTCTAATTCAACCGACCTTGTATCTCTTACCGTTTCCAAGATACCAATGGTGAGCATCGAAATTTTCACCACCCTGTATAGTCCTGTCCCTAGCAGTACTTCTGTAGGAAAAATGATATAATCAAAATTTTTTTTTGGAATCGTTAGAGGATCATCCCAGGACAAATAATCACTCGGGTGCGTTCGCTATTTCTGGTACATTTTCCAGCAATATCGCATCAAAGTTGGCGGCTGGTCAATTCTTCAGTTCGCTGATATTTCTTGGAGTTTTTGCGATTTTTTTCAGATAAAAGTACTAATCTACCCAAAAAAACAATTGCGGATCGAATGGTGCTGTCAGATTTTGAGTACTTACGTTATACCGGGTGAAAAAAAAATAATAAAACGAGTTTTATATTTTTTTTCCAACTTTTTAGTTTCTTGGCCGATTTTCACAAACTTTATGTCAAAAGCTCGCTGACTAAATCGTCTACTCAAATCAATTGTCAATATAGCCAAATTACCAAAAATCAAGATAGCGGCGGCGAACCCAAATAAAAATGTGTCGTATTTCGAGATTTTTTTTTTTATTTCTAAACTTCGTAAAGAACGACACTGATAGTGGATTCTGGAAGATTCAGCTTTCTTCTGTGATTTGGGACTAGATTCTTGATTCGCACATTCCACTGTGAAAATATAGTAAAATAAAGGAAGGTCCACTTGTGATTTTTTCCAAATTCACAATAAATCAGCAGTTTAAAAACCTCCCGCGAATCCTTATTTCTGAAGCAATTTCTACACACTTGGTAGTGATCGTAAGCTGTGTGCATAGGCTACAAATACCGTGTTGGTGCATGGCCGAAGTTTCGAAAGTTTAGATGATAGATGACGTAAATGGTGGAGGTGCGCTTGTCAAATATCGAATATTCTACTTTTTGTTCTCACATGTTCTGAACGAAATTTCTATAATTGGTTGGCTTAATGGTCAGCTGGATAAACACGCAACGAGAGTCAAATGTTGAAAGAGTCGAAATGTGAAATTTTCAAATAGACGACTTTACTTCTTTGGAGAAAATAAAACGGTTCTATCCGTTGGTCCAGGAATTTCAGCTGTTAAAATCGCAGATAGCGAACAAAAATGAAAGCCAGCCGGATTTTTGTATATAAGCTCAGTTAAGCATGTAGTTCAACATAGTCAAAGTTCTCAAGAATCCGGTGTGAGCTTCGGCTGTTTTGGCCTCGAGAAGAACTTGAGGATCAGTTTTTCGCGTATATCTCGTGAACAATGGCACTTGGGAGGAACGTGCTTGGGAAGAAATTGTTGAAAATTTTAGTGTCTATAAGAAAGGTCCTCACACGTTTCATCGTCAGTCTACTCTTTCTTTGTCAAAACACAAGAAAATTAAAATAATCCAGATGCTCGATGCTGAAGACTGTATGGACCTTGAGTTTTATGATGGCGGGGTGTCACTTGGTAGAGGTGTTGTTCGATCTATTCTGTTTTGACTGTAACTATTTGCCATCAATACCAACTATGCCGGCGGCATATACAGGGTGGAATAAAAATAAGAAGTTGAAGAAATGTACCTCAAGAACCAAAACAGGTAAAGACATATAAACCGCCAAATATATTTCTTATTTCATGGACATGAAGTCGTCGTAAACTTGGATCAAATATGTTGAGCCGTTTCTGACATATCTTCAGATGACTGAAGTCGTTACGAAAAAAAACTAGTTTTCCGTCTATCAGTAACTCTTCAGATATTTAATCGAGACTTGGTGTTTTGATTGTTTTGAATCGAAACAATGATAAATCACATTTAAAATGAAATAATAGTGAAAAACACTTTCTAGGCCAACTACTTTAAGAAAAAACACAGTCAACTTTTTTTCTGGTGAGTAGACGAAAAAATTATTTTCCTCGGTAATAACTTCAGTCTTTTGAAGATATTTCAAGAACGGCTCAAGATATCTGATTCAAGTTCACGACGACTTCATGACCATGAAATCAGAATTATTAATGGCGATTTACATGTCTTCACCTATTCTGGTTCTTGAGGATCAAATGTTCAACTTTTTATTTTTATTTCACCCTGTATATGCCGCCGGCATAGTTCGTATTGATGGCTTCAAGTTTCAATCAAGAAATAGTGGACCAACCAATACCTCTACGAGGTGGCACTTCGCCATCATAAAACTCAAGGTCCATACAGTCTTCAGCATCGAGCATCTGGATTATTTCAATTTTCTTGTGTTTTGACGAAGAAAGAGTGGACTGACGATGAAACGTGTAAGGACCTTTCTTATAGACAATAAAATTTTCAACAATTTCTTCCCAAGCACGTTCTCCCCAAGTGCCATTGTTCACGAGATATACGCGAAAAACTGATCCTCAAGTTCTTCTCGAGGCCACAACGACCGAAGCGCACACCGGATTTTTGAGAACTTTGACTATGTTGAACTACATGCTTAACTGAGCTTATATACAAAAATCCGGCTGGCTTTCATTTTTGTTCGGTACTTGCGATTTTAACAGCAAAAATTCCTGAACCAACGGATAGAACCGTTTTATTTTCTCCATAGAAGTAAAGTCGTCTATTTGAAAATTTCACATTTCGACTCTTTCAACATTTGACTCTCGTTGCGTTTTTATCCAGCTGACCATTGAGCCAACCATTCATAGAAATTTCGTTCAGAACATGTGAGAACAAGAAGTGGAATATTCGATATTTGACATGCACAGTGCACACCTCCACCATTCACGTCATCTATCATCTAAAATTTCGGAACTTCGGCCATGCACCAACACGGTATTTGTAGCCTATGCACACAGCTTACGATCACTACCAAGTGTGTAGAAATTGCTTCAGAAATAAGGATTCGCGGGAGGTTTTTAACTGCTGATTTATTGTGAATTTGGAAAAAATCACAAGTGGACCTTCCTTCAATTCACTATATTTTCACAGTGTAATGTGCGAATCAAGTGAATCTAGTCCCAAATTGCAGAAAAAAGCTGAATCTTCCAGAATCCACCATCAGTGTCGTTCTTTACGAAGATGAGAAGTAAAAAAAAAATTCTCGAAATACGACACATTTTTATTTGGGTTCGCCGCCGCCATCTTGATTTTTGATAATTTGGCTATATTGACAATTGATTTGAGTAGACGATTTAGTCAGCAAGCTTTTGACATAAAGTTTGTGAAAATCGGCCAAGAAACTAAAAAATTGGGAAAAAATATAAAACTCGTTTTATTTATTTTTTTCACCCGGTATAACGTAAGTACTCAAAATCTGACCGCACCATTTGATCCGGAATTATTTTTTGAGTGGATCAGTACTTTTATTTAAAAAAAATCGCAAAAACTCCAAGAAATATCAGCGAACTGAAGAATTGACCAGCCGCCAACTTTGATGCGATATTGCTGGAAAATGTACCAGAAATCGCGAAAGCACCCGAGTGATTATTTGTCCTGGGATGATCCTCTAACGATTCCAAAAAAAAAATTCGATTACATAGTTTTTCCTACAGAAGTACTGCTAGGGCCTGGATTAGTATCGCAAGGTAGGTAGTGTCATTTGAAATTTCAAAGTTGGGGCGAGTGGGGGCGAGGGGGATGAATATAGAAATTTGCCAATGTATGTTTTGGATGTCCCCCTCGATATAAAAATCGACCTGTTTTAGCTCGAAAAAATATTCACTAGGGATCGGGAGTTATTGCAGGTGGATATTTTTCAAATGATCACCCGGTAGGTTTACCCACAAACAACATGTGGAATTGATACGTTAACTGTCATCTACCCGGTATGTACCACTTCCCGTGCATATAATACTCGAAGAAAGTGACAGGTGTGCCCAGCTTTCTTGGATTGCTTCGCTATCGTTGACACTTGGGCTTGACGCCGCTGCCAAAACAATAATTAAAACGGCTGGGATTTGCAACTCACCATAAAAAACAGACTCAAAAGCACTGAAGCCTTCTGGAAGACCAAAGACACCTTCCCCTGGCGATTTTCTTTGAGATTCTTTTCGGAAAACTTCAGGCCGGCCCAAAGTGCAGTTTTCAAATAGGACTGAAGCCTGGCAAGTCCAGTATTGTGGATATTCTCTTTTATTGTTCACAGCCTAGAAAATGTCTTAATAAAAGACGAAACGTCGGCAAAAAACAAGAGTTTTATTACCTCCATCACGCCTTCCCGTAATTGGGTCATCCGTTCAAGAACAAAATAACAAAAATTTTCTTTTATATTAGATTTATCGTTCTTTCGCAGCATGGAATAAGCCGTCCAAAGCATCGAAGACTTTATATTTTTTGCCATTCCATCGACATAGGATATCATGACGTCTTCACTGATGTCTTTGATTGTCTGATGTCTTTGCGGCTGGTCCAATCCTTGAAAGTTCTGCAGGCACTCTCGTGCCAGCCGCGATTTGGGTTTATTCCTTGACAGAATTCCACCATTCGAGTCTCTTTCGAAAGCTACAAGGATGTACTTTGGTTTGAACCCATTGGCATTTCCAAAATCGAAAAATAATTTTTTTGATTTTTGTTTTTTTTGAAAATGTCAATGGGCACAAACCAAAGTACATCCTTGTAGCTTTCGAAAAAAACCTAAATGGTGAATTTTGTCAAGGAATAAACTCGAAGGGATTGATTCCGCAATGCTTATTTTTTTTTATCAATATAACTCCGTCCTTAACGTGTGCCAAGCTGGCAGCCGGCGAACTTCAAAAAATTCATTAGGTACTGGCCGTGTACAAGTTATGCAATGTTATGCCAGTGAAAGAAATGTGGCATACTATTAAAATGAGCTTTCATCACTCAAGGCAAATTATTCCTCTGATTTGATTCAATATCAAACCAAATACATTCTACAGGTAACTTTATGATTTATCCCCCGCAAAATTGTACAAGATGAGTGATTAACGCTCGGAGGTCAGAGAAACGCCTTTCTTTCATAAAGGCATCGACAAGAGTTCTGTTGAGTGAACTTCAAGCAAATTTCTCAATTTTCGACGCTGATGTTTAGGCACATCGACCCGAAAGGCGAACCCTCCGTTATAAGGTAGGTATACCTATGTCTCGTTTATCATTTGACCTAAGTATGCCAGATTTATAATTAATTAGGCCGGTTTTAATGAATAATAGGATATGGTAGAAAGTTGCAGGATACAGGTGGCGCTCCCAACTGGTTCTCATGAATTACTGCCCGACTTGATAAAGAATAAAAGTTGCTTATTTATTGATTGATTATATCATTACCAAGCTGATATTACTCATGAGCCAGATATTACTGGCTCACTTAGCCTCTGTTACACGCTGTCATTCAAATCATACTCGTCCGTCATTGACATTCGAGACGAAGTCAAGAATAAAATTAATAGACACGAGTATTATATCTATACTCGATCTATACTATACTTGCAAGTCTTATTGCAAGTATGCCAGACAACTCTCAGGGCAGCTATGATGAAAACGAGTCCTATTGTACATCCTTGATTCCATCTTGATTCAGTCAGAGCTCGAGTCAGAGGGTCAGATAGCTCCTTTCGCTCTGTACAAGATCGATGACCATGCTCAATCCCAGATGTCTGGCATACTTGTAAGTATACTAGTTTCCATCAACAATCTCGTCCCAGATTTTCAATGGCAAATACACTTAGTATAGTTTAATTCTCGGTTTAATTTCAGTTGATGGCATTGTTGAACAGTTTCAATAGTCTCGAAGTTTCAGTTAAACGGTGAGTGGTGGTTAACTTTGATCGAATTAAATAGATAGGTACATTTTTTCTGGCAAAAGTATCCTGGAAGTGCAATTTCAAGCTCCATGTAAACCTCACTCGGTTTCAGTGGAATAAATATTCAACGAGACATGGTAGTTGATAGTTTCAGCCGTGGTTTAAGTGGGGCCATCACTGCAAAACTTTTCCTTCTATCCATTTTCTATATTAGGTGAAGTTTTTCGTTGTATACGGGTAGGTAGGTAAATTGGAAACCCATCAGCAAGTTCCACTGCCTTCGATTCGAAACCAATTACCTACTTATACTGTTTCTAAACATTCCAATTTAAAATTACGTGTCCCTGTCCCTGTAGCTTGATAATTAATTGGCTTTTATCGATTCCTCGTCTTTAACATTTTATTGGTTACACTGCATTCAGTCAATACCAATTTAATGAGCTCTGCTCTGTTCGTAGATTTTTCGCTGGCATCTTGCTAACGAACAATATGCTGTAGTTGTAGAGACCTTCTTATTCATCGTCAAATAAAAAAACTGATGACTCACTGCACGATTCGTAGCTAACAATCACAAACTGATTAAAAATGGAGTATAGACAAATTTAGAATCAGATAGATCTGCAATCTGATTAGGTTCTGCAAGCACCTTGAGTAGGCATATGGGATCTGCCATACCTACCGGTATTTTGGCAGAAAATTTGAATTTTGATACCGACGGGAGAGGAGTCCAATATGAACCTCGCGGGTAATATGCCGCCACTGTAGGAGATCGCTGTCTGATGTGAGATACGGCCTGTGATATATCAACTGTCATCTCAAACGTCAAATCTGAGACCTTATCTGATCCGACATGGGAGTAATATGGACGGTGCGGCGACAAAATATCCCAGCAAAAATATCCCACCACAAAAATTCCGGCAATAATATCCCAGCCAAAAATATCCCCGTCAATAATATCCCCTCCAATAATGTACCGGGCAAAAATATAGATGATAGATTATAGAATATATATTGAGATATAAATATAGAATCCCAGCCCCACCCGATAACGAATCTATTGTCCTCTAAAGTATCGTCCTCATCTGTCTTCAATATTATTCAAAGTCTTGTTAAGTCCCCTTGCATTTTTCATGATTATCGAAGCAGCAAGCAGCGGTGTGCCATCATGTCATGGTGCCCTGTTGGGCCTCCATTGTGTCTTCAAGTGTGGTTGGAGCCCTGTTGTGCCCCATTATGTTTTTTCATGGCTTTCGAAATAGGTACCGGTAAGTCCAATTTAAAGTTATTCTGTTACACAGAGCTCCATTGGGCCCCCTGTGTTTTCAATACCGTTCGAAGCTCTGTTGAGCCCCTGCGCACTTTTCCGAGGCCTTCCGAGCACTAGTAAGCCCCTTGTGTCTTTATGTGATATTCGGCTCCAAATTGGGTCTCTTTGTATTTTCAAGTATATTTTCGAGACCCGATGAGCCCCATCATGTTTTTTTTTATGACTATCAAAATTCCAGTAACCCCCCTTTGCCTTCTTCTATTATACAGGTTGTTTAATTGCTTCGATAGCTCAATGAGTCGAAAGGAGAAAGAAACGTACAATCTGCCTTTCAACACGTTTATTTAGTTTTTGAATGGACATGTAGCCACGACGGCGAAAGCAAAGAGAATGACGGTTACAAGAATACAAGAAATCATTGAGAGGGTGGGTTACCCCCTCCAACCACCGGCAGGTAGATGGGCCGGTTTCTCCCAAATAAATATAGCCGATGGTGTCTAACACTTAAACTGTCTACATGCATTTACATACCGCCCGCCTTGAAGAGACTAGGCTTCAAAACAATCAACGTTATTGAACAAACATAAAAGGTATCTAATAATGATATTTAAAAAACAACAAGAACCAATATACCACGAATATGTGTCACTTGAGATACTCATTAGGAACTTAAATAACCATGAACATCAAAATAATAAGAAATAACTTATATATAATACACACTTAGTGGATTTATAAATCATACACAATAGATTCAGCGCACGTTACGAATCAAACTATAGCGTCATATTTTGATAATACAGTCTTCTTCAAGTATTGGGCTTAATCTTCATTGTTTATTGGTAACACGCATAGGTTGTGAATTGATCTTTTTATAGTGCCGTTTGGCAGTTTCACTAGCACTACACGCACTCGGTCGTCATCGCCAGGATAAAGTTTGATCACACGTCCTAACTTCCAACACAATGGGGGTTGGTTGTCGTAGACGACGAGTACTAGAGCACCTTCAGTCAGCGCTGTAGAAGAGCCCTTGCGCCACTTGGTTTTCTGTTGGAGCTGATGCAAATATTCTCGGGTGTAGCGCCTCCAGAATATTTGGCGAATTTGTTCAACCCTTTGCCATCGACTTAGACGATTTTCCTTGACGTCCGTCAAGTCTGGATCAGGAAAGGATGTCAGCGGTTGCCCAACAAGAAAATGGCCTGGGGTCAGAGCTTCGAAGTCGTTTGGGTCCGAAGTCAACGGCGTAATGGGCCGCGAATTCAGAATTGCTTCAATGCGAGCTAGCAGCGTAATAACTTCGTCGAAAATTAATAGCGTTGACCCCATAATGCGTTTCAAGTGATGTTTGACAAATTTTACATTTACTTCCCATAACCCACCCATATGAGGCGATCGCGGCGGAATAAAGTGCCACTGCACTCCTTGATTGACCAAGCCGTCGATTACGGTTTGGAATTCTGTCTATCGAAACAATTCTGCAAATCTGTCAAGTTCGTTCTTGCAGCCCTGGAAATTTGTTGCATTGTCCGAGTACAGGTGAGCAACGTGCCCACGTCTGCTGATGAAACGCTTAAGAGCATTGAGAAAGGCTTCCGCGGTTAGGTCTGACACAAGCTCGAGATGTACCGCTTTGGAGGAGAAGCACACGAACACTGCTACATATGCCTTAACGGCTCGTTTTCCGCGACCACGCGACTCTTTCACTAGTACAGGACCTAAGTAATCCACACCGGATATTATAAAGGGTCGATTGGGTTGCACCCTATGCTGAGGTAGGTTGCCCATTATCTCATGGGCAAAAATGGGTTTTGCGCGGAAACAAATTACACATTGATGAATGACCTTGCGGATCGCACTTCGCGGCGAAATTATCCAAAATTTCTGACGCAAATGTGCCAGGGTGCCTTGTGTACCGGCATGTAATTGCAACTGAGGTGCTTGTTGTATAATCAGCTTGCTGATATGGTGATTTTTTGGCAACAGCAAGGGATGTTTTGCCTCGTAATTAATAGGAGCGTTTTTTAGGCGGCCTCCTACGCGAAGCAATTCCTTGTCATCCAAAAATGGCGACAAAGACAACAGGCTGGAGTTCGCAGCCACTGAATTGGATTTTTTCAAGGCTATCAAATCATCAGCAAATGCATCACCTTGTGTACGTTTAATGATATAAAAGGTAGCAGTTTGGATCTCTTTACAAGTTAGTGGACCCGCATTCCTGAGTTTGGATTTTGCGTTATGCAAGAATCTAAGGCACCATGCTAAAATTCTTTGCATTTTCGTGAAAGAAGAATATTGAGTGAGAAATTTCCACTCAGGGAGTTTGACTTGCGCGACAGTCATTGATATGACGCGCTTTTCAGGATCCGGTGTTAATTCGTGATGTGTTATATGTGGATGTTTGGGCCACTCCTCAAGGTTTTCATCCAAAAATGATGGGGCATTCCACCAGATTTTTGCGTTGATCAGTTCACGAGGGGAAGCCCCGCGACTCAAAATATCCGCAGAGTTCGCATTTGATGGAACATATTTCCATTCACTGACGCTTGTTAGGTTTCGAATTTCAGCTATTCTATTAGCCACGAACGTTTTGTAGCCACTCGGGCCTGCCTTAATCCAGGCTAGCACAATGGTGCTGTCAGAAAATAGAAATCTTCTAGATATCGTCATATCCATTGACTTTTGAACATTACGAGCTAGACGCGCTAGCAGTAATGCCCCGCTCAATTCTAGTCGCGGTATTGTTGTGATCTTTAGTGGAGCCACCCTTGATTTCGCACAAAGAATCTGAGAATGATAACTTCCGTTCGAAGTCGTTCGCAGGAAAACAACAGCACCGTAACCGTCTTGTGAGGCGTCTGAGAAGCCGATGATTTCCACTGATTCGTATGGATGTTTTATGATCAAACGCGGAATCCGAATTTGTGTCAAAAGGGGTAACTCTTGCAACATTGAGTTCCATGATGAATGTAAGTCAGAGGGAAGTTCTTCATCCCATCCGATCTTGCTTGCCCACAGCCTTTGTAGGATGACCTTCGCTTTGATCAATAATGGTGATATCAAACAAAGGGGGTCGTAAATTCGTGCTATGGTGGACAGAATTGTCCGTTTGGTAATGTTTTTTGTACTTGGGGGTTTGGAATTATATTGCAAGGTATCCTCGCTTGGGTTCCAAACTAAGCCCAGTACTCTTTGGATTTGATCCTTTTCTAACTGAACGTCTTCCGGGTTAACGGCGGATTCGGGTAAAATCGCATCGTTATTCGAAGCCCACTTTCGAAGTACGAAACCTCCTTGTGCTAAGATAGCAGTTATTTGCTCACGCAGGGTAATTAACCCTTTCACATCGTTTGCACCTGTCAACAAATCGTCCATGTACATGTCGTTTATTATTGTTTCACAAGCTTCCGGGAATTTAGATTGATTTAACAATGCCAATTCTTTCAGGCACCTTGTAGCAATGATGCTGGCTGGTTTCGTGCCATAGGTCAAGGTGATAAGTCGGTAGTGTTCAATTTCATTCCCAGGATTATCGCGCCAAACTATCCGTTGATAATCGGTGTCGTCTGGCTGGATTTTGATCTGGCGGTACATTTTTTCTATATCACCGTTTAGTACAAAGGCGTGCAGCCTAAACTTGACTAGAATAGTCCATAATTCATTTTGAATTACTGGGCCGCCCATTAATTGCTCATTTAGAGTAGTATGGTTCGAAGTGGGAAAGGAAGCATTGAAGACCACGCGAAGCTTAGTTGTTGTTGACGATTCTTTTATGACAGGGTGATGTGGCAAATAGTTAGATTTAGTGCATGTTATCTCCTGGGTAGGAACTACCTCCATGTGAGATAACGAGCGGTATTCTTTCATGAATCCGCAGTAAGACGCTTTCAACGTCGGATCCTTTTGTAGTTTTTGTTCCAGCGAGGTAAAGCACCTTATCGCTGAATTCTGAGACTCCCCTAAATTGGGGTCTTGTTTGAAAGGCAGCCGTGCAATAAACCGACCATCAACGTCTCGGCTGGTTGTTTTGGCAAAGAAATTTTCGCAAGCCCGTTGTTCCGAGGAGAGAATGGCTTCCGGTTTTACTAGGCATTCGTCCAGTTCCCAGAATTTCTGAAGACTGTTATCGATTTGCTCCATTGTCAGACAATGGTTGGTTATGGTTTGTTTATTATCGGAACCCGTCTGAAGCATGCCGCCGATAATAAATCCCAATTTTGTGTTTTGAAAGCGAGGGTGCTCCTTGTTTATTTTTATGTGACCGTCGCATAGAAAGTCCCAAAATGCCGCGGAACCGATTAGCAAATCTACCGGTCGCGATTTATAATACTCCTCGTCAGCGAGTTTTATGTGAGATGGAACGGTTATCATTTCCCGACTGAAGGAGGAAAGCGGTATGTTTTCCGTTATTTTCTCAGTCACCAGACACCGAAGATTTTGCGAAAATCGATTGACCTTGGAATGAATCCTTACATTGACTGCTTGATTGATTTGCATTTGGACCTTGCTTATGCCCGCTACGGTTACATTAGTTTTCTCGGGCTTGAGTCCTAATTCCTTACATAAGTTGTTACTTATGAAATTAGCCATCGAGCCTCCGTCGAGAAGTGCTCGTGCCTCGTGGAAATTTCCAGTGGCATCCTTTATGTTTACAACTGCCGTTGATAACATGACAATGCCCGAGCCTTTTGTTACCTGACTGGCAAGACTGATTTCGGGTTCAGGTGCGATTTCGGTCTGTGGTTTCGTTTCTTGAACGCGATTTTGATGAATCAAAGAATTGTGTGACTGATGGCAATATCGACAACTGAATTTTGATCGACACTGCCCGGCTTGGTGATTAGCCTTTAGGCAATTTTCGCATAGTTTTAGATTTTTGACCTTTGTCAAGCGCGTGTCGATGGACATTTTTGCGAATGTAGAACATTGATAGATCATGTGATCCTTGCCGTTGCATAGAACACATGGCCTTTGATTGATTACTACGCCGCTTATGGCCTTGTTTTTAGTGATCGTAAATGGTCTTTGCCGAGTTTTGTCCATTGACGCGACCGTCAGACACCGCTTGTCCAAGAAGTCGATAAATTCTTGAAAGGTCGGAATTTCTGAATTTAGAGTACCCTGCCACTCCTTTTCGGAATTATAATCTAATTTTCCCTTGAGTAATGGGACCAATATGGCATCCCAATGCTCGACAGGTACCTTTAATGATTTAAGCGATATATATATATATATTTATTATGCTTGAAAAAATTGATACATGACTGTATAAATTATGTAGGTGGGTATATAAAAGACATGAATTACTTATAAGTCATAATTTTAGATATGGGTGATATAGTTAATTGTAGTTGCATTGTATATGTATATATAGAAGAGTATGTATAAAAGTTTGTATGTATTGTATATTGTATGTGTATGGTGTATATCTGGGTGCGAAATGTAGACGATCTTGAGGGAAAGTGTAAAAAATTATAAATCCAGTCTGAAACCAGTTGTTGAGAGCCATTCCTGAGCTGTTTCTGTGAGGTTATGGATCGCATTTAGTCCTTCATCAAAGGCGGTTAATGGGCAGTCTGACACAATGTGGTCCATAGTTTGGTTTTGTGCTCCACAAATGCAGCTTGGATTTTCTACATAACCCCATCGGTGTAATAAGAAATTACATCTCCCTTGGCCGGTTCTAATTCTGTTTAGAGTTGTCCACAATTTTCTTTCCAGAGCGAAACCTTCAACCTTGGTCGTTGGATCGGTAACAAGGTGTTTGTTTTTCGTCTCAATTGTTCTCCAGGAGACGTTCCATTGATCTTGATCTTCAATTTTTAAGCGATTCTATATTGGAACGCGTGGTGTCAACAAGTTGTCTCAATGATTCATATGAACCCTTTGAGACAGGCTCGGCCTTGATGATTGACATCACGTGATCCTCCACAATTAATCGCGTGTGCTTAAATCTTTTTCGCAGAATTGTCCATGCTGCGTCATAATTTGCATCTGAGATAGCAAGGCCTTCTATAGCTCGCGAGGCTTCACCTCGGAGGCATGATTTTAGGTAATGTAGCTTATCACTTTTTGCGATTTGGCCGTTTTTCCCTACGAGGGATTCGAAGGTATTTTCAAAGGAAGACCATTCCCGGAACTCGCCAGAAAATGGCTTCATATTTATTTTTGGCAAAATCAGAGTGGCGGAAACAAGAGGGTTTGGCTGTAGATTACTTGATCCTGTACTATTAGAGGATTGAGTGAGATTTGGTGGCTTCAAAAACTTGTTTATGGCCGTAATGACGTCATATATTGAATTTTCGAACTGTTCGCGAGTTTGTTCGTGTACTCCTTCGTCCGCCTGTTCTTGCAGTAACTCGATTTGAACTTGCAACTCCTCAAATTCGTCTTGAATACCCTTAAGCGCTTCGCGGCGAGTACGTAAAAGCTCGAAATCACCGGTAGCCGAATCAAACTCACTAACAAATTTCGCTTGCCGCGTTAGCTTACCCTTCACAGCCCCACGCGCTGCTATTAATTTAGTCAACTGGCTCATTTCGCTGTTCACTCTAATTGCTACAATTAAGAATTGGAGGACTTACAGACCGAACCGATGCTGGCTTCTGGCTACCTCGCTGCTGATGTTGCCTTGGATGCTGGATTTTCTGGCTGCTATTGTCCAATGGTTGATCCTGGCACTTGTTGTGGTTTTTTGTTGACGATTCCGGAGCCTTTACCCACGGGGTGGCCGGAGCACCATCACATTTGTGTTTTAATGTCACTTTTTCTGTTAACTTCACTTTTCGCGCTTTAGTGGCCAATCCGCGTTGGAAGGACCAATGTTTAATTGCTTCGATAGCTCAATGGGTCGAAAGGAGAAAGAAACGTACAATCTGCCTTTCAACACGTTTATTTAGTTTTTGAATGGACATGTAGCCACGACGGCGAAAGCAAAGAGAATGACGGTTACAAGAATACAAGAAATAATTGAGAGGGTGGGTTACCCCCTCCAACCACCGGCAGGTAGATGGGCCGGTTTCTCCCAAATAAATATAGCCGATGGTGTCTAACACTTGAACTGTCTACATGCATTTACACAGGTTGTTTCAGATTTGAATCGCGGTCCTTCAGGAAGTGATGGAAAACGTCAAAAGAAGTAGACTCTCAAAAAAAATATATATGTCAAAAACGAACAATAACGGAGATATGGGCGTTCAAAGTTGAACCATAAAAATCGATTTTTCGTCATAGGTTTAGAACTTCTCGACCGATTTTGTTCCAATTTGAATCAAAGCTCAATGAGATAAGTCTGTATCGAACAATAACAACGCGTTCCATCAAAAATTTCCAGGGGCATGTATAATTGGGGGTGTCCCCACGTTTTTACCCCGAATTTTTTCACCCTCAAGTAATTTGGTGGATTGATCATATTTTTGAATTCAACGTTCAATTCAAAAGAAAAAGTTACCCTTGCAAAATTTTGATTGGAGGCTTTGTTCTCAAGATATTTGAGGTTGAAACTTCGGAAAACATCTTGAAAACACCTGAAAGACCTACAAATTAAAATTCAAGATAACTGATGATTCCTCAATTGGGATAGGTTTCCTAGGTGTTTCAAGTTGCTAAATCATGAGTTTTTGTAAGAAACGAGAAGTTTTCAAGAAAAATATTTTTTTGGCTCTTGAAAGTGGATATTTTGATTTGTTTTCCGGAGTTTCAAACGCAAAAATCTTGAAAACGAAGCCGCTAATCAAACTTTTGCACAGACAACTTTTTATATTAAATTGAACTTGAAATTCAAAAATATGAACAATCTACAAAATTATCTCAAGAAGTGAAAAATAGGAGTAAAAAAGCAAAGGCATTCACCATTATTCACGCCCCTGAAAAATTTTGAAGGTACGCGTTATTATTTTTAGATACCGACTCATTTCAATGAGCTTCGGTTTAAATTTGAACAAAATCGGTCGAGAAGTTCCAAAGTTATGACGAACAATCGATTTTTAAAGTTCAACTTTGGACGCCTATATCTCCATTATTATTCGTTTCTGACATATATTTTTTTCAGATAGTCCACTTACTTTGACGTTTCGCATCACTTCCTGGAAGGACGCGATTTAAATCTGAAACACCCTGTATAGCTTCATTGGGTCTCCTCTATAGTTTTTTTATGGCTTTCGGAGCTATATCGGGCCGCTTGTGTCTGAAATGTAGTTTGGAACCCTAGTTACTCCTCTTATGTTTTTTCATAGCTATCAGAATTCCAGTAAGCCCCCTGTTACCTACTTGTTGTCCAGAGCTTCATTGGGCCCCCTCATTTCTTTCAATGTCTTTTGACGCCCTGCTGAGCCCCCTTACATCTTTCCGAGACTTTTGGAGTATAAGTAAGCGCCTTGTGTCTTGATGTGATATTCGGAGCCCTATCGGGTCCCCTTGTGTTCTCAAGTGTAGTTCAGAGCCCGAGATGGAGCCTATAATATAATTTAATTGGCCCACTTGTGTTTTTATTGGCTTTCAGAGTACCAGTAAGCTCCCTTTTCTTCCTTCATTGTTATGTAAAGCTCCAATGGGCCCCGTTGTGTCTTCAGTATCGTTCGAAGCCTTACTGCCTTGCATGTTTCCGTGGCATTTGGATCTCTATTGGGCCCCCTTGTGTCCACATGTATCGTTTGGAACCGAGACTTCCGGAGCATGAGTAAGCACCGAGGTGAGCACCTTGTGCCTTGATGTGATACTCGGAGCCCTATCGGGCCCCCTTGTATCCTCAAGGATAGTATGGAGCTCTAGTTAGCTCACTTAGCCTCTTATTGGCTTTCAGAGTACCAGTTAGCCCCCCTTTTGCCTTCATGTTATGTCAAGCTATGAAACTTCACTGGGCCCCCTTCTGTCTATGATATCGTTTGGAACCCTGCTGAGCACACGCGTAAAGGACACAAGAGACAGTCTCCACTGGAGTGTCGGAAGTAATATGACGACATGAAGAAGCTCATCAGAATGAATATCCAAAGTAATCCAGAAGGGAGACGTATTTTTCCACGGACGTTTCTTCCGGAGGACTTTTTTTCCTGAGGATGTATTTTCTCTGGGACGTCTTTTCCTTGGGACGTTTTCTCCTAGATCCGGTGGCTGAAGAGCTGTTTCCTCTCCTTACGATATTTTCAGATTGAGAAATTTTGTCACAGGGACATTTTTGGGTGGGATATAATTGGCGGGGATATTTTTGGCATGGGATATTTTGTCACGGGGATATTTTCAATTGGGATATTATTGCCGGGATATTCTTGGCCGGGATATTCTGTTACTCGACCGTCGGTTCGATGTGTGGTTCTTGCTGGTTCGGCAGGGTCATCCGATGAGTCCTTTTCATCTTCAGCTCTCCGACTTAGGTTATTGGTCATGAAACAGAAGCTTTTTGAGCAGTAAATGGCCCACACAAGAAAAAAAATTCTCACAGCGCTGCCCTCCTTGAACAATCCTAGTCAAGGCACCACTTCTGTAATGATACGCACCAAGGGATCACAAAGGTTCACATAAAAAAACAACTCCTCTTTGCTTGAACACTCCTGGTCTGAATGGTTTACAGAACAAAAAAACTTCCCACAGCGCTCCCCTCCTTGAACAAGCCTGACGTCTTTCCACAGCGCTTCCCTCCTTGAACAATCTTGGTCACGGCACCACTTCTGTGAACAGAGCCAAATCCAGTAAACACCCAAAATAGAGTGAAGCATGAATAAAAACCACTTACTTGTGCATCGCTTCAAATCAAATGTAACACGAAGAAGCGACCCTTGCTTCAGATCGTGTGTTTGAAATAGCCACCCAGGAAACACTTAACTGCTATTCGCAGTGAATGCAAAAACCAACAGTGTTCAAGAAGGGATGAAAAGGACATCAACGTGTGATCAAAGCAAACAAAAATTACGTATTTTCAAGAGAAACTATCATTACAAGGGATAGGGCAATTGATCATCTACCACATAAAGAGGCTTTAGAGAAAACTAGTTCTTAATGTTTTTAATAATTTGTAATCGTGCAGACTTTATTTTCACATGAAAAACCGGTTTTCCAAAAGTTGCAAATATCGATTCTGGTCATTTTTTTATATTTGAGTAACAAGAAGTAACTGGTGAAAGTTGACAATTGAACAGGAGAAGAAATCATGTTCAAGGAGTGCGAAGAGCCCAAAGCAGCTACTAGAACCATTCCATACAAAGATCACCTTTCGAGCATCTTATTGGGCTTGTGGACCTTGAGAAGCCTCTTTCCAAGCTTTATGGAAAATTTTGAGTGAATTGGTTGATGAATATCGATTTGGTAGTGTAGATGCCTAATTGGAAAAAGTGCAATGCTAGTTTTAACCGCCAGTATATTCAGTTTGTGATGATACGCTCCCCTTCCCTCCATCATGACATTCTAGTTGTTTGGCCTATTGGAATGGCTCTGTCTTGTAGGCAGAGCATTCCAAAACACTACAATACAACTACAAAATAATACAAAATGGCGGGGTTGTGGACGTATTCCGGGTCTGAGAATAGAGAACATAACGCACAAAAGCTGACATAAGCCTCGTTACGGGAGTCGCAAGCGACGAAGTTGCAACCAATCAAACATATCCGCTATGGCTGTCCCGGCCCCTTTCCTGAGAGGTAACAACAAATCATCTCATAACAAACAAAAGAAAATCAATAAACATGACACCCCAACAAAAAGTACCGTACAACCTGCTTAGAAGGTAGAACCCAGTGACACTTGTGCGGGAGCAAAACATTGAAAACAGTCAAGTTAGATTGAGCGGAAGCGGGTGATGACACGGAATACGACTTTAACGGTATTTGTGGAAATGTTAATAAAACGCACAAAGACCCTCACATACACAAGCAACACAACAGAATCCTAGTAAGTATTATTTATAAAATTACATGAAAAATTATCGAGAGTCACAATAAAGGACAGAAACCTTGTCGGAAAAATTATGACGTACAGCAATGACATGACAAATGAAATCATTGCACAAAGCACAGGAACATTTTTCCATTGACATTCAGCGTAAGTCAAAATTACTGAGCTAATCATGAAAGTAATGGCCTGAAATTCAACAGACAAATTCAATTCAATAAACCCCCGTACTGAAATAGTCTAGGCAAGAAAGCGGTGTGCGTGTCTTTAAAGTGACGAATGGCAACAAAGGTTCTGAACGCATGTTCAACGTAATGAGGAAGACGTACATTCAATTTTATCTGGCAGTAAATAGGCAACTGAACCAAGTAGTATTCAAAAATAAAAACGACAAGCGAAAACACAAGTAGTTGAAAATACAGGAAAACTTGATATGTTTACTCACAAAAATGCACAAAGGGAACAAACACATGGCCTCTCCAAGACACTGGCCGAGTCTGGCCCATCGTTCTTCGCTCGGTCTCCTTGAAACCAGGCGAAAGGCATAAAAATGTCTCTTCGCCCTCCACACCGCTCGCGTCCTCAGGCCCAACACACGTGTGCACAAATTCGACTGCATCTTCATACTTCTACCACTCAAATACATGAAAGGGATTTCCAGGACTACTCAATCCACAGCGTGCTCATGATTTGATTAATTTTTCAAATAAAACCTGGTTTCCCATTTTTTAACATTTTTCAATCTTTAAATCACCTGTTTCAATCTTTTCAATAAAGTCTACTTGAGCACACTTGAACAGAGAACCAATAACTGTTATTCACTTAAGACTCGGTTTGTGTCTTATTGCTCTCAGCACTGAGGCAGTCTAGTAACGTTGGCATAACCCCGAGTCACAAGAAAGGTCCCAAAGAGTTAATGAGTAATTACAGGCCGATCGCCGTTCTAAACTGCATTGCAAAGTTGTATGAGAAGCTTTATTCTTACTTCAATAGGCTTATTTGTCGGGAACAGCACGGTTTTGTCAGGAAAAGGTCAACCGAAACAAATTTACTAACTTATCTTGACAAGCTGCAGGTTGCGATGGATAAGAGTACTAGAGTCGATGCTATCTACACTGACTTCGCCAAAGCGTTTGATACTGTAAACCACGATATCCTTCTTGCCAAATTAACAGCTTACGGTCTCAGTGATCACTTGATGGGTTTTTTTGTTCTTACTTAATGGACAGAAAGCCATACGTCTTATACAGAGGGTCTAAATCAAACAGTTCCACTGCAAAGTCAGGTGTCCCACAGGGATCTAATTTGGGTCCCCTCCTGTTTTTAATATTCATAAAAGTAGATAGAGATGGTTCCTTCAAGCACATTAAGAGGAGGGTCTCAACCGCGCATGTGCGGAATAAAGGGGAGGGGAAGATATGTCAATATTTGACATTATGATAATTGATTCTTATTACTGATTGATAATATATATAAATCTAATGACCTACTGATGTGAAATATCGAAAAATGCTATAATGATTGGTTATAATCAATAATTATTTTAATTGAGCAATGTGATTGAACTGTATATTTTTTTTAAAGTGGTTGTGATCATAACTAATGGGGTGTTGTAAAAGAAAAAAAAAATATTTTGTTAATACCTGTTTATTGCATAATCATACATATAATAAAGCTCACTTATATCTATTAAGATCATCTAAAATTTTATTATAATGAAGCTCAGTACACTCTAACATACAGGAAATATGTGCTAAATGTTTAATATTACACAGAATATGTTTAATCATCCCATATGGTGATGTATTAAGGGGATATTCTTTTAACATTAAATGAACAGTTGACAATACATTTTTATAGAAATTTGGAAAGTCAATCACTTCCAACATTTCCATCCTATATTTAACTAGATTTTTGATACGATGAATTTCATTAACGATGTCATCATTCAAATATAGTGTCTGTCCTCTCCCATGTATATATCTTGCTCTACCATCAGCATCAAATTTGATGGAGAAGTTTTCGAAAATCAGCACATCCCCCGATAATGTTGATGGTCTTGAATACAATGGTGAAGTCGATGATGATGATGATGATGATGACGGCGATAATGATGGTGGTGATGATGAAACCTCAGATAATTCTATTCCGACACTTTTTATAAAGTCACACCACTCTTCTCTTATAAATGATATATAACTTGAATCAGATGGTGTTGTCACATGGATAGTAGGGGCGAAATCTCTAGCAGGACTGAGTCCTATGGATACTCTCAGAAAGTTACCATTTAAAACTGTGTGATATAGTAAATCACTCTCCAACTGAATGTCAGCGTCATATTTAGCCATCAAATTATCAACAAATGTCCAAGGATCTCTTTCTATAACATCATCCGCTTGCATCAAATTTTCCATTTTTGATACTTCACGCAAACACACACGATACTCGATGTTGATTAAATGATGGTTCATCAACGACTAGAGAGCTCAAACAATATTATCCGATCTAATCCAACTATTGTTCGCTCCAGACATTCCTAACCATTTAACGTACAATTTAGATCCAGATCTTCGTAGTATTTTCTCCACCAAATAAATATCAGGCTGCTTTGTTCGTTGCAATTCCGATTCATAGAAACATCCTTTGATTGGATCACCTTTAAGATCATCCAACATATAAGTGGGTGGGGTGGTGGAAGAATTCACCTTTGAGATTTTAAACAATTCTGTTGTCCAGTTCGGTGTATACCCCTTCTCAAACAGAAATTTACATTTACTTATACGCACAACATCACCAAGCTTGAATTTGGTTTTTCCAAATATTTTTAGATGAGTATATGTATCCCGAAGCACTTGAGCTTGATTCCGAACAGAAATCTCACTTGGTTTTAATTTTGTTGTAGAATGTTTTGTATCATTATATTCACCTACAACACCTTCCAGCAGTCCATCAATCCATTTGTTGGACCCATGTAAAGTGAAAAGTTTATAAAGCTTCATTTTCAAAGTTCTTATGACACGCTCTGCCATCGAGGCCTTGATTATGCTGTAAGTATTGTAATGATTGATTTTAAATTTTTTCATCACGGCCGAGAACTTTGAATTGAAAAATTCAGTTCCCTGATCTGTTTGTAAATTCTTTGGAACTCTACCACCTGAATGTCTCAGCATATCCTCCATAGCCAACGCTACTTCTGATGCTGATTTAGTTTTCAAAGCTCTTGTCCATAGAAACTTTGAAAAACAATCAATTACCACAAAAACATATTTATAACCTTTATTTTCCTTCGCATAATTACCGAATTCAGCTAAATCTGCTTGCCATAAATCATCAAGACCTTTTATGATTGTACGACGTCGTTTAAACTTTTTGATTGCAGGTTTGAAAAGTTCATTTACTACCTGCTCTTTCGCCGGTGTTATAGCAAGCATGATGATGATGATGAGAATTACAGTAATTATCAGGATTTTAAACAGGTTCAAACATGTCGAAAACTTCAACAGATGGTACATAGGTCATCGACCGCATCACCGCATTCATTTTACACCATTCCATTATTTCTTCCCTGATGGTGATGCAACTAATTTACTATTCGAAATATGAATATTTTCCATCGATGTCCAAATAATATCGAGTCTTGCATCTATCATTCTTTGTATTTCTTTGAGAAATAATTCTAATTTATCATTTAAAAATTTATTAGTGACACAATCATTCTCATCTTTGGGGTATTTCACATTGGTCAAGCGTCGATTCTCCCAATCAATATTATTATCTTCTGTTAGTTTGAAATATTGTCGAGATTTAGTGCGTGATAGTGATGATGATGTAGGTGTCGTGGATGAACGTCCAAACTTATCGATAGACATTGCAAAACTACTGGAGAAAGTTACTTTCTATGTTAATATATTATACCAGATTCACGTAGCTCCTCCTCTAGAGAAATGATTTCGTTCATGCATGATCGATTACCAGATTTCATAGAACCATGTAACAAAACTAGTCTATCTACGAGCTCATCTAAGTTGTCATAATATTTATATTCGATAGGTTTTTCATTATACTGGAGATATTCCATCCCAGAACCACCTTTATAGCCCAGCAGAGATTTGATTATGTTCGTATATTTATAACCTCTATTTCCAACTATTCGCTTCCTTGGAGAAAAGTCAAGTCTGGCAATGTTCGTTAGATTCAGTATTTTTTTATATGCTCTTGAATCGAGATTTGTATAATTCTTGGGGTGCTTCAAGAATATCAACTCGTATAAACCCGGAGTGGCAGTAAACAACTGACCCCTAATAGAAATATTTGATGTACTTCCACTTATGCTCACGGGTGTCAACCCCATCATCAAATTCTTTCCTTCAACATGTGGTCCATATGTTGTATCTAGCTCATCGCTTCCAGATTTGAACAAATTTTTAAGCTGATCAATCAGAGGTGTGTCATCTGTGAAAGAAATGTCACGATCGATGGGCAGAGCTGTTGCACCAATTTCACTAATGTCATTATCATCACCATCATCGGCATCATATGTATTATCATCATTATTATCATCACTTTTTCTAACAGATGAGCTTGATGATCTTGGAGTGGAAGAAATAATTTGAAAGGGGGTAGAGATCGATGAGGTAGGTAGTGGTGGAGGAGGTGGTGGTGGTGCTGGTGTTGTAGAATATATTTTTTGAACTTGAATCGATCGAGATAATGGTGTAGTAGCATGTGTTGTTGTGAGAGGTGGAATTGCTGTGACAGCAGTGGAAACTTTCTTGGAAATTTCTTGTAGAGGATCCACTACTGGTTTCATTACTTTCTTCAATTCATCATCTTCCACCATACGATTCAATTTCAATGATAAATACTTCTTTCGAACATTTTTCCTAGCTTCAATTATACGTCTCTTCAAGGTATTATTCTTATCGACCTTCATCCTGATGAGACTTGGTGTGAACTATCATGTCCTACTCATAAAAATAGAATATATAGGTGAAATTTTCTCTTTTTTCCCTTCTCAATTTTTTTCAATTTGTTATTATATGTTCATCAAATCCACGACGATAGCGACCATTCACAAGATCCTCATCTTTGGCGATAACTATAAATCCATATTTCTGTTTCCAGCATTCTCTACATATTTCTTTGAACTTTTCAAAAGTCATATCAGAATTCACATGTTCATCATATGCATGCTTGAGATTGATGTCATCTTGTTTGAATAAGACGATAAAATTTGCATTATCACGTATCAAATGTTTTGGAATGCGAGTATATGTTTGACAGAGGTAAAACGAATCCACATTCTTATGTCGTCCCATTGAAAAGTAGGCTCTTATTTTATCCTGTTTATCGCAAGCCACGTCGTCAAAAATCATTATAGAATTATCTAAAGCTTCTAAGGGATCTATTATGGCATCATTATCACTACATGGGAAATAGCCCAAGCCCTCAATACCATTCAGTACTTTATTGAGCATTTCATATTTTGGTTGAAACAAGGATTTTGAAAAGATGTAGACATTTTGAAAACGTAATCCATTTTCTTCAAAAATACAACTCAAAAGAGCATTTGTCTTTCCACACTGGCTTGGTCCACAGAAAATTCCTCGTATAGACGATGGTAATAAATCACCATGTCGACGTTTCCGGGTGTGATTATCATCATCATCATGGTTAGTAACGGGTAGTGATAGCGATTGCTTCTCAAATCGCATCTTGATGCAGACTGAAGGAAAGAGATGTATATATACTGCTATATATCAGAATAAAACATTCAGTTCAATGTTGACTTTTAAAGGTGATGGTTTGGTCAACAAGCTAATCAACAGCTTACCCTTCGAACTACATGTACCGGGCTATCAGTATTTAGGACCTGGAACTAAGTTGAAAAAACGTTTGGAACGTGGTGATCCGGGCATAAATAAATTAGATCAGGCTGCATTAGACCACGACATTGCATACTCATCTTCTAATAATTTGGAAGATCGACATAGATCCGATAAAATCCTAGAAAATAAGGCGTGGTCGAGAGTTAAATCAAAAGACGCATCAATTGGAGAAAAAACAGCTGCCTATTTTGTTACCAATATTATGAAAGTCAAACGTAAATTAGGTATGGGTATGCAACAGAAAAAGCAGCAACAAAAACGGATTGTTAAGAGCAAGATTAAGACAAGGAAGATGAGAAAGACGGCGATGAAGAGGAAAAAAAAGATGATAGCTTTCCGTAAAACTCTACTAGATCCTCTCAAAAAGCATGGTCGAAATGTATCAGATACTGATGATGTGAAAACTGCTTCACAAAAATCACTCAAAGCTGCACGTCGGATTATAAAAAATGTCGGTGGTCGTAATCGTATAAGAATTCCACGTGTTCTACCTCTACCAAAGACTGGCGGTCTTCTCCCTCTTATACCACTCTTTGCCGCACTATCAGCTGTTGGAGGATTGGCAGGTGGAGCAGCAGGAATTACAAAATCAGTTCTCGAAGCAAGAAGTGCTAAGAAGAGGCTTGAAGAATCGGAAAGGCATAACAGACAGATGGAGGCAATTGCTTTGGGAAAAGGATTGTACTTGAAAAAACATCGATCCGGACTGGGACTTTATCGTACAGAATCAAAAAACTTTTAGATATGCTACCCAACAGACCTCTGACCGATCAAGATATATTAAAGTACGCTGAAAAATTCAAAATACCTCACTTTCGCGGAGTATACATGCTCGATGAACTAATTCACCTCAAACCAGCGCGTAAGAGATATGAATCGGCAATTATAAATCTTGATACCTCAGATGGTAGCGGAACACATTGGGTAGCATATAAGAAAGATGGGAATACTGTATACTACTTTGACAGTTTCGGTTCTCTGAAACCACCGCCGGAGTTGGTGCAATATTTCGGCGATGAATATACTATATTATTCAATTATGACAGATTTCAAAAATATGATACATTTAATTGTGGCCATTTATGTATGAAATTTTTGCTTGATAAAAACATGTGACTTATATAGAATTCTGTTAGTCATGTCTCAAACGTTCACACTTAAAGATCGAAGCTCTCGTCTAAGTGCAAATTTTTATCCGCCAATAGAGTTGGACTCTAAATATAGCTATTCGTTAGCATTAATTGGACTTCACACCTACAATAGTATTCCTAATATTGAACAGTTTGGGCACAATAAGTTATATTATAAACTACCAACAGATAAAAATTATAAATCCATAAGACTTCCGACGGGTTCATACGAGATAAGTGATATAGAAAGATATATCCAAGAAGAGTTGAAGACACTCGATGGCTTCTCTCTCAAAGCAAACAACAATACTTTGAAGTGTGAGGTGAAGTCAATTTATGATATCAACTTTGCAGCTATAGACAGTATCGGTATACTTTTGGGATTTTCTAGAAGATTGTCCGCTGGAAAATTACATACATCTGACCTACCGGTTAATATAATATCTGTTAATACAATACGCATCGAGTGTAATATTATATCCGGCTCTTATTACGGTAGCACCCCCTCACATACAATTTACGAATTTGCACCTGCTGTTAATCCAGGATTTCAAATTAACATTGAACCCCATAACCCAATATATCTACCCCTGGTCCAGAGTAAATATATAGATAACATAAGCTTGGATTTAGTAGATCAGGATTCAGTTCCGGTGAATTTCAGAGGTGAGGAGATTGTTATTCGGCTGGAACTGAGAAAACATGGGCTTGGTATTTAACTGCTACTATAAAAGTTCTGTGAGTCAACCAAACAACTCAGTCTACGGGCCAACTCCAAAGATATCAGTTGATAGTATCAGAAGACTTCAATCGCTGGGCTATCATGTCAGAAAAGCTGAACATATTCGACGAACCAATTTTCGATGAAAGTATATGTCGTGAGGAGGTACATACATATAATGCTCAGGGTACAGCTTTCGGCAATAATGACGAGATCATTATCCCGATTAATCAGGAAGATGCATTAATTTCCTTTCATGAAAGTTATCTCTATTTGGAATGTCTTTTCAATGCGGTTAATGAGGAGGCAGGTGGTCCCGGAGGAGTGTGTACTCTATCCAATAACTGTGGTGCCTATCTTTTTGAATCAGTAACATATGAATTAAACGGTCGAGAGTTGGACAAAATTCGAGATCCAGGGACAACAACTTCACTGAGATCATTAATTTGTTATGGAGCGGAGGATAACAATGAACTATCAATTGCAGGGTGGGATACATCACGCCAGACTATTGTCACATATAATGCAAATCAGAGGACGTTTACTCTTAGGATCCCTCTCACATTCTTGTTCGGAATATTCAATGACTATCAACGTGTATTGATGGGTGAACATAAATTTCGCCTTGTGAGATATCGTAACGATAGTAATTGCTATCAAAGCACTGGGACAAGTAGGGCTACCATTACTATCAATACGATTTCACTAAAAGCAAAACATGTATATCCTAATGACGAGATCAAATTGCAAATGTTACATAACATTGGTATTGAAAAACCCGTGAAAGTTTTTTTTCGTCGTTATGAACTACATGAGCTACCAGCTCTGAGAACTACCACCACAAAGGAGATATATTCCATAAAAACAAGTTTGAATTTGGAGAAACCCCGCGGTATTATTGCGGCATATCAGACTAATAGAAAAGATAATCCACTCACTGATATTACGAAGTTCGACCATGTTAATATGATTAATTTCAAGCTTTGGTTAAACAGTGTATCCTATCCATTTGAGAATCAAAATTTTAATTTCGGAACGTTGAAGTATACCGAGGCGTATCAATCTTACATAGATTTTTCAAAGAATTTTTATGGGAAGAAACCATCACTTGATTTTGCCACATTCGGTGAAAAAACTCTTTTCATAGTCGACTGCTCCAAGCAAATTGAATCGATAAAGTCCTCTACAGTAGATGTTAATATTGAATTTGAGGCCAGTGCCAACTTCCCTGCCAATACACGGGGATATGTTCTTATTGTTCACGATAAAATGTTTCAAAACTTACCTCTACGCTCCACCGTTTTGGAAGTTCAGTAATAAATGTAAATACTCTGGCATAATTCACTCATTCACATTGATACTACCAGACACTAACTATCAGAAGGAGAAAAAAAAAAGAGGAAGAATAAGGGAATGAAATGAGGTTTATTGCAATCGATATTCAGGGGTTTAGTATACCAGAGTTTATCGTGAAAGAAATCACATACATTCGTGGCTTTGGGAGTGAGAATATTGGCCATTATTTTTTCAAACCCCCAAAGCCGTTTCAAAAACTGAATGCCAGATGCAAGAGACAAGTAAAGTTTTTGGAATTGAATCACCATGGACTAAGATATGTAGATGGGACATTACCTTATGAAGAAATCTTCGATCTGATTCATCAAATAACCCGAGAAGTTGATGTGATTTTTGTAAAAGGATATCAGAAAAAGGAATTTCTCGAAGAGATAATTCATAGACGGAATGAAAAATATGTTAAAATTATCGATCTTGGACGAGGTCACTATAATGTATCAAATTTTACTAAAACATCATCTAATTACTGTAAACATCATATCTTAAAAAATTATGTATGTAGTTTGACTAATTGTGTGTTATTATATGATTGGATTCTAGACTTACTACCTCAATAATAAAGCAAAATCAATGTGAAACTTCTTGTTTTTCTCTCCCCCCCCCCCTCTCTCTCTCTCTCTCTCTCTCTCTCTCTCTCTCCTTCCACACCTCTAAGTTAATGAAAATCAAGATCAATATTACTGATAGGTATTCATTTATTTATTCTTATTATAGGTTACATATTAGGCTGAAAAAAATTAAACATTACATTATCATCATCGTCTTCTTCTCTTAACAATATACCTATGATAATACTATTCATTATTGAAATATTAAAATCTAAGATCAACTTTATTAGTAGATATTGTTTATTAATATAGATTACAATATAAGTTGAAAAACTAAATATAACATAGTATTACATCATTATCATCATCATCATCATAATTTTTATTCAATAATGTATACAACACTACTTGTCACTTGAAGGTTATGATAAAAATAACTATCCTATACTGATTTCCAATATTGGACAAATCGAGTGAATAGATAGCAACAGTCAAATTCACTTCCAATCTAATACCTACTAGAACATAATTTCATAGTTTAAACATTATATTTTACACGATTTGACAAAGTATGAGTATCAATATCACTTAGTATGCTATGTGTTATACAGAATGAAGTGTTTTTTTTACATTTTTCTTGCACTACATACCATTATCAAGCTTTCGCAACTTATAGTGTCCCCAACTGATTGTTTGATAGGAATTTTTGAGTAAAAATCGCTTGTCATCAAAGTATGATAGAGCCACCTTATTTTGCATATTGGTATAGACATTATGTAAATGGGATTGGAATGTTTTCATTTGACGAAAAATTGTAGTCCCAGATTTAGTTGCAGCCCTTACATAATGTTTTTTTTTGAGTTTTTGCTCAACAACAGACTCTTTAACCCCCTTAGCTTTTTTATATAGCTTCCCCTCAACATCAACACAGTATGCCTTAGCTCCAGTACCTACAAACTCAGAAACTACCCCTCCCTTATACTGATCCTTAAAGTTCCCTACCACAGATTGATTTGGTATGATTCCATGTACATTGTCTATGGGGTAATTAGATGTATCAAACTTATCCATATTAGCCTTCATATCATTGTAGAAATTTTCTGTGAAAACTTCAAGGATGAGAGAATCAGTGTCCGTATATAGCAGAGTGGCATTTTCATTATACTTCTTCTTTATAAAGTTGTAAAAAAGTCATACATTATATTTTTCGATATCTCGAGAATTGCATATCCTGCGTATAGTGGTTTATCATAAAGAATACGAACTTTACTCATTTGAATGGCAACAAAATTTTCTGAAAAAATTGAGAGGCTTTTGAAATATGGTTTTGCAATCCAACTCTCTGCACCTGGTTTACGACCGTGTTTTTCCCAGTGTGTCGATAATTTCATATCAACTTGTTTCTCAACAGCCTCCATGGTTTTCCCATAATTTCCATTAACAACTAATTTATACAAGTCTTTATCAGCCTCATCTGTTGATGCATTTCTCAAACGAGTATTGAGTTCAACGAAGGGTTTTAACCAAGGTTTTTGATCGAATTGTAAAACACGGTGAATCTTGTCTAGTTTCAGACCATTTTCCAATGCCTGTTTCAAATTCATATAATGAATTATATATTTTTTCTTTGACCTCAAATTCGTAATTAACTTGTTCTGATTGAATTTGGAGTTTGGTGGAACCATACTCTCAACACAAAAGGGTAGATTGTCGTGTGTGTCGTGTAAATGATCCGGATAAGTCATATCTATTTCAAAAATCCGTCCCTGGGGCTGTTCAAATTGGTATTGCATAATTGTTTCAACTGAAATTTCAGGGTTTTCAATCATTATGAAGTTTTTAAACGGTATATACCTAGACATGGCCGCTCCGTACAGGTTCGTTGCGTCAAGGTACATTATGTAGGAGGTGGGTTCATCAGGATTGAAATTTGGAAGAAATTCATTATTCGCTAAACACCTTCTCACATTACACTGACAAATCCCACCTTTCAACCCCTTCTGAATAAAGTGCAACATCTCAATGTCCGTGATGAGTTCCAGTTCGACTCTAGTGTAAAGCAACATTGAAGCCCAAGAAAATGAAGGTAAAGTTAAGAATTGAGCTGGGTCAAGTTTATAGATTTTTTGAGCTGTTTTTCTAAAATTTTGAAATACATCTGTAAGAATCAAAACATCCGTTTTGAGATAAAGGTCTGAATATTCTCCCAGAGTCTGACAATTGAAGTAATTATATACTTTGAGTGCACGTTCGTAATCTTTATCACTAATGGGCTCATTATTTAAGTCATTGAAAAATGCATCTTGACTTGGTAGCATATTGTAATCTAAACTTTCAAGGGATTGCACGAAGCTATATGGGAAAAATCCTTTGCTTCTTGTAAAATTAAAGGCCTCGTCATCTCGAAAATGTTTTCGCACTTCCACACATCTCTCATCCTTCAAATTTGACCCCAATTTCTCAAGGGAGGTTGGAAGAAAGCGTAGTGAGTCCACAAATCTCATTTCAATCATTATTGACTTTTCGGCTATTTTTTCGACACAGAGGTACTTGGAAAAGGATACATACTTCTCTTTGTTTTGAGCAATTACTTTTATATTACTGTTCTCTGTAGCTAGTTCTTTTATGAAAAGATGTGCATCATACTTGCTCAGATTATGACAGATACATGGGATAAATTTTGGAACTTTATATTGGAGATTACAGTTCACATGTCCCGCGCCACGAAAATTTCCAGTCATGTGACAATGATCCCTCACACGGATCTGACCTGATTTGAACGGTTTTTGACAAATGTGACATTCAGTAGTATTTTCAAATGAGATTTCTTCCTCTCTAGTGAGAGGTTTCATAGGAATTGGTGTCTTCAAATATTTGTAATAAATTTCACGAATATCCTCTTCAAGCCACTGGACAAAGATTTTCCCGGCTTGTTTACCACGGTAAGTTCTGTACTGATTTAGACTTTCATCGAATGAGCATACTATGTTGTACCCAAAGCTGTATGGTATATGTATCGCGGTTTTCATATTAAATGAGGTGTTACGAGATGGTTTGCATGTTGTATCTAATGGTTTCAAGACAGATTCAAAATCAAAAATAACTATAAAAGGACATGTGATTTGTTTTTCAAAATTTTCAAATTTCAAAATATTGCGTGGAACTACATCCCCAAACCGATCTTTCCTCATACCATCAGGTAATTCTACACGAACCTTCCCACAATCGTGTTCTACATGTTCCTGCATTTTTTTATCACTATTAAAGGGAAAGAGACATCCGTCACACAGTAGCTTTGTGCTTCTGTGACTTGAAATTTGGCTTCTAACAAGTCTCGAGAGATTCTGAATGAGGCAGTAGTGATGTTTTTCATCGTTTGTTATTAAAAGCAAATTTACATGTTTTTTACGCTTTCTTGAGGTGAAATATAGTGGACCCACAACTTCATTCTTCGATTGAACTTCTTGTAGTGTATACACATTGACTGATATGGAATTTTGATGTTCAAATTTTTTAATAGATGTTAATTTAACCGGGAAATCAATTCCTTTGAAATTCAACTGGTTTTCAAACTTGCGGTATTGACTTACACGACATGGATTTTTCCCTGGAGAATTTAGAGCAGCAAGAACAGACCATTGGAAACACTTTACATCACCAGTATTTTTAACGTTGATTACTGCATGTTTGGCAGCAATATCTTTGGGTAGTGGTAGGTAGCTTGAAGCTGATAGTGGATTGTAGGCAGCAATGTTGACCTCCAAATGAAGAACTTGTACCAGAGCCCAACCTGAAAAAGTATGAAAAAAAGGATTAGTATTTTTTGTTTACTCGGGGATCATTCAACATACCTGATGATGAGGTCGAAAACTCCTGTGCTTTCCTCTTAATTATCTCGAAAAAATTATCAGTCACTTCTTGTAGATCTATTCCCAAGTGTAACACCACATATTTGCAATTGAAAGATTTAATTTCAATTTTCTGTGATGTTGGTAGCATGTAAATTGAAAATAATTCGAAGTTTACTCTAGTATTAACTCTTTTTTGCAATTGTTCTTCTAATAGTATCAATAATTTTGGTTTAATATTCAAAAAGAACTCGTCTAAATTTAAGTTTGACTCGTTTTGTAGACGGTAGGATAAAATACGAGATTTGAACGCTGAGTTTATGATATCTACTCCACTTGATGATTCTCCTGATCTTGATTTAATAATTGCATTTTGTTTATGTGCTGCACTTAGTAAGTGGGAAATGTATGATCTACTTGAAATGTTGATTCTACATTGAGAACAGAAGCGGTAGGATGTAGACGTTCCTTTCATTGAATTCGTTTCAGAAGAGGGGTGGAAGGATGTGGACAGATCTGCATCCACCAAACTCGTTGATTGACTTGACATTTGTACGGCTTTCGCAGATTTGCATGAAGTTTTTTCATGTCTCACAAGATTGTCTTTTCGTGTAAAATCCTTCAAACAATTCTCGCACTTGAACATTCTATAATAATAATAATTATAATTAGACATGCAATTCCATATTCAATAAATAAATAGACTTACGTATTTGAAGAACGTTAGAAATTATGCTGATGATGATGATGACGACGATGGTGAATCAGGGCGCAGATTAGTTGGGAATTTTCTCAAACTCGATTAAAGGTGTAGTGAGATCACCGACTTGCTTGCTGCCTCGATATATGAGGTAAACTCCGGGTGATGAAAGTAAGCTTTCAATCATTTCATCATCCATCCCATCTACCATACGCTTTGGCAAATAGGTCTGGTACTCCTCCAGTTCAGCAGTCACAGCGGGTCCGAACTTGGTAATAAACTTATGAAATTTTACAACTGGGTATTTAAACCCAACACTCAAGAGATTGGATTTGATAATTGGCTTGAAGCCTGCACAGAGTCCTCTCGCGTTTAGAGCACCAATCGAACTTGAAGAAGAAGCCATGGTGAAATCGTTTTAAGCACTGAATTTGAAAATTCTATTTGCATAATGTATTCCACCTAAGTTTCTCCAGTAAGGTAGTAGGAGGGATGGTTCTATAAAGGCACCAATGAGAACAGATTTTTATACATGTGTGTAAGCAGAGAAGGGGTGTCTGATGTTTCCCCTTACGAAACGTAAACGTCTGTGTAGGTAGCTATTTATATATCTGAGAGTGTGGTCGAGTTGGTTTTCCCATACACAACACCCCAAAAGTACCACATGTAAATTCCACCGGATGTTTCTCTACGATTTTGTCAAGGATGTGATAGACGAACCTTTCCACTTAAAAATTTTAATGGTACACATGCAGACCGTCTCAGGATGCATCCTCCCACACCACCCCAAAAACCATTAATTTTGGAATGATGTTATGAGAAGTCTTGTATATGTTTGCTCCCTCATGTTTTTTTTTTTTTAATTGAGGATGTCTGCTTAATTTCTTGATTTCCACCAAAAGGCGGTGAAAATTGTAATCATGCATGGAGTTCGGTACAGTGCCGTCTCTTGTACAAATGAGGCCCCCCGGGCATAAGATATTGGTGGGCCCTCTTATAAAAGTATGGTGAGAAGGAACTCGGCGAATATGGATTGGTCAGGATAGCTGGGGCTCAATTGTAGCCTAGTCTTTTGACCGAAAACTCGATCTATGAGACACGAAAACCAAATACATAACTGATATAATGATGACATAACTGAATAAACATCGTGAATGGTATATGAGAACAATTTTATTTTACAAAAATCGATATTAGTTTTACAACAGAGACCTTTTATTTTGAGAAGTATCATCTTATTCAGTAAACGTCGGGTAGGTAAGTAGGTACCTATATTATTTTTGGATTTTACATTCCAAAACTTGAAATCTCTTATAGCTCTGATGGTGCTTGTTATTTCTTCGTTGGATAGTTGGTGTTTCTGTTATTGTCATGAAATAAAATTTGAATAAAAAAAGGTGTATACGGAATTTGAAATTGAAAAATGGAAGAACGGGGTGGTCTAACATTTTTTTTTAATTTAGCACGAGGAGACCTGAATATCCAGAGACGGGCCTGGACGTTAGTACTTTTTTCTCTTCGTATATTGTTGGATTAGGGTGGATTGTACATTTGCTTATCATTAACGTCCCCCTCGCATTTCCCACGGGACGAATTCGAGTATGGTAAACACAGTTCATCACTTCACCTCATTAACGTTTCCGCTTCGTATTGGTTTTATACATCCCTTGTCTATGTCATAGATATCAACATCCTACCATAGGTCTGGGAATTTTAATGTGTCTGGAGTCTGGAATCTTCTGTTGGAAATGTATATATCCCATTTCCGTTCTGTTTCATGTTAAAATCTTTATTCACTTCTCCTACCATGTCGTATATCTATAATTTCTAGTTTCATATAATTCCCCTACCCTGAGGGTGGGTGTTTATTATCTCCTACTAGTAACACGCCTAGGTATCCCACTCTTGAATTTAGCATCCACCCCTGAATTTTCGGGGGGTGAAAAAGTTGTCTTGTAAAATGAGAGACCAGTCTTAAATTATTACGTCTTGTGTTCTTCAAGTGTGAGTTTGTACTTCTATGTCTTCATCGTCTTCTACCGAGAACGTCCCATTAGCTGAAATGAACGCCAATGCTCAACGATTTAATTTAAATGTTGCAAGAGGTATGTACATAGTACTTTGATATTATTTATACAATATTTATTTGAATATCGATATGATAATACAAAAAAAAAGTTGATATGAAGTAATATCCACATACTGTTGCATGATCTTTGACTCGAGTTTTATGCAGTATGAATGGTTACTGAATAAAATTATTGTTGATATCAAAAGGAGTGAATGTATTTTAAAACATTTTTTATTTCTTTTTCAGCCTTACGTAGGATTCCTCGTAGGTGCCTACGGGAGTTCCAGCGAACTGTGAGACACTGGCTGGCCACCGACCAGAACATACCACCTCAGAATGGCGACCTGGATGAGTGCGTAATCAGCATCGAATATCCCATATTCGCGTGGGATCTGCCGGAGCTAGGGAGATTGTGTGGAATTCCCTACGCACCGGTAGTGTTATTCGATCGTACGAATAAAAAAATAATAATACCCTGCAAGACATTCGGTGTGCAGTTTCTCATCCTCGACGTGATAAGAAAGAGTGGAGGAGATGTCCCAGATTTGGACCTGGCGATATGATAATTGGTGATTCGTGCTTTATTTAGATAGTTGTTTAGTATAATTTCTATTATTAGGATTATTATTATTATCATTAGTTATTATTTGTACTTGTATCATCATTATTATTATTATTATTATTATTATTATTATTATCATTATTATATATTAGGATATACAAATCGTCCTTATTTCTCATCTAATTATATAATTGATAAATTATTGTGTTTTTTCATGAATTATGCAATAAATAAACGTTTACAAATGTGTTTTTTCTCTTTTTTTTTTCTTTTCATACTTATCACTAATCAATATCAATAATACTCTGAAAAAAGTATACATTTCAAATATGCAAGTCAATCAAAATACTCACTGAACATGGGTATTCTTTGAAAAATAATTGATATCAATTTTTTTTTTTTTACTCAGATATCAATCAGAAGTAAGATTCAATTATCATATCAGATCATTCTCTCGTAGAATTAATCAATTAATGAAAAAAAAAATGATATTAAAAAAATTAAAAAAAAAAATTCAAAAATTTTTTTTTTCAAATTTTTTTTCCATTTTTTTTTCTGCATATGCGCAGTTGAGATCCTCCTCTTTATGTGCTTGAAGGAACCATCTCTATCTACTCATAAACGACCTTCCCAGTGTTTCTAAGTCAGAGACGCTGTTATATGCTGACGACTTTAAGTAATATGAGACATCATAATACAATATATAAAGATGAAAATATAAAAGATATATACTCAAGTGTAGAGCGAGGTGTATAGTATAGTGTATAGTCTAAGTGTGTAAAATGTAGAAAACTTCATCGAATGATTTTTGTGATGGAAGTGTAGCTAAAATTGAGCTCACATTTCCTCGTTGAATTTCCAGACTGATCTTTTGTTTTAAAAATTCCGTCGACCGAGGTTCCTTGGTCTTGTCAAACATTTTTCGTCCAATTTCGGAAGCAAAAGCTTTTGCCGAAGGACCCCAGGAACCTAACGTTTCAACACCAAAAGGGCAAACTACAAAGCGATCTGTTAAATCAGAATATTTTTCAGTCTTCCTCAGTTCAGCAATAGCTGCCATTTTTCCGCCTTCCTTCGACGAAACCGCAATATTGCTTTGACACATAGTGTCGCAACAAGTGGCATCCCAGACCAATTGTCGTCCATTCTTCCACGGAGCGTACGTCATTCCGTCAGGTCGCTTTCCGTCATTTCGACATATTCCGGGGGGCTCTAGAAGTGATGGTACTCCTGCCGACTTCAAAGCACGTCGAAGTAAATCATTGATTGCTGCATGTCGACTAAGGCGGCCTGTGGACGTTTTGTTACATGCTAAGCCATGGTACCCAAATTCGTCGACTCTCTCTCCACATAGACACTGGTGGCTTTCACAAATTTTGCTGCCCAAACGTAACCCTATCGCTATACGGAAACTAACGTCATCTAACAAAGTACCTAAAGTAGCGGTCGGTAAAGCGTTCAGAAATGCTCCAGATTCTTTACAGGCTCCGGCTAATAATCGAGCTTTTGCAAGAGGATTGTTTTCAGCAGATGTCATCAAGGTATCAAAACGTTTTTGGAATATCGGGTTTGTCCATTCGAGCTGCGAGTTTCTGTTGACAATAACTGATTCGTCTACGTTGCTATTGCGACTCCACAGTTCTAAGGCTTGAGATATGTACGACGAAACATTGAATGATTGAGTCACATTTGCAGTCAGATCTTCGATCAAGGCACTGACGTAGTGAACCGATGCCAGAAAGGCAGGGACGGCTAGTTCTATTGAACGGCAGATGCCTAAACCAGAAAATCTACCAGGCAATGACGCTATCGCCCATGTAGGTTCGTCCATTTTGGTGTTGGTTACCATTTCCACGGCCAGACGAAGCTGATCATCAAACAATTGAAGATGGTCGCTGTGTTTGAAAGCCGGGCTTGTTCGAAGTATGTAAAGCACTTTGGGTAGACTATAACAATGGTGGAGGAGATATAAAGCTTGTTGTGCTGGCAGGTACTTTAGACGAGATGTCATCAGCTGTAGTTCGTTAGTTTTCTTTAAGATAACGGGCGGTATAGCTTCATCTGTGATAGGACTTCCCAGGAGAGTCAGGTCTTCACGATTTATAAACTTGATGTTTTCATTGAAGTGTTTGAACCTGTTTTGTATTTCACGGCGTTCATGTGAACTTCCTCCAAAAACGAATAGTTCGCATTTCGACCAATTTAGCTCTAAACCATAAATATTGCTTGATGTTGTGATTGTTTCTAAATTATTCATGACTGAATCTGAGCTACCACCAAGAGTAGCGTCATCTAAGTACCATAGATTGAGCGCCGAAGTTAAACTTTCTACTAAAGGTGTAATTGCTAGACAGAAACTTAGGGGGCCAAGAGGATCTCCTTGTTGAACACCCCATGATGAGTTCAATGTATTCTCATTGAATTTCAACTGGGTTACTTTACCATAAGTCTGGTAGAAATAGGGGTAATAGGCAGGTATACATTCCTTTACAGCTTGTAACAATTTTGTGCGACTTAGGCAGTTGAAGGCGTTACGGAAATCCAATTTCAACAGCACTTGGCAAGTTTCACTGCAACTTCCATTGATGAAAAAACGAGTAGCGTGGACCAATGCTTCAGCCCCTCCTTTTGTCCCATATCCTAGCTGATAAGGCCGTAATTTCTCGCCAACAATCATCTGCATACGGTTGCTAATTATTTTACCAGCTATTCTACGAAACGTGTTACCAACAGCTATGGGCCTGATTCCTCCATTTTTTTTACGTAGGGCAATTAAAGATGCACCGTACAATTGGCAACACACGGTTTACAACTTTAAGTTGTTTGCACCTGTCACTTCCGTTAATGATTCCATTTTACTCCAGCAAGATCTCAATAACGTATATTCTAAAAAATAAGGTCACTAAAAAATAAATTGGAATTGACTGAGATTGAATTTGAATTGATTGAAATAAATTGAAAATAAATTGGTCACAAAAAATAAAAGACTTAGGAGTGACATTTCAGAGCAACTTGAAGTTTGATGCTCACATTCAGAATATTTCTAGTGGGGCGCTACGCAATTTAGGTTTCATCAAGAGGACATCTTGCAAATTCAGGAACATCGACACTATCAAATCACTCTACAACTATCTTGTTAGAAGTCAACTTGAATATTGCAATGCGGTCTGGAATCCTCATCTTGAGGTTATGAAGCAAAGCATCGAGGTTGTGCAGAATAAGTTTCTGGGTTTTCTCTTTTTCAGGAAGCACGGACGGGGTCCAGGGTTTGAGTCTTTTCAGCCGATACGCGATGAGTTTGGTCTTGTAAAGTTGGAGTTTCGGAGGACAACAGCCACATTGCTATTTCTTTATAAAATTATCAACAACTTTTACGACAGCTCCTACCTGCTATCAAGACTGAACTTTTACGTGCCGAACAACAGAGTCAGACCTAGATCAGTTCTATTTTTTGTTTCTAATAATGTCAGTGTGATTAATGGAATGTGTGTTATCTTCAATGTTATTTTTAATGACCGGCAACTTACTGCTGACGTAGACATTTTTTCTTATAGTCTATCTAGATTCTAGACCGCTAGTCATAGAATATTGTTGAGAATGTAATAATTTGTTCCTTTTTTTGGGTGGGGGGGGGGGGGAAGAAATTATTTCAAGTCTCACTGTTTATTTTGGTTTTTGTTATTATATTTTGCGAACACATGTAAGTAGGATGTAGGTATCCTCTATGTGTTCTAAATAAATAAATAAATGAATAAATAATCAATCAACAATAATTTGCAAAATTGCGTTGGTATAGGGTATTCCCATGGACCTGTATGTGAACCTGACTGATAGCACCGCGTGGACTGTCATGAACCCAGTGAAATGCGGACATGGATTGTCCGCTAACTACGGATTTTCATTTCCTACAATGAATATTGGCCATCCTGCTAATACGAGTCACAAGTCTAGCTATCGAAATGACATTTTTCGAGTTGAATTGCTTACTGACTACAAAACAACTCAGTCACGATGTATTGAAACAGCACACGAATACTTCCGTTTGATCGCTAGCAGCTTTTTTATCCTCCTGTTATTTTGCTGGCGGCTTCTTGTTTCGCGTCCAATAGCCTGCAGCCATCTTCTGCTACCAAATGACAGATAATGAATAATTATCAAATTCAGTCACAAATTGACAATCATACCTCGGGTTCAACCAAAATTTCAAGAGCAGATTGAATCTATCACGCTGATAGTTGCTATGCACCAGCCAATAGGATAGCCAGTTGCTTAGTTACTATCAGAGTGATAAAGTTATCACGCTGATAAAAGTTTGGTGGAACCCGAAGACAGACACACTAAATTCGACTTCCAAGAACTGATGCTCTTATGTAAGTTACCATGGTAGCGTCCAAATTGAAAATGTTCGTTGTTTGGCCTAGTACTGCCATTAGTAGTCTATTATACTTGTGAGTACAGGCTCAAGAGCTTTCCTCATAAAACAATAAATCAAACTATTCATTCACATTTCCATAATTCCATAGCGTCAACTACAATTTGCGAATGGGCCACTACTCCACTATAGCAGGCTTATGTAGCTCCACTATACCTTTTTGTTGGGTATTCCAATTCTAAGGCTATCAATATTCAGTTGCGAGGAACATTCAGACGCGTTTCCACTATCTTTACGACACTTTTCTTATTATTCTCCTTCCTCCTCCGTGCAAGTCTTATGCACCTTGGCAAATGGCACCCGTAATATTTTATGACTCCACGGCGAAGGAATTGAATTTTTGAGCCCATCGTTCCTTGCCAGGTGCGCCCGAGCACTTGGTGTAACGAAACCGAAAGAAATCTCACGCATTGTCGCATCCAGCTGCATATCTTTCAATCTTGCTCCAACTCACTTTTCGCCTATATGTTTTTCCATATTCTTAATTCCAACGGAATAATTTAGATCGCCGTATCCGAAGAGCTGTGCGCCGATTAAAATTCAAGAGATGGCTTTTGACTCTGCCTTTTTCCTCCCGGATGCTTAGCTCGCTGCCTTTTCCAGCGTCTGCAGAAGCATAGAGCAGACGGTGCGGATATTTACCTGCGAAAAGCACTATCCTCATGCTCGCGCGCGCTCTCCGGCTCTCTCGCTATACCTCTCCATTTTCCCATTCAAAGTCAGCAAATGCCAGTTTATCTTTTTACGATCGGCATCACCCGAGATAAATCCTATCTCGTCATCCGGGGCCAATCCCCCCGGCCGGCCCTCCGATCCCTGCAGGATTGATCCCGGCTGTTCCTGCACACGGCGACATATGGCCGACTGAGGCGCGCCACCGGCACCGGTCCATTTTTCTTCCCGCGATATCCCCGCATCTAGAAGGTTTCGACCCGTTTTCGCAGAGGGGATGATACGGTGTGTCGGAGAGTCATCCGCAAACAGGACTCGACTTTACAATTAACTCTTCTCCCCGCCCCGTTCCTCTCCCGCACATACAAACTTCGAAATAACAATCTCGGAAAATTCGATACAGGGCAGAGAGGCACAAGACAAATCATTGTGTTGTGAGAGCTTCGACAAACAGAAAGTTTAAAGTGCGCGAGCTTGAATATACATCAATGTCCCCGGCAAGGTGGAGGGGGTTCCGGGTGTTTCAATTAAAGAAGCTTTATGAAAGAAATGATAACAAACACCACCCTTATTTAATGGCGCTGTTGATTTGCTGAAAGGCTCGGTTTTAGTCGCAGCTGAGTCGGAAGCCTCTGAAAAGTAGGACTTAGAAACTGGGGCCTGGCGGCCTGGATTATAATAATAAGATATCTTACTCTGTAGTGCAGACAAAGCTGCCCCTTCTCACTGAAAGTACGTGATGTAATTGTAGAAACCGTAACGAATTGGAATTTATCATAAGTATGGTTCGACGCTTCTTACTCATTGCTTCACATTGCTCCATATCAGCTAGCTAATATGGCTACTACAGTTTTAGTTTGCAATATTATGTGCATTCAACGACTTGCAGACGCGCTCTTTCGATTGCTGCTGGTTATCGCACAAAACCGGGGCGTACTGCGGTTGTCTTCAACCTTATTGCACGACGCCTATCTGCAAGATGCAATTTGGAGCGTTGGTGGCGTTGCCCGCTTTGACGTGAAATTCTATTGCACGCTCGGTGCAATAAAAATACAACGTTAGATTCTATTGCTTTCCTCACGTTGTAAATTATTGTGGAATAGTACTGTCAGAAACTGTAAGGCTTTCGTGCGATTCCAGTACATTCGACGGCAAGCGCGATCCTTTTGGATTGTTTGAGCAAGCTGGAGATTCCAACGTCCGAGTAGGACACATTTGCACAATTGGCATAGGTGCCGCGTTCAGATAACTCGCCGGTATATACTAGCAGCGGTTGATTTGGAATATGCCTGAGAACAGGTGGAATGTTCCCGAAAGTAACACCTCGAGTATATAAGTGCAGATGAGCCGGCCGACACCAGATTTCGATTCACAGCGACAACAGCGAGTAATTGACCCTATCGGAATGTCGCAAAGTATGACCCAACTCTAGAAATCCCTGTTTCCTGGTAGGACAGGAATTTCTACAGTCAGGTCATACCTCCTTGGTTCGCTTTTTGGCCACTACGAGGTGTTTTACTTCCCGATAAGGTCACTTGGCAAAGTTGACCAAAGCTGCGATATTCAATTGACGTGTAACTATTGTCAATAGTTGCGCCAAAGTGTTTTTCCAGATCATTTTGTCGAGACTTTCAGATTGGGCAGAAACGTACAACATAATCCCCGAATGTCAGTCAGGTTTCAGATCGAATAGAGGATGCATAGACAACGTTTACACAATGATTTCGGTTATTCAGCTACACGTTCGTATAAAGCAAAGAAAGTTGTTTGCAGTTTTTGTAGACTTCAAGCGTGCCTTCGACAGTGTCAATCACTCAATACCCACACCCACCCTCACCCATATATGTGGTGACGATATCTGACCTGGAGAAAATTCAAAGGCGCTTTCTGAAGACGGCCTCTTTCTTTATTGACGGTTTTTACCCTCCGCGGGGGTTTCCTCATGGCCTGCTGCTGAGTCGCTTTGGCATGTCATCACTTAAGCTTAGAAGAGATGCTGGCTGTGTGATATTTCTGAACGGTCTCATTAATGGTTGCGTGGTCTGCTCATCCTTGACGAGTTTGCTGGAGTATCGGGTTCCGCGCATCTCCAGTAGACATATAAATGTTTTTCATGTGCCGACTGCTCGCACCAACATGCTTTTGATGTCTCCACTTCACAGGATGATATCAAGATACAGTGAAGTTGAAGATAAACTTGACATTTTTTGTTGTAAAAGGAAAGACATTTTTAATGTGTTTGCACTTTTACATGATGCTGTCAATTAATGATGTTTCTCTTTGTTTATTGTTTGTATACTTTGTAAACTTTACAACCGGTTTTCATCCTCTAATTGGGCTGTGCGGCCTGTTGGATGTTTTCTACATATTGAGCTGTGCCTATCTTATATATGTGTGAAAATAAATTATTCATTTATTTATTTATTTATTCAATACTTTGGCAAAAACTGTATAATATGGGAGCTAGCTCAAAAACTCTTCGAGTTATAAAAAGTCTATATGATCGCGCAACCGTAAGTATCAAGGTGACGGAAAACGAGTTTACAAGGAGATTCAACGTTTCCGAGGGCATTCTCCAGGGTGAGCCACTGAGTCCATATCTGTTTTCTTTGTTCTTGGCTGACGTAGAGGTGTTCTTCCGAGGTAAAGGCATGCATGGTGTAAGTATCGACAGTTCTCACGAAATTCTAATGCTTCTCTACGCAGATGATCTCGTGATTTTGGCTGAATCAGAGATCGATCTTGCCCACAAGCTAAGAACATTGGAACTATATTCGAGCGAAAATAAACTCACTGTCAACCTAAGTAAAACAAAGGTAATGCGTTTCTCTAGGGGAGGCCGTAACTACGACGGGGGTCGATTTTTCTTTGGTGGCGCAGAACTCGAGGTAGTGGATAATTACGTGTATTTGGGGGTCAAATTCAGCGCATCTTCTCTTTTCCTTGGGATGGCCAGGTCTGCGGTAGAGAGAGCAAAACAGGCAGTGACTTCCACTGTTGATCTGATGGCGAGGGCCAGGTTGGGTTCATGGGAAGTTAGAATGAATCTGTTCGAGTCACTGATTATAAACTCTTTCTCTCATTGCGTTTCCGTCTGGGGCCTCCGCTATTTTGACTTGTTGGAGAGAGTCCAAGTTTGTTTTTTCAAACGACTGTTGCTCTTATCCAGGAGCACGCCTGATCATTTTCTGCGGGTCGAAGTTGGAGCTGTTCACTTGTCGCTCGTGGTTTTCAAACTAGTGATGAGCTGGCTGATCAAGCTGTTGGCTATGGACTCGACTAGGTATCCCCGACTATGCTTCGAAAGGCAACGCAGTTTGATGGCTGTGGATGTCAGGTATAGCTGGACAAAGCAGGTTGCAACACTTTTTGAGGACGCCGGTCACGTGAGCGTGTGAGAAAATTTGACTCTCAACTCGCTGAAGGAGCACAAGGGTGAAGTACTAGAAAGGTACCGGTACAACCTGTTTCAATCGAATATTGAGATAGCCCATAACTCACGATATTCGCCATACTATGGTCTTTTCGCGCTCAAAAGCTCAGCCCAAAGATACTTGACTTACAATCTGCCATTTCACACAATCAGACTTATTGCCCAGTTGAGACTAACTTATAAAAGGTCATTGAGATTCACTCACTCTGGGTCACTGTACATAGACACAACACAGTTATGTTCTTTATGTAACCTTCATGAAATAGAAACTTTCGAACACCTCTGTTTCTTCTGCCCTCTTTACAAAGGCATAAGATGTCAATTTCAAGGCATATCGAACCTCCATGACATGATCCCTTATCTTGATAACCCCACGCCACAATTCGCTAAACAAATTTACAAATTTGTCATTGGAATGCTCAAGCTTAGATCATTTGCACTGTGTGAATAAATGTATACAGGGTGTTTCAGGGATGATAGCAAAAAATTTGACTGTGTATAGATCTCGTCAAAATATGACGGAAACCTATATACCATTTTGCAAAGTTCGGCCTAATAACGAAGATACAGCCCTCTAAAGTTCACTTTTTTCGGATTTCAAAAATTTGTAACCCAGGAATGTTTCGACAAATTCAGCTTCAATCCAGGATAAGCTAGTTTGTCATAATTATCTATCAACCTGCCAAATTTGGAGGGAATCCAATCAGTGGCGTAGAAGTTATGAGGGGTCACCGTAAGTCAACTTTTCTTCGGACGCTTCTAAATTATTGACCCTCATAACTCCTACACCACTGATTGGATTCTCCCCAGATTTGGCAGGTTGATAGATAATTGTGACGAACCAGTTTTTGCTGAATTAAAGCTTCATTTGTTGAAACGTTCTTGAGTTACAAATTTTTGAAATCCGAAAAAAGTGAACTTTGGAGAGCTGTATCTTCGTCATTTGGCCAAACTTTGCAAAATGGTATATAGGTTTTCATTATATTTTGACGAGATCTACCCACAGTTGAATTTTTTGCTATCATCCCTGAAACACCCTGTATATATTTTTGGTTTCGTTCTAGAATTATATTTGTATCATATTTTATATTTCATCATGTAATTTTGCAGCAAGAGTGTAAAATTCTTTAAATGCAATAAAAATATATTATATATATTATACCGGGTGATCATTTGAAAACTATCCACCTGCAATAACTCCCGATTCCTAGTGAATATTTCTTCGAGCAAAAACAGGTCGATTTTTATATCGGGGGGGACATCTAAAACATACATTGACAAATTTCTATATTCACCCCCCTCGCCCCCACTCACCCCAACTTTAAAATTTCAAATGACACTACCTACCTTGCAATACATCAAGCTGAAGAGAAATTAATTTTCTTTCTGGAAATAATATTTCCAAAATTTTTAACTCCACCCCCTTTTCCCTAAAAATTCTCTGACTGTCCCATTTTATATTCTGGACCCCTCATTTTTCTCTCAATTTAGTCGGCGTCATCCTAGATAGCATCAAAGAAGAAAATTTTCGGTGGGAAAAGTGCTGCCCAAATTCACCCCTTTGCTCTCTCCCACCTCAACTCCCAAATTTAACAAAACACCCACCCACTTTGTGATACATCAAATTGAAGGGAATTGAATTCTCTTTCTGAAAAGAATTTTTTTGAAATTTTCTACCCCTCCTCCAATAAATTGGTCATTTGGAGTATTCTAGGGGGGAAATGATAATTGCTTTAAAAATTGTGAAAAATCTTTTTCAGGAAGAGAATTCAATTTCCTTCAATTTGATGTATTACACAGTGGGTATTGACATTTTAGATTTTCAAGGTCAGGTGGGGGGAGCGAAGAGGTGAACTTGGGTGGCACTTTTTTCATAGAAAATTTTCTCTTTTGATGCTGTGCAGGATGACGTTGACTGTATTGAAGGGAAATGGAGGTCAAGAATATTAACTTGGACACTCAGAGAATTTTAGAAAGAACGGGGGGTAGGGTTGAAAAATTTCAAAATATTTTTTCGAGAAAGAAAATTTAATTTTCTTTGTTTTGATGTATCGCAAGGTAGGTGGTGTCATTTGAAATTTCAAAGTTGGGGTGAGTGGGGGCGAGGGGGCTCAAGATATAAATTCTCCAATGTATGTTTTAGATGTCCCCCTCGATAAAAAAATCGACCTGTTTTTGCTCAAAGACATTTTCACTAGGAATCGGGAGATATTGCAGGTGGATAGTTTTCAAATGATCACCCGGTATATTCAATCGACGTGTATTTAGCGTAAGCGGGAATAAGGTGTTCGAACGTTCGTCTCTCAATCATAAAAGCACTTAACGCAAACTTGTAAAAGTATTTTAATTATCAGTTAACGGGAGCCTGGTAACCGACCCACCGATAGCTTCGGTTCCTCTCCCCCGCGTAGTCGCTATTACTGCCGTTTCGAATTCGACTTGTCCGAGACGCGTTTGGGAGCTCTTTTGGCGCAGGCGTTCGCTGACGAGACTTTGTTTCTTAGACGGATCACTCTGGTGAAGCAACGAATCAAGATCAGGTCTGTAATAGAACCAGTTGAGCAGTGGTATAACCATTTTTTCCCCAGTACTCCAAGGCAAGTGAGCTCCGAACTTGACTGGGCCGCTATTCTGTAGTCGCCCACCGACAACTATCGGATCGGTAGCTAGGGTGAGAATCAATCAAATTCGCTCCTGCCTAGCTACCGACACCGGTGGGCAAGTACAGAATAACGGCCCTGGACGAACTGTTGATGATCGCCGGTTCAACATGCTAACCATAAAAATGCCCTCTCCCTCCCATATAAATATTTTCAACATACTGGATCAGCTGAGTGGAGGCCACCGTCTTTATTATTCCACTGCGAAGGTTCTTCCAATTCACCAAAAGGCCGTTCGGTCTCCGTAATGCCCCAGCGACGTGGCAGAGGCTGACTGACAGGGTTCCGAGGGTTGAGATAAAGTCCTACTATATTTGTCTGTCTATCTGGACGATATTATCGTGGTCGGGTAACAGAATATCCGAGTCAAAAATATCCCAGCCAAAAATATCCTCGCGACAATATATTCCATGCCAAAAATATCTTCGCCAAAAATATCCCCGCGACAAAATATCCCAGGCCAAGAATATCCCCGCCAATAATATCCCAGCCAAAGAGACCCCATCCAAAAATATCATCTTGACAAAATTTCCCAATCTGGAAATATAGTGAGGAGAGGTAACAGCTCTTCAGCCACCAGTGTTGGGGGCTATCCCTAACCACCTGTATCAGTTTATTTATTTAATTCTGCAACCAGAAATACGTCTCTTTAGTTTTAATGCGAGAGCGCTTTTTTTGCTCCGTGTTATCATTGTTCGAATTTTGGTACTTACACACGTGAACTAAAACGCCGCCGCTTAATCAATTTCGATTAGAAGTTTTATAGTTTTACAAGTAAATTTTAGTTTTGTTTTTTGAACATTTTGAAGATCTTTTTAAGTTAAACTCATTTTTTGCTTTTCCTTCCTTCCTTTTACCACCCTTTGTGTTGCCCAGTGAGTTTGTTTGTTTGTTGCATCATATCATTCGACTGACTGCATTGGTGAGTTCCTTTTTATTTTTATTATACAGTCCACTCAATTGCTCGCGAATATTCAACATATTTTTTGGTCAGTTCGGCCAGGATTTGAATTCAGTCAGTTTTCGGTAAATTTAAATTTTGTCTTATCGCGTTTTTATTGGCAGTCTTGACCTTCATATTTCTTATCATGGATCCCACTGAATGTAAAATCAGAGTTTTGACGTCTAAAAAAAACGTTTTTTTTTTCAGCGAATTCAGAATTTATATGATTTAGCAAAAAACGTGAAAGATCAAAATAAATTCAATCAGTTCATGATTCGTTTTGAGTCATCTGGAGACACAAAACAGTTGTTTGCGGATTGTGTTGAGCAAATAAATTTATTGGAGCTTGGGAAGGATAAGGACTATCAGGTAAATCACGCGCCTCTCAAAGCTTTTGATGAACTTTGTTGCTATATTCAAATAGTGGCAAAGAAAAAGATTCCTCCTCCAGTTACAACTTCTCTCGTTACGCCACCGCCGCCATCTAAGCCAAAATTGCCTAAACTCGAACTTCCTTGATTTTCGGGTGATCTAGCAGATTGGCCGATTTTCTACGAGACTTTTGAAGCCAGCTTCATGACTCCAAGGATTTCACGTCGACTGAAAAGGTTCAGTATTTATTGGGTAAGTTATCGGGTAGAGCTTTATCGACATGCGCAGGAATCACTCCAACTGGTGACAATTACGATATCTTTTGGAAAAATCTAGTCGAGAAATACCAGGATACCAGAGCACTTGCGCAAACGTATCTGAAAAGCTTATTCTCTTTCAAAGCGCTCATCTCAGATGACAATTTGGAAATCTTTGTAGAATCTTTTGAACCTTCTTTTCAAGCTTTGAAAAATCTCAAATTGACAGATTTAGCTGACTTCATTATGCTTCATCTAGCTTTGTCCAAGGTCGATCCTGACACTGAGAAAGCGTTTGAGATGTCCGCAAGAAAGTCAACAGTTCCGACCTTTTCGGAATTTGTTACTTTCGTCAAAGAACAGTCAAAAATTATCAATCGCATGCCACGCAAAACTGTTGCAAAACTCCCCACTTCGCTTTCGAAATCAAAACCGCTTCACCAGTCTTTTATTGTAAACAAACCTGAACCGCATCCGCCGCCAAAATGTATCAGTGACTCACCACAAAATTGTTCTGTTTGCAATGAAGGTTCTCATTATTTGTACCATTGTCCAAAATTTCTAAAATTTACGCCAGCTGATCGCTTCAAGGTCATCAAAGACGATGGTAGGTGTGTCAATTGCTTATCTTGCCGGCATCAGATAAGAAATTGTCAATCCAAGATCAATTGTGGCATCTGCAAGAAAGACATCACACTCTTCTGCATTTCCCTGAAAAACTTGAAGATAAGCGTGAAAGTGAAACTTCTGAGGTTCCTGCTCCTCCAGTGCAGCCAGCTACTTCTTCCGTACTTTCTATTTAGTTCATGTTCAAATTTTCCAGCGCCAAAAATTGCACACAACACTACCGTTTTGTTATCAACCGCTCTTGTGCAATTGTGGAATTCAAGCGGTGTCAACCATTCTATTCGGATCTTGTTGGATCCTGGCAGTCAGTCGAATTTGATAACCGCCAACTGCTGCAGAAAAATTGGTTCAAAGTTTTTCAAACACCCTTCATCCGTGAAAGGCATTGGTGCCATACCTTGTTCTGTTTCAGGATATGCAAACTTTTATTTTGCGCCTCACTTTGAACCTGAAACTCGTTTCGACGTCAGCGCTTCGGTTGTTGATAGAATTTCAAATTCCTTGCCTTCTGCTCCCGTGGATTTGTCATGTCTGGAATTTGTGAAAAAATTATTGTTGGCTGATGAAACATTCTACGAACCACAGGAAGTTGATGCTATAATTGGAGCTGAGCTATATCCTTGTTTGCTTGGCTCTGAGAAAGTATGGCGCGATGTGACGAAGAAAAAGTGTCTGCCCTGAGCAGGATTCGAACCTGCGTCTTCCATTTGCCGGATGGATACTCTAACCACTAAAGCTATCGGGGGAGACCACAGTCCCTCCGTCACATGCCCATATGAGAACCGCCACAGTACTCCCCCTCCAGAGACGTCGTTTGTCTCGTATGTCATCCGTGTTCACCATTCTTATAAACCGTTGTTCGGTACCCCCCAGCTAGGGCGACGGATAGGACGTGGGTGGACGTAGGAAGAGAAGTGGCGGTGCTATTCAATTGTTCGCTGTTACTTGTTTTATTTAAGTAGCGTGTTGCGTACGTGTTATTGTTGTTCGGGGTCACCATTTATGGCGCGATGTGATGGAGAAAAAGTGTCTGCCCTGAGCAGGATTCGAACCTGCGTCTTCCATTTGCCGGATGGATACTCTAACCACTGAGCTATCGGGGGAGACAACAGTCCCTCCGTCACATGCCCATATGAGAGCCGCCACAAAAGTAACTGATGCTTCATCACATGTTGTCGCTGTCCAGACGTCACTGGGCTTTGTTCTTATGGGTGCAGCGCCCCTTTTAGAAAATGTTTCTCCCTCGCAGCAAACTTTCTGTTCATTTTCGGAGCCTCCCTTGGAATCGTTAGTTCAAAAGTTCTGGGAACTGGAGGACATGGGTTCTTCCATACCCTTAAGTCCTGATGATGTCCTTTGTGAAAAGATTTACGCGTCTACGGTCTATCGTGGTTTGGGCGGCAAATATAGTGTAGATTTGCCGTTCAAAGATGATCCTTGTTTGTTAGAAAATTCTTTTATTTCCGCCGAACGTCGATTCTTTTCTTTAGAGAAAAGATTGAATTCCTCGCCTTCTTTGCGCCTCGAATATAGTGCTGCGATGCAGAATTACATCGACAGTGGTCATATGTCGCAGATTGGCCAGTCTTGTGATGTCCCTGTTGAAGGATATTATATTCCCCATCAGGCTGTGTTTAAGCCTGGTTCGGTAAGTACTCCTTTAAGGATTGTGTTTGACGCCAGTTGCAAGTCAAGCTCGCTTTATTCGCTAAACGATTTACTTCATACGGGACCTAAACTCCAATCCGATCCGCTCCAAATTCTTCTGAATTCTCGCCTCTTTCCTATCGCAGTCACTGCCGACATTTGGAAAATGTATTTGCAAATTTGGGTGAACCCAAGTCAGCGCAAATATCTTGCGTTTTGTTCCGCTTTTCTCCTGAGGATCCGCTGATGGTCTACGAATTGAACACCGTCACATTTGGTATCAAATTTTCTCCCTTTCTCGCCATAAGAACAATTCAACAACTTGCCATGGATGAGTCCAAAAATCACCCTTACGCAAGTTCTGTCATTCTTCGCAGTTTTTATGTTGACGACTTAGCCCTGAGCGCGTTGAATTTTGATCAAATGCTGACATTGTTTCATGATTTGGTTAGTTTATTTGGATTAGGTGGGTTTGTGTTGACAAAGTGGTCATCCAATTCACTGAAATTGTTGAAAGAAATTCCATCTGATCTTCGACTGACCAAAGAGGATGTCACTTTTGATCCTTATGCAAACTTGAAAGTTCTTGGCCTTCAATGGCATCCCACAGAAGATACTTTTTCATCTTCTGAAAAGGGTTTTGGCGCAGTGGTTCATTTACACTCCGTTTTTTCTTCCGGAAGGATAACCAATGCGCTGATTTGTGCCAAGTCTCGCGTCTCACCTTTGAAAGTGGTTTCCATCCCTAGGTTAGAGCTCTGTGCAGCTGTTCTTCTGTCCAAATTGATGCGATTTCTTTTGAAAACGTTCGAAAATCTAGTCCGTTTCAAAAAAATCTTCGCATTTTCGGATTCAACTATCGCCTTGAAATGGATACATTCATCGCCGCACCGCTGGAATACTTTCGTAAGTAATCGAATCACGAAAATTCAAGAAAATTTGTCTCCGCAGTTTTGGTATCACATTCCAGGATGTGAGAATCCTGCCGATTGCCTATCCCAAGGTTTGACACCTTCTCAGCTTCCAGAACACCCTCTTCAGTTTTCTGGCCCGCCTTGGGCTAGCACCCCAGAAAGTAATTGGTCGATTGTCCCTTTCACATCACCTGGTTTGGACAGGGTGCCTGAAGAAAAACCCGTAACTTTGTCTGTTTTCCAGACTACGCATCCCTTGTTGTCGCCGGTTGAAAATTGTTCTTCCTGGAGAAAACTGTTGCGCTCATGTGTTTACGTCTTGAGATTTTGTCACATCTTGTCTATTGAAGAGAATGTAATTGCAGCTCCAGATTTGGAAAGGGCTGAAATAGTTCTGATTCGCGTGGTTCAGAGTCTACATTTTGCTCCAGATCTCGAACGTCTGAAGAGAGATGAGCCTTGTTCTTCGCAGTTGAGAAAGCTGCACCCTTTTTTGCTTGATGGTGTAATCCGTGTTGGAGGCCGTTTGCGGCATGCAGAAATCAGCTATGATTATTGCCATCCCATTCTTCTTCCAAAAATAGACTTGTGATGTTGATCATCGATTATCATCACCGGACAAATCTTCATACGGGTCCGAACCTTCTGTTGTCGCTTCTCCGCCAAAAGTTTTAGATTTTGTCCGCTAGATCAGTTGTTCGCCAACGAGTACGCATGTGCAACTGATGCTTCCGTGCTCGTCCCAAACCGACTTTTCCTCTTATGGGTGATTCACCTGGCTATCGGGTCCGACCGTCGAAGGCTTTTTTCCACACCGGAGTCGACTATGCCGGCCCTTTCTATATTTCTTTACGGCGTGGAAGAGGTTTCAAATCACAAAAGGCTTACTTGTGTTTATTTGTGTGCATGACCACCAAAGCTTCGCATCTCGAGTTGGCTTCTGATCTAAGCACCGCTTGTTTCATGCCCGCTTTGAAACGATTCCTCTCTCGTCGTGGCTGTTGCTCCACCTTGTATTCGGGTTGCGGTTCGAATTTTTTAGGTGCTCACGCACAGCTTGATGAGTTGCTCTCTTTCCTCAAATCCAATGAGTTCATTGCTGAGTTTGTCAATGAGCTTGCCGAACAACGAATTCCTTGGAAATTCAACCCGCCATCTAGTCCTCATTTTGGTGGACTGTGGGAGAGTGCTGTCAAATCCGTGAAAGCTCATTTATACAGGGTAGTTGGAGCTCAAATTCTTACGTACGAAGAATTTTCTACCGTTCTTGCTCAAATCGAAGCCCTTCTAAATTCTCGGCCCTTGACCAGTCTTAGTGAGGATCCCTCGGAGCCGACGGCTCTCACTCCCGCGCATTTCCTTACATCGACGCCGCTGAAATATTTGCCATCGCGTGATGTCACGGATTTTCCTATCAACCGATTGGATCGTTCCCAGTTGCTGGACTCTATTGTGCAGAACTTTTGGGAGCGTTAGAGTATCAAATATCTGCACAAAATGCAGGAGAGGCAAAAATGGAATACGCCTAGCCACCCAGTAATCCCGGGAGCCATCGTTGTTGTGGTGAGTGACGTGTCACCACCGCTTGAGTGGCCGCTAGGAAGAGTGGAGGCGGTTTATCCGGGTGAAGATGGCGTTGCACGCGTGGCTCTGGTGCGTACATCGAGGGGTAGTTACAAGCGTCCTGTCGTGAAGCTGTGTCCTTTGTCTTCTCAGTGAAGGTCACTGAATTTTCATTATTTGTAAATAATTTTGCTCCTCATTTTTATTTTCTTTATTTGTTCAACGCGGGGGGGAATGTTGGCCATCCCTAACCACCTGTATTAGTTTATTTATTTAATTCTGCAACCAGAAATACGTCTCTCCAGTTTTAATGCTAGAGCGCCTTTTTTGCTCCATGTTATCATTGTTCGAATTTTGGTACTTACACACGTGAATTAAAACGCCGCCGCTTAATCAATTTCGATTAGAAGTTTTATAGTTTTACAAGTGAATTTTAGTTTTGTTTTTTGAACATTTTGAAGATCTTTTTAAGTTAAACTCATTTCCTGCTTTTCCTTTCTTCCTTTTACCAGCCTTTGTGTTGCCCAGTGAGTTTGTTTGTTTTTTGCATCATATCATCCAACTGACTGCATTGATAAGTTCATTTTCATTTTTATTATACATAGTACAGGAAAAATAGTAAAAAAATCGGCCAAACCTCGGAAAAAATATGGACGTCCTGAAAATTTGATATTCTGTCCAGAATTGACTGCTCTACAACATATCCAAAATCGCCAAAAATCGCACACGGGGGTTTTGAGTTATTGGAGGGGGGTGAAAAATTGCAACTTAGAATGGAGGGGATGAAACCCGTCAATCCATTGGAAGCAAATACGTTATAATTCGACGCATCATATCCCGTTGATACCATTTTGGCACAAAAAATGTCGATCACTGTTAAAGGGGGGGCGTGGGGGGGCAAAGCCCTGCTAGATGGTCCATTTTGTTTTTCTGGCCATGTAGAACCGATTTCGACAAGTTTGGTATCTTTTCCGACTATATTCAACCTCCTAAACTCGAATCCGATGTGTCAATTTGGATGAAAACAAGTTTGAAAAAGTTAACTTGGAAAAACTTGTTTTTTCTTTGACAATTTTGACCAATTTTTTTTGCACTGTTAGAGGTGTTCATCTTTGAAAAATTTTCAGAGGCCATTGAATTGAAGTGTATTCTTCTCGAAAATCATCTACTCGATGTTTGACTTTGTTTCTCGAGTTTAAAAAATCGATTTGAACTTGAATCGGCCCGGCGCGTCGTCTAATACTGACCAGAACACTACAGCATGCACCTTTCAATGAAAATAGCTCAAACTATTGAAGAAATAACAACTCATTTCTGGGAATTTGACGATCTGTGCAGAATTGAATTCCCTATAACATAAACAAAGCCGCCATGAATCGCACTGCTGGGTTTTGAGTTATTTGAGGGGAAAGGTAACAGTTCATGGAGTATGAATCTTGACAAAATGTTATCCTCCTTCTTGAATAACTCAAAATCCTGCGGTGCGATTGATAGCGATTTTGTTTATGTTATAGGGAATTCAGTTCTGCACAAATCCTCGAATTTTCAAAGATAAGTTATCAGTTTTTCAATAGTTTGTGCTACTTTCATTTAAAAGTGCATGTTGTCGTGTTCTGGTCAGTAGTAGAAGCGGCGCCGGGCCGATTCAAGTTCAAATCGATTTTTTAAACTCGTAAAACAAAGTCAAACATCGAGTAGATGATTTTCGTGAAGAATACACTTCAATTCAATGGCCCCTAAATTTTTTTCAAAAATGAACACCTCTAGCAGTGAACAAAAAAATCGTCAAAATTGTCAAAGAAAAAACAAGTTTTTTCAAGTCAACTTGTTCAAACTTGTTTTCATCCAAATTAAGACATCGGATTCGAGTTCAGGAGATTGAATATAGTCGGAAAAGATACCAAACTTGTCGTAATCGGTCCTACATGGCCAGAAAAATCAAATGGACCACCTAGCAGGACTTCGCCCCCCCAAGACCCCCCTTCAACAGTGAACGACATTTTTTGTTCCAAAATGGTATCAACGGGATATGATGCGTCGAATTATAACGTATTTGCTTCCAATGGATTGACGAGTTTCATCCCCTCCATTTTAAGTTGCAATTTTTCACCCCCCCTCCAATAACTCAAAACCCCCGGGTGCGATTTTTGGCGATTTTGGATATGTTGTAGAGCACTCAATTCTGAACAGAATATCAAATTTTCAGGACGTCCATATTTATTCCGAGGTTAAAATCTATCTTTCTTGTACTAACAGTCCACTTAATTGCTCGCGAATATTCAACTACCGGATCTAGGAAAAAACGTCCCCCGCAAAACGTCTCCGGAAAAAATGTTTCCCACAATAAATACGTCCCGTGGAAATTACGTCCCCGGGGAAAAAACGTCTCAAAGAAAAGACGTCCCAGGGAAAATACGTCCTCGGGAAAAAAAGTCCTCCGGAATAAACGTCCCTGGAAAAATACGTCTTCTTTCTGGATTACTCTGGATATTCAGTCTGATGAGCTTCTTTGTGTCGTCATATTACTTCCAAAACTCCAGTGGAGACTGTCTCTTGTGTCCTTCATGCGTGTGCTCGGCAGGGCTTCAAACGATATCGAAGACACAAGGGGGCCCAGTGAAGTTTCATAGCTTGACATAACATGAAGGCAAAAGGGGGGATTACTGGTACTCTGGAAGCCAATAAAAGGCTAAGTGAGCTAATTAGAACTCCATACTATACTTAAGGATGCAAGGGGGCCCGATAGGGCTCCGAGTATCACATTAAGTCACAAGGTGCTTACCTCGGTGCTTACTCATGCAACAAAAGTCTCAAAAAGATGCAAAAGGGCTCAGCAGGGCTTCAGGAGACGTTGAAGAAACAAGGGGGCCAAATGGAACCATGTGTAACACAAGAAGGCATCAGAAAGGAGCTTACTGGAAATCTGAGAGTCTTTAAAAAGCACAAGGGGGCTAATGAGAGCTCCAAACTATACTTGCGTACACATTGAGGCCCAATAGGGCCCTGTATATCTCATGAAAGCACAAGGGATTCACACTAAGGTTTCTAAGTCTGGGGGCTTACTGAAACTCTAAATGCCACGAAAAAACACAGAGAGCTCATTAGGGCTCCAAATGACACATGAGGACACAAGGGGGTCCAATAGAGATCCATTGCATATTACGGAAAAATGCAAGGCAGTAAGGCTTCAAACGATACTGAAGACACAAGGGGGCCCATTGGAGCTTTACGTAACAATGAAGGAAAAAGGGGGAGCTCCTGGTACTCTGGAAGCCAATAAAAACATGGGTGAGCCAAGGGCCTTCAAAGCCTTGAGGACTTGGTGCCTATGAACAATCAGGAACGGAATAGATGGTACCACCGATGGTACCCACACATCTGTGGCTTCAGCTGAGAAACAGTTCATACCTGTATCCATCAGTTTGGGGTATCGCCGTGAGCTAAACGACGTGTCTGAGGGAGTGTTAGATCCCTACGGACTTTGGTCCTCTATTTGCTACCACCGCTTATCCAAGTGTCCAAATCGCTGCTGCGGGTCCAGATTGTTCTCAAGATAACTCTAACTTGAAATCTCATGGAGCGCGATTAATTTTTTGTCGATACCAGCGAACACATACATAACAAACCACGCCAGGTAGGAGGCTTACCTTGCCGCGGTACCAAGGCTGAGGGCCTCCAGCTTAATCGAACTGGCTTCCGGCCGACAGCGAACCTGAGATTACAAACGGAGACGGTACCGAGAGAGAGGTTTTGGAAAACACAACAAAACATCCGATTGACTCTGTTACATTGACAGTTGGAACGGCTGGGATAATTAAAATAATTTGTAGAATCAACACCTTGGCCAAATGAACAAGAACAATGAATCTAGTTACCTGGGTTAACTATGGAATGAAAAGACTAAAACTGGTATGAAAGCAATGGAACTTCCTGGGAGTCATGCGATGGTTCTCGAAGAGGGTCGAGGGCCTTAGGGCGATCTGTACACAGCCGGCCGATCTGCAGTACCTTCACTGTTAGAGCTGAACGCTGCATCATCGTGACTTGGCCGACATAGCTCGCCACAGAAAATGCTTGTCGACGTATCTTGCACAGAGGCGACAACAAGTCTTATGTGTTCAAAATGTTTTCACTGGGCAAGATTAACTTTCTTGTTGTGTGACCGCCCATGGGCAATGGTGTGATGGTACGCCACCCCCTTGAATTTTTTAGTTGTTTGGCCTGTGATGGTCTTGATAGTCCGAGAGCCCACTGCAAAATTCTGGGTCGATCGCTTTTATGAAGAATTTCTGCTTCAATCGATAGTCAGCAATACAATGAACCTTCCGATACCCGGCAGCCACCTTTCACCCCCTGTTTTTAGGGGCGCCACCGGTTTTAAAGATGCCCATTTTGAATCATTTTTTCAGACCTCTTACGACTCTCTACCTCACGATGATTGACAGAAGGCGAGATGGCCCAGTGGTCTAGATAAAAGTATACAGATTCAAAGGTCAGAGGTTCTAATCTCTGCAAATACCTTTTTTTTTGTTTTTCTTTCGCATTTTCAGAGCTTGACAGAGATATATCACTGTTTAATACAAAGATACCAGGAAACTGTAAGGAAACGCGAGTGAGAGATAAAACGATACGCTCATTTTCTACTTTGTGTTAGTTCCGACTTTCTCATGTAGTTGGTGGTTGGCGTTGGTGGCAGTAGAGCTCGTCTTCTCAAACTGATTAGTAACTTATACTTAATGTCTGCAATAATTATTATCATACTGTCTTTTGTGACATTTTTCGATTTGCCTACGTGAAAATTTTACAACCAAGGCAAGTTCACTGTTAAATGATATGATGATACTTCGAAAACCATCGACGCGCTTCAAAGATATGCGTTTTTCAGAAAAAAATTGAAATATAAAAGTAATTTTTTTTCAAATCGTCTGTTTTCTACAGATACATCCCGGAAAAGTTAGCTGTTTGACATTGATCTACCTAACAATAATTCACAATGTTTTTTGAGTGGTATTGAGAGACGTAGAACCATTTTTTTGCAATGTTAATTTTATTTATTGCAAAATGGAGATCCATCATTGTATAGTAAATATGGCGACTTAAGACAAAAACGACTTTCAAGTAATATTTACTAAAAATTGGGTGTTTGAAGTTGCTACCACTTTGGAGTAAATATAATTAGTTATGGGAGCTACATTGTTACCCTTAGAAGTTATTGTTACTACAAAGTGGCAGATGGAACCCGTCACATATTGCATTTCTACTATGAAGTAGCAAAAACTACCGCAAAGTCGCAAAACACTGTTCGTTTAAAGTTCCCGCCATAACCCTTGACATTGACCGATTCCAAACGGTTTGTGTTTCAGCACGAGATGTATTTCAAAATAGTAGCCACCAAAGAGAAACGCGGGGTGATTTTCGCGGTGGTCCCTTGCAAATGGGAGAAAGTCGAAACCCTTTACTGGGCTAGCCATCAGCCAGGCATGTCGTTTTCAATGTTTTTATCTCGGTTTTCATCACTGCCGTACCTACTGTCGCATACTAAACAACATCCAACACCCCAAAATCACTGTCTGGTAAAAAATACTTTATAGTAGCAAATGAGAGTAACTGGCACTATGTAGTAGCTCTTGATTCAGATTGCCAGTCAAAATTACTTTGTATGATCTATTGAGAGTAACAGAAACGTTGCCGTTACTTCGTTTTCTACCAAAACGCTGATGTTGTACTTTTGTAGTTCCCACGACGTGGTAAGAACTTCAATTACTACTTAATAGTAATTGCGACTACAAAGTCGTCTATTGGTAATTGAACATCGACGTTGCTACTAAGAACTACTACTTTAAAGTTCCAATAACTTCGAAGTAATTTTTATAGGTAACGCCGACTTACAAAATTACCAGTAGGCTACTAGTAAGTTACGGAACGATACAGAACCCTTTTATGGTGGGGGCTACGTAACAGCTACTAAATTGTGGAACCTTTAAGTAATTTTTACTGCAAAGTGACAAATTGAGTCGCAGTTCCGTAACGGCGACTTCGTTTAAGTTCCGGTCACCGTCGCCGTCACTTTGATGCTAGTTGGGAACTACACAATGAGGGTGATTTTTTTGAGAACCTGTACTCGAGGACCCTGTAAGAGAACCTATCTCACAAAAGCTGACATGTGCCTCGTTACACGAGTCGCAAGCGACTGAGTTGTAATTAATCTTCCATATCTACCATGGCAGACTCTGTCCACTCCCTTGCAGATAATATCAGATCATCTCATGACAAACAAAGCAAAATAAATGAACATGACTTCCCAACAAAAGGTACTGTACAACCTGCTTGGGGCTCGATACCAAGTTCTAGGCGCAAAGTTTGGAACGGCGTAACTCGCCAAATACAACGGCCTGATTGGATGGTATCCGCCGTTGCTATGGTAACCGCACTTACGGCGGTCTCAGCTCCAACTTGAAATCGAACCGTTGAACGGTAAAAGCCCCCTGACACGTAGGCAAAAAGTAAACATTGTAGCGCCAGGTTGCTCACTTCGAGTTTAACTTTATACTCGGTTCGGTTGCTATGGAAATAATTGTTGCAACAATTAAATCTATGGCAACCAAACCAAGTTTGAAGTTAAATTTGAAGTGAGCAACCTGGAGTGAAACAGTCAATTTCAGGCTGGCTAGAAGTGGTTGATAGTACACGAACGACTTCCACGGTATTTGAGAAAATGCAAGCAAATTAGGCAGGTACACAAAGGCTCGATCATACTCGCAAACGCCATTTGCAAAATAACAGTGAGTACCTAATGAAACAAACAAAATGGAAATATCTTTGAGAATCACAACAGGCGGAGGGCACGAAATGTTGACACAAAAAGTGTAATAATATTTGCACATAAAAAGTAATAGGAACGAAATAGTAAAATAGCACAGACAAAAAAAAAGCGTTCAAAAATGAGCACAACAGAATCAATGTACCTATACATAAAATCACGGGGATGATCATACAAAAACTAAATGTTTTGTGCGTGTTTTTAAAGTCGCAAAATTGGTGCAATAACAAGGACGTACTTTTAATTGACTTCAGCAGTAAATAGGTGGATCAAACCGACAGAGTATTCTCAAGAAGGACCGCCTAGCGTATACACATGTAATTTAAAAATAGGAACAATCAATGTAGTTGCTTACAAAATTGAACACAAGGTGCCCCTTCAAGAAACTGCACTCGTCTCCTCGCAGGTATAGTTTTCTCGTCTTGGTACCACTTATGTACAAAAGTAATAAAATGCTGGAGCTACCGAACGTATGTGTGCGAGTAAGACGTTAACGACTTCGCTCGTTGATATTTCCCGTTAGTGGAGTGAATCTAGTGCTGTTTTAATCCCAGAACCGTCCAAGCAAAGTTCCCCCTGGATTGAGCTGTCTGCGGACGCAAGAATTTTTTCGTTGGAGCGGTAATTAGTGTTGGAATAGCTAATTTTACGTCCAAGGTAGGAAATTTCTAATTTTATTCGTTATCTGCTGGGACAAAAACACTACGGTTTTTGTGCTACTACTGAAGGAGCGACAATCGTTCGCTTTCAAAACCTTTCGTGTATTCAATACACATAATATTATGAATATTGTACACAAAATTCCACCATAGCGCGTCCTTAAATCTGGTTATGTCCGATATAGAACAGAGGACTTCTGTGTACAGGAGTCCTCAACAAACAAATACAACTGAAGACCACCAAAATGTAAACACAGCAGGTAGAAAATCTCCAACAAACTCTTATGCTACAGCCCTCTCTCAACAACCGACCTTTACTTTTCCTACCAAAGAACAAGGCATCATTGTTGATGCATTGGAAGGTATTAAAGTGGAAGAATACATCAAAACCATTGGTTAAATTATTGGTGCCAAGAAAATATTGTTCGCATCCAGAATATCCAAAAATCGTGTTTGTCTTTATCTGGCAAATAAAACCACAGTGGAAGATTTTGTGCAAAATAATCGCTTTATCCAGATTGGTGAAAACAAAATCAATGTCAGAAAACTGATAACCCCCACTCAACGTTTGGTTTTATCAAATGTTCATCCCACTATACCCCACTCAATTATTTAAAGCGAACTGCTCCAATTAGGCTTGAAGCTTGTTTCACCAATCACTTTCCTAAAAGTAGGTATTTCTGACAGTGAGTACAACCATATTTTTAGTTTCCGGAGGCAGGTCTATTTCTCACAAACGGATGATGAAGTAGCTATTCCAGAATCAATTGTATTGAATCATGTGGATACTCAGACTACAGAGACCTCAACTAGAATCAGTATAGACACCAACATTCCCGAATCACCTTTGACGTTAGATGTAGCAGCACCAATTAATATTGACGATCCTTTCAAAACATCTCGGAAATCTGCAAAAAGACGAAAAAAGTCAAAAACCTCAAGTCAAAAATCTGAATCTGAAAGCGATTTCCCTGATACCTTGGAAGAAAAAATGGCTCCAATAAAAACTATTATAACTGCATCACCATAGACTTTTATCTTGAATTTTGATCAAATCTACAGTTTCTTTGAAGAAGTACACAAATCTCCGGACCCACTGGGTATCTCAAAGAAATAAATAATAAATAAATAAATAAGAGATTTATTTCCAACAGGCAAACCCAGTGAAGGAAATGTATTTACACAAAAAATGCAGGTAAAAGTTGCAACAAGTATTAAAATTCACACAATATACAATCAACTACAATATAACAAAAGCACCCACATTTACAAAGAGGAAAGTTTAAAAATGCAGGCTGGAGTATCAAAATGGATATCGCAGCTAGGCGGCAACTCATTGAATGTATTACAAATAAAAAAAATTGGACACCTGTATAGTAGATTGGTGCTGGGCCGTTCACAATAAAATGTAGGCTGCCGCCTTGAAGAGACGCGTGGAATGAAAAATTTCAGTCTCTCTAGTAGTGGAGGACAATCAAGATGTGAGTTGCACAATTTGGACAAAAATGTTATGGCGATCCGTTTAGTTCGGTCTCTCAGAGAGCTGACGCCAAGATCCCTGAGCAGCACGCCATGGTCATAGCCCCTGGGGGGATAAACTCCGTTCTTTTTCAAACTCAACCATTTTAGGAATCTGCGCTGCACAGACTCTAGTAAAACTTCATGACGTTGGTAAATCGGATGCCACACTAGTATGCCGTATTCCAACTGACTGCGTACCAACGAATAGTAAAGTGCCAGAAGGGCAGGAATATTGAAGTCTCTGCAGTTTCTATAAATAAAACCCAGTGTTTTTGTAGCAGATGAAACACATCTTTCAGTCTGTCTGTGAAAATTTAGCTCACTGTCGAAAATCACCCCCAGGTCCACCACCTCACTACGTCTCTCGATCGCGACCCCACCGAGGGCATAGGGAAAAACTAGGTGTTTGTTCTTTCTTGTGTATGACAACACGCTACACTTCGCTATATTCAGATGCAGGCCATTACGACTGCACCACACATTGATACTATCGACGTCACTCTGGAGTCGGTAGCAGTCAGTGATGGACTCAACTGAGTTAAAAAGTTTCAAGTCGTCCGCAAACAATAGGTATTGACATTTGAGATCAGAAATGATGTCGTTGATAAAGATTAAGAATAGGAGGGGGCCTAAGTTTACCCCCTGAGGAACACCCGATGTGGGAACAAACGATCCGGAAACATATCCCATGAACTCGACAAACTGTTGCCTATTAAACAGATAAGAATGAAAAAGGCCAACAAGATGCCTAGAGAGACCCAATTTTCTCAATTTCTGTAACAAAATGTTATGGTCAATTTGGTCGAATGCCTTGCGGAAATCTGTGTACACAGCATCTACCTGTCCGCCATGGTCGAGAACACCAATTGTGTACTGAGCAAAAGATGCCAAATTAGTGGTTGTTGATCTTCCTGGCATGAAACCGTGCTGGTTTATAGAAATGGAACTCTTGACGTGGTGATGCAGATGACTGTGAATAATCATTTCAAAGATCTTGGAGAAGTTGCTCAAAATCGATATAGGCCTATAGTTGATAATACAAGACTTGTTGCCTTTTTTAAAAATTGGACAAACTCGGGCCTTTTTCCAAGTAGTAGGAAAAACTGCAGATTTCAAAATAAGGTTGAATATATAATGAAGAGGAGCCACAAAGGAAGAAGCACAGTCTTTTATCAAGAAACCCGGAACCGCATCAACCCCCGACGTCTGTTTGTCTTTAGATTTCTTGATAGCGTTTAGGATCTCGGACTCAGAAATATGATGAATGTTCAGCACATCCAAGTCATCCTCAGTAGCCTCGAAATCATGTTGTAGAGAAGGCTGGTATACGCTGCCGAAATATGAGGCAAAAGCATCATATTAGCAAAAGCAAAATATATATAGCAAAAGTATAGGCAAAGGCAATATACTGAAGATACAGACTCGCTCCTTGACATGCTTTATAAAATCTACCCCTACTTCACCCACAAAACCATGAAAGCCAAATGCACAAGAATTCAAAACAAAATCATATCCCAACTGAAACAATTAGAACCTGTCGATAGTGAATCGGAGAGTGACGCTATTCCTGACACTCCTACTAGCTTTTAAATAAAACTCAAAACATCACACCTACCACTTACTATTTGGTAAAATGAACACGCTAATATTACAATGGAATTGCAATGGTCTATATACTAGACGCCCACAAATCGAAAAACTAATTCAAGAACACCAACCTAACATCATTTGCCTACAGGAGACTCACCTAAAACGCACCAACCAAATTAAATTGAAAAACTACACATCCTTTCGAAACGACCGAGATAATAATAATAGAGCCAGCGGTGGTGTTGCTATTTTCTCAATGTGTGAGAATATTGATGAGGAAGTACCTCTAACTACAAACCTCGAAGCGCTTGCCATCAAAATTTTGAACAAAAAATCCCTCACCATCTGCAATGTGTATATTCCTCCAAACAGACCCTTCACATATGAAGAAATTGAAGACTTGGTAAACCAACTTGATCCACCCTTTATTTTTACAGGTGACTTCAACTCCCATAACACTGTTTGGGGATCCCAACATACAGACGTCAGAGGTCGAATTATTGGAAAAGTTGTTGATATGGATAACATTTGTTTACTAAATTCACACGACCCAACTCACGTCAGCTACTCAACTGGTACCTTTTCTAGTATTGATCTATCATTTTGTGACCCTAGAACGGTAATATCTTTATCTTTGGAATGGGAGGTTTTACAGAACCCATATACATCGGACCATCTACCAATACTGATCAAATCTCTTGATCAAAATAACTCCTCCTCAATATCACCACAGGGATTTATACCTCGCATAAACCTGGCGAGAGTAGACTGGGAGAAGTATCAAGCTTTGACTTCACCAGATACTTTGAAAAATCTCCATGAAGAAAGCGTTGACCAATTAGTTACAAATTTGAACAATCTCACTTTCATCAAATAAAATATCCAAATCTGTCCCTTGGTGGAACCATGAGTGTCACGTGGCTACAAAAAATAACAAAAAAGCTTATAACCGTTTCAAAAAACATAACACCTTAGAAAACTTGATTCACCTTAAGAAATGCAGGGCAATTGCCCAAAGAACAATCAAACTAAGTAAACAAAAATCTTGGGAAAAATACGTTTCAGAATTTAATAATAACACATCACCATCAGTAGTCTGGAAAAAGGTGAAGAAAATTCTGGGGAAAAACTACCACCAAAGCATCACCACACTAAAAATCGACAACGACAGCCTCATAACAGACCCCCAACAAATAGTAGATCAAATGGCTAAAGAATTTCAAAAAAGCTCCAGTGACCAGCAATACCCCCAACATTTCATTGAGCAGAAATCAAGAACAGAGAAAAATCACATCGTAATGAATAAAAATTCCCAACATCCCATCAATGACCTTTTCACAAAATGGGAGTTTAACGAAACCCTCAACAAACTTAAAAATAAAAAAACACCAGGGCCTGACGGTATCTCATATGAAATGACACGAAACCTCCCCCAAGAAACATTAAACTATATTTTTTCCCTGTATAACCACATTTGGCAAGAAAATGTTTTTCCAACAAAATGGAGAGAGGCTTACGTTATACCATTCTTGAAACCCAACAAAAATCGTACCGATCCCTCTAGCTATCGCCCAATCTCGTTGACAAATTGTCTATGTAAAGTTATGGAGGCAATGGTTAACAGACGTTTGATGTGGTACCTTGAAGAAAAAAAATTGATTATTAACAACCAATGCGGCTTTCGAAAAGGGAGATCCACCACCGATCAATTAGTTGCCCTTGAATCTGAAATCTCCCTTGCATTTAATGCAAAAGAACAAGTGACAGCTATATTCTTTGACCTTCAAAAAGCATATGATACTGCCTGGAAGTTTAATATACTAAAATCTCTAAAAGAGTTTGAGATCGATGGGAACATGCTGTGTTTCATAGCAAACTTCCTAAAAGATAGAACTTTCAGGGTAAAACATAACAACTACATTTCCCTTGAAGTAGAGCAAATGAATGGTGTCCCCCAAGGTGAAGTTTTGAGTGTCACTCTTTTTATGATTGCAATAAATAAAATCACCGAGGCTATTTCTCCCCATATCAAAACGTCGTTGTGTGTGGATGATCTCGCCATCTACTATCGAGGAAAAAATAGAACGATTGCAAAAAGATTACTACAAAACTCGATAACAAAACTAGAGGAATGGTCATCAAACACAAGTTTCACTTTCTCACCGCAAAAAACGAAGTGTATCTTTTTTAGTCGACTTCATAAGAAGAACTCACAACCCCCAATCTTCAAACTCTATGACTCCAATATCGAAACTGTTGAGGAAATCAGATTTTTGGGTCTAACATTTGATAGCAAACTTACTTGGTTGCCTCACCTCAAAAAATTGAAGGATGATTGCTACAACAAAATGAAAATCCTGAAAACCTTATGTAATTTTGATTGGGGAGCCGATCAAGAAACCATGTTGAAACTGTACAAAGCACTCATTCGATCAAAACTGGATTATGGTAGCGTCGCTTACTCTTCAGCAAAACCAAACCTCTTACAAATGCTTGACCCCATCCAAAATACCGTCATCCGCCTTGCTTCAGGAGCCTTTAGATCCAGCCCCTCCATCAGCCTTTTATGTTATGTTGGCGAACCCCCCCTGAGCCTAAGACGGAAAAAACTAATGGTTAAGTATTGTACGAATTTGGTTAATAGCGTCGACCACCCAACACACGATTACATTTTTCCACCATTACCAACAGCCCCTCGATTAAGATACGCCCCTCCTATTATAGACCAAAGACTGAAAGCAGCTTTGAATGAAATTAATCTCACTTCAATTGCCAAACCAACTTGTAACCTTCATTCAGAAACTCCCCCATGGTCTTTAACACCCCCTGAGATCAACTCAGCATTAACTAAATATAATAAAGAAAACACCCCTAGAGATATATACAAAGGAATCCTTCGTGAAATAATCCACAATTCACCCGAACATGACCAAATTTACACAGACGCTGCGAAATCTGGAGAAAAAATCGGCGCAGCTTTTGTACATAACAATACCACTCGGACATATAAGATCTCAAACACCTGCTCCATCCACACAGCTGAACTTTTTGCGATACTACAAGCGGTAAAATATCTTGAAAACCAGACCAAAACAAAATTTCTGATTCTCACGGATTCCTTGAGTTCGCTTGGGAGTTTATCCCAGTATAACTCATTGAACCCGCTGTCACGAGAAATCCAGGAGAAGGTTAATAATCTTGAACTAGCCGGCAAAACAGTTGTTTTCATTTGGGTGCCGTCTCACATAGGCATAACTGGGAACGAGAAAGCTGATGAGGAAGCAAAGAGGGCACAAGTAAACGACACACTCTACGAACTTACAATCCTGTCAGATATCAAATCCAATATACAAAGTCTCTTTCTACCTCGATTTAAAGATCTTTGGGTACAAACCACTGGCAACAAACTGCGTGAGATCTCTGCATCTATTGGTCCTTGGCCGCTCAGAAAATCAAGAAGAGAGAACATAATCCTTTCGAGACTTAGGATAGGGCACTGTTTCCTAACACACTCCCATATCTTCAAAAAACTACCAGCTGAACAGTGTAATCGGTGTAACACTATCAACTCAATCCGGCATATCTTAATAGACTGCCCACAATTTCAGGAAGAGCGAGTCACAGCTGGCCTACCTAAAAATCTCCCTTCTGTCCTGAGCTCATCTAATGCCGACATAGCAATTACTTTTTTGAAAACAATTGGAATTTATCATCAAATTTAGGATCTACATCTATTTTTCTTAAACCGATCCGGCGCTAATAATCTTGATATTGATGCGCCTAATCCTGAGTGAAAAAAAAAAAATAATAAATAAATAAAATGCTCTGCGCAACCTATGAACATTGAACAGCCTAAGAGCGTGTGGCATAGGGGCGCATTTCCCACGACGTGTCCGCTCACAGTTTGGGACACATTATACAAAAGGGGAATTTTGTAACTATTGTTAAGATGGTATTCTTCATGATTACGACTGGAACCAAGATTTTTAATGATGACAAAGACTCTATTAGATGTTTTTCATTTCAGATACTAAGAAGCACTCTCGGCGGTTGCAGCCCGTGTGATATTCAGAAAAAGCTCCTCGTTTTTGCAACAATAGAACCTGCTTCAAAGTTGTCGTGATCTTTTCTCGTGCGGTGGCAATAAGGGTAAGTCTGAGCGGCATAAAGTTTGTTGTCAACCGTCCGGTGGACGGCTTTATTAAGCAGGGACTAGTATAGATGCAAGGCAGACGTTTTATTATACGTGAAGCTTTACGAAGCGACCGATGATTGGCGCTGGCTATACCCACTGCTACCACTACTTATCCGCTTCACTTTGTTTGTTCACTCGCATTTCCTAAGTACTTCCGCTTAATATCTACGAGCTGTGTGTTTAGTTCAAAGTGCAAATCGATATATGGGAAACGCGCTTCATTAACGCGAGCGGGATTCACCCTTTGAGTCTGGGAGAGAGCCCCGGACAGTCTGAACGCGGAAATGGATGGGAATAATTCTTTCGCGGCGCAACGTCCCGGACCTGCTGGGCCTCGCCCGGCATGGTGCATCAATCCTCGTACGGCCGTAAAGCTTTGTGTGATGAAATGATTTGGTGCGATCGGCCCCCATTCATCTCCTCTCGCCGAACCCATTGTTCCACTTACAATTCCGGTCATCTGCGGCCCCCGCGCCGACGACGCGTACACCTACCGCCGTTATTTACAAATTTAATTAAATCTGAGGTCAGGGGCCGGTCGGGCCGCCGGCCGACAGGACGAGGGCACTTTACCATTTGGAAATCGAGTTGGAAATTTTTCCAAATTGGGCACTAATCGGGATGAATACGTCTGATTAAGTGGGCTCTCGGCGGCCGGCGACGAGGATAGTATGCTGAAACAAGAAGCTGAACTTTGTATGGTGCCAGTTGCCAGTTGCCAGTGCAATTTTCTTCACGCTCGGATGCACTTTAACGTGATTAAACTTCTCTCTGGTTGATTCTCTGCAATCTGCATCAGAGATATATGCAGTGCGAAGCTTGCGCGAGTGTGATCTATGTATACGTTGCACAGCCAAACCGCAGTCACAATGGCTCTGCCATTTCGATCTTGCATCAGCTTTGATGTTGATAAAACTCGATTCGAACGCTTGCAAGGATCGTGGCAAAGCTCCTGCTGGGAGATTATTGTGTAGTGCCAATAAAACAAGCCCTCGCAACACTATTGTTATTGCTAATTATTATTGTATACATGAATCAATACCTGGTGTGCTCTATTATTGATCTGTTAAAATGCTTCACGTATTGATATTTTGACGTTTCTTTGATGTATTATAGTCACACAGTTTATTTTATCTGCTGACATAAAAGGGAACGCTCTGTGGGGAAAAGCGCTCTGCTATATCCCTCTAATGGGGAAGAGATAACTCAATTATATCTTGAACTATGCGATATCCTATTGATATCAAACTTGAGCAAGTAATGGAGCTGCTGGCATGTGCCTAATGGGGTTACCTTAACAGGCACGTCCTACTTATCTGCTTTGGACTTGTGAAATATGCAAACTTTCTTGAAGACGACTTCATTATTTGTCGACAATTAGGAACAGAGGCAGGTAGGCACCGAACTATCTATACGTTTTCTGTTGAAGGAACATAACTAGTGGAATCACAACTTGGTAGCTTGAGTAGGTACCTACTTATACAACTCAAATAAAACGTTCAAATCATAATGAGCCGAGTTTTCGTGAAGATGCAAAGAATTTCTTGGGACGAGCAATGCAATTTGTTTAGCTCCAATAAGGAACACTGTGTGGACATATTTTATAATAATTGATAAAAATACTCACTTACATATTGTGGCAAGTGTAAGGTGAACAAAATAGTGAGTTGAAGATCATCTTCGTGGTACTTAATTCTGAGATTTCATGTGGGAAAAAGACTGTCGCTTTCGCAAACCAAAGTTCAGATGTCTCCAATTTGATTAAAATGCTTGGAAAACGCAAGAATCGGCCTTGGATTCGATAGCAAGGGTTTGAATTGACCTGTCGGTTTGCAGCTGATTACTGCCCTTGCTTATTGGATGTGGACACTATTTTTTCGCACGCATGCCTTTCGGTCAGCACGCCGTCCAATGCCGTCCTAAATTTTGGTGTTTACACTAGGTACGTGCCTGTTTGCGATGTTGCGACAAAGAGGAACACTCTTGTTGGGTGTTCACCTTTTATTCTCAACGATAACTCAACAAAACAATGGGCCGTGTAAATGAGAAGTGGCTTTTGCTTTCACTTCGATTTTCCTAGAGTTGCTGAGCAAATTCTTCTTAGCAACTCCTAGCTAAAGCTTGTTGAAAACAAAAGCTATTTTTGATTCACAAGAGCCAATAAAAACAATAATGATCCACATACTGAGCTGGGCAGCCATCTTCCTATTGCTTGTTCTTGACTCCTTCATGCGGGATTTCCGGTAAGTACTTTTAAACACAAACTGATGTAACTAGTGTAATGTATCCTGGTCACGGCACCACTTCTGTAGTGTAACCCCGTTTCCAATGTTGGCCGTGATCGTCGTTGTCCATTCCCTTCCCAACGTTGTTTATCTACCTTTTACCTACGTTGTGTGAGTTCTTACCCGAAATGAGAATGTGTCGTTGGGGATGAGGTTTGATTCTTGAATGATATGCGAGTGAAATGCAAGCAAAATGAACTTTTATTGAGGATCAATTGCAAAGTTTTAAATGAATTTGTTTCTTTTCTCAAAACACCTCACAACAAGTGATTGACAGTGATAAAATGACACAATATAAATAAAAGCAACAGAACACATAGCAAGAAAAATCTTTACAAATTATTTAGACAATGCAGGAATTCACAACAATAAAATGAACACAAAATTCAAACAACAAAACAAAATAAGCAATCATGAAACATGTTTAACTGTCAATTTGATCGCAAAGAGAAAGTGACGTATTCGCTGACAGGCACACATGGGAAGAACACGTCAAAAAAACCCATGCGTATAGCCTGGTTGATTGCTGAAAAATCCCTTCCCAAATGATCTAAACAAAAGTCAAGTGAGAATGAGTCATGATGAAATGACAGAGAAGTCAATCCAGTAATGCATTGATCAAGTCAGCGTGAATCGGTGCTTGAACCTCTTTGAAAGTTTGTTCCGTTTTCAAGTTATTTACGTTACAACCAAAGAAAACTTGCTCGTTTACGCTTTGAAGAAAACTCCACGCTCAGCAATTGATTTTACACTTTACAAACAAAAGAAGTCAAATTCATAGATGAGTGAACAATTAATAAATGATTGGTAAACAAGTAGATCAATCAGCAAGAAACAAATGGGAGATAAATAGGTAGATGAATGAACAAGAGAGAGAGGTGAGAAATAAATAAGTGGAGAAGTTGAGGTTGGTCATACTTTCAGTGAGCAATTGGAAGGAAGAAGTATCTATAACGCATTCGCCCGAAATTCCCCAGAAGTTACTTATCACAAACCCCACAAATACATACTTACATACAAAACAGAGAAATTGTTAGTAAACAGTAATCACATACAGTAAATAACAATAAATACAAGAAAATGACGGCCCCGTAGCCCAGTCGGTCGTCTGCCGTCTGTGGTGCGGATGGCGCGGGTTCGAATCCCGGTAAGTCATGGATGTTTTGTGTTTGTTGAAAAATTTGCGTATATTGTAATTCTTATGTGATAATTCACTGTTATCAATAGACGGCGCAAAAACTCCTATGGCACTGGTAAGTCGAGAAGGAGGAAATCATTAATTTAAAATTTTAATTTAAAATACAAGAACATTGAGATCACTTGGGAGTAGATAAATTACACAAAATTGAAAGCAGTGCGAAGCTCCTTGATTTGAAAGGGGAAAAACTGCGGGTTATGCAAGCATGTTGAGAACAAAAAGAACAAAGAATTTCGGGTTATGTACAATAATTTTGCGGACAAAATAGGTATCGAAATGCATGATTTTGTGAGTGAGTGGAAGCCAAAATCACGGTACAATAATCAAAGAGAACCGACCTCAAAATTGTAAAAGCGACGCACTCTCGTTGCACTGAAAATCACGTGTTTCCCACCACAGCTGATTCTTGTCTCTGTCTGCGGCTGCCGCTCGCGCGCCAGCCCAGCGCCATCTCCCTCTCCTAATGGCAAACGCTACGAACGTCAACGACCGTACCTACTTCAGGTACCAACGTACAAACAAAACACAGGGGGAATACCACACTAGTATGCAACCAACAATGCTAGGTTGTAACGTATAGGTAGTACATAACATGTACTGCCTACCTTGAAGAAATTGTTCAAGACAGCCCTAAATTAAAACGTACAAATTACAACCAATAATAATAAACAAATTCATTATCAAACATGTGATCGAAATTATCCCACTATAAACTGGGTATTTGAAGTCTTCCGCTAGTCTCTCACATAAGAAAAGTTCTTTATTCGGTGGGCAAAACACTCACTTCAATAAAGGCCTGTTTCATAATACGATCACTTCACTTCACTGATACGGTGCGTACGACGCCATCAGGACCAGGATGAACTTCAATGATACGGCCCAGACGCCAGTGCGTAGGAGGTGTGTTATCATCGTAAAGCAATACTAACTGGTCAAGCCTTAGATCGTTGTTCGTGCGGTTCTTTCATTCGAGTCGAGACTGAAGTTGCGTGAGGTATTCTTTTGACCAGCGTTTTCAGAAATGACGCTGGACTAGCTGAATATATTCCCATCGGGTCAGCCGATTAGGGGCCACGTTGGTGACATCGGGTTCAGGCAGACTTGTTAGAGAAGCGCCGATGAAAAAATGTCCTGGTGTTGACGCTGAATGATCATTAGGATCGGAGCATAAACGAGGGAGCGCAAGTTCAAGCTAGCTTCGATTTGCGCTAGAAGAGTTGCGAGCTTTTCGAATGTGAGCATTGCGTTAGGGCCCTTCACGATTAAGTGACTGTGCTGGAACAAAATTCTATTGAATAATTTCGCTAGCTAAGGTGTCAATGATTTTGATTTGGAAGTTTGGAGAATTGAAAATGTCTCCAAGTTTGCTTTGCGCACCTACAAAATTTTTGGCATTATCCAAATACAGATTCAAAATCTTACCGCGTCTAGTAATAAATCGCTTTAGCGCTGCCAGAAAAGCATCAGTAGTAGATACAATCGGACACTAATTCTAACTGAACGGCTTTTATATTGAAACAAACGGAAACTGCGACGTACGACTTGATGGTGCGTTTACTTCGTCTTGAACCATCTTTGACGAGTATCGGCTCCGCATAATGAATTCCGGTATTAAGGAATGGACGATTTTGAGGCACTTGAGACTCCGGTAGCTTAGCCATTATCGGTTCCGAAAAGCTAGGTTTCTTCTAAAGCATGCCAAACATCGATGTATGACCTGTCGCATGGCGCTGCAATCAGAAGGTGACCAGTAGACTTGAAGAACGTTAGCCAGAGTGGCCTGCAGTCCGGCATGCAAATGTTCGAAATAAACTTGACAGGTTATCATTTTTGTAGCGTCGTGTTTTCCGGGAAGAATTATTGAGTGTTGCGTCGTTCAGGCAGTAGCGAATGATCAATGTCTTGTTCAGAAATGACGGGAAAGTGTCTTTCATGTAGTCAACTTGTTCTACAATAACGGATGGTCAAGTGATTTTGGAGGCAACATGCCTCTAGAAGCACAATCCGCAGGATTTTGTTCTAAGCGAACATCAGGAACCACCTATCAGGTGCAGTTTGGGAAAAATATATTTTTATCCTTCTTGCCAGCACTGGCCATAGGAAATCTGCCCTTCATTATGACCACTGTTACATTCAGAAAAATTTCAAATCGGACAACACAAATAGCCAGACATTACCGAAATTCGAACCCGGAGCGTTCATGGCCGTAGGCAGCCACTCAACCACCTGCGCTACGGGGTCGTCTTTAAAGGTAACATGCCTCGAGAACCACAATCCGCAGGGTTTTGTTCTAAACGAACATCAGGAACCACCTATCAGGTGCAATTTGGTCTTGAATGTGACTGACGCGATAAGATACAAAGGTATTTAATTCATGGGCCGACAATTCCATCCAAGACAAAGCTACGGTTGAGTCTGACCAAGCAAAGGAGTTATCGAACGGAGTTCTAAATTCACACGTGGAGATCACCAATGACATGAGATCCGATAGCAACACTGCCGCGCATAATCACAGCCGAGGAAATGTCAACGTTTTAAGGGAGCCACTTTGGTTTAAGTACAAACCAAAGAAGTACCTACAGTGTTGTCGCACTGAATCCATCGAATATAAATCACGGCAGAGTAGTCAATGCACGCTGTAGCAACCAACAATGCTAGGTTGTCACGTATCAATAGTACATGACAATACCTACTTGGAGGGATAATCGAGGTCAGGGTGAACCAAGTTGGATCACTTAAAGTGTTTGGAATTTTTTTGAAAGGCGAACGCAATGGTTCACAATGATGAACCGTTTCTTTTATGGGTTGCGTGTGGGAAAGTTGCGTTTTTGACGACAGCTGTCACTTTTGGGAAAGAAATTCCGTCATTTGATCAGTACTTCATGAAAATAGGTCAGTGTCATGCGCGGATATCTAGGTGAGGTGCCGCAAGGACGTGGTCACGGTGGCTTGGGCACCAAAATCGCAAGGGTCTTCTGAAAGTTGGCGGCGTACCTAATAGTCGAATTTGTCACAATCTCCGGGCGGCGGCGGCACCTGTAGCAAAGCGAATGGCAAATTGAATGGACTCACTTTTATTTAACACAATAACGCGAGTTTTGGCACGCAAACTTTTTGAAAATAATAATTTTCGAACTCTTCACGCGCAAATCCAACTATGATTACCTACAGCACCGGCGCCGCCGAAACGATCTTTGCTTCCTGCAGAGCTTTGAGTGGCTTCTCGGCTGAAGCAGGTTGAAGGTCTTTCTTGCCTTCTGGTGGCGAAATAATTCTACCATAATATTATAGAAGATAGAATAGATTTAGCAAATTGCTCGAGCTTACTTCTTCGAAGTAACTTTTTTGTTCTGTTTCCACGATCGTTTGTCACGTCTGAAGTCATTCTAGTCATTCAAGATAACTAGCTAGCTTGTTTAATTATCCGCGTTCTATTTATATAGCTCCAGTGTATTAGAATTTTACCATATAGGTATATATGCCTCACATCACGTCGCAAATGTTTAACAATTGCTTATCGCAAGACGTAAACAGGTGACAGCATGAATAAAGGACCCGAGAAGTGGTGTCTCCTCGGAAGAGCGGTTGCAGTTAAAGTGAATTGCGAGCTTCTGTTTCAGGGACCATTTCGGAATTTATAGTTGCTAGTTGAATGAGAAATTCATTACATTGTACGAACATCTTCAGTCGCGCTAGCATAATAATTGGGTGGGCATATAAGTTATTCAAAACTTACTCCTGCTTGTCTAATTTTGCAAGTGGCATTAATCATGCAGCTATGTCACACGAACAACAAGAAGCTTGCATATTTTAATGCTCTCGCAGGGTATGCTGGTGGCATGTAACCGAATTCCATCAACCACATAACAAAGTTGCTTCAACAAAATGATGTTCGATTAGTTTTCGGGACTAGCATTGGTTGAAAAGTAGCCAGGGAATTCAAGTAGCCAGGGAGTTTATTCTACTGACACCGGACCAATGGAAAAGAAATTGTATACATGATGTTGATTTTCCGTTGTTCTAGGCAGATGTCAGGTTTTCCCTTTGCGAGTTTACTAATGATGATAGACAAATGTCATGTAACTACGACAAGAGACTGTCAATGATGTTAACTGACGAGTCGCAAAAATTGGCATTCCATTGAGGAATCAACAATCACACCAACAATGGAGCATGATAAAAATGTTAATGGTTATGGAAATGGTTTTTCGTTCTCCCTAGTACATAACTCTCACTTCGATTACGTTCATTGCAAAGTTTAGTTCAGATATGAACCTGGAATGCACCTTTTTGTAGGGTAATTTCTCTGTATAGGTAGTGGGATGGTTTCAACAGTTTTGACGTACATTATTTGACGATTGACACTGTTGGCATTGTAATGATGTTGCTCCAGAGGAGAGTAATGATGTGACAGTTGAACAACATGGCACGATTTCCGCTTCTATCATCACATTTACTCCCGAAAACGTTCATAACTGTCAACATCATTGCAACGTATCCGTATCTAAGAGCACTCGCGAAAAATTGTCTAAAGAGTCTGCGAAAAATTGCCTAAGGAGTGCTGTGACATTACATTGACATTTGCAAATGGTACAACACAACTACTCTGACGCTCAGTAATGTTGTCGATGTTTGTAGTGAAATTTTGGTAAATTCGACAAAAAAAGCTCAGAAACAAGGACTCACATCAAAACACGGACTCTTTCTGGAGGTCTGGCCAGAAGGTCTGATGGAAGTATTATGGATTTCGTAAGAAACAAGACGCGACAAGAAACCCCGGTAACCGACATGAAGTGTGCTTTGAAGAACTGAAAAAGCCCCTTTCTCAAAATGTTAAGCCGCTGAAAATTGCAAATGAATTGTGAGTACCCTTTAGACGTGTTTTGCCACTTCAGCTTGCCTATTTTTGTGAAATTACGCCTTCAACGTCTGGCCCGCCCTGGGAAATTTGATCAAAGTGCCGTCGAATTTGAAATAGATCCTGGGTTTGTGGTGTCTGGTAGACGCTCAAAAGTCTCCTAGAGATAACAATCTAATTTCGCACGCTGACACGGTACGTTTTTTCCAAAAACACTGCTCAAATGCCCGGCTGCCTGGCCTGGAAGTGTTCTGGATTTTCAAAATCTAGGGAGTCAGATTGACGTCCCTGTCGAATTGGCCGCGCTGTGCTCCGATTTGTCTACATTTTTTGGTGAAACTTCAAGAAAAACCCCGCCGCATGGCTTGCACCAGACGACACTACGTCCCCGAAACCCCCCAGTCGACATTTCACACCAAACTTCTCGAAATTCTTCTCAAAACAGTCAAATTTTCGTCACAAAAACATACCAATATATTTGGAAATAATTCCTCAAAACGTCAATTCCCTTGCAAAATTTGAATGAATCATGAAATTTCCGGGAAGTCTTCACAAATTCGAGGCTTTTGGGAGTTTTCTATCGTCGACTTGGGATGTGGTTCGTTTGTGGAAATTCTTAAAAACATATCCTGCCAGAAAAAGACGTCTGGTTTTCGCTAATTTCAACGCCTGGTCGTTTGGTTCCCGGTGTTGAACCGAGAGGGTTGGGGTTTAATTTAAAAAGCTTTTTGCTACGTATTGAAAATATAAAGTATAAAACATGAACAGAAATCTCACCGCTGCCACCATTGTAAAAACCTGGGTGAATCTAGGGTTAATTTAAACAGCTTTCTACTACGTATTGAAAATATAAAATATAAAACATGAACAGAAACCTCACCGCGAATCACCATTTGTAACAAGCGATCGTTTAGGGGTGGTTAACACCTTTATTAAAAATATATAAAAATTTATCAACTATTCAAAATTCCAGTTTGATCGTCATTTCTAACACCAAAAGATGGGGGATGTTGGATATAATATGAGCGAAAACTGAAGCCGCAATAGAAATAAGTCAAAGAACATTTCCAAGGTCATAAATGATATAAGAATGCCATCAATTGTGAAACCGCGGGTCGGTTGATGTTTAAAATAAACTTAACAATTCAAACACAATAAAATAGGTATCAATGATAATCACTTAATCAGTATTGCAAGCTCCTGTACCTTATGTACTGCTTGGGGGAACTATAGCAGGTCGATGACCCTATATGGTCGTTCAGAATAGGGGGTGCTTAATTGTAAGGGTAGTAACGTGAACTGCCACCACTGGCTCAGCTATTTTTGATGGAGAGGCAAATCCATAGGGGGAGGGGAACAGACATCTGGAAACATCTTAGAGTTTTAATCTTGGTTGAGGTAGCGTGCATTTCAGCTCATGTATTTCAGGCTTTAACTCTTCGGGAAGGCGTTTAGATGAGTCCGGTAGACAAGGCATTCGAATCAAATAGAAACCTCCAGCTTATCACCTACTTCTATGTGAAGGGTGGGTGGTAAACAAGAGATTTCCAAAACAAACATTATATATTCAAATAAGCAAAATTAGAAAATACAATCACTGCATACGTTCACTATCAAGAGCTAGTATTGAAAACTATTTACAATAGTGACCATCCACGTGGCGTGTGAATATTAATTAAGTAAACATAAACAAACTTCAGCTATCGCTGTGAGTTTGATGACGTAAGAGAGTAATGATGTCACGACGCCATTTTGGCGTTCATCCGTCATGGCTTGTGCACATGACGTAAGTGGGGGTATGAGAGAGATACAGAGTGAGAGAGATATAGAGTCTTTAGAGTGCGTTATGGCAGATGACTCATTCTTTATCCGAGAGAGCGCTTTGCAGCGTGTTATATACTTGGGTGGACCCTACCTCATATGGTGACATCGCACTGATAAGAACTTTGATTTACGTTCTACCCTGGGTACCAACAGGGTAACACTCGCAAGAAACACAGGGGTGATATTTTTAGGACGATTGGTTTCCACTTTGACGAGGAACATCGCGTTCAGCGTGTCTTCGTGACTTCAAGTATTATTGAACATTAGCACGCGCGACGGTCAAGATTACGATTAATCACTATGCACTTCGAGCGCGTCCGGTTTTCTTTGTATGTACTACCGGAGTTTAATTGATTTACTCGCGCGCGTTTTCTAACAACAATGAAATTGTGTAATCATGACCACTCAAAATTCGGGAATTTCACGGCCGTGAGACGCAGGCCGGGACCATCCGAGGTGCCAAAATTAAGTTCTTTTCAGTTAATTGACTGTAAAATAGATTATTATTGAAATAACCGGGTCGAGCCGCGGTTCGCGACGCAAGTCACGGGTCGAGTCGCCAGTTGAATCCCCGCTATCTTCTCTTCAGCTTCTACTTATAGACTCGTCTAATCTCATAATCCCGTGGTCTAACGGACCAATCAGCGCGGACCTTTTTGAGGAGGAAGCGTTCCCACAGTAGGGATGTAACTAATGCCTTAGCAATAAGGCTGTTCACTTAGCGAGCCGATAATTTCGGGGTCTATCTCAAAACGAGTCAAACGGTACGTGACATTTTTTTAGCTTATTTCCCAATATGATTCACAACTTTCCGGTCCTTTGGAATATTTAAAACCAGGGCAATTTTCAAACCAAAATTAATTTTCTCTCTCTTTCCTTATTTTGAAATATAATTCAACAGTCACATCGACGCTAACCCTTAGGCGGTAGGTTAGCGTGAAACTCAAAAGTAAAATACAAGGCACAGGGCTGGACTAGTCTGGTTTGCCACACCGGCAGCGGTTACATTAGGGTGACCAGATTATCGGTATTCCATTTTCTGATGTTATGGAATTGTTTCGCACTCACGAGCCAGGTTCGAATCGTTTTAAAGCTCCGCGCTGGTCTACATTCAGCATCATATCGTATCTTTCTCGTTGATTAACACACACACGCGTCCACTCTCTTCGTATTTTTTTAATTAAAAAAAAAGTAAAAACGGACACCCCGCTCGCCGTAATATAAATTAAAATCAGTCCGAGCGCGAAAACCTAATACCCGTCGCTTTGACGCGCAAGGAGAGAAAAAACCGCGCGTCGAAGAAGACCCCGAGAGAAATATGCTTTGAGCACTTTTAAAATTTGATTCTCCGAACGCCCAGCAGCATCAGCGGCGCGATCATTGGGGGCTGCTGATTCCCGAGCGCGGCGCTCTCTCGGAGCCCATAGCTGTCACTCCGTAAGACACGTTTGAATTTTAACAGAGAGGCGAGCGAGAGAAAAATCTCACGCGAAAAGTGTGAGAAGCGAGCGAGTGGCAGGAGCTCGGATTTCGTGTGATGCCGCGCCATTCCCGGTTTGAACCCGTGCACCCGGAGCGAGTTCCGCCGAGTGCGATTGTGTGACCTCGCATTTAAAGCGGCCACGCAAACAGGCCGACCCAATTTGCGGCGTATCTCTTCCCGCACCTACCTATATACCCAGAGCCGGACTGGTGGAAATTCGGGAAACCAGACACGCTTTGCGTCGTTTAGGCAGTTGCGGATGAATGTCTTGTCCAGAAATAACGGGAAAGTCTCTTTCATGTGGCCAACTCGTACAAGTGCCACCATAACGAATGGTCAAGTGATTTTGAAGACAACATGCCTCGAGAACCACGATCCGCAGGTTTTTGTTCTAAGCGAACATCAGGAACCACCTATCAAGTGCAATTTTATCTTGAATGAGTCTGACCAAGCAAAGTGGTTATCGAACGGAATTCTGAATTTTCACGTAGAAATCATCAATTACATGAGATCTGATAGCAACACTGCCGCGCATAATTTCAGCCGATAAATTTTGACGTTTCAAGGGAGCTACCTTGGTTTTTGGCGCGAACATACCGGCCCCCTTGAAACATCGTTTCAAAACGTGGTTAGTCATCAGCCGGAAGGGGGCACAATTTCCGAACAGCTCGTTCAAAGATTCCGTTCTTGGCTTTAGCGGAAGCTATGGTGCTTGTGAACGCGGCTACCGAGCATGCATTACTCACGCTGCTTGCAAAGGAATGATACTATTACTGTCAGACTCTTACGCGCAAAGAGAGTGAAGTGAGTCCGTTAAAGGGGGGGGTGGGGAGGCACCAGACACGCTTTGCGTCGGTAAGGCAATTTCGAATGATCGATGTCTTGTTCAGAAATTACAGGAAAGTCTCTTCCATGTAGCCAACTCGTACCAGTGCCACCATAACGAACGGTCAAGTGATTTTGAAGGCAACATTCCTCGAGAGGCACGATCCGCAGGATTTCGTTCTAAGCGAACATCAGGAACCACCTATATATCAGGTGCAATTTTATCTTGTATGTGACTGAGGCAATTGGATACAGAGGTGTTTCATTTATGGGCCGACAATTTTATCCAAGACAGAGCTACGGTTAAGTCTGACCAAGCAAAGTAGTTATTGAACGGAATTCTGAATTTCCACGTGGAAATCATAAATGACATGAGATCCGATAGCAACACTGCCGCGCATAATCCACCTTTCCCATCAGGGAAATCACTTGCGCGCATACCTGTGAGCGCAAATTCTCGCTAGTACAGACGGCTACTACAGACCGCCAGTTGTGTCTTCACAGGTATGCGTGATGGCTCATGGGAAAGGTGAATTTCAGCCGAGAAAGTTTTGACGTTTTAAGGGAGTGATGCCAAGGGCGAACGGGACGCAGCCAGGCGGAAGGGCGGAGCCTTCAGGCTCTGGCGAAAGCGCACTCTTGATGGTGGTGGTGAGACCCGAAGCCTCGCTTGCGAACGATTTCCGCTCGGCGGTTGGTTCGGAAAGGTGGCCCCGAGAGGGGCCGATGCTTTGGCCCTGAAAAGGGCCAATGGTTTCTTGAGAGTGGTCCTGGATGGGAAACATCAGGGCGAAGGCCGTCCGCGGACGTGCGGTGCGTAGTCAATGCGGCGATGTGTGTCGGCTCAGGACTGCTGAACGACTGGGGAGAATCATACAAGCTTCGGCTTATATAGGAGCGAAGGGACGAGGGTTGGCTCCGCCTCCTTCCGGCCGGGCCGGTAACACCACCGGGTTCCTGGAAGACGGCCTTTGCACTCGTGCTTTCCGGAGCGCTTCGAGGCCGCTGGAGGAGTGGGCCTGGATCTTTGCCTGGTGGTCCGAGTGTTTGGCTGGCTGGATCTGGTGCTGGTCTTGTGAAGAAGTTCTCGGGCGCCGATGCGGGATGGGCAGTCCGAGAATGACGTAGGCTGCCAGCGTACCGTTGCAGGCGTTCGTCTTGCTTGGGCTTACGGCCGGAGCTTTGAGCACGGTCTGGTGCCGGAATTTCTTCTTGACGGTGGTTTGTCGGTGCGGTCGACGGACGTCGACGGATTTCGTCTTCTTCTGGTGTTTCGGCGAAGGTGTTGGTGTCAAGTTCGGGGCTTCCTTCTGGCGGGAGTCACTGGTGGAACACGAGACGCAAGCCCGGACGTAGGCGGTAACGTCTTGTCTCATTCGGCGCCAGTTGTAGGACTGCTGGATCCGTGAGAGAGTTTCCTGGTGGTCGGAATGCGCTGGCTCCTGCGTGTCATGACAGGCGTGTATGACTTGTCGAGCCATGCTCCGGGGCACCACCAGTAGCTTCCCATGTTGAGTGCGGCGCCAGAGGATGTTCTCTTCCACAATATAGTTCTCCAGCAGCCGCTGCGTGTGTGGATGGAACGGCTGGTGGCGGCGCCAGGAGGAGAACGCTGTGACTTTATGCGGCAGGTAGAGGTGTACGCATTGCCGGTTGAAGTCGATGTGGGCGTCTGTCTGCTGCAAGAACGGCAGCCCGAGAATGCAATCCTCCTGTAGATCGTCCATCGGCGAGAAGGCCACGAACGTGTGGTTCGTGCCCACGCGTACGGCCAGAATCTGGTCGTGGTAGCGTGTGATGATTGTTGAGCCGAAGGTTAGCTTCGCTTGGGCCGTCCGGGGGGCGGAAAGGTCCTGAAGCAGGTCGGCTCGGATGATGTTGTTGCCGGAGCTGGTGTTGAGCTGGGCCGAAACCTGGATGCCTTTCACCTGCAGCCGTATGCGGGGCGATAGGCTGGCGGCGGCGAAAGTACCCAGGCTGATGTCGGCGTCGGAGATGGTGTTGAGGACCATCGGCGGTGCTGGTTCTGGCGTCGGGTAGTCCAGGGACGGAAGCGATGCGTTCCTGGGTGCCGCTGCTGACTCCAGAAAGGGGTTTGTTGTTGGGCGCCACTCGTCGTCTGAAGCGAGGAGAAATGAATTCGTCGATGAGAACTGAGACGTCCGGTTCTCGCTCGACTCCTCGGTGATGCTCAGGGCGTCGGTGGATTCCTCCGGAACTGCGGTTCCAGAAAAGTCCCACGTTGGGCCCGCCATGATGCCAAGGGCGAACGGGGCGCAGCCAGGCGGAAGGGCGGAGCCTTCAGGCTCTGGCGGAAGCGCACTGTTGATGGTGGTGGTGAGACCCGAAGCCTCGCTTGCGAACGATTTCCGCTCGGCGGTTGGTTCGGAAAGGTGGCCCCGAGAGGGGCCAATGCTTTGGCCCTGAAAAAGGCCAATGGTTTCTTGAGAGTGGTCCTGGATGGGAAACATCAGGGCAAAGGCCGTCTGCGGACGTGCGGTGCGTAGTCGATGCGGCGATGTGTGTCGGCTCAGGACTGCTGAACGACTGGGGAGAATCATACAAGCTTCGGCTTATATAGGAGCGAAGGGACGAGGGTTGGCTCCGCCTCCTTCCGGCCGGGCCGGTAACAGGAGCTACCTTGGTTTTTGGCGCGAACATCCCGGCCCCCTTGAAACATCGTTTCAAAACGTGGTTAGCCATCAGCTGGAAGGGAGCACAATTTCCGGACAGCTCGTTCAAAGATTCCGTTCTTAATTTGAGCGGAAGCGATGATGCTTGTGAACGTGGCTACCGAGCATGCATTAATCACGCTCCTTGCAAAGAAATGATACTATTACTGTCAGGCTCTTACGCGCAAAGAGAGTGAAGTGAGTCCGTTGAAGTCGTTAACTATACCCAGGTTAAAACTGCGCGGAGCTTTGATATTGGCGAAGTCGTTCACTAAGTTTGGGAGTTGCACTTTCTGGAGTGACTTCATTATTGTGCGGGACTGGCCATATGCAGAACCAAATCGACCCAATCACTTTTGTGAGTGTAAAAGCTGTATTACAAGCTTCAATTAAATATATTTTAGAATCAATTTTTGGACTTCTTCAAGGAGTTCTTCAAAATGTTCTTCGCTATTTGGACCGCGCGCTCTGCCATTTCATTGAATTGGGAATAACGAGGACTCAAAAGTTGTTAACGTCATGTCTCAATCTTTTGCAAACAATTGGAATTCCCTGCTCGCGAATGGCATGTTGTCGGAAACCAACTCTTCAGGAACTATATTGTTGTAACATATATGTGTACTTATTGTATTATTATTAAACCTGTGACTTATCTTCATCTATGTTATATAGTAACAAAAGATTAATAATAGTATTTTTCGATACAAGAGCGCGTTTTCAGGCTCGAAGCCTTGTTTGCCATCATGAGGCGTAGCCGAATGCTGCAAAAGAGGCTGAGGGCCTGAAAAAGCTCAGCGCTCGTGTGTCGAACGACGTTTTTCGTAATCGTTGCTTAAATTGAGAGAAAACTTGAATTTCTTGTAAATTTTGACACTACCTTGACAAATGTCAAGCTAGATACATAAACTGCAAAACTGATATTTTTGATTATGTATTACTTTGCGCGTTATGTATCCATGAAACGATTACGAAAAATCATTTATTATTCATTCATTTATTTATTTAACTCCATTTCTTGCAAATACCTCTCGAAATTTTGAGATGATGGTTATTATGTTCTTCTTCTCTAGTTTGATAATCTCTAGCCAGTTGGGAAAATAGTCTATGATAATAAAAAAATCTCTATCTTTGAATGTGACAATATCTGTAGCAACGTTTTGCCAGGGTCTTCCTGAAATTTCATGATTGATTATAGTTTCTTTTGTGTTATTTCTTCGGAATTTCTGACAAATTGAGCACCCATTGACTTTATTTTCAATATCTTGTGATATTCCCGGCCAGTACAAGCTTACTCGCGCTCTCGCTTTGCACTTTTCAATTCCTTGATAGCCATCATGAACTTCCTTCAGGAATTCCTCCTTTAGTTTCAATGGTATGACCAACTTGTCACCATTAAAAAGCAAGTCGTCGTCAGTAGTTAGTTCATTCTTGAGTTTCCAATACCTGATGGTATCTTCAGGCATTTTAGATTTCTCCGTCGGCCAGCCTGTTTTGCAAAAATTCATAACCTTCCTCAGTACTCCATCCTCGAGTGTTGCATCCTTAATTTTGCTTCGCTTCTCGGGTGATATTGACAAATTTTTTGCAATACTATGCAGAATCGTTCAGGATTGTCTTGGACAGGATCTTTTAGACGCTCTTGAGAGGGTGTCAGCTATGAACATTTGCTTACCGGGGACGTAGACAACATCTAGGTTATACTTAAACAATTTTAAAAGCATTCTTTGCAATCTTGCTGTGCAGCTTGTTATTACTTTTTTCATTATTGCAATCAAGGGTTTATGATCAGTTTCAATTTTGATTTTATTGTTCCCATAGACGTAGTAATGGAGTTTCTGCAAACTAAAGACAATTGCCAACAATCCTTTTTTGATCTGGGCCATATTTTTCTCGCTTTTTGTGACCGATCTTGACGCGTATGAAATCGGATGTCCATTCTGTAGTAAGCAGCAACCCATTCCATATAGTGAGGAATCTGTTTGTATAGTAACAGGTAATTAGGGATCATAATAGACCATTGTCGGTGTTTTGCATAGAGTCATCTCCAGCTCATCAAAAGCTTCTGGTGTTGTTCATTCTAATGCCATGCAGTTTCCTTCTTGATAAGCTGTCGTAGAGGAGCATTAGTTTTCAATATGTTCTGAATGAAGTGATGCAGGTAATTTATCATACCAAGAAATCCTCTGATGTCTTCTTTGTTTTTAGGTACTTCCACTTTTTCGATTGCTCGTACCTTTTCTGTGTCAGGTTTTAGTACATCTTTTGACACAATGTGTCCCATGTATTTAACTTGGTCGACTTTAAATTGAATTTTGCTCTTGTTGAACTTGACGTTGTTGTTTTTAGCTGTTTCTATTACCTTCATCATGATTTCGTCGTGTTTTTTCTCTGTGTCAGCTGCTATAATTAGGTCATCAAAAATTATGTGAACACCGCTTATACCTTCGAAAATTCGTATAACCTCTTTTTGAAAAATTTCCGGTACAGCCTCAATTCCGTATGACAATCGCAAAAACTTGTATCTACCCATAGGTGTATTGAAACAACACAGATCAGAGCTCTCTATCTAGCTTCACATGCCAGAAACCTTGGCTTATATCTACGACAGTAAAAATCTTCTTACCGCTCAATCTTGATGTGATGTCTTAATTTGTCGATATCATGTAGTTATTTCTCTTCATTGCTTGATTAAGGTTCTTTGAATCCAGACATAGCCTAAATTCTCCATTCTTATTTTCGACGATAACAAGACTATTTACCCAGTCAGTTGGATAGTCGACTTTTTCTATGATGTGGTTTTTCTCCAGCTGGTCCAAAGTTTTCTTTAATGTTTCTTGCAACGCAAGGGGTACTTTTCTGGGAGGATGAATAACGGGTTTTACGTCTTTGTCAATTTCTTGGTGATGTTCTTCCGTCATGCATCCAAAACCTTGAAAAACAACACACTGTTTTTAGCATATATGTCATCGACCGATTCTAGTTTTACATTCTCACAGACTCTCTTCAACAAACCAAATTTTATCGAGCTATCTAAGCCCAACAACGGTTCTGAGTTCTGAGTCTACTTTAGCAATCACAAATTCAACCTGTGAGACCTTTCCATTTCCATGTCTACAATCAAGTTTCACTTTCCCTACCGTCTCTATTTCGTGGTTTCTAAAACGACAACAAAATAGTTTTTTCAATTCTCAATTTTTGTGTTTGGAATTTTCAAATGTGAAATGTACCTTGCTGGAAGTATGTTCACTTCGGCCACACTGTCCAATTTAAATTGAATATGTGTGTTTAGGATCTTTAAATTTGTATACCACCTAACTTCGTTTGTTTTTCTCACTTCCGATATAAAAACCTTCTTGAGCTCTTCAAAATCCCCGTCGCTTTCCTCTTCCACAACTTCCGTGATTTTCTTTTTGGATCCTCTTCTATTTCAACATTGCCCCTTAAAGTGATTCAGTTTCCGGCATAACGAACAGGTCTTCCCGAAGGCAGGACAGTTCCCAAAACTATGAGACCTTCCACCTTTCACCATTTTCCACAGATACGTGTTGACTTGTAGTCGTAGCACTTTGATGGTGCTATCGTGTTTCACCCTTGCTTCGTGTTCTCTGTACCGCTTCAATACTGGCTGTACCGGCTGCATTCATAATCGATACTTGGGCTTTACTTTGTTCGGCTGCAATGCACAGTTCCACAGCTTTTTCCAGTGTTAACTTGGCGTCTCGCAGGAGTCTTCTCTGTAGTTCTTTATCATGTATACCGTAGACAATTCGGTCGCGTATTAGGCTGTTTTTTATTGTTCCAAAATCACAGCTGTTTGCTTTTGTTTTAAAATTAGTCAGGAACTCTTCGAAAGTTTCCTCTTTCCTCTGTATAATCAAGTTGAAATTGTATCTTCCCACACTTACGTTTTTCAAAGGAATGCAGTACTTACTTGGCAAACTTCTCGACTACTTTTTCAAATATCTTCTTGTCGTTGGGTTGCGACCATTCGAAGTTCTCCATTAATTCCTGGGCGTCTTCGCCTATCAAATTGATAAGGATCGCAATTTCCCTTTCGTCTGGTTTTTTGTTTAATCCAGCGGCATGCAAGAAATTGTCGAAACCGTTGAACCACCGCGGCCAGTCCACTTTCGGATTACATTTTATTTTCAAGGTGGGCGGTTTGTTCACAACATCCATCGTGTGGCTTTATTTTGTACTTCTACTTACTTCTGACACCATGTAAAAGCTGTATTACAAACTTGTATTAAATATATTTCAGAATCAATTTTTAGACTTTCATTTTTAGTATTTTACGACGGTGACATTCTAGGTTATCTTGTCATGTTGCAGTGCTGTCAACCTCTACAATTTACAACAGTGAGGTATTGCGGAAATTCAGACAGTCACACAGGGTCACGAATGGTATCATGTTAATTCTTAGAATAACCCTGCAGACCTCGTTCCAAGGGGCGTAACTCCGTCTGGTTTGCGTCATTCACAACTGTGGTGGTCAGGTCCAGCATGGTTGTCCTATAACAAACTCCTTGGAACTGAGTCTTCCAGTACATCCGATATTCACTTTCCGGACATGAAACACAAATGAAAATGAAGTTATTTTGAGGAAATGGGAAACAAGCTCTCAAAAAAAGTGTGCAAATCGAAACATGCAGCAATATAACCGCACCATGTCACGCTGATTTTCTTTTTTAACAACTCACGATACTAGAGGCCTGCAGTCAAAGCTTGATTTGCTTGTTACAATTATTCGAATAAAAAAAACATAATTTCCAAGAATTAAGCGGGTCAAAAATTCCGCATTTGTGTTGAACCAACGTGAGTACTACCTCAAGTTTGCCTTTTGTGTCGCTTGTTCCCACCCTTCGCTGGTCTTTATTGGTTACCGCCGAGCCGGCCTGCCTCAAATCAATGTGCCGTTAAATTAAAAGAGACTTGAGGCGTTTTGGTCTCCAACAGACCGAAGTAGGTTCTCTCACCATTCTGGTCAAGTTTCAAAGGCTGACATTCGTGATTTTTTGTGAAATCACCAACCCACCTTTCAGGAATGAAAGAATGAGCCTCACCCATTTAAATTTGCAAGAAACTCTAAGAATCGGGTATAGATTTTGGAAAATCGACAACCTAACAAACAGAGGCGACCGTTGACGGAAATTTGAAAAGATATCCCCTCAAATCCTGTTTGTACTGAAAAAAAAAATTGGTACCCCCACGTTAGGGTTTTGGCATAACTTACTCGTATTACCGAAGTCTAGAAAATCACGTATAGCTGACGCATAGGTATAAGCACAAAGAGCATTCTCCAACCTCTTGAAAAACTTGATTATATCCAATAAATGCATACTCACCAAGTCGAGCACCAAGTGATTTAGCGTAACTGGCAATAGTGGCAATACGTTAAAGAAGATCGAGTTGGCGCCGATCAGAACAGGCCTCCTACTGCCGCTTTTCTACGGCCCTTCACGAAAGACACATCGGCTTTAATAGTGACTAACATTGCACACGCTATATCTGTATTTCCCTCTGCCACATTACTCTCAATAAAGTCATATTTGAAGGGCAAAGGCACAAAACAGGTCAAGTTTTCAATCCTTGTTCCCCGGTTATACCGCATCTCTCCCCGGCACACAGAGACACGGACGACAGAATTCCGATAAAATCCAGCATGGGTAGGTATATACGCCGGCAGCAACCCGGCCGGGCTGCACACAATTCGAACGAGAGAGAGATGTGCTGGAAGCGGAGAGGCAGCACACGGGACGTGAATAACTTCCCCCTTTCGAGAGGACCTCTTGATAAATTAGTCTTCAGTCTTAGTTTTCTGCGGATTCCGGTCAAATCGAATATCGCCCCTCCGTTCGTTATAATTCGAGTGTGGGAACAAACGATCGCTCTTGCCGCTCTGCAGTGTTCCGCTCTTTTTCACGTATCCATGTGTAATCCCCGAGATGGAAGTTTAGTGGTTTAGTTTTCCACTGGATCTCCGCCGAACGCCGAGAGAACATCAAGGTCCCTGGACTTTTGTTTTTTATCAAGTAGCTATCCGAATCGATTGCGTATAGACCAGAAAATGTAGGTAGTAATCGAAAGAATATTTTTTTTTGTTTTTATCAATGATAATTAAAACAAAACAACCGCAACGACGAGAACAACGACAACGGATACGGTGATAAGCTCATCACGATACCATCATCGTAATCAAGGCCATATTTTAATTCATCTATCCTTGCAAAAACGTAGTTGCATATCTTAAGATCTGGACTGGAAGAAAAGGTTTCATGGCTTGTATGAGTACGAAATTTTGTAGGTTTGATGTTATTGAAGAGTTGACGAAAGTATGCAACAATCGAGTCAAAGTCTAGAACATTGTGCGATTCAATGAAAAACTCGCTAGGAATTCGTGAAGGTTGGCCAAAAACCAATTCAGCCATTCAGCCAGCATTCAAGAATGTCTTTCACGGTTGCTCTGAATCTTAGCTGAATCATCTGTTTCTCGAGCTATCATTGCTGATTTCAAGGTGCGGTGGAAACGTTCGATAATCCCATTAGTCTGAGGATGGTAAGATGTTGTATGAATTCCATATGATCCTGGAGGTGAGGTGTTGTTCTCGGTCTCGCAATACTCTTCGAAGACTGTTGAACGAAAGGGAGGTCTACGTCGCTTCGCTCCTCGTGCTTCAAAATGACGCGTCTGACAATACCGTGACCGGACAATTCGTCGCGGACAATTTGTCGCGGACAATTCGTCGTGGACAAAACAATTCGTCACACGGACAATCAGTCGCTTTTTTTTTACCCTTTGCCTTGGTTTTACTAACCCGTTTTGTGTTTTCTCTTGCTTTTAGAGTTATAATGAGCCTCATACCTTACTGTATTATTCAAAACTTTTGAGCACCCTAGTTTTTTTATGTCTTTGAACCTCTAGTTAGTCCTTTTGCATTACTCCGCGCACTTCTAGTAGTGCACCAAGCTTCCAAAACTCTAATTCGGAACCCTATCGAGCCCCTTGTGTCCGCAAATGTTTTTTGGAGACCTAATCAGCCCTCCAGGTTTTTTCATGACTACCAGAATCCCAGCGAGCTCTCTGTTGCCTTCTTGTGCTATCTAGACCTCCATTGGGCCTCCTTGTGTTTTTAGTGCAGTTTAAAGCCTGTGGCGAGCCCCTTGCATTTCTCCGTGACCTTCGTACCAGTGAACACCTTTGTGTTTTCATGTCATATTCAAAGCCCTATCCTGTGGTTTTCTTTAATTTTTTCTGAGCTCTGCTGAGCCCCCTTACATTTTTCCTTGACTTTCGGAGCACTAGTGAGCCCCTTGTGCCTACATGTGGTGTTCGGAGTCCCGTCGGGCGCCTTACGTCCTCAAGTGTAATTTTGAGCCCTAATGACCCTTTTTATATTTTTCATAGCTTTCAGAATTCCAGAATCCCCCATTTTGCAAACTTCTGTTATCAAGAGCCCCACTGGACCCCAGTGTGATTTGGAGCCCTGCTATGCCTCCTTGTAGTTCTTGTGACTTCCAGAGCAGCAAGCAGCGTTGTACCATCATGTCATATTCGGAGCCCTACCGGGCCCCTTTGTTTTTGAAAATGTAATCAAAGCTCTGATAAGCCCCAGAGCTGATAGGCTTCCAGAGGAAATGCGTACCAATAAGCCTATTTTATTATACAGATCTCCAGTAGGCCCCCTTGTATCCTCAACATCGATTGAAGCTCTGTTGGGCCCCTTTTATTTTTCCGAGGCTTTCGGAGCACTATTAAAAGCCTTGTGCCTTCATGTGATATTAAGCCTTCTATCGGGCTTCCTTGCGTCCTCAAATGCCGTTATGTGTTTCATGGCTTTCAGAATCCCATTAAGCTTTCTTTCATCATCTTCTGTTATCCAGAGCTTCATTGGGTCCGCTTTTTGTGTCTTCAATGTAATTTGAAGACCTGCTGAGTCCCCTTGTGTTTTCCGTTACTTTCGAAGCACTAAGCACCCTTATACCGTCATGTCATTCGAAGCCCTATCGGTCGGAGTATTAGTAAGTCTCTTGTGTCTTCAAATAATATTCCGACCCTTGTCCCCCCCCCTGTATCTGCAAGTGTAGTTCTAATCAGCCCCGTCATGTTTTTTTCATGGCTTTCAGGGAATCAGTAAGCCTAGAGGTAAGCCCCTTTTGCCTTCTTTTGTCGAACAGAACTCCGTCGGGCTCCATTGTGTCGTCTATATCATTTGAAATCCTGCTGAGTCCCCTAGCACTTCTCCGTGGTCCGTGGGCATGGAGCTCCATCGAGCCCCCCTTGTGCCCTTATGTATCGTTTGGAGCCCTAATGAGCCTCCTTATGCTTTTCGTAGCTTCCAGGATTCCAGTGAACCCCCTTGTTACCCTACTTGCCCTCTAAGGGCCCCCTTGTCTCTTCAACGTCTTTTGAAGCCCTGCTAAGCCCCATAGAATCTTACCGTGACTCACGGAGCTTTATCAAGCCCCCTTGTGTCCTCATGTATCGTTTGGAGCCCTGATGAGACCCTTAATTCTTTGCGTAGCTTTCAGAATTCCAGTGAGCCCCCTTGTGCCGTATTGCGTTGTTAGAGGCCCTAGTGGCTCTCCAAGAGCCCCCTTGCTTCTTTTATGCCTGTTGAAGCCCAGCTGAGCCCCATAGCATTTTTCCGTGGCTTACAGAGCTTCATCCAGCCTTCTTGTTTCCTCATGTATCGTTTGGAGCCCTGATGAGCCCCCTTCCGTAGCTCCAGAATTCCAGTGAGCCCCCTTGTGCCTTCATGCTTTGTTAGCGGCCCTAGTGGCCCCCCAGGAGTTTCCCTGTTTCTCCAACGTCCTTTGAAGCCCTGCTGAGCCCCATAGAATTTCTCCTTGACTTACGTAGCTCCATCCGGCTCCTTGTTTCCTCATGCATGTATCGTCCGGAGCCCTGATAAGCTATAGTGATCCTTCGTGGGTCCCCATTGTTTCTTCAACGTCTTTTGAGACCCCGCTGAGCCCCCTCACTTTTTTCTGTGTCTTTTGGAGCATCAGTGAGTTCCTTGTGCTTCCATGTGATATTCGAACCCCTATCGGCCCCCTCGTGTCCTAAAGGGTAGTTTGGAGCCCCAATTAGCCCCCTTGTGTTATTTTCGCAGCCAGAGATCTGAATTTAAGCAAACTTCATTGAACCCCTTTGTTTTGTTAACGTTTTTTGGAGCCATTTCACATTTCCCTTGACTTTTGGTGCATAAATAGACACCTTGTGTTTTCATGTAATGTTCGGAGCCCTATCAAGCCTCCTTGTGTTCTCAAGTGAGAACCCTAATCAGCCTACTTATGTTTTTTCTTGACTCTCAGAGTACTTCAGTGAGCCCCCTCTTGCCTTGTTTTGTTATGGAGAGCTCCATTAGGCCCATTCATGTCCTCAATATAGTTTGAAGTCCTGCTGAGCCCCTTTGCTTTTTTCCCTGGCTTCGGAGCTCAATCAGGCTCTCTTTTGTCCTCATGTGTAGTTTGGAGCCCTGATGAGCTCCTATGTGTTAATTGTCCGGCCACGCATCGAGAAGTGTCGTTACTTTTGCGACGAATTGTCCGCGCGACAAATTGTCCTAGAACCTGACAATACGATGTCTTATGAAACTTGTATTATAATATACTATATTCTTCTCATCGATGTGACTTTTTGAGCAGAACCAAAGTGTGAGCATCGCCTATACATCACTTGGCGCGAAGGGAAAGAAAAGGGAGACAAACGTTTATTAGTAAGTTCTGCGGTGACCTAAATTGACGAGGGATCTAAAGAGGGAATAGAGACGAGTTTGGCCAAGCACAGGTTCTCTTGAACAGGCCCCTGCTGCCGAAAGAAGAAAAGAGAACCGGGTTGCATATGCGGATGTTTTTTAATGATACCATAATAAAACATGACAATAAAAGATCAAGAGTAAACATGATAAACATGGTCAATAAAATCATCATCAATTATTTATCACAATAAATACCAGAACATGGCTCGAGGTAAATCAACAATATCAAGAACCAGGTCCTAACAGTTGAAGACGTATATTATTTCATAAGATAACAAAGTATGGAAAGATATCTTCTTTCACAAGATACCCTTCTCCTACAAGACACGACAGCAAGTAAAAATATCCGTTGTGCCAGATATCTTTGTCTCACAGGACTCAGGCATGAATATAGAAGACAGTCGATCAGTGCAATATGTATCATAGTAAACAAAAGTATGAAGATATCATTAAAGCGATTCAACTCGACTGAAAAGAATACCACAACCATGCCCATCAAGTATGACAGCATACCTCGTAGCTCTCAAAACCACGTCACCCGTTCTACAGGTCAACGCTTTGTTGTCTCGCCAGACCCTGGCTCTCGGGGTAGTTCGGCCGCAGGTCATCTGGAAATCTTGTGGCAACATCGTTCTTCTCTTTTGTCTCTCTCAAGCTCCCAATAACAGTGACCCAAAAGCTACGTGTATTCCCTTCACTCCCCTGAATGTGATTATCCCGTTAATTGTTACAATTAATAATGTCTAACTGACCGGAAACAAAACAACTGAATCACTTATCTTCGAGCGTTCTGAAGGCACGGCAGCTATACTCGGGAAGTCTCCAACATCAGAAGAGACTTGAATCTTCTCTTTTCTATGATCTGGAACAGGAAATACCCAGTTGCTCTTGTGTTCTTCTCTTAGACATATCCCGTCATTTTTTACACTTTTTCAACCTCCTGTTACGACGGCCTCTCCCTTTTCAGGTGTATTACCAAAGCTCACGATGTTTTTCAAATATAATTCTTTATAGGCTGAAGAGCCGGTCGATTTCAGTGTCTACTTGAGGTAGGATGACTGGAGGTAAGAATTCGGTTTTTTTTTTACAAAAGTTTGTTTGATTTGCCTTGTAGGTAATTGATGTAATGTCGTATATTGCAATTTCCGTGTCATAAATATTCAAGTATTATTTATTAAGAAAAAGTCAGTTACCTCTGTCTGACTAACATCCTTCCTCGGTACTTTTTTTTGCTCTGTATACCGTTGCGTTTCTGGTGCATATTACGTGATTAATCCGCTATCAACTCCCGTGCCTTTAAGGTTAATTATTTTCTTTGTCTTCGCAGTTTGTTCCTCAGGAGTTATTTTTAGTTTAATAATGTAGTTTCTCGCGACAGTAGTTCTGATAACCTTTGTTTTGGTTGGGCGATGTGATGGTTTCCATTCAATCATGGGTGCAAAAATTCCGATGAGAGCAAGTTGAACGATTTAACAAAGAAGTGCGTCTCTTTACTGCCGGGAGTCTACAATATCCTCTGAAAGCTACCAGAGCTCAGTTTCTAAGCCGCGTCGATCTTCAATCTGCTTCAGACTTCTTCTGCTGTACCAATCGGGCGAGGCTTGATGGAGTTTATTGTCATGCCCTTCGGGCTTCGCAACGCTGCGCAGCCGCAGCAGGAAATATGAAAATTTCTGCTCAGCGTCGAGCTTGAACCGTTTGTGTTAATTTACCTTAGAAACGTCACTTATCGACCGACAATAGCTCCAAGTTGGTCCTGAGAACGAAGCAGCCATGCTGGAGTACTCTTGACCTGAAACAATCACTGAAATCTAGCGTTTTCCAGAGGTTGTTATCGCTGATTGGTTAAGGACAACGTCATTCTTTCTGCGTTAATCACGAGGCTGTTGAGAGCTCTCCAGATTTCTCAAGAAGTTAAACGTAGCAAAGAAGCAAAAATTGCGACACTGAGAATTAAGAACGTGCCTGTGTCAACGCCAGTCTTGGTTTCTCCAGACTTTGCTTCAAGATTTCCCATCCAGATGAACGCCTACAAATTTTAAGTGCGAGCCGTGTTTACACTGAAACTGACGAGGGTGAACATAGTTTACATATCAAGCACTCTGTTACCACTGGAGAGAAAATGCAACGTTCCTAAAATCGAGCTTCTAGCAGTATTGTTCGCAGTTGAGAAGTTCCGACCGTACGTTGATGGCACGCCGTTCATTGTGATTACGGATCACCATTGTTACGGCTTCAAAACTTGAAGAACCTGCCTGATATTCATATGGATACCTGCTATGATGTTAGAAGGCGTGAAGAACCTGATAATATATTGTTAAATGGTTAATATGCTTAGGTGCAGTGCAGTGTAAATGTATAAAGTTCCAATTATTTCCATCGAAAGTAATTCACATTGTAGCGTTATTGCAGTTAGGGAAACAATATACAAGAATTGTCGAGAGTGTCATATTGCTGTGGCGGCAATATGATCGGTTTATGTAGGTTTGGTGACTGCAGTGAAGTGGAAAAGCTTGGACCTAGCAAGTTTTGTCATACAACGGCACCAACTTGCGATTTACGTATTCATTGCAAACGCGCGTACCTACCTGCAATGTCAGGTGTAAACTCCTATACAGAAGTTGCCGTAAGGTACGTACCGATAAAGTTACACTAAGCTCTATGTAATTGGAGCTTAACATAGATAGCTCTAAATAGCGGACAAGATTGGGAGTTACCTACCAACTTAGTTGTTGTACTAAGGTTAGGTTGTCGCCTCAAATCCCAATTTTTGTCTTGGGTTGGATCAAAATCCGGTTGGACTTTACTATTCACGCAATCTATGAATACCATAGTTCATTGAGAAAACAAGCTTCGCCATTACGCTTAGCGCATTGTTTGTTCAGCATTCCGGCTTGTTATCTTAACTCCATTAAAGTTGAAAACTTGCCTCGGAGAATCTCCCCGTTTTCCACTGGGACGACCTTTGATACAGACTTGAATATTCGACCGGCACTATTGCTCCACCTATACTATAACTAGGACGCTCGGGAATATACCTATAGGTACGCTGCTGCAAGGATTCGTCATCATGATTTACCTTACCGGGGCCCCCTGCGGCATGTAAAATTACAAGTAAATAAAACAATCCATCACGCAAATTCCCGGTAATCCCCCACGTCATATTTAGTTAAACAAGTTATCATTCTTCTCGTCTTCTGCTCTTCATCCGCATCCATGAACAAGCGCGGAAATTTCCGAGCATCAACCATAAACTCGGCAACTCCACCACACCAGCCAGCAGAGGGGACATTTTCCAGCATCAGCAACGAGCACGCTTGACAAAATATTAATACCACTTCATTTTTCTAAATGAACACGCGCAGATTAAGACAGAGCATCGTCCCATCGCGTCCCCCCCCCACAGCCGGATATAAAGCTCTAGTGCTGGTTAATGAAGGCGCAGCACGACACAGAGAGAGCCGAGACATGGTAATCCACGATTAATAACGATAATTACTCGGAAAGAATGAAGGAGAACAGACCCGAAATATCGAGTTCCACCAAATTAAATTCAGTCGCTAATGAAAAGTGAGAGACGCGCAAACACAAGGACAGATCCTTGGAGAGTAGAGACAAGACGCGGAACAGACGAAGAGAAACGGGCAAAGGAGACGCGCGGCTTTCTAATATTTCTTAAATAAGTATATAGTCTGGGGCGATGAAGAGGAACCGGAACCTCTGCCCCTGGCTCTGCGGAGAAGAGTACGCCGAGAGCGCCCCGGAACGTATAATGTGAATGTCAAGAGTGATTTGATTATTACGCTCGTAAAAAGGAAGCCATTAAGGACGATTGTTATCACAGTCTTAACTCCGATGAAACATGACATCTGTATGTATTATTTCGACGCTGAAGCATAAAGGATGGGGCCGTAAAGCCCCACAGTTTACTGTCAGAACGCCACTACAGGGTAAAAATTGCCCTGGTGTTTGTGCGTGTAACACACCGTACATAAACTCGTTATGTGCCAAGAGAAGATTTTATTCGTCCGGTGGAGGAAGGGGGAGGCCATTCGGTGGTTCCAGTGTCAGTCGTGGAGACCACAAAAACAACAATATCGGCCTTAAGTTATTGCACAGACACATTCCTCCATCCTCCCACCTTTCTCACCAAATATCAGCAATCCTAATGTTTTTGGAACGAGCGCTGAAAAACTGGATATAACTTCTTCGTTTGAAGTTTGGATAATATTCGTACGCTTCATTATATCAGTAGCGCTAACTTTCACTCTCGCACTCTCCAGTTGTCCATCAGTTGAAATCACTGGAGCATCTGAAAGAACCAAATCGGTTCATTCCAGCTTAAGGAGAAAGTTAACTCAGCAATTTACTAAATTTTCTTGTCGTCTTATAGAACGCTCCGGGTAGTCAGGAGAACACACTAGATGCCGAGTATTCTTTATTAACCTGCCCGAGGACCTGTCACTCAACAATCCTCAATCTCTGGATGATCCTTCTAGAATCTTCTCGGCGCTGGTCGTCGACACTTGTCAAAGTCCCTCTTCCGCCTGCCTTTCCCATCTCGCGCTGCCAACCGCCCTTCCCCCCGTGTTGGACACGTTCACTGGCGCCTTTCACTCCCACGCGTCACATCACATTCGATGATTCATTATTCCCAGTACTAAAGGTTGTAGGTATTGTGGCGAGCAGCTTTAAATTATACAAAAAAATTATAGTTTGGTATAAATTAGTCTTGGTTTCAGAATGCAAGAATAGCGATAGCCGCCTGGTCTCGGGGAAGACACCGCACACCGGCACATGAGCTTGGTGGTCAGAGGGAGATTTTAGTAGAGAGGGGGAATGAAAGGAATGGCTCAAGAGAAGAATTCGAGGGTGCTTAGTTGGGGAAAGAACTGGTTTGAGTGACGTCGAATCGAACGGATGTGTTTGGCTAGAAGAAAAATTGTTACTTGTCAAGAATAAATTATAAGAGTGCTAAAAACACTGTTCATAATTGTAGTGCATCACTTACGAGAAAAGAAAACATTAAGGCAAGTCGGATTTCCATTTTAATCAAATAATAATTGTTTAATAGGGTTGAAGGAATTGTTTGGTGCGTAAAATGATAGTAGGTTTTGTTCTTGATATTTCGAACAGCCATAGGAAGCGTCAAACCGATTCACCACCCTGCAATCGCTGTGAGCTGAATACCTTGTTTTTCAGCTACCTTTAAACCACCAGAAGAATGGTGAAAACCTCAGTAACCCTTCCAAAGAGATCTAGCTTCCTACAGAGTATGATTTTGTAGACTCTTATCCGCTTGAGACCAAGCATTAGCAGTATTCATGCAAATCAAATTCGGGTGACAATCTCACGCGTTATCTTCCCCCATAGAATAAAGGATTCAACCATTTTCGCACGACAAGGAGTTTATAAGCATCAAGGTTGAGCTCCAGAAAGTGAACCCTTTGGAGCAATGCCAAGAAAATTCAGTGTCGCTTCGAAAATGCTCCAAGACAGAAAGAAACATAACATCATTTTTGCAGGCTGCTTAATTAGAGGTTCACCGCGATAAATTGCACACCTGATATAAGCTTCGTGTGATGTTATTTAACCCAGCGTGAAATAGATTTGCTGGGTAAGTCTGTAAGTTCAAAACTACAGCACCCGCCGGATATAAGTTTATGGAATGTGAACACTACATTTTTATGTAAATTATTTGATCGATAATTGAAATAATGGCGATAATTTCGAAATTCCAAGACAATACTCAGTGAACAACCATCTCTCTCTAAGCAGAGCTGGATAGTATTTCAACTTTTGAATACTTTTCAAATAATAAATACTTAAAAGTATTCAAATACTGAGTATTTAGATACTTTATTTGCTGTCGGAAAAGTATTTATTACTTATATAATACTTTTCAAAAGAATTTAGTATTTATATTTTGTAAAAGTATCTACAAAAAACTTAGCCAAATACTTTTACGTTATTTAAATACTTTCCAAAGTATTCAGATCCTTTTGTAATTATTTGGTATTTAATATTTGGAAAAGTATTTGTAAACACTTTTACGTTATTTAAATACTTTTCGTGTCAAATAGACTACGAAACATCGAATACGACACACAGAAAAATTTTCCGACGGTTTGGAATCTGTTTGTGCCGTTGCTTAGCCCAATCTTTTGGTAATTTTTGAAATAAACATTGGAGGCATAAAAGATGAGCCGAGAGATGAGCTCGTACCTCGACACGTCGCTCGATTCATTTCCCCAACATCTTTTATCCACAGGGCGGCATCAAAAAACAACTTTTTGGTTTCTGGGGACATCATTTTTTTATTTTTGCCCGAATTTCAAAATCCAGGGCTCAAATTGAACCTAAAACCTCAAGTAAGATTATCCCATTATAATCAGAGTCGACTGGAAACAAACATTGAACATGTATGGCTCCCTCAAGGGTGACCCGGCGTTTCATCTCTCCCGGAATCTAGCTTGGGATGAGAATTCACTGTTAATCAATCTTGGCCCTGAGCGAAGCATTCATTCTGAACAATGGGGTACTTGCCAATGAAACAGATTCGACGGGAAATACCTTTAATCATCAACAAGAGTGATAAAGAGTATTTCCTGCAAGAATTCCGGAAAAAATATCCATTGCTTAGAAAAAAATATCTTCGTTTTTTTGGTAAAAAGTAAACTTCAGTGGAATTTTTATGTCTATATTTTTCAAATATGGTTATGCCAATCTAACAGTTTTTGAAGTTTGCAATCCAAGAATGCTGTTTGTTTAGTTTTTAGTGTATTAGTGACGTCACAAATATATTTTTTAAACACAAATTACGGCCGCAATTTACGGCCAATTAAGAAAAAATGGGCAAGTACCCCATTTCCGATGTTAAGAGCTTGAATGAGACAAGAACTGCTGGAAAATACAGTGGACAAAATTACATCTGCATGTTATCAAGGCAAAATCACCTTTCTTGCTCGTATGAAATCGCTGGTAATCAATGTTGCGGAAATTACAACAAACACAATAATAAATTGTGAAAAGCTGCAGGTGAGCGATGCTATTCAAGGCCACTTTTGATGCAACCCTGAATTTTATTATTTGTCTTCATTCAATTCTGCTTTGAGTGTCTTCCTACCTAAAGCTTCAGCTTCAATACACCAGTGGACCTCTGGTAAATTTTTATCACTTGTAATAAAGCGATTTCATACGATCAAGAAAGATGATTCGGCCTTGATAATACCAGTGGCGTAACTAACGAGGGGACAGAGGAGGCAAATGCCTCGGGCCCATACCTTCAGGGGGCCCAAATCAAATGAACACCTTGTAGATAGGTATGTCTTCTAGAAATTTTTTTGGTAATTCAAATACCTACTTTCAAGGTATTCAAGTACTTTTAGCTCACCAAATACTTTAGGAGTATTTAAATGAAAAAAAATATATATAAATACTTTCAAGGTATTTGAATGAAAAAAGTATTTAAATACTTTCAAGGTATTTAAATGAAAAAGTTATTCAATTACTTTGATGGTATTTGAATATTTGTAGTGAACCAAATACTTTTGGAGTATTTTAATACTTTGAATGTATTCAAATGACAAAAGTATTTGAATAAAGATACTATTTGTTATTTAAATACTCACACTTGGGATAAAGTATTTATTATTTAAATGATATTTTTTTTGCCAAATAAAAAGTATTTAAATAATAAATATTTACTTTCAAAAAGTATTTCCCAGCTCTGTCTCTAAGTACAACTAAATAATCGAGATTTCTATTCGTACAAGAAAGATGGACTAGACAGGAGAAGGGGTTAAAATTTAAACATTGACAAGGGATTAAAACTCAGGTGCGTTAGGAAACGGGTTTACCAGTAGTTTAGAAAGAATGCGAAACGGAATTGAATTGAAAGGGTTGAGTTGATCAGTCGCAGGGTTTTGCACGTAATTAGGGTGTACTTTTCTTTCAGAAACCGAATGTAAACTCAAATTAACTAATCCCTATTGTTAGCTGGTTTCTGGAAATTTTGTATTGGATAACTAAGATAAACTTCATTGAATTGGCGATGATTGATAATCAATATATATAATAAAAGTAAGTGCCAAATCTTTGTGCCACTAAAACTCATAAACGAGTACCGCTACGATCAAGGGAGTTATATGGTATGGTAGCCCTATATCCCCCATCGATGAGGTCTCCGTTTTTACCTAAAGGGCGTGCTTTTGAAGATATGAGGGCTGGAAATTTTTAGCTCTCTAGAAATGTCTAGAACAGTCCAGAACTTTCGAGAGTATTCGAGATCATTCAACAACATTCCAGAATGTTTCGGTATGTTCTGGAATGTTCGGAAATAGTCTTTAACGTTCGAATAATAAAAGAAAGTGTACAGAGGTGCGTGCCGGAACTCAGAAACGAGTCCCAGTAGGATCAAAGAAGTTATATGGTGTGGTAGCCCTCTATGCCCCATCCATGAAGAAGGTTCTTGGTTTTATTTGAAGGGCGGGTTTTTTTAAAGATAAAAGGGCTGGAACTTTCGCCCCCTAGAATGTCTAGAACAGTCCAGAACATCCGAAAGTAATCGAGATCAATCAACAACATTCCAGAATGTTCCGGTATGTTCTACAATATCCTGGAATAGCCTGGAACGTTCGGAAACATCCCGGAACATTCCAGATCATTGTGGAACATTCGAGATCATTCCATAACATTTAAAAATGTTACGGTGTGTTGCAAAATGTTCGGGAATAGTCTGGAACGGTCGGAAACATCACGCAACATTCCAAATCATTGTGGAACATTCGAGATCATTCTACAACATTCCAAAATGTTCCGGTATGTTCAGGAATGGTCGGGAATAGTTTAAGATGTTCGGAAACATTCCGTGATTATTCCACAACATTCCAGAATGTTTGGGTATATTCGAGAATAGTCTGGAACGTTCTGAAACATTCCGAAACATTCCAATCCATAGTGGTACCTACATTCGAGATCTTTCCACAACATTTCAGATTCCAGAATGTTCCGGTACGTTCTAGAATGTTCGAGAATAGTCTGGAACGTTCGAAAACATCCCGGAACATCCCAGATCATTGCGGAACATTCTAGATCGTTCTACAACATTCCAGATTGTTCAGGTATGTTCTGGAATGGTCGGGAATAGTCTGGGATGTTCCTAAACATCCCGGAATATTCCAGATCATTGTAGAGCATTCAAAATCATTCCATGACAGTCCAGAATGTTTTGGTATGTTCTAAAATGGTCGGGATCATCTAGAATGTTCAAAAACATCCCGGAACATTCCAGATCATTGTAGAGCATTCGTGATCATTTCACAACATTCCAGAATGTTCCGGTATGTTCGGGAGTAGTCTGGAACGTTCGGAAACATTCCAGAATGTTCCATCATCTTCTAGAATGATCGAAAATAGTCTCGAACGTTCGGAAACATCCTGGAACATTCCAGATCGTTGTGGAACATTCGAGATCATTCTATAACATTCCAGAATGTTCTGGAATTGTCGGGAATAGTCTGGAACGTTCTGGAACATTCCGAAACATTCCAATCCATTGTGGTACCTACATTCGAGATCGTTTCACAACATTTCAGATTCCAGAATGTTCCGGTACGTTCTAGAATGTTTGAGAATAGTCTGGAACGTTCGAAAACATCCCGGAACATTCCATATCATTGCGGAACATTCTAGATCATTCTACAACATTCCAGAATGTTCAGGTATGTTCTGGAATGGTCGGGAATAGTCTGGAATGTTCCTAAACATCCCGAAATATTCCAGATCATTGTAGAGCATTCAAAATCATTCCTTAACAGTCCAAAATGTTTTGGTGTGTTCTAAAATGGTCAGGATCATCTAGAACGTTCAAAAACATCCCGGAACATGTAGCGTTAAAATTTCGTCCCTATATATTTATCACGCAAAAAGCGAAAGGTAGCTGATAAGATTTCTTCACGGCGTATTTTGGAAGAGCTAAAAAGCGAAAGGCTGGGAGTGACCGATCGACTTTGGTAGCATAAGCTTCTCCCTAGGAAATTAGTTATTTTCAAAAGTTATTTGAATATTTTTCCACCCATAGTCGTTGGGGATTTAGGGAAAGCTTTGCAAGACCCACATTATTTGTAAAATATAATGTGCGGGTAACGGATTATTCCGGATTTTTCTGCCAGTCGCTAAGAATTTCTACAAAATTTACCATCGTACTTAGGTACTCTGCGTGTTGTCTTCAAAAGCATCTCTGCAACTTTTCGTGAGAGAACCGTTCCCATTTAGAACGGTTCTTATTACTGTTTAATTTATGATAAACAATTTCTACGATTCTACGTCGTAAAGAAAATCAGTACTTCCGATCTATGTACTAGTTGGTCCCTGGATGTGCTTCACCTTTCATCGTCGTCCGTTCACAGTAGCCGTTTGTGTCAACAGAGTTTCCAAAGAGCACATTTCTTCCCAACAAAAATAAGGCTGTAGGACGGAGAAACGAAACGCATCCAACATCCAGCTCCTTTTCCTGGTTACATCGAAACCGCAAGTCTTTTTAACTTTAGGATATTTACGTGTTTGGTGCATCGTTGAAAACATAAAGCTCAAATGGGTACATAGTGAAGTCATAAATATATCGGAAACGCTACACAACTAATATTTTCATGCTCAGTACATATTCATTCCAATATTATATTTTTTGTGTATATAAAAAAAAGGAACATGACAACCTACCTACTAAGATCAGAATTGCAATCTATTTGGTTTTCATAGCATTTTATTATTGTTTATTGTGAATCGCATTGGCCAATTCGAGTTTCTCTTCTTTTTTGTAATTACACCTAGCTGTCAATTGCTAATAGACCGGCGGCCAAAATTCCCGGGTCATTCCAGATCACTGTGGAACATTCCAGAACACCCTTGAAAGTTCCTGCAACATTGTGGATCATTCGAAGCCTTTTTGGTGTGGAGCCATCTATTAGTAGAGGTGCAATACAGAATAAGTACAGAATATTCGAGAGTATTTAAGATCATTCCACAACATTCCAGAATGTTCCCGTATGTTCTGGAATGTTTGGGAATTGTTTGGAACGTTCGAAAACATCTCGAAACATTCTAGATCATTTTGGAACATTCTAGGACACTCTTGAAAGTTTCTGGAACATTATGGACTTTTCGAAGCCTTTTTGGTGTGGGGCCACCTATTGGTAGAGGTGCAGTACAGAATATTCGAGAGTATTCGAGATCATTCCACAACATTCCAGAACGTTCCGGTATATTCTGGAATATTCAGGAATAGTCTGGAACGTTCGGCCAGGAACATTCCAGAACATTCTCGAATGTTGTGGATTCTGGAAAGTTGTGGTTCACTCGAAACTTTCTTTTGGTTTGGGGTATATAAAGCAAGATCCGTCGTGGTTTTGAACACCTGTTTCTTGCCAGTTGTTAATGAAAAGTTGATATGATATACATTTTACACAATGCCCAACGTGGAAGAGGAGATCTTGCCAGTTCTGTAGCAAAATGGCGAAAGAAAAAAACGAACAGCAAAAACATGAAAAAGTCGAAGAGCGCGAAGTACGGTAGACGTTCCCAACGAATAAGTAGAATGAGCACCGTTAGATGCAGAGCAGTCACTCATGAAAATATCACCCTACGAGAAGCGCGAGCGAACAAGGACTAGGTTTCGCTGAGGGGCCGCGAAGCGGCCCCGGCGAAAGCTAGTTCGTAATAAAGATAAGGTGTGGTGTTAAATGACTTTGTTTATTTTTCAACATTTATTCAACTCATCCTCTTTCAAAAAGAACTGAGGTTACTCGCATGGCAGGGGTACTCGGGCATGACTGGGGATGCATTGGGGAAGTTAGTGATTGATTTGAATGACTTAAGTGAAAGGTAATTCGAAATCTACGGCACAAAACAAAATTAAAATACAACGTAGGGTCGATCATGGTAATACAGCCAATCAATTCAATTCAGGGAAAGCGGTTTTCCCACAGTATGTACAAAGATTTTGAACCAATCTTCTTCAGAACAGAGCTCTTTCGATTTGGTCGAATCAATACCTTTGGTGACATTGGTAAGAATCGAGTCATCACCCCTATCGTCCAGCTCAGTTATTAGCAAAGTTTGCACAAAAGCGATTCCATTGGCGGCAACTTGGATGCCTTGTTCTTCGGAATCGTCGTCTTTATCTAGGTATCGCCCTGCAACCTCAGAAGATCTGAACGTGCCCTACGAATCGTACAAAGCGAAGCGGATCCTTTTTTGGAAGGAAGAATGTTGGCTTCGTCATGCATTCTAGCGATGCATGGCGAAGCCAACATCGATCAGTTTGACATATACCCATTGGTATCCAGCACTAAATTGGAAGACTTGATGTGGTTTGCACCCGTTCCGCATGTGCAGATATAATTAAACGCTTCTACTACACAAGCAATGCAGAACTTCGCCCTAGCAAATTTCCGACGGTGAAGCCGGAGCGAACACGTCTCCTCCAGGTAAATGCGCTGGGTCAACAGATGTAACAAGCTCGTGATTTATGCCGACTGCATGCAACTCAAACAGAAAAGTTGCCGGCACACTGCTTGTGTATTTTCCTCTTAGCTACATTTCTCAATCTAACGTTGTGAGTATACGGTTACGGTTATCAACAGTTTACCGAAAGTGCTTTTATTTCGCTCCGCGCGCGCGATTCTCGATTTCAGTCAGGTTCTCGTCCGGAGTGCCCCGGCGATATCCAGATTTCCGTTTCAAAGCCCGCGCCCGATAAATTATTGAAAAAATCGCCATAATCCGCCGCCGAAAAACTCGCTTGCAAGCTCTCGCATTGTTTTTTCGGGGCATGCTCTCGGCGTTCCTGCGGGCGCCCGGCGAGAAGGAGCGAGGACTTTCCTCTCGAGCAATTCAGGGCACGTCCGTGGATAGCACTTAGGTGGTAAGAGGCACCGGAGGGCGCGTGAGTTGTAAAAATCCCGGCTTGTTTGTGTTTTGCGGTCGCAATGCAAGCCACCATAACGCACACCTATGTATGTGTGTTTCCCTTGAAATGTGTTTCCCCAGTTTCCGACGACCGCGCACCTTCTCGCAAAGGTGGGTGCAGTGCCGGATTTGACGCTGTTCTCGGTGGGCTGGAATGTCGGGAGGCTCTGAGATCAACCTTATTCTAGTGTCGAAATAGAAATAGAAAAAAACGCATTCAGAATTAGCATAAGGATTCTTCATCCCCTGAAAGAGGGGTCATAACTCATCCAGGGGCAAGACATGGCTTACTTCTTACAAGCCGAAGAGGCTACGTGTACCTTCCCGTGCGCCTAACCTGTGTCGGTCCGACTTATTCGGAACACGGCCCGCCAGCTGCCAGTGAAGAAGGCTGGGTTCGATTAGATGGTAAACGGGCGCCACGGTTTCGTGGGGCGTAATAAATTTTGCAATGAACTTGACCGTCTCAGAAAAACTATTTTACCTCGGAAAGATAATTGAAAAACCGAATTCCAAATCTTGACGGAATTTACATGAACTTACAATATAATCAAATGACGAGCGGGAATTCAAAAGATTCAACAAGAATTCCCACACCAAGCTTTCTGTGTACGTTTGAACACAGAACACAGATTTAATGAATATACAAAGGTGCAATAAACATGAATTGAATTGAACTGTTGGGCGAAAAGAAAAGCGGATTTGCTCCCTGGAACAGTCGCTCTGACGCAAGTACTTTGTTGCCTGAGTCCCCAAAAAGAACTACTCTACCCAAGTAAGCCCTATTTGCTTTTCACAGAAAAATACTCGAGTATGTTTTGCAAAGTAGTATCACAGGCAGGGAGAGAAAAAAGAATGACAAGAAATTACAAAATACCCGTCTCACGTGAGTTTTGCTGTTTTAGCGCCTCGGACAAGGCGTTTCGGCACTCCTTGCTGAAAGGGGTGACGTCTGCCGGGTCTAGTTACTTCCAGTAGGTGGATGGCTCAATCGGGGTTCTGCTCGTGAAACGATTTGAGCGGTGAGAACGCCCTCGAGACACGCAGAGGTTATGAGAGCTGCAACTGAGCTCCCGAAGCCGACTCTTAGAGTACGACTAGTCTTGAATCTTCCTCTGGTTCTACTCTCGTGCACGGGCTGTAACTCTTCGCAGGGTGATGGCTTGTCTCGACGTAGACGAGCCTCTTGCAACAAACTTGGCTCCCGTAGAAAATCACAAAATACCCGTCTCACGTGAGCTTTGCTGTTTTCGCGGCTCGGGGAAGGCGTTTCGGCACTCCTCGCTATAAGGAGTGACGTCTGCCGGGTCTAGCTACTTCCAATAGGTAAATGGCCCAATCGAGGGCCTGCTCGTGGAACAATTTGAGCGGTGAGAACGCCCTCGAAACACGCAGAGATGAGGAGAGCTGGAACTGAGCTCCGGAAGCCTACTCTTAGGAAACATCTAGTCTTGAATCTTCCTCTGGTTCTACTCTCGTGCACGGCTGCAACTTCTCGCAGGGTGATGGCTTGTCTCGACGTAGATGAGCTTCTTGCAACGAACTGGGTTCCCGTGGAAAATTACAAAATACCCGTCTCACGTAAGTTTTGCTGTTTTCGCGCCTCGGGGATGGCGTTTTGGCACTTCTCGCTGAAAGGGGTGACGTCTGCCAGGTCTAGCTACTTCCAGTAGGTGAATGGCCCAATCGAGGGCCTGCTCGTGGAACAATTTGAGCGGTGAGAACGCCCTCGAGATACGCAAAGGTGATGAGAGCTGAAACTGAGCTCCGGAAGCCTACTCTTAGGGAACATCTAGTCTTGAATCTTCCTCTGGTTCTACTCTCGTGCACGGCTGCAACTTCTCGCAGGATGATGGCTTGTCTCGACGTAGATGAGCTTTTTGCAACGAACTTGGCTCCCGTACAAAATAACAAAATACCGTCTCACGTGAGCTTTGCTGCTTTCGCGCTTCGGGGAAGGCGTTCCGGCACTCCTCGCTAAAAGGAGTGGCGTCTGCTGGATCTAGCTACTTCCAGTAGATGAATGGCCCAATCGAGGGCCTGCTCGTGGAACAATTTGAGCGGTGAGAACGCCCTTGAGACAGCAGAGGTGATGAGAGCTGAAACTGAGCTCCAGAAGCCGACTCTTAGGGTACGACTGGTCTTGAATCTTCCTCTGGTTCTACTCTCATGCACAGGCTGCAACTCCTCGCAGGGTGATGGCTTGTCTCGACGTAGATGAGCTTCTTGGAACGAACTGGGTTCCCGTAGAAAATTACAAAATACCCGTCTCACGTAAGTTTTGCTGTTTTCGCGCCTCGGGGATGGCGTTTTGGCACTTCTCGCTGAAAGGGGTGACGTCTGCCAGGTCTAGCTACTTCCAGTAGATGAATGGCCCAATCGAGGGCCTGCTCGTGGAACAATTTGAGCGGTGAGAACGCCCTTGAGACAGCAGAGGTGATGAGAGCTGAAACTGAGCTCCAGAAGCCGACTCTTAGGGTACGACTGGTCTTGAATCTTCCTCTGGTTCTACTCTCATGCACAGGCTGCAACTCCTCGCAGGGTGATGGCTTGTCTCGACGTAGATGAGCTTCTTGGAACGAACTGGGTTCCCGTAGAAAATTACAAAATACCCGTCTCACGTAAGTTTTGCTGTTTTCGCGCCTCGGGGATGGCGTTTTGGCACTTCTCGCTGAAAGGGGTGACGTCTGCCAGGTCTAGCTACTTCCAGTAGGTGAATGGCCCAATCGAGGGCCTGCTCGTGGAACAATTTGAGCGGTGAGAACGCCCTCGAGATACGCAAAGGTGATGAGAGCTGAAACTGAGCTCCGGAAGCCTACTCTTAGGGAACATCTAGTCTTGAATCTTCCTCTGGTTCTACTCTCGTGCACGGCTGCAACTTCTCGCAGGATGATGGCTTGTCTCGACGTAGATGAGCTTTTTGCAACGAACTTGGCTCCCGTACAAAATAACAAAATACCGTCTCACGTGAGCTTTGCTGCTTTCGCGCTTCGGGGAAGGCGTTCCGGCACTCGTCGCTAAAAGGAGTGACGTCTGCCGGGTCTAGCTACTTCCAGTAGGTGAATGGCCCAATCGAGAGCCTGTTCGTGGAACAATTTGAGCGGTGAGAACGTCCTTGAAACACGCAGAGGTGAGTAGAGCTGAAACTGAGCTCCGGAAGCCGATTCTTAGGGTACGACTAGTCTTGAATCTTCCTCTGGTTCTACTTTCAAGCACGGTTGCAACTCCTCGCAGGGTGATGGCTGGTCTCGACGTAGATGAGCTTCTTGCAACGAACTGGGTTCCCGTAGAAAATTACATAAAACCCGTCTCACGTGAGTTTTGCTGTTTTCGCGCCTCGGGGAAGGCGTTTCGGCACTCCTCGCTAAAAGGAGTGGCGTCTGCTGGATCTAGCTACTTCCAGTAGATGAATGGCCCAATCGAGGGCCTGCTCGTGGAACAATTTGAGCGGTGAGAACGCCCTTGAGACAGCAGAGGTGATGAGAGCTGAAACTGAGCTCCAGAAGCCGACTCTTAGGGTACGACTGGTCTTGAATCTTCCTCTGGTTCTACTCTCATGCACAGGCTGCAACTCCTCGCAGGGTGATGGCTTGTCTCGACGTAGATGAGCTTCTTGGAACGAACTGGGTTCCCGTAGAAAATTACAAAATACCCGTCTCACGTAAGTTTTGCTGTTTTCGCGCCTCGGGGATGGCGTTTTGGCACTTCTCGCTGAAAGGGGTGACGTCTGCCGGGTCTAGCTACTTCCAGTAGGTGAATGGCCCAATCGAGGGCCTGCTCGTGGAACAATTTGAGCGGTGAGAACGCCCTCGAGACACGCAAAGGTGATGAGAGCTGAAACTGAGTTCCGGAAGCCTACTCTTAGGGAACAACTAGTCTTGAATCTTCCTCTGGTTCTACTCTCGTGCACGGCTGCAACTTCTCGCAGGGTGATGGCTTGTCTCGACGTAGACGAGCCTCTTGCAACGAACTGGGTTCCCGTAGAAAATGAAATCCACCGTAGAAAGTGAAAACGTCCTCGACGGTTGAATCTTGTAGTAAAGTTGAAATAAAACTTGGAGTAAAACTTGGAAATCGCCGTTTAATTTGAAATGAAGTTGAAATTGGCTATACAATTGGAAGTGAAGTTGGAATTCGCCATACACTTGGAAATGAAGTTGGAATTCGCCATACACTTAGAAATTAAGTTGGAATTCGCCATATGCTTGGAACCTAATTGAATCACTCGTGTAAGACGACAACAACCAACTCAAGCTCAAAGTAAGAGAACTAATTTCCTTTTCGTTTACCTTGGGTGGTGTGAGGTTCCGTAATGGTAGGCCGTGTGATGAGAATGCTCATTCAGCTGGCAATAAAGCCTCTTTGGGAGAGCTACACCTATCCGTTCACGTCGCTTCAGTTAAACTCGATCAATTTTGGAAACGTGGGATTTCGACAAAATCAAACGAAATAACCACAATATGGTGGCAGACGGAACGCATGCAAACTGCACCACGACTGACGTTGGCTCAACACAATAATAATATCAAGCAGAAAAAATTAAGTTTTCATCGCGTACTTTCGCTTAAATAGTCGCCTCTGAAAAAATCTGACAAGAACACAAAAAGTCGAAACGTCGAGACGAAGGTATAAGGCGGCGGCGCAGATGTCAAAATTCATAGCTAGCCACTACAGTAAAACGAAAGGCACCAATTCCCCCGTGTGTGAGGCAGAGCCGGTCCAGCCCAATCTGTTAACGGGGCATTTCAAACCAAAACGATTGGAGAGCAGAAAAGTAGGTACGTGACATAGATACTTTTCGAGTTTGGACTGTACAACGATTTAGACCGTGTCCCAATGTTGGGCTCATCTAGCTAATCTGGGCAGGCTCAAAGACTCAACGCTGAGAGCTCCATTCAACATCTTGCAACTGCAAAAATTCGTTTTCTATTTATACTGGTAGGCTAATGCCGCTGGTGTTGGATTTCAGAAACGATAGATGAAGCCAGTTAACAATTCTCCAAAGTTCACAAACTTGAAACAGTCGTAACTTGTGAAATTCTACTTTTTGATGTTTGCAGTTCATCTCAGCAAAAGATTCTTCGTCTTTAACGGGATAATTTTTGCGGCCGTCCGTGGTGCGAATTCCAGGCGAGTACTACAGTTAATTTACAGCGACTTGAAACATTCGAAGACCTTGAAGACCATGAAGCACAGGTTCATGAATCATGATCCTGGAACAGAGAGTGAATTAACATACCTAGTTCTCTCAGAGTGCGACAATCTCAGATCGCAGGATCACTTGCGATGGAATCACACCCCGCCGCTAGACTTGTGCCCTCCTTGGTCATTTTTTCAACTGTATATTCTTCCTATTGCAGCTTTCAGCACTTCTCACTACCAAAATAACTTGCCTAACAGCGTTTTCAAGACAAAACAAAGTAGAAATCATGTGTCTGTCAAAATCTGACCCAACAATTGAATAGTAGTTTTCATCAGGTCTACAGCGCACGCTCACGTTCCTTGCCGGTCGGCAAAAATTCGACCTTCGCGTGCTTGCCAGACTCTCGCAGCTCTATTATCACTCTCCTCACTCTATACCTCTGGTGCTAGCCGACCCGGAATGTCAAATCTTGCGCATGCTCACCGAAACACAAAATTGTCATGAAAACTACTATTAAAACGGCAATCCAGCAGAGCGAACATCACTTTGAGAAATTTGATCAATTTTTTCAATCGATTAACTTATCGGAATATACAACTTGAAGAAAATATATCACAGGCCACTGTAGTTTTTTAAGCTTGGAATAGGTAACAGAGAATTCAAATCTGTTTGATAAATTACCTTTCGAAGCTGGTATGTAATTTCATAAAGTCTATTCCGTCATACACTCCACAGTCATCTTACTACTGGATTACTGCTGTAATTCAACAGCTTTTATTCTACAAGCGCTCACACTTGCTTGTACCACTTATCTTGAACTTGACAATCTGAACATTTTGAACTTCGATTTGGTCCTTTATGACGCGGTGAATATAGCCACCCAAGTTTCGATCACTATCACAATAGGCTATAGCTTGTAAGGAAGCACAAATAAGGAAATGATTCAACAACACCATTCACAAAGATTGATACCGATGACTTGAAACGTGCCTGGAATTCACACATCAAAGGACTAATCTAGAAAGAAAACTGCCAAGTTCATAGTTGTGGTTCCACCATTTTCTCTGTTGAATGGTTACGGAATAATAGGCGATTTTCCTTTGGTATATTTTTGAGTTAAGCAAGGAAGCCCTTGAATGATTTCAAATTTATTTAAATGAACCAAAGTATTTAACTCCAAATATTGGAATACTTTCAAAGTATTTGAATACATTTGCAGTAGTCAAATACTTTGACGATATATTTAAATACTATGTAGATACATACTTTTGAATTATTTCAATATTTTCTCATCATTTAAAAAAAGTACCTATTTAAATATTTACAACTGCAACCTCAGAAATATTATTCATTATTCAAATATCATTTTGATCAGGAAATAAGGAGTATTCATTATTTAAATACTTTCCAAAAGTATTTTGCCTAGCTCTGTTTCTATGCATCTTTAAAAATTGTGGTCATCCACTGAGGTTGAGATAAACAATTATGATCCGAACGTATAAACTGAAAGATCTTTCCGCCTCCTCAATGGTAATCACATTTATAGATAAATATAGTAATTAACTGGTTTATTCGACCCTTTGAACCATATTCATTATCATTATTACGTCTGTGTTGATTATACAACCACTATACATAGTAGCCGATGAACATATTTTGGCTACTTATTTATCAGACAATTTTATTAATGCTATTTCAACTTTAATGAGCATTCGATTCACTAGGTACTACCTGTCTATCTGTATCTAGTGTAGATATACCCACGTAAATTCCTTGTTCATGGTCGTACATTTTCTTATCATTCCATAACTGACAAAAGTAACAAATGGTAGAGTTTTGCCGCAACCCTTTCTTTAGGTAAAATTACTGTAAGTAGGTATAAGTAGTGCGCTTCGGTCATGACAAAATTCGTTGAGAAGTCTATGGTGATATTGCATGTCTTCTGGAAAAGTTTTTGGCTCATAGCATACACAGTATACATAAAAATAACTGGGAGCAGACCGAAAGTGAAAAAATGCCTTGTTGGAAAAACTGCCGTAGTAACAGGAGGTAATGATGGTAAGTAACTTTTTGTAAAAGTATAAAAGATAAAAAAATATATCATACATTAAAACCTGATCATTTCGCGTCCATCATGATCTCGATCATAATTAAAAAGAAGTTGAAAAGCCATAAAAAATCTCTGAATTTATATTTTCCATCTCCATTTTCAACATTCCAAATTTCTCCAATGTCATAAAGACAGTTCCTTATTCACCAGTTACATGCACCTGATAAAGTACCAAATTAGGGGGGACAGTTTGTGATATAGGTACCTACATAATAATTTTTGCTTTTTTCAATGAAACGTATCGTTTTTTCTCCAACTTATCAACGGCTGACATTAGGGATTTCAATTAAAATCAAATCATTTAATTCAGTCCCACTCCTCCGACCCCCACTAATAAGGATAAGTAGTCAACAAGTCATTTAGTAATAACCGAGACTTTATGAGTCATGTCAGCGTAAGACTTGATTTGATGCTCAAGTACCTACGTGGAAAATTCAAAATAACCCCTCTCGGAATAAAAATAATTGTGGAATACTCAATAATTGGCTTAGACTATATTTTTATTGTACAGGATGTTCCAATGGAAACGAGCCACCTTGAATAAATTTTTGCCCGGTGAAATTAAGAAAATTTCCAGAGACCCATCGATTTTTGTTTCGAGGGAGACATGTAAGGCATAGGTACATTTGTCATTTTCTATCTTCAACGCCCTCACCCCTACCCACCTCAACTTCAAACGACAATGCCTACTTTGCGATACTTCAAATTGAAGAGAATTAATGGAACCTTTTTCTGAAAGAAAAAATTTCAATTTTTTTATTCCACCCCCTTCTTGAAATCCTTTAAATGTCCAATGATATTCTTGACCTCTTAATCCTTTTCAATGGAGTCAACGCCATCCTGCACAGCATCGAGAAAGAAAATTTTCTGTGGACAAAGTGCCACCCGAATTACCCCTTTTGCTCCCCCTTCGCACTATCTAAAATCTACAATGACACTACCTACTTTGTGATATATCGAATTTAAGAAAAATTGAACTCTCTTCCAGAAAAAAATATTTTCTACATTTTTTAAAAAACCCTCTCCCCCCTTAAACACTCCCAATGTCCAATTAGATGCGGAAGATGTCAAAAATTAAAAAAAAAAATCAAAGAGAGATATAGATTCTCTTCAATCCGATGTGTCACAAGGTAGGTAGTGTTTCAGTAAATTTTGAAGTTGGGGTGGGGGAGAGCAGAGGGATGAATTCGGGTAGCACTTTTTTGCCCAAAAACTCTGTTCTTTGATGTTATTCAGGATGGAACTGACTGAATGAACTGAAGAGAATTAAGGGGTCGACAATATCAAATTGGACACTTGAGAGAATTTTAGGGAAAATAGGGGCGAGGTTAAAACTTTCAAGAATACTTTTTTCAGAAAGAGAATTCAAAGTAGGTGGTGTCATTTGAAATTTTGAAGTTGGGGTGGGTGGATTTGAGAGGGTTGAAGATAGACATTTGCTCGGACATTTGCCAATGTGAACCTTAGATGTCCCCCTCGAAACAAAAATCGAAGGAAAATCGGAAGGAAATTCACAAAATTTCACCTGGCAGAAATTTATTCAAGGTGGCTCGTTTTCATCGAAACACCCTGTGTGTATAGGTGAAGGCAAGTCTACAGCATCATCAACAAATAAATAGTTAGATTTTTCATGTTGCGTATATAGGAATTGGATACCAAATTTGCATGCATCTGGCATCAAGAGGCTGCACGGTCATCATAGCCGACAGAAGCGACTCGGAAAAGTCTCGACAGAAAATCATAAGTGAAACCGGCAACCCTAACGTGATCAGCAAAACATTCGACTTGGCCAGCTTCAAGTCAGTCCGTGACCTTGCCAAAGACCTCAACACGAGCCTTGCACAATTGGACATACTTGTCAACAATGCCGGGATTGCGTCCGTCCCACCTGATGGCCAACTGACGGAAGATGGATTGGATCCCGTTATGCAAATTAATTATTTGGGACACTTCCTCTTAACACATTTGCTATTGGGTGGGTAACTATGTAGTTATGTACTTACATCTTAGGTGTAGGTGTGATAAATTTCACAGCTTTCTCCATTAGAGCAAGCTATGGAAAAAATGTGTTGTGTTAGTACCTTGGTTGGTACGAATGGTATGCGATGACAACTTGATGGCAGCTAGTTGTCTACATGTGCTTATTAATGTGACACTTGTAACCTTGAAAACTCAAATATAGCCTCCATCTATACAATCGAAAGATGGAGGCTATTGATATTGCGACTTTTTGTGTTTTTCAATATTGCCATCGACGATAAATCTCTCTTCAAAAATTAGTTTGTAGCTGCAGCATTGAAGCTATGCTTTTTCCATTCTTTTGAATCCATCCAAGGTTCTACATAGCGTGATAATTTTCTTAGATCAAGCTATAAGTACCTACTATTCTTATCTTACTTTTATCTTTTATAGATTTGCTGAAAAAATCGGAATCTAGTCGGATGCTTTTCACATCGTCCTGTCTGAGTTACTTTGAAGACATCAATTTGAACGATTTCAATTTTGATACTGGAAAAATGATGATGATACAAATGTACTGCAATTCAAAATGGGCCATGCTGGTGGCCTCGAATTACTTCGACAAGCAACTGAAAGAAAGTGGTGTAGGTGGAAAGGCCTTTTTCGAAAATCAAGGATTCAGCCTAACGCCGGCTAGGTCCAAGGATGCACAGTTCTGCGAGAAATTTATTGAAACTTCCCAAACACTTGTTCGGCTTTCAGTCAGCGAGAGACTTCATCAAACAGGAAAGACCTCATGAAATATTTCTTGTAAAAGTAGGTAACTTGCGTCATGTATATAATAGAAAGTATAAGTATGATAAATTTATATCCAAAAATTGTAGGCAATACACATACCTAATATGAAATAAGACAATGAATCTAATACCTCTGTACAAGGTGTAACAGAAATACTGTTACAAATTTTGAGGATAGATTCCATATGAAAAATTGATTAAAAAAGTCCATGATATCGATGTCGTCAATTGTACCGTTCGATGTCCCAAATTGTTCCGTTAAAAAGCTACATATTGACAATGCAATGACTTTTACGTTTTTCTTCGAAAACACAAGTTGGACGAACTCTAATCATTTTATTCCCTGGAAACTTGCAGTTTCACAAGTAAAATAATAGCTTAATGACCTAAAACGCTTAGAAAACCAATTTCAAGGCAGACTGTGTGAATTTTCTAGTAGAAAGTTGACGTAAAACACCATTTTGTGATACATTAATTTTAATACTGTTACGAAGCTCGCGACCATCCCGGCTCTTTCGGGAGGAATCTAGATTCCCGCGTCGCATTCGGGAAGCATCGAGAGACTGCAGCAGTAGGTCACGACACGTCGAGACTTCTGGTGGAGGTGCCGTAGAAGGTACGCGTATGTTCCATTCGGCTCTGGAATTCATTTCGACGCAGATACCAAAAAATCCTTGTGTGCTTGAAACTCCAATGATCAAACAGGAAGCATCCAGAACCTTCGATGCCACTATAAGAGAGGAACTCGACCTGACATCGAGAGAGAGTTGCAATAGAGCGACCGTGGCGATAACATCTCGAGCAACATTGTGAATTTCTAAGCGATTAATAATTGTGTGCGTTATTTAGTTGTATCGGTAATAGTGAATGAAGTGCAGTTTGTTTACAAGTGAATCAGCGCGTTCAATTTCGAAATAGGTGAACCCGAATAACATAACAATACTTTGTCAGAACTATAGATGAATTCAGTGCATGAATTTTATGTGTCGAATACATCAAACAAATAAACTAAACAAAAATTAATATCACAATTCCTTTGACCAAAATGTTAACTTAGGCTGAAAATAACAAAAGAAGGTTCCTAATAATATTTTTATTAAAACTAAGTTAGACTTGCTTTTATTGCTGAGATGGTGTTTCGGTTGTAATCAGAATATGAAATTTTGGCAAAATGATGCCAAAGAATCAGACAAGGCTGTCTGACGTGTATGTATAGTAGTACGCAGTAATAAACAAGTGTGTTTTTAAACGATCGACTCAATAATAAAAGAACCCAAAGCGAAATCTGTAGCGATATCTCAAGAGCTGGTGTATTCATCTCTTAGTAAGTTTTCTGTACCAACAAGTGGCCTTGAAATACTGATGCGAAGTTAAATTGGAATCTTTGTTCACTATGCTGGCTATAATATTCTTCGGTATACAGGGTGTCCGTTTTTCGAGGCTAAGCATGGGTATCTCGCTTATCTTGAGAGATACAAAGTCGGTTAAATTAGGAAAAAGTTGCGCATTTTCATGACGATCAATGATTTGAAAAAAAAATTGACGTATCGATTCTAGTTTTTGCGATATCGTGAGAAAACAGAAATTTCAATTTTTTTTTTCATTCTTTAAAAAAAACGGTTGAAGGTGGCCTTTTCTAATCTAGACATTGTTAGGGCACTTTTTCAAGGGGAATTCAAAGCTGCCAAAATATTTATTCTAGCTTTCAAAACAACCTAGATACGACATTCAACTTTTTGCTCTAATGGGCGCCATATTGGATTTTGATATTTTTGAATACGGTATTCTTTGATGGTTACAACGATGTGCCACATGCCACTGTTCAATAAATGTTCAACATTTACGTTTTTTTTTTATTGTCGGTGCTGATTTTGTTTCCAAAGCACTCTTTGAAAAATAAAAAAATAATTTTTTGCTCAAAAGCATGAATCCAACAGTGGCATGTGACACATCGTTGTAACCAAAAAAATATTGTATCCAAAAATGTCAAAATTCAATATGGCGCCCATAAGAGAAAAAAAGTTGAATGTCATATCTCGGTTGTTTCGAAAGCTAGAATGGAGATTTTGACAATAATGAATTTCCCTTGGAAAAGTGCCTGCACAATGTCTCAATTAGAAATGGCTACCTCCAACCGTTTTTCAAATAAAAAATAAAAACAAAAATTACAAATTTCTGTTTTTTCTCGATATCTCAAAAACTAAAACTGACAAGTCAAATATCTTTTTGGATCATTGATCGTCATGAAAATTCGCATCTTTTTTTTCTGATTTAACCGACTCTGTATCTCTAAAGATAAGCGAAATACCCATGCTTAGCCTCGAAAAACGGACACCCTGTATTCTGCGTCGCGTCGTCCAATATCAGGCATCAGCAAGCTACCAATATCACGTCAAGGTCAAATATCTCGCTCAATCGTGTTTTAAAGTTCACTTCAAGGGTCAGAAACTAGATTGAAAAAGTGTGAGAATCGACCTTGTTCGTCAAATCTGGAATTCCGGATTTTTTTGCCCTTGGGAGATAGGCAACCCGCAAAACGTCACCTTGGGTCGTCATGACATAGTGGACCTCATGTGTAATCATGATTTATGCCCACCTACCAAAAATCAGCTCGATTCTCGATCAAACACTCAATAAAATGTAGATTTCAAAAATCTGCCCCTGGGAGATATGCAACCCGCAATATCAAGAATCTGCTGGGGGTGGCGGGTAGGCTCCATGTCTGAAAATGAACAATAGGGTAGGTTGTACAATATTTCTGTCAAGTGGCATCCCGGCGTCACAATTTGCAAGGTTGTACCCAAATATGGCGCTTAATATCCGAACTCACCATTTTCCAGTTAGGCGTTATGAACTTGCAAAATTTCTTTCAGCCGTTGTCACCCGAGAGAACCTTTCTCCCATGTTTTCACTAGGACGACTCGCTCTTGATGCAGTACTCCACTCGAAAATTCATTTCCGCTCGGGGATCGACTTTTTCCAAAATACTCCAACTGATATCGAAAGTATAATTATAATACAGTTTTTTTTTTATTTTTTTTTTCACAATACAATATTGAAAATTGAGGTGAAAATCGTTAAGATAAAATTATAAAATATAGAAAATTTCAACTAATCCCACGTCAGAATGAGGCATGGTGCCAAGAATTGAAGCAGCATTGCCACGTTGAACTGTTAGGCTTATTCTTTGTGTCAAGTATGCGGTTGATTTAGCTTCATTTCTGACTCCTCTGATCTTCATGTCAATTTCGCTTATCAACTTTTTTGCTTCCTCTCCCCAAAAACCAAAGGTTTCTATGGCGATTGATACAAAATGGAACGAAGTGTCTGCCGTTATATACTTGGATTTTTTGGAATTTTCTCGAAGACGTGCTGCTTCTTCAACTTTTTTGGTAGACAGACGAATGTAGGACTGTGCCGGTCTCTTGTTGTCCTTTCTGTAGCAAACGGTGGGCTCTCGGATGGAAGGGATCTCGGCAGATGTTAGTGCTCGTTTGATGAGATCGTTGATCATCTCGTGTCTGGCTCTTCTCCCAGCGCTCTTTTTGCACGATAAGCCGTGATGGCCAAGAGTGTCAACAATCTCACCACAGGTGCAAAAGTGGGGAGTGCACATCGAACTGCCTAGCCGAAGGCATATGGAAACTCTTCAAGTTGGGTTGTTCAAGAGAGTTCCTAAACTGGCAGAAGGAAGTGCATTCAACCATGCTCCAGATTCCTTCTTTTGTAAAGCCAGAAGACGAGCATGGTCCTTTTCGGAAGGTAACATGTCAAATAAATTTTGAAGAGCAATGTTGTTGATTTCTTCATCCCAGAGTTTTTGATGGCAAGCTGCTGGAGTTAGCAGTGGTGCTAAGTGTGTTAGTGTGGTCCAATTTAGCATTGCTTCTTTGTAAGCTGGGTTCTCAATTGTGGAAATAGAATTTGACAGAACGAGTGAAAATAGTTCATTGCAAGAATTCCAGGGCCCTAGAAACGTTGGGAAATCTGAGTTTGGTCACGTTTCTAAGGCCGAGTCCTCCTTGTTTTACTGGTAAAGTGGCTTGAGTCCAAATTTTTTTGTTGTTTAAATCCAGGTTATAAATGATCGAAACTGATTGTCGGAATACATTGTCGTACTGTTGGAGTTTTTCCTGCGAGTGCCAGCATGGTGTACATCTAAGAAGGTGGATCATTTTTGGAATTGAAAAAGCAAATCTCAGTAGGTAAAAAGCCATATGTGAAGGAAGGTGGAACATGCGAGTGACCATACTGCTTGATTCTGAGGTGCGTTTTTATAGTTCATCTGAGATTCCTGAATCAAACAATGGACAGCCTAGAATATTTTTTGTATTCTTTGGTTCTAAAACCTTGATACCAGGTGCTATACAGTTGAAATTTTTATTGATTTCTAGATGCTCTTCGCTTTTGTCAGAAATTACTGCGATTTCACATTTTGTGAAATTAAGCTCTAAACCAATATCTTTGGATTTACTTATGACGATTTCTAAATCATTGAAAACTGTTTCTGGGTCTGCAACGAGGTCTGCAATTGATGTTCCATCATCCATATACCAAATATTCATCTCAGAATTAAGGGATTCTATCAACGATTGTTTTCCAAGGCAAAATAAAGGAGGGCCCAAAGGATCCTCTTGTTGAACTCCCCGTTGTGGAAGAATAATGGATGTACCATAATATAAATTGGAAGTTACTCTATGGCATTGGCTCAAGAAATTGTGAAAAGTCGGGATTTCCTCACCAATTTTCTGCAGGATTATTTTCCGATCTAACATATTGAATGCATTCAAGAAATCTGTCTCCAGTAAAACTTTTGGTGACTGATGAGGGATTTGTAGAAAACGTCTTGCAGAATGTATAGCTGCTTCCATTCCTCCTTCCGTCCCGAAACCAAATTGATATGGTCTGAAGTGAAGTCCAAGCTCCTCAGCAATCCTGCGGCATACGACTTATACAACAGCTATTGACCTTCTAATAGTGGAGCCAATAGCGATGGGTCGAATACCGCCGTCTTTTTTCTTAAGCGCGCAGAGGTTAGCCCCATATAGAATAGGACAAATTGAAGGAGGTACTTTACCATCTAGTAATAAAGTTTCTAGATTGGATAAAGCGGAGATGAGATTAAAAGCGTTCTGCCCAAGCTCGTTGTTGGTTAAATCTTTCAGATGTTGTGGGCGTATAGCATCAATTCCTTCTGCAGAACCATTTTGAAAGGAAGCTATTGCTTTGATAATTTCTTCATTGGTGACAGATTGTACAACATTATTTTCGATTTCTTTCGGATGTGAAGAATTGATTGTTGTTGTTGTTGTTGTTGTTGTTGTTGTTCTTGGTATTTGATGTATATATGGATGGTGCAATAAACATAAATATGAATATGAATATAAAACCGGCCTGGGTTTTCGAGACTGCACTTGAATGATGGAGCCTAAAATGAAGCCTAAATTGACGATTTTCACAATAAAATGATTCGGAGAAAGATGATTTGAGGTTTTCCCGGAAAATGCAAATTTTACAAAACACAATTTTCAATTTGCTGTGCTAATGATTTTCAATCTGTCAATCTTTCTCTTCAAACCCGAAGAGACGTTTTAAAGAAAATTTTTCATAGGTTTCAGAGACATTGCAGGAAGGATGTTACGATAAGAACTCTCACGGCAGACATTACTTTTTTTTCGACAGATCTCGACGTTTTAGCATACGTCCAGAAAAAAACTAATAAAATTTTTTTGCTCGCGATTATCATACTTCTTAATTTTTCAATTAATGGATGAGGAGTAAAAAATTGGGCAAGTATCCCATGTATGAAACAATGTGTTTAATTTATAATCCAAACGTAAAAACTACCAGATTTTACCGCCTCCTTATAAGTGGCAATCACATTATGGATATTCACTGGTTTATTTGAACCTTTCTTATGGCGCCCACTCAACCAAATTCATTATTACTAAATTATACAACAATATACAAATTATACAGTAGTCTACAAGCACATTTTTGGTACTTATCCACCAGATATTTTTCTGAGTGTTATTTCAACTTTCATGAGCATTCAATTCACCACCATCCATCTATCTGTATCCAGTGTAGAAATATCCACGTACAATTCCTCATTCATGGTCGTCACTTTTTTTACCATTTCATTATTGACAAAAGTAACAAGTGGTAGATTTTTGCCGCAGTGCTTTCTCTAGGAGACAGTACCTACTGTAAACGCAGTGCTATTCAGTCATGACTGAATTCGTTGAAATGTTTATGGTGCATTTGTATTGTGCTTGTAGAAATTTTTGGATGCTAGTATACACCGCATACATAAAAGCAACTGGAAGCAGACCGAAAGTGAAGAAATGTCTTGTTGGGAAAACTGCCCTAGTAACAGGAGGTAATGATGGTGAGTAAGTTTTTATAGAAGTAATGAAGTATATCAGTTATATCATACAATGGTCTCTGCTTATGTTTGCGTCCACCTTGATCAAAAAGAAGTTGAAAAGATCACACCTTATATTCCCTTCTCCCATTTTCAACTGTTCATATTTCTCCAATATCACAAACACAGTTCCTTATCGTTATCATTGAATGGAGTCTCAAATTAGTGGCAGCAATTGTGATAACCTAGTTTTGGCTTTTTTTGACGAAATGTCTCATACTTACTCGAACTTAGATACCAACCGCTGACATTTTCAATGAATTTAAATTCAAATTGAACCAATTTCATCAAATTTCACATTCCCGAAACCCCCCCCCCCCATTAAAGAGTATAAGTACCTATATCTTGTTCACTTTTCACATTCAGTAAATAGTACCTAGAATACACAAATGGCTTAGGGTATATTTATATATAAATGCAAGTCTATAACGTCACCAATAAACAGATTGTTGGTTTTGTTATGTTGCGTATAGGAATTGGATACCAAATATGCATGCACCTAGCATCAAGAGGCTGCACGGTCATCATAGCCGACAGAAGCGACTCGGAAAAGTCCCGACAGAAAATCATAAGTGAAACCGGCAACCCTAACGTGATGAGCAAAACATTCGACTTGGCCAGCTTCAGGTCAGTCCGTCACCTTGCCAAAGACCTCAACACGAGCCTTACACAATTGGACATACTTGTCAATAATGCCGGGATTTCGTACGCCCCACCTGGTCAACTGACGGAGGATGGATTTGATCCCGTTATTCAAATCAATTATTTAGGACATTTTCTCTTGACACATTTGCTATTAGGTAGGTACCTATGTACATATGTACGGCATGATCAAAAACTTTCCTCCTCTATAGGCAGGCTGTGGCCTGGCCAAAGTCAGCCTTGTTTGCCTGCCAATGGCCAGAGCACAGCCTACCTAGAGGAGGAAAATTTTTGATTATACGGTACTTACATCTAAGGTGTTGGTAGAAAGGTATAAGTAGATATTAGTCCGGATGCTAGTTGATAGTATATTACATACCGAGACGGGAAATACATCATTACTGCTGAGGGCACAGAGCCCGAAGCTGGAATGAAGTATTTACCGTCGAGAGTATGTATACTATTTCACTCACAACCATGTACTCAGCTTGCAGAATTACAGGCGTTCAAAAGTTGAAATCTGAAAGTTAACTTTTTGTCATAACTTCCAGATAGGCCGATTAATTTTGCTGAAACGTGGTTCAGAAAATACTGATTAACACACTTATTGTTTGGTTGAATGCATATTTTGCAATTTCCCCTCTGAAACTACCATTTCTTCACTTTCTTGGGAGGTCGGCAATGGGTCACTTCCCGACCTCCTACTAGGTATGTAATGAATCAATTACCATAGTGGTTGTGAGTAAAAGTACTCACCTTGCATTTTTTGATGGGAAGATGCCACTCGGTGGAAATATTCTTTGCATCGTACTCTTCCGATCCAGAAAGGTAGCCATCAGCGCCATCCATGCCGGCGGCGTATACAGGGTAATACAGAAAAAAAAGTTGAAAAAATTATATTTAATTAACCAAAACATGTGGAGGCGTGTTACTCTCCACATACATCAACTATTTTATGTTTATGAAGTCACAGAAAACTGTTCTTGATTACCTTGAACCGTCTTTGGAATGTGGGGGAAAACCAGAAAAAAAAACAAGAACACTTTTTTTTTCCATAAATAAGTAATTCTTCGAGATATTAACACAATACTTGGTATTTCTACAAAAAGTAATGTAAGAAATGATATGAGCTGGGTAGCTAATTTCTAAGCCGACTATTTCCAGAACTACGATTGTCAACTTTTTTTTCCTCTTGAGCACCATCTTGAATCTGCCCTGTGAGGCATCGTTGAAAAAGTGATTGGTTATTACAATAATGGTAACATGAAATCATTGCATCGCAAAAACAACCTCCTCGTCATAATTTAGTGACCTCTTCGGCGGGAAAGAATTGTCATTCACGTATTGTTTGGCTCTTCAAAGCTTTAGTGCCCATGATGGCATTTGCAACATCTGGAATGGTGAAATATGTTACGCATTATGAACCTTGATGTACTTTGAGGTAGCCTACCAAGTTTCACCATCATTAACTGAGAGGTTTGTTCTTGAAAGCTGTTTGAACAAAATTTGTGTCGTTTTTTTTATGAAAAATACAAAATATTGGGTCTCTCACCATTACTTGATCCCTCACTGAGGATAGCCTGAAACCGAAAGTCTTCGATTTTTTCATGATAATGGTTCAGTGGGAAGTGCTCTTAAATGTTTAGTTGTCAGAAATTGCATAGTTGCGTTCAGATTCCAGACAGAAAGCGATAAAGAAGGTCATGCAGTAAAAAAAGACACCAATTACAGTCGAGAAAAAACTAGTCCAGAGCTAGACTGAAAGCTGTCTGGAGACCTTGCTTTTTATAACATAAATGTGCAATTTGGTACACTGTCAGAGCCTTAAGTTAGTAATGTTTCAAGCCTTTCACTCACGCTTGAGAGTCTTACAGAACCTGTGTATTGCGGGAAGCCTATCTAAAAGGGACATTTCCGGGATTTCTCCGTTGCATTGAAAGCTGTGTCTTTTTTCACTGCATGAACTTCTTTGTCGCCCTTTGTCTGGAATCTGAACGCAACTATGCGGATTTTGACAACTTCACATTGAAGAGCAGTTCTCAGTGAACCATTAGCATACAAATTTTGGAGATTTTCGGTTTCAGGCTTTCCTCAACGAGGGATCAAATAAGGGTGAAAGATCCAATATTTTGCATTTTCCATGAAAAAATTAAACAAATTTTGTTCAAACAGCATTTAAGAACAAACCTTCTGATTGATGATTGCAAAACTTGGTAGGCTACCTTAAAGTTCATCAAGGCTCATAATGCGTACCATATTTTACCATTCCAGATGTTGCAAATGCCATTATGGGCACTTAAGCCTTGAAGAGCCAGAAAATACGTGAATGGCAATTCTTTTCCGCCGAAGAGGTCCCTAAATTATGATGAGGACGTTGTTTTTACGATGTAATGATTACATATTACCATTATTATGATAACCAATCATTTTTTCAACGATGCCTCACAGGACAGATTCAAGATGGTGCTCAAGAGGAAAAAAAGTTGACAATCGTATTTCTGATAATAGTTGGTTAGGAATTGGCCACCCAGCTCATATCATTTCTAACATTACTTTTTGTAGAGATACCAAGTATTGTGTCAATATCTCTAAGAATCACTTATTCGTGGAAAAAAGAGTGTTTTTGTTTTTTTTTCTGTTTTTTCCCTACATTTCAAAGACGGTTTAAGGTAATCAAGAACGGTTTGCTGTGACTCCATGAACATAAAACAGGTAATGTATGTGGTGAATTACACGTCTCCAAATGCTTCGGTTATCTGAATCAAATTTTCCAACTTTTTTTTCTGTTTCACCCTGTATACGCTGCCGGCATGGATGGCGATGATGGCTACCTTTCTGGATCGGAAGAGTATGATGCAAAGAACATTTCCACCAAGTAGCATTTTCTCATAAAAAAATGCAAGGTTCAAATTAGTCCTGGACATTGAACTTCTTGAGATTCTAATATAGGGTCTGATCTCAGGTCTGATCAACGTTGTACCTACTTGCCTTGTTCTAGCTTTTTAGATGATCACTGTCTTCAGCAACAATCGGCAGTTAGTAATCAATAATAACAATCAATTATTCAGTAACAATTTGTCTCTTCGGAAGTAACGACTAAAGTCGGAGAAAATCAGCGCCAATCGACATTAATCGAGCTAAAAAATTCAGAGATTCCAGTTGGTAGGAAGGTCCTTTGTCATCCTGCACCCTGGCGTGCTGCAACAGAATTTTTACAAAGAAATGTCGCTGAGGTCACATTGGGTACCCAAATAAATTCACTTCAGAAAGATATAGGTTCTTGGCATAAGGTTTTTTGTGTCTTTCAATATTGTGATTTATTCAATTATCAGCATCAATTAACTATTAAATTCTGTTTAAAAACTAGTCTCCAGCTGCAGCATTGAAGCTATGCTTCTTCCATTATTCTAGATTCATTCTTAAGGTTCTATGGAGTCTGTTACCCAATTTTTTAAGATCGAGTATTATTTTTCACTTGCTTTCATCATTTATAGATTTGCTGAAAAAATCAGAATCTGGCCGGATGCTCTTCACATCGTCTTTTCTGAGTTACTCTGAAGACATTGATTTGGATGATTTCAATTTCGATGGTGGAAAAATGCTGCTGGATATACAAATGTACTGCAATTCAAAATTGGCCGTGCTAGTGGCCTCGAATTACTTCCACGAGAAACTAAAAGAAAGTGGTGTAATCTCTACGGCTTATCATCCAGGAGTTTATTTTTCAAATATATTCAACGATTACTTTGCCAATGCAGACGTCGTTAAAATGATTTTGTACTACATAACTTGCGTGACAAGCTGGATACTTGGAAGGGTATGTTTCAACTCAATTCTTAAGAATAAACTGTAAAAAAAACAAACGTAATACCTAAGTGACATTGATGGAGAGGTTTTGCTTTTTGCTCTTATCGGTCTGCATCCCTTGAAGGTACAATAGCTGAGATTCATTCATATTCAAATGTATTACGGTGCACTCTTTTCCAAAATGGTCAACTTTGTTGTTCTACGGTGAGATCATAAATTATCTGTGTCAAGGGTGCGTATATGGATTTGAACACATTTCCGTCGGAACTAAGGTCGTATAGTTATAAGGCTGCTGTCTTTTTCGATTGTCATGATTTGTCAAACTGTATAATCATTCTTGGAACTCACCTTACCTACCTAGAGGATACCTACCTAAATTAAGTGAACATAAAAAATGTGAACTATCATTTTTATCGATAATTTGTTTGATAATATAGTTTTGAAACTTGCACATTTCAGAGCTCTTTTTTAAGATCCTTCCGGTGATTTTTTTCAGATTTAGTTCCAATAGTACTAGACAAAATATTTGCGTCTACAAGAAAAACAAACATGGTGCTCGTATCTTGGAAATGAAAGCAAATTAAGAAACCCGTAGGAACCAGAAAGTCTTCAAAAAGTCCTCTAATAATGTGAAAGCTTCAAAAGTGTAGGATGAATAAAAAAAAATCGATAAAAAGCACATTTTGTGATAACTGATAATCTCAGTGAAGTGAAAGTGAAGTGATGTGAAAAATATAGGTAGGCATTCGAAATCTATTGGGTGATCTGTAAAAGTCACAAAATGGCACAAAATTTCCTCGATTCAACTGTAACCTCCAGTTCCACCAAAGATTTATGGAGGAATCTTATTACTCTCATAGTAACTGATAGCGTTTTCGAGTCACTAGAACTGAACCAGTTTAGCTCTAAAATAAGGGGATTCGATTGGCTCTCGAAAATTCGAGCTGGACTAGCTCGGTTCTCAAGTATAGTGACTCAAAAACGCTATAAGAAACTTGCCATGCATAGCAACTATAAGCGTGATAAAATTGATTCGCTCGTAAAATTTTAGCCGTTTTATTTCTTTCAATAACCCTATAATAACAAAGTTACTCATAGTATCAGTATCACCAATTTGGCATGGACTGTATGTCGATGTCGCTTTAGCTTGAAAGATAAATGAATCAGTCAGTTTTCTGAGAGAAGCACCTCACTTCAAACCTTCGCAGCAATTTCTCACCCAAATATATCGGTGTCCCAGTAGTCCTGGCAATGAACGCGCAAAAAGGGGGTCTAGAAGGAAATGCCGAGATCCCAATTTTTGGCTTCAGGGCTGTGTTTGGACTTGTTAGGAGGTAAACATACCAAAAGTCCCTGGACCTAGGGGGTGAGGGGGGTACAGGGGGGCACGAAGAAGGTACCGGTTTTTTGTTTTTCGCCTATATCTCGAAAACGGTTGGCCCTGGTCAAAAAGTGGTCGTGTAAAAATTGAAGCAGACAAAATTTCCTACAAGAATGATCCATTAATTTTTTTCATATATATTATAGTTTTCGAGCAATACGCTCTTGAAAATCGCAAATTATCGAAAAACTGTGTTTTGGAACACGTTTTTTTGTAAATTTTGCCTCGTAAATTCTTTACCGCTCATTTGAGAAGAAAGTAGTTTTATAGGAAGTGGTAGAGCATTAAGTTTCCTTCAAAATGAGTATATTATTTAATAATTATCTTGATGGGATCAAAAGTTAGAGCAATTTGAAAACTTCGAGACATATGACACAAAATGGTGTAATGCACTTTCTCCCGTTATATTTTAATGAGTATAATAATACCGTTTTGGAAATGTTACAATGTGGTGTATTTATTTAGACAGGGTCTATGGTTCGTACAGGAGCCAGATGGTTGCCTGGCTTGCGTTCCCAACCCCACAGTTGAGGGGACAGCTCGTTTTCTAACCACTGCTGGACCTGGTGATAGTGGAAATCGTCAATTAAGCTTCACTTTAAGCTCCATCATCTAAGTCCGGTCTCGATAACTGAGGCCGGTTTTATATTTCCAGCAGGAAAATTTCCGGGAAATTGGAAAAAAATTGTTGGAAAATGTTTAAGAACCAGTTATCTGTTCTTTAAAAACAAATGGTGGAAATGTGTTCATGAAATAAAAAGTTGGAAAATTTGCAGTTTTTCCAGAGAGAAAAACTCGAACACCGTGGGTCCAATTTTGAAAATTTTTCCTCCAAAAATTAAGTCAATCTTTTCTCCAACTTTCATTCGCGGCATGTCTGCACCTAAAATGAATATTTCGTGGGGCTCACCGCATGTTGAAGATTGCACTGCAGTTTTTTCAAATTCACGGAATATGCTAATTTCATATTGAAAAAATTACCGTCAGAAAACCGAAGCTGTGTCAATTTTGAAAATAAATCTACACGACGCCCAGTTCAATCTACTTCCGATATCAGTTGAATTTTTTCGAAAAAAGTCGATCCTCTAGCAGGAATGAATTTTTGAGTGGAGTGCTGCATCAAAAGCGAGTCATCCTGGTCGAAATTCGGGTGAGAGGCCCTCTCGAGCGGCAACGGCTAGGAGAAATTTTGAAAATTCATAACGCCCGACGGGAAAATGGTGGAGAACTGCAACTGCAGACTTAATTTGACTCTTATGTTTTGTTGCTTCCTGCCAAATTTGGTCCCAATCCATCGGATAGATTTTGAATGATTGAATGGTGAAATTTTGAACTTTGACATTTTTTATTATTTGACAGATGACAGATAGGGTGATATTTTTAACTGTTCTGAATACAGTTTTTTATGGGCTTCCAAACGGCATTTTGAAAGTCAAGTTTTGTGAAATATAGCGTCTGTCATTTTTTTATAGTGACACTTCCGTTTGACGGATGACAAGCTAAAAACTAATCAGCCCATTTAACAGCAAGACCCTGTCTGTATAAAAAAATTCAAGTCGACCAGACTACCGGTTCGGTAGCTATCGTGTCAGAACGTTTTTCCTGCATCCTGCATCATCACATAACTTTCCCTTGGACGGGCTGGGAAAGTAATAAGAAAAAATGAATAGATCACTCTTGTAGGAAATTTTGTCAGCTTCAATTCTTACACGATCACTTTTTGACTAGGGCCAACCGTTTTCGAGATATAACCGAAAAACCGAAAACCGGTACTTAGGCTATCGAGATTGGAACAAAATTTTTGGTCGAGTCAACCTGGGATTTTGTAGCGCCCTATATGCAGTCCCCTTATACCAAATTTCATCACCGTAATTACATCATCTCCCATCTTTTTCAACAAGTGGAATTTTGCAAATCGGACTCGCGTGTCCCCACAGCATTATGATAGGGGGTCTCAAGGTTGGCTTGGCCTTTAAAAATGTTGTTTTTCTTCATGCAGTTTCATTGCTATCAGTGCATCGAAGAAAAGACTACAGAAGACGGTTCTTTGAAATTGGATTGTCTCTAGTTAAATAGGTTTCTTTGTTCTTTGTTGCTGAAAATTTTCCATAAAGAATTCCGCATTTTTTGAAAAAAAAAGTATAGCTATTGAACTGGCCAATTCAATTTTAGAAATCACTTTTTTTTGTATTTGTAGAATTGATAGCGCCGAAACTGCAAAAGAAAAATTATCGGTCCCTTCCTCGCACGTCAGTTTGCCCTTCACTGCGAATCGTCAACCTTAAAGCGAGATTAGGCGTTGAACACTTTATTCCAGGACACTCAAGTCAGTATGGGTTCATTTTACAGAAAATATGGGATATTGGCGAATTTGCAGTATATCTGGTCACCTGCGATGAAGATGTAGGTGGGAAGGCCTTTTTCCAAGATCAAGGGTTCAGCCTGACGCCGGCGAGGTCCAAGGATGAACAGTTCTGCAAGAAATTTATCGAAGCTTCCCAAAAACTTGTTCGGCTTTCAGTCAGTGAAAAACTTCAATAAACAGGAAAGACTTTTGAATATTCCTTGTAGAAGAAACTTGCGTCAAGTAAATATTACACAGTATAATAAATTCATATGCATGTAATACACATAATATGATTATATAATATAAAATCATACAATGTATATATTCCTACCTATCTACAGGGTGTAACAGAAATACTATCTTTTACAAACTATCGTCCTCATTTGTTCCCTTCCATATCCTAAATTGTTTCTTTGATAAGCTACAGGATATTAATGACGTAACAAAAAAAGTTTGTTAAATAATAACCTGCGGCGGTGGTGCTTGCCTCACTCGCGTGCTTTTTTTCACAAACCTTTATAAGGGGGCCCCTCACTGCCTTGTGCCCGGGGCCCCATTTGTTTAAGAGACGGCACTGCCATTGGCATTTCCAAAATCGGGAAATATATTGTTACGTATTTCGCGTACGGGTTCGAATATAATTGAGACGATCGTTTTGAATCACACACTGTTTATTATTGCGTATTACAATAAATACACGCCAACAATTATTTACTTGGGAATATTGCTGTGATTACTACTCGCTTTTAATCCGCTGGCTACCACTTCGTATTCCAATTCATAACTGACTGTCGCGCTGAGGACGGTGCTTATACAGGGTGTTTCGGTGACCTTCCATAATACTTCGGGAAGTGATTCCTCTCAAGAAAATAAGTCGAAAAGTAGGAGTAACATTTTTTCCTGAAGTGATTCCCAAGGGAGTTACAACAGCCCCTCAAAAGTACGCAGTAAAACAAAGTTTTCAATTATTTGCTGTGAAACCGTCAAAGGTAGGAACTTCAAATTTGGTCAAGTGGAGTTCCTCAACAGTGCAAATGTACATGCAAAGTTTCAAATAAATCAAACCACTGGTAGTGAAATTAGTGGAGATTGGGATTATGTTGAAAATTGTTCTAGACACGTTCGTGTTTTTTCACTTTTACTTCAGAACGGTGAAATCTACAGAAAAAATGCAGGAGGAATAAAAGTTTGGGATTAAACAAGTCTATCGAAAATATTAAGTTTGAAGCTCGTACCTTAGACAGTTCTTGAGCAAATGATTGGAAACTTTATTGCACTTTGCATCTTTGAGGGGCTGTAACTCCCTCAGGGAGCACTTGAGGAAAAAATTTCACTCTTTCTTTTCGACCTATTTTTCTGAGAGGAATCACCTCCCGAAGTATGATGCAATGTCACTGAAACACCCTGTATATGCCTCCGATTAGTGTTTCTGAACTTTCTATCATTCTCCAGCAATTTCCATAGTGACCCGACAGCGTAAAGGCATTGGCCGCATTCGTAAGTCACAACAGTTGTGGAGCACTTCTACGCCATTGGTCAAAATTAAAATTTCGACGAATCGCGTGGAAGTGCTCCACAACTGTTGTGCCTTACGAATGCGGCCATTGTTTACTATTATACAACACAGCACCGAGCTGTAACGCAGTAAGCAATGGCCAAAGTCACACAGCTTTTTCTTTGACAAACCTTACCACGGTACAACACCGCAACGCGCTGTAGTGGAGTGAGCATTGACTTTAGATTTCAAGTATTTTCCTTGGGCATTCCTTATCCCACTTCAACTAAAATCTAATACAGGAAGTGATTACTATTTATTCGTTCTACCTTTGGCAAGCTAATTTTACTACGAAATTGAACAGATGGATAAATTTATTGCAACGAAATGCAATACAATTATAATTTACTTATGTAAGGACTAAATTCATAGTAGCGGTGATGATAAAATAGCAGGTGGCATTCTCATCCATTTATAAACTATAGTTACTAGGTGAAGATAATGGTACTTTCCTGAAATTTTCATTTTGGACAGTAAAACTTCTCTTACTGAATTACCGTAGGTAACGTTTCGTTTGTTTCGCACAAACTTCTTCAATGGCAAATTAGTAGGCACTGCATTATAATTTCAAGTTCAAAACTGAGACGACAAAGAAAGCTACTGTCGGGTGAAATAGTATTTTATGTAACAAGTACGCAAAATGAATCTTTAGCGGAGGAATTCGCTTGCTTAGAGACGAGGCGGAAGCCGAGTCCCCTAAGGGCGGATGAGTCCGCTAAAGCATTTTGCGTACGTGTTGCACACAACGTTTTTTGGTACAAGCTCTCCAAACCCTCTTCAACTACTTCAAGTGCAGTACCGAGAGCAGTACCTATTAGCTGTTGTAGTGCCAACAGGAGTTTACTTGAATTTCACTAATAATCACGCTGGCTGAATTGTTGTGTTATGGCAACTTATTTTATTATGACGAGTATTATGACTAGTTTTCAAATCAAAAAAAAAAATGGATGACGTTCCAATAGATATTTTGGAAGAAGCAAAGAACATTGTACTTTATTTTCTTCCAGCAAAGTCTTGCACGCTGTCATGAGCGAGATTATGATTCATTTATCGAATGGAAAAAGAAAAATAGTGTGAATATTGTGAATGAAGATGTTGAATGGCATATTCCAATAAACAAATAATTCAGTCCTCTATAGTGTTGCCTAGTTACCTTTATTAAAGGACTAGTCCGCTGAAGACGTATTTTGCGGACTCAAAACAATTCGCAAAATAACCATTTTGGGAAGCGTATACCAAAAAATAAATTCACGAGTACATTTATAAATTACCTGAATGATTCCCGCGTACATAAAAAATGCGATATTTCTCATGGAAATGTCCAAAATTAATAAGTGATAATTGCACTGGAACGTCAAAAAATTATCGCCGTCGATTCAACTGAAATGTCAACGTTCGGTTCTTTGGAATACAACTCTTGTAGTGTTGCTACAAGAGTAGTATTTCAAAGAATGTTCCCTGAAAAATTCTCAGGCATTACGGTTGAGCGATAGTTTGATTCAAGAAAAAATAGCAACGTAATGACATTTCAGTCGAATCGCCGGAGATAATTTTTTGACGATTCAGTGCAATTATGACTGAAATTTTTGAACATTTCCATGAGAACTATCGCATTTTTGATCTATGAGGTGAATAGTCAGGATCATTTTTGAATGTACTCGTAAATTTACAACTGACAACTTTCTTTGTCGTCTCAGTAGTGAACTCAAAATTACTATGCAGTGTCTACTGATTTGCCATTGTAGGAGTTTATGCGGAAGCGGAATAAATTGATCCATCTGTTCAATTCCGTAGTAGAACTATTTTGTCAAGATAGAATGATTGAATAGTAACTAATCAATCACTTTGTGTGTCAAATTTTAGTTAAAGTGGGATGAGGAATGCCCAATGAAAATACTTGGAATCATAAGCCAATGCTCACTCCACTACAAGGCGTTGCGGTGGTTGTACCGTGGTAAGGTTTGCCGAAGTGAAAGCTGCGTGATTTTGGCCATTGCTTACTGCGGTACAACTCGGTACTGTGTTGTACAATAGTAAACAATGCCTTTACGCGACCCGACATATGGTTTCTGGACGACTCCCGAATAATCACACACCTTTCGAGTGCTTCCCGTGTGTTCTGGTATGTGGCACCGCCGCCAAAATGGACAGATGTAGCTTGACCCACTGCTGGTGTCTCCATACTAGTGGACGTGGTACAACCGAAATAGGGAATATAAGTTGCAAATGATGATAAAGGCAAACCACTTTGCAGGGTACAACTGAGACCTAAATAAACGATTCGACCCGCAGTGCTTTTCTTTTCGTCCCTTAGGATTTGTATAGCGCCCCTTTTTCAAAATGGTGGATATTATCTAGGGACAGAAGTTATCGAATAGCCTGGTGATGTCCAGCTTAGTAGCAATTTAATTATGGAGCTATGTCTCAATCGCTTTCTGGGACATCAAACACTATTTTAAAAAAAATGGTGGAACATTACCATCTACCGCAGGCAAATTTGGTGGAGGCGCCAAAAGGAATTTAGTACTGTCATAAGAAAATTGCTGTAACATTTCTTTCAATTTTTCAATGGATTTTAACACACGACATCTCATTTTGTGAAAAAGTAATTTCTCCTTTTTAGGTACCTTATACCTTCCATTTGAAGGAGACGTTGAGGAATGTTGTAAAAAAAATAATTTGAAAAAAAGATTTTCAATATTTTTCGGGATCTGACGGGAAGAGTCTAGAAAGATCGCGTGTTATCCAGAATCGCCACTCGTAACAATATTTTTTTATTTCTGGATTTTGGAAATTCCAATGGACTCAAACCAGAGTACATCCTTGTAGCTTTCGAAAGAGACCTATATGGCGAGATTCTGTTGAGGAATAAACCCATAGGGAATGATTCCGCAACCACAACGCTTATTTTACCAATTCAACTCCGTCCTTAACACAATAAACATGTAAACGATTGAAAGTTTTGGAGATTCCCAGATCGTGGTGCTGTTGTTGCAGTTGTTTTTTTGCAACAATGTGTTTAATTAAAATTCGAACATAAAAACTACAAGATATTTCCGTCTCCTTAAGTAGTGTCAATAACATTTATAATAATTGTGCATAATTTTGAAGCGGCGTCTGCTTACTATATTCATCATTACTGAATTATACAACCACTAGGTATATACATACTAGTCTACAAACACATTTCAAATACTTGTTTACCAGCAATTATTTCCTCAGTAACTCAGCTGGGCTTGCATTAAGTTAAACAAGTAAGCAACTCTTGGGTTTTTTCTCCCAGTTTCACGCATCTGACAAAGCGTTGAACGAATAACCCCCGGTTCCACTAAACTTTTAGAAACGAATCAAATTTATCACTCTAATAGTAACTAAGCAACTGGCCATGCTATTGACTGGTGCATAGTCACTATCAGCGTGATAAAATTGATCCGATCGTGAAACTTTGGTGGAAGTGACTGTGAAAGTTTAAAAAATCCCAGATCGAGGTGCTGTTGTTGCGATTAATTGCAACGATGTATTTAATTGAAATCCGAACATGAAACTACAAGATTTTTCGCCTCCGTCAGTAGTATTCACAATCATAAATATTCACCATAGTGGGTAATTTTACCATTTACCACTACGCAGACTAGTTTATTCGACCCTTTGAAGCGGCATCCACTCACCCATTATCTCTATTACTAAATTATACAACCACTACACAAAGTATAATGTAGTGCACCCATTTTCAGTAATTTTCCGAGTGTTTTTTCAACTTGTTTGAGCATTTGACTCACTACCACCTATCTATATGTATCTAGAGTAGATATACCTACGTATCATTCTTTATCCATGGTCGTACCTTTTTAACCATTTCATTATCAACAATAGTAACAAGAGGTAGAGTTTTGCCGCCGTGCTTTCTCTACAGGTGAAATTACTATATGAGTAGTGCGACTTAGTCATGACTGAATTCGTTGAAAAGTTTATGGTGCAATTGTATGTTTTTTGGAAAGCTTTCTGGGTGCTAGCATACACCGCATATATAAAAATAACTGGAAACAGACCGAAAGTGAATAAATGTCTTGTTGGGAAAACTGCCCTGGTAACGGGAGGTAATGATGGTAAGTATGTTTTTATAAAAGTGATAGAGTGTATCATACAATAATCTGATTATTTTGCGTCCACAAAAATTGAAAAGAAGTGGAACTAGGCTAAACGGGTGCCTTGTTTTTTTGCAAAGAACAAATATCTGAATATTTCTGTGAAAGCTCAGCTTTATACAAAAAATTCCCACCTTAGTACCTAATGTGGTGCATTTTGCGTAGTAAATATGAGTGGCATGCACGCACCACTTCTTTATAGTTGTTAGTTGCGTCAGAAAAAAAAACTAAAAAACGAGTGAAAAACTTGAAGTCCTAGATCACAATAATTCTCCAATACTTTGGCCTCATTTGCTTCGCTGGTTGTGTGTAGAAAATTGTGATAACAAAAAAGTCCCTCACTGACTGAGAATCATGATGCATTCATAGCCGATGAAAATGTTTATGAACCAAATAGATGAATATTAAATCATTATTTCTCAATTGCTGTCACACTGTAACAAAGGTTTGGATATGGACTTCAATTTAAAAAAAAAATTAGGCACATAGCTTCATAAGATCGGAAGATATGATGATGTAAATGTTGGTATATATGCGTTTTCTTTATTTTAGATGAGTTTTGCGATTTATGCATTCTTTATTGTTGTGAAAGATTGTTTATATTTGACCGAACATCTTTAAACGTCGTCGCTTCAACCCGCAATATTTGAGATTCGATTAACGAAAGAATGAACTTGATATGTTCAACCGTTCGGAAGATATGGAAGATTTAGGTGAATTTTGTTAGGAATCGAAGAACGAGAAAGAAAGAAAGAAATAATCACAAAAAAAAACGGTCAAAAATAGCCTCCGTCACTACGTTTGGCGAGGCTTGAAAAAACATCACAAAAGTAGGGGATGCAGATTTTTTCCACCATTTTTCGTGGAACGTGCAAACAAAATATACCTCTTAAATTCACGTATCATTCAGGATTCATTGTATTAATTGGAGATTTATTATTCATCATTTGATTTCATTGCATTTTTAGTCCAGGAATTATAGAAAAAATAGCGAACAAAAATGAAAACTAGCCGGATTTTTATATATAAACTCAGTCAAGCTTGTAGCTCAACATAGTAAAAGTCCTCAAGAATCCGGTATGAGCTTCGGCCTTTGTGGCCTCGAGAAGAACTTGAGGATCAGTTTTTCGTGTTTATCTCGTAAACGATGGCACTTGGAGGAAAAGCATTCGAAGCAAAATTGTTGGAAATTGTGTTGTCTACAAGAAAGGTCCTCACATATTTCATCATCAGTCTACTCCTTCTTCGTCAAAACACAAGAAAAGATAAATAGTCCAGATGCTCGATGCCGAAGACTGTACAGACCTTGAGTTTTATGATGGCAAGGTGCCACTTGGCAGAGTTGTTGTTCGATCCATTCTCTTTTGATTGAAATTTAATGCCATCACTACCAATTATGCTGGCGGCGGCCGGCGGCGGCGGCGGCGGCGGCGGCGGCGGCGGCGGGTGACATAAAAATAAAAAGTTGAACAAATGTACCTCAAGAACCAAAATCGGTGAGGACATGTAAATCACCAAAAATATTTCTAATTTCATGACCATGAGGTCGTCGTGAACTTGAATCAAATATTATGTTGAGCAGTTTCTGAAATATCTTCAGGAGACTGAAGTCGTTGCGAAAAAAAATAGTTTTCCGTATATCAGTGATTCTTCAGATATAGAATCGAAACTTGGTGTTTGGAATCGAAACAATGATAAATTACATTTAAAATTAAATAACAGTGGAAAGCCCTCTCTAGGCCAACTAATTTTAGAAAAAAACACAGTCAACTTTTTTTCTGATAAGTAGGCGAAAATAATTTTTTTTTGGTAACAACTTCAGTCTTTTGAAGATATTTCAAGAATGGCTTAAGATATTTAATTCAAGTTTACGACGACTTTATGACCATGAAATCAGAATTATGTATGGCGATTTACATGTCTTCACCTATTTTGGTTCTCGAGGTACAAATGTTTTACCTTTTTATTTTTATTTCACCCTGTATATGCCGCCGGCATAATTCGTCTTGATGGCTTCAAGTTTCAGCCATAAGAGGGTGGATCAAACAACACCTCTACGAAGTGGCACTCCGCCATCATAAAACTCAAGGTCCAATACCAGTCTTCAGCATCGAGCATCTGGACTATTTTTATTTTCTTGTGTTTTGACGAAGAAGGAGATGACTGACGATGGAATGTGTAAGAACCTTTCTTGTAGACAATAAAATTTCCAACAATTTCTTTCCGGGAACTTTTTTCCCAAGTGCTATTGTTCACGAGATATACGCGAAAAACTGATCCTCAAGTTCTTCTCGAGGCCACAACGGCCGAAGCTCACACCGGATTCTTGAGGACTTTTACTATGTTGAACTACATGCTTAGCTGAGCTTATATACAAAAATCCGGCTAGTTATCATTTTTGTTCGCTATTTGCGATTTAAACAGCTAAAATTCCTGGACTATTTAAATGTTTTGCATTTTTTATTTTTCTCTTTTCGAAAATTTCTGGTACGGCCTGGCCGTACCTGCCGTCCTTGACCAGCCGCCACTGAGTTTATAATGATAACCGAGAATTATATGGGTCATGCCAGCGGAACACTCGATTGTAATGCCATTCTAGGACACTTTGTATACGAATGCTAAATATTCAAAATTTGAAATTATAGTGAAATACACAAATAAATGGCTCAGGTTATATTTTTATATAAATGCAAGTCGACAACATCACCAATAAATAAATAAGTTCGATTCTTTATGTTGCGTATATAGGAATTGGATACGAAATATGCATGCACCTGGCTTCAAGAGGCTGCACGGTCATCATAGCCGACCGAAGCGAGTCGGAAAAGTCTCGACAGAAAATCATAAGGGAAACCGGCAACCCCAACGTGATCAGCAAAACATTCGACTTGGCCAGCTTCAAGTCAGTCCGTGACCTTGCCAAAGACCTCAGCACGTGCCTTTCACAATTGGACATACTTGTCAACAATGCCGGGATTGCGTCCATCCCACCTGGCCAACTGACGGAAGATGGATTTGATCCCGTTATGCAAATTAATTATTTGGGACACTTCCTCTTGACACATTTGCTATTAGGTGGGTATGGAGTTATGAACTCACTTGAGGGCTTATTTTTTGGCAGCAATTCACCATTCAGGTATTCTTGAAAAGCTACAAGGAGCTACAAGGAGCAAGGAGGTGAAGTATCTAAACTGCTTGACAATTGAACTGCAACACCTAAAAATTAGGTGCGTCTTCAAATTGAGATAGCTCAAAAAATATTTGACGGATTTCCGAAATTCAGGCATGTGAGGAAAGATCATTTTTTTGACTATCGAGTGCCGGTATTGATGATAAGTTTGATTGCATAATTTGTCATATACAGGGTGCCAACGGAGAGCGTGCAGATATGGGCAATCTTCTACCTTGTACAACTTTCGGAAAAAAAAGTCCGAGATTTTTTCTATCGCCTGCTTTTGAAAGGTTGAATCATTATGCCGAAACTGTTTTGGAATTTTGACCCTAACTTGTTTTTTCAGAAAATTGTGCTCAATTTTCTGAAATATGCACTTTCCGATTAAGAAAAAGAAATAAAGACATTGTTTGTTTTCTAACGGCGTCCATATTGAATTTGCTTGCGAGGATTTTCATTTGAACCTCCACATCCCATAGAAACTACCCCTTTTGGGACACCGTCTCACAACAAGATATGCAATGCTTCATTTAAAAGGCCTAAGAAAAGTACTCATCAATAATTGGATTAAAATAAGAATACAACAATGACCCCACACGTACAGCTCCCTAAAAACCACCCCTTGACTTCAAGGGACAGGGTTGGTATGATAAGACATGCAATACATAAAAATTCCAAAAAAACGTCTTTTTCAACTGTTCCACTAGAAAAGTGATGCTACACGATGACCCTTTGCGTAGGTCATGCCAACAGTACCTACCCTCTCGAAAAAAGAACTACCCTTCAAAAAATCAGTAATACCGCAGAACCTCATTTGTTAGGATTCTTAAAAAATCTGTCGCAATAGTTTGCCGCTACGATGATTTCATTCACATATCCACCCGAAACTACCCCTTCAATATCGCATAGCTTCTCCCTTGATGGGTTTATTACGAGTTGAAAGAACTTTTGCCTAATAACCGTTCATTGAAATGATGGTGCTTTCTATGATGATAGTACAAAACCTTTCCTGAAACTACCCCTAGAAATCACCCCTTTAGTAAAAGGTATGCAATACCTCATTTGAAAGCTCAGACAAGGAGAAGGTGCGATTGATTAAGTTCAAAATGATTTCGCGATGACCTTACACGCATCAAGGTAAAGGCTATGCGATATTGAAGGGGTAGTTGAAGGGGTAGTTTCGGGTAGATATGTGAATATAATCATCGTAGCGGCAAACTATTGCGACAGATTTTAAAAAAATCCTAACAAATGATGCATTGCGGAAGTACTGCTTTTTCAAAGGGTAGTTCTTTTTTCGAGAGGGTAGCTACTGTTGGGATGACCTACGCAAAGGGTCATCGTGTAGCATCACTTTTTTAGTGGAACAGTTGAAAGAGACGTTTTTTAGAATTTTCATGTATTGCATGTCTTGTCATATCAACCCTGTCCCTTGAAGTCAAGGGGTGGTTTTTAGGGAGCTGTACGTGTGGGGTCATCGTAGTATACTTATTTCAATTCAATTATTGATAAGTACTTTTCTTAGGCCTTTTAAATGAAGCATTGCATATCTTGTTGTGAGACGGTGTCCCAAAAGGGGTAGTTTCTAGGGAATGTGGAGGCTCAAATGAAAATCTTCGTAAGCAAATTCAATATGGACGCCGTTTGAAAACAACCAATGTCTCTATTTCTTTTTCTCGATCAGAAAGTGCAAATTGCAAAAACTTGAGCCTCATTTTTTTTTAAAAATTAGGGTCAAAATTTCAAAACCGTTTTGGCATAATGATTCAACCTTTCAAAAGCAGGCGATAGAAAAAATCTCGGACTTTTTTTTCGAAAGTTGTACAAGGTGAAAGATTGCCCATATCTGCACGCTCTCCGTTGGCACCCTGTATATGACAAATTGTGCAATCAAACTCCTCATCAATAACAGCACTCGATAGTCAAAGGAATGATCTTTCCTCACATGCCTAAATTTCTGGAATCCGTGAAATATTTTCCGAGCTATCTCAATTTGAAAACGCACCTAATTTTTGGGTGTTGCAGTTCAATTGTCAAGCAGTTTATTAATCTATCAAAGTAGCTACTTGTAGCTTCCGAAAAAGACCTGAATGGTAAATTTCTGTCGAAGAATAAGCCCACAGCGACTGATTCCGCAACGTCTTATTTCACGAGTTCAACTCCATCCTTAAATTGTATTTGGTATTTAATAACTTTTGTTCGACAATCAACTTATATCATTCACTTTTGCACACCTGACACTTCCATTGATTGTATCTAATCAACGTTGTACTTGTCTTGATTTAGCTTTTTAGAGGATGACCACTTTCTCCAACAACAATCAGCCATTGATAAACTATAAAAACAAAAAATGAAGTAACAGTGCGTTTTGCTCGGTGCCATCAAAATTTCACCAAAACATGATACTGATATTGTGTGAGTAGCTTCTTAATTTCGTAGGGTGGTACAACCTATAGCCCAAACGATTTTTGCGGTCAAGAATAATCAGTTGAAAATTAGGAACTGTTTTTGGACGTAACGACACAACGACAAAAGGAACCGGAGTTTTTGACGTTAGGATGGTCCCTAATCATCGTGATTCCTGGTATTATCGCGTGCTGCAACAATATTTCTCCAGAGAAATATCGCTTAAGTCACATTAGGTACCTAAATAAATTTACCATTGAAAAATATAGCTTATGGAGATCACGATTTTTTGTGCCTTCCGATATTGCCCTCAACAATAAATCTCTGTTCAAAAATTGGTCTTTCGCTGCAACAATAAAGCTATGCTGCTTTCATTCTTCTAGATCGATCATTGGAAAGCGGTTCTACAAAGTGTGCTAATTTTATCAGATCAAGCTAACGGCTCGATACCAAGTTGAGGCTGAGACCGCCGTAGGTGCGGTTACCATAGCAACGGCGGATACCAACCAATCAGACCTCTGTATTTGGTGAGTTACGCTGTCCCAGACTTAGCGCCTGCAACTTGGTAACGAGCCCTAAGAGTACAATTTTTCTCTTACTTTTATCATTTATAGATTTGATGAAAAAATCGAAATCTGGCCGGATGCTCTTCACATCGTCCTCTGGAAGTCACTTAGAAGACATTCACTTGAACGATTTCAACTTCGACAGTGGAAAAGTCATGATGATACAAATGTACTGCAATTCAAAATGGGGCATGCTAGTGGCCTCGAATTACTTCAACAAGCAACTGAATGAAAGTGGTATAATCTCTACGGCTTATCATCCAGGAATTTATTTTTCAAACATGTACAACGCTCTCTTTGCTGATGCAGGCCTGGTTGGAATGATTTTTTACTACAATAGTTGCGTGTCGAACTGGATATTTGGAAGGGTATGTTTTACCTCAATTTTTAAGAAAAACTGCGAAAGTGAAAACTTAGTACCTAGTGACATCAATGGTAAGGTTTTTGCTGATATCGCTCTGCATCCCTTAAAAATACGAGGACTGAGATTCATTCGACAAAATTGTTAGAAGAGTCAACCTAGAGTTTTGAAGCGCTCTGATGCAGCCCCCTCATATCAAATTTCAATAATTTCATCATCATAATTACATTATCTTCCATCTCCCTCATCAAATGGAATTTCACAAGACGGACTCGGGATGCCCCAACAACTTGATAATGGGGAGTCTTGGAGCGAGATCAAGCATTGGGCACTTTATTCTAGGACACTCAAGTCAATATAGGTTTATTTCACAGAAAGCATGGGAAATTGGCGAATTTGCGGTATATCTGGTCACGTGCGAAGAAAATGTAGGTGGGAAGGCCTTTTTCCAAAATCAAGGATTCAGCCTGACGCCGTCTAGGTCCAAGGATGCGCAGTTCTGCAAGAAATTTATTGAAACTTCCCAAAAACTTGTTCGGCTCTCAGCCAGCGAAAAACTTGATTGATCAGAAAGGACCCAATAATGTTTCTTGTAGAAGTAACTTGTTTAATGTAGATATCAGAAATAGCAACAAATCAATATGCAAAAATTGAATACACAGATTACAAAATATTACAATGTTTTGACTTGAACCTATCTACAGGGTTAAACAGAAATACTATTACAAACGTTGTGGATCCGGCTGGCTCGACGACTGACCGGAAGGAGGGGGGAGGACAACATTGGTGAGATGGTACAATGGGCCCAAAAGCGAGGCCTACGTGCCGGATGGAACTACGTTCCATCACTTCCCCCACTTAATCCAGAATCCAGAATCCAAACGTTGTAGACAGATTCCCTATGAAAAATGGATTAAAGAAATCCATGATGTCAATGTCCTTGTTTGTTTCATTCCAACATGTTCTAAACTATATTTCGTTCAAAAGCTACAAGATAAATGGTAATGATGACGTTGAATTTTTCTTCTCGAGATATTTGAATTAGTGTTCGAAAATCATCTCGAAATCACGGATTTGACAAACTCCAATTATTTTATTTCCTGAAAACTTGCTTTTTTTTTAGCCGAAGTAACTAATGGTTTATCATCATCATCACTAACATATCAATAGTCCCACTTTGTCCGAGGCTTGGCATTTTTTCTGCAGGAGGTCGAAGGTCCAAGAAATTACCACTTTTGAAATCATTGCTTTTTCAGACTTTTTCCATTGGACTATATATTTTCAAGGTCGAGGAAAGCAATGCGATAAAATTCCAGAAAGGCTTTCAGTATATTTATTACAATCAGACACTTAGCTGAATAGAAAGCGCAAAGCCTTGCCTTTTCTTCACCAATATTTGCAGATCTCCACTGTACCAACTTGCAACACGCCGTTGCCGTGCAATTCAAAAATGTCTTCACTGAATAAGTGTTGTACATCCATTGATTTCACTGGTGCATTACCTACTCGTTTCTCGTGCACGCCCAGAGCAAACTTTACAGACAATTTAAGTCATCTTCAAGGAGGTTGCAGGAAGGATGCTACGCTACCACGAGAGGTCCCGCGGCAGACATGACGACGATTTGAAGTGGCAGCGAGCGGATTAAAAGCGAAGTACCTGCGATATTTCCAAGTGGATAATTATCGGCGTGTAATCATTGTAGTACACAGTAATAAACAGCTCGTGTTTTAAAACGATCGTCTCAATTATAATCGAACCCGTACGCGAAATACGTAACAATAGATAAGAAGTAAGAATGCAAATCCGATTTAAATGTCTCACAACGCATTTGAACCGTTAGTCAGATACCATAGGTCCAAAAAAACTGATCTCGTGGGCTCCTTCGTGAAGGGGGCAAGAGACCTGTTATTTCTTATAGTCCTATTTGTGGAGATACCGAAATGTTTTGGTGCCACTTTCAAAATGGCGTCGTTTCAAAATGGCGGCTATTTGTTTTCGGTTACATTTATTCGGACCTAAATTGCTTCATTTTCACCCGATTTAAAATTTTTCTTTTTGAAAATACGTGAATTCATATTTTCTATCCACTGCTGTCATCGGTTATTATTTATATCAATCTGTTTAACCGGAATTAGAAAAAAACTGAGAATTTTGATGACTTTTAGTCCTATGGGTTTCTCGAGTGTTTCTCAACCTAACTCAAGCTGTATTGATCCTAACAGCATTTACAATAAATAAAGTTCACTAACAACTCGAAAAATTGTAAAATCAAGGAGGAAAGTGCCGTATGTTTTTCCAGGAAGTAGGTATACGTGTGATTTTTTACGTACTACTTCTTTGGCCTCTGAAGACACCTAAATGCTCTGGTATCAATTTCAAAATGGCGTCGTTCCAAAATGACGACCATTTGATTTTGGTAGCATGGATCCACACTCAACTTACGCCTATTTTCGCTCGACTGAATCCAATTTTGATGATTTTCCATTTGATCAGGTATGGATTGATGTTCTCTATTTGCTATTGTCCGAAATTTGCATGTGTGTCAAATAGTTTCTTCCAAAAAGTGGAAAAAACTAGAAAACCAGTAATTTTTACGATTTCTATTGCCTCAGGTGCTGTGTTCTTTCCGGTGAGAGGCATGTATGGCAAATATTTTTTTATTATTTTCATATGTATGAAGTAACTGAAATGCTTTGGTTCCACTATCAAAATGGCAGCGTATACCAATTTGGCAAACACCTGGATTTTGATGTATGAAAAATTCCAACTCAGTAACCAAAAGAGTTATAGTGATGAAAGTCACAAAGTAGATTTACAATTCAATGCTTGTTAAGATAAAAGAAACCGCATCTCAATTTTTTGAGCCGTTCCTAAAAAAACCACTGATTTATTAAAAAATGTCAATTTTTATGCATTTGATCACTAATATCAGGATTTTTCACGAAGGGCTCAAGAAATGGAAATGCGGTTTGTTTTATCTCAACAAGCTTTGAATTGTGAATCTACCTTGTGAGTTTCATCACTATAACTCTGCAAACCCCCATACTTTTTTATTTTATTTGCCTCAATGCAAACGTACAACTCTTACCCAAACATTGGAAGCATTTGTCATCATCTCTGTGCCAGTCTTACTGTTGAAAACAAGATTTCTTTGTGCGGATCAGATAAATCACATTTAATTATTTTTCCACACAAGAAAACGATGGAGCAACATGTATTTTGGATGTTTTCTAATAACTCGTACCCACTGAACCCATTTATGGTGTTAAAATTCCAATAACATCATTTTTGAAGATGTTGCCCGCTAAGAAGTGAATAATTTTCACCCGCCTGTTCAGCAGCAATTTTTTCAATTTTACCAAACACCGTTCACGAAAATTTTGTGAGGAATGACAAGCTGGAACTCTTTTCCAATGATATTGGGCCGTATTCATACCTCGCTTTTAAGCTAAAAGCGCTGTTAGAGCGATGCGCATTTAGGGGCATTTCTCATATTTCAGTGTTCAAAAATACAAATTAACTCGCAAATTAATTGCAATTAAGTACATACAATCGCTCCCAATCGCAATAATGTATTTTTGAACACTGAAATATGAGAAATGCCCCTAAATGCGCATCGCTCTAATAGCGCTTTTAGCTTAAAAGCGAGATATGAATACGGCCCATTATGTCTTAGACTAGGATCATTTTTGGAAAAGTGGCCTGGAAAGTGGTTCTAGAGGCAAGTCATGTTAAAGTTTGGCAACATATGTTTTAAGGGTATTTGGACCTCGCTAAATACGAAAACCATTGTTGCCAAGCCGAATTTTGCACCGGAAGCCCGCAATGGGGGGTAAAGGGGAGGGAAGACCAAAAATCACCATTTTCCACCATTTTTGATACCGGGACTGAGAACTGTCAATAATGTGGAGTAAATTTTATCGTATCTTGATAAACTGAGGTCTTATATTATCATCTTGACATGATTACTGTCCAAATTTCCAGAGGGGGGCGACGGGTGGGAGGAATGTTGACTGTGTAGATGATTCTACACGAGAAAATCGGTAATATTGTTGACGGCGATAAAACAATTACCACAGATGAAGAAAAAAGCGACTTTTTTAATAAGTATTTTTCAGGTCTTTCAAAGAGCAACACAAAAACAGCAACAACAAATGCGAATTCAGCGATTTATCCCGGGACCATTTTTCTCCATACTATCACGCCCGAAGAAGTGGAATCCATAATTAAACGCACCACTTCCAAATCGACACCGGGAATAGACGATATCAATGGTAGGATAGTACGGGACGTAAGCTCTTTGATATCGGCTCCACTCTCGCACTTGATTAATGAATCATTTTTGACGGGCAAATTTCCATCAAGTTTAAAGATTTCGAAAGCGGTCCCCATCTTCAAAAACAAGGGCTCTGAACAAGACGTGGCCAACTATCGAATGATTGCGGTCCAGTGCCAATTCACAAAAATTTTTGAACTTGCCTACTACAAGAGACTTTCATCATTCTTAAACAATAGAGGCCTCTTGCGCGATTTCCAGGACGGTTTCCGGCCCGGAAAAAACACCACGACGGCACTGTCTGATGCACTGGAATTTATCTTTGATGCTCTAAACGGCAAAAAAAGCGCTATGGCGATACTATTTGACCTCAGCCGTGCATTTGACACTGTCATCCACAGCTGTCTCTGCAGTAAGCTCTACAATATAGGTGTTCGTGGATCCGCCTTACAGTAGATAAAGAGCTACTTGCATGGAAGGACACAGAGGGTGGTGGTCGGCACCTCGAAATCCGGTGAAGAGCGCCTTCCTGGCGGAGTTCCTCAGGGCTCGATTTTGTCGCCGCTTCTTTTTATCATTTCCATGAATGACATCATGGGGGAAGCGATGGACTCCGGCAGGATGATCGTGTATGCCGATGACATAACCATGATGTTCGCTGAGCCTGAGGCTGGAAACCTCCGGTCCAGAGAAACCGATCTGACTGGTTCCATTACGGACTGGGTTACTGCAAATGGATTGATGCCTAACGTCAAAAAGACCCGCAGTATTCGCTTTCTTCCCAAAAACGGTACTTATGATTCCAGCATCCTAGTCAGGAGTGGAAGTCAGTCGATACAAGAGGTGGAGAGCGTGAGTCTGCTTGGAGTACAGCTTGACAATAAGCTAACGTGGGAGCCACATATCACCGGGGTTTTAAAAAAGTTGAGCTCTACCACTTTTCTAATGAAAACTTTCAAAAACACAATTTCCGATGGCGTTTTGAGAATTCTTTATTTTTCTCCGGTGCAATCTGCTGTGTCCTACGGACTGATCTTCTGGGGGAGCGCCCACCACAGTCAAAAAGTCTTTATCGCGCAAAAAAAAATCGTCAGGATAATGCCCCCTTCATTATCCTGACGATTAATAAAATCTGTTCTTTTTGTGATAAAAGCATAAAATTTGGTATGAGTGGTCTTAATGGTCCCCTTTTCAAATGTAGGCATGACGCTTTGCCATATTTTGGTTAGGGGGGCTTACGGGCCTCCTTGAAAATTGAAGTTGCAAATACTCATACAAACCACCATTCATAATCGTCACGCATCTCAAAAAGTAATCATTTGACTCTACGTTAAATCTCAACAAGATGCAGACCAGTTGTCGACATGTACGCACTGTTCTTCATAATGAAAACAAATTTTTTTGGAATGTCAGAAAAAAATCCGGGTTTTATAATTTTTTCATGTAATAGAAAAGTAAATTCATCTTCCGCATATCATTATCCACTAATTCGTATCTGCCAAAGCCGTTGATGAAGTCAATTTCTTGATATTGACATTTTAGAAGCAACAATTCCAGATGAGACCAGCCAATTCATGTGCTCAGTTCAGCAGCGTTTCTTTCAATTTTACCAATCAATATGATGACAATTCATTATTGGGTGGATAGCTTCAACTGTTTCATAATTTTAATGAGTATAACTAAATGAGAAGTGATGCGCGAAAGCCCCGAAAGAAATTTTTTTAACCGCCACTTGTCACTGTTAGAATTGCACCAAATTTCATGCTGCTTTGGCGAAACAACAGCAAATACAGACTTATGAGTATAGACAAACGTCAATACGATCTGCAGTTGTCAAGTAGAAGGCACAAAGAATTGAGATTGAGGCGTGAAATACTTCAAAGCTTTGAGATCGAGCTAATACACGGTATAAAAATATTTTCAACACACCCTAGGGGCACAAATTTTATGATGGTGACAGTAAAAACATTTTTTCCTAGGCTTTTGCGCTTGGTTCCGCATGTAGTCGAGAGAAATTAAGTTACAGAACAGTTTCAGCTATCCATTTATTCATAAATTGTCAATCATATTGATTGGGAACAATAAAAAAAAAGCTGTTGAACTTCACACTCAAGTTGACTTATTTCTTCATTCAGGGAGCTGTCATTCCTAGAATGACTGTATGGAAAAAAAGACTTCATGAATAGCTTCGGAAAATACAAATTGGTGAATAATGATACACAGCAAATCGATTCACATTTTCTTAAATGGAAAAATCATTAAAAACTGTGTTTTTTTTGACACTCCGAAGAAATTTTTTTTTAACTCGAAGAACAATGCGTACATGTCGACAACTGTTGTGTATCTTGTCAAGATTTGGTGTAGAGTCGAATGACTACTTTTTGAAATGTGTGACGATATTTACCGGTGGTTTACTGGAGTTCCTGCTACTTCAAATTTTTAAGGGGGTCCTTGGGCCCCTCTAACCAAAATATGGCAAGTCGTCGTGTTTACATTTGAAAAGAAGACCATGAAGACCACTCATACCAAATTTCATGCCCCTATCACAAATCAAACAGATTTTAATTAACTTGGTCATTAACCCTCCGATTATCTTTAATTAACACTGTTAATTGGAAATTAAAGCGACTTCCGTCGTCTTTTTTTCGGGAAATACGAGTTAGAAGTTTAAACGAAGATCTGGTCATGCCCTGCAGTGTATATCAACAGCTCTGAGCCAACAATGTAGCTCTAGTGTGACAAAAACGAGAATACAATTTTCGGACTAGTTGCAGCAAACATGATATACTTTGACAGCGCCGCAAGAAGAATGTTCAGCTGGGATTTTCGGGGATTTTGAGTATGTGGTGGAGGATGAAATTCTGGATCGATATCTGCTATAAAATTCCATGAATTAATTTTTTCAAGGTTTGGGGTCTTTTTTGACTATCTTTACTGCACTATATAATGTGATTCACTTTACATTAATGACAGGTCCCAGTCCCGACGTCCAAAATGGTAAAAAAATAGTGATTTTTGGTCTTCCCTCCCCTTTACCCCCTCATTGCGGGCTCCCGGTGCAAAGTTCGGCTTGGCAACAATGGTTTCCGTATTCAGCGGGGTCCACATACCCTTAAAACGTATGTTGCCAAACTTTAACATGACTTGCCTCTAGCATTGCTTTTCATCCGAAAAGATCCTAGACTATCTGGCTTAACCGCGGCACGCTTTTTGAAAGTGTAGGAAACTGATTTCTTTTCAAGCTGTTCTATTTTATCCGTGTGCGGCCGTGCCTACTTGACATAGCCGGGACTGATCACAAAAGCTTGGAAATGTACTTTCTTCCAGCTTCAAAACACAACCATTATTGATAAAATGATATCAATTTTCTTCATAAATCAATGTACAAAGTCTTAATAATAATGGTCGTGTTTTAAAGCTGGAAAAGAGTACATTTCTAAGCTCGTATAATCAGTCCGGTCTATGTCAAGTAGGCACGGCTGCACGCGGGTGGAATAGGACGGCTCGAAAAAAAAAAAGTTTTTTTGACTTTCAAGTGCGTGCCGCGATTAAGCCAGGCACGATATAGTTAGAGAAGAGTTCCGGCTTTCCATTTCTTACAAAATTTTTGCAAACGGGGTTTGGTAAAATTGAAAAAACTGCTGCTGAACAGGCGGGTAAAAATTATTCAGTTCTTAGCGGGCAACATCTTCAAAAATGCTGTTATTGAAATTTTAACGCCATAAATGGGTTCAATGGATACGAGTTATTAGCAAACATACAAAATACATGTTGCCCCATCATTTTCATGTGTAGAAAAACGATTAAATGCAATCTATCTGACCCACATAGAGAAATCTTTTTCTCCAACAGTAAGACTGGCACAGAGATGATGACAGATGCTTCCAATGTTTGCGTAAGAGTTGTGAGTTGTGTGTGTGAGCACTGAGGGCAAATATAACGAAAATGTACGAAGGTTTAGCAGGTCTTTTTGCACTTTCAATGCGTCATTTACCTTCGTGCAGATGTGGAGGAATCAGCACAACTCGTTTTTGGGCGGAAACTCAGTGGTAGATACCTACTGATTTCAAACCCTTGAAGAGTTATACACCATAAAAGCTTTGGTCGGAGTTTTTTCGAGATTGTAGTGATTTTACCAACATACCTGAGAACGTTGCGGTCTTGGCTTATTTCTCAGAGAAATCCGGAACAGCGACCCTGGCCGTTGGAAAAGATAAGAATATTAGCCGATAACCAAGGGTATAATTGCGCTGACCTGGCCTCTAACCAAGGGCAAACTCTTTAGTTACAAAAAAAAATCAGATGCTCCACGACTCCACGCTGCGTCGTACCTACCTACGTGGAGATCCAAACTGCCAATTATTTCAGAAAACTGTTGAATATCAACGGATGCCGCCAACTTTTCTGGAAACTAATTCTCGAGCATTCGAGCACGGGAAACTTGAAATTTTCCTGAATTTCTCCGGAAGAAGTCTCGGCGAAACTGATACTAATTAAACGGAACGCTCCGCTCGCACTTCCGTTGCAATTAAAAAGCGCACGGCAAACTGCATCGCAGCTAAAAAAAAAACAAGGAAAAACCGTTGAAAAATGTTGAGAAATCGCCTCCGACGCATTTCGGTTCTCGCTTCCTTCGAGCGCAATTTACCGCCTCTCGGTATTCCGAAGGGCGCGCATTACCGGTCCGATGCCGTATTTAAGAATCGCTTCCGGCATGCCCGGTTATTTGTCAAAGATTCCACGATTCGCCCGTATTCCCACCAGTGCATTTCCGGGCCTTTGCGATGCAGCGTAGCGCCTGTGGTGTATCGAGAAGTACCAGCGAGTGCATCCGCAGTACTTATACGGTTCGAATGTTGGATTGGAAAAGTCTTTGCGGCGCGGACGTGTTGACGACGGATTCAGATCATGTTTTCGAGTGGAGAAGAAGACCTGCAGCTCAGGGAGAAGCATATCGGGCAGGCAGGCAGGCAGGCAGGCAGGCGGACAGACATCAAGCCACGCGGCAGGATCTCTCTCAATTTCGTACCCAATTTCATTTCGACCCGGCCATAACGGAAACGGATGTTAGACGACATAATTCATGAGGAGGATGGATCTAGCGCGTGTAAATCGTGCGGGTCCATGGCGGGAGAGCCGGCCGGGTTTCGCGCGCTTCATTTTAAGGTCGTTATATTTTTTATTGCCGTGCAGAGGGCAGTGTTTGGGAAAAATTGCGGTGGACTATTTTGATTGGCATGCTGGAACGGCGCCCGCAGTGAATCGGAGGAATTCGAGCGCGCTGCTGCACGTCATACCACAGCAGAGCGTTATGTCATTTATTAGGTTTATCGGCTTCGGATCCCTACTGTTCAGTGTTCGGCGGCGCTTTATTAGCGCAACTGGGCGATCTAGTGCCGGGCATTTATCTTAAATTCATGGAAATAATCTCGAAATTGTATGATCAATGTGAGTGGCATTGTGGCATGCATTCAGGTCAAATTATAACGGACAAGTTGGTGATTTTTTACGAGCTTCAGTCATCCAGGCAGCAGGCAACCACTTATGCAGTTGAATTTCCCTAGAAAAACAAAGAATTAATGATAGGTACTGAGCTGTTTCACCCTTTTTGGCCTTTGGTTGTGATTGTCATGACCCCCCCCTTACTTGTGGACCTCTTACCTACGTTTTGCTTACGTTGTCATTTCACTCAAACTGCTACTCGAGACGAGAACGGAACTTTGGGGATAAGGATTGAATTGAAAGTTAAACAGAAACACGAATTGACAGCAAACAAAATGAACTTTTATTGAAATCATCGGCAAAATTCAAAGGAATTAGATTCTTTTTACTAGCTGTCACCGGCGCCGGCAAGCCGTCGCCTGGGTGACAGCTATGGTTGAAAAGTAGCCAGGGAATTTGTTCCACTGACACCGGACAAGTGGAACGGGGATTGAATACATGATGTTGATTTTCGGTTGTTTTAGGCAGATGTCAGGTATTCTCTTAACGAGTTTAGTAAATTTTTGCATGTTCGTCGATGGTGTTTTGGTCAGATGAAGTTTTCCAAGAGGCGTAAGCAACTGACTGTGTATTAGTAACATGAAATCGAAAGAATGTTTGTTTTTCGCGTGCTTTGAAATTTCTGCCTTGACTTGTAGGGTTCTATTGTGAACGGAACGCATGTCAGTGGGTAGTGTCTGGTCAGTGAAGAGTTGTCGGAAAAAATCGATACACCATTATTATGTTTATTAATATGCATTTCTACTTTCGTTGAAGGTAACGACCAAAAATACTGGAAACATGATGGAGTACACAATCTTGAGAATGAAAGCAACGATATGTGTTATGAAAACCTGAACCGTGAAAAAGGTTATGCCGTGGAGGACACTGTGTAGTGGAAAGCAAAAAAGAACCGTGTATTTGTATTATTTAGGAGTCTTTTCAAATATGTACCTATAGGAGAAATTGAGATAAAATGAAAGTATGTGCAAAATCCAGAATTTGACAGTTACGTTCCAGTTGTTCATCTGAACCAAGTATAGGTTGGAAAACCCGATGTAATCGGTTGAAAAAAGCAATAATTCAATACAGCGCTTTGAACTGCCAGAATGTCGAGTTCGAAAATGCACTTTAATTGTCCATCTTGACTAAGTATATGTTCAAAATCTCTATCTAATCTGTTAAAATGAACAAAAGTTCAAAATGGCAGCCTTGGAAAAGTCAAAATGGCGAATTTGACGAATGCATTTCGATTGTCAACCTCAAGTAGGTATAGGTTTGAAATCTCAATCCAATTGCTTGAAAAATGCAAAAGTTCAATATGGTGGCCTCTTGAAACGTGAAAATCAAATATTAACAGATGCATTTTGATCGCCAATCTGTAGTGGGTATAGGTACTTGGAATTTTGTACCAATACCCACTACAAAACGGTTGAAAAATGCTGAAGTTCAATATGGCGACCTCTGAAAAGTCAAAAATCGGAATTTGACAGATGCATCTCGACTGTCGGACTGCCTAACCAAGGCAAGTAGAGGTTCCAAATCCCAATCGGATAGGTTGAAAAATGTGAGAGTTCAATATGGCGGCGGAATTGGAACTGTCAAAATGACAAATTTGACGAATGTATTCAGATTGCCCATTTCAAGTTGTCATAGATTCAAAATCTCAATCGGATAGGTTGGAAAATGCAAAAGTTCAAGATAGCGGCCTCTTGAAACGTCAATAATCAGAGTTTGACAGATGTATTTTGGTTGTCCGCCTCAAGTGGTTATAGGTTTTGAGTCCCAATCGGATTGGTTTAAAAATGCAAAAGTTCGATATGGCGGCCTCGGAACTGTCAAAACGTCCAATTTGATAGATACACCTCGATTGTTCACCTCAAGTGGATATAAGTTCTAAATTCCAATCGGATAGGTCGAAAATGCAAAAGTTCAATATGGCGGCCTTTTGAAACATCAAAAATCGAAGGTTGACAAATGCATTTCGATTGCCTACCTAAAACAAGTACAGGTTGAAAATCCCAATCGGATCAATATGGCGGCCTTTTGAAACGTCATAAATCGAAATTTGCTAGATGCATCTCGATTGCCTACCCAAAACAGGTTTAAGTTGGAAATCCAAATCGGATCGGCTGAAAATCGCAAAAGTTCCATATGGCGATCTTTTAAAACGTCAAAAATCGAAGGTTGACAGATGCTGCATCTTGATTGCCCACCTTGAACAAGTGGTATGAGTTGAAAATCTCAATCGTATCGGTTGAAAAATGCAAAAGTTCAATATGGCGGCCTTTTGAAATGTCAAAAATCAAAATGTGACAGAGGCATCTTGAATGCCCACCCAATGCAAGTACAGGTTGAAAAATCCAATCCGATCGGTTGAGAAATGAAAAAGTTCAATATGGTGGCCTCTGGAGACGTCAAAAATCGAAATCTGACAAAGGAAAATTCGTTGTGTTTGAAATTAGGTTTGTTTCATCAGCAGTCCCTGACTGTTCGTGGACGTCAGCAGCCTGTTACTTCATAAATCGTAATGCGCAGGCTGCTGACGTCCACGGACAGTCAGGAACTGCTGATGGAACAAACCTATTGAAACAATTAAATAGCGAACGCTTACAAAAAGGGAAATACCATGAAATTTTGACTAAAAAAGCAACAAATTGGATCTGGTCGACGGTCGTCTATGTTTTTGGTTCAGATCACGCAAAAAAAAACATCGCAAACACTACGATGAATGTGACTTGAGAATTCGGCGAACGATGGCGTGAGTTTGACAGATTCGCGTTAACATCTAGTGAACGGAGGTGCGCGGTGCTGTTGGCAAAAGTGACAGTGGCAGTCCGACGCTAGGTCGACCGTATCGATGCGAAAAGTTGCACACAGATTTCAATAAAATGGACTACAAAGACGTAATAGAACGCATATGGATCGAAGCATGGACCCTTTCTAAAGATCTGACCAGAAGGTCCGATGGAATTATCTGGGATTTCGTAGGGAACAAGACGTGACAACAAGACATTGACGCCGCCACGAGATGTGTCCATGGAAATGGAAAAAGGGGCTTTTCTCGAAATGTGAAGCCGGTAAAAATCGGGCTCTAGTGCAAATATACTGTGAGTACCTATCAGACGTGTTTTGCCCCATCAATCGCCTCTTTTTGTGAAATATTACGCCGTCAACGTCTGTCCCGGTCTGGGAAATTTTACCAAAGTGCCGTCGAATTTGAAGAATTCTTTGGTTTTCGGTGTCCGATAGACGCTGAAAAGCCCCCTCTAGACCACGGTTCAATGTCGCACGCTGACACGGTACGTTTTTTCCAAAAACACTGTTCAAATGCCCCGAGGTGTTGTCCAGTTTTTCCCAAAACCGACAGCGTCAATAATGACGTTTCTGTCAGATTTGGCCGGGCCGTGTACCGTTTTCAACATTTTTCGACAAAATTCCATGAAAAGCCACGCCGAATGGCTGGCACCAGACGATAGTGAGTTCTCGAAACCCCCCGGTCGGCATTTCACACCAAATTTCTCGAAATTCTGCCCGAAAATCCGAGTTTTCGCCGCCAAAATGTGTCAAGAAATCTCGGACGAATTATTTGAAATGACGATTCCCTGGAAAAAATTGGAATGAATTATGAATTTTCGAAAAATCCCCTCAAATTTGGCAGAAATTTTGGAAATTTCCCATCGTCGACTTGTATTGCGGTTCGTTTACGAACATTTTTAAAAAAATACCCCGTCAAAATCCGATGTCTGGTTTTCACAAATTCCAACCAGATGTCGTTAAGTTCTCTCACGGGTTAGTTTAGGGTGATAATAATATACCTACCTAACAAAATGACACTGACAGAGTAACACAAATGACGGAGTAGTAAAACGATATCTCATGGATAAAACATCAAACACAAATATAAATAAAGCAAGAAAAGCATTCACCATTATGCAAAACAAAGGGAACAACAACAACAACAACGAATAGAGAAGTAAGACACTACAAGAAATCATAAAACAGGTAAAACTGTCAGTATAAAAAAGGAAAAGAAAAATAAATCATTGAAAAGATGAGGTATTCGCTAACAGGCTCACATGGGAAGAACACGCCAAAGAAACCACCTATGTTACAAAAGTACCTCAACAAAAACATGTGAGAATGAATCATCAGGCCCGTGTAAATTGGTATCCACACTTTCGAGGTCAATTATTCACAAACACTTCAATTCTTTCAAGGGCAAAAGCACACACTCTCAAATCATCTCTCAAAACCGAAGAGTAGTTGGTAGACACATGCGAATAAAGCAAGGCTCTGGGTTCCTATAGAGTGTTTGGCGTGTAAAGGCTCAAAGAACGCTGAAAGAAAATCTACCCCACATTACTGACCTTTGTTCTCCTAAGAAGTTGTAACCAGCTAATGATACCTAAAACTGCTTCTCCTCAGTTTTTCCGACCCTCCCAAATCTCGTCTCCACAAGAAACGGACAAATCTCCGAATCACGTCTTGACAAGACCAAGTCAAAAATCCCAAAACAAAGCCCAAAAACACTCACACACATGAACATGAAATTGGGTCAACGCTAAAGCAGCAAGGGGTGTTAGCCTTTACACTACTTGCAGGGGCGCCGGGCGTAGAAAATCAAAGAATGTTGAAGGGCTGGTCCACAACGAGATTCGACAAGGTCCTAACAGACTTTGCTTGCGGCTTGCATGATTTGAAATACTAATAAACACTGTCAAGACAACGTAGACGTAAAAATTAATGAAAGGGGTGCATGAGACATTTTTGTAATAAACACAATAACAGAATTCGTCAACAAAATACAAGCATAAAATTCAGTAAGTTTACAAAATTTGTGAGACAACAAAAATGACATCAAAAATTAGAACGTGAAACAGACTTATAGTTACAAGCAACCAATCTAAGCCCGGACCTGTAACAAGAAAACAATTTCCGTCTGCGCACTTGAGCTCGAACCTGAAAGAAACAACGAAGTCCCATACGCGTTATTATTAGACTCTCCAATTTTTTGCGCGAGGCACTGTGAGAAACCCCCTTTCCCTGAATATAAATTAATTAGCTGTGATACGTCTAGTGACCATAAGTCATATTTTGTTGTGCCGTAGATTCTTATTACCTTTACCTAAGTCATTCAAGTTAATTTTCCACCTACATCAACTTCGCGTCGTGCTAATACCTCAATCAAACTACAGTAACCTCACGTTCTTTGGAAAGAGGATGAATTGAATAAATATTGAGAAATAAACAAAGTCATTTAACCACACCTCACCTTTATTACAAATTAATCAATCATCGCCACTTAATTAAATTCATTTCAATTATTCATTTCATGATTTCCAGACGTGCTGACATCAGCTGGCGTTAGGAATTAGTTAATTCAGTTTACATTCGGTTTCTGAAAGAAAGTACATTCTAATCACGTGCGAAAATCTTACGACTAATCAGTTTAAACCTTTGAATTCAATTCCGTTTCGCATTCTTCTTAGTTTTCAGAACTATTGTTGAACCCGTTCCCTTACGCACCTCAATTTTGATTCCCTGCTCAAGTAATTCAAGACCTCGTCGAGATTTGGATTTTAGCCCCTTCCTCTACCTAGGCCATCTTCCATATACGAATAAAAATCTCGATTATTTAATTTTACTTAGAGAGAGAGATTGTTGTTCACTGAATTTTGTCTTGGTATTTCGAATTTAGAGCCATTGTTTTAATTTTCGATAAAATAATTGACATAAAATCGAGTGTTTATATTCCATAGATTTTACATCCGGCTGGTGCTGTAGTTTAAACTTACAGCCTTATCCAGCAGTTCTATTTCATGCTGGGTTGGATAACCTCACACACATCTGCAATCAGTTGTAGAATTGTCGCGGTGAGCCTCTAATTAATTAGCCCGCAAAATTCATGTTCTGTTCCTTTCTATCTTGAAGTATTTTCGAAACGACACGGAATTGTCTTGGCATTGCTCAAGGGGTACTCTCTTTGGGAAATTCAACCTTATGCCCATAGACTCTATGTCGTGCGAAAGGGTTTAATATGTTATTCTATGAGGAAAAAGAACGCGTGGTCGAGACATTCGCCCGGATTTGATTTGCATAAATACTGCTAGTGCTTGTTTAAAGTTGAAAAAGTCTACAAAATCATGCTCTTCAGGAAGCTATGTCTCTTCAAAAGGGTTACTGAAGCCTTAATCATTTTCCTGGTGATTTCAAGGTAGCTGAAAAACAATTTACTTAAAACCTCACCGCAACTTCAAGGCATTAAATCAATCAAGAACAAAACCTACTATCATTTTATAAACAATTACCCTCAGCCCCATCCAATAATAAGCATTTGATTACAATAGAAATCAGACTTGCTTCAATATCTTCTCTTCTCGAAACTGATGCACTACATACAACTACTATTAGGTTTGGTTTTGATACTCTAGTCACTTTCTTCTTAGTAAATATCAATCTTCTATTATCACACGCCTGGCGTTGTTGACTTCTACCACGCGAATCCTTTTCACCCCCGAGTTCTTCGCCTAGGCCATTCCTCTCTTGTCCCCTTCCCTCTGTCTCAAGTGTGCAAGCCCCTGATCCACAAACCCATGCGCCGGCATGCGCTTCCTGACTCTACCATCATCTCGTGTCCCATTTCGTCACTCCCCAATATCGCATGTAATTCTAATTTATTCCCAAATATTCAATTTCCCTTCATTTTATAACTTAAGGCGTCCCATTACAGCACTGATGTGTGTTTCTTGAGAAAGCAGTGCAGTGTCAGAACGAGTATGACATCATCCATGGAAAATAACGCGTAGGTACCTTGTACCTAACACCGCGTCCAGCGTCAACAGGGCCGATGGGCATCCCAGAAAGTTAGTGAAATACATGAGACGCGTAGGGTACCTCCATCCTTGCTTCAAAGTAGGCTGCAAAAACAGCGAAAACCCCTTTTCGGTCCTCTTCTTTGTTTTTGATTTCCCGCAAACAAGCATCGGCCCTATTTGCGTGAAAACAACAGTTGAATCACTCAAAAAAAATGCAATCAAACCAAAAGCGATTCAGAGTATAATTTTGAAGACTGAAGTGAAAACGACCCACCTGTAGTAAATTACGCCACACGTCGTCGTCGGAACGTCTGGTCAGCGAGAGCGCACAAAATCAAGTACCGTCTTTGTCCTAAATTCCCGTCGTGTTCACACAAAGTCCCTAATATACCGGGTGGGCCATGAAAAACTGTGCTCTGAATTTGTCCTTCTAATAGCTGTATTACACTACACAATTTCGTGTACAACTTCTTGTACAATCTGCCAGTTGAACAATCAAGTTCATTGTTTTTCGACACTATTTTGGCAGATGGTTCAAGAAATTGTACAAGAAATTGTGTAGTGTAATACAGCTATAACATTTTTATTCCTCCACCGATTTTACTGAACTTTTAGCACTGAATAGCCAGTTGAATAGGCGATCATTTCTGTATTCCAAAATGGCCGAAATACCAAAATTCAAGATGGGAGAAACAATTGAAAATAGGCCTTCTTTTGTTCTCGTTGCTTTTTATTGAAAGTTACCAGAAAGTCGAAACCAATAATGTGTTATGAAGGAATAGACCTTCCTTGTCAATTCTAGACCACAACCAATGAAATCGGGTCATCTGCTAAAGAGCTATTGCGAGATGAAGCAAAGCCCACTTTCCATTTTTTCATTTACGCATAATTGACCCAAATCTAGGTATCCTGCCCGCCAATTCGCCATATGCACATTTCTCAATCGATTTTCTCAAATTTGGTTTCAAGGGCTAGCCAATTGGATAGGCTACCTTTTTTATATGGCAAAATGACAGACCTATCAAAGTCCAAGATGGCGGAAGCAATGGAGGATAGAATTTTTTTTGTCCTTCTTGCTTTTCAATAAAAATGAGCTAAAATTCAAAACCAATGATTATTATGAAGAAATAGACCTTCCTTGACAATTCAAGACAGCAACCAATCAAATCGGTTCATCTGATAAGGAGCTAGGGCCAGTTGGAGCGAAGCCTACTTTTCGTTTTTCTATTCCAACAAGGACGAATAAGGCCCATTTTCAATAGTCTTCGCCATCTTGACTTTCGACATGTTGGCCATTTTCTTATATGAAAATGGCAGCCTGTCCAATTGGGTAGCCATTGATACCAAATTTGGAAAATTCGATTGGAAAATAAGGATATGGAGGGCAGGATTCCTAAATTGGGGTCATTTATGCGGGAATAAGGAACCAGTAAGTAGGGTTCGCTTCAACTCGCCGTAGCTCCTCAGCAGATAACCCGATTTGATTGGTTGCAATATTGGATTGTCAAGGAAGGTCTATTCCTTCATAATAATTATTGGTTTTGACTTTCTGCAAATTTATATTGAAAAGCAATAAGGACAAAAGAAATTCTATTTCCAATTGCTTCCGCCATCTTGAATTCTGACATTCACGTCATTTTCTAATATGAAAAAGATAGCCTATCCAATTGGCTAGCCATTGATACCAAATTTGAGAAAATTGGTTGAGAAATGAGCAAATGGCGGATTGGCGGGCAGAATACCTAAATTTAAATCAATTATGCGGAAATGAAAAAACCGGAAAGTAGGCTCCGCTTCAACTCGCAATAGCTCCTCAAGAGATGACCCGATTTCACTGGTTGTGGTCTTGAATTGACAAGAAATGTCTGTTTCTGCATAATACATTATCGGTTTTGACTTTCTGGTAACTTTCAATAAAAAGCAACAAAAACAAAAGAAGCCCTATTCTCAACTGTTTCTGCCATCTTGAATTTTAATATGTCGGCCATTTTGAAACACGAAAATGATAGCCTATTCAATTGGCTAGTCAATGCTGAAAAGTTCGATAAAATCGGTGACGAAATAAAAATTTCAGAAGAAAAAATTCCGAGCACGGTTTTTTATGGCCCACCCGGTACTTGAATGGAGTCCTGTTGGCGTACCCAAAGGTGAAGTTGTTCTCCATCTTCATGTACGCCAACTGGAGCTGTTCGGTGAACGATGATCACTGACTCTCTCTGCGCTTTGGTGGGCACAACCATCAGCTCCACATTGTCGAGTTGTCCACTGTCGTTCTGCCAGTTGTCACTGGTTCATCCGAATTCCCGACGTCGTCCGAGTCCCGAGCTGACTGTAAGGTTTCACATCCAGTTCCAGCTGCTCGTCAATCAGCGCGAATGGTAAATACAGCGGTCCCGGTGTCCACAAATTCAGTGATCACCCTGTCGTCAATTATTGTTACTGTCCTATAAAAATTTTTCGATTGTCTCCGCCATATTGAGGCCGCAGACCGTGGCGCCCTCCCACCTTCCGCCAGCTGTGCTGAGCTGTGGTTCCAAGTGAAGGGAAATTCGAACCTACCCCGAGTTAGCCAGCCAGTTTTTTCATTGTCTCGAAGACCTGGGACCAACTTAAATTTTTCCAAAGGCGTGAGGCTGGAAAATTCGTGACAAGTGAATGGCCATATCATTTCCTATTCTAAAGATGCCATTTTGTTAGCGATCGGTTTCGTGGTCTCCTCGACTACATTATTAATTTCAACATTATGGAGAAGAACGTTCCTAGATGGTATGTCACTGTAGTACTTCCGTACTACTCAGCCTTTCTCATCACAATGACATACCTACTAACTAGAAACCTTCTCCACATTAATCTTGTTTGGTCTTACTGTGACTGTGTGTTTCCGGAATAATCGAAAATGTCAGCATTATCACTGTAAAGTGCGACAGTGCTTTTTGAATAATATCTGTGAAACCGGGACCACGACTTACTTCTCGACATCTCCAAGTTGTATAATTGGCTGCCTGAAAACTTGGCCACGGGGTTTTCGGGATTTAATGAGGACCCGGCATGAGCAAAACTAAAAGAACAAGAAAGGAACCCCAACCCGCCTTCTCCCTTCCCCAAGCGAAGAGGATGGTGGTGGGTTGCCGGGTTGCCTATACTGATTACTGAACAATTCCCTCAGTAAGCGCGAACCAAACCGGTAGCAGGTGTGAATTCTGACGCCGCAAAAGGCATATATACCCGCTGAAATAATAACGACATTCGAAGTAACAGGCAAACAAAATTAACCGTTAGTAAGTTCGCTTCCGTTTCCCAGTGCGATAATGCCGCCTTCAAGAGGGCTTATAAAGTTAAAACTGAAACGTTAAACTTTAGTATGCCGAAGCTGATACGTTTTTAAGGCGTTTGAAGTTAGTTTCCGCCGAGATCGGCACCGGATTGCGATACGTTTGTTTGAAATTGAGCTGTTGAGTACACATTTGCGCGGTTCGTGTGCGGTTTCCAAGAGTTTCCTCTCTCGGTGGAACAAGACATGCAGACAATGAAACAACAGATCGAAATTATACTCGCCCTGTGTGTGTGGATGAGACCATGTGGATTTCGACGCCGTGGCGGTTTGCGGTACGATTCGTCACCACCGATGTTCGCTGTTGCTGGAACTGAAATGTGAAATAATGAACTTGAGTACAAGAGGAGTGCAGATGTATTTTATTTGTAGCAATTCGGTTTCGGGCCAAACGGGTGTAGAAAACTGCTGCGGTTTGTGGTGATGCACCACGTAGATTTAGCTCATTATAGCATAGCGATTGTGTTGCTTCGAATTTGTACCAGCAGGTACTTTTCGATCGACGCAATGTAAAAGCAGCACAAGCTTCAAGCCATCCCAACTCACAGCCCAAGCGAATAGCTAACAGCACAACCTCAAGATAGCTAGAATATGTTAAGAGTTCAGACATCCATTCATCTCATTATATTATAGTCCAGGCCAAAAGGAGGCTTAATCCTGCAGTGTTTTGACAAATTTTGGTTTATTTTATCATCATTCAACTGTCAAATTTTATGAACATGTGATCAAAAAAATCGCGTTAGCAACTTGAAACGATGTTCCAAAGCAAGTTGCGCTACCCATGAGGAGTTACCAGAAATTATAAACATATCTCTTTGAATGACGCTACTAGCAGGCAAGAGAAGCAGGAGCAGGTTCTCAGGTCTCCCGCACGCGAGGGAAGAGTTTTTAGTCGTAGCGTACCTTCTTGTTAGACGAGACGTTTGTTGTATACCGACTCAAAATTGTGAAAAAATAAAGACGTGTCTGACATAGCAGCGGTGGGATAATGAGTCTGTGTGTACCACAGCCGTGTACAAAGGTCAGCGAGGGTTGGAATTCCTGTTCCGGTTGTTCCGATCCATTCTTAGTTTCTCAAAGCTCCCACTCACCCTTCACTATGCCAACATATTAGCTAAGAGCGTCGACGTAAAGCGCCCGTGGAACTTGAGGAGCCCGAGGATGGATCGGAATAGTTGGAAAACGACTGCCGTCCCTCGCAGAGCGCGCTGTCGAGTTCATCAGGAAGAACCAGGCCGAGGTCAACGTGGCTCTGGGACTCGGTTTGTTCCCGAAAGTCAGAGAAAGTGGAACTTTAGGAGTATAATAACACGCACTTCACCTGCGCTTTGCTTTTGCCCATGATCGTCCGTCTGCTGCGACCGCCCTTGTTCAGGAATGAAACGTCCCGAGGGGATACTTTTGACTTCACGCATTTTTTGTCGTGAGAGAAGATGGAAATGGCGTTTCGATGATTATTCCTGTCCAGAAGTTGTTTTATTGTGACACAAAAAGACAACTTCTCACAGCACCATCTCCTTCAACACTCCTGGTCTAAATGGCTTACGAAAAAAACTTATTCCCACAGCGCTCCCCCCCTTGGAAAATCCTAGTCACGGCACCATTTCTTCAATGATATGCACCTTACCTGCGCCTTTCTTTTGCCCGTGATCGTCAAAACCTCTTGCTGCGACCTCTCTTGTTCAGAAGTGAAACGGCCCGAGGGGGTATTTTTGACTTCAGGCATTTTTTGTCGTGAGAGAAGATAGAAATGGCGTTTCGATGGTTGTTTCTGTCCAGAAGTTGTTTTATTGTCACACAAAAAGACAACTTCTCACAGCATCATCTCCTCAAACACTCCTGGTCTGAATGGCTCACGGAAAAAGTTTGTTTTCACAGCGCTTCTTTCCTTGAAAAATCCTGGTCACGGCACCATTTCTGTAATGATATTTACCTTACCTGCGCCTTGCTTTTGCCCGTGATCATCAAAACCCTTTGCTGCGACCACCCTTGTTCAGGAGTGAATCGTCCTAAGGGGATATTTTTGACTTCAGGTATTTTTCGTCGTGAGATAAGATGGAAATGGCATTCCGATAGTTTTCCCTGTCCAGAAATTGTTTTATTGTCACACAAAAAGACAACTTCTCACAGCACCCTCTTCTTCAACAGTCCTCGTCTAGAAAGCTTCCGAAAAAAATTTGTTTCCACAGCGGTTCCCCTTCTTAAAAGATCCTGGTCACGGCACCATTTCTGTGATGATATACACCTTACCTGCGCCTTGTTTCTGCCTATTATTGTCAAAACCCTTCGCTGCGACCGCTCTTGTGGAGTGAAACGTCCCGAGTGGATACTTCTGACTTCAGATATTTTTCGTCGTTGGAGAAGGTGGAAATGGCGTTTCGATGGTTGTTCCTGTCCAGAAGTTGTTTTATTGTCATACTAACAGACGATTTCTCACAGCGCCTTTTCCTTCAACACTCCTGGTCTGAATGGCTTACAAAAAAACTTGTTCCCACAGCGCTTCCCTTCTTGAAAAATCCTGGTCACGGCACCATTTCTGTAATGAAATGATATGCACCTTACCGGCGCCTTGCTTTTGCCCGTGATCGTCTAATTTCTTCGCTGAGACCGCTTTTGTTCAGGAGTGAAGCGTCCCGAGGGGATACTTTCGACTTTAGGCATTTTTCGTTATGAAAAAAGATGGAATTGGCGTTTCGATGGTTGTTCCTGTCCAGAAGTTGTTTATTCTCACACAAAAAAAACAACCTCTCACAGCATTCTCTCCCTCGACACTCCTGGTCTAAATGGCTTACGAAAAAACTTGTTCCCACAGCGTTTGCCTTCTTGGAAATTTCTGGTAACGGCACCATTTCCGATCATGAGGTGATCGGACACTTCATAGAAAAAAAAGATTTTTCTTCCCACTGATGTCGATTCCATTTGCATACATTTGCCATTTTGGCAAATTATGATTTTTCCAATGAAAAATATAGCGTCCTTTGATTTGACGCAAAATTCGGAAACTACAGACGAGAAACAATAAGAAACACGAGGTGATCAGACACTCCATAGAGAAAAAAAATTCTTCTTCCCATTGGTGTCGATTCCATTTGCATACATTTGCCATTTTGGCAAATCATGATTTTTCCAATAAAGAATGTAGACTTTGATTTGACGTGAAATTCGAAAATTATAGACGAGAAACAGAAATAAACACGAAGTGGTTGGACATTCCATAGAGAAAAAAAATTCTGCTTCCTACTGGTGTCAATTTCATTTGCATATTTTTGCTATTTTGAATAATTTCAATTTTCCCAATAATGAATGTAGCGTCTCTTGATTTGACGCGAAATTCGAAAATTACAGACGAGAAACAAATAGAAACACGAGGTGATTGGACACTTCATAGAGAAGAAAATATCTGCTTCTTATTGGTGTCAATTTCATTTGCATATTTTTGCCTTTTCGAATAATTTCAATTTTCCCAATGAAGAATGAAGCATTTTTTTATTGGGCGCGAAGTTCGAAACTTACAGACAAGAAACATAAAGAAACACGAGGTGATTGGACACTTCATAGAGAAGAAAATATCTGCTTCCTATTGGTGTCGATCTCATCCGCATATTTTTGCCTTTTCGAATGATTTTAATTTTCCGAATAAAGAATGAAGTATCTTTTGATTGGGCGCGAAGTTCGAAACTTACAGACAAGAAACTTAAAGAAACACGAGGTGATCGGACACTTCATAGAGAATGAGGATTTTGCTTCATATTGGTGTCAATTTCATTTGCAAATTTTTGCCTTTTTGGAAGATCATAATTTTTCCAATAGAGATTGGAGCGTCCTTTGATTTGACGCAAAATTCGAAAATTTCAGGCGAGAAACAAAAAGAAACACGAGGTGATCCAACACTTCATAAAGAAGGAGGATGAATTCAGCTTCCTATTGTCGTCAATCTCATTTGCATATTTTTGTCTTTTTGGCAAATTATAATTTTCCCAACAGATTTGACGCGAAATTCGAAAATTACAGACTAGAAACAAAAAGAAACACAAGGTGATCGGACACTTGATTGGGAAGAAAAATTCTCCTTCCCACTGGTGTCTATTTCCCAATAAAGAATGTAGCCTCCTTTGATTTCACGCGAAATTCGAAAATGACAGACGTGAAACTAAAAGAAACACGAGGTGATTGGACACTTTATAGAAAATGAAAATTCTGCTTCCTATTGGTGTTGACTTTATTTGCATACATTTGCCTCTTTGGCAATTTATGATTTTTCCAATAAAGAATGAAGCATCCTTTGATTTGGCGCGAAATGCAAAAATTACAGACGAGAAATAAAAAGAAACACAAGGTGATCGGACACATAGAGAAGGAAGATTCTGCCCGCTATTGGTGTCAATTTCATTTGCATATCATTTCCTTTTTGGCAAATTATAATATAACTTCCTATCTTCGGGAAGCTCAGGATTTGTATGAGAGTGTGAGTGTGAATGAACCAACTTGAGTTTTCGCAGTAGAATAACTGTAATTAAATGATAATTAACCCAGATATGCCTAATGTACTATATCTGGTACGGCTCGAAAAGGTCTTGACCTGCACACTGGGTGATGTGGTCAACATCTGGAGTGGTTTAGGGCTGTTCAGTATGAACCAGGCAAGACTATTGTCAACATCTAATAGATTTTTCGAATTCACTTTGTGTTTTATACGAGGTCAAAGTTTGCCGTAAACAAAAAATGGAAGATCATACCACCCGCTTAGCAGGGTAAGTTTATTGCAAATTAACTGAAAGTGTTACAAGTTATATTCAGGGCAAAACATAACAATAAATAGTGATGTTAGTGATGAGAATTCATAAATTCTCTTTATTTTGAAAATTAGTGGTCATTTTGGGAAGTGAAACAGGGGTGTACTAAATATAGTACATTAGGATAAAATAATTATGTCGATAGCTATCATCCGATTTCATGGGTTTTCACTTCATGAAGCTCTTGCCATGTTGGAAGACGATTATGGAAATGTTGACGGAGTCGAAGAAATCATTACCTTTCCACCTGTGAATGTGGTAGCCTGTATAACAGATAAGATTCTGGGGTTGGAGGAGAACTTTCCATAAATAATTCACCCACAACCTAACGAAATGCACCTGCAGAAGTTATTTTCCAAGCTCCAGAAGAGATTATGCCAGAAGAAGATGCAAAACAATGTTAATGACAGCGATACTTCATCCTTCACAGTTATTGCGATTCATAGGAAACTTAGGTACCTATGTACATAATATGGCTACAAATTGTGGGTTGAGAGTGAGAGGTTGGGTTATCTGAACTGGTTCGAACCATATCAAGGAGCTACAACAAACATTGGTGAAACCTACGAAGATTTAGAAGTTGGTAGTGTGCTATTCCCCCTTTGTTTTGTTCGTACGTTGGTATCGGAAGTAGGTACGGTCGTTGACGTTCGTAGCATTTGCCGATGGGAGAGGGAGATGGCGCTGCGCTGGGCGAGCCGGCCGAGCGGCAGTCGCAGGCAGAGAGAGAAGAGGATCAGCTGTGGTGAAGAACACGTGATTTTCAGTGCATCGAGAGTGCGTTGTTTTTACAATTTCAAGGTCGGTCTTTCTTTGATTATTGTATCGTAATTTTGGCTTCCATCCACTCACCAAATCATGCATTTTGATACCTATTTTCTCCGCAAAATTATTGTACATAACCCGAAATTCTTTGTTCTCTTTGTTATCAACGGGCTTGCATAACCCGCAGTTTTTCCCCTTTGAAATCAAGTTGCTTCGCACTGCTTTGAATTTTGTGTAATTTATCTACTCCCAAATGATCTCAATGTTGATGGCACAGGCCGAAATCTAGGGGGTGTGCCTTTTTGCGCACTCATGACGCTGTCCCGAAATAACATTTTGTTGTTCGTGCTTATTTCGAGGTATCATTATTGTTTCTTTTCTACAAGTTACGTCACAAACAGTAAGACGACAAAAAGAATCTCTGCTACGCCAAAATCAGCCGATAAGTAGAGAACAGTACTTTTGGTGAGTCATTCACATTTCATTGTTCATTTTCGGGTTATACATGAAAGTAAGGAAGGAAAAGGGACTTGCGTGCTTCTCCGTGTCCTGGGGGGTCCACCTTCTCGTATGAATCTTCCTTGTTGAGTCTACTAACCTTTTATTATTTTGGGGGAATTATGTAATCTCTTTTGCAAAATGTTTAACGTGATCCCTTGTAATAGGGGTGAACCTCCCAATATCTACGCCACTGGGGTCATTTAGAAGAAGTCATCTTGAGCTTCTAATGTGAATGTATCGTAGGATCCCCTGTGTCAAATTTGGACAAAATCTGTTGAATGGTGTGCAAGTTATTTTGAAAAAAACGGTTTTTTGGAACTAACCTTGGGAGGCTATATTTCCGTTATTTTCAATTTTTGAGAATATTTTTCCGAACAAAGTCCCCTTATTTTCAATTCTCTATCGGTTGCTAAAGTTTCCGAATTTAAATCTCGGACACCTTGTATATATCACACTTAATGAGTTAGTCATCAAAACGCCTGTGAAAAAATTATTGAATTTTGGTCCTTTTTTGAAAATTCCAAACTTGTCTTATGGACCGAAAGCCCTCAAAAATTTTGTCTCACGACCAACTTTTCGATCAAGGGGATGTTTCCACACAAAATTCAGTTGGTTCCATTCATGTACTTTATGACGTAAATTTTTGGCCATTTTTTCGAAAATTGACAAGCTCATACCAGCCTAAAGCCCCCGGTCTGACATGTAAGACAAAGCAATTTTCAACAACCTCATCAACGCACATTAGACCTACAGGGTTGAAATCATGTACTTTATGACGTAAGTTTTGAGGCACCGGCTCCCTGTCCATACCCTTATAACACCTATACCCTGGTAGTTTTTCCAGAAAGGATCAGTTCAACTCATCCAACTAGAAATGTACAACTAGTGCTTCTACAACCAATTTGGGAATAACTTTTGGGGTATAGGGGCTATAGGGATAAGGGGTAGACATAAAAAATCAATATGGACCAACTTTTTCCAACACGTAACACGTTACAGTCTTACGGCTCGATACCAAGTTGGGGCTGAAACCGCCGTAAGTGCGGTTACTATAGCAACGGCCAATCAGACCACTCTATTTGACAAATTACGCCGTCCTAACTTTTGCGCCTGCAACTTGGTATCGAGCCCGTAGAAACTTATTTCAACTTATCAAGAAACAATTTATTTCTAATAGGGCAGAGCAGAAGTTGATAATTCAGTGGAGGGTGAACGTCAGATTTTAGGGGTTGGTTCGCAGAAAATAATGGAGCAGCATCACTTTGAACATACCGTGTCAGAAATTCAAAAAAATTCCCTGTATATTTTGGTCGTTATTCAACTTTGAATTTTCAGTCATTTTTCGAAATACTAGTGGTGGTTTTAAAAATAGGGGTCTTTGACATATCTCCACCAAATCAAAATTATGGCAAGTGCAAGTATCACCCTAGAACCACCTTGTGGCGTCAAAATAGATCCACCTTTTGCTCATTGAAGCCCGTAATTGCAATAAATTAGTTCTGTGACTACCGGCATTCCACCCCCTCTAGGAGGTGAGCCGTTGAGTTTAGGAGATTTGCGCAATCATAAAGTTTGATCACCTCAACAAGGGCTACAACATATCAAAGTTTGAGCCAAATCCCAGGGGGAGCCAAATCCCATAAGAAATGTGCGGTGTCCTTTATGGACCGTCGCTCAAAGTGGGGTGTAAAATTGTAAGAATATGAATAAAAGGCGGAAATACAAAGAAGGCCTGTGAGTAGAATTTTTTGAAATCTATTGAAGTTGTTTATTGCGGGTGCATGGCGTCAAGATGACGGTAACAGCTGTAACATTATACTTAACACATCTATGAAGGCTTCAAAATCAAGTTAACATCGTACCATCCGTACCAATTCCAGCACAACACAATACATTTTTTCTATAGCTTACTCCAATGAAAGAAGTCGTGAGACTGATAATAGGTCTGTACTTTCAATAGAAAACATTCGAATCACATTTTTTTTTTACAATTTTCTGTCCATGCATTATGCATGTACAGTGGCGTGCAGTGTAAATATTGGAGGTACAATTTTCGGAAATTACAAAAAAAAAACGACATGTCCTGCTTTTATTGTAATTATAACTTGATTGAATTATTGAGATGGCTGTAGTATCGTGGAAATGTACCTACCTATCTAGTGAATTATTGATGAATTCGTGATAGGACTCCATTTATTCGGTTCATTCTAATTTTAAAACAATGTTGTTGTGTGAAGACTGACGATTAGTGAACCGTGTAAATCACGAATGTAACAGCTCTATACTTCAGTGTGTAGGTATGCACTCGTGTCAATTAATTTCTGCTTTAGTGCTTTGACGTTTGATCCCGCGTCGAAGTGCCGGATTGTGTGCCACAATATGCTGAAGGCATTAGTTTGAAACGGTTGGTTTGTATTTGTGATGAGACGACGCGATAGTCAAATTAGCGTCGTCCCTGGAGGGTAGTTGAGCGCAGACCTCGGAATAACGTATTGTCATGTCGAAGCTAAAAACACCGAGGAGTGGCAGTTTATCTTATAAATAGCCCGGTGGAAACGCGCGCCTCGAAAAAAATGTCATGTTGGTTATAGACTGTAATAAAAAGTATATCTCGTGCTTTATAATGCCTTGCCCGCGATCACTGACGTACCTACAGGGTGCCGCATTCAGAAGTCATGTGCAAAATCTGCGATACATTGAAGAGGAGTGCTTTGAGAAGAACTTTCTACGGTAGGTAAGGTACATGGAATGTTCTATATGAAGATGATGTCCGTTTTTTCATGTTTGAAGTTGTATGGAAGGGAAGGGTGAAAACTAGGACGTACTATCGACGACACAAAAAACTGAACGACATTATAATGTCACAGATGAATGATTTTTTTTGAAATTTTCTCAAAAACGCGGGCTTTTCGTGTGCTGGAAAATTCAAGAGGCATATTGACCTTTTTGGACCTTTGGCTGTGATCGTCTTCACAACCCCCCCCCCCCCTTACTATCTTGTGGATCTCTAACTCACGATTTACTTACGTTGTCGTTTCACTCAGGCTCTGACTTTAGAGGAGAACGGAACTAAGGGGATAAGGATTGAATTGAACGTTGATCAGAAAAACGAATTGACAGCAAACAATTTTTTTTTTATTGAAATCATTAGCAAAAGTTCAAATGACTCAAGTTCTTTTCGTAAAACACGCATAGGACTGACAGAATGGACAAAATAACACACAATGGACAAAATTATCAAAATCAATTGGATACACAACAAAAAAATATGTCAAACTGTTAGTCGAAGAACAAGGAGAGTGACGGATCCGGAAAAGAGCACCCAGTGGAAGAATTGGCCAAACAAACCCCTGAGCTAGGCCCAAAGAGAAGACTGTTGAATATGTGGCAAATGAATGACAAGAAACTCACTGATAATTTCCGGTATTCGGTGTAAGTGAAATTAGTGAAGCAAAATCGTTTATCGGTAAACAGTGCATAGTAATAAAACCAACAATGTGAATAAAATCATCAACAATGTATAAAACCCAAAACCAGACAACATAGGAGTGGTTAGTAGGATCCTGAAAAAACCCCTGCACCGAATACGGGACAAACATAGCAGTGAGAACAAAAACATGACATAAAAATATGAGAGTCACAAAAGACGACGGACAGTGACATTCAAATAAAATCAAATCATGACACGGGCAATAGTCAAGTAATTACATGGCAATCAAATCACTCACAAAATCAATGAAATGGTCATGAAAATATTGACATGAAATTCAGTAAGTTTACAAAATTCGTGAGACAACCAAAATTACATCAAAAATCAATTGGAACGTGAAACAGACTCATACAAGTCATACAGGAAAAATGATGAATGAAAAATACTCAAATACTCAATCGGATAAGTCAAGCCCGGACCTGTAACACAAAACAATTCTGTATACGCACTAAAGCTCGGACCTGAAGCAAAACCCAATACGCGCTTATTATGTTACGATGCCCGCGTTCCCAAGGCGTCCGCGTGTTATTTTTAGCCGATCTGCATCTCTTCGTCGTGACATTCATCCGTGGTGCTCCCGATTGAGTGCTGCGGATCAAATCACTTAAAATTCTACGTCGTTTGCATATGCCAAATTTTATTGCAGTATCACAAAATGCAGAATCAGGGTCATTTCGCTAGCGTACCCCTACAATTATCAGTTTTCCTTGCGAGGAATTATTGAATCAAGTTTTAAAACTTTGCTAAAAAGTGCACTCCATCATAGGATGCAGCAAGGTTACCAGATCGTCCTTTACCATCTGGATAACACCAAGGCCTAGTTGCTCACTTCGAGTTCAACTTTGAACTTGGTTTGGTTGCCACAGATTTAATTTTTGTAACAATTATTTCCATAGCACCTAACCAAACCGAGTTTAAAGTTGAACTCGAAGTGAGCAACTCGGCGTAAGGCTTTTTTATCAGATCAAAAATGTGAAATGTAATTAACCTGTCGCTAAGTTCTTTGTGTCGTAATTGGTAAGTGTCAGAAGACCCCTTGTAGTCCGTGATTTCAGAAGAGTCAAGCATACACCACTGGAAGTGAAATCAGAGGTAGAAAGCAGCTGGTGACTATTTTAGGTACCTATATTATATTAATATTCTATTGTTGGGGGAAGGAGGGGGTGGATGTGCTTACTGTGATGGGCAGCTTGAAATTATAAACAAATAAGGGAAATTATAATTTCGGATAAATTGGTCTTGGTTTTAGAATGCGAGAATAGCGGTAGCCGCCTGGTTCCGGGATGACGGCGCACACCGGCACATGAGCTTGGTGGTCAGGGGGAGAATTTAGTAGAGAGGGGAAATGAAAGGGATGGCCCAAGAGAAGAACTCGGGGGAAGAGGGACTCGCGTCGTAGCGGTCGACAACGCCAGATGTGGGAGAAGTGCAGAAAAATTATTATTTATCAAGAAGAAAGTGACGAGAGAACTGAAACCATTGTTAACAGTTGTAGTGCATCAGTCACGAGAAGAGAAAACATTGAGGCAAGTTCGATTTCCATTGTAATCAAATCATAATGATTAGATGGGGTTGAAGAAATTGTTTTGATTATGAAATGATACTAGATTTTGTTCTTGATATATCGATTAGCCATTTGAAGCGTCAAACCGATTCAATACCCTGAAATTGCTGTGAGCTTTTGAATACTTTGTTTTTTAGCCACCTTCAAGACACCAGAAAAATGGTGAAAGCTTCTGTAACGCTTCAATGAGATCCAGCCTCCGTCAGATTGATTTCCTCAGGTCAATTCTTCTGAAAAAATTCAGCGCTCTAGACATATATGTATTTGGATCAAATCTGGGCGAAAATCTCACGCGTTATCTTCCCCCATAAAATAAGAATGAAGATTTAACCCTTTTCGCACGACAAGGAGTTTATGAGCATTGAAAAGCTAGCGTTCCATAACGGAGAGAACCTCTTGTACAATGCCCAGAAAATTCAGTGTCGCTTCGAAAACGCTTCAAGAGAGAAATGAACATAACATCATTTTTGCAAGCTGCTGAATTAGAGGCTCACCGCGATGAATTGTACGCCTGATTGCAGATTTGTGTTGAAGTTATTCAACCAGCGTGAAATAGAGCTGCTTAATAAGTCTGTGAGTTTCAAACTACAGCACCAGCCGGATATGAATTCATGGAATTCAAACACTCAAATTTTATGTAAATTATCAATTCGATAATTAGAATAATGACTATAATTTCGAAATACCAAGACATTAATACTTAGTGAACAACCATATCTCTCTAGGAACAATCAAATAATCGAGATCTTTATTTGTACAAGGAAGATGGATTAGACAGAAGAAGGGTCTGACCGGGTCTGACAAGACAGACAAATATTGACGAGGTCTTAAATTAATCAGGCGGGGAATTAAAACTCAAGTACGTTGGGAAACGGGTTCACCAATAGTCCTGCAAATTAGGAAGAATGCGAAAGGAATTAAATTGAACGGGTTGAGTTAATTAGTCGCAGGATTTCGCGCGTGATTAGGGTGTGTTTTTCTTCCACAAACCGAATGTAAACTTGAAATAACTAATTTCTACCGTTAGCTGGTTTCAGCACGCCTGGAAATTATGTAATGAATAATAAGGCTCAACTTAATTGAATTGGCGATGATTGATTAATAGTGTTATTCTGTAAAAAATAACATTCCATAAACGCTCTGTTATGTAAAAATTCGTGTCGCCCATTGGCTGTTGCCTAGGTAATAACAACGTAACAGAGCCTCTATGGAATTTTATTTTTTAGAGAATAGCACCATAATTCGTAATAAAGATTAGGTGTGGTGTTAAATGACTTTGTTTATTTTTCAACATTTATTTCAACTCCTCCTCTTTCAAAAAAGAACGTGAGGTTACTATAGTATGACTGAGGTATTAGCACGACGGGAAATTGAGGTAGGTGGAGACTTATTCAAATGACTTAGGAAAAGATAATTCGAAATTTACGACACGACAAAATTAAAACACAACGCAGAGTCGATCATGGTATTACAGTGATTTATTTGATTTATGGTGCGATTCTCTGAAAAATTACATTCCATAAAGGCTCTGTTACGTTGTTATTATCTAGGCAACAGCCAATGACCGACAGGAATTTTTACATAACAGAGCGTTCATGGATTGTTATTTTTTACAGAATAGCACCATTAGAGAAGGTGTTCTTTCACAATACCTACCTACCTATAGGTCGGTAATCAGGCCAAATAACCGATATTGACCGGATGAGACATCGTTGTGATAGCTGAAGCCAATCGTGTGTTAATGGAGCAACAAAATCGAAACTCCCAGCTGTAAGGTAGATTACCTATCAGTCCTAACACTAGTGAAGCATTGTTGTACATAATACATCCCTTTTCCCATTCGATTGATGAGAAATATTGTTCTGTTAATAATTCCAATATTAGAATAAAATCACTCACCTGTGTAGGTATTTAAATATAATATTTTACAGGTATACCAAGGTAGAGAAGTGAGGTGTTATAGCCAGAGCGCCGTATAGATCCCGAGCCATCAGGGGAGCTTTTAATTTTTTCATCAATTTTATTCAGTTCCTTCGATATTGAAGGCTGATTGTATGAAGTATTGGGAGTTTTATTTTATTTCAGGGTCAGGATTCACAGGCCGCTATACCGTCGCCGCCGCCGCTTGTCGAGTTGCCGCGTCCCACATGAAAAATACCAGAAAACGGAACTTTTTTTGACTCACATCACTCTAGAAATCGATACAGTAGACACATCATTGTAAATGAACATGCAGGTAATTATGTATTATAAATCGAAAATTTTCATCAGGCAGGTAATTGTTACAGTCCAAAAGATCCGATTTCGGCAGAGTTTGCAAAAATTTTCATGAAAACAGTGAAAGTACATCTCACCGCCACGGCAGCTATTGGCTAAGTCTATAAGCCGCCATGCTTACATTGCAAGTTAGAGTTTTGTGACACGAGATGAGAATTTTTCACACTGAATGGGAAGTCAAGGTTTTTTCCACGGTCAATTCTGGGACATCTTGTGGGTATTTGATTACTGATCCGATTGCATACATATTTGTAATTACGCCAGGCCCAACGAAAGGGAAGAGCGAGGGGAAGAGTGACGGGAAATATTTCATCTGATAGATTTCTAAGTATGAACAAGGTTACTTACCCACATTAGATTTCCAAAGCGGTTTACCCCTCGTACCCACCATTTGACTCATGAGTGTACCTAGCTTAGCGCCGAGGTGTCGAAAGATAGGACGAGGATAGGATAGGACCCAAAATTACAGGTCTGGTGGTCTGGCAAGCACCAGTTTCGGTCGATATTATCAATTTACGACACCCATCCCTGGAGGCGATTTGTTGATTGTTGTGTGCATGTAGGCATAGGAAATCCCGAAAAGCGAGAATTGGCAGCGGACTTGGACGTGTCGTTATTTAATTGGAGATCAATTAGTGAATTATAAACAAAGTGCACGCCAGGTGATAGAACACGCCGGCTAAAACCGCGCAAACAATCCGGCAATAATGTAATCCGCACACCATCACGATGCGGATCGATCCTGATCCCCGCACTCAATCATTTTGCAACCAAAAACCCGAGTTTATCACACAATTATATCCACAGGAACCTTCGTGCGTCCATGATAATTATCACGTCCCTCCACAACGCTTCAGATGGATGGACGCATCGCCATTCCGACATCTTCTTCCTGTCCGCTTGAAACCCCCGCGCGCGCGGCAAGAAATTCAATTCCGCCAACTTGGCAAGTCCATTCTAATTTCCATTCCTCAACGATTTCACGGTGATTTATGATATTTCTTCAAGAAGCGCGCTGCGGAGAGGGCCGTGGCAGTGGAGTGCCCGACCCGGAAATCTATTATTGTGCATGAGCCCTTTTGCGGGGCTGGGCCGCTGCGCTGGGCCATGCCCGCCCGCCCTTTCCGATGTGGTTGCGTGAAGCGGGTGACCGCCAAAAAACGCGCCACCTTCACTCCTGCTGCTCAGAAACCTCATCGCTGCGCTGTTATACAGTGGAGGTGGAAGCGGGAAGTCCCACTAAAAGCTGGACGGGCGATCAATTATTCATTACTACTTTGTTGTTCCGTGTTGTTGGCATAAGTTCACGCCATTTCTGAGGTCGTGTGTTTAGCCGTGTGAGAACGGTATAGCCTTGCCAGACGCAGGGCAATAATCTATATTGGGGCACGGCCGCCCCGGTGTTTCCCTTTAAATAATTTATAAGAAACACTGCTGTAGGTATGGTGTAGAAAAGGGAAACAGAACGTGTTGTGTTGTACGTACACACACACACACACACACACCGACAAACAAAGGAAAATCCGGGATATAGCAGTAAGTATGAGGTTAGCGTCTAGACTTCAATCCGGCAGGAATTGCCGGACCATTTCCGTAATACGTGTTCCATCAATTATTTCGTATCCGGTCTTTTGCGGGTAATTGAATGGTGAATGGTTGGAAAAGTTGGGGGCGAACTGGTTCACTGCCAGTTTTGAAATCAATTTCGGCTGGCGGGTGCAGTAGTTTTGGAGTTGTGAATTCAAAATTTTGTTTGAAACCAGGTGCATATGGGAATAATGAGATTTAGCGGCACACATGAGCTCATAGAATTACGCTAATGATGCACATGGAGTTGCTCTTGCTCATAGCATTAATAATAGAGTGCCGCAACAGGAAAGTTTTTAAATCCCAATTGCGAAGTCTGCTTTCCGTTAATTCGGTTTTGTCCTGCATGCGACCACAAACGGAGGAAGCCGAAAGGCAAAGCCTCACAAGGCTTCGATACTCTGCAATAGAGGTTACGAATTCGAATAAACATTCATTTTCTAATGGCGTTTTCGACTGGGACTGCTCTGGAACCGTTCCAGTTCCGAACTTGCTTTATGACGAGCTGCTCTTGAACCGAATTGCATTCGTTCCATTCTGTCCCCAACGGCTCGGCTCCATCACAGACGGCTCCATTCCGTTTTCTTTTTCTCTCCCTCCCATAATTTCAAACCATTCATACCTTCATCACTGCTTGATTCGAATAGGAATTCATGAGGGAATTGTAAAAAGGAATGCACCGCCAAAAATTTATCTCTTTTGGTATTACCACGACTCATCTCTAGCACCAAAATCGACACTGATACATCAAGTTGACAGTAGAACTGATAGTGGGGTCGGTACACATTGAAAAACGGTACTATACGGCATTTAATGATACAGAAAATTCCTTTTGCATGAGTGTTCTACAAGGTCTAACGAAGAATATTAGAAGGGGAAGCACAAAAGCTTCCCCTTAGGGGGGCCGCAGGAGGCCCTGTCAAGTTGACGGTCCAGGAACTCCTTCCAAACCATCTTTCAATTTCGTTGTATCACTGAAATGGGGATGATGTGACTCCATTGTGAATTTCGATGGCATTGGTCGCCATGTCCCTTTCATTCTTCATGCTTGAAAAAATAATTTCAACGGGAGGTCAGAGAAATCACTTTTTATTTTTTTATACATACAAGAGGATGCAAAGTTGGCATGTTTTGTGTCCTAACCTGTTATTTGGCATTCCCAAAATCCTATTATGAAGTCAATTTTTGATATTCTTGATTTTGGGTTGATTGGTAGGCTAAGAAGTAGGTATTTTTCAACATCCAGTTCAGACGTACTTTTTTCAGTATCCAACTGGAGGTTATTGAAATCATCATCAGAGGTCGATACACTGAACTATTTTCTCAACATTATGTCGAGAAAATCAATTCCAAACCGCGCATAGAGAGTTCACAAATTATCTTTCTTTCGGTCGGTCGAATTGCGATGCCTACTACGCCAGGAAGAACGCCGAGCATCGCCAGCCTAATTCAGTATGAAAAAGCCTAAACAAATTCAAAACTGACTAAAACTCTGAGTGCTGACTCAGAATTGAATGTCGAACCACATAATGAGTGTTTCAGGCAGTTTTGAATTCGTTTAGGCTGTTTCCATACTAGTTTGGTCTGGCAATGCTCAGCGTTCTCCCTGACGGGCGTAGTAGAGGCATCGCAATTCCGACAGGAAAAAAAATTGTGTACTTTCCATGTGCGGTTTAGGATTGATTTTCTCGACATAATGTTTAGAAGATAGTTCAGTCCATCCATCTCTGCGATTATTCCAATAAAATCCAGTTGGACATTAAACTTAGGTACGTCTGAACTGGATGTTGAAAAATACCTAATTCTTAGCCTACCAATCAGCCCAAAATTGAGAATTTGAAAAATTGACTTGATAATAGGATTTTGGGAATGCCATATAACAGGTTAAGACACAAAACATGCCACCTTTGCGTCCTCTTGTACATGTAAAAAAATAAAAAGTAATTTCTCTGACCTCCCGAAGAAATTATTTTTTCAAGCATGAAGGATGGGAGAGATATGGCGACCAATGCCATCGAGATTCACAATGGAGTCACATCATCCCCATTTGAGTGATACAACGAAATTGAAAGATGGTTTGGTAGGAGTTCTTGGACCGTCAACTTGACAGGGCCCCCTGCGGCTCCCCTGAGGGGAAGCTTTTGTGCTTCCCGTTCTAATATCGTTCGTTAGGCCTTGTAGAACACTAATGCAGAAGTAAGTAAGTAAGTAAGTAAGTAAGTAATTTATTGCTTTTAAAAATAAAATTTTTATAGCAAGAGGAGCTTAAAATTAAATAAACGTACTATTCAATTCAAAATAAATAACATTACATCTCATTATGATTAATAAATATACAAATACAAGCCAGAAGTCCGTCCCACCAATAATATACAAGGAGTGAATGAATAAGAAGGGAAAGAAACATGACCCTTTCCATTACAAAAATTAAAAAAGAAAAACTTTACTTATTGCGAAGAAAGGAACGCAAACGCAAGACACTTGACAGGTAGTTATAAAGAATTTTGGAGTCTCTCGCTTCCACGTACAGAATTGATTTGGATATACTGCCAAAGCTTGCGAAGCTTTTCGGGAGGTTACTCCTTAGTGGAGTGTAAAGTGGACATTCGAAAAAAACATGATATAGGGTTTCAGGCTTTTGTAGGTTGCAAATAGAACAAAGCTCGGATGAGTTGATTTGGTGGAAGGACCCAGAGCAAGAAAATTTAAGGAATCTTCCCCCGGAGAGGCGTAGCTGACAAAGTGTTCTGGTTATTTTAATTGGCACTGGCAAGTGTAGGTAGTTGAGTCGTTCATGATCCACTAGTTCATATGAGTCATTGAACGTTGAATAATGAAGACTTTGAAATTCATCCAGGTCTCTTTGATGTAAGTATTGTACTGATTGCCCTAGGCATTCACCCCCCTCCCCATGGTACGTCATTTCAAGAATTGACTAGAAACCGTGTCGAAGTTAACCCTTTACTTATTGTGCCATACGTACCGTCAAATTTTGCTTACTCGTCGTCGTTCACTCTTTCGTCTCAGCAAGTCCCAAAGGACCCTGAACCCTTATCACCTCTCAACTGAGAAACCCACAAGTTTTTTTGATGAAAGTGGAAAGAACAGACAATCAAAATTAATAACAATGCAACATTCTCAAAACACTTAACCTTTATTTCACAAAGAAATCAGTGACGACAACATTAAATTCCTATTCTAGATTGCGAGACTTCCCTACCTCCAGTTGATTTAATTCCTAATTCAATTCCGAACCGGAAGTGGAGAGTTTTACCCCTTTCTTCTTCCATCGGTTCGTCTACTTAACCCTAATCCATCCTACCCTCGCTGCTTGATTGGACCTACCCAAACAAACTAATCAACTAGCTTGCAGTTAAACCTCCGCGAACTACTTCACACCAGTGATACCTGAAAAAGAAATCCCTAATTTCGCAATGAGGTTACCCCCTTTTAACCCCTTCCCAAATGCGGTAAACTGCCCCCTTTCTACTTCCCATCCCCAACGACATCATCACAGAGAATTTACACAATGTTTACATAATTTATTACAGCTAAACATAATCACAGAGGTACATGTTCTGAAGACCAATTATTTGTTAATTCTTTGGAAATTAGCAGAGCTTCATTGTGAGCTCGTCAGTAATTACGAGTCCCATCTTGGACTTGAACAATTTGTTACAGACAACTCAGACCTTTGACTCTTCTACATTTAATAATTTCGCCACCATGAAATTCTATGTCCGCCTTATTTCATGAAGAATAATTTTAAGTGGTTAAGTCGTTACTTCAATAGATATTTGCAGGTTTATCAAACTTGAATGATTCAGATCTCGTGCTCGATATGATGAAATCATCGCCGGATGGACTTAGTCCTCAGTTTGGCGGCTCACACAGTCCTTTGCAGCTGTAGTTTGGTGAAAGGGTTACACAGGTGTAGCGTACTGTGTATGGAATTAAAACAGACAGTTGGAGGGAGATTTTATGATGGTGCTTGGGTTTTAATTACGTTGATCGTTCTCGTTGACTCGCTCCCTTTTAGTTCTGACATTTTCTCAATTTCGACCGAGGCTCTTTCCCATTTCGAAACCTTCATGCACTCATGCAACTCTAACCCCTTCCTATCTTCGCCTACCCGTGCCAGATCAAAAAGGGGTTGATGTCCCACGTCGCCAGGGGAATAATTTTCCTGCGTCCTAGTGCCAGAGTCTGTGACCCTATAGCTGTCGCTTTTTTGCAATACCCACACGGCCTTTGGCCCGGAAAAGCACGGAAAATGGACGTTAACGGGTTTCCCACGGCGCGTCACTTTACTGACGAATTCCTCGGATTATGGACTGATTATGAGAGACATTCAGTTTGTGAGAATTCCTGCTAACTAATGACAGCAATTAAATTCGGAGTTGCAAATGAAGGTGGCTTAAATTTGTGAGTTTTGACTTCAATAACGAACCTTAAGGCTTGGTAGATTTCATGGCTAGCGGCTGACCTTTTCGTGAGTTTCTTATTGTTCTGATGGAACAATTGCAATATTCAAATATCACATTTGACTCGGGCTATCGCCAACAAGTTGCGAGTTTGTTAACTCTTTCGTTCCCCCGTTAATTTCGAACCAGAACATGTCTCTTTGTGAGTAATTGCTATGTAAACTGACCTTTAAAATTCCCTCGTACAGATTTCAGGAACGGCTAATCCAGGTAATCAATTAGCACGTAGCTAATCACAACTTATCACCCACAGACACAGAAATCACTTCTCAAAATTAAGTATCAAGTGATACCGCAATTCAGTGACTTGCTTCACTCTGTAAGTGACTGATCAACAACTCACGGTGACTCGAGAGTTGATAATTATCTTCTCTGAAGTTATTCAACAGCTAAATTGCAATTAAAGAACTTGGCAAATTTTAACAACCGTCCTCTAGCAAAGCTCAAAGGCCAGTCCTCTTTAGTTTGTTCCCTGGGTTTTTCTAGTGCGTTCTTCCCCTACCCCTTGACGTAAATCTCGCATCGTGTGAAACATCTGGAAATGTTTCCACCGCGTCTTGGGTTTGTTTTGGAATTTTTGAATGTTTCTTGGTCAATTTACATTTCAATTATTGAGCTTTTCAGCGCTCACTCTATACTTATTTTTACTTGGAAGTCCCGCAATGTTTACTAGCTAGTTTGACCGCTACCTGGTGTAATTTTCATTTGTCTTTCATTACTTTTAAAATTGATATCGGCCCACTGGCGTCGTTTAATTCATGACTCTTATACGTCGTGTTTGGTATTAATTTCACCTTTGACTCACCACAGTAATGAAAATTACACTAGACTTTTGATCAGACAATCAATTAATAATTTAGAATAAAAATTTTGTTTACAGCCATCCCCTCTGTTGGCCGTTCGGACAGAGCGTTTGGGAATTTGATATCCTCCGGGTCGGCTGCAGGCGGGCGCGTCTTGGAACATCGAAATTAATTTATGCTTCCTCCCTGATTTCCAAAAATCTCTGCGTTTTGCATTTCTTCTCACGCCGCCCCCAAAGTTTTTAACGGTCGTTTGAAAACAGATGGGATTTCCGGTCATTCCCTCTGCGTCGTAGTTTAGGCCGATCGGTACATTCGCCCCCTGTTTGGATTTTCCGCTGGACTCGGTACACGGAAAAATCAAACATCGCGTGTTTGTTCGGCAGGACTTGCAGGACAGCTGGCAGGCCTAGTCGCTGGATCTTGTTGTTCTCGGAACGGGGTCATTCCTGCATTGGCCCCTCGGCGGTGTTGTCATCATGTGGATCTTCAATTCTTGGTCTGTAGTACAACTTCAGATTTGTCATGTTGTACACCCCTTTCTTCTGCCTGTTGTGGATGTCGACAATTGCGTACGTATTGGGATGTGGTTTACTCGCAATTAGATAGGGCCCAGTGTACAATGGCAGGAACTTGGCATAAGTTCCTGTTGATGACTCGGATAGAGGATTCGTTTTCAGCAGTACCCAATCTCCAACATTCAATTCAGTCGTCGTGCTGGTTTGCTTTTGGCATCGCAGTTCAGCATGGTGTTTCAGGTTTTGCAACACCTTGGCATGGATTTCGTCCCTTGTCTCAGGTTTTCTCTTCGGCAGCAGTTTCTCGGTCAGAGTATCCAAAGGAGTAGGCGGCTCTTTCTCATAGAGAATGTGGTGCGGAGAGTACCCCGTACTCGTGTGGGGAACTTGATTTAGACACTCTTCGATTTGCGTGATTTTCATCGCCCAGCTTGCATGGTGGTCGTGGCAGTAAGCACGGAAAATGCGGCCCAGCTCTCTCATAATTCTCTCCGAAGGATTTGACATAGGATGGCGAATACTCGAATGACTTGGATGTACACCAGCTTGCTTCAGCCGTTCTTGCCACACTTTAGATGTAAATTGGGTTCCGTGGTCGGAAAGTGCGCATTTCGGCTTAACGAAGTTGGCAAAATCGTTCAGCAACTTGTCCGCAGCGGCCCTGGCCGTTGCTCTCCTCAGTGGGTATAACTTGAGGAATTTTGAGAAAGCATCAACCACCACAAAGATGTAGTTGAACCCTCGGCTTGTTGGCAGTGGTCCATAGAAGTCGACACACACCAAATCTCCAATGGCATTGGCGATTATGGGTGTGAATGGACCCTGCGGTTTCTGGTTGGCATGTTTTGTTCTCTGACACAAGTCGCAGGATCGGGTAACTTCTCGGATCTTCTTGTACATTTCGGGCCAGTAATAAACCCCCTTCATGGCCTGGAATACTTTGGTGGCCCCAAAATGCCCCAAAAGTTGATGATGATACCAAATTAGCCTGTCTACACAGCTCGCTGGTATAGCTAGACGGGCATGTTTATCATTCGCCGATCTGTAAGTTAAAACATTAGAATTGACACTATACGATTCGCTTACTCTTTGAATATTTTTCTCAGTCGGTTCCTGCGGTGCTTGTTTGTGTTTCCACATCGCCCCCAGAAATTCATCTCTTTCTTGGAGTGGTTTCAACTCTCGGATAAGATTGGCGATTTCCGGAGTTTCTTCGACTTCAAACAGAGCTATTATCGGTTGCTCTCGCGGAAATTCATTGGTACCGTCTCCATCCATGGGAAATCTGGATAAAACATCTGGAACCACATTCATTTTCCCTTTCACGTGTTCTATTCTGAAATCAAATTGGTTTAGAAACAAAGTCCACCGCGTAAGTCGTTCGTTTAACAATCGACACCGTCCTAGAAACGTGAGTGCTTTGTGGTCCGTGCGTACGACTATTTGCGCCCCTTGAATGTACGTTCGGAATTTACCCAAAGCAAATATTACTCCCAATAATTCTCTTTCTGTTGTGGTGTAATTTAACTCGGCCCCCCGAAGTGCCCTACTTGAAAAAGCAATGACCCCCCTTTCGCCGTCCCCTTGCATCTGATATAGCTCGGCTCCGAGTCCATAGCCGGAACTATCAGTCTGCACGTAAAATACCTTACTTACGTCCGGGTGTTTTAAAAGCACGGTGTTAAGAAACAAATCTTTCACCCCATCAAACGCCCGTTGTTCTTGCGGACCCCATTGCCATTTGGTGGTTTTCCGTAGCAGGTGAGTTAATCCGTGGGCTTCTTTGCTGTATAGTTTTGAAAATTTCCTATAAAAGTTACACAAACCGAGAAACGCCCGCAAGTGCTTCGGCTTCTGCGGCGTGGGGAATTTTCGAATCGCAATTACCTTGTCTGGATCTGCTTTAATTCCCTCTGTTGTTAAAATGTGCCCGAGAAATTTTACTTCTGTTTGCACAAAGTCTGATTTTTCTAAATTCACCGTCATCCCAGCGATTTCCAACCGGTGCAGTACGGCGTCCAGGTGTTTCAGGTGATCGGTCCACTCATTCGATGCGACTAGTAAATCATCGATGTAATTCACGGCAAATTGTCTGACTTCCGGTCCCAGGACACAGTCCATGGCGCGGCTGAAACTCCCCGTCGACGTCTTCAGTCCGAACGGTAATCGAGTATAGGTGTAAGACCTCCCGTTGTACAAAAATGCCGTGTATTTACGGCTGTCTTCATTCAACGGTATTTGCCAGTACGAAGCCCTCAAATCAATCGTCGACATCATCTTCACTCCCCGAAAATGTCTCAGCAGTTCTTCGGGTGCTGGTGGAGTCTCAGTATCGGCCACCATTCTTTCGTTTAGTGCTCTCGCATCTAAACAAATGCGCACCGTCCCATCCTTCTTTTTTGTGACTGTCATCGGATTCGCGAAAGCTGAAGCTTCTCGCCGAATCACACCGAGTCGGAGCATTTCCCCGATTGTCTCTTCCACAGCGGGTCGTAGTGCAAATGCCACCGGATATGGCCTCTTGATGAATGGAGTTTTGTCGTACAAATCAATTCGGTGTTCATACAGGTGCGTTAGACCTGGATCTTCTTTGAAAACCGCTTTATGTCGCATTAACATTTCCAACAGCTCTTTTCGTTGCTCAGGTGTACAATTAATTTTCTTGAGTTTAAGTTCCAATGCCGCACGTAAATTCAGCTTTGGTTTCTCACTTTTATTGGATTGAATGTTGATGTGGCAAGTATCGATGATGGTCTTTTCTTCAAGTGTCGGTCTGTCGCGAATTTCCACATCGCCTCGGAATTTAATTGTTATTTCCTCCGTCTCATCAGCAGGACGAATTCTTACACTTTTAAGGTGTAAATCAATTACGGCACCTGTCAGTGTCAGCCAATCAGCACCCAGTATTACTGGCTTTACAAGATCTCTCACAATTAAACTGGCGACTCGGCAATCTGTTCCTTGCAAAGTAATTATGAGGTCCGCTTGCAGGACCACCCTGCAGCTTCGTTGTCCCACTGCGCCTCTCAGTTGGATCGCCGTCACCGGCAATGTCGGCGGCTTGCGTCCTCCAGCAAGAATGTTTTGCCACAGTTCTTCGGAAATGCACGTGACTTCACTACCTGTATCAAGCAATGCCAGTGCCTCAAGATTCTCAACAAGACATTGAATCTCAGGTGTTGTTCTGTTGAGAAACGCCCGATTTTCTGGCTCCACAGCATCCTGCAATCCCCGATGCAGCGAAAGTATTCTCCACTCATGCCCCTCAGCTGACGTCTCGGTGTCATAGGTGTAGTAATCAGTGTTGTTCGCATTTTGTTCTTTATTGCCGGCGTGTGTTGTTAGTTCTTGCGCCGCTTTCGGTTTAGGCCCCGCTTCTCGTTCACCTGGCGGCAGGATGTTGGGTGTCGTCATTCTCGATTCGGGCCCTTGTTCCGGAGTAAGGTCTAAGCCCGATTGCCTACTCCGTTCCCATTTCCCGACGAATTAAATTGTCGGTTCTGACGGTTGTACGGTCCCCGCCAACGTTTATTGAAGAATCCTCCCCTCGATTGAAAGCGATTTCCACCATTGTTTTGGTTCCAGTTCGGCCTTGGAGAAAAGTTTCGATTTTCCTCCGTCGTTTTCACATCGGTTTCTGTTGTTTCAGTCCGGCTGGTCTGCGGTATCTCGACCACAGCATTTTCTGCAGGCTCCGTTGCAACCACTCTTTCTCCTCGATTGTCTTTACGGTACTTGTTAAAATTCGGAGTGAAAGTCTTATTCTCTCTCAGACGTGCAGAGCGTCGCGGCGTCTGCTCATCGTCCTTCATGTCAGCTTCCCATTCTTCCAAAAATCTGGACGTGTCAGCAATCTCCTTGCATCCTCGCGTGCGCCACATGTGGCGTATCTCGCTTGGGTAGTGGCCAATTAAAGTTCTTACCAATCTTCTCTCGCTCATTTTCTCGGTGAGTAATTGGGCCCTTTCGATCAGCTGGAAAAAATATCCAGCCACCGATAATTTGCCCCCAGTCTGGAATCGTCCATCTTCAATTTTCCGGCGTATCGCTCGCTGCTCGCTCTCAGACCAAAAATAGTCCAAGAATCTTTCTCGCATTTCTTCGTAGCTGTTCCACTCATTCCAGTGCACTTTGCACCAGCTCTTGGACTTTCCCCGCAGGCATCCCTGCATCAGCTCCATCATCTCGTCCCCACGAGTCTTGGCCTGCTTCGCAAAGCTCTCCAGCTGATCCACGAAAGCTTTCGGATTATTGTACCCGTCAGTTTCGTCAAAGGTCGGTCGAGGCGGTAACGGTGGTGTCGGCTCAAGAACCGCACGAATCACGCCACCCGGAGCAATCGTCGCCAGCGTCGCGACGCCCCCAGTAGCTTGACCTTCCGGTGCGCTCACGCTCTCTTCAGTAGCGCTGCGCCCCCCTTCCGAAGTTACCGTTGAGTCCGACGTGGTGGCGACCATCGGCGGAAGCGGCAGCATACCCTCTTGCGTTGCAGTAGCCCGTACATTACCTTGTAGAGAAGCTACAATTCTTTCAAAGTTGCTTACCATCATTTCCTGCTGCCTAGCCAGCATCACACCTTGCTGCTCAAGCATCATGCGTTGCTGTTCCGCAAGTACCTCCGCTTGACGTTCCGTAAAGTTAGTTAAAACTTCAAGAATTTTGGCGCTTTCTGCCGCCGGTGCTCCGCTGACGGTTGCAGAATTAACCAAAGGCTTGCGTACTCTACGGGACCCTGATCTACCGCGATTCGCGCTTACCACCTTTTCGACGCCCTTGGATTTCCTCGCATTCCTTCCAGCCATCTCAGAATTCTCGTTCTCGAATACCTAGACGGGAAACACCGTGGGTTACTAACGGTCACGTCATCTTCTCAAATTTTTCATGCATGGTTCTGCAAGTACACGCGGCTCGTGGCCCTTTGCACTTGCCATGTTAGACATGCTGCAGTAATAATATTTTGTTATTTTACGAAATCTAGCTGGTCACAGTTAGGCTGGTCCTCAATTAGCCCAGGTGTTTGTTGGGGTTCTGCGCCAATCCAGGTAGGCCTTAGCACGCTATACTAATTACATAAATAAATTTTATTTTCTACCGGCTTCCTGCAAATTCTACTCAGTCTACATTTGATTTGCCAGCATTGCAGCATCTTCTCGTCCTCTGCACACCTGGCCGTCAAATTCACCTGGTAACCGAATCCTCCACTTCATCTGAAAGGGTTAATCACGTCTAGCTACCCTGAGGGAAAGTACACACGAATTTGGTCGGACATGCACTTAAGCTATCTCACCATACATCACGCACGATACAGATGTGCCACTGCTTGGTCGGAATCACACGGCCAGTCTCGTGTGCATCTGGTTTCACTCGAAGCCTCAAAGGTACCCCTTTCAAAATTGTAATTTCCTAGCACCTCTTTCTCTCCCCTTTCAACTGATAGTTCTAACTAATTGTTGGTGAATTACCTACTGCCAACAACCAACAGTCTAACCATTGATTAATTGCCTGGCTCAGTTAACCTTCTTCAACCCCTTCTCGTGTTTCCTTTTATCTGCAGCTAACACATGCTATCGAACAACATGTGTTATTGCAGCATTCCTTCGGGTCGTTGCAGTTTTGTGGACCTACACAGCTAGCTCCGTTTCGCTGGTTTGTTTACAAACCAACCCACGACATCCCTAACACACTACCCCACAAGTTTCTACCTGCTTCTTGCCTACTGACCCAGTTTCTTTAAATCTCGCATATCTAGTTTGTTTAACTCTCCCTTACTTGTTCGTTTGCATTGCTAATAATTAAAACTCTCTTTCTTTCTCTTTTTGACTTTCATCCTGGTCACGGCTCACCAATCTGTACTGATTGCCCTAGGCATTCACCCCCCTCCCCATGGTACGTCATTTCAAGAATTGACTAGAAACCGTGTCGAAGTTAACCCTTTACTTATTGTGCCATACGTACCGTCAAATTTTGCTTACTCGTCGTCGTTCACTCTTTCGTCTCAGCAAGTCCCAAAGGACCCTGAACCCTTATCACCTCTCAACTGAGAAACCCACAAGTTTTTTTGATGAAAGTGGAAAGAACAGACAATCAAAATTAATAACAATGCAACATTCTCAAAACACTTAACCTTTATTTCACAAAGAAATCAGTGACGACAACATTAAATTCCTATTCTAGATTGCGAGACTTCCCTACCTCCAGTTGATTTAATTCCTAATTCAATTCCGAACCGGAAGTGGAGAGTTTTACCCCTTTCTTCTTCCATCGGTTCGTCTACTTAACCCTAATCCATCCTACCCTCGCTGCTTGATTGGACCTACCCAAACAAACTAATCAACTAGCTTGCAGTTAAACCTCCGCGAACTACTTCACACCAGTGATACCTGAAAAAGAAATCCCTAATTTCGCAATGAGGTTACCCCCTTTTAACCCCTTCCCAAATGCGGTAAACTGCCCCCTTTCTACTTCCCATCCCCAACGACATCATCACAGAGAATTTACACAATGTTTACATAATTTATTACAGCTAAACATAATCACAGAGGTACATGTTCTGAAGACCAATTATTTGTTAATTCTTTGGAAATTAGCAGAGCTTCATTGTGAGCTCGTCAGTAATTACGAGTCCCATCTTGGACTTGAACAATTTGTTACAGACAACTCAGACCTTTGACTCTTCTACATTTAATAATTTCGCCACCATGAAATTCTATGTCCGCCTTATTTCATGAAGAATAATTTTAAGTGGTTAAGTCGTTACTTCAATAGATATTTGCAGGTTTATCAAACTTGAATGATTCAGATCTCGTGCTCGATATGATGAAATCATCGCCGGATGGACTTAGTCCTCAGTTTGGCGGCTCACACAGTCCTTTGCAGCTGTAGTTTGGTGAAAGGGTTACACAGGTGTAGCGTACTGTGTATGGAATTAAAACAGACAGTTGGAGGGAGATTTTATGATGGTGCTTGGGTTTTAATTACGTTGATCGTTCTCGTTGACTCGCTCCCTTTTAGTTCTGACATTTTCTCAATTTCGACCGAGGCTCTTTCCCATTTCGAAACCTTCATGCACTCATGCAACTCTAACCCCTTCCTATCTTCGCCTACCCGTGCCAGATCAAAAAGGGGTTGATGTCCCACGTCGCCAGGGGAATAATTTTCCTGCGTCCTAGTGCCAGAGTCTGTGACCCTATAGCTGTCGCTTTTTTGCAATACCCACACGGCCTTTGGCCCGGAAAAGCACGGAAAATGGACGTTAACGGGTTTCCCACGGCGCGTCACTTTACTGACGAATTCCTCGGATTATGGACTGATTATGAGAGACATTCAGTTTGTGAGAATTCCTGCTAACTAATGACAGCAATTAAATTCGGAGTTGCAAATGAAGGTGGCTTAAATTTGTGAGTTTTGACTTCAATAACGAACCTTAAGGCTTGGTAGATTTCATGGCTAGCGGCTGACCTTTTCGTGAGTTTCTTATTGTTCTGATGGAACAATTGCAATATTCAAATATCACATTTGACTCGGGCTATCGCCAACAAGTTGCGAGTTTGTTAACTCTTTCGTTCCCCCGTTAATTTCGAACCAGAACATGTCTCTTTGTGAGTAATTGCTATGTAAACTGACCTTTAAAATTCCCTCGTACAGATTTCAGGAACGGCTAATCCAGGTAATCAATTAGCACGTAGCTAATCACAACTTATCACCCACAGACACAGAAATCACTTCTCAAAATTAAGTATCAAGTGATACCGCAATTCAGTGACTTGCTTCACTCTGTAAGTGACTGATCAACAACTCACGGTGACTCGAGAGTTGATAATTATCTTCTCTGAAGTTATTCAACAGCTAAATTGCAATTAAAGAACTTGGCAAATTTTAACAACCGTCCTCTAGCAAAGCTCAAAGGCCAGTCCTCTTTAGTTTGTTCCCTGGGTTTTTCTAGTGCGTTCTTCCCCTACCCCTTGACGTAAATCTCGCATCGTGTGAAACATCTGGAAATGTTTCCACCGCGTCTTGGGTTTGTTTTGGAATTTTTGAATGTTTCTTGGTCAATTTACATTTCAATTATTGAGCTTTTCAGCGCTCACTCTATACTTATTTTTACTTGGAAGTCCCGCAATGTTTACTAGCTAGTTTGACCGCTACCTGGTGTAATTTTCATTTGTCTTTCATTACTTTTAAAATTGATATCGGCCCACTGGCGTCGTTTAATTCATGACTCTTATACGTCGTGTTTGGTATTAATTTCACCTTTGACTCACCACAGTAATGAAAATTACACTAGACTTTTGATCAGACAATCAATTAATAATTTAGAATAAAAATTTTGTTTACAGCCATCCCCTCTGTTGGCCGTTCGGACAGAGCGTTTGGGAATTTGATATCCTCCGGGTCGGCTGCAGGCGGGCGCGTCTTGGAACATCGAAATTAATTTATGCTTCCTCCCTGATTTCCAAAAATCTCTGCGTTTTGCATTTCTTCTCACGCCGCCCCCAAAGTTTTTAACGGTCGTTTGAAAACAGATGGGATTTCCGGTCATTCCCTCTGCGTCGTAGTTTAGGCCGATCGGTACAGTATTGACTGTATTTATTCAAGATGTCGTCCGAATTTTCCTGAAGGGAGGCAAGTGTTTTAGGTTATCAAACATGTCTGAAAGTTCTATTTTTTCGAAAAATTGTTTCAATTGTGCACACCAATTGTATTTCAGGTTTAGTTTTGTCTTTGTTAAAGTCAGGTGGTGCATTCTTTGAAAACAGATTTTTGGAAGGCGAAAATTGTTCATTTTCAACATTTTCTTCAACCAAGAGATGCAGCCCTTCAACACAAGAAAACTGATATGTTTGCATCCAAACTCAAGTCTTAAGTAGCAGTCAGGTGTGGACCTGGGAAGCAGAAGCAGTCGTTTAAAAAAATGCATCTGGACCCTCTCGAGTAGGTCTGTATATCGGTTAGCCCACACCGGAAGACAATAAGACATGATACTGACAATGAGTGAGTCGTATAGTTGCATTCTTTCTTTCCAGTTGTTCATTTTTGATTTAGCCATTATTGATATGACGGAGCCTATTGCTTGTTTTGCCTTACTAACCGTATTTTTAGACATTCTAAGAAAGAGCGAATTTACACAAAGAGCATTTACCACTTCAAGCAATTCTTGATCATAATAAAATCTGTAACTGGGTGATCTACCGCCCCTACGAAAGCACATAATTTTAGTTTTTGTTGTGTTTACTGTTAATTTATTTAGCTCACTATATTGTTCTAAAGTGTTCAGTTTGCGTTGGAGGTCTACCGCAGAGTGTCCCAAAATGACAAGATCATCAGCGTATAACATCAGTAGAACATCTGTCTGATGGTCTATTGCCACCCCATAAAAGTTTTTCTGCCTAAAGAAGCTGTCAATATCAGAAAGAAACAGGAAGAACAATTTCGGACTCAGTGTATCTCCCTGCAGCACTCCCTCTGAAACCACGAATTTCTTTGTGTATCCAGTTTTGGATTTCACCTGAAAAGATGCATTTAAGTACACGCGCCTCAGAGTTCTGATGAATTTGGCACTAACACCGACTGAATACAACTTTTGTCACAGTAAATCGTGATTGATGGAGTCAAAAGCACGTTTGAAATCAATGAATGCCACGTAGACAGCTCCCTTCCCACTCTCTAACTGCAGCTGAATGGCAGTCGTCAGAGTAAAAATGTTATCAACACATCCCCTACCCTTTCTAAAACCCGACTGACACTCCGGGATGACGGAGTTCATCTCAGCCCAATCACTAATCCTGTTATGCAGAATCTGTGTAAAAACTTTTAGTATACAATTTATAAGGGCGATTCCTCTGTAGTTGGATGGATCTATTTTAGGGCTCTTTTTGTGTAGCATGACCAGTATGATCTCTGACAAATTCTCCGGATAGTCTTCATCAATAAAAATGCGATTGAAGTAGGTACATAAATAGAGCATCCAATTCTGTGGGAGATGTTTATAAAACTCGTAAGAAATCCCGTCTTTACCTGGACATCTACCCTCCCTACCCTGGGAAAGTGCCGCGAGAACCTCGTTTAGTGAAATGGGCCCGTCCAGATATTCACTTCCCGCGTCGTGAAAATCAGAACAAGGAGGTATTTCGCAACTGACCGGTTTTGCAATACTACTCGTATTATAAAATTCCTCTCAAACCTCCACAGGCAAGTCGGGTCTCAACGGTTTTCCCCTAAACATTCTAATCGTTTTCCAAAAAGTGGCGGAGTCTTTAGTGTCTGATAGTATTTGGAGTATGGAGTTTTCATACTGATGTCTTTTTGTCTTCACAATTTGGCGATACATTTTTTTACATTGAAGATATTCAGATTTTTCAGGCTGCCTAAAGTTTGTAGCAAATGCTTGTTTCAGTTTTTCTTGAGTTTGCTTTTTCAGAATAAAACATTCACTGTCAAACCAAGGTTTGCCATTCTTGATATGGTCTGAAGGGCGATGCATTTTACACATTCCCAGCTGGCTAGCTACATTAGTTATTGTGTTGAAAAGATTGTCTTGCAATGAGTCTGCACTTGATCTTTCACGGAGAGAGACTCCTGCATGAGTCTCCATAGTGTGACAGTATTGACTGGACAAACTAGCATTCCAAAGCACCGCCAAGGAGGTACCAATTCCAGCCCGGGTGTCAGCCCCACCTGCCCGGCAGGAAGAATCCCGCCCACGGTCGAGCGTGAGGAGAACTGGAAAATGGTCGGATCCCGTGAATGAGTCCATCACTTTGAGGACCTCCACCAAATCGAGAGAAGCACACGAGCACCATGCCAGGTCTATGACGCTTTGTCCCTGTGGACCACAAAAAGTGAAATTAGCTGGGTTATCCCTGAGTGTGCGACAGTTCAACAAAAAAAAAGGTGTTACCATCCATGAAGTCAGCCAGACCCTCTCCCCTCTTGTTGGAGGTTGTGTCATTGCTTTGTCTTTTTTTGTAAACATTGGTATTTTCGAGTATTATATCTGACGGAATTACCCCCAAATCGGCCACACGCGCATTGGAGTCACCAAGTATGAAACAGGGTGTATCCGGGTAGCTCTCTGCAATATCTGTAAGCAAAAGCTGAAAACTTTCCAAAACGGTGTCAAGTTCCAAGGAGGGCTTAAAATATAAACAAATTATTATCACGTTCATTTCTTTCGAAGTTATGAGACATGCCACCTACCAGGGGGACTTGTTGATCAGAGTTGATTTATAATTTGACTTGACAAACAGTACCAAACCTCCACTGGCCCTACCATGAGATTTTTCACGAATAGCACCAGCGCAGAAATATGTAAAATCAGAGAGAGCATTTGGGACTATAATATTTTCGTCAACTAGCCAAGTTTCATAAACACACAGGACATCGAAATTACAAGTTGAATCTTGAAACAAGTTTTCGGTATTATTATAGCCGTGACAATTAAAAAAACATATAACGAAACTTTCGATGTTTTTGCTAGCAACAGTTCGTCTTCTTCTTCTCCTTCTTCTTCTTTTGTGCGATTTTGTTTTTATTATAAAGGGCGGTTAACCTCCAGGAATGAACCACCTCTTGGTGAATCTTCTTCATCTCGTCTTCGTTTCAGCTCCGGGACAATCGTAGGTTCCCCCTTAATGTAGCGGATGGTCAGACCCTCCTCTTCATCTTGCTGTCTTCTTGAGAGTTCCTCTCTGAGTTTTTTTAGATGGGTCAGCTGCTTCTGCGTAAGGTCACTTGAGATGGAGATGCCTGGCCGCGAGTTTGTGATAGACTTTTTATTTCTCAGGACATCCAGCACCTCTTGGCGGCCCTGAAAAGTGAGATTCAGGGGAAGAGGGCGCTTCGACTTTTTGTCCCCAAATCTGAAGCACTTGATTGCTTGGATTTCGGGTGTAATCTCTTTGATCATGTCATTGACGAAAATGAGGTCCGATGCCAGATTTTTTTCAGTAGCGGCCTTAGGGTAGGGCGAGACGGGCGATCGCTCGGGGCGCCAGCTCATAGGGGCGGAAAAATCGCGGTTGAAATGAGAAAAATTGATAATTTACGGAAGCAAAAAAAGACTTGCCAGCGGCGATCACCGAATCTGCTTTTGTAAAAGCACACAAACAAGGGGCAAACTGCTGGTCAAATTCTGTACACCAGACTTTCCCCTCGTAAGGATTTCCCCCAGACTTCCTCCGGACTTCCTCGGACTTCCTCCGGACTTCCTCGGACTTCCCCCGGACTTCCTCGGACTTCCTCGGACTTCCCCCGGACTTCCTCGGACTTCCCCCGGACTTCCCCCGGACTTCCTCCGGCAATGTACACCAGACTTCCCCTGCGGTTTGCCCCTCGCACACAAAGCTCCATTATTGCAAGAAAATTATTTCAATTTTGCTCGCTTTGCTCGCGGACCCAAGATAGGGGCGGCGGTTTCGCTTTCTTGCCCAGGGCGCCAAAATTGCTAAGGCCGGCACTGATCTTTTTGTGGGGGCAAACCGAAAACAATGAGATTATTCTCCTTTTCCGAATTTTCCTCCTTCAGGAATTTTCTGTATCATCAAATGCCGTATAGGAATCCCTACCAACCCCACTATGACTACCGAGACAGTTCTAAAATTCGGAGCTGGTTCCGTGCAAATGACGTAGGAATATTCCCAGTCGAACACAGCAAAAGTAGCACAGGAGCAATGCCACTTCCAGTCGAACACGCTGAAAAGTTGCTCTGATGAACTGCGCATGCTCAGTCGGAATGGAACCGGCTCGGTTCTAGCCAGTCGAAAACGCCATAATGTGACGTCCACGGTGACGTCATTCAGCGAACGTCACGACAATTACTTCAAGTACCTAATACCCTTGTAAATTTTCCTTCACGAATTTCAGCAACTGTCTAATTACTGCACCAGAAATGTTACTCATGATTTGTCTCCGGACCATTCATACCCATATTTTCGTCATGCTTTCCTGCTGGAAACCCTAATGAGTCAATAGGTGCTTTCCTTTTAGCACAAAACTCACTGATCTGATCTAAGTTGGAGAGAAAAAGAGCGAGAAATCGCATGCGCGAAAGTGAGATACCACTAACAACTTGGGTCAGAATACTTAGTTCAGGTTGTAAATGGAAAGCACCTAATGTATCTTATTGTGTTATTATTAGTCTCAGTAGATTCCCAGAGAGGGAACTGAAAACCCCTCTCGCCTCTCTTTGTGTTGCTTAGAATGCTGAAGACCCTACTTGTGTTTTAATGTGGCATTTGGAACTTTGGTCAGCTCCCTTTTTTTGTATTGTCATCACAACACAAGTAAGTCCTTCGTCTAATCCCTCCCAGCTCCTCCGTCTTTACTTGTGGGGCCTTTTCTGGTCTATCCTGGAAATTTGGTCCAAATCGGCCAAAGCGTCTTGAAATCACAGCTATTCAAAAGTACCAGAAATGACCGATTAATGACCAATTTTCATTTTTTCCAACAAAAAGTGTTGATTCTTGGCAGATTTGAACTTCAAGTAATTTTAAGACGCTTTGGTCAATTGAAACCAAATTTTCAGGATACGCCAACAAAAATACAATCTACAATATTATGATATCTGAACTTATCCCTACCACAAAAAAGTTTGGAAATAAGGTTTTTCTTGAACGGGGTAAACTTTTGCCCTTGAATCCAATATTTTGAAAAATATCGTTAGGGAATGTGAAGATTCGAGATTATAGATCCAAGATTTGATTTCGTTCCGAGCAGTACTGGTTTTATTTAAAATTGGGAATATATTCATCAATCTCCGAACATAATTATAGTGGTTATGTCTCGTATTACCGATTTCCTACTCATTCAATTGTGGTCAAATTCAAGATGGCGGCCATGAGAAGAAAAACAGTTGACTGTCATATTAATTTGCGAATATAGCAGACGGGGACGGTGGCAGCATACGGCATTCCATTTTTGACTTCACTCTTTATGGTACTACCGAGTTTCACCTGGATATCTTGAAAAATCACTGATTTATTGGGAAATCTCAATTTTTATTAAACTGACCATCATTTTTAGGTCTTCTAGGATCAGCTGAGGACATGGAGATGCGATTTGTTTTATCTCAACAAGCATTACATTGTGACTCTACATGGTGACTTCCATGGCCCCTACTGATTTGGTTCACGAGTTTTGAAACCACACCAGACTTTATTGCCAATTAATCATTCGTTAATCAGCTATGTGTAAATTGAATATGTATTAGATCAGATGCAAACCTCCAATTTATCGGGAAAACCATACAGCATCTCGATGTTCTCGTAGAAATACCAAAATGCGTTGTTACTTTCAACTTTTGTTTTGCTTCAGGCGAATATGATTTTGACCTCGGCTAATCAGCTTGAAGTGACGATTGACGCTCACTGAATTGGTTAAATTTCACACTACAACAAACTTTTACATTAGGGACAGAGGAGGGCTTGGCAGCCAGGGCAGACATATTTAGTTGCAAGCGCTGTACATGACAGCCGATTGAACCTAGTCTTTCTGAATAACTACCCTTCCATCGGTAAGGTGAGTGCAGTGATGCACTACAATTATTAATAACTAGTTCAACACTACTTGTTTATTCATCTTGACAAAATATAAATTGTACGTTTCGCACAATGTCCATCGTCTTCTAGCACACTAACTCAAGTTCTTTTTTTAGCCCGTTCTTATCTTGGGCCTCGCTTTTACACACTCCTAGTGTAACTCACCCCGATCTAAAAACCAGATGCGCTGGAATGCTCTTTGTGGCCCACGCACCATCTCTCTATTCTACATTTTCAACCCAACCCGTCTTTATTTAGAAACTAATTCTATTTCAAATTTAGGCTATATGCCATAGTATCGTACTTCATACTGAAATTATTTTTGTGAAAGCCCAGCTTTATATGAAAGATGTCCAATTTGCTTAACCTAGTGGACTTCGGACAGTTGCAATCTTCGATCTAAGTGCTGTTTCTTGAAAGATTCTTCAATGCTTTGGCTTCATTCGCTTCACGGTTGTATAGAGAAGTTTGCACCAACAAAAAAGTTTGTCGCTTGCTAAAAAAAATTATGCATTCATAGCTGGTTGAGTGATGAAGATGTTTTTGGTCTATATATATATTATTCAACAAATTTTCCTTAATCTCTGTTACACTGTTACAAGGTTTTATATGTGTACTTTACTAGCAAGAGCATGTGAGCTCCACGATGGTTCTAGTATTCGAATTCATTTCTTTTCCATAACTCATGGAAGACATATTGTCCGGATACAAATTACTCGCTATTTGAGTGTCCAATTCAATATTCTTGACCTCTTTCTTCTCTTCAATGCTGGCAACGTTATTCTGCACAGCATCGAAAGAGAACATTTTTGATGGAAAAAGTGCCACCCAAAATCACCCTTTCGCTCCCCTCACCTTACCTAAAATTTAAAATGACAATACCTACTTTGTGATACATAAAATTGAATGGAATTGAATCACTCCCGAACAAATTTTTTCGGAAATTTTAAAACCCCCCATTTTCTCCTAAAATACTCCAAATGTCCAATTTAATGGGGGAGGGGTTGAAAGTCTCTAGAAAATAGCTTTCAGAAAGACAATTTAATTCCCGTTGGTTTGGTGTATCACGAGGTGTATCACAACAGAGTAGGTAGTGTTTTGTTAAATTTTGAGGTAGAGGTGGGTGAGAGCAGTAGGGTGAATTTGGGTAGCACTTTTTCCACCAAAAATTCTCTTCTTTGCTGCTATCTAGGATGATGCTGATTGAGAAGTCCAGAATGGGACTCCTGAAATTGGGACACTTTGAGAATTTTCAAGGAAAAAGGGGGGTGGGGCTAAAAATTTTGAAAATACTTTTCTCAGAAAGAGAATTTCATTTTTTCCAATTTGATGTATTGCCACAAAGGTAGGTGGTGTCGTTCAAAATTTCAAAGTTGGAGTAAATGGGGGCGAGGGAACTGAAAATAGAAATTCACCAATGTATGTTTTAGGTGTCCCCCTCTCCCTCGATATGAAAATCGACCTGTTTTTGCTTGAAGAAGTATTGACTAGTTGTCCGGAGGTTAAGCGCCAACCACCTTGCATTTAATGATTGAGCAGTGCCGTTTGATACGAATGTTGTACATACCGATGCTTTAATTTCAAGAGGTGTTGCCAAGATGTTGGTTCGTGCAGACGCCGTATACAGGGTGATCAAAAATGTGAAAATTCCAACTCATGAACCAAAAAAATTGGAGTCATGAAAATCACCATGTAGATTAACAATTCAGTGCTCATCAAGTTAAAACAGGCCGTGTTTGAATATTTTCAGCCGTTTCTAAAATATTTTGAATTTAGTGGTCGGTTTCATGGAAATGAACATTTTCCAATAACTCAGTGATTTTCCAAGATATTTGAATGAATCTTTGTATTTCCACAAAGAATGACCTCATGAATGGAATGTGATCTGTTGTCACCGTCTCCGCCTACTATTTTTGAAAATATGACAGTTGACTGCTTTTTCTCTTATGGCCGCCATTTTGAATTCGCCCATTGTGGAATAAGTGAGAAATTAATTGAAACTAGTAGTAATGGTCATGGTCATTAATTTTAATGCAAAAATAATGGTTGTCAGTGAGTAACTCTTTGTAATTTACCATTAGGCAATGCTGACCCATTTTTACGAGTTTTACAGCACTTCAGCGCTTACCACGACCTTAATGACTACTGTAAAAAGGACTATGGGGTATTGAAACCATCCAATATCTTGTTCAAGATGAATTACGGAACCATTCTGATTCTTCATCAGTCATTTCCAAAGTATACTAAAAATATCATGAAAAAATGAGACAAGTTTTGGTAATACGTTTATTTGATGAATTTCTGGTTTTTGACTCGCCGTTTTTTTGTCGGTGGGTCATTTTTTGTATTACAATTTTTTTGCGGATATGCGCGCTGGTCAGACAGACCAGACCCAACAAGATGATGGATTGTCTCACAACCCCGTTTTCATCTTTGCAATGGTCATTTTGGTCGTGTTAAGCGCCGAAGTGCTATAAAACTCGTCAAAATGGGTTCAACATTGTCAAGTGGCCAATTACAAAAAGTTACTCTCCAAGAACGATCACTTTTGCATTTATATTATTGAGTATGATCTCTACTGCTAGTACTGATTGACTTTCCACTTATTCCTTAATGGGCGAATTCAAGATGGCGGCCATAAGAGAGAAAGGAGTTGACTGTCATATTTTAGAAAATGGTAGGCGGGGACGGTGGCAACACACCACATTTGATTCATGAGGTCATTTTTTGTCGACATGCAAAGTTTTATACAAATATCTCGGAAAATCACAGATTTTTTGCAAAATGTCCATTCCCATGAAATCAACAACTGAACTGAAAATATTCCGGAGACGGCTAGAAATATTCAGATGTAGTTTTTGCCAGCTTAATAAGCATTGAATTGTGAATCTACGTGCTGATTTTCATGACTCCAACTTTTTTGGTTCATGAGTTGGAATTTTTGCATTTTTTATCACCCTGTATACAGCGTCTGCACGGACCAACATCTTGAAAACACCTCTTGAAATTAAGGCATGGGTATGTATAACATTCGTACCAAACGACACTGCTTAATCATTAAACGCAAGGTGATGTTGGTATTATGGCTCTTAACATCCGGACTATAGGAATCGGGAGTTATTGCGGGTGGATAGTTTTCAAATGATCATCCGGTATATACTTTCCCGGCAGTTCTGTCGGTGACATTACAAGTAACTTTGCATTTTTTCTTTATCATGTACCTAGCTCTCAGGAGTATCTCAATAATCTTTCCTTTCCACCTGTGGCCTTCCAGGAGATTACAAATTCGATTTTTTAAATAGATATTCATAAAATTTTCTTGTGGGTTTGTCTGTTTAGCCGACAGAATGTTGGGTTTTATAGCTGTGCCTTCAGCCAATCTGATCACCCTTTCTTAGAGAAAAGTGCATTTCCTTTTAAACTGAAGAATACATTTCTTATTTCCATACATAAAAGGAATGCATGAATAAAAATAGTAGGATCATTAACTAGAGACCTGTCACATTGCTCTGAGCTTTGCACGTTGACAATAATAATTTTGACATTGTGAGTATAATCACTGTAGACTGCTGCGTCGTGGGTGGGACGTGTATCGGTAGGATAATTCTCGAGTCGAATGTTCATATTCTCCACTCAAAATTACGACAATCCAGTTGTTGGGAGTGGTAAGTGTTTCTTTCGGAATCTTGGATCTTGGCTGCTTTTTTCTGCTTCAAAACATCATTGAAACACAACAAAATGGCATTTTCAGTCTTCATCAATTCATCATATTGTATTGATTTACATAGGGGATGAGGATTGAATTGAAAAGTTGAACAGAAACACGGATTGACAGCAAACAAAATAAACTTTCAATAAAAATCATTAGCAAAATTTGAATGACCTTGGTTCTTTTCATGAAACACCTCACAGAAATGAAACTGACCGGGTAACAAAATGGCAGAGTATTGAAAGAATGAAATCATGGATGAAACGTCGGACACAAACACAAATGAAACAAGAAGAATCCTCCACAATTATATAAAACAAATGGAACAACAACAACAACAAGACAAACAGATAAATAAAACACAACAAGAACTCATAAAACATGACAAACTGTCAGTATGAGAAGCAAAAGAAAAGTGAAAAAGTGACGTATTCGCTACAGGCACACATGGGAAGGAAACGCCAAAGAAACCCCTCCGTATTGCCTGATTTTGCGCTGAAATATGTTACAAAAGTATCTCAACAAAAACATGTGAGAATGAGCTATCAGAACAATGAAAATTGGTATCCAAACTGACAAGAGTTCACTTAATTCAGTAAGTTCACAAAATTCGTGAGTCAATTAAAGTGTCATCAAAATTTAGAACGTAAAATAGACTCATACAAGAAGAGTGACTTGTTCATGTTCAAAGAAAATTCAATGATGAATGGAAAAATATTCAAATGATCAATAGGATATAAGCTGAGCTCGGACCCGTAACATAAGAACAATTCCCGTATACGCACTTAAGCTCGGACTTGGAACAACGAAATCCCATACGCGCTATTTTTAGAATCTTCAATTCTTCGCGTGAGGCGTCAATAATGTCACCACCCGCGATACCACGCCAAGTAGGTACCTAAATTGCAGGTTAACCCCGTAAACCCTCTTGTAACCCCCCGTCAGGTCGTTTGTCATCACAACCGTACAAAAACAGAGGAAAAATTCTTGGTCCTGATATGTGCCGCTAACGTCTGTACTAAATGGAATAATCACTAAACATTGATTTCGTTAGTTCAAAACAGCTCTGCCCTGCCTCTGATCGATGGATGATGGACGTTGACTGGAATAGTCTCATTAAAAATCGATGCATCCTCATGGCACTTTCAAATAGGTGGATAGTTGGGTGAATTTTCAATAAATTGCAGCCGAGTACGCTCGTTGGAAAAACCGCATCGATGTTGTGCATCAGCTTTTGTCCCTTTGTCCTCGCCAGAATTTACACGACAGTTTCGCATCGAGGGCTTTTCCCAAAAGCACTCTTCGCACTCCTGAAAAAAAAAACACTGCAGAGTGAACTCAATTATTCGTCGAAATGAAGCCAATTAAAATTTATTTAACCGGAAAAGAGGGACGAGAGAGCAATCGTTTTTATTCCGTGCCGTCCACTCATCATCGCGCGCGCGGAAAAGGGACGGCGGAAAACCGGATGAAAGTTTTCGCCGAAGTGTGTGCGTGGTGGTGCGGTGTTTGGTGTGGCCTGACGAGAAGAGGGCCCCCCCAACTTCGCCGTTTCTTTCAGTTTGTTAAATTTCAATTAAATACAACGATAGGGGTGTTTACGGGACTCGACGGCCCACGGCCCGACGACGACGGTGTTTGAAACGGAAAGGAGATTGTTGAAATTCCTGAACATCTTGTCTAATAGTACAGGCCTTTTATTACACTGCGGACGTGTCGATTGTTAACTCTTCCTGCGTTTGTGTGCGTTGTTCCTCCCGGAGAATCGCGGCGATTGGTTTCGTGTTTTCGAAGCGCACAGGAATTTTTAATTAGTCGCCAACTTGATGGAATTGCCGAATATTTTTTCTTACGTGAGTATCCATACCATCTACTTGATACTTGAGCAAAACGCATTTGAGTAATATCCGTGCACACGCATACAAATCAAGGCAAAGTTTTATGCTTCGATTAAGTACTTTGTTCAGCACTCGATTTAGCACGTCCTCTGCTGTATTTAACAATACTTATCCTACCTGTGCTGTGCAACTGTGTCATGAAAATCTGGCGTTCGGTTCGTAAAACCCACCGTTAGTTAGAGTGGAGTTTAATTTTTATCCTTTGTACTTTTCGAGAGCGCGCCATTAGGACTTTTGTACTCGGGGAGCTTTTGTTGAGCTTTCTTTTTTGCTTTGGATAATTCACGTAGAGTACGTTTGATTAGGAGGTAAAGTTACGAGTGTGTGGATGGTGTAGGGTGTAGGTAACAAAAATCGATAGGTTCCTTCAGCTCCGAATCTTCCATAAGGTTGCTTTTGATCTTTTTCCAGGGAGCTAGTCGATACAATTGGACCTGTTACAATTATATCTACTCATGACCCTTGAAGAGGTTTGGAACCAGAATTTATAGTAGTTTTGAAAACAAACATTATTAGTATTAGGTATTAATCCTAGTATTAATGTTTGCTTGTATTGTTCATTCGTCGTAATGATAGGTTATGATAATAAAGTGACATTGGACTGACATGTTTACTTACAATATTGCTGTGATAGTGACATCAATACACCACGCGCTGAGCGGCAAACTCAAACTACTACCTTTCCCTTCTCCACAAAATATGTATGAAATATTCAATGCTGTCATTTTCATCACAAGGACGGACTGTGGATTACCGAGAGTGCAAAAGAGACACAGATAGACTTTTCTGTATTGACCCCCGGCTAAACCCATCCGCCGGAAGAAAAAAAACTCGAAAAAAACTATCAGCATTTATTTGAGAAATAGCAAGAAGAGTATTTTTTTGAACAAAAAAAAAATCCGAACAAAATTGGGTTACAGGTTTGTTCATTCCATCTTTTCATAGACTTCTGTTGGTAACGGAACACATCACACTTCTTTGAACATTTTTGAGTCCATGAGGGTGAGGACGAATGTTGGAATTTGTCCCGATTCCAACATCATGATTTTATTGCGTCGCACTATTACTTGGAGCGCACGCCACACAATAGCATCAAGTGGTACGTGGTTCCTTCGCCTTTCTCCCTACTTCTGATTGCTCACTTCCCCCAGACGGTTTATCACTAATACTGTCACAGTCCTCGAATTCCAAACAATGTGAGTTTTCGAGAATTTCTTGTTGCATTTGACTTAAGAATGATCATATCAGCTGATTCGCTTTGAGAAGTACCCATTCATGTTCAACGAGCTCTTCTCTGTGCTTGCAGTAACGTCTGATATTTTCTTTAACCTGTTACTGGGATTGTGGCCACCCTTTTTTGGACACCTTCAACAGTTCGGTCAGTTCCGAGTCTTTTCTTGCTTCGGTTTTCAGTTTTTTTTTTGTTGCTTCTTAGAAAATCTATCATATCAATATGTGTTTCACAATTTGGGATGGGCGAAACTATTGATATATCAATAAATCCATCAATATATCGATATATGAACTAATGATATTAGTTTTAAAACATATCAGATATCAGATATCGATAATTCTCAAAATATCAAATATCGATAATAACAATCATTAGATTTTCTTCATTTCGATACAATCATATCGCGACATCAAGCGAAATTTTACATGTCGCGATTTGAGGATAATTATCAAAATATCAAATGTCGATAATTATCAGAATATCAAATATCGATAAATGTCAACATATTATCGAAATATAGACGATGGTTATCATATTGAAATAATAATTAATAACAAGATAGACGACCAAAGGCTTCCAAAGAAGGGAGTTTCATTGCCAAGTTGAAAATAGTAGCTCAACTGAAATTAGGCAGTGATCGCTACCTGAAATTCACGTGGAAGGGTTCATGTTACCGAATTATAACTGAGGAGCTTTGTACTATATGTAATTTGCACAGACAGGAGACGTTGGAGCATATACTTTTCGAGTGTCCAATTTATAAGCCTATAAGATTTCACTACATGCATGACCTCATCAATCTGAGAGATGTCTTGCATTTTATTGAGGTAAATAATACTTCTGTTATTGTTAGAATTGACAATTTCATTGTGGGAGCTCTCAGGCTGAGGGCGTTCAGCAGGAACGAGTACTGACTTGTGTGTTAATTTATCTTACCCTGTTTTTTTTTTCTTGTTCATGGTGTAACATCGAAGGAACAATAAATATATTGAATTGAATTGAATTGAAGGGAGTTTCATTCATCATGCAAGTTAAGATCAATGATTTATTTCTCCATATGATTACTTGATATCTTTATTTTCATATCGATATTTTCATAATTATCAATTTTAGATACTTTGATAATTATTGATATCTGATATTTCGATGACTATAAGTTTTTGATACTTTGATAAAATAATGATCTTTGATATTTTGATAATATCGTAGTTTGATATTTATCGATATTTGATATATCAATAATTATCGATATTTTTACTTATCAAACTTTGATACCCTGATCACGATACCGCCCATCCCTATTTACAATAGAATTCTGTAGAAGCAAAATGTTCACTTTTTGACCTTTGGCTGTGATCGTCTCCATTCCCCCCCCCCCTTTTTCTTTACTACCTTGTGGACCTCTTACTTACGTTTTGCTTCCTTTGTCGTTTCACTCAGACTACTACTCCAACTGAGAACGTGGAACTTTGAGGATGAGGATTGAATTGAAAAATTAAACAAAAACACGCATTGACAGCAAACAAAATAAAGGTTCAATCAAAATCATCAGCAAAATTTACATGACCTTGGTTTTTTGTTCTTTTCATAAAACACCTCACAAAATAGAACTGACCAAGTAACAAAATGGCGTAGTATTCAAAGGATAGAATCATGGATAAAACGTCAAACACAAAACACAAATGAAACAAGAAGAATCATTCACAATTATGTAGAACAAATAGAACAACAACAACGACAACAACAAGACAAACAGATGAATAAAACACAACAAGAACCCATAAAACATGACAAACTGTCAGTATAAGAAGCAGAAGAAAAGTGGAAAAGTGACGTGTTTGCTAACAGGCACACATGGGAAGAACACGTCAACGAAGCCCCGTCGTATTGCCTGATTTTGCGCTGAAATATCTCAACAAAAACATGTGAGAATGAGCTATCAGAACAATGGAAATTGGTATTCAAACTGATAAGAGTTCACCTTGTTCAGTATGTTCACAAAATTCGTGAGTCAATAAAAGTGTCATCAAAATTTGAAACGTTAAACAGACTCATACAAGAAAAGTGACTTGTTCACGTTCAAAGAAAATTCAATAATGAATGAAAAAATATTCAAATAATCAATCGGATAAAAACTAAGCTAGGACCCGTAACATAAGAACAATTCCCGTATACTCACTTGAGCTCGGACTTGGAACAACAAAATCCCATACGCGCTATTTTTGGAATCTTCAACAGTTCGTGCGAGGCGTCAATGATATCACTGCCCGCGATACTACAACAAGTAGATACCTAAATTGCATTTTAACCCCGTAAACCCTCTTGTAACCCCCCGTCAGATCGTTTGTCATCACAACCGTACAAAAACAGAGAAAATGCAACAAATTCTACGCGTAATAGCAAACTAAGGCCGAAACCAGCGAAAATTCCTTTTTCACAGTCCGTTCCTTTATTCGCAATTCCCGGAAATGAACAAGATGACGACCGAAACAGAAACAGTCGATTTTTGATTCATAGCTCGACCATTCATGCGTAGAAAAAAAATGAATGCAGGTAAACCAAAAGCAATTTAAACCATGAGCTTGGGAAATAATGTGTAAAACGACCCACCTGTAATGAGAATCTTTCAGCACCGCGTCTCGTACTTCCAACTGCATCGGCACCAAGACACCAAATCCCCTCACCTCGGGTTCCACCAAACTTTTATCAACGCGATAACTTCATCACTCTGATAGTAACTAAGCAACTGGTCATCCTATTGGCTGGTGCATAGCAACTATCAGCGTGATAGCGTTCCATCACACATTGTAGTGAGATTTGGACAGAGCATCAACAAAATACAGGTATTTAGCTGGCGTGCACTTTGCTTATTTCACATCAAAATCGTAATTTTGGAAGCTGAGCAAAATTCTCTAAGCTCAATTCTCAGCTTATTCATTTTCTCTCTCTCTTTCTCAGAATCGGTCGAATCTTTAGCTCTTCATTTCTCTTCTTTTTCAATTTGTGCTTGTCTACGCTCCACCTCGTTCAAAGACTTTGATGCATAGGCGATTGAGGCATTTTTTGGAAGATCACCACGTTCTTACCATTTTTGAATGCGTCGACTGAAAAACCATCGGTTTTTCATGCCATGAAGTGCAGAACTGGACTGTCAGCCATCAATGTTTTCAATCTGTTTATTAACTCTGAACCATGTTAATGAGATCAGTTTCAATCCGTGTCCTTCTTTGTCAACTGTTCCAAGTTGTACGACAACTTCGAAAGATTTTGTAGGTATTCATTTTGATGGTATACGAGGAGGAGATGAAAAGTTTCCGGCCTAGCCCGTAGGGGCAACAAGTTTCCATGATATTTTTTTTCATGGCTTCATTTAGTGCCAGGCCTCAAAAGCTGAACTTGGTTCTTTGATGGATTGCGCCCAGTAGTTTTAATTTTCCAATTTTCCAAGTGTGACAAACTCCTGGTCTTTTTTTTGCACAAGTCAGGAATAATCTAAAATTTTACGATTTTGCGAGACGAGACTTGCATGGGGGTGAATCCCGCTACCTCCAGGACGAGAAAACGTGACGTTGTCACACATCAAAATTTTTAAAATAGAAAAATCGAAACAACTCTCTATTTTCCGTAGAATGACTTTTTGGAGCAAAAATAAAGTGACAAGCTGGAGAACTGGGAGGATACGGCTGATGGTCGCTGATAGTTTGGCTTCAAACTTTGCAGGTGCCATCAGCCGTAGTTGTAGCCCTCCAGCTTGTCACTTTTTATTCTTGCCCCAAAAAGTCATTCCACTGAAAATAGAAAGTGTATGGGATATATCTATGGAACGACTGAGTTGTTCAGCTTTTGAAGAATGCATGACACTAAATATTTCTCATCCAAACTCAGCGCCGTAAAATGTGTCTTCAGCGGCGAAATATTTTTTTTTTGTTGGTACAAGCTCAAGAGATTCCATTGTTAATGATTCCGCTGCCCCTGCCTCCTCATCTGCTTGCATTTATTCATCTGTGGCATGCTGGCATACTGTAACAGACTGCGTCAGGATCTGCGAGTGGCGCGAAAACACTTCTTCTCACAGTTGCCTTCAGATGTAGGAGAAACTAACCTGTATCACTAGTCTTCAGCGCAGCTGCTTGTCCTGAACTGGTAGCATGTTACAGTTGCTCTTGCAGATTCCAGCTCTTGAGGTTACCGGCACCCAAGGCATAGCACCCAGATCTCCAGCACTGAAGACTGAAGGTACAGCATCCGAAACACGCTGTACTTCTTTCTGGTTCACAAAACTACTTGGCGAAAAAACACCTGTGATTTAAAGTGGCTCATTAATTAAATGAATCATCCCACCGCTTATCACCATATGTTACACCGGGGCTTAGAAAAGAGGTATAGATTGGCAAAGGGACGGTTTTATTCTATTGTAGGGAAGGGTATGACCCTTGACTGTCCAGGAAAGCCTTGAAGCTGATTGATCACGTAGTCGCTGCCACCACCATGAAGATATAATTAACTCCCGCTTCACGGACCAGGAAGGGATGGACAGTCATTGGAGGGGTACAAGCGAGAAGGTGGGTAGACGTGCTTCTTCGGATGGAGCCGTATCCAAGGGGAAGGTCCACGTTTAAACAACCAAGGTGGCGAATAGTTTCAGCTTTCTTGTATTGCAATAATGGTTCATTTTAAAATTAGACATTTGGGTAAAATCAACCGATAACAAGTTATATTTACAAAAAAAAAGATTAACAAGTACAGTGGTCATCTAGCCGATAAAGGGCTAGGCTTACTCCAATTGATACTTAGAAGTAGTGAATATCCGCAATATAACAATAATAAACAATCGACACGTGGTCGCCAAACCTATAGGTTACATCACTGTGAGTCATGTGGCGTCAACCTGCGGGTGAGCTCAAGATCAATGTGGCACTTTCATTCCCGCATTCTCAACGCCGTCATGTTGTATAGAGGTGGATACATCTTCACCAACAGAGGGAGGCATCATAGCCTTTGCGCTTATATCAGGCGCTCCGAACAAAGATAATTTTTGTTAGTAGCTCAGAAAGATGGAGAGTCATTGAGCGCGTGAGAGCGTTATTTATTCTTACATCCACAAGAGGGCGCGATTGTTAAGTCTCTAATACATTTATTCGCGCACGTAGGTATCTAGCGACGCGTCGATATCATACGACATTGCGACGTTTCCAATGAATAACGATTTACAAATGACATTTTCATATGAACATGAGACCAGAGGAAGCCTACCCTTCGGCTGGTCATCTACACTAAAAAAGAGCAACCTTTTCGTGTGAATATGACACCAGAGGGATCCTACCTTTTGGCTGGTCATCTACACTTGAAAAGCACTTCACAAATTTTCGATCCGCTCAGTCGCGTACTCCAACACTTTGTAATTTCACGATTTCTGATATTGAATTATGGGTTTTTGTACGGCCTTATGGACCCATTCGATTAGTTAGGTTGATAATAACCCTCTACCTCAGAAATGATAACTGAACATAATCAAAGTCCCAGAAATACCTCAAGAAAATTTACTACAAGACTAAACATAATGATTGATATACGCCGGCAAGGTGCCGATTTTGCGTGCGATTGACGCAAGACTTGCTACTTGAATTCTTAATTTATGATTAACCTTCTTTCACTCGCCTACCAAGGGTTTATTCAACCTCGGCAAATCGGTATAACCAGTGTTCACCGATTAAAGCGCCAAGTTGAACCCTTACCTAAGCAAAATTATGCTGAAAATTGAGGTAGAAACGGAGTTATTCCAACCCGTTACAAGGTATATTGGCATATTTTACACCAAATCCACCGAACAAACCCTTCTGTTACGCCACTGGCACTGGTCTGAAATCTCGCTCGTTCCGCATGCCTTCAATCATCACTCCGTTTCCAGGAAAACATTTCAAAAGAAAAAAGCCCCGCTCTGTTTTCTTTAGCGGTTGCGAAACTGACCCCAGCTACAACAGGATCCCATTCATAATTCCCTTGTTTGGGGGGAATCTTTTCTTTGAAAAGTGGAATTTTCAAGTAGGTGGGTAGAGGTAAGAAGAGAGCGCACACAAACAAAAGTTCATCTCCTTGATGATGAAAATTTCTCGTCGTTTTTCTCGCGTTTTCTCCTTATTCCGCCCCTACCTCCACATCATTCGTACTTACACACAAAAAGAATAATCGCGCGACGACGACGACGACACCGACGACGGTTAAAATTGCATCTGCGTCCTCTCTTTTGTGTGTAATTTCATCCTGGGTCTCATTCCTTTCGCGACATCGGGGATTTTGCCGAAGAGAAGAGGGCCGTATACGGGATGATGTTGCCTGCTTGCACACAGTGACATCCATCTCGCCATTAAAATGCTAATTTTATTAAAGTGCCAAGTCTAGCGTCTCGTGCTTGCCACAGCATCGGCACCCGCGTGTACAGGGTGGGGCACGTTTAACCGACTTTTGTTCCAGCTTCCGGGGTGAATACATCACCAAAAAGTTAGTGGAGTTGCTCATGGAAGTTCGCCAGGCGAACGCTCAGAGCTAATTTTTTTATCCCCAGTAAGGGCTCCTTTGCTTAGCCGTTGAACAGAAAACATCGGTGAAGGTGGGCTAAAAGCATATGAAAATCGGAAGATCAGAATTGTTCCCTATTTTTTTGATAAAACATGTTTTTTTCCTTGTTTTTCTTCTAAAAATTTTGAGGCAGCTTCCTGTCACTGCTTCAAACTTGACCATTTTGCCTCTGGTTTAGACTTGATTGGCGCAGTTTCAGCAGAAAAGCCGAATTTTCCGTTATTTTGAAAGATACGTCGTTGAGCGATTTCTATCATCCACAGATTTCAAGCATGGTCAGTGTAGTCATTCTGAGAGGGATGGCTCCACGCTGGAACTTTAATGTGTGAATTCTAGGCACGTTTCATGTCATCGGTATCAATCATGTGCCAGTATTTGTGAATCTTGTTGTTGATTTCTCCTTCCCTATCAGTTATAGCTTATAGTCATAGTAATGGCAACCTGGAGGCTGTATTTGCCGCGTCAGAAGTGACCAAATTGAAGGTCAAATGCTTGGATAATCAAGTTCAAGAAGCAAGTGCGAACGCGTAATCAGCGGTTGAATAATAGTAGTAGGTAATCTACTGGTAAGAAGTTTTTTTTGCAAGCTTTGACAAAATTGAAAAAGGTGGTGTTAGGCTTGAACGGACCGGTGTTTCCGATTCCTCAGGCACCCTTGACCAAGTAAATTCATGATCTTACCGTCCTGTTCGGTAAGCAGACCAACTCAACAACCTAACGGTTACACTTATAGTGGAATAGGGTCTTATACGATTTTTTTTATTGCTTCAAAATGTTCTACAAGGTGAGTTTGCAACATGAATGATGATAGTTCTTCTCAAAAGCCTTTACTTTTTTTTTAAATGTGGAAAATCGAGGCGGGAATAACCCCGATTAAATTTCAACGTCTGATGACGTAGACGGACGAGTTGAGTTTGCGCAATGGGATGGTCGTAGCTGGAGCCTTGTTGCCAAATTGTGTGACAGGCAGTCAAGATTTGCATAAATATTTTGATATTCCTTAGAAAAAAATCACTTCGACAAAACAACACGTTAGATGGTATGTTTTGGATACAATGGAATACATTTTTGAGGCATAAACAATCAATTTTGGTGTTTGCAATGGGACTCCATTATAAATCTGGCAGCTTTGCAACAAGGAAACGTCATTTGAACGACGCTGGTGCCACCTTGTTAATTCAATCAATCAATCAATCAATACTCTTTATTCGTTCATATTATACTGTAAAAGTGTTGAACCCGTCATTCATATGTATATAGATAATTTAGATATAAGTGTATAAATAAAAATATATGTACAAAGCATGTATAAATAAAAGCAATAAATAAATAAATATGAATAAAAACATCGAACAAAACAAAACACTTTAAAAACGCACATCGTCATTCAGGAATTCTTCCACCGAATAGTAACCCTTGGCAATTAAAAAAGATTTAAGTTTTGGTCTTAATGATTCGAGGGGTAAACCTGTGATATATGTAGGAAAATGATTGTATATCTTTAGTATATTATATGTACAGTTTTTTTGTAGATATGTGAAGTAATTGTCTTTTTTGACAGAACGGTGGGTGAATCGAAATTATTTGTTCGGTACATTCTGCAAATAAACAATTATGTCATCGAAAACTTGAATTTTCAAGGGATATCCCAACACCTCTTCAAGTGCCCCACAAAGAATTGTCATCAGCGTACCCAAGTCTCTACCCCTGAGAAACAAGTGCCATACAGCTACCGGCAACAAAAGTCCAGCCCCATGGGGCGGCGGATATTTTAGTGTGAAGATCATTTCAATGTAGGTAGAATCTTCAAACTTTGTGACCCCTTACCTGCAACAGTTTGTTTTTTCACAGCTGGAATCCGATGCCTCAAACTAGAAGTAGTAGTATGTATAAGGTTGTGGGCTCGGTTGTGGGCTTAAAACCATTCAAGGAAAACATGTAGTACCCCCCTTCAGAAATTGAGCTGAAAAAAAACTCAGCTTACTCCTTTTACAAATAAAATGAATAGGAGCTCACTACCTCACTGGCAGCAGATCGTGGAGGTATGCAAAGAAAATGATTTCAAGCAACACTTCGAAATGGATGTGGCAGGAAATGAAATTATATGCCACCATCTAGGTAGGTGTTAGCAAGGATCTACAGCAGCTATCGTCACCATCAGCAACATAGCAAATCGACAGGCCGTAGAACTTGATGGTTCTCCCAACTAAGTAGAACAACCCACCGCTTCGCTTCCAAAACGAAGATTTGGTACTTTGCCTGCAAATTAACCACACCCAACATGTTCTGTTTTCACATTTTATTCAACTTTATTATAACATTCAGTTGTCAACTGTATAAAAATCAAAACAGATGAACCTGTTCTTCATAATATACTATTCAGTTTTCAGTATTTAATTATTTATAATAATGCATTACATTATACTAATACTAATTTATAACAAATCCTAAATATGTACTAAATACTTCACTAGATCCATTACGCATGGAGCAAAAAACTGTTTGAGAACTACTCTTTCCCAAGCAAAAGATAATTTTTTGACTCTCATGTACCTACCTATACTATTTTGTCAAACTGACCATTTTTTCACACGTCACTTCCAATAAAAGATCACTGCAGTGTTTTAAAAAGGTTTTATGTCGTAACTTCTGTATTGTTCCACAGTGTACTAGTGTCTTTAATAAACAAATGATGAAGGGAAACCTTCTGTGCATCGGTTTACTTATCCCTATAAAAAGTGAATAAAATTCCATCTGAATTTGTTTTTAATCCACTTTCAACTACATCTTCAAAATCTGAGGTTGTTGATTTAGTGGTATTACTTTTAACTTTGAAAATTTCCTGGAGTGTTTGTCCTTTAAGGGTAGTCCCCACTTTGGCTAAAGCAGATTTTCTCCTATAGCACTCTGTGGAGGTTACTGATAGATTTTGGCTTTTGTTCAGTTGCCAATATAGGAGGGCGACGCTATGTTTACAGCCTCCTGTAACAAAGTTTTACAATAAATTTCAATTCAATTCAAATTCATTGATACCAAACTACAAAACAATGATATCCTTCACTTCGTCAAACTTGAATCGTAAGAAATTTGCCCACAAAATAATACCGCACCCTACCTGAACTAGCTGCACAATCTTCACAAGTACTTGAGACAACCTCCTGTGTTTCTTCTCCAATGATGACTGTAACAGCATATGGAGTACTTTGGACTTTGTGCTCCGGTGTTACTTTGGCTTTGACAGTACATAACGTTTTAGCACGTTTCACCTGTACAAGCCCTATTGCTTCGTCTCCATATATTTGTTTGCTACTTCTGCAAAAAAAGGAATGATCAATTGATTGGAATCAGCTGGGTGCTAGAGGCTCGCTTGCCGCTTGCTTATGAGTCACAAAGCCTTACCTGCTAGTTTTGACATTTCTTACGCCATGTGCGAAAAAATCTGCGTTTCTTCTATAAAAATTGTCTACCATGTCCGCATCGACTTCTGGGAGATTTCTGTCGTTGGCTTCTTCGAAAACAGCTTCCATTTTTTCCCAATTTTGTAGCACAAAAAACAACTCAATAGTTCAGCAAATATGACCGTAAACTCTCACAACAAGAGGAATAAGGAATGTGAGGTTAGATAAATGACAGACATGTAAATAATGACAACTCGGCAACGCTGCTTTATGTCAACTGCGGTCTTGCGTCCGTTTCATTGGTGGATGAGTTTACGCGAATTCAGTCGATTTAAACAGAGAGAGTGTGAAGAGCCAAATTTCAAGTTCTTTTCCCTGGGCCGATTTTTTTTTTTTTATCTTCACAGTATTTAGTTTTAGGTACTTGAGCATCGATTTACCTACATAGGAAAATCGCATTTTGTGACTTTCGTGTAAGACCCTATCGTATCTTCCTGGAGACGATTGCTTGCGGATATTCCTAGTTTTGGGTTACGAGTCTGGAAAAGTGACTCAAGTGCCGTATCAGTTCCGGACAGGCACCTCCCCTCGCACACATCACAGTTGAAGTTGTAACACCCTGTGCACGCTGTTTAGGAAAGAGCTCTTAGAAAGTTCCCGGTTCTTAGCACTGTGATATACACCGAGACAAGTGAGTTACACTGCATGCAACTTTGCGCGTTCCTCTCTCATTTCGAATGCCAAGTTTCTATGATTTATGACGGGCGCGCGCGAGCAAAGTCCTGGAGGAGCTAGCAGACCCAATGAGGAAATCTATTATCGCGTAGTATACGACAGTTGCGGTGGTAAGCGCAACAGTGGCAAAGTTCCGGGGAAAGATGATGACTTTTCTTTGAGCAGCGGAGGTCTGTTGCGGAAATCTGGATGATTTGTGTTCGACTTTTGCGCGTTTTCCCAGAGATGAGTTTAAATCGTCGGATATAAAGGTTAAAACGTATCTGGAGACACGCGCGCACGGGGATATAAAAAATGTCCCTCGCTTGCATAAAGGAACAATCGTCAATCATCATTTCGAAGTAGGATTCGTTCGATACTTTGACTCAAACCACAAGGGGCTTTTTTTCAGTCAGGTGTAGGTATTGCGTAGAGAATAATACCTGACGGACGCAGTTGTTTGAGCAAAACTTTTCTCGATATTTCATTGTGATCATCAGAATTCTGTCTTCTGTTACTTGGTAAGTGGACTGCAGAGATTGTTATGTTTTAAGTTGAATAGCGCGCCAACAACAATGTCACCAACATACCGACTGTGTTACTAGATTAGTTACCTACTATAGGGACTCGCATTTCATGTCCGCCGCTGGAAGTTTACGCATCGTCCAGGGTTCCATTACTGCTAGTGTTCTTAGGGCTGAATTTCAAGTCAGCGACGCAACTTCCGCCACTCATTTATGGCATCAATCAGCCAATCAACGCGTCGGATTGTATTAGCTACCATAGTGACCTGACAAAACTCACGCTACACTTGCGCGGGCGTATCTCCAGCTTGAAATCGAGCCCTTAGTTTCCAATCGTACTGTGTTTCTGAAGATCTGTCATTTCTATCGCCGAGTTTTGAGTCCCCCCGTATAGGTTGAAGAACATTACTTCTGGCGACGAGTCTGAGTGACGATGTTTTTCTGACAAAGGTAACTGACCTGATTGATGACGCGGAATTTGCAGCAGAAAAACCGATGATCAAGGAACCGCAAAAAATCGACATCAGCTAAACCGGATTTCCACCTCCAGTGGACACAATAGGAAGAAAACGAAGTAGACGAATGGTTCACACAGTAAACGCGAAATTACTGCGAAATAAAGACACCAGTATGAAAAAAGCACACCCGGGACAAAAGAAAACTTTTCAAGGTCTTTGATGCATCATGCGGAAGAGAAAACCACCCAAAAAATTGATCAATATCCAATTCTTTCATTAAAAAATTAATATGTCTCAAGCAGTCACTGGTAGTGATCTATTTTGCATATTGGACCTGAAAAACACGTGCACCTGCAGATGCCTGTAAAAAAGGAGTCAAGAGATTTGCTCCTTATCCCTATCTGTTTTTTTCCCATATAAGAGACTGCCTCTTAGAATCACGGATGCTATAGCTTTGCTTGCGTCTTGGATGGATCAGATACTGAAAAATATACAAATTCTGCTTACTACACACATCAAAAGAATCTAGGGAACAAGCAAATTCAGACGATTTCTAAAATCATCATAACTTCTGATTCCCGTAAGCGATTTCATATCGGTCTTCGGTGTTTGATAGCCCAATTTTTCGTTGTCATGCCTTGATCACGTCAAATACGAACAGTGTTTCATAAGGTTGCTACAGGGTGATCAATGGAAAAGTGTAAAATTGCTCAAAGTTCAGTACGAAGGCGATTTCCCAAAAAAAAATGCTCATGCATTCCGATAGAACAGTTATGAAGATCGGTGTTTTAGCTTCAGTAACGTTTTTTGAATTTTGGAAATCGAAGGTGAATTGCCAAAGATATTGATCATTTTGTGCCGCCATGTTGAACTTCCAAGAAAGAAGAAAGTGATCCGATTTTATTGAAACTTGGAACACACTCATATCTGGTTCAAGTAATTGGAATTTCAAGGTCAAATGTCACTTCCGATCACTTTTGAGCCGCTATATTGAACTTTTTACATAAATGATTTAATTTGAATGAAACTTGAAACACACCTGAATCGAATTATTCACGTAAAAGTTCAATCTGGCGGCTTGGAAGTGACCAAGAAATACATTTGACCTTGGAATTCCAATTACTGAAACCAGATATGAGTGTAATCCAGGTTTCAATGAAATGGGATCACTTTCTTGGAAGTTCAACATGGCGACACAAAATGATCAATATTTTTGGCAATTTACCTTCCATTTTCAAAATTCAAAAACGCTACTGAAGCTGAAATACCATTTTTTATAACTGTGCCATTGAAATGCATGAACTTTTTCTTTGGTAAATCGCGCTCGTACTGGACTTTCGGCAATATTACACTGTTCCCTTGATCACCCTGTAGAAACTTTATGAAACATTGTTCGTATTCGACGTGATCGAAACATGGAAGCGAAAGATTGGGCTAGCGAACACTGAAAACAGATATGAAATCGATGACGGCAATCCAAAGTTATGATGATTTTAGAAATCGTCTGAGTTTGCTTGTCCCCTAGATTTTTTTGATGTGTGTATTTTGAAGACGTAATCAACAGTGGCAAAACCGTTGCTGGATGTCGGATGAATTCGCTAAATTCCTTGTCTAAACTTGAAGAATCTAACGTGAAAGTCAATTTCCAGAAATGTTGATTTTTAATAGTAAAAAATTTGAACACTTGAGTCATGTTCAGCTCACATGGTATTGTAACGTTATCTTACGGTTAACACACCCAGCCGATCCTTCCGCTCCAGTTCGCTCTTAATAGCGGTTGCAGGTCTGGGACTGGATGATGGAACGTCAATTCAGCGGAGATGGCAACCAGTGGATCCAATCTCTTTGGGTGGTCACGACGCCGAGGCTTCAGTGGATGCAAATCAAAATAGCAGAGTTTCTTTTTCACTTCTATTCTTGTAAACTCATCAAACCTTATCTTGGATGTTTTGATTTTCGCTCCTATTTCAAATCGTTACACACCCCTTCTTCCCGTTGAAAATATATTTTTGGTTCCAATTTTACCAAAAATTCCAAAAATATTTTTTCGGACTCTGCGTTAGGGCGTTCTCCAGAAGCCTACAGTTTACGCCCTCTTCAATTGAGAACAATTTCAGTCATGTCCTATACGAAATTTGACATAATGACATGGGAGGAAACAGACCGAAAGACATTTCCAGTCGGTGTAGAAAAAAGTCTATAGTTAGTCATGAGTTAGTCTGATAGGTTTGTGCGGGGTACAGGAGTGGCTTTCAGTATTCCGGTAAGCCCCATTTTGCCATCAATGTCGTTTGAAGTCCTGCTGAGACTTCTTGCATTATTAAGTTGATTTCGGAGTTTTAGTAAGCACTCTTGTCTTCTTTTGTTATAGTACAGGAAAAATAGTAAAAAAATCGGCAAAACCTCGGAATAAATATGGACATCATGAAAATTTGATATTCTGTTCAGAATTGACTGCTCTACAACATATTCGAAATCGCCAAAAATTGCATCCGGGGGTTCTGAGTTATTGGAGGGGGGGTAAAAAATTGCAACTTAAGATGGAGGGGATGAAACCTGTCAATCCATTGAAAGCAAATACGTTATGATTCGATGCATCATATCCCGCTGATACCATTTTGGCACAAAAAGTGTCGATCATTGATAAAGGGAGGTCGTGGAGGGGCGAAGCTCTGTCAGGTGGTTCATTTTGTTTTTCTGGCCATGTAGAACCGATCACGACAAGTTTGGTATCTTTTCCGACTATATTCAATCTCTTGAACTCGAATCCGATCTGTTAATTCAGATGAAAACAAGTTTAAACAAGTTAACTTGGAAAAACTTGTTTTTTCTTTGACAGTTTTGACGAAATTTTTTTTCACTGTTAGAGGTGTTCATTTTTGGAAAATTTTTAGGGGTCATTGAATTGAAGTGTATTTTTCACAAAAATCATCCAGTCGATGTATAATTTTGTTTCTCGAGTTTAAAAAATTGATTTGAACTTGAGCCGGCGCGGCGCGTCGTCTACTACTGACCAGAACACTACAGCATGCACCTTTTAATGAAAACACCTCAAACTATTGAAGAAATAACAACTCCTCTTTGAAAATTGTAGGATCTGTGCATAATTGAATTCCCTATAACATGAACAAAATCGCCATAAATTGCACTGCAGGGTTTTGAGTTATTTGAGGGGAGCGGTAACAGTTCGTAGAGTATGAATCTTGCCAAAATGTTATCCTCCTCCTCGAATAACTCAAAATCCTGCATTGCGATTCAAGGCGATTTTGTTCATGTTATAGGGAATTCAATTCTGCACAGATCCTCCAATTTTCAAAGCTGAGTTGTTATTTCTTCTATAGATTGAGGTGTTTTCATTAAGAGGTGCATGCTGTAGTGTTCTAGTCAGTAGTAGACGGCGCGCCGCGCCGGCTCAGGTTCAAATCGATTTTTTCAACTTGAGAAACAAAACTATACATCGATTGGATGATTTTCAAGAAGAATACACTCCAATTTAATGGTCCCTGAGAATTTTCTGAAAATGAACACCTCCAACAGTAAAAAAAAATCGTCAAAACTGTCAAAGAAAAAACAAGTTTTCTCAAGTTAACTTGAGAAAACTTGTTTTCATCCAAATTTACACATCGGATACGAGTTCAGGAGATTGAATTTAGTCGGAAAAGATACCAAACTTGTCGTGATCGGTTCTACTTGGCCAGAAAAACAAAATGGATCACCTAGCAGAGCTTCGCCCCCCCACTACTCCCCTTCAACAATGATGGACACTTTTTGTGCCAAAATGGTATCAACGGGATATGATACGTCGAACCCTAATGTATTTGCATCCAATGGATTGACAGGTTCAATCCCCTCCATTTTTAGCTGCAATTTTTTACCCCTCCTCCAATAACTTAAAACCCCCGAGTGCGATTTCTGGCGATTTTGGATATGTTGTAGAGCACTTAATTTTGAACAAAATATCAAATTTTCATGACGTCCATATTTTTTCCGAGGTTGAAATCTATCTTTCTTGTACTATCATACAGATATCCATTGGGCCCCCTAGCTTTTTTGACGTCTTTTGAAGCTTGGCCCTTTTCACATTTTTCCGTGTCTTTCGGAGCACTGGTAGATAATCCCATTGTACCTTCATATGATAATCGGAACCCTATCGAGAACTTTATGCCATCAAGTGTAATTTGGAGCCCTGATGATCCTCCTTAAATTTTTCATGGCATTCGGAATCCCGGTAGGCCCAATTTTGCAAACTTGTGTTATCAGAAGCTCCATTGGGCCCCCTTATAATGTCTTCAATGTAATTTGAAGCCTCGCTTTGCCTTTTTGCATCTCCTGTGACATCCAGAGAGCAAGCAGCGTTGTGCCGTCATGCCATATTGGGAGCCCTACCAGGCCCTCTTGTATCTTAAACTGTATTTGGAGCCCAGATGAACTCCTTCGATCTTTTTTATGGCATTCAGAGAAAATACGGAACACTTAGCCCTTTTGCGTTGCCCAAAGTGCCTTCTTGCGTTGTTGGAGGTCCTAGTGGCCCTTTAAGGGTCCCCTTGTTTTTTCAAGGTCTTTTGAAGCCCTGCTGAGTCCCCTTTCTCTTTTCTGTACCTTTCGGAGCATCAGTTAGTTCCTTGTGTTTTCTTTATAGGTATATTCGGAGCCCTAGGCCCCCCTTGCGTCCAAGAGTGTGATTTGGAGCCCCAATCAGCCTTATCATGTTTTTCTTAGCTGGGTATCAGAATTCCAATAGGCTTTTGTTTTATTTTTTGGTGTTATCCAGAGCTCTATTGGGCCCCCTTGTTTCTTAAACGGGTTTTGAGGGCCCGCTGAGAGCCCTCACATTTTCCCTGACTTTTGGTGCATTAGTAGGCACCTTGTGCATTTATGTGATATTGGGAGCTCTATCAACTCCCTTGTGTCCTCAAGTGTAGTTTGGAGGCCCAATTAGCCTCATTATGTGAGGCCAATTGTTCAGAGAAGGAACAATTCTAAAGTTGTTAGACTTTCGGAGATTGGTCGGGTCTTTTGTGCATTCATGTGATATTTGAAACCCTATTGGACCCCTGGTGTTTTCTTGTTTTTTTCGAAGCTCTTCTGAGTCCCCTTATGTCTTTATGTGTAATAATCCCCTCACATTCCAAAGACTGTTTCGCATGTTATTGCTTTCTCTCGGTCTTCTTCCGAATTGTCCATGCTACGATTTATAAGCGCGACGAATTGTCCGTTCGACGAATTGTCCGCGACGCATTGTCCGTGCGACGAACTGTCCATGCGACGAATTGTTCGTGCAAAGAATTGTCCGCGATGAATTGTCCGCGATGAATTATGCATGCGACGAATTGTCCTAGAACCAAATGGATCAGTTACCATAGTGGTTGTGGGTAAAGTATTTTTTTGATCATCGTGCTAGCTGTTCAAGATTCATTGATGTCTATCAGGTCTTCACGCTGACGACCTTGTTATACTGACGGACTCTCAGGTTGATTTGAGTAGCAAGCTCAAAATTCTGGAAGAATATTCTGATTCCACTAGCTTAAATCTGGAAATAATTGCTTGAAAATCGAAAGTTGTTCACTTTTCAAGAGGGAAGGGGGAAGTTGCACATTCAAAGAAAATCGCTTCTTTTATAAAAATAAACCTCTGGAAGTAGTTTCGATGTACACATGTTTGGGTGTTCCATTTTCTTCTTCACGCCTATTTCTCGAAGCAGCCAAAATAATTGTCAAAAAGTCAAAAGGCTCTCTCGCCTCAGTTCTGTATTGTTATACTATGTCTAAAAGCAGAACTAGACTCATGAAGATTCCGCATTCAGCTTTTCGATTCAATTGTAAATACTTAGTCTGCTCACTTATATCGCTTCTAGGGTGTCCGTCACCCGGAACTAGTTCAAAGATTTTAGATTTGTTTCTTCGGGAAGATATTTTCTTTGCTCAAGAACTTTGCCGACTGTGCCATAAGATTAGAGTTTAAAGTTGTCAAGGTGGAATTTTCAAAGCCGCATTATCGCTTCTTGAGAGAATTTTTCAGTATGAGTTCTGAGCGTTACTCGAGAATCTGCTTCTTAAGAGTGCGAGAGCTGCATGTACTTTATCCAGATCGAAGATAGGTACAACTGGGCTGCTCAACTTAGGTCATACTTTGAATCCATTGATGCTGTAAATCTTTGGGAATCTTCAGATCTGTACTTTGGGGCAAATAGAGCCAGCTTCGTGCAGAAATACAAGGAATTGTTATACCACCTCCATCTCGGGATTGATTTTCAGTCCATCAAAGGGTTAACACAGCCACATCTGAGCAGTAGGAGGAGCATCAAGTTCACCATCGATGGGTGCTGCTATCTGGTGGATCCGAGTCAGATCTGTACGCTCTATAACTTGATAGTCCTGGAAAATTTGGAACACATCGTCTTTTTCTGCCCTCTGTACGAAGGCCTTAGAATGCCCCACATATACAGCCTCACTAATATTCATGGATTGCGCTATGCCCTGAGAAACCTCAGCCCTACGATTGCTCAAAACTTGGATAGATTCATTGTCAACTTCCTCAAGCTGCGAGCTTTCGCTCGTAACGAGTAACATAAAGAGCTTACTACATATATTGCGACTTCAACTCTGCCTTGCTTTGCTTATTGACGCTCATATCAATTTTTTACGCAATTATTCTTTTAATAACAGTCCTGGATATATTTTTCTGCCGATCGACATTTATGATTATCTGTATTTACGTACTCACCTATTCTCAGCCTTGTTTTATTCTTTTTTTTTCTTTCTCTTTTGTTGCCTAGAATAAGCAATAAGCATGTGAACCTTTTCAAAATAATTGTTAGTTGTTTGAAAGTCTTCTATTGGTATTAATATAAGTTTGCTTAGTCTTTTTCATGCAGCGAATTAGTCTAGAGATTCAAAGGGGTAATACAGCCAGTATTTTGGGGACCTTAGACAATGGTCCTGGATTAGACGAGGTCTTCTATTTATAACTCTGATATCCTCTTTCACACATTGTTATTAATTATGATTGTACAATCTCTTTACATCTTCAATATACAAACTTTGGTATTATACATATATTTTGCTTATGTATTATTTTTCCATCTTTACATAGAACCCGTATTATATCTCTCACTTAATTGTTATTTGGACACTTTAGTTCGCCAAGGAAGTTAATAAGTGACAATGGTCTGCAATTCGGTAGAAAAGAAAGCACTTTACGCTCGAGATACTCTTCTGAATTCCTCAAAAAGGAATCAAATCTCTAAAACATGGAACACATATCAACCAAGTTCAAATAATTCCTAAATCAGTCAGGAAGCATTGGCCTTCACACGACTTCCAGAGGCTTAGAACATGATGAAATATCATGGGGCTTATATCACTGATAAAGGCTCTTCAAGATTTCGCTTTCTTAATTGTATGATTTGGAGTACCAACAAACACAATCGAAACAACGTAGATACGTTCCTGATGAAATAAAGGAATGAGGTATTTTGTGAAAACGCAAACAAAACATTGAACAAACAAAAGTATAAAATTGAGCAGTTGCATTACAACTAAGTTTCCAATTGTACCATGCTCGAAAAATGGATGATAAACATCCGAATCGCCAATCAGGCGAAGGAATTAGGCACCTCACAGGCTTCAAAATTTTAACAAAGACTACGGACTGTGTCTCAAGAAAAAGCGTCTCCATTATTGCTGATTTAGAATTAGCAGAAAATAGGGTTTCAACTAAATAAATTTGTAAAAAGCAACTTGCCATATAGGGTGTCCCAGCTAAAACAATCCAGCGCAGTTTTCTTAGAACATCAGGGCAACAAAAAAAGTCTCAATTGGGGGAAGCCTGACCCTTTAGCTCTCTTTTGAGGGAGCGCCGATGCTTGTAGGTGTTCTAGTTTCCAAGAAAATGCCGTTTTAATCGGGCGAGTCTCAAGAATTGAAAAATCGTGACCGACAAAACAGAATACTTCAGAGGAAGAAAAATCCTCTTTCTCTGGACTTTCCACTGATGTGTCGCCGATGTCTGTACCTGGCCCAGTGAGCCAGATATTCTCCCTTACAGCCCAGCAAACACAATAATCGGAATTCATGACGACGTCACCGATCACACACTTGTTGATTTTACCATCAGCCAGTTTTCATTGCTATGGTGAATCCAGGTATGGTAAGTGAAAAAGTCCTAGTAACGACTAGTGTTAAGTCAACAAGTGTGTGATCGGTGACGTCATGCTTCTGATTATTGTGTTTGCTGGACTGTGAGGCAGAATATCTGGCTTACTGGGCCAGGTACAGACATCGGCGACACATCAATGGAAAGCCTAGAAAGAGGATTTTTTTTTCATCTGAAGTATTGTTTTGTCGATCATGAATTTTCGAATTCTTGTGACTCGCCCGATTGAAACTGCATTTTATTGGGAACCAGAGCACCTACAAGCATCGGCGCCCCCTTTAAAGGAAACTGAAAGGCCAGGCTTTTCCCCAAATGAAAGACATTCCTTGTTGCCTTGATATTTCCAGAGAAAATCGCGCTGGATTGTTTTAGCTGGGACACCTGTATACTGTTATTATAGGTAATAAAGTAGTGAATTTGAGAGGACAGAAAGACAATTGTGCAGAACTGTTCTATTCTCCAAGTTACTACAAAGGAAAATTCGCCAGTACGGGGCTGAACTCTCCCGTAAACACTCAAGACTTTTTTTGATTTCTTTTCCATAGACAATACGTTAAAATGTGAGTTATAGTCGAGTGAGTACCTACGGTTTGAGCAAGTGCAACAACCTGCAATTCCTATCGATTTCGGCTCCCCATTTTAATTTATGACTACCCTAGAAACATTCCCATTTAGGTAGGTACGTTTCTTTGCTGGCAGAATAAAAATCGTGAAAAACAAAACCATAGAGTTAAGCGGTGCTAGTTCAAAGTGAAATTCAAACATGAATGCTTGCCTCGTTACACGCAAAGGATGATTGACTACCTATTTAGCAGATTTTTTTCAAATTCTCGCCACGTTTCCATCTGTTATACATTCGATTACTTCGCAGATTTTGTTGGATTCACCTGAAAACGTACGCGTGCGGTCATCGTCCGTTTTTTTTCCACATTCCATTCCGAATTGTGAAATCAAACGGAAGTATAGCCAGAGTGGAATTTTTTCGAATCTCCATTCCACGAGCCACACTTCTGACACCATGTTGTGTTGGAAACAAAACGAGCTGCCTTGCATTTAAAAATGATCCCGTCCCATTGTGTATAAAATAGCACGCATCAAAAGCCATTTTTCAAGTTTCGCACACGTACGGTGACAAAGACAATAATTTGGCGGTGTTGTTGCAGGAGAAGGAGGCGTCGGCGGCGAGCAGCAGGAGAGGACCGTTGTCAGCAACTGTCCGCAGCATGTCTCACAGCGAAGGCACCACCACATGATGGCGCACAATGGCAACCCGCTATTAATACTGGCGAGCCTCCACCTACTCATCCTCCTCTTCAATTTCTTCGCCGTCCGAGCCGATTCCGCCGGCGGCAGTCATCAGCAGAATAATTGTCCCAGCCTGGCGGCGAATCCGTCATGTCCGTGTTTCAACTTCGACGACGGCATCTTCCTCGAGTGCCCCGCCGCAACCCTCGCCTCCCTCAGGGCCGTGCTCGACCTGGTGAACGGCCCCATCCAGTCGCTCAGCATCTACGACTTGGACAAGACAATTTCGCGGCTCACTTGCGACTTTTTCCCGGACAGCACGGTCATCAAACACTTGCAGATCTCCCAGTCCGGCCTCGAGGAGATAAACGACGACTGCCTGGTGAGTCGAAAGAAATAAGTGCGAAAACCGAAGCATTTTTCTCTTGGTACCACCACGCTTTATAGAGTACAATACAAGAGCACTGGCGCACGGAGAGGATTTTACCGAACGGAATAACATCACGTTTTATATATCCTTAGCGTCACGGAATGCATTTCCAAACTGATGCACTGCTGCTCGTTCCATTTACTTGTTAAATCCAAATGCCAATAACTCGGTCGTGTTGTGTGGCAATATTTGCCAGTGTGCAGTGTATGCGCATGGATGAAAGACGTGTGGGACATTCATCGGGCTTCGGCATGCCTTTCCGAGCTGTTTATGAGGTGTGTTATTACCTTATTGACTTTCCGAAGTTTATGAAGAATTATTCCGTACATGTTTGACACGTATGGAATGTATAACGATACCTTTATTAGACCTCCAGCAAGTTGCCACTCATACTCTTGGGAGCGGGATGAAAACTCGATGCTAATGTGGATGCATCAGAGAGGAAAATTAGCGATCGGAAGAGCATATTAGCACAGATCGATTAATGCCGATGTAGACATTTCATATTAGTAGGGTACAGTATGCTGTTAATAATCCGCAATGCTCGGCCGAGTCTTGGATTGTTACTGAATAATGCTGATTTCAACTGAAGCACGTTGCACCTACATAAACTCATTTACGTGTTTGTTGTGTTGATACATAAGCTATAAAGACTTTTATATAAGCTGTATATGGATTTTTGTATATGGACACTTGTCAAAATAACCTCAAAAACTACAACATTTTCACAATTTGCACTGGAACAAACACGTAAAATGTTGTACAACACTCGTGGCTTGTTACACAAGATATTTTCTGGCACTCAGCCTCTTACAGAACTCGGGCTGCGCCCTCGTTCTGCAAATTTCGGCTTCGTGTCTGAAAACCACTTATGTAACAGCCAACTCGTATCGTAAACTACTATTTTATCACGCGGACGAAAACAAATCAACTTGAAATTGGCAAAATCAACTTGAAATTAGACAAAATCAAAATTATAAGGTGATCTTGCGAGAATTCCTCCTTCCCCACTAGAGGCTTCCCCTTTGGAATAATTCAGAGGGAAGAACCTTTCACGACACCCTGTATACAAGGTGTTTCAGCGATGGAAGCAAAAAGGCGGGTAGATCTCGTCCAAATACGACGAAAACCTATATATCACTTTTCAAAGTTCGGTCTAATGACGAAGATACAGCCCACTTTTTCCGGATTTCAAAAACTTGTAACTTAGGAACTCCACGACAAAATTAGCCTGAATTCAGCGTTGTTTGGTTCATTAACATCATTTATTAACCTGCCAAATTTTGGAAGAATCCAACCAGTAGCGTAGAAATTATGGGGGGTCATCTTAAGTCAACTCTTCTTCGGATGCTTCTGAATTATTGACCCGCGTAACTCCTACGCCACTCGGTGGATGCTTTCAAAATTAGGCAGGTCGGTAGACAGTTTTGACAAACCATATGGTAAATTCAAGTCAATTTCGTCGAAACGTTCCTGAGTTACAAATTTTTGAAATCCCAAAAAAGTGAACTTTGAAGGAAAGTATCTTCGTCATTAGGCCGAACATTGCAAAACGTTTTTTGGGTTTTCGAAATTTTGACGAGATTCACCCACAGTTGAATTTTTTGCTTACATCGCTTAAACACCCTGAATTTCAACTGCAATCGATGTAGTTTTTTATTCTAAATACAAAATGTACCGGGTGGGCCATGAAAAACTGTGCTCGGAATTTTTCCTTCTGAATTTTTTATTTCGCCACCGATTCCATCGAACTTTCCAGCATTGGCTAGGCAATTGAATAGGCTATCATTTCCGTATTTTAAAATGAGCGACATATCAAAATCGAGGATGGCGGAAACAATTGGAAATAGGCCTTCTTTTGTTCTCGTTGCTTTTCATTACAAGTTACCAGAAAGTCGAAACCAATGATATATTATGAAGAAATAGACCTTTCTTGTCTATTCAAGACCACAACCAGTGGAATCAGGTCATCTGCTGACAAGCTATTGCGAGTTGAAGCAAAGCCTACTTTCTGTTTCTTCCAGTTCCGCATAATTGATCCAAATTCAGGTATCCTGCCCGCCAATCCGCACTGAGGCTCTGGATAACACAAGATCACGGCCAAATAAGGCCTACTTCAATCCTAAAAGCCATAAAAAACATGAGGGAGCTGATTAGAGTTCCAAACGACAGATGAGAACATGAGGGAGCCTGCTAGTGCTCCGAATAACAGATGAAGGCACCACACGTACAGTTCTCGAGGCCACGAAAAAACTGAAAGAGGCTTCGCAGGGCTTCAAAAAACAATAACAAAACAAAAAGGCCCAGTATGGCTTCTCACAACACAATAAGGCACCAATGGAAGAAGGGCCAATGGGATTTTTGATAACATAAGGGGGCCAAATAAGGCCTAGTGAAAGTCCGAAAGCCAATAAACATAAGGGAGCTAAATAGATCTTCAAACAACGGATGAGATCACAAGGGGACCGGTAGGGCTTCGAATAGCATATGAAGGCACAGGGTTGCTTATTAAATCGCCGAAAACCATAGAGAAATGCAAGGGGACTCACTAGAACTCTTAACAACATTGGAGGAGGAAGGGAATTCAATAGGGCTACTAGCAACCCAATAAAGTACAAGGTCGGCCAATGGGCTCTGAATGCCATAAGAAGGCTAGAGGGGGCTTACTGAATTCTGAAAGCCTAAAAACAGTTTTTTTAAAGCTCAAACGACAAATGTAGACAAAAGAGGACCTTACGGGGGTTCTGCAGGGCTACAGATGACAGTGAAAAAAGAAAAGAATCCAATAGGACTTCAAACACCACAAAAACGTAAAATGGGGATCACTGGGATTCGGCAAAGGGGGTCAGCACAGTTTCAAACGACATTTGCTAAACAAAAGGGCCAAGTAGAGCTTTTGGAATTAAACAAAAAAAGAATAGACCTTTCTTGTCTATTCAAGACCACAACCAGTGAAATCAGGTCATCTGCTGACAAGCTATTGCGAGTTGAAGCAAAGCCTACTTTCTGTTTCTTTCATTTCCGCATAATTGATTCAAATTTTGGTATCCTGCACGACAATCCGCCATTTGGTCATTTTTTCTTCTTTATTTTGCTTGAGCAGATGTTCTCAAATTTGGTATCAATGGTTAGCCAATTGGACAGGCTATCTTTTTGATATGAAAAAATGACGTGCATGTCAAAATTCAAGATGGCGGAAGCAATTGAAAATAGAATTTCTTTTGACCTCATTACTTTTTAATAAAAGTTAGCAGAAAGTCAAAACCAATAATTCTTATGGAGGAATAGACCTTTCTCGACAATTCAAGGCCGCAACAAATCAAATCGGGTCATCTGCTAAGTAGCTACGGCGAGTTGAAGCGAAGTCAACCTACCGGTTCCTTATTCCCGCACAAATGACCCAAATTTAGGAATCCTGCCCGCCATATCCTTATTTCCTAACCGATTTTTTCAAATTTGACATCAATAGGGCCAAATAGACAGCCTGCCATTTTCATGTGACAAAAATTGCCAACATGTCAAAATTTAAGATGGCGGAAACTATTGGAAATGGGCCTTATTCGTCCTTGTTGGAATAGAAAAACAGAAAGTAGGCTTCGCTTGAGCTGGCCGTAGCTCCTCAGCAGATGACCCGATTTGATTGATTGCGGTCTTGAAGTGTCGAGGAAGGTCTATTCCTTTATAATAATTATTGCCTTCGACTTTCCGCTGATTTTTATTAAAAAGCAATGAGGACAAAAGAAACTCTATTTTCAATTGCTTCCGCCATCTTGGATTTTGACAGGTCGATCATTTTCGCATATGAAAAAGGTAGCCTGTTCAATTGCTCAGCCATTGATATTAAATTTGAGAAAATCGGTTGAGAAATGAACATATGGCGGATTGGCGGGCAGGACACCTCTTAGGTCAATTTTGTGAAAATGAAAAAAAAAACAGAAAGTAGGCTTCGCTTCAACTCGCAATAGCTCTTCAGCAGATGACGCGATTTCATTGGTTGTGGTCTTGAACTGACAAGAAAGGTCTATTCTTTCATAATACATTATTGGTTTTGACTTTCTGGTAACTTTCAATAAAAAGCAACGACAACAAAAGAGAAACTATTTACAATTGTTTCTGCCATTTTGAATTTGATTATGTCGGCCATTTTGAAATTAGGCAATGATAGCCTATTCAATTGGCTATCCAGTGCTGAAAAGTTTGATGTAATCGGTGGCGGAATAAAAATTTTAGAAGGAAAAATTCCGAGGTTTTTTATGGCTCACCCGGTACATGGGGCGAGGGGCTTCTTTCATTCAACAGTCTTATCGGAACGGTAAGACTGTTGAAAAGAGGAACGGTAGATAATAATGACTTTTACCCACAAACAACAAGTAGTTGATCCAATAACTGTCATCTACCCGGTATTTAATAAATAATAGTTCACTTTCCAATGCATATACAATGCGAAGAAAGTGGCAATTGCACCCAGCTTTATTTGATTGCTATCGTTGACACTTGGACTTGACGCCATTGTTTAGACGAAAATAAAATCGGCTGGGATTTCACAACTCACCGTAAAAAAATCTGATTCAAGAGCACTGAAGCCTCTTGGAACACCAAAGACACCTTCCGCTGGCGATTTTTTGCAACTTCCAGAACTTTCACATCGAACTTTGCTAATTCAGAAACCGGTCGTCAGCATGTCCCCAAATATGTCCGCCACTCGTACGACTTGGTTCTGTCCTTCATACGTTTCTATAACTCTTCCTTCCAGCTATCTGTTTCTCTGCATCCCGGTCTCGACAATCCAAATCAAATCGTTCTCCTTCACTTCCTGTCCTTCTTTGTTAGAAAACCATGTCGCTCTTCTTTTCTTCTCAGTGGTGGCGTGCATTTCCTGATCCATCTTTCCCAGTATTTATGTGCCAATTCCCTTACTTGCTTCCATTGTTTTCCAGACACAGCCTCTTCTCCACTTATCGCATTTCGGGGTTTCAAGCTCACAATTCTACCCAGGATGAAATGGTCAGGCGTAATTATTTCTTCAGTTTCTGTTTATGGTCTTGAGTTTATGGTGTTCTTGATTCCGATGACAGCCGCTTTTGATACTTCTCAGGAAATTTTCCTTCTGAGAAATTTGCTAATCCTCTCTTCATCAACCGTATGAAATTTTCTCAGGTTCAACCCATTGATATTTAAGCTGGCGGCATGAACTTCTAATCGATGCCTTGCACACTTCAGCTCCCAAATTATTTCGTTCTGATCTATCGCCTCCATCACTTTCTTCAGTTCCGTCTCTGCCCCTCGAAAATTCATTTTATCATCTGAATATAACATTCTTGGGCATCCTCTTCTACTTATGAACCTTAACTCCTTATCTCTTTTGGTGCCGCCTTTCTACTGTGACCCATATCGGCCCAAAACAATCCATGTCTGTCTTCACAAACACAACACCCGTTTCGGATCTGCTCTTTGGCAATTATTCAATTTTTGACGTGTAGGTTGAAGCCATGCACTCTTTCCATACCTTCTTAGCCAGATTCCTCAAGGCAATGACATAGAATTTTGCCTTGTATTGTTCATAACCTTCTCTCCGCCGATGTGATTCGCCTTTTGTTGATAGTGTTTCACTAGTAATTGAGTATTTCGATTCCGTCTGTCCAAGATTATTAGATTTCTTCTTTTTTCGTCTAGGCCACTAAAATCCAATCTGCCTTTGACCTTGCCTTTGACACATAGGAGATTGTTTTCCATCAATGGTAGTTGAAATATAACTTGCTCTATTCCGTTAGCAGTTTCCATTCACTTAATATCTCGATCACTTTCCCGAAGCTTTCCTCTCGACTCTATCGTAGCCTATCTTCTTTGCTTCTTTACATTTCTTCGGCAGTTAACTCTTTCCTTTGTTCCATGTTGTTTCTAGCACGCTCTAACAACCATCTTACCCATGCCTTTATCCTCACCATTTTCTTTTGTGGAAACGCTGGACCTTTGTACTCTAGGTTCGAGCCAGTTCTGTCCCATGTATCTTCTTCGGCTGGATTCTTTTCTGTTGGCACCCAACCTCAACGCCAACTTTTCATTTCAGCCCACTCTTGGATCTCTTCAATTTTCTCAAATCTTATTCGACTCCACAATTTCACAATTTTATCCAATTATTCCAGTTTTCACCCCCTGAAACTTACTGCTGTATGTCACTGGGATTTTTTCACTATTCTTCCTTGAATTGACAGGCGAGATTCTATCGGAATTCAAAGTTTTGAAATCGTAATGAATAATTCCAGTGTCAACATTTTTTACCCTCTGAAACCTACCTCTATTCAACGATAGAATATTTTTCATATTTTTTTTTCCCGAAAAGAAGAACAGATTTTGAGTCGATTCCAGGAGTTTCAGAATTTTGCCAAAAAAAAAGTTGAATACAGCCCACTGTGTGACGGTCATTTTCTTCTTGGCAATGCGCCAATCGAGCTTGAATTTCGGATCGAACATTGTGGAGAGTTTTGAGCTGTATTGCCCTTATTTCGTCTTGGATTCTCTCGTTCAACTGGTCGACGTTATCTGGCCAATTCAAATAAACCTTCTTTTGATGTAACGTCATAAGGAAAATCCAATAGAGTCAGATCTGGGGACCAAGCCGGCCATTCAATAAAGCCTTGTCGGCCGATCCAACTGAGTTACAGGCTCAGCCTCAGGATATTTTCCATTTGAATAAATGCAAACTTCTTCATGGGTATGTGCTTTGTTTCCACAATCCCTTATCATTGAATCTCAATTCAATTCAATTCCATTCAATTCGTCACAATTGGAACATGCGCTTTCACAGCACCGGAGGAATTCAGATGATCTGAAACGGTTTTTGTGAGCTTCAGCATCGATCTCACTGATCGTTTTTTGAAGTGGTTCGCTTAAAAAATTGTTCTATTTTAATAAGTTGTGACTTTTTAAATGGATGGAATGGATGTATCTTGTTGAAAAAGATTTTGTCAGAAAGGGCGTTTCTTCGGTAACAAGTGTGTTCAACTGCATTAATTTGTAATAATTGATGGTGATTTACAGGGTGATTTGTGAAGATATGATTTTCATATCAAATTAATTGATGTACTTGAACTGAATGAATCACCCTGTATATTTCATTTCAAGGTCAATCACAGAGCCTTGTGTCTTAGCGCTGTATGTTTTTTTGGATTATGGTCTAACTCACTAGGCTTTGAAGATATCAATTTTTTATTTCACTGCATGTTTATTTGCGTAAAAAAAATCGAGATATCTTTGGGAGTGATAATGTTCTGACATTTCTGTTACGAATATGATATTTATGTGAATTATCAAAACGAGGCTGAAAATGACTGGGCTCAATGTTTTTTTACAGATGAATCACGGTTCTCTGAGAGTCCCAATACCAACCGCCTGCGTGTGTAGCGAAGAGTAAATGAACGTTACAATTTACGAAGAAGATTGTACGGTTGGCGTTACACCTTTCGGTGGTCGTTCAATTACATTTTGGGGGTGGAATATCAATAGACCGTCGCACTGAACTTGTACTTTTTGCCCATGAGACAGTTAATGTTTTGCGATTACCTGGAAAGAATTCTGGAACCTATAGTCCTTTCTTTGTCTCATCAAATGGGTGAACAATTTCTGTATCTTGACGATAGATAACTCAAGACCACATCGAGCCAACGTAGTGAATGAATCTTTCTAACGTGAGAATATCACCAGAATGGAATGGCCAACGCTTTCACCGGACCTCAGTCTACTAGACAACGTGTGGCATGCGCTCCAAAGAAGGATAATAGTATTATTAGACCGCGAAATTGAACCTTATGGAATTAAAGAGCTTGGAAATGTCCTTCAACGAGAATGGGAAGCCATTCCGGGTTTCCCTATCAACAATGTTATCAGAAGTATGCCAGCTCTTCGATGTTATGCGTTGAAAAATTAAAATAAAATTTTTGGACGTTTTCGTATTTTTTTGTACTTATTACGGTTGAAAAAATCATATCTTTTGACACAAATGACGTAAGACCAAAACCCAAACAGTATGCAGTGCTAAAACATGAGGCTCTATGATGACCTTGAAATGGAATATACAGGATGAACCATTTACCTCATGCACATCAATAAATATGATTTAAAATCATAGCTTTACAAATCACCCTGTAAAATCACTATCAATGATGACAGATAATTGCAAATACGCACACTTGCTGCCGAAGAAACGCCCCTTCTGACCAAAAAAAGCTCAACATGATACATCCATCCATTCAAATGTTAGAGCCTATCAAAGTGGGACATTTTTTTTGGCGAACCACTTCAAAAAACGATCAGGTTCTCGCAATAAAATCTTGTTAATTTTGTTGGGACCTAATTTCAAAATTTCACCTGTTTTCGATGTCAAAAAATTGATATCTCCAGAACTATCGACCCAAATGACATAGGTATAGACAATACAAATAGAGAAGACACATGTCGTCACGGATTTTTACGGTTGCGTAGGAACCAGGTGAGTCCATAATTCAAAAAAAGGTTGGCTGATTTTTGATGCCCCAATATCCGTGACGACGGTGGTGATAACATATGGTCTTCTCTATTTGTATTGTCTATACATGTGCATATTGTTGAAATTAAAATTTTATAATTTATCTAAATCTAAAAAGAAAAATTGGGTATTGCAACTGAAAAAAATATAGATGACGTCACTGGCTGAGAACGGGAAGGGGTAGGGAAATGAAAATTATTGGAAAAAGCTCTTTTGGAAAAAAATCAATTCGACCTGTTTAAAGTTTTTCGACATTCCGGACAGGAAAGAAAATGAATCCATCATTCCAAACTTTTGGCGCACACTGTATATCATGATTAAGTTATGTCCAAAGGCGAACTGTCAAAAAATTTACAAAAATCCAGTTATTTTGACACAAATCAATTTTATTTGTCTATATGTTTTCCTCAAATTGTTGAAAAAAAAAATTTCTTGGTTTGATAATTTCCTTTAAAACTAGAATATAAACCTCACACTATAAGAAAAAATGTAAACAAAATTTTAGAAATTTTAGAGCCAAATCAAATATACCTAATTCGATATATTTATTCATGTACAAAATCCATTATTGACGGTTGATTTTGTATTTTTGCATTAAACTTGACTAAACAAGCCAAAAGTTCCTCTTGAACCTCTACTGAAAGTAATCCTGTCCAATACTGAACCAGCATTACTTAGATACCACGTTGAATTTCGATACCCTTATTTTTTAAACAAATACTCTGTTGATCTGGGTTTGTCTGTCATATCAGTCTTCTTCCAATTTTTCTCAAGATCGCTTCCAGTCACCCCATTCCAGTTACCAGTTGAGTTGAGATTTTTGTGGCGTTTTTGATAATTTGCCGTCGGAAATAACTTTACAGCATGATATTATTTGTATTCAGAATAAAAACCACATCGATTGCAGTTGAAATATGATACCAGAGTGTCGCATAACTAAAAGTATATTATGGAACACCTGTATATTACAAGTTGCAACAAATTATAGTTTTCAATTTAGAATCTACGGAACAAATTGTTCAAGCAAAGTTGTTTCCTTCTACGTTATCTTAAAGGGAAAGCGTTCAGTATGGGAAAGAGAAAATTCTCCCGTGATCACCTTGTAGGTACATCAACAATTTCTTGAATAGTTTGTGCTGGTTGCATAAATACCAGCAGCATATCATCTATCTCTTTTAATTGGAAACGTGGCCGTGCATATTGATGCAAAAGATTAGATTTCGCCCTGAGGGATGCTTCTGTACCTACTAAAATAGCCGTAGCAGGCCAGTAGTGGGAGGCGAAATAGTATATTATCATAATACGTGTTTCATGAGACGTAGATTTCTCCTGGAATAATGGGCGAACATCAAGCATAACATTAGTGCTTGAATGCTATGAGAACAGCAAGAGACATTCTAAAATCGTGAGCGACAACAATGTAAAGAGAAGAGCTCGATGAAACCCTGCGAAATTTCAACTTGGTTCAAAGCTGGAAAGTCAGTCATTGGCGTCGTAGATTTTCTTGTACAACATCAAGGCCACTGCAATTTAGTGGCTCTCTGTTTCTGGAATGTCTCTTGTTGTACCTACTCACAGCATTGAAGCAGTATCTGATGTAACGCTGAGGATTTTTCCATTTTACTGGACTCACCCGCAACTTCGAACATGATTAACGGCTGAACTAAGGAAGTTGAGCATAGATAGATAGATATCCATATGCCCTTGGGGATTCATTTTCAGTCTCTCCCTCTCTTATCGATAACTTTCATGTATCTATTTCTGTTCTCTCATCTTTCGGGGAAAAAGACTGCGGCGCAAGGCCGCGAAGGGTGATCCACCTGTTGATTTGTACAGTGATTTCCAATTTTCACCTATTTCCTGGAAATACTTTGGAATTACCCTCGGAATTACCTGTCAAAATCACGGGGTATCTCCCAATATTTTAGGGCATTTCCAGGTATTTCTAAGAAAATGTTCAACGATTTCCATTTAGCTAGATGGTTTACCTACCTTTCGCCGTGGCAAAAGATTTTCCATCTTCTTCATTTTTTTCTACCATTTTTGTCCGGAAGTCACAAAGTTTACAAATTTGGATTCTTAATTATAATTAGGATTCCCTTGTGTACTTTTATCAACAACAAAAAAATAATCTCTGGGACTTCTCGCAACCCCAAACCCTCCTGCTACTAAAGGCCTGTAGCACTGTAATCTGTAGTAGGTATAGGCGATGGGCATCGGCGCACCAGTAATAATATGTAGGTATGGTAGGTATAGGAATAGGTAATTTGGCTATTTGGCAATTCAATTTGAAACACAACATTGATTTTAGATTTCGTTACAACCGAGTTTACAACTAAATACGAATCCACCTATGCCTTATTCATATCCACATATCTACATATTTATGTAGGTATTATGGCCGTAGGATATTAAAATCAAACCATTTTTCCCGTTCTCGTGATGGAATGTAAACATTACACAATTTTACGCAATTTTAGCTAGCCATACTAGCCCAGTTGATACATAACGAACATGATTGGTAATTTTCAATCCCAATTATTATAGCTCGGGCAAATTATTATACATTAAACACGTGTACCTTTGTCGATTAATGATTAATTCAACGTCAATCAATGTAGTACATTTTCTAAATGGAACCATTGGAAATTGTACGATCAGCTACAATGCAGAACACCAGTAGATAGATATAATCTTGAGAAAAATAAACGGGAACATGCTAATTCTCCCGATTTTTGCTCATGTATTTTTGACGTTTTAAGGTAGCATTTCCTGTTTTTTTCATCACCTCATTCTTCCCTCTTAGACCTGGTTTTTGTTCGTGAGAAACTCTGCGCCAAACTCATAACAGCAATGTCATGTCAGTGCCAGATCATGATGATACCTACCTGTCCTGCCATAATGTGTGATAATGATAAAAAGTTACAATTGAAAGCATTTTCGTGAACAACGAAACTCTGCTGAAGGGATTTCAGTTTATTGTCAAGCTCCACCCGCTGCCGTGATCTCTGTCGGCTGTTGGAAAAAACGTGACTAATTCTTGTAGGTGCCTATTTTTAGTCTCAAAGCGTAAATCCGCGAAATTCTGTGAATTTAATAAGAAGCTTTATGACTGAACTGCCACCCACTGAAAATTTAGTCATGATGTTCAAAACGAGAGCGCGAGAAAGAATGCAGGAGGTAGGTTAGATCGAATCAAAGAACCTATACACTGTGAAAAAAGTATACGTGAGGAAACAGACATGAAAGACTCCCCCTCCCAAATAACAAACGTTCCTATTTTTTCTGTTGTCAATTATTTGTTATTGCAACATACAGGCTGATTCAAAAGTGTCGGACCATCTTGAAGGTGCGTAATATGGAGGTGTAGTTGAGTGCTGAAAAGTTGTTGAGAGATTCTATGTCTTTCAATTTTGAAGTTATGAAAGGACAAAAGTTGGTCCTTCGATCGCTTTTATTTTCGTCTGCTCCACCTGCATCTGCCTGACTCAACGAATCTAGGCAGATCTTGCCGGACGGTCGCTTTTTATGGAAAATTTTGACCGATATCGAAGGTCAACCATGTCACTCATTAACCCGACTAACCCCTGGACTAAATACATAGAGAGCAATCATAATGAAATCGGTGGCTTCGAATACCATTGTACTTGTGCTAATGCAAGTCATATTTTGGGAAAAGACTCGGAAACATCGCCCCTTTGTATTGCACATTTTCATTCAAAGAAGCGACAAACAGCTTTTAATATGAAATGGTTGGTAGCTATTCCACGTTTTAATTTTAATCTGAATTAAGTGGCGAGATTAAAAACGAACTGCATATTTTTTTTGTTCCCACGTTAAGCTAAAATGAAATTCGCAAAAGTGATAGGCAGGTAAATTAAACAAAATGAAAGAGGCACTATACTTGCAGAAAGAGCAATTCCAACGTAATAAATGCTTCCATGGCAACTGTATACGTAATTCCAGAGTGAGTGTCCAATTTCTGTCAACAGTGTCCCATTTTCCGTAACGTTTTATATTAAATTTATGGAATAACTCTCTGACCTGGCCAGCAGGCACACACACACAAAGCGAACGCTCTTCAAAATGCCGAGTGAGATGTTTTCTGTGCTCTTGACTGTTTTAATTTCCTGGTAAATATTGAAAGTGCGGGCGAGCTTTTTGGTTTTGTGATTTGGTTTCAGTGTAAATATACGCGATATGTACAGTAAGAGAATTCAATAATGGATGAAGTGCATGATTGGTTGCACACTGAAATGCATAATAAAAAATCTGTTGTGCACCGAAATATTCAGGGAGCTATGGAAATTTTTGGTCGAGGCGTCCCTTCGGGTGGGAAGTTCGAATTTCAAGGCAAGGCTGACCAACAAATTTGCAGCAACTTCAAATGAAACGAAAAAATTGGAAACGTATTATTCCACGCTTGGATCAAAAATACAGCTGATCTGACCGTATATACCGTTACTTGCAGTGGGCTTCAGTATTGGGCCTGATAAATAAAGTATAAGCAATTGCTTTTTCCTTAAGTTTATAAAGAACTGCTCAACTTCATAAGAATAAAATTTATAGCTTTCGCTGACAGTCGCAGCAATTGCTTACAATCAAAGCAAAAGCTTAAAACATAACCTTTTGTTGAATTACTTCGGCCATCGCTTGGATCGCCATGAGTGAAGTTAGCAATTGCTTTGTCTAATCAAGCAAATGCTTGGAAATCTTAAGGGCAGCTGAACCCCAGCCTAACACCATTTGCTTGAAACCCTTGGCGATGTCAGTTGCGTCAAATCGTTTTATATATCAGTTACCATGGCAGAGTTCATGAATATACGAAAAAAAAAATCATTCTGCAAGAAAAGAATGCAAAGAAGACGACTACAGGAAGTTTACCGCTTTGATCGTGATAATGGTGAGTATGGCTGGCGAACTACTTCCTAGAAGATTAGGAAGAAAGGCGTGGTGGGGCCAGCGACGGCGCCAGAATTTCTTGAACGGGTGGGCACAAAAAGGCACACTATTCAGGAAGGTGGGCACTGATCTAGTTATATGATTGTATAACATCTCATCCCTCAAACAACTTTTTTTTATGTGAAAAAGTCAAGCGCCAAAAAGTTTTATTCAAAAAAACTTTTCACCTGTGATTTTAGGGGAGGCACGTGCCCACCCTGGCCACCCCCTGGCGCCGTCGCTGGGTGGGGCACTCATATCAATAGAGAAAATGAAAATTTTTCTTTGCGTATTGTCGGATCCTGGCTGGCAAAACTCGAAGAAATCGGTGTTCACCAGATCAGCGTTTCAACTAAGCCATTGCTCAAATGACTTGGAAACCTAGCAATTGCTTGAATTTCTATTCATACCATAATTAAGCAAATGCTTATTCTTCTAGCAAATGGTTTGTAAGCATTTGCTCTTGCTAAATAAGCAATTGCTTTGAGCAATCGCCTAATTTTTATTTATTAGGCTCATTGTATCGTTTGTCACCAATGAGCATCTTATTACTGTAATGGGACGCCTTAAAACTATAAAAAGAAAAGGGAAATTATAATTTGGAACAAATTAGTCTTGGTTTAGGAATGCGGAGGATATTGATTTCTGCCGCCTGGTCTCGGGGTGACACCGCACGGGTTTTGTGGATCAGGAGAGACTTGAGTACAGGGGATGAACGCAAGAAAGGAATGGCCCAAGGGAAGAACTAGGGGGTGGTAGAGATTCGCGTCATAGCAGTCGACAACGGCAGATGTGCGTGAGAAGAAAAAGTGATAATTTTCAAGAATAAATCAAGAAGAGTGCTGAAAACACTGTAATTAATTGTAGTGCATCAGTGACGAGAAAGGAAAACATTAAGGCAAGTCTGATTTCTATTGTGATCAAAATGCTTATTGTTGTATGGGGTCGAGGATGGGGTGTAAGGTAATTGTTTTGTTTATAAAATGATAGTAGGTTTTGTTCTTGATATTTCGAATAGCCATGAGAAGCGTCCAACTGATTCAATGCCTTGAAGTTGCGGTGAGGTTTCAAGTACATTGTTTTTCAGCTACCTTAAAACCACCAGGAAAGTGGCGAAAGCTTCAGTAACCCTTTTGAAGAGATCTAGCTTCCTACAGAGCATGATTTTGTAGACTCTATTAGCTTCAAACAAGCACTAGCAGTATTTATGCAAATCAAATCTGGGCGAACATCTCACGCAAAATTTTTCCCATAGAATAAAATAATTAACTATTTTCGCACGACAAGGAGTTTATAAACATTGAGGTTGAGTTCCCAAAGAGAACCCCTGAACTGTGCCAAATGCAGGTTGCTTAATTAGAGGCTCATCGCAATAAACTGTAGACCTGATTGCAGATCTGTGTGAAGTTATTCAACCCAGCATGAAATAGGGTTGATGGATAAGTCTGCAAGTTCAAGCTACAGCGCCAGCCGGATATGAAATTCATGAAATGTAAACACTCAATTTTATGTGAATTATTTGATCGATAATTAAAATAGTGGCTATAAATTCGAAATACCAAGACAAAACTCAGTGAACAAAAGTCTCTTTCTAAGTACAATTAAATAATCGAGATTTCTATCAGTATATGGAAGATGGCCCAGGTGGAAGAAGGGGTTGAAATTCAAATCTTGACGAGGTCTTGAATTAATTGAGCCGGGAATCAAAACTCATGTGCGTTAGAGAACGGGTTCAACAATAGTTCTGAAAATTAGGAAGGATGCGAAACAAAATTAAATTGGAAGGGTTGAACTAATCCGTCGTAAGGTCTTTGCACGTAATTAGGGTGTACTTTCTTTCAGAAACCAAATGTAACCTGAATCAACTAGTTCCCAACGCTAGCTGATGTCAGTACGTCGGGAAATTATGTAATGAATAATTAAGATGAACTCAATTGAATTGGCGATGATTAGTTTACTTGTAATAAAGGTGAGGTGTGGTTAAATGACTTTGTTCATTTTTCAACATTTGTTTAATTCATCTTTTTTCAAGAAGGTGAGGTTACTATAGTTTGATTGAGGTATTAGGGCATGACTGGGACGTCGAGGTAGGTGTGATTGATTTAAATGACTTAGATAAAGGTAATTAAAATCTACGGCACAACAAAACATGACGTAGGGTCACTAAATGTATCACAGCTAATTAATTTAAGATAGGGGAAGCGGGTATCTCACAGTACCTACAGTCGACTGATACACTGAAATGGGCTCCATTTAACTAGGTAATGGGTTTATCTTTCAAATAGTTGCGGAGGGTCGAAAATTTGCATTCTGTTACAGTTTTGTGTCCTGATGAACGTACTAAGTATTCGAATCCAGCAAGCCGCCGCTCGCTGGTTCACATCGAAAAGATGGTGCCTAAGGATCCGAAAAGAGCCACTTCCACTACCAAACATTCCGCTGTTTGCCGCCGTCACACCGCAGTGGGACTATATTTATTATGATCCTTGATAAAAACCTATAAAACCTTGACAGCATTTGCTCTCGCGCCAGTGCTATTTTTTGCGGTTAAAAACAGAGAAGAGTTTTCTGCTCATGCGGAAGTATGACAAACTGGCTCAATTTAAGTTGATTCAAATCAGCTCATTTCTCTTTGAGCTCATTCTGATCACATTATTTTTCATAACAGCATCATTTTTTTGACAAGGTGCACTGTAAGAAATGTATCATCATAGCTGGTTGAATCCGATCCAACTAGAGATCTCAATGACCGAGTAAGAAACATCTGTCCAATTAGCGGAGGCGCCGGCTCCGGAGCAAGCCGAAAAATCACGGGGAAGGAAAATCTTGAGGTTTAGGACGAATCAGTGGTCTCAAATTTATTTTCTGGCTGATTTTGATTTTGTGACCACTGATTCGTCCTAAACCTCAAGATTTTCCTTCTACATCAATCCAAACAAGGACAGAAATAAAACAACAAATAGTACACAATAGTAAACAAAGTGTGTTAAAAATCAACTAAAAGAACCCAAGCGCGAAATTCGTAACAGTACTATAAATAGTCCTACACTTTTAACCACCCTCTGGGCTCAGTAAATGGTGATGTGATGTCGCCGCATGATTAATTGGTCATCGAGTTGGTCATCTTCCCCAAAGAGGTCCGGAGGCGAGGCTTACCTCGTCCGGGGGATATGTTAGTATGCAATTCACAAAGTGGTTTTTTCCAGAATAAACCTCGGCATAGACAAACTGCGATCGAATGAAAATCAATGATCGACTTCTATAAATACATACTTTGCGCAACTTGGTCACTTTACTACACAGCCAATATCGCGAACAACAATATTTATCTACTCGTACCTGTATCCACTCGGAAATTGATACGCCTTAAGAACACCTACGTTAAAAAACTCCCCTTCCCGAAGGACACAGGATATTAGAAAGGTGTTTTGTTTATTTTGCAATTATTCTATAAAATGAGATTGATAAAGTCCAGGGACTGAGCCCGGGGTCGAGCGTTTGTAATTGAATACTTGCGTCAACAACACACACACACAGGTAATGTTCAGTTTACTTTTCTGTTTACCTACTTATTGCGTTGCGTTTTATTTCTTCACAGCTGACCTTTCCACGAATCTGGACGATTTTGTCTTACAGCAGGTGGGCATGTTCTTTTGGGATCTCGTTTTATTCCGAAAAACTATTCTATCATAATTTCTTTGTTTTTCCTGGCTTCCATTATGGAAGGGTTGGTATAACTGTGACAGCAACAATCAAGAACACAACAGATACATCAAACAGGGTGATTCAAAAGTGTCGAGCCACCGTGAAGTTGTGGTAATGGAGATGTAGTAGAGTGGCGGAAAGTTGTGAAAGAAATGTCTTATAATATTGAAGTTATGAAGGGACAGGGACATAGAAACATGTGTTGGTCCTTGGATCGCTTCTATTTTTGTTATTTTAAAAGATTCTACATAATAAAGTATTCATGACAAAATAACGAATCCAGAAAAATCGCATCTGTATTGAATTTCTGTTTTCTATTGGCCCAGTCAAAATAGGTTTTAACCGGAAATAAATTCGGAAGTTGACGAAATTTGGTGAATCGATGCACAATTTAACGTGGAATAATATACTGAAATTCCCGCAAATTCCAAGGCTTATTGGTTTTTCTTCTAGGACCTATAAAAGAGCGCCATCCTTGAAAATTTTCGATTTTTTCTGAATAACTTGTAAACTATTACTTTTAGGACACAAAAACTGAACAGCAAATGTAGCCTGTTAAATTCCTAAGAGATCAGTACTGAACTCATTACTATGTGGTCAATAGTCTTTGAGATACAGCGTCTGAAAAAACGCAGTAAAAATTACTCAGAATTTATTTCCGGATTTCACGTAACAATTTGCATAGTGTCAGTTCAGGGGCTGTAACATGGGAAGAAAATGTGCGGATTCCACTGTGTTTTACATGTTTGGAGAGCCAATTCAACATTCGGTATCATATTTTTGTCTAGAAGTCGCCAACTTTAAAATGGTACTTTTTCTCGACCTTTGAAATCGATACTTGCTATCCCAAAGAATCTCCAAAAATCGATTTTTTTTTTATACCATGCCATTTGCTTAATTTTCCACTTAGGGCAAAACTATCCAGGGAATATAATGGCGAATTGAATACCAGGAAGAAACATGTTTTGGAATCTTTTCACTAGTGGATGATTCCTGAGTTATATGGGTTGAAAGACTAAAACGACCCATTTGGAAAAAAGATAGGTGGTCCGGACACCAACTGCTGAATACTGTACGGACCTTGCAATTGCATTTGATGATACAAAATGCCACTTAGCAGAAACTTGATGTATTTTCCACGTCTGCCGAGTGGCATCTTACACCTCAAATGCAAGGTTCTTACAGTAATCAGCAGCTGGTGTCTGGACTACCTATTTTTTTTCTAAAAAGGTCGTTTTAGTCTTTCAACCCATATAACTCAGGAACCATCACCAGGAACGAGATTTCGAAACATGTGTTTTTTTTGATATTCACTTCTCCATATATTCCCTGGATAGTTTTGCCCTACTTGCAAAATAGAGCCATTGGCATGGTTAGAAAACATTGATTTTTGGGGATTCTTTGGGACATCAAGCATCGATTTCAAAGGTCGAGGGAAAGTACAATTTTGAAGTTAGCGACTTCTAGACAGAAATGTGATACCGAATGTTAAATTGGCTTTCCAGGCATGTGAAACATATTGAAATCCGCTCATTGCTGTCCATGTTACAGCCCTTGAACTGACACTATGCAAATTGTTACGTAAAATCCGGAAATAAATTTTGAGTAATTTTCACTGCGTTTTTGAAGCCGCTGTATCTCAGAGACTATTGACCACCAAGTAATGAATTTAATACTGATCTCTTGGAAATTCAACAGGCTACATTCGCCTCGATGGTAGTTGTTTTCTAAAGCTGATAGTTTACAAGCTATTCAGAAAAAAACGAAAATTTTCGAGGATGGCTCTCTTTTATTGGTCCTAAAGAAAAATCCAAGCTCTCGAATTTCCGGGAATTTCAGTATGTTATTCTACGTTAAACTCTGCATCGATCCATCAAATTCCGTCAACTTCCGAATTCATTTCCGGTTTGACTCGATTTTTGCTTAATTTGACTAGACTATACACAGGGTGAGTTGTGAATCTCAAAATAGAAGTGCTCGGAAGACCAACCTTTGTCCTTCCATAACTGCAAAATTGAAAGACATAGGATTTTTTTAACAATTTTCCAGCACCCTACTATTTACATCGGCTCTCACCTAACACACCTTCGAGGTGGTCCTACATTTTTTAATCACCATGTATTCATTCACAGTCCCTGGAAATGGTTGAAGCTATTCCTAGAGCGATGTCTGCCTGTCTGTCTGTCTGTGCGTGATCTTTCATGATAACTGCTGACCCGTCAAATCAATTTAGTTGAATACTAGTAAATTAGAAAGAGTTGAAATTTGATACGCAGGTTGTTGCGCTTCCCCCTTCGCTTTCTCCTGATTTCAAGCTTTCCGTTGAATTTGTTGACAGCCAGTTCGCGCTAGTATGGCTCTTCCTTGCCCCGCCGGTCGTGGTGCGCTTTGCCCCGTTCTGTTGGTACTATTGCATCTTGTGATCACGTCAGTTTTCACTGGAAAACCCCAAGAAAAGTTGTGTGAACGTTTCAAAAGCTCCCTTGATTTCTCAATTTATTCAAACTTCCTGAATAATTGGTGCCTCCAAAAATGAAGTTTGGACAATTGTGTTTGGTTTTTGATGCCGTTACTGACGATGAATCAAACATGTCCAAAGTTGGAAGAAATTGAAGAATCAAGGGGGAATGGCTCAGCTTTCTCTCTTGAGCAAACAGAGTAACGTCTTGCATTTCCAACCGCCCTAGGCTCAATGAGTATTATTGTGATGTTGCGGCACGCTCCATTGTTCATCTTCCCCAAAGAGGTTGAGGGCCTCACCTCTTCTGGGGGCCGAGGCCGGTCGGTGGGATGAAATTTTTCCATGCTATATTGATACAGTCATTTTGTAAGTGCATATCAGTTTTCAAGAAAAAACAACATTGCTGGTAGAATCTGTATCTAGAAAACGAAATACAAGTGAAAAATCATTTTGAAACATTGATATCCGCGCTTTTCAAAAACGGAGAAGAAAAAAGTGAGATTTTCCACAAAAATGATACAGTTACTTTGTTACAGATGAGCCTCAAGCCGGAGCTGGAATCGCTCAGCTTGGTGTCGGGCAAGCTACGTGAGATTCCCCAAAAGGCCTTCTCGGGCCTTCTGAAGCTCATCGCCTTGGATCTCGAATCGAACCAGATCAACGACCTGCCCAGCTACAGCTTTTACGGCCTCCACCTGATCAAACTCAACCTGAAAGGCAACCTAGTGCACAAAGTGTCGGAATACGCTTTCGCCGGATTGGAGGACTCGCTGTCGGAGCTGGACCTTGCCGAAAACAAGCTCGCCTACTTTCCAATGACGGCCCTGCGCCGGCTGGATAGGCTGCGGCTCTTGCGCCTGGCTTGGAACGAAATCAGGTAAGGCGAACAGAAAACATGTGTCAATTACCCATCCATACGATAGAAATTATTTGATCATTCATCAGAACTGAATGGAAAAACAATAAAATGGAAAATCATAGCTATAACACCAACTGTGTTTTCTTGGACAAAAAAAAACAGCAAGAAACGTTCCAATAATGGTGGGTTGAAAATGCTCTTTAGAAGACCAAGAGCTCCTTGGAAGAGTAACTTGCTCAGATAAAATGAGTCTAGGGGCTTTAGGGGCTCTAGGTCCCCTAGGAACCCACCTTTATTGAAACGTTTCTTTCTGTTGTTGGTTCAAAAATAACAGTTTTTGCTCTGAATTCTATACTCGGGATTCGGAAATTTTAGGAGAGTTTCAGGTAAAGTTTTCTTCGAAGTGATTAATCTTAAAAACGGTGCGGTGCGTCAAATCTAAAAAGTACATCAGGTGCAGGAAAATGGTTGCAGGAACTTTTGTGGCCACCCTATAATTTTGAGATTTGCTGTATGCGGTAGTCAATAGTATGAGAAACTCTTATTTTCTTAGTTTGATGCTCTACGAATGTTCTCAAAGGCTAACGCTTTTTTTGGGCTATGATTCTCTTTAGCCCGTTTGAAAGGGATTGGATATGGCTGGCCTCTGTGGGGACTTTGAACCTGTTTTCGCCGTGAATTGCCCCCAACGCTCAGAAAGATTCCCGTGATAGAGAATGCCTATAACCGGAAATGTTGAACCAAATTCCACCCTTCCAAAAACTTTCGAACCGATGGTGTACGCGAAACAATTACTCAAGTCAAGGTACAAATTCAATGTGGAGAACGTTTTGAGCACGCCCCGTATACGCGCTAGTTCGTTGTTGTTCAGCAGTTTGTGAGAGAGACCGCAGTCAGGAGAAACACAATGCAGAGAATTGACTATACAGTGTGTTCGCCGAAAAGCCGATGCGGAGAGGCGTCCAAATAATCTTTGCCCTAACACGAAATAATCGCCGTCTACACTATACCTGATCAAGCCTTGATAACAATTCATAAATACAAAGTCCCTATCTGAACGGTGGCGTCGGCGTCGCTGGGTACCGGGTTGAATTCATCAGTTTCGAATAAGAACGTCTTCATTCCCGTAACAACCTCTACATGGAAATATCAGGAACTGTCGTTGCGCTGAAACAAAATTATTAGTTTCAAAGAGGGGGGGGGGAGGTTATCAATCCGATCAACAATTCCGACTCTACGGCAGGGTCCGAACCCCGATACAACCGCGATTCTATTTTATTTCAATTACTTGATTTTCACGTGGTTTTCAAAATTTACATTTTCCTAATAACTAGGAGCTTCAGAAACGCAGAGGAAGCTCACCCGCGAGTCTCCAGATCTAACCCACTAGGTCCAGTGCTCTGAGTACCGCAGTCACAACGCCAAGTGCAGTGGGCCCAAAAGCGCGAATACCTTTCTATGAAGGTATCCAACAAAGGACGAGGCTTAACAGTGGCTGTACCTGATGGCAGACAGTAGTGCAGATACCAGCACATGCGGGCAGATTCAGAACGTACGCATAAGCCCCATCATACATTCTCAACGACAAAGCTCGACCGTAAGCAACAATCCCAACTCACCAAGACTAACCTTCCGCTCGTCGAGGTCATCACTCTGCTACACGAGATACCGAAACGAGAGAACCCATTTTTATCGGGCCTGGATCATTCAGAGGTTTTAACTCGACATCCTCGAGGTGGGCTCAAACTCATCGTCGAAGGAACGCGACTCAGCATCCTGGAGAGGGTTCGAAACGCTCCGTCAACGGGTCCCAACTCTACGATTTGGAGAAGGGTCGAAACTCAACACCGGAAGGGCCTCGACACATCGACCTGGCGAAGGGCTGGAACTCGTCGTCGGAGGGCTCTGACTCGACTCCTGGAGGCGGGTCAAGACTCAACGTCCAAGGGCTCTGACACGACATCCTAGAGGGGCTTGCAACTCAGAGTAGCAACTCATCGGCCTCTAAGAAGGGTGAAACTCAACCTGGAGGGTTCTCGACTCAACTTTCCCCCAAGGGGACCAAAACTTGTCTCCAAAGGTTTCCAACTCGACTCACTCCAGAGGGCCTTTAAGACGCATTAGCCGGGGTTTCGACTCAGCATCCTCCAAGTGGGCTGGGACTTATCTTCGGGGCTTCGACTCTTCGGCCTCCAGGAGGGACGCGACGCAACATCAACGGGTTCTCACTTAGCTTCCTCTAAGGGGACTAAAACTCTCCGCTAACAGACCCGCAGAAGCACTCGGCAACGGACGTGACAAGTCGGGAGTGGACGGCAGCCCAAGAGGATTGATCCAGGTACCACGGTCAATCTCCGGCGATATCCTCCATTCCCAGCAATTTGGAATATTTTATTGCATCCGAAACGATTGCAAACGGCGTATAGTTGTAAAAATTCCGATGGGTAATTTGATAATTTGGTAACAGAGCACTAGAGTGCGGCGACTGCGACGTGGCTGGAGCAGCGGGTAGCGGGTGACCGGTGACCGGAGCGCGGAGTGTTGATACAGCGAGAGCAGGAGTGCGCCAGCAGACTAGCTGGTTTAAGCGGGTGCGTTACTTATCGAACGCCGAGCAGGAACGGGTATTGAGTATCGAGGTGTAGCATGTAAATCATGTTGTAGAGCTTCGCGGGATTTACACGGATGAATTAAATAAGTAGCGACATCTTTTGATGATGCCCTGACTCTGAGTATTCACATATGTACCTCGATTTCACGGCTTCGATTTATTTTCCTCCGGTTTATTTTCGGCCCGCCAAATTCGGGTGATGGCTTCATTGTTAGGCATGCAACTTCCATGCACCGATGTGTCAGCTGCGGGATGACGTCGTCGTGCCCCGGGCTGGGGGCTACTTGATTCTACACTTACAGATTGCGACTACGAATTTTGAATGTTTGACATATCTCACTGTCACCGTCTCAGACGTCTGTGGGGCTGACGCTCAATTCAGATTGAAAAGCGCGCAGCACAAGCTTGAGGATGGCCCTGACACGTGAACAAGGGCGACGGCGCTGTTCGCGGCTCCAAAATTGAAATAGGTCTGTAAAATAATGAAGATTTGAATTATCGCGGGGTTTCAGGGCGCAGGGCTGCAACCTTGCAAAAGAAAAGAAACTTGCAACGGAAAATAGAACTCTCGGGTTGACGTCATTGTAGTAATACAGGGTTTGATCTTCGTTTGAAGGATGGACCAATTTTTTTAATTTTTTGTTGGGCAGAAATTATTGTGGATAACGTTTTGAATGATTTCATGAAGTAATCGTCTCGATATAAAATTCATGCAAGGACCCTATTGATAATGAACAAGTGAGACATCACTATATCAACTGCGGTGAGGATATCTGAAATTGATGGCAAAAGGGTCTCGCCTTCATGCTCATCTGCGAGTGCGAAACAAAAACAAACCAAATTATAATGGATGTAACTGTGAGTTGATGGTGTAGTAGGAAGCCGAGGAAGTTCTTGGAAACAAAAAGGGTTTTCTTTCCTTTGGCGAGTGTCGTCTGTACTATAAAACGTCATTGGTTTTATTTGTTCCGGCATCGATCGGCGAATGCAAAGTGAAACTCACTCGTGGCATCAAGCCAAATTATTCTTCATGATTTCGAGAAAGACGTAAAGATGGCGTTGGATGTAAAAATCATAAATGTGACGCTTCCTGAAAGATACAACACAAGGCACAATAGCTTTAACACTTCGCTAAAGTTTTCATTCATCATAATAATCGTCATAATATAGTCATTGTACAGACCTTTCTCTAGATCGGGTGGAGTTTTATACACTTCGCCCACTTATTCAAAATAAATAGAAAGCAGGAAGAAAAATACTTGAAAGTTCCTTGGGAAGACTGGGAGAGTCATGCTCCATATTTTTATGCGTTAGCTCGAAAAACTGGACTTGATATGTGGGTACCAGATGTCCGGGCGGAAATCGAGACTAATATGCACAATTTTCAAGAAATTAATTTCTAATTTCACACTGTCGACCAGCAACGCCGGGGACGTAAGCAGGCGTAAGAGCAGTCTGACTGGACCGCGCCGTCCACCTCCCAGCTACCCCAACTTTCTCATTTCAAAATGGCACCCCCATTTTTGTAATTTCATTCTGAACTAAAATTCCATTCTGGATATATCTGTGAAAACCAAAAAAAAGGTTCCTTCCTCGGTTCCTTCAAAACTTCTTGAAATGGAACTTTCAAATTTGTAAAAAAAAGCGTAGTAACACAACGGCTTGATAAAGCACTGAGCCGCATATCATGTATTTCACCAATCATTGCTATCTCTCGAATTTTCTCATATATCGTCAGAGCCACTTACAACTGCAGAGACGATATTCACACCAAAGGCTGCTGGGTTATTCCTAGAACATTGGCAACAATACCAACGACCAACTGAAGTTCATGCCGATGAATGCATTATTGAGCCTTCTGGCTTTTCGGGCTAGAAAAATCAGCCCAAATAAAATGGAGTCTACGCACGTAATTAAATTTTGATCCAGGTTCTGTCTTGTTTTCGGCGATCGCAAGTGCAAGTTTGTGGATTGTAACGTATGGTCCGAAAGTTTTGGGATTTTTTTTAAAAGCTAATAACTTTTTTTGGATAGTTCTAATTTTGTAACTTAATATTGCCAAAACTAGCATCATCTTTATTAATACCAAATTCATATTTAACATATTGAAGACGAGCCATTGTTTTTGATGGCTCTCAGTTTTCTTCTGCCATGTTCGATCATTCTCTGGACAACAGCAAGATTAATTTCTCTGAGCTCCTGCCTCCCAATGTACCGCAAGCTCGACCAATATAAGATTTTTGATAAGTATTGAGCAGGATTGTATACGACAAGGGATAGGAAGCTGCAAATGAAGACCAATTACAGCGTCGCATTTTTTAATAACATTAGAGAATTTCGCATTGGAGAAATTGATACAAAAAATCATTGATCATGGCAGAAGAAAATTGAGATCCATCAAAAATAATGGTCCATTATCAATATGTTGAGAATGGATTTTTATTTTTATATATGAAGTTAATTTTTGCAATATCAAGTTAAAAAATAAAGACTATTCAGAAAAAGTTATTAGCTTTGAACAATTTCCCAAAACTTCCGGACCATACGTTATGCTTGAGAAATGGAAATCAGGTACCTATTACAAATCAAAGCCAACGCATGATTAAAAAATATGAAACACTTTCGCGTGCGCTATCAGTTTGCGGAACGCTGTTTTGCTGTTTTGCTGCACTAACTTGATGAAAAACATAATTATGGCAATGTAGAGAATGAAAAACTGGATAAGAAGACCGAATTAAAAAAAAAATTATATGTTCTTTTATTTTGCTTTCAGTTACACCACAAATAATTATTTATACTTCTTTGGCCAACCGGTTTCGCCGTTAGGCATCGTCAGGGCTGTAATAAGTTTCATGAAGCTGTTGTATATATTAAAATGAATAAAGGATCTCACTTGAGAAGTGACGTTTTGTGTTATTTATACTTATGTACTTATGTATAAAATTCAAATGTTTTTTAGATGTTATGATCAGAAACGAGTTGGTCTAAGATTACAATGTATGTAAGCATAAAAATATAACAAAAGTGGACTTAGAAGGTGTTGCTACAATCAACATTTTATTAGTACCAGATGTTATGGAGTTAGGTATTGTTGTTCCCCATCTAATAAAATATTCATTGTAGCAACACCTTCCAAGTCTTCTGTTTGATCATTAAGACAGTGGAAATTATGATCAGATTTAAGTCTTAAAATTTCAAGTGATTCTAGTGATCCTTGCTCATTTATTGACAAAATATCCAATAAATTCCTTCCAAAATACACAACCAGTAGACAAATAATCTCTGCAGAATCAAACAGAACTTATAGGTATTTGACCTTCTTTGGTTCAACATCTTATAAGGTCGCAAGCATTTTTCAAAAAACAAACCCGAACATCATCATTTCCTTCAGAACCAATTCAAAACTACAACAACCTCTTAGTCACCCCAAAGATTTTCTTCCAAGAGAAGAAAAATCAGGTGTTTACGAACTCAGTTGTGGTACTTGTAACGCAAAATATGTGGGCCATACAGGAAGAAAATTTCCGATACGAATTCATGAGCATAACAGGAACATAATAAAATCAAAAAGAATAGGTTATATGGTCAGTAGATCGCATTTTGCAAGCCATATCATTTTATCGAAACATAACTTCGACCCAAATTTGAATGACAAATTTTTACACTTTTCTTCAAATTTCAAACAAAGAACTTCTCTAGAATCACTTGAAATTTTAAGACTCAAATCTGATCATAATTTCCACAAAACATGAACAAACACAAGACTTGGAAGGTGTTGCTACAATGAATATTTTATCAGATGGGGAACAACAATACCTAAATCCATAACATCTGGTACTAATAAAATGTTCATTGTAGCAACACCTTCTAAGTCCACTATTGTTATATTTTCATGCTTATATACATTGTAATCTTGAACCAACTCTTTTCTGATTATAACACCTAAAAAACATTTGATTTTATACATAAGTATAAATAACACAAAACGTCACTTCTCAAGTAAGATCCTTTATTCATTTTAATATACCTACAACAGCTTCATAAAGCTTATCAGAGCCCTGACGATGCCTAACGGCGAAACCGGTTGGCCAAAGAAGTATAAATAATTATTTGTGGTGTAACTGAAAGCAAAATAAAAGAACCTATAACGTCAACACCATTGAAAGGAGGATGGAAGAATTTTTTCAATTAATTAAAAAATGATAAGATCGCGGTCTTTTTTCTGAGACGATGGAAGATGAGCAAGAGATATATCAAAATTGGGAGTAACACAGGTGTTGGGAACCAACGATCTCCAAAAAAGGCCCACTAAGGCATAAAATGTCTAACTTCTTCAGTTTAGCCGTTAATTGCGTTCAAAATTGTGCGCGTAGTACAGTATAGTAATATAGAAAAACCCTCGGTGTGACATTCCTCCTTGAATTCTATGAGAATAACTATATACTGCAAAGATTCAAGAAATTGAATAATCTACAAAAAGATCTTCAAAGATAATTAATCATCTCCTCCAGTTTGGCCGTGAACCACGTCTATTAAAGCTTGCGCGACAATCCAGTTAATGAAGCGTTTCTTCTAGGAAATTCACACAGCACACAGATCTTAGACCCGATATAAAACAAAAACAAAGTTACATTCCACAACATCTAGGGAAATTTGAAAAAAAAGAAGGAAACCGAAAAGTGAAAAAACCTGTACAAAAAAGTCTCAATCAAAGTTGGGGGCGACAATGAATTGTAGAAATGTCGCGTCGCAATCGTCGCATTCGTGCTGGTATGGCCACATTAGCGGCGCCACACGAAACATGTCACCCAACCTCAATAGCGCTCCGCGGCTGAACTAAAACCAATAGGTATTATTATGACGTCGGTTTTTTGTTTAGATCATTTTATCCTTTATAGGATTGTCAGCGAAAATCTTCCAGAATTACAACGTTTATTTCAGCTTTTATTGGAGAAGCTTAGAGTGAGTATTTCCATTTTTCAGTTTTTTGGCATTCTTCCTTATATTTCCCTGGATGGATGGTGTGAAATGTAACTTTAGTTTTTATCATTACTTTTTCGCTATCTGCATTGTTACATTTTTCATCAAGTCTAGAATGGTTGTAAACATTCCTGTACATTCCAATCCATTGTGGATCATTCTAGATTGCTCCACAGCATTCCAGAATGTTTCGGTATGTTCTAGAATGTTCGGGGATAGTCCGGAACGATTGGGAACATCCCGGAACATTCCATATCATTGTAGAACATTCGGGATCATTCTACAACATCCCAGAATGTTCCGGTATGTTCGGGAACAGCCTGTATGGTTCGGCAATATTCCATAACATCTCAACCCATTGCATTGTGGAACATTCGACATCATTCCACAACATTGCAGAATATTCCGGTATGTTCTGGAATTTTGTGAATGATCTGGAACGTTCGGACACATCCCGGGACATTCTAGATCATTGTGGAGTATTCGTTTCTATTCCACAACATTCCAGAATGTTCCGGTATGTTCGAGAATCTGGAACGTTCGGAAACATTGAAGAATAACGAACATGAACGAACGAAGAGTATTGATTGATTGATTGATTGATTGAACATTGTAATTCATTGTGGAATATTCTAGATCGTTCCACAACATTCCAGAATGTTCCGGTATGTTCTAGAATGTTCGGAAATAGTCTGTAACGTTCGCAAACATGCCGGAACGTGCAGAAACATCTCGAAACATTCTAGATCATTGTGAAACATCCGAGATCATTCCAGAACATTTTAGAATGTTCTGGTCTGTTTCGTAATGTTTGGAAGATCCCGGAACATTCCAGATCATTATGAAACCTTCGAGATCATTCTACAGGGTCTTTTTTTAGCAATGTCACTATTCCAGAAGCTTCTGGTGAACAAAGTACGCAACTTTTTGACAAGGGTATGGCAGCATCTTGTGGTTTGGAGTTTCAAGTTTTGTTTGACACTACAACTATGGTTGGAAGTCATCAACTTCGTGTACACGGTGCCAAGAGCCGTAACGTTGCAAATTTTTTGTTTCTTTATTTTGAAATTCAAAATTCTCCTCAATTTCTGTACCAATTCATTTGAAACTTGTAACAAATTGAAACCTAGAATTTCAACTTTGATACGGTGAAAGTTGTCTTCGTACAACTTTAGGGTGATGGCCGCCGTTTCCCAAAAAAGTCTTCAATCAGAAATGCAGTGCTCGGCGGGTGTCACAGAATCTCGACACGTAACTTCAGTGCAGATATTTTTGATTCTTTTCTCAAGATAACGAATGTCCTTGATTACATCTGTGAATACCTGGTCTTTGAGAATGCCTACAAGGAAAAAACAAAGCGACTTTTTAACACTGTTTCCTTCTATGGCCAAGCACAACATTTTGTTCTGACGCACCGTGCAGACAAAGTTGACGGCTGACAACTGTGGTTGTAGTGTCAAACAAAATTTGAAACTATAAGGTACAAGATGCTGCCATGCCCCTGTTGATAAGTTTCTTACTTCGCCTGCCAGAAGCCATTCAAATGATGCCATCCATAAAACAAGACCCTGTATAACATTTCAAAATGTTCCAGTATGTTCTGAAATGTTCGGGACAATCGAGAATATCCGCGATCACTCTACAACATTCCTGAATGTTCCGGTATGTTCTAGAATGTTCGGGAACTGTCTGAAACGATCGGCAACATTCCAGATCATTGTCGTACATTCGAGATCATTCCACAACAATCCGGAATGTTCCGATATATTCTGAAATGTTCGGGTAACTCGACATTATTCGAGATCATTTTACCAAATTCGAGTATGTTCCGGTATGTTCAGCAATGTTTGGGAATAGTCTGAATCGATGAAAAACATCCCGGAACATACCAGATCATTGTGAAACATTCCAGAACACTCTTGGAAGTTGTGGCAGGTTCTGGAACATTGCGTAAACTATCCTAAGCCTTCTTAGTAGAAGTACAGTACAGAATATTTGAGAGTATTTGAGATCATTCCATTCAATAAATGCTGAATTAAGAAGTCGGCATCTAATAAATGCTGAGTTTAGGAAGTCGGCATTCAATAAATGCTGAGTTTAGAAGTCGGCATTCAATAAATGCTGAGTTTAGAAGTCGGCATCTAATGAATGCTGAGTTTAGAAGTCGGCATTTAATAAATGCTGAATTTAGAAGTCGGCATCTAATAAATGCTGAGTTTAGGAAGTCGGCATCTAATGAATGCTGAGTTTAGGAAGTCGGCATTTAATAAATGCTGAGTTTAGAAGTCGGCATTTAATAAATGACGACATTAATACGGAAAAAAACACATGGCCCTTCTACGCTTCCGTACGCTTCTGTATAGGCGCTCCCTTTTTTCGTAATCCCGTTGTCACCCAATCTCAATTGGAGAGAGGAAGAGCACAAAAATTCATAATGAACAAGTGAGACGCCACTACATCAACTGCGGTGAGAATATCTTAAATTGATGACAAAAGGATTTCGCCTTCATGCTCATCTGCGAGTGCGAAACAAACCACATTATAATGGATGTAACTGTGAGTTGATGGTGTAGTAGGAAGCCGAGGAAGTTCTTGAAAACAAAGGGTTTCCTTTCCTTTGGCGAGTGTCGTCTGTACCATAAAACGTCACTGATTTTATTTATTCCGCCACCGATCGGCGAATGCGAGTTGAAACTCACTCGAGGCATCAAACCATATTGTTCTTCATGATTCCAAGAAAGACGTAGAGATGGCGTTGGATGTGAAAATCATAAATGTGACGCTTCCTGGAAGATACAACACAAAGCACAATAACTTTCACACTTAGCTAGTCAGTATCCATCTGATGGATGCCCAGGGAGCGTACTTGCTATGAAGATCAGTCATTGTAGTCATTGTACAGACCTTTCTCTCGATCGGGTGGAGTTTTATACACTTCGCCCACTTATTCAAAATAAATAGAAAGCAGGAAGGAAAATACTTGGAAGTCTCTTGTGGAGGCTGGGAGAGTCGAGTTTTATATTTTTCATGCGTTGGCTCGAAAAACTGGACTTGATATGTAGGTACCAGATGTCCGGGCGGAAACCGAGACTAATATGCGCAATTTTCAAGAAATTGATTTCTAATTTCACACTGTCGACCAGCAACGCCGGGGACGTAAGCAGGCGTAAGTGCAGTCTGACTGGACCGCGCCGTTCACCCCCAGCTACCCCATCTTTCTTCAAAATGGCACCCCCATTTTTGTAATTTTATTCTGAACTAGAATTCCATTCTGGATTTATCTGTGAAAACCAAGAAAAAAGGTTTCTTCCTCGGTTCCTCCAAAACTTCTTGAAATGGAAATTTCAAATTCGTAAAAAAAAGTTAGTAACGCAACGGCTTGATAAAGCACTGAGCCGCATATTATGCATTCCACCTATCATTGCTATCTCTCGAATTCTCTCATATATCGTCAGAGCCACTTACAACTGCAGAGACGATATTTACACCAAAGGCTGCTGGGTTATTCCTAGAACATTGGCAACAACAATTATGATTTTTAAGAGGGGAAGAGGAAATAAAAAGAAGGAAGAATGGAAGTGGGGTGACAGCAGAGGATAAAGGAAGTCAGAGAACTGAGATACCTGGGATACGTTCTGCAAAAAGACAATAGAACCAAGGCACACATTAGGGAAATAACGAAGAAGGCAGCGAAAGCGATGGCGCAGGTGTGGGGAATCGGACAGAGAAAATCCAAGTATGATACGAAACTGAGAGTGTGATGTTTGACCACATAATAAAGAGCATAATGTCGTATGGAGCGGAAATCTGGGGATGGACAAAACATGACAAAGTGGAAAGAATACAGCTTAAATACATGAAGTGGATACTTGAGCTCAACAGAAATACTCCATCGTATATCGTGATCGTGTTAGAAGAAACCAGAAGAGACATGATGAGAATAGGAATGGGAAAGCGAGCAATGAAATTCGAAGAAAGAATACCCCTCGAAACTGAAAGCGACATCCTTGAAGAAACGCTAAGGGAAATCAGCAGCAACAAAGAAGAAAACTCAAGATGGATGCGGGAAAGAAGATCATACCTAGAGAGAAACGGCTCAAATCAGAATGGCTGGAAATGAGAAGACAAGAGGGAGCCAATGCCGTAGCGGAGATGGAAGAGAGGGATAAGGATGGAAGAAGCAACAACAGAAAAGTAGAATAGAAAACACCAGATATAACGCACACTAGAAACACATCATGACAGGCGAAGTGCCAAAGTACATACTGGACACGAAACTGAATGAAGGAAAAATTAAGATAGCCAGGTTCAGGTGTGGAAACGAGGTTCTGGGGAGCGAATACTGGAAATCTGAAGGAGAAAGAACGTGCAGAATATGTGAGAGGAAGGAGGAGACGCTGCAGCACTTAAGAAGAACGTGTAAGGACTCGCTGAAGGAAAAAAAGAGTATTGTGAGGCTGATGGACGAGAATGATGAAGGAACGAACTGGATGACAAGACTGAAAAATGAGCGGAGAAAGAACTGATTATAATTCACAATTTAGAATCACAAATAAGTTTGAAATTATACATATTCTTAAAATATTTTATATATGGAAGAATTAATGAATACAAACGTATGATACATACATATTGTTCTTAAAGCTGTCAAAGAGGAACGTCACGTCAAGGGTTTTTCCATTTTACTGAACTGTACTTCACTACCCGCACAATTCTGAACGCAATTAACGGCCAAACCAAAAAAGTTGAAAATATGCCGGCGGGCATTTTTTTGTAGATGACTAAATTTGCTACTACCTAACACCTAACGGTAACAAAGCGATTTCGACAATTTATATCAACTCACTACAACTTTGTTTCTTGAATTTTTATATATGTATCTCTTATCGTTCTTTCATCGTTCCCAGGAGAAAGACCGCGGCGCAAGTTTTCCCATCTTCTCAGTTTTTTTTACAATGGTTTCCGGGACGGTAAGAAATGTGTCTTCGGCTTTTCCGATTCAATTTTCCATTCTGTATATTGCTTTCATCGAGTCGCTGATTGAACAGGTGATCAATTGAACTGGTCCACCCAAAAATTTCACACTACTTCAAGATCGAAAATCTCGGAGAAAAATAAACCGATTTCAAAGAGCATGGTCGTACCGGAAAACTCATTTTCTAGCTGAAAAATGCCATGCTGAGTAACTTGGACGTTACATTGCTCACCATGTACAAAGTGACAAAAGCAGAAGTGTCGAAACGGTCAGTTTTCAACACTGTACAACTTTTAGAGAAAAATTCGCAGATTTTTCCTCAATGAATTTTTGAAGATGTCAATTTAATATCTCAAAACGGTTTTTTATTCATCTTCCGATCTTAGTTCTCAAGGGAGTTGTGCCAATTCTCGACAAATTCACGTTTTATGATGCTGGTTCCCTCCAAGGTCATGTTCTTGGCGCAAATTTAGTAGAAGTGCTCAACTTTGCTCTACAAAAGAGCTTTCAAGTGAATTTGATCCCACTGACCATCAAGAACGCCACCCCCTGTGAACGTCAGCAGCCCCCTTGGACTCTGTTCCAAACTTGACATGTCTTACTAATACTGATTTATTGTACCTCTCGTTGTACCCTCATCGTCACAAGGCGGTTCAAATACATCATCAGTACCAATACCAATTCATTGCAAGATAAGTGTCCCTTAGATCATTACCACCCCATTTCTCGCATTTTTGTCAGGGATTGTTTTACATTTAGGTACTCACAAAGTTCGAAGTCTGTATCTCCCGAATGATGGAACCAATCTACATCAAATTGATTAATAAAATTCAAACAGGGCTCCATTCGTGATAGCCTCCTTGTACTTTGCCCTCGGAGAAGGTCTGCACAGTACCTATGAAAAGTTGGCGGAGTGGAGCGCAATTTGCACGCAATATTAATAGGCGTTTTCTTTTTACCGTAATCCCGTTGTTTACCCAATCTCAATTAGAGAGAGGAGAAGCACAATAATTGCTAATTAACAAGTGAGACACCACTATATCAACTGCGGTGAGAATATCTGAAATTGATGGCAGAAGGGTTTCGCCTTCATGCTCATCTGCGAGTGCGAAACAAACCACATTAGAATGGATGTAACTGTGAGTTGATGGTAAAGTATAGGAAGCCGAGAAAGTTCTTAAAAAAAAGGGTTTTCTTTCCTTTGGCGAGTGTCGTTTGTACGATAAAACGTCACTGGTTTTATTTATTCCGCCATCGATCGGCGAATGCCTCACTCGAGGCATCAAACCAAATTATTCTTCATGATTTCGAGAAAGACGTGAAGATGGCGTTGAATGTGAAAATCATAAATAAGACGCTTCCTGAAAGGTACAACACAAGGCACACTAGCTTTAACACTTAGCTAGTCAGCATCCACCTGGACGCCCACTGTTTTCGAACGTCATACTATACTTATTGTACAGACCTCTCTCTCGATCGGGTGGAGTTTTATACACTTCGCCCACTTATTCAAAATAAATAGAAAGCAGGGAGGAAAATACATGGAAGTTCCTTGGGAAGACTGGGAGAGTCATGTTTCATATTTTTATGTGTTAGCTCAAAAAACTGGACTTGATATGTAGTTACCAGATGTCCGGGCGGAAACCGAGACTAATATGCACTGTTTTCAAGAAATCAATTTCTATTTTCACAATGTCGACCAACAACGCCGGGGACGTAAGCAGGCGTAAGTGCAGTCTGACTGGACCGTGCCGTCCACCCCCCAGCTACCCCAACTTTCTCATTTCAAAATGGCACCTCAATTTTTGTAATTTTATTCTGAACTAGAATTCTATTCTGGATATATCTGTGAAAACCAGAAAAAAAGGTTCCTTCCTCGGTTCCTTCAAAACTTCTTGAAATGGAAATTTCAAATTTGTAAAAAAAAACGTAGTAACGCAACGGCTTGATAAAGCACTGAGCCGCATATTATGCATTTCACCGATCACTATATCTCTCGAATTTTCTCATATATCGTCAGAGCCACTTACAACGGCAGAGACGATATTTACACCAAAGGCTGCTGGGTGATTCCTAGAACATTGGCAACAATACCAACGGCCAACTGAAGTTTATGCCGATGAAGGCATCATTGAGCCTTCTGGCTTTTCGGGCTAGAAAAACCAGCCCAAATGAAACCGAGTCTACGCACATACGCAATTTTGATCCATGTTCTGTCTTGTTTTCGGCGATCGCAAGTGCAAGTTTGTGGATTGTATGCCTGAGATATGGATATCATTACAAACCAAAGCCAACGCATGATTGAAATATAAAACACTTTCGCGTGATCGCGTGCGCTATCAGTTTGCGAAACGCTGATTTGGTTTCTTTGTATCTCCTATAATGCCGGCCTCTGTGTTGTTGTTCTTTTTTGTTATCTAACATACGTGTACCGGGGAGATTGCATATTTGAAGTGCCGCAAATGCCGTTTAGATGGCGCTGCGTGTTTAAACCGTAGCCTCGACATCTCTCGGCAGGTACAAATTTGATCGTGGTTGATAACTACTGATGCGTCTTCACCAGCCGAAGTCGGGGGCATCTCAAAAATATTATTGTCATACCTTCCCCAGCTCTTCTGTCGTCATATCTTCATCTATACCCTGAAGTCCGGCCGAATCATATCAAAGTGATGTGCTATTGCACGAATGGGTGAAGTTCTTATGGTAATTCGCTCGCACAATAAATTGGAACAAGAATAAGAATAACATTCAACACCTGCCATCAATCGTGTTAATTGGCACCTACGTTACAAAATGTTCACACGTTGTACGTTCACGAAATACGTGAATAGAATATATGTCAGATCTAAGTGCCTCAAAAAAAAACTGAAATAAAACGCTGGTGACGTCACTACTGCATATCTTCATCCTTACTTCTTTCACCGCGGCACTCGTATGCACGCGCAGCGCTTATGATATCGTAGCAGCTATGACGTCATGCAATTTTTTCAAATCGCTGTGACAAATAGACGCATCAAAAAGCTGAGTTTTTCTTCTCACAACGGATTTACTGATGTGTACTTGATCTCGATAGTCCATTCATGATTAAATCCCAAAATGGTACCAGCAGTGTCCATACAAAAGCGTATTCCGCAGATGCTTTCTCTTCCAAATCCCTACCGAGACCTCATCAATAATAGTAGTCATAGTACAGAAAATAAATAATTTCCTTATCAAATATTCAAGTTTTTACTCTTCATTAATTCATTATTCCTTAACACATAACTTTTATTTTTCCTATTAAAAAAAAGACAATTTTTCCGAGCTTTGGGAAAAAGCGGAAAAAACGGAATTTGTTCCCCAAACTTTCCGGGTTGTTTCCCGCCGTTAGAACTCCAAACTGGCTCTGAGTTCGCCAAAAAAATGGATTCGCACTCCAAGATCATAACGAAATAAAACATAGGTGAGAGATCAAGCTCGAGATCACGCATGCAAAGTGGAATTTGTGCTAGTAAATTTTATAGTACCGTATGTTCGTTAAAATCATGAATTAGGACAAGCTGTGTGACGCTGCGTGAGAGCACGCTGGACACAAAATTGTGGGAGGTATCCTAAGAGTAGGTACCTCCCAAGTGCTCCGATAAAAATGCTCAGCGACAAAAACACAACTTAAACACGGATGCAAGGAGGAATGAAACACAACTGGATTGAAATTTGAGGGGAAAATGTATATTGAAGCCAAAGTTAATTGTATGGATGAAGGGCAACGGGAATAGCGTCACCTGCGACGTGGCACCGGCGAGATCCAGGCACTCTGGGAAGTCGGCTCGCTGTGATGAATGTCACGCTCGACACAGAATCGCCGCCGCAGGCTTCTGCATGGGCCCGGCGACACTCAGCAGACCAGAACAGGCAGTAGACGTCGTGGATGCTCTTTTTTGATGTGTCGTGGATGCTTTTCGGGATCTTGCCAGCTGATGCCGACTTTTTTCGCTCCGCTTGACGGACGGACGCCTTTTTTCTATCAACTCTCTGCGTCAATTGTTTTTTCCACAGCGCCGTGACTGTGATAAACATCACCCACCTTTCCCGCACCGCGCACAACCGAACGTGCAGGGACGCAACACTGTGAACTTCGAAACGTATGGTCAAAATGTATTCCATGACGACGGCTCATCATGTTGACATCCAATTTAAGTGATAATTGATGAATTCACGACATACGTTTTTACTTCCATAGCCTGCCCTAATTCATGATTTTAACGAACATACGGTAGATACAGACACTCGCTGAAGAAGTCGGACAACAGAAACGAACCCAGTCGAAATTTTTTGGAAGATATCAAGCCACATTTTTTGAACTGATAGATTTGAATCTGTCTGCTTGATTATTTATCGCATGCTTTTAACAAAAATAACTTTATGTGTCTTCAGTTTAGTAGTTGACCAAGGAAACTCCCGAAACAGAGAAAGGGTCAGTGACTGACCATAGTAATTTTTCATATATAATTTTTATTATAAAACGGCTAGAAATCGGAACAAATGAGATATGATTCAAAAACTGAACAGGTTCTTTAGATGCAATTATCATTTTTTCCAGCAGTTGCTGCATTTTCTTGTGATATTTCTCTTCTTTTTCGGTGGTATGTCTAAGGCAATAACTCATTCTGATCTTTGCATTGAATTTTATAGTGCTACATAACTGACAAACACTGTAAATAATAAATTAATTAGTCACAAAAATACAAGCAGTTATTACAGTTACAAATGTAAATACATTGGCGCTATAATAAACATTTCCAGCATTAACAACATCAAGAGCCGAGTTAAAAGCGAAATATTAGCAATCCTGAGCGATTCAGATTTCCAGCGATTTTTTGAGGTGCATCTCCAACAGAACTTTTTATGAGCTGAGTGACAACCAATTATATTGTTACGGTATTCGGGTTCACCTATTTCGAAATTAAACGCGCTGATTTACTTGTAAACAAACTGCACTTTATTCACCACTACCGATACAACCAAATAACGCACACAATTATTAATCCCTTAGAAATTCACAATGTTGCTTGAGATGTTATCGCCACGGTCGTTCGATTCCAACTCTCTCCCGATGCCAGGCCGAGTTCCTCTCTTACAGTGGCATCGAAGGTTCTGGATGCTTCCTGTTTGATCATTAAAGTTTCCAGCACACAAAGATTTTCCTGGTATCTGCGTCGAGATGGATTCTAGAGCCAAATGGAATATACGCGTACCTTCTGCGGCACCTCCACCAGAAGTCTCGACGTGTCGTGACCTACCGCTGCAGTCTCTCGATGCTTTCCGAATGCGACGCGGGAATCTAGATTTCTTCGGGAAGAGCCGGGATGGTCGCGAGCTTCGTAACAATATTATGTATTTGAATTTCAATCGGCCCTGTGGTAATCTAAGATACACCAAATGTGGCAAATAAGAGGACACACATTCAAAAATCATAATCTTAGTATATTGACAATACAATACAATACATAAAAATTACAGTCACAATAACGAACTGGGGTCAGCAGTTGCTCGCTTTCTCAATTCTACACATGCGATCGTTAATATGATTCCATGATAGATGGATAGATGACGCTGGATACATAAACCACAAATGTAACGCTTCCTGGAACATAACATAAGGCAAAATCGAAATCACTTTGTTCAAAATAGGAACAATGGTTTGCAGTACAAAGTGTACTATAGTCATTGTATAGACCTTTTTCTAGAACAGGTGAAGTTTCATACACTCCGCCCACTCACTCAATAAAGAAATTAAGTAGATGGGGGTGGGTACTTGGAAGTTGGGACTCATATTTCATATTTGTATATACGGTTACGTCACATTCGTCACAACACTGGCGCCTTATTTTGTATGTACCTGGTTTCCGCGTCCGCTCGAAAACTTACACTGGGAATAATTTCCACAATTTTCAAGGTATCAATTCACAATTTGACTTAATCATCAACGCGGGGAACGTAAATAGACTTGAGTGCAGTCTGAGTGGACAGTGCCCCCAACATGCTACCCCAACATGCTCATTCTAAATGGCACTCCAATTTGTAGCGCACTTTCCCAAAAAATGGAAAAAAGGCGCTGTTAGCTTCACTTTGTTCGTCCGTTCGTCCGTCCGTCCGTCTGTTCGTCCGTCCGTGCGTCCGTCTGTCTGTTCGTCTGTCCGTCCGTCCGTCTGTCTGTCCGTCTGTCCGTCTGTCCGTCTGTCCGTCTGTCCGTCTGTCCGTCTGTCCGTTCGTCCGTCCGTCCGTCCGTCTGTACCCAAGATAACTCCTCAGGGAAGAAGGATATCGATGTGGTGTAGACGCCGATCGATAGCACATATGTCCGGGATGTCAAGTTGACTTTTGGTTTTTTGTTATTCTGCCGCCATGTTTGATCCGCCATTTTGAATTTCTCCAAAAGTGATCCGATTGAATTGAGATTTGCAGGCAATGTAAACCACATCAAGATCTATCCAATTTTCGACAACTGATGCCCCGCCGCCATCTGTATTCTCCCTATTGAACATGTTTCGAAGTGATGGAACCAGAAGGATTATGCCTCAACACAAAAAAAATATCGATGTGGTGCAAACGCCAATGAAATGCGCACGTCTTCACCATATGAAGTTGATCAATAGGTTTTGTCATTTAGCTGCCATCTTTGATCCGCCATTTCGAATTTCTCTGAATGTGGTCTGATTCGAGTGAAATTTGCAGGCGATGTGAACTTCAATTAGATACATCCAGTTTTTGACAATTGATGCCCCGCCACTATCTTGTATTCTCCATATTGAACATGTTTTAAAGTGATAGAACTAGGAGACTTATGCCTCAACGAAAAGAGATATCGATGTGATGCAAACGCTAATCGAATACGTACGTAACCACCATATAAAGTTGACTAATGATTCTTGTCACTTGGCCGCCATCTTTGATCCGCCATTTTGAGTTTCTCTGAAAGTGGTCCGATTTGACTGAACTTCACAGGCAATGTGAACTTTATCAAAAAACATCCAATTTTGAACAAAGTATGCTCTGCCGCCATCTTGGCCGCCATATTGAAATTTCTTATCACTGTCGAAATTACGACAGACCTATTTTTCTCTATGTGCTTTCAAGTACTTTGGCGTACAAAACATTCTGGTGAAATCAGAGTAAATTCTTATCTGAATTTGGTATTGGTATTGGAATTTAACTGATTGGTAACGAGCATTGGCCGAGTTGACCTGTTGGATAGGGAAGAACTGAGAATAGGGAAGAAATGAGAAGTCACTCTGGGTGTCACGTTTGCGAAGAACGCAAGTTGATAACCCCAATAGGCGATTGAATTTAAGATCCCAGCGCCAGGAGGCCAATTACGGAACTGTCCGAAACAACTTTACAGATGACAATTTGACCTTGAACTTGACAGTTCGGATTTATATTTCAAATGACTGTCACTTCGACTGACACTTTTCAAGTTTAAAACTTGCGCTTCGTTTTCATCGTGATAAAATACCAACAAGAATTCCTGTTCTCGAGGAGATTCTGCCTAAAAGATCCAACAGCTGATGCGGACGTCCCAGGACTCTCAGGGTGTCGGTGTCAATAATAATGTGGGCGCTGAAACGGCCGGCACGTTGGAAAATACCTTTTGGATTTGATGGATTTCTTGTCTAGGACGTCGTCCTTAGCTGGCGGATGTCCATCGAAGCAGCATCCTCCCCGAAAATGGCATGAAAATAAAAGCCTTTGCCACTGACAAGGGTGCTGTGTGCTTGTCGATGATGATGGTAACAGGAACCCAAGGTGTGAGGTTATGTTTTAATCTTGTTTTGCTTTCAGTTTTTAGGGAAAATTCCCGGGTTCAGAGAGCGTTGTAGCCCGTATCCTGTTCCCAAGTGGCTCCCCGAAATTTTCCCTGTTTCCTTTTGGTTTCCCCCCTTCGTTCTCATCGGAATGAAAAACGTCCTTCCCTCAACAGGCTGATATATTTCGCCCCAATTTATTAGGGGCTTCTTTAGAGCATCTACATGGTACATGGATGTTACTACAATGTTACAATACAAAAATGTGAACTACAATAATAAACTTTTCAATTTATAACGGCTTCTCTTTCTCGGATGAATGTTTCAAGAGGGTGTACCCCGAGGTGTACCCGCACATTTCTCAACACAATTTCGAATTTTGGGGCGGATCACTAGCACTTGCTTCCATTTCAAAATCATCTTGATTACATTTCCGTGTGCCAGTGACAATTTCTTCACTGTGTAGTCATCTCAGGAAAATTACTGGAAAGCGATGTTCCGGAGTGAGAACTTCAGAACTTTTTTCAACTTTTGACGTACCTACTTATGTCAAATATCAATTTCGCGCCACAGCCATCGTGACTGTGCGCTCCGGGCGCCGGGCCGAGCGGGTTTAAGTTGGTTCACAGATCTCACACCAGGGTGCGTAGTCCTTATTTTCTATCGCCTATCGCAAGTTCCTCTTTCTCGCCGCTGCGCTGGTAGAAATTCAGTTGCAGCTCTTTTGTCAATAAAAGGCTAATAATCTCGGCTCTTTCTCTGCTCGGCACTGCGATTTGGCTAATCTTCCGTTCCACCATTTCAGGGTTTTTTAGCCGGGATGGACGCTCTCCGGTATACTCAAATGTAATGCAGATTTTCTTGATTCGGCCAAAGCCAGCGAAGATACAAGTTTATTTTCCAACATGGACATGGGCGTGTTTTGATTGTGAAGCGATTGCAAAAGCGAATCAGGTACCCATTGCTCAGGTACGTATGATACTCGACTGTGATTACACGCGACACTCAAGGTCAATGACGGAGTTATATTGCCAAGGAATAAATCCCTGTGGGTTTATATACTTGGGTTTGAGGCCATTGACATTTCCAAAATCGAAAAAAAAAAATTGGTTTTTGGACTTCAGAAATGCCAACGCTTATTCTACCATTTTCAACTGTTTATCTTATTTTCCTTTTTTTTTTCTCTACCTATTCTGCTTAGAATGAATACTCCAACGCAAGGGCAAGGGCAACTGTTGATATGATTCCAAGAAAGACGGATGGATGGCGCTGAATATATAATCCACAAATATAACGCTTTCTGTAACATGATAAGACAAGGCAAAATCACTCTGTCCTTAGGAGATACAACAACGACATAATCTGACTCTAGTCATTGATAGACCTCCTTCTCGAACAGGTGAAGTTCTATACACTCCACCTTCTTATCAACTTATCCAAAAATCAGGCTATGAGCTACCCATTCAAGTTGAAATCTTTCCTGTCTAGGATTTTGTCACGTTCGGAGAAAAGGATATCAAGCGCCAGCAAGCAACGAGTAATCATCTGCGACCGAGCCGTAGCTTCGGAAATATTTTTACAAATTCGTAACTATTGACCCGTGAGTCGTACCGATGTAAAATTTGTGTTAAAATAAAGTGCAAGGTCTCCTTTGACTATGACTCCCCATATGTATCTTTGTAAATTGATAAGACCGGGTTCTCCTTTATTCTCTACCTATTCTGCTTAGAATGAATATTGCAACGCAACCGCAAGGGCGACTGTTGATATGATTTCATGAAAGACGGATAGATGGCGCTGAATATATAATCCACAAATATAACGCTTTCTGTAACATGATAAGACAAGGCAAAATCAGTAATCACTTTGTCCATAGAAGAAACAACACTATATAAAATATGAGGGTAGTCATTGTATAGACCCTTTTCTCGAATAGGTGAAGTTTTATACACTTCACCTTCTTATCAACTTATCCAAAAACCAGACCATGAGCTACTTAGTACTCATCCAAGATGAAATCTTTCCTGCCTAGGATTTCGTCACGTTGTTTGGAGGAAAGGATATCAAGCGCCAGCAAGCAACGAATAATAATCATTTGTGGCCGAGCCGTAGCCTCGGAGTTATTTCTACAAATTCATAACTATTGACCAGTGAGTCGTACCGATGTGGAATTTTTGTTCAAATAAAGTTCAAGGTCTCCTCTAAACATGACTCCGCATTTGTATTCTTGTAAATTGATGAGACCGGGTACTTGTCCGCATGTTATTACTTGAGAGATCCAGCCGGCTTCTGAACTCATCGGCGATGCGGCGCAGTTATTACTGTAATTGTTTATATTATCCAATCAAGATATTTCTTGGTTCGATATACAAGATCATGAGCTACCCATTGGAGTTGAAAGTTTTCGCAAAATCCTTTCGTCTAGGACTAGATGCTGTTACAGACGGACGGACGGACCGCTCTTTATTTTGTTCAGCCCTGTATACAGAATATGAAAAAAACTGTTTTATTCTGTATTTTATTATTATAGTTGTTGTTGTTGTTCATGCCGACTACAAAAATGCATTAGATACACTTGTGAGTTTTTCTTAAATACCTCGTCAAAAAAAATTATTTTCAGTGTCGCGGGTATTATTCTACTCGAATGGCTGTGATCATAGCGCCCACTTTCGAAAGTTGGACATGCTCTTTACACTTCTACCAGTATTTTGTTATTATATAGTTTATTTAATGCCGCAAAATGCAAAAGCATCTCTGATATACCTATAATTTTCTTGATTTGCTTTTTCTACGTGTTTTTTTTTATATCGATTTGGCTTGAGAAAAAGTAGGAATCATTTTCAGAAAGAACACACAAGTGTCAAATAAATTTGTAGCCAGCATAAAAACCTGCATAGATCACAATGACTAAACACAGGGTGTCTCAAGAATTTGTATCTTTTTGACACGCTGTATAATATAGCAACGTCAAAAATTAGGGGACACTTTTTTGGAGATCCTCACATGAAAACCACTTGACAGATTTCTTTCATTTTTTTCCGTAAGGGAAGCTCTAAGGGTATTCCAACGCGAAGTACGATACCCAACCAAATCATGAGGTCCAAGGTAATGATTCAATTGCGTCGCACCATTTTCTCGAACGCACGCCACAGAATGGGATGAAGTGGTGCGTGGCTCCTTCCCCATTCCCTTTCCAGCTAGTTTTTTTTTTGTCCAGACGGTTCATCACTATCATTGTCACAGTAATTAGGAGAAAACAAGAAACTGCATGGGCTTCCACCGGCCCGGGCTGGGCCCGGTCCTAAGCGAAACCGTTGTAGTGAAAGTTATCGGACGAAACGACTGATAATGGACGGGTAACAATGGCAATATGCAAATGGCGTCGGTTTTTGTCTGCTGTTTTAGGAAGCAAGGTATTGAGGAGGAAGTCCAGCTTGATATTTTGAGCCTGGACCGATAAAGAAATGTTGGAGTTCACGACGACGATAATTCGAACGAATGCTGCAAAAAAGGTTCACTTTATTGCAGTGGGAGCGGCGCTTGGTTAATGCAAGGTAGAAAAATTGGTTCAGTCTTCCTGGATTGTTTGTTGCTGGTTTATTTTGTAGCCAGGTTTTTTCTGATGTGAAATATTCATAAAACTCTTTCAAGCTGCAATTTGATCAAATTCAATTTTCGATACGTGCTTTTGAAACCGATTCATACGTCGTCAAACTTGCTTCAAAAGGGCCATTTTCGATTGCTTCTCGACAATGTATTTCAATTTTTTTCCAATATCGCCGGTTCAAAGTGTTCAACACTTTTGCTTCTTTCCAATTAGCCGTGAATCATTGAAGAATTGATCATCCCCTTCCCCCCAATTCCTCATGCGACTGTTGATATGATGTCATGAAGGACGGATAGATGGCGCTGGATATATAAACCACAATTATAACGCTTCTTGGAACTTATAAAAAAGGCAGAATCCATTCGATCAATGATTTTCTTACTCTACGATCATAAGCGTAGTTAGTCACTGTAAAGACCTTTTTCTAGAACAGGTGAAGCTTGGTACACTTCGCCTCATCACTCAAAAGAGTTTCATTGTGATAGGTAGGTGATTGGGACTTGAAATACAAACCAATAAGATGCAAACTAGGGATGTCCAGCGATGAATCGATTCATTGAAGACGATGCATCTGTGAAGTTGAATCGATTCAACGCTATACGATATTATTTATTGGATAGATTCAAAGTACCCTGTGATCCAAACCATTCCGAATTGGGGTAGGCTGTGCCCTGGCGAAAAGCAGCTTTACATCCCGGAATTTGACCATGTCACAGCCTACCCTAATTTGGAATGGTTTGGATCACACGGTATTTAAAGCAATTGTTGTTTCGATTATTACGCACGTGACGTCACTCATAAGTGGCACCCCTGTTGATAATTTGATGATTTTTTAAGATGTCAGAGAATTTATGAAACTCTGTAATTTGTTGTACGCTTACGAGCTCATAATGGCGATTTGGGCCAACTTTTATTGAACACTCGATTCTGAATGTTTGTCTCTAGTCAATTCTGATTCTCAGGTCTTTTTACCTATAGTTTTAGCTTCAATGTGATCCGCAAATTTTTGAAATCGATCAACGACGAAAAAAGTTATCCATGCAAAATCAAAAAGATTATTTCTTTGTGCTCACCCTGTGGATAAAAGATATAAGCAGATAATTCAAATACCACCTTGTACTTTAGAGCCTACCGCGTCTTCGTTGTGATGAAAATTCAAAAGGAAAAATTTCTTTTTCGAACGGGAGCTTTTTGACGATTCAGAAATTTTGCACTGTATTATTGAACACCCTGTACAAAATTCATGTGAACTATTTAGTGTCTTGCAAGACTACGAACTGATAGACAAAGGATGAAGGCAACGGATACTTCAAGCAGAATACAAAACCATTGTAGTAGTCTCTAATATTGATATTACTATTGTTTTTTATTATATTTTGGGTTAATCTCACGGATTGGATCCGTTTCCGATCCACAAATTGAATGATGTTTTCAATATCATCACATTAAATTTATTTCCGTCTCGTGACCCACAATGGATGTAATCCGCCGATCGCATACCCCTTTAGGCAATCATGATCAGATTTATACATGCCGATAGGTGTCAAGCTTACGGTTCAAACACGCAGCGCCATCTAAACGGCATTTCCCCCAAGTAACATTTACCCGACTTCCGACCAAATTTTTACCAATTCCGACGTCGGAATTAGTACAAATTTTGGTCGGATGGCGACCAATATGTGAAAGTCGCGAGGCGACGTTGGAACAACGTTGCCTTTACGTCGGCAACCCGACGTCCGCCATGCAACTAAAACCGACGTTGGTACGACGTCGGTATATCCAACGTTGGCGCATCCAACGTCGGATGGACGTTGGGATTCCCAACGTTGGACACAGTGGGTATTTTTATACCTAATGCGACCAAATCAGTCTGCAGTTATATTTGGGCAATAAGCTTGCCAACGTCGGCTGACGTCGGCATACCCAACGTTGGGATATGCAACGTCGGCTGGACGTTGGCGTATCCAACGTTGGATTTGGTGTATATTCTTGTACCTAATGCGACCAAATTAGTCTGCAGTTATATCTAGGTGAGTTTGCCAACGTCGGTATATCCAACGTTGGCATATGCAACGTTGGGTATACCCAAAGTAGGATAATATGGTGGATACTTTTGTAGCTGATGCGATTTATTTTATTTTATTATACCGCGGCATCGCGGCAACAATGGGCATTATTAACCGCTACGCTAGACGGCGCGCGCTGCATTCTTGCACAGTTTTGGTGCCAGGTCGGATCAAGTCGGAATTGGTACAATAAATCACACCAGAAGTCAGAATTGGTCGGAATTGGTCTAGTAATTTATACTCGTATATGAAATTTAGTCGGATTTAGTCAGTAAAGGTAGAAACAGCCGACGCGGCCATTTTTTCTCCCAATACCAAACCAACAAGAAGAGGCCATGTTGAAGAAATGCGAATGAAAATCTTTGAAATTATCGAATTTACCATTTTTGAACTCGAGAAACGAGATTATAGTAGCTATTGATTAATTAAGTATATATACATACTTCTTTCGTCTTCTTTTCTTTTGAAAAACGGTGTTTTAATTAAGGAATGTTTTAATATAAAATTAAAATAATTTGAGAACAGCCAAATTTTTGGTGGGCGATGATTGTTTTCGACTTGAAACATACTTGTTCGTCAGTAAAATTTTCTTCGCATCAAGTTTTCATATTAACCAATCACAAAATTTCATTATATGAGCTCAGATGCTCTGTTGTCTGTTATATCTTATACGGGAACTGATGGTTGTAATAGGGAAACTTTACCGTCGTATATTTGGAGCTATATTTCTTTAGTACAAAACAGGTTGGATAAAGTCCACCTAATGCGACTAGCATAAGTCGGATTAGGTACGCGACAGGCGACTTTGGCTACACGTGGGTGAGATGGTCGGATTTGGTCGAGTTTTGGTCGGCAATCACAACGTCGCGGATGGCGACGTCGTACCGACCCGCATTTCATTGACCAAATTGGTGCAGATGTCGGTCGCCTCAACGTCGCGCGGACGTCGGCTGCCGACCTCAGGTCGCGAATCGCAACGTTGGCGCGACGTCGGATTGCTACTTGGGCCGGAGCTTCACATATCCATTCTTCCCGGTAAAACGTAGGTATTGTTACGTATTTCGCGTACGGGTTCGAATATAATTGAGACGATTGTTTGAAAACACACACACTGTTAATTACTTAGGACCACAATAAATACATGCCAACAAATTATCTACTCAGGAATATATCGCAGGTACTATTGCTTCTTATCCGCTCGCTGTACAACTTCGCATTCTATTTCATAACTGACTGTCGCACTGCTGGACGGTGCTTTTATATGCCTCCAAACCGCGTTCTCGAGCTTTCTATCACCTTCCAGCAATTTCCTCAGTGGCCCGGCACATGCGGCTTCTAGACCACTCCTGCATAAACACACACATTACCCGTATAATTCTGCCGTGCTCTAGAACCGGCGCCTCCGTCAAAATGGACGGATGTTTCTCGATGGAGCGTTGGAGTCTCTTGTATTTAAATGCCATCGAGTTTACTCTAGAAATGTCCAGAGCTCCGCGCATTTGTACACTGCGGCTGTGGAACAGTCCAGAAAGATCGCGTGCTTACCAGTATGCACGGGATCGCCGCTCGTAACAGTATGTAAGATAACAAGAAGGACAACAAGGCAGAGACCGGCATATAGGAGATACTGAGAAATCAGATCAGCGTTTCGCAGACCGATAACGCACGCGAAAGTGTTTTATATTTAATCTTGGGTCGGCTCTTGTTTCTAATGATGTCCGTTTCTCGGGCCGAGAATTGACCATTAGTCAATCGCCAAACAATCGAGGGGACCATTGTGGTAATTGATGACGGATAGTCGAGTGATAATGGCTTTTTGTGTCCGCGGCTTCTATTCCTTTATCCCTCTACTATACTGGCGGCTGCTACCTCTAGGATCTATAAGAAAGACTGAACTTGTGTTGTTTTTCGTTCCGGATGTGGCGAGAGCAAGGAATCGAGACGCTGTTCTGGATTTATACAAAGTTTTACCCAAACAGAGTGTTTCTTATATGCCAGCCGTTTCCTGCGCCGCCGTCCAATCTGGTTCATATGAATTATACATTAAAGAAAATCGCAGCCGTGAAATTCTCGAAAACGCAATCAGCACCATCCTGCGTCCTCGTGCTTTCTTTGGGAATAGTTAGAAGCGAAAATATCACCACTTCAAAGAGATTGCTGTGTTACGACGGCATAACCGCATTACGGCGTGGAGAAAAAAAATCAATTTGTAGTTAAAATAGATATGATGGGAAGATTGCGGCAAATCTCGTCGCTCTCGTCCCCAGATTTATGACGATTCCGTCGGGATACTTGTATCGAGTGCACTCAACTTGGTTCCTAGCTGTGAAATACGCATTTTTGCATTCAAATCGCTCCAGCTTCCACTTCGTACAAACTGGTGCTTTTTATGAATAAGAAATTGAAATTGAATCGAATTATCCTCATGCCGGCCTTTCGACGTCAAACTGAAATGTGTCTCAAAATTCACAGAATAGTTATTTATGTAGTAAGAGCGTAAAGCGACTGTTTTAGGCCCGACGTATGTAAGTTGTGCCCGAGCATAGCGAGGGCACATTCAGACAGAGGGCCTAAAACAGGCTTTACGCTTGAGCTGCATACAACGTTTTTTACACGACCCATTCTTTTTTTGAATTTGATTTTGAACCATAAAAGCCGAAAAACTAAAAAGCGATTATAGATCGATCTAGTCAGGAATGACATTATGGGCACCTATGATTTTGTTTATACTTGTCATTTAATAATTACCACTAGTGTCAGTTTTTTTTATTGAAAAGCACCCAGCAAGAATTTTCGTTTTTTAAGCGCTGCACTCCTCCCGCCGATAGCGATGGCCTCCCGAGTCACACTTGATCTTCTGCCGGAGAAGTCCAAAAAAAAAAATAAATGAGAACGTAGGTATACCTATATGTTGGGGTTGCAGGGTGCAGGGTGTTGTAGTTGCTCGGAAGAAGTGGGTTTTGGCAGATAAGCTTCGTTTATTCTAACGAAATAGTGTATAACATAAAAGTGTAAAAGTGGACGTAACAATAAATATGGTTGCTCTTCAGTCTTCTAATCTGCTCTGCTGGTCGAGTGTGCGTGTTAATCATACGCAGATGGAAGAAGCTTCTGAGCGCATGTGTAGGTACACTGTCGTGTATCCAACATCTCCCCCGAACGAATTAAAGAACAAAATCCTCCAGACGCTTCGGAATAGCTCGGGTCCGTGATGGTCGGATGTTGACTGGCTCTGCCGTTGCTACGGGTTCTGGTTGTGGAGTCAGTGGTAAATCCGCTCTACCCGGTGCTGGTGATGGAGACTGCTGTTGAGTACGCTGCAATGGTTGTACAACGGGCTGTTGTACAGGCTGCTGCGTTTGTTGTACAAGCTTCGGCTGTTGTACAGCCTGTGGTTGTTGTACGAGCTGCGGCTGTTGTACGGGCTGCGGTTGTTGTACAGGCTGTGGTTGTTGTACGGACTGTGATGCCACCTGCTGGTGCTGCTGTTGTAGTATGGATGTTTTGATGTCAAAGCTATCCAATAATACTTGCAGTGGTAAGCTCTGTTTTGATGTCTTACTGCAGTCTTCGTCACTTGTGTACCTCTGCCTGATCTGGTTACCGTGAAACCTGAGTACTTTGTTGCTCTCGTTGATGACGTTGTACATGACGTTGCCGACTCTCTCGATTATGGTTGCTGGTTCCCAGAATGACTTGTTGCCTCTATGTACTTTTACATAGACGATTTGGTTTGGAGTGTAGAACCGTGGTCTGGCGCCGTGCTTGCGATTGAACTGGTGTTCTTGGCGCAGGATGTACTCCGTTTTTCCTTTGTTGGCGATGTCAGTGGGAAGTAGCAAATCGAGATTAGTTCTAAGTCTTCTGTTGAAGAGTGCTTCGGCTGGTGATTTTCCGTCAGGTGTGTTTGTACTTGGCGTCACCCTGTACATGTGCAAGAATTGGTCGATTTTTTGCTTTACAGGTCGTCCTCCCCCAAATTTCTTCAGCGCTCCCTTGAAGGTACCCACGAACCGTTCTGCAAGGCCGTTTGACTGGTGATGAAATGGAGCGGTGCGGAAGTGTCTGATGCCGTTGTCTTCACAGAACCTTTTGAAGGCGTCGCTTGTGAACTGCGTTCCATTGTCCGATACGAGCGTTGTTGGGAGTCCGAATCGGCTGAATAGTTCGGTGAGAGTGTCGATCACGTAGCGTGAGGTGATGGATTTGGTGTGAAAAATCTCTAGCCATTTCGAGTACGCATCCACGAGAATGAAGAAATATGTACCGTCGATTGGACCTGCGAAGTCTACGTGCAGCCGTTGCCAAGGACCTTGAGGTACAGGCCATGATTCTAACGGAATCTTGAGAGGTGCTTTCGCTGCCTCCGAACAACTTGCGCACTGACGAACAAAGTCCTTGATCTGCTGATCCATTCAGGGCCAATACACGTACCTTCTGGCTTGTGACTTCATTTTCTTCTCGCCGGGATGACTCTTGTGCAATTGTTGAAGAATTCTTCTCTGCAAAATCTTCGGTACCACGAGTCGATCTTCATACATTATGCAATTCTTGACGATTGAGAGCGAATCCTTCCTTGCGAAGAATTGTTTGAGATCGTCAGTCAAATCCTTGCTTGTGTAAGGCCATTGTGTTTGTATGTAACTCGTGACTACCTGAAGTACCGGATCTTTGCGCGTGTTGCTTGCGGCCATATTGGATGTTAAAGGCAAATTAGTGATGGTATCGTCCAGAATTTGGTTGACATCATTGTGAATTGCGGCGATTACTGTTTCTTCTTCGGGTTTGTGTCTGACGTCGATTAATCTTGATAGAATATCGGCGTGTCCGAAGGCAGAAGTTGATACAAACTTGATTTCGAAGTCGTACGATCTTAGTAATAGCGCCCACCTCTGCAGGCGATTGGCTGAATAAGCTGGAATGCCTTTCTTGGTTCCGAATATGGTCAGCAATGGCTTGTGATCCGTCTGTAGCAAAAAACGTCGTCCATAGAGCATTTTGTGGAATTTGGTCACCGCAAAGGTGAGAGCTAAGCCTTCCTTCTCGATTTGACTGTAGTTCCTTTCGGCTGGAGTCAAAGATCTGGATGCATGCATGACAGCCTTGACCGAACCGTCGTCAAACTCATGGAGGATGCACGCTCCTATGCCGTGGTTGGAAGCGTCGCCTGCTACGATGATTTTCTTTGATGGATCAAAGTGTGTGAGGAGAAGGTCCGAACGTAAAATTCTCTTGAATGTGTCAAACGAATTCTGACATTCTGTAGACCAGCTCCACTTGACATTCTTCTTCAAAAGTCCATCCGATGGTTTTCGTAGTTCGTGCATGTTGTTAACGAACTTGCCGTAATATGTGATGGCTCCGAGATACGAACGTAGCGTCGAAATGTCTGATGGTGGAGGCATGTTGATGATTGCCTCGACTTTTGCCGGATCGGGTTGGATACCATTCTTGTCAATCACGTGTCCAAGGTACTGAAGTTTGCTTGAGAAGAATCTGCATTTTTCTTTCTTGACATGGAATCCAAAATCCTGCATGCGCTGCAAAACTTTGATCAGTTTTTGTTTGTGCTCTTCTACGTCCTTTCCCGATATCAAAATGTCGTCGATGTATGCTGCAGTACCCTCGATTTCCGCGAGCAGTTGGTCCATGATTTGTTGGAAAGCGCCTGGTGCAACTTTGATACCAAATGGGAGTCGGTTGTACTGGAAAAGTCCCCTGTGGGTGTTGATCGTCAACAATTTTCTCGACGTTTCATTAACTTCGACTTGAAGGAATGCGTCCGAAAGATCAATGACGCTGAACAATTTGGAGTTTGCGAGCCTGCTGAAAATGTCCTCTGGTAGTGGCAATGGATACTGGTGCGGTTCAAGAGCATCGTTCAGTCCCGTCGAGTAGTCTGCACATATTCGAACGTTTCCATTTGATTTCTTGACAACCACGATTGGTGCTGCCCATCCAGAGTGATCAACAGGTGTGATTATTCCACATTGCTGCAATCTCTTCAGTTCTTGATCAATTTCGCTGACGGCGGCGTATGCTACGGGCCGTTTTGGACGGAAAACTGGATTTGCGTCGGACTTGAGGTGCAATGATACGCTGGTCTTCGTGCAAAGTCCCAAAGTATCATCAAAAACATTTGGAAACTGTTTGATGATCCACTCCGCTTCTTGTTGTGCTTGCATGCGTTGTTGGTTGCATACATTGCTTGACATTGACACCTGTGTGCAAATAGAGCTTAGCGGAACGTCCCATAATCCAAATTTTGTGATCCAGTCGATGCCCAGGATATTCAAATTTTCCAGCGGAGTTATGAAGCATGTTCCGCTGTAGGATTGACCCCTGAACTCAATGTCGCATCTCAGCTCGCCCTTCAGTTGAAGTGTCTTGCCTGAAGCATTTTTCGCTTTGTGCTTGGTTGGCTGGAAAATTGGTTTTCCCAAGCGCTGCCACGTTTGATGCGTTATGATGGTAATGTCCGATGCAGTGTCCACTTGTAGTCTTGCGATCTCACCGTTGATCCTCACCTGTGCAAATTTTCTCGCCGGTTTTGAGGTTATGTTGTTGACGTTGGCTATGATGAGATTAGTTTTACTCGAAGTGTTCGACTTTGTCCTGGAATGCTGAGACTTGAGCTTGTTGGCTTTACAGTAGCCTTCCCTGTGACCTGTCCTGCTGCATTGACTACATTTGTGTTTCTTGTAGCCACACTTGTTGGAGTAATGCATTCCACCGCAGAACCAACACGGAGTCTTGGGAATCGAAGTCTTCGGTGACGTTTGCTTCGCATGAGAATACTGCTGGCTCTTGTTCTTGTTGAACCTACTGTGGCCCACCACGTTGACTGAAAAATCGTTGTCGCTGTTAGCTACCAAAGCTGTGTCCGATTTGAGATTTTGAAATCGTTGGCACTCGGCAATGATCTCTTGCAATGTTATGCCTGGCTCGCTGTCGAGTTTTGACAATAACCTCGTGCGGATTTCTGCATCTTCTGTAGACTGTAAGCCACAAACGAAAATTAACGCTTTGAATTCATCAGGCTTGATCGTGGAGATTTTGAACTCTTCGCAGTATCGATTCACATCTGCTACATACGATATGACATCACAGCTTTTCTTTGCGAGTTTCAGGCACTGATACCTGTGGTGAAATAGCGAGTATTTCTTGCCAAACATCTCGGTCAGTTTCTGCACCGTTTCTGCAAAGGTGAATTCTTTCGACTCTTTTGGTAGGATGATGTTAAGGTACTGCTGGTGACATGTTGTGTTCAACTTCCTGAGTAGCAGTCTAACCTTTGCCTCATCTGGAAGATTCTTGGCATCTTCGACGAATATACTTGCGTATCTCTTGTACCACGCATCGAAAGTGATGGCGTCATCCGGACTGTAGATGAATTCCGCAATGCCGTTTGATAACGTGTCCATCCGAAACTCCTGATCTTTCTGACTCGACTCACCCATCTTCGAACAAATCTGCAACATAAAATTTTGTTGTGCTGTCATCAACTGCTCCTGCTGCATCCTTGCGAGTTCCTGCTGTTCCCTCATGAATTGCATCATGGAATCTTGTAGAGCCTTGAAATTTTCCATGTCTGCTTTTTTCGGATTATCCCGTCCTCGTCGCCACTGTTGGGGTTGCAGGGTGCAGGGTGTTGTAGTTGCTCGGAAGAAGTGGGTTTTGGCAGATAAGCTTCGTTTATTCTAACGAAATAGTGTATAACATAAAAGTGTAAAAGTGGACGTAACAATAAATATGGTTGCTCTTCAGTCTTCTAATCTGCTCTGCTGGTCGAGTGTGCGTGTTAATCATACGCAGATGGAAGAAGCTTCTGAGCGCATGTGTAGGTACACTGTCGTGTATCCAACACTATACTTAGCCGAAAAATCCAATGTGGTGAAGCCTTCTACTTTGTGGTCCGTGTTTTCCATGCTGAAGACAACCCTTTCAGTTAAATACGACACGGATTTTACCGCAAGTTACAGCCTACGTAAAGAGACAGGCAGACGGATACCTACAAACCAAAATATTCATTCGGCTACACGTTTTATGATGGCAACCACGGCTTCGGGCCTGAAATCACGCTCTTGTATCGAAAACGGCTATTCAAATTTAGTATTCGCCTGCCCCCTCAAGAAAACTGAGCACGGAACTCTGAGAAATAGAAATCCGGCCAGAGCCGTCAACGCACATAACCTCACTTTTGGAGTTTCGAATATGTGTATTTTCAAAGCAAACAATTCAACGAGAAGCTTAATAAGTGAAACCATACACCCTTCCCCGCCTTTGGGGGTGTCCCAAATGCCTCTGAGCTGTGCATTTCAACAAATTTATTAGTTTGTGACATTTAATAACAATTACAGGCATTTGTTTTTTGACGCTTAAAAAGCCAAGGCCCGAGGGCGTAAAAGTAAAAATTTTACGCCCTCGGGCTAAATGAGCCACTTTACGCCTGAAAATTAGGGTAAAAAGGCTCACTTTACAACCGGTCGTGTAAAATAGTTATTTATGTAGTAAGAGCGTAAAGCGACTGTTTTAGGCCCGACGTATGTAAGTTGTGCCCGAGCATAGCGAGGGCACATTCAGACAGAGGGCCTAAAACAGGCTTTAGGCTTGAGCTGCATACAACGTTTTTTACACGACCCATTCTTCTTTTGAATTTGATTTTGAACCATAAAAGCCGAAAAACTAAAAAACGATTATAGATCGATCTAGTTAGCAATGACATTATGGGCACCTATGATTTTGTTTTTACTTGTCATTCAATAATTATCACTAGTGTCAGTGTCTTTTTTATTAAAAATCACCCAGCAAGAATTTTTGTTTTTGAGGCGCTGCACTCCTCCCGCCGATGGCGATGGCTTCTCGAACCACACTTGATCTTCTGCCGGAGAAGTCCAAAAAAAATACATGAGAACGTAGGTATACCTATACTTAGCTGAAAAATCCAAGGTGGTGAAGCCTTCTACTTTGTGGTCCGTGTTTTCCATGCTGAAGACAACCCTTTCAGTTAAGGACGACACGGATTTTACCGCAAAGTTACAGCCTACGTAAAGAGACAGGCAGACGGATACCTGCAACCCAAAATATTCATTCGGCTACACGTTTTATGATGGCAACCACGGCTTCGGGCCTGAAATCGCGCTCTTGTATCGAAAACGGCTATTCAAATTTAGTATTTGCCTGCCCCCTCAAGAAAACTGAGCACGGAACTCTTGAGAAATAGGAATCCGGCCAGAGCCGTCAACGCACATAACCTCACTTTTGGAGTTTCGAATATGTGTATTTCCAAAGCAAACAATTCAACGAGAAGCTTAATAAGTGAAACCATACACCCTTCCCCGCCTTTGAGGGTGTCCCAAATGCCTCTGAGCTGTGCATTTCAACAAATTTATTAGTTTGTGACATTTAATGATAATTACAGGCATTTGTTTTTTGACGCTTAAAACACCAAAGCCCGAGGGCGTAAAAGTAAAAATTTTACGCCCTCGGGCTAAATGAGCCACTTTACGCCTGAAAATGAGGGCAAAAAGGCTCACTTTACACCCGGTCGTGTAAAAACAATTTTTTAGCGCTAACTCAACATACCTTCGACATGGTAGTCATGGTACTTACAACAAAATGTAAACAGATGGCACTGCATATTTATATCGCGAGTGTGACACTTTCTAATAACAATATAACTTCGACTGTGTGGCTGCACTTCCAGGCGGTATTAAACCCGTCCGAAACTAATCGTGCGATTAATAGTGGGTACCAGTTGGATACGTAATAGTATACTACATACCGAGGCGGGAAACGAGTTATTACTGCGGAGGGCAAAGATTGCGGCCGGGAATAATAGCCCGACGCAGTAATAACCGTTTCCGCTGAGGTATGTATGCTATTTTACTAACAATTTTCAGTACATATTATTAGCAATGCTTATGGCTACAATAATTATTATTGTGTTGAAAATCATCTCTATCAAGTGAGCGCTTCACGACAAATTTAGTGGCTCTCACTTTTGACGTATTGACAATCTGACATAAAAACAAGCCATAGCAAATTTTTCTGTTGAAAACAACCAATCATGTTATGAACCAGACTTAGAAATGTTTGATCTCACACCTCCTGAATCTCGGCAAGCGGCCGAAGAAGCTACGGCAAATCTAATAGCTACCCAAAAACAGTCCCGATCGGTACAAGAAAGGATTTCTCTTTAAGAAAATAGAAGCCCAGCACATGTTGGGGCCACGGGCTACCTATTCCATGCTGAAGTGCTTGGTGAAAATGATTGTCAAAACTGACATCTTGCAATCCCAGACTCCAAGCATTTCTCAAAATGTGAGTCATCCACTGTTTTTCCCTCTCAATAGTCACATGCCGATGTACCTAGAAAGGCTATTAGAATATTTTTTCGAATAAAATCACGCCAAAGCATAACCTGGAACGAAACAAACAGCGATCTGTCAAGTGTCATGTGGATGCAATTTTTGCACGCAATCACGTCAAAGACCAGTGATCATACGAGGCTAGGTTTTTCTGCCCAAAAGATGGAACACATATAGTACAGGCCAGTTAGAATAAAAACTGGCTCAACCTGGAAATTTCAAATAACAAGCTGAAATTTTGGGATATGTTCAGGAAGCTACTGTGAACAAACCCTGAAAAGTCCCAAAAAATCCCACTTGGGCAAACGCCGCCATCTTGATTTTTAACATGATCTCAACTTTTTCTCAGTTTTCTCAGTTTTATTTTAATTTTTCGTTACAACTAACTTAAGTAAACAGATTATAATTAAATAAGGTGGAAAGATTCCTCTATATCCCATACACTTTCTATTTCCAGTAGGTAGAATGACCTTTTGGAGCCAAAATAGAGTGATGAGCTGGAGTGCTGGGAAAATACGGCCGATGGCCGCTGATGAATAGTTTCGCTCCAAAACTTTGCAGGTGCCATCAGCTGAAGCTCCACAGCTTGTCACTTTATTTCTGCTCCAAAAAGTAATTCTGCAGAAAATAGAAAGTGTATATGGGATATAGCTGATCCGCCGGCGCCTCGCAACGGGAGAATCCGCATAGTGATGCGTATACTCCTCTCCTCATAGGTGAATTTTGTCATCTTCGTCTACCTACACCGACCTTTTGCTGCAGCCATGGCCAGTGCAGAAACCACACTCATTATCAAAGTGCAATGGCTTATTATGGGCCAATTATGCCCCCCCCCCCCCCCCCCCGGTTCTTGATTCGATGTTTTAGGCTTGTATTTCCCATCCGAGTTGTTACTGGTTTTACAGAGTTTCTTTGTTCATGATGGCTAATGCGGTTTTTGGAGGAATTAATTACATCAGGCATTCTTGTGCCCCCCATTTTGTCAAATCAGTCCACCAAAATCATCATCATCAATGAATAAGAGGTTTGTTCCTGGCAGCTGGCCAAACTAAGTTTGTACCATTTCAAAAATTATAAGGGGTTCGTTGCCATCAAATGCTTGGCAAGAGTATATGGCCACAAGATTCACCTGGAAGTAATTTGATAGGATTTGGTGTTGACACTGTTCCATAGTCTCTGATAGTTCAACGCAGAAAGAACGATAAAGGCTAAAAAAAAATTAGGTTGAAATTTTCGTGGTTGCTCCACTTCTTTTTCCTATATACGGGGGCTACAGGGTTGGCGCCGATGGCTACACTTTTAAATTGGAAGAGTATATTTCAAATATTCACTGTGCCAAGTGTCATGTTCCAACCATAAAGTGCAGGGTGCTTTCGCCTACTGTCCTGATCGAGGTCCAAATATAGTTGAAATTCCCCTTTCCTACTCTAGAACGTCCTCCTCGTCTTTTATGCTACAAGTGGACACATCTCACCCGTTTTTCTTACCATTCTTAGCATCACTGTTAACATCAAATTTCATCAAATTATTTCCATGTCAATTCCCACCTTCCGTGGTAATAGATTTTTCTCAAAATGCATTACATAACGATGAAACTTAATATAAATATTTTTGCAATTTTCACACTGGCATGGACAAACGTTTTCACTGATGATGATACATTTTTGTTGATGACTTGAAAAAATGTGAGGCATAAAACTGCCGGACGTAATAATTCTCCCTTTCGAAAGCCATCTCAGCTATCATGAGCAAAGAAAGTCAAGACAATGTTTACTCTACAAGGAAGCAGTTCTCAATGTTGAGATTACTATTTTTGTGGAAAAATTATTGTACTCCACCAACCTTTCAAGTACCAGTCACTTTCTTAATTATTTTGTGAATAGTGAACGCAAGATGGCTCTCGGGAGGAGAAAAAAAAGGAAAATGTCTTTTTTCTGGGGATAGGCCTAGGCACTGGCTACCGATCATTTTCAATTTGTTACATTACTGAATAAAGAACTATGAAGTTTCACTCCTATACTTTGATAATTCACTGATCTACTTTAAAATTAAATTTTTATGGAAAATACCAGTTTTTTCAGAATATTTCAGGAACGCTTCAGTACATCTGAAATGGTTTGATGGAGCTTCATGGGCATGAACAGCAGGCTATGTTTACGCGACTCTACCTCTTTCGGTTCATGAGTTACATTTTTTCTTCTTCCTTTTTCTTTTCCAGCCTGTATTCAGAGCTGCATGTCTGTCGCCGATGGCTACACTTCTGGTCCATGGCTATGGTCCATACAACAACTATATGCCAAGTGGCATGTTTTAACGATATAATCCAGGTGCTTTCGCTTAACATCTGGACTATTATAACAAGATATCCATTTTTTATATTTTATCATTTTTTTGTGTTTACATTGTGATTTTGAGTTGAATTAATGATTTATAAATTTTGAGTTACGCTTATCCACTCTTGAAAACCTCTGGAGAAGCAAAAATTTATGAAGAGCGAGTCGCTGTGATGTGATTGTTAATGAACAGGCGACTAAAAACAAAACAAAAATGAAAATAGGATGAAAAATCAAGATATCGGCGTTTGCCCAAATGGGATTTCTGGGGACTTTTGAGGGTTTGTTTCTACTGAGTCTATGAAGATCTCCTCCAAATTTCAGCTCGTTATTTGTAATTTCCGGGTAGATATCTAACTGGCCTGTACTAATATGTTACCTACTTCTTAGAAGTCTGAAATAAATCAGTTACTATGTTGATTGTCAGTAAAAGTGATTCATGTGCAATATACAGGTGTTTATTTGAAAAGTTGTCACCTCCGATTTCTCACCGCCAAAATTTTTCACAGGAAAATGCCGAAATAGGTCGATTTTTGTTTCGAGGGGGACATCTAGGACACATATTGCCAAATTTTCACTTTCAATCCTTTCGCATCCACCTCACCCTACTTTAAAAGTTCGAATAGTATGACCTATCTTGTGATGCATCAAAACTGAAGGCAATCAAATTCTCTTACTGAAGGCAATAAAATTCTTTTTCAGTCAAACATATTTCTAGTTTTTTTAACCATCCCTCAACCCTGGTGGAAATCCTGTCTTTGTTGATGAAAGGAAAAATGCTCCCCCATAAACTCCTGATTCTTGATAAATAGACTGTTCAGCAAAAACAGGTCGTTTTTTATTCCAAGGATGTCATGTAAGACACGTAGGGCCAAATTCCCATCTTCAGCTCTTTCGCCTATTTCAAATACCATTGCATAATGCCATTACCTATCTTCTGATACATGAACCACCCCTCTAAAGTAGGGCAGGGTGGGAGCGAAGGGGTCAAAGATGAAAACTTGGCCATACGTGTCTTAGATGACCCCCTTGAAACATGAATCGCCCTGTTTCAGCTGAAAAGTCTATTTTTCAACAATCGGGAGTTCATAGGGGATAAATTTTTTTTTTCATCAACAAAGAGAGGATTTTTACAAGAGTTGGGGGTGATTTAAAATCATTAAAAATTAGATTTGAAAATCGCTTGGCAAAAAGAGAATTTTATTGCCTTCAATTTGATGTATATGTCAAGATAGGTAATACTATTTGAAATTTTAATGGGGTGGGGGCGACGGGGTTGAGGATGAAAATTTAAAAATGTGTCCTAGATGCCCGTTGAATAAAAAATCGATCTGTTTCGGCAAATTCTTGTAAAAAAAAATTGGCGGCCAAAAATCAGGGGTAAATAAAATGAACTGCACGCAGTCTTCCTTCACATTGATTGTTTTTATTTCTGACCAGACCGGTTCTGCAGTTCATTTCATTTACCCCATAGATTCTGGTGGATTCTGACCGATCTGGTCAGAAATAAAAACAATTAGTTTGAAGAAAGGGTGAGTGCAGGTCATTTTATTTATACTTATGGCGAGATGTGACGGAGAAAAAGTGTCCGCCCTGGCCGGGACTCGAACCCGGGTCTTCCATTTGCCGGATGGATACTCTAACCACTAAGCTATTGGGGGAGACAACAGTCCCTCCGTCACATGCCCATATGAGAGCCGCCACATACTCATTACCCTTCTGTGGGATGGCGGACCCTTCCCTGAAATTGTAGAAATCAGGGTTGACAACTTTTCAAGTGAACACCCTTCACTAGGTAATTTGGAAATCTCAGTTCTAAGATACTGTACCTACCTCTACCGTGTAATGAAAGGGAAAACAATAATACAGAATTAAACTTCGTGCACAGTGCTCGAAATGTGCAAAAGTTGTGGTAAGTGAACATCGTTCATCGTTGTCGTAATTCTAATTTTGTGGATGAAACGTTGCAGCAGTTATCAACAGCTGAACATCAAAAAGAATATACAATTATACATAATCCAATTCCTTTTCGCGAATCACACTGTCGTGTTTCAATTCTTACTAAAAACGGTTCCGACTGCATGGCTTCATCTAAAAGTACGCATTTTGTCCTTCTAGTACTGGAATAAAGTAGAGATTAAACAAAAGCAAGTAACACTACATTTAGTCCTGTCCCTAGGAGTACTTCTGTAGGAAAAACGATGTAATTAAAATTTTTTTTTTGGAATCGTTAGAGGATCATCTCAGGACAAATAATCACTCGGGTGCTTTCGGGATTTCTGGTACATTTTCCAGCAATATCGCATCAAAGTTAGCGGCTGGTCAATTCTTCAGTCCACTAATATTTCTTGGAGTTGTTGCGATTTTTTTCAAATAAAAGTACTAATCTACCAAAAAACAATTTTGGATCGAATGGTGCTGTCAAATGTTGAGTACTTACGTTATACCGGGTGAAAAAAAAATAGAACGAGTTTCATAATTTTTTTCCAATTTTTCAGTTTCAGGCCGATTTTCACGAACTTTATGTCAAAAGCTCGCTGACTAAATCGTCTACTAAAATCAATTGTCAATAAAACCAAATTATCAAAAATCAAGATGGCGACGGCGAACCCAAATAAAAATGTGTCGTATTTCGAGACTTTTTTTCATTTTTAAACTTCGTAAAGAACGACACTGATGGTGGATTCTGGAAGATTCAGCTTTCTCCTGCAATTTGGGACTAGATTTACTTGATTCGCACATTCCACTGTGAAAATATAGTGAATTAAAGGGATGTCCACTTGTAATTTTTTCCAAATTCACAATAAATCAGCAGTTTAAAAACTTCCCGCGAATCCTTATTTCTGAAGCAATTTCTACACACTTGGTAGTGATCGTGAGCTGTGTGCATAGGCTACAAATACCGTGTTGGTGCATGGCCGAAGTTTCGAAATTTCAGATGATAGATGACGTAAATGGTGGAGGTGCGCATGTCAAATATCGAATATTCTACTTTTGGTTCTCACATGTTCTGAACGAAATTTCTATAAATGGTTGGCTTAATGGTCAGCTGAATAAACACGCAACGAGAGTCAAATGTTAAAAGAGTCGAAATGTAAAATTTTCAAATAGACGGCTTTACTTCTTTGGAGAAAATAAAACAGTTCTATCCGTTAGTCCAGGAATTTTAGCTGTTAAAATCGCAAATAGCGAACAAAAATAAAAGCCAGCCGGATTTTTGTATATAAGCTCAGGTAAGCATGTAGTTCAACATAGTGAAAGTCCTCAAGAATCCGGTGTGAGCTTCGGCCGTTGTGGCCTCGAGAAGAACTTGAGGATCAGTTTTTCGCATATATCTCGTAAACAATGGCACTTGAGAAGAAAGTGTTCGGGGAAAAATTATTGAAAATTTTATCGTCTATAAGAAAGGTCCTTACACATTCCATCGTCAGGCCACTCCTTCGTCGAAGCACAAGAGAATTGAAATAATCCAGATGCTCGATGCTGAAGACTGTATGGACCTTGAGTTTTATGATGGCGGGGTGCCACTTGGTAGAGGTGTTGATCGATCTATTCTGTTTTGACTGAAACTATTTGCCATCAATACCAACTATGCCGGCGGCATATACAGGGTGAAATGAAAATAAGAAGTTGAAGAAATGTACCTCAAGAACCAAAATAGGTGAAGACATATAAACCGCCAAAAATATTTCTTATTTCATGGTCATGAAGTCGTCGTAAACTTGGATCAAATATGTTGAGCCGTTTCTGACATATCTTCAGTAGACTGAAGTCGTTACGAAAAAAAAACTAGTTTTCCGTATATCAGTAACTCTTCAGATATTGAATCGAGACTTGGTGTTTTGAATCGAAACAATGATAAACTACATTTAAAATGAAATAATAGTGGAAAACACTCTCTGGGTCAACTACTTTTAGAAAAAAACAGTCAACTTTTTTTTTGATAAGTAGACGAAAATAGTATATTATATACCAAGGTTGAGAAAGTATTATTATAGCTGAAGCGCCAGTTTAGATCCCGAAGCGCAGCTGAGGGATATAAGGCGCTGAAGCTATAATAATTTTCTCGACCGTGGTTTATATAGTATTTTTTTTACTACTAGAAAATCGCGATTCTAATACAGGAGCAGGTTAATAATGATGCACTTCACGGCTAGTAGTGAAAAAAATTATTTTTTCCGGTAACAACTTCAGTCTTTTGAAGATATTTCAAGAACGGCTCAAGATATCTGATTCAAGTTTACGACGACTTCATGACCATGAAATCAGAATTATTTATGGCGATTTACATGCCTTCATCTATTTTGGTTCTTGAGGAACAAATGTTCAACTTTTTATTTTTATTTCACCCTGTATATGCCGCCATAGTTCGTATTGATGGCTTCAAGTTTCAATCAAGAAATAGTGGACCAACCAACACCTCTACGAGGTGGCACTCCGCCATCATAAAACTCAAGGTCGATACAGTCTTCAGCATCGAGCATCTGGATTATTTTAATTTTCTTGTGTTTTAACGAAGAAGGAGTGGACTGACGATGGAATATGTAAGAATCTTTCTTATAGAAAATACAATTTTCATCAATTTTTTCCCGAACACGTTCTTCCCAAGTGCCATTGTTCACGAGATATACGCGGAAAGCTGATCCTCAAGTTCTTCTCGAGGCCACAACGGCCGAAGCTCACACCGAATTCTTGTGAACTTTCACTATGTTAAACTGCATGCTTAACTGAGCTTATATACAAAAATCCGGCTGGCTTCCATTTTTGTTCGCTATTTGCGATTTTAAGAGCTAAAATTCCTGGACTAACGGATAGAACCGTTTTATTTTCCTCAAAGAAGTGAGTCGTCTATTTGAAAATTTCACATTTCGACTCTTTTAACATTTGACTCTCGTTGCGTGTTTATTCAGCTGACCATTAAGCCAACCATTTATAGAAATTTCGTTCAGAACATGTTAGAACAAAAAGTAGAATGTTCGATATTTGACATGCGCACCTTCACCATTTACGTCATCTATCATCTAAAATTCCGAAATTTCGGCCATGCACCAACACGGTATTTGTAGCCTATGCACACAGCTTACGATCACTACCAAGTGTGTAGAAATTGCTTCAGAAAAAAGGATTCGCGGGAGGTTTTTAAACTGCTGATTTATTGTGAATTTGAAAAAAATTACAAGTAGACCTGCCTTTAATTCACTATATTTTCATAGTGCAATCTGCGAATCAAGTAAATCTAGTCCCAAATTGCAAAAGAAAGCTGAATCTTCCAGAATCCATCATCAGTGTCGTTCTTTACGAAGTTTAGAAATCAAAAAAAAAATCTCGAAATACGACACATTTTCATTTGAGTTCGCCGCCGCCATCTTGATTTTTGATAATTTGGCTAGATTGACAATTGATTTCAGTAGGCGATTTAGTCAGCGAGCTTTTGACTTAAAGTTTGTGAAAATCGGCCAAGAAACTAAAAAGTTGGAAAAAAATTATAAAACTTTTTTATTTTTTTTTTTTCACCCGGTATAACGTAAGTACTCAACATCTGATAGCACCATTTGATCCAGAATTGTTTTTTGGGTAGATTAGTACTTCTATTTGAAAAAAATCGCAAAAACTCCAAGAAATATCAGCGAACTGAAGAATTGACCAGCCGCCAACTTTGATGCGATATTGCTGGAAAATGTACCAGAAATCGCGAAAGCACCCGAGTGATTATTTGTCCTGGGATGGATCCTCTAACGATTCCGAAAAAAAAAATTTGATTACATCATTTTTCCTACAGAAGTACTGCTAGGGCCCGGATTAATTGAGGCACTGACTGTTTTCACGCCAACAAAATGCAGGTCAGTGCAAAAAGCACAAGTAAGACGTTAAGAAAAATAAGAGAATCATGAAGATTTTTGGTTAAGTTGCTGGGATTGCATAGACACAGATTAAATTGGCATGTCCATTCAAGTTATCTGCCTAAAAAATTGAATGGAGCCTTTTTTCAAATGAGGAGATTGATAAAATTAACAAAAAAGGTTTTACTACTATGAAGTTTGACTTCAGTACTCGCTTCAGTAATATTTATTATACCATGTGATAATAAACTATGGAATAGTTGTTTGTGAACAACAAATGAATTGGATCGACTCTTCAAAGTTCGATTTATGTATTTATTGCTGAAGTCAGAATGTGTACCCCGTTGACACTAATTTTGAGCCAGCAAAACCTAACAACAAATTTCCAAGTTCTCCAGTACTCCAGTGAACATTTTTTGAACGGTCAAGTGCTACAAGTTACAACACACAAGACTGCTAGGCAAGTGTTATGTTATTACTCTTTGGGTTTATTATGCGGGCAAAGTATTATTAACTCCACCCGTTCGTGCAGTATCACATCAGTTTTATGTGATCCAGCCTGGACTTGAGGACATAATCTATCTTATGTACAATATATTATCGTGTGACCGGATGGATTCCTAATCTAGGCACCCTGTGAACTGGTAAGATCCCGGCCTACCCCGGGGCTCCCATGACCTGGACACAGGATCGCGTTTGCCAAGGTTTAGAATTGATCCGATCACACGATATAATCCAACAAGTCGGCTGGTGATGAAGACGCATTTCTCATCAACCACGATCAAATTTGTACATTGCAAGAGGTGTCAAGCTAACGGTTGAAACACGCAGCGCCATCTAAACGACATTTTCGGTGCTCCAAATATACTACAATCTTTCCAATATACCTACGTATTTGAGATAACACAGAACAAGACAGAGAACAGAGACCGGCGAAAGCCCAAGCATATCCACGATAAGAGCTGATTAGTGAAAAACGGATCGCAATGTAAAAAATTTGCAACTGAAACCGCAAATGAACTGAAGATGAATTCCAGTTTATAAGGTCCCATTTCGAAAGATGCAAAATATGCCTGCCCAGTAAACTCAACTAAGTTAATAAATAAATAAATAAATAAATAAATAAATAAATAATAGTTATTTATGTACCATGGGCATAAAGTGCCACTTTTTTCCCCGCTGTGCGAGATTGCGACCGAGGCCGTAGGCCGAGGGAAGCAAGCACAAGGGGAAAAAACGCACTTTAGCCCAAGGTGCATACAATGTTTTTTGCACTGGCTAGTGCAAGACTGAAAATTTCGAGTTATTGAGTCGTTGAAAAATTGTCATGGCAGCGCTGATTACTTGGTTGTACGTCGCACGATCTACCATGCGATCAACAAAATTCGGAATTGGGGTAGGCTGTGCCCTAAGAAAGCAGCTTGACATCCTGAAATTTAACCAAGTCATAGCCTACCAGATCGCATGGACAAGTGGCAGGTTACCTATCACCTATCTTGAACACGTACCTAGCTGCCGGGGCCCCATCGCTTACTAGCATAAAACAGGTATTTATTGGTTTTGGTTGTTTGGTTGGTAATTTTGTTGTTCTTGTAGTCTTTCGTGTTCCCTACAAATTAAAGTCCATTTTGCATCGCATCAAGTAGTTACGTCAAAATAGAAGGTGACGTCTCCTCTGACGGATCAAGAGCGCTCGTTGCCATGACGACTTTTTTGCCCAAGGGCTAAAAAGAGTCACTTTAGGCCCTGTTTTGAGGTCGTAAAATAACGCATTTAATATAGGTAGTGCAAAAATACTGTTTATTGCCTTGAAGTTGAAACTTATCGACATTGTTGCCGAAGGCCATGATTTTGCTTTTAATTGTTTGAAAACAATCCAAAAACTTGACAACAGACATCTAATTGAATTTTCTGAAATTTTACAAATAAAAAACACTACAATTTTGACCCAGATAGCCTCCTCAACGAACAAACCGATTTTGACAACATCTACATTATATCAGCTCTACTCCCAATTGTATAGTCCTCTTCATTTTCTTCTGTTGTTTTACCTGTTACGTCTATTCTTCATTGTTACATCATTACTTAGACATAAAGTTCTATGCTATGTTACATTAGTTTTGAAAATGGCTCTATATATTTAATTAGCCGAAACTTGAGTAAACGATATAAAAATCAAGTGGAGAAGACTTATTTACTACAACTTCATATCTATTTTAACTACGAACTGATTTTTTTTCTCCATGTCGTAATGCGGCTATGCCGTCGTAACACAGCAATCTCTTTGAAGTGGTGATATTTTTGCTTCTAACTATTCCCAACGAAAGCATGAAGACGCAGGATGTTGCTGATTGCCTTTTCGAGAATTTCGCGGCTGCGATTTTCTTTAATGTATAATTTATATGAACCAGATTGGACGGCGGCGCAGGAAAATCCTGGCATATAAGAAACATTCTGTTTGGGTAAAAATTTGTATAAATCCAGAACAACGTCTCGATTTCTCGCCCTTTGCACGACTGATGGAACGGTAAACAACACAAGATCAGACTTTTTTATAGATCCTCGAGGTAGTAGCCGCCAGTAGTAGAGGGATAAAGGGATAGAAACCGCGGACACAAAAAGCCATTATCACTCGACTATCCGTCATAGATTACCACAATGGTCCCGTCGATTGTTTGGCGATTGACTAATGGTCAATTCTCGGCCCGAGAAACGGACATCATACAAAGAAACAAAAGCCGACGCAAAATTAAAATGAAACACCTTCTCGTTTGTTATCAGTCTGCGAAACGCTGTTCTGGTTTCTTTGTATCGTCTACATGCCAGCCTGTGTCTTGTTGTTCTTTTTGTTATCTTACATACGTAGGTATACTGGGAAGGATTAATATTTTGAAGCTCCGGAAATGCCGTTAAGATGGCGCTGCGTGTTTGAACCGTGAGATTGACACCTCCCGGCATGCACAAATTTGATCGTGGTTGAAGAGAACATAAGTAAGATGAGGTGGGAGCGGTAGAGCTGAAAACTAAAATTTGGCAATATGTGTCAAATAGGTTGACTTTTGTTTTGATGGGAACATCCAGGACACATTGCCAAAGTTTAGTTTTCAACTCCACCGCCCTCACCTCACCCTACTTTCAAAAATCAAAACTGAAGACAATAAAATTTCCTTCCAGTCAAATCAGATTTTTATTTTTTTTAACCATCTCTGAACCCGGGTGAAAATCCTGTCTTTGTTAATGAAAGGAAAAATGCTCCTCTGTAAATTCCTAATTCTTGAGAAATGGACTGTCCAGCAAAAACAGGTCGATTTTTATTTCAAGGATGTCACCTAAGACACGTATGGTCAAGTTTTCGTCTTCAGCCCCTTCGCTCCCACCCCACCCTACTTTGAAATTTCAAATTCCATAACATGATGAAATTCCAAATACCATTACATAATGCCTGTCATACATGAACCACCCCTCTGAAGTAGGGCAGGGTGGGGGCGAAGGGGTCGAAGATGAAAATTTGGCCATACGTGTCTTAGATAACATATTGGAACATAAATCGACCTGTTTTTGCTGGAAAGTCTATTCCTCAATAATCGGGAGTTCATAGAAGATAAATTTCCCTTTCATCGACAAAGAGAAGATTTTCACAAGGGTGGTTTGAAATGAACTAAAAATATGCGGCGAAAACAGAATGTTATTGCCTTGAATTTGATGTATCTCAAGATAGGTAAAATGCTATTTGAAATTTTAATGCAGGGTAGAATGGGGGTGACGGGGTTGAAGATGAAAATTTAAAAATGTGTCCTGGACGTCCCCCTTGAAATAAAATTCGACCCGTTTCGGCGTTTTCCTCTAAAAAAATTTGGCGGCAAGAAATCAGGGGTGAATAAAATGAACTGCACGCAGTCTCCCTTCAAAAAGAAAATCGAATCCAACCAATAGCAACCGAGATATGGAAAAACACCCTTATCTCGGAAAGCTCAAGGAAAATTTGGTGGATTTTCGTGGTTCGGGGCTCTGTGGGGGATTCCCTAGGTGTATGCAAAAATTCAGCCAGAGTATACGTTTTGTAAATATAAGACACTTTTTGAGCTAGGTTGACTGGCCTAGAGGAGCCATGGCGAGTTGAAGCGAAGCTCACCTACCAGTTCCTTATTCCCGCATTAATAACCCAAATTTAGGAATCCTGGCTGCCATATCCCTATTTCGCAACCGATTCTGTCAAATTTGGTATCAACGACTAGCCAATCAGACAAACTACCGATTTCATATTAGAAAATGGCCAACATGTCAAAATTCAAGATTGCGGAAGCTATTGAAAATGGGCCTTGTTCGTTCTTGTTTGAATAGAAAAACGGAAAGTAGGCTTCGCTTCAACTCGCAGTAGCTCCTCAGCAGATGACCCGATTTGATTGGTTGCGGTCTTAAATTGTCGAGGGAGGTCTAGTTCTTTATAATAATTGTTGGTTTTGCAATGTGCTTTCAACTAGCATCCGGACTACAAAATCCCATGGAATTACTGAGATCATGGACTGTTTTTTATTTGAAATACCTCAAATTCTTGTGACTCGCTTTGTTTAAATCACGTTTCTTGGAAACCAGAAGGCAGACACCAGTTGGCACCCACTCCAAAGAGAGCTCAAGCTTGAGGCTTGATTTCCATCAAAAATAAATTTGGTGGCGCTGTTGATATTTTCTGAGAAAAAAGAACTAGGTATGCTCAAGCCAAAACAGGCTGCAAAGTTGGAACTGGAATGTTAGTTCGAAATGCACAAATGAACTGAAGACGTTTTTCTCTGTTTCAGTTCGATCCCGGACGACGGCTACTCGCGCCTCTATTCGCTCCTCTTCTTGGACCTCAGCTCGAACAACTTCGAAAAGCTCGGCGAGGACTGCTTCCGCCCCTGTCCGTCCATCAAGACGCTCTCCCTCTACTACAACGTGATAGAGAGCGTCCACCCGGACGCGCTCGCCTCCCTCACCGCCCTCGAGTCCCTCGACCTCAGCCACAACAAGATCGTCTTCTTGGACCCGACCAGCTTCCAGACCAACAAGAAGCTGAAATCCATCGACCTCAGCCACAACCACGTCCACTACATCAACGGCGTGTTCGCCTTCCTGCCCGAGCTCAACGAGCTCTTCCTGTCCGAGAACAACATCCTGGAGGTGCCGCAGGACTCCTTCACCGACTCGTCGTCGCTGACGGTCGTCTACCTGCAGCAGAACGCCATCCGGCGCATAGATCCGGAGGCGCTGACGACGCTCGTAGGCCTGGCCCAGCTGCATCTGAGTTCGAATTTTATCTCGGTGATCCCGCGAGATCTGTTCGCACACAACAAGAACCTCACGTCGCTGAGTTTGGACAGCAATTGGATAGTGGAGCTGGAGCCGGGGAGCTTCGACAAGAACGTGCAGCTGAGGGAAATCAGGCTGCATAATAATCGCATACAGGGTGAGTTTTTTCTTCTGGGCGAGAGGAGCGAGCGTTGTGCAGCGGATGCGAACGGTCGAGTCTGATGCCGGTGTGCTGGACCGGACGAATTTCAATACAGGCGGCACTCGTGCATATTATTTATTTTATGCTCGTGGAATAGATATGTTTCATGCTGAAGAAAATATGAATCAGTAGGTAGGAAAAAGCTCGTGAATATGACGTGAAGGGCGTAATATACCTACCGAGAAATGTTCGCAAGAGGGAATCAAAAATCAACTACAAATCATGTCTTTCAAGCACGCATCCTCAACTCCAGACTACAACAACTAACAAGTTCACTTGAAACAGTGATTGTTATTACCTGCATATTGTAATTAATGATTTAGACCCCGAGATAATTTTGTTGCGACACATTTAAATTTCATCTACAACTAATTTGTTCCACGTATTCAAGCAAGTGAATACAATATCGTCATTCTAAGCTTAATTGATTTTTTTCGATGTGCAAAAATCTCCCTAAAAGTATATCATACCTATATCAAGGCACTTCAGCCATCATAATACTTTCTCAACCTTGGTATATAATATGCTGTTTTCTACTACTAGCTTGCACAGCTGTAATTATCGACCAATATTCGACCCCAGAAGTCGTGTTCTTCGATCTCTACCTCGATTTCTACCTAGATCAATAATTTTTCATTATTGACCAAGGTTAATAATCAGTCGTATCACTATTGTTGCGAGTGGCGAGACTCTCGTGCATTCGAGAGCACACGCGGTTCTTCTAGACCGTTCGAACACAGTGTTACGAGTTGCGAAACCCTCGTGCAATTCTAGTGCATTCGAGAGTATACGTGTGGGCTCTGCACTGTTCCAAATTATATGGAACTAGCTTTTGCCAGAGCCACTAAGCGGCCCTTAAGCGAAACCTAGCCCTTGTTCGCGCTTCTCGTAGGGTCTCGTCTTTTTGTCTGCATTCGCAGTGTTGTTTTTTTTTCATTATTTCGCTGTTCTTTTTATTTTCGCCGTTTTGCTACAAAACTGGCAAGATCTTCCCTTTTTTTACGTTTGGGCATCGATAAAATACAGGGTGTCCCGAAATTAGGCCGCAATATTTCGCCTGCGTGTTTTACATCCAAAAATAGGAAGAAATGTTCCAAACAACATGGCTCTAAAAATGCTTCTTAAGGGAGCTACAGCTCCTTAAAGGTGGAAACCAGTAGAAGGTTCTTTCTACATATCTCCGAAACTAGCCGAGATAAAATAACGCAATGTGGTGTGACGTCGACATGTTCAACTGCCAACCTGATGTTGTGAACAGCATTGCCAAATTTCTATGAGGAGTGCCCCAAAGAGAGGGGGTGTGGGGTAAATGTAACCCTAACTTTTTTGTGCATGACTTTATCCAAATTTTGACAAGAGAACTTGAATGGACAGAGCCTTTTGCATAAAAAAGGTCTAATAAATGACTTTGAAGGAAACGTTGCCTGAAATTCCCCGAAATAAAGCTGAACACTCGAGTGCCGCAATCAGACGCAATATCCCAACAGTGCGTTCTAGGACTAAAAATAGGAAGAACTTTTCAACAAACCCGGATCATAAATGCGTCCTGGGGAAGCTAGAGCCTCCTAAAAAAAGGAACGTGGCCTGAATATCTCCGTAACTTGCCGAGATCAAATGACGAAATTTGGTATGGAGTCGTGATGTTAAGAGGTGGTGAATATGAATTATTTGCAAGCTCTCGATGAGTATACCGTTCCATTTTCAATTACAGAATATCAGCCAATTACTATTTTGAAAAAAAAAAACGATCGGTTCTTGCATCGAGCAATTTTGTTGAGGTCAGGTCGACTCTTTTACTGGAAGGCTAAATTCTGTAATTGAAAATGGAAGGGTATACTCATCGAGAACTTGCAGATATTCATTTTATTTATGGGTTCTGCAACGGAAGTGCGTTGGCTGCAGTTCAAGAGTACCGCAGGCGTTTTCCTCAACGCCGAGTACCGGATCGTGGGGTGTTTGTAAGCGTTCGCAGGAACCTAGTGGGTAACGGTAGTTTCTGGAGAGCTCGAGGACAAAGCAGGCCAGATGGTCATGATGTAGGGAACATCTTAAATCTCTTCAAAGAAGATCCCCGAAGAAGCATTCGGACCGTTGCCAGAATTGCCAATGTACCTCGGACAATAGTAATTACAATTCAGGCACCCTATGCAACAATTCATAGGAATTCATTCATTCAATTCATCACAAATTTTCCTTTTAGGTAGGAAGAACAGTGAGGAGACAGAACCTCCATGCATACCATTTTCAACGAGTCCAGCATTTGGATCAAGGAGATTCTCTTCCGAGGGTGCATTTTTGTCAGTGGATTGTCGACCATCCAAACATTGTCCCAAACATTTTGTGGAGCGATGAACGCATGTTCACAAGAGACGGCACATTCAATATCCATAATAACCACTTTTGGTCAGACCAAAATCCGCACGTGATACGCCGCATTCATTTCCAAGAGAGATTTGCCATCAATTTATGGGCCGGCATTGTCGGAGATCAATTAATTGGTCCAACTGAGCTTCCACCACGTCTGAATCCACAAAGTTTTCTTAACTTTCTACAGAACCAGCTAGATGATCTACTGGACGATCACTGGCGGCTCCACGGGGGGTACGACGGTACGGTTGTACCCCCTGTTGTAAATCAGGGGCGCCAGAAGTCAATTTTGAAAAAAAATCCACGAGTAGTACCGATGGATACTTTTTGTGAAAAATAATTAACGCGATAAAAGCTTGTCAATGAAATTGGTTTCTATGGAAATTCGCTTTGGGCGTCGCGCGATAGAATCTTTGAACTATTCTCATAACGTATGTGGAGGTGGAAAGAAGTTCTACTCACAACCACCCTAATAATTAATCATTACTGGCTTTTAAAAAAGTTGGAAAATAAACCATTACCTCGACCATTACGAACTATCGGCTCGCGGCGCGCTGTGCAGCTACCTTGGCTCTTGTCTGTAATGAACCTCTTTCCGTCTCGGTATGTACTATTACTCACAACCAATATGGTAATTGATTCATAACATACTATGTAAGAGGGCGGGAAGTAGCTCATTACCTACTCCGCGGGAAAAAGAAGAAATGGTAGCTTTAGAAAATAAATTCCAGAATAATGCATCCAACCAAACAATGAGGTGGTAAATACGTATTCCTGAGCCAAGTTTCAGAAAAATTGATTCGCCGATCTGGAAGTCATGGCAAAAAAAAACTTTCTAATTTCAATTTTTGAACACCATGATACTTTAAGCTACGCAGGTACATGGTTATGAGATGAGTAAAATAGTAAATATATGTACTCCCAACAGTAAATAGGTAGTAGATCATTACTGCTGAGGGCTAGAGGCTCCAGGCTCCGCCAAAACCAAAAGTTGGTCTACGATGACTGGAGAATGACTAAATACCCTGTTAGTAATGACAGTAAAGACAGATAGGTGTAAATCCATGAAAATCGAAGATTGCATCGTAATGTTTAGTTTTGTAGAATAGATACGTAGAGAAGAGTTCAATTTATACTATTAAAACCAATCTGTTGTCATGATCGTTTTTCTTTGAAAACTGCTTCTGAATCAACTACATAGAGGAAGTTCTAGTGAAGTCACTCACGTAGTACTCACGGGAGAGGGATGAAGGGGATAATTTTCCCTTCAAGACTTCGACCAACAGGAAAAAATCTGATACATTTATCCCCCAAAGACTTCATGCGCAATACAAAAAAAAATGTATGATGTCCCCTGACGTCCACACCTATCCCCTGGCGAAATTTTCAAAGAGCTGACCAAGGCTCCAAGGCGGCCAAGGCTCTATATTATCATTTGATTGATTGCTTGATACCTACTGGACAGAATTTAGGTCATGTTTTTCAAATAGTTTTGCACTTTTGAGTTTTGACTGAACCTCGAAGGAAAAAAAACAAAATGAATTAGGGAGGCTTTCCTTTTTTCTGCTTATTATTGTCAATATTATTATTATTATACCCGAAAATTTTCGCCTGCGGCGCTAGTTTTTACTGGCTGCGATCGCCCAGTACAGACTATAATATACACAAAACTTCATCGATCCCCCCCCCCCCATTTGTCTATAAATCTGGGTACGCCACTGGAGAGAAGCATGGAGCTTATTTTGATCGTAGCCCACACCTTAAGGGCGCCTGGTCGGTGGACCGTACCCCCTGTTCGAAAATGCTGGAGCCGCCAGTGTGGACGATGTACCACTGAACACCCGTTTAGCGATGTACTTTCAGCATGACGGAGCCCCTCAGAAATTGGCTTGAGAACGGTTTCCTGGGAGGTGGATAGGGAGAGGTGGTAGCACACCCTGGCCACCTCGATCACCCGACGTAAGTCCCCTCGATTATTATTGTTGGGGACGAATGAAGGACCTCGTCTATGCCGTTGAAGTCAATTCTCGAGAGGTTCTGCAGCAGAGAATCCATAAACGAAATTCGGGAGCAACCGTTCGAAATTTTGCGTTCTTCCCGGGCAATCAGGCGACGATCGGTTCTTTGCATTGAACAAAACGGAAATTTGTTCGAACAATTACTGTAAACTTTTCAAATAAATCTCTTTTCCACCAAAGTACATCATGAAGGTTCTCACAATTTGCTAAAAATGATTACCCCAAGGCTCCCCTCCTTTGGACGCCCCTGATGAAAATTTGGGAATCGTGTTGAAAGATTCAGCTTGAGCTCTTAACACCACGACCCCATACCAAATTTCGTCATTTGATCTTGGCAAGTTACGGAGATATTCAGGCCACGTTCCTTTTTTTAGGGGGCTCTAGCTCCCTCAGGACGCATTTATGACCCGGGTTTGTTGAAAAGTTCTTCCTATTTTTAGTCCTAGAACGCACTGTTGGGGGATATTGCGTCTGATTGCGGCACTCGAGTATTCAGCTTTATTTCGGGGAATTTCAGGCAACGTTTCCTTTAAAGTCATTTATCTCGAGAACGGTGCGTCCTATCGAAATGAGCCAGGAGGATCTTTTTTATGCAGAAGGCTCTGTCCATTCAAGTTCTCTTGTCAAAATTTGGATAAAGTCATGCACAAAAAAGTCAGGGTTACATTTACCCCACACCCTCTCTCTTTGGGGCACTCCTTATAGAAATTTGGCAATGCTGTTCACAACATCAGGTTGGCAGTCAAACATGTCGACGTCACACCAAATTGCGTTATTCTATCTCGGCTAGTTTCGGAGATATGTAGAAAGAACCTTCTACCGGTTTCCACCTTTAAGGCGCTGTAGCTCTTTTAGGAAGCATTTTTAGAGCCATGTTGTTTGGAACATTTCTTCCTCTTTTTGGACGTAGAGCACGCAGGCGAAATATTGCGGCCTAATTTCGGGTCACCCTGTATAAATCACATAAACTTTTCATCAACAACTGTTGGGAAACAGGCGTTCGAAATCACGACGGATCTTGCTTTATATTCCTCCACCAGTGGGTAGCCCCACCCAGACCAAAAAGGTTTCGAATGGTCCACAATGTTTCAGTATATTCCGCAACATTTTAGAGAGTTCTGAAATGTTCCACAATGATCTGGAATGTTCCGGGATGTTTTCGAACGTTCCAGACTATTCTTGAATAAATGCGGATGGCGGAATGCGGATCCACAATATCCGCAATTCCCGTCCTCACACTAGCGGAAATTTTCTGTCGTTCTGTTCAGCTTTGGGTTGATTTTGTTGTCAAAGTGACTTCACCAGTCAAAGAAGTGACTTCACCTATCTGTGAAAGTCACTGTCAATCGTTGTGCTCCAGACAATGACAAAATGACAGGTGAAATGACAAAATTGCGACAGGATGTTTGTTATCCGCGAATCTTCCTGTCCGTCAAATTCAAATATTGCGGAATCCGCCAATAATTCCCGCCAAAACTTTGGACCAATCAGAATGGACCCACAAAATAAACATCCGCATTCCGCCACTGTGGAGATTCACCTTAATCCAGAATATACCGGAACATTCTGGAATGTTGTAGAATGATCTCGAATACTGTTACGTCAAAATGTCACGACTGCACCGGCAGCTCGCTGGGTTTGGGAGCAGGATCGTGGGTTCCGTGAGATGTTGAGTTAATTTATTCAAGGCGCCAATCGGGTCTTTTTGTGTAATTCTTTGGGGCACCCGATTACCCTTCAAAGCCACGGTAGGCACACATGAAGCGCGACAAGTAGTTCCACCTGACGGGGAGTAGGTCTAATGTAGCTCGCAAATCTGGCGTAAGCTGTCAACTAGGAAATGTCATCAAATTTTGAGGTTAACGGTATAATTTTATTTCGGCGTGAATATTTACAATTTAAAAGAAATAATTGCACGGAGCAAGAGCGCTAATGGAGGTCCGGGCCCTCTGACAGGTAAACTATTCTGTTCGGCGTGAAGGCGCTATTGCCAAGCGACAGTTGCAGGTCTGGTCGATGGCAGGTTGTCCACCGGAGAGGGCGAATGTCGCCGGTCACGGTTCGGCAAAATGTGAAATAGCGAAAAAAATTGTCCACCAAATCTAACACCGTAGCTTGATTCTTTATTATTTTCTGATCCAGTAAAACCCAATTTCAAAATAATTCATCGGTGAATTTGTCCTGTGGACAATTTAATTGTTTTTTTTAATTTTAGTGAGTTTTTCTCATGTTCATTCTTTGAGGCCCATGTGCAACTTGACGTTAAAATATAGTGGTTGGTGCCAAATTGTTCCTTAGACCATGATGAGCAAGAATCGCGATGGTGGACATCTGAGACTCACGACTGCGCAGCCGGAGGGGGGAGAGGGCAGAGAACGTGCTGAAGAAGAGATAACATTTTTTTAACTCATGAACCGAAAGAGGTAGAATTATCAAATATGGCATACATGCTCACTATTTTACGCCAATGAAGTTGCAGCAAACAGTTTTCGAAAATATCGAAACGTTTCAGAGAAATCTTGATGAACTTATTCTTCTTCTGAGAATGTTATCAATAAAATCCAAATTATTGACGAATTTGAAAGATAAAAAGGTACAACTTACCCAAGTTAGGTTAGTGCTCGGGTTAGTGGCTGCTTTGGCGAGAAAAATGGTCATTTTGGTGTCTCACGTGAATCTGCACAAGACTAGTGTCACATGATGGCTCATTATGAACCGGCAACGGACGGCTTTTATCATCAAATGTATTAGTTTTTGAAGTCACCTACCAAAACTGTTGAATACAAGTTAAAAGGTTATCTGTTGGGAGTTATTTGAACTAAAGAGTGCTCATTTTCCACGAAAAAATCCATCAAAAACGAATTCCTGATAGACATAACAAAGCTCTTCGGGGAGACCAATGGCCAAGAGTGACCGAAAAAGTCACGTAGGTAGGTGAATAATGGGGTCTTATTTCCTGAAATAGAAGACCAAGGGATTTCCACCAATATGCATATATTTCCAACATCTCTAGCTGCCAAAAATATTATTGTGTAGTTTTTTTTGTATGTTTTCAACAGTAAAATTTTCAAAAAAAAAAAGTTCAATTGAGATCTCTCTGGAACGGTTCAGTATTCTCAAAAATGGTTTACTGCGTTATCAATGGCGTAAAATAGCGAGCTCGTATGCGATATTTCATAATTCCGACACTTGTAACTCAGTAACCGTACGTCTGAATCCATATTGGTTGGTGTCATTTGATCATGATTTTTTTGCACTTTAACATATCAACTTCATTTTCCTTCAATTTTCCAGGAAAAAGATACAGACGAAAAACTGTTATACACGTTTGAGGCTTACATTTCAAAACGCGCGAAAAACAAACATTTTTTCGAATTCCTGTTACTCTTACACAATCAGTTGCTTACGCCTCTTGAAAAACTTCATCTGACCAAAACACTATCGACGGACATGCATGAAATTACTAAACTCGCCAAGGGAAAACCTGACATCTGCCTAAAACAACCAAAAATCAACATCATGTATACAATTCCCTTTCCACTTGTCCGGTGTCAGTGGAACAAATTCCCTGTCTACTTTTCAACCAATAGCTGTCACCCAGGCGACGGCTTGCCGGCGCCGGTGACAGCTAGTCAACTCATAGAAACCGCTGACGGCAACCGAACGACCTGCCGACAAAATTTGTGAAAACCAGTCGTCGGATTTTGCCGGGGTATTTTAAAAAAAAATTTCGCAAACGAACCGCATTCCAAGTTGGGGGTGAGAATTTTCCAAAATTTTTGCTAAATTTGTCAAGATTTTTTGAAATTTCATAATTTATCTAAAATTTTACAAGGAAATCGATGATCGAATAATCCGTTCCAAATACCTTGCGACCTTTTCGCGGCGAAAACTCGGTTTTTCGGGGAGAATTTCAAGAAATTTGGTGTGAAATACCGACCGGGGGTTTCGGGGACCTAGTGTCGTCCGGTGCGGGCCATGCGGTGGCGTTTTTCTTGAAATTTCGCCGTATAATTGATCAAATTCGACCACGGCACAGCCAAAGTGACAGGAACGTCAATTGACGCTCTGTGTTTTGGGAAACTCAACACTTCGGGGCATTTGAACAGTGTTTTTGGAGGAAATGTACTGTGTCAGCGTGCAAAATTGAATTGTGGTCTCGAGGAGACTTTTTAGGCGTCCACCAGATACCACAAACCCAACATTTCTTCAAAATTCGTCGGCATTTCGGTTCAAAAATACCTGGCCGGGCCAGACGTTGACGGCGTATTCCACAAAAACAGACAAGTTATGGGGACAGAACACGCCTGGGGGGTACTCACCATTCATTTGCAATTTCCAGCGACTTCAGAAAAAGGCCTTTTCGCTCCTCCAGAGCACATTTCATGTCGGCTACAGGGGTTCCTTGTCGCGACTTGTTTTCTACGGAATCCATTATAATTCCATCGGAACTTCTGGTCAGACCTTCAGAAAGGGTCCGTGTTTTGATGTGCGTCCTTGTTTTGGAGTTTTTCTTGTCAAATTTTCCAAAATTTCACTACAAAGATCGGCAATATTATTGAGCGTCGCAGTTGTGTTTTGCCATTTGCAAATGTCAATGTAATGTCACATCACTTCTTTGAGGCAATTTTTCGCGGACTCTTTAGGTATGTTCCGATATTCAAATCGGTTAACCAGCCGGTCGACCACTTTTTCAATGAGTGACTTTTGATATCGGAACGACAGTTGACGTTTGGGTTAACCAGCACTGACCGGCCTCCGAAGCTGGTCGTTGTGGTTGACAGCTGGTGAACCTTTTTCAGGCAGCCGGTCGTTCCAGTAAACAGTTTTCAGGCGGTTGGTCGACCTGAACGAAGATCGGAACGTACCTTGAGTGTCATTTTTCGCGAGTGCTCTTAAATACGTTGGAATGATGCTGACAGTTAAGGACGTTTTCGCGAGTAAATGTAATGATGAAAGCGGGAATCGTTACATGACATTTTTCTATCATCATTGCCACAAGATCCGATTGGGATTTTGAACCTATGCCAACTAGAAATAGACAGTCAAAATGCATCTGTCAAATTTCGATTTTTGACGTTTCGAGAGGCCGCCATATTGAACTCTTGCATTTTTCAACCTATCCGATTGGGATCTAGAACCTTTACTCACTTGGGGTGGACAACCGAGATGCATCTGTCAAATGTGATATTTTGACAGTTCTAGGGCCGCCGTATTGAACTTTTGCAATTTTAAACCGATGCGATTGGGATTTTACACCCATATCCACTTGAGGTTGACAATCAAATGCATCTGTGTGATTTTGATTTTTGACGTTTCAAGAGGCCGCCATATTGTACTTTTACATTTTTCAACCGATCCGATTGGGATTTTGAACCTCTATAAGAACTTAAAATAGGCAATCTGAATATATCTGTCAAATTTGTCATTTTGACAGTTCTAAGGCCGCCACCATATTGAACTTTTGCATTTTCAACCGATCCGATTGGGATTTTCAACATAAGAGGTACCCCCCGCTTGAGGTAGACAATCGAGGTGTATCTATCAAACTTGACGTTTTGACAGTTCCAAAAGGCTGTCATATCGAACTTTCGCATTTTTCAACCAATTCGGTTGGGATTTAAAACCTATAACTACTTGAGACGGACAACCAAAATGCATCTGTAAAACTCTGATTATTGACGTTTCAAGAGGCCGCCATTTTGAACTTTCGCATTTTTTGACCTATCCGATTGGGATTTAGTACCTATACTTGCTTTGGTTAGGCAGTCAAAATGCGTCTGTCAAATGTCGATTTTTGAAGTTTCTAGAGGTCGCTATAATTAATTTTAGCATTTTTCAACCGATCTGATTGGTATTTTGAACCCTTAGCCACTCGAGATATTGGCAATCAAAATGCATCTGTCAAATTTGGATTTTTGACGTTTCAAGAAGCCGACGTTTCAACAGGCCGCCATATTGAACTTTTGCATTTTTTAACCGATCTGATTGGTATTTTCAACCCATAACCACTTGAGATTAGCAATCAAAATGCATCTGTCAAATATGGGTTTTTGACGTTTCAACAGGCCGACGTTCAACAGGCCGCTATATTGAACTTTTGCATTTTTCAACCGATCTGATTGGTATTTTCAACCCATAACAACTTGAGATTGGCGATCAAAATGCATCTGTCAAATTTTGATTTTTGACGTTCCAAGAAGCCGACGTTTCAACAGGCCGCCATATTGAGCTTATGCATTTTCCAACCGATCTTATTGAGATTCTAAACCTACACCCACTCGAGGTTGGCAATCAAAATGCGTCTGTCAAATTTTGGTTTTTGACGTTTCAAGAGGCCGCCATATTGAACTTTTGCATTTTTCATCCGATCTCATTAGGACTTCAAACCTATACCCACTTGGAGGTTGACGATCGAAATGCAGCTGTCTAATTCTCATTTCTGACGTTTCAAGAGGCCGCCATATTGAATTTTTACATTTCTCAACTGATCTGATTGAGATTTTGAACCCATAGCCACTTGAGATTGGCGATTAAAACGCATCTGTCACATTTTGATTTTTGACGTTCCAAGAGGCCGCCATATTGAATTTCTGCATTGTTTAACCGATCTGATTGATATTTCAAGCATTTACCTACTTGAAGTAGACAATTGAGATGCATCTGTCAAATTTGCCATTTTGACATTTCCAAGGCTGTCATATTTAACTATTGTTTTTTTTTAACAGATCATATTGAGATTTCAACAAATACTTAGTCAAGATGGACAATCAAAATGCATTCGTCAAATTCGACATTTTAGCAGTTTAAAGCCGCAGTATTGAACTCTGGCTTTTTTCAACCGAATCCATTTAGTTTCCAAACCTAGACTTGGTTCAGATGAACAATTGAAACGTGACTATGAAATTTTGAATTTTGCACATATTTTCATTTCATCTCAATTTCTCTTACAAATATTTAGAATGGCTCCTAAATAATACGAATACACAGTTCTGATTTTTCTTCCACTACACGGTGTCTTCCACGACAGTACCTTCTTCACCGTTTAGGTTTCCATAAAACATTTCGTCGCTTTCATTTTCAAAGCTTCATCATGTTTCCAGTATTTTCAGTAGTTACCTTGAACAAAAGTAGAAATACATATATTTATTAACAGAGTAATGGTGTCTCAATTTTCTCCAACAACTCTCCACTGACCAGACACTACTCTCAGTGACATGCGTTTCGGCACGGTGTGACGCCGGTGACAGCTAGTCCCAGTGTTAAATAGCATTGATTGCGTCACGTTGGATTGTTCGAGCGTTTTTTCCTCGGCTTTTTTCCGAAAAAATATGGTACAAAATTATGAATTTTGTTCCGGACTTTTCAATCACCCTGTAGGTATAGTATCCCTGCACAGGACTGCAAGTCTTGTTGCTGAAATCTAAAAATTCCGCTTGCGACAGGCAATTTGCGTCTAGCGATCATTGTAGACTTAGCATCGTGCAGAGTCAGATTTACAACAGGAACTCGACAATAAAGAGCAGCAGAGCTCTGGTATACGCTGTGGTACTCACGATTATTATTCGGTGTTCACTTTTGTATTTGTTGTACTAAAACACACACTTTGTTCCAACACTTTTGTTTCCTCTACATTATAATAACCGCAGCCATTTAAGCAAATTGTCGCATCATATTATTTTAACAACTACTACTGTTCAAGTCATAATTCAAACTATGAAAAGGCTTTTTGTTCTCCAGCAGAATTGTATATGCAGCTCCTAAGTAGTTAGTGCACACGTGCTATCTGCGTAGGGGTAGTACTAGATATTCTCTCTGCGCTACCAGCGCAACATAAAGCTGTGAGTATAAATCGTCAAATTCTTAATGAATAAAGTTCATTCAGTTGGTGCTCAGGGCTACATTACTGTAATTGAAATGGCTCGGGCTAAAACGGACTTCCGCGGTCGTAAATTTAGACCACTATTTGTCTCAAAACGCATAATAGTGCATACACCTACTGGTAAATACATGCACATGCGAGCTGAAACCGTAAGCAACTTGTACAAAAGCTGAAACTTTCCAGGACAACTTTATGCATTCTCGCGTAGATCTCTATACTTTGAAAACAAGCTTTCCTCGCGCGCTCCATCTAGATTGAGAAATGGCAATCGGGCTTTCTTTATACCCTGCGCCTCACACACAGGTTGTTGAAGCCAAATTTCACAAAGGAATCCTTGGCTGTACTGTAAGTACCACACGACATACGTAGTCGTGAACGTTTCAAATTGATCAAATTTTAAACTTTGTTCGGCAACATCGTAAATCTTCGTTCCTTGCTCTTATTGCCAATAGAAGCAGATTACCTTTCGCAGAAATGATGGTCCATTTTGTGGTTTTGTTTGTGTGTTATTGTTTGTTTCGACAAGAAAATAAGAGAACGGGAATGACGGAACATTGAAGTGGCGTTTATTTTTCTATAAGTTGTGCGTGATTTAGTGTGTCTGTCATATAAAAATAGCTGCCTCGCGCGCATATAGTGTTTTCATCCTAGGGAGTTGTATTCTTTTATCTTTTGGACGTTGATGGAGTTTTGTTGGCGGTGTTTTGATAATGACATTTATTAATGGTGAGATTTATTCGAACGTGTATAAATTGAATGGGGAAAAAGCGACGTTCTTTCGTTCGCCCGCAGTTGTTTTTGGAGTGAGCGAGCACAGCCAAAGATTTAATAAATAGTCCGCAGTCACTCCGTTATTCTGACTCGAAAAACGCGCTTAATCTTGAAGGAAGCTCATTGGTGCAGCGCTGTATAACTTGAATGCAGATAAGAGTATCTGTTCATGATATATTTGCAACAATACTGGTAGTCCAGGAATTTCACCAAACATAGCTAGTAAAAATCGTTGTGTCGTGTCACCCCAAAACTTTCCCGACTAATATCCATGAAACCTATTAGGTAAGCATTTCCATCTACGTCACAGCAGTGTTGCCAACTGTTCAGAATTGCCCGCCAAATTTGAACCAAATAATGTTCGGGGACAACCGAACTACAGGGCGCTTATGGAGTTCCAGTATCCGCATTTTTTTCCACGGCTACCTTTTTGAGTTTGAGTTCGAAACTTTTGTAATAAGTTCAAAGCAATGTCCTTAATGCGCCTGCAAAATAAATTCTGGTGGAAAAGTGTGTTTTTTTGTGAAAAAGCAAGCCAAACATGTTAGGTTACCTGCACAGGGTAGTGGTGAAAATTCATATTTTCCGACGAAATTGGGCCTGGACTATGCCACAAAACTTCACCTGAATGTTGGAGGTTTACATTCCTGGCATTGCTGGAGTGATATGACTTGTGAGGGGCTAGGTATGTACCTCTTCGGTTCGTGCTTCCCAATCACCCAAATACTTGAGGCCCAGCTTTTACTGCTGGATTAAAGAAACAAACAATAGTTTTAGTTTATATTTTATATTTTAAAAATGCACGAATGTCTTTACTTCGGTTGTAGAATATGGACAGAGGTAAAACATGGAAGTTTAACTCGAACAGCGACTAACAGGTCGGCGACTAAAGATGTCTTCGGTCACCCGAGCCCTCTTAGACAGAAATTTTACACCTGATTTAACGATGTTGAATTTTCAATTACAACTTGATTGTGTCAAGATACATTTCTTGAAAATACGGATATTTATTGTTCTATTGAAGATTCTAGGTTCCAAATTGTGGTCGACGTAGCAATTCCTCAGTCCGTAGATTTTCCCATTTTCAGATTGCCGAAGGCCACAATTCTTGACACATCAGATACTTTCTAAAACTAGAGAGGCTTAGCAACAGATAATTTTGTGCAAACATCATAACTGTATTGCAGCAATTTAGTTACCCATCCTAATCGTTATCGGTACAACCTTCGTATATTTTTTCAAGTGTATTGCTTCCTTCTTCTTTTCCATTTCTTGGTGCTTTGGGATACTTTCAGTGATACTTCGTACTTCCACGAGCCCAGCGTTTCGAAAAAACCATGAATTTCTCATTGTTTCTTAAAAAAAAAGATTGAACTACTCCAACCTAACTCTCACGTCCATTGAGCCCTCTACATCTCTAGCCATGTTTTCTTCATTGCTTTCACAAGCCTGGATGTTTGAATTGACAATAATTTCCATTTTCTACTTCACTGTAGTTGTGATATTCGCTGTGATATAAGCACATGTGAACCAGATGGGATCGGCTCCGAGTATCTTCTGATGACCAAATCGTACATCGTACATCGTACACCTCAATGTGATCGGTGAAGGAACCAAACGAACGGGAATCAAAATTTGTGAAAACCAGACGAAGGATTTTAGCGGGGTATTTTTTTCTTAATTTTCGCAAACGAACCGCATCTCAAGTTGAGGGTGAGAATTTTCCAAAATTTTTGCCGAATTTGAGGAGATTTTTCGAAAATTCTTAATTCATCCAAAATTTTACAAGGGAACTGAAGTTTGGATAATTATTTCCAGATTTCTTGATACGGATTGCGGCGAAAACTCGGCTTTTCGGGCAGAATTTCGAAAATTTTGGTGTGAAATGCCGACCGGGGGCTTTCGGGAACCCACTGTCATCTGGTGCGCGCCATTCGGCGTGGCTTTTCTCGAAATTCAGCCGTATAATTGATCAAATTCGACCGCGGCACGGCCAAAGTGACAGGAACGTCAATTATTGACGCTCTGGGTTTTGGGAAACTCAACACTTCAACAATCTTGAATTTTCAGTTGATGGCTTCATCGCGTCAAGATACATTGCTTAATGAATCCTGAAATTTCTTCTTATAAGCAGGATTTGAGGTATAATTGTGGTCAACTTAGAAATTCCTTGGTCGCTGGATTTTCCCATTGCGAGATCGCCACAGGTCACAGTTTTTGCCACAGCCATTACTTTCTGAAATCAGAAGGGCGCTTAGTAATGGATAATTTGTAAAATCATCTCACATTTATTCTGTATTCCAACAATTTAGTCAGCTTTTAACCTTATCGGCAGGATAATAAACTGGTATATTTTCTCATCCCCAGATGTCTTTGAGTCGCATTTCTTGGCACTTTGAGATACTTCCTGGGATGATCTTTCCTTCCAAGAGTCCAGTTTTCCGAAAAAGCCACGGATTTCTTTTTTTTCGACAACAAAGATTCGAGCACTTCACCAAACTTTCTTGTTTATTGAGCTATCTAGGTCGATAGACTTCCAACTGTGGGTATTGATCGAAACTCCGTAGTTTTGTGAATAATTATCACGCACAAACTTGCTTCCTAAGTTATCCAAAATCTCAAAAAAGTATACTTCTTTCCCAATCATAACAACGCGGGTTGTTCTCGAATACTTTTTTGAGGTTATAAATCCAACTAGGTTGGCAACACTGACAAGCTCCTGACGTCATGTGGAAATGCCTAATTGAAATAGTCAAAAAATCATCTCTTGCTTGAAAAAAAGTGGTTCTCATACAATTTTTTGCTATATGATTAGCTCATCCTCACCTGTTCAACGTGTCAAAAGCACACATCTCTGTGACGTGTAATATTCAATATACAGGGTGAAAATTAAATTATAAATATTGAAAAGATTTTATTCCGATGAAATAATTCTCGAGAAAAACAGTCTACCGTTATTTAGCAGCCTTATAGTCTCCTATTGTGAAAAATGTACTCCTGCATAGCTGCTGGTATTCTACGTACAGGGTGAAATCAATTTTTTTTTCAATGCTTCTCATTTTCATCGAATCAATCCAGACAAAAACCATTTTCAGGTCTATTACAAGCCTATAATCTCTCATTCAAGATGAAAAAATGTCACATTCCTCGAACTGCCAAAACCTACAGGGTTGAACATACTTAATTTGTTTTATTTCTTCCTGGGTTAAATTAATTGAGATGATAATCTTATCTGGCTCAATGGAAACCTCAGAGTCATATAAAAAATTCAAATTTCCACTATCACTCCGACTTAATGTATAAGATGAATTATATTTTGTTTCCACTTTGTGCGAGGAGTTGCTAAGGAAATAGATTCTCCAGATACAAAATCATTCGCGTGAAGAAAGATACGCATACTCCCTCTGAAACGTCGTTTTTTGTAATAAGCTCTGACAATGTTTACTTGATTTTCATGTATTCATGATTCATTTCATCATGTATTCCGTGTCAAAAATACAGCGTCTTTTCATGTGGAAATTCAATTTGAATCACCCTTTAAAACGCAGCGCCGGATCTAGGGGGGTGCAAACCAGGGCATATGCTCCGGGCGGCAAAATGAAAGGGCGGCAAAAATACCTAGGTCTAATTTAATATCAATAATAAAAAATTGATAGGAGCATTATTTTGCTCTTCATCTATTTGTGGAAGTATTCGAATAGAATTCCCAAAAACAATCATAGATGAGAGACAGTCGACAGTGGCGTATGACGTATCAACCCAATTTGGCGCCTAAAGCAAAGCCGAAGCAAAATTGCGCCTGCATGAAAGAATTGAAACCGGAAAACTGGAATGTTCCAATTTATTATCTTGATGTTAATAAACAAATCAACTGGCCATAGCACACTGCTCAACGATCGATTACGCAAAGACAAAAAACTACCACCCAGTGTCAAGTATGGAGAAAAAGGGAGAAGAGCAACGTAATTGTTAGGGGGGTATTCTGCTAAAATAGTCCCTCTAAAATCCGAGTAATTTTCAACTGCGGCACTACTAGGGGCCCTCTTGGCGCCAGACCGCCCTTCGCTTCTCGCATATCGATGGGGGCCCCAAAATTGGGATTTGCACCCCCTGTAAAAAAGCCTAGACTGTTAAAACGTTCTCCAGCTCTTCATATCTCCTCTTCATCTATACCCTCAAGTCCTGCCTGAGTATTGCACGAACGGGTGATGTCTCTAATACTTCGCTCGCACAATAGATCGAAAAAAGAATAACATCGTGCAGTTGGCACCTACAAGGTTACAAGAATTACCCGTGAACCGCTCGTAATAGTATTTACATACCGAGGTGGGAAGGGTCTCATTACAGCCAAGGAACTCAATATATTACCGAGGCGCGCCGAGGTGAAATAAAATCCCGTAGGCCAGCGTCGGACTGGCAAATCTTGGCCTACCGGGCAAAGAATGGAAGTGGCCTCGAAACCGAAGGGGAAGTCAGAGGAGCCTGCTCCCCGTTAGCGCCGCAGGCGACTTTTTTTATTGATAATAGTAATAATAATGCTAATAACAAAAAAAAAGACGCTGACCAAATTGTCTATAGATTTTTCCAAGCTCAAAACTTTTGCCTGACACTACGATAAAGAAAACATCGGAGGAAATTTTTTTAAATATTGTTACGTATTTCGCGTACGAGTTCGAATATAATAGAGACGATCGTTCTAAAACACACACTGTTCATTTCTGCATACTACAATAAATACACGCCAACAATTATTAACTCAGGAATATCGCTGTGATTACTACTCGCTTTTAAACCGCTCGCTACCACTTCGCATTCCAATTCATTACTGCTCGTGAGGCGACGATTGATGCCTTATATAGGTCCGACTGATTCATCTCGAATGTTCCATGCATTCTCCAGCAGTCTCCACAGTGACCCGACATACGGTTCCCATACGACTTCCGAAAAATCTTGCACATTACCCGTATAATTCTGCCGTGCTCTAGAACCGGCGCCTCCGCCAAAATGGACAGATGTAGCTTGACCCGCTGTTGAAGTCTTTATACAGTTTGTAGCGCTCACCCCCCTATTAACCCATCTACGTTGTGTAATTTAACCCTTTGTTTCCCGTGAATTAGTTCACCCCTTTCTTTTGTTGACAAACCTTGGTTCTACCTACGAGAGGACCAAATTAATCTATTTCCTACATAGAAACAAACAATTCAAATCACACGTTCCTTTATTTTATTTTATTAAATTTGAACAAACATAAGCCTTTTGCTTTTACTGAATCTCATTGTCTGATTCTTCATTTCACTGCTTAATTAAACTAGATTTGTAACCAATACAACTTAATTCCTGGAATACGTCATGGCCTTCTTTAGCAATAGTTTACACAATTTCAATTACATCCCAAACAGCGTGGCAAAATCATTATTCGTGGAGTTCCCCTGTTAAAGGGTTATTAATCGAAAGAGTTAAATTGGAATGTTTATAACTGCAATAATTCCCAGTTTTGTCGGTTCCCAATTATTGTCATAATGTCGTCAGTTCAATACCATGCGTTTCAACTCGAAATTTAGTTGATGGTTTATTTACAGGAAAGATGGGCATGAATTAACCCTTTGGGTCATTGTTTGGTAAAGTCCTTTCAATAGACTTTTCGGAGAGAACTTTCTTTCAGATCAGGTATCGGTATCAGGTAGCTTCAAATGACTTGGCTTTTCAGATTTTGTGTGGGGAATTTCTCGCTTTGCATTTCCTAATTTCCGCAATTTTCCGCTCTTATTTTCTACCGCTTCGCGATGGTTGCAGCCAGGTGCCAGAGATTGATTGCCACGAATATCTTTCCAGACGATTCGGGTTAACTCTATCCTGTCGTTAACTGCCTGTTGATTAACCCTTTGGGTCAGGTAATTGTTGCTTTGGTTTAGCCTTAGTTCATGGTGACATCTCACCCGGTTCTTTGTGAAGACAGCGTCAGTTTAGTAGGCTCCGGACATCACTTGGAGTTTGCTGGTTTATTCCGCAATGCCGCACCTGACTTTAACCCTTTCTTATTCGCGTCTAACTCTCACTTCTAATTCTTCTGAGCTTAGAATTTTAACGCACTGACTAAAGCTTATATCTGAAAGGGTTAACCGCATAGAGAAGAAAAGCCACGTCAACTTGAAGCACCTTCACGGGTGGGAAAGCCCAGGTAATTTACTTCTTGAAATTCGATTAAATCTGACATTACAACTGTACTTGAGTTCCAACAGCTGAACATTCATAATAAAGATTGTACCCCAGTTAATTGAAGTACGACTTTGACTTCACAATGATCTTTGCTAATAAACTTCTGAATACCTGCTACCTCAATTTAGGGTCAAATAAATCAAATCAGTAATTACTTGCCTTTCTAACTTCAACGATCGATCACACTCAAAGTCACAATCACTAAACCATTAACAGCTTGATCAACAAATAATATAACAATAATAGCAGGAGCGCAAAGCAAGGTGTCTTCACTGCGTCCCATTCGCATACCAACCATCCCTTGCGTCTTTTTCTCGGCTTCCTTAAGCCATGCATCTTCCCCTCCTACTCTCTGAATTTCACCAGCTGCAGCTACGCTCTTATGCTTGAGTCAACTATTTTAATTTTAGGCTAGGCCGATCACCACAAGTTGCAAGGGAAAAAGCCTACACGCGCGCTCTGGAACACATCAGAACGCTCCGCACTAAGGTCTAACGGGAAGAGTCTAGAAAGATCGCGTGTTATCCAGAATCGCCGCTCGTAACATTATTCTAACATTAGTCCAGGAATTACAAAAATAACAGGGAACAAAAATGTAACCCAGCCGGATTTTTGCATATAAGCTCATCAACAATTTTGATTTCGAAGATACTGATCTACTTGCGAATTTGTCGATGATTTCTGCATGTGGCTAAAGATGTGAATTCTACATAGACGGTAAAGAAAGAGCACGACTAGATGGCAGATAAAACAAACCAACTGCGGGAGCAGCGGCAGGGCCGTCTTATCCATAAGGCAGAGTATACTGAGTGCCTAGGGCTTACTACGAGCTATCCTCCTCGATTTATTTTAATTTTTTGCACTCAAGAAAACCATTTTTTTGTTCAATACACTTATCAGCTATTGAGAAAAAATATTACAATAACGAGCTTTCAAGGGCCTACGAATTATCGTCTTCAATTTATTTTAACTTTTTCGAACTCAAGAATAAAAATATGTTTTCCATTATATCCGGCTATTAAGAAAATATCACAATAAAAAGTTACTGTGATGTAGTTCACTAAAAAACTACATGAGATTATTTATAATAATCGCTTGTGTTTTATTCAGTGTAACACACATTGTCAGGGGGGGGGGTCGAGGGGCCAAAAGACTCTCTAAAATTCAGAAAATTTTCAGCTGCGGCGCTTTATTCCTTGATACTAGCTTGTCCTTATCCAGCCGCAAAGACGCAATCATCAGTGAAAACGTTATGATATCCTATTTCGATGGATTGGCAAAAAAATATAAAGTCTTCGACGCTTTGGACGGCTTATTCCATATGCTGCGAAAGAACCATAAATATAAAAGAGAATATCCACAATACTGGATTTGCCAGGCTTCAGTTCTATTTGGAAACTGCACTTTGGGCCGGCCTGAAATTATTGGAAAAGAATCTCAAGAAAATCGCCAGGGGAAGGTGTCTTTGGTCCTCCAATAGGCTTCAGTGCTTTTAAAATTCTGTTTTTTACGGTGAGTTGCAAATTCCAGCCGTTTTTATTTTCGTCTTGACAGCGGCGTCAAGCCCAAGTGTCAACGATAGCAATCAAAGAAAGCTGAGCGTACCTGTCACTTTCTTCGTGTATTATATGCACGGGAAGTTAATCATCACATACCGGGGAGATGACAGGTAACGTATCAATTACTTGTTTTTGTGGGTAAAGAGAATTAGGCAACGTCGCACGTCGCACGTAATCTTAGCCGGTGATTTTTGTGTTGTCGTATACCGTATACGAGCACCAGAGGTGGTTGGTTTCCCATCAGGAAACTTGGAAGGATTACGGAAGAGGAGCCTGGAGACAGGTATTGTTGCAAAGCTCGTTGGAGACTGCGACGTGCGAATAAGACACACACCTGCACAATTGGCGGAGGAACCGTGAATCAATAAGAGCCTGCCGGAATATTGTAGAAGCTGGATATGCCGAAGCGTTTGTTTCCGCGAAAACAGCTCAAATATTCTCGAATACAAGACGCAAGTACACTGTTACGAGACTGTTACGTACATATTAGTAAACACTAGATCTTTCTGGATTCTTCCATCCATCAGATGGCAGTGTAGAAGTGTGGAATGTTCTGGTGCATTCCAGAGCGCGCGTTTACGTGGAACCGAATGGAGAAACTTCAATGCTCGATCGAGAAAGATCTGTCCATTTTGGCGGAGGCGCCGTTCCAGACCCGGCAGAATTATACGGGTAACGTGTGTGATTATTCAGGAATGGTCTGGAAACCGCATATGCCGGGCCACTATGGAATTTGCTGCAAGTAGTCAGAAATTTCGGGAACACTATTCGGAGGCCTTATACAGGGTGTCCGTTTTTCGAGGCTAAGCATGGGTATCTCGCTTATCTTCAGAGATACAGAGTCGGTTAAATCAGAAAAAAGTTGCGAATTTTCATGACAATCAATGATCAAAAAAGATATTTGACTTGTCAGTTTTAGTTTTCGAGATATCGAGAAAAAACAGAAATTTGTAATTTTTCTTTTTATTTTTTATTCGACAAACGGTTGAAAGTAGCCTTCTCTAATTTAGACATTGTGCAGGCACTTTTCCAAGGGGAATTCATTGCTGCCAAAATCTTCATTCTAGCTTTCAAAACAACCGAGATATGACATTCAACTTTGTTTTCTCTTATGGGCGCCATATTGGATTTTGACATTTTTCAATACAATATTTTTTCTGGTTACAATGATGTGTCACATGTCACTGTTGAATCCATGCTTTTGAGCAAAAAATTATTTTTTTATTTTTCAAAGAGTGCTTTGGAAACAAAATCAGCACCGACAATAAATAAAACGTAAATGTTAAACATTTATTCAACAGTGACATGTGGCACATCGTTGTAACCAGAAAAGAATACCGTATTCAAAAATATCAAAATCCAATATGGCGCCCATTAGAGCAAAAAGTTGAATGTCGTATCTCGGTTGTTTTGAAAGGTAGAATAAAGATTTTGGCAGCTTTGGATTCCCTTTTAAAAAGTGCCCGGACAATGTCTACATTAGAAAAGGCCACCTTCAACCGTTTTTTGAATAAAAAATTAAAACAAAAATTCAAATTCCTGTTTTCTCACGATATCTCAAAAACTAAAATCGATACGTCAAATTTCTTTTTGGATCATTGATCGTCATGAAAATGCGCAACTTTTTCCTTATTCAACCGACTTTGTATCTCTCAAGATAAGCGAGATACCCATGCTTAGCCTCGAAAAACGGACACCCTGTATAAGGCATCAGCCGGCAGCTCAGGGCAGTGTTGAATTGGAAAAGACAGCGAGCGATAATCACAGCGATAATCACAGCGATATTCCAAGTAGATAATTGTTGGCGTTATTTATTGTAGTAGTACGTAGAAATAAACAGTGTGTGTTTTTAATCGATCGTCTCAATTCTATTCGAACCCGTACGCGAGATATCGTAACAATACATTAGTTGCTACGCAAGTACAGTAGAGAGTAGACATTTTCAAATTCCTCAAGTAAACACTTTTTCACTAGAGCGCCATATTTACTCAGCAACTAAACTGGTCTTACTTTTAAAAGCCCGTAATTTAACCAAAAATTGTTTTTGATTGAGCTGTATTGATCCTTAAATGTTGGTTAGATCATCAGATTAATAACATAAAAATTAAAAATTGAAATTAAAATCGTTTGCTAATGATTTTTCAATGTTGGAATAGCCTATTACGTTCGGCCATACTCTTTTCTTCTTACTAATTTGAGTAGTTATTCGACCATCTGGTAGTTTTATTGTTATACTGAAATCTGTAGTACTTACTAATGAACTGAATTTGCATCAACACTACGGGTGCTGTGTGGACTCGGGCCGCAAGTTCTGGGACACTCTGGCACTCTGCATACACAAAAATCCACCCTGGTTCAATTTTTGTCCGCTATTCACTCTTCTGATATCTAAATAAAATGTATGTACTATAAATCCGCAAAAAATTCTATGTATCGCTATTTGCAAATTCAGTGACTTGAGAAAAGCTGTAGGAAAAAGCATTGAGGTAGGGAAAGGGTATAGGTATCTAGCAGCTCAAAGTTCATAGCACCGAGATGCAATCTACGGAACCAATTGGCCTATTTCAGGTATCGCAGCTCATTACCAAGTGAAAAGCCAACTTTTTTCAAATTAAACTCAATTCTAGCTCGCGTGTGACCCCCGCACCTATAAATAGAATCTTATCTGATCGAGCGCTCTGAACTTTCACAATCAACTTTAAAATAAACGACAACTATTTCTGCTTTCCAGGCGTCAACCGCGGGGTTTTCGAGCCGCTGCCCGGCCTCCTCGAGCTCCATCTGCAGAACAACCAGATCGCATTCATCGACTCGGGCGCCTTCCACAGCCTCCAGAGCCTGCAGCACGTCAACCTGCAGGGCAACGTCATCGCCGAGCTGGGCGACGTCTTCCTGCACGAATCGCCGTCGCTGGTCTCGATCCAGCTGGACTCGAACAGCATAACGCACCTGCACAACGACTCGCTGCGCGGCCAGTCCAGCGTGCAGATCATGTGGCTGGGCCACAACCGGCTCAGGCGCCTGCACAACGCCATCTTCCGCGATCTGCTGCTCATCCAGCGCGTCTATCTGACCAACAACTCGATAGCGTACATCGAGGACGGCGCCTTCGAGCCGATGCAGGCGCTGAAATTCCTCGACCTGAGTCTGAATCAAATTTCGGAAGTGAATGCAAAGACGTTCGCCGAACTGCACGAACTCGAGGAGCTGTACTTATCGCACAATTCCCTCGGCGAGGTGGCCCCCAAGGCGCTTAGCAATCTCAAGAAATTGCGGATCTTGGACTTATCGCACAACCGTCTCGTGAAATTGCACGATATGATTTTCCAGGTTCGTATGCCTGCAGGGCGCTTCCGAAATCTGTGCGTCTTGAAATATTATACATCCACATCTCTCATTGATGATTGATATCTGCTGTTGTCTAAAAAGCGCCTAGATTATAATCTGCCTAATCAAGTTTTCTGTCGACTTTGATATTTACGGCTTCACTTCAAGCTCCATCATTCAAGTCCGGTTTCGATAACCCAGGCCTGTTTTACATTTTCAACAGTGATGGGGACGTGATCTACCAGACGTAGACTACGTCGTTGTTTACGCGTAAACTATACGTAGATTACATGACCTTTTTGAAGTAGACTATGTCAACTATGTAGACTACACAAAATAACCTCAAAATTACTGTCAAATGTCAATTACGTACGTCAAAGTGACATGTGGACAAGAAAAACTAATAGCAGGTATTGACTTTTTAGCCAGCCAGTTATTGTCGATAGTTGATAGGTTATTGTGGGTTCGTAGGATTGTAGGTACACATGAATAGACATTTTTGCATAGAAATTGAACTTGAAATAGATTTCGGGGGTTTGAGATTATTATACCAGCGAAATAATCTGGTTATAACCCCAAACCTCCCAAAACTTAAACACAAAAACCAGCAACATGCATTGTTTTGAACATTCAGAAATTATAACAGTCCGAATTCTGACGTTGCGGTTGACATAAAAATGGCGGAAAATGAAAATTCACTAAATAGTCTACGTTGTCTACCATAGTCGACATAGTTTACATAGTCAACGTTGTCTACTCGTTGTCTACATATGTCAAGTAGACAATATAGATTATGCGTTAACTACCATCACTGATTTTTAAGAAGGAAATTCCCGGGAAATTGAAAAAAAAGCTATTGGAAAATGTTCACGAGCCAGTTATTTCTTGGCAATCACACCTCACCGAGTGTTTTGCATGAATTTCTTGCAGGGGATTCATACAGAGTGAAACAGATAGAAAAAAAAAAAGCAAAACATTATATACCGTGAACTATAGAGGTGGAGCGGTACAAATCACCAGGTGGATGCCCAACTTAATGCTTTTGAAGGTTCTGTTTGAAAAATTGACATTCGTAGTACCTAAATAGAGTGAAAAACAAGAAAACTTGGAAATTATTTTTTTTTATTTTGATAAAATCACCGTAGAAAAACCGAAACCGTGTCGGATTTAAAAATGAGCTGTGACGACGCCCAATACAATTAACCTCCGATATCAGTTGGAATTTTTTGAAAAAAGTGAATCGCCCCCACCAAGAAAGGACGGCCGAGTTGAGTCCTGCACCAAACACGGGTCGTCCTGATCAAACTGGATCTCCAGTGGTGATAGCCAGAAGAAAATTTGAAAACTCGTAACGTCCAACTGTGAATTAGGGGGAAGCTGCAGCTGCGAGCTTAATTCGATTCTTTTGTTTTGTTTATTCCTACCTTGGACACTATCTGGTTTGGGCGAATTTCGGGCCCGGCGCAATAGGTTTTTCTCAAATTGTGGTCGATTAGCTGCCGTATTTGCTTATATCAAATCGAAATGTTCCTTAAGGTAGTGATCTTGAACATTTATGCATGATTTTTCACTCCCCGGTTGTTTTCGAAGTGATCAATTTCAAGAAGAGAAAAAGCTCATAACTGGGCCTAGACTCACATCGAGTAGGTAGTAGGTAGCTTTTGAAATATCAATAACTTTTTTGTTCTTCAAAATATTTAAATAATTTTTTTCTAATATTAAAGGAGAAATATGGGAGATTTGTTTCGAAACGTGTGGAAAATCATATTCATCAAATGCTGCCCGCATGCCTCTACACAAAAACGCCTTTTTTCTGGTCGTCACCACTCGAGACGGCCGCTCACCCTGGCTTTGACTAGGAATACCCGCGTTTGGTGCAGAACTCTACTCAGATGCTTTTTTCTGCTCGTAGATCGCTTTTTTCGAAAAATTCCAACTGATTTTAAAAGGAGATTGCCTTGAGCGTCGTGCAGGCCTTTTTTTCAAACTCGACACGGTTTCGATTTTCCGAAGGTGATTTGTTTGAAATGAAACTTGCACATTTTGTGAATTAGAAAAAATGCAGTACGAATTTCGACCTGCGGTAAGCCACGCGAAATATTTATTTTAGGTGCAGACTTGCTGCAAGTCATAGTTAGGGAAAAGATTGAATTAAGTTTTAAGGGGGAAATTTTTGAAATCGGACCGAAAATTTCTGTCAAAATTCTCTCAATTTTCCGAGGGTTTCTTTTCTACTAATAGTACTAGCGGTACACGAAAAAATCCTGCATTTTGTGATACAAACAAGAACTTCGGCACAATTGCTCCTAGAACCAAAATAATCGATTTGGCCCGCTGTTCCTTTCGATTACCCCCTGCTGGTCCGGGATATGAGGGGTACAAGGGGGACATGACTCTTTTATGCTGCAGGCACTAAGCAGTGCTATCGAATCATGCTTGATGCCGTTTCTGAATAACTAGACACTGCTGATTACGATGCCGCCCCTGTCAGAGTGATGCGCCTGACGGGAGACAAGTTAGAGCTGTCAATTGTGCAATGGGGGCCTTCCTGAATTAACAAACTCTGGTCGTTGAAGAAGATGTGTGGGGTATCATTTCTGACATAATCGATGTCTGTGAACTCGTTTCTTCTTGTAGAAATGTAATTGGTTCAAAGGTGTGGAAAATATGAGGGGCTCAACTATATTATTATTGATTATGAACCATTTACGATTGGCACTGAATTGAGTTTTCTCGCACTTTTCAATAAGCCGAGCTAGCGAATTACGATACCGTCATCGTCGAGGTGCTGCGTGCGAAAATAGCCGAGCTATGACGGATTTATTCGAATCAGAAAAATTTATGTAACTGGCTGAATTGACCGTTAAAGAAAGTTTAAAATGTGGTTTCGGCAGCATTCAGGCTCATGGAGTTTATTTTTTTGCATAAAAATCAAATTCTGTCAATATTAAGGGGGCTCATGAAAAATAGATTTTTGGCTTTTTCATTCGCAAGCACTCGCTTTGGAACTTCAAAAAATACATTTTAGCGCAAATTAATATCACCGATTAGATGCCGTCATCGCCGAAGTGATACGTCAGCCAGAAGCCGAGTTGGGGCCGTCACTCTTTACTGGGGGTGCACCTTGAATAAAGTTAAATTGATTATGAAATATGATATGTTGGGTATCATTTCTAATGTTTTTTGGGTCACTGATCTCATTTCTTGATGCAAAATTTTGATTGGGTCAGGATTCGGGGAGGATCTCAGTTGAGAACAGATGCTTCCGAGCCTCATTAACACCGGAAGCATCGCGAACGCCATACATATACATTGTGAGGAATCCTGGACCATGCAAAGGCAATAAACATCTCCTGGCTCCCCCAGACTGAACCAAGTGGTGATAATCTTTCAGCCTTTCTCAAAGCCTTTAAAACTTTAGAAAAGTTCACAATGTATATGTATGGCGTTCGCGATGCTTCCGGTGTTAATGAGGCTCGGAAGCATCTGTTCTCAACTGAGAGCAAACTGGTCAGCGCTATTCCTCCCACCAAAGGAGCTCTACTCCAGCATGCGAAAAGAGCCGCGTATCAAGCTGGCCACATCTGGGGTAGAGCGCTACAAAGAATTCCTCCGCCACCTCCAGAGAACTGGGGTTGGACTCAGAAAGATACTGAATGGTCTCCAATTTGGACCTTGCAGCCAGAGATTTGGAGCACGTGCAGGGCTTTGGATGTATGCGGCTGCCGAACCGAATGTAGCACAATGAGATGTTCATGCAGAAAGAACATGTTAACATGCACTTTGGCGTGTAAAAATTGCAAAGGGGGATGTTCCAACAAGAGGTAGGTACTCACGTTTCTTTCTACATTGATTGATTACTATGATCAATTAAATTTCTCCTTGAGCCACCTGTGAATTTTGAAACCAAAAAGCTCATGCAAATTCTCAGGCATATTGAGGAAATGTTGCTATGATAACCAATAGGACTCTTTCCTTGAACTAGAGAATTTGTTGAAAATACATATACAGGGTGTTTCAGTTTTAATGGAGCAAACTTTGGGATAAAATTGTCCTCATCCTCCTGATTCAGAAAATTATAACATACATGCCTTCCACTTGTTTCCTAAGAAAGATACAGGGTGTCAAAGTTATTTTTTTCGATTTTCAAAATCTTGTAACTTGAGAACCGTTCAACCTTGGTAGCTGAAATTTAGCATAGGCTGGTTTGTCGGAACCGTCTACCTACCTGCCAAATTTTGAAAGAATCCAACCAGTGGCGTAGAAGCTATGGGAGGTCATTATTTTGGAAGCATCTGTAGAACCTTGATAAATAATGACCCCCCATAACTCCCACGCCACTGATTGGATTCTTTCAAAATTTGGCAGGTAGGTAGACGGTTCCGACAAACCAGCCTATGCTCAATTTCAGCTACTATGGTTGAACGGTTCTCAAGTTCCAAAATTTTGAAAACCGAAAAAAAATAACTTTGACACCCTGTATCTTTCTTAGGAAACGAGTGAAAGGCATGTATGTTATATTTTTCTGAATCAGGAGGATGAGGAGAATTTGATCCCAAAGTTTGCTCGATTAAAACTGGAACACCCTGTATATATTTTTTTTCAGCAACAAATGAAAGGTATAAGTACCCACCTTAGTGCTGTCAGGCAAAAAAGTTTTACTTTTCGCTTCTTGTTATCGGCTGCATCATCGCAACTGAGAGTTGAATTTTTGCAAATAGTATTATGTAGTACCAATACCCATGATGATAATCCTTAATCAATTGCTTTGAACACCTTATAATAAATATTAATTGCTGTTACTTGAGTTTTTTTAATTTGCAGTTATTTATTATTTTAGCTTCATGTCGTACTGTCTCGGAACTGGGATAGCTCAATTCTGCACATTTAAAAGAGGCTAAAATGCCACCGGACATTATTTATTCACAATAAAAATGCTGCAAAGTAAGAAACGCAACGTAAGAGTTTCTCGCACTACACCAAATTGAACCCAATTCGAATTTCACATGAAGCAGTGAGTTGAGAGACCGCGGGTAAACACAAGAAATGATACCTGACACGCACCTTTTCATGGCCAATCTGATGTAAGTCAAGTTGCTTTTTTTCTTGCACCACGACAGCTGTAACTCAGCTTCTGCTTGACGGAAACTGTTGGGAGTGGCGACATGTCATCCAGCATGTTCACAATCTAACGGAAAGGTACCAAACACTGCTCAATATGACTGTATGGCATTAGAAAAAAAAAAGAAAAAAAAAAGACGGTAAGTATCTTCCCACTCCCCAAATTCCAATCCAATCAAAATTTTGCATTGAGAAATGAAATCAGTGACCCAAAAAACGTAAGAAATGATACCTGACACGCACCCCCTCATGGCCAATCTGATGTAACTCAAGTTGCTTTTCTCTCTTGCACTACGGCAGTTATAACTCAACTTCCACTTGACGGATTCTGTTGGGAGTGGCGGCGTGTCATCCAGCATGTTCACAGTCTTACGAAAAAGGTACCAAACAATGCTCAATGTGACTGTTTGGTATTTAAATATCAATAAATTGAAGGTAAGTAGCCCCCCCTCCCCGAATCCTGACCCAATCAAAATTTCGCATCAAGAAATGAGATCAGTGACCCAAAAAACATTAGAAATGATACCCAACATATCATATTTCATAATCAATTTAACTTTATTCAAGGTGCACCCCCAGTAAAGAGTGACGGCCCCAACTCGGCTTCTGGCTGACGTATCACTTCGGCGATGACGGCATCTAATCGGTGATATTAATTTGCGCTAAAATGTATTTTTTGGAGTTCCAAAGCGAGTGCTTGCGAATGAAAAAGCCAAAAATCTATTTTTCATGAGCCCCCTTAATATTGACAGAATTTGATTTTTATGCAAAAAAATAAACTCCATGAGCCTGAATGCTGCCGAAACCACATTTTACACTTCCTTTAACGGTCAATTCAGCCAGTTACATAAATTTTTCTGATTCGAATAAATCCGTCATAGCTCGGCTATTTTCGCACGCAGCACCTCGACGATGACGGTATCGTAATTCGCTAGCTCGGCTTATTGAAAAGTGCGAGAAAACTCAATTCAGTGCCAATCGTAAATGGTTCATAATCAATAATAATGTAGTTGAGCCCCTCATATTTTTCACACCTTTGAACCAATTACATTTCTACAAGAAGAAACGAGTTCACAGACATCGATTATGTCAGAAATGATACCCCACACACCTTCTTCAACGACCAGAGTTTGTTAATTCAGGAAGGCCCCCATTGCACAATTGACAGCTCTAACTTGTCTCCCGTCAGGCGCATCACTCTGACAGGGGCGGCATCGTAATCAGCAGTGTCTAGTTATTCAGAAACGGCATCAAGCATGATTCGATAGCACTGCTTAGTGCCTGCAGCACAAAAGAGTCATGTCCCCCTTGTACCCCCCATATCCCGGACCAGCAGGGAGTAATCGAAAGGAACAGCGGGCCAAATCGATTATTTTGGTTCTAGGAGCAATTGTGCCGAAGTTTTTGTTTGTATCACAAAATGCAGGATTTTTCCATTATATGTTGTGAACCGCTAGTACTATAAGAAAATGCAAAACTGGCCTAGCTTATCGGAACCGGATTCAAATGATAAACTCGAATGAAGCTTCAACTACTCACGATTTTTACAATGATATTATTTGGAAAAAGCTTCGTGGCTTTCAGGAAAATTGTCTTATTTTTTCTTCTAATTCCAATAATTGCTCACGCTTCCTCATCTTTAAATCACTTGGTCCTTCAGAATTGTTATTGTAGGATTTTCAGATAGCAGAGTAGGTAGGTATTGAGATGTAGATAACTTTTGAATTTTTCAATATATTTGAATAATTCTTTTTTAATCTTGAAGAAGAAACAAAGGAAATTCGTTACGTTACGTGTGGAAAATCATATCCATCAAACGCTGTTCGCATGCCTCTACACAAAAACGTCTTTTTCTTGGCCGTTTCCACTCGAAACGGCCGCTCACCTTTGCTTTGACCAGGAATACCCGCGTTTGGTGCGGGACTCTACTCAATTTGTTCTTTCCTGCTTTTAGACCAACTTTTTTCGAAAGATTCCAACTGATATCGAAAGTATATTGCATTGGGCGTCGTGTAGGCCTATTTTTAAACTCGACACGGTTTCAGTTTTCCGACGGTGATTGGTTCAAATGAAAGTTGCATATTTCGTGAATTAAAAAAAAATGCAGTGCTGGACACTCTCTAGTTTGGGCGAATTTTGAGCCCGGCGCAATAGGTTTACCCTTTGTGCCTTTATGTGACGTTCAGTCCCAAATCGGGGGCCCTCTTGTGTCTTCAAGTGTAATTTGGAGCCCTAATGAGCCCCCTTATGTGCTTCATGGCTTCCAGAATTCCAATAAGCCCTCATTCGCCATTGTGTGCTATCCAGACTCAATTGGACTCCCCCCGCCCCTATTGCTTCTTCAATGTGATTTGGAGCCCTGCTGACCCCTTTTGCATTTCCCGTTACTTTCAGAGCATAATTATCACCTTTGTGTCTCATGTCATTCGGAGACCTTTCGCGTCCCCTTGTGCCCTCACCCTTGGACCCCTTGTATCACCAGGATTGTTTGAAGCCCTCCGTTTGGAGCCCTAATGAGCCCTCTTGTGTTTTCTCGTGGCTTCCAGAATTCCAGTAAACCATCTTGTGCCTTATTTCATTTCTGGAAGCACCTCATGACTTCATATGATATTCGGAGACCTATCGGGCCCCTTTGTGTCCTCAAGTGTAGTATGGAGCCCCACTTAGTTCACTTAGTTTTTATTGACTTCAAGAATAAGTACAATAAGCCCCCTTTCACCTTCATTTGTGATATAAAGCTTGATCCATTGAGCCCCCTTGTATTTTTCTGTGTCATTCGGATCTCTGTTGAGCCCTCTTGTGCCTTCATGTGTCGTTTGGGGCCTTAATGAGCCCCCTTACGTTTTTTTGTGGCTTTCAGAGTTCCAGTGACCCCCCTTGTGCCTTCTTGCGTTGGCGTTGGGCTCTTGCGAGGCCTTCGAAGTAAATCCCTTGTGTCTTAATGCGATATACGGAGCCCTATCGGGCTCCCTTCATGTCCGCAAGTCTAGTTTAGAGCCCCAATCAATCCCCTTATGTTTTTTGATCTTTTCGTGGCTTTCGGAGCATTTGTAAAACCTCAAGCCTTCAGGTGATATTCGGAGCTCTATCGGACCCCTTGTGTCCTCCAAAGAATATAAAGCCCTAATTAGCCCCCTTCTGTTTTTTCCTGACTCTCAGGTAAGCCACCTTTTGCCTTCTTGTATTATCCACAGCCCATTTGGCCCCCGTGTTTCTTCAACGTCTTTTGAAGCCCCGCTTCACTGGGGACTCCATATTACACTTGAGGACACAAGGAGTTGGTTTCCAAAGTCACATGAAGGCACAAGGTGCTTACTTACTAATGCTCCGAAAGCCTCTTGGAGAAATGTAAGAGGCTTCAAAAGACGTTGAAAAAACAAGGGGACCAAAGGGATCTCTTGATAATACAAGGAGGCAAAAGGGGGCTCATTGGATTTCTGAGAGCCAGGAAAAAACATAAAGGGGCTAATTAGGGCTTCATATTCTTTTGAGGACATAAAAGGTCAGATAGGGCTCCGAATATCACATGAAGGCTTGAAGTCTTCACTCATGCTACGAAAGCCACAAAAAGATGTGAGGGGAGATCGGCAGGGCTTCAAGCGATATTAAAGGCACAAGGGGGCCCAAGGGAGCTTTATGTAAAAAATGAAGGCAGAAGGGGGTCTACTGAAATTCTGATAATTATGAAAAAACATAAGGGGACTAATTAGGGGTCCAAGCTACACTTGCAGACATGAAGGGAGTCCGACAGGGCTCCGTGTATCGCATTAAGGCACAAGAGATTCACACTAGGGCTTCCAACAACGCAAGAAGGCACAAGAGGGCTTACTGGAACTGCGAAAGCCAAGAAAAAACATAAGAAATGACACATAAGGGCACAAGGGGGCTCAATAGAGATCCTAGTGACACGGAAAAATGCAAAGGGGCTCATTAAGGCTTCAAACGATATTGAAGACACAAAGGCGCCCAATAGATCGGGCTTTATATAACAAATAAAGGTGGAAGGGGGCTTATTGGTACCTACTCTTGACGGCAATAAAAAAAAAACATAAGTGGGCTAATTTGGGCTCCGAATATCATATAGAGTCATGAGATGCTTACAAGAAGGCAGCTGGAGGCTTACTGAAATTCTGATAATAATGGAAAAACATAATGAGGTAGGGCTCCAAATTACACTTGCGGACGCAAGGGGGTCCGAGAGCACTCCGTATATCACATGGAGGCACAAGGAACACACACTGGAGCTTCCAGCAATGCAGAAAGGCACAAGATGGCTTACTGGAGTTCTGAAAGCCACGAAAAAACATAAGTGAGCTCATTAGGGCTCCAAAGAAAGGGCTTCAAACAATACTGGTGACACAGGTGGTCCAAGGAGCTCTATATTACAAAAATAAATGAATAAATAAACAAGTGAGTATGCCTTTACGTGCGTGAGTCTCAGTAGCGCATTTTCTTGAAGAGGCATATTGTGATTAGTTTGAGTTAGGAGTTTCTGAATGTTTAAGGTAACATCTCAATCAGTAACAATTGTGAAAGTTGCACTTTTTGTCGTTTGGGGGTGGAAGATGGAGGCGGCGCCATATTAAGAGTAGCCTATCTTTTCCCATTTTCAGTCAGCTATCCATATAGCGAAAAACTTAGATCGCTGTGTCTTCGGATTTATGTTTAACATTTATCTCTTACTTCAGGGGCGGCGTGTGGGAGCGGCAGCGTTCGGCTGAGCAAATGTTGCACAGTTTGAATTGACAGTTTCTAAACGTTTAAGGGACATCTTAATCAGTAACAATTGTGAAAGTTGCACTTTTGTCGCTTGGGGGCGAAATCTGGGGGCGGCGACTTACCAAAAGTAGCCTATCCTTTCCCATTTTTAGTCAGATTTTCATATACCGAAAGAATTAGATCGCCATGTCTTCGGGTTCATGTTTTTCCTTTCAAAGTGATTGGGGGCGGTTTTTAGCAATTTGTTCATGTCGGCGACGCATTTTGAAGATCGAATGTTTCTGGGCTCACGTTTATAAGTGGCAACTATGTATTATTCATAAAATGAGTGCACCCGAGCATAAGGTCTGAGAGAAATTGCAATATCATGTTATTTCAAGTTGATCGGGGCCGGTTTTCTCTATGTTGGCGGCGCAATATAGACATTTAGTATAACCTAGCCCAGCTTTGGGAGTGGCAGCTGTGTAACAGCGAAGAAATCAGAAAGCTAGAGCGTCTAGTTTGCGAGGAGTTCGTGGAACGGACGCACGGACGGACGGACGGGCGGAAAAGCGGTTGCAATAGCGATTTTCATCAAGATGGAAAATGCGCTAAAAATCAAATGAAAATAAATGAAGATGGCAGGCAAGAGATTAATCAATGAAATAAGTAATTAACCAAATTTTTTTCAAATCGGTATATCTTTGTACAAGATGCACCGATTTGGGTCGTTGTGGTTTTGGTTTGTTAGAGGAAATCTGTTATTTCCCAAACCATTATTATAGTAGTTACCATCGTAAAAATCGCAAGAGCGTTTATAAAAAAGAACGAGCTCAAAAAATGGTATATTTTCACTTGCTTCCGCCATTTTGAATCTTGACGTTTCGTCCATTTTGTTGTTCGACTTTCACAACCTATTCATTTGGCTATTCAGTGATACTAAGTTTGCTTAAATCGGAGAAATAACAAATATTTGACGAGGAAAATGAAACAGTCAGGTTTTTGCTAGGCCCACCCAGTAGGTAAGGTTCCGTACTGTTATGATGAGTAACACTTGTATTTTAGGTACATTTGAGAAACAGTTTGAGAAATCTCAAAATGGTTTGTTTCACAATAATAAGCATCAGATAAGGAGTATGTGTGATAATTTTCATGTTCCGACCTATTTTGGTTCATAAAACAGAATTTCTTGATTTTTGGTCACCCTATTATAGGCATCTGCAAAGGGGTTACCAACGTAGAGACACAATTCGAAATCAAGGCATTGGTCCATATGACAATCTTGCCGAATGGCATCGCTATATCACGAGTAGCAACTTTCAGGCCATTTCAAGCGATAGCATCTGTAAGATTCATAGGAGCATAATAACCTGGGATAGGTAGTGGAGAAGAAAACATTTTTTTATGATGATCCCCACATGACTGTTCTTTGTAACTTTGCCTATTTGAAGATTGGCACCTTTCCAATATAGACCAAAGAATTGTGAAACAGTCATAAGGGCCTTGTGGGACCCAAAACCGCGACAACTTCGATTGTATTCTTTGGCAAGAATCAACACAACAACATAATCAAAGCACGTATGCAGTTTAAGCTTCCCACCGTCTCCCAGTCTGGAGCTACGAACTTTTATTTAGTTTTCCTGTTTCACCCTGTATAAATCCTCTGCAAGAAATTCAAGCAAAACACCCGGTGACGTGTGATTGCTGGCCATCTAAGAAATGTTTTCCACATAGGCGCTATACTTCTTCATTCAAAATCCCACGGGACTACATAAGCTTCTGGACTAGCTGATAGTCCAGTAAAATGAGGATTTAACTTGGAACAAATTAGGAGCAGGATAAAAAAATATGGCGGTGTAGAGAATGAAAAACTGAATATGAAAAACCAAAGTTTCATTTCCAGTCATTCCGGGAAACATGGAAAAAAATGAAGAAGATGGAAAAACATGCGCTGCAGTCTTTCTTCTGAAACGGTGAAAGAACGGTGAGAGATGTGTAAAAACTGTCAAAGACAAAGTTGCAGGTAATTCCATAATCTACAAAAAAGTTTCCGAGAATATATGTCTAACTATTTCAGTTTAGCCGTTTATCGCAGTCAAAGTTGCGCGCCGGTCGAGTGAAGTGGAAGAACTGTCCGCGTGACCTTCCTTCTTGAATGCTGTGAGAACGACATGAGATATCCAATAATTGTGAGCGACAAAGTTGTAGAGAATTGAATGCTTCACTAGAAAATTTCAAAAGCCAATTCATAGCTTTTCTGGTTTAGCCGTGAACCACGTTCGAAGTTGCGCGACAATTCTGTTGATGAAGTGGTTTTTCTGGAAAACTTACAAAAACCCTAGACTCGATAAAAAAAAACTATGACAATGTAGAGGATGAAAAACCGAATCTAAAAAACTAAAGTTTCATTCCACACCGTTACGGGAAACCTGAGAAGAAAAAAAATCTTGAAAAATAGCGATTTGCACTCCCAGCTTTCTCATTGAATACTGAAATAAACGTAAAAATATGGAAAATCTGAACAAACTAGCCTGTAGAGGATTAAATGATCTATAGAAAATCTTGTGATGTCATGTATGGATCTTTGTCGACTTAGCTGCGGAGCGCTATCAAAGTTGGGGTACTCGTGACGCGTCGCATATGTAGTCAAACTGGCACGACGTTGCGGTCATTATTTATTTGATAATAAAACATGATCAAATGATTTGAAATAATTGCGTGCTTTGTTTAACGTCTGGGTAGATACTTCTTGTTAGAATTATTGTAGTCATCATCATCGTCTTTCGAAACGACAATGCAGGAAGGTGGCAAAACTTGGTACACTTGAGGTTAGCTTTTCTGCATCCACAAAGCTTCTCGCAGTTTTTCAAGCATCTGCAGGAAATCAGCCGAAGCAGATTTTTGAGAGCTACGTTATCCTGTGGTATCAACACAGAAATGTTGAATTTCCAACCTCATTGTTCAGGTGGACAGTTGTTCTTTATTATCTCCGAGCTGTTGTTGAATGATCATTGTTCATCAGAAATCAGTTGAAAAACATCTCATTATCTAACGTGAATCACGTTTTCCAATCATTATTATATTGTGTTACAGAATACGAGTAAGTACTCACCTCGGTTTCACGCCTGAGTGTCACGATCTATTTCCGTATTATTTTGATGCTACAATTGCTACAACTATATGACTAGAAACGACAAATTCAGAATTTCCCTAGCAACCTAGTCTCTCGTCCTAGATTTCTAGTTTTCTAGTATGAAAATATGACGAAAATAGTACCGTGACACTCAGGCTTTAATTTTGCCACACAATAAACTTTACAGATAACAAAGCGTTCATCCGCGGAGTTAAATTTCCAACAATAGTTACCAGACGTTCAAATAAGCACGCAATATTTTCAAATCATTTATTCATGTTTCATAATCAATGAAACAATGACCGCAACGTCGTGCCAGTTTGACCACATATGCGACGCGTCACTAGTCATGTACCCCAACTTTGATAGCGCTCCGCATCTAAGTCGACAAAAATTCATACATGACATCATGGCATTTTCTGAAGATGATTTAATCCTCTACAAGCTAGTTTGTTCAGATTTTCCATATTTATCACGTTTATTTCAGTTATCAATGAGGAAGCTGGGAGTGCAAATCGCTATTTTCCAATTGTTTCTTTTTTTTTCGTAGATTTCCCGAAACGGTGTGAAATGAAACTTCGATTTTTTAGAATCAGTTTTCAGCACTTTTTTTTATTCTCTACATTGCTATATTTTTTTCATCGAGTCTTGGATTTTTGTAAGTTTTCCAGAAGAACTACTTCATCAACAGGATTGTCGCGCAACTGTGGACGTGGTTCACTGCTAAACTAGAAAAGCTAATAATTGGCCTTGAAGATTTTCTAATGAAGCATTCAACTCTCTACAAGTTTGTTGCTCACAATTCTCGGATATCTCTTGTCGTTCTCGCAGGATTCAAGAAGGAAGGTCACGCGGACAGTTTTTCCACTTTATTAGACCGGCGCGCAACTTTGACTGCCATCACGGCTGAAATAAAGGAGTTAGACGTATGATGTCGGGGACTTTTTTGTAGATTATTAAATTCCCTACAACTTTGTGCCTGACAGTTTTTACACATCTCTCACCGTTCTTTCACCGTTTCAAGAGAAAGACCGCGGCACATGTTTTTCCATCTTTTTTATTTTTTTTTCATGGTTCCCGGAATGGCTGGAAATAAAACTTTGGTTTTTCTTGTTCAGTTCCTAATTCTCTAAATCGCAATATTTTTTTTACTCTGCCCCTAATTAGCTCCAACTTTGGCATAAAAATCGTCTCATTTTACTGAACTATGAGGTGGAAGCGAAGCGGCTGCTTCACTCGGCTACGATAAGAACTTCCTTGAAGAAATCAGTTTGCGAAAGATACAAACACGACCATTGGACGTTGGAAACACCCCGTATTCTAACGTCAAATTACCATTTTTCAGGAGGGCCTGCCGATCCGCGTCCTCAACCTGATGAGCTGCTCTATATCGGAGATCTCTCCGGGCGCCTTCCGCGGCCTCAACAACCTGAACGAGCTGAACCTGAACTTCAACCAGCTCCAGGGCGACGCGCTCCAGCACCTGGACATACCCGGCCTGCGCGTGCTCAAGCTGTCCGGCAACAACTTCAGCCAGTCGCTGACCCTCGAGGGTCTGCCTTCGCTGCAGGTGCTCCACCTGGACGCGTGCGACATAGCCGATCTCCCCGCGAAAATGTTCGCGAAAAACAAGAACCTGCTGAAAATCGACCTGAGCCAGAACCGCATCCGCGAGCTGGCCCACAACATATTCGCCAGCCTGAACGTGTTCAAGGAGCTGAAGCTGAACGGCAACGCGCTGGAAGAGCTGCCGTACAAGGCGCTGCTGAACATTTCCACGCTGGAAATTCTTCAGCTGGCGTTCAATCGGATTTCCGTCGTGGACATTTCCCGGTTGAACGGGCTGCCCAACCTGCACGAGCTGGACCTGAGGGATAACGCCGTGTCGGTGCTGTCGGGGTTTGCGTCGTCCAATTTGACTCAGGTATGTGTGTGTGTGTTTCTATGCGGGTGCGCTTTGTGTGCGTGCTTTTGTGTGCTTTTGAGATGTAAATTTTCAGTGGTTGGTGGAATACGAAAATATTTGAGCTCGTATTTGGGGTATAAACCAGACAATTTAGTCCTTATACGTGTACATGTACAAACAGCAATTCGGTGGGAAACGGGATGGAAATGCGGAGTACCTATCTAAATTCCAGTGTTTATTGGCTTTTCGGTGCTAAAAAACTGCAATACACCTACAAATATTATGAGTGATTGTCAAACTTTTTTCTTTGGTAGCGAACATGAACAATTATTAATATTGTTACGAGCGGCGATTCCCGTGCATTCTGGAGCACACCTGATCTTCCTAGACTCTGCCCATTAGAACGCAGTGTACAAGAGCGAAGCTCTGGACATTTCCGGAATATACGCGATGGCTTAGCGAATGGAATTTACATGGAGGCTTGAATATGCGAATAAGACACATCTGTTCATTTTGGCGGAAGTGTCGGACTTACTGCACGTTGGTAATGCCCGCGAAATGTAAAGGATTTTTGGAGAGTCGCCTGGAAACCGTATGCCGGGTTGTAGTGTATCCTGGTCACGGCACCATTTCTGTAGTGTAACCCCGTTTTCGATGTTGGCAGTGATCGTTGTTGTCCCTTCCTTTCCTCACGTCGTTTACCTTTCACCTACGTTGTGCGAGTTCTTACTCGAGATGAGAATGTGTCCTTTGGGGATGAAGTTTGATTCTTGAATGAAACGTGAATGAAATGCAAGCAAAATGAATGTTTTATTGGAAATCAATAAGCAAAGTTTTAAATAAATTTGTTTCTTTTCTCAAAACACCTCACAACAATAAACTGACAGTGATAAAATGACACCACATGAATAAAGAACAACAAAACACAAACAAATGGAACAAGAAAAATCATTACAAATTATTCAGACAATGCAGGAATTTACAACAATAAAATGAACACAAAATCTGATCAACAAAACAAAACAAGAAATCATGAAACATGCCAAACTGTCAATTTAATCGCAAAGGAAAAGTGACGTTTTCGCTGACAGGCACACCTGAGAAGAACACGTCAAAGAAACCTCTGCGTATAGCCTGGTTGATTGCTGAAAAACCCCTTCCCAAATGATCTGAACAAAAGTTGAGTGTGAATGAGTCATGATGAAAAGTGATAGAGAAGGCACTCCAGTAATGCATTGATCAAGTCAGCGTGAATCGGTGCTTGAACCTCTTTGGAATGTTTGCTTCGTTCGTTCTTCGTGTTTGCAAGTTATTTACGTAACAACAAAAGAAAACTCGCTCGCTCACGCTTTGAACGCTGAGCAATTCATTTCACTATACAAACAAAAGAAGTCAAATTGATAGATAAGTCAACAATGATCGGTGAACAAGTACATAAATCAGCAAGAAACAAATGATAGGTATTGGTGTAAGTGAATAAACAAGAAACAAAAAAGAAATAAACAGGTACATAAATAAACAAGAAACAGGTGAGAGATAAATAAGTAGAGAAGTTGGAGTTGGTCATACTCTTATAAGCAATTGGAAGGAAGAAGTATCTATAACGCATTCGCCCGAAATTCCCCAGAAGTTACCCATTACAAACCCCACAGATACATACATACAAAACAGAAGAAGAATTAGTAAACAGTACAGGCAAGAGTGCGACTCGAGCCAACCTGTGGCCCTCTATTCGTCGTCTTACTTGAAATTGAAACTCCAACGTGAATCGTGGAGAGGTAAACTTGGAGTCGGATGTACTTTTGTGATATCCTGATCAGATGGACAAGGAATTCTCATGAAGCCTATTTTCGATGGAGTACACACGTGGGATCAACCCACTCAGTTGCCTGCCGGTGAGAGTGCCGGACAGTCTGTCCAAGGTACTGATCAGAGCGGGGTTAGAGCAAATCAATACAAGTGGAAGCACTGCCTCAAAATTGAGAGTGTCTACATTCGTTTCCGAAGGTAAACACTTGTTTTCGTTTAAATGCAAGATAAGTGACATTTACAGTTGAGCTTATGAATGGACATTGTCGGTATCATCGAGGAACGAGAATTGCAACCACAATCATTGGACGCTTATACTGCTTCCATACTCCATTTGAGTCCCACCATCCAACGTACGCATTTTTGGTGAGTAGGCTCCGTGATACTACCGAATATTGTCAAGGGTAAGGCGTTTGGGCTCCCTTGTGGCCGTTGGCTGTCCGCTGGGACCAACGGGTTTGGTGCCTTTAGCTTTGGGGGTCGTAGCTCGGCTCTCAGCCGGTAGTCTCTAAGTCCGAGGTATGAGGTAAATTATAAGAAAGAGTTTGAAAACACTTACGGATTTATTCACACTGGTATAATGCCTTCCCTAGGAGATGGCAGAAGGGCTCGAGTTCACTAGGAATGATCGATGACACAGTTTACGCAACACGTATTTGTTGTTAATTTTGCAGGACAATACGGAGAACTGTTTTAGGGTTCGGCGAGACGTGATACACTGCCGACGCCTAAGCAAGTTCCGTTCCCCTTTAGCCAAATTGCTACTCTTTTTATATGATGATTTGTGTATCTGATATTGAAAACAATCCTTGCTCGTTTCCAATGCAGGTCTATGAAACCGCTGCATCGCAAGGTGATAGCAAATCAAACAATAATTCAGTATACTCGTGTGTTACGAAATCAAGCGTCTCGGTCATTCTTGCTTGCACGCTTCTCTGTGTCCTGGGCGGGGTCCATCTACTTGTATGAATCTGCCTTGTTGAGTCCTTTGGAATCAAGGGGTGCTCTGCACTGCTTTGAATTTTGTGTAATTCATCCACTCCCGGAGGTATAACCCGACAATGAATAATGAATTGTGAATGAATCATAAAAAGTTCTGTTCTCTACTTAGCGGCTGACTTGGCGTAGCAGAGTTCCTTTTTGTCGTCCTACTGTTTGTGACGTAACTTGTGGAAAAGAAACAATTAATGAAACCTCGAAATACGCGCGACAGTGCTATTCGGAGGCCACGTCATGAGTGCGCAAAGTGCACACCCACTAGATTACGCCCTTTGCCATCAACATTGAGATCATTCGGGAGTGGATGAATTACACAAAATTCAAAGCAGTGCAGAGCACCCCTTGATTCCAAAGGGGAAAAACTGCGGGCTCTGCAAGCCCGTTGAGAACAAAGAGAACAAAGAATTTCGTGTTAGGTACAATAATTTTGCGGACAAAATAGGTATCGAAATGCATGATTTGGTGAGTGGGTGGAAACCAAAATTACGGTACAATAATCAAAGAAAAACCGACCTTAAAATTGTAAAAACGACGCACTCTCGTTGCACTGAAAAATCACGTGCTCTTCACCACAGCTGATTCTCTTCTCTCTGTACGCGGCTGCCGCTCGCGCGCCAGCGCCATCTCCCTCTTTCATCGGAAAACGCTACGAACGTCAACGACCGTACCTACTTCAGGTACCAACGTACAAACAAAACAAAGGGGAATACCACAGGGTCACTGCGGAATTTGCTGGAGGATGATAGAATATTCGAGATTATTAGTTCGGAGCTATATAGGGTCGGTGTATAAGCACCGACCCTCAGCCTACGACCAGTATTGAATCCAAGAGCGATAGCGAACGGATATAAGCAAGTCCTACCAGCGATATTCCCAAGCAGACAATTGTTCGCGTGTATTTATTGCAGTACGCAATATCAATAGTCCGGACGTTGCGTTAGTGGGGGGAAATACCTTGCACTTTTATACCAAGCATTGTCACTTTGCATGCCTGTGTCTGAGACCACTCTTAACCAATCTGGAAGTGGAGCCATCTGCGCAAATCGGGCAGACACTTTATACAGGGTGCAGTGAAAAAATTGGTTGAAAAATCGTGAACCGTGAACCATAACCGGTGGGCGTATGTAAATCAGCGTATTGATGACTCATTCCATGCTCATCATGCTGCAAGCAGTTCTGAAATATCTTCACGCGTTTCTGAAATACGCTGGAAGAAGTGAAATTTTTTTAATTTTCTACTTTCTCCAATGAATCAGTTGTTTTCAATGAAACGCGATGTGGAGCCATCGACAAAGCCTGCTAGATTCGAAACTAAGAACTTCAATTTTTTTTTCATCGTAAGCGTCATCTCCAAATTGCCCTTCGTGGAATTGTTGAAAAAAACAACAGGTGACGATTTCATTGGACACACACGATCGTTTTATTCTGAGAAACCAGGTCCTGCGTTGCGGCAATGACCTCTTCGCCCAAGAAACGTTATCAAGTTAGTTTTTCTTGATTTTCCTCAGCTTACGTGACAATCACTTAGATTATGTTAACGATTAAATTAACGTAAATGGAAATCCTGACCAAATGGAACTTGGGATCGATTAGATGTCTGCGATATTATGATCCACAGTACTTTGTGTAGCTAGTCACTGAATCATCTTCATCAGCCAAGTAGTATTTTTTTGGCAAACAGTTGAACAAAAAGTTGGCTACGATTTTTGTGAAAAAAGCTAAAACGGCAGGATCACGTCGTCTCTTCAAACTCGATTAAAGAACATATGTTACCAGAAATGCTACCAATTGATACTGAAAGAGTTCGGAAGAATTTGTTCTGTAGTTGAGAGCCAAACAGACATGGATTGTTCTATCCTAGTTCTGCAAGAAGGACGTCAAAAATGTTGCTACAGCTCATATTGGAGATGAATTTGACACACATGGATTGAAGAGAAGGAGGCAAGAAAGAGGCATTTGAAAAATGGGTTACGAAAAGAAGACGTATGGAGACGGCAATTTGCAAAAAGAGAGAAGACGATGGAAAGAGCTTAAGGAAGAATATTGACAGGAGTAAGGAAAAGCTCAGATGGGATGAAAATTATTGGAAAAATCAATTGAGGCTGAGGAAATCCAAGAAAAACAACTGCAGGTTGAGGGTGAAACATTCAAAATAATTACAGTATACAATACAATGTAATAGGAATGAGTGAATGCAAAGACAAGCTAGAAGAATGCGTGAAAGAAGATAGAAAATGTAGTAATTGGAGGGGACTTTAATGTAAGGACAGCAAACGGAGAGGAGTTAATCGATAAGGGGGAAGAACAGAGAGGCAGAAAGTCTAAAGACAAAGGGATCCATAAAAAAGAGATAATATTTCTGGAGATGGTTGAAGACAGAGCCTGGCAGATATTCAATGGAAACATGCAAGATGATGAGAACGGAGAATATACGTACATCGGAGTTGATGGACAGTCGGTGCTAGATTATGGAATAGTAAACGTGGAAGCAATGGAGAGGACCAAAAGGTTTAACTTCGAAGATAGAGTAGAATCAGGTCATCAGCTAATACGTATAATGCTGAATTATTCACAGGAAAATAAATTGGTGCGGCGGTTAACGACCATTTTTCAGAGAAACCTTGCATTATGTGATAAAAGCATGAAATTTGGCATATACGCTCTGCAGACTCTCCTTCACTATTTACGAGGTGAACCCAGGATGGAACCGCCGTGCAGCTGTCAGAATTGCCCTTTGCCTACCTTTCAGGGGCAAAAACTGAAGCCGGTCATCGAGTTGATTTAAAAGTGACGTCTACCAATGCAGTAGACCTTCACAGTAAAACTTCACCACAACAGATGTCAATATTACAAGAGGAAGGGGAATGGGCGAGGATAGTTCCAGCCAGGGCAAAGATTTTCTTTTTTGGTAATTTTGGACCAAATTAACAAGTTTGGTGTCTTTTCCGACTGAATTCCATCTTCTTATTTCAAATGAAGTGTTGTGATTGCAATTTGAAAAAATTGATTTTGCTTTGTTTGAGAAAAAAACATTCAAGAAAAAGTCCAAGACTTTTATCCTAGTTCAAGGCATTCAAAATAGAAATCCTTACTTGGTTCACTTTTTCAAAGCTTCTTGCACATGGAAACTATGTACGAGACCTGATTTCTATTTTGATAGGATCGTGAGCCTCATTTGTTCCAAAATTCGTGAACGTAATATGCAGTCATTTTCATGTACGAATGTTAGTGTGCGTGCAAAGATATCGCAGCGATTCTGACAGCTGCGCGGCGGTTCCGTCATGGGTGCACCTCTTATATCGTGAAGGACAATCCATAGACCATGTATGCCAAGTTTCAGGCTATTATCACAAACTGCAAGGCTTTGCACGCACACCTCCATTCGTACATGAAAATTGATAAAATTATTGGATATTACTTCTACGACTTTGGGAAAAAATGAGGCTCACGATCTTGTTAAAGTCAAAATCAAGTCTCCTACATGGTTTGCATGTGCAAGAAGCTTCAAAGAAGTAAACTGAATAAAGATTTCCACTTCGAATGCCTTGAGTCCGGATAAAAGTCAAAATAAAAAAAGCCTAGGATTTTTTTCTGAAATAGATTTTTTTTTCAACAAAACAAAATCTTTTTTTCAAAATGCAATCACAACATTCAATTTGAATCCAGAATATGTAATTTAGTTGGAAACGACACCAAACTTGTCAATTTGGTCCGAAATTGACAAATGAAAAAATCTGTGCAGCGGCTAGAACTATCCCCTCCCATTCCCCTTCCTTTCGTAATATTGACATCTGTTCTGGTGAAGTTATACTGTAAATGTCTACTGCATTGATAGACGTCACTTTTGGATCAGCTCGATAACCGACTTCAGTTTTTGCCCCTGGAAGGTAGGCAAGTGGCAATTCTGACAGCTGCACGGCGGTTCCATCGTGGGTCTGCCTCGTAAATAGTAAAAGACAGTCTGTAGAGCGTATGTGCCAAATTTCATGCTTTTATCACAAAATGCAAGGTGGCTCTTACTAACCGCCGCACTAAATAGAAAAACAAGAAGATAAAAAAAATTGTTTTTCTCCTTATAGGCGCACATTGGCCATAGGAGTTTTGCCTTTATTTACTCAGTACAATAATAGTGAAAAATCGCAAATTAGACAACACAGACATCCAGACTTCTTCCGGGAATCGAACCCGGGGCTCTCGTGGCCGCAGGCAGCCACACAACCACCTGCGCCACGGGGCCGTCTAACGACGGATAACGACAAAAACAATTGGAATATGGTCGGAAGAAAGCAGAGAAAAGTATAGAAAACAATCAAAAAATATCGAACCATGGCAAGGGGGAGGGACGGAGTTCTACTGGAGAGAAATAAGAACAATAGTTGATTGATGGAGCGGTTGTAAAAGAAACTAGACAGATCAAGGATTGAAAAATTGGTAGAATTGAATAGTGGAACGGAGGATGTTTGATGAAGAAAAGAGGGGTGAGAAAAGTTCTGAGAGAACGGAAAAGAGGAAAAATAAATGAAGTGGTGTACATACAACACTTACAACAGCTGAAAGAGTACAGACAAAAATGTAGGGTGAAGAAATCGGAGAACAAAAGAAAATTTGATTTTTTTGGGGATTTGTTCCCCAATTTTTTCAAAGAACGAGGCGTGTAGTGCAATTCAGTGAAGTTGTAGAACAGACACCAGCACAAGCTTGCAAATTTCAGATAGAAGGCGCAAGAATTCCTTCCCTATCGTAAGTTACATCTCGAACCCACCATGTCGAGGATTTTGTTTTCAAAGACCGCAGGCAATGACAAAGAGATACCTAATGCACACTCCGAGGCTTCGTCTCAGCCGAGGAGGCCAGTGCTTGTCCCGAAGAGGGCTAGAGCGCATTCCGGCGGTCCGGGCTCATCTTCGACTGCGCCTCCACTGCCACCTCGTGAGGAACTGTTACAGTTCACGTACTGAAGGAATTGCAGCCATTATACATTGAACGTGGCTCACGAACTTGTTCCAAGCTCGGTTTGACATCCTGTTTACAATCAGAATAAGATCGGTATACCTGCCTTGCTACCTGAATAATGAATGTCCCAAGTGATTATAGACAAATCTATTAGGTACTCAGCATTAAGTACCTGCTCGCAAGTGAACTTGAATTATTCCGAAAGCCATCTGCTCTACACATGTCAAGTCTCTCTCATTGCAAATAATATCGTGTTCCTTGCAAGGATTCAATTATGCAAGGAACAATACCTCAGTAGAGGTAGGTGTAACGCCCGTGAATGGCGCTCCAGAGCGTTAATATCAAAATCAATCCTGGATCTGACAGATTACGATTATCGGTGCGTACACGGGGCTCAGCCAAGTTTCTTGCGGCTCGGCTGTCTAAATTCCCAATAACAATAACTATGATCAAAAACAATTTTCGGAATCTCGAATTAATTATACCTAACCCGGATTTTAGCTGGCGCAATTTTGAGGGTTTCTTGACGGGGTTATCATTATTAGGCGTGTGTGGGTGCTGGAAGTGTCCCATTAGGGTTTTCGGTGATGGTGGGCTACGGTTTACTTAATTTTAAACATCTTTGCTTGGGATGCGCTGTGCTCGGGTTAATTGTTTGATAGGGAAATTCCGAGTTACTAAACGTTTTGAGCTATATAGCAGAGAGAGAGAGAGGGAGAGAGGAGATCCTCACTCATAAGGCCGCAAGTATGCAGTGTATCTGGAGATAATTGCGCTTCGTACGGCATAGTAGATACCCACCTACGTTAACGTCTACATTGCGAATTCTGAACGGAAGTGTTTCCAAATTACGGGTAAACATACGGTTCCGGCATTAACCTAAACCAATGTCGCGCATATTTTGCGTATAGTACACGAACGAGTAGGTACCTAATGTTATTTTAGTTAATGAAAAGAAAATGTGAAAAGCTGTTAGTGAGATTTTAGTGAGATTTCATGTTCTTTGTCCGAGTTTTCTTGCATAAAGAGTGATGTAGATACCTATACCTACCGACGTAATACCGACTACCGGGTAGTCGTGAAAGACTGGAGAGGCCCTATAACGATCTAAGCCATTTACCAAAGCATGCAATTGAAGAAAACCAGTTCACCGAGCTTTTCCACACACTCGGTTCCCGCTTTGTTGCAGCAAGAGACTGGAAGGCGAAGAGTCAGCAATGGGGATCAAAACTGACTACACCAAGAGGTAGAGAGCTTGTAAAATCCTTAGCCGCAAATCACCTGGACAGCCTTTCAAATGGAAAACCAACATATTGGCCAACCGACCGTCAAAAAAGACCAGATGTGATAGGTAACCTTGAGCGCATGTATTGTGAAACGACCAAAGCCACCATCCCTAAGCAGTGCAAAAGTCGATTGGGATCAGTTTATAGTTATAGTGTTTTCCACTGGTAAAAAAAAGTGCGCACTTTTTGCTCTCGTTGTCATAGAAACTCACCAGGAAGCCCTGCTATTGGTTCATGCACAAGGTCAGAGCAGTTAGTACGCACTTTTTTCCGCAGTAGAAAACGCCATTAGAGACCAGCTAAACAGACTTTCCCTATAAATATGCCTCCAAACCATGAACCCTCCAAACAGACGAAGAGGTGAATGACGCAGTCGAGTGTCTCACTCGCCCGATTCAGAAAGCGGCCTGGAAGGCAAGTCCAATACTGCAAGCGGAAGAAGCTATCGACGATATCCCCAACCACATAAAAAAGGCAATATCAAAAAAGAGCCGACTCCGAAGGATCAGGCATAACTCGCGCAACCCGTATGATAAAAAGCACTTGAACTGCGCCACCAGAAAACTTGAGTCACTGCTCCAAAACTTCCGGAATAAAACTGTCAGTGACTTTATCACTGGTTTATCACCGTCCGACATCAGTGGCTATTCACTATGGAAAGTCACGAACCGAATGAATAGACCAACGCAACCAGTCCCACCAATGAAAAAGTCAGATGGAAATTGGGCAAGAAGTGACCTTGAGAAGGCTCAACAGTAGTGAGTAGTGAGGGCCCCCGAATCAACTCTCATTACTTAAGGATCTAATTACAGTAGAGGTAATTACGACGTCGGTAATTAGACCGGTCCTACCGCTCTAGAGTACACTCTTTAGGGTACGACGACGTGTGCTATAGAGACGTGATATGGGTGAGGATCCTGAAACCGAGCTCATTAATTATTGAGGTAATTACGGGAGAGGTAATAACGCCGCGAGAGTATGTGCACACCAGTTTTACCGTTGCGAGCTTGAACCCGCGGTTTACCTGGACCATCGCTTTCCTCCTCCTCCTCTTCATGCCTACCGCTGCAGGTGCAAGCAGAGGCAGTGGTAGGTGAGCGTGCCAACACGCTTTCTCAGTCGAACCTTCGTCGTTTCCATTTGTTCTGCGGTTGAAGGAGCGAGATGGAGCGTACGGGTCGCGTTCCCTCCTCGTGTACATAGCTCCACCGATGCAAGCCTCTAGAGACAGTGGCAGGTGCCTGTGCCAACGTGTCTTCTCAGTCGAACCTCCTCCGACACCGTTTGCGCTATGTTGGTAAGAGCGAGATGAAGCGCTGCCATCCTCTTAACACAGCTCGACCAAGCGCACAGCGGGAGGTCTTCTCCTCTCGCGCTCGGTTCTACCTGCTCCGCATGGCACAAAACTGCCGGATCGTGTTTTATGTCTGCTTCCAATCGAACATGTGAAGGACTCGCAAAGGTAGCTCCTTCGCATGCAGGTCCTGATGCTCGGAGGTCCTTGCACATATCGGGGGGCATGAGCGCTGCATGTGAGAGAGAGAGAGAGAGAGAGAGAGAGAGAGAGAGCTATTTCGCTCCCCATCTCTATCTATCATCCTATGCGCTGGCGGTCCAGCCAAACGCAGGTGTTTATGCATCGGTGAAATCGGTGTACGGTTTCATTTATCGACGCTCACAACATGGGAACGAAGGGATGCACGGCGCTTTAAAAAAATCAATGAGAGGAGGTACCTAATTTTTCCATATGACCGCTACGTCGCAATGTTTTAATCATAGCAAGGAGGGAGAATATGAAATAGATATGGAAGCAGAGGTGAGGCGCACAGCGTTTTAAAAAAATTAGATGAGGTACCTAATTTTTCTGAGATGAGATATCTAATTTTTCTATATGCTCGCTACGTCGGAATGTATTAACCAAAACAAGTCGACATGCTCTGGACAGATGAACCGATACATAGCTAACTGTTGTACTAATCATCATGATGTTTTTGATGGTAGGGGGTAATAGATACCTCGGTACATCATCTAGCTGTGTTTTAACGGCCATTTTTACCTTCGTCACAATTCAAAAATTCAAATATTCAAATCCGGTATTGGTATGATATCCCCTGCCAGAGGGTGGAGGGTAGGGAGCGGCGGGTGGTAAACCGGGATTGTTCGATGAGGTGAGCGAAACTGCAGGTTAGATATAGCTCGTCTATGGATTGTAAACCGGCGAATTAAGGGCTTTTTCTCGCGAGAAGACCTAAGCGCCGCATATGACAAAGCGCGCTATATCGGCTCCATCCCTGTCTATCATCCCACATCGTCATGGATATATTTGAGGCCTGTTAGATGCATGTCAGCAGCCTGTGGAATAGGCCAGTACGGCCCTGACTATACAGCGAGGGAGTACAGCACGGAGGACGCGAGATGGCGCTGCACGTAAAAAGGATAGCAGCGCAGCGGATGGGATATATCGAGCGGGAGCTGCACCAGTATCGACCCGACAGCGCCAAGGCAAAGTCACGCTTTCTAATTAAATTGTATTGTTCACAGATACTTGTTGAATAAACCTATTTCGAAGGCCTTGGTTCTCCTACCTACCTGCTGTACCTATCATCAGAAGTGGTCACGGATTCAGTGCTGATGATCATTCGTCTCCGTCCTGACAGTCTTTTATAGCCGGATGGCCGAGCGCTAGAGCGAGGACGGCCGGCGCCAATTTCTTCGCCGGCTATCGTACACCCCCCGTTAGCTGAGCTGTCGCAGGTGCTTGAACGGCGCGAGCGAGAAGAACAACTCCAGCGTTCAGGGTCAAGGCCGAGTACCATCACAACAAATGAACTGCACGGCGCCGCCAGTACCACCCCGGATTCAGTAAGGATTTTCACGGAAACGATCCAAGGTTTGGTACAACAACAGGTGCACCACAAGTGACGAGGCCGACTGTAAGTTCATCTTTTCTGACAAACATTGTAACCGATTTTGATCCGTCTACCACCAACATCAACGAATGGTTGAGTAAAGTAGACGAATGGGCGAACGTACCCCAATGGTCTGACCAAGAAACGTGTTGTTACGCATTACCGAAGCTTGCGGGAGCTGCAAAATTTTTTATGAAGGTATTTCCAGCGTCAGTCGCAATTGGCTTGAATGGAAGCATTTGTTGGCGAAAACCTTCGTACCCACTCGCGATCTACATTCGCTGCTGGAAAACTTGTTGAAATACAAAGCGTGCGACGCCCTTCGTATTATGACTACACGTTCAAAAAGTTAGCAATGGTCAATTCGTTGAAACTGAATTTCATTAATGATGACGTCATCAATTTGATAATGGGTGGTATAACCGACAAAAATGTCAAGTTCGCAGTTCGAACTGCTAAAGTCTCCGGCCCCGGTGAATTAGCCACCTATTTGAAAACGTTCGACTCTGATCAGTCCTTGCGCAGCGAAAGCACACTTGTTACAACCCATCGGGCCTTTCAAAAATTCCCAGGAATGCTCAGCAATACAAAAACACCCTGGTTTGCTTTTACTCCAAGAAAAACGGCCATAAACGTTGCGACTGCCTTTCTTATCGCGAAACTAAACACAGAGGGGACGACACCAATAGGTCATTTCATGGAATTTTCAAGGTCACACTTTTTGCACGGAACTGAGCGCATGCACGAGATTTTTGGCAGAAAATGACAGTCCTGCGAGTCAATAACAATAACAAACCGACATAACCAACAAACCGTGAAACTCCAACGTGCTAATTTCCACATGGAAATGAACGTGCATCGTTTAAAACAAGGCGCTACAAAATGGTGCGCTTATGGGGGCTGCAAATCAGACAGCAGGCGCGTGTCTGTACCATTTCGAAACATCACAAAGCAGAGAGCAGGTGAGAGTCTCTGAGAAAACGGATCTCGCGCAAAATTCGACAGTTGACGGCAGACTCGCTTATCCGTCAATGTTCGATATCACGCTTGCGCATAAGTTCCACGAAATGTGCTATTACCATAACCAATCCAAAAACGAGGACCACTCCCGCGATACTCGCAAACAATTCGCCATCGAATATCCCTCAAATAAGGGACAAAATTCCAAACAGGTCCACTTTATTGCGTCACCCTGACTAAACCCTTTCATCAAACCCATGACCATCTCAAATGTTACTGTCCCGTGCTATGTTGATCTCGGCAGCGAGGTGTCGTTGATGTCCTTGACCTTGGCCAAATCTTTACAACTTCCACAAACGTCTATTCCCCTGGTAAAATTACAGCACCTTGGAGGTCACATCACCGAAACGACCCTGCAAACACCTACGGTCATCACTCTCGACAAAGTTACAAAGCGACTTGAATTTTTCTTGGGTGAAAAATGTCTTGACGCTGCAGATGTTCTCATCGGCCGCAATTTTTCCGAATCTTCCGACATTTATTATGAAAAGGGTCCCAACGGCATATTGTTTTCTCCGGCCGGTGAGCGCCTGGCGCTAACATGTTATACAGGGTCATTCCCCACTAATGTCTCCACCTCTCTCCAAAAACTTTTCACACAATTTGAGGACTGTTTTGCCACTGATAAACTTACCGACGTAGGCAAATGCAACATTAATTTTTCAATCGAACTGACCACCGATACACCTGTCCAAGAACTGTGAGTATCATCCAAGAACTCCTTCAGACCAAGTTCGTGTCGTTTCTGAATTCAAAAACATCCTCACATCAAAATGTCTATTACATCTGTTCAACCCCCTCCACAAAACGCTTCTGTACACAGACGCCAGTAGCCAGAGTCTCGCCGGAGTTCTGGTTCCACTCGTGAACAAAAAAAAAAGAAACACCGATAGCATATTATAGCGTCCAAACCACCCCTTCCGAAAGTCGTTACCACTTATTTGAACTTAAGACACTAGCAGTGGTTAAATCCATCAGAAACTTCTGCCATCATTTGTTAGGACACCCCCTTACCCTAGTCACCGATTGTAACTCGTTAAAAAAAATGCTCTCGAAATAAAAAGAAATGAACTCGCGCATCGCAAGATGGATTATTGCACTACAAGAGTATCAGTTCAAGGTGATACACAAACCCGGAGTACAGTTGGCATTTGTTGACGCGTTAAGTCGCAATCCTGTTTCCAGTAACGAAATGAACTGCCATGTTATCAATCAGCAAGATTGGGTTTCTTGTGTTCAACAGTCAGATACAGAAACGGCCAAAATTATCAAACTCATCATGTCCGGCGAGCGGCATAAAAACAAAGACCTTTTCAAACATACAGGTCAAAGGCGGAAAATTATACCACAACTCGTCCCAAGGACCGAAACTAGTCATCCCAAAACATTGCCGTTAGCAGCTAACAAAACACTACCATGACGACTTAGGCCACTTTGCGCTCGACAAAACCCTCGCCGCAATACAAGCTCTCTTTTGGTTCCCGAAAATGCGCCGTTTCAAAAAAAAAACATACATCTAATGTTGTATACCATGAACCTTTCATAATCTTGAAGGAGGCAAGCAGCCCGGCTACCTCACTCCCATCAACAAAATCGCCATTCCGTTTATACTATACACATTGATCACTTGGGGCCCTTCCCCAAGTCCTCCAAAGGTTACATCTATCTTTTTCTAGTCATCGATGCTTTCACAAAATTCATAATTATCCGACCAGTACGTTCCACTAAATCTTCCCACGCAATTCACGAATTAAAAGAAATTATCGCAACATTTGGGGCACCCTGTCGCCTAATTTGTGATGCAGCTTCTTCCTTTGCATCAAAGAAATTCAAAGAGTTTTGCGAAACTACTGGTATTCGCCAATTTGTAATTACGGTGGGCATGCCAAGGGGAAATGGCCAAATTGAACGCTACTGCCGAACTATCCAGGAGAGTTTGGCCGCTACCACAGCAGCTGCCGCAGCCAACTGGCCATCACACCTTAGTTCTGTCCAATTAGGCTTGAACACCACCCTGAATCAGGAGCTGAATGCAACACCCCAGGAACTCCTGATGGGATACCGTGCCCAACCTACTGGCACCCTTTCCTCGGTAATCGACACCTCCACTGGACCGGGTTCTCTGGATATCACACAACTCAGAGCAGATGCCAGCAAACTTACCACTGAACGACAACATACAGGTAAAATCAAATTCGACTCAAAACGCGCTCGCGCTCGCCCCACTCAAAACAAAGTTGGTGACCTTGTCGTAGTAAACATAGCTAGCATTATCACTACAGGTGAAAGCAAAAAAAAACCTCCTCGCCAAATGGAAAGGGCCCTTCCAATTTACCAAGTGTCTTTCCCGCGCGACCGTTACGTGGTCCAACAAATTAAAACCATTCCAAAACAACGCCGCTACGTTGGTGTCTGTGCGGTAGAACACCTCAAATATTGGTCTTCCTACCCGTCATCAGATTCTGACTAAAATATGTTACCATATTTATTATCGCCTCTACAAATAACTCTCATTATTCTGCAAATGTCGAGTTCTCTGTATTTCCCACACTCCCTGAGAAATTGAACTTTCTATTGTTAGGTAGGTACCCAAAAGTTCTCACTTCGACTCATGTGACCTGTGCCAGGTCTGTCCTGAGGTAGACTGTATCAGGATCTGATCACTGCTAGTGTTCAGAGTGTTCTGTATCAGTGCCCTCAGTGGTTCCTCCCAACCTTGAATACCTCTGTCCTGAGGTAGACTGTATCAGGATCTGATCACTGCTAGTGTTCAGAGTGTTCTGTATCAGTGCCCTCAGTGGTTCCTCCCAACCTTGAATACCTCTGTCCTGAGGTAGACTGTATCAGGATCTGATCACTGCTAGTGTTCAGAGTGTTCTGTATCAGTGCCCTCAGTGGTTCCTCCCAACCTTGAATACCTCTGTTTCGTTGCCCCATTTTGCCATTCCCCTTCGTGCTTACAAATTGTTCGCAGCCGACCACACCACCTTTGTGTGCTTCGCACTCCTTCACGTTGGAGTGTCTGCTGTCAGGAGGTCGCTTCGCCATTGGTTCCTAAGTGGCTTGCTGTCGAGGACGCCAGCCGTCAGGATGGCCGTGTCAGCAGCCTGTGGAATAGGCCAGTACGGCCCTGACTATACAGCGAGGGAGTACAGCACGGAGGACGCGAGATGGCGCTGCACGTAAAAAGGATAGCAGCGCAGCGGATGGGATATATCGAGCGGGAGCTGCACCAGTATCGACCCGACAGCGCCAAGGCAAAGTCACGCTTTCTAATTAAATTGTATTGTTCACAGATACTTGTTGAATAAACCTATTTCGAAGGCCTTGGTTCTCCTACCTACCTGCTGTACCTATCATGCATAAGGTTAGGTTTCCGACCGAGGGTCTGCAGGTATAAAGTGCTATTATCATACAAAACCGGTAGGTAGCTGCTCTTTAAAAAATTCATGCTCTCAAAGCTCGGGGTATATTATAGAATTATGTGCCATCATAGTTTCGAGGAAAATGGTGATATGATGGTGGTGTATGGAGATAATTCTACGAGCACTTTGGAAAAACCATATAGCAACACAACGAGACGGCTTCTATACCACTTTCTAAAGCATGGGGAAGCAGAACAGAGTGTTGACGGTATGGACGAACAATGCATCAGGGTGCTACATTCAAATGAAGGCTGGGAAGGAATACGCAGAAACAGGTAATGCAGAGGTTGAGAAACTAGCTGATTGAGCATGCGACATGACTGATGGTGTAAAACTGCGATACGTAAATAGCGGACGTTGTTGCACTGTAAACGCTTAGCGAATGAAAACCAATCCACCTTGGCTCGGGCAAAACACCACACTCTTGCGAGCCAAATACGCTATACAATGAAGCGTGCGAGCCACTTGGGATGAAAACTACGAGTGCACTCGCTTTTTTTATAAACCCAGCTGTGAATGAGCATAATGAACACCGTTTACCTGGAATCGCCTCCTTTCTGAAAGAATGGCTAGTCGCATCAGCTATTTTTTTCCTATGGCAAAGAACTGAGTGAACCGAGAAATATTTATTTGATAGATAAAAACCTTATTTAAAATCTTCCGTCTTGTTTATCATGGTGTTACGGGTTTAAAAAAAAAAAAAAAGGGTTGTACCGGTGCGAGATTTTTGTTAAAATAAAACCCGAATCCACCTTCAAACATAACTCCCCATATATAGTGCTATGTAGTGAGAAGGGCTACCTATCCCACCGCATGCGTGTACATACTGGATGTCATAAGTTCGCTAATGACCAGGATGTAGGTATCCCACGTGATAACCTACCTGCCTGTTTTCATCTTGAACAAATAAATGATTCTATCTCTATCTGTACATCTATAATATGCATCAATAGATCAGCCGGCTGAACCATGACTAATTGAGCCTGCAACATGACTGCTGGCGTAAAATTGCGATACGTAGATAGTAACCGCTGATGTATTGTAAATGCCTAGCGAATAAAAACCAATTTACCCCCGGGTCGAACAAGGCATAGCAATTTCGAGCCGTGACACAATGAGGCCCGTAGAAGAATCTCGGAGCTCGCGAAGAAAATCCCAGCCATACCACCTGTTTTGATGTAGGTAGCTACCTAGTCCTGACCATATGCAGGTATTATAGGAGAAGCTTCGGGCGCCCGCTCTTTCAGACTTATCAATGGAGTTAATTATACAGTAAATATTTATGTAGAAACTTAATTGAAAGCTACTTCTTTCTTTTGCATGCCATAGTGCCACGAGTTGGAAAATGTCAGCACTGAATAATTTTTTTCAGTCCAGTATGCTTGCGTGAAAATAGAAGAGTATAGAGTGATAAGTATTTGCCTAATACCCAAGTTCGCTTTAAAATATCCACATCCGGAGAGAAGAGAATATGATATACATATGAAAGCATCAATTTAAGAGAAAATCGCGTATAATAAGCTGCCTAATTCTCGCTACGATAATTTTAAATAATATTATGATGATAAGCGTGATCGATGAGGTTGACGGTTCAAACAACATCTGCTCTCGTAATCCATCCTCGACCGCAAAGTTCGACTCGAAAAAAACCCCATCTGAGATGGAAATGTTGGAAAAAATCCAACCAAATGACCGGAGAACCGGCATCTTCCATATCCCCCCAAGTGTTAAACACGATGGATTTCATCGTACTAGCAAGAGCATAGAAATTTTCATTCACATGTTTGAAGGTATTTGCAGGCATTTCCGAGAATAATTTACCGGTTTGACGATGAGCTAAAGGGTGAAACATGTTTTATCTGTTTTATTTGATTTTCTGAATAAAATTGGATAGGATGATATTATCTAGTTTACTCGAAAGCTCAGAGTTTTCCGCAAACCATGTAAAAATTTATATTTCTAATATCTCCCTGACTTGATATACAACTCGAATTAGATGCTGATTCACCTCTTTTGTGCAGGGAGTTACCAGGGAAATTGCCCCCTAGCAACTCATTGCACCACCAAAATCGGCAAAATGCATGATGCTAGAGTAGCTAGTAGCCGCAGTGATTGCAAAAATATAAATTTTTGATATCTCTTGCCGAATACGCTAGGCGTTCCTTCGAAGTGGGTAAGGCTATCATCCGAATTGATGTGGCTCAGGAGAAGTAAAAGGGAGCCAAAAAGGATGTCTCACCTTGCATACCATGTTCTAGCATCAAGGAATGCACCATTTTTATATATTGAATGAGAGATTATAGACTTCTAACAGAGCCGGAATTGGACTCTGCCCGGACTGATTTGGGTGGGATAAAAAGTACAAGAGCTTTGGAGGGTTTCTACAGTCGAGACTATTCTTTCGCGCGAGCTCACTCTATTTATTTGACATCTCTGAATTCTTTTTTCTTTTCTTTTCTTTTTTTTTTTTGATAGAAATGAATGTGTCCATGAGGCAGGCATTCCGCAAACCCTCACCTTATGATTCGCTATTGAGACAAGTATGGGCATCACAACCAGGCATATAGGATTGGTGATTATGACAGTGAAAGAAATATGCTCTATTCAAAAGTGTTCAATATCTTTATTTCCATGGAAATATTCACTACATCTTTAAATGGCTAGGTAGGTAGGTAGGTATTAGGTATTAGTTGATACAAATTTCCGATCAATGTCCCATTCGATCGTGAATAAAATATGGACATTTTTACGCTATTGAGGGTATCCAAAAAAAAATGTTAGTATATTACTTCAGCATCTCGGAGAATTTTTTCCAGCGATACTATTTCTCGGACGACTCCGACGTCCCCGGTGTTCCGCTGTGCACTCAATGTTACTAATCGATCTATAACGCCATTTATGTCAGTGAAATATTCACCTACTAGGGACCTCTTCGCAAATCGCCGTCGTCCCATATCATTCATAAAGGAGCCATTCCCCGCACGATCATCAATGTTCTCGAAGTCGCTCCCCGAACACCTCTTATCTTCATCCTTAGATGAAAAACAGTGCTTGTACGCATTCTGATATCCGCCACTCGGTGTAAGTCGCGCCCTTGAAGAAACTTCTTTTGTATTACTGAAGCTCTTACACCACATGTTTTGATCCTCGTCCTCAGATGAAAAACGGCGCTCATATGCATTTTTATACCCCGTACGCGGATTGATAAGCGAACTCGAAGAAAGTTCTTTGGCAGCGTTGAAATCACCAGAGCTATCGTATAACACATCGTCACTATCAGCTTTCAAGACAGAGTCCTCCGAGGATTTAGCAGTGTTCGCATATTTAGAAGCGAGACGTGATTTGACTTGATCTCCCGATGAAAAACGTGGTCTGAACACGCTAACATAATTATAGGCTTTGGACGTCCCAACCTGAGAGCTGTGAAAATCTTCTTTATTACCGGAGAACTTGGTAGTGGAGTCCTCATTTGCTCTTTCATAACCATCTGCATCCTCGTCATCATACACATCTGATGGTTCCGATATCATGCTGGCTGATGATGACAGCACTGGCGAAGGTCCCGGTTGAGGCCCTGATGATGCTAGGAGCTGTAGCGACGTATTCGAGGAAGCTTTGGTTGGATACTTCATAACCATAGTCGAATTATTCGAGCTGACGTCAAAAGTCTCGAGATTTTTACAAGAGACGGTCTCAGCCGCTTTGTCAGGATCTACCACTTGCTGCAAATTGCGTTCCCTGCAGCCTCTAAGTGAAATGTCTGGATGCCGTTTCATGAATCCTCTGCACCAATCAAAAGATGCTGCTTGTTGTTTATCCCAGCGTTGTGGATAGCTCTTGTTTAGCAGCCTAGCCTGTTCTAGAGCGAATTTACACACGTGCTTGCGTGTCACGCCATGTGGCATTTTCGATGCTGCTTTGATATAATCAGCGAGCATCAACTCCTCATCTTTTGAGAAGATTCTCCTATTCCCGATATTTGGATTATAGACATACACGCCGTTCACTTTCTTAACCCGTCGCAACAGCCGCCCCAGTGTAGATGCGGGAATACATAATGACCTAGCGATCGCTCTGCGCGAGCCACCACGTCGGACTTCGGCTACAGCCTTTTGAATTGTTTCAGAACTAATTTGATTTCTCATGTTTCTTTCAGGATCAGCAGCTTCATTCACTGAACAAAGATCGCTCGCGACTGGCTATTAATCGGAGGTATTCGAGGTTTTATAGCTATAACCGCTATGGTGCAATGTTTCAACCATAACAAGTCGGCATGCTCTGCTAGATAATTTGACATGTGCCAGCAGCACTAGTCGACATGTTTTATCCGTAGAGACGGCATGGTCTGAGAGTCAAAGCGCTGTGCATTAACCATCAGTCGTCATGCCATATCACCTAGATCATCACGTTTTAAGCGTCGGGTCGGCATGGGCTGCTAGCAATGACGTCATGCCTTACCCAACAGCTCGTCATGCCATAATCAGCTCGTGATGTTTTAACCGACGACCATGCGGAATTAGGCAAGGTTCAGCTGGATGATCTATTGAGGTATATTATAGATGGATAGATTAATAGAATCATTTAAGCATCGGGTCGGCATGAGTTGTCAGCAGTGGCGTCATGCTTCAACCATCAGCACGTCATGCCATAAGTCGGCATGAGCTGTCAACAGTGACGTCATGCTTTAACCACCAGCGCGTCATGCCATAAGTCGGCATGAGCTGTCAACAGTGACGTCATGCTTTAACCACCAGCGCGTCATGCCTTAACCACCAGCGCGTCATGCCATAAGTCGGCATGAGCTGTCAACAGTGACGTCATGCTTTAACCACCAGCGCGTCATGCCATAAGTCGGCATGAGCTGTCAACAGTGACGTCATGCTTTAACCACCAGCGCGTCATGCCATAAGTCGGCATGAGCTGTCAACAGTGACGTCATGCTTTAACCACCAGCGCGTCATGCCATAAGTCGGCATGAGCTGTCAACAGTGACGTCATGATTTAACTGGCAGCTCGTCATGCCATAATCAGCTCGTGATGTTTTAACCGACGACCATGTGGAATTAGGCATGGTTCAGCCGGCTGATCTAATGAGGTATATTATAGATGGATAGATTAATAGAATCATTTAAGCGCCGAGTCGGTATGGGCTGCTAGCGCGTCTGAGTAAATACAAAGTACTTTTTGAAAAAGGTTATACCCCCAACTGGACGACGGAGCTGTTTCGCATCAGACGAGTGAAACCGAATAGCAATCCACCTACATATCTTATTGAAGATCTAAAGGGTTCGCCGATCATGGGATGTTTTTACGAACGAGAACTACAGAAAACTAAACATCCCGAGATCTATCTGGTGGAAAAAGTTTTGAAAAAAACCGGTTCGAGGCTTTACGTTAAATATTTGGGCATGCCCGATCGAGGGTGGATTGCGAGAGCAGACGTTGTTTGAACCAGCAACCTCGTCGATCACACTTAACGTCAGAGAGCCGGTGAAATAAGGTGTCTGGAGCAAAAACGTCCCGATCACAGCCGTCATAAACTCCATCGGCGCTATCGCCATAAGCAACGTAGCCATCATCACCAACAACGTGATATCATCACCAGCAACTCCATATCATCATAAAGCATCATCACTGTTATCGTCATATCATCGCAAGCATCATCATCTCTATCGTCATATCAACGTAAGGATCATCACCGCTATCGCCATATCATCACAAGCATCATCACCGCTAACGTCATTTCATCATAAAACAACGTCATATTATCATATTCATCACCCTCGCTATCGTCATATCATCGCAAGCATCATCACCTCTATCGTCATATCAACGTAAGGATCATCACCGGCATATCGAGATAAGCAGCTAGCATTATAAGCATCGTAAACATCTTCATAGCATCGCCAGCACCAACGTCAAACAAAGAGAGATGCCCACCTTGTTCAGCCCCTGGCAGTCTATCGAAAAAATGTTACGGTATTATGACGAAGCCATCGTTCAAGAGACCGAATTACTATATCAAACAACTCTGAACGGATCAGCTGCAAGGATACGAGTTGGGCTTAGCATCGCCAGAGGACTCTCACCAGCAATCATCATCATATCGCATGCAAATTCGAGCCGAATATCTTTCACCATGCGGGAATGGAGTGAATTAATAGAGCTCTTGCCCTCTTCGACTGCATCAACTTCGAACGTTCCGAATGGTGATATGAAAATTTTCGAGAACTATACTCTAAAATTGGGTTCATCTGCAGGCATCGGACATCTACATAGCAGGGCCCAGACCGTCTATCTGCATGAAAATTTTCTACAACAAATTGCACGAATGAGAGATATCATTAGCTATAGATTAGAGGCTCTAGAATCAATGAATTTTAAAAAATTTTATACTGATTTATTATCAAGCTCCTTTAAAATAACGAGCGATGTATCGAACTCGAACGTTTCTATGTATAAAGTTCTCAAACAGGTTTTGGCTGGTTTGAAAAAGTCTCATGCAAAAAAATCTAATGAAAAAGTTTCATGCATGCTAGAGTTCCTCGAACTACACTACGACGATGTATTATCGGATTATGAACGACTGAAGACATGTATTAATTTTTGAATAAAACTCTTGAAAAAATGATTGCCTGGTTTTTTTCAACGGCTACTGCTAATTAACGCATGCCGAACTGTCTCATACCCCACAACATCTTTACAGCTAAACCATGCGATTCCAGGTAAACGATGCTCATTATGCTCATTCACAGCTGGGTTTATAAAAAAAAGCGAGTGCACTCGTAGTTTTCATTCAAGTGGCACTGCTTCCCCATGCTTTAGAAAGTGGTATAGAAGCCGTCTCGTTGTGTTGCTATATGGTTTTTCCAAAGTGCTCGTAGAATTATCTCCATACACCACCATCATATCACCATTTTCCTCGAAACTATGATGGCACATAATTCTATAATATACCCCGAGCTTTGAGAGCATGAATTTTTTAAAGAGCAGCTACCTACCGGTTTTGTATGATAATAGCACTTTATACCTGCAGACCCTCGGTCGGAAACCTAACCTTATGCATCTAACAGGCCTCAAATATATCCATGACGATGTGGGATGATAGACAGGGATGGAGCCGATATAGCGCGCTTTGTCATATGCGGCGCTTAGGTCTTCTCGCGAGAAAAAGCCCTTAATTCGCCGGTTTACAATCCATAGACGAGCTATATCTAACCTGCAGTTTCGCTCACCTCATCGAACAATCCCGGTTTACCACCCGCCGCTCCCTACCCTCCACCCTCTGGCAGGGGATATCATACCAATACCGGATTTGAATATTTGAATTTTTGAATTGTGACGAAGGTAAAAATGGCCGTTAAAACACAGCTAGATGATGTACCGAGGTATCTATTACCCCCTACCATCAAAAACATCATGATGATTAGTACAACAGTTAGCTATGTATCGGTTCATCTGTCCAGAGCATGTCGACTTGTTTTGGTTAATACATTCCGACGTAGCGAGCATATAGAAAAATTAGATATCTCATCTCAGAAAAATTAGGTACCTCATCTAATTTTTTTAAAACGCTGTGCGCCTCACCTCTGCTTCCATATCTATTTCATATTCTCCCTCCTTGCTATGATTAAAACATTGCGACGTAGCGGTCATATGGAAAAATTAGGTACCTCCTCTCATTGATTTTTTTAAAGCGCCGTGCATCCCTTCGTTCCCATGTTGTGAGCGTCGATAAATGAAACCGTACACCGATTTCACCGATGCATAAACACCTGCGTTTGGCTGGACCGCCAGCGCATAGGATGATAGATAGAGATGGGGAGCGAAATAGCTCTCTCTCTCTCTCTCTCTCTCTCTCTCTCTCTCTCACATGCAGCGCTCATGCCCCCCGATATGTGCAAGGACCTCCGAGCATCAGGACCTGCATGCGAAGGAGCTACCTTTGCGAGTCCTTCACATGTTCGATTGGAAGCAGACATAAAACACGATCCGGCAGTTTTGTGCCATGCGGAGCAGGTAGAACCGAGCGCGAGAGGAGAAGACCTCCCGCTGTGCGCTTGGTCGAGCTGTGTTAAGAGGATGGCAGCGCTTCATCTCGCTCTTACCAACATAGCGCAAACGGTGTCGGAGGAGGTTCGACTGAGAAGACACGTTGGCACAGGCACCTGCCACTGTCTCTAGAGGCTTGCATCGGTGGAGCTATGTACACGAGGAGGGAACGCGACCCGTACGCTCCATCTCGCTCCTTCAACCGCAGAACAAATGGAAACGACGAAGGTTCGACTGAGAAAGCGTGTTGGCACGCTCACCTACCACTGCCTCTGCTTGCACCTGCAGCGGTAGGCATGAAGAGGAGGAGGAGGAAAGCGATGGTCCAGGTAAACCGCGGGTTCAAGCTCGCAACGGTAAAACTGGTGTGCACATACTCTCGCGGCGTTATTACCTCTCCCGTAATTACCTCAATAATTAATGAGCTCGGTTTCAGGATCCTCACCCATATCACGTCTCTATAGCACACGTCGTCGTACCCTAAAGAGTGTACTCTAGAGCGGTAGGACCGGTCTAATTACCGACGTCGTAATTACCTCTACTGTAATTAGATCCTTAAGTGATGAGAGTTGATTCGGGGGCCCTCACTACTCACTACTCTCAACTCTTTGCGGAACATCTATCCAAAGTAGTCCGGCCATTTCCTTCACACATTGCACCAGAAGAGGAACAGAAAACTCGCCAGTTCTTGGACTCGACCCACCAGATGTCTCCACCTATCATGCCTATCACCGTCAGCGAGATGAAACTCACGATCAGTAAACTAGATGTCAAAAAATCACCCGGACACGATCTTATCACAGGAAAAGTCATCAAGCAACTTTATTTTCAGGCCCTCAAGTTGATTTCCTACATCTACAATGCCATTCTCCGCACAGGTTATTTTCCGTCGCAATGAAAGGTCGCCCAGGTCATTTCTGTACTGGAACCAGGCAAGCGTCTAGAAGAGGTCTCATCCTACAGGCCTATCAGTTTGCTACCTATATTTTCCAAAATGAAAGGCTTCTCCTGGCAAGAATTCAACCTCTCTTGATAGCACGGAACTTAGTACCTGACCACCAGTTTGGATTTTGGCAGACACATTCCACTGTGGAACAAGTCCATCGACTTGTAAACAAGATCAACAACACCCTGGAAGAAAAGAAATACCTACTGCTGTGCTGCCTTCCTCGACATAACCCAAGCATTCGACAAAGTCTGACACGACGGACTGTTGTATAAAATCAAGAATTAGCTTCCCCACAACGTCTACCAGATCATCAAATCGTATCTCAGTAACATATACTACAAAGTACGCTTGAACGGAGATCAAACATCACTTTTCCCAATCTGGAGTGCCCCAAGGAAGCGCACTTGGACTTGGTTCACTGTTGTGTCTCCTGTTCACTCCTGACCTGTTACTAGACAGACAATCTACAGTAGCAACGTTTGCTGACGACACCGCAATTTTATCTTTCCACTCAAATTCCAACGTTGCTTCTCACATGCTGCAACTCACTCTGGACCAGGTGCTGGACTGGCTAAGGAAGTGGCGGATAGAAGCCAACGAAACAAAGTCTGTTCAAGTGACGTTTACCTTACGAAAAGAAACGTGTCCCGCTGTGAAGCTCAATAACGAAGAATTGTCACGAGCAGTAGACAATGCAAAATACCTAGGCTTTCATCTTGATAGACGTCTAACATGGCAAAAACACATAAGGACCAAAAGAAAGCAGCTGGGACTGAAATTCACCAAACTTCAATGGTTGCTGGGCAGAAACGACATCCACAACGACCTAAAGGTACCTCAAACGGAGACGGTAATCCAAAACCATAACCAAAACCACCAACCAGACGAGTTCCAAATACCAAGACCGGTTGACACATTATCCAAATAAACTGGCAAATGAACTATTTGACGACCAAGGACCATCAAGACTCAAGCGACCTCTCGACAAGATTCAGACCCTGACAACAACCTGACTAGGGTATCCTGAAAGGAAACCGAAGCCGATGAGCAACCAATCAACAATTACCTGAAGCTACACAATTTACTAATTGTTATTGTTAATTTTTTTTAAGTTGATTCACAAGTAACAGATTGTAAATATCTTAGAGATTTAATGATGTTACGGTAGTCGGGTTGACCTATTTCGAAATTAAACGCGCTGATTCACTTGTGAAAAAACTGCACTTTATTCGCTACTACCGATACAACTAAATAACGCACACAATTATTAATCGCTTAGAAATTCACAATGTCGCTTGAGATGTTTTCGCCACGGTCGCTCGATTCCAACACTGTCTCGATGCCAGGTCGAGTTCCTCTCTTATAGTGGCATCGAAGGTTCTGGATGTTTCCTGTTTGATCGTTGGAGTTTCCAGCACACAAGGATTTTTCTGGTATCTGCGTCGAGATAGAGCCCAAAGCCAAATGGAATAAACGCGTACCTTCTACGGCACCTCCACCAGAAGTCTCGACGTGTCGTGACTTACCGCTACAATCTTCTCGATGCTTCTCAAGTGCGACGCGGGAATCTAGATTTCTCCGGAAAGAGCCGGGATGGTCGCGAGCTTCGTAGCACTGCCCCCACTCTTTTGCAATGCTTGCAATCCTCTTTGCACGGTCTTCGAGAAAGAGCATCTGCATTTCCATGGCTTTTCCCAGGACGGTGTTGGATTTTAAAGTCGTACTGCTGCAATTTCTTGATCACCGAGCCAGCTGTCCTTCGGGTGTCTTGAGCTGCAGCAACCACTTCAGCGCAGCGTGGTCAGTTCTCACCAGAAATTTTCAGCCGTAGATGTATTGGTGGAAGTGATGGACAGCTTTCACTATAGCCAGCAGTTCTTTGCGTGTGACGCAGTAGTTTCTTTCCGGTTTGGACAACACCTTGCTGTAGTACTCCACAACTCGCTTTTGGCCCTGATGATATTGCGACAGCACTGCTCCAATTCCGGTGTTGCTGGCATCAGTGTCCAAAATGTATTGTCCATGCAGTTGAGGATACGCCAGGATGGGACTCGAACACAACGCGATCTTCAAAGTCTTGAAAGAATCCTCGCATTTTTTGTTCCACAAGAATGGAGTACGGTCCTCAGTCAGTTTGTGTAAGAGCTTAGCAATGTCTGCGAACTTCTCCACAAATCTCCTGTAGTATGTGCATAAGCCCAAGAAACTCCTGACTTCATGTTGATTCCTTGGTCGTGGCCATTCTCGAACAGCTTCCAACTTCGATTGGTCGGTTTCGATTCCCTTGGCTGATACGACGTGTCCTAGAAATTTGACCTGCTTCTGGAAAAGCACGCACTTCCTCGGGTTCAGCTTTAGGTGAGCACCTTGAAGTCGTCGAAACACCTCGCGGAGGTTCTTCAGATGTTCTTCAAACGTCCGAGCGATGACCATCACGTCGTCAAGGTAGACCAGGCAAGTTGAGAACCATTTTGATCCAGACAGTGTGCTCAAGGTGTCATCGATCCGAGGCAGTGGATAGCTGTCTTTCTTTGTCACATCAATAAGTTTGCGGTAGTCCACGCAAAATCTTATACTTCCGTCTTTTTTTTAACCAAAACAACCGGAGAAGACCATGGGCCTGTTGACTCCTCAATCACGCCTTCATCCAGCATGTTCTTCAGAAGCTTGGACACCTCATCTTGCTTTGCCAATGGTAGGCGCCTGGGAGCTTGCATAATCGGAGCAGCGTTCTCCGTGTTAATGCGATGTTGAATCACACTGGTCCTCCCAGTTGGACTGCCTTCCATCGCAAAACTGTAGCTTCTTTTTGAACGAATTTCGTGGCCAGTTTGCTTCCTTTGTCATTTAGGTGTTCTCACTGAGACGATAACATCTCCCCGACCTTCTTCTTCAGAAGTTACGGAGCTGGAGCTTCTGGCGATCCATCTTCGCAGCGTGAGATCCATTCTACGGGTTCACACTTGGCCATAGTTTCTCCTTCCTTGATCGTTTTGCATGTCTTGTCCGGGTTAATGACTAATCGGAATCCTCGTCTTATCCATGTTGATTAATGTCTTAGCCGACGGTTGCGTCAGGTTAAGCAATGCCGGCGACATGTCCTCCAGGTTGTCCACTCAGTGTTGCCCACACGATCTTCTCGGAGTTGGCGGTCACACATACGGTTTCAGCAGAAAGTAGACGGATTTCTTCAGCAGTCTTCATGGATGTTTTCAGAGCAATTTCCTTGTTTCTTCCAATCCTCAGTGTCCGCTGACCAACATCCAGGACAAATCCGCACTTATTCATCAGGTCCAGGCCAAGTATGAAGTCGTCAACAATGTCAGCCACCAAAACCTTAGTAGTCTCCGATAATCTTGGCGATATTTCCAAGCGTGAATAATTGTTGGTGTGTATTTATTGTAGTACGCAGTAATAAACTGTGTGTTTTGAAAACGATAGTCTCAATTATATTCTAACCCGTACGCTAAATACGTAACATTATTTTAGATAATGAAAAGAAAATGTCAAAAGCTGTTAGTGAGATTTTAGTGAGATTTCGTATTCTTTCCCCAAGTTTTCTCGCATAAAAAGTGATGTAGATACCTACCTATAGCTGCCGACGTAACTATTGGGGAGTTTGCGTGCACACGTACCGTACATGCGACGTAACGTAACCTTCAACGTGAAAATTGGCGAGTTTGTTATCTGCAATTCATTATCATTAGTTACAGGGGAATTCTCACGTTCTACGTTGCGTTACGTCGCGTCGTACGTCCAATGAGATCGCAAACTCCCTATTATTAATTATTAATATTTCCATTTTCGGAGCAATTTTCAGTACTTATCTATCTACCTCGTAAGTACAAGGTGATCTTCGGTTTTTCACGGTTTTCCTGTGCCACAGTTTTAAAAAGAACAACCATAGATTTCAAAACTGAACAACCAAGGCCCCTACTGGAACTCCCTAATTCTTTAGCTTATACCCCTAGATAGATAGACAACCCATTATACTTCAATTTGATTCAACTTAGTGAAAATGTTTAGTTTTCTAAAGCTTGTATATGCATTCCCTAGCACCAACCAACTGGCATTGACCTGTATTCCACAAAAGAAATTCCTCAATTAGCCAATTCAATACCCAATAATTTTTTGCTGCAAGCGGCGGTGAGAATAGTAAGCAGGAAACGATAACCGTGATGCCAGTGATTTTTAAACAAGTAAAAAGTGTGCGAAACTTTATTACCGGAAAAAGATATCAAACGCCGGTGAAATTTGCCCCGTAAAGCTTTGTTCTCGAACCCAAAGAATGTCGAAATTACTTCACCCCATATCCTCCTCGTCCACTTTCCGACGTCGTCGTCGCGACGCTGCGAAAACATCTCTCCGTTTTCCCTCCCATTCTGTTCCGCGCTCTTCTCCATTTCCTCGCAACGTCCCCAGCTCTCGAAACTTGATCGCGCCATTCCTGCCGTCCCCGTATGCCGATGCACGCCGACCTCTCTCACCGAAGAATGGCAATTTCTGTGTCGCAGGTGCTCTCGGTGGACCTGAGCGGCAACCTTCTGTCGGCCCTTCCGGCGAATTTCTTCCAACATTCGCCGCTGGTGAGACGCATGGACCTGTCGAGGAATCGATTCCGGCAGATTCCAAACAGCCTGTCGGAGAGCACGCTGCCGGGATTGGTCTGGCTCAATCTGACCGGGAATCCCCTGGTGAGGCTGCACGACATCGCCCCCACTCACCGATATCCGGCGCTCGAGGAAGTCCACATCAGCCGCACCAATTTGAGCATAGTGACCAGCAAGGACTTCGAGAATTTCCCCGGACTGCTGTACGTCTACTTGGGATTTAACAGGTGGGTGGTATGAATATATGTTATCTTTTGTAATTAAGTCGCCGGTCTTGAGGTCGCTAGTACGTGATTAATTTTAAGCTCGATTTTAAGCGCAGGTTGTAACCGAACTGTTACACTGTTGCCCATAGCGTTACGTAAATTTATCATGTAATGCTTAGGTCATATTTTCTGTCTGTATTAAAGACGCGTTAGTCTCAGATTGGAATCTTTTTAGGCAAATATGTTTCTAATCTTTGACTTCCATCCTTCATAAGGTCCTTGTTATGTGCTCAGGTTCTTTCCATTGCAGTTTTTCCGAACACAGATCTTCGATAAAGAATGAGTGGACCGTCTATTTTCTTTTTCGTATATTATCATTCGTAGCAACAAGACAAAAAATCATTGTTGAATGGAAAAGCAATAACATACTGCGCCGCGTTGAAAATAAATCTTTAACATGATAAATTGTTCATGTTTCGGAAGGCAGCATGCAAATCTTGGTTACAGCACGTCGAATTATCGTTCTGTTCGCCGTTCGTACTGATACCACTCGCACAATATCGTCATTCCCTGGATACAGGTTCCAGGTTCACAATTCTTGCTAATTGCCATTTCAGTGGAAAAACTTTGTCTTTTTTTATGATGATAACCAGTGCTCCTTCCTGCAACCGAGAGCTCTGAGTGACTTGCCATTTTGTCCGCGACTGGAGCTCTTCTGCATACTTTTGTAACATCAGGGGTTACAAAAAGCATATGAACGAAAACTGAAACACAATACAATAGTCAAGGACATTTCCAAGATATTAAATGATATAAAAATGCCACCAATTGTAATACTGGGGGTGGTTGATGTTCAAAATAAACTAAACAATTTAAACACAATAAAATAGGTATAAATGATAATAAGTATTGCAAGTTCCTGTACCTTATCTACTGCTTGGGGGAACTATAGCAGGTCGATGTATGGTCGTTCGGAATAGGGGGTGCTTAATCCTAAGGGTAGTAACGTGAACTGCCACCACTGACTCAGTTATTTTACATGGAGAGGCAGATCCATAGGGGGAGGGGAACAGACCATCTGGGTACATCTTAGAGTTTTGATCTTGGTTGTGGTAGCGTGCATTTTAGCTTATCTATTTATGGCTTCAACTCTTCGGGGAAGGCGTTTAGGTGAGTCCGGCAAACGAGGCATTTAAATCGAGTAGAACCCTCCAGCTGCTTCCATGTGAAGTGTAGTCAGGTAAACAAGTGATCTTCAAAATAAACATTATACACACATCAAAAGAATCTAGGGGACAAGCAAATTCAGACGATTTCTGAAATCATCATAACTTTTGATTCCCGTCAGCGATTCAATATCGGTTTTCAATGATCGATAGCTCAATTTTTCTTCTTCATGCCTTGTTCACGTCAAATACTAACAATCTTTCATAAGGTTGCTACAGGGTGATCAATGGAACAGTGTAAAATTGCCGAAAGTTCAGTACGAGCGCGATTTCTCAAAAAAGAAAACTCATACATTCCAATATCACAGTTATAAAGATCAGTTCGTCAGCTTCGGTGACGTTTTTGAATTTTAAAAATCGAAGGTTAATTGCCAAAGTTATTGATCATTTTATGCCGCCATGTTGAACTTCCAAGAAAGAAGAAAATGATCCGATTTTATTGAAACTTGGAACACACTCATGTCTGGTTCAAGTAATTGGAATTTCAAGGTCAAATGTCACTTTTGATCACTTTCGAGCCGCTATATTGAACTTTTTACATAAATAATTCGATTTGAATGAAACTTTAAAACAGACTAGAATCGAATCATTTGAATAAAAATTCAATGTGGCGGCTTGAAAGTGAGCAAAAAAGACATTTGACCTTGACATTCCAATTACTTGAACCAGACATGAGTGTGATCCGAGTTTTATTGAAATCGAATCACTTTCTTGGAAGTTCAACATGGCGGCACAAAATGATCAATATCTTTAGCAATTCACCTTTGATTTCCAAAATTCAAAAACTTTACTGAAGCTGAAACACCAGTCTTCATAACTGTGCTATTGGAATGCATACAAATTTTTTTTTGGGAAATCGCGCCCGTGTTGAACTTTTGGCAATTTTACACTGTTCCATTGATCACCCTGTAGAATCTTGATGAAACATTGTTCGTATTCGACGTGATCAAGGCATGAAAACGAAGGATTGAGCTATTGAACATCGAAAACCGATATGAAATCGCTGACGGCAATCAAAAGTTATGATGATTTTAAAAATCCTCTGAATTTGCTTGTCCCCTAGATTCTTTTGATGTGTGTATATTCAAACAAGCAAAATTAATAAGTACAAACACTGCATAGGTTTACTAACACAAACTAGTATTGGAAATATTCACAGTTGTAGCCACCTCGTGGCGAAATAATAATAATTAATTAAGTAAACAAATACAAAACTCAGCTGTCGCTGTGACGTTTGTTGACATAAGAGAGTAATGCAACATACTGTCATAACGCCACTTTGGCGTTCATTCGTCATGGCTCGTGCTCATGACGTAAGTGGGGATACGAGAGAGAGAAACATAGAGTTAGAGAGAGTCGCTAGAGAGCGTTTGGCAGATGACTCGTTACTCTGCGAGAGCGCTTCACAGCATGATATATATTAATTAGATCGGTTCTACCTTATACGTTGACATCTCATAATAAAGAGCTTTATATTTGCGTTCCACCCTGGGTACCAACAGGGTAACACTCGCGGAAAAACACAGGGGTAATATTTTCAGGACGATTGGTTTCCGCGTTGACAAGGAACATCGCGTATTAGCGCATCGAGTAAATCGGTCCATTCCATTAATATGCATCGTCAAATTTGCATTCGCAGGGGTAAGGTGTTAGTTTATTAATTCTGACCGGAATAGTTTAGGTGTGCCGTGCAAATTGAATTGCCATTTTTGAAGCATCTTTCCTGAACTTCCCGAATATGCTGGTAGATTTTCAAAAAACCCCACAGTTTTTTCAGTCTGGTCCTGGATTTTTTTTTTGATCGTACGGCATTTTGGCGAGCTTGACAAGAGTAACGTTACTGGTGAATTTGATTAAGCTATCATGAACCGCTGCCGAGATATTGCCTCTCGAAATTTTACAACATACTTATAAACTCACCCTGTATCTCCGTAAGGGATGACGAAAAAAAAAACAAAATCTGTCGATTTTGACTCGCCTTGACTTCCTCTACCTGGCATTTGAGTTTGGCAACTGCTCATGAATCACCCTGTATACCAACACTCGTTTGAGTTTGGTGCAGCTGGAGAACCTTGAGAACAAATCCAAACCTTCAGTCGCCTCCACGTTCAAACAACATGCGGAAGATTCCGGCAGCGCCTGTAGATCTTGGCATGGTTCCAGTGCAGTTGTTGAAATCTCAACAGTTGATATACGTCATTGGTCAAGAATGATGGACTATTCCACCACAATTCATTGTGCATCGATTCAGTTGGGTTTACTCCGCGTGAGATCAAGTCGGCGGGATTTTGTTGGGACTGAACATACGAGTAGTGCCAGTCATGTAGATTTGTCGAGTTTTGAACTTCCGCGACTCTGTTTGCCACGAAAGTTTTCTATTTGTTGGGTAATTGTTCAATCCACAAAAGAGTGATTGTTAAATCACGCCAATAGTAATTTTTGTTAATTTTCAATTTTAACGATGAAGTTACCTTATTTGCTAGATGGGCTAATACCACCGCGCCGCACAGTTCCAGGCGAGCCAGGGTCAACTTGTGCAGAGGGGCTGTGAACTGTCAATTGATTCTATGCAAGAAAGCTTCAAGAAACATCGGCTTAGTGCTTCCAAACTTCCAGTAAACACAATATTTTGCAGTATTTGCAAGCTGAAACTTCTTGAAATCAATTTTATTGCATATAGCCATTATGAACTTTACTGTTGCAATTTTACTGGTCAACCTCTGAATATGGTATACAATTAGCCTTAATTAGCGAAACAGTCGGCACGGCAGCAGGCCATAATAACGAAATTTGGTTTCAGTGAAGGATTGCGTGCGTTTTCAATAAATTCCATAGTAATAGCAGATAATAATTATTTCATAATACCCACCTATGAGTACGAGTATTGTGTGTGCACGATCGAACTGTTACCATTCATTACCGCCATTTTGTACCTATTACCTGATTCAATCATAATTACTATTTCAATCTAATCTCGTTTACTACCTGCAGGCCCATAATATAATAAAGTGGACGAACATCACGAGTTTAAATTGATTGAATCGAAGTCATTCAGAATTTATTTCTCGCGGGACTAAAAGGCATTTCCAATTAACGAAATAGATAGCTATCTGCGCAGGTTGGATACAGGAATTCAGTGCGAGCATATAGAAAAGATTCAGCACAGGTTGTTAAAAAGTTCTGAATGGAATTGTATTATGCGGAATGAAGCAAAATCGATGAGGGATGTTTTTGGATCATCCGGCTGTTTTTAAATTGCCTGAAGAATTTCCAAATCCATTCCACGGGCGACAAAAGCCGCGCTGCTGGCTTCCGTTGAACGTTGACAGCGCACGCCGGGGAATCCAGGGATTCTTTCGTTGTTTTGTTCCTCTTTTTTTTGATGAATAATAATCAGTTGTTGGTTATGAATCTACCTACAGTGTTGCGTGCGGGTCTGGTTAGGGTACTCAACGGTAACGTTCAGTTTATCACATCTGAAAAAGTCACCCGTGAAGAATTTTGTTTTGTTATTCATTCATCGCTCTTATCACTTCGATGTGTCCGAATCAAAGCAAAACCCTTCGGCCGTGCAGATCTGGCACATTCGAAGATCCATTCCCGTAACATCAACGGCTCTTTTGTCTTCTAATTCACCCGCGACTCGCTTCCATACAACACAGTCGACCACAACACAGTCCAGCTGGACTGTATCGACGCTTCCTCCTCAATTTTTCTACCCCTTACGCTTCTCTTACTTGACTTTCAAGGAAGGGTCTCAGTTTCACTGGAATTTGGACTGTGACCGGGCATTTCAGAGTAAGTGACATCTCATAACCGCGCCCGGCGAGGCAGGACGATTCGACGCTGCCGGTTTGACACCGGACAGTTCGACGCAGCCGGTTTGACGCCGGACAGTTTGACACCATGTCCATTTCGCCGCTAGGACAGTTTGACGCCAAGAACGAAAAAACATTAAAGACTCCAGTGGCTGCACTTGACCTTATAACATAAAATTACGGGAGATAGACGTTTCACCTACAGCGAACTCAACGACCGGACATTTCACCGACAGACAACTTACCGAACCACCATATCGCCAACACGCCGCCCCACTAACAACCCCATTTGCCGAGACACCGCAAGGCACATTGGGACCACCAGTCAGTGCTTCGGAATACAAGAAGACATAACTTCGTTTTTCCTAAATGCTGCACTGTTAATAAAAGTATGGGATTTTAAAAGAACCATTTATTGTAATATATTACCAACTACTCAATTAGTTTATTAGAAAATTGTGGGCCAGACGTTTGAGGTATTCTACATTAGTTTTGGAACCAAATTCCCTAACTAATTTCAGAATCCTTTCATCGCACTTTCTGTATTATAGTCTTTTTGGGATAGGCTCAACTCCCCTCACAAAGTCTTCGTACTGATGATCGCGACCGCTCTGGATTTTGCGCAAGCCGTTGATGAAGCGCTAAAGAGTGGGATGATCCACTATTACGGGTTGAAATCGTAATTGAAAGTGATTGATTCCGAGGTGGTGATAGTTGAGATTGGGAGAATCAAAAATACAGAATAAACTACAAAAATCAGGTCTATGATCGGAAAGGAAAGATTCAAGAATATTTACAGTTCAACTTGACATGGCGTGTTGAAAAAAATAAAGAGGCGTTGCGCAGAGGACGCCAATAGAAAGGGTGAGCAACACCGCGAGATTTGGCTTACAAACTATAACGTAGGTACCTACCTTTTTGATGACGCTGCGAGAACTCAAAGGGCCCAACGAAGCTCCAGCAACGATTCTGAAACAGAGTACCTACACGAAAAACAACATACTGCCGTCCTACCTCAAGGGAAATTGGTGTAGTAAACCGGTATAGCTACCCCCTAATAACGTCTCTTACTTCACGCAGAGACAATAATAATACATACAGGGTGATTCATGAGTGACCTTACATAGGCTAATGGGAGATAAAGGACTTCGAGACGAGTCAAGATCCACTGAGGAATTTTTTTTTTCTCCATTGGTTACGAAGATACAGGGTGTTTTGTGTGTTTCGTGTGAAACTTTGATCAGCGATATTTCTGAAACAGCTGAAGATATTGTGTTGAAATTTACCAGTAATATTTCTCTGCTGGAACTTATCCAGAAGTCATACCGGGTGAGTCAAAATCCAGGGCCGGAATTAAAAAAATGTGCCCCTTTTTTATTTGATCAAAAAGTACATTTTCTGACCGCTTTTCTGAAAAACTGTTGTCGGATTCGAAAAGCTAAGGAAAAATGCTTCAAGAATCACTCTTCAATTTAGATGGCACACCTAGACCGTTTCGACAAAAAAATTAAAAGTAATATTTGTGGGTAAGTTTCCATTTTTGACCGGACATAATCGACTCATTGTTTGATTGAATTCATTAAAATTCATTTCACTTTCCCGGCCCCACCAACATGGAGGGAAAGTATTGTAATGGTGCAGAAAAAAAGTTTTGAGATTTCACCGGATATATCCATTTTGAGGTCCCCCAAGTCGATTAAGACGATTTCCAGAAGATGTCTGTCTGTGGGTGTGTGTGTGTGTGTATGTGTGTGTGTGATCTCCCACGATAACTGCCGAACCGTTTATCTGATCGATTTAAAATTTGATATGCAGACATGGTTTCGCCCTGGAATGACCGGATTAGTTTTTGGCTGTCATCTGTCAAACAGAAGTGTCACTATCAGCAAATGACAGAAGCTACATCTCACGGAACTTGACTTGCGATATGTCATTTGAAAGCCCTTGAAGAACTGTATTCAGAACAGTTAAAAGTATTTTCCTACCTGTTACCTGTCAAATTATAAAAAATATCAAAGTCTGGAACTTTGCCATTTAATTATTCAAAATCTATAGGACAGATGTGAACCAAACCCGGCAGGAAGCAACATTACCAAAGAATCAAACTAATGCTGAAGTTGGAGTTTCCCACCGTTTTCCGGACAAGCGCTATGAATTTATAAAGTTTGGCCTGGCCGAATTCGGCCGGGCTTGCCTGTTCCTCGATTTTTGGCCTATTCAATTTTTTTAGCAACATGGCAACCAAACCGGTAGGTAACTACGTTTTTGTTACGAATTGTATCAATGTCAAAGTGACAACATGAACGCTGTTCTCGGCAGGTTCTTGGTGTTTTCTTCAGTATCTTCTTGCATCATTTGAGGCAACAGTGCGAACCGATGTGTTGTTTGGGGCTCCGTAAACCCCCTTGTGTTTTCTGTAGCTTTAGCAACTTCAGTATGCCGATTCCATTGACGTATATGTACAAACTGTAATGTGTGCAGTTCCCTTATTTGATTCGGTACCAGGGCCCCATCCCCATGGTGTCTGCCGTTCAAGACCCTGATGGGGCCCCCATCTGTGTCCATCAGATTTTGCCGTTTCAGGCCAAAACTGCGGCCTTGTGTCTTCTTGGGTTCGTTGAGGCCCTTTAGGCTCCTGGTGTCTACGGGTGTCTCTTGAAGCCCCACTGAGCCCCCCTCTTTTTTTTTAGTTTTCAGAACTATCGTGCCTTCAGGTGTGGTTCGGACTCAACTTCTTGATGGGCTCGAAGTCTCATTTCACAGGTCACCACTTGGGGGCCCTGAATTGCAATTAATTAGAACTCTGCCCCAGGTTTTCAATCCGCGACTGATTTTCACCAGTTATTTTTCAAACAATAATTTAGGTTGCATCATTAAAGGCAACAGTGCGCCCCGATTGATTGTGTGTTCAAGTGTTGTTTGGGGCCGCGTAAACCCCCTTGTGTGGAACTAGCATTGCATTCTTGAGATATCACAACAGTTAACTACCTCTAGTTCTACCTTTTGAATTATATCATCACCTTGTACCTACTTCATAATGCGATCGCGCAAATTAAACGGTTCTGCCACGATAACTACAAAATTGTTGATCGGATTAAATCGAAATCAGGTACGAAAGCATAAGTTCAGCCTGGAATGACCTGATTAGACTTTGGGTAGATGATTTAGTTTGGAAGCCCTCAGATGGCACATTGGGTCTGGGCTTGTCTGCCCAAGCTCTAAATTGAAGATATAGAGTTGAAATTCTACACACAGATGCAGAAAGTTCTCAGTCAAGTTTGTGTTATTTCATCATCATGTCTAAAGTAGGAACAAAAATTTTATTAAGGAACTAGCATTGCATTCTTGAGATATCACAACAGTTAGCTTCCTAGTTCTACCTTTCGAAATATTTCATCATCGTGGAAACTTGAACCTGTCACTGGTTCTGTCGGCCCAACAATGGATGCAGGATGCTCGCTAAACGCTCAACTCACTGGAACTTTTCCAATCAACTTCTCCATTATGTCCCACTTTACTGAAGGGACGCTTAGATCAAAATCATTACTGACGTCCCTGGATACCGCCGGGAAAGTTTTGTGTCGCCCCACAACAGATTTTTTAGCTTGTCTCTGTGGAACAGAAGGGCTTTGGTAGTAAAAAAAATTCCATAGCCAGAAATTTTTTTTTGACGATCAAATCGAGTCTAATTTTGGTTTCGCTTTCGATTTTGTCATGAAAAAAATTGTCAGCTCTGAAATTTTTTTCCCAACCAAGCCCTTCTATTCAACAGAGACAAGCCAAAAAATGAATTTTAATGAATTCGATCAAACAATGAGTCGATTATGTCCGGTCGAAAATGGGAACTCATCCACAAATTTTACTTTTAATTTTATTGTCGAAACGGTTTGAGTGTGCCATCTAAATTGAAAAGTGATTCTTGAAGCATTTTTCCTTAGCTTTTTGAGTCCGATAGCAGTTTTTTAGAAAAGCGGTCAGAAAATGTACTTTTTGATGAAACAAAAAAGGGGCACCTTTTTTCTAGCCCGGCCCTGGATTTTGACTTACCCGGTATGGCTTCGGGATGAGTTCCAACAGAGAAATATTACTGGTGAGTTTCAACAAATTACCTTTGGCCGTTTCAGAAATATCGCTTTTCAAAGTTTCATACGAAACACACAAAACACCCTGTATCTTCGTAACCATCGGAGAAAATAAAATTTCTTCAGTGGATCCTGACTCGCCTCGAAGTCCTCTATCTCCCATTAGCCTATGTAAGGTCACTCATGAATCACCCTGTATAACAACAACACGCTCAATATCAAATAGGTTACTTATTCTAAAACAGTAAAATAAAAGATAAGAGGCAACACTTGGTTTGCCCATCAACGAGTCTTAAACGCATGAGCTTCGGGACAACCGCAACGATTAGCAGGATCTTGATAATCTGAACCAACTGACAACGTTGGCGAAGACGCCGATTAGACGGTGAGGTAGTGAACTGATTTGGTACCTTTGAACATTCCAGAAGCTCACCATACGCTCTGGCATCTGGGACAGACGAGAGAAATAGGACCGAGATGGTCACTTCAACGAAGTTGGCGATTACTGACAGTTTTTTTTTTTGCCCTGCATTAACAGCTAGGTTATTAGCTGGTTTTTGCCGTCGGGGTTTTTTCTTTAACGATAACAATGAGGACGATAACAACGAGGACGATAACAACGAAGTACTGTAAGATTTGCATCTTTGGATCAGTGGGGGATTTATCAGTGGAGTTTTGTTTCGATGACTTTCTCGTTTCACCCCTTTTCCCGGGGCATCACCGCACGATAGTAGATGCCCCAGTACTAAGAGACGCGTGAAAAAGTCCATCTGGTCCAGTGCGGATTTGAACCCGGTACCTTCGCCTTTGAAAGCGAGGCCGAGCTCACCGTGCTACCGACTGGGTTTACTGACAGTTGCTGTCAACCAAAGGCGGCGTTCTAGAAGTGGAGTTCAGCACCGCTTTCGTTAATCTTGGTTCTTGAGGCACATCACATGACTGGTGGTACTGCTTGCCATCAACAGGAACAGTAGAGGAACACTAAATCGCTACTCGGCTGATTGTTATTGGATCTTTCTTTTTCAGAATCAGCCGGAATCTCAAAAAATAACAACCATCTCTCTTTTTTTTTTGTTTCCCTGGTTTCATTATTATATATCACCATGGATGTAGGAATGGCTGAATGGAGCATTACGTCAAAAATACGGTTCTCAAACCGGAAATGTCAGAAAAGGCCTCCAAAGTGAACTTGATTTAGTCGGGTAACAGTGGCGCACAATTATTTTTTTCAAGGGTTTGACATTTCAGCTGTCACAAACGCAAATCGCCAATGCCACTACGTACACCGAGAAAATTTGAAGATAATAAAGGAAAATGCGGCGGAGGTAGTGACTAAATCGCGTTGTTGTTCAGTTGGGTCTCACGAAAATGCAGGTCAGCCAATATTATAGCAGATCAGCAAGAGAGCTTACATAATTATCCGGCTGGGCAAGGCTGCAAGAATTTTGTGCGCCCGGCGCCGGTAGCAACGCTTTGGGAACTTGGTGCTTATGAATGTGACATTTTATTCATACACCAAGGAGGTGAAAATCCGAAATTGAACCCCTCTAATTATTGAAGAACCATCCTGGACTAGTTTAGCAATGTCGTTGGAAGCAGCCGTTGAAAAGACCTGGAGTGGAACATCTTGTGATTATGGCTTGAAGCTGCTCGTAGAAAATTATAGGAGTCAGATATGGGCTAACCTACAAGAACTGATCTATTTGACCTGCAAAAGTGACTGGCCTCCACTTCAAACTCCTCAAAACTCCAAATCAAATTTTTCATCTGCATCTGAAAACTGGGTGTTTGACAAAATTGGATTGATAAAACAGGCAATTTATTCCAAATATCAAGTACATAGGTACTTATATACTTAGTAAAAGACAAATAATTATAACTGCCACCTACTAACATGTTTTAATATTAATCATAAAGAAGAAATCACTTCTGACTTCTGGCACAGTATACAGTGGTATCGACAGTCGACACCAAAGTATGCAACACTTTCACAGAAATTTCTTGACCTCAAGAAACATGATTACAATAAAGTGTGGGAATCTCAGTCTGAGCTTAATGCAAGAGGTTAGTACTTGCAAGATATAACTACTGAGTATTGACAATATTAAGTATTGAGTACTGGGTATATTGATAGCTCAGGACATAACTTTAACATACATAATTATTGTAATACCAGTGAAACAAAAAAAAAAGACCACTGTCATTCATTATTTTACAGTTTTTGCAACAATTTGGACTCTAAATGCTCCTCAATTAGGATATGTCCATATCTTGGCTGTTAGTTGCAACCGATATGTCCAAATTGAAGGTCATTTGGGCCAAATTGTTAAAAAACCGGTTGAGTACTGAATGACTGTGTTCTCCTTTTTTGTCCACACTGCATTGGGACCAATTCAATAGGAACTTCAAGTGTTAACATTCAAACTGGTGAACTGAGTGGAAAACATTTTGAAAGAAAGGTGCGTTTAGTCAGCTTATTTAGTCGCAAGTTTTAATTTTAGTCGTAAGCGCTGCATCCCTTATTGGCTGTTCTGAGGAGCCTGGTTCATAAGAGCCAATAGGCGTCGCGTCGCTGCGCTTGCGACTAAAATCAAAACTTACGACTAAATAAGCTGACTGAACGCACCTGAACTTGGCCAAAGTTTTTAAAAGTTAGGTAGGTTATAGCATTGTTGTACCTAAGGTACTTATTTTTACAACTGTTTTTGCAACAAATTCCAACACAGTTACTAGGAAAGGTAAAGCGTTTGTGCTAGCATAAGCTTTTGTTGCATTATAAAACTTCCAACAGGACAATATGTTTCGGCAGCATGGCAGCTTCGATGACAGCACAGTGAGCCAAGTCTACCCCAGTCTTCCTTCATTTGAGAACGGCAGTAGATAGCAGCCAAAACGCAGTATCCTAACTAGTTTTTTTCGAGAGTTTTTGCCATTCCACATTGCACTTGGTGAAGTTTTGTATCAGTCAGGCAAATTTTCTTTCCAGGCAAGTATTATTAGCTTGGAAATATGTCCGAAAACGAAGCCGAAAAACGGAATTCTTCATCTAAAACCAATCCATTCAACGTATATCCCCGAGCATCTTCATCTCCATCATTCAAACTTCTAATTTTATCTGAAGTGTTGACTTGGGAGTTGCCGGAGTTTCTACTCTTTTCTGCAAGAAATCAGAACCTCATTAAAAAATAATCATGTTGCCCCCGTTTGCACCAAAAATTTGATCATGAAATAGTGAATTGAGCTTTTTTTTGCTGAATTTTAGCATAGTACCTGATGAAAAATGCAGTTTCACAAAAAAAATATGGGAAAATGTTCATTTCTCAACAGCTTATATGCATCGCCTGTGGTCAGTCAACTGGCAGACCAAAGAAAATCCTCAATTAGCTATTTCATGATCAAATTCTTTTGTTGCAACCGGGGGTAGGTTTAATACAAATTGCAATTTGTTGGACGATTTAGCCCTTTTTGCTAAGATGCCTGATGGATGTAACGCCACTGAAGCTCTTGTCAAACGACAGAAGTGAGGTTATGTACGTGGTGAAATGAGGCTTTTTTCCGGGAAAAAATGAATGAACATGAATATTACGGCCAGCAATTCATCAAACTTGACTTACCGATGAAGCGCAATGCCCTCTGAACTTGAGGTTGTGGTCCGCGACAGCCCACACAATTTACAGGATACCATCGTGGATGAATCTGCGAAATGAATCGGATTACAAACGAATCGTACTGGAACTGGTAGAAAATAACATTATTCTCGTTGCTGTTATGATAGATCAGACATTACTTACTCACCTCGGGTTCCACCAAAATTTCAAGAGCAGATTAAATCTATCACGCTGATAGTTGCTATGCACCAGCCAATAGGATGGCCAGTTGCTTAGTTACTATCAGAGTGATAAAGTTATCACGTTCATAAAAGTTTGGTGGAACCCGGAGTCAGAATTACAAATTTTGATGCACTTAATTCCACTTATTTGCACTGACGCGATTTCTGTGACAGCCAGTTGACGGTTTCGAACAGCGTGTTGATTATATTTCAAAAATCAAGTTCACCTTGGAGGCCTGGCTTCCGCTTTAAGCCCCGCCCCTCAGCTCAAAATCGGGTACCAAAAATTCAATTGTTTTTGGCTTTATGCTCTATCCAGCCATTCCTACATCCATGTATATCACCAATCGATTTTTGAAACCGTAACACATCCCAAATTCATTATTATCATGCACCCCTGTATTCAGCATTTTAGACCTGCTGAGCTGAGCCCTTTCCTATCTTGTATCAGTTTTCAAAGCTCTACTTAGCTCCTATGAGTCCAAATGTGTCGGTCGAAGTCCTACATAGCCCTCTTTTGTCTCTAAGTTATATGCATTTGGAACCCCATTGAGCTTCTCATGCTTTTTGTGTTATTTGAAGCCCCTATCCCTCCTTGTGTCTACACTGTAGCGATTTGAACCCTGCAGAGCCCCCTTGTATCTTTAAGAACCGTTGGGGGCCTGGTGGGGCTCGTCATACTTTCTTGTGATATTTAAGGCCCTATATGCTCTCTAGTTTCTATGTAATAGCGTTTTAAGCCCAACTGAGTCTCTTGTGTTTTCAAGTATGGTTTGGAGAGGCCTCAATGGACCCGTCAGGCCTTTTTGTGATGTTTTAAGCCCATACTCTCTTGTCTCTTGATACTATGATATATTTTGAAGTATGAGGTATAGGGTACATACCATATGGTAAAAAGTGGTTAATATGTAATAATTAATATAAATTGGAAAATTTCTTCCATTTCCATATCATTTGGGAGAGTTTCTCTAATGCTTGCAGCATTTCCTCTTTGCACAGCAATTGAGATTCTCTGCGAGAGATATTCCTTAGCTCGCGATTCTCCAGATTTTTTTCTTAGAGAACCCCCTATTGAATTTATAATTTTTTTTGTATCTTCACACCAAGGCCTCAGTGTCTCAAAGGCTGGTCCTATGAAAAAGAAATTGATTATCCAGGTTTAAGTCCTGCTGAGCTTTTTTGTGTCTTCTAATATCATTTGGAGCCCCATTGAGCTTTCCATGCCTTTTTTGAGTTATTCCAGCCCTATCCCTCCTTGTGTCTACATTGTAGCGATTTGAGCCCTGCTAAGCTCTCTTGTCACCTAAAGTACCGTTGGGTGCCCCAGTGAGCCCTATCAGGCCTTCTTGTGGTATTCAGAGCCCTACACTATCTTGTGTCCACGTAGTAGCGTTTCAAGTCCTGCTGAGAACTCTTTTGTCTTCAAGTGTCGTTTGGAGCCCTAGCAAGCCCCGTCAGGCCTTTTTGTAATATTTGGAGCCGTATCCTTCCTTGTGTCTACATTGTAGGGTTCCAAGTCCTGCTGAGCCCCCTGTGTCTTCAAGTGTCCTTTGGAGTCCCAATGAGCCCGGTCATGCGCGGGCGCAATGCTTACGAAGAAGCGTCCGCGCAAATAATCGTCCCAGCACCCCAGGGGTATTGGGTCGTCTGGATTGAAAAAAAAGACACAAAAAGTGTATTTACTGTTGGCGTCAAACTGTCTTTGCGTCAAATTTTCTGGCGTCAAACTGTCCCGGCGGCGAAATCAACATGGCGTCAAACCACTAACGTCAAACTGTCCCGCGTCAACAATCTCGGCGTCGAACCGGCCGCGTCGAACCGTCATGTATCCTATTGAACACAAAATTTTCAAAAATTGGTAGAGTAATCTCAACATCGAACCGACCGAGCAACAACCATCGAAATCCAGCAGACATGTGTTTCGACCTGATTAGGTCTCATCAGTTCTGTAGTCGGCTTTTGAAAAGCTTCCGCGGGCACTTTTCCAGTCAGGTGCACACCAGCAAATCTTGAGAAAGACTCAGTGAACATTGTGGACTTGATACTTCGGCACAACGTTCGAAGATGCTTGTTCATTGTCCTCTGGCTTCCCCACGACCTTTAGTAAGCGGTTTGATCACACCCAATACCCAATAAAGAGCATGACCTCTGGTACTCAGCCTCCCAGCAACACGTGAATCAGAATACGGGAACCTACGGTCAACTTCAACAACCTTGTTCTGAAAACGATTCATTATGAACTGAACCAATGCGCGCAAATCAAATACTTATCTACATACAATGACGCATGCGCACTTCCGTTGATTGGATTTAGAACTGTGAGGAAAGTTGTTTGGGGCTGTGTGCGCCATGTTTGATCGCCGCTTTTAGGCGATTTATCACATGCGAAGGCCCTACGTAAGGGGAGCTCATTTTTTTGCCGTGACTTCTCACTCAAGGATCACTTCTCCTTCAAATGGCTCAACTCCTCGAAGGATCCTTGTAAATAATTGTAAATAATCAGGGCACGAGGGGTTGAAGTTTGGAGCTGGTAGCCACATCTAGAATTCGAACACCTGATTAGAACAAAAAGCTGTGCAGAGGGTTGTAAGTCAATTAGGGGTGTGCCAGGCTTGATTGAATACATTCAGTAAGAAGTAGGGGTGAAAAACTGTAGTAAGAACGGACTGAGAAGGAAGGAAACTTCAAGAGTAGCTCGGGAAAAGAAAAGGGTCCAGAGAAAACTGTTGGCGGAAGCTCAAGACGAGAAGGACGTTTCGAGAACTCACCGGTCGTGTGTTTGGAGACGTACTGACATACTTCGAGATTTTTAGGAGCCGTAGTTTGAAATTTTATAGTTAGTCAACTCAAAATGACTCATTTTTTCTCAAAAAAGTGTGCTATATCAGCGTACTGCAAGAGCCATCTCCTATTTCGTGCTCCAAGTGCAGTGCACTTTCGGGCAGATAGATGAACAATTAATCAGAATTAACATTTTTAATGAACCGTGAATGTCTTTGCAGGATATCTCGGATATCCCCGGGGGCTTTCGGCAGCCTGCCGCACCTCCTGACCTTGGACCTGGGCGTCAACGAGCTGGAGCTGATGCCCCAGGAACGGCTACAGGGTCTCGACCATCTGCGGCTGCTCAACCTCACCCACAACAAGCTGAAAGAGCTCGAGGAGTTTCCGCAGGACCTGCGGTCGCTCCAGATCCTCGACCTGTCCTTCAACCAGATCTCCAGGATAGCCAAGGTCACGCTGCAGCACCTGGAGAACCTGGCGGAGCTCTACCTGTACGGCAACTGGATATCGTCGGTGAGCAGCGACGCCTTCAGGCCGCTGAAGAAGCTGCGGACGCTCGACCTCAGCAGGAACTATCTGGAAAACATCCCGCTGAACGCGTTTCGGCCGCTGGAGACGCAGATCAGGAGCCTGAGGACTGAAGGTGGGCTTTTAGCTTTTCTTTTCTGTGCCACTTGATGCAATTGACAATATCTGCTGTGTTGTACATTGTCCAATAACCACCAATACCTAATGATGCGATGTCATAATACCAAATGCCGTATTTTGCGAATAATTCGAGGAATAATTTGAGAGTAGGTACCGCGATCACTTTACTAACACCTTCTATCCCATTGTCAATGCACCAAATCGCAACGGGTACATGTAGGTCGGTAGGTAGCTACATAGTAAAGTTGTAGTTCCATGTAGCTGTATGTAACAGGCAGTTGCATGTCCTTAGGGTCTTTTCCATCATTAAGTTCTGAACATGTTCATTAGACTACATTACACCGCAACTAACAGTAAGCCATCATAATTTCTGTGTGATTGATCTGTAAAGATATCGTTGTGCTATGCCAGTGCACCCCCAACTCATAAACAATTTACTGGTGGAGTTAATATTGATTTGTGCTACCATCACGACATGACGCCATTAATTCACCTCTCTCCACTTCTCCAGACAAGAAAAACCAGAGCAAAACAACTTTTTTATTGCTTCATTGTAGCTGAGGGAAACTCGTCCCAGATTGCCCTTAATTCAGTAATTTACTCCACCACCGCCGTTCGGGATCAAGAAAAACATGCTGCAGAAAGATAATATCCCGCTTAATCTAAATTAAACGCGGTTTCTCTATGCATATACACCTCCCAGACGACCAAATTTACTAGGGTGATTAAAATTCCCTCAGCTCTCCTCTCCACCACCCCTCTGGGCTTGTCCCAAGTGGAGGATTTTCTAATGGGATTTTCCGCTGCAATAAAAAATACAACACGTAGAGAGCACGCCTCCATTACGTTAAGGTCTTCTCTTCTCCCCTCTTGCCCTCCCCGTTCCAGAATAAGTTGAAAAATCTCATCTTCCCGTCCCATCAGGTTAATTAATTGATGTCGTAACGGCTTGTCGACTCTAAATATTGAAATGAGCCGAATGCGGAGCGGAAGAGCGAGCGCACGCGGCCGGGTTTGTTGGATTATGCGGACTTTGCATCGGGATTCAATACGGAATTTATTGCGGGGATTATATCGGGGATTAGTGGGAAGAAGTGAAATATCTAATTCGGGAGGATCGCCTGGAAATCAGCGTGATTTCCTTATAAAATGCGGGGGATGTGATGGGTTGCTCCCCGAGTCCCCGTGTGCGGCTTTATGCCCCGCTATTTTTAATCTAAATCTCGCAGTTTGTACTTTTCCGGAGATAGCAAGCGGCTCTTCTGCCACTAATATTTTATGGGACTCGCGGAGACTTACACCATTTTACATCCTGGGGTAATGCTCGTGCATCACCTAGGACTGCATTATGGAGCAACGGCGCCGAGAGTGGATGGAATCAGAGACATGAAATCTCTCGGCTGTGGCTCTAATCAGAATTCAAAGAGTGGTTATTGGAGATGCGCCAAGGATTTGCGCTGGAATTAAGGCGAGCCACATCTGAAAGTTCTCATGATTTGATGTAGTTACTTCTTTGATAACTTTCATCATTGCCTGATTTCCTCTAATTTCCATGCAAAAATGTAGGATGAAGATTTAATCGGAAATGTCATTTTCCCGGTGAAGATGCTAGTTATGAAAATGCCGGAGTCGTCAAAGATTGATGGCGTGCGCTGATGCGACGAAAGCCACACGGAGTTTCGCTTTCGAGTTCCCAACTGGCGGACGACAGGATCATCGTCTTCCTCATCATCAGGAAGGATCTAGGATTCGGACCTGGAGGGTCACACTCTTGAGTTTGCCCAGAATGAGAACCGTGACTTACCCGGAGAATCTTGAGTTGAGGTCTTGAAAACAGGTCACCGCACTGGAGTCATCAGGAGACAAACATATCTGCTTCTGAAGGAGATTGATAAAGGAGGCGTTTTCTTCCAGAGATGAGTCAGAACAATAAAAAATGGACAAGAGTGAGTTACTAAGAGACGTCTCAGTGTCTGTAACCGGTAATATTGGACCGGTTTCCACCCTTCCAAAAACTTCGGAACCAATGGTGTACGCGAAACAACTACTGAAGTCAAAATTCAAGACTTCCATGAGAAGATTTTTTTAAAGGGTTTGGTATAACTTATCCACACCCAACTCATCGACAGGATAACTTGCCGACATCCAATTCATCGACAAGACAACTTATTGACAAGACAACTCACCGACAAGACAACTAATCGACAAGAAAACTCGCCGACAGGACAACTCATCGACAAGACAACTTACCAACAAGACAACTCACCGAAAAGACATCTCGCCGACAAAACAACTCGCGGACAGGACAATTCATCGACAGGAAAACTCATCGACAGGGTAACTTGCGGACACCCAACTCGCCGACAATTCTTTGCGCGGACTATTCTTCGCCGGACAATTCTTCGTCGAAGAGTCCTATCCCCCACTGAGTTTTTACGTAGTGTTTCAAGCCTTACTGAGCCCCCTTGTCTCTACAAGTATCGTTTGGGATCTTGATGAAGCCCCTTGGGTATCTTCAAATGTTCTGGAGATTTGCTTCGCCCTTATGCCTTGGACGGTTCCTCAGAGCCCTATCAGACCCCCTTGTCTTCATGTCGCATTTGTAGCCCTGCTGAGCTCTTTTGTACCTTGCATTAGTTTCCAAAGCTCTAAAGTTAGCTCCTGTGTGTCTTCTTGTGTTGGTCGAAATCCTACTGCCCCCCCTCTTGTGTCTTCAAGTGTCGTTTGGAGCCCTAGTGAGCCAGGCAGGCCTTCTTGCAATTTTCAGAGATCTATATTGCTTTGAGTCTATATTGAAGCTTTTCAAGCCTTGTTAAGTCCCATTTGTATCTTCAAATATCGCTTGGAGTCCTAATGAGCCCCCTTGTGTCGTCAATCATTATTGTTGGCAGCCTTGATGACCCCCTTCTGATTTCTCTGGAGTTTCTGGAATTTTTGAGAGCCCCCTTGTGCCTTCTTAGGTTTCTCGGAGCCCTATGTGCCCCCTCTGTGTCTTCATGTTTCATTTGTAGCCCTGCTGAGCCCCTTTTTGAATGTGTTAGTTTTCCAAGCTCTAGTTAGCTCCTGTTAGTCTTTATGTGCTGGTCAAAGTTCTACGGGTCCCCCTCGTGTCCCTAAGTGTCATTTGGAGCCCCAGTGAGCCCCACCAGGCCTTCGTCCGATTTTTGAAGGCCTCTTCTCTCTTGTGTCTACATTGAAGCGTTTCAAGCCCTACTGAGCTCCTTTGTATCTTCATGTATTGCTTGGAGCCCTATTGAGCCCCCTTGTGTCTTCAATTATCGTTTGTAGGCCAGGTTACCCCCGAGGTTACCCCCTTTTGACTTCTCGATGTTTCTGGAATCTTGAAAAGCTTCTTTGTGCCTTATTTGATTTTTCAGAGCCCTATGTGGCCCCCTGTGTCTTCATATTTCATTTGTAGCCCTGCTAACCCCTTTTTTCAAATGTGTTAGTTTTCCAAGCTCTGGTCAGCTCCTGTTAGTCTTTTTGTGTTGGTCAAAGTTCTATGGGCCCCCTCGTGTCCCCAAGTGTCATTTGGAGCCCCAGTGAACCCCGCCAGGCCTTCGCCCGATTTTAAAAGGCCTCTCCTCTCTTGTGTCCACATTGAAGCGTTTCAAGCCCTACTAAGCCCCCTTGTATCTTCAACTATCGTTTGAAGCTCTATTGAGCCCCTTTGTGTCTTCAACTATTGTTGGCAGACCAGGTGCCCCCTTCTACATTCTCAAAGTTTCTGGAATCTTAGAAAGCTCCTTTGTGCCTTATTAGGATTCTCAGAGCCCTATGTGGCTCTCTGGTGTCTTTATGTTTTATTTCTAGCCCTGCTGAGCCCCTTTTTTTATTGTGTTAAATTTCGAAGCTCTAGTTAGCTTCTATGAGTCTTTATGTGTTGGTCGAAGTTCTGCAGGGCTCCCCGAGTTCCCTTTGTGTCTCAAAGTGTCATTTGGAGCTCTAGTGAGCCCCGCCATGCCTTCTTGCAATTATAAGAATCCTATCCTCCCTTGTATCACATTGAAGCGCTTCAAACCCTGCTCAGTCCCCTTGTATCTTCAAGTATTGTTTGGAGCCCTGATAAGCCCTCTTGTGTCTACAATTATTATCGTTTGGAGCCCGGTGACCCTCTTTTGACCTCTCGATATTTCTGGCATCTTAGAAAGCTCACTTGTGCCTTTCCAGGTTTCTCAGAGCCCTATTAGGCCCCCCTGTGTCTTCATGTGTCATTTGTAGCCCTGTTGAGCCCCTTTGAAACCGTCTTCGTTTCGGAGCTCTAGTCAGCTCCTGTGTATCTTCATGTGTTGATTGCAGCCCTATAGGCCCCCTTGTGCCTCCAAGTGTCATTGGAGCCCCAGTGAGCCCTAACAGACCTTCTTGCGATATTCACAGCCCCATCCTCTCTTGGTCTACATTGTAGTGGTTTAGGCTCTGCTGAGCACCCTTGTGTCTTCTAATGTCATTTGGAGCCCCATTGAGCCCCTCATACCTTTTTGTGTTACCCGAAGCCCTATCTAGCCTTGTGTCTACATTGTGGCGATTTGAGCCCTGCTGGCCCCCTTGTACCTTGAAGTATCGTTGAGGGCTCACTATTCCAAGTCTTGCTGAGCCCCCCTGTGTCTTGAAGTGTCCTTTAGAGCCCCAATAAGCCTGGTCATGCACGGGCGCAATGCTTGCGAAAAATTGTCCGGCGAAGAATTGTCCGGCGAAGAATTGTCCGGCAAAGAATTGTCCGCGCGAAGAATTGTCATAGCACCTTTGATTAATTGTCCTGTCGTCGAGTTGTCTCGTCGGTGAGTTTTCTGGTCGGCGAGTTGTCCTGTCGGCGAAGTGTTTTGTCGATGACTTATCCTGTCGGCGAGTTGTCTTGTCGATGAGCTGTCCTGTCGGCGAGTTGTCTTGTCGATGAATTTGGTGTCGGCAAGTTATCCTGTCGATGAGTTGGGTGTCGACTGTCGACGAGTTGTCTGATTCCCCTTTTTGAACCCATCGTTAGTAAAAACCTATAAAGGTGCTCGTCGACCAATTTACGCGAGAAGGCTACGAAAAAACTATTCCCTATAAATAAATAATAAACCGCCAAACTAACTAACTTACCCTGGGTTGCACCAAAAAAAAAACAATCCGCAAATAATGCTAATACGAGATTAAATGGATTTTAATCTGGTCAATCCGGGTAGGGTGGCCATAGGAAATGCATAAAATCTTTGGCTAACCAATCATTGGTTGATTCTCTCTTGTGAAACGGAAATTTTTATTATTCACCAACAAGTACTGATCAAAAGAAATTTCACTTATCTCGTATTATATTAATTGAGCGTTGGTGCAACCCAAGGTGAGACTCTGGCTGACTTAGACTACCTCTGTTAACTTCAGGTGAATGCTGCTACAAAATTATTAGTTTTGCGAGAACAAACCGGATGTTCTCCCAGGTGAAATTTACCTGCATGGCATTCGTTGAAAATAATTACTGTACTTTCTCCTGTACTGCTCCTGTACTTGATAATCCAACTAACTTGGAAATTTGAGCAACTGCAGTTGAACACTAAAACAAAGCTATGAGTTTCGGGGGAGGGGGGGAGGTTCTTGTCTGAAACTGATTATTATTAACAATTGCGACTCTTTGGAAGGGTTCAAGTCCTGACATAAACAAAGCGCGATTCCATTGGGTCTGGCTATGATTACCGCAGATACACCGCAAACAAAGGGTCCAAGGGCCCGAATACCTTTTCTGTGGAGGCTTAAAAATGTGACTCAATGGCAGAGCACATACCAGCACATGTAGGCGAAATCAGAATAAACCACAAGAGCTCCGTCTAAGTTCCAACCTCAGCCCACTAAAGCTCCAGCTGGAGCTTTGGGGAGAAATACAAATAGTTCAAAATCATCTCAAGACAGACATTCAAGATACAGGCATGAAAAGTGACCCAAACCTGATTTTCTCTCGGAATCCAAGTTGCAAGGAGAATCGACTGGAAATCAACTCACCTTCTGAAGTACCATCCAGTATGAACATTTCAATGTGCTTTTTTATTCTATGGGACTAGAATTGCTGGTTAACAGGCCACATTTGAACTGTTTGCTTTTGAACAAGAAATATCGCCGTTGGTGCACCTGAAAATGTTAGTAACCAAAGTAACAAAAGCCTAATAATCACTAACAAACAGTGATCGACAATTGAGTGATTGTTCCGATTTTTGTAACGTTGGTTACGAGCAGCTTCATGTGAGCCCCGATTCTCCTCCGAAAACATACGGTTGTAATTTTGTCTTTTTCACTAACAAGTTCAGGTCTCATCGGGGGTCTCATGCAAAAAGAGGATAGCTTGAAGTGTCCAGAATGGATGATTCTTTGGAAGATAAGTTGATTTTCCTCCGATTCTCTTCCCAATTCATATTCCAAAAGCAGTTCAGGTTTGGGTCACTTTTTATGCAACTCTGTATTTTAAATGTTTGCCTCGAGCTATTGATTTTGATCCTATGATCCTACCTGAAGCTTCAAAATGAGCCTCAAATCTCGAAAATCGATCAGCGACTAAGAAAGTTACAGCTGTAACACAAAAAGTTGACATTTTGAGGTCAATTTGTAAATTGAAGAGATAAACCGGAAATTCAAGACCCGTCCTAAGGTGGATGAGTTCTGCCTTCTTGCCGATGATGTTGAAAAGTTGAAATCCAAGAAAAAAAATTTCGCTCAAAAGGGAGTATGTCAAACTTTCAGTAATTTCGCACAAGTCTTTTGAACACCCTGTAGAAATATTATGTGGAATAGAATTATCATGAACTTGAAAAATACGGACTAATAGCTGAAGGACCGGGCTAGCGAACGGTCCGAAAATTGATTGAATCTCTTGTAGCAAGTAGCATTCCGAAGTTGTCTAGATTCAAAGTTAGGTAAATTTTGGCAGGATGACACTTATTTTGTTGAGTACCTACTTCAGTTGTGTACCTACCCAACGAGTGGCTATTATTCTAATAGGTAATTAGTTCGATCAGTTGAACAATAATGTTGAAGCCAATAATTTTAATTTCGAAACCATCTGTGACATGGAGGGGACGTAATAAATCACGTAAGCGCTCAAAATCGCCGAGAGCTCAGTCTAAAACTCGTCCAGAACAATTTCAGCAGGGCTGTGTCGTAAGCTTGCAATTCCGCGTACAATAAATCGGAGCGCTGCAATGCATAAAAGGGCATTACTTATTCAATTGTTGGAATTTGCTTCAAACTTCAACCAAGAGCTGGGCCGTAAAAAGACAACGTGATTTTATCTCTCCGGCTCCGTAGTCACTACCTACCAGCAACGGTATTCACAAGATAAGTACATACCTACCTACATAGGTACATGCTTAGGTGAACTGAAATTCCCCTGCGTTCGCGTTTCAAAATGTACGAATAATTAAAGATGAGGGAAGAGGTATAGAGCACCGGTTGCAGTTCTCGGCGTAGTAAATTCCAGCAAAAACCCTACCATAATGCGGATAGTTTGCATTGTAAGTTAGTATAAGTTTTCGTTTTAGTGATCTACTGTAAGAGAACGGTATCAGCGCATAGGTCTCTCTCAGTGTTTTTATATAAACTTACGTCCGAAGTTACGTTTTTTAAACGTGTGTCCCATTTCCGCAAACCTCCCCCTGATACACTGACATGAATTCTTCGGGAATTAGCCGCATTTCCATCAGACCGCCAGCTGAGCCCCTTCCCCCAGCTCCGGGTTGTTACAACATATCTTTCTTCCAGTCCCTTCATCCCGTCCGCTCGCACATTCGCACACACAAAAGTTGTTAACTGCCACAACGGGCCTGCAAGCTGAGCTTCGTTTCGCCCTTGTATTATACTCGTATAATATCACCCCGCGCCGTCACCAACACCGCGAAAAATGTAATTCCGATTCCGATGTAAAACCAAGAGGAGCGAAACTTTGCAAAGTTGTTTTATGCTTCCTCGCGGGCGGGGCGGGGAACTTCCCCGTCGTTTCCGCTCTCTCACACTCCCCGAAGGAGGATCGGAGTGTGCCACCGCAATCGTCCTCCCGCTCGAACATGCACGCAGACCGTTTAATTCCCAATTTCTGGAAATTACAGAGAATCCGTTGTCCTGCAGCTGCGACTCGCAGGAGCTGTGGGAGTGGCTGAGGGACCACCAGAAGCTGGTGGAGCGCACCAACGCCTTGGAGCAACTGAGATGCGAACATCCGCCCGAACTGCGGGGCCGCGTGTTTTTGGAACTCGAGCCGGAACAGTTCTGCGACCAGCCGCTGGTCGTCAAACTGGGCATACAGGACATACAGCCGTTCTCCGTTCTGGTTTCGTGGCAGAGCCGGAATCACAGCGGGCTGTACGGCTACCAGCTGGCGTATTACTCCATGGACATGGTGGATGAGGTGAGTCTTTTTTCAAGCCCTTTACTCAATATCAAATTGTAGAAATCCCAAAAAAGTGACCTTTGATCATCACCTTCTCAGAAGAAACAAGGCGAGTAGTGACCACACAATAATTTAAGGTTGTTTCGGTGCAAACTTGCCCGTGATCAACTGTCCAACCGAAACTTTACTTTTATCAGTTGATATTATTGTTCAATGGTCGTAAGATTGCAATCATATGATGTCAACTTAATCAAAGATTGATCAAGCAATAAGTTTGGACCAGCTGTCACCGGCGCCGGCAAGCCGTCGCCTGGGTGACAGCATTAGTTGAAAAGTAGCCAGGGAACTTGTTACACTGACACCGGACAAGTGGAAAGGGAATTGTTCACATGATGTTGATTTTCCGTTGTTTTAGGCAGATGTCAGGTTTTCCCTTGGCGAGTTTAGTAATTTCATGCATGTCCGTCGATAGTATTTTGGTCAGATGAAGTTTCCCAAGAGGCGTAAGCAACTGACTGTGTAAGAGTAACATAAATTCCAGAAAATGTTTGTTTTTCACGTGTTTTGAAATTTCTGCCTCGACTTTGTAGGGTTCTATTGTGAACGAAACGCATGTCAGTGAGTGGTGTCTGATGAAATCGATACACCATTATTTTTTTTATCAATATGTATTTCTACTTGTGTTCAAGACGTAACTACTAAAAATACTGAAAACATGATAAAGCTTCGAAAATGAAAGCGACGATATGTCTTATGGGAACCTGGAGAAGGTACTGTCGTGGAAGACACCGTGTAGTGGAAGGAAAAGCAGACCGTGTATTTGTATTATTTAGGAGCCTTCCTAAATATTTGTAGGCGAAATTGAGATGAAATAAAAATATGTGCAAAATTCCAACTTTGACAGTTACGTTCCAATTGCTCATCTGAACCAAGTCTAGGTTTGAAAACTCAATGAATTCGGTTGAAAAAAGCAAGAGTTCAATACGGCGGCTTCGAACTGCGAAATTGTCGAATTTGACAAATGCGTTTTGATTATCCATCTTGACTTTGAGTATTTGTTCAAAATCTCAATATAATCTGTTGAAAAATACAAAAGTTCAATATGGCGGCCTCTTGAAACATCAAGAATCAAAATTTGACAGATGCATTTCGATTGTCAACCTCAAGTGGGTATAGGTTTGAGATCCCAATCAGATCAGTTTAAAAATGCAAAAAATTGATATGGCGGCCTCTTGAAACGCCAAAAATCAAAATTTGACAGATGCACTTCGTTTGTCAACCTCAAGTGGGTAAAGGTTCAAAATCCCAGTCAGATAGGTAGAGTTGAGAGACTGTTGAGAAATACAAAAGTTCAATATGGCAGCCTTGGAAATGTCAAAAGAGCAAATTTGACAGATGCATCTCACTTGTCAACTTCAAGTAGGTAAAGGCTTGAAATATCAATCGGTCAAGTTGGAAGATGCAAAAGTCCACTATGGCGGCTTCTTGAAACGTCAAAAATCAAAATTTGACAGATGCATCTCCATTGTCAACCTTAAGTGGGTAAAGGTTCTAAATACCAATCAGATCGGTTAGAAAATGCAAAAGTTCAATATGGCGGCCTCTTGAAACGTCAAAAATCAAAATTTGACTGATGCATTTCCATTGTCAAGCTCAAGTGGGTCTAGGTCTAGGTTTAAAATCCCAATCAGATCGGTTGAAAAATGCAAAAGCTCAAAATGGTGGCCTCTGAAACGTCAAAAATCAAAATTTGACAGTCAACACAAAATGGCTGTAGGGTTAAAATCCCAATCAGATTGGTTGAAAAATGCAAAAGTTCAATATGGCGGCGCGGCGTCTTGAAACGTCAAAAATCTGAATTTGGCAGATACATTTGGACTGTCTATATTCTTGTTGGCATAAGTTCAAAATACCAATCGGATCTTGCGGTAATGATGATAGAAATGTCATGTAACTACGAGAAGAGACTGTCAATAATGTCATTTTGGCGAGTCGCGAAAATGGGTACCGTTATAACATCAAGTAATTGTAATGTCAAGATTTATTTACAAACAAAAAAGTAGCCTCAAACTGAAAGACTTATCTGACTGATCCACTGAGAAATCAACAATCACAAATGACAAATGCATGTCGATTGTCCATCATAACCGAGTATTTATTCAAAATCTCTATATAATCTGTTGAAAAATACAAAAGTTCAATATCCGGAACAACATCCGCATTTGTTATTAGATTTACTCGCGAAAATGTCCATAACTGTCAACATCAATGCAAATTGCAAGAATCAACAGCACCCGCGAAAATGTGCTCGCTTGAGCGCTCGCCAAAAATCACCCAATATGAGTGCTGTGACAAATGTGACAATTGACATTTGGCAATTTCACAAGTGCAGCGCCAGCAAACGAAGCCGATATTGTGACTTGTGAGTCAAATTTTGGAAAATTGGACAATAAAAGGTCCGAAATAAGCATGCCAATCAAAACATGGATCCTTTCTGGAAGTGCAGCCACAAGGTCCGTTGGAATCAACACGGATTTTCTACAAAACAAGTCGCGGCAAGGTAGATGCCGCAGCTCGCCACGGAAAGTGTTCTGACAACGAGAGAAGCCCCTTCCTCGAAATGTGGAGCCTTTAAAAATCGGCCCTCAGTGTGGAAATTGTGAGTACTCTCCCCAATCGCCTTTTGGTTACCCCATCTTGCCTGTATTGGTGAAATTACCCGGCAACACCAAGGCCGGCCTGGGAAATGTGATCAAAACGCCGTTCGAATTTGGATTGGCTTTTGTGTTTTGTGTCTGATGGACGCCCAAAAGTCTCCCCGAGACCACAATTCAATTTCGCACGCTGACACGGTACATCAAAAACACTGGTCAAATACCCCGAGGTGTTGAGTTTTCCAAAACCCAGATCGTCAATATTGACGTTCCTGTCACTTTGGCCGTACCGTGGACGAATTTGATCAATTATACGGCGAAATTTTGAGGTAAACCCCACCACGTGGCCCGCACAGGACGACACTAGGTCCCCGAAACCCCCCGGTCGGCATATCACACCAAATTTCTCGAAATTCTCCCCAAAAAAAAAAATTTACCGCAAAACCGTAACAAGATATTTGAAATGAACTACTCGAAGTGGCGGTTCCCTGGAAAAAATTGGAATGAACTATGAATGTTTGAAAAATCCCCTCAAATTCAGCAAAAATTTTGGAAATTTCCCATCGTCAACTTGCATTGCTGTTCGTTTGCGAAAATTAAAAAAAAATACCCCGTCAAAATCCGACGCCTGGTTTCCACAAATTTCAACCAGCCGTCGTTTGGTTCTCTCAGCGGTTAGTTTAGGCTGATAGTTCAGGGTGATACTCGTAACCGCTCAAATTGTCACATGTGATTTTTTCAAATAACCGATTCAAAAGAATAAAGTACAGGGTCCGTCATAATGTAGTGTCCCCGGTCCCCATTTCAGATGCAATTTGCAAAAAAATAACAATAAAACTGAAGATGCTACAGTTCTGATTATTGCTGCATTGACTAATAGGCCGAGCGATTACCGACCAAAGCTTTTATGGTGTCAAACTCTTCGTAAGGTCAGTAGGTATCAACCAGAGTTTCCGCCCAAAAACGAACTGTGCTGATTCCTCCACATCTGCGCAAAGGTTAAAGATGTCTTGAAGGTGCAAAAAGATCTGTTTAACCCCCGTGCTTTTTTGTTATATTTGCCTCAATGCGAACTTACATCTCTCATGCGAACATTGGAAGCATTTGTCATCATCTCTGTGTGTCTTACTGTTGAAAAAAAATTCTTTGTGCGGGTTAGATAAATCACTTTTGATGTGAAATTTGATCAATTTAGAGAAAGTTGCGCTACAAAATTAATGGCTTTAGTGAGACTCACTGCACAGTTAATGAATTCATCTGAATTCTTGCTCATGAAAATAATGAATTCAGCGTAGTTCTCCCGCTTTAGAATTGATAAATTGAGTCATCCTTACTGAAGTTGGTGAATTTCGAAAAATTGTTTGCTACAAAGTTGACGGCTTTGGCGATGGCGCAGTTCTGAATATAAATTTGATAAATTTAGCGGAATTCTCACTCTCCAAAGTTGAATTTTTTGGCGAAGTCCTCACTACAAACTTGATTAGTTCAGCACAATAATTATAGCTATGAAGTGATCAACTTGGAAAAAATCTCGTTACAAAGTTAATGAATTGAGAGAAATCTCCGTTACAAAGTTGATGAATTTAGAAAGATTCTTGTTGTAAAGTTGATAACTGCAACTTTAGCGGTTTTTTCACTATAAAATTGATTAATCCATCACCATTTTTGCTATAAATTGTTTTTGTGGAATCTTCACTACAAAGTTGATCGATTTGGCGAAGTCTTCACTATGTAGACAATTAATGAATTAAGTACACTCCCAGCCGGAAAGTTGATGAATTTGAAATAATTCCGACTACAAAATTGATTATTGTCATCAACTTGAACTGTTCCCCTCTTTAGGGACCCTTGGCTGTGATTGTCGTTGCCCCTCCCCCACCTTCTACCTTGGACCTCTTACCTACGTTTCGCTTACCTTTGTTCGTTTCACCCAGGATCACTCGAGACGAGAACGGAACTTTGGGGATGAGGATTGTATTGAAAGTTGAATAAAACACGAATTAACAGCAAACAATATGAATTTTTATTGAAATCAACAGCAAAATTCAAATGAATCCGATTTTTTTCATAAATCATCCAACACAGAAGTGACAGACTAGCAAGATGACACACAATGGACAAAATGAACAAAAACAATTAAAAACACAACAACAAAACATGTCATACTGTCAGTCAAAGAAAAAGCGAATGACGGATTCGGAAAAGGGCACTTAGGGGAAGAACCCAATCGAAGAAACCCCTGAGTTAAGCCCTGAGAAGAAAGACTCCCACATACGTGACAAATGAATAACAAAAACTCACTGATAAATGACGGTATTCAGTGTAAGTGACATTAGTAAGAAGAAAATCGCAGAAACATCAGTAAACAAATGTGAAACACATCAGTAAACAATGCATAATAAATCAACAAATCAACAATGCAGATAAAATCATCAACAATGCATAAAAACCCAAAACAAGACAAAACAGGGGTGGTTAGTAGAATCCTGCAAAACACCTACATCGAATATCTGACAAACATAGCAGCGAGCATAAAACAAAAACATGACATAAAAATATGAGAGTCATAAAAGTCGGCGGACAATGACAATCAAATGAAAATCAAATCGTGACACAAACAAAAATAGGACATACAAAAATTACAGTCAAGTAAGTACAGTAGTCGGAATACTAGAGGGACCTGAGGGCGGAGCCTAACTGCGCGAACTTAGTTCATCTAGTGGTGCACCTAGATTTGCAGTGGGATTTTAGGTTCGCCTGTGACTTGATAATGGTCCACCACTCCAGCTGACGGTGTTGCTTCCCCTATTTCAACACACGGACTCGTTCAAAACGATTTTTGTTTCTCTGTTTAGGCCCGCCCACAGGCCCCTGTGGTGTGCCGTCAACTCTACATGACAATTACACACAAAATTAATGAAATGGTCAAAACAAAAGTGACATCACAAAAATTACGTAAACAGGCTCAGACAAAAAAGTGAATCATTCATGTTCAGAGAGAAAATAATAAGTTAGCCCGGACCTGTGAATACGCACCTAAGCTCGAACGTGAAAGAAACAAAGAAAACCCCATACGCGTTATTTTTAGAACCTACAATTCTTCGCGCGAGGCGACGATGTGCGTTCCTTGAGAATGCAGTGCAATCCAAATACGAGTATGACATCATCCATGGCCAAAACGCGTAGGTAGCGTTCAACAGGGCTGTTGGGTATCCCAAAAAACTAGCGAAATACACGAGACGCGTGAGGAGCTTCCATCCTCGCTTCAACCTGGGCTGTAAAACCGCGAAAACCCCTTTTCGGTCCTCTTTGTTTTGAATTTCCGGAAACAAATAAAATTGACGCTCGAACAGGAAGATGCGATTTTAAATTCATAATTTGGCTCTCCATGCGTAAAAACAAAAATTGAATCACCCAAAAAAACTAATGTAGTCAAACCAAAAGCGATTTAGAGTATGATTTTGGGAAATAATGTAAAATCGCGATTTCAGTCAGTTCCTAATTTAGGAATGTTCTCGCGCTTGGAATTATTGAATTGAGTTTTCAAAAATTATAGCCAAAAATGCGTTCCATCACAAACTGTCATTACAAAGTTGACGAATCAGCACTATGTTAGCTATAAAGTTGATGAATTTAGAGAAAGGTGTGCTACAAAATAATAACTTCAGTGAGATTCACTACAAAGTTAATGAATTCAGCCAGATTTTCGCCTAATAAATTGATAAATTCAGCGAAGTTCTTGCTTAAAGTTGATGAATTGAGATATTTTCACTATGAAGTTGTAAATTTCAGATCTTCGCTACGAAGCTGCCGACTTAGCGATTTCAAAGTTCTCACTATAAAGTTGATGAATTTAGCGAGGCTCACACTACACAGTTGAATTATTAGGCAAAGCTCTTTACTGCAAAGTTGATGAATTCAGAACAATTATAATTACGGAGTTATGAACTTGGAGAATCTCGTGAAAAAGTTGACGAATTCAAAAATCTTTGATACGAAAGTATCTTGCTTCTAGCAAGGGGCAAGATTCCGCTTAAAGCAAGAAAAAAGATTCTTGCTAAAAAGTGAATAACTTCAGCGGAATTCTCACATACTAATGAATTGATGAACTTGACACCATTTCCGCTATGAAGTTGATGATTGCAGAGAAAGTTGCGCTGCAAAGTTGATGGCTTTAGTAAAGTTTTCTCTATAAAGGTGATCGATTTGGCGGAGTCTACACTACAAAATTGAAAATTTATTGTATTGATGAATTCAGCGAAGTAATCACTTTGAGTTAATAAATTGAGATATTTTCACTACAAAGTTGATGAATTGCGAGAGATCGCTGCTAGAAAGTCGATGACTTCAGCGATAGAAATGTTTTCACTACAAGGTTGATGAATTGACCACAATTCTAATTATGGAGTGATGAGCTTAGAGAAAGTCTTGCCACAAAGTTGATAAATGGGCTCTGGCCTGTTGGTCGTTTTAATCACTAAATGCGGAGAAATCTTCGATATGAAGTTGATAGTCCAGGAATTTTAGCTGTTTAAATCGCAGCGAACAAAAATGATAACTAGCCGGATTTTTGTATATGAGCTCAGTTAAGCATGTAGTTCAACATAGTAAAAATCCTCAACAATCCGGTGTGAGCTTCGGCCGTTGTGGCCTCGAGAAGAACTTGAGGGTCAGTTTTTCGCGTATATCTCATGAACAATACCACTTGGGGGAAAAGTTCCCGGGAAGAAATTGTTGGAAATTTTATTGTCTACAAGAAAAGTCCTTCCACATTTCATTGTTAGTCATCTCCTTCTTCGTCAAAACACAATAAAATAAAAATAGTCCAGATGCTCGATGCTGAAGACTGGTATGGACCTTGAGTTTTATGATGGCGGAGTGCCACTTTGTAGAGGTGTTGTTTGATCCACTCTCTTTTGGTTGAAACTTGAAGCCATCAAGACGAACTATGCCGGCGGCATATACAGGGTGAAATAAAAATAAAATGTTAAACATTTGTACCTCGAGAACCAAAATAGGTGAAGACATGTAAATCGCCATAAATAATTCTGATTTCATGGTCATGAAGTCGTCGTAAACTTTAATTGAATATCTTGAGCCGTTCTTGAATTATCTTCAAAAGACTAAAGTTGTTACCAAAAAAAATATATTTTCGTCTACTTATCAGAAAAAAAGTTGACTGTGTTTTTTCTAAAATTAGTTGGCCTAGAGAGGGCTTTTCACTGTAATTTCATTTTAAATGTAATTTATCATTGTTTCGATTCAAAACACCAAGTTCAGATTCAAGATCTGAAGAATTACTGTTATACGGAAAACTATTTTTTTTTTCGTAACGACTTCAGTCTTCTGGGGATATTTCAGAAACGGCTCAACATATTTGATTCAAGTTCACTAGAACTTCATGGTCATGAAATTAGAAATATTTTTGGCGATTTACATGTCTTCACCTATTTTGGTTCTTGAGGTACATGTGTTCAACTTTTTATTTTCATGTCACCCTGTATATGCCGCCGGCATAGTTGGTATTGATGGCATTAAGTTTCAATCAAAAGAGAATGGATCGAACAACACCTCTACCAAGTGGCACCCTGCCATCATAAAACTCAAGGTCCGTACAGCCTTCGGCATCAAGCATCTGGACTATTTAGCTTTTCTTGTGTTTTGACGAAGAAGGAGTGGACTGATGATGGAATATGTAAGGACTTTTCTTGTAGACAACACAATTTCCAACAATTTTGCTTCAAGTGCTTTTCCTCCAAGTGCCATTGTTCACGAGGTAAACACAAAAAAACTGATCCTCAAGTTCTTCTCGAGGCCACAACGGCCGAAGCTCACACCGGATTCTTGAGGACTTGTTGAACTACATGCTTAACTGAGCTCATATACAAAAATCCGGCTAGTTATCATTTTTGTTCGCTATTTTTTCTATAATTCCTGGACTATGATGACTAGAGAGCGGATTTATAATTTTTTACATGTTCTATTCGCTAAGTTGGATGCAGCTGTCGACTTGCAGCTTGACGTCCATCTATAAGGAACCTAAATACCAAGTTTTATTTCGTATATAATTTATTATTTTGACTTTTTACCGCTTACAAATTGATAGTCCATATAATCGCATATAGCCGCATATTTAGTCCATATTTTTGCACATAGCTGAATATTTGTCACTATTTTGGCCATTTTATCTATATGTGCGAGAAAATTACGATTTAAAAAAAAATTATTTAAATTTTTCGAAAGAATTTTTTTTTTTACTTTGATTGTCAACGTTGGTTGGTTTTACATGTAAATGTTGTATTTCTCACTATTCTTGCAGCTTATATCACATATTTACTCGCATATATTGCTCTATTTGAACATTTTTACCACATATTTTGATACTTTTTGAGCGCATATAAGCTGCATATTTTGGACTTTTTTACCGCATATAAATCCGCTCTCTAATGATGACTTCAGCAAGATTCTCGCTGCAAAGTTGATGGCTCCAGTTTAATTCTCACTACTGAATTTATTGAATTTGGCAAGTCTTCACTACAAAATAATAAATTGAGTACATTTCCAGCTAAAAAGTTATGTAATTTTAGGAAATTCTTACTACACAATTGATAAGATTTGTCTTGACTGTCACTACACATTCAATGCATTTAGCACCATTTTCACTATAAAGTAGATGAATTTAGAGCAGGTTGCGCTACAAAATTGATGGCTTCAGTAAGACTCACTAGACCCAGCAGAATTCTTGCTCATAAAATTGATGAATTTGGCGAAGTTCTGTCGCTTTAGAATTGATGAATTGAGATATTCCCACTATGGAGTTGATGAATTTCGAGAAATCTTCACTGTGAAGTGTGAAGTTGATGACTTTGACGATGGCGGAGTTATTTCGAGCCGTTTCTGGAATTTTTTGGCCGCCAGATCAAAAAATTCGAAAATTTTGGAAGAAGTATCAATATACAATTGAGAAATTTAGCGAGATGCTCACTTTACAAAATTGAATTATTTAGCAAAGCCGTTACTACAAAGTTAATATGAGCTCAGCACAATTATAGCTATGAAGTGATGAACTTGAAGAAAGTCTCCTTAGAAAGTTGATGAATTTAGAGAAATCTTCGTTACGAAGTTGATGAAGACTGAAGATGACTTCAGCAAGGTTTTCGCTGCAAAGTTAATAACTTTGGCGCGTTTTTTACTATAAAATTCATGTGTATAGGGGAATATAAGACACGGGAGTGCCACCATGCACTGGTACGTCAAGATCCGCTTGAGCTGACGGCACCCTCGAATCCCCAAAATGACTTCATAGTCTTCGTACTGGGTAGAAGCAAGTCCAGTAAAACTACGGTCTAACCTCGAACTAATTGCAACAGTAATAATTTTTCGGCCATCAAGTTTCGTTTAGCTGTCTGAACAACATATTAAAAATTAAGAAGAATTTGAGTAGGGGAAAACGTCCAAAATGGTATATCCAATCCGGTCGAAGGACGTTAACCATACTTCTTGATGAAGAATCTATAATAAATTCAATTTTTGATGTTTTTCAGTTCAGTACACCTATACGAACGACACATGAGAAATATAGTACAATATAGGTAAGGGAACAAGTCCAAAATGTCAAAACCAATCCGGAAGTAGGCGCTACGTGGACGATTTTCGTTTCTGTCAATATCGGATCAATTCTGGCAAGTTTGACATCGTTCCCTACTAAATTTGACGTTGTGAATTCAATAAAGGTGATTTAATTGTGATTGAAACATGTTTAAGCAAGTTTTACTAAAAAAAAACACGTTTTTTCGGACATTTTTTCCTTTTTTTCCAATTTCATTTGTGTCGTTGTTGAAATAATTTATTATCACAATTCCTGCATACTTCATCTATTCCAAGTATCTCACACAGAAAAATCATGCACTGAATGTATCTTTTGTTTTAACAAAGTGATATAATCGATTTGTTGCAAAAGCTGCCTAACGACCATTTTTGCTCAAAAAATGTACGCACTCTTACGGTAAAAAAAATGCTGTAAGTGTAAAATACATTTGTTTTGAAGTTTTTGAACTGCGAATTATAGAGAAAGCATTTCTTTTTTCGTTCAGTAGAGGCAGTCGTACGAAAATTATATTTTGATAGACGCAGCATAATTTTTGCGTGGACCTGCGTAAATTTTCGAGTGAAAAATTAGCGTTGAACAGTTTCCGCGACAAATCAATTTTATCAATCTGTGAGAATGAAATCCACATCCAATGCATAGTTTTGATGTGTCAAGCGCTTGAAATTAGTGAACTGTGTAGACATTTTCACAAAAATATTTTTCGACAATGAACAAATCGAAATTAAAAACCGGCAAAAAAATAAACCCCAAAAACGTGTTTTTTCAAGTTCAACTGGTTTTAACGTGGTTCAGTCGCAATTTTACGTCTTGTTGTTTGTTTTGATGGATAATAAAGAAGAAACATATAGTTTTGCCTGATTTATTTTTTATTCCCTTGAGAAAGTCAGCTAGCCAATATTTCGATTTTTGACTAGGTGTCTTTTATTTTGTTTTCCTCCATATTAGAGCTACCGCGTCAAGTTAGGTATTATTTTCGACTAATTTCTACATTCTGAATCCAATAATGACCTCAAAATTACAATAAAAGCAAGATTGGACAAGTCACCTAAAAAAAAAATTCTTTGAAATTTTTCATTTTTTTTTTCAATTGGTGGAGGCATTTGTCTCAGAACTATTTTATACGTCACTACTTTGGAGTGTATTTAACATTATCAATAACATGTACCCAACACTTGCGTATTTTGTTTTTGGAAGCTGAAAAAAAAACAAAATTGGAAAATAGTTTTGGATGCCTCCACAATAATTACTGAAAAAATCAAATTAAAGAATATAATAAAACACGGCTTTTAGGCTAACTTGTTCAAACTTGTCTTTATTTCAATTTTGGGGTTATCATTGAATTTATAATGTGGGAATTAGTCGAAAATGATACCTTACTTGACGGTATAGCATCAATATGAAAAAAAAGGAAACACAAACCTGTAGTTAAAACCCCCGCCGTGCCCCCCACGTTATGCAATAATACATTTGTTGTGAAAAATGGCGCCTTCAGGCTTTGACACATAGAAAAATTTGGGAAAACTGTTTATTTGGGTCAGTATAAGTAATAGGTTCTAAGTTTTAACCCTGATGCATTGTAAATAGCAATTTTAGCTCCCCTCCCCTGAATAACACAAATCCCTCCAGTACGATTTTTGTCGTTTTTGGATAAGTTATAAGGCAGACAATTCTGGACACATCCTGACATTTTCAGACTTCCATGATTTATTTTCAGGTGGAAACTGATCTTTTATGTACTATAAGCAAAAACTATGTAAAGTGACACCGCCATTTTGAAGACTTTCCGCCATTCTAATTTTTCTTAATTTTTGATATGTTGCTTGTAGGACTTCAAGGTATTCCATGGCGAAAGAATTATTTCTGTTGCAATTAATTTGAGGTTCACCCCTTTTTTTACGTAGGTTTACTGGACGAGTGTCGACATGGATCAGGACTCAGAACTAAACTTGTATGTCCTGGTCATAATTGCACGATTACGATCGATCTAACCATACGACTGACTGACTGATACTCGGAGCGATGTCTACGACAGATCAGTTCGACAAAGAGGGAAGAGGAAGTGGTTGTTGATGGCGACGAGGACTCGAGTTCGGCTGTTGAAATCCTACGATTCCGGCGACTACAAAACTTTTACCGAATTTGAGGAAATCATCACCCCTTCCATATTTGTGGAAGGTTTCTGCATGTGCGAAGTCCAAACAGCGATAAATTCAAATTTAAAAAGGCAATCGCTGGCTTCGGTTCACCGTTTGATTTATTCATGGCCGATTCATTAAAAACCTGTCGCTCAATGACCTACATATCCAGCAACGTCAAAAAGTGTGCTGCCATCATGCCATGGGCTAATCCAGCCCCCGTCCTGCTGGAGAGGGAAAAGTGCGTTTTTTTCGTGCTCACCGACCGACCTGCTCGAGGGGGATGGATAAATTCGGAATTAAAACGAGCGCAGATACAACAGCATAGGCCTCTCCTCGTCGCTTTATTAGGTTCGATCAGGTAAATACGCCGGAAAAACTAACAAATAGGCTCGGCGAAACGAGCGGGCCGGAGCCTCCGTCGTGTGCGCTGTTAACTCGAATTTTGTAAACCCCGCACCATCATACACATCGATCCATAATCCAATAATGAAAATATTAAATAATTCAGCGAGTTTCCATCAGGACGCCTCCGTTCGAATCGGAAACTACGAAGGAGGCAAAATTTCACATTCAAATGTTTTGGTGTCTTCTGAATACGTACATACTTTTTCGCGCCAGAGCTCACGAGGGAGCACACAGGGGGCATCAGAAATTGGAATATCGACGGATGTGGCGGGCGGGCGCCACAAATTCAGTCTTTTTTATATGCACCAGTATTATATCTGTATATACCAGTCACGCGACTGAGAGAAAAGAGAGCGATGTTCATAAAGTTTGCGCGTTGAAAAACACCCGTCCGTGTTCTAACAATCTACCAAACACAAAACACGTGGGGATTTCCTCCTCCAGTGACTGGAGCTGCCTCTGTGTTTGCTGCTCGGCTGGCGGATTTGAGCAGAGTGAGAGATAAAAATTAAGCGCCCAAGCACCTCCGAGAGCGCTCTCTTTACAAGGTAAAAGCACTGGGATAACACATAAATTCCGTGCAGTCACAACAAAAGGGTTTGGGTGGTAGAAACAGCAGCAACAGCAGAAGAGGAGAAATACGAGCGAGAGAGATGTTTGTGTGTTTATTTTTGGTATGCGCGGTGTCTATTTTAGTCGCCGCCAGGATTTCCTTCCTTTCTGCGCGGAAATTATTCGTGAAATATTAAAGCTTGAAACATGCTGTGCTAACACCACCTTGTGTACACGTCGTCTGGGGATTACCATTACCGGTGTTTCTTTGTTTTGTTTAAGCCAGTGCACCAGCCGAAAATCTCGTCAAGAAATCACAAGAGTCGCCGGTAGAGAGCGCCTGTAGAGTGCTGCGTTATGACAGAATGCTAGGAAGACCGCCGTCTCCTGCGGAGAAAGATTGGGAGGAAGAGGATTATATCAGTTCACTGTCATACCTTTTGGGCTTTGTAGTGCACCAGATATGTCTCAGCGTTCAATGGAGTATGTCTTGCGAGGCTATACATGAGAAACTTGCCTAGCTTACCTTGTCGGCGTGATAATAGTCATTGATTGATCATTCAGGCTGCTGAAAATGGCGTCTGATATTGCTATATCCACGGCTACTGTAACAGTTTGACCTCTAATCCCAACTCCATGAACACTAGCATTGGAGCGGAGCGTGACCGAACAATTCGTCGCGGACAATTTGTCACGGACAATTCGTCGCACGGACAATTCGTCGCGGACAAATTGTCGCGGACATTTCGTCGCACGAACAATTCGTTGCAATTTTTTTCTGCCCTTCGTCTTGGTTTAACTAACCCGTTTTGTGTTTTCTCTTGCTTCCAGAGTTCTAATGAGCCCCTTATATCTTGATGTATTATTTAAAATTCTTCTGAACGCCCTTGTTTTTTCAATGTCTTTGAACCTCTAGTGAGTCTCCTTGCATCACTCCGCGCACTTCTAGTAGTGCACCGAGGGAACCGGAACTCTAGTAAGTCCCCTTTGCCTTTATGTGCTATTCGGAATCCTATCGAACCCCTTGTGTTCGCAAGTGTTGTTTGGAGACCTAATTAACCCTCCAGATTTTTTCATGACTACCAGAATCCCAGCACGCCCTCTGTTTCGTTCTTGTGCTAATCAGATGTCCATTGAGCCTCCTTGCGTCTTCAGTGCAGCTTAGAGCCTTTGGTGAGCCCCTTGCATTTTTCCGTGACTTTCGTAGCAGTAAGCACCTTTGTGTTTCCATGTCATATTGGGAGCCGTATTCTGATCTGATGAGTTTCCTTATATTTTTTCTAAGCTCTGATGAGCCCCCTTACATTTTTCCGTGACTTTCAAAGCACTAGTAAGCCTCTTGTGCCTTCATGTGGTGCTCGGAGCCCTACCGGGCTCCTCACGTCCTATGAAGTGTAATTTTGAGCCCTTATGACCCTTCTTATATTTTTCATAGCTCTCAGAGCTCCAGAAACCCCTATTTTGCAAACTTGTGTTATCAAGAGTCCCACTGGGCCCCAGTGTGATTTGAAAGCTTTACTGTGCCCCCTTGTATTTCCTGTGACTTCCGGAGCAGCAAGCAGCGTTGTGTTATCATGTCATATTCGGAGCCTTACCGGGCTCCTTTGTTACTTAAAATGCAATCAATACTCTGATAAGCCCCAGAGCTGATAGGCTTCCAGAGAAAATACGTACTAATAAGCCTATTTTGTTATATCTGCAGATCTCCAGTATGTCTTCAACATTGATTGAAGCTCTGTTGAGCCCCCTTTTATTTTTCCGAGGCTTTCGGAGCACTAGTGAACCCCTTGTGCCTTCATGTGATATTCAGCCTCCTATCGGGCCCCCTTGCGTTCTTGAGTGCCATTATGGTGTTTCATAGCTTTCAGAATTCCATTAAGCCCTTTTTCATCATCTTATGTTATCCAGAGCTTCATTGGGCCCCTTTCTTGTGTTTTCAATGTAATTTGAAGACCTTCTGAGTCCCTTTGTATTTTCTGTTACTTTCGGGGCACTAAGCACTCTTGTGCCGTCATGTCATTCGGAGCCCTATCGGTCGGAGAATTAGTAAGTCTCTTGTGTCTTCATATAATACTCCGACCCTTGTTGCCCCGCCCCCTTGTCTGCAAGTGTAGTTTTAATTAGCCCCGTCATGTTTTTTCATGGCTTTCAGGGTACCAGTAAGCCCAGAGGTGAGCCCCTTCTGCCTTCTTTTGTTAAACAGAACTCTGTCGGGCTCCATTGTGTCGTCTATATTATTTGGAATCCTGGTGAGTCCCCTAGTATTTCTTCGTGGGTCATGAAGCTTCATCGTGCCCCCCTTGTGCCCTAATGTATCGTTTGGAGCCCTGATGAGCCTCCTTATGTTTTTCGTAGCTTTCACAATTCCAGTGAGCCCCCTTGTTGCCTCAGTTGCCCTCTAAGGGCCGCCTTGTCTCTTCAACGTCTTTTGAAGCCCGGCTGAGCCCCATAGCACTCTACCGTGACTTACGGAGCTCTGTCGGGCCCCCTTCTGTTCTCATGTAACGTTTGGAGTCCTGATGAGACCCCTCATTCTCTGCGTAGCTTTCAGAATTCCAGTGAGCCCCCTTGTGCCTTCTTGCGTTGTTAGAGGCCCTAGTGGCCCTCTAAGAGCCCCCTTGTTTCTTTAATGTCTTTTGAAGCCCTGCTGAGCCCCATAGCATTTTTCCATGGCTTATGGAGCTCCATCGAGCACCCTTGTTTCCTCATGTATCGTTTGGAGCCCTGATGAGCCCCCTTATTCTACCCGTAGCCTTCAGAATTCCAGTGAGCCCCCTTGTGCCTTCTTGCGTTGTAAGAGGCCCTGGTGACCCTCCGAGGGTCCCCTTGTTTCTTCAACGTCTTTTGAAGCCCTGCTGAGCCCCATAGCATTTTTCCATGGCTTACGGAGCTCCATCCGGCCCCCTTGTTTCCTCATGTATTCGTAGCTTCCGTAGCTTTGAGAATATCAGTGAGCCCTCTTGTTGCCCTTCAAGGACCTTCTTGTTTCTTCAACGTCTTTTCAAGCCCTGCTGACACCACTAGCATTTTTTTGTGGCTTACGGAGTTCTATCGGGTCCCCTATAGTGCCCCCATGAATCGTTTGGAACCCTGATGAGCCTCCTTTTTTGTAGCCTTCAGAATTCAAGTGAGCCCCCTTGTGCCTTTTTATGCTGTTAAAGGCCCTACTGATCCTTCATGGGCCCCATTGTTTTTTCAACGTCTTTTGAGACCCGGTGAGCCCCCTCACCTTTTTCTGTGTCTTTTGCATTAGTGAGCATTAGTGAGTTCCTTGTGTTTCCATGAGTCATTCGAAGCCCTCCTATCGGCCCCCTTGTGTCCGAAAGTGTAGTTTGGAACCCTAATTAGCCCCCTTATGTTTTTTCACAGCCAGCGATCTGAATTCAAGCAACCCAGTGACCCCATTGTCATTGTTTCTTCAACGTGTTTTGAAGCTCTGCTGAGCCCCCTCACATTTCCCTTGACTTTTGGTGCATAAATAGGCACCTTGTGTTTTCATGTGATGTTCGGAGTCCTATCAAGCCCCCTTGTATCCTCAAGTGTGGTCTGGGGCCTTAAGAGTACTACAGTGAGCTCCCTCTTGCCTTTTTTTGTTATATAGAGCTTCATTTGGCCCCCTTATGTCCTCATATATAGTTTGAAACCCTGCTGAGCCCCTTTGTTTTTTTCCGTGGCTTCGGAGTTTTATCGGGCTCCCTTTTGTTCTCATGTGTCGTTTGGAGCCCTGATGAGCCCCGATGTGTTTTTTGAGGCTCCAAGAATTTCAATAAGCGCCCTTGTGCCTTCTCGTGCCTTCTCTAGTTGTTGGACTGTCCAAGCATTAGTAAGTCTCTTGTGCCTTCATGTGATATTCGGAGCCCTATTGGACCCCCTTGTTTTCTTGTTTTTTTCTGAACTCTTTTGAGCCCCTTTGTGTCTTCATGTGATTATAATGAGTCCCCTCACGTTCCGAAGCCTTGGTGGTTTTATCATGCTTCTTTTTCGGTTCTCTTGCAAATATTCCATGTGACTAATTTTCCGAGCGACGAATTGTCCGTGCGACGAAATGTCCGCGCGACAAATTGTCCGCGCGACAAATTGTCCGCGCAACGAATTGTCCGTGCGACGAATTGTCCTAGAACCGGAGCGGAGCTTCAGGACGGACACGAACGGGTAGTGGAGTACTACTGTGACAGCGATACCTACTATAAGCCATCGACCACTTTCACTGATGGTATCTCTAGAGTCGACAATTCTTGTAGAGGACAGAACGTGCTTAATTGTGCTTAATTGGCCCTTCCTCAGCACTCGAAAATCTGTCGAGTACTGTTGATATCACCCCTTTTCCCTAATTAATTAAACGTGATTATAATAATTGACCCTCACGTCGCGTTTAATTTTATGCCGTAGATTTCATAACCCTTAGACAATTGGCTTCTGACCGATGACAAGACTGACCAAAGAGGGAATAAGGGCTTTCATATCAAGAACTTATTTTGTAGGTGTTACCGTGCTTTTGACATTTCTTCATTGTGTTTCATGCGGTAGAAAACCAAGTAGAGATGATTCAAGTGTTTCCATCTTCTCAATGACAACCAGATGACAACCTGTCACAGTGGTGGCTTGGCCTACGTATAGGTACACAGGGTGGTGGAAATTTCGATGCTCACTATTGGTATCTTGAAAACGGTGAGAGATACGAGGTCGGTTAAATTGAAAAAAAGTTGCGCATTTTTGTGGTTATTGAGAATCTGAAAATAAACTTAGAATATTTTGATTGGTTTCTGATTTATCACGAAAAAACTAAAAAATTCTGATTTTAGAAATTATTTTTTCTTTCCAACCATTCAAGCTATCTCGATCAAATTTGGCAGCCTTATGTTTTTGATCACTCCGAATCGAATAACGTTGACAGAAATTGTCCAAGCCTCCTAGATTCCAAATTATGATAGTCAACTTTTATTTTTCTTATGGCTGCCATATTGGATTCTTGCACCAATAGATAGAGAGAAAAATTATCCTTCTGAATTAGTAACCAACATGTTCTTTTTATGAATTTTGAAGCGTCAAATTTCGAAATTTTCGTAAATTATTGACAAAATCGGGAATGCTCCAGAAAAAAATTGAAATATTATCAACAGCAACAGCAAAAAAGTGACAGATTGTGTGCAATTGACGTATCTAACTTCTTAATCGTGTTTTGTGCTTGTTTGTACCGAGAGTTCACAAATTAAATGAGTCAAGGGTGCCTGTGAATTCAAAAACGTCTGTCGAAACTAGGGTAACCCTACTCCTTTTGTAATAAATTTGTCAAACTTTAACAAGAACGATGCTAGTTGCGACAGACGTTTTCAAACTCAGACACCCTTGACCCATTTAATTTATGAACTCTCGGTACAAACAAGCACAAAACACGATTAAACCCAGTCGGTAGCACGGTGGGCTCGGCCCCGCTTTCAAAGGCGAATGTCCCGGGTTCAAATCCACACTGGGCCAGATGGACTTTTTCACGCGTTTCCTAGTACTGGGGCATCTACTATCGTGCGGTGATGCCGCGAGAAAAAAGATTGTTCGAGAAAGCCATCGAAACAAAACCATACTGATTAATCCCTACTGTTTCAAAAATGTATTCGTTGTTATCGTCAATACAGTTATCGTTACTGAAAAACCTGCTAATAACCTAGTAGTTGATGCAGGGCAAAAAAAAACACGATTAAGAAGTTAGATACGTCACTTGCACACCATCCGTCACTTTTTTGATGTTGTTATTGATAATATTCCAATTGTTTTTCAAAGCATTCCCGATTTTGTAAATAATTTACGAAAATTTCGAAATTTGACGCTAAAAATGTCATAAAAAGAACATGTTGGTTACTAATTCGGAAGGCTAATTTTTGTCTCTATCAATTAGTGCAGAAATCCAATATGGCGGCCATGAGAAAAATAAAAGTTGACTATTATAATTCAAAATCTAGAAGGCCTGGAAAATTTCTGTCGACGTTATTCGACTCGGAGTGATCAAAAACATAAAACCACCAAGTTTGATTGAAATAGCTTGAATGGTTAGAAAGATAGAAAATAATTTCTGAAATCAGAATATTTAGTTTTTTCGTGATAAATCGGAAACCAATCAAAATAATTATTCAATGTTTCTTTTTAGATTCTCAATCGCCACAAAAATGCGCAACTTTTTTCTGATTTAACCGACCTCGTCTCTCTTACCGTTTCCAGGATACCAATGGTGAGCATCGAAATTTCCACCATCCTGTATAAAAACCAACTCTTACATTCAAAATGCTTTTTCCGTTAGTGATTCCCCCACCATGATGAATAAGTGATTTTAAAATTTCTTCTTCTTCGGCAAAATTCTACCACGTTTCAGAACAAAACGTCATAAACGTCAAAACGTCAAAAAGCGACCAAAAGTGTGTTAGTGTCGGATTATTCGTGATGCAAAAGGAGTCTACAAAACTGGGACGCAATGCCTTGGAGGGTGCAAAACAAGCTGGTGAAGACCCGTCTTCCGAAAAAATTTCGTCTGCGGCACTTTTTTCTCGCATTAGTCACTATTCGTTGTGTTTTCCGCTTTTTCAAAAAATCGTTTTTGTATGTCCAAAAATACCATGTCACCCAATGGGCGCGATTTTTCGATCTTTGAAATCTGAGGCGCAAAATCGCCCAATTCAGCAAGGGCGTGTCACTCGCACTACGCAGACTCCAGCTCATTATCTAGGTAGGCTTGGGAAGGGGGGTGTCACAGGATAGTCCGCCATGGGTGCCAAATACGCTAGGTACGCCACTGACCATATCCACTGCTAGAAGGACATAGCGTTTTTAGAATACTTGGATGTGAATGCACCTTAACAGCCCGAGTAACAGCCGATACGCAAAAATATTTGGAGAAACTTCAAAGACCGTTTACACGTTTCCCCATAAATATCATGTTCGCTCGCGCTATTTCCAAAGTATCTCGCGCACAATCACTTGGAATAAGTCGAGCAAAAGCGCACCCGAAGAACAATGAAACGTAAATTTCGAAAATACACTGCGTCAGGGCGACACGCGCACACAAAAAATATTTGCTCTTCGAGTTCGAGGCGCGGCATATAAAAGCCCGTCGGTTTGGAAATTTGGCGGAAACACCATAAACACCCAAATAAATATCAAAAACCCTTACGTTGCTCTGCCACACGGATACGCATACACACACAGCATCAGAGCGTGCTAGTCCGTGATTTTTCCGTGCTTTGAGCTTTTATGGCCTGATTGGATCGCGGGCGGCGCGGCGCGGCCGAAGCTGCTGCCACCTGCCGGCGACACTTTTACGGCCGTTCCGCTGAGCTGCTCTCATAATCGAATTTTAAACTTTCAATTAAGCTGTATAGTAATACCCCCTCCCTCACCCCGGCTCGTATTTTTTCACTTTATCACCGGGAAAGAATAGAGCTGGGAGTGGCGCAAAAAAAAATAACATTAGCTACGTCGACTGACAAAATAATCAAAAGAAATACTACCAAAGCGAATTTTGAGCACTCCAAGTCTCACAGTGGTCGAAGACTCGAGAGACGTCATTATATTTCAATTTATCACGACGTCAGTTTGAAATGCGCGGGATATAAAAATATAAACTGGAAATAATCTGAAATCGATATAAGAATAAAGGTATTTAGCAATGCTTTTCGGAGAAGTGGCGGAAAGTGGAAACGTTTTTGGGAGATGTTTTATTTTCGTCGAGATGGCGCGCGGGACATATTCCAAGAAAAGTGGCTTTGCGAGAATGGTGCGGGAGACGCCGACGACTGTCGGCAGCTTGTTTGCCCATCAGCACCTGCAGAAAATGACCAGCGGAGGCGTGTGTGCAGATGGAAAGCCGGAAAGGCGCGCGGGCGGAATTGTTAATAATCTCCGGAGGACTTGAAGTTGGTCGTGGGCGAGAGCGACGCCCCAACAAGATCAAGGTCACTTCCTGACTTGATGTCTGCAATTCAGTCGTCGAATTCCAGAGAAGTGTGTTATTCACCAACTTTGTTGTATTGCTCAAGTTCGTCAGCTTGATGCGATTTATACGGGTGTCCCAGGCTTCTGTCAAAAAAATCCAAACAGATATGGTCTTCAGATGTAACTAAGAACAAATGTGTAATTTTTTCTTCAAAGATTCTATAGCGGAAGGCTATGCTATGCGCGACATGCTGAAGGTCGCCGATGGTTTGCCGCCCCTTTTCTAAGAAAAGTACCCCGCGCCTCCACCATGTCGCACATCGTGGCTTTTAGCCCACCGTGGCTAGAAGGGCTATTTATTATTCCTTCTACGTATTCCAGAATATGAAAATAAATTGACCCCGCTTTTTACCCAAAATGCACAATCCATTGTAGCGTTTTCTATAAGAAGAGTTTTTTATTCAAACACCTCCGCTAATGGATGGACCAAGGGGTCTCACATCTCCGTTACACAACTGAAATATGCCCCTTCCAGTTATATTAAACCCTGTGTATCTCCCCCCGGGTATCTCCACCCGGCCATCGACAAGCCAGGCCGACAAGCAGTATCCAAGTCGAATGGAGATTACCGTTTCTGTTTTGATGGATGTAGATTGTAGACTGAATACAGTAACAAAGCCTGAGGAGGAGGAGGTAGGTTCACTTGTACTGTGACTCTAGTTGGCTGGGCAAATTTTCTACTTCAGCATTGTAGGCTTGCCGCCTTTTTACCTGGTGTGAAACTGACTTTTCTGGAAGTAAAGTTATATTTCTTATCAAATTGATATTAAAATCTTGGAAAACTGACCTTGTCATACGTGGAAATGCCACTAGAGGGGCGCAGAGCTGTATCACCATCATTTAGACACCAAAACCCTACGGGGTCGTCTTCAGTTTAAGTCATCTTGGCGGCGGCCATTCAAGGCCGACAAAAATTCGTTCCGCCAAGCTCCAAAACGGAAGCAAATTACAAACTGAAGGTATACTCACATGAATTTCGGTTCAATACGCAACTTTGAGCGACTGGGTTTTTTTTGAAATTCGGTTTAATTAACTTTTTATACGTAAATCCTGCTGCAACTGCAGGCTTGCTGGGATGTTCCTTGTCTTGCCGATAGTTCTTCATGATTCGTCGTGTCTTTTCGACTGCAAGAGGTAAAAGGATTGATGATTCCATGGGACCACTTTTTTTGGACGAAGGCCTAGTACTTTTTTAGTTTGAATCAACCTAAAGTTGAACCGGCTTCGAGAGGTTAGAAATATTTTTGACACCTGTCAAATGTCGAAGCTGCTTTGATTCATTTGTTCATTGACGAAAATTAAAAACAGGTCGAAAAATTAGTACATTGTCCGATATAATGGAAAAAAAACGTCGAACATCACGTCCCGCAAGAATATTGCCTTTATCTGCAGAGGATATGCGTAAAAAATGCGTTCCAAAAGTGGTCCGAACGACGAACGCTAAATGAAGCCACACTCGAAGCTAGAGCAGCCAACCGCAATGTTTTGGGGATTTTCTATATTTCAGACTTTGAAACTTGAAAACAAAATCTCACAGCCGACTAGAATCACGGTACAGGTGAACATACTATATGCTTTGATGCGAGTTGATCAAATCCTTACCCGCTCAAGGGGCACGAAGTTTATATCGTCCTTGCCTTTTAGCAAGTATCGTTAGATGAAGCATCTAAAGAAAAGACGAGATTTAATATAACTGGACTAGCTGTCACCCAGGCGACGGCTTGCCGGCGCCTGGGTGACAGCTATTGGTTGAAAAGTAGACAGGGAATTTGTTCCACTGACACCGGACAAGTGGAAAGGGAATTGTATACATGATGTTGATTTTTGGTTGTTTTAGGCAGATGTCAGGTTTTCCCTTGGCGAGTTTAGTAATTTCATGCATGTCCGTCGATAGTGTTTTGGTCAGATGAAGTTTTTCAAGAGGCGTAAGCAACTGATTGTGTAAGAGTAACAGGAATTCGAAAAAATGTTTGTTTTTCGCGCGTTTTGAAATGTCTGCCTCGACTTGTGAGATTATATTCCGAACGAAACGCATGTCAGTAGGTAGTATCTCATCAGCTGAAATTTTCCAGAGGACGTAAACCATTGATAAATGTATAAGTGGAATGAATTTGAAGAAAGGATGGTGTGTCCGTATGTTTAAGGATTTCTGGTCAGATTGTTGACAATTTTGGTTAGGCCGTTAACAATGTACAATGTCACTGAAATAATAGGTCTCAATTGTACTTATATGATTCTCAATTGGAAAAATGAAAACTTATTTATATTGTGTGTATCTGCCTAAATATTTATTCATGTTCAAGGTCAACAATGAAAAGTGAGAATGCTGGAAACGTCATGAATTTTCGTGAGTGAAAAATGAAAACGATGACCTACATTACCAAAAACGGCTAAATCGTGAAGCATGTGTTTCAGTCGTCGTAAAAAAAACTGCATGCAATGAGAAACCTGGAGATATTTTTATTTAGATCAAGTACCTACTTTGGTTTATTAATAGAAATGACACAATTGAATACAAATAAAAGGTGAACTGTGAAATATCAACCAAGTCTATAAAATTTGTTCTATCAACTGTTGATTCCATTTTTGTTGGCAGAATCCAATTATCTTGTCAAATTTTGTATTTTAGCCTAAGTTCCCGGAAAATTATGCATTGTAACCATGTCGTGTTTGATATTGGTGAATGCGGAAAAAGATACCCGATTTTTAGGTCTATAGGTCCCATGTCTCCGCAACTTCTCTGTCGATTGCTGGAGCCTCAAACGTGTATAACAGTTTTTCGTCTGTATCTTTTTCCTGGAAAATTGGAGGAAAATGAAATTGATATGTTAAAGTGCAAAAAAATCATGATCAATTTTATGACACCAACCAATATGGATTCAGACGTACGGTTACTGAGTTACAAGTGTTTCCGTGTCTGAGGTTTCCACACATTCTGAATGTCCTATGGAATAAGGAAAATTTACAGTTCTCCACCGAATAACATTGGGACAATTCTGTGAACGTTGTTCCCGGAGAATTCTACAACGTAACCATATTGCGTTTGATAATGGCGGATGAGGACAGGAAAAGATTTTTTTTGTGTAGGTTTCATGTCTCCACATCGACCCTGTCGATTGTTGGAGCCTCAAACGTGTAAAACAGTTGATCGCCTGTATATTTTTTCCGGAAAATTAAAGAATTTGCATGATAAAATGCGCAAAATTATAATCAGTTTCATGACACCAACCAAATTTGGATTCGGACGTACACTGATTTACAAATATTTCCGTGTCTGAGGTTTCCAAACCTACTGAATTTTCTTGTGGATTAGGGAAAATCCACAGTTTTCCACCAAATAACATCGGGAAATTCACGAAAACGGCTTTGGTCATGAACCGTTCTGTTCTGCGTATTGTTGAAGATCAATTGGAGAGAAAAGTGGAAAATGGTGCAAAACTAACGAAGAGTTTGACACCATAAAAGCTTTGTCGGAATTTTTTCCAGATTGTAGTGAATCTATCGACATACCGTCTGGCTTAAGAGGCCCAAAAGTGAAAAACAGTTTCTTGCCTTGAATTGAAATAGGTGAAAAATTGAAAATTCTACATTCACACCCATGATGAATTTCGACAAAATATGATTTATTATTGATTTCAACCGATATAAATTCGGACGTACGGTTGGAAAGTTATCGATTTTTTCGTGTTTGGCGCCTCCGAACACTATACATCGCAATTTCCACCAAATACTGTATGAGAAAATGTACCTACTCAAACGGTTTTGGTGATGAATCGTTATGTTTTGCGTATTGCGTCGAAAAACATAGGAAAAAATGGAAAGTGGTGAAAAATTGAATTTCCAGTTGTTCCTCGGAGAAGTTGAAAAATAAATGAATGAACCGGAATTGTTCAAAATGAAATTTCTGTACTGCTGATTTGATTTACGTTGAAATAATCAAATTTTGGAGAAAATTTCCAAATTAGTCTGTGAGCAACGATTTCCTGAATGAAATACTCTGTAATTGTGTTAAAAAGGCAACCGCATGGTTGAATCTAAGTTGGGGAATTTGGAAGTGGAACCTTTGCCCTCATGCCCTCATACAAAGATGACAGCGAGCAGGGAAGCTGCCACTGATGGTTGCTTGTGAGTGGTCTACACAAATCATGAAATCTTAAAAAAGACATAAACTCGAATTCGATTCGTACTTGCAGTAAATGCACATGATGTGCTGAAATCATTCAAAAAAAAAAAACATTTCAATAGGGTCCTTACATGAATTTTATATTGAGACGGTTACTTCATAAAATCATTCAAAACGTTATCCACAATAATTTCCGCTCAAAAAAAATTTCTAAAAAATTGGTCCATCCTTAATGAAAATCAAAGTTTGAATTTTTTTTTCGCGCCAAAAACGCGGTGGTTTCTACAATGACCTCGTATGATCACGATGACGTCTACCCGAGAGTTCTATTTTTCGTTTGCAAGTTTTTTTTCTTTGCGAGGTTGCAGCCCTGCGCCCTGAAACCCCGCGAAAATTCAAATCTTCGTTATTTTACAGACCTGACCTATTTCAATTTTGGAGCCGCGAACAGCGCCGCAGCCCTTGCTCACGTATCAGAGCCACCCCAAGCTCGTGCTACGCGCTTTTCAACCTGAATTGAGCGTCAGCCCAACAGACATCTGAGACGGTGACAGTGAGATCATGTCAAACATTTAAAATTCGTAGTCGCTATCTGTTAGTGTAGAATCAAGTAGCCCCAGCCCGGGGCACGATGACATCATCCCGCAGCTGACACATCGGTGCATGGAAGTTGCATGCCTAACAGTGATGTGAGTCGGGTATTTACCGGGTAGGTAGGTAAATATAAATCGGGTATTTACCCGCTATTTTCCCGAACGATATTCACCCACCCTACCCAGTTTGACAGAAAAGTTGACACTGTTGACAGCTCGGTCGACAGTGTTGACGGTTATAGGTTGAATGATCTCTTTTTCCAAGTCCCAAGGCTTCATAAACATAATCGCCAAAGCACTTATTATGATTTTGCTGCTGTGAGCAAAAATCATTATCGTTTGTTGTAGTTATTCTCCTATTGTTCGTCACAATTATTGAAAATGGATACCCTATTAGAGACCCGATTTCGGGTAAATACCCGGTATCGGGTATTTACCCAATACCGGGTATTCACCCTAAAATATAAAAACCCGGGTAGGTATTTTACATCACTGATGCCCAACAGTTTTTGTGTTTTGAATTTACAAAATAAAATAATATATCAAGATTTTCGAAAAACCGTCCAGTATGTGGTGCTATTTGGCTACCAATAAGTACCAAAGCATCATTGGAGGCAAGAAAAAAAATCGTGCAAGGACCCTATTGTTTGAAATCCCAGATTATGTGCTGTTTGCAATGTTCGTACTGACTCGGAGTGATAGGCATGTAACCTAGCTAGTTGTTGCTCTTGTAGAGCCGCAGCAAATGCCAGGGAATTCTTCTCGCTCTTCTTCTTCTTCTTTTTCTTGTGCTCCATAAAAGTATTTGTGATTCTTCTGGAACGTGATGGACTTTGTTGTCGAGTTGAAGTTGGATATCGGATGCAGTACTATGCGAACATTGCGAGCAATAGCCCTTGTAGTGATCAAAGATTTCAGAGAGTTCTAATCTGAAATAGCACATGATTCGGGACTTGATGGAAGAGGTCTAAGGCATTCACTAGTAACTAACATTTTGGAATGATAAACAAAGAGTGTTGTTGAGTTGAAAATCGGACATGGAACCATGCGAATTGTAGGTATACCTACCTAAACGACACAAGGAATAATACGAACGTCTTCCTGGTTGTATGCACATCGATCAAGGATTGATACGGTTATTACTGTTCAGTCAATACGTTCGATCACATAATACATTCCGCACAAGCCAAACAATCAAGTATATCAATTATAATATCAAAAGCAAAGCAAATAAAAAAATGACATTTCTTCTGATGACAAATGAAATTGACGCAACAGCGAAACAGCAGCGCGTCGAGTCGGGTGCCGAAGTGTGCCGACGACACACGATCTTGTGCAAGCCATTTTGGCAACGAGTTTTTGACAGATTTCACTCACAGTGGAAACAAACGAACCTTGAAACTTGATTGTAGACGCTTTGCTGTATTTCGTAGTGAAACTGTGTGATTTTTGGGAATTTATTTGCAATTCATTCAAGAATGAGCGGCTAAGTTCATGATGCAACCATTCCAGCGCCAACTTCACGTTACATTTGACATTTGTTTATTTACATTTCACAGTCACAGTCGAGCTCTAAGGTGACGCCACAATTTCGAGCCAGATTTAGTAGAACTGGACAAAAGAGACGACATGAAAACTATACAGATCACGACACGGATTCTTTCTAAAGGTGTGGCCAAAAGGTCCTGTGGAATTATTATGGATTCTCTAGAAAACAAGTCGCGACAAGGAACCCCTGTAACCGACATGAAATGTGCTCTGGTGGACCGAAAAGGCCCCTTTCTCGAAATGTGAAGCCGCTGAAAATTTCAAATAAACTGTGAGTACCCACCCAGACGTGTTTTGCTCCCTCAAGTCTTCTATTTTTGTGAAATACGCCGTCAACGTCTGGCCCGGCCCGGGAATTTTCGATCAATGTGCCGTTCGAATCTGGAGGAGGCTCTTGTGTTTTGTGTCTGTGGGCGGTCAAGAGTCTCCTCCGGACCACAATTCAATTTCGCACGCTGACACGGTACATTTTCTCCAAAAACATTGTTGAAATGCCCCGAGGTGTTGAGTTTTCCAAAACCCAGAGCGCCGATTGACGTTCCTGTCAGGTGACGATCACTTTGGCCGTGCCGTGACCCAATTTCAACATTTTTCGGCTAAATTTCAAGAAAAACGGCACCGCATGGGCCGCACCGGGAGACACGCGGCCTTCGAAAACCCCCGGCAGGCATTTCACACCAAATTTCTCGAAATTCTGCCCGAAAAGCCGAGTTTTCGCCGCAATCCGTATCAAGAAATGTGGAACGAATTATCCAAACATCGGTTCCCTGGTTAAATTTGGAATGGATTATGAACATTTTCGAAAAATCTCGACAAATTCGGCAAAAATTTCGAAAAATTCTCACCCTCAACTTGGGATGCGGTTCGTTTGCGAAAATTTTTAAAAAAATACCCCGCCAAGATCCGACGTCTGGTTTTTACAGAATATGTCGGCAGGTCGTTTGGTAGCCGTCAGCGGTTTCTATGGGGTGAAGGGACATATTTCAGTTCTGTGTAATGCCGTTTGGCATAAGAAATTCAGCTCAGACGCAACAACGTCTTATGGATAGTATCTTCGGCCCAAAATTCGAACCGAACGTGTTTTGTTACCTTTACGACGTCGTGGTTGTCTCAGATACATTCGAAAGTCACTTATAATTACTATACAGGATGATTCACCACCAAATGGACATAGCTTAAGGGTAGGTCCAGTTTCTCCAGGCGAACCAGGATCTGAATTCTGAATTTCTATAAAGTTGTTCGTTTCGAAGCTACAGGGTGATTCATGTATTTCGTAGAATTTTTTGACAAGCTGTACCCAATGAACATTTTTGGTTATATTAAGGTGATCATTACATTTTCTTCACTAGTTTATGAAACTATAGGTTATATTAGTTTGCGTTCGTTACTCCTACATAACTTTTACAAACCATCTATATATCCAAAGTGGAGAACCCTATAAAGGTTACCGTCACGTATCAGAAGTACCCGTTAGTTTTATAGTCATGGTTATATTATTGTAATCAGCGTATCTTACAAACCTCTTATAAAACCTTTTATATAACTTTGCAAGTTATTTGTGATCACTATAGGTGATGATATAGTTATTATCACTTACTAGTAGTGATTATAAACTTAGTTTATAGAAGTTGTTATCATGTTTATATAACTACGTGACTGAGCTACTCCACAAAAAAAACTATGCCTCTCTCTTGCTCGCAATATTTATTCATAATGTTGTCTCCCTTTCAATCCGGCATAAGATTTTTGCTTAGACAAGTCATGAATCCTGATTATCACAAATCTTTTCATCTACTATTATGATGGTAATGACCAATTTCTTGCCAGTAGACTCGCGAATAACACCTGGGAAGTACAATATATCGAGTAATTTTCTGACCTACCTCGATAAAAATCACGCGCTCCAAATATAATTAGGTTTTGATACTTTTTCATAGAAAATAGTAAAAATTATCATTGACAAATTTGTTTTTTTTTGTTATCCTTGAATGACATTCGATATTCAGACCTCTTTCCAAGAATAGATGTATTTTCTATGATTTCTTCAATCAAAATATGCATTGTTACGAAATGTTCCAAACAAGCTCCATTATTTGAACAAACAAATATGGCCGAAATTACAAGTCGTCAGCTATCACTCTTAAATAACAATTATATCACATGTATCGCAAATTTTAGACCTATCATACCCATAACAAACATTCAAGGAAGCATTGACAACAGTATATGCCTTCAGGTTATATAGGAGAAGTACAAATGACCGTGATATACCCGAAGGTTATATAATGGTGACATCTAGTCGTAATGGTAATAACTGATCTCTTTATGAAACCTGCAGTAGCAACTGGGTTTCTCCCGCGCCAACTGCATTATTTCCTGTGCGACGCAAAATTTTGTGAAAATTCTGGCAATGTCGTTCAAAATTGTACTTGTGAGATGTTGATTGTGAGATGTTCTCGTAAGAATGAGATTCAGGTTTTGTTTCGCTCTACAATGAAACGAACCCTTTCTTTCACTTTCTTCCAATTATTTTTTATTCGCGAATTCACTTTCTTAATCTCTCCCGATCTGTCATCCATTTTGTTTTGACTTCAAACGACCACATATCACTCGACATATTATAGAAAGACCCCACTGCAAAACTCAGTGTTTTGTAATTGAAGTTATAGGTACTTTTGGTTTTCTAACAGTATTAGTCGGCACTAATCCTTCACTTTTGTCACTAGGAAGATTTCAAATTGGTTACTTATATACCATTTATGAGAGTTGTTTTATTGAGGTTACAGTAATTCTGGGAAGATTTATAGTTGTGTGTTGTTACACCGCTATAAAACCAGATTACCCTCAGTTACATAAGGTGGTAAATGGAGACAACTATATATCCACTTTTATAAACCTATTAGGAATTAAACTTGAAGTGATCATGAACATGGTAACAGATACGTTTATGTCACCATTTTAAAAAACTGTAAGGTATATAACACTTCAGGGTTCTTGAAACTCTTAATATAACAACAAGTTGTTCAGAAAACCCTAATATACCTTTTATAAAACCAACATCCCTTTAGGTGACCCGAAATGTTCATTGGGTATCTTCGAAACGACTTGATGAATTTGATTGAAATTTTGTAAGTTAATTCTTCTATTGACAGCTGACACATCACCTTATCAAACAGTTCAAAATTTCCAGGGCCGCCTTTGGAAAAAAAACTTCAAAGCTTTTTTTAAAAAAAGACATTCTGTATGCATATTTCTCAAAATTCAGTTTCATATTCAGAAACCATATGAAACATGCTAATAATATCGCAAAAAAAATTGCTTGGCACCATTGAGCTGTCAATAAAATTTTGATGATCCTGAAAATTTTTGAGGTTATGATTTTTGACAAATTGCTAATTCGAAATATTTGCAAATGATCTATTATGGCCTTGAATTTCAGCCGTTTCGTCAAAAAAATGGAAACAAAATTTTTCGGGTTTTTTCGGTTTCAAAAAAAAAATTTCATCAGAATTTAAAAAATAATTTGTTACGTTCCTCAACTTCACTTCTATCCCACATTGAGCTGAAATTGAGGGACGTGACATGAATTTTTCGAAAATTTTGCTGAATTTTTTGTTGCACCTAGTTAGTTACTGAAAAACGTTGAAAATTTTTTGATATTTTTTTTGACAAAACGGCTGAAATTCAAGGCCATGATGAATCATCAGTAAATATTTCAAATTATCAATTCACAAAAAATCCTAACCTTGAAAATTTTCAGGATTATCAAAATTTTATTGACAGCTCAATGGTGCCAAGCAATTTTTTTGCGATACTTATAGCATGTTTTATGTAGTTTCTGAATGTGAAAAAAAAATTGGAGAAATATACATACAGAACGTCTTTTTTGAAAAAAACTTTAAAGTTTTTTTTATCAAGGCCGGTCCTGGAAATTTCGAACTGCTTGATTAGGCGATGTGTCAATTATCAATAGTAGAATTAACTGACAAAATTTCAATCGAATCCATTGCATCGTTCTAAAGATATGGCTTATTAAAAAAATCGACAAAATACATGAATCACCCTGTAACTTCAAAACGAACAGCGTTAGAAAATTTTCAAAGCCAGATTCTGGTTTGCCTGGAAAAACTGGACCTACCCTCAGGCTATGTCCATTTGGTGGTGAATCACCCTGTATAGGGTAAAGTATTGTCAAAAGTCACCGTCGTCTTACCTTTTCATGGCTTCTATCCGGGACATTCTGATATGCCCGAATACCGGACGATCGTTACCTCTAACTGGGTGGCATAGGATTCCACTCCACTCACTTGGCTTTTTCAGTACCTTTCGGTATTCTAATAAGTGGCGCAAATAATCCAGCAAGGGAGACGTTTGAGATGTTTATTAAACATTAAAGATCATCGAAAATAAACGGAGTATAATAATTAAATGACTAGAGTAAAGTACTTACTTTATGAACAACATCACGTCGACCCTGTACATCGCAACCAACCGCAGTCCCGCACAACCACCACACCATCAGCCCCGACCAAAAAGAGGCCTTCCTTTTTCTCTCCCAAGGTTCTATCACCTCGGTTCATTCTTCACCTCTCCTTTGGATTTTTCCATGGAGGTCGGTGGACGGTGTAGATTGTGCCGGATGTGGTGATTCTGCTCATCTTTGCAAAAATTGCAACTTTGCGTTCCCGGATCATTGCGATGCGAGAGATACAACGTACCAGTGGCGCCGAACTCATAAAAAGTTACTATGGCGAAGAAAATTTCAGACCCCCCCCCCTATTGCCACGCAACGGTCGGGCCGAGGGGCTAAAGAGCCAACCCCAGTTAGCGCCGCAGGCGAAATTTTTCCGGAGTGATAATAATACTAACAATAACAAGTAAAAAAAAGGGCAAATAAGCAAATTGTTGTCATAATAAATTTCATTATCTTTCCAAATTCCGAAATCACTAAAAATACCCGGTCGGCACGGCGAACGACCAACAATACCCAATGTCCAGAAGTACCATCGTTTTCAAAAGCACTAATAAATTAGTTAATAACAATAAAAGGAAAGGATTTCCGCCGAGAGAAATTCAAGAAGTGAAACAAACATAATTATGTGGCAAATAATTCACAAAACTCAATGCTTTTGTTATTATTTCATGTTCAGCTGTTCATAGGCTCAAAACGTTTTTTAATAAAAATAAACTGAAAAAAGTAGGTAGGTAAGTATAGGTTAGACCGTAAAATAAAAAACTTTATCAAAGAATTAGTCGAGGAATAAGTATAAATAACGTTCCATGAAATAGCACGATTGAATGTTATATAGAACAAAAAAAAACCAATAGGTATAACAGGTAATAAATACAATAACTATAAGTACCTACTAACGAAGAATAGCCTGTGGAACGACTTTGAGGCATGGCGGTGTCTGCTTGTGACTCTAGAGTGCTATAAAATTATTTTTTTTTATATCAAAGGTTGGCCATAATGACTGAATGAACTGTTAAATGCCAGTGTCAGTCTCTGAAAATGTTTAAAACTGAAACTGCATAGAAGCTTTCATTATCGAAAGTTAGTTTCGAAATGGCACAAAATTGAAAAACAGAGTGGTCGTATTCCTCACGGACAATACGGACATGCATTGAAGATTTCCAAACAAGCAGATGTCATTCTAAAGTAAATTGCAGGACATACTACCAACAATTGGAAATGGCAAAAAAAATAATCATGCACTCTTGAGGTAAAATGGTTTTGATCATAACGGTCCCTATACCTACATCGTCAACAACTTTCCTCCAGATTCAATGTACCTAATAATCAATATCCAATGATTTAATGGATAAATCTCTCTTCCTTTCCTCTTCCTCCCCTTTTCTCCTTTTTTTCCTTTCATTTTCTTCTTTTCTTCCCTCCAGACACCCCCCCCCCCCCATTTTGAGGTATGGCGAGCGCCACTAAAAAAGGTCTATTCGGCGCCACTGCAACGTTCTCATATTTACTGTATCGGGTGCGCCGTAAGTCGGTTACACCGAGACATACCGGGTGAATCCCAAGTTCAAATTGTCATTTCCGACAGTATCGTTTGAGACAAACTGGTCTCACGATAAACTTGGAAAAATGCGAGTCTTGGATCGTCCATTAAATACCTTGGCTATATCGTAGGCCAAAGGGGACTCAAGACAGATCCAAGTAAAATCGCAGCCATTGTAAACTATCCGCGACCGAAGACTTACACGGAGGTGGAACGTTTCACCGGTATGAGCTCGTGGTACAGAAAGTTTATCAATGATTGTTCATCGGTCATGTCACCGAATTGTGATTTATGCAAGAACGCAAGAAGAAATAGATGATTGAGGGGACAGAAAAAGCCGAAACGGCGTTCATAAGAATCAAACGAGATTACTCGTTCCAGCTCCAATTTTGTGAAGTCCCGATTTTGAGCAACCTTCCGTAATTCAGACAGACGCCAGTAATTTTGGACTGGGTGGTGTTTCAACACAGGTACAGAAGGGAGAAGAGATGGTAATAGCGTTCTGTTCACGTTCGTTGTCAGATGCTGAACGAAACTATACGGGTAACCGAAAGAGAGCTTTTAGCTGTCATTTTTGGAATTGGAAAATTCAGACCATATGTAGATGGCACACATTTTCAGGTGATAACAGATCATCACTCCCTAATTTGGCTTTATGAGATAAAGGAACCAACGGACAAACTTGCTGGCTGGGCTGTTCGTCTACAAGCATTTTCTTTCGATTCAGTGCACCGGAAAGGAAAAGAACATATCGTACCAGACGCATTGTCTTGTAGTCCGTTTCCGAAAATTGTTTTGTCGAAGTACAGGAGGAAGATCTAGATCAGTAGTATGCAGATCAGCGCCAAAAGATCTTAGACAGTCCGGATAATTTCGCTGATTGGTGTGTAAGAGACAACGCGCTATATGAGTTTATTCCTTCTGAACTGTTCCCCCCATTTGGACTCTTAGCTATGATTGTCGTCACTCCTCCCCCCTTCTCCCTTGGGCCTCTTACCTAAGTTTTACTTACGTTGTCGGTTCACTCATGTTCTACTCGCGACGAATATCTGACAAACATAACAGCGAGCATAAAAACATGACATAATAAAATGAGAGTCATAAAAGACGGCGGACAATGACATTCACATGAAAATCAAATCATGACACAAACAAGAATAGGACATACAAAAATTACAGTCATTACATGACAATCAAATTACACACAAAATCAACGAAATGGTCATGAAAATATTGACATGAAAATCAGTAAGTTAACAAAATTCGTGAGACAACAAAAGTGACATCAAAAATTAGAACGTGAAACAGACTCATACAGGAAATCAATCTAAGCCCGGACCTGAACATGAGAACAATTCCCGTATACCTACGCACTAAGCTCGAAAACGAAACAAGAAAATCCCATACGCGTTTATTTTTAGAACCTGCAGCTCCGCGTGCGAGGCACCGATGTGCGTTCCTAAGGGAAGAAGTGCGATCCAAACACGAGGACGACATCATCCACCGGAAAATGCGTAGGTAGCGTCAACAGGGCCGTTGGGCATTCCAGAAAATTAGTGAAATCTATGAGACGCGGAGGGTGCTTCCATCCTTGCTTTAAACTAGGCTGTAAAAACTGCGAAAACCCCTTTTCGGTCTTTTTCTTGTTCTGAATTCCCGGAAACAAATAAAATTGACGCCCGAACAGGAAGATGCGATTTTAAATTCATAATTCGGCCCTAGATGCATGAAAATAGAAATTGAATCACCCAAAACTAATGCAGTCACACCAAAAGCGATTTAGAGTATGATTTTAGAAAATAATGTAAAAATGACCCACCTGTAGTAAATTATGGCACACGTCGTCTTCGGAACGTCTGGTCAGCTAGAACTCACGAAATCAAGTCCCGTCTTCGACCTTAATTCCCATCGCGTTTACATTCAGTTCCTAATATAGAAATATTTCACTCGCGTCGAAGTATTAGAATAAGTTTGTAAAAAGTCGCTGAAAGTGCGGTCCTTTTATACGGTTCTTTTATCATGCCACGATGAAGTCGTTGCCGCACATGCCGGATTCTTTAAAACGCTGTGTAGAGTTCAGGAGCAGTATTATTAGAGGATAATGCGCGAAGATGTCTGCAGATTTGTGAAGAATTGTAGAGTGTGTGGAGCTCAAAAACAAGCCGCCACTGCGTGACAGGGTCAAATGGGTAAAGCGAGGAGAGTACAATATCCTTCTCAAACAATAGCTGTAGACTTAATTGGACCATTCTTTCGTTAAAAAAAGACATATCTTTTTATTCGTAGTATCAGATTGGTTCACTAAGTTTGTTTCACTGTTTCCTTTACGAAAAGCTACTGCAAGGCACATTGCTGATCTTTTGGAAAAGAATGTTTTCTTGATGTTTGGAGTTCCTCAGCGATAATGGGGAACAATTTGTTAGTCAGGAGTTCAGGGATGTCGCATCCAAATATAATGTGCAAAAGATTCAGTACAGCGCAAACTATCACCCTCAAACCAATTTTGTCGAACCTTGCAACAGGACCATTGGAACGGCAATTCGATCATATATCAAGGGTGATAATAGGGAGTGGGGTAAAAACTCACCAAAAATCCAATTTGCCATCAATACGTGTGTACACGAAGTTACTGAACTTGCTGTTGCATACCTCAACTTTAGTAGAAATCTTCCACTCAGTGGTGCATTTTATTCTCGTGTTATTCAAGAGCCTAACGCGGAGCTTTTGGCTGGAAATCGAAACATTTTCGCAGACAATTTGGAAGCTATGTCAGATGTTTCTAGGCAGGTACCAACTGGTCGAATTGAGAAAAGCTTATGAGCGAAATGTCAACACTTATAACTTGAGGAGGCGTGAAGTTACGTTCTAAGTTCAGGTGTGGAAAAGGAACAAAGTTCTTCCAGATGCTTCTAAGAAATTCACCGCGAAAACAACCAAGACGTTAGTAATTGGCACGTGAAAGATTTGAAACCCCACATCGGCTCGGAGGTTTCATTGCCAGATCCCTCAGACGAATAAGAGACGAACAATTTTTTTTTTTCTTTTTCACTTCTTTCCTTTCTACTTTTCTCTCCATCAGGAACTAAAATTGTGGTATAGACCCCACCGATTATGACACCCACCGACTTTGTCTCCCTCGAGGACGTATAGTACGCGTAGATACTGATCCACAGTTCTTGGACATTACTAGATCCAAGTTCAAACAGTTTCTAGTTTTAAACTTCTTTTTCTTTTCTGCGACACTCTGTTTATCAAATCCATCAATCGGCCAAAAAAGTAAAGATACGCACAGCGTACTCCTTCAATTCCGATGTTCAAGGTGCAATCGCATCATTGATTTTGTTTGACTTCCACAGTGAAAATTCATCTGTAGGAACCTTGATACCGACCTAGTTCTTGTACAAAGAAGCTCCGTTGCAATCTTGTTTTTAGTTTGACAAATTTCATGTGGTGAGCATTCATAAGTCTGCGGAGGTCCTGGTATATGTTGTCCACAAGTGATAAACTTGAACTATGCCGACTACGTAGATTTCAATTTAGATTTTATGCAAAGCGAAAGTTCTCGTTTCGCTAAAACTTCCATTTTTGGTGGAGGGCTGTGTAGCGTTTTCTATATGTAGAGTTTTTGATTTCAACACCTCCGCTGATAGATCGACCAAGGGGTCTTGCAAAGATACCCGGCTATCGACCATCCGCTCAAGACGGCCGTGAAGGGTGACTTTTTTTCAAAAAGCGCGATACACTTCCTTTTTGGTGCCACCAGGCGAGCTATGTAGAGGCCTAGAGAGACGCTTTTAGTATTTGTTCATTTATAGTTAGGAAGTGTTGCCAGTTAGTCTGGTAAGTTCATGCATTTTTCATTCAAAACATCATCTAAAGATGCATTTCCCAAACTAGGCCCTTCCGTAACGGCCGTCAAAGTCGTAGTAATCACGAGAGGCGTGCCAGTCCTAGCAGAAAGACGCCAGTGCAGGTGAATTCAGGTAAAACCGCGCAGGACTGATTGAGGCCTGCCTACAAAACGTATCGGTGAGCAGGATATCTGCATCCCCATTGTCTCCGTCGGTGTATCATCGGAACCTATCCAGAACACCTGAGCGGCCCATTTAGCGTGTGGCGTCATCGAGAGATCAGCGTGGATGGCGTATCCAAGCCAAATATCAGCCATTGTGACGCGTGCCTAGCGGATAAGGCCAGATCTTTCAACTTTCATGCGGCCGTGTGCTATCACACGGAATCTATCGACCATTACAGTGCCTTAGGTTTAGATTGTTTCATTTTCCTCATTTGTAAGGGAAGTTATACAGTTGGAATTCTTAGATTTTGATTTGCGATAAACTCATAGTAGGTTTCTATAAACGTTAGCTGACTGCGCACTGCGGTTCTAGCCGCGAATAGCCCTTAGGTAACCGCGGCTTCAGGTGATACTGTTTATGAGCTCATAGGTAGATCCCGGGACCCCTTGCCCATTCAGCCCTTCGCGTTTAATCCCTCCAGGACCCTAGGTAAGTATTTTGCCCAGCCAGTAGTTGTACGGCTGCCCAGATAGCAGTGTAGTTAAGATTCTTCCAATGTCCCTGTACCCTGTTCAATTTGCGTGTTTTGTGTTTTGTTATTCAATCAGTCAGTCCGTTCGATCATCATTATTTTTTCAACTTTCATTCAGCAATCTTTTCTTTCACTCAGTTTAATATCATTTCATGGATTGTGTATACTTTTTCATCCAATTTTTATATCAGTAAAAACTTTAAACGTTAGCTTCAATTTTTCTATCGAGTGGGATGTGGGCCAATCATCTCTCACCTACATTGGCGCCCAATATAAACAACGACAACGAAGTTGTCGGTATCGGAAAAATGGTCCAACTTTGAAGACCGATAACTTCCGATTGCCGGATGCAATTTCCGTTTTGTTTATTGTGTTAATTAGCCTAATGCTTCCGTAACCCATCCTGTAATAGTGAATGTTGAGAAACTTCATGTACAATTTCTACAGGGTGATACGTAAAATGCTGCAAAGCTGTACCGACTTCATCGTACCCCCATTTGTCGAAAAAAAAAATGTATTCCAATGCAAAAATCATGAATTGTGGTGTCTTACCTCGAAACGGTTTTGGATTTATCCGGATTAAAGTCTAACATCGAAGATATAAATTTTTATTTTGAATGTTACAGATTTGCCTTGTTGGCACGCGAGATTTAGTCACTTCTGATTAATGGATGTTGACATTGAGCAAGATTGTTCGTACAACAGTCCAAAACAATTCAGCTTTCAACACAACCCGAATATTTGGTGTGGCGCCAAGCAGGGGGCACTTTTTTAAGTGGTTGTCCCTGCCTGTTTTTCGTACGTTGGATTTCGTCAGAATTTCATCAGAATTTCAGATATGGAACATGTTCTATTTGCAGATTCAAGCCCCTGAACGTGGTAACGATGTGAAACTTCAGTGTCCGAGTGAAGTAAAACCCCCCTGGACGTTATACTTTTTGTGCTTGTGCTATGCCTGAGTTTCGTAAATCTGCAACATTCAACATAAAAACTTATATCTTTGATGTTAGACTTCCAATCCGGGAAATTCCAAAACCGTTTTGAGATAAGACACCAAACTTCATAATTTTTGTATTAGAATAGGTACATAAAAAAAATTGACAAATGGGGGTACGATGGAGTCGTTGCAATTTTCCACCATTTTACGTATCACCCTGTAGAAAATTCACATGAAGTTCCTCAACATTCACTGTTATAGGATTGGTTACGGAAAGATTAAGCTAGTTAACGCAACAAACAAAATGGAAATCGCAATCGGCAATCGAGAGATATTGACCTCCAAAGTCGGACCATTTTTCCGATACCGACAGCTTCGTTGTCCAGCAGTTTAGATCTATTGGCAAGTAAAATATAAAATCCTCGACCCGGTTTTTTTATTGAAAAATCTAGCTGTCGGTGCAATCAGTGACAATTCCTCCAAATAAAGTGGTCAACAAAATAAGTGTCTATGTCGATATTTGTATAGTTTTTCAAAACTTGACAGCTTTGGAATCTTTCGCGCGATTTTGGATCTGTTTGAACTGGTGGATAGCCTCATTCTTTGGCTATCGGATCCAAGTTTTGCGGATATTGAGAAAGCCCAATAAAATTTCTACAGGGTGTCAAATAAAGCAATGCAAAAGTTTTGAAAGTTTCGCTAACCCCCATTTTGCCAAGAAATTTTTTTTGTGGATACCAACACCAAAAATATGAAGAATGATGTATTCTCTCGAAAAGGTTTTCGATTCATCCCCCTATTTCTGTTTAAAGAAAAGTTATGCCATTTTTCCCTCAATCTACACTTTTCGACAATTAACGTTACAACTGGCCATATTATCGAGGCAAATTTGACAACAATTGATACTTTCACTTGAAAAACTGTCCCATGAAAAACATTTTCTTTACTCACCCCTAAAATGATTATCTACGGTCAGTGCCTAAAGCCCCTGCGGACCGAGTAAGAATGTAGCCTGCTGGAGCTGGAGATGGAATAGCACTGTATCACATCAGATTTACAACATTAACCATATGAAACCCTCTGATAATGTTTGTTAAGGGTTGTTTTAAAAAAATTGAAAATTGATAACTTGAGAACGAGAAGACCTAGAGGCTACTTTCTTATTTGACGTTCAATCGCATATGGTGACGCATTTTGCAACAAGGTGGGGGTGTGATTCATAGCTACCCTTACTTAAGGGATGGAAATGTTTTTGTTCAAGTGTTTGGTATCATTTCTTATGGTTTCGTCTGTTCTGAATGCAATTTTGGCAATTAAAATTGATTTTGAACAAATGTTACCATTTGAAAGAAAGAATCAAGTTCATAACTTCGGATGGAGTTTTTCTTTATTGTGACAAAATGTTTACAATTGAAAACAATGTTTCCATAAAATCGATAGAGTTATACTATCAGTAGCGAAAAAAATTGGTACAGCCCAGTTTTAACTTTCAGTTGCTTTCAAACTCGGCGCGGTCAAAGACAGCAAAAATTTTGTAGACAAGACTTCCACTGATTTCCACGTAACTTCTACTGACTTCCATGTGATTTCCATTGACCGCCACCATTGTGTACACCAGACTTCCACTGCGGTTTACCTATAGAGCAAGCGTAGCCGGAACTATGGACTTGATTTCAAGTTGGAGATACGCCCGCGCCTAGAGTCTCACGCAAAAATAGCCAACTCGCTTGTCTTCGTGTCTCGGAGGACACGTTAAGCACTCGTTCTTCCTCGGTTAGTGCGCCACGTCACTAGTCACCTCAAACCAAGTAAAAGTGTAACTAGGAACTGCCTTCGGGTCTCTCCGCAAAATACTCTTCGGCTGCGACTAAAAAAGGAAACACCGTTGGACACGAGGGATATGAAAATATCCTTGAATCACTCACATAAGTTCATCTTCATCAGTATTTGGTGGGACCTCCTCTAGCTCTAATGAGAGCCGCAACCCTTCGAGGCATACTCTCCACCAGGTTTCGCAAAAACTCCTGAGGAATAGCATCCCATTCAACCTGAATCGCATTCGCCAAGTCATCAAAATTTTCAATTTGTCCTTCCCTTTCTTTCATATTTCTCTTCATTCTACTCCATACATGCTCAATCACATTCATATCAGGAGACAAGGGTGGCCAATCCATTCGCTCAATATTGTGATCCCTCAAAAATTCGGTGACAATACGTGCACGATGTGGTCTCGCGTTGTCGTCAACCAGAATGAATCCATCACCGAAGTTTTGCGCGTAGGGGACCACAATATCCCTAATACACAAATCTCGATATCTCTCTCCATTCATGCTCTGTCCTCTTAACACCACCAACTCACTCTTTCCTGTCATCGTGATTCCACCCCAAACAGTCACTCCTCCACCTCCAAACGCCACTCTCGCCTCCATGTGCTCTTCCAAAAATCTTTCATTTCTTCTTCTCCACACCAAAACACGCCCATCCGAATGGAACAAATTGAACTTACTTTCATCCGTAAACAAACATCTACCCCATTCAGCTATTCCCCAGTTCTGGTGGTCCCTAGCCCATTGGAGACGCACGGCGCGATGACGTCGGTTCATTAAAGGGCATGAGGCTCTTCTTCTCGCTCTTAGCCCAGAGTCGTGCAATCTTCGTCTGACAGTTTGGTTTGACAGCTGGATCCCCGTCGTGGCCCTCAACACGTTGTTGATGGCACTTGCAGTAGTGGTCGGTTTTCTCTGGATCGCCCTTCGAACAAAGCGATCCTGCGCAGCGGTTGTTTTCCGAGTTCTTCCTCCACGACGGTAATTAATGTCTCCAGCTGCCAGACGTCGAATTGCACGACTTATGGACCTAGAGGAGGTCCTAAAAAGTGCCGCAATGTTGTCGATGGTGTCGCCCCTCTCTCGCATTCGTGCCACGATGGCTAATTCATCCGGACTTAAACGCGGCATTTTACAAATTACTCTGCTCACAATAGCGGAAGAAAAAGGTTTGGTTTTTAAGGTAACATAAGTAAAACGATAAGTTCTTCAGCTAAAAAGACACATACACAAATGAAAAACCAATCGAACGAGTTTTACCCGAATAGGAGATAATGTTGAATAAAAACAATTTTTAATACCAAAATTGAATTCAGAAGAGACGAAACCATAAGAAATGAAACCACACACTCCTACAAAAACATTTCCGTCCCTTAAGTAAGGGTTGCTAAGAAGGACACCCCCACTACGTTGCAAAATGTGTCACCGTATGCGATTGAACATGAAATAAAAATTTTGTCTCTAGGTCTTTTTCTTCTCAAGTTATCAATTACCAATTTTTTGAAAACAACCCCTAACAAACAATATCAAAGGGGGTTTGATATGGTTGATGTGGTAAATCTGTTGTGAGACAGTACTATCCCATCCTGATGCCCGCTCCAGCAGGCTACATTCTAAGTCGGTCCGCAGGGGCTTAAGGCACTGACCGTAGATAATCATTTTAGGGGTGAGTAAAGAAAATGTTTTTCATGGGACAGTTTTTCAAGTGAAAGTATCAATTGTTGTCAAATTCGCCTCGATAATATGGCCAGTTGTAACGTTAATTGTCGAAAAGTGTAGATTGAGGAAAAAATGGCATAACTTTTTTTTAAACAGAAATAGGGGGATGAATCGAAAACCTTTTCGAGAGAATACATCATTCTTCATATTTTTGGTGTTGGTATCCACAAAAAAAATTTCTTGGCAAAATGGGGGTTAGCGAAACTTTCAAAACTTTTGCATTGCTTTATTTGACACCCTGTAGAAATTTTATTGGCCTTTCTCAATATCCGCAAAACTTGGATCCGATAGCCAAAGAATGAGGCTATCCACCAGTTCAAACAGATCCAAAATCGCGCGAAAGATTCCAAAGCTGTCAAGTTTTGAAAAACTATACAAATATCGACATAGACACTTATTTTGTTGACCACTTTATATCTAAAAGGCGGAGTGAATGAAGAAGAGGTCACACCATCAGCTAACCCACGGGATTACTTCTAGTTCGCTCTATCTAGAAAATAAAGAATGGCAGTGCAAAAGTTTACGAAAATAAGGACATGGCAATTCGACTCTCAATTAGACAGTCAGGTTGAAATATTGCTCTTTGCTCCGTGCGTGTGTGGAAATCGCCCATAATTCCATTGCAGAGCTACAATAATAATTGAAAATAGAGCTCGACTTGCTGCTTTTCCGAGGGAAATAATTGCCGTAAATAACAACGGCAGAATTTCGTTTTCAGCTGAAAATTTAATTGGTTCTCACGGCGGAAATAATTTGTGCTTTATTAACAATGCCTTCTAGTTAACAATGCCAGGTGGGTACACTATACTGTGTGGTGTGGATATGCCTAGTACTCATATACAATCAGCAATCTGAGCTGTGTCAACTTGAGTTTGCAAATTTTGGCTAAATATGATTGTGATTAACGTCACGTTTTCGTTCGAATAAATTTGGCTGCACCGAATTGTGCCGTATTTCATTGTTACAACAGTGTACCTACCTAGTTCCATCCGTTTGCAGTTAAAATTGAGAGAAACTGACTTTATAATGGCCGCATCAATCGGCGGCACGTACTCGATCTGCCCGCGAACACTGGATGAACAATCGCCATGTCCGCTGTTTATAGCGTGCAGTTTTGTTAAAAAAATTATCAGAAAGTCGAAGTGAAATCTGGATTCTGGATTTAATTGGGGAGTTGATGAAACATTGTTCCAACTGGCACGTAGGCTTCACTTTTGGGTCCATTGCGTCGCCTCCTCTCCCCAGAATAGCCGTAATTATAAGCTGCAATGTGATGCATGGATGCGCATATCGCCTAGCGCATGATACATCGGGATTTCGCCAGACCCCCAACGCTGATGCAGATATAATCCGGTGCGAAATAAATACGGCTGAACTTCAGAAATTGAGATTACAGAAGAAATTGTATAGTGAACAAAATGGCATTGGTCCTTCGAGTCGAAAGTTTCGGTCCTACTTCACGGCATTGAAAATACGCAGAAGTTTCCCGCCCATTGATCTTTTATAGTTTCAAAATTTGTCAAAACCCTCACACTGCGAAAGCGGATCACTTTTCTGGCATATATTCCAGACGCATCGGCGCTCTGAAACATTCAAGGGACGCATCATTTGAATAGCAAACTCAATTATCATCGTTCCGTCTCTTTGAGTGTGTATGTATTAGCGTCACTCATATTAGTTTCGGAAAATTCCTTATTCCATGTAAATTGAGCAATAATTTAATCAGGCGTCTCATCGGATCAATGTGCATTCTCCATGGGGCAAGCACACCTTCAATATACCTACCACCCAAGAGCAACCGTAGTTCTCAAAGAGACACGACAAAGGATGAATCCTGATGAATGTCCAGTGTCCACTTTCTACCGCACACAGACCGCAGCTTTGGTAATCCCGATCCTGCGGGAGACATCGGGGTGGCTCTTACGCGCTATGGATGGATAGTAAAAATAACAACATTTTTTATTGGTTCCTTGAGCCGTTCGTTCCTTCGGTCGGATTCATCTGTTGAACTTCCAATTTTTCCCCGGGGAACGATGTACAAATAACTCCATATCCCATACCGACAGGAAGGGCTATAAAAACGGGATAAATGTATGGATAGGTGCTGGCGCGCGGGCCGGATATATTGTTTGAACTCGAAACTTACGACGGCAATCAGAATCTATTCTTTTCCATTTCTGGGTATACGCGTGATGGGTTGCGTCTTTGTTCCTGAGTCACAGAAACTGGCAAAACTCGGTTTTCCACAAAATAAATACATAAATTAGTAGTAGTAGTCCAGGAATTATAGGAAAAATAGCGAACAAAAATGATAACTAGCCGGATTTTTGTACACAGGGTGTCCGTTTTTCGAGGCTAAGCATGGGTATCTCGCTTATCTTTAGAGATACATAGTCGGTTAAATTAGAAAAAAGTTGCGAATTTTCATGACGATCAATGATCCAAAAAGATATTTGACTTGTCAGTTTTAGTTCTCGAGATATCGAGAAAAAACAGAAATTTGTAATTTTTGTTTTTATTTTTTATTTGAAAAACGGTTGAAGGTAGCTTTTTTCAATTAAGACATTGTGGAGGCACTTTTTCAAGGAGAATTCATTGTTGCCAAAATCTTCATTCTAGCTTTCAAAACAACCGAGATATGACATTCAACTTTTTTTTCTCTAATAGGCACCATATTGGATTTTGACATTTTTTAATACAATATTTTTTTCTGGTTACAACGATGTGTCACATGCCACTGTTGAATTCATGCTTTTGAGCAAAAAATTATTTTTTTATTTTTCAAAGAGTGCTTTGGAAACAAAATCAGCACCGACAATAAAAAAACGGTCATGTTCAACATTTATTCAACAGTGACATGTGGCACATCGTTGTAACCAGAATAGAATACCGTATTCAAAAATATCAAAATCCAATATGGCGCCCATTAGAGCAAAAAGTTGAATGTCGTATCTCGGTTGTTTTGAAAGCTAGAATAAAGATTTTGGCAGCTTTGAATTCCCCTTGAAAAAGTGTCCTGACAATGTCTAGATTAGAAAAGGCCACCTTCAACCGTTTTTTGAATAAAAAATAAGAACAAAAATTCAAATTCCAGTTTTTTCACGATATCCCAAAAACCAAAATCGATACGTCAAATTTCTTTTTGGATCATTGATCGTCATGAAAATGCGCAACTTTTTCCTAATTTAACCGACTTTGTATCTCTCAAGATAAGCGAGATACCCATGCTTAGCCTCGAAAAACGGACACCCTGTATAAGCTCAACAGTAAAAGTCCTCAAGAGTTCGGTGTGAGCTTCGGCCGTTGTGGCCTCGAGAAGAACTTGAGGATCAGTTTTTCGTATTTATCTTGTAAACGATGGCACTTGGAGGAAAAGCATTTCGAGCAAAATTGTTGGAAATAGTGTTGTCTACAAGAAAGGTCCTCACATATTCCATCATCAGTCCACTCCTTCTTCGTCAAAACACAAGAAAAGCTAAATAGTCCAGATGCTTGATGCCGAAGACTGTACGGACCTTGAGTTTTATGATGGCAGGGTGCCACCTGGTAGAGGTGTTGTTCGATTCATTCTCTTTTGATTGAAACTTAATGCCATCAATACCAACTATGCCGGCGGCATATACAGGGTGACATAAAAATAAAAAGTTGAACAAATGTACCTCAAGAACCAAAATAGGTGAAGACATGTAAATCGCCAAAAATATTTTTTAATTTTTATTCAGCCAAAAATCGTATCGTTTGGCCGCAATAAATAAACGAAATTCCTATATTCTGCCTATCTCTGACGTCATTTACACAGGCAGTATAGGCGGTGACTCGCTGTGACGTCAGAACTAGTTGATGTTATTTATTTATTGCGCTCAAACGATACGGTTTTTGACTGAATAAAAAAACACGAGTCAATTATTTTTCAATGTAGTTTCCATTTCAATAAAAAAAAAATTAGTATAATACTCCATTCCGTAATCAGTAATTCTTCAGATCTTGAATCGAAACTTGTTTTTTTGAATCGAAACAATGATAAATTACATTTAAAATGAAATTACAGTGAAAAGCCCTCTCCAGGCCAACTAATTTTAGAAAAAACACAGTCAACTTTTTTTCTGATAAGTAGACGATAATATATATTTTTTTGGTAACAACTTCAGTCTTTTGAAGATATTTTAAGAACGGCTCAAGATATTCAATTCAAGTTCACGACGACTTCATGACCATGAAATCAGAATTATTTATAGCGATTTACATGTCTTCACCTATTTTGGTTCTCGAGGTACAAATGTTTAACTTTTTATTTTTATTTCACCCTGTATATGCCGCCGGCATAGTTTGTCTTGATGGCTTCAAGTTTCAACCAAAAGAGAGTGGATCAAACAACACCTCTACAAAGTGGCACTCCGCCATCATAAAACTCAAGGTCCATACCAGTCTTCAGCATCGAGCATCTGGACTATTTCTATGTTCTTGTATTTTGACGAAGAAGGAGATGACTGACGATGAATTGTGTAAGGACCTTTCTTGTAGACAATAAAATTTCCAACAATTTCTTCCAGGGAACTTTTTTCCCAAGTGCTATTGTTCATGAGATCTTGAAATATTCGCTATCCATTTTTCGTATAAGATATCAATGAACCCCTCCATGGTCCTTGCTGGTGGTTCTTTATCTGGCAACTTCTGTTAAAAAAGATCCTATACGTGTTCAATGGGGTTCATATCAGGTGACATAGCCGGCCACACCATGCAACTGATCTTGCTCATTTCAAAAAACCTTGTTCACTACACCGTCAGCGGCTCGCTGTAGTCGACCATCATCATTTTAACAAAATTGCCGCCTAAATTTGTTAGACTGATTGTAGAATCACAGGCTCTAGTACGAAGGGGATTCTGACACGACTGAATAAGTGTTTTAGTAGAATACACTTTTGGTATCTTTTTCCCGAAAACAGAAAATCCAGAACTCTCTTCGAGTAACCCAGGCATAAACCTATACCAAAACTGGACTGATAATACCGTACATTGCCATTGATTCTGTAGATTGCGGACATGGTAGCTGACCAGGGACTTTCATTGTTTACAGTTCATATTAGCGTTCTGCTGATGTCGTCTTGCCGGCATAAATGGCAGTGTTACTATCAAAATGACATTTTGTTTAATTTCTGCATTAATTTGCTTATTGACTGCAGGACCGTTTCCATTCGCTCGCTTGAAGCGCGTCACTTCCGAAACAACACAAGGACGATCGATGTAGTGAAAGAGCACTCAAATGACTTATGTTGCTAGCGGCTTCTTGCTTCTTGCATTTTTACCTGCTACGTTGCATTATTTTCTTCCACCAAACCACGGAGAATTAATAATTACTAAATTTAGTCATATAATAACAATTATGAACACACCGAAATCAAATCGGACGCAAAATATAGCAGACACAACGCGACAGCGCACAAATATACGACAACTATCAGTCTAAACTACGCAACACTCAAAGTGTCGTTCTCGAAAATTTTGCTTTTTTTTGAATTTGATGTAACTTTGGCCTGCTACCATAAATTTTTATTCTGTTTGAAGTATTCGTTGACTTAATCCTTTGGCTATCACAGTGCAAAATTTCTAAACCGTCTCTTTGAGAAAGAGAAAAAATTTAAAAAAAAAAGTGCCACCCAAATTCCCCCCTTCGCTCCCCCCAACTCATCTTGAAAATCTATAATGTCAATACCCACTTTGTAATACGTCAAATTGAAGGAAATTGAATTCTCTTCCTGAAAATAATTTTTTCGAAATTTTTAAAGCGCCCCATTCTCCCCCTAAAATACTCCAAATGGCCAATTTATTGGGGGAGAGATTGAAAATTTCGAAAAAATTATTTTCAGAAAGAGAATTCAATTCCCTTCAATTTGATGTATCACAAAGTAGGTGATGTTTTGTTCAACTTTGGAGTTGAGGTGGGGAAGAGCAAAGGGGTGAATTTGAGCAGCACTTTTTCCACTGAAAATGTTCTTTTTCGATGCTGTCTAGGATGACGCCGACTAAATTGAAAAAAAAATTGAGGGGTCCAGAATATAAAATGGGGCAGTCAAAGAGTTTTTAGGGAGAAAGGGGTGAAGTTAAAAATTTTGAAAATATTTTTTTCAGAAAGAACATTTAATTCTCTTTAATTTGATGTATCGCAAGGTAGGTGGTGTCATTTGAAATGTCAAAGTTGGGGTGAGTGGGGGCGAGGGGGGTGAATATAGAAATTTGCCAATGTATGTTTTAGATGTCCCCCCTGATATAAAAATCGACCTGTTTTTCCTCGAAAAAATATTCACTGGGAATCTGGAGTTATTGCAGGTGGATAGTTTTCAAATGATCACCCGGTATAGGCTGTCCCAGGTTTCGATGTGCAAAAAATTTAACCATGGGCTTTCATATGTAGCAAGAAATAATTCATTTCTCGAAATCGGTTCTATGGCGAAGATACGGCTCCTCAAAATTCGACTTTTTCCAGTGTTTTCCGTCAATAACTCATAAATAAATAGATTCTAAATCTAGTTCGAACAAGCTATGGAAAAATTCTGTGTTGTTGGTACGAATAGGCTCGAAGCTATAACCGTCGATTAAAGTGTCAGTACGCAAAATTGCCGGAAGATATTCCCCGGTGGATCGATAATTTGTAAAGTCCTTTTTTGTAGTGTAGATGGCCAGCCAGTAAGGTAGGATCTTTCTGGTCTTATATTTATATACGAGCGCCGGCTCAATGGAATTGGCACAGTTAGCTAAACTCAGTTTGTCTTATCCAGAACTTTCGGTATTAATCCCAAACATTTTCAAGGTCGATATGACATCAAAAAAAGGAGACGTCCTGAAAAAAACAACGTCCTGAAACAAACATTTTTTTGGAATGCACAGATAACATATAATAATAATATGCACGGCGATGCAGCTCTTCAAAGTTGAAATAAAAAAATTGTTTTTTTGATAAAACTTCTGAACCGCTTGGCTGAGCTCACTCAATTTTTCAACATTATTTCCTTAAATATGTCTCCATTCGATAAACTAACATATTTGGTCAAAATTGCCTAGTTGCCTAAGTTGAGGAAGGGGAGTCTCTCTTTTTGATCCCTATCTTTCACGCCACTGAAGACTTTCGAAGTGAAATGCACTTTTAGATTTCTCACTTGATTCAAAAAAAGTAACTTTTGCAAGATTTTGCTTGGAGGCCTAATTTTCGAGATATGTTCGAATAGGGTCTCTGCCAATTGCACTGAGACGGGGCTCGTAATATAAGAAGTTATTTGCAATCGCAAGTCGTAGAAAACGCCGAAACGTCATATGATACCGACGCGACGCTAAGATTCGTAGGCTGGTAACCATATGAAAAACTAAACGGTAACCGTAATCTTGAATACGTAAGAATAATAACTCGCTCACTCTCTAGAAGCTCTCTCTCTCTCTATCTCTTCCTGGATTACACGAGAAAGTTCCCTTTTCTTCTTTCAATACAAAATGAAAACATCAATGATGTGCGAACGCAATTGACGACACATGATTCACAGTGACGTTACCTTAAGATTTGAAGACCACGAGTCGATTTGTTCAATATTGTATTTTGCTGATATTTATGCTACTTTCAAAATATAGGCTACAAGACTATTGTACTATAGCAAATACTTTTTCTTTGTAAATATAGCTTGTTCTTAGTTGATTTTACTCAAAATTCTAGTTTTTTTTATAATTTTTATTTCTGCAATATAACAAAGCTGACACTATTTGCTATCACGGTTGTTCAAGTGCGAGCCCTCCCTCCTTTGATACGCCTTCATTTCAAGAACCACGTCTACCAGATCTTCCGTGTGCGCCCCTAGCGATTGATATACTCTTTCCCGGTCCGTGAAGCGGAAGTAACATATATATTTACGGTGGTGGCAGCGTTTCACGTTACTAATTAATTAGTTTGAAGGTTTTCCAGGACAATGAAGAGTCACACCCTTATATGTCATCAAGTAACACAGCCCCCTTAGTCACAAGGTACCTCTTTTATGATTGTAGAACCCGCTTTTCACAAATAGTGACATTAAGTGGGATCTTTCCTACTTCGTACCCTTATCTACATTACCCTACCCTAAATACGCACTTTGGAAAGAAGAAGAAGAAGAAGAAGAGTAAAAATTCAAGTACCTAGTCTATAGCTGCAACATGTCTTTACAAGACAAGATAGCATCCCTGAGTCATCCCCCATTGATGAGCCATAAGTATACCGTATACCTACACCAACTTACCGTCTGGAATATTCTAGATCCAGACGAAGCTCGACGATTCCTGTAGTGCTTTCTAGTGATTCTCAATTGCAAAGCGACTTTCGATTCCAACCCTGGTCATGACGGTGACGCGACACCTGACCTCAATAACAAGCCGGAATTTCGGCTGCCGCCAAATTGACCCGTTACACAAACACGACAAGCCCGTTAAAAATTCAAGAGGAACTCGGATATATGTCAGTTATTTTGGGAATACCGATTTTATATCGATATAATTTCGCTAGACAGCTACAATGTGGCAGGTACACCCACCTATCTCATGAAAAACGATATCAAAGAAATGTAGGTCGCACAATCTGGATGCGATTGAAATTTGAAACTACCGAGGAAACTACAGTATCATAAATTCAACGTCAAATCTGAGAGGATCAGAGAACAAAACGCTATACATAGCCGGTTTGCTAACAATAATGCGAATTTCAACCACCAACACCACTACCGCCACCCTAGAGATAAAGCTCTTCCTGCTCTTGATGATATGCCGTAATAATTTTGTCGTACCTACTATAAAGCTGATTCATTACCTAAACGCGATAGGAATTTAATTTAATAACCCTTGCAAGTGGCGGCGTCGAGTTTTTATTGTATAATTTAAATTGGCACACGTGCACGGAAACTGAAAAATTCACGTCCCCAGGTGGAACCGTTTAATTTTTTTCCACCTTGTGAGGGTGTACGATTCCATATTTTATCAGAGGGAAAGAGACAGAGAGTGAAGCGAAACGGTACTAGGAGGCTTTATGACCCGTTTACGGCCACACCCTCCTTTGGTATTAATCAAACTATTAATATGAAATTTATAGCGCGCTTCATAATTAATTTTCATCCGAACAGGAAGGCGCAAATCACTCTCCACATCCACCGACCGAAAGCCGCGGGCTCCACTCATCGTCATCCATGCCAAATGAAAACTAGACATTAGCAGTTAGCACAGAGTTGATGTAATTCAGCTTTTCTGAGCCAATGACGCTATGATTAAGAAAAAATGTTTGTTCAGATTGAGCATTCATGATATTCAGAACGTAATTTGCACTTTCTGATGCCACAAAGGACGCCCTGTTGCGATAGCCCTGGGCCGGTGTCGTGCCACAAAAGGATACTCAACCCTACATTATGTACCGTGTTACAGCTGGCTAGTATAGAGTATAGCATGTACGTGTGCGGGTTTGTTTTATTACTTCTGCAGTTAATTATTTCTTTTGATCTCCGCAGCCAGAGATGGAGACCTCAACTCACAGGAGATTTGTAAAGCCCGACCTCGTAAACGTTCTCTCGCATTTGCTCTGGTTCTCTCTGTGATGGAAACTAAGCCTGCATGGCTAATGCACATCGCTGATTTGGATTCACTTACGCCAGGCAAGCTTCGAATCTGGTTCGAATTTGTTTTCTGCTTTTCGGTGCAGATTAACGTGGAGTTTGGTCAATTATTGAACTCTGTTGTAAGAAGGGATGTGTTGACGTCCGGAGCTCAGTCGTTGTAGCAAAATATCAATTCCGAGCAGTAGGTAATCGGAAATGACTGGAAATTGAGCTTTTTGTTAGGTACGCCCATTTCGTCGTACCGAGCTTTAGAAACCTGAAGGCAGTCACCAAAAACGATCCAGGGTGTATGAGCTTTAAAAACCGAAACAAAGGTAATCGCTTAGGGCTATGCCATTCTTCGTGAACCTAGAAAAGTAATCCAGAGTGTGTCGACTTCAAGAAACCCAATTGAGTTTACACATTCAGTAAGTTAACAAACTTCAGAAGCATTAGAAAGGTAATCTCATTAAGGTCCCGGTCCCAATAGTGGTGGTATGGTTCGTTCTTGTCCCGAAGTGCGGCTTGTAGAATGGTCCTCAGATTCCGGTTGACTCGTTCAGCTGGGTTGGCCTGAGGATGGTAGAATGGATTATAGCAAGTCTTACACCCATAGGTTGCCATTAGCTGCTCTATTCTCAGATCCTGAACTGGACCCCATCACCCATCTGAATCACTTCTGGAACACCATGTTCCAGGAACATTCGCCCCTCTATCAGAGTACACACTGCTTGGACAGTTCCAACACGTACTGGCAAGAGAACGCAAAACTTCGCACTAGGTCTGTGACCACTACACCTTTTCCAGTTGTAGTTCAGAAAGTATCAATTGTATTTCAGATATCGTCAATTGAATTTCAGAATTTATCAAGTGTAGTTCAGAAAGCGTCAATTGTATTTCGGATTAGTCACTTGTAGTTCAGAAGGCGTCAATTGTATTTCAGATTCATCAAATGTAGTTCAGAAAACGTGAACTGTACATCAGATTATGTCAATTGTATTTCAGAAAGCGTCAATTGAAGTTCAGAAGGCGTCAATTGTAGTTCAGAAGACATCAATTTTATTCGGACTCCTGCAAATTGGGGCACTTTTGCACAGCCACAGCTTCGAACTCTTGATCTTCTTGTATGATGAACTGCAGATATTCGGCACATCTTCTGTGTAACAGATGCCTGCGGTGGTGCTAATCGCACGACCGGCTTCCGCAGCACTGAAGAACGACAAATGCTACAATTATCTTGGAGCTGCATTGATTGATAAATTATACATATGAATTATTTTCTGAACTACGATGACGAATGACATGTTCTGAAATACAAATCACGCTTTCTGATATACGAATGATGCTTTCTCAAATTCAATTTATTAATCTGAAATACAATTGACTGTTTCTGAAATACATTTGACTAATCTGAAATAAAATTGATACTTTCTGAACTACATTTTACTATTCTGAAATGCAATTGACGTCTTCTGAACTACAATTGACGATATCTGAAATACAACTGATATTTTCTGAACTACAACTGGAAAAGGTGTAGAACCTCAGTGTGACACTGCTATCAATACTGCTCAAAGACTCGGGGTTTCGTCTTGCCGATTTTAAAGTGTCCAGCCGTCGGATCACGATGGCAATCTGTCGTCGCAATTTTTTGAGCAGTACTATTTTCCAATTGAAATCGCAGGTGTCCCAAATCGGCTCCATCATCTTTTTAAAAAGGTGTTTCTCGGTGACACGGAACAGGCAGTATTGGGCAGACGAACGTTCACATCCTAACGCATTCGTCGATATTACGTATCGGGACCGATTTAAGGCATTGCCGGCACCTCAGTGGCGCTCACTAGGCTGTTCACCGGAACTGATCGAGACAGAAAGTCTGGCGCCACATGCTCCTTACCCTTGCGATGGATAATTTCGAATTCATAGGGCAGCAACCGCAATGTCCAGCGGGCAAGTCGTCTCTGCGGGTCTTTGAGGCGATGCAAACAGAGGCCGGTGAATGGAGCCCCACAGCCGCGAAGTTTGGTACGAATTGCCTGTGTCAGGCGGTCATGCCTAGAAAGGCACGAATCTAGACGTTACGCTACCTTTGGTTTTTGAAAGGGTTATTCGTAACCTATTTGGTACATATATTTGTTCAACTGCCACATGACCAAAATCATGTTTTTTTATCATGTTTTGACCTTGAGCCCTTGAAACTTTACCAGTTTACCATGGCGTCAAATAAACCCAGAAATCGGATAACCTTAGGTGTACTGAAGAAGCAGGATAAAGACATATAAACTCAATTACTCTGACCCTGCCACACTAAAATCTTTGTTTTTGTCTTGATAGATTCTTGTTCAATTTGCTGAACTATTTTCAACCCATAGAAACCGCTGACGGCAACCGAACGACCTGCCGTCAGAATTTGTGAAAACCAGACGTCGGATTTTAGCGGGGTATTTTTTCCAATTTTCGTAAACGAACCGCATCCAAAGTTGAGGGTGAGAATTTTTTTAAATTTTTGCAGAATTTGTCAAGGTTTTTCGAAATTTTATAATTCATTCAAAATTTTACAAGGGAACCGATGTTCGAATAATCCATTCCAAATACTTTGTGACGTTTTCGCGGCAAAAACTCGGCTTTTCGGAAAGAATTTCGAGAAAATTTGGTGTGAAATGCCGACCGGAGGTTGCGGGGGCCGCGTTCCGTCCAATGTGGGCCATGCGACGGGTTTTTTTTTTGAAAATTGGCCGAAAAATGTTGAAATTGGAGTACGGCCCGGCTAATCTGACAGGAACGTCAATTGACGCTCTGGGTTTTGGGAATCTCAACACTTCGGGGCATTTGAACAGTGTTTTTGGAGAAAATGTACCGTGTCAGCGTGCAAAATTGAATTGTGGTCTCGAGGAGACCTTTGAGCGTCCACCAGACACCACAAACCCAACATCTCCTTCAAATTCGACGGCATTCCGGTTAAAAATTCCCAGGCCGGGCCAGACGTTGACGGCGTATTTTACAAAAACAGGCAAGTTGAGGGGGCAAAACACGTCTGGGGGGTACTCACAATTTATTTGCAATTTCCAGCGGCTTCACATTTCGAGAAAAGAGCCTTTTCGATCCTCCAGAGCACATTTCATGTCGGTTACAGGGGTTCCTTGTCGCGACTTGTTTTCTACGGAATCCATAATAATTCCATCGGACCTTCTGACCAGACCTCCAGAAAGGGACCGTGTTTTGATGTGCGTCCTTGTTTCGGAGTTTTTCCTGTCAAATTTTCCAAAATTTCACTACAAAGATCGTCAACATTATTGAGCGTCGCAGTTGTGTTGTGCCATTTGCAAATGTAAATGTAATGTCACAGCACTCCTTTGAGGCAAGTTTTCGCGGACTCTTTGTGCCATTTTTCGCGAGTGCTCTTAAATACATTGAAATGATGCTGACAGTTATGGACGTTTTCGCGAGTAAATGTAATGATGAAAGCGGAAATCGTTACATGACATTTTTCTATCATCATTATCACAAGATCCGATTGGGATTTTGAACCTATGCCAACTAGAAGTAGACAGTCTAAATGCATCTGTCAAATTTCGATTTTTGACGTTTCGAGAGGCCGTCATATTGAACTCTTGCATTTTTCAACCTGTCCGATTGGGATCTAGAACCTATACCCAATTGGGGTGGACAACCGAGATGCATCTGTCAAATGTGATATTTTGACAGTTCTAGGGCCGCCATATTGAACTTTTGCAAATTTTAACCGATGCGATTGGGATTTTACACTCATACCCACTTGAGGTTGTCAATCAAAATGCATCTGTCTGATTTTGATTTTTGACGTTTCAAGAGGCCGCCATATTGAACTTTTGCATTTTTCAACCCATCCGATTGGGATTTTGAACATATACAGGGTGGTGAAAATTTCGATGCTCACCATTGGTATCTTGGAAACGGTAAGAGATACGAGGTCGGTTGAATTAGAAAAAAGTTGCGCATTTTTGTGGCGATTGAGAATCTGAAAAGAAACTTTGAATATTTTGATTGGTTTACGATTTATCACGAAAAAACTGAAAATTTTGATTTCAGAAATTATTTTTTATCTTTCCAACCATTCAAGCTATTTCAATCAAACTTGATAGTTTTATGTTTTTGATCACTCCGAGTCGATCAACGTTAGCAGAAATTTTCCAGGCTTTCTAGATGTCAAATTATGATAGTCAACTTTTGTTTTTCTTATGGCCGCCATATTGGATTTTTGCACAAATAGATAGAGAAAAAAATTAGCTTTCCGAATTAGTAACCAACATGTTATTTTTATGACATTTTAAGCGTCAAATTTTGAAATTCTCGTAAATTATTGACAAAATCGGGAATGCTTTGAAAAACAATTGAAATATTATCAATAGCAACAACAAAAAAGTGACAGATGGTGTGCAATTGACGTATCTAACTTCTTAATCGTGTTTTGTTCTTGTTTGTACCGGTAGTTCATAAATTGAATGGGTCAAGGGTGTCTGTGAGTTCAAAAACGTCTGTCGGAACTAGCATATCGTTCTTGTTAAAGTTTGACAAATTTATTAGAAAAGGAGTAAGGATTACCCTAGTTTCGACAGACGTTTTTGAATTCACAGGCACCCTTGACTCATTTAATTTATGAGTTCTCTGTACAAACAAGCACAAAACAAGATTAAGAAGTTAAAGCTCGATACCAAGTTGGGGCTGAGACCGCCGTAAGTGTCGTTACCATAGCAACGGCGGATAGTCGGATACCAACCAATCAGACCACGCTGTATTTGGCGAGTTACGCCGTCACAAACTTCGCGCCTGCAACTTGGTATCAGGCCCTTAGATACGTCAATTGAACACAATCTGTCTATTTTCTGTTGTTGCTATTGATAATATTTCAATTCTTTTTCAAAGCATTCCCGATTTTGTGGATAATTTACGAAAATTTCAAAATTTGACGCTAAAAATGTCATAAAAAGAACATGTTGGTTACTAATTCGGAAAGCTAATTTTTTTCTCTATCTATTTGTGCAAAAATCCAATATGGCGGCCATAAGAAAAACAAAAGTTGACTATCATAATTTGACATCTAGAAGGTCTGGAAAATTTCTGCCAACGTTGATCGACTCGGAGTGATCAAAAACATAAAACCAGCAAGTTTGAATGAAATAGCTTGAATGGTTGGAAAGATAAAAAATAATTTCTGAAATCAAAGTTTTCAGTTTTTTCGTGATAAATCGTGAACCAATCAAAATATTCGAAGTTTCTTTCCAGATTGTCAATCGCCACAAAAATGCGCAACTTTTTTCTAATTTAACCGACTTCGTATCTCTTACCGTTTCCAAGATACCAATGGTGAGCATCGAAATTTTCACCACCCTGTATAGCAACTTGAAATAGGCAATCTGAATATATCTGTCAAATTTGTCATTTTGACAGTTCTAAGGCCGCTTCCGATCCGATCAACCGATCCGGTTGAGATTTTAACATAATAGGTACCCCTATGTGGGGGACAATCGAAGTGTATCTATCAAATTTGACGTTTTGACAGTTCCAAAAGGCTGTCATATCGAACTTTTGTATTTTTCAACCGATTCGGTTGGGATTTAAAACCTATAACCACTTGAGACGGACAACCGAAATGCATCTGTGAAATTCCGATTATTGACGTTTCAAGAGGCCGCCACAATCAACTTCCGCATTTTTTGACCTATCCGATTGGGATTTAGGACCTATACTTGCTTTGGTTAGGCGGTCAAAATGCATCTGTCAAATATCAATTTTTAACGTTTCTAGGGGTCGCTATATTGAACTTTAAAATTTTTCAACCGATCTGATTGGTATTTTGAACCCATAGCCACTCGAGATTGGCGATCAAAATGCATCTGTCACATTTTGATTCTTGACGTTCCAATAGGCCGCCATATTGAATTTTTGCATTGTTCAACCGATCTGATCGATATTTCAAGCCTTTACCCACTTGAAGTAGACAAATGAGATGCATCTGTCGAAGTTGCCATTTTGACATTTCCAAGGCTATATTGAACTATTGTATTTTTCAAGAGATTATATTGAGATTTTAACAAATACTTAGTCAAGATGGACAATCGAAATGCATTCGTCAAATTCGACATTTTGGCAGTTTGAAGCCGCAGTATTGAACTCTGGCTTTTTTCAACCTAATCCATTTAGTTTTTAAACCTAGACTTGGTTCAGATAAACAATTGAAACGTGACTCTCAAATTTTGAATTTTGCACACATTTTTATTTCATCTCAATTTCTCCAACAAATATTCAGAAAGGAATATTTCTTCCACTACACGGTGTCTTCCACGACAGTACCTTCTTCGCGGTTTAGGTTTCCATAACACATATCGTCGCTTTCATTTTCAAAGCTTCATCATGTTTTCAGTATTTCCAGTAGTTACCTTGTACAAAAGTAGAAATACATTAATTTATGAACAAAATAATGGTGTCTCAATTTTCTCCAACAACTTTTCACTGACCGGACACTACTCTCAGTGACATGTGTTTTGTTCACAATAGAACCCTACGAGTCCAGGCAGAAATTTCAAAACACGCGAAAAACAAACATTTTCTTGAATTCGTTTTACTCGTACACAATCAATTAGGTACTTACGCCTCTTGGAAAACTTCATCTGACCAAGACACTATCGACGGACATGCATAAAATCACTAAACTCGCCAAGAAAGAACCTGACATTTGCCTAAAACAACGGAAAATCAACATCATGTATACAATTTCGTTTCCACTTGTCCGGTGTCAGTGGAACAAATTCCTTGTCTACTTTTCAACCAATGCTGTCACCCAGGCGACGGCTTGTCTGCGCCGGTGACAGCTAGTCATTTATAGAATGGGGTGTTTTCTCTGCAGTTGTCAAGTTGTCAAGTAGATGGCAGCAGGGGCCAACCCGGGTTATTTTCCCACTACTTTTTGAACGGTTCTCACATGGAGGGGGTTTTCCTTTTGACTTTGGTGTCTGCCTGCCGGGTCGGCTGTCATGTCAAGTCAAGTATGAATGTGTGTCGTCAGAGGTGAGGAAGGAATTAGATGGAAAAAATTACGTACACTTGGCTTTCAGAGTAAAGGTATTTACTATAGATGTTTTTGAAGAAGAGCATGATTGTGTTCTTGAACATGGACAGTGGGGCACACGGCACGGTGGCAGGTAGGTTGCAATAGGTTTCAAATCGGCCGGCGTGCCCGCGAACTGCTCTTCGAGTGCTGTCTCCCAGACGGTCCCTCTGGCAAACATTTGCACGGTCATTGGGCCCTTTCAGCCCTCAAAAATCACCAAAACCGACCAGTACAACCCCACGTTCAATATTTTTTTCAGAAAATGTCAGTCATATGGTCGTTGCTGTCATTTTCATTGTTCGAGTGATCAGTGGCAGGTGGCAAAATGCTGGGTGTAGCGTGATGCTGCTAGGCAATATAGCGTTACGCATACACACACAGACACATCCCTAACAGACACACAAACGGGCTGAAGAAATACGAGATACCAACATGGAGCAGGGAGGTTTACCAACCAACAGTAAACTAGTGATAAACCCGGGTTGGCCCCTGCTGCCATCTATCGTCTTCTTCAGCGGCGAAACACCCCATTGCACAATATGTCTATATAGACACAGGTATACATAATAAAAAAAAACATTCCACTCTATTGTTTCTTTCTGTTCGTTGTTTCCTCAGTCGAAACGCAAGTTCACCAACCTCGCTAAGGCTAAAATCTCCCGAGTGTATACGAGACTTCCGCATTTTGCTGATGGAAATTGGTCAGTTTGTGTCCTCTTTGTTCTTCGTCCCCTGCATGTTTCACACGAGTTAACTATGCGGAATTGGATTAAAACATTCCTCTTGTCTACATACACGTTTTGGTGTTGAATATGCAAGCGTTTCAATTTCTAGAGAGCTAACGGTAGAGGTATACATGTAAAGGAGCTTCTAAAGTTATACCTTCATACATTGAAAACCGTTGATAACCAGGTTAGAAACGCAGAATAGCTATACCTAATCAAATTCCAGTTATTTTTCCCCAATTCTCGATTATTGTATCTACGTGTGCAGGTAAACAAACACACAAAATTCCAGACTCGCTTTCCACGAATCGCGCCAGCGATACACGGTATTTTATACTTTCACCCTACGCGACCCTCGTACTAAACATTTAAAACCTCTTCGCGCTGCCACCACCGTGCCCTCATGTGCCATGCGAGGGTCGAAAATAAACTTTAATAATTAGCTTACTACCTTCGTCATATTATCGAAACACGTGTTGAAATTTGTACTTTAATGGGTGATGATGGGGAAAGGTTTGTTTGGTAATTAATTGATGATGATGGGAGCCATCCGACCCAATATCTGACGGGCGAGAGATCATAATAATTTATAGAAGAAGAAGATGGTGTTAGATTTTTGTTTAATTAAACGAGCGAACACTTTTTGAGGTGCAAACTTCATTTCCTCACAAGAAACGTCGGAGAGTTGCAATAAAAATAAAGGCTGGTGTTGGAATATGCCTAATGGCTCAAATATTTGTGCTATGCATGACAAGATTGTTCGCTTCGTGTAGCGATTCGCTGAGGACCGACAGATCTAACCGAGTAGTTGAAAACCAAATCAGCGGTCTCCAAATCAAACCTAGAGTTTTTAGGCTGATTTTATGTCCAATAGTGAGACAGAATTTTGAGGATGCAAGAGATAAGGTCAGATCTGGCTTGTTAGAAATCCATTTTCGTGAATGGAATTGATCGGAATCCAGGATCTGTATCACACTGTTGAGTGACTTTGTTAATTGAGCGAAATCATCGTCACCCGTAATAAAGTCATAAACATATAAATCTTGATATTGTCAAAGGTCACCGTCGTCTTACCTTTTCGTGGCTTCTATCCGGGACATTCTGATATGCCCGAATACCGGACGATCGTTACCTCTAACTGGGTGGCATAGGATTCCACTCCACTCGCTTGGCTTTTTCAGTACATTTTGGTATTCTAATAAGTGGCGCAAATAATCCAGCAAGGGGGACGTTTATTAAACATTAAAGATTTTCGAAAATAAACGGAGTATAATAATTAAATGACTAGAGTAAAGTACTTACATTATACACAACACCACGTCGACCCCGTACATCGCAACGAACCGCAGTCCCGCACAACCACCACGCGATCAGCCCCGACCAAAGAGAGGCCTTCCTCTTTTTCCCCAAAGGTTTTATCGCCTCGGTTCATTCTCATTCTTCACCCCTCCTTTGGATTTTTCCATGGAGGTCGGTGGACGGTGTAGATTGTGCCGGATGTGGTGATTCTGCTCATCTTTGCAAAAATTGCAACTTTGCGTTCCCGGATCATTGCGATGCGAGAGGTACAACGTACTTGTATTTACTGTATCGGGTGCGCCGTAAGTCGGTTACACCGAGACATACCGGGAGAATCTTACGTTCAAATTGTCATTTCCGACAATATTCAAGTATGTCTCCGTCTCCAGCATTGATGGTTTGTTTCTTGAAGTGGCTTTGAATATTATATAAAGGCGTTGATGTTGTCAAACATTTGAAAACTGTGGCAAGACTTTGAGACAACATCAACGCCTGTACAACATATAAATCGTTCAGAGTAATTTTGGATGCTTCAGGAAGAATAGCATTTACATGCGCAGTTTGCTGCAAGCAACGAATTGCTAAAAATGAAGCGGCTGCCGTGCCGTAAGTTACAGTGTCCATCTCGCAGATATCCGGAGGACCGTCACCAATCCTCCAGTAGATTTTTTGAAGAGGGTGATCTTTCGATGGAACAAAAACTTGCCTGTACATTTTCTTTATATCTGCTGTTGCCGCAATGTTATATTTTCTGAAGCGCAGCGAGAATTGGGCAAAATTTGAAAAGGTAGCATTGAGATCAAATAAGTTTGAACATTGCGAGTTTACATTTCATGAGCCAGAAAATTGATGATTTCAAACAATACTCTACAGACACAATCATACAATCAATAGGAGATCCCACGCCAATCTATCGTTTCTTTCGTTTCGTTGTTTCCTTGGACGGAACACAAGTTCACCAACCTCGCTCGAGTTGAAATCTCCGGAGAGTAGGTATACGGGACTTTCGCATTTTGCTGATGGAAATTGGTCAGTTTGTGTTCTCTTTGTTCTTTGTCCCCTGCATGTTTCACACAACTTAGCTATGCGGAATTGAATTAAAACGTTCCTCTTGTCTACGTGTACATTCTGGTGCTGAATATGCAAGAGTTTCAATTTCTGGAGAGCTAATGGTGAAGGAGTCTGTGGTGAAGGCATACATACACCTACAGTCGTTCTCTGGAGTTATACCCTTATACTTTTGGAAACCCCTCGATAGCCATGTTATAATTGAGTTACAAAGGCAGAGTACCTATACCTAATCAAATTCCAGTTATACATTCCCCCGAATTTTCGATTATTGCGTCTACGTGTGCAGGTAAACACATACATTTTGAAATTCCAGACTCGCTTTCTACGAATTACGCCAGCAATACACGGTATTTTATGTACTTCCACCCTAGGCGACCCTCGTACAGAACATTTTAAACCTCTTCGCCTTGCCACCACGTGCCCTCGTCCCTCGTATGCAATATGAGGGGAGAAGATGAACTTCAATAATTAATTTACTACCTTTATCGAAACACGTGTTGAAATTTGTACTTTAATGGGTGATGACGGAAAAAGGTTTGTTTGATAATTAATTGGTGATGGTGGAGGCCTTCCGACTCAATATTCTGACGGGCGGGAGATCTGAATTGATAGAGTATTGTTACGAGTAGCGAGTCTCGCGTGCATTCGGGAGCACATTTGATCCTTTTATCTTCTTTGTTCGATCGTAGTGCTACGAGTTGCGAAGCTCTAGGCATTCAAGAACATACTCGATGGTTTGGACCATTTAATTCACATGGAGATATTAACCGGCGGGTAAGATACATCAACCCAATCGGCGAAAGGTGTAGGATTGTTCGAGAGTCGTCTCGAAGCCATATGCCACGGTAAATGTGGAATTTGCTAGAGAACCGGTGGAAACTTCTAGAATAACAGTCGGAAGTACGACAGCCAACAGACTAGTCTTAAATTCAGAGCGATAACAGTGAGAATTACTTGGCGATATACCTAAGCGCGAATAATATACATATTAATAGTAATAATGAAGCAGTAATAAACAGTCTGTGTTTTTAACGATCGCCTCAATTATTATAAACGAACCTAAACGCGAAATCCGTAACAGTATGGTTAACTGCATGCTTAACTGAACTTATACATATACAGAAATCCGAGTAGAAATCCGTCTGGGTTCCTTTTTTGCCAGCTATTTGCCCTTTTAACGTCTAGAATTCCTCGACTAAATGGTTCGTTTCGAAAGTGGAACTCGACAGATACCTGAAGTGGACGTACGGAAAGAGGATCGAGATGAAATCGGTAACGTTCCTGGACTTTATAAGCGGAGCGGATGAAAATCGCGACCGTGTGTGACTCTCTCTGAAATCGGAAATCTTTCACACTTGACATTTCGGGACGATCCCCGGAAATTCCAATACAATTTCCCACAGCCCTGAGCCGGGCGTTGAATATTATTTGAAACTCGCCCATTCAGAAAAGCCCTTATTTGCCATTGCCATACACAGTCACGCGCCACACAACCGAGATTCGTTATTATTATTATTGTTAATAATTCTGGAATCCGTGCGGGTATGTGGCGCAGAATATAAATATAGAAGTTAATAAAAAAAGAACAACCCCAATATCTGCAAAAACACATCTCCAGACGCGTGAAATAATAATTATCTCGCCCGCATCGATTTTCCCATCTCGGCGGAGGCGCGACACGGAAAAACTTGATCAATCATCTTTTTTGCTGCGTTCTCTCTTCTCGTTCGCGCTCCTCTTGATTCTCGAAATGGTCTCGACGCGATTTTCTTGTCCCAATATAATAATAATTACTCATCTTTCAATTCAATTTATACACAACGATTCGGTGGAGGGCAAAGGCAAAAAATTGAAAAGTCGACAGAGAGCGCTGGCTGAACACCAACAGACGTCAGCCGTAGTCAGCAGATGGAGGAACCCTTGTGTGTATGTGTGGCAGAACTAGCAGCAGAGAGAAAGGAGACGGCACAATTTCATTTCCCCTTGGCTTGTGTGTGTTGTTCGTGTTTGCATTCAATTTCGCACAATTGGCTGGATATTTTCTCCTCCTTCTATCGTTCCGATACAAAAGGGAGCGAGATACAAGACACAACGGGCCAGAAGGAACGCATGCAAACCGCCAGCAGAACTCTAGCAAACAAACGAGAGGTTTCGAGAGTTGGCGTCACTTGACCCAAATTGACATACTGGTGGTGGTGGTGGTGGTGCTGGTATTCTTTTGCGTCGTAGGTTATCTCAAAGACTATGGAACTAGATGAAAAAGACGTTTGTCTCATTGTTATTCCCGGTGGTAGTTGGGTACATGAGGACGACGCGAAATAAATTAAGATAATGCAGTTGGCGGCATGAATGGGACACTGGAGGCTCCCCAGGAACGAGCTAAAATGAGCAAAGAGATACTTGTTAGGTATGCGAATTTCGCTGGAGGTTATTGTGCTGGGGATATCTCTACTACATTATTTGTCTTGCTGTTACCTGTTACCTGTTACGTTCTCAAGAAGTGTTACTTACTTTACTCATTTATGAAAGAGCAGGTGGCTAAAAGGAGGATCAGTATCGGATCAATAACAAATTAATCATCCGCACAGTCTTCAACTGTCCTCCTCCCAAGCACTCCCCATGGGGATTATAAACATCTGTCTAGCCTGTCAGTAACTGGCTTAGTGTATTTGAATATAAGTAATGAATTGAAAGCCACACGTGATCAGTTTTGTCTGAGGATTTCTTGATTGGCGCTTTGGGTCCCCATCTCCCAAAACTATGGCGTACATGGAGAAAAGTTGAAAACTCTTGGTATGTTGCTCAGGGATCTAGGAAAAAACATCGCTGGAAAAAACATAGCCGGAAAAAACATAGCGGAGAAAACATAGCATGGAAAAAACATCGCAGGGAGAAAACATAGCATGGAAAAAACATAGCAGGATAAAACATAGCACGGAATAAACATCGCACGGAATAAATATCGCGGAAAAAAACATAGCAGGGAGAAAACATAGCATGGAAAAAACATAGCAGGATAAAACATGAGACACAAAGAGAGCTCGGGGAGCCCAGTAGATTTTCGACCAACACATAAAGACTCATAGGAGCTAACTAGAGCTTCGAAAACTAGCACAATGTAAAAAAGGGCTCAGCAGAGCTATAAATGAAACATAAAGACACAGGGGGGCCACATAGGCATCTGAAAACATAATAAGGCACAAAGGAGCTGCTAAGATTCCGGAAACTTCGAGAAATCTGAAAGAGGTCACCTGGTCTGCAAACGATAATTGAAGACACAAGGGGGCTCAATAGGGCTCCAAACGATACTTGAAGATACAAAGGGGCTTAGTAGAGCTTGAAACGCTTCGATGTGGACACAAGAGAGGAGAGGCCTCTATAAATCGGACCAAATGACACTTGGGGACACAAGGGGGCCCCGTAGAACTTTGATCAACACATAAACACTAATAGGAGCTAACTAGGGCTTGAAAACTAACACATTATGAAAAGGGGCTTAGCAGGGCTACAAATGCAACATGATGACAAGGGGGCCTAATAGGGCTCTGAGAAACTGTCCAAGGCATAAGGGCGAAGCAAATCTCCAAGATACCCAAGGGGATTCATCAAGATCCCAAACGATACCTTGTAGAGACAAGGGGGCTCAGCAAGGCTTGAAACGCTACGTAAAAACCCAGTGGGGGATAGGACTCTGAATATCACACTCACACTCGGCCTCATTAGAGCTCCAAAGTTTCCGGCGCGAAGAATTGTCCGGTCACCGGAGAGAACATAGCATGGAAAAATCACAGCCAGGAAAAAATTCTGCTACAGACAGCCCCTATACCTATTTATTTCTTTGACTTGAACGACTCTCATAGGTACCTACTTGGATCTCACGACCCAAACATGATACCTTACCGTGTGTAGACTTCCATCATGCACATCATGCACGGCCAGAGTTCTGATATATCCAGGCCTCCACCCCAGGCGGCCCCCATACGTACTTAGACCTGTACTGACCTGTACTTCATTTCCGCGTACTTGCGGTCATACTTGATTTTGATAGTTGGGAGACCACAGGAGATTTGGAAAAATACACCCTTGCGATGTTATTTCCCTGCTATGTTTTACCGTGCGATGTTTTTTCTGGCTATATTTTTTCCGCTATGTTTTCTCCTGCGATGTTTATTCCATGCTATGTTTTTTCCGGTCGATGTTTCTTCCGTGCGATGTTTCTTCCGTGCGATGTTTTCTCCATACGATCTTATTTCCATGCGATGTTTTTTCCTGCTATGTTTTTTCCGCTATGTTTTTTCCTGCGATGTTTTCTCCTGCGATGTTTATTCCGGTTACCGTTGCTCCATAATCCATAATTTATTCATGTATTGTATTTTTTGTCCTGAACTGTTCCTGAACTGTTCCCTTCTTTGTGATCCTTGGCTATGATTGTCATTACCCCCCTCCCTTCTACCTTAGACCTCTTATCTAAGAACACGAATTGACAGCAAACAAAATGAATTTTTATTGAAATCATCAGCAAAATTTAAATAAATCAGGCTCTTTTCATAAAACACCTAACACAAAGAGACTGACAGTGTTATAAAATGACACACAATGGACAAAATGGACAAAAAAAAATCAAAACCACAACAACAAAATATGTCATAGACATTCAAAGAAAAAGAGGAGAGTGACGGATTCGCAAAAGGGCATTTAGGCGAAGAACCCAGTCAAACAAACCCCTGAGTTAAGCCCTGAGAAGAAGACTCCCATATATGTAACAGAATGACAAGCAAACTCACTGATAAATTTCGGTGTTCAGTGTAAGTGAAATTAGTAAAAAAAAATCGCAGAAACATCAGTGAACAAATGTAAAACACATCAGTAAACAATGCATAACAAATCAACAAATCAACAATGCAGATAAGATCATCAACAACGTATAAAAACCCAAAACAAGACAAAATAGGGGTGGTTAGTAGGATCCTGGAAAATGCCTACATTGAATATCTGACAAACATAGCAGCGAGCATAAAAACATGACAAAAAAATATTGTGAGTCAAAAAAGACGGCGGACAATGACATTTAAATGAAAATCAAATCATGACACACACAAAAATACAAGTGAGTACATGACAAGTGATTATATGACAAGCAAATCATACACAAAATTAATGAAGTGGCCACAAAGATATTGACATGAAAATCAGCAAGTTTACAAAATTTGTGAGACAACAAAAATTAGAACGTAAAACAGACTCATACAGGAAATCAATCTAAGCCCGGACCTTAACACGAAAACAATTTCTGTATACGCACCCAAGCTCGAACGTGAAACAAGGAAAATCCCATACGCGCTATTTTCAGTATCTTCTCGCGAGGCACCGATGTGCATTTCTTGAGAGATTAGTGCAAACACGAATATGACATCATCCATGGGAAAAACGCGTAGGTACTTAGTACCTAACACACGCCCAGCGTCAACAGGGCCGTTGGGCGTCCCAGAAAATTAGTGAAATACATAAGACGCATAGGGTGCTCCATCCTTGCTTCAAACTAGGCTGTGAAGACCGCGAAAACCCCTTTTAGGTCCTCTTCTTTGTTCTGAATTCCCGGAAACAAATAAATTGACGCCCGAAACAGAAAGTTGCGATTTGGTAAAACGAAAATTGAATCACAAAAAGCTAATGCCGTCGAACCAGAAGCGTTTTAAAATATGATTTCAGGAAATAATGTAGAAACGATCCACCTGTAGTGAATTACGGCACACGTCGTCTTCAGAACGTCTGGTCAGCAAGAACACACAAAATCAAGTCCCGTCTTTGACCTAAATTCCCGTCGCGTTTACATTCAGTTCCTAATATAGAAATGATTTCTCGCGTCGAAGTATTAGAGTAAGTTTGTAAATAGTCGCTGAAAATGCGTTCCATCACAGTCCTGTCAAAGGCGTTGCCAAGAAGTTACTAGGAGGTGAACAAGCTCAATACGTGTTATAAGATACAGAATAGCCCTGTACATGAATGCAAAAAACTTCCGAATATCATATTTCCAAAATTTGGCAGCTGCGATAGTTTTGTTATCTGCCAGTCAGAGGTCTTCCTGAGTAATACGGTCGTCTAGCATCATCACTCGATCAGGCAGGTCAAAATGTGATCTGGGTCCTGGACATCACCGCATCGGCATAGAAGATCCACATTGGCCGGTAGAAAGCTACTTTCAGAAGTGAAAAAAAAACTTTATTCGCCCCACGGGCTTTCGGTTCTGCGGCAACTCACATTTCAGAAATCAAAATAAAGTTTTATATAAAGTGAACTTTCGTGTCCAGTAATCATCTTGATCCATTTGATTCCTCTTCCATCTTCACTCAAAATTTCTTCTACTTTTTCTTCCCTTCCTTTCACGTCCTTACATGCTCCTATCATGTGCTCCATCGCCTCATTTTTTCCACACAATCTGCATCTTCTCTCGTTCTCTGCCAGCCAAAACTTATTTCTTTCTCTTCGTTCCTTCATCTAAATCTTGCTACCATTCTTCTTTCTTTTGCATTTTTTCTTTTCAAATATTTTGCTTTCTTTTTGGTAACAAGTTTTACCTAACTCCTGCGGTACCACTGATCTTTTATTCCCTCTAACCTTGCACCCTATTTTTCACTGTGGCGTCGGCTAGCGGCTCAGTGGCGCGATGGGTCGTGGGTTTCATGAAAGGGTTATAAAGGAAAAATACCTGAACTACTTCTTTTGATCAATCACTAGCTAGGTAAAATTTAGATGTAGAATACGTGTCAGGCGCCAATCCGTTATTTTATTGGTAGCCAGCTAGTAGTTTTGAATAAACAGAAATAACGGATAATTTCTAATTACTATGATCTATTGAGAATGAATTTAAATAATTTAGGCAGAGAGACTTGATTCGTTTAGTATGGATTTATTAAAAGGATGATGTTGATTTGACTAAATGCATGTTTCACAGACGATAAGTAATTGACTATTTGGAACTGTACACCGGTTCAGATTAATTTGAATTGAAAACTATAATAAAAAAATTATGAAAGATAAATTGTGAAATAAAACTACGGAGTCGATTCCCATGCGTGAATCCACACCATTGTAGATTTACTACAGCATGGCCGGTTTCCAGCGGAACGGCGCTAACGATTTAAAGAAAAGGAACGGGACACGTTGACTAACCTTGAGCTCAAGTTCAGGCGCATCTAAACCGCGAAAATCATTTGATGGAAATATACTGTAGGGCGACCTCAAAAGCGGGACAAACACAATACGAATCTCACTCAATAATGATGGACGTTATAGGTTGGGCCGGTGCAGCACCCTGTAGTCTACGAAGTCTGGACTTTTGTGGATTTCAAAACTGCCGCGTACTGTCGTGAACTGGGCAGCGTACTGTGGTGAACTGGGCAGCGTACTGTTGTGTACTGGGCAGCGTACTGTTGTGTACTGGGCAGCGTACTGTTGCGTACTGGTCAGTGTACTGTTGCGTACTGTTGCGTACTGGGCAGCGTACTGTTGTGTGATCTGGTTTGTTTGGCGGTGTGTGAAGCTAATCAGCGAGCCTACAATATAAATTTGCTAAGTATGACTTCTTCCCTTATTTGTTTAAGCCTACCCTGTGATGTTGTGCGGGCTCAAAAGTCGGTGAGGACATATAAGCGGCGGCGTATGGTTTTCTCCATTTTGTCTTTCAGCGGCGTGATTTTCAGGGGTCCGATTAAACAATTCTCAAGGTGAGTATTCTCTACTCGTATGTACCCACTTGGTAATACATTATAAATCTCAACAATCGGCCTCGTATGTAATTTAGGTGTTGCTCGCCCAACGCCTCGACTTCACTGACCCTTTTTACTATTTCTTATCTTACCGGCTCTTTTTAAACTCCGCCACAAAAAGCCTGTCCAAACCCCGCCGCACGGAAATTTAAAACGCTACAACCTTTCCAAATTTCAAGGTCTCCGTATCTCATTTCTAGTTTCTTCATCAGTACAGACATATCCACCATTCTTTATCACTTCACCTCTCCATTTGTCCATCTATTCCTTCGGTAGTATTTTGTTTTATCTTCCCATGTTCTTCCATCCCGTTTTCTATTTCTTCCCCTCCAACATTCTTGCAGTAGTTATTTTGCATTCTTCTGTGTCTCTGTTATTTTGAAATGCTCTTTGATATTTCACCATTCCGCTTGCAAGTATTATAGAGCCTTGATGTGATGACTGATCTCTTCTTCTGACCTCTGTCGCCATCGATCGCTCCCTTCCAACGTAACTTGACTGTTTTTCAATGTTTTGCTTTTGCACATATCTCATGGGATTTTACCGTCCAAGCAGGTTGTGCGGTACTTTTGTTCGGAATCATGTTCATTTAGTTTGCTTTGTTTGCCATGAAATGATTTGATGCTACCTGTCGGATCGGAACCGGGTCTGCCATGATAATTATGCCGAGATTGTTGTCAGCTTTTAGCGAGGAACATGTCACGTAATTGGATTGGGCTTTCTTCCAGTATCCCAGTAAGCACGGGGTACGCAAATAACACCATTCCCATTATTTTTATATTGTTTTGTGTCATTTTCTGAGTATTTTTCCGTGTTTTTATCATGTCCTGTCTAATAATATTTTTTCCGGTTTTTTACTTTTTATGTCTGTGTGAGTTTACTTACTAATGTTCGCCATTATAAAGCCCGCAGATGTGCAAAAACAAAAAAATCAAAAGCAGCCAAGTTATGTTAGACGGAAGCGATCGATGGCGACAGAGGTACGACTTGTTCACGGTATTCAAGAAAAGATTAGTCATCATATGGGTAATCTCAATATTTAGATCGCCGAGTCTCAGCTTCGAATGCTCCAGCACTGATGAGGACCCAAATAGGTCCGAAACACGTGTCTGTTGGATTTCGATGGTTGTTGCTCGGTCGGTCTGATGTTTTGAGATTACTTTCCGAATTGATCTAACTGTTATCCTCCAGTGCAAAAAGATTTAGCCTTTTCACTTTGTTATATCCCAAGTCTCATGGTTAGACACCCAAAGTACACTCTTCCAACATGTGGGAGGACGGTGGTCGGTGTAGTCGGCTTTCGGAAAGCTTCCGCGATTACTACTGCCTCCATCATACGCATTGCAGAAAGCCAATAATAGATGGCGCCGCACGGAAGTCTCACTTACGAGTGGTCTTTGACAGTGAATTTAAGTAATTCCGATATTCTCATGATCTTAGGAATATTAGTGATTTTTTAGTGATTTTTTTTGTTTTTCTTTCCGTGTATTTCATTGAGTTGTATTAGTTGTATGTTGAATCATTATTGATTCTGCGGTACCTATATTGATTTATTTGAGCACTTTCTTGAATTTGGGGTGGAACGATGATTTTCGTTTTTTTCTTCAGTTATTTTCTTTTGTATTATACACGTATCACGTTTATGTTTATCTTGTCATTGTACATTTTTGTATAAGACGACAATAAAGTAATAATAATATTCAGACCGGCGAACCTCAGTCTCGAATGCACCAGCACTGATGAGGAGCCAAATAGGTTCGAAACACGCGTCTGCTGGATTTCGATAGTTGTTGCCCGGTCGGTCTGATGTTTTGAGATTACTTTCCAAACAATTGTTAGTTATACAACGCTTCAACAACATCTCACAGCCAACCACTGCAAAACCTTGTTGCGCTGCAAAATTTTGATTTTGGAGTGCTTGATCGGAGGGCTTTGGGTAAGACCACCAATCAGGAGCTGGAAGGGTGACGCTGGCGCCACCTAGACTAACGGAGAGCCCGCCTAACCTCAGCCGCCAACCTTTCCGAAACAGTGTCGTGGCGGTTTTACGGGGTGTGCTCAGACCCTGCACTCAATGATAAGATCAACTGAGATAAGAATGATAGTGTTACGAGTTACGAGGCGGTCGTGCATTCGAGAGCACACGCGGCCCTTCTAGACCGTTCAGACAGTGTTACGAGCTGCAAAACTGTGGTGTAGTTCTAGTGCATTCAAGAACACACACGTAGGCTCTGCACCGTTCATTACATGGAGATATCAACGATCGAATAGAACACATCAGTTCAATTGGCGGAGGCGCTGCTTCAAGGATACGCTGTTAATGCACCCGAAAGTGCTGGATTGTTCGAGAGTCGCTGCGAAGCCATACGTCGCGATCAATGTAAAATTTGCCGAAGAACCGGTGGAAAGTTCCAAAATAACAGTCGGAGTATATAAGCTCCTATCGGCCGACCAACAAACAGACCAGCCGAAGCCGAAGTTATTCAAAGCGATTTATTTCAGAGCAGCTGATAATAGACGTGTATTTATAGTAGTAGGCAGAAATGAACAGTGTGTTTTAACAATTGTCTCAATTATAAAAAAAACCTGAAGGCGAAATTCGAAATAGGTACCGTGAAGATAGTACATTGTAATCCATCGGTTGAACAAGAATTTATATTATTCCATATCGGGGCAGCTAGAAAGCGATCAGCGAATAAACGACTGCGAGCAAATGTCACGCGCCGACGAGAAAAAACGCGCATGAAAGCTCTCCCTATCATCATTAGCGAGCACTTGCGGGCGCATCATTAAATCAAATTTCCACATTTTTCAATATCTTTCTCGCGCGAAACTCCATAACCTTCAACCTCACAACGTTAACCACTCCATCAGCTTTCATCATCGCATTAACATCCGCCAGTCCTCCACTCCCTTCTACCTTATATACCTCCCGTTTTGCCCCCCTTTGATGAATTATGAATGTATCCGCATTTTCACGGAGTAAAAAGTTTATTAGGTTAGGAATTTTACAAAGTTTTCCTTTATCAAGTTCGTGCCTTTCACAAATTCAAAGCCTACGCAAAAGGTGATGTATAATACTGCTGCAACGCTCTAAGGACAGATCCGCAGAAACGAGCTCAAAGAATTTTTTGTGCGAAATTTCTCGCGAAAAATGTAATTATTCTTTTCGAGTTGCATTCCAGCTCTTCAGCGAAACTTTCCAGGGTCGTCGCAGCCCACCAATCTCGGTTCAAATCGGTTCGGTACTTGAAGAGTTACCTAATGTCAAGTTTGACTTTGACAGCTTGTCATTTCTGACAGCTGACCGACTTAAAAAGACAGCATTTTTTAATGGTCCTATGATAGCCGCTTCTTTTTCACCCAAAATCTCAGATATTCTCGCCTCAACTGACAGCTTAGTTTCCCCGACAAATGTAAATGCTGTTCAAGTGAGACGAACTGAGAGTTTTGGGTGAAATAAACGTAAGTAATATGTGTGCTCGGTGAGCTACCGAAAGTCATAGAATAATCTGTCATTTTTGCATGTTGACATTTGACGACAGAAGACGAAGAGAAGGGCTCCGGTCCAACGCACTTTAGTTGATCTGATCGAGATTTGTCGAACGATTCAAGAGTAACAAATGATAGATAGGGGGAGGTGTTACACAAATTATTATACGGGATGTTGCAAAATTAGCGGGAAACAAGCCCAGGGCAGTCTAAGGAGATGCTTGATTGTGCCATATAATGTATTTCTAGCGTAGTTTCTCAAAAAAAAAACAGGGAAAAGGCGCTTTTAGCTTCACTCCCGAGACCGAGAGTGATCCGAGACCGTACCCGAGATAACTCTTCATAGTGCGGGAGCCCACTGCAAAATTCTGGGTCGATCGCTTTTATGAAGAATTTCTGTTTCAATCGATAGTGGGCAATACGATGAATTTTCCGATACCCGACAGCCACCTTCCATCCCCTGCTATAAGGGTCGCCGCCGGTTTTAAAGATGCCCATTTTGAATCATTTTTTACACCTCTTGCTTATATAAAAAAATGTCACAATGATTGACAGAAGGCGAGATGGTCGAGTGGTCTAGATAAAAGTAAACGAATTCAAAGGTCAGAGGTTCTAATCTCCGCGAATACCTTTTTTTTTATTCTTTTTTTTCGCATTTAAAAAGCTTGACTTACTTGAACTTTTTAAAATTGCGGAATTGAACGACGTTTCTCAATTTGGAGTATCTTTCGTCGCTAAATTTATTAATGCTGCCGTTTTTTCCACACAAAAAATACGGCATTTCCTAGTATAGTGCTCTTTCTTCAAACGTGAGTGCCATGAGAACCAGTGAAGTGTGGAGAATTGAAAAAAATAAGGGTTTCCTAAAATCAGGTGTGAAAATGTATAAGTATGTATTTCAAAATTTCAAAATCCGAAAAACTCGATTTTTTTTCAAAATTTTTATATATTTTTTGAAAAAAGACCCTCATTCTCTTGCCAGCTCAGATTTAAATAACTAATTTTTCTGTTACGTTTTTAGCTGCACAGATTTGGCAGTAACTTACGCCAAAAGAATCTATCTGTTGTTTCTCTTCCGCTCTGCAGCTGATCCGCAGTCTGTTTCAGCCGTTTTTTATGCTAGGAAATAACATCCTCAACTACTGAAAATGGTATCTTTGTATTAAACAGTGATATGTGTCTGTCAAGCTTTTAAAATGCGAAAAAAGAGAATAAAAAAAAAAGGTATTCGCGGAGATTAGAACCTCTGACCTTTGAATTCGTTTACTTTTTTCTAGACCACTCGACCATCTCGCCTTCTGTCAATCATTGTGACATTTTTTTATATAAGCAAGAGGTGTAAAAAATGATTCAAAATGGGCATCTTTAAAACCGGCGGCGACCCTTATAGCAGGGGATGGAAGGTGGCTGTCGGGTATCGGAAGATTCATCGTATTGCCCACTATCGATTGAAACAAAAATTCTTCATAAAAGCGATCGATCCAGAATTTTGCAGTGGGCTCCCGGACTATCAGGAAAAAAATATATTGAGGTGATGTAAATGCTGATCAATAGTACAGGGTGTTCAACAATGATTGACCTTGCCACCTTTCGGAAATAGCGGTTGCAACTAGTCTCTGCCGCTTCAGTGAAATCATTTTGGAGTACCGTGTGATGGTACGCCCCCCCTCCTCCATGAAATTTTATTTGTTTGGCCTATGATCGTCTTAACCCTCCGTTGTGCCCGCTTTTGCTCATGAGGGAAACAACTTGCGATAGGAGAAGAAGGAGTTTAATGAAACACGCTCATTGCACAGAAAGTTACATTCACTCAGATCAAAATAAGTGCAAAAGAATTCTTTCATGGTTCTTTTCTCACAACACCTAACGTGTGACTGACAGCATGGACAAAATGAACAAAACATTTAAAACAGTTGTAAACAACACAACAAAATATGGTCAACTGTCAAGTCAAAGAAAAAAAGAGCAACGGATTCGGAAAAGGCACTCATTCGAAGAACCCGTCAAACAAACCCATGATTTGAGCCCGAAGAAAAGTGACTCTCAATGTGGTGTGACAAATGAATGACAAAAACTCACTGATATTTTCGGGATTAATGGCAAGCAAAAAACAAGCGAAATTGGTGTGAACTCACGCAGACACTCGAAATACAAAAACCGAAGACACATTAATAGACGGAACATACTAAACACTACAATACAACTACAAAATAATACAAAGGTGTGGGGTGGTAAGCGTATCCCGTGTCCGAGAACCTTAAAGAGAACTCAACCCACAAAAGCTGACATGTGCCTCGTTACGCGAGTCGCAAGGGACTAAATTGCAACATATCCGCTATGGCTGACCCGGCTCCGTCAATGACAGGTAACAACAAATCATCTAAAGAAACAAAGCAAAACTAATCAACATGACACCCCACAAAAGGTTCCGTACAACCTGCCTGGACAGTCAAACCCAATGACACATGTGCAAGAACAAAACATTGTTCTTCAACCTAACAGTCAAGTTAGGTTGAGCGAAAGCGAGTGTTGACACGGAATACGACTTCAGGGAAATGTTATAAAGAGCACCAAAGGCCCTTAAATACACAAGCAGCACAACAAAATTTCAGTGAGTATTATTTATGAAATTACATGAAAATTATCGACAGTCACAAGAAAGAAAAGAAAGGCAGAGAACCTTGACATAAAAATCATGACACAGAAAGTACAGCACTGACATTACAAAGGAGGTGACTACAAAACTGTACATAAAAATGAGACAATAAAATATCGTTCAGCTAAAATTTGACACAAGACTTACAGTCAAGTGGGGACATGAAAATCAAATTTTATACGAAATTACTGATCTGACCATAAATATAATGACATAAGAATAAAACAGACAAATTCAATTTAATAAATCCCCTACGGTAATTAATCAAAATTCGTATTATATAACGGACCCCTTAATGGTATTGTACTTGTATTTCCGATTCTCCACTATTGTGTTACAGTCTATTATCCATTTTTAGATCTGGTTACCAAGAGTCGAGTTCAGATGGTGCAAAACACCTGCTGCAGATTTGTTTGCAATCTCCGAAAGTATGACCATATATCCCTTGCGTTCCGTCGCCTTTGTTGGATGAATGTGGATGAAACATTTAGATTTCACTTGCTCGTTTTCGTTCACCGTTTGATACTCACCTCAGCCCCGACCTACCTCCGCAAAAAGTTAACTTTTCGAAGTGTGCTGCATGACCGAGACATTAGCTTCGGCAACACTCTTTCTATGCCCAGACATCAGACGGCTATGTTTCGGAAATCTTTTTCATTCAATGCTGTTAGGTTGTACAACTCACTTGGGGCGGAGAGCAAACTGCTTAATGTCAAGAACTTTAGAGGGTACGTAAAGGCAAGGATTCTGTCGGAACGGGCAACATGACAGACTCGACTACTGCCAGTTTAAGTTTCAAACGATTTCAATTTTTCTTTTTTGTTGAGATGTACCTATATTATTAGCAGAGTTATTAGCTAACATAGTTTTATTTTGTATTTTCTATTTAGTTATTTATATGTATTCACCAGAATTTGCGTTTTGTTTTTTACTTGGTTAAGTGTCAGAATAGCTTTAAGCTAAACTTCGCCAAATAAAGCCGTATTATTATTATTATTATTATAACCTTGACATAAAAATCATGACACAGAAAGTACAGCACTGACATTACAAAGGAGGTGACTACAAAACTGTACATAAAAATGAGACAATAAAATATCGTTCAGCTAAAATTTGACACAAGACTTACAGTCAAGTGGGGACATGAAAATCAAATTTTATACGAAATTACTGATCTGACCATAAATATAATGACATAAGATTAAAACAGACAAATTCAATTTAATAAATCCCCTACGGTAATTAATCAAAATTCGTATTATATAACGGACCCCTTAATTCTAATCTGAAATTTAGTGGACCGCATCAACAAAATAGAAAGATTCAAAGAGTTCTCAGTCAAATAAACTAAGCCCGTCCCTGCCCGTAAACTATTGAACTTGACCCGCGTCTTTCATATGAGCCCGTCTGTCACGCGCGAAGACAAAAGTAGGTACCTTGACTCGTGTTAGACTCAAGTTGGGGTCACTTCGTCCGTTTGTCATCACAGCAACAATCCAACGCAATATTACGAACAATATTTCTCATATCCTCTTGTCCGAGATTATTCAAATGAAGTAGAAAAGCCAAGTTTGACACAGTTCTCTTTGTTTAATTCGCGGGTGTAAACAGAGCGGCGAGGTTCCAAATTCGGAACTCGACTGGACGTGTCCATAAAAAAAACAATCAACACACACTGCAAAATACAGTTGAGACCAGCAGTGTTTAGACAGGGCCAAAAAGAGCAAAACTTATTAGGAAAATAATCAAAAAGTGAGGAGTGTTTTTTTTTAAATCTAGCGTCAAGCATTCTGTGCTCCGGCCGAATGAGGCTCTTTTCGGCTGGAGCACAGCATACTTGGACGCCAGATTCAAAAAAAAAACCGTTACGTACTTACGAGCACAAATTAAAAACACGTCTCGCACTTGGCGTAGGTCGGCACTCTTCTCCCCCGATTTCTCGCAAACCCCGGCAAAGCTGGAGCCATAAAGTCCTACTCTTCACCCCGTACTACCCCGTGGACCTCTGAGCTGGACCATCTGTTTATCCCCAGGTGCCCATACTCGATCTGAATTTTTAATTCGACCACGTAAATACATGAGAGGGATTTAAAAATATTAAAGACGGCGCATTCAATTCATTTTTCAAATAAAACCTGGTTTCCCACAACCGTAGTATATAAATAAATAAATAAATAAATAAATAAATAAATAAATGTTTTTCTCCTTATCGGCTTTTTCTTGCCATAGGAGTTTGCCCGTTTATTAATCAATTATACGGACTCAGAAAAGTGCAAATTTCAGACAACACAACACCCAGACTTTTCACCGGGAATCGAACCCGGGACTTCCGCGTCGCAGGCAGCCACTTGACCGCCTGCGCCACGGGGCCGTCATTAGTAACGAAATTGATAGACGTCACGTCACACTGACTGATATAAAATTTGACGTTAACAGTGACCTCTCTGACTGCTGGTAAATAAAGAAGCAACCTGACGGAACCGGAATGGACCAGCAGTCAATGCCATCACTGTTTACCTCAAATTTTATATCAGTCAGTGTGACGTGACTTCTATCAGTTTCGTTATTACGGATCCCAAAATAATTTCATTGGAGCGGCACTGGCTAGTTGCAACCGCTATTTTCAAAAAACGGCAAGGTCAATAGTTGTTGAACACACTGTATACAGGGTGTTTCAGTGACCTTGCATAATACTTCGGGAGGTGATTTCTCTCAAGAAAAAAAATCGAAAAGTAGGAGTAAAATTTTTCCCTCAAGTGCTCCCTGAGGGAGTTACAGCTCCTCAAAGGTACAAAATGCAACAAAGTTTTCAATCATTTGCTCAAGAACTGTCAAAGGTAAGAGCTTCAAATTCAATGTTTTCGATAGATTCGTTCAATCCAAAACTTTTATTCCTCTTGCATTTTTTCCGTAGGATGCATCGTTCTGAAGTAAAAGTGAAAAAACACGGACGTGTCACGGTCATGAATAATTTTCAACATAATCCCAATCCTTCCTAATTTTGCTGCCACTGGTTAGATTTGTTTAGAACTTTGCATGTAAATACATTTGCAGTGTTGAGAAACTTCTCTATACCAAATTTGAAGTTTCTACCTTTGACGCTTTTTCAGCAAATATTTAAAAATTTTGTTCAACTTAGTACCTTTGAGGGGCTGTAACTCCCTTAGGAAACATTTCGGGGTAAAATGTTATTTCCATTTTTCGACTTATTTTTTTGAGAGGAATCACCTCCCGAAGTATTATGCAAGGTCACCGAAACACCCTGTATATGTCCAGGATGTCACGTTGACTTTTGGTTTTTTTGTTACTTTGCCGTCATCTTCGATCCGCCATTTTGAATTTTTCTAAAAGTGATCCGATTTGGATGAAATTTGCAGGCAACCACATCAAGATCCATCCAATTTTTGACGCATTGATGCTCTGCTGCCATCTTGTATTCTCCATATTGTGGCGACTGGCCTAGTTCAAAATTAAAATAGTTATTAAAGCATGAAAGCGTAGCTACAGCTGGCGAAATTGAGAGAGTGGGGATGCAAAATGCATGACTCGGGCGAAGAGGTGAGAAGACGCAAAGATGGTTGGTGTGAGAATGCGATAAAGAGACCACGCCTTGTTTAGCGTTTCTGTTATTATTGTTATATTTTGTTGAGGAAGTTGTTTATGGTTTAGTGATTTTATATTTGGTGTGGAGCTCTCTCTGAAGTCAAAGGCAGGTAAATCACTGATTTGATAGTGATACCATCAATTGAAGTGGCAGGTTTTCGGAAATTTGTTGGCACAAATTACTGTGAAGTCAGAGTCGCACTTCAATTAAATGGTGTACAATCTATACTAAGTGCTTAGATGTTGTAAACCACTTATAGTTTAGTGTCAGATTGAATTTAATTTCACGAAGTAAGCTACATGGATTTCTCCCACTTGTACAGCTGCTTCAAGTTGGCTTTGCTTTCTTTCTCTATGCGGTTAACCTATTCAGATTAACTAAGCATTAGTCAGTGCGTCAAAATCATAAGCTCAGAAGAATTAGAAGTTAGATTTAGACGCGCGAAAAAAGGGTCAATTCAGGTACGGCATTGCGGAACAAACAAGTATCCCCGCTTGATGCCAAGAGCGCACGAAACGGATGCTGTCTGCACGAAGAACGTGAGAGGATGGCACCATGAACTAATGCGAAACAAAAACAACAATTACCCGATCAAAAGGGGTAATCAACAGGTAGTTGCCGACGACAGAACGGATTTGACTTGACGCGACCTGTCTAGAAAGATGCTCGCTCGTCAAAGAATGAGTCCGGAACCTGGCTACCCAGCGTTGCAACGCGATAGTCATAATAGCGGAATTTGCGGAATTCGCGGAAAGTGAGAAATGAGAAGCGCGAGAAGTTCCCCCACACAAAACCTGATAATCCAAGTCATTTGAAGTTATCTGATACATGATCTAATATAGAACAGCTCTCTTGAGAAGGCTTTACCAAACAAAGACCCAACGGGTTAATTCATGGCAATAATACCTGTGAACAAACCATCACCGACAATATGACGATAATTGGGAACTGACAAAACTGGGAATTATTGCAATTGTGAACATTTCAATTTCAACTCTTTCGATGAATAAACCCTTCAACAGGAACTCTATACATGATGAATTTGCCATGTTATTAAAATGTAATTGAACGTGTTCAAACTGCTGTTTGAGAAGGCTATAATTTATTATAGAGAATTAGTTGTGTTGGTTACTGATTTAGCTTAATTAAGCGGTGAAATGAATAATCAGACAATAAGATTCACCGAAAGCAGATCTCATGTTTGTCCATCTTTAATCAAATCCAGATAAAGGTCATTGTGATTTGAATTGTTTGTTTCTATGTGGAAAATGGGTTAATTTGGTCCTCTCGTAGGTAGAACCTAGTTTGTCAACAAAAAGAAAGGGGTAAACTAATTAACAGGAAACAAAGGGTTAACATACACAACGTAGGGGGGTCAAGGGTTTCTAAATGATCCGATTTGAGGGAAATTTGCAGGCGATGTGAACTTAATTTTAGTTGGTTTCATACGCCGGAGTACTTCAGCATCTCCTTCGATCTCCCTCAATAATTGAACTAATGAACTAATTTCGTCTGATATGCCGTTGTAAGCAGCGTAATACCCACATCTTCTAAAACGTTGTTTTGTTTTCCAGATTCGCGGCAAGATGCTCGACCGCACCTCGCGGTCCATGAAGCTCTCCAAGCTCTACCCGGACACCCGCTACCTGATCTGCGTCCTGGCCCTCGGCAACTGGGCCTCCACCCACCACCTCCTCAAGCCCGAGCTCCGCACCCTGCCGCGCAACGTCTCGACGTCGTCGACGTCGACGACGCGCCTGCCGCAGGAACCGACGCTGGAGGTCTTCGGCGACTCCATCCTGCCGCTGCTGGTCGACTCGGCGACCAGCAAGTGCGCCGAGGTGGTGACGCTCGGCGCCCCGGACAATATGCACGTCGGCCTGGGCGGCCAGTACCCCGAGCACGGCGGCATCCAGTCGATCTTGACGCGACGCCTCGGCCTCATAGTGGGGTGCTGCATGGGCTTCGTGGTGTTCATAGTGCTCGTGTCGGTGCTGGGCTACCTCAAGGTGAAGAAGCAGAGGGCCGCCGTGAAGATGGACCAGCAACAAGTGCCGCCCGAGTACATAAGCTACCGGCACTTTTCGATACAGAGCGGCGATCCGGGGGCGCGAGGGGGCGGAGCGGGCGGCGGCGGCGGCGGCGGCGGCGGCGAGTGCGCGTCCGGGGGACATCCGCATTTCATCACGAGCATGAACGCCACGTCGCTTGGATAGCACGAGGAGAAAGAGCTTAAGACGTTTCGTTGAAAGCTGTTGTAAAGCGTTTTGTTATATAGAGGTTGTTGGGTGGAAAAGAAACGAGCTTGAAAGTTGAAACAGTCGCGCGATAAGCCAATGAATGGCAATGTCCGTGGAGTTGCAGGTTCGCAATCCTGAGAATAAAAAGTAGCGGTAGCCAGCGCACAAAAAAAAACAGTGCTTAAGCAAACAAAAATTCGTATGTAGCTCGATCCTCAGTGGAAAGAAACTTTGTTGATGAGAAAGTGAATAAAAATTGCAATTTTGTAAGCAATATACAGTTTTTTTAAACAATATTTACAATTTTACGGAAAAAAAATTGCAATTTTGTGAAAAACATTTGAAATTTTATGAACAGAGTTGCAATTTTGCAAGCAATATTTGCAATACTGCAATACTCATCATCAACAAGTTAAGAAAAATGCGGAAATCATAAAAATCAACAATGTTGTATCGAAATCTGACTAGCTAGTTTATTCTGTATACAAAAAAAAATTGTCTCCAAGCAAACAATTTTGAAAAGGGAGGTTTCAGGAACTCACTTCAAAGTTTCGAAATCCTGTCATTTAGGAACAGGTATTAACAAGTTGTAAACAATTACTTACAGACAAAATTGGCAATTGGGCAAATAATGATGTGAAATGATTGACAATTTTCTGAAGACAACATAAGGATGGTCTTTTTCACAAAAATCAACACTAGCAATAAAAATTTAACACTGACATTTTAATTGTCTCTGTTAAGTTGACCTGGGCAATACACAGAAGGTCATCCATTTACCTTGCAACGCGTTGATTTTTTGAAACAGAAATAACAGAATTCACGTCCAAGTCATTTAAATGCCGAAGAAGCTGAAACAATTACCGAGATTTGTACTGAATTCAACGATTTTTCCCACTTTTCTGAAGACACTTCAACTCACACTTCGGATATTGTCCATGAAATTCCAACAGTCGACAATAAACGCCCATTCATTCGAAGCTATATTAGTATCCTGAAATCCTCAAGGACGAAATTAACCAGCAAATTAAAAAATAAATGTCAAAACCAGGCAAAACCGAGTGCAAATTTTAATTCCAGTCCTCTTTGGATTGTACCCAAGAAGATGGGGGCATCAAGTCAAAATAAAAAGGCAAAATTGTTATTGACTATAGAAAATTTACCAAAATCACAATAGGCGACGCATATCCATTGTCTAATATTGAAGATATCTCGGACCAACTTGGTCAAGCCAAATATTTTACGACACTTGATTCAGCGTCCGGATTCCATCAGATTCCAATGAAACCTGAAGACTCACCTAAAACCGCATTCACGACTCCCCAAGGACATTTTGAATATGCCATCAAAAAGCCAGCAGTAGGAGTGATTAATTACTCCTCAAAGAATGTATTTAAATGATCTAAACTGCTGGACAACGAAGTTGTCGGTAACGGAAAAATAGTTCGACTTTGGAGGCCAATATCTCCCGACTGCCTAGTGCGATTTCCATTTTGTTTGTTACGTCAACAAGCCTTATCTTTTGGTAGCTAATCCTATAATAGTTAATGTTGAGAAACTCTATGTAAATTTTCTACATGGTGATACGTAAAATGATGCAAAATTGCAACGACTTTATCATACCCCCATTTTCCAATATTTTTTTTTTAAATTCTAATACAAAAATCATGATGTGTATTATGATAGAAAGTGTGGTGTCTTATGTCGAAATGGTTTCGAAATTACCCATAGATTGGAAGTCGAACATTGAACATATAAATTTTTATGTTGAATGTTGCAGATTTACAAAACTCAGGCATAGCACAAGCAAAAAAAGTATGACGTCCAGGGGGGCTTTACCTCACTCGGAAACTGAAGTTTTACATCTTTACCATGTTTGGGGGCTTGAACTTGCAAATAGAACATGTTTCAAATCTAAAATTCTGATGAAATTCTGACGAAATTCAACGTACGAAAAACAAGCAGTGAGAACCACTTGAAAAAATGCTCCCTGCTTGGCCCCACACCAAATATTCGGGTTGTGTCGAGAATAAAATTGTCCTGGGCTGTTGTACGAACAATCTTGCTCAATGTCAACATCCATTCATCAAAAGTGACCTAATCTCGCGTACCAACAAGGCAAATCTGTAACATTCAACATAAAAATTTATATCTTCAATGTTAGACTTTCAATCTGAGTGAATCCAAAACCGTCTCGAGATAACACACCACACTTCATGATTTTTGTATTAGAATACATAAACAAATTTTTTTTGACAAATGAAGGTACGATAAAATCGGTGCAATTTTGCATCATTTTACGTATCACCCTGTAGAAATTTTACATAAAGTTTCTTAACATTCACTTCTATAGGATAGGTCACGGAAACATTAGACTAATTAACACAATAAACAAAACAAATATCGCATCCGGCAATCGGAAGTTATTGGTCTTCAAAGTCGAACCATTTTTCCGATACCGACAACTTCGTTGTCCAGCAGTTTAAAAGTTAACGGTTAAGGGTAGGTTCACGTCAAATATTCAATCTTGAGCTACTTCAATTGTCAAAAAAAATCAATCGTAGGACATTTCATTTGCTATTGACATCAAACATTGGTATCTGCATGTCAAAAAAAAATCACTATACAGTGTATCCCAGATTCTAGCCTCCACTATGGGTAACTTCCTTATTATAGGAGATACAAAGTCGGTTGAATCAAGAAAGTTTTCTGGGAATTTTGTTATTATTCCAATTCTGCAAACAGTTTCTAGTAATGTTTTTTGGTTTTTGAGATCAACTGAAAAAAAAAACAGAAAACATGCATTTTTTGACGATAACTTGTTGAATGACGATTTTACATAATTCAAGATTCGACATTATTAAGGAACGTTTTTAAGATGCGTTCAATGGTGTTATCAGTCTTCTCCCATCTTTCTTCATTTCCAAGATAAGACTGTCAACTTTTGTTTTTCTTATGGACGTCGATTTTTTTTTCAGCATGTTGAAATAGCTTTTTTGATTGCCTTTCTAGCGATATATCACAACCTGGCAAAAAAAAATGTGAAAAAAAAAATGAAAAATTGAATTGAATTGAAAAATAGAAAATAAAAATGTATCAAGTGCTCTGCGGTAAAAAGTTCCGTTTGTCATAATAATCGAGTGCTCTGTGACTCAGTTGCGTCATTCAATTTTCCAAAAGTTGGCACACTTGTACGTCAATCAGTTGATTCAAATCAGCATTTCAACACTCAAAATGCTCGGAACTTACATTCGGGCAAACAGAAATGCGGACGTCGTAACTGAAAACTCAAAAAAGTTCAAAATTTTTCATTGTACATACTAAAAATATGCAAATTTTACAAATTAAAATCAAACAAGTGTTTGAAGTAAATCGAACAAGCACAATAATTTGAACGTCAACGTAATCAATGCAATTGTTCGATGTGAGCCCCGTTTTGTTGGATGTTTCTGTCACATCGACCTTTGATAGAGTTCGTCACTTTTGTAGGACGAATTGCCATTTTGGACTTATTTTCTTGGAATGCTGAATCAAATAAACTTATTGGTTATTGACGTACAATAATGCCAACTTTTGACAAATTTAATGATATTACTGAGTCACAGAGCACTCGATTATTATGACAGTCTGATTTTTTCACCGCAGAGCACTACTTGATGAATGTTAATTTTTTATTTTTCTAATTTCTTTTTTCAAAAATATTTTTTTTGCCAGGTTGTGATATATCGCTGGAAAGACAATCAAAAATGCTATTCGAGAATGTTGAAAAAAAAACAATTGACGTCCATAAGAAAAAAAAGTTGATGGTCTTATCTTGTAAATAAAGAAATATGTATTGGAAAAAATTGATAATACAATTGAGCGCATCTTGAATGTTGCCTTGATGATGTCGAAGTTTGAATTATGTAAAATCATCATTCAAAATAAGTTATCGTCTCAAAAACCAAAGAAGATAATAAAAATCGGTTTGAAGAATTGGAATAGCTATAAAATCCCAAAAAACTTTCCTAATCCAGCCGACTTTGTATCTCCTATAGTCTATAGTAACGAAGTTACCCATAGTGGGGGCTCGAATCTGGGACACACTGAATATTGAGACTTCCCAATTGTCAAAAAAAAATCGACATTTCAGCTGTTGAAAAGTCAACATTATGATATCTCATTTCTAATGTCAAAAGTTATCACTTTAATGGTTAAAAATTCACCAACAGGGTTGACCAATCGATAAAATTTATTATTTCAATCCTTCTAAGTCAACATTAGGGTTTTATTTTGCCTAAAATTTCACTTTACTCATTTCGTTCTAAAAAGTCAATACTAGGATCTCTGTTGTTAAAAAGACAATACCAAGATCTCTGTTGTCAAAAACACCCTGTATCAACTCAAGTTGACATATATCAATCTTCGAATTGATTCGATTCTATACCTAGAGAATGAAGATCTCAAATGCTCTAAGCAGAATTAAAATTGTTCAAACCAGTCTCTTGTTCTCAGTTTTCAGAGTTCTCTTGTTCTGAAAAAGGGTGAAATTTGGAGTACGACAATAATTTCGTTGCGTAGTTTATAAAATTTGTTGGGAAATTATGGACAATTACCTGTTCAGTTATATTACACTGATTACAGGTTCGTGACCTAGCTTGGAGTGAAAATTGCTGCGAGACATCTTACGTACATATTAGCACGAATATTAGCACAGATAAATTTTCTAAAGATGTAAAAAAAAAACGTCTTCACTGGAGAACATTGAAGAAAATATTGCCGCAACGCGGCAGTACTGATCAAAATGGAATGAAAGTGCCCAGTAGCCGCAGTGAAGTTGAGAAAGTTTCCTCAGGTGGATTTTAATTTAGAAGTCAAATTGTAAGAAGCAAGGCGAGACATGCACGTGGCACAGTGTTGGAAGATTTTGTCAACATGAAACTTGTCCATTTCTTCCATGTATCTCTTTCTTTATACCTGAGCATCAGAAAATGAGCCCTCTGGACAGTGGACATTTTCATTCAATTTTCCTTAATACTATCGCGCTGCAGCATCATTTAGTGACAGCCACCAAACTAACAGCATTAACAAAGAGCTACCGTGCGACCAGTAGAGACGATGTCCTTTATCGACCGCAGCAAATTTTCACTCCAAGAAAACTTACGTTTTCTTATTTTTGCTACATAATCTTGAAAATGTAGGTACTTCGCGTACATCACGTCACGATGACGGTGACAACTGTCACAGACATGCACATCTGGAAAAGTAATTAAATTCTTCAATTTTGCTTACTTCAATGAAGAAAGCCGTGAAACTGCGTATGATTAACTTGTCAAATCACTGCCGTGCGATTATGATTTTAGGAGATACGTTACTCCCAAAGTATGGAATAGACATCTTCGCAATCGGAACTGTAGAAGTGAGTAGCTTCTTCAGGTCTCATTCCCAAAGTATGCAATTCAAAAATTGACATTCTTCAGAAGTGTTTTCATCCTTTTGTCTGCCACTCACACCCAAGATCATTTATTTAGGACCACCTTCTAGTATAGCAAGCTGTAAAAACGTCTTTAAAAACCAAGACATAGCTTTGCATAATGACTTTAAATAACCAGCATGTGTCATCATCTGGTTGTTTAGCAATCGCGTGATTTGTACGAGTAAAACCCAATGCCGTTCGGATTCAATATTGCACCGCGATTCCGATTTTAATGACCAATTGTTTGAACCTGTTGTAAAACCTCCATCCCACCTACCTCGACGCTAATTATGCGCAAATCAAGCTCGTTACTTTTCCGGCTTTCCACCATTACCTGGAACAAACCGGATTCACGTAAAACGGTTTCGAATATCCCCGTGCTATATGCCCGCTCCGCCAACACAGACGGCGTTCGTTCTCCTAAATGAAAACGTTGATAATTATGGCGTGCGGATGTCGTTAATCATATCAGCGTACCGTGAAAAAGCTGCAGAGAGAACTCGCCCGGCAAGAGCAAGCCCTCGTCATCAGCGAACAAAGTGTTTATAGTGATAATCATACTGACTTGTTCATCATGACTGAATAGACAAAATAATAAGTTTTAAGAGAAAAAAAAATGAGCGAAAAAGCCACCCGCCATGCATCATCATCATCATGTGTACCAACCAACGTCTCGTCAATTAGCCAATGGACAACACGTTCCATTATTTTAGAAAGAGAATAAACAAAAAGAAGAGTATGATAATTAAAAAAAAAGAGGAAAGTTCATCATCAGCAAAGCCATCAAGTCTATCTCCATTATATTGCACACGCGCCCCGTTGATAAACCCATCCGTGTCGTCATAAACCGCCCTTGCATGACTGCCTGCCCTTGTACACTACTCCCCCGACCCCCCTCGCCCCGTCACCTCCCCAACTCCCCCCCCCCCATTTCTCTAGCCCATTGACTGCAGAGAGGTCATTGCAGGTCAGATCGATTATCTGTGTGATTTATTTTTGCTATATTGCAGTGGTAGTGAGTTTTTTTGGGTTGTTCATCGATAAAATGCTTTGAAGCCGGCTGTGGCTTGAAAACACCGTTCGGTAGATACCAACTCCGCACGTGATGATGTAGATTTGCCCAATCTTCAGGCTATATTTGCTTCTGTATGAAGCACGTAAGTCTAGACTAAGGACTAGGAATTCTTTGTGTTACCTACTTCTTCATCAAAATTGCAAATATAGCCTGAAGATTGAACGACAAATTTACATGTGAAGTTGGCAGCAGTGATCACTGGACATTTCGGCAAGACGTCCCTGCATTGTGTCATTTACTCATTTCTTACGTTTTCTATTTTGTGTATAAGCTGCCTTGATTTATTTCTTCATGTGAATGGCAAAATAAGTTTGTAACTAATATGTTTTTATAGATAGAATAATAAGTGATAAGTAGGAAATACGCAAAACTTGACGAAATATGTAATGTGCAGCGACGTTAATTTTCCATCGACTTTAATAATTCCACTTTGCCAGAACCTATCTACTCAGTTTCAGAAAGGGGAGAGGGTAATGTGCAAGCCTGAAAGCCGTTTTGATAAAATATGACAGCCGAGAAAGACCAAGTTGACGTGTAACAACCAGACTACTAGACACGCGTTTTGCAAAATCACACAGCCAACTCCGAAGCACTCTTCGATAATAACGCGGCGGATGTGCATGCGGTGTAAGTAAAGACAGAAGTCGGGGTCGAAAATTGCATTAGGCGAGTTCGAAAACTAAGTTACGCGGGAAACTCGGGAAAGGCGGTGTGAATCACTTAATTAGAGTGAATCTTTGAGAAATACGGAACTAGTGCCAGATGTACTCGTCGTATTTTTGTTTTGGTGTTTTTTATTTGTTTTGAATCGAAAGACGGCAAGTTATGATCTCGTGCAATGAATTATAAAGTTTTAGCGCGACGAAATGGAACGCGTGAAGTGGAAAATTGATATTTTTTTTACTACAACTTTACGCTACATTGAACGCCGTAATATATCGTATAAGAGATGAGGAAAAATGACAATAGGAGAGGGTTGCTTCGGGAATAGTTCCTTGAAACCGAAGGCATTGTTTGGGAACTGTTTGAATTTCCCGCGCGGGTTTTATTGGGGTCTGTAAAACTGGTTTTTGAAAGGTTGCAGAATTACTAGAGAGACATAAAAACCAAGTTCTGAAAGAAAATGGAATAGGGTCCTTGCACGATTTTTTTTTATTGCCTCCAATGATGCTTTGGTAGCCAAATAACACCACAGACTGAACGGTTTCTCGAAAATCCAACTGTTAGGCATGCAACTTCCATGCACCGATGTGTCAGCTGCGGGATGACATCATCGTGCTCCGGGCTGGGGCTACTTGATTCTACTCTTAACAGATTGCGACTACGAATTTTAAATGTTTGACTTGATCTCACTGTCACCGTCTCAGACGTCTGTGGGGCTGACGCTTAATTCAGATTGAAAAGCGCGCAGCACGAGCTTGGAGATGGCCCTGACACGTGAGCAAGGGCGACGGCGCTGTTCGCGGCTCCAAAATTGAAATAGGTCTGTAACATAATGAAGATTTGAATTTTCGCGGGGTTTCAGGGCGCAGGGCTGCAATCTCGCCAGGAAAAAAAACTTGCAAACGAAAAATAGAACTCTCGGGTTGACGTCATCGTGGTCATACAAGGTCATTGTAGGAGCGGCCGCGTTTTTGGCGCGAAAAAAAAATTCAAACTTCGATCTTTATTTAAAGGATGGACCAATTTTTTGTAATTATTTTTTGGGCGGAACTTATTGTGGATAACGTTTTGAATGATTTTATGAAGTAATCGTCTCAATATAAAATTCATGCAAAGACCCTATTGTTGTACACACATCAAAAGAATCTAGGGGACAAGCAAATTCAGACGATTCCTAAAATCACCATAACTTTTGATTTCCATAAGCGATTTCATATCGGTCGTCAGTGTTCGATAGCCCAATCTTTCGTTTTCATGCCTTGATCACGTCAAATACTAACAGTGTTTCATAAGGTTGCTACAGGGTGATCAATTGAACAGTGTAAAATTGCCGAAAGTTCAGTACGAGCACGATTTCCCAAAAAAAATATTTCATGCATTCCAATAGCACAGTTATGAAGATCGGTGTTTCAGCTTCGGTAACGTTTTTGAATTTCAAAAATCGGAGGTGAATTGACAAAGATATTGATCATTTTGTGCCGCAATGTTGAACTTCCAAGAAAGAAGAAAGTGATCCGATTTCATTGAAACTTGCAACACACTCATGTCTGGTTCAAGTAATTGAAATTTCCAGGTCAAATGTCACTTGCGATCACTTTGAGCCGCTATATTGAATAATTTACATAAATGATTCAATTTGAATGAAACTTGAAACACACTAGAATCGAATCATTTACATGAAAGCTTAATGTGGCGGCTTGGAAGTGATCGGAAAAGACATTTGATCTTGGAATTCCAATTACTGAAACCAGATATGAGTATAGTCGAAGTTTCAATAAAATCGGATCACTTTCTTGGAAGTTCAACATGGCGGCACAAAATGATCAATATCTTTGGCAACAAACCTTTGATTTTCAAAATTAAAAAACATTATTGAAGCTGAAATACCAGTCTTTATAACTGTGCTATTGAAATGCATAGCAATTTTTTTTTGGAAATCGCGCTCGTACTGAACTTTAGGCAATTTTACACGGTTCCATTGATCACCCTGTAAAAACTTTATAAAACATTGTTCGTATTCGACGTGATCAAGACATGAAAACGAAGGATTGAACTATCGAACACAGAAAACAGATATGAAATCGCTGACGGCAATCAAAAGTTATGATGACTTTAGAAATCGTCTGAATTTGCTTGTCCCCTAGATTCTTTTGATGTGTGTATTTTCTCGTAGGTACTATCGCGATCATAGAAAACGACGACACACTCCGAGAACTAAAGCGTGCTTCGTTATGATGTTCTATGTTAGATTCATATGTCATTTTGACAAAACAAAAGAAACATGCTGCAAATAAAAACAATTCAGAATGCAATTATTGTTATATTACAATAAGTGCTTTTCAAGACATTTTTGTGCGGTTGTTTTTTGATAGCGAGAGTACATACTCCCCAAAGCATTAATAGCTCAGGTACTTACTGCTTAGGTTAGCATCAGTTGTCGAGACGAAGTTGAGCATATTAGTTACGTGTAAAGACATAACAAGTTTGCCAAACGATATCAAAATGACTTTCCGTATGCAAGGTATATTACCTAGGCACAAATTTAATCAGGGAACGTTGCGCTAAACTCGAGTTTATTTTGGCCTTAAGCCGGTTCTGGAGTAAAGCTTAGAGGAGTGAGAATTCAATTTGCAATTTCCAGCTTTTAATTCTTTAATCACCTAGGATTCGAGTGTCATAAATCCGGGATTATTGCAGCAATTATTTGACTAATACCAATGCTAATACCCTGGATATTTCACTGCTAATATACACTGGACGTACTATTTAGGTGAAACCAGAGCCTACTTTTAATGAAAGAATCATTTCACTTTGGAAACTGATTTAAAATCAGTAGGTATATAATTCAACACGCGTATAATGATTGTTATAACTCACGAGGATGCAGTTTGTCGACACGAGCACTGCCCATGAATTAAGAATGTTATATTCAACCAGAAACACGTGAGTTTATGTTGGTATTATTCAACAGGAGTAGATAAAATAACATGTCCTGGGGCAATATTTTCAGAAACTTAATATTTTGTGATATACAGCAGCGAGTACAGCAGGTATGCCCATTTCTTTGACCAAGATGAATAAAACTCGTATACGTACCTAGATGCTTGGAATCTTCAGCAGCCAATTACTCGTTTATGGTCCTTCGTGGAGCAATAAGCCGAAACCTTTGGGAAAAACTATGTGTGTGTGTGCTTTAAAAATAATTCGTCTGGAAAACGGACGACGTCTCGCGTCTTTCACTCGAATAAAAATTGTGCAGGAGCTCGAAAGATCTCATTTAAAGCAAAAGCCCAGGGAAGCCACATCATTTGATCAATCTCTCTCTCGATATTTCGCGAAATTAAATGTTCGACGCCGGAGCTATTACGTACGGAAATACGCGTATAGCAGCAGCAGCTTCAAAAGCGCTCTAATTAGTATTCATAAACTGTAAATTGTACATCGAAATTGGTTCCGTAATCACTTTATCTCGTTTTAATTACATTTTAGTTCGAGAACAAGACTACCTACCACTGCTGATGGCACACCAATCTCGCGGAGTGCGTTATATTTTTTATTGTTAATAACTTCATTAATTGCGATCCGACTCAAAACGGCCTCCAGTTTTAAAATAAAACAGCACCAAAATGATCTGTTCCCTTCACTTAGATACCATAGTAATATTACTTAGCAATAGTGCATATCCGGTCCATTATTTAAGAGAACTTTCGTACCTATATGAATATTGTAACAATAAGTCATCTCAAAGATCGAAGACAACCTTTTTGTTAGACGTATAAAACGTACCTCTATACTGTGTTGTTAACTCTATTTGAATTTTATTATTATTTTGTATTTGAAATGTTTTAATTTTTTGATATGTATATCTATTACAATAAACTGTGAAAACCGTAAGGTGTGTGTTTGCTCAAAAGCTGTGTGGGTATACCTACAGATACCACCTGGATGCGCACACTGATGTGCTTGAATTATTCATGGTTTTAGCGCGCGCAAGAAGTGTTTGACGGTAAATATTTGGAGATTTGGACCGTCAGGGATGGCGTTAATAATTCGGCCAGCCACCTATTGATTGCCGAGGGCTGGAGGATTTAATTGGATTATTTCCGGTGTGTTGCACATCATGCCTACACGTCTCATCAAGGTCAGGACGATACTCGGAGCAGCGGAGTGTTCATTTTCAATATCATTCTCCCTATCGCTTATAAAATCAATGGTTCAAGACTCGCTGACTCGTATCAGCTGTAAGTGTCAATAAGCACATTATCTGTCATTTTTCAGTTTTCAAATAATGACTTATGCGTTTTAACACTTCCAACCATGGAACTGTATCTAAGCTGGACTGACAATAGCGTACCCACATTCTCTAACTCGGCAAACGGTTTTACTTTCAGAAGGAATAAACAACAGATACAGCTTGACTGTTTACAGTGTTCAAAACACAAGAGAACCGCATGGGTTGAAATCAAAATTGCAAACAAATCTCTTTTATTTCTTTCCTCACAACATGACATGATTGATGAGACCAAACAGAACCAAAATTAAGTTTCATAACTTCGTCAAGTTGGATTGTACCTGAGTACAAGAAGAAACAATGCATAATGGTGTAAATAAAATATGTGTTACCACACGCAACAGTGAATCAATCATAAATAACAGAGTCCAAAAAAAAAAAAAAAAAAAAAAACCTAAAACAGACAGTTTATGAGAATACTCTTGCAAGGCCTACAAAAGCGGAAAACATGAGGAATGTCTACTACTTTCTATGAAAGTGGAGAAAGAATGCATTAACATCCGGCTCTAGGGCTAGTTGTATTTGCCCACCCTGTACAATTACGAAAAACGAAAATCCCGATTGAGAACGTCATTTGATTTGATCTGTTTTTCACACTGCAGATATTAAAACAAACACCGATTTTCATTTTTTTGCGTCGTCAGATCCTCTTGGTGGTTTCTACACTTCAACACAAGGCTTATACACATCTTTGAACATGGCCATCATCCATTTCCGTCCTTGGGTTCACCCAGTGCAGCGCAAGAAACTTGAAGTTAATTCTTCTATTTCTTCGCATTCAAAAGGGCCTTTTGCCGTTAGAGTGATTTAAGCTCTTGAATATTGATGACAAATGATCAATAAAGGTTGTTACTCGTCGCTTGTGCGCTTGGTCTCTTGGCGACACTCCGCAAATGTCTTTTCCAGAAAAGAACAGAAGAAATTAACCCAGTCGGTAGCACGGTGAGCTCGGCCCCGCTTTCTGTAACGAAGGTCCCGGGTTCAAATCCGCACTGGGCCAGATGGACTTTTTCACGCATCCCTTAGTACTGGGGCATCTACTATCGTGCGGTGATGCCCCGGGAAGAGGGATGAAACGAGAAAGCCATCGAAACAAAACCCCACTGATAAATCCCCCACTGATCCAAAGATGTAAATCTTACAGTTCTTCGTTGTTATCGTCATCATTGTTATCGTTACAGAAAAACCCCGACCGAAAAAACCTGCTAATAACCTAGCTGTTGACGCAGGGCCAAGAAAAAAAAGAAGAAAAAAAACAGAAGAAATTGACCTTTTTTTTCATCGGCATGTGATGGAATTGATAACTTCTTTCTTGTCAATGCTCAAGGTTTTGACATTTTTGTGAGCCTTTTTTCTTGTTTTTGTTCTTTAGTAACAGTCTGCATAAAGAATTTCTTGTTTTTGAGGTTCAAGAGTGGAGTGTAACAAAGCAAACTAGACGTTTTACACTTTGATGTCCAAGGCGAAGGGTTTTGGAACCAGTACCTACTGTTTCAGAAGGGCTTTTCTCGTTAACCAACTTGTATTGACACCCGACCTCCTGTATTCGCGGTCGCGTACCGCCCACGCTTGAGGGCAGATCACGGACGAAAACATCAGAACACCCGCCCGAAGTCTAGTTCGTTTTCGGTGTTAGGAAGGGTTGAAAAAGAGATCCATATTACCCGCCCAGCTTCTGGTAAAAGAGAACCATGTCTGGGTGAGCCCGCCGGCCCAATAATCATCAACGATGAGGGACAACTGGTTAGGGACAGAGAGACACTTAACTAAACGAGGAAAGATGCCCGCTCAAGATTGAACGAAGTGATCCCTCGAACCTTTAACTTTTAAATTGCTGGAGATCGGACAAACACACCACGGCACAATACACGTACCTACATTACTCACCTACACTATCTGTGATGAATACTGAAACCGTCCAAGAACCCTGCCGTCAATTAATTCCAGTCTTGAGAAAAATAAGAAAAATAGCAAGAGGCCGGCACTCCGCCAGTAGACAATGACGGTATGCAACAAGATATACGCGAGACGGAAGCTCGACGGCTTCCTGAGAGAGCGACGAAAAAACACATCTGGCATGAGACGAGGGTGGCGGAGGAATTCCAGGAAGAGAGTAGAGACGCCATACTCGAAGCTTGACCAAGTTCCTGTGTCACGCCAGGTAACCCGTAAAATTTACCAATTTCCGACGAGAAAAAGATTTATTTGCTTGTTAAAATACGTTAGGTTCAAATTCAGGTTAGGCTCAATCGTTTGCTTTGCGTTCTTGGAGAGAGTCTCGCGGCGTGTTTGGAGAGACGGAGCATCGAGATATCGCCCCGCGTTCCTCCTGTTCAAAGCGGGACCTTCCAGTGACGCCGGACCTCCATTGGCGTAGAAAGAGGTTGGGCCGTCGCTGTGGCGATGTACTTCCGTACTCTGGTTTGTAACACGATGGTAAAAATATTTATTAGTGGTGTGAATGGCTCTGTCTTTCCAAACTTTCACGCACCGTGGGTAGCTGATGGCTAGCTGCAAAACGCAGCACAGTGGGACGAATGGCTACATTGACTGGACAATAGTATTCCGATCCAATTTTCAAATTCAGAGCGGGTTCGAATCCTGGCGTCGGATTTTTTTTTCAAAATTTTGTCGAAGGAGCTTGCTCAAGTGTTATACTTTTTTTTCGAAGTAGTTTTCATGAGCTACAATACCACGAAGTTTCATTTAATTATGATCAGTTTTGTAGAAATTATCTCGTGTTCCGATTTCAACACGCATGGCCATGAAAAAATAGTTTAGGCAGTAACTGGCAGCCAATTCTTTGTCCACATGATCAGGAAGGATCGATCTGTTCAGTAAAACAAGAAAATCATTGGAAACTCGTGGAAGTTTTTTATAACAAGCTTCCAAAGTTTGACAAACATTTTCTGAACGTGAGTCATAAAGTTAATGTGAACCAGAAAGAGTGAAATATACATGAGCTTCTGATGGATAAGACCAAATTACCTCTGTTATGGACGTCCATTTCATGAAATAAAGCCACTTTTCAAAAATGTATTACAGTTTTTGAGCTGAGATCGTCAAAATTTCGATGAACCCAATTTCTGAATAAATGGTATATCAATGTTTACTGATCTGTTAAAGTCGTTGCATTTGTTTCAGTACCTGTCTATCATGATTTATAATACACTACAGGTATTGGGAATTGAACCAAAAGAATATATATCAAATCCAAGTGTCTTGCATTTCTTGACTTTTGTCCAGCTAGAATGATGATTTGGCCCACTGTGCGCAGGGCACGTCCACCACCAAGAATGATTACAAAAAGGGTTTGTTTACGAGACAGGGCTCGTACGACATCAACGATTACCACAAGAGGTTGGCGAACACTGAACGAGGCAGTCGAAATGCGAATAAAAGACAATCGAAATGCGAATTAAATTGAGGGAGACAATTGAGATGCGAATAAAATTGAGATGGGACCTACAAGAGACCATCATGCCCTAGTACACCCATTGTGTGTGAGATTTGTGTGGACAGAGTGAGTTTTAGGGCTAGATTCAGAGACGCCACTCATCCTACACTCTCACTCATTCTTCACTCAACTTACCCTAACACAATGGAACTTTCACCTGAAACCATTGTGTTGGGTCAAATCGAGTGAGAATTGAGCGTGAGTGTAGGTTGAGTGATGACTCTGAATCTGGCCCTTACTCGTTGTTGTCCTCATTTTACATCTCTTTCTTTCAGGGAGTGTATGATTTTATTTTATTCATTTATTGAGTGTGCATGGGCCTTTCTGGCGGCGGTAGTATGCTTGCGAGTGTCTAGAGTTGAATTACAATAATTCCGGCCAGTAGCCATGAGGCATGCTGGGCTGGCCGCCTCGGTTTCGCTGGCTCAGCAGAAGGTGGGGGCCTTAGATATACTACTCTAACTGGCGTTAGTGCTGGATGTTGATTTATTCGTTCTTCTTCACAGCAAATAGTGGACATTCCTCATGTTTTCTGCTTTTGTCGGCCCCGCAAGAGCTTACCCATAAACTGTCCTTTAGGGATGTATTTTGGGGTTCTCTTCCCAACAGTTATGACTAAGTTAGGTTAAGCTTATATGATTGGTTATTTGCTGTTTCGTGTGGCCACACATATTTTATACATTGTGTATGATTTCCTTTACTGTGTGTCTCAAATCCTTTGCCACCTTGGTGTCCACGCCAAGAGAAAGAGCCGTGTGTTGAGTGTGTTTCCCCCTAGGTACACCAACGATACTGATTTAGCTTGTTTCAGATAGCTCCTGTCTCTCTTTGCCATATTCGCGTTGCTCTCTGCCCGAATGCAAACACGACAAAAGGGGGGGGGGGGGGTTGAGCTTTGTGTGATAATCTGAGGGGTATATTTAGTTCACAAATACTAACTGCTTGAAGTGTGAACATACCGGTTTGAATAAAAACCTTACAAAATCTTAATTTGTGTCCAGAGTTCTTATTTTTATACTGGTATTATAAGCGTTATCCAACAATCATGATCCTACCATTGCAAAGAACATCATCATCTCTGCGAAACGGCACTTCGAGAGTCCGCAACCACTAGAATTTCACGAGCCAACACGACAAACTTCAACCTAACGATATTTCAATTAGCCGAATATCGAAGGTAAGTAATGAAACTGTCAGAAATGAACAGATCTAGGCTGTTACAGTATCTTTGGAATAGACAGAGGCCCTATCATGAGTCATGTCATGACTATATACTTCATTCACCAAAAATAAACAGCTGACTGAAAGAAAATACTCCTAGCTATAGACCGGAGAAGTGATGACGTCACAACATGGCAACATGGCCGGCGGTTGACATTTTCTGGAGGCCAACGTCATCACATGAACGTGACGTTTCTATGTTTGGTTGTGTTTGGCATGACAATGGCCGCTTTCATAAGACGGGAGCAGCTACCGCTACGCTCCTTCGGAACTGTTGGCGTCTTACGAACGCATTGTTGGAAGTAGCGGTGACTGGCGGTGACACATCCAGCGCCGCGTCAAAAATAGCCGAAAATATAATCTGGTCTTGGAGAATTCCACCCAGTGCTATAGCTTGATGGTCTATATTTAACAAGCGATTCACATTAGCTGAGAAAAAACTCATTATCTTCAAAAATTCAAAACAGCACGCAAGGTAAACAGCACCGAACAACACTCTTGAACCCATAAAATGTCAGAATGGCACTTGCGAACATCAAAATTTAACGTTTCTCTCATTCTTCCACCTCCCACTCCTATCGCTCACTATGCTACCAAAATGTAGCGAACTTCCGAGCCGCTACAAAACATGGCCGTCCGCTCCGAGCGGAGCGGAAAAGTAGCGCACCGTTCACAGAACAAATCGGTAACAGTTCCACAACTGTTGTGACTTATGAATGCGGCCATTTTCTGGAGGTTCACAACAAAAGTCACAAAAGTCAGTGCAAAATGGCAGTGAGCATTGCTGAAATTGCCAGCCTAAGAGACAGCCAGCGTCATACAGGCGGACTTGGTTGCAAAAAGGCCAGACATAGCCCAACAGAGAGCTGCGCAAAGCTGCACTCAGAATCACCAGTGCCTACAGAACGGTTCCGCATGATGCAGCACGAGCGCTCTCGGGTATCCCACCCTTCGCCCTGATGCTTGCGATTAGAGGAAACAAGCCTAGGAGTGCCCACCAGCAAACCAGAAAGCAGAAACAAGGCCACAGAGCAGTTCGTCGAGCAGTGGCAACGGCAGTGGAACGCCTTGGTTCAAAGTTGGATGAAAGAAATACTGGGGAGCCTCAAAAGCCTCAGCGTCAGGACAACGCGGAACACGCTCGTTTTCATTGTAACGGTCCATCAAAGCAGCGAGAAGACCTCGAAGAAAAACTGGGCAGGAGAATCGCCGTCGACAATCTCGTTCATGAGATGCTCAGAGGCAAAGAGCAATGGATCGCAGTTTATAGTTAGCAGTTTTTAGTTTATAGCAATATAGTTTGATTTTCTCCACCTGATATAGCCCAAAATATGGATTATTTTTTGTTATATCCATTTCCGTTATTTACCTTCGCAAAAAGTTGACAAACACATGACAAACACAAACAGAGAAACGTCAAGTGCATGCCACGTGCCGTGCATTCCACGGTCGTGTCACGTTTGACGTTGGCCTCCAGAAAATGTCAACCGCCGGCCATGTTGCCGTGTTGTGACGTCACACTTCTTCGGTCTATAGTCCACCAGATTAAGCAGTTTTTTAGAAAGGCTTTAGGTACTCACAAAAGTGAGTAGTCTGGTGAGTGGGTGGGTAGTTATGCCTACTTATCTAGATAAACAAATAACAAATTTATTAGGTAGGTACCTACTTTCTAGTAGGTACCACTAGGCCACTAGACCACTACACCGAAATACCTATTACCTATGTATGCATTAAAGAAAATATTTTCCACCAAACTCTGCACTAGGCAAATCTGTCTTGTATCAAGACTACTTCAGGGGCCATCAGCGCCATTCCGTTCTCCTCGACTTCATCATCAAGACGCTCGTTTTTGAGCCCCTCATTGCCACTTTTAATCTGGCAAGCACGTGGCTCTGCAACATGAGTTTTCAGCATGTGCCTTTCCAAATCGCGCCTGGTTTTGCTCCGATGAGAACAATGCGCACAGTTGAGCCAGTTGACGTTATCGCCATCAGCGACATGCGTGAGCAAGTGCCTTTTCCAATTTCGTCTCCGTTTCGACCGGTACGAACATTTGGTGCAGTCGAACCACTCAACTTCATTGTCCGCCGCATGAGTCACCATGTGCCTCTTCAAGTTCTTTTTCTGGCTAGTACTGTACGAACACTGCGAGCAACGGTAGAACTCGCCCTTGAACGTGGTGTGTAGGAGCAAGTGCTTTTTCCAGTTATCGCTGGCGCTTTTTTCGCTTCGGTACGAACACTCGGTGCAACTGAACCACTCGGTGTCGTGTTTGACGTCTGCAGAATGGGTAAGCGAGTGCAATTCAAGAATTTTCTTGTCTTTGGAACGGTAAGAGCACCTGGTGCAGTTCAGCCAGTCGGCGTGGGTCAACGTGTGCAGCTTCAAAGTGGCTTTCCATCTGGTTTGGTATGGGCATTCAGTGCAAGTGAACCAGGCGAGTTGTTCGGCTGGAGCGTGGGAAAGCATGTGCCTTTTCAAATATATTTTTTGTTTGGCTCGGTAGGGGCATTCCGGACAAGTTAACCACTCGATTTGATCCTCTGCAACGTGAGCTGTCAGCATGTGTCTCTTCAAATCGTTCTTTCTTTTGGTCCAGTATGAACATTCGTTTTTGGTACAATTAAACCGTTCTGTCATACCGTGATCGACCTTTTTGTGTCTTTTCAAACTCAATCTAGATTTGCCTTTGTATACACACTGGGTACATTGAAAATCTTCAGTCGTGTTCAAGTCTAGTGGATCCAGTGCATTTTTGAACTTCATTCTGGAAGTGCACAAATTTGCCAAAATAGCAACTCTCATTGCACATCCATCATAATGTTTGGCAAGTGATAGAATCGAATGGCTTTTGTACTTGCAATGCTTACAGGAATACTGTTCAAATTCTTCAGCAAAGTGAATGTCCTTTTCACTTGCATTTGTAGCAGCAGCATGTTTCCACGAGTGTTCATATCGACTGAGCTCATAGTTACTTTTATAATTGCAATAAACGCAAGGATACTGTTCCATTTCCACAGTTACTGGGGATGGGTCAGCTGAGTGAACATTTCCGTGGTTCTTTCGGATGTGGTGGTTCAACTGGAACAGCCAAAGTGCCACATGCGAACATTGCGTACAACGAAGCGTTGTTTTTGCGTCTGACGATTCTAACCTAGAATTTTCAACGGTAATTCAGGTCAGTTTACAAAGGAATCACTTACATTTTAGTGTGGCTCAATACTCGCAATCTTTTCACGTTGACAATGGCTTACGGTACGGTCAGCGGTCACCGGTCACTCCGGCACACGCATCACGCACACTACTAGGACCCTATTTTTGGAACCGGGGAGCCAGTGTTGCCAGAAGTAGCAAAATGAAAGCATAGACAATGAAAGTACCGAACACGTACTGACACTGGCAACACTGCGGGGAACAGATCATCAGGTGATGTTGTCTAGGTGACAGCCAATCACAGCCCTGGTTGCCTAGCAACCGGGCGCCCTCTGGGGCCCTATTTTTGGAACCAGGGAACAATCCCTCATGCGATGTTGCCTAGGTGACAGCCAATCTACAGCCCAGGAGCGCGATTCTGTACTCTCCTACCGACACTTGTCGGTGTCGGTAGCTAGGCAGGAGCGAATTTGATTGGTTCTCACCCTAGCTACCGATCCGATAGTTGTCGGTAGGCAAGTACAGAATCGCGCTCCTGGTTGCCTACCCTGTCGGAAATTTCAGATAAAATCATATAAAAAAAATCATATAGAATTCTATATGTTTTCTATATGTTCCGTATTCGGTTTTTGAAACAGTAGTTTGCAGATAGAAAACATATAGAATTGTATCTGCAAAAACTTATAGGATTAGGCAAAATATATAGCTTATAGGGTACATATAGAAGCATATAAGATACCGCATTTGGCATATAAAAACATATAAAATTGTATACGTGTTTCGAACGGGATACGTAAAATGATATATAAAATCATATAGATTATTCATATAAAATTCAGCCAATCGCGATGGGCGACGTGCTAAAAGTGATGATCCTGCGCGTTCCCGTCATATTTTCAATAAATTATGACATTTATTAAACATTTTAAAGACCATTGTAGATGAAATCCTGTAATAAGATACACGCGTTAAAAGTGTCTTATCAATAATATGTCACTTCTAACTCTTGTATCGAAAATAGCTATTATATTCTTTTTTTGCGTCGATTACTGGAAATGTAACATGCAGGAGAATACACTAACCTGTGAAATGTGGAATCGTGGAGTTCTTCTTCGGTCTTCCAGAGGGTCTTTCTTCATAGAAAACTACACCAGCATCGAGCAGAAACAGCATAAACCGTAAATTAAACAAGCAAACGAAGCAAACACAGAAATGGACGCCGCGGAGCCAAAGAACAGACAGCTAGACGCAGAAATGGCTGAGTCAGAGTCACTGGCATTGCTCACTGCATTATCGGCAGTTCCCGGGAAATTCAAAATCTTCAAAAGCCATCAGTATTTCATAATAGAAACGCAGGAGACCAATTCTATCAGCATTTGCTAATAAATAATCTATAAGGTTTTCATAACAGGGATTTTTCATATAAAAACATATAAAGCTTACTATGGCCCGTATTCATATCCCACTTTTAAGCTAAAAGCGCTTTTAGTGCGATGCGCATTTAGGGGCATTTCTCATATTTCAGTGTTCAAAAATACATTATTGCGATTGGGAGCGATTGTATGTACTTAATTGCAATTAATTTGCGAGTTAATTTGTATTTTTGAACACTGAAATATGAGAAATGCCCCTAAATGCGCATCGCACTAAAAGCGCTTTTAGCTTAAAAGTGGGATATGAATACGGGCCTTTGTGATTACCTCATAGCTTATATGATATCATATAGGATCCACTACTCTCATATAGAAAATTATAAACATTAAAACATATCAAAAACATAGAATTTTTATTTGAAATTTCCGTCAGGATCGGCTTCAGCACGAGCCGGAATTGAAATGAACGTTATCTGTTCCAAAGCGTAGGTACCTGTCGTCCGGTTTTCAACAATACCAGATAACAATTTAAGTCGAGGTGAATCCAAAACGGCACGATAGGTACCTAAGTTGATGAGCCACCCCAGAGAGTGTTATCGGCTTCTTTCTCACACGTTAACAATGTTACAAAAACAATATTAATTTTATAAAGGGTTTTCCAATAAGTATGTCCCAACTTTCTAATGGAATAGGATGAAAAGTACAAGTGATAATCCGAAAATTTTAATTTTATTTTGTAGACAAATCAATTTCATTATGTTTTGGAAATTATGTTATTCAAATGTCCTCCTCTTCTTTGTCTGTTTAAATGCATTCTGGCGACCCAAGTTTGAACAACTCTTTCGCACATATCGCGTGAGATATCCTCAATGGCCCGTCGAATGTTACGTTTCAACTCTGGAACTATTTGGGGATTATTTTCGTAGACCTGAGATTGACCATACCCCCAAAGAAAGAAGTCTAAGGGGGTGAGGTGTGAGGTCGCATGATCTAGGAGGCCAGTTGATGTCAGAATTCCTCGAAATAACGCGTCCGGGAAATCGTTGTTGATACGAACATGCATTTTGATGGTAGATGCCGATGATTTCGGAGCGCTGTTGAACTGTATATCTTACCATTTTGATTTGACACGATATACAAAAGGTAACTGTCAATGTTTGACAATTATATTCTAAGCGTCCTTGCCGCAGTTGATGTTAAAAGTTGGGACATACTCATTTGAAAACCCTTCACATGAAACCTTGTGAATTTAATTCTGAGATTCTCCCATCGAAATAATGATTACTGATTTTCAAGTCAAACTAGGACCTTTAGCTCTCTAACATCTACGTTAATTTCAAAGTCACCAACAACAAGGTACCACGAGACTGTCGGTGGCAAAAATACAGAATTTGTGTACGGATTTTAAAAGACAAAGAGTGATGTTGATTTAAACAAAGCGCATATAGGCGATAGAAAATAAGTACTACGCACCCTGGTGTGAGATCTGTGAACCAACATAAACCCGCCCGGCGCTCGGAACGCACGGTGGTCACGATGGCTGTGGCGCGAAATTGATACTTATTTGACATAAGTACGTCAAAAGTTGAAAAAAGTTGTAAAGTTATTCCATACTCCGGAACATCGCTTTCCAGTAATTTTCTGAGATGACTACACAGTAATGAAATTGTCACTGGCACTCGGAAATGTAATCAAGAGGATTTTGAAATGGAAGCAAGTGCTAGTGATCCGCCCCAAAATTCAAAATTGTGTTGAGAAATGTGCGGGTACACCTTCTTGAAAAATTCATCTGAGAAAGAGAAGCCGTTTTAAATTAAAAAGTTTATTATTGTAGTTCACATTTTTGTATTGTAACATTGTAGTAACATCCATGTACCATGTAGAAGCTCCAAAGAAGCACTCTTGGCGAATGGTCGAAAATCGCAACGATTTAATTGCGAGCAGACCGAATTTTAAATTTTACCCTTCATTGTCCCCTGAAAAGTGAAAACTGTCAATCTATTTTTCTTCCGTTTTTTTTTTCTAGAACGGTTCTCGAGTAGTGTTAAGCCAAATATCAACGTGAGAAATATGATTATGGAAAATGATTATCGTTTACACATTTTTAATGAAACACAAGTAATAGGGGGAAAGTAAAGCAACACAATAGGCAAAATATCGCTGGGGCTCACTTGACCAAAACGCAAAGCGGTATACCCGGTGACGGCTTCCTGACGGCCGCGATCGACAATTTGTCGTACGCTGAGACTTCCAGAGTGCGGGCGATGGCTAGACTCGGTGTCGTGTGAAGATGGGGTCCACGCTAATGCAACAGGACTCGCCATGCGGTTTGGAAAATCTTGCACTCAACTCAACCAATAACGGGCTCGGGAAATTCCGTTGCGTAAATGCGACGATGTCGATGACGGTGACGTTGACGGCTTGCTGGCAAAATCTCCAGACTTTGGAGACGGGATGACAGGAAAATAGAGATGTCGGTAACTTGATCGTAGAAAAACTCGTTATGTAGCAGAAAAACCGAGTGGTGAGTGAAAGAAGAAACCTACAACAATTCACTCAACTCAGTGTCGACTCCAACTCAAAAATATGACAAAAGGGGAACCAAATCAGTCTTAACTTTACCTCCAGGTGACAGACGGTTTCGTTTGATGCGCCAGGTGTGGCTGTGCTTCTTTAGGCGGCGAAACAATGCTACTTCGGGTCCAATACCCTGATGATCCAACGTTCGCCAAATAAACCCGCAGAACAGGCGGTTTCTGGCTTCGAACTAACACAATTTCGAAGACCACTCGAAAGACAAAACGTGGATGTATAGACAATACAAATAGAGAAGACCATATGTTATCACCACCGTCGTCACGGATATTGGGGCATCAAAAATCAGCCAACCTTTTTTTGAATGATGGACTCACCTGGTTCCTACGCAACCGTAAAAATCCGTGACGACATATGGTCTTTTCTATTTGTATTGTCTATACAGCACACAACTAGGCGACAGCCAGGGCTGGGCAAAATACTCCGAAAAATGTATTCAAATACAAAATACAAAATACACGATCCAAAATAGTCGAAATACAAAATACAAACTACTTCTTGAAATGTCTTTGAAATACGAAATGCAAAATACGTATTTTGGAAAACTAAGAAATTCCAAAATACAAAATACAACCTAGAGTATTCCAAATACAAAATACAAAATACATTTTTATTGCGTATTTCAACCATTTCATTGGAAAACCGTAAAATGCAAGTATTTCAATGGGAACACTTCATTGATTCAGTCGCAACAATAAATAAATTATTATGAACTATGAAAAGACAAATAAAATAAACATAAAGTGAAGAAAACTTCATATTCAAACCTATTTCTTACTTCATTCATCAATTCTTCAAAATAACAAATGTTGATTTCCTTTGGGGACAACCAGCTTTTCGAAAATATTGTCCGACATCCGACATGGAACCTCTCGTGGCTGACAGTAGGATGCACTTACCAGTAAAACGTAAAACGTAAAAGATGCAATCGAACTCATTATCGATCCCAGATAGTGTGCAAAAGCAAGAAATGTCAATGGGGTGAATATAGTATTACCAGAACAATTTCGACCCGAACAGACTAAAAGAGCATGGGAAACAAATGTATTTTGTATTTTGTATTTTGAAAATCAAAATACTTTTCCGAAAAATGTATTTAAAATACAAAATACGAAATACTAGCTGCCTGAACTATTCCAAAATACAAAATACAAATAATTCTCAATCAAATGTATTTAAATACAAAATACAAAATACTTAAATGTATTTCAAATACGTATTTCAAATACTTGTATTTGAAATACCGCCCAGCCCTGGCGACAGCTTCAATGCGAGTTTCAAATTGAAAAGAAAGAAGTAGCTACGTCACTCTGTTTTATCAGATTCTGCCCACCGGCACCCTGGGCTAGTTCTTATCTATAGCCAATTGGAGAAAGGCACGCGAAACTCGATTGTCGGAACGGCCACCGCAAGATAACGAAATTCCTCAAACTACTAGAAAATAAACGGAAGGGCAGAGCAGAGCATGGGAGGTGCGCAAGAAATAATACTTACATTTGAACAATACAATAAGGTCGAAACTCGCCTACTTGCTATTGACGTCGGGGCCGCCGAGCTTGCGCCGTTGCCCGCTCGATCAGCTGGACTGTCAACAGTGTCAGAAAATCTAACTTGTTGCATCTGTGCCTGTTGGTTTGTAATCCACGTTTACCATCACGTATATCACTTCAGCGCATACATGAGAACGCATACCTGCAGAGCGCGGTAATTTCAATTTTGACGCACGAAGTGTCACTGTCAATGGCAACTGTCAATAAATAATCGAAATGTAAACAAACATAACCTCCTAACCATTCAACATTTAATAGAATGAAATTTGTTCAGAATGAAATGTTACGTGCCGTATGGCAAAAAGACGCAGGAAAGATTCAGGTGATATGAAATACAACGAGCTGCAAGGCGATCCCCGAAACAAGAGCGTTATTAGGTTAGGTCTGTCGAAACGTCAAATCGACATCAAGCGCTGTCAGCTGCCACTTGCGTGACATTATACTCGCACACCGTATTACAGTGTTGTCAACTTGTCGTGATACGAGATATGGCAACGTCCTACTTTTACAGGTATGCGCAGAAGTCTTTCGGGAAACGTGGATTGTTGTTTTGATTCGAGTGGTTAAGTGCATCAGTGTTTTTACCAGTAAAATCAGTCACTTTTCCATTTGTAAACACATCTATTTCTCGCAAGAAGTATTTCGTTTTCTTTATTTAATAATTTTTACAATTTCAGTTCCTGTCAGTTGTCGCCAGTTTCCACATAAAAACCACCATTCGTTTTGGAGTTGGGCGTACATACCGGGTGTTTCGCTCTATGGACTTGATCGAGAAGTTCGGAGCCGTCTACCTACTCTCGGTTGGCGCCCCATAAAAAAAATAAAAGCTCAAGATCTCATCGCGGAACCCACGACCATCCTCTACACGAAAAACGACTGGCCGCGTGCAATAAAACTCTTTCTGGACTTGGTAGCCCTGGCTCTCAGTTTAGAAATAGTTAGTTTATACATAAGGTATAGGGTCCAAAAAAATCTTCTCGTGACGGCCCCGTGGCGCAGGGGCTGAGTGGCTGCGCTGTCTGTGGCCTTGGGGGTTCCGGGTTCGACTCCCGGGAATGTCTGTCTGTTTGTGTTGTCCAATTTGCAATTTTTTTGAATATGTGCCAATTTCAATAAAAGGCAAAAACTCCTATGGCCAATGCAGGCCGATAAGGAGGAAAACATTTTTTTATTTTATTTATAAGGTCCAAAAAAATCTTCTGTCTTACCAATTTCGAGAAAAATCACCTGGGCGTCAAGTTCGAATCACCCTGTACCTCCAGGTTGAAGGCAAACGGAAATAAAAGAAAATTTCTTAGAGTTTATTCACACAATAAAGGCATTCATCATATCAGCTACAGAACACGTCTTGATGTCGGTTATTACAAGATACAGTGGTGCAACCGTTTCGTACAACTGCATTAAAATGTAGGCAAGGCAGGATAGCCAAAATTTTATTTACTGACCCTGGGTTGCACCAACGCTCAATTAATAAAACACGAAATTAGTGAAATTTCTTTTGGTCAGAACTCTTTGGTGAATAATAGAAATTCTGGTTTCACAAAAAAGAACGATACGATGATTGATTAGCTAAAGATTTTATGCTTTTCTCATGGTCAACCTACCAGGATTGGCCAAGTTGAGACTCATTTAATCTCGTATCAGCGTTAATTGCGTATTATTTTTTTGGTGCAACCCAGGGTTAATCGGTCTTCAGTGTCAAATTTACGAATATTTACTGCCAACTGCGCATAGGCGCGAATGAAACTGATTATTCTTCCTCTGTTATGGCGTATCTAAGTACCAACCAATATCTACAGGTTCCTACCTACTCCCGCTAACTTTATAATAGTGATACTTAGGTATACCTACCTATGTATAATATCTATGTACATTACTAACAGAACTGACATCCAGTTCCACCAGCGAATTTAATTATAGGCGCTCTGCACATTTTGAATATCCCGCCCGTTTCAGCACCCTCATGCGGCAGTCGCGAACATATGTGTGAGGAAAATTGTCAAAATTGAAGTTTATGCATTGTTGAAATTGACATTTGCAGGTGGTATGATTATTTGAATAGCATTGTTGTTGTGGAGATAGATAACTTCCTGTAGGAAAAGTACAAAAAAACCGCAATACAACTTTTGGCGCTGAAGCAAATCCGCAGAGTGCCTATTGTTAGCTAATTGAGACATTTTCTCTGATGGATTCTAGGTCAGTGCTGGTTAAATGATCACAGAAAATGCATACAAGCTGTTGTGGTCTGAACATTTTTCCATAATCTTTCGTGAAGCTTGTTTTTTCAGTGGTCACTAAGCCAATATTCACAGAGAAAATATCTCAATTAGCTAACAATAATTAAATTCGCCGGTGGAACTGACTGTGAGAGAAGTTTGCAACAATTATTTCGCAACTGGCTTGACCATGATAACGTGGGACCAAATTCGTATTCAATAACGTCCCCAAGTTGGCGTGCGACTGTCTTTGGAATGTTCGTCTCCGATTCACACTGCTAGACAGTCGCACGCCAGCTTGAGGACGTTCGAATTCGATCACATTACATGAATGTGAAAACCTTTTGAATAAGTTTATTGAATAAAATAAAAATATAATAATTACCTATTTTTGACCAGCGTTCCCGTTCGTATTTATTTAATCATAGATAGCATTTCATTAATTGAATCCTGCATCAGTGCTATCACTGCTAATTCGGCGGCTTGCGACAAATTCGTCTCTTGACCCGTTCCAGTTCCCTCAGGCTGCCCAGTCTCCTCCACTTGGTTCTTGTTACTTTCTTGAGCAACCGGCTCTGTGACATGAGCCGACATGTGCTTTTCCAAGTGATATTTATACCGAGTGCGATAAGAACATTCGGTACAGTTCATCCAGTCGCCGTGGCTCAGCATGTGCCTTTGCATGTTCGAGTTATGCTTGCTACGATACGAACATACGATACAGCTGAACCGTTTGCCGTCATCAGTCGCCGCAGGGGTTGCGGTTCGAGTCAGAAAGTGCTCTCCTAAGGGTTCTTCTTCGGTCTGGCGGGAACCTTCGGGTCTTTGACTGACGTCTTCGGCAGTGGGATGTTTTAGAGAGACGTGCGTTTCCATGTCGGTTTTGTCCTTGGTGCGGTAGGGGCATAGGGCGCAACTGAACCAGTCGGCGTCTTTGCCGGTGGTGTGAGTCTGCATGTGCTTCTTCAAGGTTCCTCTTTGTTTGGCTTTGTAGGGGCACGCGGTGCAGTTGAACCATTCGATGTCGTCGTGCGCGGCGTGTCTCAGCGTAACGTGTACCTTCAAGTTTCCTTTTTGTTTGGTTCGAAACGAACATTCCGTGCAACGGAACCAACCGGCTTGTTCGGCTGCGGGAGCGGCGGCGACGGCAGCACCGGCTTGGAAGTGAGTCAACATGTGCCTCTGCAAGTACATTTTTTGTTTGGCTCGGTAGGCGCATTCGGTGCATTGCAACCAGGCGATTTCGTCGGGCGCAGCGTGCGTCAGCGTGTGTCGCTTCAAGTTCTCCCTTCTCTTGGTCAAGTACGGGCACTTGTTGCAAACAAACCAGTCAACTTCGCCGGCATGCGTCAGCATGTGCCTTTGCAAAGTTTTTTTATCTTTGGCTCGGTACGGACATTTCGCGCAATTCAACCATAAGTGAATCAACAACGGCAGTGCTGCAGTTGAAGCGTGTTTTTTCAACGTGTGTCTTTTCAAATCGCTTTTTCTCTTGGACAAATACGGACATTCCGTACAATTGTAACACTTGCTGGCTCCTTTGGCAGCGGCATGCTCCACCATGTGTCTTTTCAAGCTTGACTTGGTTTTGCCATTGAACAGACATTGAGCGCATCGAAAACTGTTCGAACGTAGCTTTCTATTTTTCGATTTTATCCATGACGAGGCTGGGAGACTGATATGTTCCAACTGAACTTTTAATATTAATTCACAGGAATCTTTATGTTTAACCATAGATAAAACCGAATGCCCTTTGTACTTGCAATCTTTACAGAAGTAACTTTTAAATTCTTCAATGAACGGATGGCTTTCAATTATTTTGACAGTTCCAGATTCACATTTGCTTGCGGAGTGTTCATACCGATTGAGCTTATAACAACTCTTGAAATTGCAAGAGTTGCAAGGGTACTGTTCCGGTTCCAATAAAGTTTCGGATAGTTCAGCTGTGTAGATGTTCCTATGGTTCCTTTGGATGTGATGATCAAGTTGAAACGGCCAAAGTGCTACATGCGAACATTGCGTACAACAAAATGTAGGAGTTTCATCTGATTGGTCTAACCTAAAATTGACTGTAGTTAGGAAGACGGCAATACAAGTATATTATGCTTACATTTTAGGGGTTGATCACTAGTAATCTATTTCCTTCTTTAATTGTTACGTGTGTACCATTTGCCCATGTAAATACCAAGGTAAATACAGTATTCTCTGTTGCCGCTGTCAATTTGCTACAATGACAGTGACAGCTGTCTATGGTGACAGCGGCTTCACTTGCCACTATTGCCAACTCTACGTCAAATTGTCATTTATTCTGAAGAATTGTCAATTTTCTACAAAATTTGAGACCAGGATATTCTTGTACTGCTTCGTAAACAAAATTTTTCAGTTCCACGTGTATGTTTTATGCTCTTTAAGTCGAATTAACTGCAAATAAACTGCATGTAACCAAATAATAAACTGTGAAATGACAAATGAGGCGAAGTTGGCGACAGTGCTGACGTTGATGACGTTTGAGCATTGACGTTTTAGCTGTCACTTTTTCGTTTTTCGCTGTCACCCACGGATCTCTCACCGCTTCGCGAACTTTCCAGAATTTCGCTCTCTAAAATTAGATTTTAGACCGAATCGAGGCGAGCTCGACGCTTTCTGCAGGCCGAAACGATGGGAAACGGAACTGAAGAATTGCTGTGCTACAACAGGGGCTGCGGGCTGAAGTACGACCCCGCAAACAACAACGAAGGTAATTTTGAGGTTATGCCGTCCAATTCGAAATTCAGCTCGAATTTTGCAGACTCGTGCTGCCACCATCCCGGCGAGCCTTATTTCCACGACGCGTACAAAGAATGGACGTGCTGCAACAAAAAGAGCACCGATTTCACCGAATTCCTCAACTTCAAGGGGTGCACCAAATCGAAACACTCGAACGTCAAGCCTCCCGAGCCGGAGAAGCCCGCCAGGACTGAGAACCCCTCGGAAGTGATAGAGGTCAGGCCCGCAGTGCGGGTCAAGAGAGAGAGACCGCCTTTCGATGCGCCCATGGTGGGTTTCATTATTTTATGTAAACTGATTCTTATAGGGGGTGTTTATAAAAATCTGTGATCGCGGCAGGCATGGGTCAGGCCGAAAAACGCAGTAACAGGTGCAACTGTAGTGATCGAAGGCGGATTCCAAAGGCGATGCAATCACAGACATTTATAAACACCCGGTATTACAGCTAATAAGAATACAGGGTGTTCATTGTTGAAGTGCTTTGGAGTTGGCTGTAATTCATGATATTTTGCCATTCTTTGCAATGCTGACGTTATTTTGTCATTTAATCTTGAACTCAAAGCCGCTTTTTTCAGTCAGGATCACGGACCATGATCCAAAAATCTGGATCATTGTCACTGGATTAGCTGGTTTGATTGCCACATTCTACCAGTCTTATCAAGTGGATTTCCAGATCATGATCTGTAATCCTGACCAAAAGAAAGCGACTCAGATCTGATACTTATACAGGTGATCCACCTTTGGTGTTGGTACAATGCTAACTTGACATTGATGTCTTGGCAGCTAGTTGTCTCGATATGCTATAATCAGTTTCATGTTTTTTTTTTATTAAAGCAAGCTATGGAAAAAATGTGTGGTGTTAGCACGAATGGTTCCATGCTAACTTGATGCTAACGTCTTGATAGATTTGCCATGTAAAATGTGACAGCTGTCACAGCGACATCACGACGAAATGTACGTGCAAGTGAAAATGTTCGAGATTACCTAGCGAAAATCGTTCTACTGCTGGTGGATTTTCGCTAATGCTGTTAGGTAGCAGTATGGTGTGGCCACTGAACAAAATGTATACCTACCTACCTAGCTTGGCGTTAGTAGAGAAAATGGAACGGAAATGCCCACTGTTTAGAGGCGTATTACCAGCTCCAGCTTATATTAAAACTCATTAATGAAGGTGATACATACAGGAAATGGACAGGAGTAGTTTCCTCAGACCACTTTCACAAAGTTAGGAATCTGAGTTCAAAAATGAACACTTATCAAAAGTGCTTTCACTCTATAGTCCACAAGTTCTTGAAAAAAAATCAAAATAATAGCAAATTTCGTGAAAGCTTCCGGTTATCTCGGAAACTATGGAGTTGAATGTTAGGGTACTCGTAGTGAAAATGAAAGAGGAAGAAAAAAATCTCTCGAAAAGCTCCATAAAATTGAGGCATGCCATTTGAAAAATAAAATTGTTGATACTTTGAAAATTATAAAGTTTGATTTTTTTATGAACGCCCTTGTATCATAAGATCGTAGTTTTTTGACGTTATGATATTGGTCTCTGTGTAACGTAATTTTTGTAAATTAGTCCTTTTTCTCAAATTCCCATTATGTTGGTACAGCTTCGTCGTGTTGTGAGTTGATTCGTTTTCTATAAAGAAAACTATGAGAAGAATTGAATTTGTTTCACGAATTTAATCTATAATTTGGCGTAGGTACTAACCTTGTTTTGGCAAATCGCAGATGCAAGTTTATGCACATTGTTTTGTCGCATCGTTACCCCGAGAGGTATACGCTAACACCGGCGACCGTGGCAGATAATATTCCTTCATCTGGATTTCAAAGTTGGGCATTCATCCTGATTGATTTCGTTCTTCGATTGGTTAGTAAATAAACAGACAAATTCGCTTATCTGACCTTGACGCCAACCTCAAGCGTAAAGTAACTAGGTTTTTGAGATCTTTTTTCGAACTTGGCCGGCGGCGGCAAAAAGGGGATTCGATATCTTTTGATGGTAGTGAGAAGGCGCTTCTGGAACATTCCTTTACGCAAATTTAGATATTTCTGGTAATTTTGGAATAATTTGTTGTATAATCGAACGCATAGTGGAATTATTGGCCATTGCGGATATAATCCAGAGCACCTACTTTCGGGTTTTGTGCAAATCCTGAGCGACTTTCGTCGGATTTAAATCTCCTATCCACTTCTACGATTTTCGAGAAATCACTGTTGTCGTCTGGGGTAGGGTTCTTAATATTTATCGAAAAACGCGTCATGAGATCGTCCTTTTTGTATTTTAGGTATTTCCCTTGAATAAATAATTATTGTGCAGACGAAACAAGAATTGACTGATTGCGACCGTCGATCTTCAACAGCGTCTAAACCTGCAGCTATTTACGCTTACCAGCTTGCTTCGGAAATTATTGTATTCACGAAAAGCCGTCTAACATCGAAGGTATTTCCATATCGGTCGGATTCTGGAGGCATCAGGTTGAAAATTGTTGTTTTCAGGCTTTTTAGTTTTGGATTCAAGATTTACACACTTTCTTTCTGAAAATCTCTGCCTTGCACTAATTGCGAAGCTCGTGTGCGTGAGCAGTGAATAAAATCTTATTGCACCGACATCGTCGGGATTCTTGGAATTAGAGCTTACCGGATCAGCGTTCGTTTCATCTGGCTTCTGACTCGTCGTAGACCTGACGACGATAGTGACAATAATAAACAAAAATATATTCCTTTTTGTAATCCACGGATTACTTTAACTACTTGTGAGTACTTAGCTTAATTCTTCTAAAACCTCTCTTCAAAATCAACTAAGAAATAACATCTAACTACGCGATTCTATAATTTTTAGATCAAAACAATAAGCCGCGTAAAAGCTCAATAAAACTTCATTTTCTTATAAGGTAAATCGCGGCTAAAAAGCCAATTAATAAATCACGTAGGCAGAATCGAGCTCGATTGCGTCTTAGGGTTTAAATAGTTACGTTACCATTACCATCATCGTTCGGTAGAAAATCGAAAAGAAAATCGTCAGTCTAAACCGTCAGTTTGATTGAGCCTATTCGAGCTTATTTTAATTATCGTGGTTCTAAAGAAATTGTTGTTGACAATTATAGAGTAAAGTAATTAGTGAAGATTGGGAAAGTTGAATTGAGAGTCTACTGACGCCGTGACAAGGAATTAGTTATTGTTGTGAGCCTGAATTATTGGCATACCTAGAGTCATTTGTTGAGAACAGCCTCACTGTTCTTTGTAAATTTGTTTGTGATTTAATTAGTTAATTATTGACCGTAGTGAAGTTTCAATTAAGTCAAGATTTGCATAATTTTCATTGTTTAAAGTATACATAGAGTTGAATTCAAGTGTCTAAAATCACCCCCCCCCCCTTTCAAAAAATAAATGAAAATACTGTTGGTGACCGCAAAATTTTGATCATTCTTGTTTCTTTTCTTTTTTTGTTTGTTCTTTTTATCTAGCTCACTATTTTATTGGAATTTTGTACCGGACTATTTGTTTCGGATTTGTCGATAAAGGAACGGTAAGTGACTTTCGGGGAGTGGCTGAACAAATCCGTGGCGCCTCCGATCATCTTGATAGAACCCACGCCGTCTTCGCAGAGTTGGTTAGGGCCAGCCACTTACAATCCCGAAGTTTCTTCCTGCCGTCTTGTTTGGTACGTCACATCTGATTAAACTACCATCATGTCAAGTTTCATCTCTGATATTCAAAAATTAAGGCCGCTATCATTTTTTTGAAGTAAACTCTAAAAATGCAATTTTTTCCAGATTTTAATTTTTAGTTGGTAGCGCTGCCACATAATTGAGAAACAGAAATACAGCCATTGAACAGCTTAAAAAGCTAAACATGAAAATGAAAGAAAAATAGGGTGTTCCTTTTAAACAGTTGGCGTTTCGTTTACCCCCGTCAAAATGGGACAGCCCTGTATAGCTGAAAATGATTTCAGGTCATAGATCTCATCAAACCATATAACTTTCCACTTACATCTTTTTTGTTTTGAACGGCAAGGCCGCTATGAGATCATTAGACTATGATGGCTCACCCTGTATAATGTTGACAGTTGTCACCGTGACATCACGACGAAATGTACGCTTAAGTGAAAATGTTCGAGGTTGCGTAGCGTAAATCGTTCCTACTGGTTGGTGACATTTCACTAATGCTGTTAGGTAGCAGTATGGTGGCGTTACTAAAGAAAATGGAATAAAAATCCCTACTGCCTAAAGGCCCATCTTCTGGTGCTCATCACTGAGTAGTGAGTACTACCAACTCTAGCTTATAACAAAACGGAAGTCAGGATTGAAGAAAGCTGTACGTACATACAGGAAATAGACACAAGTAATTACCTCAGATCACGTTCACAAAATTAGGAATTTGTGATAATAATTTTCTTATCAGTAATTCAGTCAAGTAAAAATTACAATAAAAGCAGGACATGTCGATTTTTTTGTTATTTCCAAAAGTTTGACGCGAGATTTGACGTCCAATATTTATTTTTTGTTGCTGTAGAATGTGACATTCATCGGTTGGCTTGTAACTGGAATCGAGACAAGACACGCGCGTGAGTGTACTGTGTCCATTTCGTGTTTGTCTTTCCTTGTTTATACCTGCTTGCGTTTCCGTTTTACTATAAGCTAGAGTTCGTAGTACCGAGGGTAGTACCAACTGCTCAATAATGGACATCAGAAGATGGACCCTCAGGGGAGTGGGCACTGGGCATTGTCATTCCATTTTCTTTAATACCGCCGCGCTTGGGCATAATTTTCTCCAGTGACCACGTGTATATACAGGGTGAGTTTTTCAAAACTTACCAGTGGCTTATTTTCTAAACCTAAGCGAGAATAAGAAAATGCAAAAACAGGTCAATTTTCATATCGAGGGGGACGTTTTTTTTACGTGTAAACCACATTTGTAAAATCATCCCTCTAACTCCTAGCGGCTACACTTGAATTTTTTTAAATGGCAGTACCCTACTTGTGATACATTAAATACAATTAAATAACAAGTACATCACTAAATTTCTTATCAAATTTCCTACCAAATGATGTTTCACAAGTAGGGTAGTGCCATTAAAAAAAATTTAAGGGTAGCCGCTAGGGGTTAGAGGGATGATTTTACAAATGTGGTTTACACGTAAAAAAACGTCCCCCTCGATATAAAAATTGACCTGTTTTTGCATTTTCTTATTCTCGCTTAGGTTTAGAAAATAAGCCACTGGTAAGTTTTGAAAAACTCACCCTGTATGTATACAGAGTGCCCAGAGTTTAACCCTATCGATTTTACGCTCGATTTTACGGGTAGGTAGACCATAAAAAAAGTGACTTGATCATAAAAACATGCCTCGCAAACGCTTAATAACTGAGATACAGCTCTTCAAAAGTTGACTTATTCACTGGTTTTTATAAATAAATAATAAACGGGTTGAGATATTTGGCTGTAATTTGCCAGAGATTTGTTTTGAGTGATTTTCTACTCATAATTAGAATTTCAAATTCAACCAGCAGTTCCAAAGTTGGGAGCCTCTCTGAGGGGTCATAACAAAAAGTCGAATTTCTAAAAAAATATGATCGTCAGCTGCATTTTTGATGCTGTATCAAACCTTAAAATTGATAGGGTTAAAGTCGGAACACCCTGTATAGCACATCTATCAAGACGTTAGCATAAAGTTAGCATGGTATCATTCGTACCAACAAACACATTTTTTTCATAGCGTACTCCAATGGAAAAAAAACCGTGGAACTGACAATATACATATATTCAGTTTTCAGTCACTCTACAGGGTGAGTCATGAACTACTTGAATCGGATTTTGACGCTTGCCGATATCCGAAAAACAGTGCCCAATTGCCGGCGAAATTTTACGCGTCTGACATTAACGTTTTTCTCGGTTTACTGAGGGCATATAGGTGACGCCTTCCCTTCCATCTGCTCTACAAATTGCATCTTATTCGGTCAAATATTTACAAAGATAAAAAATTACGTAAATTGTTACAGGCACGCCACTTAATTCTTCGGAAAATGTAAAGTCGAGAAGGATAAATTTTCCCCACTTTATTCTGATAGGCTATTTCGTTTGGGCAGGCACGCATGCGTAAGGGCGCTAAAATTCAAACATCGTACACCTGTCAATGTAAATGGCAACGCTGGATACTCTGTCTGGCTCCCTGGGCCCCCATTTTCGTGAATCAGTCGGGGATGATCACATCACATCCGAACTGTGATTGGTTGAAACGCATGTTTCTGGTGATATGAATGGCTAGGTGATGTGATCATCCCGTTCTCCGATTCACGAAAATAACGCCCATGATTAGCTACTGGTTCCTGGCTGTCATTGTCATTAGTGTCAATGACTCATTGCGCATTTAACGTTCTTCACGACTCGTGGTGTTTTGGTGTTTTCAAGCTCTTTTGTTGTTTCCGTTGTTGCTGTTATTGTTAGAAATGACCAAAGAAATGACATATGTGATGTCACAATTGACAGTTGACAGCGATTTTTTTTTCGTTTCGAACGCTGTTGCCATTTTCGTTCCGCATGCAGCTCCATAAATGATCATTGAACCTAATTCCAATGAAACATTTCCTTTCGATACCGAACTGGTAAGGGCTGTCTGATTTCTACATGATTCGAGTGGGCTGCGATTCAGGGCGCGATCGGCCGATGGCAACCAGAAACACAGCCCACTCGAATCATGTAGAAATCAGACAGCCTATATCTAACATTCAACTAAATTATTTGTGGAAACTTTAGGTAAACTAAATTAGTTTCTAGTGCCGCTGCTTCTTTTGTACAAGATGATCCACCGAAACTCCTCCCCCCCCCCTCCGTTAGAATTTTACTCGTTGGAATAAATTGGCAGAGAAAAAAAATTCGTATCAATTTTTCCGTAGAATTCAAAGGGCACCAAAAGTTTCTATATCTTGCAGTATAGAGTGTTTCAAGAAAATTTTCACTAGAGGGACATGAGCCCCGTAATGCGTTTGGCAACGTCGAGCCAACCTCCTGGAAGGGGCTGTAACCCTCCAAAAATACTGAAATTAGCATTATGTTGAAAAATTTGCATCGAATCGAAAAAAAATAATAGCATCGCTGTAAAGACAATTGAATCAGCTTTAAAATGATGTATTACTCAACCCCAATTGTCATTTAAAATTTTCAAAGGGGCTGCACCCTGACTACGGGGGTGAAATTTCACTGTTGAATTAACAGCAGTTGAACGTCTCCCTTGAAAACAAAGTTGACTGGTCCGGGCTTATTTCGAAAAAATGAGGGCAAATGCCCAAAAATCTATCTGTTTCGTATTCGTTGAGCCACCCTGTATGTAGATTTACGACTTGAAGTTTAATTACTACTCAATAACTCAATATAATTAAATTGTAGAAACTGATGGTGCCAGAAATAGCTCCGGTTCTGCAACAGAAGCAAAGCCTGACCAAAAGCGAAAGCGCCAGCGAAGTAACCGGAAACGTTCCGATCGGAACGTCGTGCAAGAAATCCGGATGCCTGGTCGTTTACACCGGCGACGAGACGACGACGCCGATCTGCTTGTACCACCCCGGCGTGCCGATATTCCACGAAGGGATGAAGTACTGGTCGTGCTGCACCAAGAGGACCACCGATTTCAACGCTTTTCTGGAGCAAAAAGGTTGCAAAACAAACGACGAAGGACACGTTTGGACGGAAGTATGACGCCCTGTTGTGATTCAAAACGCATCCCCTGTGGTCCTGACGAAACCTATTTTGTTTCAGACCAAAAGCGCAGACGTGCCGTGCCGCTGGGATCACCATCAGACGGGTTCGCACGTCGTGATCGCCGTTTATGCCAAGCAGTACTGCGCCGAGTCTAGCAAAGTCGAATTGAACCCCGTCCGGTTGAAGGTCACCCTGGTTTTCGCCGAAGATTCCAAAAAGCCGTTCGAACTAGATTTGGAATTGCAAGGGGTAATGATTTTTGATTTTTTTTCTGAAAAAACTGACCCTTTAAAGTCTTAGTCATAACGGTAAAGTCCCCTCCGATCCCGCGTAAACTCTCCATCACTTTTCCAGGGCTTTTATTCCACGGGTATTTTTTGTGCCCATCCATAAAACACAGCGTCAGCATGGGGTGGTCGGAATTTCGTCCCAGTTATGTAATCAAAAAAACTTTGCTTCACATGACGCAGACTCATGTTCGATTCTCATTATTAGGAAAACACTTTGTGCGGTCGTTTCAAAAGTTATAAATTTCCGGAAATATTTCCGGACATTGGAGGTAATTTTTAATAAATCCATAAAAAGTAGCCTTACATGGTTGTTTGTGTCGTGATCGTGAACTTCAAAACGGTTCTATTTGCAGAATGAACCGTTCGAAGAATCAGGACGAAAAGTTCCGTGCTGTTCCCTTTTCTTGACTGCTTTCGTATAGAACTACAATATAATGTCATGCTCTGTGAAAGAAAATAATGGTAATAATATTTTCCTGCCATCAGTGCCTGTGGCTACTTTGGGCTCTTCCTTTGCGTATAAAAAGGGTGGCAAAGGGTCGGCGATCTCTACCATGTCACGCATAGCGTAGCCGCTCTGCTACAGTCTACGGTGCTTTAGTGTTTTATTCATACATATGTCAATTCACTTAGGTATCCAAAAGGGCAAAGAGGCAGGGAAAAAGAGGTTTTTATCCCTTGTCTGAACTTCTTCAATTTTGTTTTTGTCTTCGAGGACGGTGTTTATGGGCGGCGTCGGTCGAGACATTTTTTCTGTGAAAGCAAAGGGATAAGAAACACGATGGTTTTTGTCTCGTGTCTTAACTTCTCCGATTCTGTTGTTTTCTCATCGGGGACGACATGTGGGGGCGGCGTCGGTTGAGACATTTCTTTAGCGGAGCATCGAACCTCAGTCTGCTGCTTTTTCGACTACACCATTGCGGCAAATTTTCGACCGCCCCATAGGCTGTGTTTCATGGATAGGCACGAAAAATAATGGTGTAAGGAAAAGCTTTGGAAAACGGAGGAGCTCACACGGAATCGGAGGGGACTTTTGATATGTTACCGGCTCTTAGCTTCAGTGTTACAATGTTGATAGAGAAATTTGATTGTCTTCTGTTGTTTCCAGATAGTAGATGTGGAAGCTAGCCAAGTTGCGATGTACGGTACTAAAGTGGAAGTCAAACTGAAAAAGGCCGAGCCGGGTAGCTGGCCAAAGGTCGGAACAGTTATGACCAAGCAACAGACGGAGAAAGCGAAAGACGTAACGAAAGAAATCGTAGCGCAAGTAGAAGGTGTCGATTTGGATGATCTTTAATGTATCAAAATCGAAAATACAAAATACATGGTAAGGTCCCTGCTGATATATCTAATATAACTTTGTGACGTCGTAAAGTATGACTCTACTGCCGGATCCTTCACGATGAGCTCCACATGTTAAGTTTTGTTAGGTATATCCATGGTGAACTTACTACTGCCACTAGTACATATTTTTACGTTTTGTATGTAGTATTCCTACACTTATCATCAATTTCACAGTTTTTTCTTTAGACAAATCTATGAAAATTGACATTGGTGTTGGAAGTAGTGCGTTTGGCAAGCGAAATTGAGTTGTAGCCCAGTTTGTGAACGTTTGATGATGGGCTGCCAAGTTGAACTCTGTTTGACTCACCAAACGCATGATTTCCGATACAAATGTCAAATGTCAAATGTCAATTTCCATAGCTTACTCTAATGGAAAAGCTGTGAAGTTCATTTAGACAGATTGATTGTTTTTACAAAACAGCAGGTATTTTAAAAAGAATTGCGTTTTATTTGTACAGTGTTTACAATGTAGATTTTTAAATGTACTGAAGGAGCTTTTATGTTTGATATAAATCCTTGAATGCGCCTTTTGTAAGGACTATTTTTCAAATAAATGAGATTATCGTCGATAATGCTTCTTTCATTATTGTAGTGATTAATCAGGTTTTGTGGACAATAAGACAGCAGTCACACTGGAGCCACTGCCACCAAGCAAAACAATCGGCTATGGTCTCGCTGAGCCACTGCTGACCACCGTTTCCCCCTTCTGAATTTGACATCAATTGTCACTTCTTATGTTGCCAACCTTATAGCGCTACGCTCATGACACTAGTGCCGTGTTTGCTCTGTCTGTGTGAATATCACACAGCACACACCCAGAGAGAATAGCCTTATTCGCGATTTCAGAAGCGCCCTCTGCCGGCTTAAATAGCTAGTTCTAGTGAGAGAGAAAACTTGAGAACTCCTATGAACGTGACACGGGTGCATACAGGGTACTCCCGTGACCTTGCATAATATTTCGGGAGGTGATTCTCTCAAAAAAAGAGTCGAGAAAAATTTTTTTTTTCAATTACAACCCATCAAAGGTGCAAAGGGCAACAATGTTTTCAATTATTTGCTCAAGAATTGTCAAAGGTAAAAGCTTCAAATTTGATGTTTTCGATAGATCCGTTCAATCCAAAACTTTTATTCATCTTGTATTTTTTTCGTAGAATGCACCGTTCTGAAGCAAAAGTGAAAAAACACGAACGTGTCATGAATAATTTTCAACATAATCCCAATCCCCACTAATTTCGCTGCCACTGGCTAGATTTGTTTCAAACTTTCATGTACATTTGCACTGTTGAGGAACTTCTCTACACCAAATTGGAAGTTCCTACCCTTGACGGTTTTTCAGAAAATAATTAAAAACTTTGTTTTACTTCGTACCTTTGAAGGGCTGTAACTCCCTTAGAAAGCACTTTTCGAAAAAATGTCACTCTTACTTTTCGACTTATTTTCTTGAGTGGAATCACTTCCCAATGTATTATGTAGAATCACTGAAACACCCTGTATAAGTTTCGCGGCTTTTTTCATCAGAGTAAGCTATGGAAAAAAAATGTTGTGTTGGTGCGAATGGCACCATGGTAACTTGATGCTAGCGTCTCGATAGATATTCTATGTGTAATGTGACGTGGCTCTTCGCGCTAATCCTGTTGAGTGGTAGTGACCACTAGACTACTGAAAAAAAAAAATGTTAAGTGCGGCAGTAGTAAAGAAAATGGAATGGAAATGCCCATTCCCAGAGGCCAGATGTTTGGATTCTCATCACTGAGTGAGTGTGCTAAAACAGCAAACAGATACGGAGTAAGATATATACGGGAAATGGACACAATACACTCACGCGCGTGTCTTGTCTCGATTATCGTATAAACCAATTGACAAATGTCACATTATACGTAGCACAATCATGTAGACAGCTACAACTAGCTGCTGAGACATTAGCATCAAGTCAACATCGTACCAACACAACACATTTTTTCCATAGCCCACTCCAAGAAAAAACCGTGAAATTGATTATAGTTTTGTACAAAATATGCTTGTGGTTCCTTATGTTCGTGGCACAATTTGCTGATACTGCCTGGCCTCTCAGAGATTCCAATTCTCATACAAGTTGACCAAACAGAACCTTACATCCCACGCACTGACGCAAATGCCCTTACCCTTGGTGCCGTTCTTCTTCAGGGGAAGTGCCATTCAGAGCAACTTGTCAAATTCGTCGGTCGACTTCTGATCAGCATGGAGAGGAACTACTTCATTACAGACAAAGCTCTTGCAGTAGTGTGGACAGCTGACAAATTTCGAACGTACCTAAAAGGCCGAAGACCTCGCTACAAAATGGGTGGTGCTACTGGCATTGAAGAGTGCTACCGCTGTAAAGTGCCAAAGTCCTGAATAGGGAAGTTTTCGTTAGAAATGGGACTTCACGCAAGATAGTTACAGACAATGGCGCTCAGTTCGTGTGCGACATGATGCAAAAAGTGCTATTTCGGGCGACAGTGTCATAAAGGGGACCTAAAGCCGCACATTTTACAGTTACGATTCCACTACCATTTCCTTACTTAAGCAATTTTGAGTCGATGTAGGTACGGAAGAACGCGATTTACTTACGTTAACTATTCCACTTTCGCACTGAACACCTTCCAGTTTCCTTACTCGTCGCCACTTGTCAAACGTTGACAACTGTGAATGAAACGTCAGTGGGCGATGTTCAAGTACGAAAATAGAATAGTTAAGGTGAGTAAATCGCATTCTTCCATTTACATCGACTCAAAATTGCATAAGGAAGAGAATGGTGGTAGAATCGTTACTGTAAAGTGTGCGGCTTTGGGTCCCCTTCATGACACGGTCACCGCTATTTCGATTAAATATCTCGGCCTTCTACATTCCACTGTACCAGGCTGAGAGCAACCTATTCAAGAAAAACCACCGAGATGTGAGGACCCAGCTCGCCATTCTGGACAAGAAAATCACACAGATTAGGATCTTCACGTCCCCAGCTGTCGATTTGCTGTGAACTCAACGAGATGTTCTCGTCTACAGATCATATACAGGACGCTCCCGGATACTTGCCCCTCAGAAGGTCATAGACAACAAAAGCTGAATACTCGTACAGCAAAGCACCTTTCATGTCAAGAAGCTGCCACTGAGCTGCAAGAGGCGAATGAGACCCTCTCAACCGGTTGAGGGACCAAAAGATTCGTTTGCAGACAGTTTTAAAGAATAATTGTTGAGGTTTGTGACTCACTAATGTAATATTTTCCCTCTGTTTTTTGTTTTGTTTATGTGTACGTTGGGTCGCCTGACTAGGTATACACCGACGTTGAAGGAAACTTCGTAGCGTTTGCCGATGGAAGATGACGCGAGGCACGCACGCCCGCGGACAGGAGAAAGACAGCTGTTTTGACGGGGACACGTCGATGGTTGTGTGCTCCGGTGTGCTTCATTGTTCTACCGATTCCAGGTAGGTTTTCACTTGGTATTTTATAGGATTTTTGGCTTCCATCCACCCACCAAATCATGCATGGTATTGTGATACACATTTCATTCCCACATTTATTGTACTCTACTTAGCGTGAAATTTTGGTCGAGTCCTTGGCACTCTGTTCTTAACGGGCTTGCATAACTCGCCATTTTCTAGTAGGTATATGTGCACTTTGTGCACTTATAACGTTGCCCCGGAGTTGCACTGTTGTATGTGTATTTCGAGGCTATATGTTTCTTGTTTCTTATGCTGTTGCATACAAGGTTGCATTTCTGTTGAGTTGACCAGCACTGATGTATTACAAAAATGTCACCTCAGGTGTTGACATTATTTAATTACCACAAAAACGATTATTCATTCTCATTTAATCTCGTGACAGCCGAAAAACCCAAAACTGCAAGTGGAGCATGAGCAGTGTAATTCTAGACCAGCGGTAAGTCTTCAAGGCTCATTGTGCACGTATACAAGCTATGTAAAAAGAAAGGCAACAAGAAGATACTCATCCACGCCTAAGCAGCCGATAAGGAGACAACATTAGCTCTTATGATTCATTTACATTTCATTGTCGGGTTATACATGAAAGTAGGGGAAGGAAGAGGGACTTGCGCGCTTCTCCGTGTCCGGAAGGGGGGCTCCACCTGTTTATATAAATCTGCCTTGTCGAGTTCACTAATCTTTTTTTATTTGGGGGAGAGGGGAAAATCATGTTATCTTGTTTTCCATAATTTTTTCAACGTGTTTTCTTGCTGTTCCTACTCAGTTTCTGATTCCCTTTTGCCGCCGCTCCAGGCTCGGGTTTGTTTTGTGTTCCACTACCCTGTTTTGACGGGAATATTTACAAACATGGTCGGAATTATCGCGGAATCACCTCACCAGTAAGTTCGTATGTTGAATGCTGCGACTCGTATGGAGTATGAAAGTGGTGTAAGTGTCCAATGATAGTGGTTGCCAGTCTCTCTCTTTACGCGATAATACCGACAATCGGCCTGATTCTATAAGGGAATGGTTATGGTAATCTTACTATCAAATTGCTGTGGCGACAGCCAATAGGAAGGCCAATTGCCCTAGCAATTTCATCGTAAGCACGGTGATTACCATAATCATTCCTTCATAGAATCGGGCCGAATGTCCGTTTACAAGCTCAACTTAAATTTGTAAATGTCACTTACCTTGTATTCAACGAAAGCTCACTTCTTTTTTTTCTTTTGCCCCGTGCTGGTCGGTACGGTGGGCGGTTCTGTCGGCATTCTCACCGGCAAACACCTGAGTGGGTTGTTCCCTGTCAACCACAATAAAACGATATTTAAATACCAAGTTGCAATGTGTATGCTCTATTAATAGCGGTGTAAAATGGCAAGTCTGGTCCCTATCGGAACTTCTCATTGTTGAACGTTTGAATGGTTTATTAAAGGACAATGTAATGATAACAAGGGCAGCATTGATTTCTTTATTCATCTCGAGTACTACTACGGTAGAGCAGACCAAGCAAATAGTGGTCTTAGTCGTGAATCAATTGTGCGCTATTTTTGCTGCCGAGTGTACTCACAGAGAGTCAATAGGTGCTTTCCTTTTACCACAAAGCTCACTGATCTGATCTAAGTTAGAGAGAGAAAGAGCGAGAAATCATATGCGCGAAAGTGAGATACTTACCACTAACAACTTAGGTCAGAATACTTAGTTCAGGTTGTAAAAGGAAAGCACCTAATATACCTCTACCTATCTGATACAAATCAAAAAGCGAGCAAAAGTCAAGCCAATAAGATAAATAAACTTTATTGTGTCAAATATCAATAGCCCGCGCGGATGTTTACATGTTCTCAAACATTTCGACCCTCCTCACGGTATTCCCTCTGCGAATGTCCGACAGCGTCTTGTACTTGTCCCTGCCGTCCCGCAGGTTTATCCGGTGGATCCTGTCCAGTTCTGTGTCCATTTCCTGATTCCTGGATTCGTCGAGCTTCTCTTTCAGAATCTAAAAACATTCCACTCATCACCACACCGTGTGCGCAATCTCCCCCGTTACATTTTCATCATAACGCATTACTGACGCGATACTTGGCTCTTGAGACGTTCCAGAAACTCAACCAAGGCCAGCAACAGTCCTACATTATCGAAATTTGTACATGCTTTCACAATAGAACAATAGAAAAGCTCTTGTTTTACCTTCAGTTGCTCGCGAAGCTGGTCGTTGACTTGCGCCAGCTCGGGCAGTTCGTCGCTGGTGCCCTCCGGCATGGCTTCCAGCTCTTTCTCGTTCAGTTTTTCCTCGCGCTCCCTGGCCAGCGCCTCCTGCAGTTCCTTCTGACGCTGCTCCTCGGCGATCCTCGCTTGGCGTTCTTCCTCTTCGTGCTTTTTGGTTTCGATCTCGTCCTGGAGCCGCTTGGTTTCGGCGTCTTTGCGGGCGACCTCGTCGTGGATGCGCTGCACCTCCAGCTGTTTGGCGCGGATCTCTTCTTCGAGGCGCTGCCGCTCCTCGGCTTCCAGGTGTTTGCTGCGCTCCAAGTTCTCCATCATCTCCCTCAGCTCTCGCTGTTGGTTTTCCAGCTCGGCCTTGGCCCTCTGCAGGTCTTCCAGCTGCTCGCGCAGCCTGGCTATGGTGTCCTGGGCTTCCTGCAGGCTGTTCTGGTGCCGTTCCATTTCCTCCTGCATGTTGCGGATGAGGGTCTTGTATTCGGCCTCGCGCTTTTCTACTTCCTCTCTGGCCGCGCGCTCGCTGTTCAGCTTGTCCCTGTGTGTTGAAATCTCGGTTAAAACACCAGTGTGGGAAAATATCTAAACTACTCGTTAACGTAAATTTCTATTACTTTTGAAGCTGTCTCTGTCTCTTCAGCTCCCTGGCCTTCTCCTTCATCCTGGTGATTTCCGGCGCTTCCGGTTTCCTCCTCTTCACATACAGAGCATGATTCCCGATGCCCAAGTTTAAAATGTACTTGGATGTGCGAGGATCGGTGGTGAAGAATATGAAATCTTGGGACAGCTTGCCCACGGGTTTGATGGTGAATTTGCGGTCTTTAAATTTCAAATTCTTGATTTCCGACCACGGGAAAGCGATCTGCGGGTTCAGTCTGAAAAAAACACATTTCTTCAAAGCTAATCCTGTAATAGTACATTACGTAACAAGTACGGAAAGTGATACATTACGCATGAGTGTGTAAGTTAATGCACGAGGCGCAGCCGAGTGCAGAAATCACACGAATGAAAGTAAGACACTTTACGGCGAGTTACGTACACTATTTTCCCTACGACCGCCGACCGGGAGAAAATTACATTCGAATTAAGACGTTATTTTCGTGTTTTTCTGTAAACATGGATTTTATAAAAACCAGTGGATAAATAATAATTATAAAAATAAGGATGATTTCAAATGGATTTATAAAGAAAATGTGTATGTGTTTCAAATTTTCAAAAATTTCATTTTTTCACAATTTTTAATTTTTTCTCGAAAAACACCGCTTTTCTGACCACTCAGATTCAACAATACTAATTTTTTTTCATATATTTCAATTTTTTCTCGAAAAACACCGCTATTTTCTGACTAAGCCTTCCTGTGGCTGTTGTTATGCTTAGCATATCACAAGCGAGCGGTACACCGAATTATCGCGAAAAATCAAGAATCCCATCAAGAACCAGTATTTCAAATTTAGATTGCTTTTAAAATATAAAAAATGATCTTTTTCATAAAAAAAATCGGGGAATTGCAGGTTTTGAACTCGCGCCCTCTGGACACACGCGTCGCGCCTGTTGCAGCAGGAAGGGTTGGAGGTGGCGTCTTTCACCATCAAGCTATCAAGGTATATTTGTCAGCCGGTCAAAACCGTCATTAATAAAGGACACGAACAATTTCTTTTATCTTTTGAAGAGCAATAGCGGCCTAAGGGCCCGGCTGGCCAGGCTACCAGCCGGGAAAGGTACGTTTTGGTCATCAGCAGGTTTATGGGACTTCATTTATCAACAACGCCTCCTTGTGAGAAAATTGAAAATCCAGTAATGAAATCAGTGACATTTCAACCGTCATTTTGACATTTTAGTATGTTAACTTGATTCAAAGTATTTGGGTGTATTGGATGGGGCTGGTGCAGCCCAAGATTTCTAAATGGAACCCTATTTAATCGTTTGTGGTCACATTTGCGTTGCTACCAAAGAATTATTTTGCTTTATAAGTGCAGGTGAGAATTTCATTCGTAACTTTACAATTATCACTGTTGTTGAAAGGAAATTATGTAGGATTTTTATTTTTATACATCTCACCGCTAGGGTTAGGCCTTCCATAAGGTTATATAAGAATGTCAAACCCATACTAGAGAGTTATTGCAGATCAAATAAGGGCAAGCAGTATTAAAGGTGGATTTATGCTCGCGAAAAATAAGAATGAGAATAAAAATAAAAATAACGATAAGAATAAAAATAAGGAAAATAAGCACGAGAACTGCCCATTTATACTCCAGAAATAAAAATAAGAATAAGAAATAGTTTGAAACATTGCTCCCAGGTGTCACTCGAAGCATTAAAATGACAACCGTCAAAATTTTCAGTTACAGGTTTTAGCTTTATGCTGTTGTTCTTGTGGTTGTTTTCCTACTTGTTTTGTTTAGTGTTATACAGTATTACTAATCTGTAGATAATACTTGAATAGGTAGGTATAAAAATGAATTTTTTACATCGCATTATTTCAACTTAATATCATGTGTAGTGTAGGTATCTACTTTTCAATCTAAATTATTGCAGTAACAGACAAAACCACTTGTGAGGATAACTGGTAGATGGCGCCACATTTGGACCGCCGTTACGAAGCAACCCCTTCATTTTTTTTTAATTGCAGTAATTTTTTTAATTTTTGATGTTGAAATTACTCTTTTATTCCCTTTAATTGTTACATTAATTAAAAATTGTGAATAATTTAAATGAATTTTTATTTAGAAATTGGATTTGAAAGTAATTAATTAAATTTATTGTTAATGATTTTAGCTCTAAAATATGTATATAGTGGAAATTTCTCGCCTACCCAAAAACAGGCGGTTTCAGGCAACTTTTGCTACATCGGTGTACTGCGGATTGCATGAAAGCAACCCCCATCGTCATCGGCAAAGCTCGACTGCGTTCGTCACTCGTTCGGCTTATCTTCGAGCAGAAGTTGAAAATATTCAACTTGTTATTTTTAAGGTGAGTTCAGTCAGCTTATTTAGCCGCAAGTTTTAATTTCAGTCGCAAGCGCAGCGACGCCCATTGGCTCTTATGAACCCAGCCTCCTTAGAACAGCCAATAAGCAATGCAGCGCTTACGACTAAAATTAAAACTTGCGGCTAAATAAAGATGCGTTCAGTCAGTTTAAGGTGCGTTCAGTCAGCTTATTTAGTCGCTGTTTTAGTTTTAGTCGTTGTCGTAACAGAGAAGAGCGTTCATACAGCAAGATTTAGTCGTAAGAATTGACCAATAGGAGCTCGAATGATACTGCGCGAACCTTCATCTTCATACGGTCCGTGTTCATAATGGGTAGTATTAATATAAAAACTCGTAAAAAAATAAGCATAAATAAGTATTTGCTTACATTTATGAGGAGTACAACTCCTCTGAAATCGAAGCAAATGCTTATGCTATTTTTTTATTGATACATACAACCCATTACCATCACCATCCATGCTCATACCTTATACCGGTAATTACGCAACCTGCAAGTCGGCATCATACGACAAAGTTCGGAATTCTTACGACTAAAATTTAAACTAAAACTCTGTATGAACGCCGCGCATATGACGCGTGCTTTCTACTTTCAAATTTACGACACCGACTACGACTAATACTAAAACCAAGCTGACTGAACCCACCTTTATTTAGCCGCAAGTTTTAATTTTAGTCGTAAGCGCAGCATCGCTTATTGGCTGATCTGAGGAGGCTGGTTCATGACAGCCAATGAGCATCGTTGCGCTTACGACTAAAATTTACTACGTTTCCATGGAGAATTGAAATCGATTTGAAAACGGTATCGGGATTGAAAACTGCATGTAAACGCTTGCAACATCGTATTCAAATCGATTTGAGTCTCAAGGTCGATTCGGCAAATTCTGGGATCGTATCGGGATCGGATTGAAATAATACTCATGGAAACCCAATTGGATTGGATCGAAACATCAACAAACAGAAACTGATACATAGCAATGAGTAAAACCGCTGTTCTGGTCGCATCGAGGGTCGCATTCATACTTGCACCTGTTGTCTGCACTTCTGCCTTCTGCACACTTGCAGTTTGCAGAGTACTTGCACTTTCTTTGATACGTTAAGTTGGGATAGTTTTAGGTTAGGGTCAAACTTACATGACAGATATGTAAACAGAATTCAAATCGATTTGAATACCGAGTTCGAACCACTCATGTGAACACTTCCGTATTCAATCCCGATACCGTTTTCAAATCGATTTCAATTCTCCATGGAAACGTAGTAATTAAAACTTGCGGCTAAATAAGCTGACTGAACGCACCTTAAGCTGACTGAACGCACCTTTATTCTTAAATTTCTTGGGCAGTAGCGGCGATAAGTATTTGTTGGGAGGGGCTAGGATCTCGTCATTAACGGAAGGAAACACAAGCCACGGAAGGCTTTAAAACACATTGTAGTATATTATTCTACATAAGTTACCCGCGTAACTTGATCAATCAATAACATTGAGGATGATTTGTGCAGAATTTAGGAAACATTTCGCCCTCAAAGACTCTTTTACGCCGCCACTGTTGCCATCTCTGCGCATCTTCAATACGCAACAGTGAATGGAGAGTTGGAATTTCTTATCCTTATTGTTATTTCTTATTTTGGTGTATAAATGCTTCCATCTGAAAGCTCATTTTCAACATTTTCTTATTTTTATTCCTATTGTTATTTTTATTTTTATTCTTATTTTCTGCGAGTATAAATCCACCTTAAAAGCGGTACTATTTTGACAGCTACGCTTGCGCAAATTGATGCGACGTTAAATTTCCCTTATTAAGGATAGTGCCTGCCTTTATTTGTGCACTCTTTAGGTCGACCTTATTTATACTTTATTTTGACAAGTCCCAAAAATGGCCCTGTACTTAGTGTATTGTTGGTTGCCTATATTCCTCCAATTTTGAGCAAACTACCCTTACGTGATTGAATAGGAGGCTAATTTTTTGCAGATAGACTCCACAGGCCTTGCAGTACACGTGTGCAAAAAATCAGGGCCGTCAGAGGGGTCCTTGTGTTCCGCATGCAATTTGCATACGCTTAGTGACACCCGTTAGAGGGTATAAGTAGAGGGAGTAAGAAATTTGCAATCTGCAATAACTCTAATTCTGCAACAAAAAATAAGGTGAGCAGTATTTTAATAACGCCTCCTTAATAGTGCCGTGCAGTAAAATGCCAGTCTGCAATAACTCTCTACTATCGGTTGAGAGGACATGACTGAGGCCAGTCCTGTAGGTGCGAATTATTGTTGATTTGCTTGTGAATAATAGTTAGGGTGGTATTGAAAGCCGGTTTTTCGAAATTGTGATTAAATCGTTTGAATTCGTATTGTTTCGTGGTCCGAATGAACTGTGCGTTATAATAACGCACGGCTCATAACGCACAGGTTGGGTAGGTTGACGTAATTGACAACTTTCGGGCCTACTATAGCGTGTGAAAGGGGTCACTTTCGTAGGTGGTCGTAGGAAAATTATATTACAGTTTAAACTTTGGGAGGTACGAAGTTTCCGGGGGAAAAAAACCAAGCCAAGGCACCTGATGAAGGTAAATCAATGATGATAATGTGTAACCCACGAGTTTCAAAGTGAATGATAAGTTGAAAAACCATTGAAAAAAACATTATAAACTTGATATTATACAGAGTGTCTAAAAACTCGCGGCAACGGAGTTCAGGGCAGTTTACGGGAACTATTGAAAAGTGCCCGGAAAATTAACAAGTGAGTATGCCTTCACGTGCGTGAGTCTCAGTAGCGCATTTTCTCAAAGAGGCATATTGTGAACGTAAAGAAATTTGGTTGAAGGAGAAACACCATTCCTTGCCCACTTTCTTCACTCGAAACTCATTGTGATATTGTGTTATCAGAATGGGGTACTTGCCAATGAAATAGATTTGAATGAAAATTCTTTTACTCATCAATATATTTTTTTGTTTGAGGGCGGGAGCTGGGAGCGGCGACTAATCAACAGTAGTCTATTCTTTCCCATTTTTAGTCGGCTATCCATATAGCGACAGAATTGGATCGCTATGTCTTCGGGTTCATGTTTTCCATTTATCTCTTACTTTGAGGGCAGCGTGTGGGGGTGGCAGCATTCTGCAAAGTAACTGTTGCACAGTTTGAGTTGAGAGTTTCTGAATGTTTAAGGAAATATGACAATCAATGAAATTGTAAAAGTTGCATTTTTTTGTTTGGGGGCGGGAGCTGGAGGCGGCGACTAATCAAAAGTGGCCTATCTCTTCCCATTTTTAATCAGCTATCTATATAGCGGAACAATTTAATCGCTATGTCTTCAGGGTTATGTTTTACATTCATCTCTTACTTTGGGGGCGGCGTGTGGGAGCAGCAGAGTTTGGCAACGAAATTCTTCCACAGTTTGAGTTGGGAGTTTCTGAATGTTTGAGGTAACATTAGAATGTAATTCAGTGGAAATTATTGAAAGTTGCACTTTTTCTCTTTTGGGGGTGGAAGTTGGAGGCGGCGCCATGTCAAAGGTAGCCTATTCTTTCCCATTTTCAGTTAGCTATCCATATAGCGAAAGAATTAGATCGTTATGTCTTCGGGTTTATGTTTTTCATTCATCTCTCACTTTGAGGGCAGCGTGTGGGGGCCGCAGCATTCGGCAAAGTAACTGTTGCACAGTTTGAGTTGGGAGTTTCTAAATGTGAGGGAAATATGACAATCAGTGAAAATTGTGAAAGTTGCATGTTTTGTTTGTTTGGAGGCGGCAGCTGGAGGCGGCGGCTAATTAAAAGTGGCCTATATTTCTCCAATTTCAGTCAGCTATCAATATAGTGAAAGAATTAGATCGCTATGTCTTCAGGTTCATGTTTTACATTCATCTCTCACTTTGGGGGCGGCGTGTGGGAGCGGCAGAGTTTGGCAAAGAAATTCTTGCACAGTTTGAGTCAAGAGTTTCTAAATGTTCGAGGTAACAGTATCAGCTAAATCAGTGAAAATTGTTGAAAGTTGCACTTTTTTTCTTTTGGGGGCGGAAGCTGGAGGCGGCGCCATATCAAAAGTAGCCTATCCTTTTCCATTTTTAGTCATGTATTCATATAGCGAAAAACTTGGATCACTTTGTCTTTGGGTTCATGTTTTTCATTTATCTCTTACTTTGGGGGCGGCGTGTGGGAGCGGCAGCGTTCGGCTGAGCAAATGTTGCACAATTTGAGTTGGCAGTTCCTAAATGTTTAAGGGAACATCTCAATCAGTAACATTTGTGAAAGTTGCACTTTTTATTATTTGGGGGCGGAATCTGGGGGCGGCGACTAACCAAAAGTAGCCTATCCTTTCTCATTTTCAGTCAGCTATTTATATACCGAAAGAATCAGATCGCTATGTCTTCAGGTTTATGTTTTTCATTTTATTGCACTTTTTTATCGTTTGGGGGCGGAATCTGGGGGCGGCGACTAACCAAAAGTAGCCTATCCTTTCCCATTTTTAGTCAGCTATTCATATACCGAAAGAATCATATCGCTATGTCTTCGGGTTTATGTTTTTCATTTTAAAGTGATTGGGGGCGGTTTTTAGCAGTTTTTTCAAGTCGGCGGCGCATATTAATGACGGAATGTTTCTTGGCTTACGTTTATAAGTGGCAACTATGTATTATTCAAAAAATGAGAACACCAGAGCATCAGGTCTGGTAGAAAGTGCAATATTATGTTATTTCAAGTTTATCGGGGGCGGTTTTCTCTATGTTGGCGGCGCAATATAGACATCCAATATAGCCTAGCCCTCCTTTGGGAGTGACAGCTATGTAACAGCGAAAAAATTAGAAAGCTAGGTCGTCTAGTTTGGGACGAGTTCGAGGAACGGACGGACGGACGGACGGACGGACAAAGCGGTTGCAATAGCGATTTTCATCAAGATGGAAAATGCGCTAAAAACTCGCGGCAACGGAGTTCAGGGCAGTTTACAGGAACTATTGAAAAGTGCCCGAAAAATATAGGAACAAAATATGGTCCTTCTAGTTTAGTTATTCCAAAAAATTCCATTCAATATACAGGGTGAGATACATCAACAGAGATACATCCAATTTCTTCAAGTGAATGCCGTCCAAAAAAAAAAATTCTTGGCGCAAAATCGTGTGATCTTCTGTTCGGCTTTGGTTAGGGGACCAACCAAATGATTTTGAGGCATTTTTAAAGAAAGATCATTTTCGCGATTTTTGCTGTAGTCATTCGAATTCGGAAGATCTTTTTGCATATTCTTTGCTCTTGACGAGTTTATTCGGAAGCAGTTTTTGAAAGTATAGGTACCTCGATAGGTACCTAAGTGAACACCATCATACCTGTCGTCAGGTTTGTAAATGTTCAAGCCCAGCGCGTTGACCCCCAGAAGGAGCTCGGTGCCCTTACGGTTCTTGATGTCGAAGTAACTGACGCCGTACATTTCCAAATTCTGGACGAGCTTGAGGTACTCCATCATTGCGTCATCGTCGTCCAGGTTCTTGTGCTTTTTCCACATGTTGACGACGCTCTCTTCCCAGATGCCGTTGTCCATTTGATACTGCTTCAGGACCCTGGAAAAATTGCGAAGCTTATTAAGTAGGGCATCACTACGAAAGTCGAGTTTTTGATTGCAGTAAAAAGTTATTGTTTTTGAAGGTGAATCCGTAGTGTAGGATACCTGCCTTTGAGGTATAAGTTTTTGGTGTTTGATCTCCTTCTTTTCGTTCTCGGCACCGTCGTAGTAATCCCCGTACTTGGCCTGGAGGGCATACGAGGCCAGCAAGGCGCAAGTGTCCGCCGGACAGTAAATTTCGTCTTTAAAGATGGCATTGCGGACTTGGGCGAAAAACAGTTCGATCGTCGACCGTTCGATGAGTTCGTCCCCGACGTCTTCCGGATAGTACTTGACTTTGTAATTAAGTTTTTCGGCTACGTTTTTGAGCAATTTCAATGACTGCAATAAAAACATTATTAGGTATCGGATATCGGTACAAAATAACAATTGAATTTATCGGCGGTGATGATGCCGATGGATTAGGTACGTGAATCATATACATAGATAAAATACCTTCTTGGATCCGTCCACCCACACCTGCTCGTTGTTCGGCCCTCTGTACATCAATCCGAAATACCAGTTCTCCACCACCAGCAGATTTTTGGACATCAGATTGAAGATTTCGCGGGCGGTGGTTTTCGGCGGAGCGTCCAGCTCGCATTCCGAAATCGCCGAGCGCACGATCACCTTCATTTTCAGGTGGGACAGCAGCGACACAACTAACCGTGAAAATTTACTACGCAAGCACACGGGAAAACCTTATCGAAAAAAACATGTTTAGATTAGATAAAGCACGTAAAGGGTGCCGAAAAATATTCGTACCTACCTCTCCGTCTGTATGCGCGCGCTAAATTCCTTCGGTAATCCTGGTCGCGCTCTGATGTAGTTCAGATACGAGCGAGTTGCGAAACGAGGACCATAAAGTTTGAGTTTCCTTGAAGAGGCGCTTGGAGTTTCAACATTGCAGGTTTTCCGGCATTTTTGATCTGTTGGGAGCTGGCGGGGTCACGTGTGCGGCACGAGGTCGGATGGAAAACTTTGTGCGGGGTATTGGATTATGATATGCTTTAAATTTTGATGAGGAAAGCCGAAATTCTTTGTTCCATGATTTTTTTTGAGTTTTTTCTAGTCAGTTTGACACATGATTTGAAACATGACAACACATGAAACACGAATGATAGAAAAAAAATCTGTTGTGGGGCGACACAAAACTTTCCCGGCGGTATCCAGAGACGTCAGTAATGATTTTGATCGAAGTGTCCCTTCGGGAGGGGGAGGAATCTATTTGGAAATTGATGAAAAAATTCTATTGAGTTGAGCGTTTAGCAAGCATCCTGCATCCATTGTTAAGCGGGCAGAACAAATGACAGGTTAGGACCAAGGTGATGAAATACTTAATCCAAAGGCAGAATTAGGTAGTTCACTGTTGTATGATATCTCAAGAATGCAATGCTAGTCTCGTATTAAAATTTTTGTTTCTACTTTAGATATGATGATAAAATTACACAAACTTGATAAGGACTTTTACTGCATCGCATCTTTGTGTCAAATTTCAACCCTATATCTTCAATTTAGAGCTTGGGTAGACAAGCCGAGCGACGGCATTCTGCAACTATTGTTGGACAGTTGTTGTTGGCAGAACAGTTCAATTTGCACGATCACATATCAAATGATTGTGAAACTAAAGAAAAATCGACCAAGTCCAGCGACCATCCAGGAAAAATAACTTGGATACACACATCACAATAAAGCACTGCGGTTCAAGGTTCAATAAGGCGCTGTAAAACCTCATCCATCAGAACATTTAGTTCCATAGAGAGAAGGTTGTTTTTCAACCAAAATAATTCAGAAGATTGGACGAAAAATGGTTGGAGAATATCCAAGAACCAATTACCGATTGTTTAAAAAATATTTGGTGGAAATCGGTTCACGGGTAGAATACCTGGCGGGAGTTCTTATTATTTGCACTTCAGGGCCCCAAACGACATGTGGAATGAGGCTTCGAGCCCTTAAAAAGGGCAGGTCCGGAATACACCTGACAGCCCAATAGTTCTGAAGACTGAAAAGACGAGAGGGGGGCTCAGTGGGACTCCAAGAGACACTCGTAGACACCAGGGAGCCATAGGTCTTCAACCAACCCAAGAAGACACAACGGCGTCGCTTGGCCTGAAGCGGCAAAATCTGATAGTCACAAGTTAGTGGGGGCCCCATCGGGGCTTTGAACGGCAGTAAGAAAACATGGGGCCCTGGTACCGAATCATACAAGGGAACTGGACACATTAGAGATTGAACGTAGGTATAGGTACGCCAAAACGGGATGGGCATACTGGAGTTGCTAAAGCTACAGAAAACACAAGGGGGTTCACGGAGCCCCCCAAAACGATACCACAAAGAATCGAAGCGCACTGTAGTCTTAAACGATAAAAGAAAACACCGAGATCTGCCTGCATCCATGGCCTGCATCCATAATCATTCTGTCACTTTGACATAGATACCAGGGATCACGATGGATACGTCAATGGTGCGTCAATGTAACAGAAACGTACCGGTTAGGTTGCTAAGAAAATTGAATAGGCCAAAAGTCGAGCAACAGGCAAGCCCGGCTGAATTCGGCCAGGCCAAATTTTGAAAATTCATAGCGCTGGGCTGAGGAATGATGGGAGACTCCAACTTCAGCATTAGTTTGATTCTTTTGTAATGTTGCTTCCTGTCGAGTTTGGCTCAAATCTATCGTATAGATTTTGAATAATTAAATGGTAAAGTTTCAGACTTTGGCATTTTTTATAATTTGACAGATAACAGATATGGGAATATTTTCAACTGTTCTGAATACAGTTTTTCAAGGGCTTTCAAATGACATATCGCAAGTCAAGTTCCGTGAGATGTAGATTCTGTCATTTTCTTATAGTGACACTCCTGTTTGACAGATGACAGCCAAAAACTAATCCGGTCATTCCAGACCGAAACCATGTCTGCATACTCAATTTCAAGTCGATCTGATCAACGTTTCGGCAGTTATCGTGGAAGATCACAGACATACACACTAACGGACAGACATCATTCTGGAAATCGTCTCAATCGTCTTGAAAAACCTCAAAATGGATATATCCGGCGTAATCCCAAAACTTTTTTTCTGCACGATTACAATACTTTCCCTCCGAGTTCGTGGGGGGCCGGGAAAGTAAAAATGTCGAGCATAACAGGTACCGTAGAAGGGGGTGAAGCCGATCAAAATTCTCAGTTTTTCTTGTTGATTACGTTCATAATTATCATTTAAAAATGGGAAAAAAAATAAGGCATCTTCCATCTCTTTGCTTTGCATGGGAGGTATTAAAAACCTTTTAGTCCATAAACTTTTTTATATATTTTTGTTTTAAATGTGATCGGCTTCACCACTACTAATGGGGTAAAGACGATCACCATATATTTTTCAGGGAAAACGGTTCCACACTTTATAAGAGGTGAAGCCGATCGCAGAAAAAAAAAATTAAAAAAAATTCTTGACCAATAAAGTTGAAAAAAAAATGAAAAACGGCAATTCTGAGCCTAAAATAATTATATTTGGATGGAAGTTCTCATAATTAGGTAAGAAATATTCACTCTATGTCGTTGCTGTTGATGTTGACGGCAACATAACGTCCTCTCCTCAAACTGTGCATGTGAGTTTTCTCATGACGTTAGTGTGGACGTGGTCGATCTCCTGAACGTCCGGAACATCCGGAAAACAAGAAAGGTTCCGTTTCGACCTGACCGGTTCAAAAAGGATTGGATCATGCTCAGCACATCCACCCTTTTGAGTGGGAAACCCCATTCTGCACATTTCAGCAGCTCTTTGACCAGAAACTTCTCTTCATAATAGGTGCCTAGAACTGTCTGGTCGCCATTTTTTTTGTACATTTACATTTTCATTTAACGTACTATATGGTACCCCAAATTGTTCTGAAGCACCCCTAATAGATAGTCTACCTGACTTTACAGCCCAAATGGCGTTTTCAAGGTGTTTCAGGTCATAATTCCGTTTGCCGACTGGTCCAAAAGCTTTTTAACATAAAATCTTGACATGATCGGCTTCACCCCATCAAATGACGAAAAAAGATATTCGGCCTTCTAACCTCGCTCATAAATTAAGGTTTTTTTTTCGAATAGGGACTAATATTTTGCTCTATAAATGGGCAAAACTTATAATCAAATCTTTGTAGCACAACACACCCACCTATTGAACTGCAATAGTTTGTTTCGGGGATTCACTCGTGAGTGCCTTAGTGACAGGTGTCATCTAAATTCTGCCACAATGTGGGTAATGTAGAATTCTTCGCAAAATCATCAAATTATTTTTCTGCAACGCTTTGGTTCCAGAGATGACTTTGTCAATCAAATTAATATTGTAAGATGCGAGAGGTGGAGCCACAAATATGAAAATTGACGTAGGTGATCGACTTCACCACTACTGATCGACATCATAGGTCAGTCATTCTAGAAGTAAAAATAGCGAATAGGAGAAATAAAATATAACAGGCTGCTGTTTGGCGGAAAATACGCGTTAGGGGTATACTTAACTATGGTCAAAAGTTGCCATCTGGCAAGTGGTAGCGTCCTCTTCAAAAAGACTAAAAAGAGGTTTTGAGGCAAAACCACGGGGCTTGAATAGATGTGCACGGTTTTTGTTGATAAAGCGTTGTTAGGCGAATGGTCCGACGCGTTGATTTTTGCAAGCTGACCGACCGATCTATCGAAGGTTCGAATCCCGCAGCAAACGTTATCAATTTTTTTTTGCTAAAAAATGCTTTTTAGGGGCTACAACTACTTTTCGTCCAAGTTCTCATCATAGCCTGTGAATTCCTCAAGTTTTAGGTGAATATCATCAAGTTGAAAAATAATACGGTATTTATTGCTAAGCCAAATTCCTTGAGTACCTACTAGTAGGTTTTCTGATGGTGTCCCGTGTGCAAGTTGGAACTAGAGTATAGTGCTTGGTGCCAAATTGTTCCTTAGATAATGCTGAACTAGGACCGCGATGGCGAACATCTGAGACCCACGACTGGGCAGCGGGAGGGGGGATAAAATGTGATGAAGACATAAAAAATGGTTAATCATGAACCAAAAGAGGTACAGTTATGAAAGTTACCATACGTATTCGCCATTTTACGCTAATGAAGGGTTAGCAAACCGATCTCATAAATATCAATCATTCTCAGAGATATTTCCAAAAATATAATTTTTTTTTCAAACATTTTATTGTTGAAAAAATCGAAGAATTTTGAGGATGGAAAGATGGAACTTGATCATTTGACAATTAGTGATGTTAGAAATATAGTCGTGATTGGTGAAAATTCCTCGGCCTACTATTTTAGGAAACAAGACCTTCAACTGTTTTCACCAGTTTGACCGCCATCTTGTATTTCTTTTTGGTGCAGTAGTCGCAAAAATGACAGGGGACTCTGAGTATGGTAGCGTCAGATCATTTCAATACAAAAAGTTACTTCCCAGAGGGGGTTAGTTGCTTCTTTGGCGAGAAAAATTGTCATTTTGTTATCTCCGGCTCCTGCACGAATCCAGCGCCAATGATGGCTGATTTGGAGCTGGAAGCAGCACAATACGTTTTGTACCATAAAACTTGATAGTTTGTGAAGTCAACTACCAAAATTTATAATAATGAATCGAATGGTTCATTGTTGGTGATTGGGTGAAGCAACGTGTGCTCATTTTTGGAAAAAATGCATAAAAACTGAGTTTTTAGTGGACATAACAAAGCTCTGGAGAAAGACCTGCGGCCAAGATTGGCGGCGAAAGTCATGTTACTAGTTGAAGTGAGTATGCTCTATAACAAGGAGCTGGTTTGAATCGTGTAGGTTTCTTTAAAATCTCTAGGAAGGTCGAGAAAGATGTTTTTTCATAATAATATTTTCAAGTACAGTCCCTCCCAAAAGTCTGTAAGTCTGTGAAAAACCACCATCACAAATCTTTCAGCTCCGTGAACTTAGGTGATTTCAAGTAAACCGACCAAATGAATTGTTCCAGTCTTGCAAATGTAGGTACCGTGGTCAAAAGAGTTAGTCCCTAGTGAAGACAGAGAATTTTGGAAGGGACTGTACCTGAAAATATTATCATGAAGAAACATCTTTGTCGACCTCCCTAGAAATCTTCAAGAAACCTACATCATTCATGACAGCTACTTGTTATAGACCATGCTCACTTCAATTAGTTACATGACTTTCGCCGCCAATCTTGGCCGCAGGTCTCCCTCCAGAGCTTTGTCATGTCCACTAAAAACACAGTTCTCATGCATTTTCTGCCAAAAATGAGCACACTTTGCTTCAACAATAAACCATTTGATTTATGATCATGAATTTTGGTAGTTGACTTCACAAACTATCAAGTTTTATGGTACAAAACGTATTGCACCGCTTCCAGCTTCAAATCAGCCATCAATGGCACTAGATTCGTACAGCCGCCGGAGATAATAAAATGGCAATTTTTCTCGCCAAAGAAGCAACTAACCCTTTCTGGGAAGTTACTTTTCGTATTGAAATGATCTTACGCTATACCATACCATACTCACAGTTCCCTGTCATTTTTGCGACTAATGCACCAAAGGGAAATCCAAGCTGGCGGCCAAGCTGGTGAAAACAGTTGACGGTCTTATTTCCTAAAATAGTATGCCGAGGAATTTTCGCCAATCACGACTATATTTCTAACATCACTAATTGTCAAAACATCAAGTTCCATCTTTCCATCCTCAAAATTCTTCGATTTTTTAACAATAAAATGTTGACGACAAAAAAAACAATTTTTGGAAATATCTCTGGGAATGATTGATATTTATGAAATCGGTTTGCTAAACCTTCATCAGCGTGGAATGGCGAATACGTATGGTAACTTTCATAACTGTACCTCTTTCGGTTTATGGTTTAACATTTTTTATGTCTTCTTCACATTTTACCCCCCCCCTCCCGCTGCCCAGTCGTGGGTCTCAAATGTTCGCCATCGCGGTCCTAGTTCAGCATGATCTAAGGAACAATTTGGCACTAAGCCTATACTCTAGTTCCAACTTGCACATGGGACACCATCAGAAAACCTACTAGTAGGTACTCAAGGAATTTGGCTTAGCAATAAATACCGTAGTATTTTTCAACTTGATGATATTCACCTAAAACTTGAGAAATTCACAGGCTATGATGAAAACTTGGACGAAAAGTAGTTGTAGCCCCTAAAAAAGCATTTTTTAGCAAAAAAAAATGATAACGTTTGCTGCGGGATTCGAACCTTCGATAGATCGGTCGGTCAGCTTGCAAAAATCAACGCGTCGGACCATTCGCCTAACAACGCTTTATCAACAAAAACCGTGCACATCTATTCAAGCCCCGTGGTTTTGCCTCAAAACCTCTTTTTAGTCTTTTTGAAGAGGACGCTACCACTTGCCAGATGGCAACTTTTGACCATAGTTAAGTATACCCCTAACACGTATATTCTGCCAAACAGCAGCCTGTTATATTTTATTTCTTCTATTTTTCCTATAATGAATGTACTATCACCCCCTTTTAAGGTAGTACCCACGGCTCCTAAAGGTACCTACCTACTCACACACCTCGCCACACACCTACCGCCGGCCAGAAAACTTTCGACGGTCACACATTATTTGAGGTCATTTTTGAGGCCTACTGGGAAAAAAATTTCTGGCCGGTCGTCCATTGCCCTCCGGGGGCCGGTAGCTGGGTGGTTGGCTGGTAACATTCAGATCTCTTTGGAAAGCCACGATGTACTTTGGTTTGAGCCTACATGGTTTGAGCCCATTAGCATTTTCAAAATTAAAAAAATCTGAGAAAAAATCTTTTTTTTTTCCAAAGAAAGAATTATTTCTAGATTTTGAAAATGCCAATGCATGGGCTCAAACCTAAGTACTAGTCCGGCTGGTCAGAGAAACCACCTTGCATTTCAGAGACAAGTGACGAAACTTGGCACACTTGTTCACTAGATATCCTACTCTTCGATTTAAGAAATGTTGCCACCATCTGCGGAAATCGTGCAGACACTTTATACAGGGTTCAGTAGAAAAAATTTGTTGAAAAATCGTAAATCGTGAACCATAACCGGTGGACGTATGTAAATCAGGATATTGATGACTGATTCCATGCCCATGAAGATGCTGCAAACAGTTTTGAAATATCTTGAGGCGTTTCCGAAATACGTTGGAAGAAGTGAACCTTCTTCAACTTTTTTCTTCTTTCAATAAATCAGTTGTTTTTGGAGATATTGAGCTGCAACTTGATATTCCGGCAAACAAATAAGTTTTTAATTGATCGCGATGTGGCACCATCGAAAAGCCTGCTAGATTCGAAACTAAGATCTTCAACTTTTCTCCATCGTGAGCGCCATCTTCAAATTGCCCTTCGTGAAATTGTTGAAAAAACAACAGGTAACGACTTTATTGGACACACACGATGTTTTATCATGGAAAAACAGGTACTGAATTGTGGCAATGACCTCTTCGCCCAAGAAACGTTATCAAGTTCGTTTTTCCTGTTTCTCCTCAACTTACGTGACAATCATGACCAAATGAAACTTTGCATCAATTAAATGTTTGCGATATTTCAAACAACATTGTTTTGTAACGTCAGTCACCAAATTTCATCATCATCAGTCAAGTGGTGTTCTTTTGGCAAACAGTTGAACAAAAGTATTTGTGGAAAGGGCAAAAAATGCAGGGTCACCTTCTGCCCTCAAACCCGATTAAAGAAAATACGTACCCAAAAGTGCTACCAACTGATACTGAAATGATTCGGAGGAACGTGATCCGTAGTTTAAGGCCAAGCTCAAACTGATTGTTACATTTTAGTTCGCAGGAGGGACGTGAAAAGTGTTGCTACAGCTTATATTTGAAGGGTTTCTGGCAATATTCAACAAAAAACGTTCCAAATATTAAGCTGTAGCAACACTTTCGACGTCCCTCCTGCAGAAGTAGGATGGAAAAATCCATTTCGGTTCAACTTGAAACTACAGCAGGCATTCCTCCGAACTCTTTCAGTATCAATTGGTAGCATTTTTGGTAACAGATTTTCTTCAATCGGGTTTGCAGGGACGACGTGACCCTGCGGTTTTGCTTTTTTCTCAAAAATCGAAGCAAACTTCTTGTTCAACTGTTTGCCTAAAGAATACCACTTGGCTGATGATGATGAAACTCAGTGACTGGCTGCACAAAATAATGTGGATTATAATGTCGTCAACATCTAATTGATCCAAAGTTCCATTTGGTGGCGGTTATCACCTAATACCCTTGACAGACTGCACCTCAATGATCATTAAGTGTAATGATCATTAACGTTAAATGACGATTGCGAATTTGGGGGTGACACACTGCAAATTGTAATAAGCCTATGAGCTTGCGCCGTAGCGCATGAATAAACGTGACGATCAATTTCCCCCCCAAAATGTCAATGTCAAATTGTCGAATGGTCCGGAGTATTGGGCTATTATTGCCCTTATTATCTATAATTATAATATTAAATTCATATTTTCGGTGAGGTGAGGTGGTATTTAGCTTAGATTCCATTCAATCAAGAAAGCGTGGTGTGAACATTGCAAGCAATAACAAAGTAATTATTGCTTGCATTGTTCACACCACATCATACTATCTTTATTTGTTGCCAAAATATATGTTGGATTTGTATTGAGTCGAAAGAAATGGAGGAAAAGAAGAATAACAGCCTGATGATTTAGTCAATAACCTGATCAAAATCGCATAGCCCCATAGTCTAACCAACTTTTAAGCGCGGCCCTGATTCATGTGCGCGGCTGGCAAGTGGCAAGGCAAGTGACAGATGCATGTTATAGTTCATTATGTTTGTATCCATCGTGTGTACCTTCCATTTCGCTTGCTTTTGCAAAATTTCACATTTTTTACGACGGACGTTCTGAAAACCTATTCCCTCATCAATAAATTTGACTTTTCCAAAGACAGAGCACCACCAATCGATACTGTGCTACAAGTTCGCAATGTTCGTATCATCCGACTTTAGCGAACAGGTGCAGGCGATCATTTCTTACGTAAAGCGAGGAGATTTTTTAATTGTTCGTACGTGCTTACTCGTGCACACTACGGGCATTATCTCATAATTTGGTACAAGAGATGTTGTTGCAAGAAGCAAGACACAAAATCCAGTTCCTCCATTCCAGAAATACGTGTCTGAATGGCGTACTGAAGTGACGGACTTGATGACAAATGACAGATATCGCGATTAATTGCTGAAAAGCTGGCCAATGATATTCAAAAATCACGGCGATGATGCACGACCACCGGCAATTATTCGGCGATCATTGGGGTCCTAAATGACGTTCTAAATGATCATCAGGTAAATGACGACGTGACACACTGGTCATTTATATCGTAGTTTACGCTTAATGATTATCAAGTTTTCCAGTCTTGAGAGGAAGAGTCAAGAGTTTAAGTTGAGGGAAATCAAGAAAAACTAACTTGATAACGTTTCTTGGCTGAAGAGGTCATTGCTGCAATTCAGGACCTGGTTTTTTAAAATAAAATAAACGCGTGTGTCCAATCAAGTCGTTAGGTACCTGTTGTTTTTTCATTAATTTCACGAAGGGCAATTTGAAGATGGCGCGCTCACGATGAAAAAAAAGTTGTAGATCTTAGTTTCGAATCTAGCAGGCTTTGTCGATGGCTCCACATCGCGTTTCACTAAAAACATATTTGTTTGCCGGAATATCAAGTTGCAGCTCAATATCTCCAAAAACAACTGATTTATTGGAATAAGAAAAAAGTTGAAGAAGGTTCACTTCTTCCAACGTATTTCGGAAACGCCTCAAGATATTTCAAAACTGTTTGCAGCACCTTCATGGGCATGGAATCAGTCATCAATATCCTGATTTACATACGTCCACCGGTCATGGTTCACGATTTACGATTTTTCAACAAATTTTTTCTACTGAACCCTGTATAAAGTGTCTGCACGATTTCCGCAGATGGTGGCAACATTTCTTAAGGTGCGTTCAGTCAGCTTATTTAGCCGCAAGTTTTAATTTTAGTCGTAAGCGCTGCATCGCTTATTGGCTGTTCTGAGGAGGCTGGCTCATAATAGCCAATGGGCGTCGCTGCGCTTGCGACTAAAATTAAAATTTGCGGCTAAATAAGCTGACTGAACGCACCTTTATTTCGTAATAGTAACAGTAACGCTAACCTTAGTGTAGAAGTTTGGATCTCTACAGTCCATCAGTGAGACCAAGAATGCAAAGAAGGTAGATTGCTGGTCTTCGGTCTTGGCGCCGACAACCTGCTTTCGTTGTGTTCTCGCTCTCGGCCTCATGGATGAAATACACAGGTCCAAACTTCTACATTAAGGTTAGCATTGCTGTTACTATTACGGTTAGGGTCTATGTAAATGATACAAAAGTCTCCTATTAAGCATACCACCATATTTCACATGCTGTACCAAATACTTATCTATGTTGTACCTATTGTTTCCTGTAATTGGGTAGTCTACATAGGTACCTATTGGAAATAAATGTATTATTGATTTATTTATCTAATTATACCTTGCACTTTGTGACGTCAAGATGGAACTTTACGAACACGCTTCCTGGGCCTATGGCTACAGTTCAAAAGTTGGTGACATCCAATCCGCCCCTAAGGCCTGAGAGGATGGAGCGCTGGCGGCCCTTCAGATTCTGAAAAACTCCTACCAAACCATTGTTGAAGATAGCTTAGGGTAAGTTTATCGAGGGATCGAAAAAGGAAGGAACACAACAAAAGAGTCAAATTAAGGCCGCAGTTGCAGTTTTCTACCATTCTCCAGTTGGGCGAAATGAATTTTCAAAATTTCTCTTGACCGTTGCCACTCAAGAAGGGCTCTCGCCGGTGTTTTGACCAGAACGACTGGCTTTTGTGGCAGGATTCCACTCAAAAATTCATTCCTGCTCGGGGATCGACTTTTTTTGGAAAATTTCAACTGATATCGAAAGTAGATTGGATTGGGCGTCGTGCAGGTCTATTTTCAAAGTCGACACCGTGCCGGTTTTCCGACGGTAATTTTTTCAAAATGAAATTTGCAAGTTCCGTGAATTTAAGAAAAACGCAATGCAAACTTTTACATGCGGTAGGCTCCACGAAATAGCAATTTTAGGTGCAGACATGCTGTGAATAAAAGTTGGAGAAAAGACTGAGCTAATTTTCGGAGGAAAAATTTTCGAAATCGGATCAACAGCTTCCGAGTTTTCCTCTCTGGAAAAACTGCAAATTTTCCAACTTTTTATCCCTTGGACCGATTTTAACCATTTTCTCCTTAACAAGAGGTAACTGGTTCTTGAACATTGACCAACAACTTTCTCAAATTCCCCGGGAATTTTCCGGCTGAAAATAATTTTCTCCAAATTATTTTCAATCTTCTTCTGTAATTTTAACTTCCCACCCGAAGGGACGTTTCGAACAAAAATTTCCATAGGTTCCTGGATACTAGTCAGGGAAGTTTTGGGGTGACACAACCGATTTTTTTTACTGATGAATGATGAAGCAGTTTCACTGTTTTTGTGTGTAATACTAAGTGAGGTTCTTCCTTTATCAAAAAATACCAAAAGCTATTGTATCTAACAGGCAATAGAAACATAAAATCTTCTTTTCTGTAGCCGTTATTCCATTTTCAGAAAAAAAAGTAGGTGTAAAACTTGTTTAATAAAAAATTAATTCTCTGACTTTCTAATATGAATAGGCTTAAGCAATCGATGCTTTTTTTGTCCAAGATAAACATAAATATAGGATTTGTTGGTAATTTTTATTTTTGACAGCTTTAGACAATGATGCCCTTAAATGAAAAAACCACAATTTTTTGTAGAGAATTTATTATTTTCGGGATGAGCACTGTGAATATCAACTGTTCACTCATCAGTCTGATCACTTTGGGTCTGTTTCAAAGATGGGAAGAAGAACCTATTACCAATGCTCAGCTTTATTGGCCATCACAAAATATTCTTACATCTTACATGTTTCTCATTTAAAGATTCAGGCGAGAAATTCCACCTTGGGCGTACTATCCACGCCACCATCAAGCAGAAATGTTTCATGGCTACCGGAGTCCACTTCATAGGCAACAACATACCTTGTTTCCTTTGAGACCCACCTTATATTGTTTAAATGATTGATTTGTCCACAGAAACAATTTCAGAGAAAGTTTCTGGGTGATTTTTTTGACTAGATATTCAAAGCCCCAAAATCGTAGGAGACACAGAGGTGTAAGTCCAAATATTTTGATATGTTCTTCCCTAGGGATCATACCAGTTATAATATATCAATATTTAACTTTGTGCGACATTGCCTGAGGCTTTAGATTCTCACATGGTTTTTCCTGAAATATCCGGGCGACAAATTAACACTCAACCGCCTTTCCCGCAGAACTCACCAATCGGAAGAGTTACAAGGGATCCCTCACACACTTACACACTAACAACAAATCTCTCTCGTTCATTTGAAACATATCTTATAACGATCGGATACTCCGTTCACTTGCAGGAACAGCTTGGAAATAGGTATCTGACTAATTCTTAGAACTTGACCTTTGAGGATGAAAATCAATGGACGCACGAGGGTGTAAGTCCGAGTATTTTGATATGTTGTTCCGTAGGTCCAATAAAACATATTTACCAAAATTCAGCTTTGCTCGCATTTGTTACGGGTTACCACGATTTTTCTACTAAAATGGCTGGGCTACAAGTGCGTTAGGAAATGGGTCACCAATAGTTCTGAAAATTAGGAAGAATGCGAGACGGAATTAAATTGGAAGGGTTGGGTTTATTAGTAGTAGGATTTCACACGTAATTAGGGTGTACTTCACTTTCCGAAATCGAATGTAAACTTGAATCAATTAATTCCTAACGCTAGCTGGTTTCAGCACGTCTGGAAATTATGTAATGAATAATCAAGAGAAACTTAATTGAATTGGTGATGATTGATTAATTCGTAATAAAGATAAGGTGTGGTTTAATGATTTTGTTCATTTTTCAAAATGTATTGTAGTGTATCCTGGTCACGGCACCATTCTGTAATGTACCAAGGTCTTGGCACCACTTCTGTAGTGTAAGTAGTGTAACCCTCTTTTTCTGATCGTCGTTGTTTCTTCCCTTTCCCACGTCGTTTACATTTTTACCTACGTTGTGTTGTTGAGTTCTTACTCGAGATGAAAATGTGTAGTTGGGGATGAGGTTTGATTCTTGAATGAAATACGAATGAAATGCAAGCAAAATGAATGTTTTATTGGAAATCAATTGCAAAGTTTTAGATGAATTTGTTTCTTTTCTCAAAACACCTACTGACAGTGATAAAATGACAAAACATGAATGAAGAACAACAAAACACAAACAAATGAAACAAGAAAAATCATTACAAATTATTTGACAATGCAGGAATTTACAACAATAAAATGAACAGAAAATCAGATTGACAAAACAAAACAAGAAATCATGAAACATGTCGATCTGTCAATTTTATCGCAAAGAAAAAGTGACGTATTCGCTGACAGGCACACATGGGAAGAACACGTCAAAGAAACCCCTGCGTATAGCCTGGTTGATTGCTGAAAAATCCCTTCCCAAATCATCTGAACAAAAGTCGAGTGTGAATGAGGCTTGATGAAAATGACAGAGAAGTCACTCCAGTGATGCATTGATCAAGTCAGCGTGAAGCGGTGCTTGAACCTCTTCGAAGGTTTGATTCGTTTACAAGTTATTTACGTAACAACAAAAGGAAACTTTACGCTCAGCAATTAATTTTTCACTTTACAAACAGAAAAAATCAAATTGATAGATAAGTAAACAATAAAGAAACGATCAGTAAACAAGTAAATAAATCAGCCAGAAACAAATGATTAGTAAACAAGTGAATAAATCAGCAAGAAACAAATGATCAGTGATGGTGTAACTAAATAAACAAGGAACAAATAAGAGATAAATAGGTAGATAAATAAACAAGAAACAGGTGAGAGATAAATAAGTAGAGAATTTGAAAGTTGGTCATACTCTTTGTAAGCAATTGAAAGAAAGAAGTATCTGTAACGCATTCGCCCGAAATTCCCCAGAAGTTACCCATCAAAAACCCCCCAGATACATACTTACATTCAAAACAGAACAATGGTTAGTGAACAGTAATCGCATACAAGAAATAACAGTAAATACAAGAAAATCGACTCGAGCCAACCTGTGGCCCTCTCTTCGTCGTTATACATAATTTCCCCCCAAATAAGAAAGGTTAGTAGATTCAACCAGGCAGATTCATACGAGCAGGTGGAACCCCCCCCCCCAGGACACGGAGAAGCGGCAAGTCTCTTTTCCTTCCTTTACTTTCATGTTTAACCCGACAATAAACAATGAAATGAAAATAGGGCCAATTCTGTATCAAACCCGTTTAAATTTAAAGGCCGTTAAAAGAAAATCAGCCAATCGTGAAGCCCATTTCTAATCGTTCCTAGGTGACCGACGCCTTTAAAAATTTTAAGGGGCCTTTAAATTTTACAGAATTGCCACTAATGAATCATAAACAGTACTGTTTTCTACTTAGCGGCTGATTTTGGCGTAGTGGAGTTTCTTTTTGTCGTCTTACTTTTTGTGACGTAACTTGTGGAAAGAAACAATTAATGAAACCTCGAAGTACGCGCGACAGTGCGGCCTTAAGGTCACGTCATGAGTGCGCAAAAAAACACACCCACTAGATTTACGGCTTTTGCCGTCAACATTGAGATCATTTGAGAGTAGATAAATTACAAAAACTCAAAGCAGTGTGAAGCACCTTGATTTCAAAGAGGAAAACGGCGGGTTATGCAAGCCTGTTGAGAACAAAGAGAACAAAGCATTTCGTATCATGTACAATAATTTCGCGGACAAAATAGGTATCGAAATGCATGATTTGGTGAGTGATGGGTGAAAGCCAAAATTACGGTACAATAATCAAAGCAAAACTGACCTTAAATACGTGAAAATGACACACACCGGACCACTTAAAATCACGTGTTCTTCACCACAGCTGATTCTCTTCTCTCTGTCTGCCATCGGCTGCCGCTCGCCCGGCTCGCCTAGCGCAGCGCCATCTTCCTCTTTCAATTGCAAACGCTACGAACGTCAACGACCGTACCTACTTCAGGTACCAACGTACAAACAAAACAAAGGGGGAATACCACAGTATTCAACTCAATTTATTTCAAAGAACTGAGGTTACTATAGCATATGACTGAGGTGTTAGCACGACGGTAAACTGAGGTATAGTAGGTTCACTTGTACCGTGATTCTAGTAGGCTGGGCAAATTTCACAGTTTGGCATTGTAGACTTCACGTCCAACTGCCTAGTGTGCGCCTGAGCGTCTGGCTTCGAAAAATAGGTTATGTTGGTGTGATGGTGTGTTGACTGTTGGTGTCAAAAATGAAAAATTTACCGAAATCAACTTTGCAAATTGCAAATATGGAGTGGATGTAGTCACCTTTCACAAGTTCCGCAAATTTCTTGTTCCAGTACGATGTCCTGAGCAGTGAAATCAAGTATTAACGCCGATGAATCCCATCCCCACAAAAATTATGAGGGTTCAGCTTCCCATCGTTTCCAGCCTTCCAGAGTGTGGGTACTTCTTTTAAAAACCAGGAATAGTTCACAATGCTTCCATATTATGTGGTTTTTGAAAATAGATTCACGTCTTCTCCGCAAAGCTGAACGTTATGGGGTACATATGCCCAGCACCTATTTCGCCCATTTTTTCTCCCAGAAGCGAGTTCTTGATGGCACTCTCGAGGACTTTAAAATGGGCACTGGACGTTATTGTTCAAAACACAAGCTGAGGCGCAAACACAGTTTTCACAGTAATGGGCATAATTCCACCACAATTTTCATGAAACTCGTGATTTTCAGTCTATTTGACACTCGATTTGACAAACGGTAAAGTTGTTGATCTTGTCGTCAAGCTTAAACTTTCAAAAATCAATGCAACCAACTGCCAAGTTCTAGGGAGTTTTCAAATATCAGATTTGAAAACTTAGAAACAAAATCTCACAGCCAACTAGAATCACGGTACAAGTGAACCTACTATAGGTGGAAAATTTGTTTAAATGATTTAGGTAAAGGTAATAAGAAATTTACGGCACACAAAAAACACAACGTAGGGTCACTAAAGGTATAACAGCTAATTAATTTAATTTAGGGAAGGGGATTTCCTCACAGTACCTGCCTAACATATTTTTCAAAACCACGAATAGTGAAGTGTGAAGGAATCTTTTACATTAGGCCGAACTTTGCAAAGTGGTATGTAAGTTTTCGTCATATTTTGACGAGATCTACTCACAGTTAGATTTTTAGCTTGGAAACACCCTATATTTAGATATAGTTACCTACTTATCGTTCGTAAAATAGCCTATGCAGCTACCAATTAATTTATACCAACTCCGAAGTGCAGAGTACAAGACTTCTCAGACTTTTCAAACCATATAATTATTTTTAAAAAATTTTTATTCGGGGGTAAATACTTGGGCAAAATTTGAAATAGACGAGAAAATAGATTACATAAAAAACAATAATAATACACATTTGCATGAACATGTTGTCTAGAGGTACCTAGACGCAAACTAACACTACTTTACTAAATTGATACTGTATGTGAATGAATTAAAAATGAATGGCGTAACAGAACTGACGGGCAAGCTGGCAAACTGCCTTTGAGGTTTCTCGGTGTTCCACCGGAAAGAGCAGCAAGACGTTCTGATCAAACCGAGAAGCGCATCATCTAATCGATCGCTCCTCATCTTCACTTCGAAATTGTAGTTTACAGCTTCTTCTGGGGGACCGAAAAGACTGATTTCCCAGAAAAAGTATCTTTTGTCGCAAAAGAACGTGACCAAGAACAAAACGTTTCGTGAGGTCTGCAAAAAATCATGATTGACGCGTACTTTGTCGAAGTAGCCACTGTCGATTAGGACGCTGCGTTTCGAGTTTGTCTTCAACAACAAATCCGAGTGAGAGTCTTCAACGTGGAGCGGAAGACTTCTCCATGAATCCTCCCAACCACATTCCAGAGGACAACTGTGGACTCCGAATGAGCAAAACTCTTCGTGCTTTCTCACCAGAACCGGCCCGGCAACGTAACTGCATCCCGCAGTTTTGGAATTTACACACGGAAAAACCAACACATTTCGAATGTTTTCCAAGGCAAAGTTTCTTGTTTGATTGAATGAAAATTTCGACCTGCAAGTCGGGCAACGGGCCACGCTGGGCTGACAGAGGCCGCAAAAGCTGTGTCCCACGGTGCATTGATAAATTGATCCGGTCATGTAACGCAAACAAACAGGGCACTGCAGCTCCGCCAGCAAGTCTTCATTGATTCGTTTCGCTGCAATGCTTTCAACAATCTCAACGGTTCCGACCACATCGCCAGTCTTGCTTTTGACTTGATCAAGTGTGATTAGCGACGGCTGCTTTTTTAAAACCGCACTTAGTTCTACAGACATGTGTGTAGAAACAGAGCCGTTGGCGAGCACTAGTTTACAACGATACTTTGAGACCACTTCCGGTTCGATGCTCAAGCTAGTGCATGTGGCAGACAAAACGTTAGTGAGCACGTTGTAACCCAAATTGATCAGGAAAAGGTCGTCGTTGAACTTGAGAATGTGGTGTCGCTCGAACGAGTTCTCGAAATCCATGGATGGAACCTCGTCGTCGATCAAGGAGGAATGATCGGCTTGACAGTGCTCGGCTAAATCGGCAAACGGACCTCGCCAAGGGCACTTGGTGAAGTCTTCCGTGGCACAGCTTATGGTCCGGTACTGGCAGGTGTTTTCGTGATCTGGAATGTCAGCTGGAACGCGGGTTTCCAGGCATCCCTTCGTCTTGTAGCGACACGGAAAGCTGAGGTCTCGCGCCACTTCTTCGTAAATCTCGTTGCGGACGTAAGACCAGTCTTTTTCGGACGCATCCTGGCATCTGCCGCAGACATTTTCGAGGTTCCGCGACAAGTGGATCGGGAAGAAGGACAAGTACTGGGTGCACTTGGAACACAGCAGTTTGCTTGGAGGTTCATCTTTTGATTCGGCCTCGTCGTTCAAGTCCGTTACCGATGATCTACCTTTGACAATGAATTCCAGAGATTCTGATAGTTTTTCGTTCAGTTCATCACCACTGTCTTCTTCGGTGGGCTTTATTTCATCAGAAATGTGGGAAACTTCAAGGTCACTTTCGCTGGCAGAGCGAAGAAATGATCCATTCTTGTACGCCATGCTTGCCGTGTTTGCTTGTCACTAAAGCCACTGGTTGAGCGCTATTGCTGCACAATGTAATGAAACAATTTATCTAAATAAGTTTATCTTCTTTGATATTGTTTTTTCTATTCCATTTATCAAAGATAAGTTAAATTGGTGGTCATAACAAAAAAAACGGGGCAACGGAGACAAACATTTTAAACTCATACTCAGGTACCTACTTGATTTTATGCTTTATTAAGGATGGAGTTTAACTGGTGAAATAAGGCGTTGCGGAATCAATCGCAGTGGGCTCATTCCTCAACAGAAATTCACCATTCAGGTCTGTTTCGAAAGCTACAAGGAGGTACTTTGGTTTGAGTCTATCGAAATTTTCAAAATCCAAAGAAATCAAATTTTGAAAGTATCATTTTATACGTACGCTCTTCTCCAAGCATTCACTTGAAAATAACACCTTTTACAATCATTTGAAGCCCCTAATCATTCACGGAACACGGAATTTCGAATCAAGTCTCATTGTCAAAGCTTTTCAACAAGATACCTGATTTCATAAGGAATAATAACAATGGTATCCAGAGAAAAAAAGAACTGAAGCAATGGATACTTACCGGTGATATATTATCATTTTAGAGACGAAGCGACACGCACGCACTCTGACACGAATACTCACACCACATAAGACCGCATACGTTCTTTTTCTCCCAAACGTTTTTAAACTATACCCTCATTTTAACTTGTTGTACTCTTGTGTTCGTTTCAAATTTTACCTATACTTTTTTTTAAACATGTATGTCCATCTTTTGCAAAGGCTTCTCATAGCCCAAAATTATACGAATTAAATGTTCGTTCACGAGAATCTTCAAAAAAAATGTTTTTATTCGCAAAAATACAATAATGAATACATGCGAGCTCTAAGCGTGCAATGTCGTAACTGGTGCCGCTTGGGGCGTTGGAGTCTATATAATGTTAAAAAAGCTAAGCTAAGCATAATATATAATAAGCGGTGTAAGCTAAATCCGGAGGAAAACTGGGATATAATTCCTCCAGGGCGAGTGTGAGGCTCCGACGAACTTTTCAGAATTTCGCCATATTCGGGAAATGCTGGTCTTCAGGGACGCGTTCTTGTTCTGCTGTCGGTGCATCTGACGTTGTCATCTTCTTCTGTCTCTTCTTAATCACACGATATGTGATTATGCAGGCTGCAGTTATTATTATCAGATAGACTATGATTTATTTATTTATTTAGCGTATGGCATACATGCTACAGACAAGAGGTACCTCGAGAGGTACTATAATAATAGTAATAGAAAGTACTTAATATAACGAGTATATAAAAAAGTAAATAAATAAATAAATAAAAAGAAATAATTAATCAGATCCCGATGTCCAAGTTTTCAATCCAAGTGACTGTATCTTTGGAAAGGGTGTAAAAGTCCGAGAAATTGCCAGGGTATGCCCTTCGTTCGCACTCCTGAACAATGTGCACGACAGTTTGACGTGGATTTCCACAGTCACAGTGTCCAGATTGAACTTTACCACATTTATACAAAAAGTCGGCGGTTCTACCGTGGTTGCATCTAATTCGGTTCGCAGTCTTCCAGATTTTCCTTGGAAGGTCGAATCCACTCGGCTTCTGGTCGACTGGTAAATATAAGTTCACATCTTGGGTTGTTGTCCGACTCCATAATTCCTCCCACTTATGTATTATATTGAAGTTTTCAACGCGAAGTTGATTGGCCGATTTGATGGGTGGTCTACGCGATTTTAATCGAGTTGAAGACGCGGCGACAATATCTTCGTGTATAGGAAGATGTCCGTTTTCCATCACCTTTCCGAATTGACGAAATAAAGCAGCTTGTCTTCGGAGAAAGGGAGGCGCAATATGGCTAAGTGTGGGGAGCCAGTAAGTCGGTGTAGATTTAATGCATCCCGTGATAATGCGCATTGCACTATTGAGTACGGTGTCGATTTTGTGCACGTGATGGCTGTTCAGCCAGACTGGAGCTCCGTATTCTGCGGCACTGTAAACCAAACTCATTGCCGAACATCTGAGTGTGTCTGCTGAGGCACCCCATGTTGTACCACATAGCTTCTGGAGTATGTTATTCCTCGTTCGTGTTTTAGCTGCTACATTAGACAGATGATAGCTGTACGTAAGGGTTCTGTCAAGAGTGATGCCAAGATATTTTGGTGTTGGATTGTTTCTGAGCAAAGTTCCATTGAAATATATAGTGAGATGATGGTTGGCGAGTCTGTTATCCAAATGAAAACAAGCACATTCAGTCTTCGTAGGGCTTGGGGTCAATCTCCATTTACGGTAGAACTCGGCAAGAATTCTAAGATCGTCGGTCAGGATTTTTTCCGTGCTTTCGATTGTTTTCCGTCTAACGGCTATCGCCAGGTCATCTGCGTACATAAATTTCTTAGAGGTAGTTGGTGGTAGGTCAGCTGTGTATAAGTTAAATAAGTTAAATAATAAGACTATGATAATAGATGACGTGTGGAAATGTGATGTCGTGGGTACAGCCTGGACGGGGGTCAGCGGCTGGATGTTGGTCTCCAGTTTCTTGAGGGTCAAATGCTTGATCTTCAGCTCGGGTAGTTTTGACTGTTCTTGTTTCTTGAAGTCAAAGTCGAAGTCTTGTAGGTGGAGTGGTTGGCCACTGCTTTCATCGTTGAAAATCAAGGGTCTCCCTTGAATGAAGATGGTACAAGACGAATTCTCGAACAGGAATGTTCCGGTCTTCTTGCGGGTGTTCCAAGACTCGGCACAATGTTCTTTGACGAGCTCTTCTTTGACGAAGGTCCCGAGGTAGCTTTGTAGTTCGGGTATGAACTCTTAAGGCGTTTTCTTCGAGGTGTAGTTTTTGGTAGGAACAAGTCGAAAAGTCGTTTTCGAGTAAAATGTTGCGTTCGCAAGTGTTGTTGGCGAGCGATATCAGGCTCCGTTGGCATTGATAGATACCGTTCAGCAAGACACAGTTGTCTACTAAGGGCAATAACTCTGATCCCTTTTTTAGACCGAATTTCGAAGAAGGTATAATCGTATACGAGTGTTCGTTAGGCAAAGGCAGAAAGTAGTATAATTCGTAATAATTTGGATTTAGCAAGGGGATTGGCATAAAGAAAATTATTTGTTTTCCTTTAATGGCACACCTAGGCTTTATTAGGGATTCGTAGTTATGAATTTGAGACAAAGTTACTGGAAAAGGTAATTGGTTTCCATAAAATTCGGAAATTCTATTGAGTTCTTTTAAAAGTTCTTCACTTGTTACTATGCTGGGGTGTAAAATATTCAACTTACAAAATGTTATTGAATTCTCTGTATCTTGAAGGATATGTAGAATTATATTAAAAAGGTTTATTAATTGATTGATTATGTCTTTTGCGAACAGTATGTCAGTATGGGTTATGGTTGTCGTCATTAGTGATTCTAATTGTTTTATTCGAGAGACCATAAGTAGTTCGTTATGTTCGATGTCCTGTATGGTTTTATTGAAATTTTCTATAATTTCCTTATTAATAGAATATTGTTGGTTGATTTGGTTTATAATCGAATTTTGATTTTGTTGTAAGTCATTAATGACTGCATCAAAATGTTTGCCATCTTCGGCATCTAAATTGCCTGAAATTTGTTTAATGATAGAACCTAATCCATCGATTAGTCCTCGTTTCTTTCTTGGTAGTTTTTGAAATGGTCTTAATTTTTCGTCTATTAGATTTTTGTAATATTGGACAATATTATTGTAATTTCCTAATTCGCGTTCGTACACTTGATTTGTTTTAGTCAAGTTTGATACCGTGAGGTATTGATTTTTTAGTCTTTCGTATTCGTTGATTAGGTTAGTTAAGTCGTAATAATGTATGAACGTGTGAGTAGAGGTTTGAAGTCTTGCGGGTCCCGTTTTTATTGGTAGTATTCCGGGGTTGTTTGTCAAATCTTTGTAACATTGTCCTAGTCCGAAGTGGATGGACCTGGAATAGGAGGTGTTGTTTTAGTAGGGCGTTTGATATTGGAAATATGTAGTTTGTGAAATTTACGTCCAGTTTTATTGGACAAAACTCTGGGTTTTATGGTTTTTCTAATGGGATTTACACTGATGATTTTTTCTGGTTTAAATCGATTACGAAGTTTCGATCTGAAATTGCTTTTTACGAAAACTTCTTTTGGTAAAGTAGGAATTTCTTCTCTATTTTCGTTTGCTTTAGAAATGACTTTCTCTTTTTTATTTGAAATATTAGCATTGACGATTTTATACAAAACTGACAATTTGTTTTTGTGGTTTTGAACGTAGTTGTTTGCCATTTGTTTTTCTATGTCTAGATCAATGGTTTGCTTTGGATCCGGGTGACCGTTTAAAATTTCGAATGGGGTCATCTTAGTGACTGAATGAGTAGAGTTATTATATGCTATCAGGGCATATTTGAATTTAGTGTTGATATCATCCCTTTTGAAATCAGGTTGATTATTTATCAAGTTGACGTGTTCTAAAATAGTGGAATGAAATCTCTCAATTATTCCGTTACTTTCCGGGTGATGGGGTGAACAAAAATGGACTTTGATTTTGTGAAGATTTAGGAAATCTTTCACTAGACCGTTGTCAAATTCTGAACCGTTATCGGTGATCAATATTTCGGGTACCGAATGGTGTGAAAAGTATTGCAACAGATTTTCGGCAATTTCTGAAGCTTGGGTGCTAGATAGCATGTATGCCTGAGCGTATTTGCTGAAGGCGTCAATAATTGTCAAAAATTTGGAAGTATTATAAGTTAGAACGTCGATGTGAATAATCTCGAATGGTTTCACCGGCGTGGGAGTAATGTTGTATTTTATTTTCAAGGGTTTTCTGTCATACTTGACGACTTTACAGATTTCACATTGGTTAATGAAATTTTGAATAGTTTTCATTTGATTTGGCCAATAGTATTTTTTGGATAGTTTTGAATGGGTCTCGGTCATGCCACGATGATTGGTTTTACCTTCGTGGTAGCCTTTTACAATGTTTATCTGTTCATCGAGGGTTTCGATGTCTATCAAAGTTTGGGTGCATTTCTTGAATTTGAAGGAATCATTGAAATGAAGCTGTACGACATTACTGAATTGTTCGTACATTTTATCGTTTGAAAAGGTGACACTATAATTGACATTGGGGACAATATATTCTTTTAGAAATTCTTTGATTTCCTCTTCGTGATCCTTTTCTGAAATTTGGACTGTGTATCTGATTTTTGAATTCTCAAATAATCTGATCACTGTCGGGGGTAATGGGTTCATTTTAACTGAAATGAATTCGATTTGGTTTTTTCCAAAATTTATGGGGTCTTCTGAAATCGGAATTTCAGCGACTGGGTTTTCAAAGTTGGAGTGCACGGTTACGTCGTCAGGGGGATCGTCAATGGGATCGTCAGGAATATCGGTCCTGTCGTCACCGAGCTCGACAATCATTGACTGACTGTCGATTGGTGGTTTTGTGTTTAAATCTTCCATAAACTCGAAGAAAGGGTTATTTTCTTCGGTTTCTTCGGGAATCTCATTATTCAAAATGTAAATAAAGACGTCCATTTTTGCGCCTTTGAAAACTGATATTATCATTGGGAACACTTCTTCCCAATTTAGTCCATCCAAACCGCATCCTAACTTTGGTATGGCTAAATTTCTGACACTATGTCTCAAGCAAATTTGTTTTAAAGCAATTAAAGAATTTTTCAGGTCTTCGTAAGTGGGCTTGTCATAAAAGTTTTTCTTTGTTATTAAATAGTAGATGTATCTGTCCAATAGTTTCAGGGAAGCCACATCTCCTACTGTTTTATGCTGACTGACAAGTGTTAGGACGTTGCCGAATTTTTCTTTAAAAGTCCTGGCTATGCCAGAATTCATGATTAAGTCTTCTGAGACACAGTGCGCCAGGGAGAAGTCCTCTGGGGCTTCAAATAAATCGGCATTTAATATGTGGACATTGCCGAATTCTGTTTCTGTCAACAGATTTAGGTTGGGAACCCGCGAAAGGGCATCAGCGTTGGAATTTAATTTCCCTTTTTTATAGACTACTTCGTAGTCGTATTCCTCCAGCTTCAGTCGCCAACGCACTAATTTTGAATTAGGCTCTTTGAGTGACATAATCCACTGGAGGGGCTTATGGTCGCTGATGACCTTAAATTTTCGGCCAAATAAGTAATGCCTGAACATTTTGGTTCCATAGACTACGGCAAGTAGCTCCTTTTCTATGGTCGAATAATTGATTTCGTGGGCATTAAGGGTTCTTGATGCGTATGCAATTGGTAGGTCCGACCCTATTGGACCTTGGGATAAAACTGCGCCTATAGCGTAGTTGCTTGCATCGCATGAAAGTAAGAATGGGGATTCAAAATTTGGGTATTGGAGCAATGGCTCATTTGTTAAAAGTGTTTTACATAGGTTAAAACATTTGGAGTAATCTTCGTCCTTGACGTTGATTTCTGTATCTTTCTTTAATCGTGACGTGAGTGGTTTTGTAATTTTTGCAAAGCCTTTGATAAATTTCCGGTAATATCCAACTAGTCCCAAAAATCCCTTTAGTTGTTTTTTGGTTGTTGGAATTGGAAAATTTTCAATTGCCGAAATTTTGTCTGGATTTGGTTTAATACCTTGTGGAGTGACGACATGTCCTAGGTATTGGACCTCTTTTTTGAGAAACTCTGATTTGTCCAGCTGGATTTTCAAATGGGCTCTTCTGAGCCTTTCGAAGACTTCCCGGAGTCTGACAATATGCTCTGGGAGTGAAGTACTGAATATTATTATGTCGTCCAGATAAACAAAGCAGGTTTCATTCTGAATACCTCTCAAAATATTGTCCATAGCGCGCTGGAACGATGAGGGCGCGTTTTTTAACCCGAAGGGCATGCGTCTAAATTGGTAATGGCCGTTGTCCACGCTGAAAGCAGTTTTTTCGACGTCGCTAGGGTCCATTTCGAGCTGGTGAAAACCACTAGCCAGGTCGATACATGAAAAATATTGACTTCGGCCCAATTTGTCCAATATATCAGAAATATTTGGCAAAGGGTACCGATCATCTACAGTATTTTCGTTTAATTTCCTGTAGTCTATGACTAGACGCCATTTTCGTTTATTTGTTGCATCCAATTTTTTTGGAACGACCCAAATTGGTGCATTGAAGGGTGAATTTGAATGTTCAATAATTCCTTGGTCAAGCATGTCTGAAATTTGTTTATTAACTTCCTCCTTATGCACGTAAGGGTAGCGATAACTCTTCGTGTATATGGGTTTATCGTCTTTCAGTTTTATTGTATGCTTGGCGGAATTTGTGAAAGTCAATTTCTGATCTGGGAAATGAAAAATGTCTTTATATTCCACTAAGAGTTTGGTTATTTCTCTTTTCTCTTCTTCATTCATGTGTTCGGTTCTGACTTTGGACAAGTCGAAGCTAAACTTCTCGCAATCAAAGCTGTTTAGATTTCCGAAATCATCGGTTTCAGATTCCGAGACCTCAATGGCTTCAAAAGCTTGTGATTGGTTGAAAGAAATTTCGCTTTCTGTCGCATTCAAAACGGAACAGATGGTTTCGTAATTCTTAATTTTAACCAAGCTCTCAGGGATTTCTAGATTTGAAAATTTTTGGTATGGCAAAATTCCAATACCATTGGAGATATTTTTTATGTTGAGTTTTACAATTTTCTGTGTACGTGGTTCGATCGTATGAAAATTGTTACACTCGTTCACAATATTTTCGTGATGCAATTTAATTTTTGTTTTGGGAGTCGTGAGCTCCCCTTTGCTCGCGTCAATAACTGCTCCTAATGCTTTGAGGATGTCCCATCCTAGGAGACAGTCGAAATATTGATGAAATTTAAATAAATAAAATTTGACGGTTGTGTCCGATTTAAAAATTTCAGGAGTTTTGATTATCATGCTGAAATTTTCCTGCGTCGTGCCATGGGCCGTTTTTATTTTCAGTGGGTCCTTTTTAATGTTTCTGGGGAAGTGTTTTTCCGCAATTTCGTATCGACTAGACATCGCAAAGTAAAATTTTTATAGGGTATAAGGATATAGGGTAAGGAAGATTTTTCGTGGTCCAATGTCAATAATTCAACGATTGGTGATTCGAGGCTTGTTCCTCTAAAAAATGGTTTCGTCCGTCCTGCACTGTATTTTCGGCAGAGGGCTCGATTACATTCTCTGGAGGATTTCCTTCTTCTATATTGTGGTGAGTTATAAATGGCTTATTTTTATATTTTTGAAAATTGTTATTATTTATCGTTGAGGTTGACATGGGTACCGGTTTGTTTGCTGGTACATAATTTGGGTTTGGTTGAAACGCGTTATATGGTTTCGGATTTTGATATTGTTGCCTTTGCGTTGTCTGATAATTTTGAAATTGTTTATTTGGGTACTGAAATTGGGGATTTTTCCCGAACCTTGGCGGGTATCGTGCTTGATAGGGAGCCGCTGGCACGACGGGGTTTGTTTTTTGATTTACTTGAAAATCATTAGTTAAAATACTTAGCGCTTCTTGAAGCGTCGCCGGATTGCGCGTGGTGATATAGTCACCGACTGGTTTATTTAAATATTTAAGGAACACCCTAAGCCCTAAATCTGTGGCATTTTCTATCAGGTGAACTTTTTTGTCGTTTGGAAAATGATTTGTGCAATAGGCTATTTGTAAATTTAAGTTTTTTTGTATAGCGTTAAAGAATTCAATAGCCGACATACGAGCTTGTCTGAGTTCGCACAACTCCAACGTTAATGACTGCAGGTCGCGCTTATCTGCATAAGTTGCTAACAAGGCGGATTTTAAGTCCAGCCAACAATCTATTGTGTAGGTTGAGATATCGCTTTTCGCTTTACCTGTAACTTTGTTTTTCAAACAATTTAGGATGTATTTGTTCTGAAAATCATCCGGATTTTGATTGTTATAAAAACTTACAATTATATCTTCTGCGAGGCGTAAATAATCGCCTAATAAAGCCTGGTCTCCTGTAAACTCGGGGACCATATTAAGGTAGGCATCTTTAAAAATTTGTGGCACAACATTCGGAGGGTTCCCAAGGGGTACTTGCTGCATTACTTGTTGTACCGTGGGAGCTGCTCCTGTTGCCATGTTTGCTAGAATTTCGGCTGTGCGTAATTCTATTTCGTGATTTCTATGAGGGGACCGTGATCTAAACCTTCTGCCTTGACCCAAACCTAACAAGCGGAGGGACAAGATAGCGTCTTCGACCTTCGCGTCTAAATTCTCCTCTGAATCTGAATCTGAACCGGAGTTACGGCCGCTTAGAGACATAAAGTGTACTTACAGCGTGATGAGGTATATCGCTGCTGTGGACATCGGTTCGATTTGTAGTCGTGTTGATCTCGGACTTGTTGTTCGGAACTTTGGTGTGGAAGGCCTCAATTATTACGATTGGATCCACACTCGAAAGTTCGTCACTGTTTCTTTGTAGGTTGTAGGTTCGTCTGTCGGTTTAAGGCATAAAAATGCTCCGTGTCTCAGCGCGTTTTTTGGAACTTAGACGCACTATTTTAGAACACGTTTTTGACAGAGTGATCCTACCGACTGCGCCAATTAAATGTTCGTTCACGAGAATCTTCAAAAAAAATGTTTTTATTCGCAAAAATACAATAATGAATACATGCGAGCTCTAAGCGTGCAATGTCGTAACTGGTGCCGCTTGGGGCATTGGAGTCTATATAATGTTAAAAAAGCTAAGCTAAGCATAATATATAATAAGCGGTGTAAGCTAAATCCGGAGGAAAACTGGGATATAATTTACGCATATGTAACATACAGGGTGTTTCAAGGATGATCGCAAAAATTCAACAGTGGGTGGATCTCGTCAAAATATGACGAAAACCTATATACCATTTTGCAAAGTTCGGCCTTATGACGAAGATACATCCCTCCAAAGTTCACTTTTTTCGGATTTCAAAAATTTGTAACTCAGGAACGTTACGACAAATTCAGCTTGAATTCAGCAAAAGCTGGTTTGTCATAATTATCTATCAACCTGCCAAATTTGGGAAGAATTCAACCAGTGGTGTAGAAGTTATGAGGGTCAATAATTTAGAAGCATCCGAAGAAAAGTTGACTTGAGGTGACCCCTCATAACTTGTACGCCACTGATTGGATTCTTTCAAAATTTGGCAGGTTAATAGATAATTATGACAAACCAGCTTATGCTAAATCAGAGCTCAATTTGTCGAGACGTTCCTGAGTTAAAAAAATTTGAAATCCGAAAAAAGTGAACTTTGGAGGGCTGTATCTTCGTCGTGAATTTCCTATTCTGGGTGTACTCCTGTTGAAAATAAATCTATCATTATCATTATTATTATTATTAATGTTATTATTAGGCCAAACTTTGCAAAATGGTACATAGGTCTTCGTCATATTTTGACGAGATCTATCCACAGTTAAATTTTTTGCTATCATCCCTGAAACACCCTGTATTATACGGTGATCATGCACTTGCACTTACATACAAAGTTCCTTGAAGGAACTTTAAGTAAGGTTTACTGCTTTGTTCTCTCCAACTTTTTGTAAGCATGTACCTAGTGTAACCCTCTTTTCGATGTTTGGCAGTTGTCCCTTCCCTTCCCAGCGTTGTTTACCTTTTACCTACGTTGTGTGAGTTCTTACTCTAGATGAGAATGTGCTTCTGGGGATGAGGTTGAATTCTTAAATGAAACGCGAATGAATCACAAGCAAAATAAATTTCTATTGAAAATCAATTAGCAAAGTTTTAGATGATTTTCTCAAAACACCTCACAGCAAAAAATGACAGTGATAAAATGACACCACATGAATAAAGAACAACAAAACACAAATGAAACAAGACAAATCGTTACAGAGACAATGCATGAATTTGCAACAATGAAATGAACACAAAATCAGATTAACAAAACAAGGAATCATGAAACATGTCAAACTGCCAGTTCAATCACAAAGGAAAAGTGACGTATTCGCTGACAGGCACACATGGGAAGAACACGTCAAAGAAACCCCTGCGTATTGCCTGGTTGATTGCTGAAAAATCTCGCCTCAAATGATCTGAACAAACGTCAAGTGTGAATGAGTCATGATGAAGTGACAGAGAAGTAACTCCAGTAATGCATTGATCAAGTCAGCGTGAATCGGTGCTTGAGCCTCTTTGAAACGTTTGCTTCGTTTACAAGTTATTTGCGTAACAACAAAACGAAACTCGCTCGCTTACGCTTTGGAGAAAACTTTACGCTCAACAATTAATTTTTCACTTTACAAACAAAAGAAGTCAAATTGATAGATAAGTAAACAATTAATAAATGATCGGTAAACAAGTACAGGGTGTTCACGATAAAATTCACCCCCCTCTAGGAGATTCCCTTTGATATATTTTGAAAAACTAAAAACTTTTTTTCAACAATTTTTCCCAGGGATCTTGAATCGATTGTCTAAAAGTTTTCAATTGGTACCGTATACAGGGTGTGACATGTAACTCTTTCATTATTTCAAATGCAACACCCTATATTTTATTACGTCATTTGATGAAGCCTTTCTTTTTGATTACAAAGATATATAACATTTATGGTTTATTTTGACAAGGAAGCTGTCAAAAAAATTATAGAATAGGTAGTTAATTACGGTATAGAAGAAGATTAGGTATTATAGAATAGGTAAAAAATTACGCGACACCCTGTATTAGAAACGAATTAGACCATTTATCCATGCAGAGTTGAGTTCTGCAGACAAAATGCTGCGAGAATAACTTTTTTCAAGTGAACTGTAGAAACCAAAGCCATCTTGCCGCGAAACAAAATTATTTGACTACCTGTATTATTAGTTTTCCGACAACTTTCTTGTCAAAATAAATCATAAGTGTCATATATATTTATAATCAGAAAAAAAGGCTCCACCAAATAACGGAATAAAATATAGGGTGCATTTAAAATAAAAAAGTTACATATCACACCCTGTATACGGTACCAATTAGAAATTTTTAGAAGATAGATCTAAGGTCCCTGGGAAAAATCGTGAAGAACAAATTTTTAGTTTTTCGAAATATTTCAAAGGGGAATCTACTGGAGGGGGGTGAATTTAATCGTGAACACTTTGTACATAAATCAGCAAGAAGCAAATGATAAGTATTTGTGTAGATACATAAAAAAGAAACAAACGATAAGTAATGGTGTAGGTGAATGAACAAGAAACAAATAAGAGACAAATAGGTAGATGAATAAACAAGAGACAGGTGAGAGATAACTAAGTAGAGAAGCTGAAGTTGGTCATACCCTTTGTAAGCAATTGGAAGGAAGAAGAAGCTGTAACGCATTCGCCCGAACTTCCCCAACAGTTACCCATGACAAACCTCACAGATACATACTTACATACAAAACAGCAGAATGGTTAGTAAACAGTAATCACATACAAGAAAATCGACTCGAGCCAACCTGTGGCCCTCTCTTCGTCGTCTTACATAATTTCCCCCCAAATAAGAAAAGTTTAGTAGACTCAACAAGGCAGATTCATATGAGCAGGTGGATCCCCCACCCCAGACACGGAGAAGCGTGCAAGTCTCCTTTCCTCCCTTCACTTTCAGGTATAACCGGACAATGAACAATGAAATGTGAATGAATCATTAAAAGCTGTTCTCTACTTAGCGGCTGATTTTGGCGTAGTAGAGATTATTTTTGTCGTCGTACTGTTTGTGACGTAACCTGTGGGAAAGAAACAATAATGAAACCTCGAAATACGCGCGACAGCGCAATCCTGGGGCCACGTCATGAGTGCGCAAAGTGCACTAGATTGCGGCCTTTGCCATCAACATTGAGATCATTTGGGAGTAGATAAATTAAACAAAATTCAAAGCAGTGCAAAGCACCTTGATTTTAAAGGGGAAAAGACTGTGGGTTATGCAAGCCCGTTGAAAACAAAGAATTTCGTGTTATGTACAATAATTTTTTGGACAAAATAGGTATCGAAATGCATAATTTGGTGAGTGAGTAGACCGCTCCAGTCGGGTGATAACTTGACTGCAGTAACGTTGGCCGCTGCCAAGAGTTGTATGGGAGACCAGGCGTCTTTCACCTGATTCGAAGCCGGTCTAGAACTCTTCAGGTGGTCTTAAACAAACTCCCCGAGTATGCATGCTTCCAGCCGGCAGTACGGCAATGTGTAGAGGAAAACCGGCAGCGTGGTCGGGAGGCAGACGAAGTCAGGAACACCGGCGCAGGGAGCGTGGATGTATCGGACATCCGCACCTGCGGTTCGGGGGTGAAAGACGGAGTCTAGGTCAACCGTGCGCTTGTCGGCCCCAGTTCTTGGATGGACCGACCATCAAACATCCAGGCACCACATTGCGGCTCGGCGAGTACGGCTGGCCTGGGAGAGGGGTATAACGGGCCCAATATCGAGGCCTACGTGCCAGGTGAAACTATGTTCCACCAACTCCCCAAATGAAATCCAGAAGTCCCGTTTTAAGAAAGGAAAATAATAAACCCTCATGGATTAACATTTCTCTTTACTCATGTTATGGCGTATATTTACAATCTTACTAGAGACCACTAGGACCTACAATATCACATACATTTATCAAATTTAAGGAAATATACTTCTTGGAATGCACAATAGTGCACATGTATATTGTCTACACATGGAGATGCCTGTGCACACCTTTTGTCTTGTTATATCTACAGCCCTACCGAAACGGAATTCGGTTGTTCTTGGATACAAAAATAATATCAATCATAAAATGGAATTATTCGTCTATCGATACATTATACATGGGTACCCTAGGATAGTAGTTAGTGTGACAATGACTATTTATTGTATTTTTTTTGTTGTGTTACACATCGAAATCAACATCAAACATGAGGCAACGCATATTATTGTTCTCACTAAGATACACAAGATATTGCTTTGCTTTCCGAACTAAACACGCGCTAAGCACTAAGAGACTAGAACGCTAAAAACATCGAGTTAACTAAAAGGTATACAGTGTCTGTGTGCAAGGCCAAAGCGTTTTTTCGTAATTAATTGACAGTGTCATTTTCTCAGAAGTCAAATTTTCTTTTATTGGTCCTGATAAAGTTTGGCATGTCTTTGAGGAGAGGCCTTGCACACGTAAACAAAATACTTTCGAAAATATCACAAAACGCAACAACAACAACAAAATTAGCTAGATAGATGCAATAACAATTTTAAAGAGTATCAAAATCAAAAATATAAATATAAAACACAATAGATTGTTTTAAAAATATAATAATAATGTAAATAAATAAAATCGGGTGTATAGATAAAACACTGTGTAACGACAATAATTTCTTACATAATACGTACTTGCGTAATTTTTCTTCATATAGGACGATTCTGGAATGGACATGACCGGCCACTTTCCAAACAACGCGTAATGGGCTCGGCATTTGCCATTTTAGAACCGCCCTGTGTACGCGGCACTTGATTAAATCTCAACTGTTACTCTTCAATCAACAAGTAATCAAATGCGGAACACTGCAAAATTTGCTCGCTACTAAATATACATAAAACTTTATACAATATATCTGACCTCTAATAATACAACTGTTGTTTGTTGATGATGATGGTAATGCAAATCGCGTGTCGTTTTGGTTTACCTTTCGGATTTCAAATTCGTGTAGCAATTTTGGCACACCCTGACCGGTTTCAGGATGCGCAGCCGGGATATTTCGCTCTCGAAACGGCTGCATTTCGAACAGAAGACCTGGCCGCAGTTGCGACAGTGGTGTTTGCGTTCGTAGATGGTGAAGCGGATGCTGCAAGAGGCGCAAAAGTCGGCGCCTTCGTCCTTGAGCCAGTGGTCGGCGGCGCGACCGGGCACGTCGCAGACGCTCCAGGAGAACACGCGTCCTCTGGTGTCGCCCACGTAGACGCTTCTGTGGTCTCTGCGTCACGAAAAAACGAGGTTTTGTACTGGGGGCAAGGTCATCCAGCTCCATCGTCATGGCTACGTTTCCCTTATATTACGGTCGCAAGGTGCGTTTCATTAGAAAATGGAAACTTGCGAAAACACGCCGTGTCAGCAGACAAAGCCAGAATCGGAGGATGCTGGGCGTGTGATGACAGTGACAAGCTCATTCAAATATTGGAAGTGAAGAAGAGAACGCAAGCTTGGCTCGAAAAACGTCTCATTTGGTAATTCGCGATTCTTGCTTATACGGAAAGGTTTGTTCATGTTCGAATATCCCAAATGTCCAAATCGCTAATTGCGGGAAAATGTTTGTTCAAACTGAAGCCGCTGTAGAAAGAGCATCATGGGCTATTTTGGAAACATCTCCTTAACTCGATTACTTGAGCCTAGATGGATATCAAGGGGGATGAGTAAAACTGATTATTAAAGCAAAATTGGGAGGGAATAAAGAAATTTAGACAGTTCCGAACCAGCAGACGAGTATTCACAGCGAAAGCCGAGCACCATTTCCCAAGGTTTCTTTCAAGTTTCAAGTGGCCAAAAAAAAGAATCGTCATGATTGCCACAACATTTTATTGTTTTTCATGCTTCTTGTAGTTCTTACATTTTCTCTATGTTGAAAATTGTTACTGGGTCTAACGTGGCCAATACGACTTGAAATGACCAAACATATCAAGTCGGAGGACAGGATTAGGGTCAACGGTGCTAAAGCGACCTAGAATGACCAAACTAATTAGGTCGGAAACCGGACGTTGGCTCAACGTGGGAGGCACGACTTGAGCCGACTAAATCTGTTAGGTCGGCATGGGAAGTCGAGGGAACGTCAGTACTACATCGTGACATGGCCAATTGGCCAGTCAACAATCTGACCCTAATGCACACCAAATCTGACCTTGTGATTGGTACAAATGTGGTCGGAGGTCGGTAACATGCTACTTGGAAAATAGTTTGGGTAGCAACAAGAACAAGCTCGTTTGAAGTAAAACTTGGGTCAAGACTGTAAACACAATTCATGCAGTGTGATATACCAAGTGATAAGCATGAGGCTTTCAGTGCATTGGGGCGAATTTCAACCGTCCGGCTAACATATCGTCAACGTCACAACGTCAACCCCCAGAAATGCACGGGGGTACATGTTGGAAATGGGTAAAAAAAATCTCACCTGGAAACAGCCAGAGCAGTGATTGAAGCCGGTTCCGCATTGTCTTTTCTATCGTAAGCCGTGTGCATCGTCAACTTGCTTCTGAACACCAACTGCCTTTGCCATTTGAACCCTGTAAACACCAAAAAAATAAATTATCATTCATGTAACTATCATCTACTGGGTGTTTTTTATAAATTGTGCACTGCAGTAAGCTGTGGAAGAGGAAACGTATGTCCGCGACTTGATTAATCTTCCCGCGTTGCGTAACCAACCGCCTTAAAAGCGCAGTTTGTATCAAGTCGCGGACATACGCTTCTACTTTCATAGCTAACTGCAATTCTACATTTAAAAAAACAGTCGGTACAAAAAACACGCATACTCGTTCGGCTTTGTATAGTAGTTTCCAAGTTTTGTCCATTAGGCCAGTCAAATTAGAACACATTTTTCCGTTTGAAGGAAAAAACTGTTGGAGTTTTGGAAATTTGACAGTAATGTCCGGTAAGGTGTACTGTTAAACATACTAAAAGTCCCCAACTCTACCTATTGAGCTCGAGCCGCCATCTTGGAAAAATGGTCCTTCGATCCAATTTTCTGCTCATATTCCGCTAATCATCAGAGATATTCAATTAAGTTTCATAAGAAATCAAGACTATAGAATTGCCCCCAAAATTTGTTTCATACCGATTTTTTTCTCGTATATGTTGATATGAATAAAATTAACTTGACAAAAAAAAAATCAAAAATTTAGCGATTTTTTGCCTATGGCTGAAGATATTGTCTTCAAAATTTGTGAAGATGTTGGCAGTCCATATCAAAGCTAAACGTGACAGTTAAGATAGAAAAAAAAATGCGAAAATATTTTTCTATTATTTTTTTCAAATTAAGCAAAATATTGATTTTCGAGTTTGACATTTCCAACAGGGCGGAGTGAAGGTTTCAATCGAACATAAATCAGTTTTGATATTTACATATTGTAAGACAAGATTTCATCAGTATTGTGCCTTCACGAGCTTCTGGAATGCTCGATATGAATTAAACTAAAAGAATAATAGCTAAGTCCAAAAAGTGTTGTCGATTGGTTATGAAGGAAACATTTCGAAACTAAAGACATCAGCAAAGGATATACAGGAGGTCCAAAGGTTATTCAACTGTATAGGAGCCCCATATTGATGTGCCTTATCCAAAATAGTACAAAAGAATCAATCAAAATGTTAAAATCCACCCTGTATAACAAAAAGTAACGATACAAAATGGAAGTAGTAAAGCATACCTGGTGCCAAAAATACAGCCTTTACATTGCTGAAAAAAAGAACAAAATTGATCGATTTATTTGAAAGTTATTAGTCCTCAAACTTGACTTTACAAATTTCAGCCAGTGAAATAGGGAAAAGTAGAGAGAAGTAACTGTCGGAGTTTCAGAAATTTGACAGGGATGTTCACTAAGGTATACTAATGAACATACTAAAAGTCCCCGCCACTACCTGTTGTGCTCGAGCCGCCATCTTGGAAAAATGGTAATAAATTTGATCGAAGGACCATTATTTCAAGATGGCGGCTCAAGCGCAACAGCTACTGGCGGGGACTTTTAGTATGTTTATTAGTATACCTTAGCGAACATCCCTGTCAAATTTCTGAAACTCCGACAGTTACTTCTCTCTACTTTTCCCTATTTCACTGGCTGAAATTTGTAAAGTCAAGTTTGAGGACTAATAACTTTCAAATAAATCGATCAATTTTGTTCTTTTTTTCAGCAATGTAAAGGCTGTATTTTTGACACCAGGTATGCTTTACTACTTTCATTTGTATCGTTACTTTTTGTTACAGGGTGGATTTTAACATTTTGATTGATTCTTTTGTACTATTTTGGATAAGGCACATCAATATGGGGGTCATATACAGTTAAATAACCTTTGGACCTTCTGTATCTCCTTTGCTGATGTCTTTTGTTTCGAAATGTTTCCTTCAGAACCAATCGACAACACTTTTCGGACTTAGCGATTATTTTTTCAGTTTAATTCATATCGAGCATTCCAGAAGATCGTGAAGGCACAATATTGATGAAATCTTGTCTTACAATATGTAAATATAAAAACTGATTGATGTTTAAAATAATGATTGAAACCTTTACTCCGCCCTGTTGGAAATGTCAAACTCAAAAACCAAATTTTTGCTTAATTTAAAAAATAAAATAAAAAATATTTTTGCAATTTTTTTTTCTATTTCAACTGTCACATTTAGCTTTGATGTAGACTGCCAACATCTTCACAAATTTTGAAGACAATATCTCTAGCCATAGGCAAAAAATCGCTTTTTTTTTATTTTTTTTGTTAATTTCATTTAATTAATATCAGTAGATACGAGAGAAAAATCGGTATGGAACAATTTTTGTAGACAATTTTATAGCCTTGATTTTGAATAAAACCTAATTGAATATTTCTGATGATTAGCGCAATATAAGCAGAAAACTGCATCGAAGGACCATTTTTCCAAGATGGCGGCTCGAGCTCAATAGGTAGAGCTGGGGACTTTTAGTATGTTTATCAGTACACCTTACCGGACATTACTGTCAAATTTCCAAAACTCCAACAGTTTTTTCCCTCCAGCTTTCCTTATTTGACTGGCCTACATGTCATTTTTTTAAATTCGTTTATTTAACGTCGGCCTCTTTCCGCAACGAGGCCCAACACCGACGCCGGTAAATGTTTTCCTCCACTATTCCGCAAATTTTGCCGAACCCCTGTGCGTGTTCCAACAAAGGGTAGGGATTTTCAACGACCACCAACATCGCATGGAGTCGGCACCATCGTTCGTATTTTACGTGCTATGCGACACAGGGCGCGTCTTGCATTTAGCAAGCATTCCAACTAAATCAAAGAGCTTGTTTTGGGGACGAAGGGATTTGGGATTAGGGATTTGTACCTACGACCCCTGGCATGGCAGTCGTACGCGCTGACCACCACACCACAAGCTCCTCACATGTACTTTTTAAAGAGCAATCAAAATACACGAAGCAATACCTGATCTGAGGACATTCATCGGATTAACGGTCCGCTTCTTGTTTTCCGGCACCATGACGAACGAATCCGTCAAGCTGGTGTCGGACTTGCTCGTCCTCATGCTGCCGCCATCGTCCACCTCCAGGCTGTTGTTATCGGCGCTATTTCCCCCTATAAATGACGTAAAAGACGCTGAAACTTCTCCCTCTTTATTAGTCTCCACAGAAAAATCATAAAAGCGTTAGTCATGCCGTGCAACAAAATTCCTCCACCATGATCAGCAGCAGTGCGGATTACTCAGAAAAAACATCATAAAACTGAACAAAACGGAAGGAAAAGAAAATTACCTTCACTTTTCCGAAAACCGCCGTGGACCCTGGACCTGCGTCTTCGAACCGGCACCGGCGGTGCTGTTTCTTCGGTGTCGCTGCAGGTCTCTTTTTCGTTTTGCTGCTCGTTTTTCCATTCCTTGCAGCTGCCCTGCCTGACGGCGCTGTCTTCGGACAGGGAGCTCTCGGAACCGGATTTCATCAGACCGCCGCTGTCGTTCGAAACGTTGATTTGCTTGACGAGTCTGTGATGGATGGGCATGGGCTTGGCCGGGCTCTGCTGTGGCTTGGCTTCCGCCGATTCGGTCAGCGAAGACATTTCGTTCGGTACCTGGACGTAATCGATGGACCACATCTGCAAATGAGGCGTGCATTGCGTTTGGTTACTAATGGTAATCTCATAGCACATTATATAACAAGAGTAGCAAATAGCATTGTTTGGTTTCGTTGTAAATATTGTAAATATTGTAAATAATGTAAATATCTGAATGTTGACAACTGATCCTGACAGAGCGGACGATGAGGTGCTTCAGGAAATTTTCAGAAGCATTTCCCCGATAAAGTCAACATTCCGCCAACGGCGGGAAACCCCTTCGAGGCCTTTGCTGCGCTTGAACCCGTCTGTGGATAAGGCCGGAGTCCTCCAAGTGAGCGGCACTCTTCCATCCCGGACTTACTGTATCTCCGTTACGTGCATTGCGTTTAGTTACTAATAGTAATTTCGCAGCACAATACGAAGTATTTGTTTGATTTCATTGTAAATATTGTAAATAATGTAAGTTTATGAATGTTGACGAGGATTCTGACAGAGCGACGATGAGGTGGTCTGGAAATTTTCACAAGCATTTTCCCGGAAATTACTGCAGCCATAAAGTGAACATTCCATCAACGGCGAGGGACCCCTTCGAGGTCTTTGCTACGCTTGAATCCGTCTGTGCACAAGGCCGGAGTCCTCAGGGTGGGCGGCACTCTCCCATACCGGACTTACTATGTCTTCGTTTCGTTCGCCAAACCAACACATCTTTTCATCTAGAGAGGATGTCAGACTCGGCTCCTGACGCTTTACAACCGCATTCGCGGACGGAACCGTCCAAGCAGCCACAGTTCACATGACCTCTGGGGTCAAACTGCGCGCTCTACCTTCGCGGTGGGAGAAAATACTATGTATTTTGGTGAGTGTAAGTTTGGTTTCGTTGTAAATATTGTAAATAATGTAAATTCAATTAGGTAATGTAAACATACGTTCCGTTTACAACATGACCCTCGGTATTTTCGCTACTGGCGCGCTAATAATAATAATTGTTTGTCTTTTGAAAAACTTCAACCGACCAGACACTATCCACCGACATGCATTTTACGTTTCATTCACACCTACTTGTAAAACACGTATTTTTATGCTGTTAATTTCAAGTGAAATCTATTGTCGGCACAACAGTTGTTTTTGCTTTGTTACCCTTTGTGTGTAAAATTATTGCATAGTTACTGACAAGGTGCATTGCTTTTTGGTGACAAATTAGAAGCTGTCAACAACGCTAAAGAGGTGAGTCTTTTCACTGGGCATATACCTACTTATTTACTGTAAATTGATTGTGCGTATATAAATAAACTGCTCAACAATTGAAGTGGTCCACTCGAAAATTTCGCCCGATTTCAAATACAAATATCTTGGAAACAAATCGACCGATTCTCAAAAGTGCAGTGTTTTTCGATAGCTTATTCTTTTCACTATAAGGTGCCCCGATAGACCAAACAATTGATTACATAATGCATAATATACAGGGCGACAACAAAAACAGTGTTAAAATGTTTAATTTTAAAGCACGTCCCACTTTTGCAAAAAAAATCGCGGAGTCTTTCCGAGTACATTTTTCAGAAGTGCACATCCATGGCTCGAAACGGTTTTTGAAATTTCCGCCTATCTTCTATGGTTACAGGGTGATGTGAAAGAAACAACTTTTCGTTTTTGTAGTGGTAACTTTTTTATTTGTTGACCGATTTCCAAAATTTGGATCTTATGTTGAAGCGAAGACCCCAGGTAAGAGGAATCGATCAACATAATTGAATCAACACATCATTTCAAAAAGGGGGGTTGCATAAAATGTGACCAAAGCATGAAATAAGGCCGAAATCCGATTTGGGGGAATTTTTCAAGAAGAATCAACTTGTCGTTAAAGAAATCACTCATTACGAACATTTTGAGATCAGTCTCGCTTATTTGGGGCAACAATTAACGACGGAAAACCCAAATTAAAACTGCATGTTTTCACAGGAGAGCCGATGCTCTTGCTCACCTGAAAATACACGTAACCTATGTTACGAGAATCACTGATCGAGTTTCCTTCGCGATTTGGACAGTCAACAGAGGGTCGACAGAAACAGTCAAAAGTAACAATAAGTACGTGTGTTTTCAGGTGAGCAAAGGCATCAGTTATCCTGTGAAAACATGCAGTCCCAATTTGGGTTTTCCGTCGTTAATTGTTGCCTTATATAAGCGAGACTGATCTTAAAATGCTCGCAATGAGTGGTTCCTTCAACGACAAGTTGATTTTTGTTAAAAAATCTCCCCAAATCGGATCTCGGCCTCATTTCATGCTTAGGTCACATTTGATCCAACCTTTTTTTTTTGAAATTATGTGTTAATTCAATTCTGTGATTCGATTCCTCTTAACTGAGGTCTTCGCTTCAACATAAGCTCCAAATTGTGAAAATCGGTTAACAAACAAAAAAGTTACCACTATAAAAACAAAAAGTTGTTTCATTTTACATCACCCTGTAACCAAAGAAGATAAGTGTGAATTTCAAAAACCGGTCCGAGCCATGGATGTGCACTACTTAAAAATGTAATCAGAAAGACTCGGCGATTTTTTTGGAGAAACTGGGACGTACTTTAAAATGCAACATTTTAACACTCCTTTCGTTGTCACCCTGTATATCATGCATCATGTATTCAATTGTTTGACCTATTATTGCACCTTATAGTGAAAAGAATAAGCTATCCAAAAACACTGCACTTTTTGAAATCGGTCAATGTTTTTTTCGAGATATTCGTATTTGAAATCGGGCGAAATTTTCGAGTGGACCACTTCAATTGTTGAGCAGTTCAGTTGATTATGAGAACCTCAGCACTGTTTACATAGAGTAGTCGGTTGAGGTTTTGTGTTCACTAATACGCGACAGGGGCCTTGCGCGTTTCCACCCTGGCTCCATTGCACGACTCGGCACAGGGTTAGGTTATTCATATCGGAAATGATCACCCGTGTAGACAAACCAAGAATGAATTATAATCACGCTTGATAAACGTGATGTGGTATTGGAAACAGGTGCTCGTTGGGAGTAGCGTTATGCTCACACCCGTTTTTATCTTTTCAGAACCAGATGATCATGACCAAACCGCCACCTTTCACTTGCTTTGAAAATTGTCAGTTGGATTGATTCATTAATTTGTAAAGCTAATTGTTGATGAAATCAACACTTTTGTTGATTTTGTTGATTTGATTTCATCAACTTCACTTTTCGTTTCGAGTAACGATATGCCTTTCTGGCATTTTCTGATCTACAGTAATTATTCATTCTACAATGATAATCATTGTTTGTGTTTTGATAAACTTCAACTGACCAGACACTACCCACCAACATGAGTTTTGTTTGCTAAATTAGCGAAAAAAATGATAGCCACCCTAAAACAACGTACAAAACAAAAGTTTTGAGCAGAATTCCTCTTGCCACTTGTCCTTAATCAGTGGCATCGATTTCCATGCCCAATTTCAAACCCTCTGAAGCAGGGCTCTCCCATGCTCTCACTTGAGGCCCTGACGAGTGAAAGCTAGTATATATGAGAACAACGTAATGCCCTCAACCTCAACCCCGTCACGCTGTAAGCTGCACCCCTCCCCTCCTATACTCTGTTACGTTCGAAATTCACTTCACCCATGCTACGCCACTGGAAATTGCGTTTGCGTATGCGTTGTTCGCTGTCGGCTGTTTTTTGTTCTTTTTCATCCCCGAAAAAAGATTGAGCCTATATAAGCCGGCCGGCGACGTTTGAGTCTTTCTTTTCCATCGCAACTGTTGACCCAGCATGTCTGAGTAAACACTGTGAGTGACCTCTCTGGTGAGTTTTTCCTTGCGTTTTTTGTTGGAATTTTACATTTTGTTCCTCCACCACCAAAAAGGAGTCCCAGGTCCCGAAGGTTGGCGCTCCGCTTCGCAGGTTGCTGCGATTCTTCAATTCCCAGGACTTGCACTTCGGCGCTCCACATCACAAGTTACTGCAGTGACGACGCCCTCAGATCTCGTATCATTCCTTTTTCAAGTCTTCTCAGATCTGTAGGTGAAACATCCGCCAGCACAAATAATCCACTCATAATTTCAATAACATATTATTCGGGACTCAAGCCAGACGCACACTTGGCAGTTGGACGTCAAGTCTACAATGCCAAACTATAAAATTTGTCCAGCCGACTAGAATCACGGTAAGAGTGAACCTACTATATATTTCATCTCATCACATGTGCCAATGTGTCGAGTGTTTTTCTGATCCGGCTTGCTGGTTTTCCAGTGTCGTCGTTACCCCCAGACGTGACCCGCCTACATTCGAATCTACTGCCAGCAGTGAGACACTGAAAAATTGGACGATTCGTGGCGCCCTTATCTACAAAAGCTAGCCGGTTGTGTCCCAGGTCGGGGACTACGTTTGGACGCGAGGTGTCGCTGGGAACCGGCCGTCTGGAAGTAGCTCGACAAGAGGGATGCACACTTCTAGGAGCCGCTGGGAGTCGCACTGGCAGCAAAAGGGGAAATTTCATACATTTTTCATAGATTTAAGTAGTGTAGTGTTAGCTAACTAGTCCGTACTTCCATTTTTGTCGATTTGCTAACAGCCTTATACCGTTATATTTGTTGTACTAAAAAGAGTTTTATTCAACGTCCCCCCCCCATTTGAGTTTAGGCGATTGACCTTATTGGGGAAAATGGCCCCTTCGTGGAGGAAGTTTTAGGAAATTAATTGTTTGAGGAGGTCCAAGTTGCCGCAGGCAACGTCGGATGTTACGTCAATTGGTGGCACGTCAAAACTGTCACTTTGCTGTCTTGTGCAGTCCACTACAAGCAAACTTTTGTTCCTGTGAAACCTTGGGACCCCGTAGGCTCTTTATTGGGTCCCATGTTGATGACCAGCGTCGTCGCAGACCTTTCTCTAAATCATCCATAGCTTCCGCCCAAGGAAGAGCAACAGGCTGTCATATCCGCAGGGAGGTAAACACACAACAAGCCAGCCTGTCAGCCAAGAAAAAGTCAACTCGGGCTGACCGTGCAGAGTCAACCACCACCTACCTTTTTTCCTCCTCACCTTTTTCTTAAGATTTTCTGCTTGGACTTCAGCTGGAGATCCGCATTTTTAATTCTAATAAGCTCGCCGTAGCTATAGGCTGTCTGATTTCCTTCCAGACAACCTATACCTTCATGTTCGGGACGCAAATGTTGCTTTTTTTTACCGCAACCACAATGTATTGCATTGCTGGGGGCGTAGTCTTTCAGCTGCGCACCTCTGGAGCTAGATCTACTACAAGCCTGCTAAATACGCTAACCATAATGTGAAATGAGAGACACAAATGCAAACCCCTTTTCACATTATTTCTACTTGTCAAATCTCCATGTCAATGATGTCGGTATTGCAGGTATCTACTAGTGCCCACCTAAGCTACTAGACGTCGGAGTATGTGTTCCTCTCAAAAAATTCCTCCAAGATCAAGTACCGAGCTCTTCACCAGGTGGCGTTTTCTAAATGTAAATCGCCTATACCAAAGTCAAGCGGGTCGCCAGATAAAAGTAGTTATTTTGGAATTGAAAAAAAGAACTCACCCTGGTGACGCCATCCGTGGAACCCGTCATGATGACATTCAGCTGATCCCATTCGTGCGTCTGCGAAAACGCCACGCACAGGATCTGCTGCATCCTGTCGGCCCGACCGACGCAAGTGTTGACGCTGGCCAGCTCGTCGCCGTTTATGCTCCAGACGTGCAGCCAGGTGGCGGCGCACGTCGCGATGTCCCCGGTCAGGTCGTTGACGGCCACGGCGGCGATCGGCCCGGCGTGGCCTCGCAGCTGACGCACGAAAATGCCCCTGGACAGGTCCCAAATGATGGCGGTGCAGTCCCTCGATCCGGAAACGATGACGTTGTACGCCGGACTGGCGGCCAGACAGGTGACCGCGTCCGTGTGGGCGTACAGGTTGTGCTTGATGCTCAGCGTCTTCTTCCTGGCTTCGTACTGCCACACTGTGACCACGGAACTGGTCCCCGCCGTGACCACCAGCTTGGCCGACGGACAAACGCACGCTATGATCTCGCCGTTGTTCTGCACGACGCTTTCGCAAACAAACACGGCCTTGTCGCTGTCGTAGTTGCCTATCCTCAAGGAGTGGTCCGCGAAGCCCCAAGCCACGTATTTGTTGTACAACGGCGGTATGAGGACCTTGTTCTGTTCCACGGCCAGCACGGCTTTGTCCACGTGGAGGATCTGGCCGACCGGGCTTTTTACTTCTGCAAAATTCGGGACATTTTCATTAGTTTCAAATATTAACACTGGCAGTTAAATTTTTAGTGATATGACATAGAGCTGTTGCGAAAGCAATCTGTACCTTTGATGGGCTGCAAAGAAGGTCGTAAATTGTCCAAATGGTGGAAGAACAATTTTTCGGGTTGAGGTAGACTGAAGGCTTGGACCAGGGAGCCGGTGTCGATGACGGAGGTCCGGTTATTCCCTCCGTTCATTTTCTTGCAGGGATGCGGTTTTTTAAACAGCTGCTTGGGGATTTGGCCAAAATTGTTGATGAAACCAATAGTTGCGTTCTTTTTCAGCGGATCGTCGATGCTGGAATAGAAATGGAACGAAACCTGTCAACATGTGCTCACTTTTATTATTCCTTTCTAAAGTGATATGGCTCGGCCAACCAACTGGCGATTCCCACTTTCCCGTGACTTTCTTTCAAGCCCCCATGAACTTGGGACTAGAAAAATGCTGTGAGCTGCCCATGAACATTTTAAACTTTTTTCTTATAACTCGTATCGTTAGCTAGGTTTGCAAGCAGGAGCTGCTAGTAGTGACAAATGACTAGACAGAGAAAGTAGATAGGTCGTTGCGATGGAACGCATTTTCAGCGACTTTTTAAGTTACGTCCGCACGGGCGATATACCGCTGGATCGATTTCCTGTCAAAAATGTCCAACTTTCAGCGAATGTTCGCTAAAAGTTGAATCCCCGCCAACTTTTAGCGATTGACCGCTGTTTTCAAAGTGTCAGCATTGACACAGCATGAAAATGTGACGTTAGGTTTTGCTAGGAAGGAGCCCGGTGCTTATCTCAAGACGAAATGGAAAAACTTGATCACCGATGGGTGTACCAGTCCAAGGGAGAGAGGAAAAATCGTGACTACTGGACGGTGGACACGTATCAGCTTGATTTCAGAGTTATGAATCCATCTGCAGTCTGCATGAGCTTGAGTTGCACCAGAGCAAGGTCGGAGGCAAGATTATAAAGAAAAAAAGAAAACGTGCACGGTTTTTAGTACCATCAAAATACATGTACCTAGGTTTCACGCTACAATTTTTCTTTTATATATTTGTGTCCGAGTTTGTGTCTTTCCCGCAATGGAAGTTTGAAGTTCCATAGTGGAGGCCTTTTCTAAACCTCTTCAATTAGTTGCAAGGCTGAGAGCGGGGTTCACTGTCCACACCGTGTCGTCACTCGTCATCGTCGTAGGTGTGACTGTGATTCTCATGGGCTCGGGCTGCTCATTTCTGTAGTTGATCATTTCAAAATGCTCACATAAATCATTGAAAGACACCCGTCGCCAGCATGTATCTATTGCAAAAAATAGTTTCCTACTCAAAAGAAGACCACGTACTTATGAGAATTTGGCTTTTTTATTTATCACAATAACATTAGGTAGGTATTAACATCGTCTTTGATTTAAAGAACACCCGTTTTTTGAAGAATATTCAGGCACTACATCATGCAATTCGCGTGACAAACGACTGACAACCGGATCTGACACTTTAAACAACAGACGTGACACTAATTATTCGCTGATTTTCGCCGCTCATGCGGACGATGATTTCAGCGGCAAAAAAAATAGCGGTATATCGCCAAAAACCAGCGGTATACCGCCCGTGCGGACCAAGCTTAACAGACTTACTCTAATACTTCAACGCGAGTAAAATAAATATCAGGAACTGACTGAAAACGCGGCAGGAATTCGAGTTCTCGCGGGTCAAAGGGGATTCTGGGGTCGTGCTTTGTCGAGGCTGGGTGTGTCCCGCGAAATTTTACTACGCCTTTCAATACGCATGTAGAGCCGAATTATGAATTTCAAAATCGCATCTCTCTGTTGCGGGCGTCAATTTATTTGTTTTCGGGAATTCAGAACAAAGAAGAGGACCGAAAAGGGGTTTTCGCGGTTTTTACAGCCTAGTTTGCAGCGTATGCTCGCTGATATGTTTGAGAGATATTCAATGTAGGTTTTTTAGAAGATCCTACTAACCACCCCCATTTTGTCTTGTTTTGGGTTTTTATGCATTGTTGATGATTTTATCTGCATTGTTGATTTATTATGCATTGTTTACTGATGTTTTTACATTTGTTTACTGATGTTTCTGCGATTTTGTTTTTACTAATTTTGCTTACACTGAATACCGGAATTAATCAGTGAGTTTTTGTTTATTCATTTGTCATGTATGTGAGAGTCTTCTTCTTTGGACTTAACTCAGGGGTTTGTTTGACTGGGTCCTCCCACTGAGTACCTTTTTCCGAATCCGTCACTCTCCTCTTTTTCTTTGACTGACAGTATGACATATTTTGTTGTTGTGTTTTCAATTGTTTTTGTTCATTTTGTGCAAGTCTGTCAGTCCTGTGTTTGGTGCTTTATGAAAAGAATCTGATTCATTCAAATTTTGCTGATCATTTAAATAAAAGTTCACTTTGTTTGCTGTCAATTCGTGTTTCTGTTCAACTGTCAATGCAATCCTCATCCTCAAAGTTCCGTTCTCGTCTAGAGTAGAGCCTGAGTGAAACGACAACGTAAGTAAAACGTTGGTAAGAGGTCCATAAGTAAGGGAGGGGGGTAACGACAATCATAGCCAAGGGTCAAAAAGTATGTATTATTATCAATATGTATTATTGATAATAATATTGTATGTATTATCAATTTCACGGCTTTCTTCAATGGAGCAAGTTATGGAAAAAATGTGTTGTGTTGGCACGAATGGTACGACGCTAACTAGATTTTGACGCGTTGATAGATGTGCTACGTGTAATTGACAGCCGTCACCGTCATCTCGACGCGATGCACCCGCAAGAGGAAATTTCCGAAACTGCGCAGCGAAAGGGGAAGTAAACCCCCCCGGCAGTTTAAGTTGCTGTGGTCGACAAGGAATGTATGTAGTCTCTTCCATGGTTGGCGGCTCCTCGCTGACGCTGCTAGGTGAGCGGTAGTCAGTGAAGAAAATGATTGCAAAGCGGCCAAGCGCGCCAGTTGTTTGTTATTTTTGGAAGCGTTTGGCGCCTCTTCCATGTGTCAGTCAATGTGGATGAGGATTTGTCTCACGTGCAACACGTCCCTAAGGGAATTGGGGCAATTGGATTTATCGCCTTTATTCGTTTAGTCGACTATTTTAAAAAACAAGAGCAAAGTGCTTGTGTTTTGAAGCACAGGCATTCCAGATGGGGAGCCACAAACCTGAAATGGGGGGGGGGCTGCATGACATTTCACCAGCTGATACAATTTCTCACATTAAAACTGCATGCAATCTAACCGTCGTCGTAGTCAGCGCGCGGTCAATTGCATGCGAGAAATTCTATATAAAATATTGAACTAGAGCCCTAGTTGATGTTTTCATGGTGTTTGTTCATACAAGCATTACAATTGTAATATCAGAAAGGTGAACATTTGCCTAGAAATAAGCTTATTAGTAACTTTCAACGTACTTGTAGATATCGACGTTTCCTTCGTAGAACAAGTGATGGAACACATTGACGGCATCCACGGCGGGCTGGCCTTGCTGCTTGTTGCCGAAAATCAGATCGATCCAGTGGTGCAGATTCTGCGAAACGTAGTCGCATTCCAGCGCCATCCTGTGGACTCTGATGAACTCTCTCGGGTCCTGTTTGGCCCACGGCGGAAGGACCACGTCTCCAAGACCGACTCCACTTTGTTTCACGCCTGCGGATACATTCTGTTAGTACACACAAACAAAATGATTTCATCAAAGAATCTGACCCAAATCGAACTGATTCAAGTTGAGCAGGAACTCCGGCAGATAGAAGAATTCGGGTATCAGTTCCTTAACGTCGGCCATGTTGTGTTTCGAAGCCGACAGCCAGGCCTCTTTCACCGAGTGAAACATGCGATCGGCCAAGTCGAAATGGCCGCCCTGCAGACGCAAAAAGTGCTGAGTGAAGGGCTCCGACCTCACCAAGTACGAGCACACTATCATGGCGCTGGAATAGTGCGTGCCGTAGTGATAAGGCGGCGTTTCACCGTGAGGATCGTCCCATTCCTGGAATTAAAACTACAATCAGCACGTTGGTCGAGACGTACATGTACGAAATACTTTGGAGCGATCGAAACGGTAGAGGAAAATCCTTTTGATAATGTTCGGTATAAGGGATCACAGGACTTGGGATTTCGGGCAGGGCTGCGTATTATACCTTGAACCGTTTTTTGAACTGCTCCAGACGGTCGGGGCTCTGCGCTCCCATCGGCTGCGTGAAATCCCTGAACGACGACGGATCGCTCAGATCCAGCTCTTCTGAATCGTAATCGGCCAAAATCCACGGGAATACTGGGTACTGCATCAGGTCGTTGTACGACCGTCCGGCCAAAGTGTTCAGGTACATGAGGTATTGGAAGTTTGAGATCTCGCCTCTCTGAAAACCAAAGCAACTTCAAAATTTTTCCTTGAAGCAACAGGAAAAAGAATGATTAGGGAATGACGAGTCGACTCTATGCAGTCGACAGCGACAAAAGAGAAAGATGAACAAAATGATTGGGAAAAACCGCAAGATGAAATTCGATACATACCACCCATCGTTGAGTGACGCTTGTTTCTCCAATCAAGTTGCTCAACAGGTTGGTGGCTTGTTCGACGTTGGCAGTCCGCCGCTGACCGGCCACAGATTGTTGAGCGCTGTCCGCTATGCCAGTGGCCAAGGCCATGAACCTCTGGTAGACTTTGTTCCGAACTTTCCTCGGGAAAGCCAGCAAGTAATTCCTACCATCGCCTGAGAACACTTCCAGCGCCATCGGTTGCAGAAGGTACCTTCTTTTGTGCACCTCCCTGAAATTTATTCACATGACTTTTTTTCAATTTCAGGAACATCTTAAACTTGTCTATAGCCCAGGCTTTTTAGCATTTAACATGAAACAAATTAATCCACGTGCAATCTTCACGATATCGTACCCACTTAACCTTACTAAACAACATACTAAAAGTCCCCAACTTTCCTCCGTGTGCGTCATAATTTTTGAGGGGAGGGGGTCAAAATTTTTAATAAAAAAATTCTAGGACAAAAGTAATCTAGTCAGTGGCTTCAGATTTATTATATTTGGATACATTGGATTATAAGTGAAACTTATTGACAAACTAGATGTCTATGGTCCCCGTGAGGGGAGCTCGGGAGGGGGGCAATTGGTGACCTATGCAAGAAATTTGGTTTTCAATAATATTGAGACAATACTGGCATGTTAGGTATCGTTTCCCACTAAATCTGACCTTGCAAATCTGATTATGACATTTCAAAATGTTTTCATGTTTAAAAAATCTTTTGAGCAATTTTCGGCGGAAAAACGTGATTTTGGGACCAAAATAGAGCCGGTTTTTCAATTTAGGTTATTTTTGCGTTTGATGCATTAATCATTTGGATCTAAGATTGGATGAATTATATAGACTTTTCTGCATAAGACTATCATATCATAAACGCGACGTAAGTAGTTACAAGGTGAGAAAAATAATTTATTGAAAAAAATGTCGAAGTCCTAAATGTCACTCAAAAATATCTCCGCGCAGTTGAAAAAAATTTATTGTAGCTGTAATATGGCTTTGATTTCATCTTTCAAGGTTTCTTCTTGTAGCCAAAACAATTCTCTATCTTCCGAAAAGGGAATACTCTACATTAAAATAATAATGATATAACAACAGCAACTTTCTCGCGGGTATAGCCACATTTTTCAGTTTCAAGCTGGCTTACACCGAACATCAAACCAACTCGATTTTATAGTATTCGAGATATGATAATTATGTCGAATGCCTGATGTAAATTCGTGGAATAGTTGCAGTTATCGATCCTATTCAAAATTTCGAACATTGATGTATTCAACGTGAAAATATCGTAAATTCGAAATCGTTTTTTTCAATCAAAAATGCTCACAATATTTTCAAATCAGAGCTTGAACATTGTATTTACATATTAATAATGTACTGGAAGTCTAGCACAGCACAGGAAGATTTTTATAGCCCTGCTCTGCAAAAAATATCAAATAATTATTATTATAATTTCAAGTTCACTTTTGTCAAAAAAAAATCGCATCTAGCTTACCATCCGTACTCTAAGCTTATTTTGTCCAATATTAGTTTTGTTGAAAACTCGTCCATTGATTTCCAAACAATAAATCGATAGTTACCTCAAATACCTACCGATAGTATCTATATCCATCTAAATAATAGCAAAGTTATCTAGCACCTTAAGGGATTAAATACATAAGTTTATAAAAATAACAGATCGTCCTCAGGGTCATACTCAACAAGGTGGGGTAGATTCTCACATGTTGTGCCCCTACAGAACTTACACATCTGCGAACAAGACAAGGAAGATCACCTGCATCTACATTTTAGACCGCAGCTCTTACTGCAGTTGCGAGACACTATCTTCAAAAGAGTCTCCGGAGCTGGAGGAAGATGCGTCTTGACGGGGACCAACTACACGTGGGTGGACCAACTACACGTGGGTGCTCCCGCGTAGCCCACCGTGTTGTTTGTTTACACCTAGAGTACCTTAGCTATTATTATCTAGCGCAAACCCGAGGTTAATCCGAGGTCTGGGAGCCGCGATATTGCGTGGAATGACAGACACACAGACGGACGGACGGACGAATAATGAAATAAAATATCTTTGTTGTTTGTACATCTAGAGTACCTAAGCTATCATCCAGCAAAAGCCCAAGCGCAATCTGAGGTTTAGTAGCTGAGATATTGCCGGACACTGCAGACGGCAATAACAAGAACAAACTACATATAAGCGCTACAAGTAGTAGCGCTAAAACCATAGAGGAAAATTGCGAAACTGTACCTAGTACCTACTCATACGAGTACTACCAGACCAGATTTAGTCAGTACGATGCTGTGCATATTGAACGTAGGATCAATTATCACAGATCAAAGTCTAGGTTGATAATGTTGAAGTGATTTTCCTCATATGATGCGATTGACGTAACTTCATAGAATCCTTATTGGAATTGCTAGACAATTCACAACGGAGCTTAAAGATACGTCATTTTGAAGCTGAAACTGTAGAGAATCTACTGCATATAATAATATCAAGTGATATTCAGTGGTCGATGGAAAAGTAAAATGTTAACTGAAGCATAAGAAAAAAACACGAAAAAAGTGTCATTATCAAGAAATTTAGTCTGTTAGTGCCAAATTTTGGACAAAAGCTATCCCGTATCATTCACTCTGATTCATTATCTTTCATTCAAGACCAAGATAAGAGAAATCGATTGGGTGGTTGAGAACTAGGAGCATTTTTAAGCGGAAAGTGCATTTTGAGGTGTCTTCATCTTTGCCTGTCAAAAAAACAATGACGCACACGGGGGAAAGTTGGGGACTTTTTGTATGTTATACAGCAAAGTCCAGTGAGCCCAAAACTGAAGAGATTGACCGTGTTTTAATTTGTTTCATGTTTTGCCGTTTTTTCGACTAAAAAGCCTGGGCTACTAATGCTCTTCCATAAAACTGCTTCCAACCGGACTCAGCTGAGTGAACGCCATGAATTTTCTATTCACATCACACAAGTAGGTACTGTGGTGGCCTTCCATTTACATCTCCAGAGTGTTGTAAGTGTTCATATCATATCGCAGAGAAGGTCAATCGTCATTTGCAAAATAATTGCCTATGTTTATACGTTCTGAGGTTTATATTGAATGTGAATAATATGGTGGATGATACAGTAATTTTGTAATGCTAGCGTTTTTTTGAAGTGCAACTTCTATTCTCGCGCTTAGATCACAACACACCACTAACGCAGAACCACACATGGGAGTGAAATTGCTTCATAGCATCAGTGGTTGTAACGAACGCCTGTAACGATGTGCTGTAACGTTGTCTTGTCTGACCTTGGGGTGACCAGCGTCGTCCCAGGAAATGAAAGAATAAGCTGTTGCAGCGTTCGGTTCTATTTTTTACTAATCGCCGACACTGGACTGCTCTTCGTGTTGTCGTACTGTTGGCCCGACAAGAATGGCTCTCGACTTGGCTTGAATAGATTCAATAGCGGTACACCAAATTATTCTGCACTTCTAACGATTTCGATTATTTTCGGCACAGATGATCATTGGACCTATTCAAGCGTTTTGATCCGCAGCACCACCAAATTTGCCCCTCAGGAATGGAGGGGTGGGGGTATCTTCAGAATTTGAAGCTCCAGCTCTAGTATGGTCCAATGAAGACCCACAAAGGCAAGTGAGTAGTCATTTTCGAATGATTTTCATCCACTGATGTCGATTCTGACGTGAAAAATGAGTTGCGCAATCATTTGACAAAGATAATTGGTAATAATAAGAGATAAAGATGAAATCAAGTGGTCATCTATTGAGCTCTGTGGGAACTTGTTTTTTGTGATAAATACATGAAACTTGGTGTGACTGTTCATTATTACTTACTTCCCAAATATGCAGGGAGCACCACGTGTTCTGACGGATGACGTCGCGACGGAATATCAAAAAACAGTGGTCGCCATTTCCAGAACAGTCGATAGGAATATTATAATTTCTTTGATTTCTTCCATCAAGCCATATGCTTTCAAGATTCAATAACATATTTCTGTCGATTTGGGGAAACGGTGGGCTACCAGTGGGGAACCAGGTGCCTGTAAGGGGGACTGTGAGGTTTCTTCACCCCCAAATTTCCGCGGTCAACATCTTCGGATAAAACCGAGGATAAAACTAACTATTTTGAAGTCTGTGCATACGAATATGTTATCTGGTTAACATTTCTCGGGTTTCGTCCTCCTAGGGACTCCTCAGTATATTTATACAGATCTAGCGATCAGATGAAAGGCACTCAGAAAGGTACTTTTTATTACTGGAAAAAAGTGATCTTCAATGTTGTACCATATTAGGTACATACTCGGTTGCAGAACTCTTACAAACTAAACTATGAATTATTGTAACGATTAATCGCCCGTTAATATCGATGCCACCGTACTGAAGAAAAGAAATCGCTTTGTATGAGACCGTATCAAATGATTGAACCATTATTGTTTGTTTATTTGTTGTTTTTATCCTTATCGGCATTTCTTATGTCATAGGAGTTTGCTGAATTTGATTCCCAAATATCACAAGCTGAGCAACTTTGTTTCTATAGCACAAAGCACTGTGCCGGGAATCGAATTCAAGAATTCAAGTTTTTGATATTGGTGCTTTTTTCAGACGTATTTACTTCATTCATATCCGAGACTTTATTCATACCCTAACACTAGAATCACAGAAATTGCATTTACTCCTTTTTTACCCATTTCAAACAAAACGGTATTCCAGAATCGGTTAGTTTACTAGGTAGTCTGAATGATCTCACGCGGTTGCGAAATCTGTATAAACCATACTGAGGAGTCCTTAGAAGGACGAAACATGGAGAATGTTGACCAGATGACATAATTATTCGGATGGACAAACTTAAAAATAGTTTTATCCGAAGATGTTGACCGTGGAAATTTGGGGGTAAAGAAACCTCACAGCTCCCTCTAGCAGACACCTGACTTACCACTGGTAGCCCACCGTTTCCCCAAGTCGACAGAAATATGTTACTGAATCTCGAAAGCATATGGTTTGATGAAAGAAATCAAATAAACTATGATAATATATCGACTATTTTGGAAATGACGATACTATGTTTTTTGACATTGCGTCGCGACGTCATGCGTCGGAACGCGTGGTGCTCCCTCCATATTTGGAAAGTAAGTAATAATGAACAGCCCTACTAAGTTTCATGTATTTATCACAAAAAAACAAGTTCCTACAGAGCTCAGTAAATGACCACTTGATTTCATCTTTATCTCTTATTATTACCAATTATCTTTGTCAAATGACTGCGCAACTCATTTTTCACGTGAGAATCGACATCAGTGGATGAAAATCATTCGGAAATGACTTCTCACTTGCCTTTGTGGGTCTTCATTGGACCATACCAGACCTGGAGCTCCAAATTCTGAAGATACCCCCACCCCTCCGTTCCTGAGGGGCAAATTTAGTGGTGCTGCGGGTCAAAACGCTTGAATAGGTCCAATGATCATCTGTGCCGAAAATAATCGAAATCGTTAGAAGTGCAGAACTTGGACGATTTTAGGCCCGTACCGCGACGACTATTATGGGGATAGGCAGGTATATTCAGGGCCGGGCCTAGCAGGCGTGCAGTGCGTTCCGGCGCGCAGGCGGCAAGTCATAGGGGCGGTATTATAATAATTAAGTTGAATTTCGAAGGATTCTTTTCATTCCCGCATTTGGTGGGGCTCTCCACTGCCGAGCGCAGCGATAAAAGAAATAAAAGAAGTCTAATCGTGAAAAATTCATGTCGAAAGTACTCTGCCCTTTGAGTGACTAATAATAATAATAATAATAATAAGATTGATAATAAGAAAAACAAGATGATACAAACCGTGAGGGAGCGGAGCGGGAGTACGAAAAGAACACCTCTTCGAACGTTGTTTGCTGATTGATTCATATCTATAGAAGTTTCACTTCTTCCGAGGGTGACTATGGTCACGCACTTACGTTTTTTTAATATAGAGTACTTTGATAATCCATGATCTATCAAATACATAAGAAAGTTTTGTACTTAACATCGCTATCAATCACTTTCGCGTATGTTCTAGTCGAATTTGTACCAACCTGGTCGAATATTCGATTACGCGCCGGAAATCTTACTCATTTGACAAATGAACGCAAGCGCACTGTAGTAGGGAAATGGCCTATTAAGCGTAAATTACGATATAAATGACCAGTGTGTCACGTCGTCATTTACTTAATGATCATTTAGAACGTCATTTAGGACCTTAATGGTCATCAACTAGGAGTAACCATGATCGCCGAATAATCGCCGGTGGTCGTGCATCATCGCCGTGATTTTTGAATACCATTGGCCAGCTTTTCTGCAATGAATCGCGATATCTGTCATTTGTCATCAAGTCCGTCATTTCAGTACGCCATTCGGACACGTATTTCTGGAATGGAGGGACTGGATTTTGTGTCTTGCTTCTTGCAACAACATCTCTTGTACCAAATTATGAGATAATGCCCGTAGTGTGCACGTATAAGCACGTACGAAAAAATAAAAACTCCAAAAACATAAGAAATGATCACCTATTCGCGGAATTTGGATGATACGAACATTGCAAACGGGCAGCAGGACATAGATTGGCGGCACTTTATTTTTGGGCAAAGTCGAATTTATTGATGAGGAGACAGGTTTCCGTTAGTATCCGTGAGACAGGTAGGTATATAATTCCCGTAGCGTGCACGTATAAGCACGTACGAAAAATTGGAAAATCTCCTCGCTTTACATAAGAAGTGACCGCCTGCACCTGTTCGTGAAAGTTGGATGATACGAACATTGCGAACTTGTAGCACAGCATCGGTTGGTGGTACTCTGTCTTTGGCAAAGTCGAATTTATTGATGAGGGAATAGGTTTCCAGAACGTCCTTCGAGAAAAATGTGAAATTTTGCAAAAGCAAGCGAAATGGAAGGTACACACGATAGATACAAACATAATGAACTATAACATGCATCTGTCAGTTGCCTTGCCACTTGCCAGCCGCGCACATAAATCAGGGCCGCGCTTAAAACTTGGTTAGACTATAGGGCTATGCGATTTTGATCAGATTATTGACTGAATCATCAGGCTCTTATTCTTCTTTTCCTCCATTCCTTTCGACTCAATACAAATTCAACATATATTTTGGCAACAAATAAAGATAGTATGATGTGGTGTGAACATTGCAAGCAATAATTACTTTCTTATTGCTTGCAATGTTCACACCACGCTTTCTTGATTGAATGGAATCTAAGCTAAATACCACCTCACACCTCACCGAAAATATGAAATTGATATTATAATTATAGATAATAAAGGCAATAATAGCCCAATACTCCGGACCATTCGACAATTTGACATTGACATTCTAGAGGAAAATTAATAGCCACGTTTATTCATGCGCTACGGCGCAAGCTCATAGGCTTATTACGATTTGCAGTGTGTCACCCCCAAATTCGCAATCGTCATTTAACGTTAATGATCATTACACTTAATGATCATTAAGGTGCAGTCTGTCAAGGGTATTAATACCCTTGACAGACTGGAAAACTTAATGATCATTAAGCGTAAATTACGATATAAATGACCAGTGTGTTACGTCGTCATTTACTCAATGATCATTTAGAACGTCATTTAGGACCTTAATGGTCATTAACTAGGAGTAACCATGGTCGCCGAATAATCGCCAGTGGTCGTGCATCATCGCCGTGATTTTTGAATACCATTTGGCCAGCTTTTCTGCAATGAATCGCGATATCTGTCATCTGCCATCAAGTCTGTCATTTCAGTACGCCATTCAGACACGTATTTCTGGAACGGAGGGGCTGGATTTTGTGTCTTGCCTCTTACAACAGCATCTCTTGTACCAAATTATAAGATAATGCTCGTAGCGTACACGTATAAGCCCGTACGAAAAATTAAAACTCCTTGTTTTACATAAGAAATGACCGCCTATTCGCGGAATTTGAATAATACGAACATTGCAAACTTGTAGCACAATGTCGGTTGGCGCGGCACTTCAGTTTTGGCAAAGTCTAATTTATTGATGAGGAGACAGGTTTCCGTAAGTATCCGTGAGACAGGTAGGTATATAATTCCTGTAGCGTGCACGTATAAGCACGTACCTACGGAAAATTAAAAACTCTTTGTTGTACATAAGAAATGACCACCTATTCGCGGAATTTGGATGAAACGAACATTGCAAACACGCAGCACGATATCGATTGGCGGCACTTTCATTTTTGAGCAAAGTCGAATTTATTGATGAGGAAAGAGGTTTTTCCGTAAATATCCGTGAGATAGGTAGGTGGTAGGTACCCATATAGGTGTTTATTTCCATAAATATTTCATTAATAAGCTGAAACTATATGCTAATAGCTTTTTGAAATGCTACCTAGATTAGGTATATTTTAAAACGTCTGGTCCGCGTCCGTCGTGAAAAATGTAAAATTTTGCCAAAGCAAGCGAAATGGAAGCTACTAATCGCAAAAGCAGCTGAAAAATTGCGAAAAAAGTTATAATGTAATGAACCGAGCACACGATAGATACGAACATAATGAACTATAACATGCATCTGTCAGTTGCCTTGCCACTTGCCAGTCACGCACATAAAAGTAGGTTAGACTATGGGACTATGCGATTTTGATCAGGTTGACTGAATCATCAGTCTCTTATTCTTAGTTTCCTTCATTTCTTTCGATTCAATACAAATTCAACATATATTTAGGCAACAAATAAAGATAGGTAGTATGATGTGGTGTGAACATTGCAAGCAATAATAATTTTGTTATTGCTTGCAATGTTTACACCACACGGTTTCTTGATTGAATGGAATCTAAGCTAAATACCACCTCACATCTCATCTAAAATATGAAATAATTGTTATAATTATAGATGTTAATGGCAATAATAGCCCAATACTTCGGACTATTCGACAATTTGACATTGTTTTTTTGGAGGAAAATAGATTGATCGCCACGTTTATTCATGCGCTAGGGCGCAAGCTCATAGGGAGCTCATAGGCTTATTACGATTTGCAGTGTGTCACCCTCAAATTCGCAATCGTCATTTAACGTTAATGATCATTACACTTAATGATCATTAAGGTGCAGTCTGTCAAGGGTATTACCACAGAATTGGTACTGACCTAATTAGCGTGAAGCGAATGGACCAAAATTGTTCCGATCCAAATGATTTTTTTGTGAAATAAATTAAATAATGGTCTTCAAACTCGCCGGTTATTACTGACTAACTCATTTCTTGAAGCTTGTACCACTATTCTATAATAAACTGGGGTTTGGGGCTTTCGGGGCGCCGAATTGATTTGTGTATTTAATTATTGGTTTAATTAATGGTGGCTGATTGATTGAGTTAACACACAACGTAGGGTCATGCCTGTAAGGTAGAGTGCGTAGTCGATCTAAGAAAGTGAAGGACCCAGTGCAAGCAAAAGTTATCAAAAGGGGGTAAGCATAAATTTCTTTATCATCACGAGGCAAAAGGGGTAGGTTTGTACCATCACAGTACCTACTGCTTAGATTTTTCGAGCGTTCTTCCAATTATTATACACCCACTTACCAAGCACAGGTTCAACAGTTCACAAAAACGCTCCACAATCACCTATATCTTACCGTATATCTTCGTAAGAAAAGCGCGAGCATTGCCGCATGGCCCTGGACCTCCGCGGCGATCCCGGATTCGGCAGGATGGGCTCGTACTCGTTGGTGTTATTTGGCACGCTTTCTATATCCCTGATTTCCCGATTCTTTAACAGCGTAAACCCGTCGACGACGTAACAGTGCTCTTGACCGAACAAGAGCAAGCCTTCCGTCGTGTCCAAGCCTTGTATCCTCGCGCACCTGCAATACCATTTCTCGCTAGAACTAAAGCCAAACCGCTGAGCCAAAACACATGTACAGACCTGAACATGTACGAAACTTTTTCGTTTTCTTCGAGCAACCGCATGAGCGTCTGGTTGTCGGGCGGCGGCAGGGGCTCCTCCTCCGCGTCGTTTTCCTCCTGCTGGTCGTCCGGGTCGGACTTGAGCCGCGCGAGCGGCGGCAACGGCGTCAGAGGCAGCGGCGACGGTTCGTCCGACAAGCTGTCCGATCGCTCGGCTTCGGCCAGACCGCCGCTGGGACTGACGCCGTTCTGCTGGCGGTTCTGCACGGCCTGGTAGTAGAGTTTCGAATGGTAACTGGTGGCCACCTTGTACTTGAGCAAGCCCTTTTCGTGTTCCGGTCGGTACGGGTAGTGCAAATAAAACAGGTCGTTTTTCATCGTCTTTTTTCGCATCCGGTGCGGCCCCTCGGTCATGTCCAGCATCCACTTGTCGAGGATCGAAGGCTCCGGACGTCCCCACAGGCCGCGCTCTCGGGTCAGCTCGTTTTCGCTCTGCAGCCACTCCTGGTGGACGTACCGCTGGGTGTGCTGGGTGGTGTTCTGGTGTTGCTGGCGACGCATCTCCACCAATTCCCTGGAAATTGTTCCGAAATTAGGAGCGTTCACGTGGACGGTTTGAACCGCGGTTTTTACCGCGTTCCCAGCCAGTGTCCATAGCATATCAGCCAAACATCACATCCGTTTTGCCAGACCCTTTCCCAAATTCGCAGGCCAAAACTGTCAGTGTAAACACTGCGATTGAGCTCCATCTACTCAGTTTTAATTATGATATACTGAATCTCAAGATCAAAGGTAGATTTCATCCTATTCAGGATGTTATATTACTTGTTGAGATAGCAATAATAGCAGAAGGAAAAAAAACTAAAAATGATTGAAATGTGACGCAACAGACGTGAGGACAGGAGGTTACTTTATTCTTTATTTCTTGATCTCCCCTAAAAAAAGACTAATCAAGAAAAGTAAGGGATAATTTGGTTTGCAGCAGATCACCCACCAGACTTGAAAGGACATGTGTAGCTCCAATAAAAATCAGGTATGCAACTTGAAGAGCATTAATAATAATACATTTTCAATGTCCAATGTGTTTTTCTTGTGTTTTTTGATGGATTGCAATATAACTTTGTGGACATGCGTCTAATAGTAGCCAGACGGGAAAATAGACTTTTGGCTCCGAGACGCCAATCAGGTGTACCACAACGTAATTAGACAAAAACGTTCATTATTTTTACACATCTTTGAAAAACCTCCACAGATTTGTATGAAACTTGGAACATGAGTACCTACTCTTTTCTGTCTGCACTTTCCTTCCTGCTATCTACCTACTTTGTCCGTTCTGCTCTTCCTTCCCTTATTACGCACCATGACTTCCCTACTTTTCGCGGAAAGCCACTTAGCACCATGGTTATTTTTTTAATAAAAAAAACCACCGCTTTCATAAAGAAAAGCTGCTCGGCCCAAGCCTAGAATCTAGCCCAGCTCCGTCAGATTCGCTGTCTAAAAAAACATGAGCAAGTCACTTCCATTTTCCGCAAACAGAACAGCATCGTCTTCAGTACACGGTAGAGAACGCAAAGTTAGGTCCCTAAACACCACTACTTGACCATTGTCGTGCATGCCTGCCTCATACACCTTGTCCATATAAAATAAATTGAAAAAAAAAGTGTTGACCATCGGCAACAACTCACTTGAAAAAACCGAAGAACTGCAAAAATTTTATCACACAAACAAAACAACACACCATCTTGTGAGCTTTACAAACCAGCAAGTGAGGTTTAAAGATGTAATATAATAAGACTAACTACAAGTGTTGCATTTGGTTGCTCTCAAAAGCTGTCGTTTATCAAAATGCAAACTTTATTTACAAAGTGAACAAAAATGTGCTTAAAAATCGTTTCATTTAAAATTAGCAACGTATTTTTAACATATGCATTAGTAAGAATATATTCCATTGTAACCTCTTCATTTCTTATCTTTATTGATAGTTTTGTCAACAAGGCAGAAGTGAAATAAAAATTATTATAAACAGCTATAAATGCAGACATGACGATGAAATGTATTAACTTAGTTCCACAAAACCTTGAGCCGACTCCGAACTACCTGGCCTACTTCGTTCAAATAGGGTGAGTAGGTACCTATTTTAAAATTTTTGAGTTGGACATAAAAATAATTTTTACAAAAAGCTTTTGAACTTTTGGAATAGGTTCGGTCGCCTTTGGATAAATAAAAATTGGAATGCTAGCTTTGACTTTTTGTTAATAATGGCCAAATAATAGGCAGATATGTACCAGTTATTGTTAAGATTTATTTATACAGGGTGATTCATGAGTGACCTTACATAGGCTAATGGGAGATAGAGGATTTCGAGGCGAGTCAGGATCCACTGGAGAAATTTCATTTTCTCCAATGGTTACGAAGATACAGGGTGTTTTGTGTGTTTCGTATGAAATTTTGATAAGCGATATTTCTGAAACGGCCAGAGGTATTTTGTTGAAATTCACCAGTAATATGCCTCTGTTGGAACTCATCCCGAAGCCATACCGGGTGAATAAAAATCAGGACCGGGCTAGAAAAAAAGGTGCCCCTTTTTTGTTTCATCAAAAAGTACATTTTCTGACCGCTTTTTTTTTAAACTGCTATCGGATTCAAAAAGATAAGAAAAAATGCTTTAAGAATCACTCTTCAATTTAGATGGCACACCTAAACCGTTTCGACAATAAAATTAAAAGTAAAATTTGTGGGTGAGTTCCCATTTTCGACCGGACATAATCGACTCATTGCTTGATTGAATTCATCAAAATTAATTTTTTGGCTTGTCTCTGTTGAGTAGAAGGGCTTGGTTGAAGAAAAATTTCAGAGCTGACCATTTTTTTTTATGACAAAATCGAGAGTGAAACCAAAATTAGACTCGATTTGGTCGTCAAAAAAAAATCTTTGGCTATGGAATTTTTCTTCCTACCAAGCCCTTCTATTCCACAGAAACAAGCTAAAAAATGAATTTTAATGAATTCAATCAAACAATGAGTCGATTATGTCCGGTCAAAAATGGAAACTTACCCATAAATTTCACTTTCAATTTTTATGTCGGAACGGTTTAGGTGTGCCATCTAAATTGAAGAGTGATTCTTGAAGCATTTTTCCTTAGCTTTTCAAATCCGATAGCAGCTTTTTAGAAAAGCGGTCAGAAAATATACTTTTTGATCAAATAAAAAAGGAGCACTTTTTTTCAATCCCGGCCCTGGATTTCGACTTACCCAGTATGGCTTCAGGGTAAGTTCCAATAAAGAAATATAGCTGGTGAATTTCAAGAAAATATCTCTAGCTGTTTCAGAAATATCGCTTATCAAAGTTTCACACGAAACACACAAAACACCCTGTATCTTCGTAACCAATGGAGAAAACAAAATTTATTCAGTGGATCCTGACTCGCCTCGAAGTCCTCTATCTCCCATTAGCCTATGTAAGGTCACTCATGAATCACCCTGTATGATAGTTGCTTGCTGGTTGTTTTTAGAAGTTCGGTAGCTAAAAGTACGTAGGTAATGAATAAACTCAAAAAAAATCAAGACATTACATGTCCCTGTCTACTGCCCAGAATCTGGACAGATCCACTTTGAAACGCTTATCACAGGGTTCAATAATACACAGGGTTATTGAAAAATTCTATATAAAATCCAAAATTTTCATTTTTCTCAGTATTTAAAAAAAAAAACGCCAAAACAGTCGTTTTATAAAAACGGTGGGCCGTTTTTTCATGATACATTCCACGATCTCTATTAATCCCACGACCCCCGACACCCATTTTTTATATGGCATCCTGTGGACAGGGAGCTCTGGTGCCTCAAAACTCACGTCATAAGGTACATGATTTTAACCCTGTAGGTCTAATGTGCGTTAATAAGGTTGTTAAAAATTGCTTTGTCTTACATGTCAGACCGGGGGCTTTAGGCTGGTATGAGCCTGTCAATTTTCGAAAAAAATGGACGTCATAAAAACGGACGTTAATGGACGTTTTTTCGCCAAAAATTAACGTCATAAGGTACATAAATAAATAAATAATTTATTTTTCATCACAGATACATGTAGAAAAACGCCCGACAGGCTCTGGAGCCCAATTACTAGACGAAAAACGTAATTGTATAATATAATATAAAACAGGTACAAATAGACTATCACATAAACAACAGCTCACAAAAATAAATCCATGATATTCTTCTTGTTGCAACAAAAAATATCAACTTTTGCTTCCACTTCGCCATAGCGGGAATACATTTTGTGCAAAGGAGCCATAAGTAACGCATTGGTGCGAGCAGTTGGCAGGTTGAATACATTGTTGTGTCTTGAAGAGAGGCGTGGTACTTTAAATTCAATTACGTTAGTCAGAGAGGAGCAGTTCACATAGCCACTGATCAGACCGAAAAGAAATGCAACGCAATTGGCATCTCTTCGTTTTTTCAGGTACATGAATGAAACCAACTGGATTTTGTATGGGAACATCCCCTTGATCGAAAATATGGTCGTAAGACGAAATTTTTGGGGCTTTCGGTCCATAAGACAAGTTCGAAATTTTCAAAAAAGGACAAAAATTTATCCATTTTTTCACAGGCGTTTTGTTGACTAACCCACCAAGTGTGATATATTTGTAATCAGAATGAAAAACGGAATCGATTTCCTTGTTAAAATACAGGGTGTACGATTTGAGAAACATTTTTCGATGTTGCACCCTGTAAGCGATGTACCATTAAAAAATTTTGTGGACAGATTCGAAACCTGCGTAAAAAATCATGTGAGAATTGTTTTTCGTTTCTAAAATTATGCCAAAGGAGAAGTCTCCAGGAGGAGGTGAATTTTGGCCTTTTTTGAAAATTTCAAACTTGTCTTATGGACCGAGAGCCCCCAAAAATTTTGTCTTATGACGCGATTTTTGATTAAGGGGATGTTCCCACACAAAAGCCCGTTGGTTTCATTCATGTACCTTATGACATAAATTTTTGACATTTTTCGAACATTGACAAGCCTATACCAGCCTAAAGCCCCCGGTCTGACATGAGAGACAAAAAAATTTTTAGCAACCTTATTAACGCACATTAGACCTACAGGGTTAAAATCATGTACCTTATGACGTAAGTTTTGAGGCACCAGCTCCCTGTCCACTGTGTCTTGTTTGAAAAGCTCGTTGGAAAACTCGTCAAAAACTGTATTTCTATCGTTACGACTTGCGCGGGGCTCGTGCGATTCCAATACATTCGAGAGTAAACGCGATGATTCTACCGTAAGATCAAAAACTTTCTTCCTCAAGGGAGGCTGTGATCCTGGTCATTGGCAGGCCAACGAGGCTGATTCTGGCCAGGCCGCAGCCTCCATTGAGTAAGAAAGTTTTTGATCATACGGTATATCATTCGTACAAGCTGGGGATCGAGAGGTGCGGATAGGACACATCTGCACAATTGGTGGAGGTGCCAACTTTCCAGATCATACAGGTATATACGCGAATCTGATGGACGTTTATGAAAGCTGCGGCCGTGTTGTTCCCAAAGTTGACACTCGGAGTATATAAGCGGAGATGAACCGATTAATAACCAATTATTTTTCCAGTTTTGGCAGCCGCGATTAACTGATGTCGAAATTTTAACCAAACGTTCAACCCCTTTGATATACTTATGTACAGGTGCGCCGCTTAAAGGTGTTTCCTTGTTTATTTTCGCTATCCTCAACATAATTTTGTCATTGAAAAACTTTTCTCGGTCAGTTCTTTTGTGTGCTTTTTGGATCTGTAACCACATTTTCTTCACATCAGCAAAATAGAGGATGGTTCAAAAAATTTATCTGCTTTTAACCCGGTTTCTAATAGAATGACCCTATTTTTTTCTTCTATTCCGAGTCCAAAGCGCTATATGGAATCCACTCAAGAGCACGAGAAAAATATTGAAAAAAATTAATAAAATCTATTTTTGAAGATATGAGGGTTCAATAGTTAGAACTTCACCCCTCACTGTTTCCGTTATTCAAAATGGTTTTGGGCTTGAAAGGCTAATTAGTGAAAATTATCAACCACTGGGTGTGCACTGAACTTCACTTCAACATATAGGGTGCTTGTGAACCGAATGAAAATTTGGAACGGAAAGGCGAGAGTCAAAACTGACAGCCATAAATTTTCTGACACAAAGACACTTGGTAACTAGGTAAAACCTGAGGGTAAAACAAAAAGGAAACAGATTACCTAGCAGTCAAAGCAACCCTGATGGGGTGACACCACGCACGACGCGATAACCCGTCATGCTCTGCCGTATATAGCTGAAGAAATGCACCTCTTCAGAGTTTTTAAAGAACCGCGCGACATCTTGCATGATGTACATGTTAAAAGATACAATGGTAAAAGTGTCTTATTTTGTTCGCGGGGTTGCTCCACTCGCTACTGTCATTTTTAACACTTACATCATAAATAGCTATTACGTATTCAAAGTATACGGAATTCGGAATGTCTTTATTGATTATTTTGACATTTCTATTCTTCTACCAACTCGATAAATTATATCATCACAATGCCTTTTCCAAATATTATTGAATATATGTTTACTAAATAAACACGGGGTCCTAATTTCTTGGTAATTTCTCCTTTCAACCATTCTTTTTTGTTAACATTTCTAAAGTCTCGTGCATACACCTCCTCACCCACAGAAAAATGAATATCTCTTCCTGGCTTTACTATGTTGAATTTCTTTTCTTTGACTCTCAAATTCTCTGGCTTGAGCAGGTCTAGCCTTACTTTAATATTTCTGTTAAACATCGCAAAACCAGGCGTAACACCAGTCGTGCAGTGAGACGTTGTCCTATAATTTGAAAGATATCTTGACAGAATACAAGAAATCGAGCTGGAAGCGTTTTGTAAATCTTCGAAAGATTTCTTTAAAGCTATTTTGACACTTTTTACTGCATTCTCCGTAGCTCCATTACTAGCCGGATGATATGGAGGTGTTAAACTTAATTGCATCCCATTTCTTCTACAAAAAACTGAAAATTCCTCTGAAGTAAATTGAAAACCATTATCTGTCACAATTTGCTTAGGTAAACCAAAACATTGGAAAATTTTCCCCAAAATATCAATGGTACTTGCAGACGTAACAGGTTTGATTTAATGGATTTCCACCCATTTGCTGAATGCATCTATTAAAACTAGAAACATCTTATTTCTAACAGGACGAAAAAATCAATATGAACTCTTTCAAAAACGTAACGTGCTCTAGGCGGACTAGGCCTTGCCTTGCTACAAGCCTCACAAGCCCTAACCAAATTTTCAATATCCATATCTAACTTTGGCCACCAGAAATAAGATCGCGCTTCACTTTTCATTTATACTATTCCCGGGTGCGCAATATGTACTAATTCCTCTAACAACTTTCTGCACTTTTCCGGTATTACAACTCTGTAACCCCACATTATTATATCATTTTCTACATTCAGTTCATTTTTTCGACTAATAAAAGGCTTGAACGAATCTCCCTTCAATTTGTTATGCCATCCCTCCTTAATTTCAGATAAAATCTTAGATAAAACTCCATCCTTTTTTGTCTCATCCCGAATATCTGCTGCCGTAAGTGGTAGGTCATGGTTATCATAAATGAAATTCACATAAGTATAATTTAATTCCTCCACTTCGCCAGACTTAGACGAAGGTAAGCGTGACAAACAATCTGCATTTCCATTCAACGTACCTTTCAGATATTTGATAGTAAAATCAAATTGAGATAAGAAAACAGCCCAGCGCTGTAATCTGCCAGCCGCCATCACGGGAATACCTTTCTTATCTCCGAATAAATAAATTAAAGGTTTGTGATCTGTTGTCAAGAGAAATTTGCGTCCCATAAGATAGTGGTAAAAAATTTTGACGGAAAAATAAATTGATAATGCCTCTTTGTCTAAAGTGGAATAAGCCATTTCACATTTACTAAGTTTTCTTTAAGCAAAACAAATTGGTCTTTCATTCCCATTAGGTAAAATGTGCGATAATACTCCCGCTACTCTATATGAACTTGCGTCGCAACTTACTTTCAAAGGTAGATCTGGATTATAATGAATCAATACATCTGAGGTGATTCTTTCGCCTTAATAAAAGCTCCTTCACAACTTTTGTTTCAATCAAAACGTGTATTCTTCTTTAACAATTCATACAGTGAATGCACAATATCTGTGACATTCTCAATAAATTTTGAATAATAGTTCAACATGCCTAGAAAAAACTTCAACTCTGAATTATTCTCTGGTGTTTTGCAATTCAGTATTGCGTCTACCTTCGACCAACCGACACCTTTTTTTTTGACAGATCTGGACGTTTTAGAATACGGAGAGTCCAAAAAACCAATGATTTTTTTTCAATTTTTTTTTTCGCGATTAACTCAGTTTTCGATTAAAAGTAACAAAGGGTAGATACTAACCTGAGCAGATTCACATGGTTCAGCATCCACGCAAACGCCTGCTTTTTGTTCATCCTGACCCTGACCCGCACGGTATCGTCCTTGCGCACCTTCGTCCTGCTCGCCAGCCGCGTCAGGCCTCCCGTCACCTTGTGGATCTTCGACTGGATCTGGTTGTGCAGCTCCCAGGGCGCCCTGTACGTGGCCTTCCTTTCCGCATCGACGTAGTTCAACCAGAGCTTGGACGCGGCATCGAAAACCTGATCCCTGACCACCGCCAGGTCGGGCGCTTTCGCATTCGGACACGGCACGCCCAGCGTCACCTTGAAAACTTCTTCGATCGCCGGTTTCTTGCACAGGTACAGCTCCTCCCACACCCTCAGCGCGGCTCCGGCCATCAAGTTCCTGCCTTGGTGCGCGTTCAGGTGCTCGTCTCGTGATTCAAAGTCCTGGCTGGGGTTCACGTGCCAAGTGGTCCGCATGTTCGTGTCCAGCATTATCTTCATGTCCGCCGTCAGCTGCAGCAGGCAGTACGACAGACAACCGATGAAATCCAATTCGTGATTTCCGGCGCCGAAAATTATCAGCCTGTTGGTGGTCAGCTTGTGCAGGGCTTCTAGAACGGACATCTGATCGGCGATTGTGTCCGTCGGTCGGCTCAGCAAGAACAAGATGCTTCTGTTCAGGCAATGGTAGAGGCATTCCATGGAAAAGTTGGCCGCCGATCTGCGTTTCGCCTGTCCGATCAGCTTGACGATAAAATCGAATACTTCGTGCGGGTCTTTGGTGAGCGATCCTTGCCACAGCTTGTCGACAATTCTAGCCGTCAAGTAGAACACATTGGGAGTGATGTGCTGGATGTGGGCGTTAGCCAGAGGCACGACTGGAATGGCCGCTTGGTCTCCCACTAACATGTCAGCGGCTAGCAAATGATCCATCAAAGTCGACAGAATCTCGGTTTGGTAACACGTCTGCTGGTACGAGCTCGAGTTTTCCGGATACGCATCCAGTACTAGATCTATAACAGGGGATGTCTTTCCGGTATTCGAAAGACTGAGCGAATCGACGACGATCACTCGGATGAAATCGACGATGAACTGGCGGGTCGGGTGCGAAGTTAGCCCGTCCTCATCCACGGGCGACCTGGGCACGCCGATTATAACCGGGTCTTCTTCGCCGGCCGGAGAGGCAGACCCGCTGCTCTCGGCCGAATCCAGTCCGCCCTGAGGCGGGAACAGCACCCCGGCGAGCGCGCCCAAAACCTCCGCCGACATGAAAATCGGCATGAACTCGGGCATGTTGTGGTACAACTGGAACAGGACTTGCACGATCGATATGGGATGATTCTGCAGCCACGCGGGCAGAGTGTCGTCGGTGGAGTGCAGCATCGCCCTGGCCATCACCAGGAGCACCACCACGGCCTCCGGGCACAGGTTGATACGCGGCGTCACGACGCTCGCCGGCTGGTTGTTCATCGAACTGCCCCAGAGGAAGTTCCACACGGTGTCCAGATCGAACTTGGTTTCGCCGGGCAGGAGCTTGACGGGCACGCCCATGATCAAGGCGGTGAGCAGGAAGTAGACTTCGGGGATGTCGAGGTGGGAGGGGAGCAGCCAGCCGAGGTACTGGAAGCCGGGGATGTGGAGTGCTTCGGATTTTTCGCTGGCGTGGTGTAGGCTGTTCATCTGGCAGCCGAGCACCACCGCCATTTTGTTGTGCGTGACCTGTTCGATGTAGCGCAGCCAGCCGCCGTTGCTGCTTCCTTCTCTGAATCTGAAATTACCGGTGGTACTACAGTATTTAGTTCTGTTTCGTCGAAATAAAATTCATAATACTGATAATGAAAATAAAACTATACATATACAGTCCCTTACTTCTAGCTTGCTAGTCCTGCAGAATTTTCAAGTGTATGACTTTTTCCACCGTCTCGTCTCACCGCTGAAGAACTGTATTTCAAAATTTTCAACCCCCTTTCGGTGTTTTTTTTTTCAGACTGGCGAAACCGACATTAGTCTGGTGAAACGTTGCAAATTATATAGGTGGGTACTGTGGTGGGACCAGGGTGCGAAGATTTAAATCAACTTGATGTAAATCATGATTTAACTGAAGCCGGAAAAATCTGATCTAAATCAAAAAATCTAATTTAAATCAAAAAAATCTGGTTTAAATAAAAAATATCCGATATAAATGAAAAAAAAATCGATTTTTTGGATTTTTTTATTTAAATCACGATTTTTTTGCACTTTGGGTGGGACGCCTTAAAATTATAAAATAAAAGGGAATTAAATATTTAGGAATAAATTAGAACTACGGACGATATTGGGAAGTGACGAAATTGCACACGGGATGACGGTAGAGTCAGGAAACGCATGCCGGCGCATGGGTTTGGATGTCATGTTTTTACACACTTGAGACGGAGGGTGGGAAATAAGAAGCGGTCCGAAAGTAGCGACGGGGGTAGAGGATTGGCGTCGGAGTACTCGACAACGGCAGACGTGTGTAGAAAAGGACAATTATTATTATTACTCGACAAGAATAAGTTACAAGAGTGGAAGAAAAAAACCATTGTTAATAGTTGTAGTGCATCAGTGACGAGAAAGGGAAGCATTGAGGCAAGTCTGATTTCTATTGTAATCAAATGCAAGTTGTTTAATAGGGTTGACGGAATTGTTTGGTTTATAAAATGATGGTAGGTTTTGTTTTGATTTTTCGAACAGCCATGATAAGCGTCAAGCCGATTTCAATTCCCTGTAGTTGCTTTGAGCTTTTAAATGCAGTCCCTTGTTTCAGCTACCTACCTTCAAGAAGCCAGAAAAAGGGTGAAAACCTCAGTAACCCTTTCGAAAGAGATTTAGCTTCCTACAGAGCATGATTTTGTAGACTCTATTAGCTTGAGACAAGCACTAGCAGTATTTATGCAAATCAAATCTGGGCAAAAACTCGATCACGCGTTATTTTCCCCATAGAATAAAATATTTAACCCTTTCGCACGACAAAGAGTCTATGGGCATAAGGTTGAGTTTCCCAAAGAGAGAACCCCTTGAGCAATGCCAAGAAAATTCAGTGTCGTTTCGAAAATACTTCAAGACAGAATAGTATTTTATGTTACTAGCGCCGAAAACCGGGCATAGCATAACGAACGTGAATGCAGCTCGAGGCCCTAGGCCGAGAGCTGCATGTAAGAGAGTTATGCTATGCCGTTTTCAGCGCGAGTACCATACATCGTTTTTCGTGCTGCTTTTAATAAAATTACAAATAAATAAGATCATATCGCAATGATCATTTCAAGTTGGTACTTCTGCCATTGATCACCAAGGCACGAGGCATATACCTACTAGATGCAGATTTTTGTGTGTCAAATGTCGATTTGAAAAATTGCGTCCTATGTTTGAATTTTCTTGCTTAAAACCGCCCTTCCCCTCCCCAATTAGAAGGGCCATCCCCCAAAAATCCCGAAATCACTGAGCTCTAGTGTCTTGTGTGACGACGAAACACAGGAAATGGCATAAATTAATCACTTTTAAACCTTCGCGCCACAAAACTTCAAAAATCATTCTGCAATTGTACCAACAGATGTTAGAAAAATGACCCTAAATTGTCAATTTTCAAAGTAATTATCGATAATTTTAACTGGTTTAAACCGAAAATTTCAAGCTATAACATTGGAAACGTGATCTCTCTTGAATTGTGAATGATTTTGCGAGGTTAGTTTATTTTTTACGTGTACTTTTTACTTTGCCGCTCTAGATCTTTTTCTGAATATTACAGTGCAGGACACCGAGCGTATATTATCATTTTCGGTTATGGCAGCCCGAAAAAAACATAACATCATTTTTGCAGGCTATTTAATTAGAGGCTCATTGCAACAAATTGTTCTCCTGATTGTAGACTTGAGTGAAGGTATTGAACCTAGCGTGAAATAAAGCAGCTGGATAAGGCTGTGAGTCAAACTACAGCACCAGCTGGATACAAATTTATGGAATGTCGACACTCTTTTTAAGTACAAATAAATAATCGAGATTTCTATTCGCATATGGGAGATGGCCTAGGTAGAAGAAGAGGTTAAAATTTAAATCTCGACGAGGTGTTGAATTAATTGAGCAGGGATTTAAAACTCAGGTGCGTTAGGATTCAACAATAGGTCGGAAAATTAGGAAAATGCAAAATGAAATTCAATTAAAAGGGTAGAACTAATTAGTTGTAGGGTTTTCGCACGTAATTAGGGTGTACTTTCTTCCAGAAACCGAATGTAAACTGAATTAACTAATTCCGAACGCTAGCTGATGTCAGCACGTCTGGAAATTATGAAATGAATAATTAAGGTGAACTTAATTAAATTGGCGATGATTGATCAATTTGTAATAAAGTTGAGGTGTGGTTGAATGACTTTGTTTATTTTTCAATATTTATTCAAATTCATCCCCTTTCAAAGAACGTGAGGTTACTACTATAGTATGCTTGAGGTATTGGTACGATGGGAATTCGAGGTAGGTAAGCTTGTTTACGCGAGGCTTAGCAGAGATTTTAACAGTGGTTAGTTAGGAGTGTTAACGCGCGCCGACCAAAATGACAGCCGACAGCCCCTTAACCTAGGCCGCTATTCTTGAATCGTGTCAGAAAAGTCCCTGGCAGTAAAATACATTCCGCAGTACACTTCTGTAGTGAAAGTTGCCTAAAAACCACGATTTTAGGCAACATTCGCTACATCAGTGTACTGCGGATGGGCATGGGCGTTTACGTGCGATTGCCAACACTTGTTTGCTTACTAAATGCAATTTAAAATCACATTTAGCTAAGCTTAACAGCTGTTGCGAAACTTGCGTTTAGAGGTGTTTATGCGGACGATAACATTGATGTTACGGACCTTAACACCAGTTTTAAACCTCGCGTAAACAAGGCCGGTGTAATTGATTTAAATGACTTAGGTAAAGGTAAATAAAAATCTACGGCACAACAAAACATGACTCAAGTGCGATTTATAACTCGATTTTAATTCTAGTCGCAATTTTAATCGCAATTTTAGTCGGATCGATCGTAAGCATATTCCTCTTGTCAATTTATAACTCGATCGCAACGATCGCATCGGTCGGAAGCAAGGCGTGATGGAGGGAGAAAACCTAGGGTGCAGTGCAGTGGCGTAACCAGCCCATTTGAACAGGCAGGTACACCTAAAAACCAAGAAGGCGCCGCAAGTGAACATTTTTCGGGAAAATCAGCATAATCATTGTATGTTCGTGTGGATTGTAAACGTTGGAAAGGCGCCGTTGCGGTCAAATATTTGTAGGTGGGTGCGGGTACCCGGCTGACCTCCCCCTAGTTGCGCCACTGAACCTCTGCACAAAGTCCCCAGAAAATCCCCCAACATAACGTTGCTAATCAAGAAGACTACTGTGTCCATTTTGGCTAATCTTGATATTATTATTATTATTATTATTATTATTAGTCTTTATTGTTCTTTCAGTATACATACCATGAACAAGCAAAGCAATGCGTGAGCAGTGTTGTTCCCTAATACAAACAATCATGCTAAAATACATATACAAAAGTAAAAAAAAACATCAGATCACATTAAATACATTAAAATACCAACAAATACAAAACAAACAACGCAGCACCTAGCAACTGGCACAATGCACAGAGCGCATGAGCAAAGTCACCCCCCACCCCAGTCAAACAAACATTTAGCAAACATCAAAACAACCACCGCTTCCGAAGCATTTTGTATCAGCCTTCGATCAATGGCTGCCTTATTCGTTCATGCAAAAGGATCTCAATTTCATAGCCTGAGATAGAAAGTTGTAGATCGTCCGCGCCTGTCTTTCCGTTGGTCTCCGCAAGGCAGAGTGCCAGTCCCGTTCGGCAAAATCTCGCGTAATGTTCTTTCTGAGGCTTTCGTACAAAGGGCAGTCAAACAACAGATGGTTGACTCCCTCCAGCTGTTTCCTATTGCACAATGTGCAGATCTCATCTTTTATGATGTATGAGCTATTGTTCACATACGATACCAGACCCCTACTGTTGATCGTACGTAGTTCTGCTAAGCACCGTTTTAATCTTGATATTATCTTGATTTTCATTGGTCGATCGTAAGGATCGGATCGCAAGAGGAGGATATTGGCCAACTTCTTAAAATCCTTAAAATCGTTACGATTGCGTCTTGCGATTAAAATCGGGTTATAAAAGGTATAGAGGAAATCGTATCTTTTAACTCCGTTAAAATTGCGATTAAAATTGCGACTAAAATTAAAATCGAGTTATAAATCGCTCTTTAGGGTCAATAGACGTACCACAGTTCAATCAATTTAATGTAGGGAAGGGGGTAACTCACAGTACTTCCGTTTTTTCTTCAATTTGTGTTTCAAAAACCCAAACATTTTTATATGAGTATACAAAAAAAAAGAACAAAAACTTACAAAATTAATAATTTCATTTTTATATTGTAAATTTTCCTTGGCTAACTTCATTCATTTTGTAACGCCTTCAGCTAATTTTTTCCTGCTTGCTGTGCTTAGTGTGTCGCTGCCATGCAGAGCCGCCTTTGGCCTGCATTCTGGCGCATGTAAAGTTTAAATAATTGTCTCGTGTGAATTTGAATCGCCCACGCCGATGCACATCTTCGGCCAGGATGCCGCTTGAAGGATGCCGTAGTGGCGCCCGAACAAAACCTTGCCGACTGCTCTCCGTCTTTCCGCAAGTCCAAGCCGACTCTGTGCCGCGACTTGGACAGAGCTGGGATTGGATGAACCCTGGGAGGCGCACGCGAGACAGGACAAAATCTCGCCCGTCGTCAGGAGGCTCCTATGATGCCTGCACTTCTTGATTTACTTGCAAACTGTAGTTTGACAACCTTCGGTCGCCCAGACCTTCTAAATCGTAGTCGTTAGTTAAGGCATTATGATGTCCGAGTGTCCGCAGCTTTAGTTTATTAGGGTGGGTTCAGTCAGCTTATTCAGCTGCGTTTTTAGTTTTAGCCGTAAGCGTTGCATCGCTTATTGGCTGTTCTGAGGAGGCTGGTTCATAACAGCCATCGCCAATGGGCGTCGCTGCGCTTGCGACTAAAATTAAAACTTGGGGCTAAATAAGCTGACTAAACCCACCCGTAAGTTTGCAAGGTGTATCCCACACTAAAAACTATATCCACCATCAGAGGTAACCGCAACATGTTCTGAACATATGTTTTTTTTTGTGGTCTTCATAAAAAAACATCAATATACCGTAGTATACTGTTTTGATCCGACGTTTCGGATCACCATGTAAATAACATCCGTTACTGGACCATTATTTATAGCCAAATAGTTAACAACTAGAACGAGAGACAACTAGTCCACTAAATTACTTCCAGCAAAATCGTGATACCTGGGCAAATTTTTAAAGTTAGCATTGCAAGCTTGCCGCCTTCTTACCTGGTGTAAAATGGCTTGTCCAAAAGCTATGTCGCCTGTCAAACTGACATCAAAATGTTGGATTCGTTGAAAAATTGACCTCGTCATGCGTGGAAATGCGCCTCGGTGGCCGCACAGACATGTTACCGTCATTTTAGACACCAAAACTGCACAGCCTCCATTTGAATTTCGGGGCATTTGAGATTCATCTTGATAACCAGGCACAGCTGACACAAACTCGTTTCGCGCGGGTCCCAAAAACGAGGACAAACGGCAAAATTGAAAGTACCTAACCATATCAACTTCGATCCAAAACGCAACTTTAAACGGCTGTGTTCTTTAAAATTTGGGATATTCAACTTTTTACACGGTAATCTTGCTACAAGAGCCAGGTAGGCGTTCCTTGTTTTGACAACAGCAATTCTTCCAGACTTGGGACGTTTGTTTGGCTGGAGCAGGCCGAAGGGTCGGTGCTTCCACTGCGACACTTTCTTTGGAACTCGCTTCAAGAGGTTGGACTTACTTTTTTCAACTGTCAAATGTCACAGGCTACGTTGAGTACGTCGATTTCTTTATTCATTGACGTAAATTGAAAACAGGTCGAAAAGTTATGCGTTTATCCAATATAATTGATAAGCGCATCAGACAAAACCTCCTGCAAAAAAAATTCCGTCCATCTATAGCGGAATGCGTTCAAAAGTGGCCCGGACGACATCGTGAATCATCGTGAATTATCGACATTATCGTGCCGAACATCGCCAGTGCAACTGGAGGCAAAGTTTTTTGGATTTTCCAAGGTTCAGATTTGGAAAAAATTAAAACAAAACCTCTCAGGGAACTCGAATAGCGGATCCGCTGTACGTATGTACTACCCGTTTCATTTTTACCTTAATTAAATAAGAGAATCCAGTAAGAAAAGTCGTCAAGAGATCTCAGAAATTCTACTGAACTCTAGCCAAGGACTGTATTACTGTAATGAGTGTAATGAATCAAGAAAGCAGCTTGAACTCACTTGTTCATAGAAGACGGACTCGAACACATCACGACCAGAATCCTCATCGCCCACACGGCCGTCGTCGAATGCAAATGCGGCTGCAAGAACAGCAGGATCCAATCGAACCCGAGCGTCCTCGCCATCTCCTCCCCGATGACGTTTCGCGATGCGTACAGCAAATTGTGCAGCAAGCTGAGACACCTGTTCCTCAACACGATGCTCTCGACCTCAGCCTCCCTGTCGCACGTCTCCCCGATGCTGATGCTCTTTTCGTTGGGGGCGCTGCTGGGCGGCAGAGTCGACACCACGAACTGCCCGAACAGCAGCAGGTCCCTCTGCCTCGGCTGACCTCCCAGCAGAACCGACAGCAGCGAGAACAGAACCTGCTGGCTGGCCTGGTGTCTGACCTCCTTGAGGATGTGCAGCAGCTTCTCGACCAGCTGGAGGTCGCGCATGATCCAGGTGTTGTTGCGCTTTTCGCTGGACTCGGCCGCCAGTTCGTACAGGTGTTCGAGGTGGGAGCGCAGCAGCTCTCCGGGGGCCTCGTGCCACACCTCGAGGTCGCACAGCAGGTCCTGGAAGGCGGTCTTGTTGGGTATGGCCGAGGACTCGCGTCCGCTGTCCACGGTTCCCACCAGGCTGAAGGCCAGGTGGAGGATGTGGGAGTTGAGGAGCGAACGCTTGCGTCTCAGCAGCATGGCCAGGGTTTGGTAGCCGCGTTTGCGGTCCATCTCCGCCTGGGCCACCTTGTTGCTGCGGACGACGCAAACGAGCGCTTTGACTCCGGCGTAGAGGCTCTCGACGTCCTGGGCCATGGCGATCAGACCGAGCAGAACTGCAGAGCCGCCGACAGTGTCGATCTGCAGGAGCAAAAAAAGCTATAACAATTAAGTTTCCCAAGAAAAAACATAGTTAATAATGATTGATGAATCCAGCGTTTAGGCGGGAACCACATAGCGCGTGAGACACCGCTCCAGTCGAGGTAAAACTTACTACAGCAACGCGGGGCCAAGACAGAATTTGGATGGAATAATAGGAGAGAGACAAATCAAAATAAAACGGTGGGTGATCCCCATCCAATTCTGAACTGATGAAAATTCCCTGATGGTGATCCGCCTGGGATTGCATTGGGCAAACGTCATTGGGTATTATGCCTGCAACTGGCAGTACAGCAATGTGCAGATGATAACCGCTAGCGTACGCAAAGGGACGGGCAAGTCAGAAACGCATCGCCACAAATTGTCTAAATCAAGAATTCATTTGATCCCACGATACCTGTACAGGGTGTTCACGTATAAATTATACCCCCTTAGAGACTTCCCCTTGGATAGAATTTAAAAAATTGAAAAATATTTTTTCCGTAGACTTCGAATCTGCCCACAATTTTTGTTGTGGTTAATCGATTACAGGGTGCAACTTTCAATTTTTTTCTCAAATTGAACACCTGTATTTTATTATGGGAATCGATTCCGCTTTTTCTCCTGATTGAAAATTGATATCACACTTGTTAGGTTGGTAACCAAAATACATGGTTACATTACAATACATTTCAATAGAGCAAGTTGATTAATAATGAAAATGAGGAATCCTACACACCAGACCGACCGAGCTCCACCATCGAAACCCGACAGACACGTGTTTCGACCTATTTGGGTCTCATCAGTGTTGGAGCATACGAGGCGGATGCTCGATGGTCTGGCGTCTCGGAATACAATATATCAACTCTCCGCAGAATACTCACGAGTGAGACTCCCATGTAAGACTCCCGTGCAGCGCTATCTGCACTGATGGCGCAACACTGATGAGACCCAAATAGGTCGAAACACGTGTCTGTTGGGTTTCGATGGTGGTACTCGGTCGGTCTGGTTTGTAGGATTCGTCATTTTCATTAAAAAAAAAATCTCATCAAGTTTGCAGAGTGAAATTGAGTAAAAGTTTAAAACTACGGTCAGATCCGTTTCCCCAAAATGAAAGAAAATTCACCGAGTTACTTTTGGAAAAAGAATCATTTTTTGATATTCTTTAAATTTCATCAGTTTTCCCACATAATTTTTGTTGACTAAACGTATCAAGTGTGATATTATATTTACTGGTCACAATTTGAAATGGGACACCCGAAAAAATTTTCGCCTTTAAATAGCCGTCAAGTTTTTAAAAATTATCGAATTCTGAAGAGGCTTGCACCAACTTCAAGATAAATCTTTCTACTTTCACCATATGCAAATGTTTGTTAGCTTGTGACAGCGATATGCTTAATACAGGGTGATGAAGAATACCTATTTTTCAATTTTGTATTTTTTTGAAATGGTGCAGGAGCTTTTGTGGCCACCCTATAATTTTGAGTTTTGCTGTATGCGGTAGTCAATAGGCGCTCTGCACATTTTGAATATATCGCCCATTTCAGCACCCTCATGCGGAAATTGCGAACATATGTGTAAGGAAAATTGACAATATTGAAGTTTATGAATTGTTGAAATTGACATTTGCAGGTGGTATGATTATTCAAATGACATTGTTGTTATGGGAACAGATAATTTCCTGTAGCAGAAAGTGTCAAAAAAAATCGCAACTTTTGGCGCTGAAGCAAATCCGCAGAGTGCCTATAATTTTCCAAGTTTGCTGCTCTACGTTGCTTTTGCTTAGTTGCGAGAATATGTTTTTTTCCCCCTTATTTAATCACTTTTTCACGTTAAATTATACAAACGAGGTTTTTACTATTTAAATTATAAGCAATAAAAATGAACAGGGCAAAGTATTTCAATAGAGAGTAAGTTCTTGTCCTGTAGTGAGTTGTACTGGTAGAGCTGACACAATCTTTGGCTGGCACTTCTTTGAAGAGCATCCCATATGTGCTCAATTGGATTGATGTCGGACGATAAGTTTAGCCAAATCAATTTTACTATTTACGAAAAAATTATTCTTAATATTGCCATGTTACATCTATTATTATTGCTACAATTTTCGAAGACATCTTTTCAAAACTGAAAGCAAAACTGTTTATAGCAACATTAACAACTGTCACAATAATCGACTGAACTAAGGTACCTACTTGATTAAATATTTGAAGCCATCTGTGGAAATTAGAAGCAGTGAAGCGTGAAAAACCACCTTACGAAAAAAAAATTGTATTTCTGCAACTATGCAACCTGGATCATCACCCTAAGAAAACATGAGCTCTCCATACTATTGGCTACCTGATACAGAAAAATCCAAAATTACAAGGCATTCTTCATCACCCTGTATCAAACATATCCATGTCACGAGCCAACAAGCACTTGCAGATGGTAAAAGTAAAAGGATTTATTTTGAAGTTGGTGTAAGTTTTTCCAAAATCCGATGGTTTTCAAGATATTGTTACGAGCGGCGATCTCGTACATATAGGTAAACACTCGATGTTTCTGGATCTTTCCACCATTAGATCGCAGTGTAGAAGTCTGGAGCGATCTCGTGCATTCCAGAGCGTTCGTGTATGTGAAACCCAATGGGACTCGAACGTTCGATCAAGGCACATCAGTCCACTTTGGCGGAGGCGCAGATTCCAGAACACATGGAAAGCATACGGGTAACGTGTGCGATTATTCAGGAATGATCTAGAAACCGCATATGCCAGACCACCATGGAATTTGCTGGAAGCAGACAGAGGGTTCGGGAACACCATTCGGATGCCTTATATAAGGCATCAGCCGGCAGCTCGCGGCAGTATTGAATTAGAACGCGAAGTGTTATAGCGAGCGATAACAAGCGAAGTACCTGCGAAATAATTCCAAGTGGATAATTGTTGGCATTTATTGTAGTAGTACGTCGAAATAAACAGTGTGTATTTTAAATCGATCGTCTCAATTATATTCGAACCCGTACGCGAAATATCGTAACAATATTGACAGAGACTGGAAACCGAACAATTTTTTGGGGTCCCACTTCACATTGTGACCAATATACAGGGTGAGTCATTGATATGGGCGAGCTCAATTACACCTACGTCATTAATGATATCGAAATGAACCAAACGACACTGCAAACGGGAAGTCAAAGTGCAGTTTGTAAAATTATTTTGCTTTATACAAGCATCAGATTGCAGCTCGGTAAGTCCGGCTGCTTTGGGAGGGTACGATGGGCCCAAAAGTGAGCCTTTTATTCCGGATGAAACTATGTTTTATTAGCTCCCCCTCCCAATAAATCCAGAATGTAGAGTTTCGGCGTCAGCCGCGCTGAAGAGGCATACAATGCCGAAACATCGCTGTCCGCGGACTCAGTTCGTAATTTTCAATAGCAAATTACCACAAACGACTGGATTAATCAAGACTGAATAAATTTTGCATAATTTTATCAATAATTTGGTGTACTTACAGTAATGGCCACTGGTCTCGGGCAGAAGACGCGGACTCCCAGATAGCCGATGACCACGCCGCCGAGGCTCCTCGCCGACCCGGCCAAGTGTCCGGCGGAATTGTGCAGGATATGTATGGGAGTGGCGCTCTCGTGGCTGGACATGCCCAGCTGCTTGGCTATCGATCTCGTGTCGCTCCTGCTGTACACCTTGCGTATCTTGTTCAGCGTCAGCTGCGTCACGGCTTTGGCGTTCAGGCCGAACACGACCCGTTCCTCGGAAACGAGCTGCATCGGTTCCATGTTGGTCAAGTTGGGCGCCAGGAACGAGCCCATGTAGTGCGGCCCCAGCTGGAACATTTGGGACACGACGCCGGGACTGAGAACTTCTTCGAACAAGTGACAGGGCCCCTGTTTCCAGCAGAGACGCGAGGCCCGCCTCCAGGCCACCGGCGTGCCTATGTAGCCGTACGTGGACGTGGCCACGGTCAGATTGCCGGAAGCGCCGCCCGGATTTTGCGATATGTAGTGCATCTTTTGCGAATGCAGCTGCTGGCCGTCCAGGTACAGGGCGAACGAGGAATTTTTCAGCACGGCCCTATTGAGGACCACGACGATGTGGTGCCACTGGCCTTCCTGGAGGATGTCGGGGCACCACACTCTGGCGCCGTGCTCGCCTGAACCTTCCGGTTCCCATTCGCCTATATCTGAAATAAGAGTTGTTCCTCAGCACCTTCAAATTCAATCACAATTCAGATAGCAAGATGTTATATTCAGTTCAAAGCCAATTGATGCCTATAGTTATAAAAATGAAGGACATCAAAATTCCAACCTAATTTCGAATTTTCCGCTCTTGCAAAGCTAAGCCGGTGATTGAGGTGATTAAACCAATCATTTCATTAGCCAACTTAGCGGTAAATAATCAACAGTAATATCACAAGTGCTTATAGTGGACGTGATACAACCGAAATAGGGAATATAAATTGCAAATGATAATAAAGGCAAACCACTTTGCAGGGTTACAACTAACCACCTAAATAAACGATTTGACCCGCAGTGCTTTTCCTTTCGTCCCTTAGGATTTGAATAGCGCCCCCTTTTCAAAATGGCGGATATGATCTAGGGGCAGAAGGTATCTAATAGCCTAGTGATGTCCAGCTTAGTAGAAATATATGGGGCTATGTCTCAATCGGTTTCTGGGACATCAAACACTATTTCAAAAAATGTTGGAACATTGCCATCTACCGCAGACAAATTTGGTGGAGGCGCCAAAAGGAATTTGGTACTGTCAAAAGAAAATTGCTGTGACATTTATATTTTTAAACCGATTTTGACACAAGACATCTTATTTTGTAGAAAAGTAAATTCTTCTTGTTACCTTATACCTTCCATAAAAAAAGACATTGAGGATTGTTGAAGAAAAAATTAAAAAAAAAATGAAAAAAAAAGGTTTTCATTCTTTTATTTTCATGAAAATTGCCTTATCAGTAAATTTTGATGTGCCCTTTCTAAATTTGCACTTTTCCGATTTCGATCTTTGCAGCACGCGCCGCCTATTGAAAAAATGATATCTGAAGAGAAGTTTTCAACTATATCTGAATTTTTGGCCCTTGTGACATTAAAATGTTTATATACATATGAAAGCACATTCAATCCTCCACAGTTTGACATCTGAATCAGCTCTGGGCGACCCACGGTTCTTGAGCTAGACCTTCTGGAAGTATCAATTTTCGGTTCCAAAAGAATTGAAAATCACCTCTTGGGGCTGTGCCAGGTCCACCAATGTTCATGATTTGTGATAAATGACGACGCGTTATTGATGGGTAACTTGATTAGGACATGGTGGTGATCCAGTGGTGAAATCCGGTAGGCGCGGTCACTATTTAACACCAAAAATTGATACTTCCGGAAGCTCTAGCTCAGGAACCCCGAGTCGCACAGAGATGGTTCAGGTGTCAAATCGTAGAGAATTGAATGTACTTTCATACGTATGTAAGTTTTTTATTCTTGCATGGACTAAAATTTAGATGTTGTCAGAAACTTTTTATCAGATATCATTTTTTCAAGATGGCGGTGCGCACTGCAAAGATATAAATCGATAAAGTGCAAATTTAGTAAAGGCACATCGAAACCTACAAATAAGGCCATTTTCATGAGAATAAAAAAATAAAAAAATCTTTTTTTTTTCAAATAATTTTTTAATTTTTTTTTCAACATTCCTCAATGTTTTTTTAAGACAGGTATAAGATAACAAAAAGAATTTACTTTTCTACAAAATTAGATGTCTTGTGTCAAAATCAGTTGGAAAATAAAAATGTTACAGCGATTTTCTTATGACCGTCCTAAATTCATTTTGGCGCCTCCACCAAATTTGCCTGCGACACATGTCAATGTGCCACCAATTTTTTAAATAATGTTTGATGTCCCAGAAACCGATCGAGACATAAGTCCATATATTTTTACAAAGCTGGACATCACCAGGCTATTCGATACTTTCTACCCCTAGATAAAATCCGCCATTTTGAAAAAGGAGCGTCGTTCAAATTCTAAAGGACGAAAAAAAAAGCACTGCGGGTCAAATCGTTTATTTCACTCTTAGTTACGATCCTGCAAAGTGGTTTGCCTTTATCATCATTTGCAATTTGTTTTTTCCTACCACGTCCACTATTAGATTTCCTGGTTGTAGCGATAAATGCCCGACTCCGTAGGACGAGGGCATTTATCTAGGGACAAACAGCCCGAGGGAAACGTCTGGTCAAAATTATCTGGGAAAATTTCGAGCACGAGTGATATTTTGGTGATTATTACAAAAAAGAAGTCCGAAGTGACAGCTGTCAGATTTTGTTGTTTACATCCATTTTATCCCGTTGCTATTAACAGTGGGATTTAGATAAGTGAATATTATCCTTGTAGGTCTATTAATCAAGAGCGTTGTGTGTAGGTAATAATCACCAGAAACTGATTGAATACGAACTGTGAACTGACTATACACACAAGAAGCGAAGGCTACGACGCGATTCATGATCTTCACGAATAGAAGAGGAGGGCGGAATGAATTTTATACTCTTCGAGTCTTGATAATGAATTGAATTTTGGTTCGGTTGATAGAAAAGGAGATCATGGATTCATGAATCGTTCGATCGCCTAGTCGGTTACACGCATCATTGTCCTCCCAACTTTTTATACCACAATGGACTCTTTCCGAAAGCTGAACAAACCAACAACTGCCCATGAATACAAGTTGCCCAATAACTGATCGAAAAGTAACTTACTACCAATACGTACGCCCAACTGTTTGTGATACCTTACAAAACCTACATTCAGTTTCCTGTCATCATCATCTGTAAAATAAAAATAATACAATCGTTTTGTTATACAGGATCCGGCATAAAGTATGACCCTGTTTCTTTTTCCAGCAACTTTAATTGCAAATTACAGAAAAAATATAACAAATACAGCAATCGAAGTAGAAGAATCGGAGTTTTTTTCCATCAAGTACAGGGTGAGTCATTGATATGGGCGAGCTCAATTACACCTACGCCATTAATGATATCGAAATGAACCAAACGGCACTGCAAACGGGAGGTCAAAGTGCAGTTTGTAAAATGATTTTGCTTTATACAGGGTGCCTCATTTTTGCAGAGCAGTTTTTGAACGAGCATGTTTTGCATGTTTGGATTTGCTCTTTCTCAGGCATTACAAATTCATTTGGTTTTTGCAATTCGCTTCAACCGTTTAGAAGTTTCTTTTTTCTAAAAATTATTGCGTTTCTAGGCACTTACTAAATAAATCGCAAAGCACTTGGTTTCAAGGTTATCAACTTGGGACTTCGCTCATGTTTAAGCAATAGCATAGGGTAACTTTTGGCGGTAATATCGCCTATTTCCGTTTCGGTATCACCTTGCTGTGACACATTGATTTTGGTAAACTTTGAAGGGTCACAACTTCATTTTTTCAAATAGCACCCCCTATTTTTTATTTTTTATTCGTATTAAGCGTCTCATTTCACATCTTTTTCACCTCCTATGTTATTTCTCAAAAGTTGATAGTTGGGAAAATAATTCGGTTTTTCTAAAAACTGGACACAAATTTCATCGATTAAACTTAGAGTGCAATGAAAATGAACTAATTCTGAAAACCAACGTCAAAGTGACTTCTATTGTACGTCACTTTCAAATTTTGACAAGAAATTTTGACATTTTAAACAGTTTTTACGATTGCAAATGTAGTAGTAAATGTTATCGTTATCACTATTGATTTGTTGCACTACCTCAATAAATAATATTGTTTAGTTCCTTATTCCGACATTTTAAGTTATTCAATCTTTACATAATAATTTCTTGTCAAAATTTGAAAGTGACGTACAATAGAAAACATATTGACGTTGGTTGTCAGAATTAGTTGATGCAGTTTAGATTTAGAATTTGTTTGATTTTTGAGTTGATTACTTGATCCGGTGCCATGGCCTGCCAGGTCACCTGACTTGACTAACCCGATTTTTTCTTCAAGGCTTTGTTTATGATCGGGTGTATGAAGCTCAAGTCAATACCAGGGAAAATATGCAAGAAATAATTAGAGAGGCTTTCCGTAGCATTCTTTATTTTCACTAGATAATTTCTTGTCAAAATTCAAAAGTGACGTACGATCGCACGCAAAATAAACGGAGACAGTGTTTCGCGCGGAGTGTACTGATTTAATGAATTTTAGCCTTCTTGTCACTGTGACACCAAGCCAAAATTCATGAAATCGGTACACTCCGCGCGAAACACTGTCTCCGTTTATTTTGCGCGCGATCGTACAATAGAAGTCACTTTGACATTGGTTGTCAGAATTAGTTGATTTTCATTGCATGCTAAGTTTAATCGATGAAATTTGTGTCCAGTTTTTAGACAAACCGAATTATTTTCCAAACTATCAACTTTTGAGAAGTAACATAAGAGGTAAAAAAGATGTGAAATGAGACGCTTGACACGGATAAAAAATAAAAAATAGGGGGTGCAATTTGAAAAAATGAAGTTATGACCCTTCAAAGTTTACCAAAATCAATGTGTCACAGCAAGGTGATACCGAAACGGAAATAGGCGATATTACCGCCAAAAGTTACCCTAGCTATTGCTTAAACATGAGCGAAGTCCCAACTTGATAACCTAAAAACCAAGTGCCTTGCGATTTATTTAGTAAGTGCCTACAAACGCATTAATTTTTAGAATAAAATTAATAACTTTTGAACGGTTGAAGCGAATTGCAAAAACCAATCGAATTTGTAATGCCTGAGAAAGGGCAAATCCAAATATGCAAAAATATATAAGGGGTGCCATTTAAAAAAGCTCGTTCAAAAACTGCTCTGCAAAAATGGGACACCTGTATAGAGCAAAATAATTTTACAAACTGCACTTTAATCTCCCGTTTGCAGTGCCGTTTGGTTCATTTCGATATCATTAATGGCGTAGGTGTAATTGAGCTCGCCCATATCAATGACTCACCCTGTATAAAAAGCAATATCTTCCAGATAATCCCCATTTTCTTCGCTATCGCTGATGTCAATTTGGTGTGCTATGACGCTCTCCCTAGCGCGGTATTCTAATTTTTTCATCAACTGAGTTGAAAGTTGGATCAAAGACGAATTTACTGAACATATAAAGTGACAAGCATACACTTACTGTGTGGAATGTGCGTCTCTTGAGTCGATACGATGATGGCCTTGTCCCTCGCCGACAGCACGATGGACAGACACACCAGGTGATCTTCGCGCACCTGGTTGAAGTTCCTTACGAGCGTCAGCAGCCGGACGCAGTGCGGATCGGTCCGCGGATCCGAGAACTTGTCCACGCAGATCCACGTCGAGTAACTCAACCCGGTCTGCGGCGGGAACATCCTGTCGCCGGCCCCGATGCCGCCCAGCGTGCCGTTGTCGATGCTGGCCACGACGCTCGGCGCCGCCGCCGACTGCGGCGCGATGCTCGGCAGATACAGGCAGCCGAACCCCTCGGCGCTCATGTCGAACTCGACGAACGGCGGCAGCGTGTACGAGCTCTGCATGCGGAAGTCCTTCGGCGTGGTCATCGACACCAGCGTCTTGATGCGCGTCAGCGGGACGGGCCCGCCGCCCTGCTCTTTCGATTCCATGCTCACGCAGCTCAGCGGGTTCCCCAGCCGCAGGAAGTTCCTCAAGTCGATGGGCTCGAGCGCCTGGGCGGCCAGGCGTTCCAGCATGTACTGCAGCGGCGGGTGCAGCGGGTGGTTTTCGTTTTGGATGGGCGTCGAGCCGATTTTGAGCAGGGCGCCGACGAACTCCTTGTCGCACATGACCTGCTGGTTTCTTTCGCTGCGCACCAGGGACTTGATGACCTCGGAGATGTACAGCTGGAGGCTGAGGACCATCTCCGGGGTTTCGGCTTTGATGCACGGCAGGAGCTGCAGCATGGCGACGACGATGCCCGGATGGACGATGATGGGGTCCGGTATGGGCGGGTTGAGGTTCAGCGTGTTGACGTTGATGCGTTTTCCGCTCGAGTTTATCACCTGCAACGAACAGTGGAAATTTGATTAGAGGTGTTTCATATGGGGTGTTTTAAAAAAATATGTAACCATATTTGGAAGTTATTTGAAAAAGGTATTCAGGTCTTACTTCAGGAATCCCTGCCCAATATACCTACACATACCCTCTCCTCTCCTCAAATAACTCAAAATCCTGCAGTGCGATTCACGGCGATTCTGTTTATGTTACTAGGCCAGGCGGTAGGTCATTCTGGATAGAAAAAATTCCGACCAAAGCTTTTATGGTGTCAAACTCTTCGTAAGGTCAGTAGGTATCTACCACTGAGTTTCCGCCCAAAAACGAGTTGTGCTGATTCCTCCACATCTGCCCAAAGGTAAAGAATGTCTTGAAGGTGCAAAAAGACCTGTTAAACCCCCGTACTTTTTCACTTTATTTGCCTCAATACAAACGTACAACTCTAACGCAAACATTGGAAGCATTTGTCATCATCTCTGTGCCAGTCTTACTGTTGAAAAAAAAGATTTCTTTTTGCGGGTCAGATAATCACATTTAATTGTTTTTCCACACAAGAAAACGATGGAGCAGCATGTATTTTGGATGTTTTCTAATGACTTGTACTTACTGAACCCATTCATGCCGTTAAAATTTCAATAACAGCATTTTTGAAGATGTTGCCCGCTAAGAAGTGAATAATTTCTACCCGCCTGTTCAGTAGCAGTTTTTTCAATTTCACCCAACACCGTTCTCGAAAATTTTATAGGGAATGACAAGCTGGAACTGTTTTCTGATGATATTATATCTGGCTTAACCGCGGCACGCTTTTTCAAAGTGTAAGAAACTGATTTCTTTTTGAGCGGTTCTATTTTACCCGTGTGCGGCCGTGCCTACTTGACATAAACCGGACTGATTACACAAGCTTGGAAATGTACTCTTTTCCAGCTCTAAAACACGACCATTAATGATAAAATAATATATAATTTCTTCATAAATCAATGTACAAAGTCTTAATAATAATGGTCGCGTCTTAAAGCTGGAAAAGAGTACATTTCAAGCTCGTGTAATCAGTCCGGTCTATGTCAAGTAGGCACGGCCGCACGCGGGTGAAACAGGATCTCTCGAAAAGAAAACAGTTCTTTTAGACTTTCAAGTGCGTGCCGCGATTAAGCCAGGCACGATATCGTTAGAGAAGAGTTTGAGCTTTTCATTCCTCACGAAATTTTCGAAAACGGTGTTTGGTGAAATTGAAAAAATTGTTGCTGAACAGGCGGGTAAAAATTATTCACTTTTTTGCTGGCAACATCTGCAAAAATTATGTTATTGAAATTTTAATGCCATACATGGGTTCAATGGATACGAGTTATTAGAAAACATACAAAATACATGTTGCTTTATCGTTTTCTTGCGTGGAAAAACGATTAAATGTAATTTATCTGACCCGCACAAAGAAATCTTTTTTTTCAACAGTGAGACTGGCACAGAGATGATGACAGATACTCGTAATGTTTGCGTAAGAGTTGTACGTTTGCATTTAGGCAAATATAACGAAAAAGTACGAAGGTTTAACAGGTCTTTTTGCACTTTTAAGGCATCCTTTACCTTCGCGCAGATGTGGAGGAATCAGCACAACTCGTTTTTGGGCGGAAACTCAGTGGTAGATAACTACTGACCATACGAAGAGTTTGACACCATAAAAGCTTTGGTCGGAGTTTTTTCCAGATTGTTGTGATTTTACCGACATACCGCCTGGCCTATACAGGGAATTCAGTCGAATTTTCTTCATCTCGAATTTTCAAAGATAAGTTATTATTTTTTCAAAAGTTTGAGCTACTTTCATTTAAAGGTGCATGCTGTACTGTTCTGGTCATTAGTAGACGCCGCGTTGGGCCGGCTCAGGTTCAAATCGATTTTTTAAACTCGAGAAACAAAATTATACAGGGTTATTCAAAAGTCCGGAATAAAATTCATAATTTTTGACCATATTTTTTTAGGGAAAAACGCTCGAACAGGTCGATTTCTGAAAAGGGCGAGCCGTTTTTCCATGACATGTGTCATGGATCTACCGTCAACCCCTTGACGTCTAGCCACCCTTAGTATTTTTTTTAATGGCACCCCATGGCTTAGGGGGGCTCGTTGGAAAGCTTGTCAAAAACTGTATTCAGATTTACCATTGTAAATTATATCGAACGCTTCACCATGAAGTTTTGAGTAACCCTAGGGTTACTCAAAAGTCCGGAACAAAATTCACAATTTCTTACCATATTTTCTTCCGAAAAAAACGCTCGAACAGGTCGATTTTTAAAAGAGGTAAGTCATTTTTCCATTATACGTGTCATGATCTACCGTCAACCCCTTAACCCTCAAGCCCTTGACCCTCAACTCCTTAAGCGTCCAATCATTTTTAAAGGTAGATCTGAACACAGTTTTTGAAAAGCTTTCCAACGAACCCCCACAAACCATAGGATGCGATTTAAAAAAATACTAAGGGTGGCTGGGGGTAAGGGGGTTGACGGTAGATCATGACACGTATCATGGAGAAACGACTTACCGTTTTTAAAAATCGACCTGTTCGAGCGCTTTTTTTTTAAATATGGTGAATAATGGATTATGGATTTTGTTCCGGACTTTTGAGTAACCCTGATGGGGTTTCTCAAAACTTCATGGTGAAGCGTTCGATCTAACTTTCAATGGTAGATCTGAATACAGTTTTTGACAAGCTTCCCAACGAGCCCTCACAAGCCATAGGGTGCTATTTAAAAAAAAATACTAAGGGTGGTTAGGGGTCAAGGGTTGACGGTAGATCAAGACACGTGTCATGAAAAAACCGCTTGTCTTTTTCAGAAATCGACCTGTTCAAGCGTTTTTTCCGGAAAAAATATAGTCAAAAATTATTAATTTTATTACGGACTTTTGAATAACCCTGTACATCGAGTGGATGATTTTCGTGAAGAATTCACTTCAATTTATTGGCTCCAGGAATATTTTCAAAGATGAGCATCTCTAACAGTGAAGAAAATTCATCAAAATTGTCAAAGAAGAACAAGTTTTTTCAACTCAACTTGTTCGAATTTGTTTTCATTCAAATTTACACATCGGATTCGAGTTCAGAAGATTGAATTTAGTCGGAAAAGATACCAAACTTATCGTGATCGGTTCTATACGGCCAGGAAAACAAAATGTACCACCTAGCAGAGCTCCGCCCCCTCCCCCACGACCCCCCTTCCTTCAGTGATCGACACTTTTTGTACCAAAATGCTATCAACGGGATATGATGCGTCGAACTAAATATAACGTTTTTGCATCCAATGGATTGACGGGTTCCATCCCCTCCGTTTTTAGCTGCAACTTTTTACATCCTCTCCAATAACTCAAAACCCCCGGGTGCAATTCTTGGCGATTTTTGATATGTAGTAGAGAACTCAATTCTGAACAGAGAATATCAAATTTTCAGGACGTCCATATTTTTTCCGAGGTTGAAATCTATCTTTTTTGTACTACAATTGAGCCAGGATAAATAAACGATTTTTTTTTAATTTTCAATTTTAATGGCATGAAGAATAAGGTCGAATATCAAGTGAAATGAAAGCAAAATATCCTGTGGAGTAGCAAAGACGGCAGCAAAAGTGAGGCGGCAACATTCCGGTATCTACACCACAGGCACAGGCTGTTTTTGTTTTGATGGAAGATATCATCAAGTTATAGCTAGCTAATCAAGTATCGCACGCTCAACTCTAGTGTGATTCGAGTGGAGTATGATTTTTTCGAATTTCTTCTTTCCAAGAGCGTCACGTGGCGAGACTACTTGATCTACTTATTTGAATAAATTTTATTTTGAAAACGTTTGTGAAAACTTGCCAGAAAAACATTCCAATCATGAAAAAAAAACTTTTGAACTGAAGACCCTGTTACTTCCAGAATGAAGTATTCTAGCAATCCGGTAAAAAAACGTTTATTCAAGATTTTTGACAGAAAATCAACCTTGAAAGTTTACAGCATGCCATCAGTTGCCCATATGATATATTTTTTAAACACCTACAACATATGTACAAGGTGTTCGCAAACTTCAGGTATAAAATTAAACCGCAGTTAGGAAAATGCTTCGAAAGTATCAGAAAAATGTTTAAAAAAATTTAGGGCTCTTATCTTTGGAATATGGAGGATCAAAAGATGGTCCTTCCACCTCCTCTTTTTTCGTAATTTTGAAATATTTTAGTTAATTACAGTTAATAGAATTATTAATTGTTAACTATTTATAATTGTTGTTATTTATTGTTAATAGTTAGTAGAAACAAGTTAGTTAACTCTTTTCAACAGACCAAAAAGCAATGTTTTTGAATCTTTGAATGTGTTTTGTGATTTTATTTACTGTACAGGGTGAATCGTAAATCCTGAAAATCCAGTTTTCTTCAAAAATGCATGCAGAAAATTTCATATGGAAACTATTTTTTTTTCTCCTTCTGAGCCTTATCGCGGTTATAGGAGTATATGGAAACAATATTTGACCTCTAGGACATTTAGATAGAACATTTTCAAGGAAAATAGATTTTTAGGATATATGACTTATATGACTCACCCTGTTCACTAAACAAAATTACAAAACACATTCAAAGGTTGAAAAAATTTGCCATTTGGTCTGATGAAAAGAGTTTACAAAATTCCTTCAAAATAACGAGAATAGATAGGGGTCGAAGGACCATACATTTAGAGCCTCCATAGATGGCGCCTGCAACCCATCTCACGGCTGAAAAATCACCAAATGTATCCAACTCTGTTTGACTTCTTGTCCACTACACTCTTCTCACAGAATGACTTGAGTCATTTTTCTTTGAATTTTATCTCGATCGGGTAGAGCTTCAATGCTTTGCCCACACAAAATAAATAAAAACATAAAAAACTATATATAACATTCCATCAGTCCTTTCCTTCTCCTATTACACTTACTCACACATGCTCCTACAAATGCCTCTAGACCTCACAATTCATATATTCCATATTTGTAAAGTCAAAAACCCAAAATTCAAAATAATAATTCAATAATATCAATATTGTTGACAAATTAAATAAAAATAGCCCATGTCTTAAGCCCTCACAATTCACGTCGCACTTGTAATTTGTAATAATCAACAGAAGTTCTCAGGGAAATTGACTATGGTGGCAAAATATTCATTTATGTAGTCAAGCTGAGCTGCTTAATAAGTGGAAGTTTGCCTAATAGGTACAGGATGGTGCAGAAAGGTCGTGCACGTCCACTTTTGATTTTCTGGCGCAAAAAATTTTGCGACTACAAATTCAAGTTGAAATTAATGGTCGTGTCATCGTTTTTTGCTCTAATTTCAGTACTTACACACTTAGTAAACTTTGGTTCAAATTTGAACAAAATCGGTTAAACGGTTAAAAAGTTGTGTCAAAAAATCGATTTTGAAATTCAACTTGAACACTCTGTAACTTTTTGACGGAGCATTTTAGGAAATCGAAGTTATATTTTTTCCTAGTACGCTTTTAATGAGGAACTCCTCTAGAAGTTTGCAACCGTAATTGCGAAACACCCTGTAGAAATGATTTTTTTTATTTTTAGGGTGCAGTTGCATGTTGGACACTTGTAATAATCCATATTAGGTAAAACTGACACATCAATACTTGATAAGTTTAGTAAAGTAGATAGTCTGCTTTGACATCCATGCTGTCAGTGTCAGATTTCAAATGTTTGCAGTGTTTACAAGGATTTCTTAGGAAACATTTCAATGGATCAATTAGTACAGTGCATCTGGCTATCTGACGGAATCAGAGCTCGTAGATAGCCCATTTCATGGGAAAATAGTAGAAATCTACCAGACTTCAGACAGTGTCAAAATGCGAGTGACAGAAAAACATAATTAAATATGTACTTTATGAAGTTTGATTCCAAAGCCAACTCCAAATGGGAACTTTGTTGGCAGCACTTGCATAGGCTTCTGAAATTGACACATTTTTTTAGCCTCCCACTTCAACTGACGACCATAAATTGGTGTAATTGGAACAAAAAAGAAAAAAAAAGGAAAAGAAAACTGAAGAAACGCTCTAGATTAAAAAATCACCTGGGATTCCGTGCTTGATGTCTGGCGACTCAGAGACGGCGATTTCATCAGCACATCAGTGCCAATTGGTTTTTCGAACAAATCCAAAGCCAAATCGTACAGCAACCTGAAGACTACAGTGGCATGAGATGATGGAACGCACACTATATCATTCAACCTGCAAAGTTTCAAAAATTAGTAGAGGTACAAATAATCATGTACTCGTATATTTATTGTTTCTCGTTATCAAGGTAATCTTAAATAACCACAGTTGCGTTGTTACAATACGTTCAACTTGGGTGTGATTCTAGACAGCTATGTTAACCGAATTTCTCCTTTCTATGGGCGTCGCGTGGCGCGACTCCCAGATAACTCGAATCACACTCAAGTTGAACGTGCTATACCAGTTTCATGAATATTTTTACGCATCTAGCAGGCCCTTATTTTGTCCAGCTAATCTGACATTTGTCAAATAATGATAACTGCATTAATAATAACCAATCAGAATGCGCGATTAGTGGCAAAAAAGACTCGTCTCGTGGGATCAGATGGCAGCGTCATCTTGTAATGGCAAGCTTATATCTGTCAGCTGCGCGTATCAAGTCGCATGACAGCAAGCCAACTTGTTGACATTGTCGTCCACTTTATAATGGCCGCAACCGTAGCTTTGCGGCAAATCTTCGACATCAGTTTTTGATTTTCAAATAGAACGCCCTGTATATTTTTCAATAATATCTCGATAGAGATTTGATTTTGAAATACACAATGATATTTTGAGAAATGTCCTGCAATGAAAAAGATTGATTTTATTTAAATTTAAAAATTGGGAGAATTCAGGTCAGAAAGGTGGTCGTGGTCAAATGAAAAATTTGACGTAATGGCTTCTTTAATGGTAAAAACTTGTCCAAAGCGATGGTTTTGACACAACAAACTTCAAACGTCAATGACTTTATTTAATCATGACCACCTTAGGTAGTACTTTTGATTATTCAGTTGTCTGAATTCTTTATTTTCAAACCGCTACAGAGTGTTCTAGGTTTCTATGCAAAAATTCAACTATACGTCCCTCAGAGGATGTTTTAAGAGCGACTGTGAAGTTTTTTTTTTAAATCGACTTGAAATTTTCCTTTTTTTGCCACTTCTGTTACCCAACTTTGGAACCGCTGGTGGAATTTTGCCGAAATTTGACTTGAAGGTGGACAATGAGTCGAAACATAGCTCTGACAAATTAGAGTCACATACATCCAGCCCTCTATGAACTTTGGGGAGTAATATCTCCGCCACAGAGCCGAATTCCGCAAAATAAATTAAACGGTTTTTTAGTTTTTTTTCTTGGCGTCATCTGAGGACCCCAAGGTCAAATTTGTTGCATAGAAACCTGGGAGACTCTGTAATCAATCGTTATTTTTAATCGCAGAACGTTTTTAAGAACACCATTCTATCGTGTGATCAAATGAATTCTTAGGTATTTTATAGGTAGGCTGTGGTCTAACCGAACGCAGCTTCGCACCCCTGAATTTGACCAGGCTACAGCCTACCTAAAATAAGAATTCATTTGATCACAGTATACTCGTAAAACACTATCAATGTGTTGTTGGTACATACCATGCCAACTTGATGCTAACGTCTTGATAGATATGCTTCGTAAATTGTGACAGTTGTCACTAGTGACAATGCAACGTAATATATGCGCAAAAGAAAATATTCGAGATTACTAAATGAAAATCGTCAACTGGTAGGTGGTTTTTCGCTTATGCTGTTAAGTATAGTGGTGGCCACAAGAAAATAATGCCCAAGCGCGGCGGTACTAAATAAAATGGAATGACAATATCCACTGCCCAGAGGTCCCATCTTCTGTGCGTGTCTTGCCTCGGCTCTTGTGCAAACCAACTGACAAACACAACATTATTCCTAGCACATGGTGGACAACTAGCTACCAAGACGTTACCATCAAGTTAGCATCGTACCATTCATACCAACACAACACATTTTTCCATACCTTACTCGAATAAAGAAAGCCGTGAAACTGATCATGGGTACTTATAATTATTTTTCATTTTGTATCAAGAAAAAATGAAATCTCTGAAACTCCTGGACATTGTATCAGATTACAAATATTAACCCTTCGGATTGAGACATGGAACTTTTTATTGTCATTGACAAAGGCGAAAGCGGAACGCGCCTTACGTTACGGATTGTGAAACTGAGTCATTTATGATCACCTTGCATGGAAAATACTCAAGTCTATAACTCACTCGGGATTCAAGATGGACCCGGTGAATAGCTTGTGGTAAGCGTCCTGCAGGACGGAGTCCGAAGGGACCTCCTGATCGCAATCTCCCAATTCGGTGACCTTGACCGGCGTGAAACACCCGAAAAGCCTCAGAGTATCGCAGAGACTGGTCCTGATGATCTCGTAGTAGAAAAATTTCGCGTTGGCCGGTTCGAACCTCAACGCAGTGGCTATCGTCGAAAACACCAGGTGAAGAAGCGTCAGAACGCCCGGCTTGGCCTCCTGGCACAGCTCCCCTTCCAGACCAATCAAAACGCTGGTGACGTACACGAATCCGTTGACTTTCCTGAATATCGTGCGGACCTTGTGCGATTCCTTCAGCCAGTTTCGCAGCGTATCCAGCACGTCCAGTTTCATCTTGAGGGCTTTTTTCGGCGCCGAATGCAGCGTGAACAGCAACTGCTGCATGTCTTCGTCGCTCGAACCGCCCGGGGGCGAGATCAGCTCTTTGATTATCGCCATGCAAACGGACCGCGGCTCTTGATACTTGGCCAGCGAGTGTATCACCTTGGCGCCGCCGATTTCGCGGAGCAAATCGGCGTTTTTCGGCACCGGCGTCAAATTCAATATGCCTTCGGCCACCAGCACGCCGAGCTTTTCCTGTCCCGGCGGCAGAGGCACGCCCGCTTCTTCCTGCTGCTCCAGGAAGTTCTCCAGGCGGTTCAGGCACGTGACGAAGACTTCCAAAATGCCGACCTCACGGTACGCATCGCGGAATATGTTGTCGCGCTTCATGACGTTCAGCATGGTCTGCACGCAGAGGATGCAGCTCTCGACGTGGTTGACGCTGTGCGTCTTCAAGAAAATCGACATGGAAATCAGCTCCTTGCACGGCACGAAGTTCAGCTGGAACACCAGGAACTCGATCAGTTCGAAGAGCTTCGACTGTATCTCTTCGGATTTGTGGTGGATTTTTTCGATGAACTGGCCCAGCGTGCTCTGGTTCTCCAGGATGAAGTAGTTGGCGTTGTCGGAATGATAGGTGCTCGAGATGGCGTCCAGGATGGTAGAGCACAGGAACGTCGAGTTGGATTTGATGAAGGTGCTCTGCAGCACGTTGAAAGCTTGAATGTTGCGGACGCTGGTTCCGCGGCCCGAGGGCTGCGGCAGCACGAAGTTGGGGATCTGAAACAGGGATCCAGTGGAGGCCTGCGACGATTTCAGTTCGATGTAGCCGCACATGCAGAGCGACGTTATCATCAAGACCAGATTGCGGATCGATTCTTGAGCTTCGCTGGACTTTTCCGATTCCAATCTGGAAATGAATTTCATTGAGAGGTGCTTGCTTCAAGAGGAAATCGGAAGTTGAACTTACTTCAAGAGAAAATCAGAAAGGAACGGGTAGCCCTGGGCTTGCCGGAAGTCGTCCAGAAGCACCGAAGATACTTCGCTGGAGTCTTTCAGGAAGCAGAAGATGGTCACGAACATCTCGACCAGTTCCAGAGGCGCCAGTTCCGGGACCCGCTTCATGTTTTCGAGGCAAAGGGCCACACATCCTTTGGCTAGAAAACACCAAAAGTTGAGGTCATACTAAGATTATCAGCAAACTTTCCTGACGTGTGATCGAATGAGCTTTTATTAGGGCAGGCTGTGGGCTAGTCAAATGTAGAGGTATCAAGTCTACTGTCTACATAACCCCCCGCCCCCTGGTGGTCGGAAGGCCTGCAACCTGCCTAAACAGACCATTCATTTGAACACACGCGCTTTCATGTCCGTCCGTCTGTTCTGTCCATCTTGTCATCACCTATCAATCTAGTAACCCTCGGGTTTTTGACTTGAACGTATGTTTTGCGCATTTCTGCTACAGACGGAGGGAAAATTTTGCGGCAAGTGATAGCGGACTCTTGGCTCTATTTTACTGGAAAATAGCGTATTCTTCCGAATCGTTTCAAGTTTTGCGTCAATCATCAAAGGAGTCGAAGCATGCTTTGACATTTGACAGTTTATAGAAAATTTGTCCAATGGGGTATGTTCCTCTACTTTTTTTCTTTATTAAACATAGACTATTTTGACCCCTTAATTACGTGAGTAAGTTTTTTTCGATAAATTTTGTGTATTACGGCCGTAAAAGACGCATAAAGTTGTGGCGGGAGCAACGCCCACCTTTAAAACCGAGTGTAATCTACGTCACGAGCAACTGACGTCACACGATCATCTGGCAACACCGCATCCCGTAATCACCGCCCATTCGCCATGACAGATAAGTTGACAGCTGTCAGTGCTGTCTTACCCTTTGCGTTTTCGAATTTTTAAGGCGATTCAAGTATTTCCAGTTGATTTGTTTTAAATATGGCTAGCACAAAATCCTGCTTTTTTCGAGGATGTACAAACAACTCCTTAAATTGTACTCGAAAGATATTTATAAGGGTGCCTAGAAATATGGAAGTGCGAAAGTTGTGGTATCAAGCTGCCAGGAACACTTCGAAAATTCCCAGCACATCAGAAGTTTTCTGCTGTGAAGATCACTTCAACGTAAGTCTTATTCAAAATGCCGTTTTCTTTTAGCGAATAACAAAATTTGTTTTTTTTTCACAACAGCTTCAAACTGATTGTGACAACTGGCAATACTTTAAAACTGTTGGTGGGAAGCTGACTATTAAAAAAGGAATCGTGCCCCGAGACCTTGGACCCGTCACAGGTTCCAACGAGGAATCACAGCTTACAAGATCTGCCGAAAAGCGAAAAACTGAGATAGTTGAAGAACTATTTCCAAAAAGATTAAAAACTGTTCCTTCAGAAGCAGCAAAGCTCCCAGGGCATGGAGCCCGAAGAAAATTGTTTGAATCTGAAGCAGGACCTTCATCATCAGCCACAACTACGACACCAACAAAAGAGACACGTCCACTTTCTGTAGAATCGCCTTCGGGAAAGTTCGAAGTATTCAACGCTGAACTACAAAAGCCGAAGCCGCTGACCTCAAGAACAAAAACAAAAGCAACTCAAACGAGTTGGCAAGTTCGGAGTGTAGCAGTTCTAGCCGACTTCAGAAAGGATTCTGTTGATAAAGCCACAAATACGAACATTAGAATTGCCAAAAAGTGTGTGCCACAATCAGTGGAAAAGAATAGTGACAGTGATGTGTCATCACCTAGAAAAGGTGTGAAATCTGATAATGGTTCATACTACCCATCATCAGATTGTGGCAGCTCGAGTTTCACACCTCCATTTCCTTTCAAAGGAACTGGTGAGCTTGGGAAGATAGAGAATAGCCCTCGTCTCTACACCGGATTGCCACCAGATGCTTATTTCCTGGTAGAAAAGTTGTGTAACGAAGGGTTGAACAAGATGGATGTTCTCCTAACATTGAAAAAAATAAGGACAAATGATAGTTTTGAGAGGCTCGCCATAGATTTTGGCTATCAGTCAAACTATCCGTCAAAAGTCTTCAATAAAACCTTGCCAAAAATGGCGAGTCTACTTCAAGAACTAATAGTGTGGCCGTCTGCATCTAAAATTAGATCATTACTGCCTCAACAGTTTTGGGCCAATTACAAAAATGTGCAGACAATCATCGACTGCTTTGAGATTGAAATCCAAAAGCCCTCCGGAGCAGTCCATCAAGCCTTGACGTGGAGCCAATACAAATCATGCAACACAGCAAAATATCTCATCTCGTCCACACCAAATGGCTTAGTGAACTTTGTGTCCTCTGGATTTGGTGGTAGGACATCAGATCTGGAGATTGTAACCAAGTCTGGTTATTTGGATGTCCTTCCTCAAAACTGTCAAGTTTTAGCCGACAGGGGATTCAAACAGATAGTTCCTCTACTAGAGAAGAAAAATTGTACTCTTGTGCGGCCTCCGAGTGTGAGCAGTAGTGAGAAGCAGACAAAAGCTCAAGTGCGACAAAGCAAATTAATAGCTTCTGTAAGGATTCATATTGAAAGAGTGATCAGACGACTTAGGGAATTCAAAATGATTGCTCCTCATGCTTGTATTCCGACAAAAATGCTTAGTCACTTAGATTATATTGTGATAGTAGCTTGTTCTATAATAAATCTCCAGGGGCCTTTGTTACACAAATAGGTACCTATTATTGAATAAAAGTAATTTATACATATACAGGTGGTCCATCCTAGCGTAATTATCCCGTAGTGGTCTTACCGTTCAAGATAAAGGAAGAGATGTAAGAGAAAAGTTATATTTTTGAGAATTGTTCAAATTATAAATTCCAAGTTCGATTTGGAAGAAAACGTTGGTCTTGCAAAATTTTTATCAGAGGCTTCGTTTTCGAGAAATATGAATGAGTGTTCGAAAAACATGTCAAAAATTCAAAAACACCAATTTAGAGAGAATAAAAATTTATTTTTCTGGAAATTTGCTTCTCAGGTTCAGTATTGGTATATGAATCTAAAACACCTGAAATATCCATTTCATTGAAGAAATATAAATTTTCTTGGATTATCATTTTTATTCTCTTGAAAGTGGTGCTTTTGACATGTTTTTCAAACATTCAGACTAATAGTATTTCGAAAACGGAGACTGTGATCAAAATTTTGCAAGAGTTACTTTTTCCAAACTGAACCTAGAATTCAAAGCTATGAACAATTTTCGAAAATAAGTAGGGGTAAAACATTGGGGCCAAAAAAAGGGAAAACCATGTAAAATCTACGCCCTTGGATTTTTTTTTATGCAACGCGTTAATTTGATAGACTTATTTTAGTTACCGTTGGTTATAGTATATTATTCAACAAGCCGGTAATGATTGCCTCATGAGTAATAGGCATTACCCGCGAGTAGAGTACTATGCTTTATCCAGTCTTATTGAAAAAATGCAGGCATGTATGCGCGTGATAATGCGTACATTATTTAATAGGGTTGAAAAATTTGAACCAAATCGGTTGAACGGTCAACACATTATGCGAAAAAAAAGTAAATAATTTCCAACTTTGAAGGACTTCTCCGCTACTAGGCACTTTAGAAATCTATTTTCTGGGGAAAGTCCCTTCCATTTTCAATCCCTATCACGTCCTCAAATTAATGTATTAAAACATTTACCCTGTATATCATAATATAGAGTGGAACATATGGTTTGTCTGATGTGAAAGGTATAATGAAATTTCTACGAGGTGATGTTTAAAAAAAACAGATAGTATATTGAATGAAAATGCATAAAGGCAATCTGTAGGCGTTTTCAATTTAATGAAAAACACGGCAGAGCAGAGGTCAGAAACAACAAAAATTAAACAAATGAAATATGCCCATTGAGGATGGAACTTAGATACGTTCGTTCACAATGTACATGCGAGGTGATTCACAACAAAACTTATTTCACTAACAAGACAAATCTACGGAGATAGAATAGGTACTAAACTTAAACAAGTCTATGAAAGATTGCCTTTTTCCAAAAAGCTTCCGCTTTTACAATGAGACTTCGACAAAAATCTACATCTAAATCTACCTCAATCACTTCCACTTTTTTATTTTCCTCAAAATTTGGTGAAGCCACGCAAAATAGCCCTTTAGATTTTTCGCACAAAAACATTTGCAACTGTATTTGTGCATAGGGCTTAGGCATGATTTTTCCGTTTTTGACAAAATTTTCCACTGTTGCTGCTTTTGATGGGCACTTGACTTCAATGCAAAACTCATCTGTCACAGCATCGGGTGATGCTCCAAATATTGGATAGTCTTTTTTCAATACCATTCCTGATTTTTTGAAAACAAGTTTTCTTTCATTACAAACGACTTTAATTACTTGCTGCTCTAAAATTATACCTCTTTTCATAGCTTTCGTTTGCATAAATTTTGTAGCTCCTAGCACTGTCTCTACAAGAGTTCCATCAAAAGTTTGACACTGTGCAACTTCATGGATTTTTGAAGCTGTGACTCTTCCAAATCTTGCAGCAAACCACTCTGGGCAGTCCGACTGGTTCACAGTTGCTGTGCAAAGGTGAAGACAAGTATCTGGATCAAGGGTTGTCTTGCAAAAATCAATAAAATCACTGGCACTTCCATGAACTACACTGTGCAGATACTTCGACATTAAATGGTGAAGTGATACATCCTCTACCAAAGTATTTGTCGTCCGGAAGAAACTGAATAAACAGCCCTTACTCGACTTCTTTATTCCTTCTTCAACTACCGCGTTCAAGAAGCTGTTGGACTTGGGTGGTAGTGGTGCAACGGTTCTGTTTGGTATCGCTGCAATTTTCACGGGTTCCAGTGTGCCCACTCTGGAAAGTGTTGACTTCTTCCAGTAACACACTGTTGAAGTTACAGCTGGTTCGTAATTCTTTTTCAGCAGCCAAAAGAGTAAAGCAATTGCATGTTTACAACCTCCTAAAAGAAAAAGACAAATATATAAGCATTACCCACAGATAGTTAATCAAATCACTTGTCAAATCATGAAATTCAAAAATGTTCTACGAATTAACACAAACCTTCACTAGCAGCGCAGTCATGACATTGGCATTCTACTATTTCCTCTGCATTTTCATCAATGGTCGCACTTACTAAGTAAGCTCTTTGACGAACCCTGTGTTCAGGAGTAATTCGTGCTTTGATCATGCAACGGGGATGTTCCCTTCTTAGCTGAACATACCCTACAGCGTCATCTGTGTAGGTTTGCCGACCAGATCTGTATCATAAAATGGATCATTAAATGTGGTTGTTGATAATAATCTAAATATGATAATAAAATAAGTGCTCCTTATTACCTTTGCGTTTTTACATGTTGTACTCCAGCTATCATGTAGTTTGCATTCTGCCGATAATATGAATCCATCATATCTGGATCCACTTTCGGCAAATTGGTGGAATTTGCTTCCACATAACCAGCATCCATTCTTCAAACTTAAAGGCACTTTTGACGAAAGCAAGTAGCACGAAATCAAGAATGTTGAAGATAAAATATCGAATCAACGCATAAAGTTTTCGGACATAACCTCTCTTTCATTAAATGCAAACAAGAACAAAACGATATGTCAAATCAAATCTGTCAGAATAAGTGGGAGGGATTGCGATGTTGCCGATGTGATTCGAAGTTGATCCTCATTGGTCTAAAATATGCGCGCGATATCTAGGAGTTCAAAACTTTCTGCAAAACTGAACGTACTTTTAGGAGGCCGTAATTAAAAAAAAATAATAATAATTTTTTTTCCAACTGCATTATATTAAATTTTGACTATCAATAATTAATAATATCAGGTAAATTCAACGGTTTCTTTATGTTGGAACATACCCCATTTCCTACATAGGGGATTTTTTACGCTCCTATATATATATATATATAAAACCTGATGACCTTTGCTCTAAAAGTCTAAAACTAAGTGTCGCAATGGAAACGCTTAAGCCAAAAAGCCACTCAAAGTCTCTCTTCGAAATAATGCATAAGCAACTGACCCCTCGACATCTCTGCTGTCCCACATTCGATTTAAATTTATTTTGACTATTAAAGCAAATTCCAACAGCTACAATATGCTAATGACGGAAACATACAAAAACAGCAGTTTATAAAAGACATCAAGAGGCTTCAACTTAATCATCCCGTTCATTTAAAAACAAAATCTGTCACTCTTGTACCCCTTGGCTTCTAAACGCCTCAATTAAGAGTGTAATACACCTAATTTTTATAACAATTGACCAGAACAGTCTGCTGTTTTGTTCACCTTGGTATGAGAAATTATGCATAGTTACTGATGACAAGGTGCATTTCTCCCTGTCACAAATTCACGAAGCTGTCAACATCCAAACGGTGAATCTTCTCACAGGGCATACATATACCTACTCATTTACTGTAACTGATTATGATTGTGTAAATAATTAAACATGAGAACCTCAGCATTACTTATACAGAGTAGACGGTTGAGGTTTTGTATGAACTAATACGCTGCAGGGGCCTTGTGCATTATCCCCTGACCTACGCATCTGCCTACCTTGATGACGTGATCATTGTCACGCAAACTTTTGACAATTCCGTGATCCTTGGAAAAGTTTTCGACGGATTGATCGCGGCGGGACTGACTTTGGGGCGGGGAAAACGCCATTTTTGCAGAGACGAGCTCAAGTAGACCTAGGGTATGTCGTAGATAAGTTCGGTTTGCATGCAGATTGCAGACCCCTCCAAAGTCAATGCCATTTTGCAAATCCCGACTCCTAAGAAAGCTAGCGAAATTTGTAGTCTGATTGGTACTGCGAGTTGGTACCGCCGATCCATCCCCAATTTTTCCACCCTTAATTCTCATTTGAACTCATTGCTACGGAAGAAATGTAAATTTGTCTGGGGCGAAGAACAAGACAGAGCGCTTCGACAGATTAAATAATATCTGGTGTCGGCACCAGTGTTCTCGTGTCCCGACTTCAATCTTCCATTCGTCGTTCAAACTGACGAGAGTGAATACGGATTAGGAGCGGTGCTATCCCAGAAGCACCGCAGATATCTGAGCCGAAGTTCTCTACAACTAAATGGGAATTCTTAGGGTTTCTGTGGGCCATATTGAAACTGCGCCCTTATACAGAGGGAGCACATTTCACGGTCGTGACCGATCACCACTCTCTGAACTGACTAAATGCACTGAAGGATCCTACAGGGCACTTGGCACACTGAGCTGTATGAATTCAACAATACGACTTTGAAATAGTCCATAGAAAGGGTAAAGATCACGTGGTTCCGGACATGCTATCGCGCGCGGTTTCTGAAAAGATCGAAGTCTCGGTCGACATGTTGAACAAAAACGATGACAATGATACGACCAATTGTTGGTACGCCGGGATGGTAGAAAAGGTGCTGGTTACTCCGTTGAAGTATCCGGCGTGGCGCGTGCTCGATTGAGAATTGTACAAGTACGAAAAACCGTTCAATCAGTTTCCGGGATTGTCGCAGAATATCGACTGTTGGAAATTGGTAGTGCCTAAAGCGCAACGCAGCGCAATGACATACAGGCGTTTGTTCGACGTTGTCGGGTATTAGGAAGCAGTAAGCTGGAGCGGAAAAAGCGAGCAGGATTGATGGTGTCGAACAGGACGGCTGCGCGACCTTGGCAGTTCGTTTCGTGCAATTCAACGGGACCGTTACCCCGCTCTGCCAAAAGTATCAAGTATCTCTTTGTCATGATGGATTGTTTTAGTAAGTATCCGATCATCGTACCTCTTCGCGACGCTACGGCTAGGGTAGTTGGACAGGCTCTCGAAGACCACTTGTTGCTTATCTTTGGAGTGCCGCAAGTTCTAATCACGGATAACGGGGAACAATTCCGAAGTAGGTTCCTACATAACTTGTCCAAAGTATACAGTTTTAAAATCGCGTTTACCGCCGTCTACCACCCACAGGCAAACCCAACTAAGGGCGTAAATAAGACGATAGGGTGTTTCTCGGACTGAGGGTGAAAGTCCCTCAACCTCAACAGGAACCCTCAGGAGAAGACGAGGGAGAAGAGGTTATTGAAGTTTCGTTTTTTTTGGGGGGGGGGTCATCTTTTATTTTGACAGTCCAGTTTCCTCTCATTTGGTTCAGGTAATAGGTGGTTTCGCTTAAGGACGGCATTTCCTAGTGTTTTTTCTTTAAACGTAAGTTTCATGAGAACCAGTGGAGTAAGAGACTTGAAAAAAAGAAGAGTAATCTAAAATATAGAATGAAAAATAATACCTAAGTATTTAAAAATTTCAAAATTTAAAAAACTCAAATTTCTTTTCAATTTTTTTCAGAAAAAGTCCCTCATTCTCTTGCCAGCATAGATTTGAATAACTCATTTTTTTGTTACATTTTTAGCTGCTCAGATTTGGCAGAAACTCACGCCACAAGAATCTATCTCTTTCTCTTTCGCTCTGCAGCTAATCCGCAGTCTGTTTCAGCCATTTTTTATGCTAGGGAATGCCGTCCTTAAGACATGTTTTTCAGTCGTCGAGCTTCAGCAATAACAGGAAATTTTGAATACCTTTCTCCGTGTCATCATATATCGAGTCATTGATGTAGGTTCCCTTGATTATTTTTAATGAGAGCCTCTTTAGGAGGTGCTCGTCATTTAAGAAGGGGGGGGGTGTAACAATAATTTTTTTGCGCTAGCTATTCAAATAGCTAGCGTGACACAGCGACTAGCGCCTTACAGGTGACATTGCCTTGTCCTGTGCTTAACGCTTCTTATGCCAAGCACGAAATTCGCAAATGATTTTAACAGTATTCATCGCACAAACAACACTTACAATGAATGTAGCCGACAACAGGAGGCGTCAGCCCGTGCCTCGACAGCGTCATCAGAACTTCGGCGGCGCTCTTCCGCCACATGACGTTGTACTGCGGACACCACGACGTGATGGCGGAGAACAGCAGGCTCAGGTCGTCCCTCCTGACCAGCTCCTCGGCCGGAATCTTGTGGCTGCACAGCCTGACCAGCAGCTGCACGAATATCTTCTGCAGCAGGATCCTCCGCTCTCTGGGCGTGAAGTCGCTGGTGGAGTCTTTGTTGTTGGCTTCCTGTTCGGACATTTCCGGCAGGTCGAAGAACAGGTACAAGCACTTGACCAGCGTCGACGGCACGGCCACCTCGGACATGACCTGGACCAGCGAGGCGTCGCCGGCCGCCAGCAGGTTGAGGGTGGAGAGCAGCATCCAGCCGTTGCTGGACTCTTCGCAGTTTTCGATCTCGAGGAACTTGGCTATGGCACAGCTGGCGGTTTCGGTGCTCTGGTTGGAGGCGCGCTTCCGGATCTCGGACACCATCAGCATGGAGACCTGGTGGCAGAAGGCGAGGATGTCCCAGAATTTCTCGTTCATCTCGCATGACGGACTCGTGCCGAAAACCTTGAAAAAAAATCGAGTTGAAAGTGCTTGCTGGTCATTTGCTAAACAAAGATTACGATGCTAAGGTCCGCTTTCACCACAATGACATGTATGATTCAGAATAAAATTTTCAACTTGGCGCTCTAGAAGGAGTGTTCCTATTGGTCCTCATATTGACAGCGGCGAGTGTCCCAGCCACTGCTTCTAGCTATAGGTCGCGGGAACAACAATGGCATCTTGAAGACGGGTATACAGGTGTCCCAGCTAAAACAATCCAGCGCGATTTTCTTAGAAAATATCAAGCCAACAAAAAAAAATCAATTGGGGGGAAGCCTGATTTTTTTGATTTCTTTTGAGGGGGCGCCGATGCATGTAGGTGTTCTAGTTTCAAAGAAAATGCAATTTGAATCTGGCGAGTCACAAGAATTCGAGAATTCATGACCGACAAAACAAAATACTTCGGATGAAAAAAAATCCTCTTTCTTTGGGCTTTCCATTGATGTGTCGCCGATGCCTGTACCTGGCCTAATAAGCCAGAAATTCTGCCTCAAAATCAAGCAAACACAATAATCGGAATCCGTGACGTCACCGATCACAGACTTGTTGATTTCAACACCAGCCGTTACTAGGACTTTTTCACTTAACATATCTGGATTCTCCATAGCAATGAATACTGGCTGATGTTAAAATCAACAAGTGTGTGATCGGTGACGTCGAGGGCGTTTCAGACTTGGGTCACCTTTGGTGAAACCCTTGATTTTAAATGTTCACCTCGATTTCATTCTGACTGTTGGATCTTTTTATCTGCGAATCCAGCTTCAACACGAGCTTTAAATTAAAATCCGCAAAGGAAGAAAAAGTTATCACTGCAAAACCAAATAATTGATATTTTATATTACCCTGTAAATAAAAGAGATTGTGGAAATTAAAAAAAAAATACCGTTTTGAGATACATATTGATTTTATGATCACTGGACCAGTTGAGAAAATTCCAAATATTTTTTTACAGAATAACCCAATTTCAAAAATTTTATCTGGTTATTTATTTAATGTATTAACATCCCCTAATAAGCGTGTGATAGTTTATTTTACTGGGAATATCTCGATAAGGCCGTTAACATTTTTGCAAAAAAGCAGGAGGGGACGGTTTCGTTTAAACAGATGATCACGTCATCAGATTTGACACTATTAGGCAACCTTGCCTGAGTTACGATAACAACAAAGAATTTCTGTTTGTTACAGAGTTTTAAAAGGAATAATTATTCGTTAGATCTCATCGCACCCCAAGCGCGATGTTGATGACGTCACTGGATCATGAGGGCCTTCCTCGCGTCTTTTTTGAGATTTTTTCCCCGCCTACTTATCAAGATCGAAGTGAAATAAACTACCACATCATTATCAGAAAGAGTTCAGCCACAGATTACGCATCAAAAAATTGGATTATACCCCATTGGGATATGCAAGCTTTTCAGATTTTACAGAGCCTTACGCGACTGTTCCACTGAAATTTTCAGGTGTTACACTTCAATAGGGCGATTACATATAAAGGGTTTTTCGCATGAGCTAGGATTTACTGTCAATAGTTGTCCAGCAGATTAGGTTACAAGCTAAAATTTGTGAAATTACCCCAATACCGCCAATGCTTATCTCAAAACTAGCCGCACGAAATCGCCCAATCTAAACTTCTATCACGAATACAAAAGATGTTATAGATATTCGTCACGATATTTCAGGCCAAAGGATTGATTTCATAGTGCGACTTCTTAGTAGATCAGGAAGCACTCTGTAGGTATGTTTTAATGCATTCAAGTTTTTCAATGCAGTATTTTGACTCTGCTTATAAAAAAAATCGAAACCATGAACCTTTGGCTGGCGCTCAAAGCTGTAAATCGATGAAAATAAAAAAGAAATTAAACTAGAACTGAGGGGAAGGCTTGTCGGTTCCAATTTTAAGACGCGCTTCGTTTATATCGGTTCAATTTTAGCACGATTGTAAATGTAGTTCGTCCGACTCTATTGTGATTCGAGTTACCTGAGAGTCTCGCCACGCGAAGCCCTTGGAAAGAAGACATAGCTCACTCGAATCACACTTGAGTTGAACGTACTATACCTACATATCAAATAATGTAGCTATTATTATTGGCGGTGCGCTGTACCAAAACCATTCAATTACGCACAGCATTCAACAGGTTATAAACGCGAGTTATTCACTCTGTTTTGTGGTGGCGTCTCTATTTATGAATCGGTTATTACTGAACTGAAATAACTGAAGTTGATATTATATTATACCTGGTCGAGATCGAACAATAAAATACAGCTTCATAACGGATGGTATTGTGAGAATTATTTAGGGACAGGGGCAAAATGATATTATTTGCACGCAGTGTAGGACATAAATGGAAGCTATAGAAATATGAAAGCAATGAAATTGTGATGACGATAATAATCGTAATTGTGGAGGCTTTAATGTCACGTTGTTGTGACCGCAAATATATTCAAATTATTACATAAAATGCAAGTACTAAGTACTTTCTTGTGAAGTACCCAGCAGTCCAGCACCTCTATATAAACTGCTCACAAATTGAAGTGGATATTTTTAAAAAAAGGTTTTTTTAAAATCGCCACAAAATTCTTGAAAATCATTTGATTGTGAAACCGCTTGCACTGTTTTAAAGAAAAATGTCAATATTTTCAAGAACTACTGAAGTCTTCCACAAAAATCACATGGATATGTCTAATACAGGGTGATGAAAAAAGTTCGTCAGTTTTGTTCTTTTTTACTCTCGTGCAAGAGATTGTTCATCCACCCTGTACACCTATATTTACTTGGATCTTATAGTCTGCAGCTTATGTAACTCGTCAGTTTTTAGTTTTTTGCTTTCCGTTGCGTACTTACCGAAATATAGCCTTTTCACTTTCCAAAGTCGTTTTATCGATGAATCTACTAAATCCGGGTGCTACTGGATTTTCTTTGTACTAAGCAATGCCACTTGTTACTTTTAGAACGATTTTTTGCGCGGATTTCAAAATTAACGAAGGTATGGCGTCTCAACCATCTGATGTATACAGGGTGTCGCAAAAAAATCATCTATGAGATTCATTTTATTTCGAAATAATCAGTAGATAGCAAAATGCCGTTGCAAAGATCAACTCCAGGTAAGTTCGATATCGTGGCAAATATCTTGCGGAATGGTACAAGGCAAAGAGAAATTGTCAATTTAGTGAACGTATCACAAAGTGTCATCGGTGGGCAAAGGGACGACTCCTGGCCACTGGCAGTGCCCGAATCACACATGGAGAAGGTCGCCCGAGAATAATTTCAGTAATGGAAGATCTCTTCTTGTTAGACATAAAATTGTAAAATTGAAAAGTGAAATTTTCTACAACCTGTAATAAGGTGTTAGAAACAAATTTCTTCGTTCATGCGACACCCTGTATATTTTTATGTAGTCTTCCATTTGAAATCTGCTCAAAAAATCGTTCTAAAAGTACCAAGTGGCATTGCTTAGTACAAAAAAATCCAGTAGCGCCCGGATTCAGTCAATTAATTGATCAAATGACTTTGGAAAGCGAAAAGGCTATATTTCGGTAAGTACGCAACGGAAAGCGGAAAAATAAAAGGTAACGAGTTACATAAGCTACAGACTATAAGATCCAAACAAGTATAGGTGTACAGGGTGGATAAACAATCTCCTGCATGAGATTAAAAAAGAACAAAACTGAACGACTTTTTTCATCACCCTGTATTAGACATATCCATGTGATTTTTGTGGAGGACTTCAGTAGTTCTTGAAAATATTGACATTTTTCATCAAAACAGTGCAAGCGGTTTCACAATCGAGTGATTTTCAAGAATTTTCTGGCGATTTTAGGAAAACCTTTTTTTAAAAATATCCACTTCAATTTGTGAGCAGTTTAGATGCCTATGCAGAATGACTGGGGTGTTTCAACTGCATTTATTCAAAGTTTGTTTCTGCGCTAATAAAATATCCCGCGTAAGTACCTGCCTACTATTTTTGCATTTGAGTAGGTAAGTATTTATAATAAAAATTAGCATAAAAATGCACGTAAATGCATACTTATTTAAGTAATTGAATAAGCTGGAACCCACACGAGAAATCGAAATGATTTTCCTGGTTTTGATAATAAAGCTTCAAAATTTTTCGTTTTCTCTTTCTGCCGTGACGTCATGCGTAAAAGCGGATCGTCAAGGTAATATTTTGACATGAGAAAATTCGTTTCTGACCAATGAATGACAATACTGCCCGAGAAAGGAGAAGGCCAACAATAACCTATCTTGTAGGTGTTACCGTGTTTCTCATTTCAATTAACTGTGTTTCATGCGGTGAGAAACCAAGTAGATATGGTTCAAGTGTGTTTCTATCTTTCCAATGACAACCTGTCACAGTGGTGGCTAATGGTATACCACATGCGGTAGTGGTTAGGCCTACTTATATTAAAATCAACTTCCACATGCAAAATGCTTTGCCCGTTGAAAATGGTTTCCGTGGCTGCGGTGACTTCCCCACATGATAAATGAGATATTTTAAAATTGCTGCTGCTCTACTTCTCCGGCAAAATTTCACTGCGTTGTCAGAACGAAACGTCATAAACGTCAAAATGTCAAAAATGTCCTTGAAAAACCAGTTAAAACCGAAGCAATGTGACTAAAGCAAAAACTCGAGATAAGAAAGCTTATGGGGCATCCTGTATGTATATTCACGTTAGGAAAATGATGCAGTCCCTGTAATAATACCTCGGATAATGCCATTAGACCATTTCGAGAGGTAGGGGTGTAATTTAAAGTTCCCCTTACAAATTATAAACTAACTAGTGAGGTATCCACGTTGAGGTCTAGCGGTAACTTTATTAGGCATTTCCATTTCCATTCCATTAAGAGCACTACTGTGCCCTGCCCTTTGTCTATGTCAATACATACCAGCATACCTACGACATAGGTGTTAGTTATACAGGGTGTTCACTCCGCTTCCAATATCTCGCGAAAAGAAACCAGTACAAATTTGCTCAAAATTCCAGGTGAAAACGCAATGAATCAGTACTATTCTGTTGAAAAAAATTTAGCTAGCAATCTTGTTAATGAGCACGTGTTGCTGTGGCGATAAGTCGACTTGAACTTCGATTTCATTGAACACTGGATCCGACAACCAATGAAAAGGCTCCTTGCCATGACAACTTCTTTGTTAGCAAGGTTGCTAGTGAACTATCTTGAATCACAATCAACAGAACAGGGATGATTAACAGAGCTGTTTTTTTGACAAATCAAGATCTTTGGTTTGTCCTTGACTGACTCGGGAATTGAATATCATCTGTGTTCCAAAAGATCCGAATTTCCTATTCTGTGTTAAAAATTTCGCTATTCAAAATCACACTTTTTGATAGCTACAGCTGAAATCAAACTCTCTACTAGGAAAATGCCGAAAAAAACGAAAAACTTCACTTCATTTAAGATTTCAAAGGGCTGACTGGAAGTAAATTTGATTCCGGTCACACTTTTTCACGTAAGAAGATACCCTCTCGACATTCGACAAAATACTTTTTAACGTGAAGAAAATTTTCACAATGATCCTCGACGGCGATTCTCACCTGCGCGGGCGGATCTCCAACTTGAAATCAAGCCGCCAGAATCTCAAGAGAAAAAATTTCAAAAAATCTCATTTTTTTAGAGATCACAATCAATTCTCCGAGTAGGAGATTTAGATAATCTTTGAAGACAAAATAGTGTCACATGTATAGGTTGACGCCACCCCTTCTCCCGCGACACGCGAGTGAAGAGTGTAGCGGATGCGAACGAATCTAGGCTTTCCGCATCTCCATTATGTTAGAATGGAGATGGATAAATTTTACTAGCGACACCAACATTTTTTTGTTTATGTATCAATAAGTCAATTTTTCAAAAAAATTCAACACTAATGCCGGGTCGGCATTGTAGAGGAGGGGGAAATGTCACGTACGTCAGTGTGATGTGACCTCCAACCATTTCGTTACTACGGATCTCAAAATAATTTCATTGAAGCGGCACAGGCCAGTTGCAATCGCTATTTTCAAAAGGCGGCAAGGTCAATCAATGTTGAACACGCTGTAGTATCTCATCATTTCGTCCAAATTGATATCCCTGCTCAAGTGCTCAATAGCGCAACCTATGGCTCAAGTCAATTATTGAATAATTATAAAGAATGACCAGAAAATGGCGGGAAAGCTCTGCAGCACGTTGTGTAGGACCCTTCAGGGAATCCCAAAAAAATAATTAAAAAAATCTTCGACTTTCATTTTTGAAAAAAATTTGGGTCACAAACTGGTCCTTCGAATATTAATTTTCTTAGTTCTGACTCACCCTGTAAATAAAAAAAATTCAACACACATCCAGTGGTAGATATTTCTTTCTCATAATTCTGCCGTCAACAGTAAACTGAAATTTTTTAAATTAACAAAACTAGAAGGTTTCCAAGGGCCGTCCCTTGACCCTTAATAACCCCAAAAATGAAAGTCGAAGAATTTTTTTATATTTTTTCGCCATTTTCTGGACACCTGTATATGTCGCATATCTCGTAATGACGTTGAATTGATGTCGCTGCTCAACATATTATGGGAAGAATCAATATAACAACAATTAGTAGTCTGGAAGACAACAAACACGCAAATAATTGCGCCTCTTGTGCCAAAAAGCGGGCACCTTCGCACTCAATTATTAGTCTCATTCCCAGGACCAGAGTCCATCTTTTCTTGTATTTGCTCCGTGTGTGGTCCTGTGGTACACAGAATTTCAACAGGCAAAAAAACTCCGTTGGGCACCCGTTACAAATGCCAGAGCAAAGACCTAAATCCTAAACCTCACAAAGTCCTGTTTCTTGGCTCCTGAAATATCGAGGGTATCCTATATCCCTAGAATCCGAATGAATTTCACAATCATGTACCTACTTCTAAGACCCGCGGAATCCAGAGCGGTGCAAATCGCCCTAGGATTGTGCAATAGGATGGTGCAACTCCAGGGTCCTTGATAAATTTTTTCAACTTCCTGGTAAAATCACTGGAAGAATCATGAGACAAGTATAGTAAATAACGAAAGTAGGGAGGGCATTTATCTAGTGACAATCAGCCCGAGGGAACAGGCTTGGCCTAAATTATTTCAGATAATTTCAAGCACGAGTGATATTTTGCTGATTATTACAAAAAAAAGTCCGAAGTGACAGCCGTCAAATTTTTGTATCCAATGTATTAGGTTGCCATCGACAGTGGGATTTAGAAAAATGATTATTATCCCGATAGCTCTAATACTCAAAGGCGTTGTATGATATAATCACTGTTGTTATTGTAAAATTTTGGACCCAAGTATCCTATAGACCAGGGTGGGTACTACGACGCCGACGGGTGGAATTTTACGCTTGCGACGTCACGTTGCCTAGCAGCAGCCTATCAGAGACGTAGATAGTACGATTAGTAGAATACTACGTTAGTGACGTCATATCGTCGTTGGCTAGTTGGCACTTCAATAGGTCCTATGTCAAAAAAATTATGTAAAAACCAACGACCTGCTCAGTGCGACGTACATTATATTGGGTAGCCAGGTTAGACATCCAACGTATTGAAACGCGCGTAGACCGTCTCTGCTTATTGGTCGGTGATTTAAGACATTTTTGAGCCTCGCCAGACGTAGTGGCGGAGGATATTTGTGGCCGCTTTTTTTTTCGTGATTTTTTTCCTCGTTCCTCGTTTCTTAACAAAATTCACCTAAATCTTCTGTATCTTTTCAACGGTTCAATATATCCAGTTCATTCTTTAACTAATCGAATCTCAACTATTGCAGGTTGATACCGACGACGTTTAAAGATGATCGGTCAAATATAAACAATCTTTAACAACAATAAATAATGCACAACTCGTGAAACTCATTTAAAATAGAGAAAACGCATGGATGTCAGCCTTTCCATCATCATATATTTGGATCTAATGAAGCTGTGTGCCTAATTTTTTTTAAAATTGAAGTACTTATCCAGACCTTTGTCACAGTGTGACAGCGATTGAGAAACAATGGTTATTCATTTATTTATAAGGTTTATAAGCATTTTCATCGGCTATGAATGCAGCATGATTTTCAATCAGCGAGGAACTTTTTATTTTCACAGTTTTCTATATACAACCAGCGAAGCGATTGGAGCCAAAGTATTGTATAATTTTTCAAAAGAAAAAATTTTGATCTAGGGCTTATAGTTTTTTAGATATGATTTTTTTTTCTGACGCAACCAACAACTGTAAAAAAGTGGTGCGCGCATGCCACTCATATATACTATGCAAAATGCTCTATATTACTGCTGAGGTGGGCATTTTTCGTATGAAGCTGAGCTTTCACAGAAATAATCGGATATTTGCTTTTTACAAAAAAAAAAAACAAGGCACCCGTTTAGGCTAGCCGAGTTATGGTGCTAAGACTGCCCTTAACGGTACAATGGTATCAACGTAAAATAGGTATGATGGAGATGATTTTAAATTATAGAGCCGGTAATTTTGGCTACAATAACACAACCATTAATCAAAACATTAAACCAGTCTATTTTTCGGATCCGAGACGCTAAATTGAATTTAAATTCGGCTACCATGGGCCAAATTCAGAAATTTATTACTAAGATGGACGCAGATTCGTGTTTATTAATGCATTAAGGTATGTTACAGCGTTGGTTTTGCTGCAGGCCGGTTTAGCCACCGCACTCAACAAACAAATGTTTTTTTCGTAGAAATCCTTCCGTATAGGACTTGTGACGGACAGACAGACAGGCGGACAAAGCGAGGAGATAAGCGCCTTTGAAGAAGTGCGCTAAAAAGCGAAATCAACTGAAAGCACACCTTGCAAAACAGCGGCAGCATGTTGTACAGCTTGTCCTCGCGTTCCTGGTCAGTCAGCGGGTGGGATGGATGCGTGTACTCCGAAAACAGCTTCTTCAGGTGCATCAGCCCCAGCTGGGTGTGCGGCGATCCGGGAGTGGCGTCCGATATGTCCGACGAAGAGGCGGAGGGGTTGCCGCCGCCCCCGCCGCCCCTCAGCTTCCGCATGATATTCATGTTGTTGATATTTTCGAGTTCGAGTGTGTCTTAAAAGCAGCTCAGCTGCACCTCGTCATCGCTAGTGGTGGTGCTGCTGCTGCTGTCGTCATCGGTGGCGTTGAAGCTGCAACATCAAACAACAAAAATTAACTTGTCTGCTGGCAAGAGCAAGGGTGTGTCGGTGGGTGTCGTAAACACGCTTTTGTGCTAGCGCTTGAATATTCAATGAAGGGTTTAATGAAGTGCAACAGGAAGCGAAAAGACGTCATTTGAATTTATTCCCTTTTGTCTTACGTCGCGTTATCTTCTTCTGCTGACAAGTAATCCGATCCCCGCGAGATGCTGCATAATTGCATCTCTGGTGACCGAGAGAGTTCTTGGGTTCATTTCAATGTGTTCCGCTGTGAGCTTGCGGGTACTTGTGCCTACTTACATAATATAAATAAACGTTATCGTTATTCCTTATCGGACCCCCAAGACGCCGTTAATGGAGAAACCGGCCGGCCAGCCGGGAATGAATTAGGAATTGGAATCTGTGTAGGTACATGGTAGACGAGTACATACAACGTCCTACATTTTTGCGCTTCCGCCGGATGTCGCAATTTTATTCCGGATAAAATTGCTCTCGGCAATTGTAATGAACCAATTATTTCATCAGAATGAGCACTTGCAGGAATCGATATACGCTTTAGTTTTTCATCAATCGGTGGAAAATTGATGTGGATGACGTCAGAACGTCGACGGTCGGGTGGTGCAGGGAGGCAAAAGTAACTCTTATTAACAGCTGACCTTGTGGAAGAGTGTTGTGTCACTCTGCTGATGGCGCTCAATTGGCTTGAATAATTCAGAGAATTCAGAATCAAAAAATTGGTACAAAAGCGACTTTCGTCTGCTCATTTTCTTTTGGGGTCCGTTATTGCACAGTGCTGATGAATAGGTGTACCTATAGTTGTAGCTCTATGGTTGTAGGTATACCTACCTACACTTGGCATTGGGGAATACCTACAGTCCTACACTTCAGTTTTAGTCCTAAGGAGACAAAAGGCGACTTTCCTTTTACCACAATCTCACTTCGCCTCATTTCAGTTATAGAGAGAAAAGGCGAAAAATTGTTTAGAAACGTGTGTGAGACAGCACTACCAACTGAAGTGAGAATATCTGAAATTGATGGCAAAAGAAATCCAGCTGATGTCCGATCGAAGTGAACCAATCTAATACACAACGCTTAGTTCAAACAGTTTGTATATGGATTGGTGAAACAAGAAAATGCGTCTACAGAGTTCCCATCGACAGAGTCGATAGCGATGTAGAGGTAGTTACTGGGAAGTTTTGGACGTGCAGATGAAGTCACTGGAAAGTCGGAGAAAACGGACGTTTTTGTAGTTCAAGTAGAGTCGTACCTCGATTCGTACAAAGGGCCGTATTCATATCCCCCTTTCAAGTTGAAAGCGCATTTAGGGGGGCGCTTTTAGGGGCTATCCATTTATATTTGAGAGTTCCAAATTACATATTACAATTACATTTGACCACTCGATTGGAATATGTATTTTTGAAAAATCAAAAATACACCGGATAGCCCCTAAAAGCGCATCTCTAAATGCGCGGGATATGAATACGGCTCGTAGTCGACGTTCAAAGGAGTAGTAAAGGAAGCCCAGGAGTTCAGATTAACTTCTTATGGGACGTTTGTAAGGCCTGAACGTGTCCGAGTCGTCAGCACGATAGGGCCATAGCAATGCAATGCCGTGCCATTCGGCCTTAGCAACGCACCCATCACTTTTTAAGGCAAAGCATTTCGGATACGCCACTGATTTCAGCATACACACACACGGAAGATCGCCAGCATGTGCGGTGAACTCCAATTTTAAACAAACAGTGACTAATCCCATTGAACTTTTTCAATGTTATCAGGCGCTTATTCATACTTTCCAACAATATCGATTTATTAAAATACCGCTGAAATTTTAAAGCGGGTCACCCTCTATGTTATCCGTGAATCACATAAAAGTTGTGAGCCGTGTGCTGTTTTATTTTTTGGCTCGATTACGGAAAACCACAATCATGCAGATTTTTATATGGCAAACAAGGTGAAGGACGATAAGGGGGCGGAAGGTCACCAAATACCAAACTTCAATAATCAAGCATGTATCAACCGTGGTGGTGTGCGACATTCAAGATTTTTTTGCGTTCTTTGTGCTGTCTACTTCCTACCAGCGTGATGCTAGGTGTATAATACGAAAACGAAATTTATCCATTAAATCCCTTATATCGATTGGAATCTATTAACGGTGATGGAGCGGCATAAATATCAGCTCCGTGTGTGCACTTTCTACAATAATGATGATTATGATTTCAATTTACCGTGTTTCACAAAATTGAATTACTTACTCGCAGGGGAATATTGTTTCCGATTAAACCATCTGCTGCGTTTCTGTTAATTCGCTCTCGTCCTCTACCACAGACAACAGCGCCGCGATATTAATTTCAAAATTAAATATATCACCATCATTTAAAATGGAAAACCACGATATTAATTGCATTGTGAAAAGTGTGGGAGCAATTAGGAAATTAATCATTTAAATTATAGTTATAAGTGATTGCACACACGGCAAAAGTAGGTGATCACTGTTTCAAGCGATCATTTGTAAAATGCGAAACTTTCGTTTAGTGTTATAAATAACTTGTTAGGTTTTTTTATTTAGGCGATTCAATTAGGTGCGTGCTCAATTTTCTTGTCCATCAAATCTGCAAGAGAAACTGACATTCACGATAGTGTTTTCTCAGTTTTTGCCATTCAAAATTCTCAGTTCTTCCTTCCGAATATACCTACTGGGTAATTTTGCATCAATTATACATTAATAAAATGATTATTAGGCACCGGAAAAAAGTCGTCATCGTCAATAACATTAGACCTAACACTTCCTAAGCACCTGTTCAAAAATTTCGTGGTTCGACGATTGAACCTTCAAAATCAGTTCCCGGTCTCGTTTAGAGCATGTTTAATAGGATCGATTTTACTCGAAAACCAATAATGATAACTTTTTTTCGTAAAAACTAGACTCTTTTATTTCAAAATTTTACTGACCTCCCTAAGCCCCCCGGTGAAAATTCAAAATTGATTCAAACCTCCTATTGGACATGAAGAAGTCAGTGACTACAATAAATTCAACCTTTTAGTAGATCTTTCAGAAGATACTAAACTGCTGGACAACGAAGTTGTCGGTATCGGAAAAATGGTCCGACTTTGAAGGTCAATACCTCTCGATTGCCGATTGCGATTTTCATTTTGTTTTTTGCATCAACTAGCTTGATCTTTCTGTAACCCACCCTATAATAGTGAATGTTAAGAAGCTTCATGGAAATTTTCTACAGGGTGGTACGTAAAATGGTGCAATATTGCAACGACTTCATCGTACCCCCATTTGTCAAAGAAATTTTTTTTATTTATTCTAATACAAAAATTATCAAGTGTGGTGTCTTATCTCTAAACGGTTTTCAAATTTCCCGGATTGGAAGTTTAACATTAAAGATATAATATTTTATGTTGAATGTTGTAGATTTACGGAACTCAGGCATAGCACAAGGACAAAAAATATAACGTTCAGGGGGGCTTTACTTTACTCGAACACTGAAGTTTCACATCGCTACTATGTTCAGGGGCTTAAATCTGCAAACAGAACATGTTCTATATCTTAAGTTTTGATGTAATTCTGACGAAATCCAACGTACGAAAAACAGGCAGGGACAACCACTTGAAAAAGTGCCCCCTGCTTGGCCCCACACCAAATATTCGGGTTGTGTTGAAAGTTAAATTGTTCTGGACTGTTGTACGAACAATCTTGCTCAATGTCAACATCCATTCATCAGAAGTGACTTAATCACGCGTGCCAACAAGGCAAATCTGTAACATTCAAAATAAAAATTTATATCTTCGATGTTAGACTTCCAATCCGGTTAATTCCAAAACCGTTTCGAGGTAAGACACCACACTTTATGATTTTTGTATTAAAATACATAAAAAAATTTTTTAGTCAAATGGGGATACGATGAAGTCGGTACAGTTTTGCAGCATTGCACGTATCACCCTGTAGAAATTTTACATGCAGTTTCTCAACATTCCCTTTCATAGGGTAGGTTACGGAAGCATTAGGCTAATAAACACAATAAACAAAACGGAAATCGCATCCGGCAATTGGAAGTTATTGGTCTTCAAAGTCGGACCATTTTTCCGATACCGACAACTTCGTTGTCCAGCAGTTTAAATAAAAACCACATTTAGGGCCGCAACTTGAAGCTGCTCATATTATTGTTACGAGTGGCGATTCTATTTTGCATTCAAGAGCTCACGCGGTCCTCCTAGACTGTTCGCATCAGATCGTAGCAGTGTTACGAGTTGCGAAGCTCTAGGCATTCGAGAACATACGCGAAGGTTCGAACCATTTGATTAACTAGAGATTCCAATGACCGAGTAAGAAACATTTGCCCGATTGGCGGAGGCGCCGCTTCATAGCACGCTGGTTAATACCTACACGCATCGAGAAGGAAACATTCTCCTTGAATGGATACACTCTCTTGATCTCGTAATACTAAATGACGGACGATCACCAACACTTGTGAGACACAACGAAGTCTCATTCATAGGCATCACAATGATGAGTGACGGACTGGCGGCGAAGCATCCAAGATGGAACGTGCTAGAAGATGAGTCAATGAGTGACCATTTTATAAAGCTGGAAATACGTAGAGCACTGAACAAAACAACAAAATCAAGGTAGAAATACGGAGCACCAGACAAGAATTTCCAGATACGGGCACACCCTGTTCGAATGTCAGAGGTGCCGCTCGGAAAGTGGGAGGATAGAAGAAGCAGCAGGTATCAAACTGAACGAAGAAACACTGGTCCGGTCCCGTTTATGTTGAAAGATGAGATAGTCCGGATGCTAGTTGAAAGTACCTTGCATTTTTTGATGAGAAGATGCCACTCGGTGGAAATGTTCCTTGCATCGTACTCTTCCGATCCAGAAAGGTAGCCATCAGCGCCATCCATGCCGGCGGCGTATACAGGGTGATACAGAAAAAAAAAGTTGAAAAATTATATTTAATCAACCGAAACATGTGGAGACGTGTAACTCACCACATACATTAACTATTTTATGCTCATGAAGTCACAGCAAACTGTTCTTGATTACCTTGAATCGTCTTTGAAATGTAGGGGAAAACAAGATAAAAAAACAAGAATACTCTTTTTCCCATAAATAAGTAATTCTTCGAGATATTGACACAATACTAGGTATTTCTACAAAAAGTAATGTTAGAAATGATATGAGCTGGGTAGCCAATTTCTTAGCCAACTATTTCCAGAAATACGATTGTCAACTTTTTTTTTCTCTTGAGCACCATCTTGAATCTGCCTTGTGAGGCATCGTTGAAAAAGTGATTGGTTATTATATTAATGGTAACATGAAATCATTGCATCGCAAAAACAACCTCCTCATCATAATTTAGTGACCTCTTCAGCGGGAAAGAATTGTCATTCACGTATTTTTTGGCTCTTCCAAGCTTTAGTGCCCATGATGGCATTTGCAACATCTGGAATGGTAAAATATGTTACGCATTATGAACCTTGATGTACTTTGAGGTAGCCTACCAAGTTTCACTATTATCAATTGAGAGGTTTGTTCTTAAAAGCTGTTTGAACAAAATTTGTGTCGTTTTTTTTATGAAAAATACAAAATATTGGGTCTCTCACCCTTACTTGATCCCTCACTGAGGATAGCCTGAAACCGAAAGTCTCGGAATTTTTTATGATAATGGTTCAGTGGAAAGTGCTCTTCAATGTTTAGTTGTCAAAAATTGCAAAGTTGCGCTCAGATTCCAGACAGGGAGCGATAAAGAAATTCATGCAGTAAAAAAAGACATAAATTACAATAGAGAAAAAACTAGCCCAGAGCTAGACTGAAAGCTGTCTGGAGACCTTGCTTTTTATAACATAAATGTGCAATTTGGTACACTGGTAGAGCCTTAAGTTAGTAATGTTTCAAGCCTTTCACCCACGCTTGAGAGTCTCACAGAACCTGTGTATTGCGGGAAGCCTATCTAAAAAGGAAATTTCCGGGATTTCTCCGTTGCATTAAAAGTTGTCTCTTTTTTCACTGCAAGAACTTCTTTGTCGCTCTCTGTCTGGAATCTGAACGCAACTATGCAGATTTTGACAACTACACATTGAAGAGCAGTTCTCGGTGAACCATTAGCATAAAATTTTTACAGACTTTCGGTTTCAGGCTTTCCTCAACGAGGGATCAAATAAGGGTGAAAGATCCAATATTTTGTATTTTCCACACAAAAATTAAACAAGTTTTGTTCAAACAGCCTTTGAGAACAAACCTTTCAATTGATAATTGCAAAACTTGGTAGGCTACCTCAAAGTACATCAAGGTTCATAATGCCTAACATATTTTACCATTCCAGATGTTGCAAATGCTATCATGGGCACTAAAGCTCTGAAGAGCCAGAAAATACGTGAATGGCAATTCTTTCCCGCCGAAGAGGTCACTAAATTATGACGAGGAGGTTGTTTTTACGATGCACTGATTAAATATTACCATTATTATGATAACCAATCACTTTTTCGACGATGCCTCACAGGGCAGATTCAAGATGGTGCTCAAGAGGAAAAAAAAAGTTGACAATCGTATTTCTGGAAATAGTTGGCTTAGGAATTGGCTACCCAGCTCATATCATTTCTAACAATACTTTTTGCGGAAATACCAAGTATTGTGTCAATATCTCTAAGAATCACTTATTTATGGAAAAAAGAGTGGTTTCGTTTTTTTTTCTGTTTTTCCCCTACATTTCAAAGACGGTTCAAGGTGATCAAGAGCGGTTTACTGTGACTTCATGAGCATAAAACAAATAATGTATGTGGTAAATTACAGGTCTCCACATGCTACGGTTATTTAAATATAATTTTCCAACTTTTTTTTTCTGTTTCACCCTGTATACGCTGCCTGCATGGATGGCGCTGATGGCTACCTTTCTGGATCGGAAGAGTATGATGCAAAGAGCATTTCCACCAAGTAGCATCTTCGCATCAAAAAATGCAAGGTTCATTCCATTTTATGCAACTAGCATCCGGACTAAGAAATGCTGGAAGCAAGTTGAAGAGATTGTTACGAGCGTCATGAAACAGGAAGAAAATGACGAAAAAGAGAGACAGGAAAGCAGGAATGAAATCAACAATTAGTATGAAGACGTGGATTCAAGACCAACACGAGACCAGCCGTCTCCTGATGTGATGCTTGCGCGGTGCCAAGGGACGGGTCAACTACCAGGGTCTGAGGAGTGGTTTAGTGGGTAGGGTTTGCGAAGCCGCGGCGAGTCCCACACTCCCCCGGTGTCATTCCAGCCGGGGCGTGCGTAAAAAGCATTCATCTCCTCCCGAAAAAAAAAGATAGGTCGCCAGGATCATGCCGTTTCAGTCAACTGCAAGGATTTTTCTGCGGGAAAGTTGTTGGGCATGCGTATTTTGATGGACACTACTTAATCGTTGATGGTACTTGATGCTGTAGTTTCGTATTTCTTCTTCCACACTCGCTACTTGAAAATCGTGACGGATAATTTCGTTAGAGATGAAACGTGGGGCGTCAACGATCATTCGAAGAGCCTTAGATTGGAATCGTTCGAGGATTTCAATGTTGGATTTTGAGGCGGAGCCCCAAAGCTGTATTCCGTAAGTCCATACAGGCTTCAATATGGACTTGTAATTCAACAGTTTGTTCTCAATCGTAAGTTGGGATCTCCTTCCGACTAACCAATACATCTTGCTGAGTTTTAGGCGCAACTGTTTTCTTTTTGAGAATATATGCTTTCGCCACGTCAGATGCCATGTATTCCTAGGTATCTCACTTCATCAGCTTGATGTAGTTGTTGGTTGTTGAGTAGGACAGGAGGACAGTTTTCTTTGCGGAGTGTGAACGTAACTTGTGTAGATTTGCCTTCATTGATCTATATTCGCCACCTCTTGACCCACTTCTCTATCATGGTCAGATTATCTTGCAGGATGCTAGATGCCGACTAGATGCTATTTTGTGGTTGTTATGCACCGCCAGTACCGCTGTGCCATCTGCAAAAGTAGCTGTCATCGTGTTGGTGTTGGTAGGTAGGTAGGTCTGCATTTCCAGTAAATATGGTTCGAAATGACGCATGTAAGAAGCTCCCACCAAAGTACAGCAAAAATCATCAAGTACATCGTCATCAGATCAGGAGAAATTTTCTTTCATTTGCCGGACCCAACCTTTGATTAAAATAAATGCAAACTTGGCATTTCTTTCGACTCTTAATTTTTAATTACTACGTACTTACGTATTACGTACTATTTAATTTTTTCCAGTGGCAACACTGATTGTACAATAGGCTGTCTGATTTCAATATGATCCTAGTGGGTGCGATTCAGGCTGCGATCGGCCGATGGCAACCAGAAACACAGCCCACTCGAATCATGTAGAAATCAGACAGCCTTATTTACTCTTAAAAATCGCGGTTCCACTTACCCCGGTAGAGGTATAGTATGATCACTTGTACTGTGATTCTAGTCGGCTGTGAGATTTTGTTCTCAAGTTTCCAAATATGAAATATAGAAAATCCTAAAAACTTTGCGGTTGGCTGCTCTGGCTTCATTTGGCGTTCATCGTTCGGACCACTTTTGGAACACATTTTTTACGCATTTCCTCTGCAGATAGACGGAACATTTTTGCGGGGCGTGATGTCTGACGCTTTTTCCATTTTATTGGAAAATGTAGTAATTTTTCGACCTGTTTCTAATTTTCGCCAATGAACAAATAAATCAATGCAGCTTTGAGATTTGACAGGTGTCGAAAATATTTCTAACCTCTCGAAGCCGGTTCAACTTTACGTGATTCAAACTAAAAAAATACTAGTCCTTCGTCCAAAAAAAAAGGTCCCATGGGATCATCAATCCTTCCACCTCTTCCAGTCGGAAAGACACGCCGAATCATGAAGAACTATTGGCAAGACAAAGAACATCCCAGCAGGTCTGCTGTTGCAAGAGGATTTACGTGTAAAAAGTTTATTAAATCGAATTTCAAAAAACCCAGCCGCTCAAAGTTGCGTATTGGACCGAAATGCATGTAAGTACCTTCAGTTTTCAATTTGCTTTCAATTTGAACCTTGGCGGAACAGGTTTTCGTCGGCCTTGAATGACCGCCGTCAAGATGACTTATACTGAAAGCGGCCCCGTAGGGTTCTGGTGTCTATAAGGGCCAAATTTCAAGTCCGAGTTGCAACCCGCGCAGCGTGGCGCAAGAAGTCACGTGATCCAATAATGGCATGCTCATTGGCACAGAGGGATCACGTGACTACTTGCGCCACGCTGCGCGGGTTGCAGCTTGGACTTGAAATTTAGCCTTAAATGACGGTAATACAGCTCTGCGCCCTCGCACTTCCACGTATGACAAAGTCAGTTTTCCAAGATTTTAATATTTTTATTTCAATTTGATAAGGAATATAACTTAATAAGAAATATAACTTCACTTCTAGAGAAGCCAGTTTCACACCAGGTAAAAGGGCGGCAAGCCTACAATGCTAAAGTAGAAAATTTGCCCAGCCAACTAGAGTCACAGTACAAGTGAACCTACTATACCTTAAACGAAACGCAATTCGGTCTGGTCAGTTATTGAAGTTTTTCAAAAAAACGTAAAAACTGATGGTGTATTAGTAGCAAAAATTGGGTAAAAGGTTGTTTTTCGCGTGTTTTGAAATTTAATTCTACCTCGACTATGGGAATTGTGTCGTATCGTGAACGAAAAGTATGTTGGTGGGTGGTGTCTGGTCAATTGAAACTTGTCAAAAGACGTAAATGATTGACGGTGTTGGTGTACTGCACAAGTAGCAACAATTTGAAAGAAATAAGACAGTGTTTTTGTATGTTTTGGAATGTATCTTTTGATTATAAAGAGCTGTCGGCAATGATTGCCTCTTTCCGTTGTATCCATGTTTTTTGCAAGATATATGGAAAGAGGGATAGGTATACCAAAAATTTGTAGGTACCACACCTAAGCTTCGAATATGAAACAGACTCTTCTTTTATTCAAAGATGAAGTGATCGTTCACTAATTAAGTTAGTATCACCAAGAACAAAAATTGAAACTCCCCATTTATTTCCCGATTTCACCCGGGAAAGTGGTGTTGGCCCTAAAACACCGCGACCTTGAATTCTGTTATCAATACCGCCCAGACCTTGCCTTGGCGAATTTCTTATCCATATTTATGAATTATTTATTTATGATTCATTAGGGATGTTACGCTTTCTTTCACACCTTTTTCCAGCCAAAATATAAATATTGACAACAAACAATACTTGGAACTTTTAAAACAAACAGAGGACTTGTAAGCGAAGGTATAGGAAGTGTCAAATACAGGTGTATGATCAATTTCATTATGTTGGTTATTCAAGACTGGATTTATCACTTACTCAAAACTGCATAGAAAGGAAAAAAAGGCAAAATCTTCCACCACCCGTACATCAGGCAGAGGTACAAAAAAGTTTGATATCGATTTGTTTGATTTAGCGCGATCAAGCCGGCGTTATCTATCGCATTTACAAACAAGTGTTTTGTTGTAAATATTGACAAAAACAAACAAGAGTGTCGTGCTATTGGAATACCTAAGTGGGTATATAGGTAACATAATATAGGTAACCACACGTCAAAGCCTGTTTGATGGCACAAATTCCGTCCAGTTCGCTGGAAACGGGGCGGCGCCTTTTTTTCGGATTTCCGTGAAAAATCATGTGTGCATGTGACGGGAAAAGAAAAGAAAATCGGAGGGTGAAAATGGAAGGAGGCTATGGAAATCGATTGTCTGGAACTGGAAACGTGTGTGTAGACGCACTACTGGGGCGCCTTTTCCGTGGAACTACTAATGGAAATTTCGTACCTTTCAGACGAGGAAAACGGGCACATTTTGGATTTTCCAGCGAGAAACGCCCATTTGGCCCGAATATCGACTGACACTGGGGTTTCGCACTCGCAGGCTCACTACACAAACACAAGTTGACACAATCGGGACGGACCCAAAACTACTGACTACTGACAGTTCGGTGCGGAAAATCCGACGACGAAGACGGACAATCGTATTTCGCGTTCGCAAGAAAGAGACGGAAAAACAACACGATGCGATGCGGCATCTAGTGTCCAGCCATCAATCTGCCTTTAACCGTCCACTTTCATTTTCCATCCAAGGTTTTGCCAAAATAAGCTCGAATACCAATTTATTTAGTTATTAATGTGCTTGTTACAAGGTTTATGGCGTTAATTATTGTTAAAAAACCGAATCGGTTTTTTGCAGCGCTCTGTATATAAATTGTAGATGTCGTTGGGGTTGGAGCGCGCCAAACGTCAAAGTGACAGTAGTGACACTGACACTAGCTGTCAAAAACACCACACATAACCTCAGTTTTTTACTATTTTGCCTAAAACGGATTTCCATTCTTGGAATCTTGGATTTCCGCTTCTGATGCAATAAACTGATGACGAATTATCAATAATCTCGCCACAATGTGTTGATAAAACTGAATTAAATAGAAAATGGAAACTGAAACGGGTCAAGACTGGTTAGGGACAAGCCTCGACGATATTTACAGGGGACAAGGCCCTTGGAACTTCGATGTGCCCCCGGTGAACCCTTCGAGGTTCCACGCCGTTTTGTACGAAGTGCAATTCCCGGCGCAGGGCCCTCCACGGCCGCACTACAATGCCAGTCCGAACCACTGGGATGACGACCATGTCCGGATGCCGTACTCACACAACAGCCTTTTCCTCGTTGACGAGGTGAATTTGTTCTCTTTCTCATGACCCATCTCACAGTGCGAACTTGCAGGAAGGACAAGAAGTGGTCAAGCCGCGCTGGGACGTCATAACAACGGCCTTGCTCCAGCCGATCCGCACAAGCCAAGAGCTGGAAGATGCCATCCACAGCTACAACACCGGGCTGCCGAAATTCCACGCCATGCATCGCTTCTTTGGCGAGCACCTCGAGGAAGAAGAATCGCAGTGCTTTTTCGAAAAGATGCTGCCGGAAATCGTGAAACTGGCGCTGCGCCTGCCGGAATTCCTCCCCGGCAGCCTGCCCATCCTCCAGAAAGAGCAGTCCCGCTCGGTCAGTCTGAGCCAGTTGCAGATCGCCTCGCTGATGGCCAACGGTTTTCTCTGCACGTTTATCCAGCGCCCGTCCAACTTGTGCCCCGGCGCGAGTTTCGTTCGGTTGTTTGCCTGTGATGGCCGGAGAGACGACTGTATAGCTGAAAAGTTCAAGTGCATAATTCATTACTTCAGAACGGTAACTCGGAATGTTCCCACGGGATGTGTGACGTTCGAAAGGAGGTTCATACCCCGAAATGGGATGCCGAGATGGGACGCCGTCAGTTCCAACTTGGGAAATACAAAAATTCACATTTCTAGTACCGGGACTATCGAAGATTGCGCTGGGTTGCTGCAAGCTGATTTTGCTAATAGGTATTGGGACATTTGTTAATTTTCGTGATTAGGAAGACTGATTTTTTCAATTTCAGGAATATTGGAGGTGGAGTTTTGGGATATGGCTGTGTTCAAGAAGAAATTAGGTTTATGATTTGTCCAGAATTGATCATCAGTAGGCTGTTTGTGGAACAACTGGGTGATAATGAGGCTGTGCACATCATAGGTAAGGATTTAGGGTGGTGGTGTTCATGGTCAACACCATTCCCACCGTAAATGGCAAGGGTAAAATTATGGTAAAAGGAGTGGATTTTTTTTAATGGAGTGTTTGATGAGAAAACCGACATAGCTCAAGAGGAAATCAATATTTTTCAGATGAAAAAAGCTCTGGCTTCAGAATGTTTCCAAGTTCCAGCTACACTATCCCTCCTTAATTCTTTCATAGAGGCCTTGTTTTTTACAATACATCATATTCTATGTATAAAATAGTCCAGGCCAAGGGTTTTATGATCTCATTGGAAACTCCAGCTTAATTGAACATCCAGAAGCACCGCGTTTGCTCTCGAATGTACTGGAATCACACGAGAGGCTTGCAACTTGTATTATTTACAGCTTGAAATTATTTTCAGCTGTACACGGTGTTCACGTATACATTATAACCCGCCCCCCGCCGAAGACTTCCCCTTGAACATAATTTTCAAAAATATAAAACGATTCTTGCATGATTTTTTCCGTAGATTTTGAATCCGCCCACCAACATTTTCTGTGGCATATCGCTTATTACAGGGTAAACATCGAAAAGAGTACTCAAATTGGACACCGTGTATTTCAATATTGGGATTGATTCAGCTTTTCATCCTGATTATAAATATATTTCACACTTGATAGGTTAAATAACAAAACACATGTGAAGAAATTTGACAAAATTTTGAGAAATATCTCAAAAAAAAAATCCAAACTCCAAGTTTGTAGAGTCCTGTTTAGTTGAGTAAAAGTTTCCAAATTATAATCAAATCCATTTATCCAACATGATAGAAAATTCACTGAACTGCTTTTGAGAAAAAATCATTTTTCGAAATTTTTCAACATGTCATCAATTTTTTCATGTGTATTTTGTCGAAAAACCTTTCGAGTGTTATATATATTCATAATCAGAAGGAAAAGCGGACTCGATTCCCACACAAAATACAGGGTGTCCAATTTAAAAAAAAAAGTGTGGCTTGTTGACTGCCAAAAAAAAACGTTTTTAATTTTTAGTTGTTAGCATTGCCACAGACTGGAAAAAACAAAAATACATTGATAGATAATAGAGCTTAAAAAGCTGATCAAGAAAATTAAAAGTATGGCCATTGGAAAAATTTATTTGAACTTGAATTTTCTTTTGCATGGAGATGACGTTTTGCATGATCCCTTTTTTGAGTCTTCCCTTTGCTTTTTCTAATTTTTTCACAGTGATTAATATTTTGCAATATAATCAAGATTTTCAAGGCAAATTAAATTTTACAGGATGGGGTCTCATACCACTTTTTTTAATTTGTTCCAAACAAAGTACAAACTGAGATCGCTAGTACAAGCCCAGAATGTACAAGCATAAAGATATGCCTCAAAAATCCCTACCTTTTTTCAGAAAAAATGTTGAAAATTTGGGCGGGAACGGGTGGAGTTTGAATTGGGACTCATGACGTAATAAACATGTTCTGCGCTTGCGCACTAAATAGATAGGTCATCGTGTCATATGCATTGACCGTTGTTGTCCGGTTGTGTCGGACAGGCGATCTACAGTCCATGAATATTTACCATTTATGATTGAGCATGGCGGAAAAACAAAACAACACATTGCAGCATATTTTTGTATGTTGTGGAATTTATATATCAGCAAGAAACAATAGTCTTTTTCGAGCGAATAACCGCTCATGACCGGTTACACTTGGTTATAGAATTTGACGTTTGAGCGAGGATTGGTTATAAGCGGTAAAGGAAGTGCCGCCATTTTGATATTATCACCGGTTATACATTGCGTGCTTTCCACCTAGCCTCAAGTTCGGTACACCTGCCATTTACGCATGTGCGGGTTCCAAACGGTGCTTTCCATCTACGTGTTTCTACTCGGTTCTGCGCCGTTCATTGGATCACGTAAAATTTTGTGCCACACCATGGAACATGTGCCGTCTGGTGGTATTTGTACCGTCTAGGTGGAAAGCACCCATTTCATAACCTGGGTTGCGTTCGAGAACTACACTATTCTGCGATTCTTACATTTTTGAAGTGGGGGTATCAAGTAAGGCAAAGTAACAACCACTTTCCGAACGATTTTCGCTGTGCTGGAAATGTCACTGTCAATATAACTGATTGGCGATCGCAGTGCTGTTTAGTTTCAAAGTGAAGTAAGCTTTTCTGATGAAGTACCCATTTTTATAGGTAGGTACTGCCTACCACGTAAGTACCCAATCGAAACGATTATAATCAAAATTAAAAAAAATCTGACAGAGAAATATGTGGGGTGCTGAGGTGCGCATGACGAGTAACTTTCACAGCGCTCGGAGATGCTGCGAATTTTGTCACTTCAACGCGACACGTTTTGAGTTCTCGAACGGTTTACTGCGTTGCCGATAGTGCGCACAGAAGAGATCTCGAACGGTAATTTCTGCAACAATCGCAGAATAGTGTAGTTCTCGAACGCAACCCTGGTCATGAGGCTGGTTATTGTTATGGTGGGGGAACAAATTGTGGCGGCAACAGATTTGAATTTGAAACAAGCAGCGATCCAGAATTTCCAGTCGTGAAACGTACCTAACCTAACCTCAAAAACTTGACAACTTGACTTGGCGACGAGAAGAATCGAAGACGATGGACTCATCTGCGATAGACCCACAAGAACATCGGGTAATCCGGATGTCCGATGGCCGCCTGATGGTGGTTTAATCCTGAAACTACTTGTCATACCTCCTATTTATATGTATAGTAGAAATATGAATAGTTGATTTTCAAGTTAATTCAATATAACTACTTATTGTTCCTTCGGTATTACACCATGAACAAGAAAACCAACAGGATTTCATAGAAATTGTATATGTGTGATGTGATCACGATACACGTGTGATCCACAAAATTCGTAATCAGGGCCGTGATAGGGGCCCACCCGGGTGACTTCGGAAACGAGATGTTCATCGATTGAAGTGACTGGATTGGCTGAATGACTGAATTTTTCACCTTCAAAGCTATCCTAGATTAAGAATGGTCAAAGTACCCGGTATGTAACAGAGACAAGTACAAGTACGTAACTATTTGAAGCGATCAGTCCCTCTTTTCCCGCCAAATACTGATAACCAAAGTTATAACCTCAACGTTTCAGCGAGAAATGTCAGCTGTCGAAAAAATGACAGTATCTGTCAATCTAATGTCAACCGCTAATAACCAACCGGTTACAAAAAGTTACTCGCTCGAAAAAGACTAATAGGTCCCTTCGTTTCGGTTTTTTTGAGTGCGCATGTCTGGCGCGAATTTCATAGTTTCGTACACCGATATTGAAAATTAACACTAAAAAATATTGTAGTGCGCCCAAAATTCCACTAATGATTTGGTTGAATGTTAGATACCATTTTCTATATTCAAAGGAAATGTTTCATTGAAATCAAGTTCAGTGATTATTTGTGGAAGTTCAGGAACAGCGAAAATGGCAACAGCGCTCAAAACAACAAGACATCGGAGCCAACTGTCACTTGTGCCAATTATGATCACACTCCTCGTTTCTACCTGACCTACATTTCATTTACTCATGTTTTGACGAAAAAATACAACTTGTTGAAAATGGCTGTACCGAGAAGGAAGTTCAAAGAAGCTACGAAGAGATGCATTTACGGTATGTGTAAAAGTGACAGCCAGAAACCAGTAGTTGGTCAGGCGGCTAGACAGATCATGCAGCGTTGCCATTCAACTGACAGGTGTACGAAAGTTTTCAAAACTTTGAGCCTTCAAGCATGTGCACCTGCCCAAACGAAGTAGCCTATTACCATATTTGTTTGTGGTGGCAGTTCACTATAAATCTGGCAATCACGCATCAGAGAGCTAGTGCTAGTGGTTGGCGTCAAAATTCAGGATTATACTGCAAATTGTGATAAAAGCAACAGATTTGGCACAATTATTCCTTGAGCCAAAATGAACAATTTGACCCGCTGCACTAATCGATTAACCGCCGGGGGGCCGAGATTTCAAGGGGGCCAACTAAAAGACAACCACTTTTTTTAAGCATCAAATGCCGCTACAGAACTATGCCAGGGGACGTTTCTTAATCAAACAAATGTCTAGATCATGATTTTGTCAATGCAAGACGCTACTGTCGCTGGGAGCCCCAATGTCACCCCCATGTTGAATTTGGGATCTTTTTTGAACTGGATGGCAATGGTATCCGGAGTGGACGTGTGATATGTCATTTCCAATGTTTCCAGGGTCTGCGAATGTGATTCTGCAGACGAAATTGGTTTTCAATTACATTTGAGGGGAGGGGGAGGAAACGAAATATTGATAGTTTTTTTAATGCACTCCGCATTGCCACTGAATCGGCTGTGGTAATGTTATAGCATAAATTTGATATGTAGATTACGATTCCGCCACTGTCGGAGCGGCGCGACAACCGGAAGTCAAGTAACAGCCATGAAAATACAGTTTTGATATTATTATTTACTACGTTTCCATGGAGAATTGAAATCGATTTGAAAACGGTATCGGGATTGAAAACTGCATGTAAACGCTTGCAACATCGTATTCAAATCGATTTGAGTCTCAAGGTCGATTCGGCAAATTCTGGGATCGTATCGGGATCGGATCGAAATAATACTCATGGAAACCCAATTGGATTGGATCGAGACATCAACAAACAGAAACTGATACATAGCAATGAGTAAAACCGCTGTTCTGGTCGCATCGAGGGTCGCATTCATACTTGCACATGTTGTCTGCACTTCTGCCTTCTGCACACTTGCAGTTTGCAGAGTACTTGCACTTTCTTTGATACGTTAAGTTGGGATAGTTTTAGGTTAGGGTTGAACTTACATGACAGATATGTAAACAGAATAGACCATATTAATTATTCTCACTTTCCCCTTCCACTAGTCATTTGTAAGTTAGGTATGTGCCTGTGACCATGCGCACTGCAGTAGAAGATCTCGCGCGCCACAGCATGCATAGAAAACGGAACTTTGCTGTCGCTGTCAGAATTTACGATTTCAAGGTGTTTTCTTGATTCTTGGGACGTTTTAACCTTATTAACCATACTTTTACATGACGGCTGACGCTCGGTTTGCTTTCAAGCGCTGTCAAAATTCTCGTTAGCGGAAGTTGTGCAATAAAATATGGCGGGTAATTTGAAATTGTTTTGGATTCAAAAACCCCATTCTAAATTGCTTCGCATAAACTTCACAGTAAGATTTTCCATTCCATTATGGTGAAAAGTAGATCAGGTATTTCTTTTTACACACTTGCTATGTTATACATTCGTTGAAATTGTCAATTTGCACCTTGAATTGATCATTTTACAAAGTCATTCAACATGCATATTCTTATGGGAGTTTCAATCCAGCACATGTGGTTGTCTCTCTCCCCGATCTGCGACTGCGCTTTGAATAATTAATATGGTCAATTCAAATCGATTTGAATACCGAGTTCGAACCACTCATGTGAACACTTCCGTATTCAATCCCGATACCGTTTTCAAATCGATTTCAATTCTCCATGGAAACGTAGTAATTGTATGTGGCAACCACGTCCAGCGTTGGGGGCGCGCTCAACAGTTGCGCGCCCCCTCTTAAGTGTAATAAATAAATAATCCGTATATGTTACAAAAAGGTGCACTCAAAACTATGTATAACAATGTATAAATCGTAGAGGTAAAAGTGTAGAAATATAAAATATAAAATATAAGATATAAAATATGTACAATCTGTATATGTGTATAATAGTCCAGTCAAAATAGGTTTTAACCGGAAAGAAATTCGGAAGTTGACCAAATTTGGTGGATCGATGAAGAATTTAACGTGGAATAACATACTGAAATTCCCGAAAATTCCAATGCTTGGCTTTTTTTCTAGAACCAATAAAAGAGCGCCATCCTTGTAAATTTTCGATTTTTTCTGAATAACTTGTAAACTATCACCTTTAGAACACAAAAACCAGCGAAGCAAATGTAGCGCGTTAAATTATCAAGAGATCAGTATCAAATTCATCACTTTGTGGTTAATAGTCTCCGAGATACAGCGTCTGCTAGAACGCAGTGAAAATGACTCAAAATTTATTTCCGAATTTTACGTAACAATTTGGATAGTGTCAGTTCAAGGGCTGTAACGTGGACAGTAAAGGTGCGGATTTCAGTGTGTTTTACAATCTTGGAAAGCCAATTCAACATTTGGTATCACACTTTTGTCTAGAAGTCGCCAACTTCAAAATGGTACTTTTCCTCGACCTTTCAAATTTATACTGGAAGTTCCGAAGAATCCCCAAAAATCGATTATTTCCATACCATACCATTTGCTTCATTTTCCAGGTATGGAAAAACCATCTGGAGAATATGTGAAGGATTGAATACCAAAAAAATAACATGTTTCAGAATCTTTTTCCTAGTGATGGTTCCTGAGGTATATGGGTTAAAAGACTAAAACGACATACTTGGAAAAAAAATTGGTAGTTCGGACACTAACTGCCGAATACTGTACGGACCTTGCATTTTAGGTGTAAGATGCCACTTGGCAGACGTGGAAAGTACATAAATATATTCACTACGTCTGCTGAGTGGCATTTTGTATTATCAAATGCAAGGTCCGCACAGTATTCAGCAGTTAGTGTCTGGACTACCTATCTTTTTCTCCAAATAAGTCGTTTTAGTCTTTCAACCCATATAACTCAGGAACCATCACTGGGAAAAACATTCTGAAACATCCTATGGTTTTGGTATCCAATTCTTCACATATTTCCTGGATGGTTTTGCTCTACTTGAAAAAGTAGGCAAATGGCATGGTATCAAAATAATTGATCTTTGGGGATTCTTCGGGACTTCAAGTATCGATTTCAAAGGTTGAGGAAAAGTACCATTTTAAAGTTGGCGACTTCTAGACAAAAGTGTGATACCGAATGTTGAATTGGCTTTCCAAAAATGTGAAACACGTTGAAATCCGCACATTTTTTGTCCACGTTACAGCCCCTGAACTGACACTATGCAAATAATTACGTAAAATCCGGAAATAAATTTTGAGTCATTTTCACTGCGTTCTAGCAGACGCTGTATCTCAGAGACTATTAACCACAAAGTGATGAATTTGATACTGATCTCTTGAGAATTTAACGGGCTACATTTGCTTTGCTGGTTTTTGTGTTCTTAATGTGATAGTTTAAAAGTTATTCAGAAAAAATCGAAATTTTACAAGGATGGCGCTCTTTTATTGGTCCTAGAAAAAAAGCCAAGCGTTGGAATTTTCGGGAATTTTAGTATGTTATTCCACGTTGAATTCTGCATCGATCCACCAAATTTCGTCAACTTCCAAATTTATTTCCGGTTTGGCCAGATTTTTGCTTAATTTGACTGGACTATAAGTAGAAAGAAGGAAAGTCGTGTACGGCGCGGTGTCGTGTAAGGCAGCAGTCACACTGAGCCACCCACCACCACCCACTACCATCAACCAGAAATCAAACGCACGCAATGTAATGATGCTGGTCACACTGCAGCCACCTCTTACCACCGCCCAGTGACCACCGGTGGCCATGTGTTTGAAATTTCCAAAATGGTGGTCAGTGGTCGGTGGTTAACAATACGCATCTTGATGCGCATGCAGAACAATCATTTTGTGTATACATACAACATACAATTACCTTTGTTCCGAAGAGAACAAAGGTTCCAATTTTGTCACTAACAAATTGTAACATTTCTTGCTCATACGGTAATAACTGTAAAATTGTTCTTCATCATCAACAAGCTGCGGCACTAATTGATGAAATTCTCCTAGTTGTTCTCTATCGAGAAACATTTGACGCACCCACATGTTCCGGCGTTTTTTACGGATTTTTTTCGAGATGTAGTATAAAGCTACAACTTCGTCGGTATCTGAGTCATCAGACGAAATCATTGCAATCACAGAACTTGTCAATCTTGTCATGAGCTGGGCCGCTATTCTTGAATCGTGTGAGAAAAGTCCCTGGGAGTAAAATACATTCCGCAGTACACTGATGTAGCGAATGTTGCCTAAAATCGTGGTTTTTAGGCAATTTTCGCTACAGAATTGTAGTACAGATTATATAAAACTCCCGGGGACTGGAAAACGGTGGTTAACGGTGGACGCTGGACGGTGGCTCAGTGAGACCATGCCGGATTATTTTGCTTGGTGGTAGTGGGTGGTGGTGGGTGGCAGTGGGTGGTGATGGCTCCAGTGTGACTGCTGCCTAAGTCGTGTATATCTGAATTCAAATACTACCTCGTTTTTTTGGCATTGATTGACAGAAGGGGTGTGGGGTATCATTTCTAAGGTTTCTGGGGTCTCGGAACTCATTTTTAAAAGTAAAAATGTGATCAGACCAGGATTGGAGAGGCTGGTCAAAATATGAATTTTTTTGATCGATGCACCCAACACCATCATAACATCATGCTTGGAGACTTTTCTTCATAAATCAGCTATGCAGATCACGATGCCGCTATTGCGAAAGCGATGCGACAACCCTGAGTCGAGTTAAATTGGCATATTCAAGAAAAACTTAATATTTTTATCTAATAATGATGGTAACCAAATTGAACGTGCAAAGTATCTTTTCGTATAGTCTCTGGGTCCATGAATTCACGTTTTTACATGCTCTCTGTTTTTAAATGAATTTGAAGGGGAGAATGTAAAATGATTTTTTTTCAAGCACTCTGAGATGCTTTTGAATCAAGCTTGCTGACGTTGTAGCATGAATTGGATTTATATGCCGATCAGCTTTTAAATTCAGCACTAGAACGGTAATTTTTGCACGCCAAGTTGGCAATTCTGCGATATTTGGGGATGCTCAAATTTGTAATGTTGGATCAATATTTCCCCAGATGACCTTGAATTCGTATTGTCAATCGAGTACAGCGCTGTTGCAAGATTGTGTGAACGGTCAAGACGTCTTGATTTTGATAGACTTTCTCCAGTTTAAATGGGCGACTGGTGAACAGTTTTTTTGAATAAAATAGTAATCATATACCATCATATCATATATAATAAACTATACAATACATATTTATACTAGGTTGAGAAAACTATTCTAATGTATGGTCAGAAATGAAGGTCAAAAGCTGATATAACTTTTTTTTAATTTCTTCACCTATATACCAAGGATACAACCTGAATATGAATACAATGATGGTGAGAAAGTAAATCAACTTATATAGTCCAATAGTACCTAGTACTATGTAGGTACTTGAGATACATTATTAATACTATAACTATACAACACTTCAGAAGAATCTTCAGAGGAATCTTAAGATGATAGATCTTGAAAACCTGTGGAGTGAACTGGCTACAGCATTTGCTCGAAGGTCTAGAGGAAAACCACAGAAAAACTGCTAGACGTAGCTCAATGTTGGGTAGTGTGGCCATAAAAGGCGGAGTAGGGTGGGGTATGTCAGTGCAGCCCGATGCGAGAAAATATGCAAATGTCAGCGAGCTGATCAGTGGTCATCTTGAGGAACAGGATAGAGAGTGGATGTAGCTAGCAAGTGAGATGTTGAGGAACTACAGGTCTAGCTCAGCTGCAGTTATTGATAGCCATTGTCCACGGATACTCGACGATGTGGTTCATGATCTGGTTCTCAGTTCCACACTCACAACTCGGATCTTCAACATATTCCCACTGATCAAAATGAAATCTGCATTTTCCCAGTCCTATTGAATCCACACTTTCCTTGGAAGGGAGAAGCTCTTCGGATCCTCTACAATCGCTCTGTTCTTGACTGCAGCTTCAGTGTCCCATATTCCCTTCCAGTGTCTTTTCACCTCGCAATCTGCAGTATGGAGTTCTTCAGCTGTAATTTAGGTTGGGCGTCTAGATTTTAGCCTTAAGCTGCTGTTGTCGCAAGGGGAGAAATCAATGTCTTGGCTGATAGGCATCGTTGGATCGTGCAGGAACTCAACATATTCACTCCTTTGTCGCACCGACGACAGGTGAAGCGATGTTTTAAATCGGTAGCCAAGAAGCCTGGGTAGATTCGACAGCTCCAGCGATGATCCCGCATTACTTGGTTGAGAATGACGTCAATATGATGCTTGTGTATCTGCTATTCATTCAAACAGGAGCGCAGTATTCCGCTGTCGAGTAGCCCAAGGCAATGATGGATATCCAAAAGTGGCGTTGGCACCCCATGTAGTTCCCGCAAGCTTCTAAAACAGGTTCATTCGTGTCTTCGTCTTGGCACCGAATCTCTCCAAGTTGAGCTTGAAGGACAATGTGTGGTCAAAGGTCATGCCGAGGTACTTGAGAGCGGGATTGTGCTGTAGACGAAGTCCATCGAAGCTGACTTGAGGTGACGATCTGCCTCTCTGTTGTGCAGATGAATGGCTCTCGTCTGTATCTTTCTAGGGTTCGGATTCAATCCCCATTTCTGAAAGATGACAAAATTCTGTTGAAAAATCGTTAAATTCATTTTGTGCTAAAATATCATAGTAGTGCAGACGCTAAGAGCCAAAATCGGGATGAACCTTGCAAATGGTGATGAAAGCATGTAATTCGGTACACATACTCAGAGTAAGCACCTCTCCCAGATAAGAGGTGGAGCCACGCCGAATTTTCACCGGAAGGGGGCTTGGGGGGCTCCTGAAAGTTCAAGGTGCTAGGACTCCCACCAAACCGCTTATCAGTTCGTTTTACTGATTAAAAAGGAAACTTATGAGTATACTGCGAACATTGACGGCGTTTATCGCCTTGTCCCGGGAATTTCTCATTATGAAAAAAAATAAGTTCTTCGGCAGATCACACAAGTTGGTTTTATTTCATTTTCACCTAGAAAAAATTAATAAGGAGATGTGCAACACGTTGATGTTCACAAATTCGTATTCTCTGAATTCGTTCGTGGAGTCAAAATTTTGATGGTGTATCTTCTTGAAGAGGGGCATTCCAAAGAGTGAGCTATTTTCAACACTTACCGTGGGTTCCACCAAAAATTTTTAACCAGCTGATAGCTAACTCGAGCTTCATTTTGATGGATTCTGACCAAATGATCAATGTAAATTCAGGTTTCACGCTGAGTAGTTAACCAAAGGGTGGTATACTTGCGATTTAACGTATTTTCCAAAATGAATCTACCAACATTGACCAGAAAAAAATCCGTTCAATCTCGGTTTAGCTTAAACCGCTCTTAAATTTTTTGGTGGAACCCGTGGTAAGTTCAAACAGAATTTTTTCAATGTTCTGAATCGAAATTACTGAATTCCTCCCAGCAAAACATACCCTAAACCGTTCTTTGGAAGTACCGCGTGCGATTGAACGTGGAGTAAGTCGTGAAACACATTATCAGAATTTTTCTTCTGTGATGCTGCGCTCCACTCTCGACCAGAAGAATTAGGTTCCTACATAGCATGCGCGGAGTGTATACACGTTATTTCAATATTATGACACAATTTCAATCATGAATAATTTGACTGAACCGAGAAAATACCATGCATCGTGTATACACTCCGCGCATGCTGTGTAGGAACCTAATGGCCCCGGTCGAGAGTGAAGCGCAGCATCACAGAAGAAAAATTCTGATGGTGTTTCACGACTTACTCCACGTTCAATCGCACGCGATACTTCCAAAGAACGGTTCAGGGTATGTTTTGCTGGGAGGAATTCAGTAATTTCGATTCAGAACATTGAAAAAATTTTGTTTGAACTTAGTGTTGAAAATAGCTTACTCTTTGGAATGCCCCTCTTCAAGAAGATACACCATCAAAATTTTGACTCTTCAAACGAGTTCAGAGGATACGAATTTGTGGGAATCAACGTGTTCCACATCTCTTTTTCAATTCTTTGAAGGTGAAAATAATATAAAACCAATTTGTGTGATCTGCCGAAGAACTTATTTTTTTTCATAATGAAAAATTTCCGGGACAAGGCGATAAACGTCGTCAATGTTTACGATATATTCATAAAATTCCTTTTCAATTGATGAAACAAACTGATAAGCGGTTTGGTGGGAGTCCTAGCACCTTGAACTTTCAGGAGCCCCCCAAGCCCCCTTGCGGTGAAAATTCGGCGTGGCTCCACCTCTTATTTGGAATAGGTGCTCATTCTGAGTATGTGTACCGAATTTCATGCTTTCATCACCATTTGCAAGGTTCATTCACCTATTGCCCCCACTATAGTGACAAATCACAAAATTTGCGGATTTCTTTTTTGTAAATAAAATTGTACCTAATAATCAACTCTTCAGACTGAGTTTGGGACTCTCCTACTTCCTAAAGTTGTTTTGCTTGTGTGAAGACATCAATGAAATCCAAGTACGCAGTTTGTTCACTGCAAAAATTCTCAAATTCGGCAGCAAGTATCAGAAAATTCTCTGGGATCTCTGAACTCTTGATTGTGCATCAGTTTGGATGGTCTATAAAATTAAGTATTATTGCCAAATTAGGTATTTTTTCATTATCCACTTTGTCTCACCTGAAAGCGAAGCTAGCAAATTTTCGGCCTTCAAGATTCTCAATCTTGAAATTTTCTTCAAAATTCAAAATGCTGAGTAGCAATTATTAGCTCATTATGCACCTTTATATTGTGCATATTAGTTGAGCCCGAAATGTCCCTTACTGCAGGTTCCCATTCTTGGTCTAAAAGGCAATATTAAAATGGACTCAGGCAATGTAAGTACAGAGTGATTCGTGATTCATGTGTTACCTTACATAGACCAGTGGCAGATAGAGGACTTTGAGATAAGTCAAAATTCATAAACAATTTTTTTTTTGTCCAGTGGTTACGAAGATACAGGTGTTTTATATTTATGGCATGAAACTTTCATAAAATATATTTTTTCTGAAATGGTTGAAGATATTTCATTGCAATTCACCGGTAATATTTCTGTTAGAACTTATCAAGAAGTCATATTGGGTGAATCGAAATCCAGGGCCAAGTTCGAGAAAATGCACTCCTGTGTTATCTGGCCAAAAAGTTTATTTTCAGTTTTGAAGAAAAAGGTGAACTTTGAATCAAGTTTTCATTTTTGACCGATTATCTACTCATTGTTCGACTGAATTCATTCAAATTAGTTTTTTAGCTTGTCTCTATTGAACAGAAGGGCTGGCCTGGAAAGCAAAAAATGCAGAGACCAACTTTTTTTTCAAGAAAAAATCGAGGCGCATTGCCTCCATCAGGTTAATCACAAAATTTGCCTCGGTTTGGCTCGAATCCGATAACAGTATCTCAGAAAATCGAGAATGTAGCTTTTGCCCAAATAATACAGGGACACATTTTTCCGAATCTGGCCCTGGATATTAATTCACCCAATAATTTTTGACAAGTTTTAACAGAGGAATATTGCTTCTAAATTTGAACAAAATATCTTGAACTAAATATTACAAAAATATTGCTTATCGAAGTTTCATGCAAAACATACAGGAAAACACACCAAACGTACAGGATGTTTTGTATGATCTTCGTAACCAGTGGACAAAATTTGTGTTGTGTAAATCTTGATTCACCCCGAAGTCATCTATTTGCCATATGCCATATTTGTTTATGTAACGTAATGAATCACCCATATAGCGTAAAAATTCCAGGTTAGAAGCGCCGCAAAAGCACCTTTTTCCGGTGGTGATTCTCGCATGGTCTCAAGCCGTTGGTGATTCGTAAAAATCTATTGAAATCACGTGGTTATCCATGCATTTAGTTTGAAGCAATCGGATCCGATGAAAATCCCGTGGAAATCCATGACAATCCGTAGAACGTTCTGATGTCCCAGTGATTTAAACGCGGATTCACCCCTCGGTCCTTTGCAGCTGATGTCAACTTCAAATGAAAAGAAAAAATAATTAATATGTATCTGAGTACTCAGAATTGTTATTGAAAAAAAAGCGAAAAGTTACAGACCTTCGGGTTTCGAGCACCCCCCCCCCCCCTCAGTTGCAGAAATTGCATGAATTTTGATTAAGCCAAAAAATAATTTTGTCCTTTATTACTACACTGGCCTAGTCCGATTCGGAATCAGACACATTTAATTCAGATTCATCATCTGAAAGAAATGTGTCAGATTCTGAATCAGATTCACCTAACGCAATAATAACAGGTGGTACGTCATCGAAACTTAAATTTCCCATATTTTCAGTCCAGTCGTCCGTTATTTGTTTTGTTGTACGTCTACAATAATTTTTCCACATTTCAGGTGTACAGTTCGTAATGGACTCACGCCATAAATTAGCGACCTTATCTTTAGATGAAGGCCGAGAATTTATATGCTTGTTATAATAGCCCTTACAAAATCCCCATGCCATTTCAATAGGATTGTATTGGCAATGGTATGGGGGTAATCTAAGAACCTCATGTCCATTCTGTTGTAAAAGTTCGTCAATAACATAACGTTTTTTGTCAGCCGAAAATGGTTTGATTAGGCCAAAAAGTTGTTTTTTAGTGAAGTTATCATGAAAATTAACGTTATGTTTGGCCAGCCATTCTTGCATCCTGATGTCCAGCTATATTACAGGTTCGTGAGCTGGACAGATGATAACAGAGGGGGAAATGACGCCAAGCGGGCGCCGCCATGAGATTATGTTGACGTTGGGTTTTGGTTTTCAAGGGTTGGCACAATGGTGTAGATGACATGATTTATGAAGTATTGGCATTGTCATTTTAACCTAAAATTTTTAATAGACGTCACGAGAGACGTCACCAGTGACAGTGGTTGGTTATGCGGAGGTCGGAGGTGTTCTTGCAGGCAGTAAAAGTAGATACAGCATTACTTTTCAACAACTTTATTGCGCCACCGCACCAGAATTCATTTTCGCCAAAGTGTTCTGAACAAACATGCTCCACTAATCACTACACTACATTACAGGCTTCCTCCTTCATCCTGTGAATAGCGACTAGCCAGTGGCCTCTATTGTTGCTTATAGGAATTCTGGAAAAATATCGCATACTTCAATGGGGTACACACCTTGAGGTGTGGAATTCTTACCTGTGGCTGTAGAAAAAGACTCCCGGATTTGCAGCATAAAACTTGTTGTGGCATCCCGGCACAAAACAATGAGCGCCTCCACAGATGCGCCGCGGTTGCCCTTTTCCATGTTATTCCTGAATAAATAAACATTTGCGTTATTTACGATATGAAATATTTAAAATTCTAGCTTTTACTTACCAAATTTGACGCGAATGATGAAAAAATGGTCGCGAACATCAACAACAACAAAAACATCTGACAGTGTCAGTTAGAGTGGCGCGCGTCAAGCTCGCGGAAATCAAGACGGCGGGCGCGGCGGGCTGCACTGACAGCTAGGCACAACTGTCACCGAGCGAAAACTATTCCAGTGAGCTTCAAACGTTCTATTTAATTACAGTAAACTCTTGCAAATCTTCATGGATCGGCAACAAATTTAGCTAAAAATTATATCAATACACACTAAAATTATATATTTATGAAATCGAATATCTAGTCACAGTCACCAATACAAAAAACTTCTCGGTTGCAAATTGTGAGCTACCATCGAGGCCGCCACTAAACGTTTGAGTCCACTGGTGCATAATAAGATGGCGACTTCCAGAGGGGGGGTCATAAAATGTTGGGGGAATCTGGGGTATTAGCAGTCCAGCTATATTACAGGTTCGTGGTCCAGCTATATTACAGGTTCGTGAGTGCAGCGGATCAAATTGTTCATTTTGGTTCAAGGAATAATTGTGCCAAATCTGTTGCTTTTATCACAATTTGCAGTATTATTTCGTGAACCGCTAGCACTAAACCGGGAAACGTTGCCAGAGAGTGACCATGTCAAATTCTTTGTTTATGTCGTGTGGTTATGTTCACATGATGTCTCCGCCAGACTCTATGTGTGTCTCTCCCGTTTTCCCCCGTTCTCACGTGAAAGTGTCGTCCAAGTGATGCATTTTTAAAGACTGCTCTAACATCTCCCTTTCTGCTTCTCCAAAAAATAACTGCAACTTCCCAGATTGCAACTCCCAAGAAGTTAGGTGGCTAGATCAGGCTTAATATGGTCAATAGCTTCGAGACAGAGTGTTGCACGCCAATAGAAGGGCGATGATTCGGACAGCTTGCTGCAGACAGAGATCATTCCAATGTACCAAGGTAAAATACCGAATATTTCACCTGGTGTTCTTCTTACAACTTGAGAAAAGTGAATCTTTTTGCCCGCGTCAGGTTGACACAAGCAGGAACCTGACAGAGGTCTGCAAACGGTCGGTATTTCTCCGACGGAAATCATGAACCACGTCCACACGATGATGTCTGGGTCCTCCTTAGAGATTTATCCTGCTCAAACCCGATTATTTGTGCAGCCACATCGTTTGGCATCTTACGACCTATTGTAGAACAGACAGATGTAAGTTTGGTAATGAAAATATTCGATTTTCAGGTGCCGAAAGGTACAGCAACTATTCAGGATACGGCGAGTCTTTCGAGTGGCAAGGCAGGAACGAAGACAAGACACCTTTGGACGAGTACCGGAGGAAAAGAACCAGCATAGTGGTCATCGACGCTACACAGTTCAACCGACCCAAAGATCAGTTCCATCCTTCGGCCATCATCAGGGAACTGAACAAGGTCCTTTCTTTTTGTCTCTCTCTCTCTGGCGCGCACTACATTTTGCTTCAATTTTCAATCATGCCGTCATAATGCACTATTTACAGGTGGTACAGCACTTATTTTATTAAATGGAACCAAAAAATCCTTTTGGAAGTAACTAGTAGCAAAGGAGAGCCTTTTATTAAATGTAATAAGGTGATGCATCTACTCGCCCTCCCCAGTTTTGATTTGTCCTGGTCAAGCTTGAATCGCACTGCCAAAAATTGTTGAATGGCATTGATAATAATTGGAGGTAAATCAAGGCATTCAGTTTTCAAAAGGCCGTACTATACAGAGCGTTTCTTTGATGGTACCAAGAAATTTAATAGGTCTTGGCAAAACAAACAAAAAACCCAATATGTCATTTTGCCAAATTTTGACTTTTAATCTTGAAAAAAAAAACACAAAATAATCATTTGAGAGCCTCTCTTACGGAAACGCACAATGTGACCCACCATAAAGTCATGCCACCATACATGTAGCACACGCCAAAAGAAGCTTATCGTATTGGTTGCGACCTTACAAATACCCACCACTATAAAGATTCACGGTAAAGTCATCCCACCATACATGCAGCAAACCACACATGCACCCACCATCAATAAATTCACACCATAATCGGGTCCTACCATAATAATACCCACCACAAATAACAGCTACCGTAAATTGATGCAACCATAATGTATCACACCGTAATAAGACCCACTCTGATTAGCCCTGAACAGGCCCAGAAAACGAAAGCCCGTTACCCGCTGCCACAGCCACCGTGTAGTTCGGGTTTGGCTATAGGCTAGTAGATGGCTAGTCGGAGTGGGTCTTATTACGGTGTGATACATTATGGTTGCATCAATTTACGGTAGGTGTTATTTGTGGTGGGTATTATTGTGGTAGGACTACTGAACGGTAGGACCCGATTATGGTGTGAATTATTGATGGTGGGTGCATGTGTGGTTTGCTGCATGTATGGTGGGATGACTTTACCTTGCCACATAGTGCCTGCTGAATGATCCCCAATCCCCAATGGGTCACAAATCGAGCCCAAACTTGGATCTTGACAGTGGGGACACAACAAACATTTGCGTCCCAAACACAAAGGTAGCTATGGCGAATTGTAAAATGCTGATCCCAAGGTGAAAATGTAGTGGTTGGCGGCGCCGCCAGCCCGAGGTGACCTTTTCTTGGCTGGATTCAGCAGACACAGTCATGGCGTGCCAGTAGTTGCTGTGTGAGTACTCCGTCCGTCCGGAAGTGACAGTCTGTTGCTGTTCTTTGGGTGGAAGCTATGAATTATGCGATTGTTCTGGTATTTTGGGTTGTCCAGTTTGAAGAGGTAAATTTGCGAATGGTTCCAGTACTATCAAAGAAACACCCTGCATTTGAAGACTTATGCTTCTTCAGGAGCACGATTGTAAATGTCCATCTATTCACTGATATCTATTTCTATTACGATTACCTATAATAATACTTTTGACATTTCCAGGCGTACGTTGGCTTCAGTTCCAAAAATAAGACGAATCTGGCTCCCGTGGCGACCGGAAATTGGGGCTGCGGTGCTTTCAAGGGGGATGCCCGTTTGAAATCGCTGATTCAACTGATGGCGTGCAGTGCTGCCAACCGCGACTTGGTGTACTACTCATTCGGCGACGTCGATTTGCGCGATGATTTCTACAACATGCACGTTTTTTTTGCTACAAATCAGATAACAGTTTGTAAGTATGTAGATAGTTGGCAAAACTGCTTTGTAATTTATCGAAAAATGGCAGTGACTGATGCGTGATGTTGAAGTGTTGTTAGGTTCTTGAGAATTATTGTCATAAGCACTTGATTGAGCTTTACCTAGAGGAGATTCACGGCAAAAGTGTTCAAGTATGTAGTCCGATTTTTCGCACTTTCTCAAACAATGGGAAAAAGGCGCTTTTAGCTCCGCTTTGTCCGTCCGTCCGTCTGTTCGTCTGTCCATACCCGGGATAACTCCTCAGGGAAAAAATATATCGATGTGTTGTGAACGCTGATCAATAGTACATATGTTTAGGATGTCAAGTTGACTTTTGATTTTTTGTTACTTTGCCGCCATCTTTGATCCGCCATTTTGATTTCTCTAAAAGTGATCCGGTTGGAATGAAATTTGCAGTCAATGTAAACCACATCAAGATCCATCCAATTTTCGACAATTGATGCCCCGCCGCCATCTTGTATTCTCCATATTAAACATGTTTCAAAGTGATAAAACTAGGAGAGTTATGCCTCAACGAACAGAGATATATCGATGTGGTGCAAACGCCAATCGGATGCGTACGTGTCCACCATATAAAGTTGACCAATGATTTCTATCACTTGGCCGCCATCTTTGATCTGCCATTTTGAATTTCCCTCAAAGTGGTCCGATTTGAGTGAAATTTGCAGGCGATGTGATGAACTTCATCAAAATACATCCGATTTTGGACAAATGATGCTCTGCCGCCATCTTGGCCGCCATATTAAAATTTCTTATTAGAGGAACGATTTCCATGAAGCTTGAAACTTACCATTGTTTTGTATGATCAATATTTTCCAGCTGAATTTCAATATTCCGCCGTCATCTTGGCCGCCATATTGAAATGTCTTATTAGTGGAACGATTTTCATGAAACTTGGAACTTACTTTTGTCTAGTACGATCATGACTAAAGTGAAAACTATTCTCGATCAGCGGACTGACAACTTAATGAATTTGGGATGGGGTTGGTTACAAAACTGATACTAATCTTCTGTTCAACAGGTCAACTGTGGAAGTACTTGTGCCGCTTTTGCGCAGCAAACGTGCCCCACGACCAGCTCTATTCGTACATCCAACAGTCGCATTTCGATGCAAAAAGCCAGCCGACCTTGAGGCAATTCTTCGCGTTCAAACCAAAAAGAGACGTGCAGCAACCTTCCTCGAGTTCAACCGAATCCAAAGCTGTCAAAACAGAAGCAGAAGTCTCCAAAAGCCCCGCGCCGAAGCTGTCCCCGACAAAAGCCGAGACGCCTCCGGAAACGAGCCCCAAAAAAGCAAAACCAATGCAGCAGCAAAAAGAAGAAAAGCCTTCCCCTGACGAAGACAAACCATCAAAACGAGAGATTTCCGAAGCGATCGGTCGAATGTTCGGCGAAAGCGCCGAGCCCAAAAAAATCAACAACAGCTCGGACGGGTTCCTGAGCGAAATCGATAAACTGAAAAGAGTCAAAACGGAAAGGAAAACTGACGACTTTGTCATGGACATTGACGTGGAACCGGAAGAGGTGGTGACCGTGACCGAAGAGAAAAAGAGAAAGATCACCGACTATTTCAAAAAGTCAAGTTAGTTTGTTAGTCACAATAAAAATCATGAGCGTCACTTTTGTTGCACAAAGAAAAAACTTGGAAAAATCGTAATATGTACCACATAATAAAAGCGTGATAATTCCGTAATACACCGCTCTGAATTTTTACGTAAGAACAGGAGCATGGAACAGGAGTTTTCTGGGTAATACAATGAACCTGGATGTTTGCAGCAGTTTAGCCGGGGTTTATTTGTTGAGAAAATAGGTACCTGCCTAAAAAAAGTGTTAGATGAGTAAATGTTGAATCCAAGTGAGGGTTTAGTGGAATAGTAAACTAGTGGAATTAATGAGGACTTGAACAAATTCCTTGCACAAATGGATCTAGAATGCTCATGAAAGTTTGGTTGCAGGCAATCAAGAAATTAATTTATAATTTTTAATAAAATTCATTTAAATAGCTGAAAGTAGTTTGTTCTGGTAGCCCTGATACGGTAGTAGACTGTAGTCTGCACCCCATTCAGTTTCAGCAGTTGGAAAAATTTCAAATTTGACTCTTTCTCGCCTCAACACGCGTGTCAACTTTTTATTTCAACCGCATGTCATCGGTACAGGGTGATCACGCGATTCAAGCACGTCAATATACGTCCTAATTTAGCAGAAAATGAAAATCGTGGAAACAACCCTAAATAGTCCCCCCATGGCGAATTGAAAATGGGGGGGTGAATAAACATCCCAAAAATCTCTGGAATAAATCACAGAATTAGAAAAAAAAATGGATTTGGCTTCTCTCTTGGAAAACAAGTAAATCACCCAAAGGCAAAGGGTCCCAAAAACCCTCCCTCGGCCCCACCTGAGTGAAATCCCAGAATACCTCCCACCCTAAAAAATTTTCATTTTTATCGTAAACACGATAGTGGGAGCGGTACGCAAAAGTATACCGCATTTTGGAGTGCAGTAACGAGATTTTGCATGGGCGTACTTTATACCAAGACAAGCGATTTTACCCGCAGCACTCGATATTTCGTCCCTTAGGGGGCCAATGGGGGCCCTCCAAATTTTCAAGATGCAAGAACTTTCACAAAATTATCATTGAGTATCGTCATGTATGTCATAAGTGAAGCTTACGGGTCTATTGAAAATGTTTTCATCAAATGTCGTCGTGTCCGATTCATTCTTCACATTTGAAAAAAAAATTCTTTCGCAGAGGTCAAAAAAACTGTTTTTATTTTTTCTGCTGTGCAAGGAAACGATAAATTCATATGTTTTGTTGCGTTCCCAAGTAAATCGCGTTCCGTAAGCCCAAATATGAAGACAATTTTTTCGCAATATCATTTTCCCAAGAAGAGGTGACCTCTTCAGTACACTTTTTTCAACAGCATTTTTTTCAACGTTCCTAGTGGATAAGACTGTCAATTTTCGCTGATATGAGAAGCTTGAACTCTTTTCTCAGTAATTTCCATGCAACATGGCTTCAAAACATACAAGAGAGCCCTAAAACTTTTTTTTCTGCTGGGACGTCAAATTTTTGGCATGTTGATTTTGTAGTAGGGGAGACGCGCAAATAAATAAGATCTAGTCTAGGCAAATAAGTTCTGCCGGAAAATATACCTACTTACACCTAACGACTCTGCGTTTTGTTGTACTGCAATAAAACACGGCATGGAAGAATATTCTCTATTGAAACCAAATCGCCTGTGCCTGCAGCCTGGATTGAATACTGGTCCGCGTCTCTCCTACTATAAAATCAAAATACCGTAAGTTGGACGGCCCAGCAAAAAAAATTTTTTTTGGGCTCCCTTGGGCGTTTTAGAGTCATGTTGCTTCGCAACCACCAGGAAAAGAGTTCGAGGTCTCCATTCCTGCAAAAATTACGAGTGATATCCAGTGGGAACATAGAAAGAAATGCTCTTGGAAAAGAGGTACTGAAGAGGTCACCACTTCTTTGAAAAATACCATTACAAGAAAAATTTCTTCATAATTAGGTTCAGGGAATGCGATTTAGTTGGGAACGCAACAGAACAAATGAATTTATCGTCTCCTTGCATAGAAGAAAAAATAAAAACAGTTTTTTTGACCTCTGCTAAAGAATTTTTTTTTCAAGTGTGAAGAATGAATCGGACACAACGACAATTGATGAAAATATTTCCAATAGACCCGTGAGCTTCACTTATGACATACATGACGATACTCAATGATCGTCATGTGAAAGTTCTTGCATCTTGAAAATTTGGAGGGCCCCCATTGGCCCCCTAAGGGACAAAATATCGAGTGCTGCGGGTCAAATCGCTTGTCTTGGTATAAAGTATGCCCATACCAAATCTCGTTACTGCACTCCAAAATGCAGCATCGATGTGTTTTTAGGTGTGTACCGCTTGCACTACGAGAATAACTTGACCCTAGCTTTTATTCGAAATGCACGATTCATCAGCTAATCCGCCGGACTACAGTAGTTGATGCAGGGCAGAAAAAAAATTAATTAATTCCAACTTCAAAATTCATGTTGTGCTGCCATTTTAATTGAAGTAACCTACCTATTATACACTTAATTTCCAAATTTATAAAAACATTCCAGATACATTTTCATCTTGAAAAATAATATACCTAGGTACCGGTACCTACACACTTTTCGAGTCTTTCAGCTGTTAGTCCGTATTTTTTGAATACATGAAATATTTCACGTAATAGTCCTATAGACTGAGTGCAAAATTTCTGAAAGTTTGACATGTTCCCTCTTGAACAAAAATGTTTTAATGTATTTCAGCACCGTAAGCAGAAAAGTAGACTTCTCGGTAGACAATAAATAAATAAATGATTTATTTTCACTCGTTTGACAATTACAAATTATGTGAGCAAAGGTCAATACACAGAAACATTTGAATAATTAGGAAAGACAACAAGAAAACTGTCATAAGAAAGACACAAGACCTCATATCTCGGAACGGTTTTTGAATTTTCGGTGTATCTCTTCTATTTACAGGGCGAGGTCAAAAAGTCAACTTTTTTGTAATGCAGTACCTAAGCAGAGTAGTCGGAATACCAGAGAGACCTGTGGGCGGAGCCTAACTGTGCGAACTTAGTTCATCTAGTGGTGCACCTAGATTTGCAGTGGGATTTTAGGTTCGCCTGTGACCTGTTAATGGTCCACCACTCCAGCTGACGGTGTTGCTTCCCCTATTTCAAGACACGGACTCGTTCAAAACGATTTTTGTTTTTCTGTTTAGCCCCGCCCACAGGTCCCTTTAATAATAACTCTTTTCCTCATTACCCGATTTTCAAAATTTTCGTCTCATTTTGAAGCTGAAGCACCAAGTAGGAATACCAAAGGATCAAAATCAACTCGAGACAAACATGCAAGATGCAGGGTTGCATGAAAGAAACCTGAACTTCTCTCGGAATCTAGGCTGAGAAGAGAATCGATGAATGAAAATCAACTCACCTTCTGAAGTACAATTCATTCCGAACACTTCAAGGTGCTTTTTATCCCATGGGACTGAAATCCACCTTTCCCGTGAGAGACCATCACTTGTGCGTTGTGCGCATACTTGTGACAGCATACCTTCTCTCACTCATACGACCATACGCTCTCATCTTCCATCTCACACTTACATGGAACCGTGCACGTGCTTGTTCCCCATGGGAAACGTCGATTGCTGGTTAATAGACCAAATTGGAACTGTTATTCGCTACCCTTGAAGCCTAAAATCTGAAGAAAAAAAATCATAACTCGAGTTTGGAAAATTCCAATTCAGCTAGGAAAGCGGAGAACCAGCACAGGGACCATCCCCATCAACCTGCACCTTAGCTTATTGTTGGGCTGCAGTTCGGGTGAACTCGCCACATCCGTCAATCGGTTACGAAGTTCATGTTCGTATCCGAATTTTGCTAGCACGCCACTTTCGTATTTCGTAAAAATCGCCCAACCCCTTGCGTCTCCCACCCCGTGCATTACCCGCAGGTCAATATTCGTTTCGTATCAAATACGACAACCCTTGGGCTTCCATAAAATAGCATCATCCCTGTTTAGCATAATACATCTGCATCTTCCTCCTTTGTCGCTGAAATTTTCAACAGTATGACGGTCGTCGACAACCGAACGGAGCGAAGCACATCCACGAGCACGAATTTTCACGATCGTTTCCGATTGCAAAAACGAAAGACGAGCTACGGTGGCGTGCTACCAGCTAAACAATGCGCAAGCTCCGGATACGAAATTCTTGAACCAGACGGCGTGCTCCCTATACAGGCTGTGCTATACAGGTCCAGAGACGTCTCGAGGATCGCCTTTCGCCTTCTTCTTTTCGTGTCAGTTTCTGGTGAAGCGCAGTAAGTACCACAAAATCTTGGTTTTTATCAATCATCCGCGAAGGTTTAACCAGAATTTAATCCCAAATCCCTCGGTAATGAAATGGCAAAGCTTTTCTTGCCTTTATTTTCATTACAATTATTTTGTGAATTGTTTTAGAGTTTTACTGACTTGATCTCAAAATTGCAGAACGACCCAACATGAAGGTCAACAAGCTTGTTACGGCTTCCCGAAGCAAGAACAAGAAAAGGCATCTATCAGCACCTTCCCACGCGTTAGGAGGCGGTTGATGTTCTCCTCGATGTTCTCCTTCTTGACCATGGAACTGAGGGCAAAATACGTAGTGCGGACGATTACGATCCGCAAAGACGACGAAGCCTAAGTAATCTAAGTCGTCCGGGAACATTACAAAGGCCAACAAGTAGGCAAAGTCGTTCAAGTTCGCCATCTACATCGAAAGGATCCAGAGGGAAATGGCCAACTGCGACAGCGTTTACGTTGCCATCCATTCTTCCAACGTAAGTTCCGTGAAAATGCTTTGCCTCATTGTTCTCAAAATGATGAAACAATAAACCATTCTCAGACTGCGGGTGAAAGGGCTGCGCAGATGTTGCGGACTTTAGGGTTTTCTTACTGCGCCTGTGACTAAGCGTAGCTCTGCCTGCTCTGTGGTTCGAAACTGGCTCTGATTTCACTTGAAAGTGTGCACACAACTCTTGTATTCAAGCACAAAAAGTAATGTGATTGTTCTCAATTCCAGGTAGTGATCGTGAAGTTGAAAATGGGCAAGGATCGTTAGAAGATCATTGATCGCAGGGCCAAGGGCCGTGCTGCTGCTCTTGGCAAGGACAAGGGCAAGTACACAAGTCGACTTGTGTCGGTAAATGGAAAGCGCCCAACGTGATGCAGGATTTTGGCCGCGCCAAGAGTTGCTGCAGTTGAGCTCGCAGTTGAGTAGGTATACAGGATGGTCCAGATTTTAGTCGACAAACTTTGCAGGTTGATAGAGGATAAAAAAAGAAGTCGACTCACCCCAAAAAACATATACATATAAATACACATATACAAATATACATATACATATAAACATATAAAATTCATATTGAAAAAGTTACAGGCCTTCAAAGTTGCAAAAAAAATTGTTTTTTTCTCGATTACTTTTGAACAGCCAGACGGATTTCGCTCAAATTTTGCACATATGGTTAACAAACACGTCCCCAGTGATTTCTTGAAAATAATTTTGTCAGAATGACGCAGTGTTCTACTCGTAGATATGGAGGGTACTAACCCTCTTACCCCCCTACTTTCTACGCCACTGGATATTTTGGAAAACCGTTGAAAGTATTGAATTCGGAGTTCAATTCTCAAGAGAAAATTGGCGTGTCATTGCTACATTTGAAGCAGCGGTTTCGGAGATATTTATGTTTAAAGGTTCAAAAACACCAAATTACGCAAATGTTTCAAAATTCGAGCAAGCTTTGATCTATCAACTTTCAACTTTTTTTCAATTTAAAGTTTATTGATCCACAATTTAGCTCATGAAAAATTGGCAATTGGTTGTGAAAATTCATAATTTCAGCAACAATTAAATATTCAATAGGTACCTATTTGCTTACTGATAGTTGGGAAGTTTAGCAAGAACTAGAACCAAGGACCCTTTGTTTCTTATTGGTCACGTTACTGAAATTAGGAATTTTCACAACCAATTTCCAATTTCTCATGAGCTTAATTATGGGTCAATGAACTTCAAATTGAAAAAAAAAAGCTGGAAGTTAATGGATCAAAGCTTGCTCGAATTTTGAAACATTTGCGTAATTCGGTGTTTTTGAACCTTTAAACACAAATATCTCCGAAACCGCTGCTCCAAATGTAGCAACGACACGGCAATTTTCTCTTCAGAATTGAACGTCAAATTCAATACTTTCAACGGTTTTCCAAAATATCCAGTAGCGTAGAAAGTAGGGGGGTAGGAGGGTTAGTACCTCCCATATCTACGGAATGCGTCATTCTGGCAAAAAAAAAATTAAAGAAATCACTGGGGACGTATTTGTTAACCATATGTGCAACATTTGAGCGAAATCGGTCAAGCTGTTGAAAAGTTATCAAGAAAAAAAAAATCTGCAACTTTGAAGGCCTGTAACTTTTTAATATGCGTTTTAAATATGTACTTTTCGGAGTGAGTCGACTTCTTTTTTATCCGCTATCAGCCTGCAAAGTTTGTCGACTAGAACCTGGACCACCCTGTATAATCCTCGCAATTGGGGCTACTTTGAGCCGATGTCCAGTAAATATGTTATTTCAAATTAACCTCCTCGAGGGGGTTTACTTTGAACGCATGAAAATCACAAAAAACAAACAACTGTTTCGACTTTGTAATTTTTTCAAACAAAAATATAGAGGGAATAACTTACATAAAGTGTTTTATTTCAAATAAAAGTAATAGGTACAAATTGCATAATAATTATAATGTTATCAAATAATAAATTAAATTATGTAAAATAGTATAAACTGCTCCACAATGAAGTTGTCGTCACCAAAAAAATGGCATGACTTTGACGGCCAATAACTTTCGATTGCCGAAAGTGATTTCCATTCTGTTTATTGCGTTTACTAGCCCAATCTATCCTCAACAGATCCTGTAATTGTGAATATCAAGAATCTGCATGTAACATTTATGCAGGGTGATACGTAAAAAAATGAAAAATTGCGACATCTTCATCGAACACCCATTTGCAAAAAAAAAAATTTTTTCAAATTCCAATATGAAAATAATGAAGTGTGATGCATTGTCTCGAAACGGTCTCGGAATTACTGAGATTGAAGATCTTACACAGAAGATATGAATTTTTATATGGAATGTAACAGATTTGCCCTGTTTTCTCGCAAGATTGAATCACTTCTAATGGATGGGTTGTTGACATTGAGCACGATTGTCCCTACAACCGTTCCGGATAACTTGAATTTAAAAACAACCCAAAAATTTGGTGTGGGGTCAGGCAGGGGGCACTTTTTGAAACGCTAGTTACTGTCTGTTTTTGGCACGTTGAATTTCATCAGTATTTCAGATGTCGAACATGTTTTTTGCAAGTCTTAACCCTGAATATGGTAGAACTTCATTTGTCGTGGAAGGGGGAGCCCCCTGGAAGTTTACTTGTTGTGCTTGTGCTATGCATGGACTTCACCCCTGATTACGTTTTTCTGGTGATACCGTTCTACCCTCGGTTCTACCACAGAATAGCGTTCTACAAAGATGATCAAAAATGTGTGTTGCTACAGTAACGCTGAAAACCTATATTTATGCCATTGTTCATACTGACACGTTAAGTCACTCCAACAGTTACTGTTTTCAGCGTTACTGTAGCAACACACATTTTCGATCATCCTTGTAGGGCATGTTGTATTGTAGGACGGTATCACCAGAAAAACGCAATCAGGGGTGAAGCTCAGGCACAGCACAAGCACAACAAGTAAATTTCCAGGGGGCTCCCTCTTTCACGGAAAATGAAGCTCTAGCATATACAGGGGTTTAGACTTGCAAAAAGCATGTTCCACATCTGAAATATTGATGAAATTCAACGTGCCAAAAACAGACAGTGATTAGCTTTTCAAAAAGTGCCCCCTGCCTGGCCTCACACCAAATTTTCGGGTTGTTTTTGAATTCAAGTTATCCGGAACGGTTGTAGGAACAATCGTGCTCAATGTCAACAACCCTTTCATTGGAAGTGATTCAATCTTGCGAGAAAATAGGGCCAGGGCTGGGCGGTATTTCAAATACAAGTATTTGAAATACGTATTTGAAATACATTTAAGTATTTTGTATTTTGTATTTAAATACATTTGATTGAGAAGTATTTGTATTTTGTATTTTGGAATAGTTCAGGCAGCTAGTATTTCGTATTTTGTATTTTAAATACATTTTTCGGAAAAGTATTTTGATTTTCAAAATACAAAATACAAAATACATTTGTTTCCCATGCTCTTTTAGTCTGTTCGGGCCGAAATTGTTCTGGTGATACTATATTCACCCCATTGACATTTCTTGCTTTTGCACACTATCTGGGATCGATAATGAGTTCGATTGCATCTTTTACGTTTTACGTTTTTCTGGTAAGTGCATCCTACTGTCAGTCACGAGAGGCTCCATGTCGGATGTCGGAAAATATTTTCGAAAAGCTGGTTGTCCCCAAAGGAAATCAACATTTGTTATTTTGAAAAATTGATGAATGAAGTAAGGAATGAATAGGTTTGAATATGAAGTTTTCTTCACTTTATGTTTATTTTAATTTGTATTTTTGTAGTTCATAATAATTTACTTATTGTTGCGACTGAATCAATGAAGTGTTCCCATGACTTGAGACTTGCATTTTACGGTTTTTCCAATAAAATGGTTGAAATACGCAATAAGAATGTATTTTGTATTTTGTATTTGGAATACTCTAGGTTGTATTTTGTATTTTGGAATTTCTTAGTTTTCCAAAATACGTATTTTGTATTTCAAAGACATTTCAAGAAGTAGTTTGTATTTTGTATTTCGACTATCTTGGATCGTATATTTTGTATTTTGTATTTAAATACATTTTTCGGAGTATTTTGCCCAGACCTGAATAGGGCAAATCTGTTACATTCCATATAACAATTCATATCTTCTGTGTAAGACCTCCAATCTCGGTGATTTCAAAATCGTTTCAAGACAAAGCATTACACTTCATGATTTTCACTCTGGAATTTGGAGAAAATTTTTTTTTTGCAAATGGGTGTTCGATGAAGTTCTTGCAATTTTTCCCCTTTTTACATATCACCCTGTAATCTGTATAAATGTTACATGCAGATTATTGATATTCACAATTACAGGATCTATTGAGGATAGATTGGGCTAGTAAATGCAATAAACAGAATGGAAATCACTTTCGGCAATCGAAAGTTATTGGCCGTCAAAGTCAAGCCATTTTTTTGGTGGCGACAACTTCATTGTGGAGCAGTTTAGGTAGTTGGCCAACAAAAAATTGAATCATGATTCAAATAAATCGAAAAATGAAATACACCACCTCGATAAGAAAAATGCTCGGTAAAATGCATGCGATAAAAACTTTTGAAAATTATGTTTTCTTGAATTCCGTCCCTCTTGTTGGAACATTTCACATGCATGATGACTAAAATTTGAAAACCGTTATTCCACTACTTACGGTTGCAGATGGAGAAGTTGGCACACCTTTCTCTGGACCGCGTAATGAATAATCTATAATAAATCAACGTCGATCAGCAATACCAACCTGAAAACATTATTTTGAAATAAGTGCTGCCATAACATTTTGAAAAGTATATGATGAATTCAATGCAAAAATACACTCGTCGCTAAACCTTATAATTATTGTAATTTATATGATTTATTGTAATAAAATATAAGTATTTTTATTCGTTCAATGTTACGTTACTCCTCGGTTCAAAGTAACTCCAGTTTACGGTACGTGCTGGTGGTACCACTGGTAGGTACCTATCTGCCACAGATCTATCTGCCTATTGTTCCTATCCACTCAAGACGCATAGGCAAGCAAAACACATTCCTCCATTTTCATTCCGCAGTCGCGTCGGCTTTATTGTGGGAAGTACAGGCTAAGCTAGCTTTGTGTAGATCGACTCTTGTGATTTACTTAACGAAGAGTATAGGTACCTACCTAACTGGTAAGTTACATATAAATAATAAATAGGTATACGTTAGGTCGAGCGTTAGGTATTGGCTAGGTGTGTACCTGCTACCTACAGTGGCGGACTTTAAAATCGGAGCAATCTTCTACATCGAACAGTTCGAATTTGCATTGTTTGACAGTGCAAATAACAATGAAGATCAGCTTTTGATTTTGTAAAAGTGGTCCGTGGCGGTAGCTATCCCGTTCACGTTTTATTTTCAGTACAATGACTTTCTGGAGCAAAAATTAAGTGACAAGCTGGAGCGCTGGGAGGATACTGCTGATATGGCCGCTGATAGTTTCGCTCTAAAAGGTGCCATATCAGCCGTATGTAGCCTCCCAGCTTGTCACTTTATTTTTGCTCCGAACAACGTCCGTCCCGTTTTACTGTTTTCCTCGCTGTTTCCTCATTCCCATATACAATTTGCTGCTGATGCTGATAATAACTTTGCTATAACACTGATTATATCACGTATTCCCGCATTTATCGCTAAGCGCGCGAGTTGTTTTGTGTAGGTCGTAAAATGAAATGGTATACGCTTTTGTACCATACATTCCATAATTCCAAGCAGTGGTGGACTAGGGGGGGAGGGGGGGTACGCCCCGGGCCTTGGGGCCTCAATTATCTGACGGGCCCCAAACTCCTCTTTTTTGTAAAAAATTAATGCAAAAAAATTGGCATGAAATCCAAGTTTCAATTTTTAGCGCATTTTCGTAAGAAAATGACGCTTATATGGCCGGTTTGTCTGTCTGTCCGTCCGTCTGTCCGTGTAGAAATTAAGAAGTTGTACTCCTCCTCGAGGAATGAAGCTAGAGCCTTAGAACTTTTTTTGATAGATAGCTGATGTCCCCAAGGATGGCCAATGGGCATTATATTTTTTATCCATGCATAGTTATCATTACTATTATCAAAAAACATATATTCACTGTGCACTTTTAAGAAGTTGAACTCCTCCTCGGGAAATCAAGCTAGAGCCTTGGAACTTCTTGCGATGGATAGCTGATGTCCCCAAGGGTGGCCAATGGGCATTATTTTTTCTATACATTCAAAGTTATCATTATTATTATCACAAAACAAAGATTTCTTGTGCACTTCTAAGAAGTTGGAACTACTCCTCGGGGAATTAATCTAGAGCCATGGAACTCTCTCCAATGGATAGCTCAGGTCCTCGTGGGTGGCCAGTGGGCAGATTGAATTTCATGGTTGCGCCGCCATATTGAAATTTCTTATTAGTGAACGATTTTCATGAAACTTGGAAATTACCCTTGTCTTGCATGATGATTCTTATTTGCAAGCTGAATTCCATGATTCCGCCGCCATCTTGGCCGCCATATTGAAATTCCTTATTATTGGAACGATTTTCATGAAACTTGGAAGTTACCTTTGTCTTGTATGATCATTTTTATTTTTAAGCCAAATTTCATGATTTCGCCGCAATCTTGGCCGCCATATTGAAATTTCTTGCTAGTGGAACGATGGTTATGCAACTTAAAACTTACCCTTGTCACGTATGATCATTCTTATTTTCAAGATACATTTCATGATTTCGCCGCCATCTTGGCCGCCATATTGAATTTTCTTGCTAGTGGAACGATGGTTATGGAACTTGAAACTTACCCTTGTCACGTATGATCATTCTTATTTTCAAGCTGAATTCCATGATTCCGCCGCCATATTGAAATTCCTTATTAGTGGAACGATTTTCATGAAACTTGGAAGTTACCCTTGTCTTGTATGATCATTCTTATTTTTAAGCCAAATTTCATTATTTCGCCGCCATCTTGGCCGCCATATTGAAATTTCTTGCTAGTGGAACGATGGTTATGGAACTTGAAACTTACCCTTGTCACGTTATCGTATGATCATTCTTATTTTCAAGATAAATTTCATGATTCCGCCGCCATATTGAAATCTGCTATCAGTGGAGGGATTGTCATGAAACTTGGAACTTACTCTTGTCTTGTATAAACATTTTTATTTTCAAGGTGACTTTCATGATTCCGCCGCCATCTTGGTCGCCATATTGAAATCGGTTGTCTTGTATGAACATTCTTATTTTGAAGCTGAATTTCATGATTTGGCTGCCATCTTGGCCGCCATATTGAAATTTCCCATTAGTGGAACGATTGTCATGAAACGTGAAACTTAGGTACCTACTCTTGTCTCGTATGAACATTTAATTTCCAAGTTGGACTTCATTCCTATCAATGACAGACCTGGCACTAAGAAAATGCGCTATTGAGACTCACGCACGTGAGGGCATATTCACTTGTTTTCCTTAGCGGTCATTCATCTATTAGCGGTATTTTTACCTAAGAAAAAATATCAACCCCCTCCTTCACCCTCAACCCCTATATCTATCCATCATAAAATTCGAGACTACTCTCAAAAGCCATGCAGATGGCTTCTGTGATTTTAATTATTAATTTTGCCAGGAAAATTATCTTCAACCCCTTATGTTGGAGTGACGATTTTCATGCGATTTTCCAATTTTCCCCGGTTAATTTGGCAAAATTTTTGGTATTATGTACTTCTAGTTCTGCTGAACAAAAAGTTGTCATACCAAAACTTATGAGCAGTTTTCGTTCTACAGGGGACTGAAGTTGAATATTTGAGAGCATCAATTTGAGAGTGGTCTCGAATTTTATGATGATAGTGGTAGAAGTTGGGGGTGAAAGAGGGCGTAGATTTTTTTCTCTTGAATAAAAAATAGTTACAGTTGATATATGAAACACAAGTTGGAGAGAAACCAAATATAAAACTTTTATTTACGTCGTCATAATATCATTTTTAAGCCGTCAGAACTTCCAACTTCAACCCCCTGTGGTGGGGTGTCCCCTCGGGTGTCCCTTTAAAAGTAAACTTTTCCATGGACCGCGTGAACTTTTTTTATTTTGATTCTTGTGAATTTTAAAGCATATAGGTAACAGCAAAATTTAAATTCGGTACGTTGAATTTTCACCCTGCCACAAGGTCTCGAATGTCGGTGAAAAGCATGAAGGGTGAAAAGTAGCTTGGTAACATGAATATTGTGACGAAGTGGGCATCTTCGTCTTCCGCCTTTTGGCCACACATCTCAGAGAAACACCATTTCCGGCCAACCTTACTTTACTATTTTTATTAAGGACGGATTCGCAGGTACGAGTTGCAAGACTGGCCGCCGGCAGCACCAGTTTTGTGTTCGTGCCATTCGTGCCCGTGAAATTTCGGGCTAAATACCGCAAATCACTCGCTGGGCAGTCCGACTCTCTCCTCGTCGATCATCGCCAAATTTGTCAACTACTATTGTCATATCAACGTCAGTTCCATAAATTTTGAGTACTTATTCAGACCTCTTGGTTCATTTGGAGTCTTCTGGGACCTTTTCTGGAAATTGTTAGAAGCGCCGAACCCATTTGCTATCGGCTCTGGTTAAAACTGAGCTACTTAATTGCAGGTACAACATTCCGTGAAACATCATTTTGTTTCCAGTGAATTCCATTTCTTTTGCCGTTTCTTTCGATGATTCCTCTCTATGTATAATTTTTTTAGTAGGTAATTGAATGACAATTTACATTCCAGGATTCATATTCCATATACCAACAAAATAAACACCCAAGTTATTGTTTGGTTTTGGGTTGTATAGAAAAATAATGTAGCCAAACCAATTTTTCGTCCAACAAACTCTTTCCATTCCAAGACGAAAGAAACACCCATTACTCGTTATTTATTATATTTAATGACGTTAATAATAACGAATATTACAATGCATAGTACCCAAATCCCATTATTTTTTTAAATCAGAGTCAGGACTTTTTGAGGCAAAAATAAACTATATGCTATATGCTTCGCTGCATAGCTCTTCGAGATGGATGTGACGGATGCCAGTTGATAAAGTTGCCTGTACTGCTGTACGTTGAGAGGATTTTCCTTCCGTGTTCCACCACGTTTTATTTTTGGTTTGATTTCTCGATCGCACAATGTACACTCGAAAGTCAAAGAACTTATGCTATAACTCATTTTTGACTTCTTTGAAACGGTATCATCTGCCGGTGGGGCGAATCCAGGAATGGTTGACTTCCAAAAGCCATGGCCCACCTCAGAACATATTCCAAATCGACAATCCGGCAGCCAGATAACTCAATTTCTACTTCAGGTTTTCAGTTATTCTCTTTTATTCCTGTGCCATCCAGTGAACTTTCATTTTCTTCATTGATTCCCCTAGCCTCTTCTATCAAGGTCGAGCAGGTTGGAGTTGGTTCGCTGGCCGTTACATTTTGGTATTCTTGGTATACTGTTCGGTTTGGGATGTTATTTCTCTGTAAAAATATAACACCTAATCAGTGATTTCTTGCGTTGCGAGCAAACGAGCAAATCTTGACCAGGTCTTGCCCAATAAAACGGTACCTACGGTACGGTGCTGGATACCCACCTTGTGTCGTTTATTCCTGCGTCAGAACCATCCAATAAAAGCTCATTTTCTTCATTTCTTCCCCATGCAAGCATCCCCCATCGATCTCGAGCAGGTCGGAGTTTGTACGTTGATCTTTATTATTGCACCTGAGCGCCGCTGATTGATTTTACCTCACTGCCAAAAGTAAGCTCAAATGTATAATTACACTAAACATTGGTCTCCACACTAGACTCACCGCAATTGCTTGTGTTGTTCGACAGATTTCGACCTCTTTTATACGTTTGGAGGGTCTTTTGAACCTGCTGGCTGGCAGTTTGGTTTCAAGTAAATGAACACAAAGTTATTAGTTCCATAGAAGAACTGGAAACACGACAACTCACGCACTCGGGCAAGGAACTAATTTCAGCCAAGAAACGGAAAGATATGTTTCTACAAGATGAGATTCTCACTTTAACGAAGCTTTATAGACACAGGAAAGACAAGCACAAATTGACAAATTAATCTGAAAAACTTTGACGGGAACTGAGTCGATCGCCTTGGCGTCATTCAAACGCATTTTGCATAGGATCAAAAAAATCACAGGACTGAGGTGGAATTTCATTTTCAATCCAGGTCATTTTAAATTTGGTAAGTCTAAATACCATGTTTCCAGTGTCTACGCATACCTTTTCTGTGTCCGAATGTGGAGATACCTCGGAAAAAGGCAAATTTTGCAACAAGCCTCTTTTAAATGCTCGAGCGATCCAGCGGATGGCTTTTGGCGGGTGATTTGACAGCTTTTAAAATAAAGTGATTTTTAATTATTGACTTATAAATTATTGAACGTATATCTCCACATAGCCCCAAGCAAGTGGTATGCGATCCATGCCTTGCGGAGGCTTGTCTGCATCTTGGTTTTTAAATGACCTGGATTGAAAATTTGGTCATTTTGACGTCATCTTTCACCTGTCAACCCCCCCTTAATAATCAGGTACTTTACACGTTCAGACTTCACTTAGGGCATGTTCCGTTTTAGTAATATTCGTACCGAAACTCCGGTTACCCGGTCCGAATTGATAATATTACTTTTATTATTCGTAAATCGGACCACGGTTATTTTAACCGGAGGGAACCGAAGCGACCGGCGTTTGAGCTTGGTTACTCCGGTTAAAAACATGGCGGATGACATTACTTGCCAATTTTGAAAGTTGGTTCTGAGTTTTGTCATGACACGAATCACGAAACAATCCCAGAAGACAACAAATAACTTAAATCTTCTCCATACCGTCCGTTTACATGATTTTCTGCGATATGGTTTTCCCTTGGAGCCAAGTACAGGCATACAGGAGGGTAGGTGGGTAGGTACCTGCAGAAGAAGAGGCAGCTACCTATATATTGGCGGCCCAGCAGCGTGTTCTGTATCCTGCAGCCAAAGTCAGACACACTTCACAAGCTTGCTCGGTCCAGGCCCTCGTTAAAAATGTCCATCTTGAACGCCAGCGCCAGGTATGTCTTGGACTTGAATTTCAATGTAACCCCATGTCGCAAAATGATACGGGTTTGAGCAACGTAAAGGTAGGTAGGTAGCGAGGTAGGTAGTAAGAGAGCTGGAAGCTTGTGATGTGTGATGTGATTTCAAAACAGCCTCTCTTCTGCTGTGCCCTTCACCATTTTTTGCTTTGTCTGCTTTACAAAAGCCTGGAAATTTCATAATCAAATTTCAACGTTTGACAACTTCACATTGACGGAAGATTGACCAGACCGTTCCGAAATAACCGTTGACCATAAGGTACCGCTTTTTCGGTTACCGGTTCGAAGAGTTGTAAAACGGAACATGCCCTTAATACCGTCCACCGAATTAAAGGTGCGTTCAGTCAGCTTATTTAGCCGCAAGTTTTAGTTTTAGTCGGAAGCGCTGCATCGCTTATTGGCTGTTCTGAGGAGGCTGGTTCATAAAAGCCAATGGGCGTCGCTGCGCTTGCGACTAAAATCAAAACTTGCGGCTAAATAAGCTGACTGAACGCACCTTAAATCGATACTGTTCGAAACCCACAAAGATGTAGGATGTGGACGATGCAGGGTGTTCACGATAAAATTCACCCCCCTCCAGTAGATTCCCCTCCAAGATATTTCGAAGAACTAAAAACTTTTTCTTCGCGATTTTTCCCAGGGACCTTAAATCGATCCTCTAAAAGTTTCTAATTGGTACCTACCGTATACAGGGTGTGATATGTAACTTTTTAATTTTAAATGCAACACCCTGTATTTTATCCCTTTATTTGATGAAGCCTTTTTTCGGATTACAAATATACCGTCCGTTTTTTATTTTAGGCCCCAGCCCGTAGCATCTTCATTATGGGTTTCAGACCCAATATATTATATATTTTTGAAATCACAAAAACAAGATCTTTCGACTGATGATATGTCAAATTATTTTTGACAGATGTCATTTTTTGACAAATGACAGAATAGTACTTGTGAACATCATTTTAAATCCCATAAAATTCTGAGGAGAACTGTGTTTTTATTTTTGGAAAAAGGTGTCTTTTACCGCTTCTAGGGGTCTTTCAATAGGAAAAAAGTGTTGAATTTCAGAAATACATAATAAGTAAGTAGGTAAAGCAGGTACCTATTTTTAATGTTAACTGATGATGATGATGATAATAATAAATAATTAATCACAATGAAACAAAAAATGTCCTAAAGAAGTTGCTCGAAATGACCGCCTCCTTGTTCCTTGAATTAAAGATTCGTGATGAAGATGTGAAAGATAAGGTGTTTATAGAGTTTCCCAAAAATTTGGACGATTTAAAAATCAGATCATCACCATTAGACTCTATGCCATTAGTGATTTTGAAAACACCTGTTACTTATTGAGTGGCTATTTCTGGAAATGTCATTTTTTCCTATTAAAAGACCCCTAGAAGCTGTAAAAGAAACCCTATTTCAAAAATAAAAACACAGTTCTCCGCAGAATTCAATGGGCTTTAAAATGATATATCACAAGTACTATTCAGTCATTTGGCAAAAAATGACACCTGTCAAAAATAATTTGACATATCATCACTCGAAATAGTCCGGTGGATTAGCGCCTAAACTATGCATTTTGTGATAAAGCAGAGGGCTTCTGGATTTACATTCTTGAGACTGAACTTGACAATTCCAGAAATGGCGCCAACGAGTTTGGTGTGGCAGGTGACCTCAGGAGCCATCCAGAGCTGTAAAAGATCCAAAATCTTCCATGTTTCTCGAAGACACCCAAATGCATCATACTTCGATGCGCTGATATCCTATGGGGAGGAATTGACAAAATATGTCGATGCTAATCACGTAAGGGGGCTGAGGAGAAGGCATTTTTGCGAGCATTTTTGTCTTTGAAGGCGATTTATGGTTTTCATCAATCCTGAATGAATATAAAGAAGTTTGGTATCATTTTCGACTAAAATCGACGTTCTGAGTTCGAATAAATTGTTCAAATTACGTTAGAAACATGTTTGAACAAGTTTGTCTGAAAAAACAGACTTTTTTGATATTCAACTTTAACCTCATGGTTTTCACTCCTCACCACAGGCATTCCATTTATTCTTGCATTATCAGTCACTTCCAACTTTTCTGCGACTGAAAAAGATGCATTAAATATGCTTTTCATCTTTATGAGCTCATAGAAGTGTCTGGTCGCGAGGGCGGCTTTGCATCAACACGGCACCTGATAAGTGACGCATGCTTCAATTTAAAAACGTGTTGCGTCATAAATAAAGGCTCTATTGTATGGTTTTCAACTTTGTCTTGCAAAGGAAGAATTGTTCCTTCTTGTAAAAGCAACAAACATGATATCGGAGCTGTATCGCATGCACAATATGACTTTTCGTGTGAAGGTGCGTCAATTACAGTGTTCAAAGTTGACATAAAATAACTTTCGGAACAAATCCTTCTAATCATCTTGTAAAAACAAAAGACATATTCAGTGTATGTTTTTCATCATTAAGAGACCTGAGACTAATACAATATATAACAGTTTCGATTCCAGATGTCTTCGAAAATTGATAAACCTGCAGTAAAAACTTTGATATTTTCCCTGATTTTTTCTGAATCGAAATACCGAGTAATGCGATCCAAGGATACATCGATACTGCATTTTGGGTTAGGGCAACGAATTTTTTCATGTGCGAACCTTATACGAATAGACATGATTTGACTATCGCAGCATTTGAAATTTTGTCAATAAGGAGGCGAATGCGGGGGCCCTTCAAACTTTGAAGATAAAAGAACTTTCACAAAACGACCATTGAGTATCGTCATGTCATTGTGTCATAAAGGAAGCTTATGAGTCTATTAGAAATGTTGGTAGAAACTGTCGCCGTGTTCGTTCCATTCTCCAAACTTGAAAAAAAAAACATTCTTTTGTTGAGGTTAAGAAACCTGTTTTTTTTTGACAAGGAAACGATAAATTCATGATGTTCTGTTGAGTAATCAACTGAATCACATTCCGTGAGTCTAATTCCCTGGTAGAAAAAAGCCCATGGGCACATTTTGGAACACATATGTGCACCATGGCATTGCTTACCATGGGAATGTGCCCAATGTACCCATGTGCACCATGAGGATGTGCTCAACGTTCCCATGTGCAGCATGAGGAGGTGCTCAAAATACAGGGGAGATCTGCCCAACGTGCTCATGTGCACCAACCATAGTCACATCCCCATGAATACATTGAGCACATCCCCATGGTGCACATGGATACGTTGAGCACATCTTCATGGTGCACATGAGGCATCATCACATCCACATCAAATAGCACCTCCAAGGTATTAGGTATATGTAATAGCCTACCTTGAGCCTGTGAACAATCTGTAACACCCTGTAACCTACAGGCTGTGAACAATCTGTAACACTCTGTAAATGAAAAGAGGCAAAAATTATAGATAGGTAACTAATATTTTGGGATCTTTATGAAAATTGACAATGGAAAGTTTTTTCTTAGATCATTGCAAAGAGAAAGGCCCCAAGAAAAGGGTTGTTATGTTGCGGAACACCCTGTATATTATGTAATAATTGATTGCTAATGAACAAGAACAGGAATCAAAATACAAATCTCGCGAAATGTGTGAAATGCTCACTGCTTCATCAAACTAAAAGAAAGATCAATTCTTCCTCAAGAACAGACCTCCATCATGCTTGATTTCTATACTAACTCCACAAGCAACACAAAAAGGACTGCTTCCAACAAGAAAGGCTGCAACACGATACAAATTAATAATTTGTGATCGTTTTCGAGCTTTTAAATAACGGCAACGAAATTTTTGTTCTTCCATACTTACGGATGGCTCCTGAGGTCGCCTGCCACACTAAACTCGTTGGCGCCAATTCTGGAATTGTCAAGTTGAATCTCAAGGACGTAAATCCAGAAGCCCTTTGCTTTATCACAAAATGCATAGTTTAGGCATTTTTTGGCGCTAATCCATCGGACTAAAAGCTCTTGTTTTTCTGATTTCAAAAATATATAATATATTGGGTGTGAAATCCATAACAAAGGTGCTACGGGCTGGGGCCTAAAATAAAAAACGAACGGTATATGACACTTATGATTCATTTTGACAAGTTTCAAATTCATTCAATTTTAGCGAAATTCTAAACATCAGAATGTCGAACAGTGAATGGTTACAAGCTTCGTTACCTGTTAATGTTGGAGGTCTTGGAATACGTTCTTCATCTGACATCGCTTTACCATGCTTTATTTCATCGTGTATATTTTGTACAGATCTTTTCAATATTTTATCTATACCATTTTATAATATCAGTCTTCATGGAGCAGAATCCGCTATAAATATATGGAAAAGAAGAACTAACTCAGCCAATTCGCTGTCATCGTCGAAACAACGTGAGTGGGATATTCCAATCATAGAAGTGGCCAAAAACCTTCTTTATGAAAACGCCACCGATATGAAGGATAAAGCACGTCTATTAGCTGTTTCCCACAAAGACTCCAGCCATTGGTTAAATGCTCTACCGTCATCAAACATAGGAACGTTGTTAAACAGACATATAATTAGAGTTTTGGCAAGCCTTAGGCTTGGCTGTAAATCAATCGAACCACATCTTTGCCGCTGCGGATCAAGAGTAGACAATTCTGGCACCCATGGTCTTTCCTGCAAATTCAGTAAAGGTCGTTTTACAAGACATAAAGAAGCCAATGACATTATAAAAAGGGCTTTAACGACTGCCGGTCTTCATCCAGTTTTGGAACCACCCGGGCTTCTGGCTCGGATTGATGGAAAACGACCAGATGGCATGACCTTAATCCCTTACGCCCATGGTAAATGCCTAGTCTGGGACTTCACAGCTGTCGATACAGTAGCACCATCACATCTAACAAGCAGTGCCTTCTGCCCAGGAGCTACCGCAGAAAAGGCCGAGACCAACAAAAAGACGAAGTACGCTGACCTATCGAACGATTACATCTTTGTTCCAATAGCAGTGGAGACTTTTGGCCCATATGGCCCTGGTGCACGTTCCTTCATTGATGACATATGTAAACGACTGGTAGACGCAACTGGTAATGTCAATGAAGGTTCGTGGTTCAAACAGCGGCTGTCAATCGCCATCCAGAGAGGAAACACCATAAGTGTGCTGGGTACTACTCAAGAACCAGACTATATATAAGTTGAAACGCATATTATTGTAATTTCGATATACCCAATAAATTTAGCTTCATACATTGGTTAAAAAAAAAAAAAAATTTGACAAGTAAGTCGTCGGAAAAATAATAAAACAGGTAGTCAAATAATTTTGTTTCGCGGCAAGATGGCTTTGGTTTCTACAGTTCACTTGAAAAAAAGTTATTTTCGCAGCATTTTGTCTGCAGAATTCAACTCTGCATGGATAAATGGTCTAATTCGTTCGTAATACAGGGTGTCGCGAAATTTTTAATTTTTAATTCATTTGACTATACCTATTTTATAATTTTTTGAAAGCTTCCTTGTCAAAATACTTGAATCAGATGTGTCAAGCAGATCAGAAGCGTCTACCTTAGCGGCTTCAGATCCCGCAGGTTTTTACAGGCTTCCGGAGTTTCTCAGGGTTCTGTGCTGGGTCCCTTGCTTTTTATCTTTTTTATAAACGATATAGTTATGAACATCAATGCAAGGTACTTGCTTTATGCAGACGACTAGAAGGTTTTTAGTGTGGTGTCTTCCCTCGCAGACTGCGGGCGCTTGCAGGCAGATCTCAATACAGTTGTTGCTTGGTGCAATGAGAATAGCTTGCCGATAAATGTGAGTAAGTGCAGCGTTATGTCCTACAGCAGAAAACATGCAAACGTCGTTTTCGACTACACTTTGGGGGGAGAAATATTGCAGAGACCTCGGACGGTGAAGGACCTTGGGGTAGTTTTTGACAGCGGTCTATCCTTCAAAGAGCACATCACTTATCTCTCGAGCTCGGCATACAAGAGCCTTGGTTTTGTACTGAGAAACTCAAAGGCATTTTCCAACGTTGAAACACCGAAAGCCTTGTATGTTTATTTTGTCCGGTCCAAACTTGAATACGCCTCTCCTGTCTGGAGTCCGATTTATGACTCCTTCGTCAATGATTTGGAGAGGGTTCAGAGAAGGTTTTTGAAAGCGGCTTATTTTATACTGGACAACCAATACCTTCCACGTGGTTTCCCTCAGGATATCATGTTGGACCGGTTCAACCTGTCATCTTTAAAGTCTCGAAGAGTGTTCCAGTCAATCCATTTTCTTTTTGGTCTATTTAGCAACGCGTTGGATTGCCCTGATTTTCTTGGTGCTGTGGGTCTCAGTGTTCCTCGGCTTTTCTCTAGATCACACAGTTTATTCCACCTTCCCACAGCTAGAGCCAACATAGTACAGGAAAAATAGTAAAAAAATCGGCAAAACCTCGGAATAAATATGGACGTCATGAAAATTTGATATTCTGTTTAGAATTGAGTGCTCTAACAACATATCTAAAATCGCCAAAAATCGCACCCGGGGGCTTTGAGTTATTGGAGGGGGGGTAAAAATTGCAGGTAAAAATGGAGGGGATGGAACCCGTCATTTTATTGGATGCAAATACATTATAGTTCGACGTATTATATCCCACTGATACTATTTTGGCACAAAAATTGTCCATCATTGTTGAAGGGGAGTAGTGGAGGGGCGAAGCTCTGCTAGGTGTTCCATTTTCTTTTCTGGCCATGTAGAACCGATCACGACAAGTTTGGTATCTTTTCCGACTAAATTCAATCTCCTGAACTCGTATCCGATGTACAAATTTGAATGAAAACAAGTTTGAAGAAGTTAACTTGAGAAAACTTGTTTTTTCTTCGACAATTTTGACGATTTTTTTTTTTACTGTTGGAGGTGTTCATTCTTGAAAATTTTCAGGGACCATTAAATTGAAGTGTATTATCCACGAAAATCATCCACTCGATGTATGATTTTGTTTCTCGAGTTTAAAAAATCGATTTGAACTTGAGCCGGCACGGCGCGTCGTCTACTACTGACCAGAACACTACAGCATGCACCTTTAAATGAAAACACCTCAAACTATCGAAGAAATAACAACTCATCTTTGAAAATTGGAGGATTTGTGCAGAACTGAATTCCCTATAACATGAACAAAATCGCCATGAATCGCAATGCATGATTTTGAGTTATTCGAGGAGGAGGATAACACTTTGACAGGATTCATAGTATTCATACTCTATGAACTGTTACCTCTCCACTTAAATAACTCAAAACCCTGCAGTGCGATTTATGGCGGTTTTGTTTATGTTATAGGAAATTCAATTCTCCACAGATTCTCCAATTTTCAAAGATGAGTTGTTATTTTTTTCAATAGTTTGAGGTGTTTTCATTTAAAGGTGCATGCTGTAGTGTTCTGGTCAGTAGTAGACGACGCGCCGCGCCGGCTCAAGTCCAAATCGATTTTTTAAACTCGAGAAACAAAATTATTTATCGAGTGGATGATTTTTGTGGTGAAGATACTTCAATTCAATGGTCCCTGGAAATTTCCTAAAAATGAACGCCTCCAATAGTAAAACAAAAATTCGTCAAAATTGTCAAAGAAAAAACAAGTTTTCTCAAGTTAACTTGTTCGAACTTGTTTTCATCCGAATTTACACATCGAATATGAGCTCAGGAGATTGAATTTAGTCGGAAAAGATACCAAACTTGTCGTGATCGGTTCTACATGGCCAGAAAAGAAAATGGAGCACCTAGCAGAGCTTCGCCCCTCCACTACTCCCCTTCAACAATGATGGACAATTTTTGTGCCAAAATAGTATCAGTGGGATATAATACGTCGAACTATAATGTATTTGCATCCAATAAAATGACGGGTTCCATCCCCTCCATTTTTACCTGCAATTTTTACCCCCCCTCCAATAACTCCAAACCCCCGAGTGCGATTTTTGGCGATTTTGGATATGTTGTAGAGCACTCAATTCTGAACGAAATATCAAATTTTCAGGACGTCCATATTTTTTCCGAGGTTGAAATCTATCTTTCTTGTACTAAACATCCTAGTGGCATCTCCTCTCTATCAGATGATTTTCAATTACTCTGCTTATGAGAGCGAGGTTGGTCTCTTCAACTGTTCTCTGTCCGACATAAAGGTGAAGGTTTTTACCAAAGTATGTACCCCCCCCCTCGGATTTGTCTCTGGTATCCTTCACCCTTTAACTGGGCTCTTCTGCCTGTTGGGTGCAGTACAGTAATAATAATAATAATGTGTCAATTTGAATGAAATCAAGTTCGAACAAGTCAACTTGAAAACTAAAAATTAAACGAATTGTTTTTTTACTGTTGAAGGTGTTTATCTTTGAAAATAAGTACATACCTATTTCAAAATATTTCAGGGGCCATTAGGTTGAAGTGTATTCTTTACGAAAATCATATCCACTCGATGTATAATTTTGTTTTTCGAGATTAAAAAATGGATTCGATCCTGAGCCGGCCCGGCGCGGCGACAACTGATGACCAGAACACTACACATCTTTGGAAGTTTGATGATCTGGCAGAATTGTTCCCTATAACATAAACAAAATCTCCATTAATCGCACTGCAGGGTTTTGAGTTATTTGATGGCGAGGGGTAACAGTTCCCACTCAAAATATACCTACCTATGTAGACTATGAATTCTGCCGAAATAATATTACCCTCCTCAAATAACTCAAAACCCTGCAGTGCGATTCATGGCGATCTGTTTTATGCTATAAAGAAGTTAATTCTGCACAGATCCTCGAACTTTCAAAACCTGTTAATTGTATCTCTGCTTTCTCGTGGAGAAAATCGACGTAGATACTAATAAAGAAGCTCTATTGAAAACACATTTCAAGTGTAATGCTTCATACTTGTAATTATTTTTTCCATTACCTCATTCCTTCATTTTAGTAACCACCCTATTCCATCCACTCCAGAAAATTACATCCCTCGCCCCCTCGGCCTAGAGTCCTCGGGTCAATTTTCGCGTGAATTGCACATGAATATCTAATTATCTATCTATAAAACTACTTGAAGCATAATATAAGTAGCCACCTAGGTAGGTAGATACCTAGGTACATATTCAAGCACATTGTGTTTTTTTTCCAGATTCGTCTTTATCATGGCAAGTGTCAGCAATAACGCCGATATACTAAGCAAACTGGTGTGCTCCAAATGCGGCCAGCACTTGTCATTCTATCCAATCTATTTGGGGCGGAACCAAGACAAGATCTGCGGCAGATGCCACCTGCCCGAAGAAGACTGGTCGCACGTCCGCAACGAGATTTACGAAGAAGTGGCACGAAACCTCAGCTTTCCATGTCGCTACAAGACAAAAGGATGCCTTGAAACCCATGTCCCGGCTGACATTCCGGACCATGAGAATATATGCCAGTACCGGAGCATCAATTGCATCACAAAGCAATTCACCGAATGCCCATGGGAAGGGTCGTTTGCAGATTTACTCCAGCACTGCCACACGGACCATTCCACTTTGATTGGAGAAGTTTCGTCAATGGAATTCAAAGATTCGTTTGAGCGACACCACATACTCAAGTTCAACGACGACTTTTTCCTGATCACACTGGATTACAACGTGCACACAAACGTTTTGGCTGCAACATGCACTTTCTTGGGCATCAAACCGGAAATCGCCTCAAAGCATTCTTGCAAAATAGTTGTCACCAACAGTTTTGTTTCCACGAGCATGTCTCTGGTAATCGGTACCGTTTTTGAAGAGCAGTCCTCGCAAATAACGCTGGATCACGTCAAGACCGGGACCGACGCTGCGGTCGGGACAATTGAAATTGTCGAAAGCATTGAAGGAAAACAAGCAAACAAAGAGTTGCTGATCGAGCTAAAATGTCCAGTCTGTTTCGATTACATGACGGGGCCGATTTATCAGTGCACCGTGGGTCACAGTTTGTGTGATAGCTGTCAGCCCAGCGTTCAAAACTGTCCTACTTGCAGATCGAGCATATACAATTCCAGAAACTACACCCTCGAAAAAGTGGCAAATCTGCTCTATTTCCCATGCAAGAACTCCGAAACGGCAGGATGCAATTACATTTCGGAACCGACACTTGTGAGAACACACGAGGAGTTGTGTCGCTTCGGAACTCATCGTTGTCCTTTGGAATGTTCTTGGAACGATTCTTGGAAACGTCTGCTGCTCCACTTGGAAAATCAGCACTCTGGTTCGTTATTGGAGACAAACTCGAAATGCGTCAAGATCGACGACAGTTACTTCAGCTCAGAGCGCGTGGAGCGTGATATTTTGATTATCTCACAAAATGTTCTTTTTTTGGTCAAGTTCTTTTGCGACAAGAAATATTTTTTGTGGGAAATTCAATTGCTGGGTCCCGCCGAAGAAGTCGAAAATTACAATTTTGAAGTCCAAGTGAGAAGCGATCAGTCGGATAAGGTTCTCAGCTTGATGAGAACTTCTTGCAACTCTTTCGAATACGGCGACGTAAAGCCCGAAAGGCAATTTGCCAGCTTGCCCGTCAGTTCTGTAACGCCATATATTTCTGATGCTTTCACGTATAGAATTAATTTGATAAGCTAGTGCTGCTTTTGTTGTCGATGCCTCTTCATATAATATTTTTAGGCCAACATTTATTCTCCTTTTTCCAATAATTACGGTATATGTATAATTACCTAAGTTACCTCGTTCAAGTACTTATAACCTGCCTTCAATAGCTGCCTACCAGTATTTTTATTTTTTTGTTACTTACCTATCTACTACCTTTTATTTTGATTTTTTATTATTATTTTCAATTTATTGCCATATCTATTATACCTCACTTATCGTTCCAATAAAGTTTTTCAGGAATTTTCAAGTTTTGCATAATAGGTATAGGCGTTGAAGTATAGGTAACTATACGACTTTATCAATCCTGCCTTACACAAAATCGATGTTGATAATGGAAAACGTAACATTTTGAAAAGCACCATAATCTTTATAGATCGTATTTCTCAGTATTATACAGAGGTGTCTCAGTCCCAGCTAAAACAACCCAGCGCGATTTTTTCGGAAAATATCATGGCGACAAAAAAAAATCAATTGAGAGGAATCCTCTGACCTTTTAGCTTTCTTTTGAGGAGGCGCCGATGCTTGTAGGTGCTCTAGTTTCAAAGAAAACGCAATTTGATTCGGGCGAGTCACAAGAATCCGAAAATTCATGACCGACAAAACAAAATACTTGAGATAAAAAAAAATCCTCTTTCTCTGGGCTTTTCATTACTGTCGATGATGTCTGTACCTGGTCGAGTTAAGCTGGATTCCCAGATGCGAATAATCGGACAGAAAATGCGAAATTTTACGTCAAAGTCGTCATATTGGCCAATCAGAGCCCTCCAATTCATAATTTGACATACAAAATCGCATTTTCTGTCCGAATATTCGCAACTGGGAACCAAGCTTTAGCCGGATATTCTGTCCGAACACAATAATCGGAATTCATGACGTCACCGATCACACACTTGTTGATTTTAATATCAGCCAGTAGGTATTCATTGCTATGGTGAGTCCAGGTATGGTAAAGTGAAAAACTCCTATAATAGGTTCACTTGTACTGTGACTCTAGTTGGCTGGGCAAATTTTCTACTTGAAGGGGGACTGTGGGTAAAATTTTGTGTCAATTTTAAATTTTGAATAGCTGCGAGATGGCTTAGTTGATTTTTAGTCAAAATCGCATCGAAAAATTCCAAGCCGTTACGAAGTTATCGTAAATTTTGTGGGCTGATTATGACGTCATACTGCGCACCGGAAAGGACAGGTCGGCAGGCCAACGCACCACGCCAACAATAGGCTACTTCGTTTGGGCAGGTGCGCATGCTTTAAGGCTCTAAATTTTGAAAACATTCGTACACCTGTCAGTTGAATGGCAACGCTGCATGCTCTGTCTAGCCGCCCGACCAACTACTTGTTCCTGGCTGTCACTTTCACACATACCCTAAATGCATCTCTTCGTAGCTTCTTTGAACTTCCTTCTCGGTATAGCCATTTCCAACAAGTTGTGTTCTTTCGTCAAAACATGAGCAAATAAATTGTAGGTCAGGTAGAAACGAGAAGTGTGATCATAATTGTCACAAGACTCACAAGTGACAGTTGGCGCCGATGTCTTGTTGTTTTGAGCGCTGTTGCCATTTTCGTTGTTCGTGAACTGCCACAAATATCATTGAACTTAATTTCAATGAAACATCTCCTTTAAATATAAAAAATGGTATCTAACATTTAACCAAATTATTTGCGGAATTTTAGGTGCACTACAATAGTTTTTAGTGTTACTTAATTTTCAATATCAGTGTACGAAACTATGAAATTCGCGCCACACATGCGCACTCAAAAAAACCGAAACAAAGAGGGACCTATTACTAGACCTTTATAAAATGAAACATGTTCACCAAACGGTTGACTTTAATTTCAAAGTACGGTGAACCAAATTTCAGTAGACATTTTTAAAAACATAATCAAAGTGCGACTTCGCGATTTCGCCATGTTGCCGCCTTATTTTATTGACAGATAGAGTCGCACTTTATTTATGTTTTTAAAAATGCCTACTGAAATTTGGTTCACCGTACTTTGAAATCAAAGTCAAATGACCTGCGTCTACCGTTAGGTGAACTTGTTTCATTTTATGAAGGTCTGGTAATTGTTGGCGTGGTGCCTTGGCCTGCCGACCTGTCCTATCCAGTGCGCAGTATGACGTCATAATCAGCCCACAAAATTTACGATAACTTCGTAACAGCTTGGAATTTTTCGATGCGATTTTGACTAAAAATCAACTAAAGCCATCTCGCAGATATATAAAATTTAAAATTGACACACAATTTTACCCACTGTCCCCCTTTAAGCAGTGTAGGCTTGCCGCCTTTTTACTTGGTGTGAAACTGACTTCTCTAGAAGTGAAGTTATATTTCTTACCAAATTGATATTAAAATATTGGAAAACTGACCTTGTCATACGTGGAAATGAAACTAGAGGGGCGCAGAGCTGTATTACCGTCAATTAAACACCAGAACCTTACGGGGCCGCCTTCAATTTAGGTCATCTTGACGGCGGCCATTCAAGGCCGACAAAAACTCGTTCCGCCAAGGAGCCAAGGTTCAAAACGAAAGCAAATTGAAAACTGAAGGTACTCACATGAATTTCGGTCCAATACGCAACTTTGAGCGGCTGGGTTTTTTGAAATTCGGTTGATTAAACTTTTTACACGTAAATCTTGCTGCAACAGCAGGCCTGCTGGAGTGTTCCTTGTCTTGCCAATAGTTCTTCATGATTCGGCGTATTTTTTCGACTGCAAAAGGTGAAAAAATTGATGATTTCATGGGACCCCTTTTTTCGGAAGAAGGCCCAGTGTACACGGTAGTCAAGAGGATCAATGACGTCGTGTACAGAATCCAGCGAGCCCCGAGAGCCAAGATGAAAGTTGTCCACCTTGATCGCCTTGCACGTTACTCCGGGAGTAACGATGAGCCTATTCGGGACGAACAGGTTTAAGAGGGGGGCAGTGTTACGAGCGGCGATCCCGTACATATTGGTAAACACTTGATCTTTCTGGATTCTTCCATCCATTAGACCGCAGTGTAGAAGTGTGGAGCGATCTGGTGCGTTCCAGAGCGTTCGCGTACGTGAAACTGAATGGAAACTCCAATGCCTGATCAAGGCACATCTGTCCATTTTGGCGGAGGCGCCGTTCCAGAACCCGGCAGAATTATACGGGTAATGTGTGCGATTATTCAGGAATGGTCTAGAAACCGCATATGCCGGGCCACTATGGAATTTGCTGGAAGTAGACAGAAAGTTCGGGAACACTATTCGGAGGCCTTATATAAGGCATCAGCCGGCAGCTCAGGGCAGTATTGAATTGTAAGAGACAGCGAGCGATAATCACAGCGATATTCCAAGTAGATAATTGTTGGCGTGTATTGATTGTGTAGTAAGTACGCAGAAATAAACAGTGTGTGTTTTAAATCGATCGTCTCAATTATATTCGAACCCGTACGTGAGATATCGTAACAATATATTCTCTGGATGGTTTTGCCCTATTTGCAAAATAAAGCGAATGGCATGGTTAGAAAAAAAAAAGATTTTTGGGGATTCTTTGGGACATCAAGCATCGATTCAAAAGGTCGAGGAAAAGTACCTACCTATCATTTTGAAGTTAGCGGAAATGTTTACACCGCTTTGACAGAAATGTGATACCGAATATTGGATTGGCTTTCTACTTCTAGACAGGTAAAATACATTGAAATCCGCCTATTGCTGTCCACGTTACAGCCCCTGAACTGACACTATGCAAATTGTTATAGTGGGGGCACAGACTGTGGGGGGGTTAGCGGAATGGTCTGTGAATTTTGTGATCAAAGCATGAAATTTGGCATACTTGTTCAGAGGACCCTCCTTTGCAATTCCAGATGTGGCGCCACGCGAGATTTTCTGCCAGAGACACTGTATTGCGGTTAATATACCTGCTAGGGGTGAATTCTGCAAAAATGGTTCCTGGCCGGTCTCTGGTACCGCAGTCGGTATTTTTTAGTTCTGTTGAGTTGAAACTACATGTAGAAATGAGTGAGGAGTACATTTTCACAAGCAAAGTTCCAAATGCTGCCTTTATACGTTGTTTTAATACATTTTAAGGCCAACTTTGTTTCAGTACAGGAAACATGGTAAAAAAATTGCCAAAACCTCGGCAAAGATATGAACGTCCTGAAAATTTTATATTCTGTTCGGAATTGGGTGCCCTACTACATATCTGAAATTGCCAAAAATCGCACCCCTAGTCTTCGAGTTATTGGAGGGGGGGTAAAAAATTGCAACTCAAAATGAAAGGTATAGAACCCGATGGAGCCCGTCAATCCAATGGATGCAAATACGTCGTAGTTCGACGCATCACAACCAGTTGATACAATTTTGGCACAAAAAGTGTAGATCATTGTTAAAGGGGGGTCGTGGGGAAGGGCGAAACTCGGCTGTGGCTCAGGTGGCTCTTCTTCTTCCTGGGCCATGAAGAATCGATCACGACAAGATTGATATCTTTTCCGACTAAATTCAATGTCCTGAACTTGAATCCGATGTGTAAATTTGGATAAAAACAAGTTCGAACAAGTTAACTTGAGAAAACCTGTTTTTTCTTTTACAATTTTCACAAAACATTTTTTTACTGTAAGAGGTATTCATCTTTGAAAATATCTCAGAGGCCATTAGACTAAACTGTATTCTTCACGAAAATCATCCATTCGATCTGTAACTTTGTATTTCGAGGTAGGAAAAATCGATTTAAACTTTAGTCGACACTGCCCGGCGTCTACTAATGACCAGAACACTACAGCATGCACCTTCAAGTAATAACTCAATACCCTGCATTGCGATTTATGACGATTTTGTTTATGTTATAGGTAATTCAGTTCTGCACAGATCCTCGAACTTTCAAAGATGAGTTATAATTTTTCAGATAGTTTGGGCTATTTTCATTCAAAGATAGGTACATGGTGTAGTGTTCTGGTCAGTAGTAGACGACGGGCTGTGCCGACTAAAGTTCAAATCGATTTTTTTCTATCTCGAAAAACAAAGCTACAGATCGAATGGATGATTTTCGTGAAGAATACAGTTCAATCTAATGGCCTCTGGAATATTTTCAAAGATGAATGCCTCTAACAGTAAAAAAAAGTTTTGTGAAAATTGTCAAAGAAAAAACAGGTTTTCTCAAGTTAACTTGTTCGAACTTGTTTTTATTTAGATTTACACATCGGATTCAAGTTCAGGACATTGAATTTAGTCGGAAAAGATACCAATCTTGTCGTGATCGATTCTTCATGGCCCAGGAAGAAAAAGAACCACCCAGCCGAGTTTCGCCCTCCCCCGCGACCCCCCTTCAACAATGATGGACACTTTTTGTGCCAAAATTGTATCAACAGGATGTGATGCGTCGAACTATGACGTATTTGCATCCATTGGATTGACGGGTTCCATCGGGTTTTATACCTTTAATTTTGAGTTGCAATTTTTTACCCCCCCTCCAATAACTTGAAGCCTCGGGGTGCAATTTTTGGCAATTTTAGATATGTAGTAGGGCACTTAATTCTGAACAGAATATCGAATTTTCAGGACGTTCATATTTTTGCCGAGGTTTTGGCAATTTTTTTACCATGTTTCCTGTACTAAAACAAAGTTGGCCTTAAAATGTATTAAAACAACGTATAAAGGCAGCATTTGGAACTTTGCTTGTGAAAATGCACTCCTCACTCATTTCTACAGGTAGTTTTAGCTAAACAGAACTAAAAAATACCGACTGCGGTACCAGCAGAGACCGGCCAAGAACCATTTTTGCAGAATTTGCCACTAGCAGGTATATTAACCGCAATACAGTGCCTCTGGTGTGAAATCTTGCGTGGCGCCTTATCTGGAATTGCAAAGGAGGATCTTCTGAACACGTATGCCAAATTTCATGCTTTGATCACAAAATGCACAGATCATTCCATTTTTGGCCGTTAACCCCGCCACTATTACGTAAAATCCGGAAATAAATTTTGAGCAATTTTCACTGCGTTTCTGCAGCCGCTGTATCTCAGAGACTATTGACCACAAAATGATGAAGTTATTACTGATCTCTCGGGAATTTAACAGACTACATTCGCTTCGCTGGTAGTTGTGTTCGAAAGGTAATAGTTTACAAGTTATTCAGCAAAAATTGAAAATTTCCAAGGATGGCGCTCTTTTATTGGTCCCTCGATTGGCCCTAAAGTGGCCCATACACACGCATGCAAGTGCTAAGACTTACCTGCACAGGTCTAGGCTCGCATGCAAGTATCAGTGTGTATGTGTCAAAACTGACGGCGCGTTCAGTTCTAGGCACGGCTCGAAGCGAATCTGTCAACGACTGATTTTTAGAGCAAGTGCGAAGGTGAGTGTGTGTGTGTATGTTCAGATTTCCCTTCGTGCCAAGCCCAGCTGGACATATTCTGCATATTTTTGTATCACTCAGCGGCAGGATCCTCAAAAATGGCAAGATGGTCCAGAAAGCAAGAAGCCGTCCTGAGGGAGTTGATTGAATTATGTAAATAAAATTATTTTTTGTTCATTTTGACAGCTTTTTAACCTCGTTTTTGACTGAACTGACAAATCTTGACGCACTTGTCTGAATTTCGGCCTGAATAGTGTGTGGTCAAAAACACGTTTCGAACTTGCGCGCGGACTTACCTGAACGTGCTTGCTCGCGTGCTTGCATGCGTAGTGTATGGGCACCTTAAGCCAGCCTACTTAGAATTTCCGGGAATTTCGGTACCTACGTTATTCTACGTTAAATTCTGCATCGATCCACCAGATTTCATCAACTTCCGAATTTATTTCCGGTTTGACTCGATTTTTGCTTAATTTGACTGGACTATAAAGGTGCGTTCAGTCAGCTTATTTAGCCGCAATTTTAATTTTAGCCGTAAGCGCTGCATCACTTATTGGCTGTTCCGAGGAGGCTGGTTGCATAAGAGCCAATGGGCGTCGCAGCGCTTGCGACTAAAATTAAAACTTGCGGCTAAATAAGCTGACTGAACGCACTTAAGCCTGAACCCTACACTCCCAAGAAAGAAGAATGTGATCCGATTTTATTGAAACTTGGAACACACTCATGTTTGGTTCAAGTCGAGGTTCAAGTAATTGGAATTTCAAGGTCAAATTTCACTTTCGAGCCGCTATATTGAACTTTTTTACATGAATGATTCGATTTGAATGAAACTTGAAACACACTAGAATCGAATCATTTACATAAAAGTTCAATGTGGCGGCTTGAAAGTGACCGAAAAAGACATTCGACCTTGAAATTTCAATTATTTAAACCAGAAATGAGTGTGATCCAAGTTTCAATGAAATCAGATCACTTTCTTGGAAGTTCAACATTGCGGCACAAAATGATCAATACGCGATATTAGTGGTGACGTCAGAGTCGCCATTTTTAAATGCCGGATGCAACAATGGTCTGAGAACAAAGCACGGATGAACAAAGGAAATTTCAGAAATCGTTTTTTTGTAGCATTATTACCTCACATATTTAACTATATTGGGGTCAGTGCCGGATTAACGCCTAAGCCAACAAGGCCCGGGCGTAGGGCGGCAAAATTTTTGGGGCGGCAAAATCGAGCCAATATAAAAACTTCATTGTGACATGGACCAATTCACCATGTATTGTTGGTTTAGCATTTTCTTTTGTTTTCTATTTCACTGAGATTCAGTTTCTCATCTTTGAATAAGTTTGATCTTTGTGATACATTTGTGCAATTATTTAGATAATAAAAGTTTTCGTTGAAAAAACGAGCTCGTTGTGACCGGTAAACATGCGTTGGTAAGACTTATTACTAACCTTACTATGGAGGAAGGGGGGGGGGGCGGCAAACTCGAGGTAGGCCTAGGGGCGGCAAATACGTTAATCCGGCACTGATTGAGGTACAAAGTGACAAACTAACAGAACCTAGAGGATTGGATTTTGGAGCAAATTCCAATTTTTTTTATCTTGCTCCAAAAGATTTTATCAGCAAAAGTAGTTCGAAAGTGACAGCGATGACATAACCTCGAAGCGCAAACAACTGCACCTGCACCAGACAACAACAACAAGAAACAGTCATCCAGTCAACCACACGGCAAAGTGCAGAGCTGCGGACGTGTTGGAGAAGCTTTTTGTGATTTTTATTTGATCACTCGGTTGATCATTTTGTAGTGAAATTGGTAGGTAAGTAATATGTGTTGGGTAGGGTCAGAGATGTGGGTTAAAAAAACGTGTTTGTTTTTTTTGTTTCTTATTACGTTTTTTTTGTATTAAAACAAAGCCCCTCGTTTTTTTTGTTTTAATTGTTTTTTTTTCCTTTTGTTTTGTGTAATATTCCAACAATTTCCAGCTTCCTCCTCTAACAACAACATTTCCATGCCACGATTGCAACGCTCGAAGCTTGAGGCATGTAAGTTATGTTACAAACAGCACAAACAAAAACAGCCGAGCTGTCAATTATGCCATGCATATGTCAGTTATGTCATGTGAGTGATATGTCATTCGCGGTTCAAGTGCAAAGTTGCGATTTATTACTATCTGTTTTATGCTAGGTATGCTATAAATACATGAAATAATATCAGAAAAATAGTTCAATACGATTTGGGTACTTAGATCACCATTTAATGAGAAAAAAACAAAAAAAACATTAAAAACAAAAAAAACCGGTTTTTATTTCTTTAAAAACGCCAATTAAAAAAAACCGTTTTTTAACATCTCTGGGTAGGGTACGAAGCGGCTGAAGGGACATATTATTTATTATAATAAAATTTGGAACAATGGTACGAGTTACCATCACGTAGTAAACTCCCTCTCCACTTTACTTCGTGATAGTAAGTCGTACTAAAGTTTATTACGTGATAGTATATAACTTATTGTACTAAAGTTCACTAGTTACGTAATAGTAACTTATTGTACTAAAGTTTACTACGTGATAGTAAACTCGTACTAAAGTCCCCTCCCGATTCAATTTCGTGTTACTATCTCGTAGTAAACTCCCTCTCCACTTTACTACGTGATAGTAACTCGTACTAAAGTCTCCCTCCCCTCCCCACTTAACTTTGTGATACTATCACGTAGTTAATCCAAATTTTATCATAATAAATAATATGTCCCTTCAGCCGCTTCGTAGTATCAGATAGTAAACACTACAATGAGCGGCGAACATGTAAATTTTTCTCATGCCCAAAAGACGAAAATGAAAGGAAACAAATATCGAAGAATCTTTTGACATACCGTCCGTTTTTTATTTTAGGCCCCAGCCCGTAGCGTCTTTATTATGGGTTTCACACCCAATATGTTATATATTTTTGAAATCACAAAAACAAGATCTTTCGACTGATGATATGTCAAATTATTTTTGACAGATGTCATTTTTTGACAAATGACAGAATATTACTTGTGATACATCATTTCAAGGCCCATAAAATTCTGAGGAGAACCGTGTTTTTATTTTTGTGATAGGGTGTCTTTTACAGCTTCTAGGGGTCTTTCAATAGGAAAAAAATGTTGAATTTCAAAAATACATTATAAGTAAAAAGGTAAAGCAGGTACCTATTTTTAATGTAAACTAATGATGATAATGAATAATTGATCACAATGAAACAAAAAATGTCCTTAAGAAGTTGCTCGAATGACCGCCTCCTTGTTCCTTGAATGAAAGATTCGACGATCAGTGAATTGGAACTACCACCGGTCCAACGCGATGACATCCGAGCTTGCCAGAAATGACCCCCCTCTAGTTTTTATGAGCCTACCCGAAAGATAAGGTGTTTATAAAGTTTCCCAATAATTTGGACAATTTAAAAATCAGATCATCACCATTAGTTCATTTTAAAAATACCTATTACTTATTGAGTGGCTATTTCTGAAATTGACATTTTTTCCCATTGAAAGACCCCTAGAAGCTGTAAAAGACATCCTATTCTAGAAATGAAAACACAGTTCTCCTAAGAATTTTAAGGGCTTTAAAATGGTGTGTCACAAGTACTATTCTGTCAATTGTCAAAAAATGACATCTGTCAAAAATAATTTGACATATCATCAGTCGAAAGATCTTGTTTTCCTGATTTCAAAAATATATAATATATCGGGTGTGAAATTCATAATAAAGATGCTACGGGCTGGGGCCTAAAATAAAAAACGGACGGTATACCTATATAGGTATGCTGGTAAATTCCAACTTGACAATAATTTGCCTTGAACTGCTGTTGTGATTAGGTACGAAAATACGAAATGTACGTCTGGTGAATTATTTCTTGTTCTAATGAAGTACCTAAGATACCTAGGTACATCACTAATCGCATAGTAGGTACTGTTGCCGTTAAAGGCGAAATGTGGAACACGGACCCGGTGCATGTTTATGCATTTGCCATTTCTTCACAAAGCCCTGATAAGAATAAGCGCAAAACCACGCTTCCGCTCTACAAGTCGTTCATGCATTGAAGTTTGAGGTTACGTCGCGCTGTCACATTCAAACTTCTTTTGCTAATACCATGCGATCAACAAAATTCGGAATTGGGGTAGACTGTGACCTGGTCAAATTTCAGGATTTCAAGCTGCTTTCGGCCCGGGTCACGATATGCCCGGGCACAGCCTACCCAAATTCCGAATTTTGTTGATCGCATAGTATAATGTTTAAGAAAAAAGATAAAAAATCGAAATATGCTCCAAAATGACCTCTAGGTTCTGTAGTTTGTCACTTCGTACCCCAATATAGTTAAATATGCAAGGTAGGTAATGCTACCAAAAAATAATTTCTGAAATTTTCTTTGCTCTCAGACTATTGTTGGATCCGGCATTAATTCATTTAAAAATGGCGATGCTGACGTCACACTAATATCGCATATATCTATGGCAATTCACCTTCGATTCTCAAAATTCAAAACCTTTACTGGAGCTGAAGCACCAGTCTTCATTAGGAAATCGCGCTTGTACTGAACTTTAGACAATTGTACACTGTTCCATTGATCACCCTGTAGAAACTTCATAAAACATTCTTCGTATTCGACGTGATCAAGGCATAAAAACGAAGAATTGGGCTATCGAACACTGAAAACCGATATGAAATCGCTGACGGCAATCAAAAGTTATGATGATTTTAGAAATCGTCTGAATTTGCTCATCCGGTCCCCTAGATTCTTTTGATGTGTGTAGATTGTGTCAGTGCTTTAATTGTTGGTAGGTTGGTGACGCCAACACACCGAATTGCTGTTGGCGTTCTGATTGTCAACTGGTCTTTCTCCTCTAACGCCCTCTGCCTCTAACCTCTCCTTTTATGCCAAGTTGACATGGCGCCGACGTAAGTACCAAAAATTTTCCATTTTCTGCAATCATCTTCCAATCCTCTGGATTTTTTAAATAATTTTTGAATTATTTGTGAAATATTCAGTCATTTGCTCAATTGTCTATGAATATTTCACTTGAAATTTGTAGAATTTCGATAAAATAACCTGTACAAGATTTTCGGACATTGACATTGCTCAACATGTTTTCGGCTAAATGTTTTTTTAGGCATTATTGCTTTTATCAATTTCTAGCGCCGATAAAGCCAAGGCTAAAACAGTCAAGGGGCTGCCAGCAGTTCCCGAGTCGGTGTTGAAACACCGCAAACGGCGTGATGAGTCCAGGAAAGTGGCCCTCGAAAGGGCCATCAAGAAGAAGACTACCCACGTGAAGAAGCGCAAGGAGATATTCACTCGGGCGGAAAAGTACCTCAAGGAGTACCGTCTGAAGGAAAGGGATGAGATAAGGTTGATTCGTCAAGCCAAGACGAAGGGCAACTTCTACGTGCCTGCCGAAGCCAAGTTGGCTTTCGTAATCCGTATCAGAGGGTAAGCTGCTTTTTAGTTTCCTGCCCAGTTTTTCAAATTATTGCAAGGACAGTTTCTATATGGGCTTGTGTTCTATTTAACATTCCACATTCCATGCTGTCCAAGATCAATTTTGTTGATGTTCTGAGATGAACTGCATCGAGTTCAGCTCATGTAATAGACAAATACAATTATCACATTCAATACATACCTTGTATGTATTGAATTTCAAGGTGGCCCATTGAAAATGAAACAGACAGATTTTCGAGCATCCGCCCTCATTTTTTTTTTTAAATAAGCCCGGACAGGTCAACTTTGTTTTCAAGGGGGACGTTCAACTGCTATTAATTTAACCATGTAGTTTCACCCCCGTAGTCAGGATGGTAGGCCTTTCGAAAATTTTAAATGACAATTGGGGTTGAGTTTTAACATAATTTCAAACCAGTTCAATTGTCTTTGAAGCGGTGATAATTTTTTTTTCAATTTGATGCAAATTTCTCATGATAATGATAATTTCAGTGTTTTTGGAGGGTTACAGCACCTTCTAGGAAGCTGGTTCGTAGTACCAATCTCGTGAGACGGCTTATGTCCGTCTAGTAAATATACTACAGTATACAAACAAGTGAGGTCAAGTGCCTGAAAAATGAAAATTTGTCTGTTTTGTTGGACCATCCAGTATGTGTGCATTTATAGCTGTTAACGCCCTTGTTACTAAATGAGGTCCATTACACTTCGTGCTTATGTCCAGTGCCCACATACAAATCACTTGAGGTTAAGGTTGTAATTTTCTAAACTACAAATCAGTGAAAACTTTGTACCTACTCTGACCAAAACCAATGAATGGAAAGTAATGAAAGCAGTCATAGATTTCTGAAATACCATTAGGAAGAGTATGATGCTTGTGAAATTTTGGATTTCTCAAGATTTTACAAAATAATGATGAAATTTTTGCCTTATGTGAAAGGTTGTGTACCTTTAAAACAACTTTCACTCACTAGCCAGCCACATCGCAAGGGTCTTACATATTTCTTGATGCATGAATAAGTCCACCTGGTACACAAAGCGTACGTTTCTGTCTCTTACTCCACCATTTTATGTACAGGGTGGCCCAATGAAAACCTCGCAAAAAAATGTCATCCATCTGTAGCGGAAATGTGCGAAAAATGCGTTTCAAAAGTGGCCAGGGCTGTCGTGAATCATTGTGCCGAATTTCGCGATTTCAACAAACTTGCAAACTGCAGGTGCTTTCATTTTCTATAGTTCAGTTCAGACACGGAAAACAAAATCTCCCAGGTCACTCGGATCACTTGGCTGGGAGACCTATGAAAAAAAAACCGTCAAACTACCTCTAATGGTGTGTTGAATGAGATCCAAAAAGAAAATGTGCGGATTATACTGTGATTGACAAAAATACACCAATGGAACCTGGGAGCAAAATGAGGTGTTGGACGGGTAGAAGCTAAAAACCACTCGCAGTACTGAACTTGCCTTCCAAACAACAGAGCAAGCAGTTCACCGCGGAAAAGCGTGCAAGAAGATAAATGTGTACACAAATGAAAGACACGCAGTCTGTCATTTTCCATAGCGGTTTCTCGCTCTACCTCTCTTCAACTCTGACAAGATGTCTCGTGTGAAACAGGTCTATGGTGAGCTAGCTTTGTCCTCGCAAATGCCAGGTTGGCCTTTGAAAAAAAGTAGCAGGACCAAAATAATGCAATTAGTAAACAAAAACAATGCGATGTAATGGCGAATTCTGTATCTAGATCGAGAAGCAATCGTGATTAGGAGCCAATGTAGTTGATTTTGTTACTGTTAATTTTGTAATAAATCAAGCCGCTAAGTGTAACATAATCACTAAATGAACTCTACTTTCTTTTTTAGTATCAACAAAGTCGCTCCGAAGGTCCGCAAGGTTCTCCAGCTGTTCCGCTTGCTGCAAATCAACAATGGCGTTTTCGTCAAGTTGAACAAGGCCACCATCAACATGCTGAGAATCTGCGAGCCCTACATCACCTGGGGCTACCCGAACTTGAAGTCGGTCAAGGAGCTGATCTACAAGAGAGGTTACGCCAAGGTTAAAGGCCAAAGAATTCCCATTACCAGCAACGAAATCATCGAGAACCGACTCGGAAAGTCGGACATCCTCTGCGTGGAGGACCTGGTCCACGAGGTGTTCACCTGCGGGCCCAGGTTCAAGTTTGCCGCCAACTTCTTGTGGCCATTCAAGTTAAACACCCCAACGGGTGGATGGCGCAAGAAGGCCAACCACTACGTCGAGGGTGGAGACTTTGGCAACAGGGAAGACAAGATCAACGAGCTTCTCAGAAGGATGGTTTAATTAGCCCGTAACAGTTTGTATAGGTACAATAAATTGAAATTGACTTCTTTGTTAATTGTTTCTTATGCCCGCCACCGACAGCGCCTCCCCCAATACTGAAGCACTCTCGGGGCCCGTATTTCATTTTCCAAAGTTCTAAACAGGTTATTTCAGCAAATAAACGCTGCGCAGAGCGTACAGCGCAACGTTATCAGCCAAATCACCTATCTGAAACTTAGTCAGGAGATAGAAATGCTGGCCTGTAATTATTCAGTTTTCCTCGTAAGTGAAGCAAATACTGCTGTATTGATTTTCAGTTGAAAAGAACGTGCGAAGAGAACATCTAGATGAATAAAACTGCGCATTTTTCCCGCCAGTAGCAAAAGTAGAAGAAAAATCTAGATGATACTTGCGTCTCATAGATAGCTCATGTCTGAAAAGCATTACTTCATAAAATCATTCAAAGTTTTTTACAATAATAAAAAAAAAATTGGTTTATCCTTTGAGTGAAGATCAAAGTTCGAATTTTTTTGCGCCAAAAACTTTCAGTGACCTTGTATTGATCGTGTTGACGTCATACCGCCAGTTTTTGTTTTGTTTGAAGAGGTTTGCAGCCCTGCATTCGCCACCTTGATTTATCGCAAATTAAAATTTTGATAGACTTGTAAATTCGTATTTCAATTTGCTTTTGCTTTTCCCTAAAAATTTCTAACAATATGTTAAATACAAGAAAGAGCAGAAAAGGCCGTCGATCCAACACCCGGTTTGTTTACAGTAGGAGTTACAGCGGTGGTATTGGCGAGTAACATTACCGATGGTGGCGCTGCTGATGCGCTTCGCATGTAAACAAACATGTCGGATAGGGCACGGATTCTTGCCCGCGCGTTCAAAAATCTTATCAGTAGTAAGCAGTTTTTAATGTCCTCCAGACGTGAAACGTGGTTAATTAGTATTGCGGTGTAACTCGAAAATGGCAGAAGCGCAATTAAGTGTTATGGAGGTTTTCAGTCACTTGATGAGTCACGGATTCTCGATGTATCGTGATGGGAGAGGAAATTCTGAAGTCACAATTTCTTGTGTTGTGTGGTCGAAAACGAACCGAATCAAGCATCAATTTAAACATAGACATATTTGGATTGTATTTACAAACAAGCACATTGTATGAATCTCCTTACAAGGTAACTGGGAATGTAATTAAAAGAAATCGTAGTAGCAGTTCCATAGTCGTATTTTCCACAGTGTCGAGTTTGTTTGTCATCTTGACTACCCAACCTGCGTCTTTCGCTTTCGAAAAACGTTTCGTTTCACGGGAAACGGTGAAAATGTAACTCTTCCTTTTCCCGGTTTCCACAGCGCGACTCGCACTCGGAAACACAACAAATTCTCCGCCACTTTTTGTCACTATATCTATCTTGCCACTTTCCATTCTGATGCCACTTTTGCTTGCCAGTCGTCGAACACGTGCCACTCTTATTTAAAAATGCAATGCTTTTGCAACCGACGACACCTAGTATATTCAAGATAATTAAACGTGCGTGGCTCACGTACTTTGTTGGAAAAAATTAACGTCGCGTTAAGTTAGATGGAATCAATTAAAGTCACCAAACACCGCAACGCTCATAAGAGCCCACACAAATCTGCGGTTGATCCGTGCACAAACGTCGTTTACACGTTGGCCGTCAGATGGCGTATTCGATCTTGAAACTCGCCAATTGCTTTATCCATCTCAAATACATAACTACCTACTACGGTAGAGCAGGCCAAGCAAATAGTCGTCTTCGTCATAAATCAAGTGGGCGCTATTTTTGCTGCCGAATATACCTACTTATGCTCCAATAAAACCGTAAAAATACAAGATTCAAGTAATAATCTTACAATTGACAAAATTCATGCAACTGTATGCATCGAAGAGTAATTAAGCGTAGCTCTGAAGCACAGTCTGAAGTATTCCAAGCACTTGAGAAGTTCATAACGGCCTACGATTTGCCAAAAAAAGTTGTAACCGATCGAGGGACAGTTTTTTATCGTTAAAAATGTTGAGATTTCCTCCGTCAAAGTGTGCACCACGCATTGAATTCGAGTCGCCACCCTACCACCCTAGAGCAAATGGTCAAGTGGAACGTGAGTGGAACGAGTCCACCGAGTCCTCATGTCAATGATCACAGCCGCCTGGTTGCCCCCCTCTTCCTCCAGAGCAAATGTTCTCTGTTCCCGGCCGGCACTTTCACTTGTTCATGCTTTCAGACCTGGACACGAATCCAAGAAGAGGCGCGGCGTTACGCATTTTTGCATATTCGTTGGCTACAGCTTCATTTATTTTATCTATAGTATATATAATTCACAACCGGCTGTGTGTGTGTGTGTGTGTGTGTGCGTCACGGTTTTTTCTGGCGAACCAAAAGAGATATCGACCCGGGACAAAAATAACCAACGTATTTCTGGTCGCAAATCTATCACAGGAAAAATAGTTTGCGCCGCCTCTGCCGTCCCCGTACGCCGCCCCCGATCAATAAATCGCGAATCAAAAATGTCTCAAACACGTGAGACAACCCCTCACATTCCACTCTTTCTTTTGTAATAAAAAGGTTTCCTTTGCAGCCACCCCCGGTCAATAATTCGAGATTTCTGGCGAACCAAACAAGAGATCGACACGGGACAAAAACCAACGTATTCCTGGTCGCTAATCTATCACAGGAAAAACAGTTTGCGCCGCCTCCGCCGTCCCCGATCAATAAGTCGCGAATAAAAAATGTCTCAAACACGTGATAAAACCCCTCACATTCCACTTTCTATTGTGATAATAAGGTTTACTTTGCCGCCGCCCCCGGTCGATAATTCGAGATTTCTGGCGAACCAAACAAGAGATGGACAAGGGACAAAAACCAACGTATTCCTGGTCGCTAATCGATCACAGGAAAAACAATTTGCGCCGCCTCCGCCGTCCCCGTACGCCGCCCCCGATCAATAAGTCGCGAAACAACAAAGTCTCAAGCACGTGATAACACCCCTCACATTCCACTTTCTTTCTATTTGAATAAAAAGGTTCCCTTTGCCGCCGCCCCCAATCGCAGCGGCGCCCCCGGTCAATCATTTACCACTACTTTGCTATTCGAATAACAATACTTTGAGGCGCCGCCACCCCAACGCCTTCGATTGCTTTGAAATCAAAGTTGCTACTTCCTCAAAAAATGGGGCGTAACCCATGGGTCCACCTAGTCGAGTTATACCTCTCTGCAGAAAAAAAAGGCGACAGTCACACAAATAATTTATTAACTAAATATAATACGGGTACAATGGTACATGTATTAAATTTAAAAATAGACAATATTTTTCATTCTGTTTTTTTTTAATTTTTATTATTATACTTTTGTCGAACTCCTACTCTTTTTTTTGTTGTTTATATCACACCTATGTCTAAATATTCAAAATTAAATAAAAGGACACTTTATATTAAATTAAGTGGATTACAAATCATTAAGTTTATTGTATCTCAAAAGTGGCGCTCCCAACTTTCAACAACTTTATATGCTCCACTCTCAATGCACTTATGCACGCTAGCGCCACCCACAACGAAAAAAAAATTAAACTATCTACTTTTAGTTTTACGACCAACTATCTGGAGATTATTAAAAATCATAGCTATTAGTAATAAAATTTGTTTATAATCATCAGTTAATACTATATCATAATTATGCAAATTATACTAGAAAGCACGATTTTTCATCTTCTTAATAATCATAATTTATACAACTTATGGTCATCGAAATTTACACCAGAGACATAACGGGACTATAATATTGTACTAAGTTGTGTGTTTTAGATGTGGGAGGGGGGGTACACAAAGGGATGCTCCTACAGATATGCCATTATCATCATAGTCATCATCCACAAATTCGAGAGCATTCCCCGAGCATTTTGGGCCCTAATAGGATGAGAGAAAGAGACATGCTTCCTGAGACAAAAACGACGAAAAACAGCGAGTACAGCGTGTATTTCTCAAGCTATCTGGGAAGAAGGAGGGGACAGAAAGAACCAAGTGCACTGAGGGGAAGGGGCTCGTGGACTGGGCTGGGGAAGGGGCAGCAGCTTTTTCGGACCAGTCTTGAAAGGCGTCGTCCGCTACACCTCCTACTATAAGAAGCTTGTTTTTGTTTTGTTTAATAATAGTAAGATTTAAGCTCTTGAACCCGCAATCATGCTTTTTTGTGTGTATGTGTGTTGTGTTACTGTGTGTTTGTGTTTTGAGTGTCACCATGTGTGTGTGTGTTTTTAAACTTTGGACCTCTTGCGTCCCTTGATTCTGAGAGATGTTTTTTTCGAGCACGACGGCTTGGAAATGTCTTCCGGAAATTTCCGTTTCATGCCTTTCGGTGCCGCCGCTTCCGCTTCCGGCACCACCGCATCGGGCACCGCAGCCGCCACCTGCAACAGATAATCATCATAAAGTCTGTAAAATCGGGAATTTTTCAGTCGAGTCTTCAAGCGGGAAGGTTGTTTGGGAGATCCCAATTTCAAAAAAGGTTTCATAAGCATTTCGCCGACTGACTACAAGGGTTAGTTTAGTCGACGTGAAGTAGCGTTGTGGCGATTTCTTTTAGTCCCAAGTTTTCGTGAATCCAGCCCCAATGTTGACCTGTGAGCTCGCTGTGCAAGTTATCTAGAGGGGATATACCAGGTGTTTTTTTTTTAATTGTGAATTGGAGCTATCTATGGAAGTGGAAACGTATGTCCGCGACTTATAGCGTGTTCCGATTTGAGGTAAATTTTACAATTGTAAAAATTACCGCTGTCAAATTATAAAACGGGACGCGGTAAATTTCACAGAAGTTTACCGCGTGTAGGAGCTCAGTGATTTTCAGTAAATGTGACGCTTGGCAGTAATATTACAGATTGTGACATTGAAAACGATGTCCCACGCTTTACTGCTACAGCCAGCCGAACAACCCCTTCCAGCACTGTAACCAAAAGACCAGATGAACAATGTTTCTGAGGCGCATGCGATCTTGTCTCTTTTTTGCTGGCCATGTGCTCTTTGCCTCCCTTCATCATTTGCTTGTCGATTCACTGGCTATTCAGGAAGACGATTTTCTTGTTCTGCCCTGGTTTTGCCTCAAACTCCAGTAATAAGAATCTGAATGCATCTGCTCCGTTCCATCCCTGATCTGATCTGCAGACTTTCAAATTTGGTAGCACGTCACTCAACCTCAATTTAATTTACCGCCCCTGTTTACTGCTTGCGTTCCGAAATGCCGTCAGGTAAATTTTACAAACGTCAAGGAATTGTTAAAATTTACCGGGTAAAATTTACACAAATCGGAACACGCTATTAATCTATCTACCCACGTTGCCTGGCCGACTGCCTCAACAGCGCAATTTGAATCAAGTCACGGACATACGTTTTTACTTCCATAGCTTATCAACTTAAACTTGAAACAACACCCGGTATTCGAGACTACGTCTACGTCCAAGGGTTTTAAACCACCGAAAAGGTTACACCCCCCTGCCCTTTCCAAAAAATATTCCCGATTGTCTTGTTCGTTCCCAGCTACTTACAGCTGAAGAAGGCTGTAGCGCCGCAGTACAGGTTGCGACGGAAAGACCTTGATAGGTGCTTTCGTCTGATTCAGAAGAGTGGAAAAACCGGCCCACCTTCAATCACCTGTGAGACCACTGGAACTTCTCTGCACCATCCGGACTCGAGAGAAAACTCGACCCCTGCATGTCGTCGAGTCGCGGGACCGCGGCCAGACAATAGCCTACTATAACCTGAAATTCCGTTGAACACCCTATGCATATAAATAGTTTCCTAATATTTACTTTTACACGATGGATTAGAGAAAGATTGAGCTCATCTTAAATTTAATTTGTGATTTGATTATGTCGCGTATTGTCATTTACAACAGCCTTTTCTTATACACCATCTGTACAGGGTGGTCCATCCTAGCGTAATTATCCCATAGCAGTCTTACCGTTCAAGATAGAGTAAAAGATGTAAGAGAGTAGTTATATGGTTTGATGAAACCTATAACCTAAAATTATTTTCAGCTATACAGGATGTCCCATTTTGACGGGATCAACTAAACGTCAATTCTTTTTAAATGGAACACCTATATTTCTTCGCATTTTTATGTTCAACTTTTTCAACTCTTTTCCTCTCATCTTATGCCTGAATTTTTGTTTTTCGATTGTGTGGCAGTGCTACCAGCTAAAAATTAGAAACTAAAAAAAATCGCATTTTTACCATTTTTACAGTTTTCTTGAAGAAATCGTAGCGGCCTTGCTTTTCAAAACTTGGAAATGAAAGTTGACATGGTGAGAGTCAAGTCAAAGACCAATATCCCAATCTCAAAAAATTGCGATTTGTTGATAGGGCGTTCAAAAAAAAAAAACATCAAACTCACTTATGATCAAACTTCATAATTTTCAAAGTATCATAACTCATTTTTTTTTAAATGGCATGCCCCTAATTTTATAACGTTATCTGATGTTATTTTTATCCTCTTTCATTTTTATCAGGGGTACCCTACCCATAAACTTGGTTTTTCTCGAGATAATCTGAAATTTTCACATGATTTGCATTTTTTTTTTCAAAAATTTGAGTTGGCCGTGATAAATGACAGACAAGCCAAATAAACTGCGCAACAAATATGTTGTCGCGAGGGAAAAATTTGTCCGAGTTTGGACCCCAATAACTTTTGAATGACACAAACCATTTTGATTCTGTTTTGACGGTTAGTGAGATCAGTTATTCCGTTATTCACCTTCAGGAGGTGAAGATCTGGAAGCTCCATGTAAAATATCTACAGGGTGAAATGTAAAACAGTACAAAATTTCAGCAAATTAAACGGACCCCCATTTCCAGAATAATTTTTTTTTCTCGAATGCAAATGAAAGGATTATAAAGCGTTGTTTTAGCTTGCGCCCAGTTTTGAAATTTTTGAAATCGGAAGTCTGGTTCTGACTTCATGATTTTTTCTCTTGGAAGATGCTGATTTATCCTATCGGTACAAAGAAGACTATGTTACTCTGATGATGGGAGGTTGCAATTCACGAATATAGTTTCTTGAACGGTTCTCAGCAACTTAACTCGCAAACCATCTGAAAAACCTTGATTAAGGCTTCAAAAAATGGGCTCATTCAAAATGGGCGACACAGGTGTTTTTCTTAAAAATTGAATTGGATCAGATTTTCACAACTGAAACAAGCTTTCTTTGTGATTTTGACCTCCTGAACTTGATGCTGATGGTCAATTTCAGTTTTTGATGATGACAGGCTCCCTAGGCTAACATAGTCTTTCTTGTAGCGATAGGATAAATCAGCATCTCCAAGAGAAAAAAAATCATAAAGTCAGAACCAGAGTTCCGATTCCAAAAATTCCAAAACTGGGCGCAAGCCAAAACATCACGCTTTATGATCCTTCCATTTGCATTTGTGAAAAAAAATCGTTCTAAAAATGGGAGTCCGTTTAATTTTCTAAAATTTTGCACTGTTTTACATTTCACCCTGTAAATATTTTACATCAGCTTCCTGGTTTCCACCTCCTGAAGGTGAATAACGGAAAGACTGATCTCACTAACCGTGAAAACAAAATCAAAATTATTTGTGTCATTCAAAAGTTATTGTGGTCCAAAGTCGGATCAATTTTTCCCTTGCGACAACATATTTGTTGCGCAGTTTAGTACGCAACTCTCAGTTAGTCAGTCTGAATATTGTCGAACAAAGAAAAATGACCGAGAGGAAATGATTGATATGATATTTTGGTAATAATCCAGATATCCAGGATCCCACTTTGTTTTCTTTTTGCGTTGAAGCAATTTTTTTTTTGTTCGACAATATTCAGACTGACTAACTGACAGCTGCGTACCATTTGACTTGCCTGTCATTGATCACAGCCAACTCAATTTTTGAAAAAAACTAAAAAAAATTTGCAAATTTTGTGAAAATTTCCAATTATCTCGAAAAAAATGAAGTTTAAGGGTAGGATACCCCTAGTAAAAATTAAAGAGGATAAAATAAGCTATCAGAAAATGTTATAAAATTAGGGGCATACTATTTGAAAAAAATGAGTTATGATACTTTGAAAATTATAAAGTTTGATGTTTGATGAAGAATTGATGCAATTCTTTGACATTGAGATATCGGTCTTTGACTTGACTCTCACTATGTCAAGTTTCATCTTTAAGTTTTGAAAAGCAAGGCCGCTACGATTTCTTAAAGAAAACTGTGAAAATGCGAGTTTTTTAGTTTTCAATTTTTAGTTGGTAGGTTTGTCACACAATTGAAAAACAAAAATACAGGAATAAGACAGTTGAAAAAGTTGAACATAAAAATGCGAAGAAATACAGATTTCCATTAAAAAAAAATGACGTTTCGTTAATCCCGTCAAAATGGGACACCTGTATAGCTGAAAATAATTTCAGGTTACAGGTCTCATCAAACCATATAACTTTTCTCTTGAATCTTTTGCTCTATCTTGAACGGTAATACCGCTATGGGATAATTACGCTAGAATGGACCACCCTGTATAGACCTTCTCATATAGGCGTGTCCATTTCTTCGCAGCTTGGTATCTTATTCAAATTCAGATTTCGACCAATGACGTCATGTTCCCAGACATGGCAACTCACCTCGCAAGCGGCATTCGGCCTCGGCCGGTGCGTTAATATGTCCGGCCATTGCTCCGGCTTTGTAAATAGAAATAAACCAATCAGCACACAGCTAGCGATTTACGAATGAGCCGGCGCTGTGAGGACTTTCGGTAAACGGGATTGGCTATAGCTATACATTATCTACGAAATGTTCGACGTTTCTCCTGTCATAGGGAATAAAAGCCAATCTAATCCAAAAATCTAACAAACTCTATAAAGACGGAACTAGAATCGTTGTGGGCAATCGAAAGTTATTCTTCTTAGACACTTCAGTGTTGCGCAGTAAGTTCAGCGTTGAAAAGCAACTATGCAAGGGGATTGTGAGAAGCGCGAAGCTGCGTACCTGCGGTGGATCACTGCTGGTCGAGCACCCCGGCAGGGCCAGCAGCTCCGGGAATATGTCGTTGTCGGCGTTTTCCGCCTGCTGCGGCAGCTCCTGCGACGGAGACGAGTCCTCGCCCTCCTGGCGGTCCTCGTCGACGAACTCCTCGACTTCCGGCTGGAAGTTGATGACGGCGCCGCAGGTGGCGCAAAACGGAGGGACGGCCGGCGACTTGGACCGCCAGTATTGCAGCTCCGTCTTGCACTTGTTCAGTTCTTGCAGCAGCGTGCTGAATTTGCGTGAGATCTCTTCGTTCTTCTTGTCGTGCTCGTCCATGCGCGTGGCGTACTCCAACAGCTGCTTCTGCTGTTCGGCCAGCTGTTTCTGCTGCTCGGCCATGAGGCGCTGCTGTTCGGACGTCTTCTGGCGGCAGGTCCGCACGTCGCTCTTCAACACCGACAGCTGGTTGTTGTACCGCTTCATGCCGGCCTTGATCTTGCGTATGCCCTTGCGCAGCACGATGTTAGACTGGGGCGTGCCCTCCGCCGTGGCCACCGTAGACGCGGACGACGACGGCGGCATCCTGTTCTGGTCGTCTTCGTAGATGTCGGACGAGTCCATTTCCATATCGTTGACGGGCGAATCGTCGACGTACGGGTCCATGATGAAGTTGTTGTTGCTCTTGGCTGAAATTACAATTTCAATAATGATAATGCCGAAAAAGAAAGTTCTAGTTGATACGCTGGGTATCGATACTTACACGAGTACCGTCCGGAAAACTCGAGGAAATCGGAGCTGAAGTAAGCGATTTCCGGCAGGTCCGGCTCGATGTGCTCCTTGAAGTACTCCATGGCCATGGTGGACAGGTCGAAGAGCTCGTCGGTGACCTTGTACGGTCGACCGAGCTTGGGCGTCACCTTGATGTAGTGCAGGATGTGGTAGACCTCATCGAGGATTTCGCCAGGGAAAAAGTAGCAGTGTTTGCGTTCTATGTGCTTGCCCAGGGACATCTGCAGCAGGGTCAGGCGCATGTGCAGTGTCTCGACGATGTCGCTCTCGCAGGCCAGATGGTGGTTCCTGCGGGCGCTCTCCCTGCGCGGCATCTTGCTCTTGATTTTGTGGAATCTGTCCAGAAGCTGGTGCTGGAGACGTTGGAAAGTCGAGTTCAGGATGTGACCGCAGATGTGGTCGACCCGGGTGCTTACCTTTGAACAACAATGAAGGAATGCTTCAATGAAGTTAATCGGAAAGACTTGTTTGGATAACATGAAAACAGACGTTTCTTCTTATTATTGGAAAACAGCGCAATTTTTCAACTCTACACACTCAAATTTACAATATCTAGTAAGGGAAAAAGAAATGGTGGATGCATGAAGAAGTCGGTCAAGGCAAAGGCAAAGCTCGGGATGCGTGCAGAGGCGTTAGAATAGAACGGGTGTCTCGAGAGCATCAGTAATTTATAAAAGAAATAAACTGTTCAAATCTCAATTTCAAATTTTTGTTTATTGTTGATTAGTTAGTATTGTGCTGTGGGGGAGAATTTCTGGGCACCTCAGAATGTTACGAGTGATGTTAGAATATTGATAAGACAAAATTGCTCACATTTTCAAAATCTCGAAGTCACCCCTCAACCCCTATTATAGAGGGATGATTTCAAAACATCCTCACAATGTTGGAATGTTCAGGATAGTATCGCAATGAAGGTAAAAAAAAAATTGCCTATGTTCCATCGTTCGGGAAATACAGGCTTCGAACTTTGTAAGTACAACAACCCTCTTGACAAAAATGAAAGAAACGGGGTTGTAATGATCTAAAAGGGACTTATTATGCAATGGATTGGTACTGATGGTTCATTTGAACAGCCCTGTGATGATGAGGAGAGGATGCAAGGTATCAGTAGAACGTGTCCTGTTTGGAACAGACTGCAAAAATTTTGACGGTTTTGTTGTCACCCTGTACATGATAAACAATGTCAACGTTCACGTGACTCAAGGTGCGTTCAGTCAGCTTATTTAGCCGCAAGTTTTGATTTTAGTCGCAAGCGCAGAGACGCCCATTGGCTCTTATGAACCAGCCTCCTCAGAACAGCCAATGAGCGATGCAGCGCTTACGACTAAAATTGAAACCTGCAACTAAATGAGCTGACTGAACGCACCTTCAGCATGGCATTTTGTAGCCAGAAGAATGAACTATCCGGCATGACTACATTCTATGAAATCGGTTGGTGTTTCTACGAGATTTTCGATCTTAAGGTAGCGTGAAATTTTTGGGCGGACCAGTTCAATTGATCACCTGTTTAGTTCAAACCTACTCGTATCGTATCTCAAACACCAGATTTGGATTTAGAAGAGGCTTTAGTAAGAAACGATACTAAGCACGTCAATATGGATCCTAACTTAGCAAAAAAATAGAAATCGAGGAAACAAGCTTTAAACAACCTTTTTCTTGACTGCAAAAAACGAAGGTCCTACAATTTTTCAAAACAAACCTTGAAATTACGTAAAAATTCAATTTTTAATTTTTAGTTGTTAGCACTGCCACAAATTGAAAAAACAAAAATACGCTTATTATAATAGAGCTTGAAAAGCCGAACAAGAAAATGAATTAAAATATCCCCTCACGTGCGTGAGTCGCAATAGCGCATTTTCTTAGTGCAGGGCCGCGATTCTGTACTCGCCTACCGACACTTGTCGGTGTCGGTAGCTAGGCAGGAGCGATTTTGATTGGTTCTCACCCTTGCTACCGATCCGATAGTTGTCGGTGGGCGAGTACAGAATCGCGGCCCAGATCTGTCACTGGTCCAAGGCCAATCGGATAACTTACCCAGAGTAAGTGCCATAAGTATGATTGCCTTCTTCGCAAAACATCCTGACTTCATTAGTGCAGAAATAAACAAGCGAATTGCCTCATGGGCATGAGGCTCAGTAGCGCACTTCCTTTTTGAAGGATTAATGAACCCAAGATGTTAACTTGGGTTCAACCGTTATTTGGGCAGAAATTTCAATATGGTGGCCAAAATAGCGTCAGAAACATGGAATTTGACTTAAAAATCGAAATGATCGTACCTACTATAGACAAGGATAAGTTCCAAGTTCCATGAAAATCGTTCCTTTGATAAGAGATTTCAATATGGCGGCTAAGATGGCGGCAGAACGTTGGAATTTGGCTGGAGAATAAGAATGATCATACGAAACAAAGGTAAGTCCCAAGTTCCATGAAATTCGTCAAGTGATAAGAAATTTCAATATGGCGGCCAAGATAGCGACAGAGCATCATTTGTCCAAGATCGGATGTATTTTGATAAAATCCAAATTCACATCGCCTGTGAATTTCACTCAAATCGGACCACTTTCAGAGATATTCAAAATGGCGGACCGAAGATGGCGGCCAAGTGACAAAAACCATTGGTCAAATGTATATGGTGAACACGTACGCATTTGATTGGCATTTGCACATCGATATCTCTTTTCGTTGAGGCATAATTATTCTCCTAGTTCTACCATTTTGAAACATGTTTAATATGGAGAATATAAGATGGCGGCGGGGCATCAATTGTTGAAAATTGGATGTATCTTAATGAAGTTCACATCGCTTGGAAATTTCACTCAAATTGGACTACTTTCAGGGAAATTCGAAATGCCGGATCAAAGACGACGGACAAGTGACAAAAATAATTGGTCAACTTTATATTGTGGACACGTTTGCATTCGATTGGCGTTTGCATCACATCGATATCTCTTTTCGTTGAGGCATAATTCTCCTAGTTCCATCACTTCGAAACATGTTTAATAGTGAGAATACAAGATGGCGGCGGGACATCAATTGTCAAAAATTGGATATATCCTGATGAAGTTCACATCGCCTGCAAATTTCACTCAAATCGGACCACTTTCAGAGAAATTCAAAATGGCGGATCAAAGATGGCGGCCAAGTGACAAAAATTATTGATCAGCTTTATATGGTGGTCACGTACGCATTCGATTGGCGTTTGCACCATATCGATATCTCTTTTCGTTGAGGCATAATTCCCCCAGTTCTATCACTTCGAAACATGTTCAATAGTGAGAATACAACCTGGCGGCGGGGCATCAATTGTCAAAAATTGGATAGATCTTGATGTGGTTCCTCGTGTGGTTCACATTGCCTGCAAATTTCATTTCAATCGGATCACTTTTAGAGAAATTCAAAATGGCGAATCAAAGATGGCGGCAGAATAACAAAAAATCAAAAGTCAACTTGACATCCTGGACATATGTACTATTGATCAGCGTTTACACCACATCGATATCTTTCTTCCCTGAGGAGTTATCCCGGGTACGGACGGACGGACGGACGGACGGACAAAGTGAAGCTAAAAGCGTCTTTTTCCCATTTTTTTTGGGAAAGTGCGCTGAAAACGTGAAAGCTGAAAGGTAAGGTGTACAATAAACACAGACACTAGCTAACAATGTTGACGACCTTGCATCCTTGCAAGAAGACCTTCTAGGTTATATTTTATGTCAATGTCAGTGGGCTTCAGTGCGGAGGGGGCAATGGAAGGGAACACCAATCAGAGGATCCTTCGACCCCAATACATCACACCAATAGAAATGCGTTTGCGGTCACGTGACCTTTTTGAAATTTTTCTGGATTTTCAAATTAATTATAACCAGAGAAAAAAAAAGTGTGTGATTTTAGATAGAGAGTGTACAATAGTATGCTTAAAATTACAGAAAACAAATACTTCCAGTCACTTTTGAAAAACTTGCAACTTCCTAATTGTTCCACTAATAAGAGACTTCAATATGGCGGTCAAGATGGCGGCGGAATCATGAAATTCATCTTGAAAATAAGAATGTTCATACAAGACAAGAGTAGGTTCCAAGTTTAATGTCAATCGTTCCACTAATAAGAGATTTCAATATGGCGGCCAAGATGCGGCGGAATCATGAAATTTAGCTTGAAAATAAGAATGATCACACGTGACAAGGGTAAGTACTAAGTTCCATGAAAATCGTTCCACTAATAAGAAATTTCAATATGGCGGCCAAGATGGCGGCCGAATCATGGAATCCAACCTGCCCACTGGTCACCCTTGAGAATCTAAGCTATCCATCGGAAAAAGTTTCAGGGCTCTAGGTTCATTCCCCGAGGAGGAGTTCAATTTCTTAGAAGTGCACAGGAAATCTTTGTTTCTTTTATATTAATAGGGATAACTATGTATGTATAAAAAAAAATTGCCCATTGGCCACCCTTGGGGATATCAGCCATCCATCGGACGAGGTTCCAAGGCTCTAGCTTTATTCCCGGAGGAGGAGTTCAACTTCTTAGAAGTGCACAGTAAATCCTTGTTTTTTGATTATAATAATGATAACTATGTATGGATAAAAAAAATAATTCCCATTGCCACATCAGCTATCATTCAAAAGGCTCTAACTTCATTCCCCGAGGAGGAGTACAACTTCTTAATTTCTACACGGAGAGACAGACAGACGAACAGACAGACAGACGATCAGACAGACAGACAGACAGACAGACAAACCGGCCATATAAGCGTCACTTTCTTACGAAAATGCGCTAAAAATGGGGCATTTCATTTAAAAAAAACTCTGTTTTCGTTATAGCGCAAAAATGGAACATCCTGTGTAGTTGAAAATAATTTCACTGGTTAAAAGTTTAAAATCAATAATGTATTACAGCTTTGTCTTTATCTCATAAGAGTCACAAGGGAAGGGCGCTACGAAAGCCCGACGCACTGTTGCAAGACCTGTGGCAAGACCCTGTATAGATTTTATAGTTTATGTATAGTAGGTTCACTTCCTAGTTCACTTGTACTGTGACTCTAGTTGGCTGGGTAAATTTTTTACCGTATGTTCGTTAAAATCATGAATTGGAGCAGGCTATGGAAGTAAAAACGTATGTCGTGAATTTATCCATAATCACTCAAATTTGATGTCAACATGATGAGCCGTCGTCATGGAATACATTTTGGACATACGTTTCAAAGTTCACAGCTTGCCCTAATTCATGATTTTAACTAACATACGATACTTCAGCATTGTAGGCTTGCCGCCTTTTTACCTGGTGTGGAACTGACTTCTCTGGAAGTACAGTTATATTTCTTATCAAATTGATATTAAAATCTTGGAAAACTGACCTTGTCATACTTGGAAATGCCACTAGAGGGGCGCAGAGCTGTATTATCATCATTGAGACACCAAAACCCTACGGGGCCGCCTTCAACTCAAGTCATCTTGACAGTGGTCATTCAAGGCGGACAAAAACTCGTTCCGCCAAGCTCCAAAACGGAAGTAAATTACAAACTGAAGGTACTCACATGAATTTTGGTCCAATACGCAACTTTGAGCGAGTGGGTTTTTAGCGCATTTTTTTTAAATTCGGTTCAATAAACTTTTTGTACGTAAATCCTGCTGCAACTGCAGGCTTGCTGGGATATTCCTTGTCTTGTCTTGTCTTGTCTTGTCTTGTCTTGCCAATAGTTCTTCATGATTCGTCGTGTCTTTTCGACTGCAAGAGGTGAAAGGATCGATGATTCCATGGGACCCCTTTTTTGGACGAAGGCCTAGTACTTTTTTAGTTTGAATCAATCTAAAGTTGAACCGGCTTCGAGAGGTTAGAAATATTTTTGACACCTGTCAAATGTCAAAGCTGCTTTGATTTATTTGTTCAGTGGCGAAAATTAAAAACAGCTCGAAAAATTACTATATTTTCCAATATAATGGAAAAAAGCGTCGGACGTCACGTCCCGCAAAAATATCCCGTTTATCTGCAGAGGATATGCGTAAAAAATGCGTTCCAAAAGTGGTCCGAACGACGACCGCTAAATGAAGCCAAAGCAGCCAACCGCAAATTTTTGGGGATTTTCTATATTTCAGATTTGGAAACTTAAAAACAAAATCTCACAGCCGACTACAATCACGGTACAGGTGAACATACTACCGAGAGTTCATAAATTAAATGGGTCAAGGGTGCCTGTGAATTCAAAAACGTCTGTCGAAACTAGCGTAATCCTTTTGTAATAAATTTGTCAAACTTTGACAAGTTACGTCCGATTTTATTGATCTCTGATCTGCCATAAGTGCACGAGAATACTTCAAGTTCGAAAATACTCCTCGATCATGTAGGTTTTGTGCCCTGCCGTAAAAACCACATTTAAAATGTTCCGAAAACAAAAACTGTGGCTGGTTTGACAAATTACGATAACCAAAAAATTACAGACATCAAATGAACGATGCTAGCTCCGACAGATGTTTTCAAAGTCACAGGCACCCTTGACCCATTTAATTAATGAACGCTCGGTATATCACACTTGACTTTTGTCCAAAGTAGTGTCAAAAGTTACAAGAAATTCAAATTTTCTCTCATCCAATGAGACGATTACTAAAAACGCGCTGATCCATTTCAGGCCTTTAGCTTCATTGCAGCAATTGGTTGTGGCCTCATACTTTGCAAATTAAAGCTTAAATAGCGTTTGGAGCAGCGCTCTTGTATCATAAATAACTATTCAATGCTTTTGAATCCATCAAGATTTGCAATCTCAATAGCTGTATTACACTACACAATTTCTTGTACAATTTCTTGAACAATTTGTCAGAGTAAACAATTAAGCTCATTGTTTTTTGACACTATTTTGGCAGATTTTTCAAGAAATTGCACAAAAAATTGTGTAGTGTAATACAGCTATAACACTAGAATAAATAAGAGCAAAATTAAATAGGATCTCTGAAATGGCCAAGAGAATTCGATAGCCTCTCCTGGAGCGTCTTCTTTGAAGCTGATTCAGAAATTTCCAGGCTCAGTTTTTGTCAACAGTAAAAAAATGTCTTTGTTTACATCAACACCTAAACTCTATACAAAAACATCATGCATTTCAAGATTGCAAACATGCAAGAAATAAGCAAAACATTGATTGGGCAAATCCAAATCCAAAACAAGTGCATGAGGAACAAAAACAAAACAAAAAGACCTAGCTCTGAGCCCAATAATAAACCCTTTGCATCCCCAGCCTGGATTATTGATTTTCAAACATGCATCCAGCAATTGATTGTCAGTGAAACTCAAAGCTACCCTCCATCACCAGAGGGGCTAACCAATTCAATGTGAAACTGGGCAAAGCAAGTGAATACGTTTTGGGGCCTCATTTGCCAAGAAAAACATAAAGAACTTACGAAACGCAGGTGGCATATGGTCTTGAACGGCAGATAACTGAAGATCTTTTCAATTATTTCCTGAGGCAGATCCAGGAATGTCATCGGTTTGGCGCCGGGCTGAACGGCACAGGGATTCGCTTTGATCACTTGCGAGCCCCCGGGCACGGCGCTGGAGTTTCTGGTGATCCTCGAAGGACCCGGCTGGCACTCGGACAGGTTGCTGGGCTGCTCGGGACTCTCGGGGGAGCCATGCCCTATCGTCATCTGCCTCGTGCTGACCATGGTGCTGGGGGTTCCTGCAAATCACAGACACTCGATCAGTGCGGCCCAGTTCACGGTCGCCCGAATTGGTCATCCACCGTAAATTTGGGCGAAATCTCGAGGATGGGGATCGGCCGAGGTGTGGGCTTCCGGAAAACGGAATGTTAAAGCGAGTGTTGTGCGGAAAATCGGGTTTTCTTGAGTGACAGTTGCGATCAAAATTCTAAAATGGTCGATCATCGTACCTACCTAGACCCAGGAGGACGGTGGTGCAGGAGAGCGATTCAGGCACGGACCGAACACGACATTTTCTCGGCTACCGTCTCGTATTGATCCTCGGCCGTTTCGGTGGCGGTTTTCGTTCGATAAACGCGATTTCAGACACAAAGGATTCACGTTTTCGATCCTCTGGCTGTGTGCGATTCTTCGACTACTCTGGTCGTTACCCGAGCCCAAAACCTCGAACACATACACAGCGAGACCAACACACGACGATTTCTCGTGGACCGCAAGGCGCCCTCGCACAAGATCCAAATTCGCCTGTCGCCGCTCGGACCAATCGAATCCGCGATGTTTCTCAATAAATTTACTGGCACTAATTTGAACTGTACTACTGCGCTTGCACATTTTCCATCACGGCCGAATTTCCTTTCTTCTTTCCGCCACCGAGTTCTAGTTTTTGCGATCGCCGACCAAACTGACACTCCGTCTCTCACCTTGACGTTTGCACAAAACAATGCGGCGGCGAGCGGACGCTATGTGGACGAGAGCGGGATCGATGCACACGAATCGCCTACGAATTTCCGCGTAAAATGCAAAAATTTCGGAAAAGTGACAGGTAAACGTCAAAGTGACAGTGTCACTGTCACGGTGGGCCGGTGACAGCTGCAGCTGTTTTCGAACAATTTTCAAAACAAAGAGGGTTGCCAACCCTGCCCCCTTGCGCGGCAACTGCTGTCTGCCGATCAAACCATCGATAAACGGAGCGGATCAACTTTTTTGTCAACAGTAATAATAGACGGGGAGGGGAGCTATAGCGACGGATTTTTCATATCATTTCAACAAAAGCGACGGATTTTTCAGATCATTTCAACAAAGCTACAATGTTGATTTAAACATCCCCCTACACCTCCTGATGACCAGAACGAACCTTTCCCGGCTAGTAGCCGGGGCCTTCGGGGCCCTATTCATAGAAAGGATGTGATCCGTTCACATGCGAAGTTGCTAGGCAACCAGGGCTGTGATTGGCTGCATCGCGATCGCCTGGTGATCGCTCCCTCCTAGAAATAAGGCCCCTGGACGTTAATGCGAAGGTGTCTGTCATTCGCACCACAATGGACTTTAAAAAAAAATGGGACTGTGAGTATTTCCCACTGTCAAAAGGCAACCGAATAAACTACAACAAAATCTGACGGCTCTGTCCCTTCAGACTTATTTTTTGAAAAATCAGCAAAATATCACTCGTGATCGTGCAGAAAGCTCAGAGATGTGGGTTAAAAAACACGTATTCGTTTTTTTTTGTATTAAAATGAGGCCCCTCGTTTTTGTTTTGTTTTTTTTGTGCGTAATATTCCAACAATTTCCAGCTTCCTCCTCTAACAATATTTCCATGCAACGATTACAACGCTCGAAGCTTGAGGTATGTGAGTTATGTTACAAACAGTGACGGATTAACCAATAGGCTAACTAGGCTGCAGCCTAGGGCGACTCGATAAAAAGGGGCGCCGACCGAGGCGAAATTGAAAAAAAGCATGAATTCACGAAAAATGTTGTAGTTTAATGTTCCATATTGTTGCAATAATTTTAGGCCAGCTAGAAAAGTTGGTAAGGTACTTTCCGGCATCCACTCCCAAGTGAAGAAATACTATGGAAAAAATGAATTGAAATGCTGGCAACTATTAAATTATGAGTAAAATAATTAAATCTCATAATAGGGTAAGTACCTACGCACCTTTTCTTATAAAAAACTGGTAACTGTACTCGAAAGTGAACCGTTGAAAAGCTGGAAGGTCTTTGCCCAGTGTCGGACTGGGCCACCGGGCAACCGGGCAAATGCCCGGTAGGCCATTCCCCAGTTTGGAGGCCAAATTTTCCACACTTGGAAAAAATTGCACTTTGATGGTTTTTTTTTTTTTAATCCAAATTTTCAATTTTGTATCAAAGTCTGGTCCACTTTTGTTTGTGCTATTTAGTAGTCACTAGTCGTGGAATGACAAGATTGTATGTGTGATGCTCCCGCTGATGCTCCCGCAGTTGGTTTGTTTTATCTGCCATCTAGTCGTGCTCTTTCTTTACCGTCTATGTAGAATTTACATCTTTAGCCACATGCAGAAATTATCGACAAATTCGCAAGTAGATCAGTATCTTTGAAATCAAAACTGTTGATGAGCTTATATGCAAAAAAACGGCTGGGTGTCATTTTTGTTCGTTATTATTTCTGTAATTCCTGGACAAAATGTTGGATTGATTTTACGAGCGGCGATTCTGGATAACATGCGATCTATCTAGACTCTTCTTGTTAGATCGCAGTGTACTAGTGCGGAGCGTTCTGGTGTGTTCCGGAGCGCGCGTGTGGGCTTTTTCCCGTACAACTGTATGGAGACTTCAGCAGTGGGTCAAGCTACATCTGTCCATTTTGGCGGAAGCGCCGATTCTAGAGCACGGCAGAATTATACGGGTAATGTGCAAGATTTTTCGGGAGTCGTATGGAAACCGTATGTCGGGTCACTGTGGAGACTGCTGGAGAATGCATGAGACATCCGAGATGAATCAGTCGGACCTATGCAGGATTATTCAAAAGTCCGGGATAAAATTAATAATTCTTGACCATATTTTTTCCGGAAAAAAACGCTTGAACAGGTCGATTTCTGAATAAAACAAGCCGTTTTTTCATGACAGGGGTCTTGATCTACCGTCAACCCCTTGACCCGTAGCCACCCTTAGTATTTTTTTAAATGGCACCCTATGGCTTGTGGGGGCTCGTTGGAAAGCTTGTCGTATTCAGATCTACCATTGAAAGTTAGATCGAACGCTTCACCATGAAGTTTTGAGAAACCCCAGGGTTAGTCAAAAGTCCGAAACAAAATTCATAATTCATTACCATATTTTTTCCAAAAAAAGCTCGAACAGGTCGATTTTCAAAAACAGTGAGTCATTTCTCTATGATACGTGTCATGATCTACCGTCAACTCCCTAACCCCCAACCACCCTTAGTATTTTTTTGAATCGCATCCTATGGTTTGTGGAGGTTCGTTGGAAAGCTTTTCAAAAACTGTGTTCAGATCTACTTTTGAAAATGGTTGGACGCTTAAAGGGTTGAGGGTCAAGAGCTTAAAGGAGACCAAAACACAAAAATCGAGTCTATATTTCATTTGACTAACTTGAGGGGAAGGTAGTTCAAGAGTATACGGAACAAATCTAAGTTTTCCATACGAGTCCGATCAGCCGATAAAACGTTTTGAAAATATTATCGTGACGTCACTTGGGAAGATGTTTTCACCTAGATTTTCACCTATCACGTACCCATGGTCTTGTTATTGCTGTTATTCTCGTTCTGACAAACGTCATTGTCTTTAAACAATCAGTAATAATACTATGGCAGGCTTGAAACCGTCGTCATCCCATCGACAACGGAATCAGGTACAGGTATGCCCGTGAGTAGCTATAGGTAGCCCGTGAAAATTTGCCCCTATGACGTCATTGTCGTTCTCAATTATAGCCTCAGCGCCCGCCACGAGATAATCAAATTCACAAGACCCTGTGCAATCGTTCTAGTGTTTTCAACTCTTTCATCTGAGACCGACTTGTATTTTGTGTTGTGGTCTCCTTTTCAAGGATTAAGGGGTTGACGGTAGATCACGACACGTATAATGGCAAAATGACTCACCGCTTCCAAAAATCGACCTGTTCGAGCGGTTTTTTTTTTTCGAAAAAAAAATGGTTAGAAATTATGAATTTTGTTCCGGACTTTTGAGTAACCGTGGACTTTCCTGGTGAAGCTTTCGATATAATTTCAAATGGTAGATCTGAAAACGAGCCTCCCTAAGCCATAGGGTGCCATTTAAAAAAAATACTAAGGGTGGCTAGGGGTCAAGGAGTTGACGGTAGATCATGACGCGCGTCATGGAAAAACGGCTTGCCTTTTTCAGAAATCGACCTGTTCGAGTGTTTTTCCTGAAAAAAAAATTGTCAAAAGTTATGAATTTCATTTCGGAGTTTTGAGTAACCCTGTATAAGGCATTAATCGTCGCCTTACGAGCAGTTATGAATTGGAATGCGAAGTGGTAGCCAGCGCATTAAAAGCGAGTAGTAATCACAGCGATATTCCTAAGTAAATAATTGTTGGCGTGTATTTATTGTAGTGTGCAGTAATAAACGGTGTGTGTTTTAAAATGACCGTCTCAAATATATTCGAACCCGTACGTGAAATACGTAACAATAATAAATATTTTTCTTTCCTCCGTTGTTATCGTAGTGTATTTCAAGCAAAAGTTTTGAGTTTGAAGAAATCCATAGACAATTTGGTCAGCGTCTTTTTTGTGCTATTAGCATTATTATCATTATTATTGAAAAAAGTCGTCTGCGGCGCCAAGGGGGATGGAAACTCCTCTGACTCCCCCTTCGGTTTCGAGGCCACTTTCATTCTTTGCCCGGTAGGCCAAAATTTGCCAGTCCGACGCTGTCTTTGCCCCACGGCACCGGTGTAAGACACCGGGAAAAAGGTTGATTTTCGTTTATAGCTCAAGCGACGAAGCAAATGAATGTCACCCACCGTCTTTGAAATAACATAAAATGACTTTTTTCAAAGAGACAGATCTCTACCAATATATAGAAATAAAAATCATCTGCCCACAGGCTGAAAGGGTCTATTCAGTCACTAGTGGTCACTAGTGTTTAACACTTTGCTTTTTCACATACCTACGTACAGTGTGCTACTCTATGATTGTATTAGTTTTGTTCTGTTCAACAGCCTATACATTTTTTATTCAATCTTTAAAAATTGAAGAAACAACCAAGTTGGATCATTTTCATTAATTGTTGTAGTTCCAAAAGTGAAAGGAGGGGGGGGGGCGCCGAAATGAATCAGCCTAGGGCGCCATTGCTTTCTAATCCGTCACTGGTTACAAACAGCACAAACAAGAACAGCCGAGCTGTCAATTATGCCATATCCACATGTCAATCCACCTTTCACATGAGAACATCACGCACACCTGTGAGAGCACAATTGGCGGTCTTTAGCAGCCGTCTGTACTAGCGAGAATCTGCGCTCACAGATATGCGCGCAAGTGATTTCGCTGATGGGAAAGGAAAGGTAGATTATACAGGGTGGTCCAGGTTATAGTAGCAATAATTCACCATTCGATAGTCCATCGAAAACTAGGTCGACATGCATAATTTTTTTTTCTAAAACGCTTCCTAAGAGAGATACAGCCCTTCAAAGTTCAGTTTTTAAAATCTTCTTTTTGCAATAACTCTCAAGTCATCAAAGCGATTTCAACGAAATTTGGTACAAATACTTAAGAAATAAATACCCATCACTTGACATAGATAACTTTTGTCAAAATTGTCCAGTGGCGTAGATACGGGGGAGTTGTTTTACTTTTCACGCCCTATTCTCTACGCCACTAAATATTTTTGGAAAACTATATTTTTTTCGAATTCCATGTTCAATTTAGAAAAAAAAGTTACTCCTGTAAAATTTTGATTAGAGGCTTAGTTTTCGAGATATTTGGGTTTTAAACTTTGGAAAACAGCTCGAAATCGCCAATTTCCAGAGCCCAAATTGTTTTTTTTTCTGGAAACGCCTCGTTTCTTAGCAGAAAATGGCAGTAAATAAACTTAAACGACCTAGAAAACTTATTCCAGTTGAGGAATCATGAGTTTTCTTGGATTTTAATTTTTAGGCCTTCGAAAGTCGCGATTTTGAAGCGTTTTCCAAAGTTTGAAACCCAAATATCTCGGAAATGAAGCCTCTAATCAAAATTTTACAAGAGTAACTTTTTTTTCTGAATTGATCAAGGAATTCAAAAAAGTATAATTTTTCAAAATTATTCAGTGACGTAGAAAATGGGGTGGGAAAAGTTCAACAATCCCCCGGTATCTACGCCACTGGACAATTTTGACAAAAGTTATCTACGTCAAGTGATGGGTATTCATTTCAAAAGTATTTATACCAAATTTGGTAGAAATCGCTTTGATGACTTGAGAGTTATTGCAAAAAGAAGATTTTAAAAACTGAACTTTGAAGGGCTGTATCTCTTAGGAAGCGTTTTAGAAAAAAATTTAAATTATGCACGTCGACCTAGTTTTTGATGGACTATCGAATGGTGAATTATTGCTACTATAACCTGGACCACCCTGTATCATGTGAATGATATACAGGTTATTCAAAAGTCCGGAATAAAATTCATAATTTTTTTCCATATCTATTTCGCAAAAACGCTCAAACCGGTCGATTTTTGAAAACGATAAGCCGTTTTTTCACGACACGTGTCATGCTCTACCGTCAACCCCCTAACCCCAAGCCACCCTTAGTATTTTTTTTCAAATGGCACCCTATGGCTTGTGGGAGCTCGTTAGAAAGCTTGTCAAAAACTCTATTCGGATCTACCATTGAAAATTAGATCAGACGCTTCACCATGAAGTTTTGAGAAACCCCAGTTTTACTTAACAGTCCGGAATAAAATTCATAATTTTTTTCCATATTTATTTCGGAAAAAACGCTCGAACAGGTCGATTTCTAAAAACGGTAAGCCGTTTTTTTATGACACGTGTCATGTTCTACCGTCAACCCCCTAACCCCGAGCCACCCTTAGTATTTTTTCTCAAATGGCACCCTATGGCTTGTGGGGGCTCGTTGGAAAGCTTGTCAAAAACTCTATTCAGATCTACCATTGAAAATTAGATCGAATATTTGACCATACAGGTTACCAATTAATCAACAGCAATCTCCAGTACGCATTCGTTAAAATTCCTTTAAAATTCATGGTCAAACGTCCGATCTAATTTTCAATGGTAGATCTAAATAGAGTTTTTGACAAGCTTTCCAACGAGCCCCCGCAAGCCATAGAGTGCCATTTGAAAAAAAATACTAAGGGTGGCTTGGGGTTGGGGGTTAACGGTAGAACATGACACGTGTCATGAAAAAACGGCTTACCGTTTTTAGGAATCGACCTGTTTGAGCGTTTTTTCCGAAATAAATATGGAAAAAAAAATATGAATTTTATTCCGGACTGTTGAGTAAAACTTGGGTTCCTCAAAACTTCATGATGAAGCGTCCGATCTAATTTTCAATGGTAGATCTGAATAGAGTTTTTGACAAGCTTTCCAACGAGCCCCCACAAGCCATAGAGTGCCATTTGAAAAAAAAATACTAAGGGTGGCTTGGGGTTATGGGGTTGACGGTAGAACATGACACGTGTCATGAAAAAACGGCCTACCGTTTTTAGAAATCGACCGGTTCGAGCGTTTTTTCCGAAATAAATATGGAAAAAAATTATGAATTTTATTCCGGACTTTTGAATAACCCTGTATACTGTATATGCCGATCAGCTTTTAAATTCAGCACTAGAACGGTAATTTTTGCACGTCAAGTTGGCAATTCTGCAATATTTGGGGATGTTCAAATTTGTAATGTTGGATCAGTTTTTCCCCAGACGACCTTAAATTCGTACTGTCAATCGAGTACAGCGCTGTTGCAAGATTGTATGTATGCTCTGTTTTTGACTGCAGCTTCAGTGTCCCATATGTCCTTCCAGTGTCTTTTCACCTCGCAATCTGCAGTATGGAGTTCTTCAGCTGTAATCTCTGGCTGTAATGGGCGTTTTCCATTTAGCGACACAAGTCGACTTGTGTTGACACAAACCGACACAAACGCGTTCCATTTGATCTGTGTTCCTTTGTTTCATCGACACAAGCTAACACAAGCTGACACAAACCGACACAAATGTTTTAAATGGAAAGCACCCATTTCAGGTTGGGCGTAAACGGCTCGGCACTCTGTCACGTACCTGCCATTCTAACAAGATAACAGTCATAACAGCCAAGACAACATTGTGTGCTTTCCATTTACCGACACAAGTCGACTTGTGTCGACACAAATGGACTCAAATGCGTTCCATTTGATCTGTGTTCCTTTGTCTCATTGACACAAGCTGACACAAACCGACACAAATGTTTTAAATGGAAAGCGCACATTGTAGCGGAATATGATGCAAGGAGACGCCAGAATTGGCATTTTATGTCAAAATTTCCTAACCTCACTGGACTTCGCCACAAAAAGCCCGTAGTCTGTGCTCTAGGGAACATGGCCAACCGCGTTTTAATTTCTACTGAATTTAAAACGTGATCGGCATATAGGTATGTCCATGGGTATGTCATTCGCGGTTCAAGTGCAAAGTTGCGATTTGTCACGATCTGTTTTATGCTAGGTAGGTATCATATAAATACAAGAAATAATATAAAAAAAATAGTTCAATAGGTACGATTTGGGAACGTACATCACCATTTAAAGAAGAAAAAAATCATGAAAAAATCTGTTGTGGGGTGACACAAAACTTTCCCGGCGGTATCCAGAGACGTCAGTAATGATTTTGATCGAAGTGTCCCTTCGGGAAGTGGAGCATTCGATTTGGAAATTGATAGAAAAATTCTACCGAGTTGAGCATTTAGCGAGCATCCTGCATCCATTGTTGGGCCGACAAAACCATCAGTGACGGGTTACATTTCCAAGGTGATGAAATAATTCAAAAGGTAGAACTAGGCAGCTGACTGTTGTGATATCTCAAGAATGCAATGCTAGTCCCATACAAGGGGGTTTACAAAGCCCCAAACAACACTTGAAGACACAAGAAACCGGGGCGCACTATTGTCTTCAATGACGCAACTTGAATTATTGTTTAAAAAATAACTGGTGAAAATCAATTAACGGATTGAAAACCTGGGGCAGAGTTCACCTTTCCTATTTACACGCCCCCTCTGACGTCATAGAAAGATGCGTACGCGCACGTTGCACCGTGCCCTGTCCGTGTGTTGTGTTTTGACATATGTTTTCAAGGTTATGCCAAATCAGAAAGAGATTTGCTTAGAAAAGCAATTTGCTCTTTACTCCCACACTGCAGAAGGACCTCGAGAAGGACCTTGCATGGTAATTTCATGCTCTAATCGTCCTAACAAGCCCGACTGGAAAACAAATTTCCAACACATCTACTGTTCCAAATGTTCGCATCAGTATAGTCGCATCAATATCATTTGAGTAGGAGTCAAACAGTAGTCAAAGTTGACCCTTCGAGGGGTACATCTAAGACACCATTGCCAAATTTTTATCTTCAACCCCTTCGCCCCCACCCTACTTAAAGGTAATTAAATTCTCTTTCCGTCAAACATATTTTGAATTTTTGTAAATCACCTCTTAACTCTTATAGAAATTCTCTCATTGTGAATCAAAGGAATGATAAAGTTGTTTCTCTCCCGCCATATCCACTCTCCAATTTTTGAGAAATAGATTTTCCATCAAAAACAGGTCGATTTTTACCTCGACGGGAACATCTAAAGACACGTAGGCATTGTCCAATTTTTATCTTCCTCCCTCTTCCCCCCCCCCTCCCCTCCAACTGAGAGAAGTTTTGAAAAAGGTCCGGGATGTGTGGCTTTATTAGGTAAATTGATTTTTTTTTACAGAAAGATATATTCATCACCTATCTTCAATTTGATGTGTCACTCACACAGAGGTGAGTAATGCCATCTGAAATTTTGAAGCAGGGTAAGGTGGGGGCGAAGGGGTTGGAAGATAAAAATTTAGTAATGTTGTTTCGAGTGTTTGTCTTTGAATGTCTCTTTAGTCTCTTTACTCTCTTTCGAAATACAATTTATATCAAGAATCAGGAGTTGATAGGGGGAAAACTTATTCCCTTTATATGTAACAAATGAATATAATTTTGAGAAGGGTATTATTGGAGGGGTCGTGTGGTTTGAAAATTTTTAAAATATGTGTTTTGAACTAAAACGTAAAAGTAAAAGTATACCTACAAGTCAAAAACACGTAGGTACCTGCTGATACCCTTTTTTTAGAAAATTTATGGTGCGATTCTCTAAAAAATTATACATTCCATGAAGGCTCTGTTACGTTGTTATTACCTAGGCAACAGCCAATGGCTGATGACACGAATTTTTACATAACAGAGCGTTTATGGAATGTTATTTTTTACAGAATAGCACCATTAGTTGTTATAAACTAATAATAGTAGGGTAGGTGGAAGATGATGGCGGAGGATAGAGGAGCATGGAGGCAGATTGTGCTGGAGGCCAATAAGGCCCACCTGAGGCTGTAGCGCCATTCAAGAAGAAAAAGAATAGTAGGGTAGAGTTCATTTTTTCTGCCACTAGATAGGTACATACTTATATACTTTTACTGCATATTTGATTTGGTTATCAATTTGTTTTTGTTTATATCTCTGGAAGCTAAAATCTTTGTGAATCACCTTTTGTTGTCTTGGTCTGTGTCTTGGTCTTAAGGTGCGTTCAGTCAGTTTATTTAGCCGCAAGTTTTAATTTTAGTCGCAAGCGCATCAGCGACGCCCATTGGTTCTTAAGAACCAGCCTTCTCAGAACAGCCAATAAGCGATGCAGCGCTTACGGCTAAAATTAAAACTTGCGGCTAAATAAGCTGACTGAACGCACCTTTACTAATAACGAACTTGATGAAACATACCGGGTGATCATTTGAAAACTATCCACCTGCAATATCTCCCGATTCCTGGTGGAAATCTTTTTGAGCAAAAACAGGTCGATTTTTATATCGAGGGGGACATCTAAAACAATTAAAACATACATTGGAGAATTTCTATCCTGAGCCCCCTCGCCCTCACTCACCCCAACTTTTCAATTTCAAATGACACTACCTATTTTGCGATACATTGAATTCAACAAAATTAAATTCTCTTCCTGAAAAAATATTTCTAAAATTTTTAACCCCACCCCCCGTTCTCCTTGAAATTCTTTGAGTGTCCAATTTAATATTCTTGACCTCCATTTTTATTCAATACAGTCAACGTCATCCTGCACAAGTGCACAGCATCGAAAGAGGAAATTTTCTATAGAAAAGTGCCATCTAAATTCACCCCTCCGCTCCCCCTACCTTACCTTAAAAATCTAAAATGCCAATACCCACTTTATAATAAATCAAATTGAAGGAAATTGAATTCTCTCTGTGAAAAAATTTTTTTCACAATTTTTAAAGCCTCTTATTTCCCCCTTAAGTACTCTAAATTGCCAATTTATTGAGGGAAGTGTGGAAAATTTTGGAAAAATTATTTTCAGAAAGAGAATTCAATTCCCTTCAATTTAATGTATCACAAAGTAGGTGGTGTTTTGTTAAATTTTGGAGTTGAGAGGTGGGGGAGAGCAAATGGGTACTTTTTCCACTGAAAATTTTCTCAGAGAATTTTTAGAGTAAAGGGGGTGGGGTTGAAAAATTTTAAAATATTATTTTCAAAAAGAAAATTTAATTTCCTTCAATTTGATGTATCGCAAAGTAGGTGGTGTCATTTGAAATTTCAAAGTTGGGGTGAGCAAGTGGGGGCGAGAGGGGTGAATATAAACTGCTCGTCAAAAGTTAGGCATAGAGCAAAATTTGCTCCCATTTCAAGTATGGATATCTTGGGGAAAAAATATCTGATTTGAAAAAAGTTTATGGTGGCTGGTAGAATTTTCTTCAGCTGCAAGACGCTATGTCAACTCACGGCACCATTGGCTTTGTCCATGATATACAGGATGCCAAAGGAAGGAGTGTCAAAAGTGTTAATTTTTGAAGTCGTGGAACTTTTTTAGAAAAAATTCCAGATTTTCTTTCACTTGAGTTTTAGAAAGCGGATATCAATATCTCGAAACGGTTTTTGACTTTTGATCGTATTTTTGTTTTTTAAAGAGTTCTTGATTTTTTTGTGAAACCTAGATTTTTTTTGATGCAGAATTTGCTAGAGCTGTTGCTTTTTCTTTAAAATCCACAGAAACGTACACAATTGATGGGTGAATTATACTATGAGAAAAATTGACCTCATGAGCCTCCAGAAGAGGTTATCCTCTGGACCTCTTCAGAGGAGATGCCCAATGAAGCATGCTGCGTCATCACTTTGACACTTATCGAACCCAGCATGAATAAAAATGCAAGACTTGTAACCATACGTTGCATCAAAATTACCATGGTTAACAATTAGTCCCATCATGGGTGATTTTGTTACTGCCCAAGTCACTGGAAATTTACAGAAGTGATATCTCCTAGACGAGTAGAGATAGAGCCATAATTCTTTTTTTGATTTAAATCGGACACATTATTGGTCATTCGAGCATGATGTGCAAATTTTTCACGTTCATACTTTTTCAGTGGTGGGGGGTAATTTTGACGTTTGTCATGTCAGAACTTTTTTTTTGTACTTGTCACCATTGAAATGTCAGCATGAATGTAATATACCACTTCCACATCAGTAGTGAAAACAGAAGACCAACGAAGTTTTTCCCAGGAAATCTGGACTTTGAGGAAGAAAAACACCAAACGCAAACTTCAAATTGATCAGCTGAAAACGAAAGTATATATTCATGTTGACATTTCAATGATGACAAGTACAAGAAAAAAATTCCGACATGAGAAACGTCAAAATTACCTCCCACCACTGAAAAAGTGTAAACGTGAAAAATGTGCACATCATGCTTGAATGACCAATAATGTGTCCGATTGAAATCAAAAAAAGAATTATGGCTTTATCTCTACTTATCTAGGAGATATCACTTCTGAAAATTTCCAGTGACTTGGGTAGTAATAGTAACAAAATCACCCATGATGAGACTAAATTGGTAACCATGGTAATTTTGATGCAACGTATGGTTACAAGTCTTGCATTTTTGTCCATGCTGGGTTCAATAAGTGTCAAAGTGATGTCGCAGCATACTTCATTGGGCATCTCCCCTGAAGAGTTCCAGAGGATAACCTCTACTGGAGGTCCATGAGGTCAATTTTCTACGAAGGCGCAGAGCGGACATCAGAGTTTTTTTATGATTTCGAAAAAAAAAAACACGAAATTATGGGAATAAAGTCAGAATTCTGAGTTTAAAGTCGGAATTCTGAGTTTGAAAGTAAGAATTCTGAGTTTAAAGTCGGAATTCTGAGTTTAAAGTCGGAATTCTGAGTTTGAAAGTCAGAATTCTGAGTTTAAAGTCGGAATTCTGAGTTTGAAAGTCAGAATTCTGAGTTTAAAGTCGGAATTCCGAGTTTAAAGTCAGAATTCTGAGTTTAAAGTCGGAATTCTGAGTTTAAAGTCGGAATTCTGAGTTTAAAGTCGGAATTCTGAGTTTAAAGTCGGAATTCTGAGATTAAAGTCGGAATTCTGAGTTTGAAAGTCAGAATTCTGAGTTTAAAGTCGGAATTCTGAGTTTGAAAGTCAGAATTCTGAGTTTAAAGTCGGAATTCTGAGTTTAAAGTCGGAATTCTGAGTTTGAAAGTCGGAATTCTGAGTTTCAAACTCGGAATTCTGCGCGCGCACAATTCCGAGTTTCAAAGTCAGAATTCTGCGCGCGCATCGGCAGGAAACGAGCCGGTTGATTAAATGGCCTCTCCTTAGCGCAATACGAACACTTGGTACAATCGAACCACTCGATGGCGTCGGCGGCGACATGGCTCCACCGCTCCACCCGAATGAAGTTCCTTTGTGCTTTGAACTCGGCTTCGAACGATGAGCCTCGATAAGAGCATTCGGCGCATTGTACAAAAGCAACAATAACATAGCATATTACATAGGGTTGTGAATAATGCTATAGGTATGCTATTACAGCTGTGTCACGTTATAACGCAAAGGTGGAGGGGGGAGGGGACGGCGCGAAATTATCATTGTAGGGTGTTGTAGGTATCCATGTGTTTGTCTGTAATGTTCGTATAAGTCGAAACGCTTATGGCTCTTGTAGTTGCAGTAGATGCAAGAGAACTGTTCCGGTTCGACAATGGCATTGTAGGTACAGTTCGGCTGCATGACCATTTTTGTAATTCCTTTGGACGTGTTGGTTGAGTTGGAAGAAGAATCCAGTCAGTCCGATGCGAACATTGCGAACAGTTGGACGTGTCCACAATTTGGGTTGTTAGTAGGTACCTACCTAATCACGTTGGTCGGAATTTGTCAGTGGCACCAAATCGTGCCCCAGCTATGCGCTTGACAGCCACGATACTGCCAGCCCAACGAAAACATTACTGCGCTGCGCTTCGGGATTTAAAGAGGCGCCGCAGCTATAATAGGTAGCATATAGCATTTTTCACAACCCTATGTAATAACATGCTATTGCTGCTATTGTACCTACAATGCGCCGAGTGTTCTTATCGAGGCTTATCGTTCAAAGCACAAAGGAACTTCATTCAGGTGGAGCCATGTCGCCGCCGACGCCATCGACTGGTTCGATTGTACCAAATGTTCGTATTGCGCGAAGAAGAGGTGTATGAAGAAGCACATGATGACGCACGCTACGGACAGAGAATTAACCAGTTCGGCTGTGTGGAATGTCCGTATCGTGTTAAGGAAAAAAAGGGTTTAGACTCGGGTTTAGAAAAGGCACAAGTTGTTACATCTCTCGAAGATTTTATTAAATACCTAGCGAGTAAGTAGGTATCGTTAGGGTCGTCAACTTGTCAATCACTATTTAATCAACCGGCTCGATTCCTGCCGATGCGCGCGCAGAATTCTGACTTTGAAACTCGGAATTGTGCGCGCGCAGAATTCCGAGTTTGAAACTCAGAATTCCGACTTTAAACTCAGAATTCCGACTTTAAACTCAGAATTCCGACTTTAAACTCAGAATTCTGACTTTAAACTCGGAATTCCGACTTTAAACTCAGAATTCTGACTTTCAAACTCAGAATTCCGACTTTAAACTCAGAATTCTGACTTTCAAACTCAGAATTCCGACTTTAATCTCAGAATTCTGACTTTAAACTCGGAATTCCGACTTTAAACTCAGAATTCTGACTTTCAAACTCAGAATTCCGACTTTAAACTCAGAATTCTGACTTTCAAACTCAGAATTCCGACTTTAATCTCAGAATTCCGACTTTAAACTCAGAATTCTGACTTTCAACTCGGAATTCCGACTTTAAACTCAGAATTCTGACTTTCAAACTCAGAATTCCGACTTTAATCTCAGAATTCCGACTTTAAACTCAGAATTCTGACTTTAGACTCGGAATTCCGACTTTAAACTCAGAATTCTGACTTTCAAACTCAGAATTCCGACTTTAATCTCAGAATTCTGACTTTCAAACTCAGAATTCCGACTTTAAACTCAGAATTCTGACTTTATCCCCATAATTTCGTGTTTTCTTTTTCGAAATCATAAAAAAAAACTCTGATGTCCGCTCTGCGCCTTCGTAATTTTCTCATGGTATAATTCATCCAGCAACTTTGTATGTTTCTGTGAATTTTCAAGTACCTAAAAGCAACTGCTCTAGCAAATTCTGCATCAAAAAATCTAAATTTCACAAAAAAATCAAGAACTCTTTGAAGAAACAAAATACGATCAAAAGTCAAAAACCGTTTCGAGATATTGATATCCGCTTTCTAAAACTCAAGTGAAAAAAATCCGGAATTTTTTCTAAAAAAGTTCCACGACTTCAAAAATTAACACTTTTGACACTCCTTCCTTTGCCATCCTGTATATCATGGACAAAGTCAATGGTGACGTAAATCGACATAGCGTCCTGTATACATTTTTTTTCAAATCGGATATCTTTTCCCGAAGAAATCCTCACTTGAAATTGGAGCAAATTTTGGTCTATGCTTAACTTTTGACGAGCAGTTTAGAAATTTGCCAATGTATGTTTTAGATGTGCCCCCCCCCCCCCCCGATATAAAAATCGACCTGTTTTTGCTCGAAAAAATATTCACTAGGAATCAGGAGTTATTATTGCAAGCGGATAGTTTTCAAATGATCACCCGGTATGTCTGAGCTGTTGAGAACATTCAATTAGCTCTCAAATAAGAACGCTGTGTGAGAATGACCGGATATGATCTTCATCAAACGGAGGCTTATTTCTTTTTTTTCACATTTTTGAAACTCATGAGCTTTTTTTTACTTTTTGATTCTGTTTTCAGTGTTTTTATTTTTCTTTGCCAACAGTAGGATTTCATTTTTCAAGAAGCTGCATGGAAAAGATTGCGAAATTTTAAAAATCTCAAGGGAGTTTTTCATTTTCCCCAGGCTGCCAATGCCAGTTTGCCTGAAGTTCTTGACAGTGGTGTGGGATGAAGTCATTTACACAGCACACTCTGCACACTACGATTTTTAAAATTAAAGGAAATGAAATGATGCTGAAATCGGGTCGGGAATATGATAGAATGAAAAATACTAAACTTGTTGAAATTATTAGGCATCGTCATTCTGTGTTATGTGTCTGAAAAGATGAGAAGTCGATCTAAAACCAACATCTTTTCATTTCGACGAGACACCACTGAGATTTCAGGGAGGTCACTTTACTTTCACCTTTCACCTCAACAAACAATCCAACATAAAACACCATGAAAACCCGTATCTGTAACTGTGAAATAATAGGCTACTTCGTTTGGGCAGGTGCGCATGCTTGAAGGCTCCAAATTTTGAAAACTTTCGTACACCTGTCAGTTGAATGGCAACGCTGCATGCTCTGTCTAGCCGCCTAACCAACAACTGGTTCCTGGCTGTCACTTTTACACATACCGTAAATGCATCTCTTCGCAGCTTCTTTGAACTTCCTTCTCGGTACAGCGATTTTCAACAGGTTCTGCTCTTTTCTCAAAACATGTGAAAATGAAATGTAGGTCAGGTAGAAACAAGGAGTGTTATCATAATTGTCACAAGTGACAGTTCGTGCCGATGTCTTGTTGTTTTGAGCGCTGTTGCCAGTTTCGTTGTTTCTGAACTTTCCACAAATGATCATTGAACTTAATTTCAATGAAACATTTCCTTTGAATATAAAAATGGTATATATCATTCAGCCAAATTATTTGTGGAATTTTAGGTGCACTACAATATTTTTTAGTGTCAATTTTCAATATCGGTGTACGTAGGGTTACCATCTTCAAACCACACTAAAAGAGTACAGTGTGAGCGAAGCGAGCAAAATAGCGCCGCAGGCGAAAATTTTTCGGGAAAAGGGGCGTGATCAGTTAGTTTTGAATACGATGAAGACTTGAGGCGGATTCCCACTTAGAGATATTCGCAAAAAAATTCAGTGACACTCGTCAAATTCGAATTTTTGAAGGATTTACTGACTCTTCAAATTTGACAATTGATAATCAAAATCTTGCGATATTTCCACATGAGAATCCACCGTTTCGCATGTATTGCATATTGAATAATAATTATGCATGATGTCGTCCCAATGTAGAACACAACGGAAAAGTGAAATATAAACAAAAATATAGTTGGTAGAAATTCGAAAATTCCTCATATTCTTGGATTTTGGCCGCATGCGTGATTGCGTGCGAACGTGATAATAGGTACAGGGAAGTTTGGTTAGTGGTTACATTACTGACAGTATTGACACAGATATCAATATCACCAATATCGCACTGCACAGTAGTCACAGTCACAGCACTGGACTGAGATTATTGGCCCAAGAACATACCTAACTTGTGAGGTCATTGATTATTTGATATTGTATGCATGGTCTATAGCAATAGAAGAAAAAATAGGGAAAATTCGTCCGGATAAACTAAAGAGTACATTTGGCTTCAAAATGGGAAAAGTGAGAGTACGCTACTCTTTTACCTCAAAAAGAGTACCTGTACTCTTTAAAGAGTACGGTTGGTAACCCTAGGTGTACGAAACTATGAAATTCGCGCCAGACATGCGCACTCAAAAAAACCGAAACGAAGGGACCTATTCAATATACTTTATCTTGATACTTACTTGTGTCTTTGTTTTCCAGCAAAGCGTTGGGACAGGTGTGGTTGGGACTGAAAAGTGGACTATTAAAATTATTATCAAATTAAAATTCGGACGTTTTTGGTTGGTACCGCGTGTCACGTCCGGCAACGGTACGATGACGTAACTGTCAAACTGACAGTTGTTGTCACAATCGCGAGGGTTGTTTTGATTAAGAAAATAATCACCTCATTTTCTTTTATCAGTAACAATATGCACGAAATGTGATAGCGTAAGCCGAGCCATCAACGAAATTAACAATAGGTAAGCTCGACAGCAAGGAGAATCCCCGCAGGGAAAATAATGGAAATTTCCCTCCTTTCCAGCCAGCATGCCCAGAGACCACGACTCGCTGAGCGTCAGCTCCTCCAATTCGAGCACGTCGACGCTCATGCAGGGCGCCCTCCACTGCCAGTCAGGTATCGTTTCAGCGTATGATTCGGTCGAAGACAAATCTGATTTTTGGTATGCAGATGATGACGACGACCTGATCGACAGGAAGCCCTCGCCCATAAGCTACAAGGAGAGGCGCCGGGAGGCCCACACTCAGGCCGAACAGAAGCGCAGAGATGCCATCAAGAAGGGCTACGACACGCTGCAAGAGCTGGTGCCCACTTGTCAGCAAACTGATGTTTCTGGTACGGTAGCCTTTTTTTTTGCCACCACATTGTAAATTTCCGAATTCCCGCTTCTGGGAAAGTATCACAGCGTCAGAACAGATTGCGTTTCTATAGAGATTCAGTATTGCTAGAATATTATCAAAGTAAATGAGACTGTTGTATTTCAGGTTACAAGTTGAGTAAAGCGGCAGTGCTTCAAAAATCGATAGACTACATCCAGTACCTGCAACAGCAAAAATCTAGACAAGAAGAGGAACGAAATTCTCTCCGGAAAGAGGTGGTGGCGCTGCGAATCATGCAGACCAACTACGAGCAAATAGTCAAGGCTCAGCAGGCCCAGCCCGGTCACACGGAAGCCAGGATATCGGACGAAGTCAAATTTTCTGTCTTCCAAGCCATCATGGAGCAGATGTTCATCACGTTTTCCAGCATTTCAGTGAGCAATTTCTCTGAACTGAGCGGCGGCGTGTTTGGCTGGCTCGAATTGCACTGTAAGCCCCAGGTGTTGAAGGATTCCGTGCTGAAGGCTTTGCAAAGACACAACAGTCAGATGCGGGGGCAACAACAACAGCCATCCAACAATTCGTGATACCTGACGTTGTTCTTTTTCGATTATTACAAAAATGATCTTTTTTTATCTTTACCCACAAAAAAGCCATACTAGATAGTAATTTTGTTGAAGGTTTTTAAAACGTTTATTGTATGTAGGCATCTACCATAAGAGGAAATGATATATTTTACTAACACAAAAATGTTCTGTCTTAGCGTAACAAAGCCATATTATAATTTTTATTTTGTTGTACTATACTAGAGAAACGTGTGTCTGGTCTTGTAAATGAGTAGTCATGGATGTAATGAGAATTATTTTGCATTGTATATAAAATGTTGATTCAAAAAGTTGGGCCTTGTTACTTCACTAGTGTTGCTTGTGCTTTTTTCATGCTTGGACTCTTCTGACTAGGAAATAATTAAAATACTTAATGAGGAATAGTGTCAGTGAGTGAGGTTTGGTCAGTTGAAGTTGATCACAAGATAAAGTAATAAGCTGTTGGTGGAGAAGTTGCAAGTGAAGATGTTCTGTGAGTGCTGTATGAGAGATTGTATGTGGGGGCAATACTGATAACAATTCGTCCCCTTCAGGATTCGTCTTGACAGCCAGATGGCGCGGACACGACTCGTCCAACGCGGATTCCAAAACGGGGGCAAATGGCAAATTGAAGGTGCTCACAATAATTTCGGTCCAAAACGCAACTTGGAGCAAAGAGCGACCGGATTTTTTGAAATTTGGGCTATTAAAGTTTTACACGTAAATCCTGGTGTGACTGCAAACCTGCCATGCTAGTGCATTCTTTGTTTTGACAATAATTCTCCAGGGCTTGGCGCCTCTCTTTGACTGGAGGCTGGAGCAGGCCAAAGGGTCTGTGCTTTCATTGTGACCCTTTTTTTTCAAGTGCCGTCATCACTTTTTTACATTGTCTACATAGTGGTTCAGCTTAAACGTCATTAAATTGAGGGTTGATAAAGAATCAAAAAGAAGGGGACCTTCTTCAGAAAACATATTTGAGAAATGCCCAATAACGGAGATATAGCGCTTCAAAGTTGGAAATAAATAATCGTTTTTCTCGCATAACTTCTGAACCGTTCAACCAATTTGATTTAAATTTGAACCAAAAGTTTACCGAAATTATCTTCTGTCGAACAACCGTAACGTATTTTATAAAAAATTTCAGGAGCCTAGATATTTAGGGGGTGCCTCCACTTCTGTTCACCTCCTATTTTCCACCCCCTTAGTTATAATTTTCAACTGTTCATATTTTTTAATTCCACATTCGATTTAGAAAAAAAAAACATTCTTGTAAAATTTTGATTGGAGGCTTTCGTTTAGGAGATATCGAGGGAGATATTTGGGTTTGAAACTTTGGAAAACATCCCGAATCACCACTTATTTTTTATTTTCTATCGATCCGCAAATTTAATAACGTTTAAGCTGGACCACCTGTAGAATCGAAAAATCGACGTCACTTCAAAAGATCAAATTCATTTTTCTTGACTATCAGTCACGGGCTACTGCTTTGATTTTTGGCTTGTTGACGTGACGTTGAAAACAGATCAGAAAATCACGCCATTGCTTTGTCCAATAAAATGGGGAAGAGCGCCAGATAGGTATCACATCCCGCGAAAAAATTCGTTCATCTGTAGCGGAAAAGTGAGAAAAATGCGGTTTAAAAATGGCCCGGGCGACATCGTGAATTATCGTGCTGAACATCATCAATGCAACCATGCATCTGTGAAGTTTTAAGGAATTTTACAATAACTATACAATCTCTCAGGTTACTCAAATCAGTTTTTTTTTTGGCGGTGGGGCGGGTATCTGTCTAGTCATTGGCAGTGTCTATGCTGGCAGTATCTCCTCAGCGCCGCCTCAGTACCTACTGTGACAGCGGCACCGGGTGATTGACACACCACCCACCATTTTATGGCACATCAACAGCTAGGTTATTAGCATCTTTTTTTCGCTGTCCTTTTCGTTTCACCCTTTTTCCCTTGACGTGACTGCACGGTAGTACACGCCAAGGTACTAGAGAGCACATGAAAATTTTCACCTGACCCGAGCCGGATCGAACCCACGAGCCCTGGAATTGGCGAGTAACATTACCGATGGTGACGCTGCTGATGCGCTTTGCATGTAAACAAACATGTCGGATAGAGCACGGATTGTTGCCCGCGCGTTCAAAAATCTCATCAGTAGTAAGCGGTTTTTAATGTCCTCCAGACGTGAAACGTGGTTAATTAGTATTGCGGTGGGACTCAAAAATGGCAGAAGCGCAATTGAGTGTTATGGAGGTTTTGAATCACTTGATGGACTCGACGGATTCTCGATGTATCGTGATGGGAGAAGAAATTCTGAAGTCACAATTTCTTGCGTTGTGTGGTCGAAAGCGAACCGAATCAAGCATCAATTTAAACATAGACAATAGACATATTTGAATTGTCTTTACAAACAAGCGCATTGTATGAGTCTCCTCACTAGGTAACTGGGAATGTAATTTAAAAAAAATAGTAGTAGCAGTTCCTGTGAAATTGGAACGTTCAAATGCACTTGCAAAGCAGGCCAGTCCGGGACATGCAAAAATATCGCAGCTGTGCTTCTTCGATGCAGCCATATAAAGTTCCCATTTTCAGCGACACTTCCCAGGCTTTTCTCGTAGTCATATTTTCCACAGTGCCGAGTTTGTTTGTCATTTTGACTACCCAACTTGCGTCTTTCGCTTTTGACGGGAAACGGTGAAAATGTAACTCTCTTTTTTCCGGTTTCCATAGCGCGACTCGCACTTGGAAACACAACTAATTCTCCGCCACTTTTTGTCACCATCTATCTTGCCACCTTCCATTCTATGCTACTTTTGCTTGCCAGTCGTCGTACACGTGCCACTCTTATTTAAAAATGCAATGCTTTTGCAATTGACGACACCTAATATATTCAAGATAATGAAACGTGCGTGGCTCACGTACTTCGTTGGAAAAAATTAACGCCGCGTCAAGTCAGACGGAATCAAATAAAGTCCCCAAACACCGCAACGCTCATAAGAGCCCACACAAATCTGCAGTTGATCCGTGCACAAACGTCGTTTACACGTTGGCCGTCAGATGGCGTATTCGATCTTGAAACTCGCCAATTGCTTCCAAAGACGGAGTCTCCAGAATCATAGTTCTGCTGGACGAATGTACTCCATCCTGTGGTGGGGGAAGGAGTCATTTCGAGTTTTCAAGCCTCGCCAGACGTAGTGGCGGAGACTATTTGTGACTGCTGTATTTTTTTTGTGATTTTGTTCTCGTTTCCTAGCACGATTTCTTGAATCTTTCATACCTTATTCCGAACAGTTTTCAATATAATCAAGTTCATTTTTTCGTTAATTGAATTTTATCCATTTCGACTTGACACCGACGTCATTTGAGGACGATCAGTCAAATTTCAACAACAATTAATATGCACGGGTCGCGGAACTCGACTGAGATAATGACGGGTGAATATGCACTGTAGTTCTTAACCTTTACGTCATCATATCTTTGGATCTAAAATGAGCTTAATGAGCTAACTGCATGCCGTGTTAATTCAAAAGGACGTATCTGATGAGAAAATTCAATGAGAATATCGACTTATATGTATACCTACATTTCTCTAATCTAACACAAGTGACTAGCTTGCAAATACGCCTTTCTTGTGAAATGGCCTCGGAAATGGCCTTCTGACCGAATCTACAGTCAGATACGCTTTTGTTATCTTAAAATATACACTGGTGCCAAAAAATATGCCTTTATCTCAATCCTTGAAGAAATTGCAACGGCAGTATAGTAGGTAGGTTAAATTTTTTTTATTGGAATACATAGAGACCTTTGTAATAGCGTTGAAGCGGTTGATAACAGTTCTTTGTCACTTAATTTATAAATAGAAAACATCTTGATCAATAATGAATCATTCTTTACAGTAAGCGACAAACTTTTTTGTTTGTGCAAATCCCTGCAGGGTGACTTCAACCCTAATGATTTCAAGGGTGAATAGACAATCAAACTACATAACTTGAGAGTTTCGCAGTGATAGGTAGGTATCGATTCCGAAAAATGTCCGTTGCTTTGAAATATGTATCGACCCACCCGGTATACAGGTGTCCGTTTTTCGAGGCTAAGCATGGGTATCTCGCTTATCTTGAGAGATACAAAGTCGGTTAAATTAGGAAAAAGTTGTGCATTTTCATGACGATCAATGATCCAAAAAGAAATTTGACGTATCGATTTTAGTTTTTGAGATATCGTGAGGAAACAGAAATTTGAATTTTTGTTTTTATTTTTTATTCAAAAAACGGTTGAAGGTGCCTTTTCTAATCTAGACATTGTCAGGGCACTTTTTCAAGGGGGATTCAAAGCTGCCAAAATCTTTATTCTAGCTTTCAAAACAACCGAGATACGACATTCAACTTTTTGCTTTAATGGGCGTCATATTGGATTTTGATATTTTTGAATACGGTATTCTTTTCTGGTTACAACGATGTGCCACATGTCACTGTTTAATAAATGTTCACCATTTACGTTTTTTTTATTGTCGGTGCTGATTTTGTTTCCATAGCACTCTTTGAAAAATAAAAAAATTTTTTTTGCTCAAAAGCATGAATTCAATAGTGGCATGTGACACATTGTTGTAACCAGAAAAAAAAATTGTATTCAAAAATGTCAAAATCCAATATGGCGCCCATAAGAGAAAAAAAAGTTGAATGTCATATCTCGGTTATTTTGAAAGCTGGAATGAAGATTTTGGCAACAATGAATTCCCCTTGAAAAAGTGCCTGCACAATGTCTTAATTAGAAAAGGGTACCTTCAACCGGTTTTCGAATAAAAAATTAAAACAAAAATTACAAATTTCTGTTTTTTCTCGATATCTCGAAAACTAAAACTGACAAGTCAAATATCTTTCTGGATCATTGATCGTCATGAAAATTCGCAACTTTTTTCTAATTTAACCGACTCTGTATCTCTAAAGATAAGCGAGATACCCATGCTTAGCCTCGAAAAACGGACACCCTGTATACGCCACTGGCCCACTTCTGCAAAAATTGACGTTGAGAGAATTACAACGCTGGTGGATACCGAGGGCAACAGACTACCTCCAGGGACCGAGGCCCGAGGCGTAGGTTGCCCGAGATTCTTGCTATCTGATCATTCTTTTCGTCTAGGACTAAATGCTGTGATGAACGGACGGACGGACAAAGCGAGGATATAAGCCTTCAAGCCGTTGGAGAAGTGCGCTAAAAATCGAGCTCTGTGGACTTGAACTGATAGTCGACCTCTTTAAAACACATAGGATGGATATACGTACCTACCTAGCGTATGGACTCGTCATCCTTGTAATCTTTTACGTTGAAATCCCGGCAATAAACAAGCAGACAAAACAACAATCAAGAATAAAGTAAGCCTCATATCAGCCGTGGATTTCCTTTGGTGAATGTAATTAGGGCTTTTACCTGATGAAAAACCGATATCTAATCTATTTCACCTGACTTGAAGCACCCAAGGTTACATTATACAGATCGCAATTAGGAACAGACTGATGCCTATATGAATGACATTTTGTACAACAGTACAGCATACGTGCAAGGACTGATGAGTTGTGCACAGTAATTCAAAATTTTCTCCAAGCACAAACATAAACTTCCTCTCGTTTGGAAGAATACTACAGTCACCTTGCAGATTCCAATATCAAGATTGTCTCAAAAAAGGCTGGCGTCATCTGCATACAAATTACCAGTTTCCTGCCAACAACCTCTGTTGTTGATGCAGGTCAAACAAAAAACCCTTGAATCTTGTATCCTTGACATTAAACTCAATTTCCAACAAGAATTCACAGAAGCCATCAATGCTTTCAGGAAACCAATGTAGGTAGGTATTTGCCAAAACAAATTGCACCTTTACCATTCACCCACAAAAAAATAAAAACACAAGCCTTATACCATAAATATAATGTACATTTATTAAAACAGAATTTCTTGACATTTTCAATGAGCATTACAGTCCATAGTCGAAATAGAAAAGGAAACGTAATCGTATAAACAAAAACGGAGATACATAGTCAGAAAGAAAAAAAAACGAAACTATTAATAGCCAAATTATTAATAATACAACTTTCTTCTACATGGAAGTCGGCGACCAGAAATTCATCTCTCGCAACTCGGAAGGCTTGGCCACAAACACTTGGTTCTTTGCCGCCGCCGCCGCCGCCTTTTTAGCGCCGTCGTCCGCGGCAACGTCCAAGCTGACGTTGGACTGAGACTTTTCGGCGGCGCTCAGCACCGTCTCGTCTTCTGGAATGTGCCCCACCGACTGGGACAGCGTCTGTTGCCGTTTGCCGAGCAGGTTGGCCAGGATCCAGCTGCCGTGGTGGTTCTCGTTGTCGACGAAGGGGCTGGTGAAGTACTTGTTGGCGGCGTTTTTGCGCGAGCCCTTCGGCGAACCCAGCGGCGACGCCGGCAGCGACTTGCTGTCCCGCCGCGCCAGCGGGTTGAACCCTTTGGGCGGACCGTCCAGCACGTCGCTATCTTCGCAGTCGTTGTTTCTGGTGTAGTTGAAGCCGTAGACGACCTTGCCGGCGACCATCTGATTGGCCACTTTGATCACGGACGTTCCGCACTTGGCCGCTTCGCCCTTGAAGCCGTCGTCGACGCCGCTGGATTTGATCCTGGTGGCCGTGCCGCCGCCGGCGGGTTTGGCGGTTTCTGCAAAAAACAAATTTTCGTCTAGAGTTTTTAGCGGTCTTGAAATCACCTCAACCATTTTCGTATGTTTTATCGCGGCATGGCGTGCGCAGGCAATAAAAAATGAAACGAGTGGTGTCACCCATAGATAATAGTGTCACCCGAATCCATCTCGAATCTTGACGTCTACCAGGAAAAAAAAAACACGCGATTTGCGTAGAAGGCAAATATTTAGAGCCAACATGTTAATTAATCGGGTGGGGAAGTGCAATAAACCTGCATGTGATGATTCAAGCCTTCAATTTATAGTCATTTCATTTACTTTGAGAATTATGTCAAATTTTCACATGTTTGTGTGCCTTGTTTCTGAGCGAATAAGATGGTTTTTCGAAGTTTTTATCGTTCAATTATTGTTGACAACAAGATTACAACGTATCTACAGGATTTATAATACTTCCTGACATTGTATATCGTACTGTGTGCCTATGTAACAGCGTGAACAAGAATCGTAGGAGGTTGGGCAAGGTTATATAAAATGTAAAATAATAGGCGCGTTCTATTCGCCGTCTGACTTGGGTCGAAAACTCAACGAAGAAGGCAGGTCGCCGGTTTCCGGTGAACGGCGCCAACAATCCTCGTGAGTCGTGGGCAAACTGGGAGATCGCTGCACTTTGGTCAGAGCCACGATATGTCAGAGCCGACGCAGGTTTGTCGGCGCCGACCGACAACCTGCCTTCGCTGTGTTTTCGGCCTGGTATTCTAACTTAAGTTGAAGAGAGATAAAGCGAGAAAATGCCAGGGAGAAAGCGAGACACAACTAGCAACTTAGGCAGAAGTTCAGATGGTAAATAGAAAGCGCTGATTGGAATTTCTCAATTTTGACAGAAAGCTGTCAAAATTCTGAGCAGTTTCAACTTTACGTCCTCGGGTGCACAGAGTTCTTCCCGCTCACGCTGTACAAGTACAGTGGCGGATGGAATTTTTTTTGAAAGGTGTTGATTTTTTTAATCCAAATTTCATACTTTGAGAATGAGATCAAGTCTACGGGTTATGATAGTAGTAAGTGTTACTATCAATATCAAAATACATAATAGGTGCTTTCCATTTACCACAAAACTCACTGATCTGATCTAAGTTAGAGAGAGAAAGAGCGAGAAATCACATGCGCGAAAGTGAGATACCACTAACAACTTAGGTCAGAATACATAGTTCAAGTTGTAAAAGGAAAGCACCTATTGCTTACGCAAATTCCAACAACAATGAGCATAACAAAATTGTTGACGGTGAAGAAAATGCTGGAAGAGAAGAATCCACCTATTCTATTTGCTAGAGTGAAAGGGTCTTATGCTCACTTTCGCTGAGATGGAAAGAAATGCCTACAGCAAGCGCGCGCATACTGCACCGTCGTCAGCCGCCTCTCCGCCTTGTTTCTCTCAAAAGGCCCAAACAAAAGACAAAATTCTGTTGGCCCGTCTGTGTTTTCTTACGGCAAGAACGTATGCAACATTTAGGACCCATTTCCGTTTCAATTTTATCAGTTTGCCATGCTGCTGATGCACGAAATTCAAGGTTATGTTTAATAAATGTCACTTTCACTTCACTTCTGGCTGGGGTGATTCTGTAATTTCGTCATAAGATTATGTTGTTACAACAATATGTTGGGTACATAGCTCTGTTGTGCTGGCTATAACATAATGTTGTCGTCTGGCTGCTGCATCTTTGCTGCAAGTGTTCATATATCATATTCGGCGGTGATTATGCAAGTCCTTCCCTGCGGTATGATATGAGCACTCTGAATAGGCTACTGGACATCAATCGCATTTCAGTATAAAAGTATCATAAACCTGATAAATATCTGAATGACGAATTTGTAGTTGTAAAAGTTTTTCGAAATCTGATTTCATTCAGGTAAAAAGTCGATTTGAAAGTGGACTTATTCAAATCAAGAATAATATGCTACGTCACAGCTTGAAAGTGAGCTTGGAGGTGGCAGGGAGGAAGGAGAGGGGAACGCATTTGACATTCGACCGAAGCATTCGTTCTGGATCTATTACGTAGTGGTGTATTTTCACGTGCGAGCACAACTTTGTCACAAGGAACTTATTTTTGATACCATTGCATGGAGTTATTATGTATTAAGAAGCGAAATTGTATTGAAAAAACTAGATTATTTGACGTGGGGTTGACATATGGCATGCAAAACTCGCAGTACTGCCACTCATATGGCACTAATAACACTGTTGTGACATTAATCCGAAGCCAGCCCGAGCAAAAATAAGTGAATTTTAAAGAAGAATCGACCAAAATGTGAAGTCAAACCGTAGCACTCCAGCATTTCATTATATTTTTTTTGGTATAAATCAGTTCAAAACGAGAAGGTGTTCTTCAGTCATTGAATGGCCAACTAGAGTTTCTATTGGCTCTTCAAAATGTGACGTCACGCACTTGCCGCGCCATTCAAACAGACAAATCTTTTCATGTTTTTTTTATAATGTACAAAAACTTTTTTAAACAAAATCATCTTGCCAATGCAACAATTTCAGGAGGATCTTTCATAAAAAGAAATAAAAAAAACCATGTCCACTAGCCTATTGAAAAATGGGAGGATTGCTCTACCCTGAGTATATGTGGTTGCCTCGTAATCGTAACTGCAGATTACCTAGCAAAATGCTAATATGTGCCGCTCGTAATAAGTACAAAAATATTGCCAATATTTTCCATTACGAGCTCAACTTTGACTACTATTTGACTCCTACTCAAATATTGATGCCTCGATTGATGCGAACATTTGGGACAGTAGATGTGTTGAAAATTTGTTTTCCAGTCGGGCTTGTTAGGACGACTAGAGCATGAAATCACCATGCAAGGTCCTTCTGCAGTGTTGCTTTTCTAAGCAAATCTCTTTCTGATTTGGCATAACCTCAAAAACATATGTCAAAACACAACACACAGACAGGGCACGGTGCAACGTGCGCGTACGCATCTTTCTATGACGTCAGAGGTGGCGTGTAAATAGGAAAGGTGAATTACTTTAGGTGGAATTTGGGTCAGTGCTTGGGTCAGTCCAGTTTTAGTCCACCGGTGTATACGTAGCCACTAATTGAACGTATTGGAGTCGAGAATGAGCATGGGAGGGCGAGGGCGCCACTTATACGACCTCAGATACCGGGAAAAAGTAGAACCTCCCGGTCCCACGGATCAAGAAATTTGTAGCGGTTGCATCTTGACAAAGTCGACCGCAAAATGCGAGGAACATGGCCAAACTCCAAACTGAAGGTACTCATTTGAATCTTATAAATACCAATACACAATACACAGACTCTAGCCCTCTGTTTTTGTTTATCTGGATAAAAATTAAAAATAAAACAAAATTCAAGTGCGAGCGCAACTGGTGACGAGCTTCAAAAATGCTTCGCTTCACTTCGTCGCTTTGACGTTTGATTGTGTCAAAATAATTTCGTGGTGCAATTGTTTTTTCCGCTTTTGTGTGTTCACAAAATTTACCGCTAGGTGGCTACCGGCCTATTATTAGCTGCGTTCCTTTCATCATCTAACTGAGAATTCTCACTTCAGTTGCTAGTTGTGTCTCTCTCCCTCTCATGCAATTCTCGCTTTTTCTTTCTCTAACTGAGGTGAGATTATCTGAGATTTCGTGTAAAAGGAATGCAGCTATTGGCTCCAATATTTCCAACTCAAATGTCATATTTCAGGGCCGCCCAGATGCATAATTATATTTTCAAACAAGGTATGTAAAACATGGGATTGAATCACAGTCACAGCTGAATGAAATGATAATCATTATGCTCAGTTTATGATGAGCGATACCCGGCGGAGCGGAGCTGAGCTGAGCGATTTTTTTTTGTCTGGACCAATCCTGTCCATTCATGATGTCACTTCCCCGCATCGTAATTGGCCTAGGCAAAAAAATCGCTCCGCTCCGCTCAGCTCAGCTCAAATCGCGGCAAAAAATCGCTCATCATAAACTAAGCTTTAAGGTAATGCAGGTTGCGTTTTACAATTTTAAAAAGAATACATAGTAGTTTTCATCAGGTCTAGAGCGCATGCTCACGTTCCTTGCCGGTCGGCAAAAATTCGAACTTCTCGCTTTTTCTTTCTCTAACTGAGGTGAGATTATCTGAGATTTCGTGTAAAAGGAATGCAGCTATTGGCTCCAATATTTCCAACTCAAATGTCATATTTCAGGGCCGCCCAGATGCATAATTATATTTTCAAACAAGGGATGTAAAACATGGGATTGAATCACAGTCACAGCTGAATGAAATGATAATCATTAAGGTAATGCAGGTTGCGTTTTACAATTTTAAAAAGAATACATAGTAGTTTTCATCAGGTCTAGAGCGCATGCTCACGTTCCTTGCCGGTCGGCAAAAATTCGAACTTCGCGTGCTTGCCAGACTCTCGCAGCTCTGTAATCACTCTCCACTCTCCCCACTCTATACCTCTGGTGCTAGCCGACCCGAACTGTCAAATCTTGCGCATGCCAACCGAAACACAAAATTGTCGTGACAACTACTATTAGGCGGACTACTTCCATAGGCGCTTTCGTTTTGAGTCGTTTGGGGTTTTAGGGAAAAAATTCAAATAAAGTAAATACTAGGCCATCGTGGACTTCACATCTTTTTTGATTTTTTTTCGTTTATTTACGTTCCGAAAAAAAAAAAATCTGAAAATTCCGCATGACGTAGTAATATTGAGACTCAAGTGCGCGACAGATGGTGCCACATGAAAAGATAGAATTTCGATTTTGTTCATCACTGAAAATATTGAGATAACATGTCGGTAATACAGGTCGTGGCCTGTACCACTGGATGGAAAATGATAATATTGAAAAACATACCAGTTCTTTCACTGAATCATTGACATAAAACTGAAAGTCGACAGACTGATTGGACGCGTAACTTTCTAAGTATCCTCTCCTGTATTTTGCAACTGTTAAGCCGAGTGTCAAGCGCACATGTCGCAGAACTCACACATCTGTTCCACCAGCAACTAATACAAATTAGCGAAACTTTGAAAAACGTTGGATTTACTTACTTTGTATGGAAATTATATTGAAACACCACATTGATTGTTTTCTTGTGTCTGGTTGTTTGTGGATGATTTTACACATTAACCACGCGGGAGGGAAGTCAGGAACGAATGTCGAAAAATATGACAACAATATGGAGGCACCCACCACACCAGCCACACCAGAAGTCCCGCACCCAATGCATCATCCCTTTATACAACACCTCATCATCTCAGGTAGCTAAACAAGGGTCGCTCAGTGGTGATGATGGTGGTGGTGGTGGGTGGGGGTGATGTAAACAAATAATGCCGGCCGGTTACACATGCGTGAACAAAAATCCCACGCACCAACGCACTTGAAGTCAATTTAAAAGTCGATTATGTAATCGATCGTAATAATAGTTTAATAATTTTCAAGGAATATGGGTTCGTTGTATTTTCAGCTTTGGGATTGTAGGATTGTAGCTCATCGATAATAATCCTAAACGAGACGAAATAGATGAGATTCGATTTGCCAAAGAACAAAAGAACCGGCTCGATGTGAACCCTTATGTGATATGAAATATTTAGCTACCGAATATATTCACTGGAGACTCCGACTAGGGGGTAAGCCACAAACCCGCAAAATGGGGGTCCATAAATCTAGTTCCTTTCGTGTTTGCGATTCAATCTTGACATTTTTCAACAAGTTCTAGTAATTCAAAAACAAAAACCGTTTTAGATAAAATATTTTTCTTACAAGCGTGCGAAAGCTTTCAATTTTCCGCAATCGAAATTAAAAACTCCGTTTGTATTTCTGTTAGTGGCTTATAATGAAGTGAAGCTACCAGAAGTTTGTTGATTCTTGTATTAACTACATTCTTCCGGTTGGAAATCGCCGCGGCGGTACGGCAGGGTACTCCCTTTAGTGTTAATTGTACCATTTCTCTTCGCGTGTTCCAACTCAAGTAATAATGGCGTTTTTCGTGGTTTCCATTTCATAGGTTTGTGTGAACGAAGAATTTAATTTCAAATCAATTGATAATTTCATGGAAAATTTTGTCATCTAAAATGGAAGATTTTGTACCGGACGATACACTGAAACAAGTGAAGGTTGCTAGTTTAGAGCGCTGTTACCAGCGAAACCTCGCCAGCGCTACGACAAAGAATAAGTGATGACTATAAGTTTTTGATGTTTTATTTTGTATACAAGGTGGTCCAGGTTATAGTATAGGCCAGGCGGTATGTCGGTAAAATCACTACAATCTGGAAAAAACTCCGACCAAAGCTTTTATGGTGTCAAACTTTTCGTACGGTCAGTACTTATTTACCACTGAGTTTCCGCCCAAAAACGAGTTGTGCTGATTCCTCCACATCTGCGCGAAGGTGGAGGATGCCTCGAAAGTGCAAATAGACCTGCTAAACCTGCGTACTTTTTCGTTATATTTGCCTAAATGCAAACGTACAGCTCTTATGCAAACATTGGAAGCATCTGCCATCATCTTTGTGCCAGTCTTACTGTTGAAAAAAAAAGAATTCTTTGTGCGGGTCAGATAAATTACATTCAATCGTTTTTCCACACAAGAAAACGATGGAGCAACATGTATTTTATATGTTTTCCAATAACTCTTATCCATTGAACCCATTTATGGCATTAAAATTTCAATAACAGCATTTTTGAAGATGTTGCCAGCAAAAAAGTGAATAATTTTTACCCGCCTGTTCAGCAGCAGTTTTTTCAATTTTAACAAACACCGTTTGCGAAAATATCATAAGGAATGAAGAGCTCAAACTCTTCTCTAACGATATCGTGCCTGGCTTAACCGCGGCACGCACTTGAAGGTCTAAAAAACTGATTTCTTTCCGAGAGGTCCTGTTTCACCCGCGTGCGGCCGTGCCTACTTGACATTGACCGGACTGATTACACGAGCTTGGAAATGTACTCTTTTCCAGCTTTAAAACGCGACCATTATGATCAAGACTTTGTACATTGATTTATGAAGAAATCATAAATTATTTTATCATTAATAGCCGTGTTTTAAAGCTGGAAGAGAGTACATTTCCAAGCTTGTGTAATTAGTCCGGTCTATGTCAAGTAGGCACGGCCGCACGCGGGTAAAATAGAACCGCTCGGAAAGAAATCTGTTTCCTACACTTTCAAAAAGCGTGCCGCGGTTAAGCCAGATATAATATTATTAGAAAACAGTTTCAGCTTGTCATTTCCTATAAAATTTTCGAGAACGGTGTTTGGTAAAAATGGAAAAACTGCTGCTGAACAGGCGGAAAAAAATTATTCACTTCTTAGCGGATAACATCTTCAAAAATGCTGTTATTGAAATTTTAACGCCATAAATGGGTTCAGTGAGTACAAGTTATCAGAAAACATCCAGAATACATGTTGCTCCATTATTTTCTTGTGTATAAATTAGACGTGATTTATCTGACCTGCACAAAGAAATCTTCTTTTTTTAACAGTGAGACTGGCACAGAGATGATGACAAATGCTCCCAATGTTTGCGTTAGAGTTGTACGTTTGCATTGAGGCAAATAAAATGGAAAAGTACGGGGGTTTGACAGGTCTTTTGCACCTTCAAGACATCTTTTACCTTTATGCAGATGTGGAGGAATCAGCACAACTCGTTTTTGGGCGGAAACTCAGTGGTAGATACCTACTGACCTTACGAAGAGTTTGACACCATAAAAGCTTTGGTCGGAATTTTTTCTATCCAGAATGACCTACCGCCTGGCCTAGTAGCAATAATTCAGCATTCGATGGTTCATCAAAAACTAGGTCGACATGCATAATTTAATTTTTCTCCAAAATGCTTCCTAAGGGAGATATAGCCCTTCAAAGTTCAGTTTTCAAAATCATATTTTTGCAATAACTCTCAAGTCATCAAAGCGATTTTTACCAAATTTGGTACAAATACTCATGAAATAAATACCCATCTTTTGACGTAGATAACTTTTGTCAAAATTGTCCAGTGGCGTGTATACCGGGGGATTACTCAACTTCTCCCACCCCATTTTTTACGCCACTGGATATTTTTGAAAAATTATATTTTTTTTTAATTCACTGTTAGAAGAAAAAGTTACTTCAGTAAAATTTTGATTAGAGGCTTTATTTCCGAGATATTTGGGTTTGAAACTTTGGAAAACACCTCGAAATCGCGACTTTCAAAGGCCTCAAAACTAGAATCCAAGAAAACTCATGATTCCTTAACTGGAATAAGGTTTCTAGGTCGTTTAAGTTGATTTACTGCCATTTTTAGCTAAGAAACGAGGCGTTTTCAGAGAAAAGACAATTTGGGCTCTGGAAAGTGGCGATTTCGAGATGTTTTCCAAAGTTTAAAACCCAAATATCTCCGAAATTAAGCCTCTAATCAAAATTTTACAAGAGTAACTTTTTTTCATAAATTGAACAAGGAATTCAAAAAAAATATAATTTTCCAAAAATATCCAGTGGCGTAGAAAATTGGGTGGGAGAAGTTGAGCAATCCCCCGGTATACACGCCACTGGACAATTTTGACAAAAGTTATCTACGTCAAGTGATGGGTATTTATTTCATAAGTATTTGTACCAAATTTGGTAAAAATCGCTTTGATGACTTGAGAGTTATTGCAAAAAGATGATTTTAAAAACTGAAGGGCTATATCTCCCTTAGGAAGCGTTTTGGAGAAAAATTAAATTACGCATGTCGACCTAGTTTTTGATGAACCATCGAATGCTGAATTATTGCTACTATAACCTGGACCACCCTGTATACAGGACAGGTGTCTCGAAATTAGACCGCAATATTTGACCGGCTCATTTTACGTCAAAAAAATAGGAAGAAAGATTCCAATAAACATCTGTCAAATAATGTCCTCTAAGGGAGCTAGAGCCCCAAAGGAAGAAACCTGATGATAGTTTTTTGCAAATATCTCCGAAAAACTTGCCAAGATAAAATGACGAAATTTGGTTTGACCGCTATTATGTTATAAGCCTGAGGTAATGCTGCGAAAAAGATTTTCACATTTCATCAGATCAGGCACGTCCAATAAAAAGGGATTAATTCAGCCCTTTTTTTTTTGTTCATGACTTTCTGAATTTTGATAAGAAAATCTGGAAAATTAGAGTTGTGTATGGAAAAAGTCCTGTTGTACTATTTCGATTCGACGCACCGTTTTCGAGATAAATCACTTTTAAGAAAACTTTAACTGAAATTCTCTCAGAGTTTCTCTACCAGTATAGAAATCAGAGCATAAACATCAAATATGTTTTCTTGGCTTGGACCAAAAACAAGAAGAAACGTTCCAATAAAGGTGGGTTGAAAATGTTCCTCAGGGGATCTAGCGCTCCTTGGAAGAGTAACTTGCCGAGATAAAATTAATGGCACTCTATCTGCATGGATCTGGGAATATCCCACTGTCGGCCACCGTCAACTGTGACATTGTGGCATTTTTTATCTGTTCCATATTCCGTAATACACGAAAAAGGAAGCGATTATTTAGGAATATAATAGCTTTCTTGACCTTAGTTAACCTTTCATTATCACCCACTTACATATTGAATACCTTTGCACGAGCAGATCAAATATCAAATACATACTTCCTAGCACTTTAACAATCATACAAATTCAAAATACAACAAGCAGAAATAATATAAGATGGATTTTATCTTGTCGCTGTTTAATCTTTTTCATACTTTCAATATACCTAAAAAATACGTTTTTTTTTTAAACCCCGCATCACATGCTATGTGCTATGTTTGAGCAATCGAGCATTATTATTTTATCCCTAATAATCAAGCTGTAAAACTCTCCTAGCAACTTTTATCTGAGACACGCCTTTATGCAAACCTTCAAATGACCTTTTCGAAATGTTCATTCCATGCAAAACCGACATGCTAGTGTGATTAATTTATTTTCTCGAATCTAGAAAAGAAGTGCCTTATTTCAAACAAATACCTAAAAAAACTAAACTCCACAGCCGGTCTAGTCCAACACTTTTTATCTTTTGAGGTCGAAACAGATAAAGAAAAGTGCGAAGTGAAGAGTAGCACACAACAAAATTAAGGGAAATTTCCTAAGCCAAACAAACAGTTTATTGAAAAATACAAAGTAAGAATTGTTCCAGTCTGCCGAATTATTTATTTGCCGTAGGTAGAGTAAAACCCATGGTATGGCTACTCGTAAAGCGTGAAGTTTCACCTAATCTTCGCATAAACAGCAAGAGTTTTGTAAATATTACAAAATTGTTTGTAAATTTTCTTTTCGTTTTTTCTTATCAACTACAGTACCTATTGATAGTAACTGTCTGATTCATTACTGACTTTCATAAAAAAAAGTAGTATGTAGCCACTACATAGTTCATTAGTTATAATAGCGTACTTTCCTTTGGGTAGATCAGTCAACGAAAGATACTGAGTTTTTTTCAATTTGAAAGGTGAACTTTGAATGTCAAGCAGCGCGAATAAAAACTCAATTCCATGATGATAAAAACATAATTATGTAATTTATCGTACAGGAACCGAAGTGTGAGTTTTAAATAATTGAATTAACGAAATTTTGAAATTTTGAAAAAAGCTGTTGAATTTTAAGGTACGTGAAAGACAAGTTCGATTTGACACAAAATGTATTTTGGCAGGCAAACGTCAAGTGTCACTGATATGTCACTTTTAGGCGCTAAACTCGCACGTAGGTACAAAGTATACCTGCTGTAGTCAGAAAATGACTTGAAATAATGCAATCTTGCTGCAAATCATCTGCTTAGATTTTTGTTAATTTCGGAGAATCTAGGGGCTTGGACCCTTTGAGGAATGCTAACAGAACACAAATCTCTACTTTCATGGCTGCCCGCGATGACAATCAATTCAAAATAAACATCAAGTTGTTATTTAACTGAAAAGTTTGACAAGTAACTATGGATTTGGGAATTTAAATTTTGTTTCTTGATTCGGGTATCCATGGCGCGGCGGAGCGAATTTCTTGTATGGTTTATGAAATTCGACACATTTTCCTTTCTTTTAGTTCTTATTTGATTTGAAAACAGACATCCAGATTGTACTGTGAAATTTTAATACTTCAAATTGAATGTAATGAAATTCTTTCTGTCGAACATATTTTAATTTTTTCAAATTACCCCCTCCTCTACACCCTTCTCAAAATTCTCTCAATATTAATTAAAAGAAAGCTTTCCCCCTATTAACTCCCGATTCTTGGGAAATAGATTTTCCAGCGAAAACAGGTCGATTTTTATTTCAAAGGAGGTGTCTAAGACACGTACCGCCAAATTTTTATCTTCAATCCCTTCGCCCCCACCCTACCTTACTTTAAAATTTCAAATGGCAACATTTACCTTGTGATACATCGGACTGAAAGTGATGAAATTCTTTTTGTAAAAAATAATTTCAAGTTCCCTAACTTCCCTCTAACCCTTTTAAAAAAATCTCTTAACTGAGAGGCGAAGGGGTTGAAAATAAAAATTTGGCAATATTATTATGTATCCTAGATGTCTCCTTCAAAATAAAATCGACCTGTTTTTGCTGGAAAATCTGTTTCTCAAGGATCGGCAGTTAATAGGGGGAAAACTTCCTTTTATTTAACAATGAAAAAATGTTAAGGGTTTGGGGTGGTTTAAAAGAATTCAAAGTATGTTCGACAGAAAGTGAATTTTATTGCCATAAATTTGATGTTTCACAACATAGATAGTGCTATTTGGAATTCTAAAGTAGGGTACGGTGGGGGCGAAGAGGTTGAAGACGAAAATTTGACAATGTGTGATTGTGTGTCCTAGATGTCCCTCACAAAATAAAAATCGACATGTTTCAGCCTTTTCCTGGAAAAAAATTTGGCTACGAGAAATCTGGGGTGGGTCTTTTTCAAAAAATCACCTGTATGTGCGCCAGCCCCAATACGAATGACAGGCGGGGTGGTCGAGTGGTCAAGATACCACACAATGATACCACGTTCTCATGCGAGGGATGTCTGGTTCAAGACCCAATCGCGGCAGAACTGCTCTGCTGGCTTTGCTGGCAGGAGCTGCTCAGGGTAATTCTAGACAAAGGAAGTAGATCCAGCTGTTGGAAGTAGATACGCCGTGATTGGCGTATGTATCTATTTTCTTTATACAGGGTGGTCCGACTTTTATGTTATTAAATTCAAGGATCGATAGAAAATGAAAAATGAAGTGGACTTTCCCCAGAAAACATATTTGAGAAATGCCTGATAACAGAGATACAGCCCTTCAAAGTTGGAAATAAATAATCATTTTTTCCGCATAACTTTTGAACCGTTCAACCGATTTGATTCAAAATAGAACCAAAGGTTTACTGAAATTATCCCCTGTCGAACAATCATAACATGTTTCATAAAAAAGTTTCAGGGGCGTAGACATTAGGGGGTGTCCCTACTTTTCCCCCCTATTTTTTAGCCCTCTAGTTATTTTTGAAAACTTTAAAATTTTGGATTCTACGTTCAATTTTGAAGAAAAAATCACGATTGCAAAATTTTGATTAGAGGCTTTGTTTGGAAGATATTCAGGTTTGAAGGTTTGGAAAACATCTCAAAAGCACAACTTTCAAAGGTCTGAAAATTAAAATCTAAAAAAACTCATGATTTCTCAGCTGAAATAGGTTTTCTAGAATTTCCAAGTTGATAAACTACCATTTTTTCCAAAACACGAGAAATTTTCAGGAAAAAAACAATTTGGGCTCTGGAAAGTGGCGATTTCTGGATGTTTTCCAAAGTTTCAAACTCAAATATCTCCTAAACGAAGCCCTCAATCAAAATTTTGCAGGGGTGACTTTTTCTTCTAAATTGAACGTAGAACTCAAAATTATGAACAGTTTCTAAAAATAACTATGAGTGTGAAAAATAGGGGGGTAAAAGTAGGGACACCCCCTAATGTCTACGCCCCTGAAACTTTTTTATGAAACATGTTATGATTGTTCGACAGGGGATAATTTCAGTAAACCTTTGGTTCTATTTTGAATCAAATCGGTTGAACGGTTCAGAAGTTATGCGGAAAAAACGACTATTTATTTCCAACTTTGAAGGGCTGTATCTCTGTTATTAGGCATTTCTTAGATATGTTTCCTGGAGAAAGTACCCTTCATTTTTTATCGATCCTTTAATTTAATGACATAAAAGTCGGACCACCTGTATAGTGATCTACCCGGAGCAGCTCCTGGCGCAAAACGAAGGCGGCTAAGAAGCGCGGAAATGCGCAATGCGCTGTTGCCACGTCAGGCATACTTGCGACGTTGCCATAGCCGGTGCCAAGGTGACGGTTATGTTCCCGCGATCTATAGCTACTGATACAGGAGAACCACTTTACTCAAAACCATTGCTGCTTGACTGCTGAGGCCCTATTCTTGAAACGGGGAACAGAGTTCACATGTGTAGTTGCTAGGCAAGGACCAATCACAGCTCTCCTTGCATAGCAACATCGCATGAGAACTTTATTCCCCGTTTCAAGAATAAGGTCCCAGGTAGCGAATAACCTATATCCAGTTTATCCAGTAGTGACCCACAGAGATGAGTGAGTCAAGTGCAGTAGGATCAAAATTGGAACTTCACTTTTCAAGTACAATTATTGGTACTCACAAAGCAGTGTCCCATTTTCACTTTAGCACTTTACACACAGGCTTCACTTTTGCCTTGGTTGAAAATGTTTTGGCCTTGGTTGAGAGAGTGTTACAATGCTATGAAACGAAAGAATTACCAGAGTTCCCGGTCAAGTATCGCTGACAGAACGGCGTGTGCTTGGAAAAGTCCGGCTTTTGGTTGTCGTTGCTGACCGGCGCCGTCTGGATGGTCTTGGCTGCTTCCACCAAACTCACTTTGTTGTCGACGGGCGGTTCGCTGGAACCTCTGAAGCCGCTCTTGTAGTAAAACATGAAGCTATCGTCAAGCTCTGTGGGCGAAAAAGCGTTCTGTTCGAGATTCCGTCTGGAAGTTGGCAGAAACAAAACAAAACGTTGAAAAAAACTGGTCTTCATAGCTGTATAATAGCTGTATTACACTACACAATTTCTTGAACAATCTGTCAAATCAACAATCAAGTTCATTGTTTTTTGACACTATTTTGACAGATGGTTCAAGAAATTGTACAAGAAATTGTGTAGTGTAATACAGCTTTATCCAATCCTATTGAATAATGCACGCATTATCACGCGCATACATGCCTGCATTTTTCAATAAGACTAGATAAAGCATAATATTCTACTCGCGGGTAATGGCTATTACTCATTCGGATGCTTTACGACACTCGCCAAGGCTCGTTTCGGCAAACTGCATCCTCATGAGTAAGAAGCAATCATTACCCGCTTGTTGAATAATATACTATTTACACTACACAATTTCTTCGAGAATTTCTTGTACAATCTGTCAGTTAAACAATCAAGTTAGTTGTTTTTTGACACTATTTTGGCAGATTGTTCAAGAAATTGTGTAGTGTAATACAGCTTTTATCAACAAAGTTATTGGCAAACTCACGTATCGTTCATTTTGGTCTTCATCCACATGGGAAGGGACATTCCCCCGGAATTGATGGATCTGTCGTCTTGAGTGGCCATAATTGCGGTAGTTGAAAATGTTAAGTTTTCTCTTTTATTTTATATTATTATAGTTAGTTTATTATGTTGTTGTTTGTACAAATATCACTTCAGCGTCGAGCTGTCTCTAGCGGTGTTGTAGGTTTCTAAGAGTAGGCTTTTGACATTCTACTGAGCTGCAACAAAACAAAAACGCGTGTTTGTCATGTGAGGTGTTGCGTCAATTGTCCTTCCTATAGCCAGAGCTGTGGCTAGAGTCAAATATTTTTAGCCATGTTAAAATTTCACTTTATAACGTTATAATGTCGATAAATTTACTAAGTTTTGGCAATGGCCACAGAGTGGAATAAAACAATAAAATCTAGATAGTAGAGAGGACAGAAATATACTGGTAGTCTACCGGTGGAAAGGGCCAATTTAACACGCCAAAACATTGATAAAAACGTAAATAGATCGACGTTATACAATTGTTATTGATTTTGTATGCTAATTGTTAACACCTCGGTTCGGTTCGGTGTAATATGAAAATTCCCGGAATTGAATGACGCGGGATCACCTTGACAGGTGCCAATCCTTTCGTTAATAATATGTTCCGTCTGGCTGATAAGCACGGCCCTGGACGCGGACCAGTTCATCTAATTTTTTTAGAAGAATGACATTCCACGACCTTTCTTTGTAAGCGATAGCCAGCCTTTAATTACGACCATGCGCGCGTTTTCTTTGTGCTTTCACACCTTCAATTTCACTTTTATAGAATTCGCATTCAAAGATCTCTGTACAGGATAAAGATGTAGGTATCTCAGCAATACTGTCAGGCTTGCCACCTTGGGCGATTAATCGCAATTTGGGCTATTTATTTTCTCGACTTGCGGTTAAATTTCCGAAAATGCGATGGGCGATTTTTTTAGGCGATGAAATTTATTTTTTCTGCGAAGTTGGGCGAATTGCCTTGCATTGTCGCTTTGATAGAAAATCGTAGTTGAATCGTAATTAAGCCTAAATTACTAGGTATATTTGAGGTTTTTGGTATGTCACGTCGTCATTTCTTAATGGTAATTTACAAATCCATTCAAGCTATATGTGTAATAATTTCACGAGACTGTTTGGTACAAAGATCTGGCCATCAATCGGATTACATTTGCCATCAAATTTGAATTTGGCCCTAATGACAAATAGACTTAATGCTAATTAATAACGTCATGTGTGTCGAGGGTATAAGCTAAAATGGGGCAGTATGGTTGTGAAGTGCAATTTAAGATTTATGGTACTTTTGTTAAATTTTCAAGATTTTAGGATATATTTTTAGTTACCTATATTGTTTTGAGCTACCTACCTATGTAAAAGAATAATAAATCTGTTTTTCAAAAATATTCTATTAGTTTTCCCAAACTAGTAGGTAGTAGGCGATTTTGGGCGATATTTTTTGAAAGTGGCGCGGTTTTCAATCCCGGAAAGGTGGCAACCCTGAATACTGTTGCTGCCAAGAACTAGAACCAATCAAGAACCGTGCCAGCTGCCCATCCTCTCATTGCTCAATGTTTTCGGCGAAATAATGCAAACATTACAAAACGTTAACCTCTATCCAGTAACCCACGGGACAAAGCTCGTGTTTATTATGGTAATTACTTCAATTAATCGCGCTAGAATTGCATCATTCTAGATAGAACAATAATAATGATTGGGTTGACTTCTAGGTCTCTGCTTCTAGAACTACATATCGGTGTGAAATTTATGGTATAAAAACCGTAACAGCCAATGTGTCTGTGACTCACCCTCATTTTTCTGCCAATTTTACTGGAATTAAACGCACAAAACACATACATTATGGGACGATAATGGGCAAGAATGTGGTCATATGACGGTCAGTCATAAAATGAGCTAAAACTGTAAAATGGCGAGACGTCAAAGTGACAGCGCATGTGTCAGTTGTGGCATTCGACGTTGAACTGCCGTCACTGGCCGTCACGTTGGCAACGCTTCGTTTTCAAACCCGTGGTCATTTCGTGAGGCGCTAAAATCTCAAACTTTTGCCAAAATCATTGAACTTACTAAATATTGGGCTTGATTCGATTTTGCCGATCGTTGAATGTTGCAGCTCGGAACAAATCACCAAAATCACTCAAAACACCGATATTTAATCGAATTCTAGAAGGCTCCAGCATTGCGTCCAACATTACAACGCTGAATCCCCTACGCCTCGTACGTCAAAAACTCGCGGGGTTCCATTTGTCAACCTCACTTTTGTGTGCACATAACTGTTTTCCCAATTTCAAAAATCCCTTTGTTTCCCGTTGTACCTGCCGATGCCCGAGGGCCAAAGGCTTCGATTTTGACCTGCAATGCACAAAACGTAAGTGTTTCCTTCATTTCCAAAACTACCGTGCCGGGTGCAAGTGCAATGCTAAAAATGCTAGTCTGGAAACCAGAACCGGGGAACAGCTGGAAACTCCCTCTTGTCTTAGCCCTGTGGCCGGCCATCATATTTATAATTGCGACTCTCATCGCCTTGCTTTTCGGTCCATTCTATTTCTTGAACTGTTGCCACACGTGCCTTGCCAAATTAGCGTACGCGTTTTGGTTAATAGCCCTTTATTTTTCAGTTCGGTTCCTCTGGAACTTCGCAAATAATTACGTGGTCGCCCAGGATGTCAGACGAAGGTGAGTCTTTTTGCATGAGCGAATTTAAAAGCCCCGAGCTGTGTCTAAAAACGTGTTGTTGCAGACGAAACTGGCGCAGGAGCTATTAGGCGAGGAGGGCGCTTACGGAAGGCCAGCCTGAAAGCGCAGGAGAGCTTTCAGACTCGGAAGGCGGCCAGGACGTTGGCGGAGGCGGAGGAATCGTTCGAGGAATACGAGGAGGTTTACGAGAAGCCCAAGGTGCTGCACGGCAACGATGCGGTGCACGGCGACAAGATATTCGCGTTCCCGACGCCGAAGCGCCGGGGGGCGGTCATCAAAAAAGCTGCCGAGACGCCGCACGAGGCTCGCAAGGCTATGAAGAAAAGTAAGTTTGGACCGCTGAAGGCTGGGGTAATTACAGCACCCTTCCTTTTTTAAACTTTCAAGGGATTACCATTCATTATTGATTTGATAGTTTGTTTCATGCCTTATCAACATATTTTTGGGATAGTGACTCCAGAATAACAAAGTTCTGAGTGAATTATTACCATTTTGGAGACAATAATAATACTTAGTAAACACTTAGTTATGTGCTTCAGATTCTCTCATTTTTGCATGAGAAGCATTTTAGACTCATGAAGTGATCCTACTGAGCAACACTGGTGGGTCCTTCGAAATCGAAAGTATTCCCAAAAAATGACCTTACACATAAGCCTAGTCTACAATATGGTCTCTAGTTGCAAGTAGCAAGTCTCTAGTCGCAAGAGTTGGTCTAGAACCAACTTTCACTGCGACTAGCGACTGCAATTCCAACCTCACTTCCACCTTGCGACTTGCAACTTGCAACTAAAGACCATATTGTAGACTAGGCTATACGGTGTCCCAGCTAAAAACAATCCAGCGAGATTTTCGCAGGAAATATCAAAGCAACAAAATTTGGTTTTCAATTGGGGGGAAGCCTGACCTTTTAGCTTTCTTTTGAGGGGGCGCCGATGCTTGAAGGTGCTGTAGTTTCCAAGAAAATGCAATTTTAATCGGGCGAGTCAAAAGAATTCGAAAATTCATGATCGACAAAACAAAACACTTTAGAGGAAAAAAAAACCTCTTTCCCTGGGCTTTCCTATGATGTGTCGCCGATGTCTGTACCTGGCCGAGTAAGCCAGATATTCTGCCTCACAGTCCAGCAAAAACAATAATCAGAATCATGACGTCACCGATCACACACTTGTTGACTTTAACACTAGTCGTTACTACGACTTTCTCACTTACCATACTTGGATTCACCATAGCAATTAATACTGGCTGATGTTAAAATCAACAAGTGTGTGATCGGTGACGTCGTCATGAATTCCGATTATTGTGTTTGCTGGGCTGTAAGGCAGAATATCTGGCTTACTGGGCCAGGTACAGACATCGGCGACACATCAATGGAAAGCCCAGAGAAAATGGATTTTTCTTCCTCTTAAGTACGAAGTTCAATTGGTAAAATAAGCGTTGCGAAATCAATCCGTCTGGGTTTATTCCTTGACGGATTTTTACCATTTTGGTCTCTTTCGAAAGCTACAAGGATGCACTTTAGTTTGAGCCCATTGGCATTTCCAAAATCCAATTTTTTTTTTTGATTTTTGGATTTTGGAAATGCCAATGGGCTCAAACCAAAGTGCATCCTTGTAGCTTTCGAAAGAGACCAAAATGGTAAAAATCCTTCAAGGAATAAACCCAGACGGATTGATTTCGCAACGCTTATTTTACCAATTGAACTCCGTCCTTGAGTATTTTATTTTGCCGATCATGAATTTTCGAATTCTTGTGACTCGCCCGATTAAAATTGCATTTTCTTGGAAACTAGAGCACCTACAAGCATCGGCGCTCCCTCAAAAGAAAGCTAAAAGGTCAGGCTTCCCCCCAATTGAATTCTTTTTTTTTGTTGCCTTGATATTTTCTGATAAAATCGCGCTGGATTGTTTTAGCTGGCACACTCTGTAGGTACTATCATGGCCCCATGAAACGGAACGGTTCATTTTCCGTTTGTAGCCATGGCTCTACGCAGCACAATAAATCTCAATTTGTCATAATATGGAGGTCTACTAGAGTGCTGGAAAGTTGTTGAAAAAAATCTATGTCTTTTAGTTTTGAAGTTATGGAGGGACACAAGTTGGTCCTTCAATCGCTTCTATTTTCGTTGTTTGAAAAGATTTTCTTCAACTGTTTATGGAAAAACATTGAGTAAAAAAAATCAACCTCTGAACCTGTAATGAATTTCTGTTTTATACAGGGTGTTTCAGTTTTAATCGATCAAGCTTTGGGATAAGATTCTCCTCATCCTCTTGATTAATAAAAATATAACATACGTGCCTGTCACTCGCTTCCTAAGAAAGATACAGGGTGTCAAAGTTCACTTTTTTCGATTTTTAAAATTGGTGACTTGCTAACCATTTAAGCAAATTAACCTAAATTCAGCATAGACTGGTATGTCGAGAATATCTACCTACCTGCTGAATTTCGAAAGAATCTGATCAGTGGCGTAAGAGTTATGGAGGGGTTCATTAATTTGGAAACATCTGAAGAATTTTTGAAAATTATGACCCCCCATAACTTATACACCACTTGACAGATTCTTGCAAAATTTGGCAGGTGGGTAAATATTTTTAAAAAACCAGGCTCCGCTGAATTTGAGGTAATTTGGTTGAATAGTTAGCAAGTTACCAACTTTTAAAATCGAAAAAAGTGAACTCTGACACCCTGTATTTTTCTTGGGAAGTGAGTGACAGACATGTATGTTATATTTTTAGCGCATTTTCGTAAGAAAATGACGCTTATATGGCCAGTTTGTCTGTCTGTCTGTCTGTCTGTCTGTCTGTCTGTCTGTCTGTCCGTCTTGTCTGTCTGTCCGTCTGTCTGTCTGTCCGTGTAGAAATTAAGAAGTTGTACTCCTCCTCGGGGGATGAAGTTAGAGCCTTGCAACTTTTTTTGACGGATAGCTGATGTCCCCAAGGGTGGCCAATGGGCAATATTTTTCTATCCATACATAGTTATCACTATTATTATCAAAAGACAAAGATTTACAGTGCACTTCTAAGAAGTTGAACTCCTCCTCGGGGAATGAAGCTAGAGCCTTGGAGTTTCGTCCGATAGACAGCTGATGTCCCCAAGGGTGGCCATTGGGCAATATTTTTTTATCCATACATAATTACCACTATTATTATCAAAAAACAAAGATTTACAGTGCACTGCTAAGAAGTTGAACTCCTCCTCGGGGAATGAAGCTAGAGTCCTAAAACTTTTTCCGATAGATAGCTTAAGTCCTTAAGGGTGGCCATTGGGCAGATTGGATTTCATGGTTGCGCCGCAATCTTAGCCGCCATATTGAAATTTCTTATTAGTGGAACGATTTTCATGAAACTTGGAGCTCACCCTTGTCTCGATGATCATTCTTATTTTCAAGTTGAATTTTATGATTCCACCACCATCTTGGCCGCCATATTGAAATCTCTTATAAGTGGAACAATTGACATGAAACTTGGAACTCACTCTTGTCTTGTATGGACATTCTTGTTTTCAAGTTGAATTTCATGATTCCGCCGCCATCTTGAAATTTCTCATTAGTGGAACGATTGTTTGAAACGTGAAACTTACTCTTGTCTCGTATGAACATTTAATTTTCAAGCTGGACTTCATTTCTATCAATGACAGATCTGCACTAAGAAAATGCGTTATTGCGACTCACGCACGTGAAGGGATATTCACTTGTTCTGAATCAAGAGGATGAGGAGAATCTTATCTCAAAGTTTGATCGATTAAATCTGAAACACCCTGTATACAGAGTTATTCATGAATCCTGAAAATCATTATTTTTCTCTAAAAATGCCTGCAAACAGTCACAGTGGTGCCGTAACCTATGTACAGCACAATAAAACAACTTTTATTTTAATGGAGTTCTTTTGCTTCTGGTTTTTAAGGAAAACTAAATTTTTGTAGCTTATGACTCACCCTGGATAGAAAACAGATGTTCAATATAGATTCAGAGGTTGATTTTTTGCACTCATCATTTTTCCATAAACAGTTAAATTTTTCGAAACAACGAAAACAGAAGCGATCGAAGGACCAACTTTGGTCTCTCCATAACTTCAAAATTGAAAGACGTAGAATTTTTTCAACAACTTTCCAGCATTCTACTACACCCCCATATAACGCACTTCCAAGGTGGTCCGACACTTTTGAATCAACCTGTATATCATTGAAGTTCACTCGATTAGAACTGAAACACCAGAAATTTCATTTCCAAGTTTTAAAATCTGAAATAGAAAATCCCTTAAACTTTGCATACTGGTATTATTCGGCACAATGATTGACGCTGACACACGATCTCGTCAGACTACTTTTTAACGCATTTTTCGTACGTTTTGGCTACAGATAATAATAATATTAAGAAGCTTTATTTAAAGAGGCAAAGTCTAGTAAAGATCATCGGAACATTTTTGCGCGACGTGATGTCTCTGACGTTTTACTGAATTTTATTGGAAAATGGGCTTGAGAAACTTGAGACTGTCACCCCCCCCCAAAAAAATATTGGAAAATGGGCTTAGTTTTCCGGGCTGTTTTTATCTTACGTCAGTACATATAGGTATGAACGTATCAAAGTGGGCTCTGACATCAAAAGTTCACGAAAAAATTCAACCTCTTGGGTTGGAACGCCGACTTTTTGACGCTCATCTGAGAAACTTGGGACTGTGACCCCCCCCCCCCCTCCCCCAAAAAAAGTGTCGCAATAGAAGTATCTATATTTTGCCTATTACAGCCAAAAAGCTGCTTGAAGCCTCGCTGAAGTAACAGGCGCTTCGACATTTCTGCAGTTGCACCTGAATTTCACTTTATTTTGACTTTCAATCCAAACTCGAAAGACCCAGCTGCTCAAAGTTGCGTATTGGACTTTGGTTCTTGTGTTGTGGTATCATATGCCTTGTTTAATTTGAAGTGAAATTCGCTGTTACATATCACTGATCAAATGTATAGTTCTGGGGATGTTCGCTTAAAAAAAGTGGAAACTGAAATTGGCCACATCAATGTTATCCACTCGGATTTTCGTCCCAAAAACAAGTTCATTGATTTAGTTTAGATGCTTCCTAAATGCAAGGCTAAATGTGTGTCGCATAGCACGTAAAATGTGAACGGTGGCCCCGACCTGACTTCATGTTGGTGGTCGTTGAAAAATCCCTCCCCTTAGTTGGAACACACAGGAGTTCGATAAAATTTCCGGTATAGTGGAGGAAAGCTTCACCGGCCTCGGTGGTAGGCCTCGTTGCGGAAATAGGCCGACGTTAATGAAAAAAGTCACTCGCTAACAGGGTATTTAACACAGAAAGACAGAGAAGGAGGTATGTATAGGAGAATCGGAGATAAGAAAAAACGTCCCTTTTGGCCCCCTTGTTTCTTCAATAACTATCGAAGCTCTGCTGAGTCCCCTTGAATTTTTCAGTAGTTTTCGGAGCTTTAGTGAGCGCCCTTGTGCATTCGTGTGGTATTCGGAGCCTTAATACTCGTCCTTGGATCCTAATGTGTCATTCAGGGTCCTGATGAGCCACCTTGTGCTCATTTACCCGGTTTCCCCGGTGCTCATTCCCAACCTTAGCCCTTTTGGTCAAGTTTTTGAAATATTTTTCAACTTGCTAATTTTCCAGGCATTGCTTCAGTGATTGTGCACGACAGCGACGATTCAGACTTCTCTGCCAGCTGTAGCGAATACGAACAGTCCCAGTCATCTGCCTCTAGTGAAGAAGAAGAAGACGACGACGACAACCAAAATCAATCCTCACCGGAACAACGAAAACGCGCATCTTCATCGGAAGACGATGCCGACACCAATAAACGCAACACCAGACCGGCGCGTCGCAAAACCAAAAACTACACCATCAAAACCGACGACTACTTCACGCAACATTCCTCAAAAAAAGTCCTGACTTCCAACCACACCCTCGACCGCCTCGAAACCCCCCGCCTGCCCCAGGATCAACTCCACAAGCTCTTGGACAATTTGAGTGTGAGCGCCCAGCACAAAGCCGCCCTGAAGTCCGCCCGCAAGACGGACAAGGCGAATTTCGACAAGTGGCTGTGTTTGCTCAACGAAAACTTTAACGTGATCGTGCACGGGCTGGGTTCGAAAATCAAGCTTTTGAACCAGTTCGCCAAGAAAATAGACGACGGCAGTCCCATACTCGTGCTGAACGGATTCTTTCCGTCGCTGACGATCAAAGATGTGATCGACGCCATCATGGTGGATCTGCTGGAGCACAAGGAGGTGCCTGCGAATCCGTTCGAAGCCTGCGACGTCATCGAAGAGGATTTCGCCGCCGTGCCGAACCAGCATCTGTACATGGTCGTGCACAACATCGACATGATCAAAGGGGCGAAAGTCCAGGGCGTGATGGCGAGGCTGGCTGCCGTGAGGAACATTCACTTGGTCGCCTCCGTCGATCACATCAATGTGCCTTTACGTATGTGTTTCTTTGACCTTTTCGGATATTTGGCAGTGTTCCTGTATGAAATGAATGCGTAGATTACGATCACACCGTTGCCAAGTGCTGCGACAACCGGAAGTCGTGTTACACGTAAATTAGCAATTTAAATACCGTGTGATCCAAACTATTCCGAATTGGGGTAGGCTGTGACTATGATGGCTGTGACATGGTCAAATTCCGGGATGTATTCGCGATTTTAACTACCGATGGTGCGCTGTCGTCGCAGGAAACAAAATGGAGGACTACAAGTAACTTTTGTCGGTGTCAGTGTCGTCAGTGACAGTGCTGTCTCATCAGAATTCAGATATCTGTCACCGACCACGCACTCCGTAATATCCTTTGTAATTGTGAATTTAAAAGAGTCTGTGCGTTTCTTTGGTGGGTATTTCGAATGTTGATGCCAGCATTTACACGTATGGATTCCTCTAACAGAATTTCAAGGCGCGCTGACTCTGGCCTAAGGCTGAAAAGAGTGGAGGCAGGTTGCCAGTTTCCAGTACCCAGTGCTGATAATCTTCTCTTGGACAAACAGTGAGCGCCCGCACTTTGACCAGGACCCCGCCGAGACTTCGTCGGCCCAGACAGGCAACCTGCCTTCGTTGTGTTTTCTTCTCAGCCTGACGGGCCGTGGTATTTGGAAGAGGACTATTGATGTTATTAGAAATTAGAACTAGCTAGCGAGACTTACCTGTCGACAAATCATCGCTAGGTTTAAAAGGTAGCGAACAAGCCCTCATGCTTGTTATTGCTGGCTTTCTGATGCTCAGAACAGTTCTTCATGCCCTTTCACGGCACATGGTTTGCGAAACCACGCCGAAAGCGTTTATGATTGTGATGATATGCACTTGTGATGCGTCTTTCCTAGGTAATTGATAAAAATGACAGACCTACCTGGCTTTTTCTTGATTTACCTACTACTAAAGACAGTGCAAGTGGTGTATAAGTCATTCTTTCGGCCGTTTCTGAATCACGCGAAGTTAATGAGACAACGCGCAGACAGCAGCAGGGATGACAGCAGTGGACAGCAGAACAAATTAAAAAATGTCAGATGGACGTTAGAGCTTTCTAGATCAGAGCCGATTTACTCATAGTTTTAGTCCGCACAAACGGCACCAGAGCGCGTCTAGATTTTTGAAATCGCGAATAGCTACTTCTCGCCAGGGCACAGCCTACCCCAATTCGGAATGGTTCACACGGTGTATATTAAATTTGACACTGCACACAGGGAAACTAATTCGATTTTCTCAACAAATATAATAATAATAATAATGATATAGGCCTTTATTTGTGGCGGAGTTCAGCTTGGAGCCTGAGCTCCAGCTGTTCTCACACACAACCACTGACCGATATGAAGGTTAAAGGTTACAAAAAATGATCTGTTGACTAGGAAGGAGTGGTCTGAAATTGAGCTTCTTTTTTGAGGAGGCGCTATTGTATGTGCTCTAGTATAAAAGAAAATGCAGTTTTAATCGATTGGTTTAGAAGAATTTGGGGATTCATGATCGACAAATCAAAATATTTAAAAAAAGATAGCTCTTTCTCTAGTATTTAATTTGATGTACCCCTGATGTCTGTACGTATTTTTTTAATAATACAGAATACCAGATATTTTCATGAATGAACACATTCTTTGAAAATGAATTTTCAAAGTCATCTGTGTGGAATTGCGTTTTATTTAAAACAAGAGCACATTCAAACATCGACAACCCTTCAAAAGAAAAACTCAAATTCAGGCTTCCTCCAAATTAAAAAGAGAATGTCTTGATATTTTCTGAGAGAAGCGAGCTGTAATGTTATAGCTGGAACACTTGTATATTATCGAACATCTGTAACTGTTACAATCTACCTAATACTAAATACATGTTTTGTTTGCAGTTTGGGACCAATCCAAGCTCAGCAAATTCAACTTCACCTGGTGGAACATGACGTCGTTCGAGTCCTACATCGAGGAAACTTCCTTCGAAGGCTCCTTGCTCGTGCAAAACTCCGGCGCACTTGCCCTCTCCTCGCTCCAAAACATCTTCGTCTCTCTCACCAGCAACTCCAAGCGCATCTACCTGATCCTCGTCAAGTACCAGTTGGACAACGGCAAGAACCAGTACTACCAGGGGCTCCCGTTCAAGGACCTCTACTCGATGTGCCGGGAGGCCTTCCTGGTCAGCAGCGATCTGGCCCTCCGGGCCCAGCTGACCGAGTTCACCGACCACAAGATCGTCAAGACCAAGCGATCCGCTGACGGAACCGAATACCTCCAAATACCCATAGCCAATAAGTTGCTGCAGGAGTTTCTGAATGAACAGTCATAGTACAAGCTTGTACAAGCAAGTGTTTCCTTAGCTCTTAGGATGGTAAAAAATTGAAACTGTAAGTAATTGAGGAAGATATTTATTTTAGGTAATAAAAATTGAAACTAAGTAATTGAAAAGAATAATTATTTAAATTACACTGAATTGAATCAATGTTGTGTGGGCTCTTGGAAAATTGAAAAGCAAAGAAACTGATATAGGGAAGTGATTGCAATAAATTGCCAAGAGAATCAGGAGAAAAGAGTACCTACAAACATTTGTAGCAAATCCCTTAAGTTGTTGAACTCTCAGGCTGGATGACTCTGCACGCTCTGCACTAATGAGCCCCCAATAAAGAGCAAAACGTGTATGTGGAGTTCTGGGCCTTGAAGTCAAATGACGAAAGATTCAATGATCATTACATGTTTGTATTATAATTGACAAGAGTATTGAGCAAAAAGGCCGCAACTTTTAAATTACTTACTGTAAATATTTCAGGCACGCACTCAAAATGTTGATCAATTCAACACATTGTTGCATATTACATAATTTTTTTCGCTCATTTCTCGTCTCATGTAGCGCAGACACTTGAAGGGAAAGAAAAATACAGTGGACACCACGTCAAAACTATTTTGTACTCTTCTAGTTTCGTTATTTCAAAATATTTTAGTAACTGTTGGTGACAGATTTATGAGAAAAATATCAACCACTGGATGTAACTTGAATTTACATTTACTATACAGAGCGAGTCAGAAACTTCAAGAAGTATTATTCTTAAACAATGCCTCCAAACCATTGAACCAATGAAGAGCAGATGGACATATGGTTTTCTGCCAAGATTTTTTTAAGGGGGGAGTTTTTTTAAAGAAATTGTATTTTTTTTAATTTCATGACTCACCCTGTATATCAAATTGAAATCTAATATACACCCAGAGGTTAGTATTTCTTCCTCATAATTTTGCCAGAAATAGCTTACAAAATCTTCTGAAACATAAATAAATACTATACGTTTTCAACTTCAAATTTGGACTAATCAATTTCAAAATGAGAATAATCAATTTCAAGTTGGTACTAAACAAATTCAAACTGGCACCAAACAACTTCAAATTGAGAATGATGATAGTTTCATTTTGGAAAAGAAAGAATAAACTGGAACAATGCATTTTGAGATAGAGATGGGGTACTTCTTGGACTGAGTTATGACAAGAAAAATAATTGGATGAACACCACATTCATCTTCCAAAATGAATTTATCATCTCTCTTTTAGTTTGAAGTTGTTTAGTACTAATTTGAAATTGTTTATCGCCATTTTGAGTTTGTTTATTTTATTGTGAAATTGAATATTCCCAATTTGAAAGTGATTAGTCCCAATTTGAAGTTGAAAAGATATAGAAGGGTTCGAAGGACGAAACTTTGACCCTTCATAACAGCAAAAATGGAAGTCGAATTTTTATTATTATTTTCTGTGAACTTCATAGGAGATTTGCAGATTCCATATATCACAGTACTGTTCTGTTCTGTTTCGTGATTACCTGTGTAGAAATATTTAGATACCTGTCTTCGCGAATGATCAGCGAAAGGTACCATTGACAGTACGAATAACGCTGGCCACTCGATTTATACCAGCTGTTCCTAGATGAACGTCGATGCTTCCCAAGTTGCCACTCGATTGACGGCAAATTGTCTTGTTTGATGAGCACCAAGGAATTAAGCCTCAACTCTGGGAGTGATGCATTCGACACCCTTCGTTCTTTGCTGGAGTTCCTTAATGTAGTACTTGCTCCACTTCGTCCAAAAATGTTGACATAGAGTTGTTGAATGTGTCGAAACCTATGGTCAGTCTTGATTGGAATACCAGTCTGGCAGCATTAGTATCAGGACAGGAACTGACATTGTTGCGTTACTCGTTCAATAAGAATTCGCTTGTGGTAAATCGGTTCGTAGCCAGCAGGATTAGATGGAAACGGTACTCCCGTTTCCGTACTCCCGACCAGGCGTTTCAAATGATGTTTCGCGGACGTTACTTCAGCCTCCCAGAGGCCTGCAAAATGAGGAGAATGACCCGGAACAAACTTGGTTTAGCTTCAAGAACTGTCCCGAGTTCTGATGAATAATGATCAAGCCCAAGACAAATCGTATCAGGCCAAAAATATCCCCGCCAATAATATCCCAACCAAGAATATCCGCTAGACAAAAATATTTCAGTCAAAAATATATCCTCTCCAATAAATATATCAGCTTTTTCATGTCCCGGATTTTTCCAATTGAAGAATCGGTGCTAGGGTATTTTTAGACGGTACTTATATATTTTTGGCGGGGATATTTTGTCGCGGAAATATTTTTGACTACCTAAATGTGGGATATTATATTAGGTTTGAAATTTCAAGATTTTAGGGCGGGGATATTTGGCCGCCACACCGGAAAGGCAGTAAGTAATAAGTGTTCATACTTATGCATCAATGACTCCCGTAAATTTTCTTTGTTGAAAGTGATCGAGAAATGGATTAATGAGATGAAATGGAAGAAGAAACATATTTTCAGAGGTTTTCTAATAATTCGAATCCATTGAAGCACTTATTTATGACGTCAAAATTTCAATAACAGCATTTTTGAAAATGTTCTTGTTCACTTCTTCAGCACTTTTTTCAATTTTATCCAACACCATTGGTGAAAATTTTAGTAGGATTGAGTAGATCAAACGGTTTGCTAGCAATACTATATGCATGACCCAACCGCGGCACGCACTTGGTAGAATTCTAGAAAAACTGATTTCTTTTCCGATCGGTTTTAATTCACCCGCACCTACTCGACATAAACTTGAATATAGTCCAAACTGATTTCACAAGCTCGCAGAACAAACTGTACTTGCCTCCAAAACAGAGGAATAATTTAGGAACCGTTCTATAGGTGAGACGCCATTTCTCATATTTTCGGTGTTGATAATGGCAATCCACAATACTTCCCCTCCTCCGTTGGGTGGTGGGTCGGGGAAGTAAAATACTTGGCTAAATGGTGAACGACCAAGCTTGCAGTATGCAGTTGTGCGCCGTTTTTCTTGACACCCTGTAGAAACTTCATTCGTCATTCCTCATATTTCGTGAAACCTGGGTCCGTTAACCAATGGATTTGCCCAAATAAATCCAAAGCTGTCCAGTTTCAAACGCCGGTAAAAATTTGAACACTGATGAATTTGTTGACCACTTTATATACGGACTTAGACTCTTTCTGAGTTGATCCCCTTTATTGATATCAAGGTACAAAATATTAGTTTGTATTAGTACAAGTGGGGAAGACAGTGGAGAGGACAGAACAAGCCCGAAGCAATCATGACAAAGAGCCGAAAACCTCCTTTATGGCCGAGACAGAAGTGGCGAGAATATCACAACGGGCCTCAATGGAGGAGTAGGAGCGGATCACATTTCATCAAATGTGTATATTTGATAAAATTGAAAAAAGTGCTGCTGAACATGCAGGCTGCTGAACATGCAGGCTGCTGAAATTATTCACTTCTTAACGGGCAATACGGTTACGCGCGGCGATTCTGTTGTGCATTCGAGAGCACACCTGATCCTTCTAGACTGTTCGCATCAGATTGCAGTGTTATGAGTTAACGAGTTGCGAAGGTCCAGGCATTCGAGAACATACGCGAAGGTTTGGACCATTGAATTTACCTGGAGGTGCCAATAGCCGAGTAGGAAACATCACCCTCATTGGAGGAGTAGGCGCGGTTCGACAGAACACGTTGGTGAATAAATACTCGCAAAAGTGCTGGACTGTTCGAGAGATGTCCTAAGCCACATGCCGCGGCTCAATGTGGAATGACGAGAGGACCGGTAGAAACCACATACGTAGAAACCAGCGCAGTCGGTCCAGAATACCAGCCGGTGCTATAAGCACCATGGATCGGCCAACAGACTAGTGCGAGAAGCGGGGATTTATTAGGACTTCTTACACCTTAATTAAGACATCTTTCACCTTTGCGAAGATGTGGAGGAATATAAGCAACAAAGCAACTCATATTCGAGCTATAACTCAGCGGTAGGTAGATACTCGATACTGACTGATATTATGAAGACTTTGACACTACAAAACACAAAAGCTTCAGTCGAGGGTTGTACAGGGTATGGGGTATGGGAGACAGGGGCGAGTTGATACCAGGGGTAGGTTGACACAGGGCCAAAATTTCAAAAAAATACCGCCAGAACTCAAGTTAATTAGAAGTGGAGTGTGCTGTCATCTACTGGAATAGTGTGTGAAAGCATAGAGTGTGAAGGTTATAACGTTATGACATCTCTTAATTTGAGACTATTAACAATTCACATTTTTCGCGCCAAGTGAGTGAATTTTCAACTTCTCTGAAAATATCACGTTTTTTGTTCATATCCTGATGTATACTTTTTTGTTTCACATGATGCATTCCTATTCTTTTTGATATTCCAGTCTTTGTATTCAATAATAATGGGCAGTTTTTATGAAAAAAAAAAATTAACCTAATATTTCACTCTGGGGCTAGTTGGCACTCTTTGACGGGGTATGTTGGCACCATTCATGGTTGGCACCGTGTATTTCAGTGGGTATTTCGATTATGATATGGCCATGCACAGCGTCGGACTGGCAAATGTTGACCCACCGCCCACCGGGCAAAGAATAATAGAAGTGGCCTCAAAGCCGAAGGGGAGGTCAGTTTGCGTCGCAGCCGTTTTTTTTTTAAGAATAATGATGAAAATAATAAGAAGGATGAGAAAAGAAAAGCCGCTGACCAAATTGTCGATAGATTTCTTCAAACTCAAAAGTTTTTGCTTGAAATATTACGATAAAGAAAACCATGGAGGAAAGAAAAAATATTTATCATTCTAATAAACTTCAAAATTCAAACAAAACTATGAAACTTTTATACTCTCAACTTTTAGCCAAAGTGGACCAGACTTCGGTACAAAATTTGGATTTTTTTTTGTAAAAACATCAAATTTGTGCAATTTTTAAGCCTCGCCAGACGTAGTGGCGGAGGCTATTTGTGACCGCTTTTTCGTGATTATTTTTATTTTTTCCTCGTTCCTCGTTTCTTAACACAATTCACCCAAATCTTCCGTATCTTTTGAACGGTTCAATATATCCAGTTCATTCTTTCGCTAATCGAATCTCAACTATTGCAGGTTGATACCGACGACGTTTAAAGATGATCGGTCAAATATAAACAATATTTAACAACAATAAAGAACGCACAACTCGTGAAACTCATTTAAAATAGAGAAAACGCATGAATGTCAGCCTTTCCATCATCATATCTTTAGATCTAATCAAGCTTTGTGCCTAATTTTTTTTTAATTGAAGTACATATCCAGACCTTTGTCACAGTGTGACAGCGATTGAGAAACAATGGTCAATTATTTATTTATAAGGTTTATAAACATTTTCATCGGCTTTGAATGCAGCATGATTTTTAATCAGCGGGGAAAATTTTTATTTTCACAGTTTTCTATATACAACCAGCGAAGCGATTGAAGCCAAAGTATTGCAAAAAAATTTAAAAGAAAAAATTTTGATCTAGGACTTATAGTTTTTTAGATATGATTTTTTTTCTGACGCAACCAACAACTGTAAAGAGTGTAAAGAAGTGGTGCGCGCATGCCACTCATACATACTATGTGAAATGCTCTATATTACTACTGAGGTGGGCATTTTTCGTATAAAGCTGACCTTTCACAGAAATAATCAGATATTTGCTTTTTACAAAAAAAAAACAAGGCACCCGTTTAGGCTAGCCGAGTTATGGGGCTAAGACTGCCCTCAACGGTACAATGGTATTAACGTAAAATAGGTATGATGGAGATGAAACTATTCAGTATTCACCCCCTAATTTCTACATCGAAAAGGTCATATTCCAAACATTTGCTCTGCTCGTGTCTTTCAAACTTTCAAACTAGTTGAATAATCTCTCATTTTTACCGCAAATCGCAGATGAGAGGTATTCTTACGTGTCACATACAGTTTCTCTTTTTATTTCATTGCCTTTTTTTTTGCAATTATGACTAGGTACTTATTTTATCTCAGGTCACATTTGGCAAATATTTTTCGATATCACTATTCATTGAAGTTTTAGAGTAGGTATACCATATCATTATTAATTTTTTGCCAAGCAAGTTTCGAACAGTTTCCAAGCTAATAAAACAATAACGATACTTCTTATTGTATGTAGGTATGTGTGTAGGTACGTGTTTCATGTGTACTTTTTGTAATAATGTACCAAAATGATTTATTGCTGCGAAGACCTTTTTTTTTGGCAAGGTTTCCTATTAGAGTTATTGGACACACCGCAAGGTGGGGAGATGGACTGGTTTTCGAAGTGTGGACAATTTGGCCTCCAAACTGGAGATTGGTCTACCGGGCATTTGCCCGGTTGCCCGGTGGGCCAGTCCGACACTGGCCATGCATATGATTGTTAATTTATTATAGATATTATTATCTACAACATTATTACGATACACATATGTGTATCAGTTATTATTATGTAGGTACCTCTATGTATTTTTCTGTATTTTTCATATTAGTATTTTCATCATGTTTTGATATTTCTAAAATATTGTTTATTGTTCGTTTCATTTTTTGTATTTTTGTGTAGTTGAGTGGGATATGGACTAAATAAACTCAATGTATTTCAGTTGAGGGTACATGTTCCATTTTGTTCTTTTTTCTGAATCTATATTTTTCATGTGCCAATTTACCCCTGCATGTGTGCCAACCTGCCCCTGAATCGGGGTCAGTCAAGGACGGGGTCAGTTGACACGCTTACATTGGTTTGAAAAAAAAATCATAAAACCAAAACGCAGAAGAATATGTCTAATTTGACTTCAACAATTCTTAGCCAAAGCATGACTCTTAACTCCAACATCATAAATAACAGAAACTTGATGTAGCATATTTTGGCGAGAAAAAAATCGAATCTGAAAAGTGTTCCAACCATCCCCGGTCTCCCCTACAGGCACAGAAGTACGAGTCACAACTATGTCACAACTCTCAGCCATTGGCACTGAGCATCTTACGCCCTACGGTGATGTTAGATTAGATGAAGATAATAAAGAAACTGAATCTCGATAGAAAATGAACAAAATATAAAGGGAGCGCAAGTTTTTGAATCCGAGCAGGGCCGCCAACCGCTGCAGGTGACAGCGGCGAGTGACAGCCAGTCTCCTGTCTCGCTGACAGTTGGAATACAAGATGGTCGATTGCTCTTGCCAAATTTCCTTTTGAACGCGTGAATGAAGGCGATTCGGCCCTTTCGGCTGTTTTGGGAAATCGGAAATTGAGCGCGGCAGTGCGGCCTGGTGTTGCGGTGGTGTCTGTGCACAGCCTTGGACATGCGGAGGCCCTGGGACGAGCTAGGTGAGCGTCATATGTTTTATTTTGAAGGTTATCTTTTGTGATCGCGACGGTGTGCCCCCTGGATATTCGATCGGGGGGCCGTTTCGCGCCCGGGTCCAAGGTGACTTTGAGGGCGGCGGGGGTGGGTGGGTCCGCGGGAGGCTGGTTCTCTCGCTCCGTGATGTGTGCCTGAGCTGCTTACGAGCTGAGCAACTCCGCAACGAGCACAGCTCTCAACTCAACGAGCGACATTTTTATCAAGTTTGAACTTTTCAAGGTTACACAGTCAGTGTCCTTTCGGAATGAAACGCAGTAAATTTCGCCCCCCGTCTCGAGACTCCGCGTGCGTGCTCCGCGGAGCGCTCGGAGGCTGCAAAAGCAGCAAAAGTCGGACGGTGGCAGACGATGTTAAGTAATTCAATAAAATCCGGGTCAGGCCAAGGGCTACATTAATTCAATAATAATAATAATGAGAGTGTAGTTTCGCGGATAGACGGTTTCTTTTTGAAATCTGCATCGAGGGTGGCTCTGACCGATTTTCCGTGTGTGTGACACTACCTACAGTGATTTTGACATACGAGATGTCATGACCCCTAAAAGAAAAACAAGTCTCCCAGAGCCACACAAAAAGAATTGCGCTAAGGCTAAGAATAGCCCTGGGACTATCTCCAACTCCGAAAAAACAAGACCATCACTTTCTAGAGTTAGCCTTTACATGATTCTGACAAGTTTTTGTGGGCCGAATAAATGCTAACATAAAAAGCAAGATTGATTATTTATATATCCCACGATTTTAGTCCAGTGCCATGTTATTTCAACTGTCATGTCAAAACTAATTTTTTTTTTGTTCTCGAGTTTTTGGTACCTACTTGGTACTAACTTTCTTGGTACCTACTCTTATCAAAATCTAAATATTGGTGATCCGTTATTATAATATCTATTATTGTTATTAAAATATCTATTATTGTTTCTCTGAAATTGACTGACAGAAGAATCAAGAAGGCCGTGGATAACAACGGTGGGCACGGTGTGGTGATTTTTAGCGATTTTGACATTCAATCCAAATCAATCTGTCATAGTCATTGACGACCGACGAACACCGTGCCTTGCCCTGACATCAATGTCTTGTTTTGTTTTATAGATTGTCATTTTATCTCATTTATTGACAAATTAATATCAAGTGACGTTCTTTATTATTATTATTATTATTATTATTATTGTCTCGATTATTGTTATGGTTAAATAGGAAAGTAGGTATTTGCTACAAGGGAAGGTATCGTTACTATCGTTATTGTTATTTGAAACCCTATTTGAAACAAAAATCTAAGCAAAGCTGAAGCCTATTGCCTACTTCGAGAAAAAGAAGCCCCAAATGAAGCTCTATTTTACTTTCAGTAGACAGAAAGAGTTCCTCAAGTTTAGACTTTTTAGCAAAGGAAATTTTAATATTGCTTCTCGGACTATTCATGACAAGTTGAATTTCCAAACAAAGCTGTTTCGAGCTATAATGTATACCCATCTTCAGGCTGATGCAATTTACACTAACCTGTATGAGAACACATTTTATGACTGCAATATTATCGTAACCAAAGGCCAAAACGGTAGGTCAATTCTATACCTAATTATGTGATTGTATGCCAGTGAAATGCAACAATACGAACAATGTGGAGAACTGGGTTTGGTGATTTGTACCCTCTACCTCGAGCTCTACCTACCTACCTACTAAACACCCCATTGTTTCTTGAATGATGCTTCCACAGAATAATGGAACAGTCTTGTCAGTGTTTTTCGAGGTATTCTTGTACTAATCACCGTAAAAAAGCCACTCACTATGATGCAACAATACTTTTCCGGTGATTAAGGGTAAGGGTTCGTTTTATCAACTCAAGGTTACCCGTCAACCAGACAGAATTAATATGTGTAATGTATGTATAATAATTGATGTGGAGGTACATGATGAACCGAGGAATATGTTCAAATATTGTTACGAATTTGCGCTGGGTATTTTCATCATTGAGAGACGAAGGTCTAACACACTCTTGTTTATTACTGCGTACTATCATTAATCGCACTTGGATAACGCTTTGATTAACTTCGCCGATCCACTTGCTCTCTGTCGCTGGGAATTTTAAACCTGGTGTCGGTCGGCTCGTCTGTGCTTATACAGGATAAAAGTGTCGGACCAAAATAACATATAGTATGTACAGGGTGATCCACCGAGATTCCCCCCTGTTGGAATTTTTCCCGTTGAAATAAATTGGTGGGGAAAAAAATTTTCCCAACAATTTTTCCCGTAGAATTCAAATTTGGACACCAAATTCTTTTGTATCTTATGGTATACAGGGTGTTTTCAAAAACTTCCAATTTTTTTCCACACCTTGTATCTAAATACATATTGGAAATGATGCAGCTTTTTCTTCTGAGTTCAGATATATAATTTGATATCTGAATAAGATCATATACAGGGTGCTCATTTTTACACTTCTCGCCCCAGATTTCTCTCCGCCAAATTTTTTTCAAGAAAAACGCCGGAACAGGTTGATTTTTATCGATGATAATTCAGAAATACGCGTCCTAGATGTCGCCCTCAAAATAAAAATCGACCTGTTCCGGGGTTTTTCTTGAAAAAAATTTGGCGGGGGAAATGGGAATGAGAAATCTGGGATGAAAAGTGTGAAAATGAACACCTGTATATGATATTATTCAAATATCAAATTATATATCTGGACTCGGAAGAAAAAGCCGCATTATTTCCAATATTCAGATACAAGGTGCCAAAAGAATTTGAAAGCTTTTTTGAAACACCCTGTGTACTGTAATATATGCAAAACAAAAAAGTGGTGTCTAAATTTGAATTCTACGGGAAAAATGGTTGGGAAAAATTTCTTTCCCCACCAATTTATTCCAACGGGAAAAAATATAAGAGGGAAGGGGGGAATCTCGATGAATCACCCTGTACATGGAATTCTGTATGAAGCTTAAAAATAAATATTCAAAAAATTCTTTGACTTTTATTTTTGAAGTTATGAAGGGTCAAAGGGTAGTCTTTCGAACCCTTTCAGTTCCGTTATTTGAAAAAAAAAGCCAAAAAATGATGGTGGCAGAATTATAAGTGAGAAAAATCAACCACTGGATTGGATATGTATTCAATTTTTGTTTTCTATACTTACAGGGTGAGTCAGAAACCTCGGAAATTATTATTCTTCAAAAATGCTTCTGAACCATTTGGTTGGTCCCTCAACCTGTGGGATGTGGAGCAGAAGATAACACGGTTTTATATCTAAAAATCTTTTTGGGAGGACTTTTGGAGAAATTGATTTTTTTTACTTCATGAATCACCTGTATAAAAAATGAAAATGTAGTACACACACAGTAGTTGATATTTTTTGTTCATAATTATTGCACCAACAGTGAACAAAAATCTTTTGAAATAACGAAAATAGAAGGGTCGAAGTACCACTTTTTGACCCGTCACAAGTTCAAAAGTAAAAGTCGAAGAATTTTTTAAATAATTTTTGTAGGCTTTATAAATGATTCTATACACCATATACCGTGTATTGTTTTGGTCCGCCAATTTTGAATCACTCTGTATACTTTGTATGTTACTTTCGGGAACATTTCACACGTTCTCCGGCACATTTCGGCATAGCCTGCCAGTAGATTAGTCGCGGCTTTTAGAAACGTTCATGAGATTCACGTATACATAATATACCGACATGCTCTGGAAAGTCTGCACCTCCGCCAATTGTGCAGATGTGCCCTCGTTGGGATCCTTTGGTCCTCATGGTCCTTTTACGTTGAAATGAAATCGGTTCACATATGATAAGTCCCATTCTTCTTTTGACGATTTCTGTTCCATCGCTGTAATTTCAACAGCACTCCAGATCAATAGAAAAAAGACAAAATTAAAATACAGGTTATTATTGATATGATAAGACTTCTTGAAAATTCAGCTAAAATCCATAATGCACTCTTCTAAAGTGCAATAAATGAAGCGACTGAGCTGTACCTACGGCGACGCATCATTTTTAGCAAACTGACCGGCCGGCCGGGGCTCCCAGTCTGTATAGATTTACCTAACAGAAATTGAGATATCATCCTTGGGAATAAAGCAATCAAGTTGATTCTCTCACTAGGATTTTCTTTATTTCTTCCTGCACATTTCTTTCGATGGTTTTATGCATGTACCTGTAATGACTCTTAACGTACCTCGATTGTAAAGTGAACACCGCAGTTTTGAATACGCAGTTGACATGGCTTGGCTGAATGACGGAATTTTTCGACATTAAGCTAACCCTCAATGGTTTTTCGTTGATCTCACGGTATTATGACGTACGTTTTATTTCATACTGGAAAGCATTCTTACCTTGATTCTTGGACCACAAAAGTGTCAAAAAAATCATTCGTTACCTGTTCGAACTGTTTATATATCGAAATAAAATTCAAATTTGGCGTACGTAATCCATATTCTTAGTTACCCTAGTTGTTACCGTAATAAAAATAGCAGTAATAATTTTTATTATAATACTGAGTACCGTAAAGTTTTGTTTACCATACTCAAATCAGCTTATATTGAGATTAAAGTTTGGTGTCACGTTAGAATTTAGATTAGTACCCCTAGGTTTGCACCTCCACTAGGTTGCCGTCAAAATTGCTCGACAATAATTGCCAAAATTGATAGAAATTTGTTTTTTCTTTCTGTTATGTTTTGGACACCTTGTATAATATCAAATACTTGCAAAAGTTGTTTCGACAAACAAGTTATCAAAAGATTGATTACGTTATTAGTTCACATTGCGTAGTCAGGTTGCTTTGGTTTCAACTGTCATCTTCAATTGAAGATATTTTTTATACATTTTGCCTGTACAGGGTGTTCATGTATAAATTATACCCCCACTTGGACACTTCCCCTTGAAGATAATTGAAAAAATTAGAAAACAACCTCGAAAACAACCCTCATATGACTTTCCGTAGGCTTCGATCGAATCTGCCCACAAAAATTTTCTGTGGTATATTACTTACAGGGTGCAGCGTCGAAATTTTTCGTTAAATTGAACACCCTGTATTTTATATGGGAATCGATTCAGTTTTTCATCCTGATTATGAATATACAGGATGTTTCAGGGATGATATCAAAAAATTCAACCATGGGTAGATCTCGTCAAAATATAACAAAAACCTATACACCATTTTGCAAAGTTCGGCCTAATGACTAAGATACAGCCCTACAAAGTTCACTTTTTTCGGATTTCAAAAATTTATGACTCAGGAACGTTCCGACAAATTTAGCTTTAATCCAGCAAAAGCTGGTTTGTTATAATTATCTATCAACCTGCCAAATTTGGAAAGAATCCAACCTGTGGTGTAGGAGTTATGAGGGTCAGTAATTTAGAAGCATCCGAAGAAAAGTTGACTTAAGGTGACCCCTCATAACTTCTACGTCACTTCTTGGATTCTTTCCAAATTTGGCAGGTTGGTAGATAATTATGACAAATCAGTTTATGCTGAACTAAAGCTGAATTTGTCGAAACGTTCCTGAGTTGAAAATTTTTGAAATCCGAAAAAAGTGAACTTTGGAGGGCTGTATCTTCGTCATTAGGCCGAACTTTGCGAAATGGTATAGAGGTTTTCGTCATATTTTGACGAGATCTATCCACAGTTGAATTTTTTGCTATCATCTCTGGAACACTCTGTATATCACACTTGATAGACTAGCCAACAAAACACTGATTTGTGAAAAAATTGATGAAATTTTGAAAAATATAGAAACATGATTTTTTTGCAGAAATAACTAAGTGAATTCTTGGTGATTTTGGTAAAATTGATTTGATCATAGTCTGAAACTCACAAATTTCAACTCAACTCTGAAACTCGAAAAAAAAGTATTTTTCGATATTTTATTTTATCTCGATATTCGTTAGTAGTTGCTTGAAATTTTAGTAAATTTTCTCAAAATTAACCAGTTTCTTCACATATGATTTGTTAAATAACCTATCAAGTGTGATATAATATCTAAATCAGGATGAAAGACGGAATCGATTCCCATATTGAAATACAGGTGTCCGATTTGCCAAAAATTTTCGATGCTGCACCCTGTAAGCGATATTCCACAGGACATTTTTGTGGATAGATTCGAAGCCTACGGAAAAAAGATCCCATTGTTTCAAGTATCTTCAAGGAAAAGTCTTCAAGGGGGGGTATAATTCATACGTGAACACCTTGTACCTATCCTACCTGCCCAGAAAAAGTCCAAATTGCGACATAACGTGCGTGGTGTCCTATTGTGTATTTTCTACTTAGGGTGATTGTGATTGTGTCAATAGTGTCATTGTCATCTGTCAAGTTTCATCCATGTCGGAGTCAACGTCAACCGGACTAACCTGCTAACCTCACTAAATACTATCATTTTTACGTGTTTTGTTCACATACTGGTTAATTCGGCGTTTACGAGATCGAGATTGTGATTTCTAATCATTTCTAACAATGCCTTACACCTGGGTAGCTATTTTTGAATCGTGTGAGAAAAGTCCCTGGAAGTTTTATATAATCCGTACTACACTTCTGTAGCGAAAGTTGCCTAAAAACCACGATTTTAGGCAACATTCGCTACATCAGTGTACTGCGGCCCCAATGCAATGGGGAACTATAGGCAAAACGGATTGTAGAGGGCGACGTGTTCCATGCACCCATATTGACACTCTTGACAGTTATCGTACATAACCTCCCTCAAAGAGCTGTACGGAAAGGGGAAAAGTGCTAATGCTCAAAGAAGAGTCGAGGCGGAAAGGAGCCCCACTGAGAGGAAAAAAAGAGCTGGTGCAAACGTGCAGCCTGGTACTTAACACAGCACTACCTTTTTTTTCACCGCTGTTTTTCGTTTGTCGACTTTTCGACTTTTCTCTGCTTTTCAATTCACGAAGTGACGAAAACCGCTGGTTATATGCTAAGTGCTGACGAATGAAAATGAAATTACACTTCCATAGTTGAGGTTATGTACGCTTAAAATGACACTAATGACAGCTGGGGTGCATGGAACACGAGCGCCATTAATTCAGGCGTTTGCCACTGTAGTTCCCCATTCGCTAACAAACGTCAAAACATAACTGTCGATTCTTGCGCTGCCTGCCGGTGATCATGTGAACGCATTTCATGCAATCACCCTATTGGCAGAATGTTTCAGACATTTTTTAGTAGAGTAGAGAGAGTAGGTAGGTACCTGAAGTTGGCGACATTAGGTATTTCTGAGCCAACTTCATTTTAATACTTATTCAAAACTTGACTTTTGTTCGTTATCACAAACTGAAACTGCAATTATTGTTATTAAGTGCTACACATTATCGAGTCTCTTATCAAAACCAATGATCCTCAAGATTGCTTCTCAGACTCAGACTATTTTTGTGTGTAATTCAATACTTAATACCTACTCACCGTTACTTAGTTATTATTATTATTTAAAATAAATAATTATAAAGGTGTTGTACATACGCATCCTACATCGGTAAAAAAAAATCGTCGCTTACATGCATTCGTTTCATTACTTATCGTGGTACACCTGTCTGTCACAATTTTTTGTTTCGGTATTTAGTGCGGGTTGCTCGATTAAATGCTTGAAATTTTGAATCACTCGCACGATTCTTCTAAAGTGATTCAGCCTTGGATAATACAATTCACCCGTAAGTACTTTACACTTTACAGTTTATACACACACTTTTCGACGTTGCTCTTTTGCCTCTCCGTCTCCCTCGCTATCCTCAATTAAAACGGTCCCATTCCCTAGATATTTATTTTCTGGGTTAATCTTGTTTATCGCCCGGGCCAATTTTTTTTCGGTTTTGTTTTGTTTGATGCAGTAAATTTTCGGTTATCAGGACAGTTGGATGTAAACCAGATTAAAAAAAAAACAGAAAAATCTATGTACCTACCTACCTAGTTCTGTTTCCATAAAAAATCTCATTTACTTTATTATTCTCAAAATAAAAAATGTTTTATTGTTTTTTTTCCGATTGGGTATTTACCACGTACTTCTATCGTTACCGGGTGAACGGTAATAAATTGGTATTTTTTTAGGTTTCCAAATTGTTTAAAAATAAGCACGCTTGCCACATATTTTCCAGCTTAGATATAGCCGTTGGAAAATTAAAGGTAGAATTTCTATGGCCGAGCTACGTGCGTTCTGAATAAATTTAGATTTTGCTCCAAATATCCTCTCGATGATGATGGTGTCTGATGCCGCTCCTCCATGCCATACGATTTTCTTCCTGGTGTTCTCTTCGCAATCGCATTCCAGACCGGCTTAGATTATTTATAAATCATATTGTTCGACTTCTATCCCAAGATAATCCAAAGACATGTTCCTACTGGACGTTCGTACGATGCCAGAAATGCCATCAATACAAGGAAGGTTTTTATCACACAATTTAAAATTAATAGGTAGGTAGGTACTGTACAATTGAAAAGTTATGTACAGGGTTTCTCAAAAGTATCGAATTTCGACAGTAGCTACTACGATAAATTGATTATTTTATTAAGTAAATGAAACCAATTCATCTCCTTACCTTGCGGTGTGTTCAATAGGAAGCCTCGCCCAGAAAATAGGTTTACCTCCCAGCAATTTTTTATTTTGTTACATTATTACAAAAAGTACACACAAGATACAAACACATATAGTATCATAATTTTTTCATTATCATGAAGAGGCAAAAGATGGTCCTTCGACCTGGCTTCTAGTTTCATCATTTTGAGAAATTCTAGTGAACTTGTTATAGTGGTAGAATTATAAGGAAAAAATATCCACCTCTGGGTGTCTACTGATTTTCTATTTATCATAAACTGAAAAACTTCCATGTTCTTCATAAAAAAGAATCGTTTCTGGTTATTCTTGAGGAAAAATACTTCTTCATATTTGACTCAAACTGCATAGCAATCAAAAATTTAGTACTATTCTGCTGGTCGATATTTTTTACCCATAATTTTGTCGTAATAAAAAATCCTCCGTTATAACGAAACTAGAAGGGCGGTCTTTCGACCCTTCATAACGTCGAAGATAAAAGTACGTGTAGTAAAATTTGTATTTATTTTGTGGGCTCGATAGAAGATTCCTTGGATCCATTGCTCATATTATAAAGGGCGAAAAGTTGAATGTCTTGTCGATAGACATGCAATACACCAAGATTATGAAGCCTGAATGATGGCATTGTCGGTTGCCAAGACGAAACGTCAACAAATATAGCGACTTCAACAAATCCGATTTACAATTGCCGACTTTGCGAAACATGAATGCGCGATAAAGAAACATGACGTTTTGTGCATCGCGGTGCATTCCGAGCTCTCAAAGCTCACTTACGTACTTCGAGGAGAGCTTATCGTTTCATGTTATCACGCACACATGCAAGTGAGAAACACGATTCATTTGAATTTTCGTCGCAGTAGCGTTTTCAGTACGGGCATAATAGGGAGCGGAAAGAGAATAAAACGCTCGGGTTCACTTGAATACCTTTGTCGCTGTTCCAATAGATGGCCCACTGTTTATGTCAAATTATCGACAATCAAATCAAATGACCCGTGCACGTTGCGTTGACATTTACATCCAGCTTCTTGATGTTCAACAACGTGAGGAGCGGCAATTGATTCGTCCATCTGATCTGATGAGACACCGCAGTCACCGTACAGAGGCAGCCAATACTATAGTATGTTCAGCACTATACCGTGATTCTAGTCGGCTGTGAGATTTTGTTTTCAAGTTTCCAAATCTGAAATATAGAAAATCCCCAAAACTTTGCGGTTGGCTGCTCTGGCTTCATTTAGTGTTCGTCGTTCGAACCACTTTTGGAACGCATTTTTTACGCATATCCTTTGCAGATAGACGAAATATTTTTGCGGGACGTGATGTCTGACGCTTTTTTCCATTATATTGGAAAAAGTAGTAATTTTTCGACCTGTTTTTAATTTTCGCCAATGAACAAATAAATCAAAGCAGCTTTGACATTTGACAGGCGTCAAAAATATTTCTAACCTCTCGAAGCCGGTTCGACTTTAGGTTGATTCAAACTAAAAAAGTACTAGGCTTTCGTCCAAAAAAGAGGTCCCATGGAATCATCAATCCTTTCACTTCTTGCAGTTGAAAAGACAGGACGAATCATGAAGAACTATTGGCAAGAGAAGGAACATCCCAGCAGGCCTGCAGTTGCAGCAGGATTTACGTATAAAAAGTTAATTAAACCGAATTTGAAAAAACCCAACCGCTCAAAGTTGCGTATTGGACCGAAATTCATGTGAGTACCTTCAGTTTGTAATTTGCTTCCGTTTTGGAGCTTGGCGGAACGAGTGTTTGTCGGCCTTGAATGGCCGCGTCAAGATGACTTAAATTGAAGGCGGCCCCGTGGGGTTTTGGTGTCTAAATGATGGTAATACAGCTCTGCGCCCCTTTAGCAGTATTTCCACGTATGACAAGGTCAGTTTTCCAAGATTTCAATATCAATTTGATAAGAAATATAACTTCACTTCCAGAGAAGTCAGTTTCACACCAGGTAAAAAAGCGGCAAGCCTACAATGCTAAAGTAGAAAATTTGCCCAGCCAACTAGAGTCACAGTACAAGTGAACCTGCTATAGTAATACTTCATGAAACTTCCACTAAAAGTTGGCTTAGCAAACAAAATTTTCGCCAATTGAGCGACTGGATAGGCTGAATGACTGCATGCATAGTTTGACAGCAAAGCCGGCTCTAAACGGAAAATTTATTGATACGCATCAGCTGTCGTAGGCATCATCTTCTGTATGAGATCAGCGCACATTTTTCGTTTTTTGTTTCGGCGTTCCTTATGACAGCACTGTTGGCCACACAACGATACGGTCTAAATTTAATCCCACCCGATCCAGAATGTGAAATCCACTTTCACTGAGAGTAGGCATACATACCAATAATGCTCTCGGTTTGGCTCTGCGGCCGGCTTTTGGCCGTCGTTGGTCCTACCGTTGTCCTATACCATACAACTGCAAGAACATTTTGTAACCGCAACTCAAAGAGAGGGACACGAATTTGCAAGCGCACTGTACTAATAATTAATTTCACTTCGCTGTTGAGTAGTGGTGCTCTCTGCTGCTCTCATTTCGGTATTTTATTGAGAACAGCACCGGATTATTGCTTTGCTAACTTACAGCGATGAGTATTTGGTGTTCCCTACCCTAATCAACGCGCCAAAGGAAAGCGCTCAAAGCTTCTTGTGCAACAGCACCACAACAAAACGAAAATTTTCTAATCCCTTCACTTTTTACATGCTGTTCGTATCACGATGGCGCATACCTATGCTACTATACACACATGTGTGTGTGCAAACAGTCGGTAGCTTTTCACCTGGCGCTACTTTTTAAACGCTCTCAAAACGCAAGTACTTGTGTGACGTAACGCCATCAGCAACGCCAATTTCTAAGAGTCAATAATGTGTTACATAAAGGCCCTGTTTGCGTATAAATATGCGTTTGTACGATTATGTACGATTTCGATTCGAACGTGTTGAAGCCGCTAAATTTCGACAAAGTCGCACTTTTGTGCGTTACCAAGGAGAAAATTCGCCGGTATCGCAACACGTTTCAATTTTTTTTCCGTCCCATCTCTGACACCCAAACACAAGGCGAAAGTGTTTCGTGTATCTAATACTAGGCACACAAAGATTTTGGATTGATAGCAACGTCGGTTGTTTTGAATAATTGAAACCTACCTGCGGAATTTACTTTTATAGGGTTTCCCATCTCAGATTTTTCGCCGCAAAAATTATTTCCCGGAAAACACCGAAACAGGTCGCTTTTTATTTCAAGGGGGAGGTCTAAGGCACGTATTGCCAAATTTTCATCGTCAAGCCTTTCGCCCCCACCCTACCCTACTTTAAAGTTTCAAAAAGTATTGTGTACATGTTTAGTGATACATCAAATTGAAGGTATTACAATTCTGTTTGTGTCAAACACATTTAAAAAAAAATAAAGCGTCCTTCAACCCTTCTCAAATTTCTCTCATTGTTGTTAATTAAAGGCAATAGTATTTCCCTATTGAATCAACCCTCGATTCTTGAGAAATAAATTTTCCAGTAAAAACAGGTCGATTTTAATTCCGAAGGGGACATCTAAGACACATTGCCATATCTATATCTTCAACCCTTTCGCCTCCCAATTAAGACAATGCTTGAGAAGGGCTAGGGGGTGATCAAGAAAATTTGAATTTTGTTTTCAGAAATAGAATTCTATCACCTTCAAACCTTCAATATCACAAGGTAGGTGATGCCATTTGAAATTTTGAACTAGGGTAAGTTGAGAGCGAAGGGGTTAAAGATAAAAGTTTGGCAATATCTGTCTTAGATGTCCGCCGCAAAATAAAAATTCACCTGTTCCTGCTGGAAAATCTATTCCTCAAGAATCGGGAGTTTATAAGGGAAAAACTTTCAGTCAACTAATAATGAGTTAATTTTGACAAGAGGAACTTTATCGATTTTTTTTAACCCTTTCCTTACGAGCGCCGTATGTATACGTTTCATTGGTTGAATACGAGTGCCCTATATTTGGTTAAGGCTGTAGCTCGGAGCACGGGTGCCGTACGCTCACAGGCGCAGGTCACGTGATAGCTGGGATTCAGCTCTACACCCATGGCTGGCGCTGGCGGTCATGCAGAAAGCCAATTTTTTTCAGGAAACTCTCAAATGTACGTAATTATACGGCACTCGCTGAAGTACACGCTAAACAATTTTTTTTGTTTCTGCTGTTTGCGATTTTTTCAAGTTTATAGTAAGAATATTTATTTGTTTTGTTTTTAGAGTTTCCTTTTGTTACAATTCAACTGTGTGCAATGTTTTCTTCTCACTAAATATGTTTCCATATTCAATGATAGCTCAAAGTTTTTTGTTCACAATGCGAGTGCCGTATGTCAAATGAAGGTACCCTGAGTACGAGTGCCGTACGCCAACAATTTTTTTGTAAAGCTCGTACACAGGGTGAGTATTTGAAACAGACCTTCGTAGAGAAAGGGTTTAATATAATCAACAGAAGAAGAATTTTATTGCCTTCAGTTTGATGTATCATAAGCTAGGTAATGCTATTTTAAAGTAGAGTAGGGTCGGGCGAAGTGATGTTCTAGATGTTCCCCTCAAAATAAAAAATCTACCTTTTTCGGCGTTTTCCTGTAAAAATTTTCGGCGGCAAAAAATGCGTACCTATACTTGGGTTGCTGTAGTTGACTTTATGACTCCCGATAAAGCTTTTTTTTGAAATTCGACTTTATTACAACCCCTCAGACCAGCCCAACTTTGAAGCGACTGGTTGTATTTCAGTGAAATAGTAGGTAAACATTCAAAACAGGTATCTTGGAAAATTCACGAAAAATGATAAAAAGTCAGATTTAAAAGAGCTGTATCTCGGTTGATGTTGAGCTTTGGGGAAAAAAGTCATATAATATATTTATCAGTTTGTTTTGGGGCATATAGCATGTGAATTATTATGCGAACTACTCCTGGGACAACCTGTAGACAAAATACAAAACTTCGCTCTTGATGGCACTGGCGATATTCGTCACGATTCACGATAATTCACACGAAACACGATGTCGGCCGAGGCACTTTTGAAACGCATTTTTCGCACACTTCTGCTATAGATGGACGAACATTTTGCATTGTAAAAATTGGTATACGGCGTAATTTTTCGACCTGTTTTGAATTTTCGTCAATAAACAAAGAAATCCTTTGTACTTTCCAGAGAAAGTAGCCTATGACATTTGCCAATTTAGAAAAATATTCCTAACCTGTAAGATCGATTTTTTGACGCTTCAGTTTATTAAATTCAATTTTGTTGCTTTAAAAAATGTGTCGCAATGAAAGCACCAACATTTTGGCCTGTTCCAGCCAAAAACACACACCACTTCAGAGTTGGAATCAGACCAAAATTAATTTCTGATGACCTGATGATAAGTTTGTCATTCCTTCCCGTTTCGGTGCTGTCTGTCCGCCGTAAAGACGAATCCCGAATGCTGTGAAATTCGAACGGGGCTCACGGCTCATGCAGTTTTGGTGTCTAAACGACGGTAACACGTCTTTTCTCTGCTCCCCCCGAGTCGCATTTTCACTCATGACACAATCAGTTTTTCTGAGATTTCATTCTTTTACGTCAGTTTACAGCACGATAGTTTACAGGCAGAATTTGATTATTGGAAAGCTAGTTTTACACCAGGTAAGAAAGTGACGAACCCAGAATGTTATTTAGAAAATCGGTCCAGGTCACTCGAATCGCGGTTACGCTGGACGTATTATAGCGATACACGCCTGCGTAAAGCGTGGTAAGCTGTTATTTTTTGTTTTTTGCACGTCTTTCTGATTGGAGCACTCTTTATTTTTTCTTTTAAAAGTTCAAGTAATTTTTTTTTTATTCGTTCATATAACGTCGGCCTATTTCCGCAACGAGGCCTAACACCGACGCCGGTGAATGCTTTCCTCCACTATACCGGAAATTTTGCCGAACCCCTGTGTGTTCCAACACAGGGTAGGGATTTTTAACGACCACCAACGTCGCATGGGGGGTCGGCACCATCGTTCGTATTTTACGTGCTATGCGACACACGGCGCTTCTTGCATTTAGCAAGCATTCCAACTAAACCAAGAAGCTTGTTTTCGATGCGAAAATCCGTCTCCGGCGGAGATCGAACCCGCGACCTCTGGAGTGGTAGTCGAACGCGCTAACTACCACACCACAATTTTTCCAGCTCAAGCAAATTAAGTTCTTGAGCTGGAAAAATTAAAAAAATTCATCCCTGAAATGTACTGGAAACTAAAAACATTAATGTTTCTACTGACCAATTATAGTTCCAGTTCAAAGTTCTTCAGGTTCAATTTTTAAAATTTTTGATTTTAAGGTTTTAAGGGTGTCCACATATAAATTATACCCCCCTCTGGAGACTTCCCCCTTGAAGAAAACATTTTAAAAATTGAAAACGATTTTCAGGCTTTGAATCTGTCTACAAAAATTTTCTGTGGTATATCGCTTTACAGGATGCAGGTTCAAAAATTTTTGCCAAATCGAACACCTGTATTTTATATGGAAATCGATTCCGGTTTTCATTCTGATTATAAACATACCATGTGTTTTTATAAATATACCGTGTGATTTTCGAAAACCGCACCAGCCCATCCCATAGCTTCTCACCTATGGGATATATCGATTCGAAATTTTTGCAAGATATAATAATAATAATACTAATAATAAAAATGGCTTTATTCAGATATCTAGGAGTATTTTTGCTATTTTTTGCGTTGATCATGAAACTGCCCTCACTTCCGGAAGTAACCGCAAGTCTGCAAGTGACATCAGCTTTTGATTTTCAAATGTAACACCCTGTATATTTTTTGATGTTTGGATAGAGATTTTTTTTATTGACACAGTGATGGCTTTAAAAATTCTTTATGATGGAAAATGACGATTTCATAGCGGACTAAATACAAGTAAATTATTATTACCAATGGTGGCTGGGACCACAAATGAAAACCTGAAGTTGAAAATTTGTTGATTGTCTATGTTAAAAAGCGTTGCTGGTTGATATCGATTATTATCAAATAGATTAAATTGTAATTATTATTACCGAAGTTGGCTGCGACCACAAATAAAAACCTGAATTTGGAATTTTGTTTATTGTTTATGTTGGTTTCAACCCGGCAACGCTTCTTGGCATAAACATAAACGCAAAAAATTACATTCCATAAGCGCTCTGTTATGTAAAAAATCTTGTCGGCCATTGGCTGTTGCCTAGGTAATAACAGCGTAACAGAGCGTTTATGGAATGTAATTTTTTAGAGAATCGCACCATTATATTAGTTCAATATAGCGGGCAAAGATGGCTGCGGATCGCGAAATCAAGCATGAAAAGACGCATATCTAATCTACAGGGTTTTGGGTACTGGTTATTGTTGTTACAAACTTTTGAAGGATGATTCCTTATCAAAAATGAAGTCGAAGAATGAAAAAAGTCATGGTCATTTATAGTCAGATGTTCTTTGAAGTTGTAAATTTGAAAATTAAGCCTGGTAATCAAAATTTTGCAAGAGGAAGTTTTCCCTCTAAAATGAACGTAGTATTTAAAAATTGAAACAATTTGCAAAAATCACTACATAGCACTCTACCCCATTCTCTTCGCCTCTAAGAATTTTTGATGAAACGCGTTATTATTGTCCAGTAAACTCATTTCAGTAAACTTTGGTAACATTTGAATAACATTGGTTGAACGGTTCAAAAGTTACAGTAAAAAAAACGATTTTAAAAAGTCAACTCCAACACCAACACTTTTCAAGTAAGCATTTTAAGATCGTGAGTTTTTCCATTTTTCGACTTAATTTTAAATCGGTAATCATTGCTCAAAGTTTGTAACAACCAGTACCGAACACCCTGTATACAAGACACGAGCATGTTCCAGGTTTCATCAAAATCGGTTAGTTAATAGGAAAGTGCAAGATGGCGTCAATTTGTTCGCAGACAGACAGACAGATAGACAGACAAACCGGTCACTATACAGCACTTCCTTCGAAAATGCGCTAAAAGTGAAAACTTCCGTTAGAGTCCGTTCTCAAAATATTAATCCAGGAGAAATCGGGCACGAAACCACAAAAGCGTAAATTTATATCCAAGAGGAGAGTAGTGTTATTTTAAACGCCGATATATTGGAGCAACGTCGTCGCGAAGGGAATCTTGGCATCGGGCTACGCGCAGGATAAATCCGATAAACGAAAAGAAAAGCGTTTTCTAGGTTTACGATTACTTTTTTCCATCGAATACCCAAGCACAAATCACGTCTGCAATAATTCTACATGAGCATTGTAAATTAATGTCCCTTTTTAAATGTGACATATCACGTCCGTGGAGGTATACGACGTTGTATAATGTCAGATTTTGTAACGCCGTCACACATACCTAGCCAATCGCGAGCGTCGTTATTTATTTTGCAAAGCCAACTCTCTATCGTTTTGTTCCACAAAACGGAACGAAAACTCACTAGATTCTATAACAAGATAATAATTGACATCACTTATTCAAATTACACCCGAAATTTAACGATGGCGGCCACTAGATACCATCGTCTCCATGGCCAACTCTGATTAAGTGGCACACACACATACACACATAGTACGCAGACCGAGAAAATAATGTGCAATAGCAATTGTAAAGAACATTATTTTAAGAAATCAAAGGATTTTGTTTTCTAAAAATATCTTATGATAATAATATGAAAAAAAAACAGATCATCAGAGTGTGTGTATAGGTACGTAAACGTACTCTCGAAATGCAAATCTATTCTCTTTTGAAAATGGCTCGTGTTGCACGCGATACTTGGCAACGTTCCATACTCAAAACGGTGCCTCAAACCTGATGAATTACATCATTTAAAACGAGGCATCCACTTTTAATGGAAAGAGAACGAAATCCTGCAGGATGTGTTACACCCAGGGATGCGGTGAAAGAGAGAAAGGAAAGAAACGCATGCGGTTTGGATTTGAAAATAACTCACGTTCCACAAAGAGAGGATTTGATTTCTGTGGGTTGTTGGACTTTTGGAGCTTCCGAAAAAAAAAGTTATTGCGATACAAAATCGAAATCTTTTGCGTCACTTCCCTTCTTCAACTTCTAATATTAGCGAACAACATAAACAAATCTCTCTGTGCGCACTCTAAGCAAATTCGCAATAATATTTGGAATAGCCGGACAAGGACTTTTCCATCAACTCTGAACGGATTTATCACCGCACATCCGAGAAGGCCATCCCAGAAACACCAGGAAACTTTGATTTTTTTTTTTTTGGGTTCCATAATACACGTGTAACAGTTTATAATATACACCTTGTAAATTTGTAAGGTACACAAACCTTGATGCGCCGGTGGCTTTCGGTTGCTCTTAGAAAAAGATAGCAATCGTGTTTCAATGTCAAAAATTAAATTATTATCTAATCTTTGATGAGATGATGTTGTTATACAAAGTTGCGCGGTGTTCACGTTTAAAAGAGGATACTTTTTGGGAGGAGCTTGCATTATCTTTCGGTGCTTCGTTTATCTGATGTAGATATAATGATGGGATGGGACGACGTTTTTGGTGATAATTGGTTTGGAGCAAGGACGCGAATTATTGACCTCGCGCCGGCGAAAAGGTCGCGTCGAGGAAGCGCACATCGGGGCACACGACAAAGACAAGAAGCGCGCGTTCAAAGGGAAATTTCGTGAAATTTGGGTCAAAGGATCGATCAGACGACACACATACACACAGTCATTTTGTTTATTGTTTGATTGGTTCTGGTACGCTAGAGAGAAAAAACAGAAATAAATTTAAATAGGTCAATTCGCCATCAAGGGCAAAAACTCGGGCGATTGTTACAAACGGAAAAAATTGTTACCCACAGTCTGGTGCGGGGTGTAGTAGATATTACAGTCATTAAAACCAGATTAGTTCAATGCCGTACTTTTATTTTCATATTTTTATTGATCAACGCGCACACATTAAGCTTTTTGTCGCATACCCTATATGTATACCGTGTGTTTTGCAAAAACCTTACTTTTTTCCTATTTTAACTATTTGTGGCGTTGCATTTTTCATGAGGCAATCTATGGAGGTAATCCGTACCTACTTTGCTATCGTTTGCCCCCGATCGTAGAAGTGCACTTGTGGAAGTACCTAACCGGAAATACAATTTTTTATTTTCATATGAAACGCCCGAGGAAACACCGCTATAATTTTTTCATATTCCGAAAATGATTTTTCCTCCGGACACACTGGTGTTTTTAAAAACTTTCTACGATGAAAAATAATGGTGTTATAAGCGGTTTGGAAATTGGAGACCTCGTAGAACAAAACTGACATGATTGTTAAAAGGTGGCCGTGGATCCATGACCAAATGAAGAATTTGACGTGTAAATGTCAAAGAAAACCATTGCTACAGGAAATATTTTTTGTTTAATTGAGTGGGTGATGGCTTATGCCCGCTCTATGAAAATTCGCAGCAATCGCAACGCAACCGCAACGCAGACCGCAACGCTTCTGATTGGCTCGCAAGGTATTCGCAAAGCCATCGCAACGACGCGAAAGGCTTGCGAGCCAATTAGAAAAGTTGCGGTCTGCGTTGCGTAATTCCATAGAGCGGCCTTTATGCTGTCTTCTTAAAATGCAACATTTTAAACAATTATCAATTATTTTGATTTTTTAATCAATATTTAGGGGAGCTGGGGGGGGGAAGGGGGTGGCAGAAAATTGAAAAAATTACTTGGCTGAAATAAATTGGCCAGGGCTGTTTCCTTGGTTACTACGTCGAAAACCGTTGTCGGTTTGATTTAGTGCATTTAGAGAAGGCATAGCAGTAAGCAGTGTCGATGACATGATTGTCAGAGATGACAGTTCATTTGACGTTTCAATAAAAAAAATCGAATTTTTCCATTTTACCGAAAATAATGGATTCTTGCCCCTGAGCTAAAGCATTAGCTGCGTGCCGGAACTGAAGGCCGCAGCTTTCTGGTCGGCTTTTAAAACCGGCAACAAAATTGTCTTGCAAATGGCGTAACATCGAGGGGAGAGCTTTTTGGAAGCACATCAGTACATCAAATTGACTCTGGTATATTGACAATTCAACGGGAGGCCGATTGCCACTAAACAGTAGCAATGAATTTTACGATATCGTTTTAGAAATGACTACAACTATATGAGAAACATGAAACTTCCCTGGGGGTCGTGTAGGGTCCTTGAAGAGGGTCCATGGCCTTGGGGTGACCTATTTAAATTTTAAAGCTGATCAAGTCCGCAGTATCCCTAACTAGTGCTGCCAGCCGGTTGCGATTAACTAGTAAAAATTCCAGTTAAAGTCAACCGATTCAGAACAGGTCACGGTTAATCGGTCAAAAAGTGGTTGCAATAAACGGGTCGAAAACCGATCAAAGTGTATTTCCGTCGGTTTCCAACTATTTTTTCAGTTGACCTACGTATCCTGACTATTTTGAAACAAAATAAAGAGAGATAAGTCAGAAATAAATGAATACTTGAGTAGTGCTCTCAACCGGTAATAGTTAACCGGTTAGCGGGTCAAAAATTTTAAATAACCGTCCGTCCGAATTTTTGTACTTATAACCAGTACAGTTCAACCGGTTCAGAATCGGTCATGGTTAACCGGTTACTCAAGTAGTGCTCTCAACCGATTGAAAAATGTAAATAACCCGTCGTCTAGATTTTTGTACCAATAACCGGTTACAGTTCAACCGGTTCAGATTCTGTCATGGTTAATCGGTCAAACGGTCAAAAAACCGATCACGGTTGAACGGGTGGAAACCGATTGCGCCTAACCGGTCAAAAAGCGGTCGCGGATAACCGGTGCCAAACCAGTCATAGATAATCCATTCATAACCGATCAAAGTGACTGGTCCAAAATCGGTCACGGTTAATTTTTGACTGGTTTTTCAGTCCAACATATCGTATTTCGAAACAAACTAACGGGAGATAAGTGAGGGGATTTGGAGTAGCAATGGAAAGAAGACTCGCTATCGAAAGTAAAAACAAATACTAAAATAGTGGTGCTCAAAACCGGTTACAGTTAACGAATTAACCGGCCAAAAATTCAAAATGACCCGTCCAAATTCTTGAAGCAATAATCGGTCACAGTTGAGCCGGTTAAGAACCTGGCATGGTTAACCGGTTCGGAACCCGTCTTGTTAGCTGGTTTACCGGTCAAGCACCGATCACGGTTAAAATAATGGGTAAAACCGGCTGGCGATGGCGGCTGCGTTAACCGACCGAAAACCTGTTTGGGTCAAACCGGTTACGGTTGACCGGACAAAAATCGAACACGGTTAACCTGTTATTGATCGGTCAAAACCGGTTCAACCCTAACCAGTCGGTTTGTAATCAGTCAAAAAAAAATTGACCTGTCAACCTTTTTTTTTTGACAGTCTCAGCTTACGGCCGAGCCATATAATACTAACTAGGGATAGTAAGAGCACAACTTTCGAACTCTGTGCCTTATCAAACAAGCGATTTCTATTTGGATTTGATCGCAATCGAGGTGCGAACCACCGAGGTATACAGGGTGTTTCAGCGATGATAGAATTTTTTTTACTGTGAGTAGATCTCGTCCAAATAAGACGAAAACCTATATACCATTTTGAAAAGTTCGGCTTAATGACGAAGATACAGCCCTTGAATGTTACCTTTTTTCGGATTTCAAAAATTTGTAACTAAAGAACATTTTGACAAAATCAGCTTGAATGCAGCATAAGCTGATTTATCAACATTATCTATCAACTTGCCAAATTTTGAGACAATCCAACCAGTAGCGTAGAAATTATGGGGGGGGGTCACCTTAAGTCAACTTTTCTTCGGATGCTCCTAAATTATTGACCCTCATAACTCCTACGCCACTGACTGGATTCTTCCAAAATTTGGCAGGTTGGTAGATAGTTTCGACACTGCGTGGCTTCGACAAACCAGTCTGTGCTGAATTTAGGTCAATTTTGTCAAAACGTTCTAACTTACAAATTTTTGAAATATGAAAAAAGTGAATTTTGAAGGCATGTCTTTTCGTCATTAGTGCGAACTTTGTAAAATGGTTTACATATAGGTTTTGGTCATATTTTGACGAAATTTACCCACAGTTTGAATTTTTTGCTATCATCGCTGAAACACCCTGTATTATAGAGAAGAAATTACCTCCAACGAGGTGCGAAACACCGAGGGATATGAACGAAAAAGAAATAACAGCCGTTTATCGCACCTCGCTTGTGATTTAGAGTACTTGAGACAGATGTTACAGTTCTTACAGCTAACGTTCTTTCACCCGACGTGTATATTTATACTAACTAGGGCGAATAAGGGCCTACTTCGTGACCTCAATGATGTAAAACAAGAAGCGTACAGTTGGAAGTCAAGTTTATAAGTAAGGTTATGGTTAACTGGCTAAAGTCTTGTAACTGTTGGAACTGTGTTACATGCCAAAAAGGCCTCGTGCCTTTTTGGTGCGACTTACCATTGGTCTGTCTTATTTAGGAACACGGCCCGCCAGCTAATCAGAGGAGATAGGCCGGGGTTCTTTTGGATGGTCGGGGGCGCCACAGTATTGTTGACCGAATTCCCAAAAAACAACCTTTGGCACCAAACAATGACCAGTACAACACTGAAGACAAAGCAATGATTGGATTTCAAACACAAAGTTCATTTACAAAAGGTAATGAAGATGAACAGGTGCCGGTTGGATAATTTTACAATAAAGGAAGTAAAAGGGGTTGATATGTCGAATAATATTGTCGAATAATGTTGTCGAATACTGTCTCGTTTAATGCCACAACAAAGTTCATGTTACGTTCGGAAAAGAAGCTCGGCTTCAAGCCGGTATTAAAATGAACGTCATCTGTTCCAAAGCGTATGTACCTGTCGTCCGGTTTTAACAGTACCAGATAACAATTCAAGTCGAGGTGAATTCAAAACGGCACGGAAGGTACCTAAGTTGATAAGTCACCCCAGAGAGTGTTATCGGCTTCTTTTTCACACGTCAACAAAGTTACAAAAACAATAATAATTTTATACATGAAACTTTGTGAATTTAATCCAGAGACTTTCCTTTCGAAATAATAATCACTGATTACAAGTCAAACTAGGACCTTTCGCCCTATAACATCTACGTTAATTTCAAAGTCACCAACAATAAGGTACCGCGATACTGTCGGTGGCAAAACTACAGCATTTGTGTACGGATTTCAAAAGATAAAGAATGATGTTAATTTAAACAAAGCGCATATACACTTCGCGAATGGTCGAAAATCGCAATAATTTAATTGCGAGCAGACTGAATTTCAATTTTACCCTTTATTGTCCCCTGAAAACTGTCAATCTATTTTTCTTCCGTCTTTTTCCAGAACGGTACTCGAGTAGTGTTCAGCCAAATATCAACGTGAAAAATGATTATCGTTTGCGCATTTTCAATGAAACATAAGTAATAGAGGGAGAATAAAGCAACACAATAAGCGCAATATCGCCGGCTTACTTGACCCAAACGCAAAGTAGCTGTACACACGGTGACGGCCTCCTGACGGCCGCGATCGACAAGTTGTCGCTGAGACTTCCAGAGTGCGGCGATGGCTAGACTCGGTGTCGTAGGAGATGGGGGTCCACGCCAGTGCGACAGGACTCGCCGGCCAGTTTGGAAAATCTTGCACTCAAACCAAAAGGCGGGCTCGGGAAATTCCCTGTTACGTAAATGCGACGATGTCGACGACCTGGTATACAGTTTGCCTAGTTTAATATGGTCTGTGCATAATTTCTCATAAACATTACACATGGATGTCCATGTCATGCACAAAACGACAGCTTTATAATATTATAAACTTGCGCCGGTTTGCCCTCAGGAATTTCACGAGGAAAGTTCTCTCAAGTTATAGTATATTTATTTGACAGGCAGATAAGACGACGTGAAATTATACGGAATGGCGTCCCGTAACAAAACCTCGTGATGGTATGGAGATGGGTGGATAGGTATGATGCCAACTGCACTCGCAAAAAATAGATACCCGCACACAAAAAGATTAAAAGCTAGAGTATAAAATGAAGATTGAACGCAAATTGAGATGGCTCCCAGCATCAGCGTTGCATCGCGGGGAAGGCGAGACGCTGCTGTGTTCTGCATGTATAATAAATAGCTAAACGGAGAAACACGGGAATTGTTGTGGAGCTGCTATTATTTTCCATTATGTACAACAATAACGGTGATTTACGCCCGAGCTTTACCAAGCTTGATTAGGTTAACTGGAGCTTACGTGAAGTTTAATTGGTTAATCATATGAGTGGGATAATTAGTAATCAAACAAAGAAACCATTAGCACGAAAGGCAGTAATGGAGAACCGATTGGTTAGAGATTAGATTTGCAAAGTGTAAACACGGTTCAACAAGTTAGGAGCCAGAGTCCGAAATCAAGGTATTTCCTGTAGCTCCACGGGACACGCGATTGGTCACAGAAATTTTTTTGTCCTAGCGTGCCACGCGAACGCCCGGCGGGTCACTGCAGCAAAATCTCAGCTAGTGATAGGTAAAAAAACCAAAATAATCTTCAAAGTTCGTGAAAAAATGCACAATAACATTCATAACTGACATGCTGTCTCAAAGGAAATAATTTTAACAGGTGTATAATGTCGCGTAACAATGATCGAGTGTTTGTGCCGCGAACGTAAGTGTCCGGCCGTTCCCAGTGATTTCGACCAGGATACGATTTTCACAACTGGAAATTTATAGCGCCCGACCGGGAAATAGTGGAAAACCCCGACTGCTGACTAAAACTTTTTTTGTTGTCTTGTTTTTTGTCAAATTTCATTCAATCTTATCAGGTAGTTTTTGAGTTATTACATTGAACTTCATCATTTTATAACGTCTGACAGCTAACAGACGGTGCATTACATACTTGGAACTATTCTGAATGCAGTTTTACGAGAGCTTTCGAATGATATCCCGCACGTCAAGCTCTGTGAGAAATCGTTATGGTGATAAATCAGCAGCAGTTTCAAGCCAAATCTGGCCTGGCTAAAAGAAGCATTTTTGGCGTTAGCATTACCGCAATCCTAACAGAGAACGGATAAACTCTCAAAGTTAGCACCAAATTGTATTTCTGTACCAAATTTCAACTCAATCGGACCAACAAACGTGGTAGATTTAACCTCACCTTTTATTGTTATTACGCCCCCATAGTTGCTACGGGTGAGCCAAGTGCGTGAAGTGGGTGTCATCGATGTGAGCACCCGGCATACTTTTTTCTGAGCCGTTCCCGAATACAAACGAACACCCTGTGCGAAGGCCCTGGGACCCCATTTTTGCTGCACCGCGATCGCCCGGTGATCGCTCCCCTCTAGAAATAAGGTCCCTGATAGAGCTGGCCAGAGTCTGTCCTTTCGCACGCCGTGCCGGTTTTATAGCGCTCTCACACCTGAGAATGAAAGGCCAGCAACCACCATAAATTTCCAAACCAATGGCGCTTTTACGAGCAATAATTAGGGTATTATGATGGCATGTCTACCGTTCATGTACAAATTGAACGAAAGTTTCAATCACAGTTAACTTTGGAAACAATCGTCTCGATCTGCATTCATTAGCTGCCAAGTGCCTGCCTAAATGGGAACATTTTTGACGACTTGATTCTCAAACTTGCTATAATTGAAAACTATGGTTAGTAGTACCGCACATACAGGGTGTTCTCTTTTTGACCGAGTCTGTTGGGTTCTCATTTGGAGGTCAAAGAGCAATTCTAATTGTTGTTTTCCAAGGCACACGAGTATATCATGAGAAAATCAACTCAGAATTGACGATCACCTAATTTCTGAACCAAGGTCAATTTCTTGTACTTTGCTGATTTCGGAAAAGAATTCTCTATCAAAATTATAATAATAACAAAATTAGTACAAGATTTTATCCCGGCGGTAGCACGGTGGACTCCGCCTCTGGCTTCAAACCCAGAGGTCCGGAGTTCGAATCTCGTCGGGGCAGGTGACTTTTCTTTGTGCGCTCTCTAGTACTTTGGCGTGTAGAACTCGAGGAATCAGCTTTTCTTCCCGCCCGGCGCCTCACAGTAGGACGAAACTGACAATTTCCGGCCAAAACCCCGTAACCCTGTGAAGCTGTCAAATTTCACGTCGTGATTACAAAAAAATCATGAAAATATCTCATTGATAAATTAGGGTTCTTCTTAGGGAATGAAAATGTAAGTAACCAACAAAAATTCTGAAAATTCAGATTCATAGAGAATGTTACCACAGAATTGATAAAAAATATCTAAAATAACTGATAAAAATTCTGAAATGACTAAAACATTATGTTTCAATTCAGTGGAATTTTGTTTCTTCAATTTTGTGGTCAAATTCTATAAAAATCTGAAAGTTCAGAATTTTTGCCAGTACGCTTGGACTCCCATTCCTTAAAACAACCCAAAATTATAATTGTGATTTTTTTGAATATTTCTTCATTATTTCTTGGGTAACATTCTATATGAATCTGAATTTTCAGAATCTTTGTTGGTTATTTAGATTTTCATTCCCTAAGAACAACCCTAATTTATCAAATGAGATTTTTTCATGTTTTTTGTCAGATAAGCTCTGGTATTTTCAAACTGTGATGCTTCTAAACTGATGTCTTCTAAGCTGATGTGAATTTCTTTTTTTACAGGCGACACCTTCCATGCTACGATACATCTAGGCTGTAAGTTTTCTGAACAAACCTTTTCAAGCAGTGACTTTTCTAAGCTAACATATTGCATTGCTACACACCTAGCTCTTTTTAAAAGTGCGATACCCTCCTAAGCCCTGTTTTTTGTGAGTTTGATCCTTTCAAGCTTGTTGTCTTCCAAATCGGACAGCCAAAGTGGTTTCGGGACGAAATACAGCCAGACAACTGTATTCTCGCAACAAGCCATTTCTGAAACTACGAACGACTTTGAAGGCTTTCGACACACAAGACGCTCACTGCTCGTGACTTGAATCTATTGAATTGACAAACCTGAAATGCATACTAGCTTAATGCTTATTCTGGATAAATGCCAGAGGGCCGCAGTAAAAATATGGCACTAGACTACGGCCCTGATTAATTATGTTTGCGTCGATGACAGTTACAATAAATTGCAATGGAAATCACAAAAGCGTCCTCTCCGGCTCGCCAGTGCCTCCCAGTGGACTCTCGTACGGTCGAACTCGAGCCGCTAGGTCTTCCGGCTAGCTCTCTCAGATCGGTGTCGATTTCGAGCGCCACCACGCGATGTATAGCGACATCGTGGCTTGATGACAAGACGGCGTGGTCGACGGCTGCGAGATCTCGGTCTCGCATCCGCCGTCTCTCAGCAAGACACGAAGACGAAGCAGTGAGGCGGTTCCACTTTTGTAACCGTGAGACAGGTCCAACTCTATCTGACAGCGTATTAGTCCACAACTGTCTACGCTACGCAAGCATTGAAGCAAAATGGCACAGGCCCTCGTGCATTTCAATTTACACATGCAGCAACTAGTAGCTGATTCCACCCAAGAAACCAGGTTATGTTCGCTGTATCAACTGTCAACGTCAAATTGACATACGTCGCACAAGAAAAACAAGGGGGGCGGTGAGGCCGCCGCGGTTACAGGCAAAAAACTGCTCAATTCTACCAGGGCGAAGCGGAGAAAGAAATGGAAAAATTTGAGCTCAGCGACTACCAAAACAAGCCTCGTGCTGGCGATCAAATTTACATGCGAACTGACTTGGCTTTTTGGTTTGGCGAACGGCAAGGCCGAATTATTTTCCGTCGTTTGCAAAAGCCCTCCAGCAGCAGCGCCAAAAGTGGGCGTTAGGGATACCAAATCCAAAATTTGAAGGTTTTTCGAAATCGTAAAAAACACTCCGTTTTGCAACTTCCATCTTTCATCTTCTAAATAGCGTGAAATTGGTATGTTGCAGTTTGATACCAGATTTAACGGTAATGTACAGGGTGATCCACCGAGATTCCCCTCCTCCGCGTTAGAATTTTTCCCGTTGGAATAAATTGGCAGGGAAACAAAAATTTTGAACAATTTTTTCCGTAGAATTCAAATTTGGACACCAAAATTGTCTATATCTTGCAGTATACAGAGTGTTAAAAAAAAATCACTTTTTTTTGACACCCTGTATTTAAATATTGGAAATGGTGTGGTTTCTTCTTCTGAGTCCAAGTAATATGATTTGATATTTGATTATGATGATCATATACAAGTGTTCCGACCTCAGATTTTTTGGCACCAATTTTTTTTTCAAGAAAACGCCGAAACAGGTCGATTTTTATTCCAAGTGGGACATCAGGACACGTATTGCCAATATTTTATATTCAACTTCTTCGCCCCCACCCTACCCTCTCTTGAAAGAATTAGGGGATGAGTTTAAATTTTTTAAAAATATGTTTGGCAGAAAGAGAAATTTATTTTTTCAGTTTAATGTATCACAAGATAGGTAATGCTACTCGAAATTTTTAAGTAGGGTAGGGTGGGGGCGAAGGGTTTCAAGATAAAAATTCGGCATACGTGTCCTCTAGAGGTCCCCCTTGAAATAAAAATCGTCCGGTTTCAGCGGTTTCCTGTACAAAAAATTTGGTGGCATATTATGATCATAATCACATTTCAAATAATATTATTCGGACTCGAACGAAAAAGCAAAAAGCCGTATTAGTATGGGGCATAGGTCGTGCCGTGTGCAGCTTCGTGAAGATACAGGGTGATTCAAAAGTGTCTAACCACCTTAAAGGTGCGTAATATGGAGGTGCAGTAGAGTGCTGGGAAGTTGTTAAAAAAATTATATGTCTTCTAATTTTGAAGTCATGGAGGGACAAAAGTTGGTCCTTCGATCGCTTCTATTTTCGTTGTTTCAAAAGATTTTAGTAAACTATTCATGGAAAAAGAATGAGTACAAAAAATCAACCCCTGAATCTGCAAAGAATTTCTGTTTTCTATACAGGGTGAGTCATGAATCCTGAAAATTATTTTTTTCTGAAAGCACCTGTAAACAGCCACATTGGTCCCATAACCTATGAGGAGCACAATAAAACTATAAAACACAATTCATTTGGATAGAATTCTGTTGCTTCTGGTTTTTTAGGAAAACTAAATTTTTGTAGTTTATGATTCACCCTGTATAGAAAACAGAAATTCAATACAGATTCAGAGGTTGATTTTTTGTACTGATTATTTTTCCAAAAACAGTTTACTAAAATCTTTTGAAACAACGGAAATAGAAGCAATCGAAGGACCAACTTTTGTCCCTCCATAACTTCAAAATTAGAAGACAGAATGTTTTCAACAACTTTTTAGCACTCTACTACACCTCCATATTATGCACTGTTGCGATGGTCCGACACATTTGAATCACCTGTATATAGAATTATGTCTCAATCGATTCCTGGGGGATCAAGGACCATGAAAAATTATGGTGGAATATTGGCATCTACTGCAGGCAAATATGGTGGAGGCGCCAAAATGGGCTTCATCTGGCAATAAGAAACTGGCTGTAGCCCGTTTGTTTTTTAACGGATTTTAACATCTGGAACGTCATTTTGTGGACAAAAGAATAATCTTCTTATCTCATACCGAAATTTACAAACGTCATTTCGGGAAACTGTCAAAGTTCTTCTGGAAAAATTATTACGTTTTTTCTTCTGCCAATTTATTCCAACGAGGAAAATTTAACAGGGGGGAATCTCGGTGGATCACCTGTCCACGCCACATTATACAGGCTGTTCGTGCAAGTGGAACAAACCAAGCATCAGGGCTGAAGATTATCAATAATTTGAAAGTAAACAATTCCCCAGTGTCCAGTGGATTTGAGCAACATTTCCCAACGCAATAACGCAAAACCCTGGCGCATTAATAGCCGCAGATTTGCCAACTTTTACGTCCCCATTCCCAGACAAGAGAGCTTATGGTGGGATGGATTATCGGGTAAATCGCTCGCGTTCCGCTCCAATAAACTCGCGAGCTTTTTTTTTATTATATCTCAATCCAGTGTTGTAAGCACCCAGCTTTGTACACAAGGATAGTTCGTGAAGAAACTTTTGTTCTGTCTGGTCTGGCGCTGTGTTTGCGGAGGGAAATTAAAATTTTAGTCAAATTTGATGAACGCGCGCGACGACTGTATGGCGGAGGCGCCGCCGCCAGCCAGTGTCACGCTCCAATAAAACCGAGCACTAGATCTTCTTTGGTATTAGTAGTTCTTCTTTACTTCTTTGTGTGTCTGCCGTTGTCTCTGATGAGAGTTGACGGAGATCCTCCTCCTACTCTAGAAACGAGGCCTACTGTGTTTGTGTGATACACATACATTCATCATCTCGTTAATTACTGTTTGAGTTCGGGTCGTTGAGACTCCAGCAACAGGGGGGCTCTTGCCAGATGTGATAATGCCTTTCGGATACAGGGTGGAGTAAAAGTAATCTGCTGCTTACTTTGGAATTGTTTCTCGGTAAATTCGGTCCTTTTCAATACCCCTTTTGGCCTTCTAGACACTCCCATAATTATATTACTTACTACTTTTATATAGGCTTTCAAAAATACATTTGGTTATTATTGCATCGAAAGTTGCAAAGTTCTTTGTTCGGTTTTGGTCATCCCTCGTCGGAGAGGACTCTGCGAGGCGTGCACGGAGAGATGAAAAATGCATAAGCATCCGAACCCTTTGCGGCATGCAACCGCGGTCTGTTTGTGAGTGTGTGTCCAGGTCAGCCCGTAGTTGCCCTATCGATGGCCCTGTCCCAGCATAGGGCACACACCGCACAGACAGGCTTTGGTTAGCGTTTATTGATCGCGCCAACAACACGCTTTCAAGAGAGAGGACGAGCTCGCCGTGTGTATGTGTGCATCCTTGTTGAGGTCGGCGCGCCGAATGGAAGCCGATCGCCGGCGAGCGGAGCGCTTTTTGCTTTTCGTGCCTAGAGTAGTATATAGGGTGGGAGGTGGCGGTGTCTCTGAGGGAGACCCCCTTGTGTCACTCCGAGTAAAACGGACTCCTCGCTTTAGTTGCGATTGCCGAGCTTTCGGATCGAGGACGGCGGCGTATCTCGCTTAAATTTTTTTTGTTTGTCCTGTGTGCGCTAGCGTAAAGTTGGGTTATGATCATGTCAATTTTTGCGGGTCGAGTTTTTTCAAAAGTGATGACTTTTTGATATTTTGGTTATTGTTGTTTTGCTGGCCAGCAGTTAAAGTGCGGTGAATCCTGCTCTATTTTTTTCAATCAAGGATTATGGCTTTAGCTAGGTATGTTCCAAGTTTTTTTTTCGAAATTATATTTTTATGTAACTTTTAAAAAGTGTGCCAGACGCGCGCTTTATACTATGTGGAGCATGGATGTGTTGCTTCAATCTGAGAGATTTTCAATGACCTCAAAATGCCGTGTTTAACATCACCATGAAACCCTACATTCAAATGCTTTTGGGTTATTGTAACTTTCTATAATACGCGCTCGACAAGCCTTGTGCCCATCGCGCGAAAAATACCTTGTGCCCTTTTTGCGACAAAAAAACCATTTTCTTTGTTTGGCATGGAAGAGGAGCTCTCCAGCTCTTCAGCCTAACGCTACCGATGCGCTCTCTGAGATGGGGCCATCGGACCCACGAGGCCTCCAAGGCCTCGGTCATCGTCCGGGAATAGCTCTCCACATTACTGTTCTTGTTTTATACAGTCTGTGCGAGTATCACAAGAACTCGCCGGGTGAAGGACCTAGAGGAAGAGACCCCAACACTCTTTCGCAAGAAAAAAAAAAGTCCAGCAGCAACCCTGAGACTTGGATATGGGTAGCACCTATTATCGGAAAAGAAAATTAGCACACTCGTTGGACAGGTGAAGGAGGCAAAGAGGTGATGCCAAAGCGCCAACCTTCAAGATGCGGGTGCGTTTGCCCCGGCGTCTGCGGGCCTTGAGACTCTCGGGATGTTATAAAAACGAAGAGAGAAGACGAGTTGAGAAATCAAGACCATGAGAACAGAAAAGAAGAGAAATCCAGCGCTGCGGCGGCGCCTCCCTTGAGTAAGCCCTGAGCTTTCGAAAACTTTCAAAAAAAACTATCTTTGTTGGCCCTTTAGAAACCGCCGTTCAAACAGCGGTCATTTGTTTGGACAGGACAAAAGTCAATGACTGGGCCTTGCTGGTATAACGGCTTATCCATGGCTTATCCATAAATTTAGGCATGGGTATTGGATTTTTAATAGCTAAGAGGTATACCCCGTGTGTATACCCTAAATTTGTAATTTTCGTCCTTGGACACCACCGGGTCTCCACCGGGGCCCTTTTTATTATTAATCAAACAATGCCAGGTAGGCAAAAGTATACAATTTTATAAGTATCTATACGCGAGGATAGGACAGCGGCGGTTTTGATCCAAGGTTTTGATACCTGGGGATATACCTGGCGGCACAGGACACAGGATGCAAGATTCTGAATACTTTCCGAAAAATGCACGGTCTATATGTCCGTGGAGGGCAGACGGTGTTATACCTGCAGGATTTGAAAAAAATGACCTTGATACGAAACACGATACGTGGGAGTTCACAGGAATGTGTTCCGTGCTAAACCTTCCTACAACTGGCAGGGATTAGGAACAATAATAACGAGAATGATAATAGTCAGATCAAGTACCGTGTGGCTGAGGTGTAAGCGAGGGTATAAGCGATACATATCCCAAAGAATCACATTATTATCATAATGTCTACGAACTAGGAATTGTATTGTAGGTAACTCTGAAATCTTGCTCGTTACAAGCACTTTGTAATTTTTGTAAAGTTAAAAATAAGAATTGTGTTGCTGTAACCACCCCGGTACTTTGTGGTAGCGGTGGCCCAAAAGTTACGTTCATTATTGACTTGCTATGTCGGCGAATGATTAAGGGCACCGGTCGATGGCTGTAATAAAATGCGCTCACGCCTTCTTGCTAAACAGCCGTATTTTTCAACAGAAATTCATCGTTGAGGTCAATATTGAAAGAGAAAGGATGGCTCTACTCATTCACTTGCGAGTTTTTTTCAATTTCTCATTTTTTTTTTTGGAAAAAAAGACTTAGTGAATGAGTAGAGCCATCCTTTGTCTTTCAATATTGATCTCAACGGTAAATTTCTGTTGGCATTCTGTATACAGGGTGTTACACTTTTTTTGTCAGTATTTTAGGCGATGGTGGACCATCAAAAAATAAGTAGTTACTTTCGCCGAAAAAAAAAGAAAATAAGTTTAAAAAATATATATAAAAAATGAATTTTTTTCACCCATTTGACAGAACTCAATGTGACCAGCTTGTAGGTACGCATCAACTTACTTTGTGTATAATTTTTTTTCAAAATCCAGTACATAATTAAATTTGGAATTATAACACAAAAACCATTTTTAAAATTCAAGTTTGAAAGCCTCTATCTCCGTTATTATGCGTTTCCGATATACATTTTTTCGAGGAAGTTCACTTATGTTTTGATGCTCTACCATTTCCTAAAATATTGGCAAAAAAATGAAACACCTTGTATTTTAGTTGAAATCGTAGTTTTCTATTCTGAATATAAGTAAAATCATCATAATGTTCTTTTTCCAAAGGCAAATTGTAAAAAAAATCCGAAAAAAATTCACAAAAATCCCAGACCGAGCTAAATTTAATTTAATTTGGCCAAAAATTTCTCAAATTTGGTTTGTTTTTTTGCTTTTTACTTCATTACTTTTTTTGTAGTCTTAGGCTCATATTCGATTTCAAAGGAAATTGTCTCACCTGAAAATAGTATTTGGAACCAATTTGAGAAAATTTTGCAGCCAAATGAAAGAAAATTAGGTCACTATAATGAAATTTGAATTTTCAATGAATTTTTTGACAATTTGCGCTAGAAAATAACAATATTCATTTGTGTTCGAAATAAAACACCACATCGATTGCAATTGAAATATACTGGTTGTCGCATCAGGGCAACATTTTTTTGGACACCCTGTATTTTTTAGACTGTAAAAAAATAGTCTCCAGTTTTGAAATTTACGGAAAAAATTGCCCAAAAAAGTTTTTTCTATCAGTTCCAGTTCCAGTAATCTTATAGTCCAGTCAAATTAAGCAAAAATCTGGCCAAACCGGAAATAAATTCGGAAGTTGACAAAATTTAGTGGATCGATGCAGAATTTAACGTATAACAACATACTGAAATTCCTGATAATTCCAAGGCTTGGATTTTTTTTTAGAACCAATAAAAGAGCGCCATCCTTGAAAATTTTCGATTTTTTCTGAATAACTTGTAAACTATTACCTTTAGAACACCAGTACCAGCGAAGCAAATGTAGCCCGTTAAATTCTCAGAAGATTAGTACCAAACTCATTACTTTGTGGTCAATAGTTTCTGAGATACAGCGTCTGCCAAAACTCAGTGAAAATGACTCAAAATTTATTTCCGGATTTTACGTAACAATTTGCATAGTGTCAGTTCAGGGGCTGTAACGTGGACAGAAAATGTGCGGATTCCAATGTGTTTCACATTTTTGGAAAGCCAATTCAATATTCAGTATTACAAGTTTGTCTAGAAGTCGCCAACTTCAAAATGGTACTTTTCCTCGACCTTTGAAATATATACTTGAAGTCCCGAAGAATCCTCAAAAAATCGATTATTTCCAAACCATGCCATTTGCTTTATTTTTCAAGTATGGAGAAACCATCTAGAGAATATGTGAAGGATTGAATACCAAAAAAATGACATGTTTCAGAATCTTTTTCCTAGTGATGGTTCCTGAGGTATATGGGTTAAAAGACCAAAACGACCTATTTGGAGAAAAAGATAGGTAGTCCGGACACTAACTGCTGAATACTGTACGGCCCTTGCATTTGATGATACAAAATGCCACTAAGCAGACGTAGTGAACATACTTATGTACTTTCCACGTCTGCCAAGTGGCATCTTACACCTAAAATGCAAGGTCCGTACAGTATTCAGCTGTTTGTGTCCGAACTACCAATTTTTTTTCCAAATAGGTCGTTTTACTCCTTCAACCCATATACCTCAGGAACCATCACAAGGAAAAAGATTCTGAAACATGTTGTTTTTTTTTGTATTCAATCCTCCACATATTCTCTAGATGGTTTTTTCCATACTTGAAAAATGAAGCAAATGGCATGGTTTGAAAATAATCGATTTTTGGGGATTCTTCGGGACTTCAAGTATAGATTTCAAAGGTCGAGGGAAAGTACCATTTTGAAGTTGGCGACTTCTAGACAAAAGTGTGACACCAAATGTTGAATTGGCTTTCCAAAAATGTAAAACACACTGAAATCCGCACATTTGCTGTCCACGTTACAGCTCCTGAACTGACACTATGCAAATTGTTACGTAAAATCCGGAAATAAATTTTGAGTCATTCTCACTGCGTTCTAGCAGACGCTGTATCTCAGAAACTATCGACCACAAAGTGATGAATTTAACACTGATCTCTTGAGAATTTAACAGGCTACATTTGCTCCGCTGGTTTTTGTGTTCTAAAGTTGATAGTTTTCGAGTTATTCAGTAAAAATAGAAAATTTCTAAGGATGGCGCTCTTTTATTGGTCCTAGAAAAAAAGCCAAGCTTTGGAATTCTTGGGAATTTCAGTATGTTATTCCACGTTAAATTCTGCATCGATCCATCAAATTTCGTTAACTTCCGAATTTATTTCTGGTTAAAACCTATTTTGACTGGACTATTATGCTCTGGAACAAAATTACCATTCAGGTCTTTTTTGAAAGCTACAAAAATGGAGTTCAACTTAACGAGCTTAAATTTTAATTTTCAAAAACTTCTTCTTTTCCCAAAAATTCATAATTCGGGCTCGTTAAGTTGAAGATCATTCTTGCAGCTTTCAAAAAAGACCTGAATGGTAGTTTTCTTCCAGAGAATAAGGTTGCTGGAACTGAAGGAAAACTACTGTGTTATTTGGCCAATATTCCGGCCACTTTAAAATCGACCGCAAACTTTGAAGTACCTACAAACTTGAGAGCCAATTTTGTCGATTATAATTTCCAACTATGTAGTTTTTTAAGTGATTTCGACTGATTTTTAAGTGATTTTCGAACAGTTTGAGCTCTTTCCATGAAGAAAACTACACAGCTGACAGCTGAATCGTTTCCAGCCAAATCCACTCATACAAGACACCATTCTCAAGACAGAGAAAACACGAGCGATGTGGCAGATTTTTACAGTTATTGCAAACTTTCCATTTCCATCAATTTTTTTTCAAATTTTCTCGCTTTCATTCAGCTGCAACTGCAAGTGACACGACCTCAGTGTCGCTTTTTTTAATGTTGTTTATTTTCTGTGAATTTCCAAAAAAAAAAACGAAAATTTTGGGGAAATAACAACATTTAATAACATTCAGTAATGTAAAAGACGTGTTCTGCTAATAGTTATATCCAAAATTTGTAATTGTTAGATTCGAGGATTTCAGGACATCTAGTGTTGCCGTCTAGAGTTAGACTTTCTAGACTCTTGTCTTGAAAAGGCGTCAAGACTTAGACAAGACCTCTAGAAACTCTTGTCTTGAAATTTCTAGACAAGACAAGAGTAGGGCTGTCAAGATCAAGAGTCTTGATTAGACTCTTGAGAAGGAAAAATAAAAAAAAAATCTGATATATTCCTCTCCGCTGATGGTTCTTATTTTCTACTTAAGGTGTGATTAGATTGGAGATTTCTTACAGAGTTTATTGACAACATAAAATAACATAAATAAGGGTAAACGGTATGACAAAATGCTATTCAAAACTATATTTATTTGAAATGAAAATGATTGCAAAGGGTTCTCATGCTAATTGTTGAAATCAAAGTACCGAGATCACTACAGACGATATGAAATATCTCGTCTCAAAAGTCCCTACTTTTTTCAGGAAAAAATCTGGGAATTCGGGAGTTCAAATTGGGAGAATAATGAAGCAATGAACCTGTTTTGCGCTTGCGCACTAGGCAGGCCATCATGTCAATATGCATCGACCGTTGTTGCCATGCTGTGTCTGATAGGTAGTCTACAGTCCATGAATATTTTGAAAATTAGGAAAAACAGAACAACACAAAGAAGCATCTTTCTGTATATTGTGAATTTTACTCTGAATTTTAGATGTGTATCAGAAGACAATTTGATTTTCGGTTTGTGGTGGCAGTTCACTATGAATTTATCAATTTTGCATCAGAGAACGGGAAAGCGTTGCCAGAGAGATGCCATGTCGAATTATAATAATGTCTTGTGATTATACATATATTTACATGACATATTCTCCAGACTCTGTATGTCTCTACTGTTTTTTCCGGTTCTCATGCGAAAGTTCCGTCCAAGTGTTTTTTTTCAAGGACTGCTCCAACATCTCCATTTCTACTTTTCCAAAAAATACCTGCGCTTTCTCAGATCGTAACTTCTGAGAAATTAGGTAGCTCGATGAAGCTTTTGGTCAATAGCTGCGGAACAAAGTGTTTCTTGCAAATAAAAGGAGAATGATTCAGACAACATGCTGCAGTCAGATATTCTTTCAATGTACTAAGACAAAATGCCGATCAGGCTGATGTTCTTTTTACAACTTGAGTGAAGTTAGTCTTTTTGCCGCGTCAGGTTGACACAAGCGGGAACCTGGCACAGCTCTGCAAATAATCGGTATACTTTCGACAAAAATATTGGACCACGTCTGCACCACGACATTTGGGAGCTCTGGGTCCCGCTTCAACCCAATTTCGAACACCAAACAGCAAAATAATATTGGAGTTGATTGTTAACTTTTTTTTGACTGTGACTCTTTCGTTGACTGTTTCTTGACGTTCATGGCAACCTGGTATTGTTCTTGGCTTGTTTATTCATCCGATTCGAGCCGATGGACTGCGGTGAGTTGAATTTCTATATCCTTTTCCGCTGCCAGATTTTTTGAGTACTTTTGCAAATGAACAGTAGTTGACTATATTTATTCAGGCATCAACTTACGGCTATATGCCTAAAATCGTATCTTGTAATTTTATATAAGACCCCATTGCAAAAACACGTGTACTAACAGGTCGGGGGTGGCAGTGGCAATCTTTTCTTTCAGCATTCACACCAATGATAAATTTCAGTGCCAATAAAAGTAGATCTTTGTTTTGAAATTTGACCTTAATTATACCGTAGAATATTTTACGGAAGCGCAGTCCCTATTCAAAGGGTGCTCCTTGCTCCTCACAGTTTCTCTGTTTTTCTTGCTAAAAGATGTTAATATTTCTGTCACGTATTTTTCTTGGAAGAAAGGGTTTTTTAGTTATTTAATTTCAAGAGTCTATCTAGACTCTTGAAAAATTTCCATCAAGAGTTAGAGTCTTGTCTTGAAATTTTGAAATAATCTTGATATTTCAAGACAAGACAAGAGTAGGGCAGCTCTTGTCTTGTCTTGTCTAGACGGCAACACTAAGGACATCCGCAAAGAGATTGTCGGATTTTTGACAATTATCTTGCATTTTCAGATTCCATTAAATTTGTTGAAAGTTGGGTTCTCTTCTTATGGAACCATCCAATTTTACAAGAAATTTCCTCTATTTAGTTTCACTAAAGGTCAACTTTTAAATTGAGGAATTTTTTTTTTTCTCTCTTAAATTTTCTGATGTATTATTTTTATCATGACTTTCATTAAAAATTTGACATTTGCATCGATTTTTGAATGATTTTCCTAAGGAAATTATAAATTAAAAAAATTATTCTCAAGCTCTGAGAAACGAAAACCGTAAAAAGTTCTGATTTTCCCAAGTCTCTGGATTTCGTATCACTCTTAGACTTAGACCTGTCAAACTCCAGTTTAAAGTTTTCCGTTATCAAATTTTCACAGCTTTTGATCAATTTTAACTGACCAGACCTTACTCACTAACAGATGTACCGTCATAACAGAAGTCAATGCGAACCTAACCAAGTTGTGATAATAATAATTATAATTATTTTGATAATATAATTTTGGAAAGGGTACAAAATATAAAATCCCATTGCTGGTAGTTGGCATGATGTGAAAAATGGACTTTTTTCATGATACATATACCTACTTCTGATAATGGAAGTTGAATAAGCTTCATTTCAGTTGCTGTAAAAAATGCTGATAAGGAGAAAAAACACTTGTTTATTTATTCGTTTCAAGTTTTCTGTTGGTGAACAATTACTGCCCTGTTGTTGTGTGTCATCCCCAAACTCAAGTTGTCCCATCCCATATCCCTCTGAAGTGACGTGTTGTGAAACGATCGAAATGTTGACGAGATTGTGTATGTGCACATCTATAAACCAAAAGCAATGATTGAATTATTAAAACAAACGCAAGTATTTGGGTCCGTACACTACCACTTTTGCCCACTGAGGGGGCCACAATAGCTAGAATCTAGATAGAGCTGAACGTGGTGTGCATGCGTCAAACTTGGTAGATTGAACCTCACTTTTCAGCGCTTTTTCAAAGAAAGTGCTCTATTGTGGCCGGTTTGTCTGTCTGTGTACTTTTTTTTTCAGTTCAACTCTCCTCTTAGAGGAATGAAGTTGAGACGTCTGCAATATTTTATGATGGATAGCTTATGCTCGGAAGGGTATACCACGTGCATTTTTGTTTTATAATTGTGAGGCCATCTTGGCCAGCCATATTGATTTATTAGATTTTCAAATTACCTGACCGATTTTGATGGAACTTGGAAAACACTCGTGGCTTTGAATGTTGTTTTTTATTGATCCACAAATCTGTGCAACACATTTAAAACAATACTCCACATGCAAATGGAACACAATTAGGCGGCAGCACGTGTCTGAAAGCCGAGTCGAGAGCTCGCTTCTGATAACTCAGTTTTTCTGGAAAGTTTGACTAGATTGACACGTCATCACCCTTATACGAATATTTCAACTGATTTTCTCTGTACGTACTACGTACGTTTTGCCCAGGACCCCCTCCCTCCACTTGCACCACCTCCCGGCGGTCCCCCATTCAAGTTTTTAACTGGCCTAGCGTTGCTGAAGTCGAGATATCATCCGACTGGAGCGGTGTACCATCATGCGCTTCTTGTGATTGACCAGTCCTGGACATTTTAGATCTGCAAAACTGCAACCCCGCTAATAAATCAAAAAGTCCGACATGGCATCACGTGGTCTTGGACATATGTCGCCATCTATGGTCTATCGTTGCGACCTCTGGTAGAGTCTTCCGTTCCCCCACCCTAAGTGTCTCACCCTTAGTAAGTCAGTCTGTCCGTGCCTTCTGAAGGTTCAAGATCTATGGGTCCAAGTGCTCTTCCGTAATTTTTCTCGGGGCGCTTGGAAGATGGAAGAGTTGAGTTCGTAAAAAGTTGCATCGACCGCGATGGCGTTACAGTTTTACCGTTTTATATCTCTATCCAAGTTTTGTACTTGCACAAAAAAAATTACAACATGAGTATCATCCGTGTCCCGGATACAACGTACTATTTGTCGGATGCAGCAATGCACAACTACATGAGATACGGTTTAAGCATTTGTCCGTGGTGCATCCATCAACATTCAATACCTGCAGGTTGTTCTCAGTAAGTTCCTTTTGTTCGACCTGTTGTTTTTTGATTTTGTTGTTTATTTTCGAGAAAAGTTAGGTTAGGTTAAATAAACAACCACGTGGCTGAAACAGAAATATAGATCGCGGGAACAAAAATGGCGTGCTAAAGATGGGTATGTGGTATAATGTTATTTTCACTAGTAGGTACTTGTGAATACCCTTATCTTTAGTTGTAATAAATTGTATAGATGATTTATTGACCAATTTGCGCGAGCGTTTTATGTCAATTCAACGTCGAAAAGGATGCGCATTGCGCAGTTGCCACGTCAGGCATACTTGCAACGTTGCCATAGCGGGTGCCAAGGTGACGGTTATGTTCCCGCGACCTATAGGGTTGGTCCAAAGTATGTGACAATAGAAAATATATTCCCTTAACGTAACCTTGCTAGTCAAGAAGACCACTGTGTTCATTTTCACTAATTTTGAATCTTGATATGATTTTGATTTTCATTGGTCGATCGTAAGGTTCAGATCGCAAGAGTTGGATAATGGTTGGATGTTGGCCAACTTCTTGAGATCTTTCAAATCGTTGCGATTTCACCTTGAGCTTAAAATCAGGTTATAAAAGGAACAGAGAAAACTGTATCTTTAAACTTTGTTAAAATTGCGACTAAAATTGAACTGATTTTAACTCCATCCTTAAGGTTGGTCTTTCAGAATGTTGTTATTCTTTTTACGGTTCCATGTTCCATTGATATCAGTGCTTCGAAAGAAAAACTGGTATTTGAAGTTGGATTGTCTACTTGAATAGCTATTTTTGTTTTTTGTTGCTTAAAATTTTCCAAAAAAGTTTCTACGTTTTTTTTTCATTAAGAAAATTCCACTTTTTCATAAAAAAAATATAAAAAATGGCTATTGAACTGGGCAATTCGATTTCAGAAATACCTTTTTTAGGTTTTTAAAGCATTGGTACCGCTAAAATCGCAGAAGAAAAACTCTGTTGCTATCTCTCCCTCACTCATGGTATGTCACGGTCGATTCTTCACTGTGAATCGCCAACCTTGAGGGGTTTCTGATGTCACTAAACATGTTGTTGATGGAAATTGGTTTTTGTTAATTTTTTTCTTCTTTTATTCTGTTTTTTGAAAATTCAATAGCGGTGGCCGTACAATTTCTCTTTAAAGAAGTTTCTACCTGACGAAAAAATGAACAAAATTCGATTCCCCGCCAACAACTTTTTTAGTCGCATCAGAAATCCCTCAAGGATTTGGTTCTACAGTATGTTCATTAAAAAATTCAATAATGGGAGGCCGTGGACCGATGATAACCTGGCCGTTTTCGGATCGAATGGCCTGCGTCACAGCCTCCCTTTATTGAAGTTTTTAATGAACATACGGTATTTAATTTTTTACTTCAATAGAAACTCCTCCAAGAAGAAAATGTACAAGCAATGCTCTAACATTATCAGAATTTCCAAAAAAAAATAAAAAATTTTTATTTTGATTTTTGAAAATTTGAAAACTAGATAGCAACGACCATACACATCTTCATCTAAGAAAGCCGCATACCAAATTTGATTTTCCTATTTTCAAGAAAAAGGTACCAAAAATGAAATGAAATTTCTCGTAAACATGAAAAGATTAATTAGTAGAAATCATTTTTGGTACCTTTTCTTTGAAAAACGAAAGTTCAAATTCGGTATGCGGATTTATTAGATGAAGATGGATGGCCGTTGCTATCTATTTCTCAAATTTTCAAAAATCAAAATCGAAAATTTTAAAAATTTTATAACATTGCCCGTACATTCTCTCTTTGGAGGAGTTTCTACTTGAAAAAAAAAAAATAAAACCGATTCCCGCCAACAACCTTTTTAGTAGCATCAGAAACCCCTTAAGGCGGGCATATACATCTTTGATGAATACCGGAGAAGATGAATACGTTTCTAAAACAAGAAGCAATTAATACAGTCTAAAGATTAGATGACAGCTACGTTAAATCGTCAAGATGGATGAAGATAATATGCTCTATGTATTGTGATCGTGGATAAGATCCCTTTTCGAATACATATGTAGTAGGCGAGACTGACTTCAAGAACTTGACATTAGCCAGCTCGAAAAAATTTCTTACATTTTATTTTGAAAAATTCGAAGTGTGTTGCTATTTACATTTAAAGTATGTATGTCAAAATCAATATTTCATGCCAAAAAAGTAGGCACTGCATAAGCGTCAAATTGCGTAACTGTCTGCTAACGTCTCAGAAAAAAACTAGGTATCTAGATCGTGCTGAGTTATCAAAGACATGCATAAATACGCATATTTATACGCCTAATTGAAGAGCTCTTTATCTAGATCCTAGTTTGAATCGTTTAATATTATTAACAATAAAATTATTTCAATAAAAATAATGAAATTACATTTGTAAAAAGCTTGAAAAGTGCCGACCGATTGGTCAGATTAATAATGTAATTGGTTGAAAAGTTGACAAAATAAGCTAAAGAAAGGCACGTTAACCGGTATCTACGGACTCTTGTCAGCTGTCGCAAAAACAAAGGAGCACTTTATTAACAAGCGACACTCTATAAAAGATGTCACGTAACTCGTCAAATGTAATCGATGCAATAATAATAACCATAATCATAATCATCTCGATACGTTCGTACACACTACTAGACGTATAATACGAATCGGAAAGAAGCCTTGTGTGCAATAAAACTTTATATAGCCGACAAACGCGGCAATAAAACACAAATCGTCCCAGTTAAACGGTACGCAAATTAACTGGGACACCCTGTAAAACTAGGCTTCAGCACGGCCAACGCGGAGAGTAGCACGTGACTCATCATCCTACACTGTTGCAACAATATACAAAATCACATTCTCAACAATGTATAACAAAGTAATGAATTTACTTTTACTTTGTGTGCGGTGTGGTATAGGTATAGGTGGGTATGTGTGTGCATTTCCGCAGGCACGTGATTTCTTTTCGATTGTTGTGTCAAGAGATGGATTTCTTTTTATTAATCTAGATCGCGCGCTGACGTCCGTGTCATGGATACGTCAAAAAGCCGCACATCAAGCCAAATTTCCAATCAGGTGTTAATAATAGCACATGCTGTCAGGACCTTGACGGCCAATAATTTACGATCTGATCACCATAACGTGTGCTGAACAGTATCGAAATATTTTCACACATACACACACATTATAACTAGGAAGTAGCGCGGAGTTTTATTATTTTAATATAAACGCATAAATTCGTTTCGTTTTATTATTATTCAAAATAATTCATAACAGCGTTACGTAATCGCGCGTTGACATTGAAGTGTCATTTTTGGACGACTCGTTGTAAGTAAATTGTCTTTTTAGCAAATGTCATTTTTTGACGCACGCAAGCACTCGCGCGCAAGCAATTGTGATTTTTTCACATCAGTTATTGTATTAATCAACAATTAAATATGAAATACGGTCTGAGGTTCTATCAAAGGCACCTTGATGATTAAAAGGAAGGAAGCGCATGCACAATGTTGCGATGATAAAACAAGAATTTAGGTGAACCGACTAATAAACACCAGTTTCCTGGACTGATGTGTGGCTTACCACATCCGGAAAACTTTCGACTTTTAACTGTATTATTTTTGAGCTCTTGTTATCTGTCGTTTCCTTCCCCTTGGAACCAAAAAAGAACGAGATCGTCAAATAACAATAAAAAATGTTTAAACAAACATGGAATACCAGAAACAATTCAAATACGTGTATGCACACACACACATATACACACATACCACACACAATATTTAAATCTCAAGGAGAGAACCTTGGCATGTGTGTGTGTATAAGTGCAAAAGTATTGAGTTTTTTCGCATTTTTCGCAAGCTGGTACGATAATACGATAAATTTGTTGCGTAACTTATATCGAAGCAAAGTCTCGATTTTTGTTGGGATGTCCACAATGATGAGGTGTTGGTGTTGTGCAACAGGGGGTATCACCAAAGTATCATTTAATTGGTCCAATAATAATCTTCATACAATTTTGCCATTTCTAAGAAAACGGATGTCTGAGACTTGAACTTTATTCATCCGCTCCGCAGAAAAAACTTTTCAGTCTCTGTATTTCTTATGAAGCCAAATATTGTATGTAATGATTAATCATTATTATTCAACAAATCAAGAGAAAAAATTACCTCAGACTTACGTTTTTCTTATTAGGGCAAATACATTTGACAAGAATATTGTTTATAATTGGAAAAATTATTGGTCGGATCCCTGTTGCACAATGCAGTTATTGGAGAGGAAGGGAATAAAGTACTGGCGCGTTTTTCCAATAATGCCAAGTAATTGGTCATCAGGTGTTGGTTACACGTGTGGGTTTATGTGGTGGAAAAGTCAGCTGATTTTATTACAGGTCCGTGTTGCTCTGGCGTTGCCGGGCGCCTTGAAATATCCGATATAATAATATATTTATAACTCAGAGCTCGCCTGAAAACCAAAAAAAAAATTGCTAAATATTTAGCTCGCACTGCTTTGTAGCTTATGGCTTTGCTCTGTAATGTTGCTTCAAATGTCGCAAAACTGGTCATTTGGTGATAGTTTGCAGTGAGTAACCATTATGAAAAATTAACCGCTAAAGATTGGCTGAAAACAACTGAAGCAACTTTCGGACTCTCTTTTGTTCAACGCCATTGTTGAACGGTTGAAATGCCAATACCGAAAGTAACAAAAAAAAAATGGCGACCTTGGCATTACTGCGCTAAAAAAAGAGAGGTTTCCAAAATACAGTTATCAATTATTTTTAAATGTCACAAAAAACGGGCGGACGCGCGCGGCGCGGTCCTTTACTGTTATTTTATTCATTTGCAATATTTGAAATTGATGGAATTTTCGATTTTTTTTTCGCACTTTCGTATGGCATGGCCAAGTTGAAATTCGCGTTGAGCCAATCGTGAACGTGCACCTGCGTAATTTATCGCGTCAAATTTTTCCGAAACTCTGAAACACCCAGAGAATTTGGAAAATCCACGGACAAAACCTTCTGAAGGATTTCTACGGAGATTTTTAGCGTGCTCTGTAACCCAACAAGTTGATTTACCGCGCCTGCTTCGATCGCATTATTCGCATCAAATCATTAAATAAATACCAAGGTTTGGATCGTGTACGTCTTTTCGTGCTCGGTCACGTTTTCAGGCCTAATTAAATTTATTCTCTTGTACTGTACTTGCATTCTTGTTAGGTTCTATTTCTACAGGGCGATTCAAAGAACCGTCCAAAATGCTAATCTATTAGATGATCGCTGCTATTACGTTCCCAACAACGAAAAAACCGTATGACCGCAACTTTTCCTGGAATTCCCTTCTGAAAATGTATTAGTTTTCCAAGTTGTAGGTATTCCTGATTTTTATCGGAGCTTCCCATTGTTGGTAGATTGATGCTCTTGCTGTAGGTGTATCTACCTCCAGGTTTGGTTGAAATCCATCCAGTACTTTCTAAGTTATTCAATGTTGAAGTTTTAACTTCAACAGCTTGCCATTTTTGATAGATGACAGATAGATAGTTACTTTCAAACATTTCAAATGCAGCTTTATAAGGAGTTGTAGTTCATTATGTTCGTTTAGTTACGAATCACCCTGTAATGTGCAAAACTCCCCAGTGAGTTGTGGATAAGTCTGCGAGACTGCGCCGGGTACATCCATAACTTGGATAAAAATGGACATTTTAAGCGCCCTAATTGGTTGGGAATCACCAGGTCATGTAAGAAAATCCGGAAGATCGATATTTTGCATTTTTACGGACATTATGGAACTTGCTGATTTACTAGCCCGTTTTATTTATCTAATCGATCGTGGCTGCCCGAGCTAAGCAACTGCACATAGGTAACACCGGTTATGCCCGAAAACTTTTGGACACACCAACGGGGCAGCCCAACCAACCATCGCGGCAAAATCAACACACTTGCCTAGCAAAGCATCGAAAAAATGTTTTGCGGTTGGTATTCACGTAATGAGTTTAGCGCAAATTACAACCAACGAGCGCTGATAAGTGATAACACACAACAGCACGGCACACGTGTACTTTCGAAGGTCTCCCTGAGTCAAGGCTTCGCCAATAAAACTAATGAGCTATCGTTTTGTCATAATGCATCCGAAAGTTCCCACCGGGAAAAAAAAATTGGCGCCCAACATGGGGGGCCAGCCGCCGACATCAACCGACACCAAATGAGGCGTTACGGCTGATGTGCACCAATTTCGTGTTGTTGTGTGCCAAAAAATCACCTGCGTTCGCGGCAGCGACGGCACACCTGTGCAACGTGCATATCGCGTCGCGCGAAGAAGTGATGGTAGAAGTACCTACTCTACTTTTCTCAATTGATTATAGAAAGACACTTTTTCTTTATAGTCATCGTGCACCTACTACCTACATAATTTATAGGTTGTGGTGGTATAGGTATATTCTCTCTCACACGCGGTGAGAGAGTAATAAACGTGAAATTTTGTCAAGGGTAAAATACCAACCTTGTCCGGGAACCACTTCTCTCTACAGCAGCAGCAAAGCAAGCAGTAGGAGAGATCGATACTACCAAGGTGGCTTTGCTTGGTGTGGCCCTGGCCGTTTTTGATTTACAAGGAAGAAGCGCCCCCCAAATCGACAACAAACAGCCCTGTGCCGCATAATTTGATGCCGTGTCCCGGTTTTCTCCGCGCGGTGCATCATCGGCACCATCATCATCAACATCATCACCAAAGGGGAACAGTGTGGCGACCCCTGACCTGGCCCGCTCCAGATCTGGAGCGGAGATGGTCGGGGGGACTTTTCGCCGTTCTACTTTCGCGTCGTTTTCAATGTATGTGTGTGTGTGTTAATACCTCTATACACTACTCCACATCAGACACGCGCGCTCATATTGGAAGAGAGAATGTTACACTTGGTTTTCAGTTCAATTCCGTGTTTTTTCATCTCTTTTGTTTGCGTTGCGTAAAGGAAGGGCGTGCGTGTGTGCTGGCGAGCGAGCGAGCGAGTTTTTGAGGCCAAGGGAACTTTGACGGGCCGGGCCCTTGAAGTCCGCACCCCGCGCGCTCCACACACATACAAGCAAGCAAACATACACACACAAAATGAGGAAGTTGGCATCGTTATGCAATAATTCTGTTTTGTGTTTATTGCCATTAACACACACTCATACACATATACAGCGGCAGAACGTAATTTGTGTTATTACAGCAGAGAGCGATTTCGATGAGTAGGCTTTGGCCTGTTTTAAATTGCTAACCTTACAAATCTAGTAGCCGCTGAGTGTGTGAGCAGCATAGATAGATGTAGCATGGGAAATGAATCCATGGAAATGGAAATGAAGGACAGGTGCGATCGCCGCGCGATTTTTTCCGCAAATGTGGGCGGCCCTGGAACGAACAGTGTATGAATGTGACAGTTATGTGACATGAGCTGTAACATTATAAAACTTAATTTTTTATATCTTACTCAATCATAAGATGGTATTACGCGAAACAGAGATCCAACCGGTGGCCCCCACCCAATAATTATTTTACATTTCTCAATTTTTTAACAGTAAGAAACATAATCAGAACACATGAAAAAAGTATGATAATGAATAAAATACAAAAAAAGTACAAAATAATTAAAATCTAGATAAGTAAGTAGCAGGTAGGTAGAATAAAGAACAGTTGCAAAAAACTAATGGGCGACTTTCCTTGCCTTTATTTCGGAAAAGTTACTGCGGAAGAGGGGGTATTTTTGCTCAAATAGCTCCTCTAATAATAATTAAGAAATAGTACACAGTACAAAATACATGCACTCGAAATAATTTCTAACATACCGGCCACCAACACATTTTTCTAACATACGCTCCTTCTAACCTATGCTCCTTCCGGTAGTAGTGTAGCTTAAAAAGAGCGTATGTTAGAAAATTTGAAAATCATCAACAGCGAAAAGTAATTAGACAATTAGACATGGGAATATTTTCAGGCCGACTAGTACATTCCGAAAGCCCTGCCCTCGCGGGTGTCATCGGAACATTTTCTAACATACGCAACAAGCCCATCTTTCTAACATACGCTCATTCTAAGCTACGCACTTTCTAAGCTAACAACTGTAGCCATCCAACCCAACAAAATTCACTGACTTGTCGAATAATCAATATTGGAGATGGCCATATTGGCGTTTATCGAACTCGGCGCTTCGCACCTCGGCTGTACAAACCAATGTAGACAGCTTGTTTACGTGCGTGACAGTTATGTGACTAGGATACACCAACGCCCTGGAGGCAGCTGGTAATTTTTGCTTTTCATCCATCTCGGTGCTTCGCACCTCGAACATCAATCGTCTTTTGGCACGACGCACAATAATATCTCTCGGTGCTTCGCACCTCGATCATTATTATCCTTTGGTGCGCCGCGTTATATCCCTCGGTGCTTTGCACCTCCGCTTTTTTTATTAGTTTGAAGATGGACACTTGAGCGCTTCTTTATTTTATTGCAAATTCTTAATGCGGGTCCCACCAAAATTCTATGAGTTAGTTTTCTTTAATGTGAGTTAGTTGCTATGCAACTGGACATCCTATTGGCTGTGTCGTAGCAACTAACTCAGATTTAGCTCACTCATAACGCTTTTGATGGAACCTGGACCTGCAGTTAGAGGAATAGGTCGTTTCGTTTTTTTTTTCGAGTGCGCATGTGTGGCGCAAATTCCATAGTTTCGTACACCGATATTGAAAATTAGTGCCTGAAAATATTGTAGTGCACCCAAAATTCCACAAATACATTGGTTGAATGTTGGGTACCATTTTGGTATTCGAAAAAAATGTTTTATTGGAAGTAAGTTCAGTGATCATTTGTGGAAGGACAGGAACAACAAAAATGACAACGGCGCTCGAAATAACACGAGATAGGCGCTAGCTGTCACTTGTGAAAATTATGACACTTCTCATTTCTACCTAACCCCCATTTCATTTACTCATGTTTTGACGAAAGAACACAACTTGTTGAGAATGGTTTTATCGAGAAGTAAGTTCAAATGAGCCACGAAAAGATGCGTTCATGGTGTGTGTAAAAGTGACGACCAGGAACCAGAAGCTGGTCAGGGGGCTATACAGAGCATGCAGCGTTGCCATTCAAACTGACAGGTGTACAAAAGTTTTCACAATTTGGCGCCTCTACGCATGCGCTCCCGCCCAAACGAAAAAGCCCAATCCCAGGTAGGTATTCACATGTCAATGTAGATTTTACTGTTGATTCAATTGGTCAAAAGTTACTCTAAAACAAGTTACATGAAACATCTACACCTTTTCCAGCTGTAGTTTAGAAAACTTCAGATGTATTTTAGAAAATATGAAATGTATTTAAGATTAACCAAATGTATTTAAGAAATTGCCAATGCATTTTAGAAAACTTTAGATGTATTTTAGAAAATAAGAAATGTATTTTAGATCAACGAAATGTATTTGAGATATTACCAAATGTATTTTATAAAACAATAAATGCATTCCAGATCCACGAAGTTTGATGGAGAAATTGCCAATTGTATTTTCGAAAACGTTAGATGTATTTAAGATAAGATGAGATGTATTTGAGATATTATGAAATGTATTTCAGATTCAGATTTTTTTTTCAAGGTAGAACAGTGATGAAAAAGTAGACGTTGTTGAGGAAAACGAACTCCAAATTCTCAACTACAATTGGCGGTTTCTCACTTACAATTCACGTTTTCTAAACTACATAATTATCCTTATTCCTAAATTCATTTGGTACTTTCTCAACTACATTTGAATATTCAATTATACAACTGGCATATTCTAAACTACATTTCTCAAATCTAAAATACATTTGGCAATTTCTAAACTACATTTCTCATATTTAAAATACATTTGGCAATTTCTAAACTACATTTCTTATATTTAAAATACAATTGGTGTTTTCTCAAATACATATCGCTAATCTGAAATACATTTGATATTATCGCAAATACAGTTGGAAATGGTGTAGTTTTTTCTAACACAGTCTACGTAACCGTATTTCATCCGACAGTATGATACCGAGTGGTGACCGAAAGCAAAAAAAAAATGAATATACAGGTGTCCAGAATTTGGCGGGAAAGCTCTGCAGCACATTGTGGAGAGCTCGGTCAAAAACTGGGCCTTCGAGTAATAATTTTCATAGTTTCTGACTTACCCTGTAAATAAATAAAAATTCAATACAAATCCAGTAGTAGATATTTTTTTATCATATTTGTGCCGTCAACAACTGTAAACTGAAATCTTTTCAATTGAAACAAAAGAGGGAGTTGGGGTTCCCTCGACCCTTGATAACCCCAAAAATGAAAGTCGAAAAAAAATTATTTTTTTTGAATTCCCTGAAGGGTTCCTTACAAGACCCTGGATACTGGAGAGCTTTTCCGCCATTTTCTGGACACCCTGTATGATGCATTCAGTTTCCTAAATCGCCACCCCGAACGCTGATGTCGACTCTGCCCACTTTTCCGGCGAACGCCATAACGGATAAGCGGCTGGCCTTTCCCTTGCCGTTATACAGGGTGTTCATTTATATTAGCAACTTCTCAGGTGATTTTCCTCCCGACGTAGTTATTTGGCACTAAATAACCCCAGCTGTTGATGCGTCATCAAAAGGGGAGGGGAGGCTCTGACTACGGAGGCCGTCGCTGAAATTCTGAACAAAAGACAAGACGTCTTATAACGAAAATGAAGGGGGAAATACTTTTATGTGGGACGTCCTGTATCTAAATATAAATTTGGCAAATGTTTTCGATAAAGATTTGATTATTTTAAAATTAAAATAATCGCTAATTCTTCATTACTTTTTCAAATTCAAAAAAGTATTCCAAATTCAAGCTGATCTCGTTGAAAATGCCGTAAAAGTTGGTCGAATGGATTTTATTTGATATTTGCCGTAGAATAACGCCCTTGATGGGCACAATAATTGGCAACATTCAAAAGTCGATGGCAACGGTTCTTTTGTATTTTCCACTTGAATAGCAACCAATCATAGTTTTTATTGCTGCCATTAGGGAGGTTGTAAACAAACTCATTCATGAGCAGTGGGTATTTGACCGCGTATTATTGTCATTTTGAGTTGAAGCGGAAGTGGAGGATGTCAATTATTGCTTTACCAGCGAAATAGATACAGTTTGGTATACAAGAAATTCTATACGGGGCGATTCAGTAGTTCATTTTTAGCGCATTTTCGTGAGAAAATGACGCTTATATGGCCGGTTTGTCTGTGTGTCTGTCCGTCTGTCTATCCGTCTGTCTGTCTGTCCGTCTCTCTGTCCGTGTAGAAATTAAGGAGTTGTACTCCTCCTCGGGGAATGAAGTTAGAGCCTTGGAACATTTTTTGAATGATAGCTGATGTCCCCAAGGGCGGCCAATGGGCATAATTTTTTTTATCCATACATAGTTATCATCATTATTATTATTATCATCAAAAAACAAAGATTTCCTGTGCACTTAGGGTGGCCAGTGGGCAGATTAAATTTGGATTTGGATTGGATTTGGATATTGAAATCTCTCATTTGTGGAACGATTGACATCAAACTTGGAACTTATTCTTGTCTTGTATGAACATTCTCATTTTCAAGCTGAATTCCATGATTCCGCCGCCATCTTGACCGCCATATTGAAATTTCTTATTAGTGGAACGATTTTCATGGAACTTGGAACTTACCCTTGTCACGTATGATCATTCTTATTTTCAAGCTGAATTTCATGATCCCGCCGCCATCTTGGCTGCCATATTGAAATCTCTTATTAGTGGAACGATTGTTATGAAACTTGGAATCTGCTCTTGTCTCGTATGAACATTCTTATTTTCAAAGTAAATTTCATGATTCCGCCATATTGAAATCTGTTATCAGTGGAGGGATTGTCATGAAACTTGGAACTTACTCTTGTCTTGTATGAACATTCTAATTCTAAAGGTAAATTTTATGATTCCGTCGCCATATTGAAATCTGTTATTAATGAAGGGATTGTCATGGAACTTAGAACTTCACTCTTGTCTCGTATGGACATTCTTATTTTCAAGCTGAATTTCATGATTTGGCCGCCATCCTGGCCGCTATATTGAAATTTTCCATTAGTGGAACGATTGTCATGAAACGTGAAACTTACTCTTGTCTCGTATGAACATTTAATTTTTAAGCTGGACTTCGTTCCTAACAATGACAGACCTGGCACTAAGAAAATGCGCTATTGAGACTTACGCACGTTAGGGCATATTCACTTGTTTGTACTTCGGGAAAATACTCTCGTTGTTCATTGTCTTGAATAGAAAAATGTTGCTGCAGGCTGTAGGCACAGATATGTGTTGGCATTTATTCTACATAGAAGTTTTCAACTTCATCTGCGGCGGAGCTGTTTTTCAATCTGTGATTATTATTTACATAAATAATAATTTAATTTTTTCGGGAGGCCTTCCCTGTTTTTTCTCGTTAAATGTTCATATTTTATTTGCATGCCATGTATCTTCTTCAGTACACCCGGCAGCAAAAATAGCGCCTACTTGATTTATGACGAAGACGAATGTTTGCTTGGCCTACTCTACCATAGTAGGTAGGTATGTACTCGAGATTAATGAAGCAGTGCCGCCCTTGTGGAAGATCAAGTAAACCAACCGGTTGTTGGGTCGACGGCCTTTTGTGTTCTTTCTACCACCATAATAAAATTATATTTTAATACTTTGTGTTTGTTGCAACGTGTATATTAAATTTAATTACTGAAAAATAAAAATGCTTGACAACAGCTTCAACTCCAGTGATAGTGGTGCAAAACGTTTGAATGGTAACATACTAATAACAAGGGCAGCTTGCTTTATTCATCTCGAGTACTACTACTACCACCTACTACCGTAGAGCAGGTCAGGCAAGTAGTCTGCTTATCGTAAATCAAGTAGGCGATGTTCTTGCTGCCAGGTGTATGTGGAATGAGAGTCACATGCTCTGGTCATTATCCCCATTCTCCATACCCAGCAGTTTTTATAGCTAAATATGCTTACGCCTGTGGTGCATACCAGCTGTTTTTATATCGCGGTGCCTGCAAGCCGGTAATGGCCGTTTTTGTCCGCAGCCGAGGGATATAACGCGGTCACTCGCGCGGTCAAGCACGACGAGGTGCGATGCACCGACGGATATAATACTGTAAGGGTTGTGAACAGCTGTTACATACTAGTTACTAATGTATCAGGGGCGTAAATAAATTGTTACGGCCAATGTGCAAAGCGACCACGATACCACGAATGACGTCCGATAACTTGAAAATATAAAACGGTTAAGGCATTGGACGCCTGTTACGCCAGAGTTGCATGCAATTTTTTGTTTATGCACAGTTTTCAGAATTTTCTTAGCGGCGACGTTCGTAGCTCTGACGATCATCCGAAACTTGGTTTATCAAGGATGTGTAGTTCAAACTCTTCACTCATGTAATTGGTAAATGGTGCGTGTAGCTAAATGGCGAGTGAATACCTTAATGCGCCCTTACGGCACGGGGGATCTCCCCGTCGAAGAGGAAATTTTAAAACTTCCTGTTTTCAATACGCGCGCCATACACAACGGCGTCGAGAGGGGGAGAAGCTCTGCTTTGTACGCGCCTCTAATTACGATCCATTAAAAGCGAACAAAACGTTATGGTATTGAGCAATCCGACAATTAGACACCAACACATTTCCCACGCCCTATTTTCTCGAAAAATGCTCGAAAGTTGCGGCTGTGTGCGGCGTTGTCGGCCACACAGTACTCTCACAAATAATCACAATAATGAAAGTTGGAGCTCAATTTGAAATCTGCTGCTGTACTAATAAATTTCTGTCCTCGCGTGTGCCTCGGCATTGCATAAGCGAAATGTCTCTCTGCTATAGCATACCGACTTGCGATATCTACGTAGACGAAAATATAAAATGTCGACAATATTTCATTTCGGTTCTTGAGTACTTAATAATTATATGTGCAAGTTGGATTGTATGGGTGAAAGAAATTGAAAAACTAGCAATTGCAGAGTGTGTATGCTGTGATATTTCGAGCACAACCTTCCATTCACACGCGCCGTGCTTTCATAGAAAGCAAGCTTGTGGCAGAGAGGCGCCCTTGAACGATGAAACGAACCGTTCTAGCGCGCGTTGTTTCGATTTATATATAAAATCATAATAATAATAGTACTAATTGTACGGATTTCCACTATGGCACACAAAAGTATAAGTACCTGAAGCCTTGAAAAGTGCAAAAAAGGTCAAAAAACACGAAAAAAAGCCGAACCGAAACGAAAACAAAACAAACAAAAAAGTTATATTCGTCTTGTTTGTGATGACCTCTGTCTGGATGCTATCACTCTGTGGGAAGATAGCGCGCGCGCGAGATCCGCCAATTTTTGCAATCGATGCCGTTTTTCCAAAGACACCAACAAATAAGAATGCCGTTTATTGCTAAGGACGTCATGGGCAAGCGACCAACACAACGCGCTCAAGCCACCTTGGTTTGAAGAACGGCCTCAGTTTTGGTGGAACAAAGGTGACCTCTTGGACAATTTAGTTAGAGGATAATCGCTTTGTGGAGACGGAAAAACATTGAAAATTTCACCAATGTTAAAAGTCTTTTCTTCTCCCATCATCATCATCATGATCCGCGAATATCACATCATGAACAATGAGCATTCTGGTGAAATGTATATTTCTCTCTTTTACGCAAAGTTTCAGTTCCTAGTTTCACCCGGCGACAGCGAAAGGACCTCCAAAGCGCTTTCCCTTTATATGCACTACTATTGCTGTATGACTCCATCCTATTCCTTATTGAACACCCGCGCTCTACTATATCGATTTCTCTTTTATGCTGTGTGCTGTGCTTGCTTGCTATAACCAAAGAGAGCCCATGCCACCGATGAGAGAACCGATGGAACCATCGGCATTGCGCTCCTACATTTAGGAGAAAGTTAAAAAATGTGCGAGCAATGCGCGCGGCAAGAGGTCTATGTAACGAATTTTATAATAACGCAACGCACAGCGACACTCGACACAGAGTTCATATACAGAGCGCGCACGCTGCTGCGCTTTGTGGGTCTTTGAACTATCGGAAGCGCCGAAATTTCATGATGGAGAGAAAACTGACGAAATCAACCGACTAACCGCTCTCTAGTAAAAAAAAAATCCTGCCTAAAGAAAGAAGCGTCGCGTGTAATAGAAATAGAAATGTATCCAATCTATTTTGAATATCCGCACCGCTTTTCTTCCGGATGGATTTTTTTTTTCGATCTTCATTCATGAGCAAATTTAGGATTCTAGTCGTCAAGTTTTTTTTTTCATCAGCTCAACAACACATCACGGCAAATTCTCCAGCGTTCGCATGAAATTAATGAGAAAAAATCGAAAGTTGATTTCTGGCAAATTTTTATCGGAACCCCTAAATAGCTTATTCGCGATAATGCAGGAAAAAATGATGAAAATCGGGTGATTCTACCAAAACATTTTTTTTTGAGGTTGGAATTGAAGGAACTCTTGAAGGAAGTCTTGTAAGAACTTTTGCAAGCCACAAGTTATTTGGTTGGAATTGAAAAATCGGTGTAACGATTGCAATTTCAGAGAAAATTAGCTCTGAGAACTACGGAGGAAGTCAGGTCAGACAGAAAATCGAGACGCAAGAATGTCACCTTGGACGTTATATCTGATGATATTTCCCATTTTGTAACCCTCAGTGCGGCCTCGGTGCTTTGCACCTCGGACGTCATTCATAACTATTGTGGCGCTGCATCCGTAAAAATATCCGCTGAGAAAAACTCATTCAAGTTTCTGATAGAGTTTCTTGCAAACTTGAATGGTACACCTCCCCCTTACCAGAAAAGTTGCGCACTCGTCGCAAGCCTTCGTGCATTGTTGGAATTTTGTTTGAATTTTTCCAAAAAATCGCACAATTGTACGACCCGGTATCATTTGGTTTGCAATAAACTCTACGTAAATATAGCTAGTGTCAACCAACTTGAGTTTAAAAACTGTCTTCGGCCTGAAATCAGACCGCTGCGTGTGGCTTGTGAAGCAGCGCTTCTTCCACTTATACCACCTCGAAAAAAAATCGCCTGTAACTGTGGGAGAAAAGTGGGGGCACCCCCTAATATCCGGGCCCCTGATTTTTTTTTTATATAGAACCCATTATGATTGTTCGACAGAAGATGATCTCAGTAAACTTTTGGTTCAAATTTGGATCTCATCGGTTGAACGGTTCAAAAGCTATGCGAAAAAAAAAACACGATTATTTATTCCCAACTTTGAGAGGCTATATCTCCGTTATTAGGCATTTCTCAAATATGTTTTCTGAAGAAAGTCCCCTCCAATTTCGATTTTTGTATCGATCCTTGAATTTAGTGACGTTTAAGCGGGACCAACCTGTAGATAGGCACGATGAATAATCGCAAAGGAAAAATTCATACAAATAGGAGGCTCACACGGGATTCTAGGGGACTTTTGATATGTTACGGAGACTTTTAGTATGTTGCAGTCGAGACCATTCAGGGTCTGTTTTGCATACTGTCAGCCGACCATCAATCCACAAAAGTCAAAAATACCTGAGCTACCTCTATAAATCCTCATTCAGATAGGCCATTCCGTTTGAACTGTATGTTGCAGTTATGTTTCACGTAAAGTGCAGTGTTACGCCTGAGGTGAGTATCGTGAACAAGTTGTTTATTACTCGCAAGCGAGGCGAGGTGCGGAGCACCGAGGGATATAGAAGTAGTTATTTTTACATCAGGAGCGTAAACAAGCTGTGTATAATCAGGAAGCGAGCTATGCAAAGAGTATAGCAAGGGGTCTCGAACGACAGCTAAGGTATATGAAACATCAAGGGAAGGTCATGGGAATTCCACCGAAAAATTTCGCTAGATATCAATAATTTTGTTTCGACCGCAGTGTTGCCACGCTTTTATCTATAATCACCCATCTCAGGTCGTTGGAAAGTTAACTGTTGCAGTTTCTCGAATCAAACCAAACCTTTCGCCACTATATCCGAACGGAAGGTTTTTTCAACAACAACAACAACAGCGAAAATAACAGGATAGATAGCACGCTCGGTTCTCCACCATATTCAATGTCAATGTGAAATGGAAAAAGAGAGAGGGAATAAATATAGATTTGAACTCGAAAAATTCTCCGCTGTCGCCTGTTGTGTGCGATGATGAAAACAACAATAATTCATCCAGATCATCGATCCTTTGTGTTTTATCATCATCCATCCACCACCACCGCCAATCATCATCACCGCGATTTTTTCCAAACATACGAACAATGGAATTCATTTTTTTTTTTCGTCAATATTAATCGAGCATGCATCGATAAACAATGGGACATCACACCCGATCGTTGACAGCATTATTCCACAGCCGCTTGTTAGTGTGGTGCGGTGCGCCGTGTTGTCATTCGCACTATCATTTGTTTATAATTTATCGTTTGACATTCAGATGCACCGCACACGTGACATCCTCGTTGCATCAAAGCAATAATAATCCCGATTTGGTAAATTGTATGTCTTATCGTCCATTGAGATTTAATCTGCAACGGAGTAAGCGACGCTGGTGGAAAGTTCTAAGCAAAAAATCTTGTGCTTTCCAGACCTCAGAAAAGTGGGCTTTTCATCATGATCTATCAAATGGAAGCGTCAGTTGTCACTGTCAAGAAGTGACAAATATTTCTAATGGGACTGTACTTGCTAAACTTCATTTGAAAGCCCTTGAAGGGTTGTATTCAGAATTATTCAGAGTATATAGCCATTCAAAGTAATGTTGCCTGTATAAGTCAGTAACCGCAAATTTTGACATAAGTCTAGAACTGACAACAAATTTTGGTTTATTTATCACCACGAGTAACTTAAAAGGGCTTGGTGAAACATGAATAGGAGGGTGAGGTGACAAGAAAATAACTGCTGGCCGTTCAGACTTTTCCATATAACTTTCGCTACAGTGTCACAAATCAAAATGTGATGCTTCTGAGCAAGAGCAAGAAAAGAAGTAAAACGAACGGGCAGATCACTGTCAAATTCATGAATAATGACACTGGGAGAAATCATGACTATTAGCTGGCAGCTTCTTCAGTCCTAGATTTGATGTTGCAGTAAACTGCGATCAACTCTTTTTTTGAATAACCATTTAGTTTCGTTCAATGTATAGCGTAGGTATACAAATGGCACTGCAAAATAGTGCGGGAATGCAACTCTGCTGTTGCTATAAAATACACTTGGTCTAAAATTAGCGAATTTATTGATTTTTTCTAAATCTAAATAATTTGCAACAAAATGCTAAAATATGGTTTTTTTGCAGGCTGCCGGTGGTGAGCGACTGCTCGGCCGGCCAGACGGCCCGAGTCACCTCCAACCTGCATCCGACGAGTACCATGGCCGTCAGCCGCGTGCCAAGCCCTCCGCCCCAGGAGGTTAACACCCCCGTGGCTGAAAACTGGTGTTACACGCAGGTAAGCTTCTCCTTTCCGTTTCTCAACATCGTCAACTATCATCGTTTCGAAATTCAACACCGAACCGAATTCAAATTTTGCCTTTGATGTAAAAAAATAATACGTATGCTCACAAGAGAAAAAGAGTTCAAAATCCGACCTTCAACTTTCCTTTCTTCTTTCTTTCCGCTATACATACACATTCCGAGCTCTTGCAGCACTCTGTTGTTGGTTGGTTGGTTTGGTAAAGAAGAAGCGCCATCAACCAGGAATTCCAAACGGTGGTGACGCACTCTTTGTGCCTCTATGCTCGGGCATAGTATTGACCTCCGTGGAGGCCATCGACTCTTCCCCACAGCTCCTCCTATCTTGATAATTCTACAGGGCCGGGTGGTGGTGGGTAATGGACATGTTGGAAAGGGGGAAATGACAGAGGAAAGAAAAAATCAAATTGTATAGTAAGGGGGAGAGCACCGGGCTGGGGCACGGCGATGGTGGCGTTCTCCCTTGTGGTGTGTATCCGGGGGACGAGAACTCCAGTCCTCCCCCTGTAAGTCGATATAATCGTGTGTGAGAGAATATGCCCCCGGCAAATCCCTTTCGAAAAACCGAGCGAGAGAGGAAAGAGAGAGTCGCGAAGTGTTGTGTAAAAGCAATTTCTTTCGAATTTCTTTCTTTCAAATTATTATTATCGCGCTCCCAGAGAAATCCGGAATCGTAACAGTAGGTGAGTTAATAACCTGGAAAAACTCGGTTGTTGGTTGTTGCGAAAAATTTCAAAAATTCCAATTCGAAAAATAAGTTCTTTTTTGCATAAACTCCGGTGCATAGGTACCTTACGTAAATCCTGCCTACCTCGTATATCGCTCGCCCACATAATTAGTTTCGGCGTGGGTGTAACAATAACAGGCCTTCATAATCGCTGAGCACGTCAGAGAAATTTGATAGAAGACGCCAGAACCAAGGGCAGATTTTCTCTTGGGTTTATTTAACGTGCAGTCCGTCCCAAATTGCGCTCGGTCGGTGACATGCAATCAACGAGATTTCCATTATTCCAAGTCGGCTATGGAAACTGTAAAATTCGAGCGGTCGTGTATTGGCTGAATGCATATTTTGTTTCCTGAGCCAACTCGCAGTAGTTTACGTTTTCATTGGCATCGCCTACTTTGACGTGGAAAGTACTTGAACGCTCATTAGTTTTCAATGGAAACATACATGTGAACATACCGTGAGTTTTTTTCTTAGGCTATGCATTTTTCCCATTGATTTTATAGGTCTGAACTTTGTGGGGGTATTCAAGAGTACGTTTTGCACCGATCATAGGGCTGACATTTTCTTTCGATTTTCAAATTGAACTGTTCGGGTCTTCGTTAGGTCGGAGGTGAAAAATGTGGTTCAAACGCGACACAGAGGTTTTAATGGGTTTATGAAATACCATACGAATATTAATAAAATCAACAAAGCGGGCTTTTGTTCTTCTCGTTCGGGGTTTGTAGAGTGAGTGTCTTGGTCGGGGAAACGTTGGTATTCAGAAACAGCCCTGCCACATGTGGATGGACACACATGTGCAGGGATACTCTAAAGAGAGATATACTTCCTAAACAGGAACACTCTGCATTTTTTTTTATATTCTGTGGAAGACTTTTCTTGGTGAAAACAATGGTGTTTTTAAAAATTTCCTATGATGAAAAACAACGATTTTATAAGGGTTTGAAATCTATAATATCGTGCGATCAAACGAATTTTTAATTAGAGCAGGCGATGCATTGAAACAAAAACGAACGACGAAGGATGCTTCACGCTACTTCCGTCAACTTCAAACTTGACATTCGGTGCGTTGACATCTGTCAAGTTGCAGAAATAAATACTTCAAACGCCTTCCACTCTGCATTAAGAATCGTTTTGTATCACAAAAATAATTCAAAATCTCAATTTATTATTGACAAGCACTTTGATTAAGTCACTTGAGTCAAGACCTACGTTTCTCCCAGCACAGCTTGCTCTGATTGAAAATTATTTGAATATTTTGACTGACCGTCTACCTTCAGGTCAAATTTGAAGAAAATTCCACCAGCGTAGTGGTTCAAAATCTTGAGTGGCAGAGGTCCAAAAATTAAACTTTTGAATTCACAAACGCCTCCATCAGGCCCCTTCAAGCAAAATTCCTAAATACGCCACTGCTAGCAGTTCTTTGGTCTGAGACAAAACAAGCAAAAAATACTTCTCAATGACCCCCTAAAAATTTCAGCTATAAAATACATGTTTTTTACAAATTTTGTTGAAATAATTATAGACTATTATTTTTCAATACATTTCTGACTAATTTCATGCTGCTGAATGCATCGTGTTGGCAGAATTTCAGTTCAGATCCTCGAGTTGCTCAAAATTAAAAGGCTGCACCATACCAACATGCAGGAAGACCTCGTTCTCTCTGCTTTTAGAGATAACGATAATGTAATAATAAATTTTGCAACGTGCGTATGGTACTGTGAACATTGACCCAAATCGAAACAGATGCCCTAATATGTTTGATTGTTTTGACGATGATTGCAATTTGTTATGTCACACGATCATTACGCACTTTTAATTTCCATTCGCCGCGCCAAGAGTCTATAGATCACTCGGCGATGGTGCTTGGCACAAGCAATATAATTGAAACTTAGCTAAAAAGTAAAAAGAAACACCAATAAAAAGAAACGGAATGGTGTTAAATAAACATATACACACACTGACACACGCACAAACACATACGGAGAGACGAAATTAATGAGAGTGCTAGATTTACGATGAAATCTAAATACCTAGTTCCTAAATACTTACCACCTAAATACCTAGTTTCGCGCGAGGTACAATATATAGAAAAAACAACAACCAAACAATGTACGCGTGGAAATTGAAAATTGAAAAAAAATAAATCGATGTGTGTGTTGCGAGTAGCAAGGAGAAGGTGCTATTAAAAAGTGAAAATATTAATCAAGAAAGCCGCCGCTCGATTTTGAAAGTACCGGCGACTACCCAATATACACTTTCTATCTAGTGCACAATTATGATTTTTTATTATTATTGCAAACGGTAAAATCTTGAGAATAATGGATCACACGTGTGTGTAGTTATGTACCATTAATCTATGCCAAAGTACCAAGGTCGTAAAAATACAATTTTTTGGACGGCAAGTACCTAGTTATTGTTATCAACGGAAGTCAATTGAATCGACCTTGGCAATAATGCGAAAAAGTGTAGATAAAAAAAGGGGGAGGAAAAAATTGATAGGTAATGAGTATGCTGTCGTCGCGACAAGCGAGTAACAAATCCTGTTATGTCACTTTGAAGTTTCATCCCAAGCAGCATCATCAAAACTCAACGATCGAATCACTTCCGAATAAACCCTAAATGTTGGCAGTATGTACAGGATGATCACGCGAGATGGGACGCCCCCAACTGAACGCTTCCCCTTTGGGATAATTTTCGAAATAAAAAACTAATCCTTGATCATTTTTCCTGTATTTTTCGAATATATCTATCATAATTTTCTATATCTCATAATATACGGGATGTTGAAAAAAAAAGTTAAATTTTTGCGACACCCTGTATTTACTTATTGTATCCTAGACAGTTTGCTTTGCTGATTACAAAAATGTGTGACACTGCTTGTACGACTCCATAATAATATGGCAAGTTAATTATAAATTACCATGACAACAGAGTTAATAAAATTGTTATCAGGACATACGAGTAGTAACTACCGTCTTGAAGACTAGTAGTTAGTAGTTTACAAATCGTAGTTAGTCTACTAGTAGTAACTACTAGTCTTCAAGACGGTAGTAGTATACATACATAATACCGGGTGATCATTTGAAAACTATCCACCTGCAATAACTCCCGATTCCTAGTGAATATTTTTTCGAGCAAAAACAGGTCGATTTTTATATCGGGGGGACATCTAAAACATACATTGACAAATTTCTATATTCACCCCCCTCGCCCCCATTCACCCCAACTTTTAAATTTCAAATAACACTACCTATCTTGCGATACCTCAAATTGAAGAGAAATTAATTTTCTTTCTGGAAAAAATATTTCCAAAATTTTTAACCCCACCCCCTTTTCCCTAAAAATTCTCTGACTGTCCCATTTTATATTCTGGACCCCTCATTTTTTCTCAATTTAGTTGGCGTCATCCTAGATAGCATCGAAGAAGAAAATTTTCGGTGGGAAAAGTGCTGCCCAAATTCACCCCTTTGCTCTCCCCCACCTCAACTCCCAAATTTAACAAAAGACCACCTACTTTGTGATACATCAAATTGAAGGGAATTAAATTCTCTTTCTGAAAAGAATTTTTTTGAAATTTTCTACCCCTCCCCCAATAAATTGGTCATTTGGAGTATTCTAGGGGGGAAATGGGGGCTTTAAAAATTGTGAAAAATCGTTTTCAGGAAGAGAATTCAATTTCCTTCAATTTGATGTATTACAAAGTGGGTATTGACATTTTAGATTTTTGAGGTCAGGTGGGGGGAGCGAAGGGGTGAATTTTGGTGGCACTTTTTTATAGAAAATTTTCTCTTTTGATGCTGTGCAGGATGACGTTGACTGAAGGGAAATGGAGGTCAAGAATATTAACTTGGACACTCAGAGGATTTTAGAAAGAACGGGGGGTAGGGTTGAAAAATTTCAAAATATTTTTTTTAGAAAGAGAATTTAATTTTCTTCAATTTGATGTACCGCAAGGTAGGTAATGTCATTTGAAATTTCAAAGTTGGGGTGAGTGGGGGCGAGGGGGCTCAAGATATAAATTCTCCAAAGTATGTTTTAGATGTCCCCCTTGATAAAAAAATCGACCTGTTTTTGCTCAAAGACATTTGCACTAAGAATCGGGAGATATTGCAGGTGGATAGTTTTCAAATGATCACCCGGTATAGTAGTACCTAGTAAGAGTAATATTAGATTATACATAATTATGTAGTTTAGGTAGATTTTTTGAGAAGAAAAGAAAATTGACACGATCAGTAGCGAGAACATTACCCTTCCTGCTGGCGGCCGGGAAGTTGTTTTTTTTTTTTTCATGCAACTTTCGCTGCAGTGTCAAAAATTAAAGTGCGATGCTTCTGAGCAGCATCCGCACGATCGACGGGCATATTTCTAATCGCGGTGTAAATCCCTGGATAATGTCACTGGGAGAAACCATGCCCGTTACACCTTTTCTATACAGGATGTCCCAGAATTTAGTCGAGGAACGAAGAAAAGTCAAATTTTCAACTGTCACAATATGGCAGGATCTAATAAAGGCTGGCCGGATAATACCTAACGCCAGTAATTCAGTAGTTGAGAGTCACTTTTGCGGTACTAAACTCTGTGACATCCTGTATAAAATTGATTAAATTCTTACATGAACGAAAAATTCAAGTACTTCTACTGTTTTTACATTGGCCACTTGCTATCATCAAGATTTGGTGGTAGAAAGTGCCATGAAAACTGCGCTGTTATAATAATTAATTATCAAGGTATATTCTGTAAAATGCGTGCAATATCTGAGCCTTTCATCATCAATACCTGTGCCCATGCTCTTTCCTCTTTATCAATTCCGATAAGTTGATTGTCGATAAGCTGTTGAATTCTTGAATAGTAAATTAATGGCCATACGATCCTTTTAGTACGATTTGAAATTGGCGCCGACGGACAGGGCTGCCAACACATGCTACCCTTCCCCAGAGCGCTTGTCAGTGAGTTGCGCGGTGCTCGTGTTTCGTTCGCGCTCTGTGAATTTCGGTCAGTTTGTAATAATTTAAATTATCACCGACTACATTTTATATTTATCGTTTTGTTCATTAATTACCCAGTTATCAGTTAGTGAATAGGCGTGAAAATACCGAATATGTTTCACAGGACCGGCATTTTCTAGTAGGCTGCGGCCGACGGCGGCATTGCCTAAATTCCCCCAAATTAAGTCTTCATGACTGACAGTTGACGTTTTTCTTTCAAGTATTTTGGAGCGATTTTTTGTCGCTTTCTTTCAAAATTATTCTTTTGACCGCAACAAAACACGATGTTGGATAATTTTAAAAGATTTTGGTTTTTCTATTATTACAAACCTGAGGTTCGCGCGTGTCATTAGTACCTGTTGCATGAAAATGTTGACAATAATCAATAACGCATGTGTATTTTTATTTTAAATTCCAGGTGAAGGTGGTCAAATTCAGCTACATGTGGACGATAAACAACTTTAGTTTTTGTCGAGAGGAGATGGGCGAGGTGCTGAAGTCTTCGACGTTTTCCGCTGGGGCCAACGACAAACTCAAATGGTAGGTATTCAGAAAAATAAAATGAAAATTTAATTTGCTCTCAAAGCTCTCATTTCTGAGCGTAAAGAGACAAATTTTGACTGAGCTTGGCCTAAAAATGTGCTGCATACTTTTACGCCTGAGCGCTTTAGTTTGTTGAATATCAGAAATGACACTAGTGACAGTGACAGATCATCATTCAAATCAAATGTCAAAAACTTTGAAATGTTGATTCAACGAAATGGATGGATTTTTTGTTGCCCGACAGTTACATCAGCCACATTACATTAACGTACCAAATTGATTCTTCATCTTGTCACTTTTTTACAGATATCTTATCGATTCTTCTCAAAAAAATTATCAAGTTTTCATAAAATGACAGGTATCAGGCTGAATGATGAGCCAAAAAAATGGCAGGCACCTATGATAATATCGCACGCTAGATCTAACTTCAATTTGAAATAGTTGTACAGGGTGTTCATGTTAAAATTAAACCCCCTCCCCACTAGCCGGCTTATTCCTGAACCAATTTCAAAAGTAAAAACTGATTCTTGAAGGATTCCTGCTGAATTTTTCTAATTTGCCTATGAAAATTTTCTAGATTTCTTATGTGTATACAGGGTGTCGCAAAAAATTACTTGTTTTATTACAATAACATTCATTTCAATAATGCAATGGATTTAGACTTTTGTCCTCAATACAAATATATAAAATACTCACGGGTTCATTTTCCAAAAAGAAATCATAGGTTGTTGAAAAAATCTCAAAATCAGTTTGATTGTTATTTTTCTATAATATTATTTAAAACTGTTTTGATAATATTTTGACAGTTTGTTTGTCAAATGAGCCCGTAAGTATTAGATTTCGTTGCAATCAGGATAAAAGTCTACATCGACTGCATGTTGATGAAAATATATTTTTTGCGACACCCTGTAAATTAATGGTCTAAAAATTTTTAATGTGCAAATTCAAAAAATTCTGCAAAACTCCTTCAAGAATCAGTATTTCTTTTCGAAATTGTCCCAGAGATAAGGCAGCTAGTGGGGAGGGGGTCAATCTCAACGTGAACACCCTGAACAGCTTATTTTCTCAGTAACGACGCGTAGACACTGACCTGTGTGTAGGTTGTGTATAGTTATTTTTGCATCAAGTATGCAAAAAAGAACTTCTAGCTCAAATACATATCTAAATAAATTCAAGAAAAGTTGTATTACATTTAGAGAAACAGAATTTAGACCACAAATGGAGCTCATTAAGGAGCAAAAGTTTCAGGTGAACCTCTGCTAAAATAATTCACTTTTTGGTTTTTTCTGACCAAAGAGGTGACACTTTTTTCCATTAATGCATCTTTTTTATCAAATTTCTAATTTTTGTGAATCAATTTGTTATTTTGTGTGAATTTATTCTGTAATTTTTGTGAATTTGCAGGTGTTTGCGGGTGAATCCTAAAGGCCTGGATGAGGAAAGCAAAGATTATCTGTCGCTGTACTTGCTGTTGGTGTCGTGCAACAAGAGCGAAGTCCGGGCGAAGTTCAAGTTCAGCATCCTGAACGCGAAACGAGAAGAAACCAAAGCCATGGAAAGCCAGCGGGCGTACAGGTTCGTCCAGGGTAAGGACTGGGGCTTCAAGAAGTTCATCCGGAGGGACTTCTTGCTGGACGAGGCGAACGGCTTGTTGCCGGACGACAAGCTCACGATATTCTGTGAAGTAAGTTGGAGGAACCCAAAGAAAAAACTGTTCTTTTTTTGCTTTTCATTTGTCATTCTCATTTTCTCTGGAAAACGACATCCACTACGCTTTTATAATAAAATAATGTATCTCATTGCACTGGGTCCTGGGTTGCACAAACGTTGATTAGATTGACATCTATTCTGCGGCTGTCATCTGACGTCCAATGAAGACGCTCTTACCAACGCGCTCATTTTGTAATTCGTGTCGACCTGGAAGGAACAAACCAAGTTTAAAAAAAAACGAGGAGAAATGGAAGAAAAACTTATCAATCAACGTTTGTGATACTCGGAAATTTTTCACAAAAAAAAAACAACAAAAACTAATGAAAAATTGTGCTTTGTTTCAGGTGAGTGTTGTGGCGGACAGTGTAAATATTTCCGGCCAGTCGAACACGATCCAGTTTAAAGTGCCGGAGTGTAGATTATCGGACGATTTAGGTTTACTGTTTGAGAATCAAAAGTTTAGTGATGTAACTTTGTCTGTAGCTGGTAGGGAGTTCCAAGCCCATAAGGCGATATTAGCAGGTAACTACTATTTTTTTTTATCTCTTATTATCTCATCAACTTTAGTCCTAATCACGGACTTGATCAAACTGGATCGCTGCAAATTAATTTCATCAAAATGAGGCTAAAGATTTTCTGGGAGTGATGGAATCAAGTTTTTATACTTAAACCTATCTTGTGGATCCACTGTTCGGGACACGACCGGGCATGGTGTCCAAGCTGGCTTAGCCAGAATTCCCCTGGTATGAATCCCCTGATTGAAGCTGCCGCTGGGCAATGACAGGGCAATGGTTGATGCCAGTTTGTCAGCGTTTTCATTGCCATGATCTCCGGCTATACCCTTCAACCCATTTTGTGAAATAACAGGGGTCTATCCCAGACTCGACCCCAGAGCATCCTGTATAACCTACCATATTACTACTTTGCTGTCAGTTGAAATATGCACAGTGATCCATTTTACAAAAATTAATAAAATATTCCCATGATCATGAGCAATCCAGTTTGGTAACAAGTTGGTGTCAATTATTTTCTCTATGCATAGTGCACACCTATTTTGAGAAGCAAGTTTTTAATTTTTCGTGTGTGTTTGCGTTTGATTTCAGCGAGGAGTCCTGTTTTCCAAGCCATGTTCGAACATGAAATGGAAGAGAGGAAACACAATCGAGTGGACATAACCGACGTAGACCACGAAGTATTACGCGAAATGTTGCGGTTCATTTACACGGGGAAGGCCTCGAATCTGGAGAAAATGGCGGACGACCTCCTGGCGGCCGCAGATAAGGTAACGTTTGCTCCTTTTTTTTTTGTTTGTTCTTCCAATAGTCATTTTCGATTCGACATTGGGAAATTTTGTGTGTCTTAATTTATATCACCCTTTATCGGGAGTCGGGACATTTACAAATTGGGATGTTTATTGTGATCATATTTCTTTTCAGACTATGGAATAATGTAATGCATAGAAGCTTGTGAGAAACCAATAATAATAGCTTTCATTCTTTGATAGATACCCAAGTTTTGGTCGCCAGTAAAGTGTGTTGTTTAAAAAAAAAAAACGTCGCAATGGAATGTCCTATTCTTTGTTTTTCCATTCAAAAAACCGCGCGAAGGCCCAGTTTATTTACTTGTTAATAACGAATCTTATCAGGAGCTGCAGTTGCACGTGATTTATAATTATTATTATTCCAAATCACATGCGGTTTTGATCTCCTAATGACGCCTGCACTTCTCCGCGGCACTCGAATCGCATTTTTACGCTTGACACACTCAATTTTTTATAAAAACAAACTGTCCATTTGTCGGCGAAGTTTCGCACGTCCGACTTACTTCCCCCCCGATATTTGTTGGACGTTTGCATGGCACCACCCCCCTTGGTTATTCTCGACTCCATCTTAGGTAGGTGGTAATCATTTGCCAAAAACTCGAAGTCTTTTAGATTAGGAGATGATGACGACAAACGGTCGAACATAAAGGCGCCAGTAATAGAGCAGATTTTCTAGAAAAATGGGGCCTAATAATCTCAGCAATTTCAAATTCCGGGCGGTTTTGCTCTTCTGATGACTGATGATGCCGGCACTTTCCCGCGGCACTTGAATCAGCTTTCGACGCTTGACACGCTCATTTTTTTCACAGAAAAACTGACATATTCTTGGCGAAACTTCACGCGTCTGACTTTTACTTTTTCCCCCGACATCTGTTCAACTTTTGATGTATGGGTGGCGCCATCCCTTTTCGACTCCAGTAGTGACCTCGATATCCAATACCCATGAACATATCAAGTCTTTGAGGACCATAAAAGAAAATCACTAAATAATCTATTGCAAATAAAAAATCCTAATTATATTTGCCAGTGATTTTCTAACGATTTCGCGACTACTTCTGGCTCCACTATTTTTTGACCTGTATATTAACAACCATATATCGACCAAAAAAATTCTTCTGTACACAAAACTTTTGTGTACTTATTTTTTAGTTGGATTCTTTTTTTATACCGAATGACTTTTTTTTTGTTACAGTATGCATTAGAGAGACTCAAGGTGATGTGCGAAGAAGCTCTTTGTACAAACCTCTCGATAGAAAACGCCGCCGAGATCCTGATTCTGGCCGATCTGCATAGCGCGGATCAGTTGAAAGCACAAGCAATAGATTTTATCAATACGTAAGTTAATTTCATCACTAATAACTATGAAAAAATTGTTGAATTATAAAAAATAATGCAAACCATTTTTTTCCGAAAATTCTTCATTTTATTGACGAAAAATTGCATTTTTTGTAGACATGCGACTGACGTGATGGACACTCCTGGCTGGAAGTCCATGATCCAGACGCACCCACATCTCATAGCCGAGGCCTTCCGGGCGCTGGCGACACAACAGATTCCTCCCATAGGACCGCCCCGGAAACGGGTGAAACAAAGCTGAAGCTCGTCATATTAGTGTTGTTATGAAAATGAAGAAGTGGTGCCACAACAACAACAACAACAACAAAACAACAACAACAACAGACTGTCTATAATCGATGTGTTCACAAAAAAAAAATCGTAAAATAATCTACTCCCACGCGAGAGACGCTGCTCCAGAGTGCTCCCAACAGTGTAGATTGATAGTACTTTTTTTTGCTTGTTTTTGGTTTTTGTTTTTTCGTTCAACATCAACAACATCAACAACAAAATCCTTGTAATGTAACTCTTAAGTTGAAAGTGTTCGTTTGTCGTGATTGCGGCCTGCCGTGCCCCTCGCCTGTTCTAAAAAAAGTGTCATCGGCTGTTTTTGCAATTAATTCAAAAATACCCTGTTGGTCAAGTGAAATTAGTCTCTGGCACTTTTTTCTTGGTTGGGCGAGGGGCCAGAGCCGTGTTGCGTAAACCAACAAAATTGTGATATAAAATGACCACAGCTTGTTCCTATTCGGGGGACTTCTCAAACCTCTTTTTTAATTATTTAAGTTAGCATTGTACGTTTAATGATCTCTCCGGATAAGTTAAGATATAGTAGCAGAGAGTTGTTAAAAAAAATCAGACACCATGTCACACTTTTTTCTACATTATCATTTGTTTCAAAAAGAAAAAACCTCCCTGTCGTTGTCTAACCGAGGAATCGACTCCTCTACTACATATCTTTTTGGTTTTTCAAAAAAAGAAAATGAAAAAAAATTGGGCGATACATTACAACAAAACGAGTCTTTCCTCATTTTTGTTTTGTTTTTTTGGTTAATAAATTGCGTATTTAGTGACTTTTGGAATAATGTGTACATATACAAGTAGTGTTTTGGAATGTCTAGCTAGAAGTATGTAAGAGTTGGTGAAAAACCTTTCCGTGTGATGGAGGGTCATGCTACACACACAAACCCACACAAACAAAAGAAAATGGCTTCTCAAATAATTAAGAAAAACGAAACGGACTGTACAGTATTGATTAGCTTCTGCTTCCTGTCCTTTTGCGCCACAACCCGTGAAACATTGCAACCTTTTCGGTATTAACAAAAAAAAATTGAAAAAAAAAAACGTAAAAGCTACCTACGATTGATAAACATGCCATACATGTTCTGTGATAAGCCCATGATTTCTTGCTTCATAATGAAAATGGATGATGATAATAATAATTGTTATAAATTTTGTTATTAACGAAACCGTTTTGATTAGTGAATGTTTCTGTTCGAATTAGCACTTAGCTTCCTTCCGGAACCAAATGAATAATGACGGACTCTAGATAGTTTTTGAAACCTAAGTACAAGACAAATGTTACCTCATCATTATTGTAAATCTTTTTCTTTCCGATATGGAGATCGATCGCGATCGTGTGTCCCCCAGCCCTTAGTGCCCCCCGCCCCCTCCCCCTATTACTACTACGACCTGTGTACTGATTAGTTTGTTCGTCACTGTACTTACGAATGCAGTGCATGAAGTGCTAATGAAGTGGCAGTTCACATGTGTATTTCATCAAATCGAGACAGGACTTTTTCATTGTCATTTTAAGTTTAAGTCATAGCACATATTTAATAAATCGCATTTTCATGATAAACCGCCTTTTTTTCATGTTTTTCATTTGCAGGTGGAGTTGGTGCTAGTACAATTTTACAATCTGATCTGTAACGAACCAGTTGCATTACAATACACAGGTTAATTATTACCATAATAAAAAGGGAGTCAAAATTGGGGGTATGAAAGTTACATACCTATTACCTACCCCACAGTGAAGCTAAAGTTTTTTTTCAAGTTTTGTTTTTCTCCTTATCGGCATTTCTTACGCCATAGGAGTTGGCTGCATTTCATTTGAATATCAGTACAAGCAGAAAAATTGCATTTACACAGCACAACACCCGGACCTTCTATGCCCGGAAATCGAACCCTGAAGCTCCACTTGCCGAGCGAGCATGCAGTCCCCTCGACTAGCGGGCCGTCATTACCTACCCCACAGTAAAATACGGTGTATCGTGCTTTGTACCTATTTGTTCATTGAATAATTATGTATGGGGGGGGGGGCATCTCTCATACCCCCAGCCAAAAATTGTCAATTATTTTGAAGAAAAAAAAACTGCTCTGCAGATGAAATGATGGAACCCGTGATCCCCCGTTTCAGAAAGTTAGTGCTTCTCCAGCTGAGCCACGGCGGCGGTAGGTACAGATGAGATGAACATACACTGTTAATACACCCATCAAAAGAATCTAGGGGACAAGCAAATTCAGACGATTTCTAAAATCATCAAAACTTTTGATTGCCGTCAGCAAATCCAAATCGGTTTCCAGTGTTCGATAGCCCAATCCTTCGTTTTCATGCCGTAATCACGTCGAATACGAACAATGTTTTATAAAAATTCTACAGGGTGATCAATGTAACAGTGTAAAATTGCCGACTAGCGGGCCGTCATTACCTACACCACAGTAAAATACGGTGTATCGTGCTTTGTATTTATTTGTTCATTGAATTAATATGTATGGGGGGGGGGGCATATCTCATAGTCATACCTCCAGCCAAAATTGTCAATCATTTTGAGAAAAAAAATTGGCTCTGCAGATGAAATGATGGAATCCGTGATCCCCCGTTTCAGAAAGTTAGTGTTTCTCCAGTGCTTACTGAGCCACGGCGGCGGTATAGGTACAGATGAGATGAACATACACTGTTATAGTTAAGACAAGTGAAATATTCGCATGGAAAAGACTCTGAAAAATGGGCGCTCACACCGGGATTCTAAAGGGACGGTGACTGTGTCATATACGCCAGCATCAACCGCACTTTTGACAGTAACGGTACTCACCACACACCATCTACGTTTTATTTTCTAGCATTTTTGGTACGGACGACTGTTCTTTTTCCGATAGATTAAAAGTTATTAATTTTTTCTGGACGAACTATTTTTTTTGATTCGGCGATCACTGCCCACTTAAAGCCCTTCTGTTGCTTGTTGTTGATTCAAGTAAAGCATGTCGTTCACCGTATTGGCCGATAGTATCCGTTTTGAAACGCCAATCCACTGAATAATTACTACGTTTCCATGGAGAATTGAAATCGATTTGAAAACGGTATCGGGATTGAAAACTGCATGTAAACACTTGCAGAACTGTATCCAAATCGATTTGAGTTTCAAGGTCGATTCGGCAAATTCTGGGATCGTATCGGGATCGGATCGAAATTACTCATGGAAACCCAATCGGATTGGATCGAAACATAAACAAACAGAAACTGACACATAGCAATGAATAAAACCGCTGTTTTGGTCGCATCGAGGGTCGCATTCATACTTGCACCTGTTGTCTGCACTTCTGCCTTCTGCACACTTGCAGTTTGCAGAGTATTTGCACTTTCTTTGATACGTTAGGTTGGGATAGTTTTAGGTTAGGGTTAGACTCACATGACAGATATGTAAACAGAATTCAAATCGATTTGAATACCGAGTTCGAACCACTCATGTGAACACTTCCGTATTCAATCCCGATACCGTTTTCAAATCGATTTCAATTCTCCATGGAAACGTAGTAAATGTCGTTACCTGTTGAACTTCCGAACAATGCATGCTTTTTCCCTTACGACGATTTTTTCAATATCGGGTGGACACAATTCCCACTCAGCATAGCATGTCATGTTTCATAAATGAGATGATCTCAATAGTGTCACAAAATAACATCACAATGAACGTTACTTCCACATCTATGAGATGTTCATCCGCGATGTTATACAATGTAATGTCTGAGAGATGTTTGGAAATGAACTTGAATTGAACATCACACATGAGACATCTACCGGACGTAACATTGTTACTTCTTTCAACTGATCGAAGTGTAACATCTCACTGACGTCAATGGGACGTAGTCACTGAGAGATTTTTTAAATTTCGCGGGCTGTCATCGTTAAGCTTCGTGTGTCGGAAAATAGGTATTTAATAATTAGTTTTGCCCCCTATTCCATGCTCTGATTCCATGTGTGTGATGCCAGAACAGCTTTTATGTCTTCATGTTTAGTTTGAGGCCTTGCGGCCCCCCTTATGTGTTCATGTGTCGTTTGGAACCTATTTTGGGTCTTCTTGTGCTTGTGGCTTTCGGAACTAGTGTGTCCCGTTTGTGTCTCCTTGTGTTCTTCGAAAGCCTACTGGGCCTTCTTGCATTTTGTCGTGGATTTCGCACCTCTGGTGATAACCCTTGTGTCTGCTCTTGTGTTATTCGGAACCCCAAAATGGGCTCCTTTTGTCTTATTGTGCTTTCGAATTCTTTGATGACTCCCGTTCATGCCTTATTGTAACGTCCGGGGCTCCAACGGAGCCCCTTGTGTCTTGCTGTAACGTTTCGAGTCCCAGCGAGGCTCTTTGGGTTCGGTGTATCCTAATGAAATATCCCGAGAAATATCCCTGAACATCAAGCGCGCTGTTTGAATATATTGTATTAAACAAGTTGGTAGCTTAGACGAATCGGCAGCAGTGTCTCTATCCATCACCTGTGGGGATCCAGGTTCGAATCCTGCGGAGGACGCCATAGAAGGAAGGACTTTTCTTAGGGAAAAAACGTGCTGTATAGATTGTAAAAATTAGTAGAAATAGGTGCGGAACCTCCTATGACATAAAAATATGTTGAAAGGTGGTGAAAAATTATTTTTTATTCAAAAATACACATCCAAAATGCGACGTTATATGTACGTCAAAAAGTGATATCTACGAGAGGTGGAATAGCGATGTAGATAGAATGTCACATTTGGACATCTTTGAGATATCTCATTCATGTTCTGATTACCCGGACATAAGAGGTAACAGAGATGTCCACTTAACATCGCATAGACTTTTTTGTTAACCCTGCTGAAAATGCCCGCATTGAACCGAAAAAAAATAATGAAAACGGTCGAAGAAGGTTTTCAACTTCGGGATGAATGTGGTTAGTGAAACAAATTTATTGAACGGATCCAATAAGGAGTTTCATCAAGCAGGTCGAATACGGGGAACAAAGAAAAATACGGAACAGGTTCAAAAAGGAATTTTGGGAACGTTTATGAAGCAGGGCGAATGCGGGGAACAAAGGCAAATACGAAACAGGTTCAAAAAGGAATTTGGGAATGTTTATGAAGCAGGGCGAATGCGGGGAACAAAGGGAAATACGAAACAGGTTCAAAAAGGGTTTTGGGAATGTTCGTGAAGCAGGATGAATGCGAACTAAAAAGGGAATAATGAAACAGGTTCAAAAAGCGTTTTGGGAATATTTATGAAGCAGGTCAAATGCGGGAAAAAAAGGGAAATACGAAACAGGTTCGAAAAGGGCTTTTGGATTGTTTATGAAGCAGACTGGAATGGTATCTGGAAAAAAAAATGTCCCCGAAAAAAAATCTGGTTCAACCTCGTCAAATCCCATTTTTTTTATGAAGATCTGTTCAGATTAATTTGAATGAGGGGACGCGACGTTATTTCTAAGAACATTTTCCAGGAACGCTCTTAGGGACGTTTAATTGATGTCAAACAGGTAGAATTTTGTACACATACCTTTTAAATTCAAGGACACATCGTGGAATTTTGGTTAGGTATAGGTACCTACCGAATATTTAGCAAAAATATCCACAAAAATTATTTTTTGCACTGTCTATACAAAAAGCGTCATTTTACTCCCTCAAATGCAGGAGTAATGTTTGATGGGACAACAATTAAGCTGCAGATATACAAGACACAGTTATTTATTATAATAATAATAATACACCATAATACTGTAGTGTGAAAAACTGGGAACTTTAATGGCGTTTCCTTACTTCTTATCGTTTTAATTTTTGACTTTAATAATTAATTATGAGTTTATCAGCTTTTTTCTTTGGTCTCGCTCGTCTTGGGTCGAAGGATTTTTTCTAGATCCATCCTGTGATCCAGCAATTCTAAAAAAAAATACATATGTATAGTTATAGGATAGGTACAGTACGGTTACGATTGCATAAATGGAAACACTTGACATCACTTGTCATCTTTATTTTCCATATTTTGACCGACTGAAGTAATCTCCTCATGGGAACTTGGCTAGCCACAGAAGAGAACGTTTATTTTGTGCTGTCGTAAAAATTGGATAGAAAAATCAAATAATACCAGCTCAAATTGAAAAAGAAAAACAGTGTCACTGTCAAAGTGTTTCCATTTATGCGATCGCAACTATACTTAGGCAGTCTAAACAGCCTATAGAACTATGAATCTAATATGAACAATATTCACAGTATAATAATTATTGAGTATAGAGGCACATGATTTTATTGCTTAAGAATAAGTTGGTGTCAAGAGAAGGTACCTCAAAAGAGACAGGGTTATTCATATCAAAGGACCACTCAAAATATCTCCCTCAAATTTTTGATTTTAAAAAAACTCAAGTAACTACTCCCATTTTCAGAGAACATGAACGCTTCTAATGATACAAAACGTTTTTTTATTTCAAAATTGTATGGGGGGAGTATAAAAATCGTTGTTTTTTGTGCAATCCCTATATATTTTGTTTATGAGACCTGGTGGAAAATTTTTGGTAGAGATTGAAGATGTATAAATATTCCTAATAATTATGGTTGTAGGTTTCTAGGGTCTGCAGAAAAAAGTGAAATTTTTGAGTTCAAAAAAAGTTCTGTATCGGAAGAAGCGTTGATTATTTCTGAAAACTGAAGTACCTACTTGAATTTTTTTTTCAAGTCAAAAAATAAGGGAGAAATTTTGAGAGGCCATTTGATATGAATGATCCTGTACCTAATAATCAGCATCAAAATGCTCAGCTTTGCCCTAATTTAATCGACTTCATATAACTTAAGGACTAATTTGTTTTCTAAATTGAATCTTCACACCCATCATTATTTTTTTCAACGTTATAATAATAATTATTATTAATTACCATGAACCACTGACTGTTTCCGGGATCACTGCCTCCGTCCTCATGATCGAGGTTTGGTACGTTTTTGGATGTAGGTAGGTAACTACCACCAACATCAGCAGTCTCCATGTCGGCTGCCTCCTCAGGTTGACCCATGGTTGTGTCCACCAATGTCCAGCTTGCAACTTGCAACCTTAGTGCCAAGTTTCACGTCCAGCTGATCGGTTGGTGGTTTTTCCAAAACTGTTAAGACCTCCACATCGGGTTCCGTCTTTTTTTTCTCCTCGTTTTTCTCCAATATTAACTTAGACGTTATCTCAAGGTTCGATGGTTAGCGGTTCTTTCGACTTCGCCCGGGGTAACTTCCATCTCGATCTCGTCGATGCTTTTATAAATGGCATAAGGTCCCTGTGGAAGAATTAGATTTAGGTTCTTTAATTCATGAAAGAACGCACTTCCACCACAATAGGTGATAAATACTTAGATGCTTTCTTAATTCAAGCCAAATAATACATAGTTACACTACCACTACAATCATATTACATTATTATCTACAACGAGCGTGAAATAATGCCAAAGAACCGAAACCTTCCTGAAACCTTTGTAGATGAAATATTATATGATGTAATCCCAATGAACATTTCGGGTCACCTAAAGGGATGTTGGTTTTATAAAAGATATATTAGGGTTTTCTGAACAACTTGTTGTTATATTAAGAGTTTCAAGAACCCTGAAGTGTTATATACCTTACAGTTTTTTAAAATGGTGACATAAACGTATCTGTTACCATGTTCATGATCACTTCAAGTTTAATTCCTAATAGGTTTATAAAAGTTGATATATAGTTGTCTGCATTTACCACCTTATGTAACTGAGGGTAATCTGGTTTTATAGCGGTGTAACAACACACAACTATAAATCTTCCCAGAATTACTGTAACCTCAATAAAACAACTCTCATAAATGGTATATAAGTAACCAATTTGAAATCTTCCTAGTGACAAAAGTAAAGGATAAGTGCCGACTAATACTGTTAGAAAACCAGAAGTACCTATAACTTCAATTACAAAACACTGAGTTTTACAGTGGGGTCTTTCTATAATATGTCGAATGATATGTGGTCGTTTGAAGTCAAAACAAAATGGATGACAGATCGGGAGAGATTAAGAAAGTGAATTCGCGAATAAAAAATAATTGGAAGAAAGTGAAAGAAGGGGTTCGTTTCATTGTAGAGCGAAACAAAACCTGAATCTCATTCTTACGAGAACATCTCACAATCAACATCTCACAAGTACAATTTTGAACGACATTGCCAGAATTTTCACAAAATTTTGCGTCGCACAGGAAATAATGCAGTTGGCGCGGGAGAAACCCAGTTGCTACTGCAGGTTTCATAAAGAGATCAGTTATTACCATTACGACTAGATGTCACCATTATATAACCTTCGGGTATATCACGGTCATTTGTACTTCTGCTATAAAACTTAAAGGCATCAAACTGTTACTATTACGATAATATGCTACCACTTATAATCTTCGGGTATATTGCGGTAATTTGTACTTCTCCTATATAACCTGAAGGCATATACTGGTGTCAATGCTTCCTTGAATGTTTGTTATGGGTATAATAGGTCTAAAATTTGCGATACATGTGATATAATTGTTATTTAAGAGTGATAGCTGACGACTTGTAATTTCGGCCATATTTGTTTGTTCAAATAATGGAGCTTGTTTGGAACATTTCGTAAAAATGCATATTTTGATTGAAGAAATCATAGAAAATTCATTTATTCTTGGAAAGAGGTCTGAATATCGAATGTCATTCAAGGAAAACAAAAAAAAAACAAATTTTTCAATGATAATTTTTACTATTTTCTATGAAAAAGTATCAAAACCTAATTATATTTGGAGCGCGTGATTTTTATCGAGGTAGGTCAGAAAATTACTCGATATATTGTACTTCCCAGGTGTTATTCGCGAGTCTACTGGCAAGAAATTGGTCATTACCATCATAATAGTAGATGAAAAGATTTGTAATAATCAGGATTCATGACTTGTCTTAGCAAAAATCTTATGCCGGATTGAAAGGAAGACAACATTATGAATAAATATTGCGAGCAAGAGAGAGGCATAGTTTTTTTTGTGAAGTAGCTCAGTCACGTAGTTATATAAACATGATAACAACTTCTATAAACTAAGTTTATAATCACTACTAGTAAGTGATAATAACTATATCATCACCTATAGTGATCACAAATAACTTGTGCAGAGTTATATAAGAGGTTTTATAAGAGGTTTGTAAGATACGCTGATTACAATAATATAACCATGACTATAAAACTAACGGGTACTTCTGATACGTGACGGTAACCTTTATAGGGTTCTCCACTTTGGATATATAGATGGTTTGTAAAAGTTATGTAGGAGTAACGAACGCAAACTAATATAACCTATAGTTTCATAAACTAGTGAAGAAAATGTAATGATCACCTTAATATAACCAAAAATGTTCATTGGGATGTTAAAAGGTCTTATTTAGTTTGCGAGGTCACTCTCGTTTCGTCCTGCTCACAAAATAATTTCTGTCAATTTCAACACATGCATCATAAATAGGTAGGTAGCTATATCCTTTATATTTTTCTAGTCATCGATATTTCTATGTTGCAAATATGCTCGTACTCAGGGGCTGTTTAGTAGGTAACCATCCAACAAGAGGTCTTGAGGAGGATTAAATATTATCATAACAGAAGAAAACAGATTTCACGAGATTTTTCAAAGCAAGTTTTCTAAAGTTTGGGGTCTCGTACAAAATTAATAAACCTAGTTATGATATTATGATATGAATTAAAATAGCACGAAGTCAGTAGGTACATGTTAAAAACTTGTAACAAAAATAGAGATACCTATCTATTGAGAAGGTTCTTAACAAAATATACTTGTACATATTAGAGAGCTTATACCGGCTGATTCGAGGGCTGATTCATGATTTATTATAGTTGTGCATTGTTAGGATGGCCTTCTGCTGAAAACGCGCATCTGATGGGTTGCCCTTTAGGTATATGCCATATGCCATGTGTAGCAGGTTCTTTATATTTTCCAGATGTGGACTCTGTGGAGGCAATAATGGTCTAAACTTGTGAAATGCACCGATATATCGCTCGACCTTCCACGGGTTGTTTATAGGAATCCCTAATAATTCTTTTTGGCTTTTATTTTAATCGCATTGACTCTTATTGTTTTCTATTTTATAAACCGTGGGGCCGGGCGTGCGTTTTGGAGGGAATAAGTACCTAATTCGGCATTGAAAAAGTTAGGTGTTTATATTCATAAGTAGGCACTTACTACCTAAGTAAATATATATAAGTAGGTATAACTGTAAATTGACACTCAATTTAAAATTGGGAATAATCATATGGGTCCTAAAACAACTTCAAACTGCATGAGAGCAATGATTAGTTCATTTTCGAGAAGAGCAGTGTATAGGTGTTTATCAAATTCTATTGTTCTTCTTGCCATAACTTAGTCCAAGAAGTATCATGGATATTCAAAAATCACATAAATGAACTCGAACGGTGAGAGAAATTTAGCGTAGGTAGGCGCCCTCAAAAATTTCGAATTATTTTTCCAAAAATCACCATTCTATACCTAATCATAAAAAGCCCCACCTTCCCCGATTCTACCTATCGAGCAGAAGATACCCGGTATTATAGCTGTATACCTACCTATACTTACAACAGTTTATTTATTGTGAGAGTGTTTTAGACAGCGAGACAGCGTATCATCCACCCAACAATGTTTGAACGCGATTCTGTAAAAAAATAGATTCTATAACGCTTATTCTTTTATGTAAAAAATCCTGTCGGCCATTGGCTGTTTTCTAGGCAATAACAGAGTAACAGAGCGTTTATGGATTGTTATTTTTTAGAGAATCGAGAATCGCACCAGGAATTGTTATTACTTAGATATATTATTGTGATATAATAGTAAATAATAGTACATACCTCCCATCTGTGAGAAGATCAGAAAAATGGAAAAAAAACACTGGAATCACTGTAAAGATCGCTGTGGAATCACAATTGTTATTACACTCGCGTCGCAAAGAAATCATGCACATGCAGGGACTAGAATAAGTCAGCAACGAATGATCTATCATCTATTCTGAACCCATAGACTCTAAACTAAACCATTTGTTATACGCTTGTGTCCGGTGATGGGAACTGATCCACCAACTATAGCTTTTACCACTTTGCCGGTGAGCTTTTACGTGGGCTTTTACCTTTTACCCATCAATACGCATCAATACCTACTTGGTTTCATGATGGTCATCGATCGGCCAGGCCAACAATAACTAATAAACCTAACCAAATTCTGTACTTTTTGAGCCCTGAGTTAGGTACCTACCTATTTAAATTATTATTTAGTATGTATTATAAATCAGTTTTTGATGGATTGAACCGTACAATAACCATGTCGTATAACCATGCGTACAACATACAATACATATAATACAGGTAGATAGAAAATTGAAAAATTACGGAACATTTTTCAATTAACATTGCAAAGGTTCGCAAACGTATAATAACGGAGATACAGGCCTTCAAAGTTGTAAATTGAAATATCGTTTTTTTTTCATAACTTTTGAACCCTTCAACTTATTTTGCTCAAAATCAAACCAAAGTTTACTGAAATAGGTATCTATCGAACAATGATAACGCATTTTATCAAACATTTTCAGGAGCAAACATAATAGGGGGTACCTTCCCCTTTTTCCCCCTATTTTTTCTCCCCTGATTATTTTTGAGGATCGTTTCAATTGTTTGATTCTCCGTTCAATTTAGAGGAGAAAGTTACTCGTGCAAAACTTTGATTCGAGGCTTCGTTTATGAGGTAACTATTTGGGTTTGAAATTTCGGAAAAAATCTCAAAATCTCCATGCACTTTCAAGAGCCCAGTTTTTTTTCGTGAAAACTTCTCGTTTTCAGAAAAAATGCTTATGTATCAACTTGAAACACCTAGAAAACCTATTTGAATTGAGGAATCATGAGTTTTCTTGGATTTTAATTTTTTGGCCTTTGGAAGCGGTGTTCTCGAGATGTTTTCCGGAGTTTCAAACACAATAAAAAAACTCAAAAACGAAGCCTCTAATCAAAATCTTCTGGAGTAACTTTCTTCTTCAAATTGAACGTGAAATCCAAAAATTGAAACGATTCCAAAAAATAATTAGAGGAGTAAAAAATAGGGGGAAAAAGGGGAGAGAACCCCCTATTATCTTTGCCCCTAGAAATTTTTCTATGTAATGCTATACCATTGTTCAATAGAGACCAATTTCAGTAAACTTTGTTCTGAATTTGAACAAAATTGATTCCTGTTCCAGAGCAGTGCTTTTCAAACCGCATTGAAGGTGATTGAAAAATGTCGAATATCTTTCTGATTGACCCGTGCCACAAGCTATTCTTATTCATCCTGTTGGAATATGGTGCTCTTTTACCCGATTCAATATCGTGCTTTTCAAACCGTATTGGGGGTGATTAAAAAATGTGAAGAATCTGCCTGATTGACTCGTGCCACGATCTATCCTTATTCATCCTTATTGAAATATGGTGATTTTTTGCCCGATTCAATATTATGCTCTCAAACCGCATTGAGTGTGTTTGAAAAATGCCGGGAATCTGCCTGATTGACCCGTGCCACCAGTGATCCTCATTCATTCTTATTCAGCATTGTAACCACAAATGAAGGTTTCAATCAGGTCAATTGTAGCCTTATTGAACCTCATTCGATCCGAGCTGACGGGAATGAGGTTGAATGCGGGTCGAATAAGGAAATCACGAAGATTTTCAGCAGGGAACATCGCAGTTGTGACTTGAACATCTAAGTGATGTCACAGAGATGTTTTCTTGCTGAGTGGGTTTCAACATTTCGCAGTAAACATTCCACGCAATAGCTGCCATTCTTTGATTGGGAACCACGAACATGGTACGGGTGCGTGAAAGTTATTTATAAGTGAGATTATAAGCTACTGCAGTTTGTGGGAGATATGCATTTTCATATTCCTCGCATAGCTTCAATGTTGCAGTGTTACTTTTTATTGCGGTTTCTAATAAGAACAGATAGTCGCTTTGGTAGGAAAAGCTCTGTGTCTTTGTCAGGTTCGTAAGTGGAAACCTCCCATTCGCCCCATAAGCTGTGTACCTACCTACATGGACCTCGTCAGGTCCCTAGTTGTTTTTTTTTATGAATCCCAAAAACCTCTCATTCGCCCGAAAAGCTGTGTACATGGACCTCGTCAGGTCCTTTGCTTTTTTTTATGAACCCAAACACCTACACTGTTCACCCGAAGAGCTGTTTACGTTTTATTTTGTGTCGCATGTTTCCTGCCCCTTTTCCCCCTTCCTCCAGTAGCTCCCTTCCGCCTTGGACGGTTTATTACTACATATTACTATCATTTGCCGTTTTCTCCGTTTTTCTGTTTCCTTAATATTTCTTTCTCTTTTCATTTGCCCTTTCTCATTTATGGACTTTTACCGCTTCACCGTAGTTTTAGAGCAAATAATTTTTTGCCAATCAGCTTTTCAGGAGTTTCCAGGATAACAACAAAACAATAATGATATCTATTGTATGCGTGTGCATGTGTCTTATATAATTAAACTTTCTGTATAGTAATGTACCAAAAATCAAAATGAATGACTGCTGCGAAGTAATAAATCCATTTTCTGAGCGAGGCTTCCTATTAAACACACCTCAAGGTGAGGAGATGGACTGGTTTGATTAGTTATATCTTTGGAACGAGCTAATGATGGATTCGACTGAAATTTTATGGGTTCTATTCCTTCTACAGAGTGGTCCAGGTTATAGTAGCAATAATTCACCAATCGATTGTCCATCGAAAACTAGGTCGACATGCATAATTTATTTTTTTCCAAAACGCTTCATAAGAGAGGTACAGCCCTTCAAAGTTCAGTTTTGAAAATCTTATTTTTGCAATAACTCTCAGTTCATCAAAGCGGTTTTGACCAAATTTGGTACAAATACTTATAAAATAGATACTCATCACTTGATGTAGATAACTTTTGTCAAAATTGTCCAGTGGCTTAGGAACGGGCGGATTATTCAACTTCTCCCACCCCACTTTCTACGCAACTGGATATTTTTGGAAAATTATTTTTTTTTAATTCTTTGTTCAATTCAGAAAAAAGTTACTCACGTAAAATTTTGTTTAGAGGCTTCATTCCTGAGATATTTGGGTTTGAAACTTTGGAAAACGCTTCGAAATCGCGACTTTCAAAGGCCTAAAAATTAAAATCCAAGAAAACTCATGATTTCTCAACTGGAATAAGTTTTCTAGGTCGTTTAAGTTGATTTGCTGCCATTTTTTTTGCTAAGAAACAAGGCGTTTTAAGAGAAAAACAATTTGGGCTTTGGAAAGTGACGATTTCGAGATGTTTTCCAAAGTTTAAAACCCAAATATCTCGAAAATCAAGCCTCTAATCAAAATTTCACAAGAGCAACTTTTTTCTAAATTAAACAATAGAATTTCGAAAAAAATATAATTTTTCAAAAATATTCAGTGACATATACAGAATAGGATGCGAGAAGGAAAACAACTCATCCTCCGTGTCTACGCCACTGAACAATCTTGACAAAAGTTATCTACGTCAAGTAATAGGTATTAATTTCATAAGTATTTCTACCAAATTTGGTCAACATCGCTTTGATGACTTGAAAGTTATTGCAAAAAGATGATTTTAAAAACTGAACTTTGAAGAGCTGTATCTCTGTTAGGAAGCGTTTTAGAAAAAAATTAAATTATGCATGTCGACCTGGTTTTCGATGGACCATCGAATGGTGAATTATTGCTACTATAACCTGCTGGACCACCTGTATACGGGGTATTTCCAAAATGGTGATACAAACTTCTAGGGAAGATTCCCCATCAAAAATGGACCATGAAAAAATATACCTTTTTTGTCCTAAAATGCTCCGTTGAAAAGTTACAGGGTGTTCAAGTTGACTTTTTGAAACTGATTTTTTGACATTAGTTTTGAACCGTTTCACCGATTTTGTTCAAATTTTCAACAAAGTTAGCTGAAATAAGTCTCTATCGAATAATAGTAACATGTTGAGAAAAAAAGTTCAGGGGCTGTCCACAATTTGCGTTAATTAAGGTTTTTTCGAAATGTACTAAATTAAATAAAACGCAAATAACTCCTATGGCGTTGAAAAGGCCGATAAGGAGGAAAACAAACTTGAAAAAAAAAGTTCAGGGGTGTAGATGATGAAGGGTGTCTTCATTTTTACCCCATTTTTTACATCCCTAGCTATTTTTCCAAATTGTTCTAATTTTCAGATTCTACGTTCAATTTAGAGAAAAAAGTTACTCTTGCAAAATTTTGATTAGAGGCTTCATTTTCGAGATATCTGGATTTGAAACTTTGGAAAACATCTCGAAATTGCCACTTTCAAAGGCCTAAAAATTAGAACCCAAAAAAACTCACGATTTCTCAGCAGAAATAGGCTCTCTAGAATTTCTAAGTTGATGAACCACTATTTTTTCTGAGAAACGAGAAGTTTTCAGGGAAAAAAAATTGGGCTCATTGAAAGTGGCGATTTCGAGATGTTTTCCAAAGTTTCAAACCCAAATATCTCGAAAATGAAGCCTCTAATCAAAATTTTGCAGGAGTAACTTTTTTATAAATAGGACGTAGAACTCAAAAATTAGTACAATTTGTGAAAATAGCTAGGGGGGTAAAAAATAGGGGGGGAAATATGACAACACCCTCCATTATCTACGCCCCTGATTTTTTTTCTAAACACGTTGCTATTATTCGATAGAGGCCTATTTAGGTTGACTTTGTTCTAAATTTGAACAAAATCAGTTGAACAGTTCAAAGTTATGTCAAAAAATCGATTTTGAAGATTCAACTTGAACACCCCTGTAACTTTTCAACGGAGCATTTTAGGACATCAAAGTTATATTTTTTCCTGGTCCATTTTTGATGGGGAATCACCCTGTGTATACGGATAGATTATCAAACACATCGCTTTATCGAGCAACTTGGAATTTCCTGGGCCGGCCTTCACTTTCACCTAAAATTGAGGTGAAGTCGAGGGACGGAAAAGAAGTTTTTGAACATTTTACCGAAATTTTCCATTACTACGAAGAAAACGAGAATTTTTTTGCATTTTGTTCGGAGTATAAACGGCTGAAATTGAAGGTATCATAATTAGGGTTACCATCTTCAAACCACACGAAAAGAGTACAGTGTGAGCGAAGCGAGCAAAATAGCGCCGCAGACGAAAATTTTTCGGGAAAAGGGGCGTGATCAGTTAGTTTTGAATACGATGAAGACTTGAGGCGGATTCCCACTTGAAGATATTCGCAAAAAAATTCAGTGACACTCGTCAAATTCGAATTTTTGAAGGATTTACTGACTCTTCAAATTTGACAATTGATAATCAAAATCTTGCGATATTTCCATATGAGAATCCACCGTTTCGCATGTATTGCATATTGTATAATAGTAATGCATGATGTCGTCCCAATGTAGAACACAACGGAAAAGTGAAATATAAACAAAAATATAGTTGATAGAAATTCGAAAATTCCTCATATTCTTGGATTTTGGCCGCATGCGTGATTGCGTGCGAACGTGACAATAGGTACAGGGAGCTTTGGTTAGTGGTTACATTACTGACAGTATTGACACAGATATCAATATCACCAATATCGCACTGCACAGTAGTCACAGTCACAGCACTGGACTGAGATTATTGGCCCAAGAATATACCTAATTTGTGGGGTCATTGATTATTTAATATTGTATGGTCTATATAGCAATAGAAGAAAAAATGGGAAAAATTCGTCCGGATAAACTAAAAAGAGTACATTTGGCTTCAAAATGGGAAAAGTGAGAGTACGCTACTCTTTTACCTCAAAAAGAGTATACCTGTACTCTTCAAAGAGTACGGTTGGTAACCCTAATCATAATAGATCATACCGTCGTCATACTTATGTACATACTAAACCCGGTGTCATGTCGTTCAAATTATTCAATTACAGTGGAGTGGGGGCTGTATCGCCGTCGCCGGCGACAAACGAAGTTCTGTAAAGCCACCATTACAGTGTGCGTGGCTCTTTCAACATATATGTCCCTTTCATGTCACTCTTCCCCTACTTGTCCGCCCGCCTTCTGAAATGCAGCACTTATTCATTGGCGGATAACGGATACCGCGTCACACTATACATTGTTATTATTGTAGTTGATTATCGTTATTTTGTCAAGATTTTTCTTGGTTCGGGTCTCAAGTCAAGGCCATGAGTTACCCAATGGAGCTGAAGTTTTTCGCAAAATAATCCTTTCGTCTAGGACTAGACGCTGTGAATAAGGACAGACGGACAGACCGACAGACAGAGAAACTCACTGGCTTCTCATAACAACGCCTTCACATTTGCCCTCTTTCTTTAAATATAAAGAACTACACTGCAAAGAATGGCTTGCATCTGGGTAAAAACAAAACTGTTTACTGATGATGATAATTATAACAAAACAACAAAAATATTGAACTTCATAAATTCAAATTCTGCGCTATTTCTTGACGACTACACCATTATCAGGTGCACCAACATTATCAGAAAACCCCTAATTCGAACCAAATAAAAATACAAAACCAAGAAATCCAAATCAAAATCTGCATTTCTTCTACGTAACAATTATGGTAACAATCACATCCATGACGAATCAAACTTTTTTATGTGCTTAATTTGTTCCAAAGATGGTTTTTTCAACCGTAAATGAACGGACCAGTATCGTATTACACAGTTGGTATCCGTAGCTGTCATTTTTGTGTCACCGTTAAATGTCGTGTAAACGTCACTTCTTAAGTTTAAAATGTGATAAACAGCACCGTATAAACAAAATCGACCACGCGTAAACAATGATAATAATTTTCCATTGTCTGTACACGATATTTGACAAATTGTGGCGGACCTTGAGCGGCGGAACTGAAAAACCGACCCTGTGGTATGACGTTTACCAGCATTCGCAGACGAGATTCCACCCCCTGGCCATCAAGGACTTGGAAGGCAACATCACGTTCGACCCCCTGCTCTCGCTGCAGCGCTACGACCGCGTGTCCGACATTCTCAGACATGAAGCGGCTCAGGTTCCCATCAAGAAGCTGGTCGAGTTCGGCTGCGCCTCCTTCAGCCTGTTCAAGTTCATCAAGAACGTGCCCGGAATCGAAGACATGGTGTTCGTCGACATCGACAGGGAAGTGGTGAAGGAGCACCTGTTCAAGGTCGAGCCGATGCTCTACGATTACGTTCAGAAAAGAGACGCCCGGTTGAGTCTGAGCATTTTCAAAGGAAGCGTCTCGGAGCCGGATCCTTGCCTGGCCGGGACCGATGCTGTTGTAGCTGTTGAATTGTAATTCTGCCCTTATCTCTATGTTGTAATTGGTTTTAAAACTCGCAATTTGTAGGATAGAACATTTATACCCGGATACACTAGAAGCTGTGCCGTACAATATATTTGGATACATTAAGCCAAGCGTAGTGATCATAACCACACCAAACTCAGACTTTAATGTTCTATTTTTGGATATCGGAAGCGGAAAGAGAAAGTTCCGAAATACAGATCACAAGTTCGAGTGGACAAGGATAGAGTTCCAGTCTTGGTATATCAATGCAAAATTTCAATTTCAGTTTGCTGATGTAACGTTTTGCAGGGCATGCAACGTGTCTACCCGCTTCCCAAAGTATAAAGTGTACTTTGACGGTGTAGGCGAAGCACCTGCGGGCCACGAAGCTCTCGGCTGTTGCTCTCAAGCGGCAATCTTCATCCGAGACGACGCCATCTGTGATACATTTGTACAGTGCAAGTGCACCTTCAAACACTGTGACACTGAAAAAGACAAGTTGCTGTGCTCCTGCGTGTGTGAGGACTGCTCCCCGGCACATTCCTTCGGCGTGTGCACTTTGAACAGCTGTTCCGTGCCATCTCCGAACGGTCACAATTTTTACGAATTAGTGACCAACATCGAGTATCCCCACGAAATCGACACCAGAAGTGAAGAGCAAAAGACGCTGGACGAAATCAAATACAGAATATCCAGTTACGGGTTCATGTACAATCCCTTCTTCAACTCGGATAAGAACAGGACGGAAATTCCTCTTGAAGTGCTGGCGGTCAGGAAAAATGGTGCACCGCCTTTGCCTGTTTCGGAAGTCAGGTAAAACCAAAACTGATTCGGTAACGAACCGAGGTGACTGTGTCATATACACCAGCTCCAATCGCACTTTTTACAGTAACGATACTCTCCACACACCATCTGCACTTCATTTTCTAACATTGTTGATATTGACGAATGTTTCATTTCTGATGGAATTATAGCTATTTATTTAATTGCGATGAACAACTTTTCAACACGTCAATAACCGAGTCAATAACTTGATGGTCGCTATGCTGCGCTGGCTGTTGGGTTTATTCTGTACAACTTTGCTTTACTTCGGCTCTCAAATATCACTTTGATGCGCTCATTGTCATTGTTCATTCTCAAAACTCGATGGCGTTCACTATCACAGTTTTAACTTAACATTGTGCAGCCTCCCTAGGTTTTATTATGAGCCTAAAAAGCCCAAATTCGCCCGAGAAGCTGTGTACAGGGACCTCGTCAGGTTCCTAGCTGTTTTTTATGAACCCAAAAAGCTGTGTACATGGATCTCGTCAGATTACTAGTTGTTTCTTTTTATGAGCCCAAAAAGCTTAATTCACCCGAGAAGCTGTATGCATGACCTCGTCAGGTTTCTAGTTGTTTTTTTAAAGTGAACCCGAAAATCTCTAATTCGCCCAAAAAGCTCTATTTCACCCGAAAGGTTGTGTATGTGTATGGACCTCGTCAGATTTCTAGTTTTTTTTATGAGCTCGAAAAGCTCTAATTCGCCCAAATAACTCTAATTCGCCCGAAAAACTGTGTACATGGACCTTGTTAGATTCCTAGTTGCTTTTTTATGTATGAGCCCTATTAGCTCTAATTCGCCCAAATAGCTCTAATTCGCCCAAATAGCTCTAATTCGCCCAAATAGCTCTAACTCGCCCGAAAAACTGTGTACATGGACCTCGTCAAACTCCTAGTTCTTTTTTTATGAACCTGAAAAGCTCTAATTTGCCCGAAAAGCTGTGTACATGAACCTCGTCGGGTTCCTAGGTGTTTTTTTATGAACCCGAAAAGCTCTAATTTGCCCGAAAAGCTGTGTACATGAACCTCGTCAGGTTCCTAGGTGTTTTTTTATGAACCCAAAAAGCTGCTAATTACCCAAAATGCTGTGCACAGGTGTTCACGTTAAAATTGACCTCCTCACTAGCTGCCTTATCCCTGGGACAATTTCGAATATGAAAACTGATTCTTGAAGGAGTTTTGCTAAATTTTTTGAATTTGTCCATACAAAATTTCTCAACCATTAATTTACAGGGTGTCGCAATTTTTTATCATGACCATGCAGTTGACGCAGTCTTTTATCTTAATCACAACGAAATAAAGCACTCACGGGTTCATTTGACAAACAAACTGTTAAAATATTATTGATGTAGTTTAAATTTAAAACATAAAAATCACAATCGAACCGATTTTGAGAATTTTTTTCAACAATTTATATTTTTTTTTGAAAAATGAACCCGATAGTTGCCGAACGTTAACCCCCCGATCGACTTGAAATTTGGTATACAGATAGGGTCTTGCTGTCGAATGAGCCGATTAGTTTTTGACTGTCAACTGTCAAATCAAAATGTCACTATCAAAAAGTGACAGAAGGTTTATCTCACGGAACTTGACTTGCAATATGTCATTTGAAAGCCCTGAAAAAGCTGTATCCAGAACAGTTTGAGGTATCTCTCCAACTGTCCCTTGTCAAATGATAAAAAATGTCAAAGATCAAAACTTTGCCATTTAATTATTCAAAATCAATCTGATTGATTGGAACCAAATTTGGTCACAAGCAACATAACAAACGAGTCAAATTAAATCTGCAGTTGTAGTTTTCTACTATTCTCCAGTCGGGCGTTATGAATTTTCAGAATTTCTCCTAGCCGTTGCCACCCAAGTTGGCCTTTCACCCGAGTTTTGACCAGAAGGACTCGCTTTTGATGCAGGACCCCCCTAAAAAATTCATTCCTGCTCGGGGATCGACTTTTATTGAAACATTCCAACTGATGTCGAAAGTAGATTAGATTGGGCGTCATGTAGGTCCATTTTCAAAATCGACACGGTTTCGAGTTTTCCTACGGTAATTTTTTAAAAATGAAATTTGGACATTCCGTGAATTTGAAAAAAAAACTGCAGTTCAAACTTTGACATGCGGTGAGTCCCACGAAATATTCATTTTAGGTGCAGATATGCTGTGGATGAAAGTTGTAGAAAACATTGAATTAATTTTTGGAGGAAATTTTTTTTAAATCGGACCCACGGTTTTCGAGTTTTCTTCTGGAAAAACTGCAAATTTTTCAGCTTATCCTGTAAACAGATTTTCACCATTCTTTCTAAACAAGGGGTAACTGGTTCTTGAACATTTTTCACGAGATTTTTCAACAATTTTTTTTCCAATTTTCCGGGAATTTTTCGGTTGAAAATGTAAGACCGGCCTGGGTTTTCGAGACCGGACTTGAATTATGGAGCTCTAAGTGAAGCCTTGATTGACGATTTTTACAATAAGATGATTTGGAATAAGATTTGAGGTATTCACGGAAAATTCAAATTTTCCTGACAAAACTTTCAATTTCTTGTAAATTATTTTCAATCTTTCTCTCTAATTCCAACATTCCACCCGAAGGGACACCGTATTTGTATTGAGGACAAAAGCCTGCATCCATTGCATTATTTAAATTGATTTGAATGTGATGAAACAAAATAATTTTTTTGCGATACCCTATATTATGGATCTAGAACATTTTCATAGGCAAATTCGAAAAATTCAGTAAAAATCCTTCTAAAATCAGTTTTTCTTTTTCAAATTGGTTCAGGAATAAGCCGGCTAGTGGGGGGGGGGTCCATCTAAACGTGAACACCCTGTACATGAACCTCGTCAGATTTCTAGGTGTTTTTTCATAAACCCAAAAAGCTGCTATTCACCTATAAAGCTTGTGTACATGAGTACATGGACCTCGTCAGGTTTCTAGTTGTTTTTTTAATGAGCCCGAAAATTTAGAATTCACTCAAGAAGCTCTAATTCGCCCGGAAAGCTGTGTACATGGACCTTGTCAGATTTCTACTATTTCTAGTTGTTTTTTATGTTCCCAAAAAGCTGCAATTCACCCGTAAAGCCTGTATTCATGGACCTCGTCAGGTTCCTAGTTGTTTTTTTAATGGGCCCGAAAAGCTGTGTACTTGTCAGGAGCACTGTATTACATACATCAAAATTTTTGTAACTCCCAAAAATGTGACATAGCCATGAAGGAGCCCTTAGTAGTACATTCACCATAAAGCCAGGAACCAAGCCTTATATTCTGTCAGGCCATAACTGCAATTAAGCAAGACCTTGTCGCTTTTTTTCTAATGACAAAAATTTTGATGTATGCATGCAGTATTTTGTTCCTGACGATACATGAACCTCGTCAGGTTAAAAGCTGCGGTTCGCCCGAAATGTTGTGTGCATGAACCTTCGTCAGGTTCCTAGGCGTTTTTTTTTATGAACCCGAAAAGCTGCTATTTACCCAAAAGCTGTTTACAAGGACCTCGTCAGGTTCTTAGTTGTTTTTTTTATGAGCCGAAAAACACAAATTCGCTCGTCACTTTCTAAGCTTTTCTCAAGTGCCTCAATAGTTTTCCTATTTGTTGCCATTTTCCTTCATTTCCTCAATTTTTCTTTCATTTCCTTATACCGTGTGTTTTTCGAAAACCGCCAATAACTTTTTTTTCCTATGGGATATACAAGCCTTGTAAATTTTATGGGGTATTGAGCACCTTTGCTATTTTTTGCGTTGATCATGAAGCAACTCTCACATCAATTTTCCATTTTCAAATGGAACACCCTGTATATTTTTTGATAATCGGATAGAGATTCTTTACATTGACACAGTGGTGGTTTTGAAAATTCTTTGATGAAAAAAGACGATTTTATAGCGGATTGAGAGTAATCAAATTATCATTACCAAAGGTGGCTGCGACCACAAATAAAAATCTGAAGTTGAAACTTTGTTAGTTATTATTGTTTATGTCAAAAAGGGTTGCCGGTTGAAATCAACATGGACATTCAACAAACAGACAAAACAGAAATCCAGTACAGATTCAGAGGTTGATTTTCTGTACTAATTGTTTTTCCATAAACTGTTTACTGAAATCTTTTGAAACAATAAAAATAAAAGCGATCGAAGGACTAACTTTTGTATCTTCATAACTTCAAAATTGAAAGACATATAATTTTTTCAATAACTTTCCAGCACTTCACTACACCTCTACAGGGTGTTACACTTTTTTTGTCGATATTTTAGGAGAAGGTAGAGTATCGAAAAATAAGTACCATCGCACGCAAAAAAAAAACGGAGACACTGAATTTACTTTGAGATCTTAGTTTTTAGACTTCAAGTTGTGTAGTGGTGATGTTCCAATGCATTTTGCGTGCACACTAGTGTGATCGATCAACATGGATAAATACATCTATCTCACACAACTAGAAGTCTGGAAATTAGGGCCTTAAAGTATTTTAGGTGTCTCCGTTTATTTTGCGCGCGATCGTACTTTCGCCGAAAAAAAAAACGAAAAGTAAGTTTTTTTTTAATTATTAAGAAATGAAAAAAAATTTTTTCACACATTTGACAGAAGTCAATGTGACCAGCTTGTTGGTATGCATCAACTTACTTTGTGTACCAAATTTGGAAATATAACACAAAAACCATTTTTAAAACTCAACTTTGAAAGCCATCTCCGTTATAATGCGTTTCCAATATACATTTTTTCGAGAAAGAGTCTACTTTTTTTTTTTGATGCTCTACCATCTCCTAAAATATTGACAAAAAAGTGTAACACCCTGTATATTACGCACCTTCAAGATGGTCCGATACTTTTCAATCGCCTGTATATCAGAAACAAAATTTCGGGGTGGACAACTTCATGTGTTGATCTGTTTATCTAGAAGACAAACTTGCGCCTCTTTACGACCATCAGAAAACAATAATGAAACTCTTGATAAGCAAGACTTCAACTTCAATGTTGAATCAATCACAATGTTTTGCGCAGTTTCATGACAAGCTAGCTTGAATTCTGAGAACCCCCCTCAAAGCCACTTCTCATCCACCTTTACATGGGCGGATTACCTTTTCAAGTTCCGTAAGAGCAGTGTAATCACGTAATGAAGACATTGCTACGATCATAGAGGTAACCAAACGTGTTGACCAAAATTAACACGTCAAGCGCCAGAGTCCAAAAAGTCTTTCCTGTAGCGCGACGTGACACGCAGTTCTTCACCAAAATTTCAGCTAAAGATTTAATGTCCTAAACTTTAGAGGTTTTATTGCTAATTTCATGAGCTTCCAAGCCTCACTACGTGGACTTTTTTCTTATTCGAAATCCTAGAATAATTTACTATCTGTCATGGACATAAGAAACAATAAAACTTTTGAGGATCGTCACGATAAACCGCCTGGCCAAATAATCATGATTCGGCTTCGCTAAACATGAAAAATGGCACACTAATTACGTTTACCACAAGCCCTGTCCAATCAAATTATTTCAACAGGTGTATGTCGGGTAAACATGGCCGGGTGTATGTGCCGCGAACGCAGCGCCCCGCCGTTCCCAGTGATTTCGACCAAGAAATACTTTTCCGCAACTTTGAACATTCGTAGCGCCCGACCAGAAAATGGTGGCAAACCCCGACTGTTTTTTTTTATCCACACAAGAAAACGACGAATTGACATGTTTGGTGCTGTTCTCGATCAATTCTTATCAGGTACGGCCATTTATGAAGTTAGAATTGCCATAGTCGTATTTTATTTGCCTTCCAGTTTGCATACGAAACAGGCGGCATGAAACAGTGCGTGGATGGGAACAGACAAAATTCCAAATGTCCTAACTGTCACTCGCATGCGTCCCTCACACACTGGCGTTCAGGGGGTATCTTGTGCCGGGACTCGAAAAAAATTGCACTTCAACGATGTTTTCACTTTGCCGCATCAGAGTCTTCTTGGCCGCATCCCTTCATTTTCTTTACAACGCAAGCTTTTGGCATCTCGCACTTCAATCGTAAAAAATGGACGGTCTGGGATTTTCGAGAAAGTCGAAAGGATTGTTATATCCGATAAACATTTTGGTCAAACGCGTCGTCGCTGCCAACGTCATATTATCTTAGCAGAAAACGGAAAAGTTTGACGTCCGGTTCGAGCCCCTTTCCATTTATGCACGCGACCTATTATACCTAGGTACAATTTTGGAGTTGGCACCGTCTGATCGGCTTCTTAGGGGACAAGCATCATATGTTTACATATCTTCCAGGGTCAAAAAATTATTATTTAGTGGAGTCGAAGCTAACCAGATGGCAGTCGTTGCCAACTCTAAAATCGTACCTAAAAACTTGAGGAACATGTATGTAAAGTGTCATCTTTATATCACAAAATAAAAGGCCATATGAAGCGTAATTAGAAAAGTGGCCTCCAAGTACGAACCAAGCGTGGCCTGACCCGGTCAGCCCCCTAGACTGCGGTGTCGGTTTTCCTCTACACATTGCCGTACTGCCGGTTGCAGGCATGCTATACTCGGGGGTTTGCCCATGACCACCCGAGGAGGAGTTTCAGCAGGCTTAAAATTAGACGAGACCCGCCCGGGGCTCGCCCACTGGCAGTACCTACCGGCGGTCTCCCATCCAACTTCTAGCCGCGCTAAGTGTTGTTGCAGTCTAGTTATCACCCGACGGGAGCGGTGTACTACATGCTATGCCCTCCTAATAGTGGAGTCATGCCAATGCCTAATGATAATTAAGCGCTCTTGAAGAATGGTTTGGTAGTTCTTGCTTCTTCAATATTTGATAGGCTCTCACTCGATCCCTTTAGGGGCGGATCAGGTGTTGACAACTCTTGTACCTGTAATAGGCCTAGGGAGCGTTTATGCACAAAGTTGTCTTCGGCAATTTTCCTTGGTTCCTCAAAATTGCCTGTACCAAGTCGCCTTTGGAGATTGTCTTTCGTTCTCGAAGATTAACTTTCCCTTGTAAATTGCCCTCGGCGGTCATTTTTGACGTTTCTGCCCTTGACCTGCCCTATAGTTCACAAAACATCATTTCCTTGCCGTAAGTAAGTACCTTTTAATTTTTTGTTCAGAAAACCATGGCTCAGTACGCGTGATCCCTGCTTAGTACATTACTTCGTGAGACAAATCAAGTGACATCGTGCGCGTCCGTCACTCAAACCTGAGTCACCTGAGTCACCTGAATCGAACCTTTCTGACACACATTTGGCACTTTTCATTATTCATACTCATCAAAATTTCTCGTCAAGTTTTTTCCCCTCAACCACCGTTTCATATCGTTTTTTCAGGAACCTGTTGCTAAAAGACGACGATTACAAAGTTGAAGAATGCATTGTGGACGATAAGAAAACACTGTGCGCGATTTACGACCACGATATGGAAACCGGTGGATCGGGGAGCAACACGGAGGCTTCCGGATACGAATCAGACGCGAAATATCCGGCAACGCTCAGCGAGGCCGCGGCCCAGGAAGACGGACATGTCTCCGATTGGGACAAGGACCTCGACGATGATGACGACGACGACGAAGACGTAGAAAACAAAGGTACTTGGAGCCAGTAAAAGAACCTTAGTAGAACCTTTTTTTTCATTGTATTGTGATTTTTTTTCTGAATGGCTGTTGCATTTTGTATTTCTGATTGGCTTTTGCATTTTTTTATTGTGCCTCATTATGTACTAGCTTTCTTCTTAGTTTTTACTGTGCAACTCTTTTGTTCTATGTAAGTAGTATTATTGTAGGTTTGTCATAATCGAATTGATGTGATAATGAGTAGTTATACTTTATTTATTTTATTACCGAGTTTATTACTTTTTACTATTCTTATAAATTGTCTTTGTTGTGATCAGCATTGTGATAATAGGTAATATTCTTGTTGCAGATGATGTTGGAAGAAATAAAATTTTAGGTTTTGTTTTATGTGTGTTCCATTTTTATCCTTCACTGTTCTTATCCTTCTGTTGTGCGTCACAACAAAATTCAATTTTCGCTTGTTTAAACTGTAGCACTTGTTTTGTAGAAATTGCAAATGAACTGGATTAAAAAAACTAGGAACGTAAGTATCACTTGATTGATCTCTTCTAGATATCGTCAGCCAAGCAGAAGCCCTTATCGATTCGGGCTACCAGAAATCTCCGTCGTCTGCAGAAGACTCCCCTCAAGCAGATGCCATCTTCAAGAACTTCAGTGGTGCTGCAGCTGCTGCTGCACCGATATCGCCGCCTCCATTACCTCCAAGAAACGAATCTTCCTCAAATGCCTCCTCTGCCGCTCATTCGCCCCCAACAACCAGACCTCCCATCACCGCAACAACAACAACTCCCAACAAACTTTCCAACTTGCTGTCTGTCTTCGATAAGTTCTCCGTCGACAAAGTCAACGAACTGGACGCCGTGCGCAACGAGAGGCGCTACTTTCACATCGCCGCCTCCAACCTGCCGCACAAGGAGGCGATGAGGAAGATATGCCAGGAAATCGCCAAACACCCCACCGCCGCCTCCGGCGCCAACCACCACCACCAGGCCGGACCCTCCAACGTCCAGAAACGGACGAAAACGGGCCGGAAGATTTCGCAGAGCTTGAGCTCGGACAGCGACGAGTGCAGCTCCATCGAGGACGTCAAGTGCATAACGAACTGCCTTTTGGAAAACACCCTGAACAGCATCGATCTGAAGGAAGAGGAAAAGAAGAAGAACAAAGGACATCTGATCAAGGATTATCAGGTAAGATTGCAATGTTGGTGTCTGGCAGCCTGGCGGCGCAATCCTCGGCCTGCGGCCTCGGGAGCCTGTGTCTCTGCCCTCGGGGTCTGGTTTTGCTAAAATAGATCACCGTCACAAACCTTTATGAGATGAAGAGAGAAATGCATCAATTGAAACATCTCGCAGTGGGTTGGGCTAAGAGCCATAAGTGCTGACTGTGGTGCTGACATGGTTCCATATTGCAGTGAATGCTTGGGCCTCTTTCCCTTCCCATAGTACGTACACTCGGCAGCAAAAATAGCGCCCACTTGATGTATGACCAAGACGACAATTATTTGCTTGGCATGCTCTACCGTAGTAGGTAGGTATGTACTCGAGATGAATAAAGCAATGCCGTCCTTGTAGAGGACTAAGTAAACAAACCGGATGTTGGGTCGACGGCCTTTTGTGTTATTTCTACCACCACAATAAAACAATATTCAATACTTTGTTTAGGTTGCAATACTTTCAAGTCCAATAATAGTGGTGCAAAACGGCGAGTCCGGTCCCTGTGTATGGTCCCTGTCGGCCCTTACCATTGCTCAATGTTTGAATGGTTAATTGATGGGCAATATAATTATGACAAAAAGCAGTATTGCTCTACTCATCTCAAGTCTACCAACACCTACCTATTACGGTAGAACAGGCCAAGTGAATAGTCGTCTTCGTCATAAATTGAGTGGGCGCTATTTCTGCTGCCGAGACTGCCATCGGTGACCTTGAAAAACGGGTATAGGTACAAGTGGGAAGCATTTTAAAATCATAATTGGTATTTGGTTTGGAGCTTCACAAATCGGGCTTCTCGCTAATGCGTTGGATTGTAAGAAACGTATGATGTACGTAAAAGATCAAAAAGAAGTTTCAGTTCGTAACGATCGTTCCTCCACATCTTTGCAAAAATAGAAGATGTCTTACAGGTGCAAAAAGCTTTATTAAACCACCGTACTTTTTAGCGCACTTTCCCGAAAAATGGGGAAAAGGCGCTTTTAGCTTCACTCTGTCCGTCCGTACCCGGGATAACTCCTCAGGGAAGAAAGATATCGATGTGGTGTAAACGCTGATCAATTGTACATATTTCCAGGATGTCAAGTTGACTTTTGGTTTTTTGTTATTCTGCTGCCATCTTTGATCCGCCATTTTGAATTTCTCTAAAAGTGATCCGATTGAAATGAAATTTGCAGGCAATGTAAACCACATTAAGATCTATCCAATTGTCCAATTTTCATCATTGATCAATCGGCGGGGCATCAATTTTCGACAATTGAAAATTGCCCCGCCGCCATCTTGTATTCTCACTATTGAACATGTTTCGAAATAATAGAACTAGGAGAATTATGCCTCAACGAAAAGAGAGATCGATGTGATGCAAACGCCAATGAAATGCGTACGTGTACACCATATGAAGTTGACCAATGATTTTTGTCATTTTGGCTGTCATCTTTGATCCGCCATTTTGAATTTCTCTGAAAGTGGTCCGATTTGAGTGAAATTCACAGGCGATGTGAACTTCATCAAAATAAATCCTATTTTGGACAAATGACAAATGATGCTCTGCCGCCATCTTGGCCGCCATATGGAAATTTCTTATCACTCAACGATTTTCATGGAGCTTGTTTGTTATATCTGCCTTAATGCAAACTCACAACTCTTATGCAAATATTGGAAACATCTGTCATCACCGCAGTGGCACTCTTACAGTTGAAAAATTTGTGGGGGTCAGATAAATCAATTTTATTCACTGTTATTTACTTTGTAATAAAGGTGAGATCTTTTGATACAATAAAAATTGAATTGAATTGAATTGAATTTTGTTTCCAAGAGTAATCATCAAAATTTCAATAACATCATTTTTAAAGATGTTATCAACTGTTTGTTTTTTTAGAACATAGAAGAACAAGCTCCCGTACTCATCAATCAAGCTGTGATCCAGGCCGCGCAAGAAATATTCGCCGCCGCTGCGCTTCCTCCGCCCGCCGTTGTCGTTGCTGCTGCTGCTCCTGCACCGCCGCCACCTCCGCCTCCGGGGGGCGGCGGCGTCGGCGGTGGCCCCTTCGCCGAACTTCTCCTGCTGCCCGTCGTCGTGGAAAACGGTGATCTGGCCAACAACAATCGCGACAGGGAGGGTAACAACATGCGCCCCAATCACAGGCACGATCACCTCGACGAGGACGAAGACGAAGCCGCGGCCGCCATCGTCATAGGAAACGTGGACAACAACAATCAGGACCACGACGAGGGAGCGGCGGCGATGATGGCGGCGGTGCTGCACCACGGCCCCGGCGTCGCCGGACACGACGACGACAACGGCGTGAGGATCGACGAGATCCGCCTGGTGGCCGAAGGCGGCGAGGTGGAAAACGACGAGCAGGATCCCCTGAGGGGAGGCGCCGAGGTGGCGTGGTCGAGTCGGTAGGTACAGCAACTTCTTTTTTATCCAGAGATTCAGTTATTTCGCTTCATAGCCCAGGAGATACAGCCCTTCAAAGTTTTGTTTAAATTTTTATTTGTTAGATCTCTCAGGTATTGAAGCGATTTTGATCAAATTTGGTACAAGTAATCATGAAATAGATCTTCATTACTTGACCTAAGTAACTTCTGAAAATTGTCCAGTGGCGTAGATACGGGGCGGGAAGGGGGGCTTGTTTAAATTTTTCTGCCCTATTTTCTACTCAAATCGTTTGGTTTCATCTACAGAAACTGTACATTTTTTTAGTGATGTCTCAGGGTTGATGACGTTGTACTCATCTTTGGCGCGCAGTAGGCTGGACCATGGGGCACTAATATGGCATCCCATTCATTCTTCACGTAGTAAATCGACTGAGGCTGTCCAGAGACGATTCTTGAAACTCAGAAAATTCAAAAAGGATGCAGTTTACCCAGCGAGAGGTTACGGTCATGATTTGTACATATTTGCTGGGACAACTGAAGTTTGTCATACCTAGATCGTCACCTAGACTTGAGCACACTTGTAAATGTGACCGTCGTCAGGTATATGGACCATCTTAAGATTAACCTGATGCATAGGTCTCCAGTGTTTTATATGTGTGATACACGAGGTGATACATTCAATTCTGCTTGGAGCTTGATTTCATCACTCTCATCCAAAATCCGTAGAATTCAAGAATGCCACATACAGTGATTTAAAAGTGCCGAGCCACCTTGAAGGTGCGTAATATGGGGAGGTGGTAAAAGTGCTGAAAAGTTGTTCAAAAAATTCTACGTCTTTTAATTTTGAAGTTATGAAGGGACAAATGTTGGTCCTTCGATCGCTTTTATTCTTGTTTTGTTTTCTATCCAGGGTAGTCTTAAACTACAAAAATTGAGTTTTCCTAAAAAACCAGAAGCAAAAGAATTATTTTGAAATGAATTGTGTTCTATTGTGCCATACATAGGTTATGGGGCCACTGTGACTGTTTGCAGGCGTTTTAGAAGAAGATAATTTTCAGGATTCATGACTCACCCTGTACACAAAACAGAAATTTATTACAGATTCAGAGGTTGATTTTTTGTACTCAATGTTTTTTCATTAACAGTTCACTAAAATCTTTTGAAACAACGGAAATAGAAGCGATCAAAGGACCAACTTTTGTCACTCCATAGCTTCAAAATTAGAAGACTTAGGCCCGTATTCATATCCCACTTTTAAGCTAAAAGCGCTTTTAGTGCGATGCGCATTTAGGGGCATTTCTCATATTTTAGTGTTCAAAAATACAAATTAACTCGCAAATAATTTGCAATTAAGTACATAGAATCGCTCCCAATCGCAATAATGTATTTTTGAACACTGAAATATGAGAAATGCCCCTGAATGCGCATCGCACTAAAAGCGCTTTTAGCTTAAAAGTGGGATATGAATACGGGCCATACAATTTTTTGAACAACTTTCCAGCACTCTAGAACACCTCCATATTACGTACCTTCAAGATGGTCCGACACTTTTGAATCACCCTGTATAGTAATAATTGAAATTCCATTAAAGGGAAGCGCTCTTCGATTCCAATTCCCAGAGGGACATGCTGGAAGAGTTCGACAACATACTAGAGTCGCTACCTTTGGGTGGCGTCATCGTCGCGGTCAACATAGACTCTGGAATCGCTGGCATGCCAAATCCGGACAATGATGGTGGGTAACCAACTGCCTCAATTATTATTAAAGGAGACCACAACACAAACATCGAGTAATATTTTATTTGACTAACTCATGGGGAAGGTAGTTTAAAAGTATACGGAACAAGTCCAAGTTTTCTAGACGAGTCCGATCAGCCGATAAAACGTTTTGAAAATATTATCGTGACGTCACTTGGGAAGATGTTTTCACTTAGATTTTCACCTATCACGTTCCCATGGTCTTGTTATTGGGTAGTATTAATAAAAAATAAGCATAAGCATTTGCTTAGATTTCATAGGCGTTGCCAGGGAAAGTTTGCTTAGCAACTCCTCAAAAATCTAAGCAAATGCTTATGCTTATTTTTTATTAATACTACCCATCGCTATTGTCGTTTTGACAAACGTCATTGTCTTCAAACAATCAGTAATAATTATGGCAGGCTGGAGACCGTCGTCGTCTCATCGGCAACGGAATCAGGTACAGGTATGCCCGTGAGTAACTATAGGTAGCCCGTAAAAATTTATCCCTCTGACGTCATTGTCGTTCTTAATTATAACCGCAGCGCCCGCTACGAGATACGTAAATTTACCCTATGCAATCGTTCTAGTTTTTTCTACTCTTTCATCTGAGACCAACTTGTATTTTGTGTTGTGGTCTCCTTAAGTACCAATAATAGGTGCTTCCCTTGTACAACCTAAATTAAGTATTCTGACTTAAGTTGTAAGTGGTATCTCACTTTCGCGCATGTGATTTCTCGCTTTTTCTCTCTTTAACTTAGATCAGATCAGTGAAATTTTGTGGTAAAAGGAAAGCACCTGATAATTGGTGTAATTTGCTATAGTCCTACCAAATGAACCGTGATCCGAGTGACCTGGCCAAATTTTCTGGTTGATATCGTTTTCGTGTCACTAGAACCGAGCTAGTTCAGCTCGAAAATCGCTGTCACTGATTGGTCAGGGATTTTCGAGAGCCAATCGAATCCCCTGATTTTAGAGTTGAATTGGTTCGGTTCCAGTGACTCGAAAAAGCTCTTAGTATTATACGCTTGCCCGCCTTTTCATTGGATGTGAAGCTGACTTGTCCAAAAGTTATGTTTCCTGTCAAACTGACATCAAAATATTGTCATCTTTGAAAATTTGACCGTGATATGCGTGAATATGCGACTCGGGGGCCGCAGAGACGTGTCACCGTCGTTTAAACATCAAAACCGCACGAACCTTCTTCGAATGTCACAGGGCGTTGGCCACAAAACGGGAGCAAATGGCAAGTTGAAGATAATCACATTGATTGTGGTCCACTACGCAACTTTGACGGCTGGGTTCTTTGAAATTTGGATTATTACACTTCCAACTTTCAACACCTAAAACCCCGCTGCCAAGCCAGATCCATGGCTGACTGCCGGGGCGTTCCTTGTTTTGCCAATAATTCTCTATGGCTTGGCGCATCTTTTTGGCTGCAGCAGGTCAAAGGGTTGGCGCTTTCATTGCGACACTTTCTTTGGAGCGACGGCATCGCATTTATAGTGTTACGAACGGCGATCTCGTACATATTGGTAAACACTCGATGTTTCTGGATCTTTCCATCACTAGATCGCAGTGTAGAAGTCTGGAGCGATCTGGTGCATTCCAGAGCGTTCGTGTATGTGAAACTGAAGGTAGACTTCAATGCTCGATCAAGAAAGATCTGTCCATTTTGGCGGAGGCGCCGCTCGTAACCCGGCAGAATCATACGGGTAAAGTGTACGATTATTCAGGAATGATCTAGAAACCGCATATGCCGAGCCGCTATGGAAATTTCTGGAAGTAGACAAAAAGCTCGAGAACGCTGCTCGGAGGCCTTATATAAGGCATCAGTCGGCAGCTCGCGGCAGTATTGAATTAGATAGCGAGTGATAACAAGCGAAGTACTTGCGATATAATTCCAAGCGTGAATAATTGTTGGTGTATTTATTGTAGTAGTACACAGAAATAAACAGTGTTTGTTTTAAAACAATCGTCTCAATTATATTCGAACCCGTACGCGAGATATCGTAACAATAGATTGAAGCGTCGAAAAATCGAGCCCGCGTCAAGAGATAGGAAATATTTTTCTCAAAATGTCACAGGTTACTTTGATTTCCTCATTTATTGACGGTAATTTAAAACAGGATGCAAAATTATTCCATTTTCCAATAGAATAAAGAGTCGGCCATCATGTTCCGCAAAAGTTATCAGTCTATCTCTAGCAAAATGACATCATGTGTCGTCGTGTATGATCGTGCCGAATATGGCTAGTGTATCTGTCAGGTCACTCGAATCACGGTTACGGTGGACGTACTATAGATAAAATTATTATGGCAGATTTTAAAACAAAATTGTGAACTGCATTTGGTTATGAAAGTGAAAACGCATGTTCGCGACTTGATTCAAATTGTACTCTTGAGGCGGATTCAAGTTGTACGTTTTTACTTCCATATCAATTCACAGTTGGAGAACAGCCGGTATATTATTACAGGGTTGTTCAGTCAGTAAAACCACTGTTCACAAGGCCAATATTGGCTATTGAATTAAGGTAGAGAGATGGATCAAAAAGCAAAAGAAAGCTCATTCCATGCTATTGTTTACCGTTATGATAAGTTTCGGGAAAAAAATATCTTTTTTCAATGCACACTGCGGCACAATACAAGAGCTTCCAAAATATCTCGTTTTCCAACTTACCTTGCGATAAGCTCCGCCTGTTCGGGTTATTTTCGTCCCAATTCATTCCAAATAACTTTATAAAACAGTCCACTTGTTTCCTAGAATGTTCATAGACATTGAATCTTGAGAAATGGCGACACTAATTGGCCGGCGAGATCACCCGATGTCACGCCGCCAGAGTTCTTTCTGTGGGATTTCTTGTGAGCGCGAGTCTATACTGACAAATCCCGCATACTGGAAGAACTGAAAACTAATATTAGAGCCGAAATTAGAGCGATCGGTGCTGGCGATTTGGGAGCGGAGGTTTCACTCGAGAATTCACATTGGATTCAAATCCCGTGATGCGCATTTGACAGATGTTATTTTTCAGAGTTGGATAAATAATCTAAAAAAGAAATGGAATGAAATTAGCTCTCTTTTGCTTTTTGACCCATCTCTCTACCTCAGTCCATAAGCCAGTATAGTACAAGAAAGATAGATTTCACCCTCGGAAAAAATATGGACGTCCTGAAAATTTGATATTTTGTTAAGAATTGAGTGCTCTACAACATATCCAAAATCGCCAAAAATCGCACCCGGGGGTTTTGAGTTATTGGAGGGGGGTAAAAAATTGCAGCTAAAAATTGAGGGGATGGAACCCCTCAATCCATTGGATGCAAATACATTATAGTTCGACGTATCATATTCCGTTGATACCATTTTGGCACAAAAAGTGTCCATCATTGTTGAAGAGGAGTAGTGGGGGGGGGGCGAAGCTCTGCTAGGTGGTTAATTATGTTTTTCTGGCCATGTAGAACCGATCACGACAAGTTTGGTATCTTTTCCGACTAAATTCAATCTCCTCAACTCGTATCCGATGTGTAAATTCGGATGAAAATAAGTTTGAACAAGTTAACTTGAGAAAACTTGTTTTTTCTTTGACAGTTTTGACGATTTTTTTTACTGTTGGGGGTGTTCATTTTCAGAAAATTTTCAGGGACCATTAAATTGAAGTGTATTCTTCACGAAAATCATCCACTCGATGTATAGTTTTGTTTCTCAAGTTTAAAAAATCGATTTGAACTTGAACCGGCGCGGCGCGTCGTCTACTACTGACCAGAACACTACAGCATGCACCTTTAAATGAAAACACCTCAAACTAATGAAGAAATAACAACTTATCTTTGAAAATTGAAGGATCTGTGCAGAATTGAATTCCCTATAACATGAACAAAATCGCCTTGAATCGCAATGCAGGATTTTGAGTTATTCGAGGAGGAGGATAACATTTTGGCAAGATTCATACTCCATGAACTGTTACCTCTCCCCTTAAATAACTCAAAATCCTGCAGTGCGATTCATGGCGATTTTGTTTATGTTATAGGGAGCTCAATTTTGCACAAATCCTCCAATTTTCAAAGAATGGTTAGTATTTCTTCAATAGTTTGAGGTGTTTTCATTTAAAGTTGCATGCCGTAGTGCTCTGGTCAATAGTGTAGACGACGCGCCGCGCCGGCTCAAGTTCAAATCGATTTTTTGAACTCGAGAAAAAAATTATACATCGAGTGGATGATTCTCGTGGAAAATACACTTCAATCTAATCGCCCCTGAAATATTTTCAAAGATAAACACCTCTAACAGGGAAAAAAAATCGTCAAAATTGTCAAAGAAAAAACAAGTTTTCCCAAGTTAACTTGTTCAAACTTGTTTTCATCCAAATTTACACATCAAATTCGAGTTGTGTTTGCTATCAATGGATCGACAGGTTTCATCCCCTCCATTTTAAGTTGCAATTTTTTACCCCCCCTCCAATAACTCAAAACCCCCGGTGCGATTTTTGGCGATTTTGGATATGTTGTAGAGCACTCAATTTTGAACCGAATATCAAATTTTCATGACGTCCATATTTATTCCGAGGTTTTGCCGATTTTTTTACTATTTTTCCTGTACTAGTATAGGAGTCGTGAAATGTGATCATAGTAACTCTAGGATAGTAACTGGACAACCTGTATAATTATTGTATTATTTTTGATTTGCAATGATTGTATTATTGTAGAATTGGCCCATGTAGCACGCTCAAGTATTAACAATCACCGCCCCATTAAACCCACAGTAAATGATCAATTCCAACCAGCACCCATCCTGTTGCCCACCGAAAACGAGTTCCCCAACTGGCTCCTCCAGATCTTCGACGAGAACGAAACGGTCGAAGAAGGCGAACAAACCGAAGACGCCCATTTCTATTGCCAAGGCGACGGATTAGGTAAATCCTCGACCGATCGCCACCACCAAACCTGTTTCTCAAAAACTTGCTTATCCTCAGCCATGTTGTACGCAGGCGTCCATCCGTCGATAGGCGACGTCAACGACGGCGAAGAGGGCGACGAAGAGGACTCCTCCTCGGACTCGTCGACTTCCGGATCCGTGGAGTTTGTCAATGCCGAGGAGACGACGTCGCACGCCGAAATCGCGGCGCAGGCCAGCCTGCCGGAAGAGGCCAGCCTGCCGGTAAGCGCGGCGCCGGAAGGTGCGGTGGCCGGGCTGGTGCTGATGGGGAGTCCGCTGGGGCACAGTCCGTCGGTCCGGTCGAATTCGGACCCGGAAGAGTTCTTCGAGACGGCCGAAGAGCTGGATTCGAGCTCGACGAGCACGACCAGCGCCGTCACGGAGCCGGCTTGAGGACGCACGCGCGAGACTGAGTACTGTTAATTCCAATGATGCGGGAATAAATGTTGTTTTTCACATCCGAACAGGGTCTTTGATTCTTTGTAGCTATTGGGACTTGTTTGTACTTTTGTTGTGTATAAATGATAATAAATTTTGTTCTGTAAGCTGCGTTTAGTCATTTAGTAGGTGCTAGGCCTGCCTTTATTAGGGGAAGAAAGGCGCAAAATGGCTAATCAAATGAACAATGTCAGTGGTACGGAGACATCAAATAGTACCAAGGGAGAAACGCGCAGAGTACGAAATCCTTCACCATCAAACGGGGGGGTGGAGCGAGTATGTTTTTCAAAAGGTTTCCGCAAAAGAAACTTCGATTGGTTCATCATTGAAAAGATATGATAAACAGTCATTTTCTTGGGTGTAGTGGGTTAGACAGTTGAATGTGGGAAATGAGGTTATCAACGTCATCACTCGAGTTACCGCCTTGCATGGTATATCGCATTCACTTCTAACGACATTTCGACGTCGCGCAGGGTGAGGGCCGGTTTTGCAAAAGAAATTTTGCGGTAGATCCACGAACTTTCTAGAGAACAATTATGAAAGTTGAGTAACTACACAGTCGGTTTTTAGCGCCGGGCGGATATACAACCCCTTTGAACAAAGTGGAAATGGTACTGAACAAAAGATCAAACACCAACGGGATCTGGGAGCAAAATAGAGGTGTTGGGCGAGGAGAAACTGAAAATGAAACGCCATAAAACAATAGACAGAAAATCGTGAGAAAACCATAAAAAGACATTGTTTTTTTTGCAACACGCCACCAAAAGACACCAACGGGACCGGGGAGCAAAATAGGGGTGTCGGGCGGGGAGAAGCTAAAAAGAAGGCGTCGTAAAACAAAGAACAGGGATAAAAATCGCTAACACGTGAAAAAATCATGGGAAATGAAGAGTAAGTCACACGAAACGGGAAGAAATCCTCAAAAAAGGCAGTCGACGCGTGTAAAAGATCGAAGGAATGAAGTGCAAGAAAAAATGGCGGGAAAGCGCAAGAGCGTAACAACGCATGGAAAGTATTGGGCAAAAGCATAACCCATCATCAATCCCAGGGAAAAAAAGCAATTCTCCAGAGGTTTCTACGACATCGCCGAAAAGAAGTGAAATGGGTGCTTGTGTCATAAAGGGCAACGGAAACCGCACACTTAACAGTAAAATTTGTACCACCATTCTCTTCCTTATGCAATTTCGAGACGATTTAGGTACGGATGATCACGATTTACTTACAATAAATATTAAGTTTAGCCACTTGAACTCAACGTTTTCGAGTAGATAGGATTGTTCCTCGTAGGAATGACTACCACCTTCCTAACCCGCTTTCTTTGATTGTTTGTTGAGTTGCATACCCGCCCGGCGTAGAAAATATATTATGTGTGGTTTCCAAATTTCAGCAATTTTTTTCTCAAGAACCAGTGAATAATCCGCAAATTTCTTTTGCATTACCTTCTTGAACACCGTTTCTAGTCTATTCTGCCTTCTTTCAAATTTTTCAAATCGAGTCGACCGCCAAAAATACACTATGTGGGCTCCGTAACTTTGATAATTTTTTTCAAAAAAATTTGTTGGTTATTTTGCAAATTTTCTTTTAGAGAATCATCTGGGACACTGTTCTTATAGTTGCAGCGGTAGCCTTTTTGATTCTGCATTTTGTGATACTGCAATGAAATTTGGCATATGCAAACTACATAAAATTTCAAGTGATTTGACCCGCAGCACTCAAAAATTTGTCCATTAGGGGGCGACTGGGGGCCCCTCAAAACTTCAAGATGTCAGAATTTTTCCCATGCACCATTCAGTACCGCCCTATCTACCGTACAGAACCTAAACAACTTTGTTCTTGACCATCATAACATTTTTCGTCATGTCAATTCCATTCTTCTTATAAAAAAAAAATAATTTCTTTGCCTGGTCAACAAATTGAAAAATATATTTTTTTTGGGCCACCAATAGATTGTTAAGTAGTTTTTGTGCGATCATCGATGAATCCGCATCCCCTTGATTCATTTATGAAAAGAAAACTTTTGCAGTGCTATTTTTCAACAAAGGAGTGACTTCAACTCACCATTATTCTCAACATTACCTTTTTCAATGTTTTACCTCGGTAAGTATGATTATTGTTTTACTAATATACAGCTTGAAGTTCTCTTCAACGATGTGGATGATGAAACTGCCTCAGATTCCACCTCGAAGCCGTACATAATAATTTTTCTGCAAGGCCGTCAAATTTGGCATTTTTGATTTTCTAGCGGGAGCGGCCAAAATGTCAATACACACCACTCCGCCCAAGAGCACCGGTTTGCTCTAGCGGAAAACGATATTCACGCCTAACAATTTTGCATTTTGTGATACTGAAATGAGAGTTGGTGCGAAAGTACCGCAACTGGTGCTGTTGGGCGGAGTGGTGTGTATTGACATTTTGGCCGCTCCCGGTAGAAAATCAAAAATGCCAAATTTGACGGCCTTGCAGAAAAATCAATATGCACGGCTTCCAGGTGGAATCTGAGGCAATTTCATCATCCAAACCGTTGAAGAAAACTTCAAGCTATATATTAGTACAATAATAATCATATTTTTAGGGATAAAACATTGAAATAGGTAATGTTGAAAATAATGATAAGTTGAGGTCACCCCTTCGTTAAAGAATAGACCGAAGAAGTGTGACGTCACAACACGGCAACATGGCCGGCGGTTGACATTTTCTGGAGGCCAACGTCAAACGTGACACGACCGTGGAATGCACGGCACGTGGCATGCACTTGACGTTTCTCTGTTTGTGTTTGTCATGTGTTTGTCAACTTTTTGGGAAGGTAAATAACGGAAATGGATATAACAAAAAATAATCCATATTTTGGGCTATATCAGGTGGAGGAATAATCAAACTATATTGCTATAAACTAAAAACTGCTAACTATAAACTGCGATCCATTGCTCTTTGCCTCTGAGCATCTCATGAACGAGATTGTCGACGGCGATTCTCCTGCCCAGTTTTTCTTCGAGGTCTTCTCGCTGCTTTGATGGACCGTTACAATGAAAACGAGCGTGTTCCGCGTTGTCCTGACGCTGAGGCTTTTGAGGCTCCCCAGTATTTCTTTCATCCAACTTTGAACCAAGGCGTTCCACTGCCGTTGCCACTGCTCGACGAACTGCTCTGTGGCCTTGTTTCTGCTTTCTGGTTTGCTGGTGGGCACTCCTAGGCTTGTTTCCTCTAATCGCAAGCATCAGGGCGAAGGGTGGGATACCCGAGAGCACTCGTGCTGCATCATGCGGAACCGTTCTGTAGGCACTGGTGATTCTGAGTGCAGCTTTGCGTAGCTCTCTGTTGGGCTATGTCTAGCCTTTTTGCAACCAAGTCCGCCTGTATGACGCTGGCTGTCTCTTAGGCTGGCAATTTCAGCAATGCTCACTGCCATTTTGCACTGACTTTTGTGACTTTTGTTGTGAACCTCCAGAAAATGTCATGCCAAACACAACCAAACATAGAAACGTCACGTTCATGTGATGACGTTGGCCTCCAGAAAATGTCAACCGCCGGCCATGTTGCCATGTTGTGACGTCATCACTTCTCCGGTCTATAGAACAGCAAAACTTTTGTTTTCATAAATGAATCAAGGGGATGCGGATTTATCGATAATCACACAAAAACGACTCAACAATCTATTTGTGGTCTAAAAAAATATATATTTCTCGACTTGTTGACCAGACAAAGAAATAATTTTTTTCTGTAAGAAGAATGGAATTGACATGACGAAAAATGTTATGATGGTCAAGAACGAAGTTGTTTAGGTCCTGTACGGTAGATAGGGCGGTACTGAATGGTGCATGGTAAAAACACTGACATCTTGAAATTTGGAGGGGCCCCCAGTCGCCCCCTAATGGACAAATATTTGAGTGCTGCGGGTCAAATCACTTGAAATTCTACGTAGTTGGCATATGCCAAATTTCATTGCAGTATCACAAAATGCAGAATCAGGGTCATTTTGCTAGCGTACCGCTGCAACTATTAGTCCATTCCTTCTTTTGGAATTATCGAAATCGCGTTGCCCTTTATGACACAAGACCACGAACCTGTCACAAGACCCGTGAAATGTATATTTTGCATTGGTGGTTGACAGCCCAAATCCATTGTTGTTAAATTCAGCTTTTTAGCTCGCTGTGAAACGGACTGCTCCACTTCGCGAGATTGCTCCTGCGTGATTCCACCTCGCCGCGACCTTGCCGCGGATTCGGCGCTTTCTGGCGCCTTTCGCCGTCGCATCGTTGGCCAGCCTGGCGGTCACATGTCAAACGTCAGGCTGAACGTCAAACTTTTGTGTGTCTGGCTTGTGTCCTGTCAGTTGCTCTCCAGTAATGGCGTTGGTGAAGTGTTGTTCCTCGTAAAAGTTCGAAAACGAAACCTCCTCAATCAAATTCTTCACTTTTCGAATTGGAATAAACGCCTTCGCCATCAGGTACGCCCGCTTTCGCATTAAATTCGCCCAGTTTTGAGTCCTCGACCTCCGTGTGGTGGCCTTTGTGGCAATAATTATTGCACATTTCCCCCAATAATTACCATTTGTGTCCAGATCGCTCCTGTTCTTCCGTCTGTTTGCTCTGTTTCGTCTTAATTTTACTAATTAATTATATTGCAAATTAGCCCGTTTCCCGTCAGGTTTCCGATGTTAAAATTGCGAAAAACTAAGCAAAAAGAAAATTGAGCTGAAAGGGGGTGCTCTTTTTTTTCAATAATAACCGATGCATTTTTTACCATCTAATGAACGCATTGTTTTTTAAATTGGAAGAGTTTTCGCATGTTTTGATGTGATTAAAGTAGAAAATTTCCGTTGATAGTTGCTATCTATCTTCCACAACCTACTTCATCCAAATTTAAATATTTTCTTTATCATTTATCCCTCCTGCCTGCTTACATCCCATTTATTATTCCAGTAAATCACGAAAATTGAATTGATTCATTTAAAACAGAAATAAAAATGCCAGTAAGCAGGCACCAGAGTAGGTAATAATTTAAATTGGAATCGTCATCCATGCATCAGTTCCATTTTCCATTTCCTGAAATCCTGGAAAAAGTGACAGAAAAGCTGTGATGGAAATAGCCAGAAGGCAATAAAACTGAATTAATGGCTATAAACAAAACTGCAAAGTGCAACGATTAAATTTGGTTCATTGTGTTTAGTTTTTGAATTTTGATTGCCCGATGCCCACACAATAAAACTGAAAAAGTATCAAATAAAAACTAGGTAGTAGGTACCTACTACTCGACCTAATACCTATGCTTTGTTCGAGCCGAGGCTCGAGCTACATATTTCAAAATTTCAACATGGAAAAATGCAAGTTTATTTATATTTTCATTTTGTTGAATCAGTATAAAGATTTATCCCTTGATTCTTCCTAACTCGAGTGGGCCGCTAATGTCATGTCCATGCCAGGTCAAAAAATAAACCACTAATCAAAACACCATGTCTACGTGTTGACAGGTCACTTCAATTAGTAATATTATTATTTTATTACTTATGTTCACCTTGTAAATTTTCAATTTTTTTTCTTGATTGATTCTATTATAATTATGTAGGTATTGTTAATTTCTATAAAGATTATAAATGTTGAGAATTCCATATGAACTACTGAGTGTTATAATTATTATTAAACTAAGTAGATAGGTATTATGTATTTGACGGGGTATTTGATAAAAACTTCGTTGTCTACTTTTCTTCTTAATTGCTATTATTGGAAGTTTATTGCCGGTATTTAAAGATAGCAATTCTTGGATTAGATATCGGATTAGATTCTCGTTGAAAGATCAAATCAATTTTCCATCAAAGATCCGTGCGGTGGTGATTAATGAAGCTTTTCCAGCGAAATTTCATTGGTTCTTCAGCTGTAAAACAATCCAAAAATAATTTTATACCCAGAAAACTTAGTTTTATGGGATGAGAACGATAAGGCGTAGGTTCGTAATTGAATCAGATTGAAAATAGTACTAGAAAAGTTGGAGTACAATTACGTATAGAAATTAATTATTATCTATTACTTAGAAAAAACATTCAGAAGTCAAAATTCCGATCTGTATCGAAAGGTGAAGTGGATGATTAATTTCGGCGAGATTAATTTTTTTCTCGCGCAATTTGTTTTTTAGTGTTTCCCAGAGTAGGTACTAATCATTTCTGATTACATATTACCTTTGTCGGTTTCATCAAAATGATTCATAAAATAGTATTATTTAATTATTTTAATTTTACTTTCCCGGCCCCCATCAACATGGAATGAAAAGTATTGTTATCCTGAAGAATCAGAATAGGTCTTTTTGAGTCTCTTCATGTTTTCAGCAAATCAGCAAGCTCCGAAATCCATTATTTGTTTCACAGGATAATAATACAGCGTGTAGATACAGGGTGGTTCGTCACTAGATAAAAGAAATTGAACGCTGTAACAGGAACAGTGATGTAAAATTACCGTAATTTATTTTTTTGGTAATTAACCAAGGTAATTTACCATTTTTTATCACTCAATTAAGTTCTTTGGTAATTTATATCTGAGTTTATATCTCTTTGTAAATACATACAAGAAAATAAAGAGCATCTCGTTCTCTCTTTCAAAGGCTAAGTGTTGTCTTACAGCGCGGCAATGTCGCATCAATCCTCGGTACCTTACCACCAGGGAAAGATTTCGGAGAAATCTTCTATTTATAAATTCTATACACTAATAATTTGTAAATGTTGCACCTAATAAAAACAAATCAAATTTGTAAAATAATTACGGGAAATTTATATTTTTGGTAATTTACCATGTATTTTCTATTTTTTAATTGAAATTTTATTTTTAATTGAAACAGATAACTTTTTATGCTATAAGGGCTTCACGACCCGTACGTGAATTTTACAGGAGACGAAAAAACCTGAAAAACGATTGAATTTTAAATTCAATGTAGGTAGGATCTAGGACATCTTAGATTGATTATGAAATAGGAAGTAACGCCTATAATGACGTTGATCAAGCGTATGAACAAAGCCGAATGAAAAGAAAAAAAACTCAGGCAGCGAACGGGAAACTGATAACAAGAAACATTAAAGCTTGAAAATAAACTCGGGCAGCTAACGGCAAACTGGACACTGAGAACAAGAAACATTGAAGTTTTGAACTTTGATATTTTCAATTATTCGACAGATGACAGATAGGGCAACACTTTTAACTGTTCTGAAATCTGAGTGCAGTTTTCCGAGGGCTTTAAAATGACTTATTGCAAGTCGAGTTCCGTGAGATATAGCTTCTGACATTTGTTGATAGTGACAGTTTCGTTTGACAGATGACAGCCAAAAACTAATGGGCTCATTCGACAGAAAAACAATGTTCGCATACTAAATTTCAAGTCAAGGATCGATCAGATCAACGATTCGGCAGTTATCGTGGAAGATTACAGACACACAGACAAACCAGACAGACACCATTCTGGAAATGATCATAATAACAAATGTCAAAGCTCAAGACTTTACATTTAATTATTCAAAATCTATCTGATGGATTGGAATCAAATTTGGCAGGAAGCAACACAATAAAAGAGTCAAATTGAGTGTGCAGTTGCGGTTTTCCACCATTTTCCAGTCGGGCGTTATGAATTTTCAAAATTTCTCCTAGCCGTTGCCATCCGAGAGGGCCTCTCACCCGTGTTTTCACCAGGACGACTCGCTTTTGATGCAGGACTGCACTCATTCCTGTTCGGGGATCGACTTTTTTCGAAAAATCCAGGGAAAAATCCCAACTTACATCAAAAGTAGATTGGATTGGGCATCGTGCAGACCCATTTTCAAAACCGACACGTTCCGGTTTTCCGACGGTAATTTTTTCAAAATGAAAGCCTATTCCGTGAATTTAAAAAAACGACAGTGCAAACTTCGACATGCGTTGATTTGAGCCCCACAAAATGTTAGGTGCAGGCATGCTGGGAATAAGAGTTGGAGGAAAGATTGAATTAATTTTTGGACGGAAAATTTTCGAAATTTGATCCACGGTTTTCGAGTTTTTGTCTCAGAAAAAACTGCAAAGTTTCCATCTTTTTATCCTGTGAACAGATTTTCACCTTTTTTTTTTTTTTTTTTCAACACGACTGGTTCTTGAACATTTCCAACAGGTTTTTTTTCCAATTTCCCGGGAATTTTCCGGATGAAATGTAAACCGGCCTGGGTTTTGGAGACCGGACTTAGATGATGGAGCTTGAAGTGAAGCAATTCCCTGCAAATTATTTTCAATCTTTCCCTCTAATTCCAACTTCTCACCCGAAGGGACGTTTCGATGAAAATTTCCCATAGGTTCCTGGATACTATCGTGTGATCAAATGAATTCTGATTTTAGGTAGGCTGTGGCCTGGCCGAACGCAGCTTCGCACCCCTGAATATGACCAGGCCATGGCCTACCTAAAATAAGAATTCATTTGATCACACGATAGTCGGGAAAGTTTTGAAGTGACACAACCGATTTTCTAGGTCCTCGTCACAGAACTTTTTTTTTGGGGGGGGGGGGGGGCAGCTGATCCTCACGAGGCAAGATTTGAACACCCAAATCGTTATCTTACACATACTTTTGAGAGCTTCAAGAGATTGTATCCGCCAGTGACTTGACCCGATGGAACAGTTTCAGCCGAGGTTCCAGCTAGATAGATAGATAGATATTTTATTCAGCCATCTTAACTACATTACAGTGGTATTGTAGAATCGAGCAACGTCAATTTAAAAATAAATAATGAATTTTAACACAAATGGAACATACACTCAGGAACATATAAGTCTGTATATACATATAGATAAATTTCCTTTATCTACAAGCGTTAAATAATACCCGTCACTTTTAGCACGTCGTCATGGGCGACGTGAAAAAATGATGATTCTGCGCATTCCTGTCATATTTTCAATAAATTCTGACATTTACCAAACATTTCAGAGACCATTGTAGATAAAATCCTGTACGATACACGCGTTAAAAGTGTCTTATTTTGTTCGCGGGGTTGCTCTACTCGCTAATGCTCGTTTCGCAAGCCTCCCCGCTCACAAAATAATACCTGTCACTTTTAACACTCGTATCGTAAATAGCTATTAAAGGGACGAAGATATTATTGAACCTTTGGCGTTAAGGCTATACTTGAAGGCGAAAAACTCGTCAACCCTATAGAAAGACTGGTCAAGCATGAACCTGGAGACAGTCTTTTTGAACTTATCCATCGGATAGTTCTGTACTTCCAGCGGCACTAGCTATATTAGGTTCCAGCTATATTCTCGAATGATTTCACTAGGGATTTCACTGATGGTGAATCTACCAAATTTTTCTAAAATCATGGCTGGAATGGAGTCGAAAACTGGCTCATATAATTGGAAGATTGAAAAATCTTTGAAAAAAAACTGGAATTTTTTACGCATAAATCCGCCAAGATGGCGTCAATTTCACGAAGATTCGTTGGAATTTCCGCAGAAATACGAGCAAAAAGACAAGCAGAAATCAGTGAAACCCATCCAACCGAGCATCTAACACAATGGGAATTCCTCAGAATCCACGAAGTCGAAAGTGATTCACAACAAATTATCGCTAATGATTTTGTTGAATTTGTTCTGATATAAATAACAATATTTTTTAATATCGTTGTATTTTGATAGTTTATGCTTAATTCGAACAGGAAGGAGCACGACACAGCAAGAAACAAAGCTAATTTAATCATCATAAAAAATGACTTGGAATTATATTGCACATCATGCGGCCACCAATGGTGGTGGTGCAACGTGTCGTTTGTAACAATGTCCTTTCTTTCCCGGCACGAAATTTCGGCACCAATTCGACCTCAGTCAATTAAATTTCATTATTTTACTTCTACTCCAATTGTTTTTTTGGTACCCATCAAGGGTTACCATACAAAAATGTACAAAAGCAGCAAAATAAAACGGACTTGTTTCTGAGGAAGATCTTTGCTATTATTCTGAATTATTTAACGGGGATTTACAAAGTTGCACAACTCTATAGCTGTGAGGTATAAAGCAGCAGACCTGTGTAATATCGTCATCAAGATAAAGATCCAAAATGTTTGTTTAAGCGTGGCATATAATAAAACAATTATTATTATTATAACAAGACGTCGGCTGGTAAAATTCCGTGTTTAATTAAAAAAAAAATAGCTCAGCTCAGAGCAAACAAACATTTAAAAAAACATTATTTACACCTCGATTTACACCGCGTGTAGTAGACTAGATATAGAAAGTGAGGAGGAGCGATTGGCAGGTTTTGTTCTGTACTGGTGTAATAAGATTTTCATGCTTTCTACAACATAATTGTTACGTAATCTAATTAGATATCTATCCATTATAGAGTGATTTGTAAGGAGCACTTGTTTCCTTTGAAATTGTTTATTTTTATTTCAGTTTTATGGATTCGAAACGCATTCACTCCGTAGTCACTCACCACTTTTACCCAAATATGCTGCGGTCAGCAACATTCCCATTAGGTTTTGCTGTCAGAAAGGAAATTTGGTTGATCGTGTTTCACCTTCTATTTATTTATTTATTATTATTCTTAACTATTCAATGATTTTTTTTCAAGATATCATGGTGCAATCTGGTAAAAATAATAAAAGTGATGTCGAAAAGTAAATTCAATCTAAAGCCACCGCCACAACCATGGCTGACACCGTATGGTCCGTATACAGTGAGGGGCAAAAGTATGGAACAAATTCACTAGGAAATTCGCATTTTTTCCTCGACAAATTCCTCGAACTGGTCGATTTTGTTTTCCAATTCCGTACATTTTGATGTAAAATTTTCATATAAAATTTTCATACTTGTCGCCATTTTTGTAAATGCTGTGACGTCATCAGCAATTTTTTTAAATTGAACCTTCCCCTTTATTTTGCAGGTTCGAATAGATTATGAAATTCTGATTTCAGCGATATGCACATGTACACCTTTTGAACTAATAGTTTCCGAGATAATAATTATCAAAGGTGGTAAATTTCTAGTTTTTTATTGATGATGTTTTTATCGTAGAAATGTTCATAAAATCTCTCAAAATATTTCACTCCAAGGTCAAACTTTTCCAGTCGCCCTTTAGGCCCTTTAGTCTTCCCTTTAGGTCACTATGCGTGACCTGTCCTTACTTTTTTGGACACTTGTTTTCCTGAAAGGTGGATTGGCGGACGAGGACCGATATAGTGGCCCGCGAGATCTCCGGATCTCAACCCTCTCAATTATTTCTTATGGGGATATTTCAAATCACAAATCTACATCAACAGATCACAAAATTTGGAAGACTTTAAAGATCAAATTCGTGAGGAATGTCCCTTGATCAGTGAAAAAGACTCTATGGTAAAAGTTATTCTCCAAATGTTATCCGATAATTTTCGAACAGGCTTGCGTACTGCCAAGAAACTAACGGGTGGTTTGAGCATTTTATCCAATAAAAAGAGCTCCAAATCAATTTTTAAGAAAATGAATAAATAATTCTTCAGAAATAATTTTTTTTAAATCAAGAACTTTGGCATTTAATATACCCGAAACTATCAACCCAAAAAGTATGATGTGCATATTGCTGGAATCAGAATTTCATCACCTATTCGAATCTGCAAAAAAAGGAAGAAAGTTCAATCCACGTTTCCCGAAAAGCTTCTGCGCATACCTGTGAAAGTAGGACGTTGCCACATCTCCTATCACAACAAGTTGACAACACTGTAATACGGTGTGCGTGTGTGATGTCACGCAAATGGCAGCTGACAACGCTTGACGTCGATTTGACGTTTCGACAGACCTAACCTAATAACGCTCTTGTTTCGGTGATCGCCTTGCAGCTCATTGTGTTTCGTATCACCTGAATCTTTTCTGCGTCTTTTTGCCATACATTTCATTCTGAACAATATCAAATGTTGAATTGAGGTCTCCAATTTTCCGTTGTCTCTCTCTACTGTGACGTCATGCGTATGAGAGACGGTTAATCGAGGTCATTGGGCGCTTCCCAATAAGGCGTGTAAGGACAGACTTCGACACATAAGGACACAATTTGACACAGCTAGCGTTCCAATAGCAGTAATAGCACCACATGTCGACACAATCGAAACATTGGCGAGGCTGAATTTAGAATTTAGCTGGCAAGTGCACTTTGACATTGTGTATCCGTCTTGTCGCAGTTATTGGAAAGCGCCCTATGTTTCTTGAGATATGACATTTCGTTTCTGACAATGGGACATTTTTCGAATCTGACAAGCGCTCTGTCGTATATTTATTTGATTTCAGCATGGATTTCATGATTTCACTTGTTCTTACCCTCGTTCTTACCAATAAGTGTGTTATATGTAGTGGAAAACTGAGAAGATACTTACAGAAATGGTTCAAGGGTGTTGTGTCGCTCTATGCGAGTCGAGAATAAGACGAATACACCCAGCATAACCATGCACCGGTTCACGAAAGACCCAAACTTGATGGAAGTGTGGCTGCACCAGCACCAGCAGGGATCACGCTGCACCAGACACGTGCATCTTACTACGAAAAAACTTTATTACTTCGTCCATTAAAAACTCCCTTATGGGCTCTAGTGACTTTTCCCACAATCATGATAATGGGAACAGTATAGCTAACCGATTCAAAATTCCCGCAAAAGTCAGAAACGAAACGTCCAAACGACATAAACGTCAAAACGTCAAAGGTGACCTCGAAAATCTATCTATTTTCTATCTCCTAAAATTGGAAAGGTCAATTGTTAGGAGGTTATGTTTGTTTACATTTCGATTACTGATTGACAGTTGCTATTGACAGTGACACGTCGTGCGTCAAAATTGAAATTACCGCGCTCTGCAGGTATGCGTTCTCATGTATGCGCTGAAGTGATGTACGTGATGGTAAACGTGGATTGAAAAAATGGCTGATGACGTCACAGCTTTTACAAAAATGGCGGCAAATATGAAAATTTTACATCAAAATGTGCCGAATTAGAAAACAAAATCGACCTTTTCGGAATTCTTCAAGAAAAGAAATGTGAATTTTTTATTAAATTTGTTCCATACTGTTACGAGCGGCGATCCCGTACATATTGGTAAACACTCGACCTTTCTGGATCCTTCCATCCATTAGATCGCAGTGTAGAAGTCTGGAGCGATCTGGTGCATTCCAGAGCGTTCGTGTATGTGAAACTCAATGGAGACTCCAACGTTCGATCAAGGCACATCAGTCCACTTTGGCGGAGGTGCAGATTCGAGAACACATGGAAAGCACGCGGAAGGTGTGGGTGATTATTCAGGAATGGTCTAGAAACCGCATATGCCAGGCACTATGGAATTTGCTGGAAGTAGACAGAAAGCTCGGGAACGCTGTTCGGAGGCCTTATATAAGGCATCAGCCGGCAGCTCGCGGCAGTATTGAATTGGATAGCAAGCGATAACAAGCGAAGTACCTGCGATATAATTCCAAGCGTGAATAATTGTTATTTATTGATTGTAGTACGCAGAAATAAACAGTGTGTGTTTTAAATCGATCGTCTCAATTATATTCGAACCCGTACGCGAAATATCGTAACAATACTTTTGCCCCTCACAGCGTAATACCGAGGAAATAATAGGAAATTTATATTGCATGAACCGACACAGATGGAACTGCGAAAACTTGAAGAAACATGCTCCATTTAGTCTTTATCATGATGCAACACACCATTTTGAAATAATGTTTAAAAGCTCCTGAAAAATCTTGGAACTGAAATCCTTGAAATATTCAATAATTCATAATTTTTTTCTCTCAACATTATCAGCAAATTTTTTGGGATATCTGTTGCAACTTGGTATTATTTCATACAAAAAGTGCTCTTAGAAATGAAATTTAGTAAAATCCATCCAGATGGTGACCCATGGACCATGGGTGGGAGAAAAATCCTCCTTTTCTTCTTTCGTCTTATTATTTAAAACATCCAGCTTATCTAAGTGCAGACGTTATCTACCGACTGAATTCCACCCTTGATTACACCTGAAATCACTTATTCTATGATATAAGACTAAGTTGCACCACGAGATCTGGAAAAATTGGAAAAGACAAAGGTGAAGAAATTGATAAGACGAAAAATATGAATAAGTGAATATTTTCAGGATTTCATTATCAAGATATTTCGGGAACTTTTGAAAAAAATCTGTTGTGGGGCGACACAAAACTTTCCCGGCGGTATCCAGAGACGTCAGTAATGATTTTGATCGAAGTGTCCCTTCGGGAGGGGGCGATTCGATTTGGAAATTGATGAAAAAATTCTATTTAGTCGAGCGTTTAACGAGCATCCTGCATCCATTGTTGAGCGGACAGAAAAAATGACAGGTTAGGTCAGTTTTCCAAGGTGATGAAATGATCAAAAAGGTAGAACTAGGTAGCTAACTGCTGTGATATCTCAAAAATGCAATGCTGGTTCCTTATTGAAATTTTTGTTCCTACTTTAGATATGATGATGAAATTACAAAAACTTGATTGAAAACTTTCACTGCATCTGTGTGTCAAATTTCAATTCTATATTTTCAATTTAGAGCTTGGGCAGACAAACCCAGACCCAATGTGCCACCTGAGGGCTTCCGATCAAAATCATCCACCCAAAGTCTAATCAGAACGTTCCAGGCTGAACTTAGGCCTCCGTACCTGATTTCGATTTGATCGGATCAATAATTCGGTAATTATCGTGACAGAACCGCTTAATTTGTACGATCGCATGAGTGATTTTATATTTTCAGGAGGAAAATTTCCGGGAAATTGGAGAGAAATTATTGGAAAATGTTCAAGAACCAGTTATCTATTCTCTAAAAAAAACAATTCCGAGAAATCTGTTCACTGAATAAAAAGTTGGAAAATTTGCAGTTTTTCCAGAGAGGAAAACTCGGCAACTGTTGATCCGATTTCGAAAATTTTTCCTCCAAAAATTAGCTCAATCTTTTCTCCAACTTTTATTCACAGCATGTCTGCACCTAAAATTAATTTTTCGTGGGGCCTACCGCATGTAGAAGTTTGCATTGCGTTTTTCTCAAATTCACGGAATGTGCAAATTTCATTTTGAAAAAATTACAGTCGGAAAACCAAAATCGTGTCAACTCTGAAAATAGACCTGCACGACGCTCAATACAATCTACTTTCGATATCAGTTGAAATTTCCAAAAAAAGTCGATCCCCGAGCAGGAATAAATTTTTGAGTGGAGTCCTGCTACAAAAGCGAGTCGTGCTGGTCGAAACACCGGCGAGAGCCCCTCCTGAGTGGCAACGGCCAGGAGAAATTTCGAAAATTCATTACGCTCAACTGGAGAATGGTGGAAAACTGCAACTGCGGCCTCAATTTGACTCTTTTGTTGTGTTGCTTCCTGCCAAATCTGGTTCCAATCCATCAGATAGATTTTGAATAATTAATTGGGAAAGTTTTGAACTTTAACATTTTTTATTATTTGACAGATGACAGATAGGGCAATCTTTCCAACTGTTCTGAATACAGTTTTCCAAGGGCTTTCAAATGACATATTGCAAGTTGAGTTCCGTGAGATATAGTCTCTGACATTTGATGATAGTGACAGTTGGGTTTGACAGATGACAGCCAAAAACTAATGGGCTCTTTTCAGGAAACAACCATGTTTGTATACCAAATATCAAGTCGATCCAGTCAACGTTACGGCAGTTATCGTGGAAGATCACAGACAGACACACATACACACACACATACACACACACACACAGACAGACATCATTCTGAAAATGGTCTTAATCGTCTTGGGGGACCTCAAAACGGATATATCCGGTGAAATCTCAAAACTTTTTTTCTGCACGATTACAATACTTTCCCTCCGTGTTCGTGGGTTGGCCGGGAAAGTAAAAATCAAAACGGTTTGCTGCATCTTGATATGATATACTAAGTTACACCTGATCCTTTTTTTACAAACCACAATGATGTCTTGGGTAGGTAAATATAATCAATTTCACGCTTCGCTTTTTGCATTTGAGCAAGCTATGTAAAAATTGTGTTGTGTTGGTACGAATGATACGATGACAAGGGGATGCCAGCCAGTTGTCTACACGTGCAATTTTTAATATGACACCTTGTCATCGTGTCGAGGTATCATGTACGCGAAAGTGAAAATTTTTGAGCATATATGCCAGGAATCGTGAGTTTCTTTGAAGTGCTTTGCAGTGTGGACGTTAAGGGACATTGTCTTCACTGGTTGGTGAGTCTTTGCCAAGGTTGTTAGGTTTTTGGCGGCTACTCATGAATGATGTCGAAGATCGGCAGGATACTACTCGGATGAAAGGCCCACCGCCCTAAAGGCTACATCTTTTGATGCACATCACTGGAGTAGTTATTACTAGGTACCTACTCTAGCTCTATTATACCTACTGCAACAGCAAGCAAGGTATGAAGACACATGCTGGCAGACAACACAGTGTACCTACCTACTCACGCCCAAATTGTCTCGTCTCCGTACAGTTCAACTCCATAAATTAGTGTCCTACTATCCATATTGTCCATCTAAAGAATAAGTTTCCTATTGGAATGTGGGTTTTTCCTTTTTACATTCAATTTCTTCACGGCATCACGGACTTTCGGTATAATTTTCTCAGTGGCCGGCAAAAATCTAATAGCCTTGGCGAAGACTCACCAACCAGTGAAGACAATGTCCCTTATCGTCCACACTGCAAATCACTCAAAGGAAACTAACAATTCCCCGCATATTCTCGAAAATTTCCACTTTCGACTGATGACTCCCAGAGACGGTGACAATGTCACATTGAAAATTGTACATGAAGACAGCTAGCTGCCAACAAGTCATCAACGTGCCATTCGTACCAACGCAACTCATTTTTTCCATAGCTTGCTCTAATGCAGAAAGCTGTGAAATTGATTATACAGGGTGTTTCATGACTTATACGACATAGCTTAAGGATAGATCCAGTTTTTTGAGGCGGATCCAGATCTGGCTTCGAAATTTTTCTAAGATCCTGCGTTTCAAAGTTACAGGGTGATTTATGTATTTTGGTCAAAACTTTGATAGGTCATAACTTTGGAGCAAATGAATGGAATCGAATGAAATTTGACAGGAAATGTCTCTTACCACGAACAATCACAATGACCAACAAGGCATGGAAAAATCCAGGGCCGAACTAAAAAAAATGGCCCCAATCAATTCTTGGGGCAAAAAAGCCATTTTCGCATCGGATTCCTAAAAAAATGCCATTGTATTTGGAAAGTTGAGAAAAAATGCTACAGAATCAGCTATCCAATACGAACGGCACACCTCAGTAGGTTTAGTGAAAAAATAAAATAAAAAAAATTGAAAATTTTGATAGCGATATTTCCTGAATGATTTGAGATAATTCATCGCAATTACTACTTTTCAAACAGGAAACGAGTAACATTTGGAAAAAAAATCAAAACTCCTAACAATAGGTGATAAATACATTACATGTTATTAACAAATGGTTTTCAAAATACCCTCCCCCAACTTCGACGCATTTCCCACATCTCGTCACTAAATGTCTAGTGGTTTTTCGAATGGTTGGTGTATTGTTCCGCGTTTCATTAGCAGCTGCAATGATCTTTTCTCTACAATCCTCCCTGGTAATCATTTCCGTCTTGTAGACCTCTAGATCTTTCATGCGGCCCCATACTTAGTAATCTAGGACTGTGAGATCAGGAGATCTGGGAGCCAGGAATGAGGACCCCCGCGACCAATCCAGCTATGGGGGTATTCTGCGTACAAGTGTTCTCTGACGTTTAATGAAGAATGAGGCGGTGCCCCATTTTGTTGAAAATAGGCAAAACATTTTGGAGGAAGTTTGGATAGCCTTCCCCCGTCAGCCGTTCCTCAAATAAATGTAGCCCAATTAAAGTGTCGTCAACCACTCCGCACCACAAATTCAGTGAAAACCTCCGCTGAGAGTTCTTTTGTACCGTGGCATGAGGGTTTTCGTGTGCCCATAAGTGGGAATTTTTCAGTTTCAGTTTTTAAGGTTCTCTTCATTTTTTTCGTTTCTCCTCGGTTCCGTTTCGCCACCCGCGTTGTGCGAGGGCGATTTCGGACTTCTCATTAATGTTATTGTGTATCACTTCATTTTTCAACCCACAACCTACCCTACTGTGACGCGCTGGACATCAGCGGACCATGCACAGAGAGCGGTCTCTCCATCTCACGGCGCTTGACGTCACAAGGTAGGTTCTTTTTCATTTTTTACTTCAATACCCAAGACAGTGCATCCCAGCTAAAACATCTCGGCGTGATTTTCTCAGAAACCGTTCAACCAATACAATTCTTCTTTTTTGTGGAAATAAGCCCCAAATCTAAGCTTCAATTAGAGAGGTGCCGGTGTCTGCAGCTGCTCTACTTCCCAAAATATGGCAATTTGAACAGACCCCGAAACAACAGGCACATAGCTGTGGAGATTTATGATTAGCAAGAAGAACAATTCTACATCAGAATGCAATTGGAGCACTTTCTTAATTTTCCATCAAACGCCAGAGAATACTTGGATGCAGAATACCCCCATCGCTGGATTGGTCGCGGGGGTCCTCATCCCTGGCTCCCAGATCTCCTGATCTCACAGTCCTAGATTACTAAGTATGGGGCCGCATGAAAGATCTAGAGGTCTACAAGACGGAAATGAATACCAGGAAGGATTGTAGAGAAAAGATCATTGCAGCTGCTAATGAAACGCGGAACAATACACCAACCATTCGAAAAGCCACTAGACATTTAGTGACGAGATGTGGAAAATGCGTCGAAGTTGGGTGAGGGTATTTTGAAAACCATTTGTTAATAACATGTAATGTATTTATCACCTATTGTCAGGAGTTTTGATTTTTTTCTCAAATGTTGCTCGTTTCCTGTTTGAAAAGTAGTAATTGCGATGAATTATCTCAAATCATTCAGGAAATATCGCTATTAAAATTTTCAATTTTTTTTAATTTATTTTTTTACTAAACGTACTGAAGTGTGCCGTTCGTATTGGATAGCTGATTCTGTAGCATTTTTTCTCAACTTTCCAAATACAATGACATTTTTTTAGGAATCCGATGCGAAAATGGCGTTTTTGCCCCAAGAATTGATGGGGGCCATTTTTTTTAGTCCGGCCCTGGATTTTTTCATGCCTTGTTGGTCATTGTGATTGTTAGTGGTAAGAGACATTTCCTGTCAAATTTCATTCAATTCCATTCATTTGCTCCAAAGTTATGACTTATCAAAGTTTTAACCAAAATACATAAATCACCCTGTAACTTTGAAACGCAGGATCTTAGAAAAATTTCGAAGCCAGATCCGGATCCGCCTCAAAAAACTGGATCTATCCTTGAGCTATGTCGTATAAGTCATGAAACACCCTGTATACTACCCTATAATAGAGGAAAGTTGGTATCTTTCGGACATGTATCACTGTTTTTTTTTTATCATTTTTTTAAATCTCACGTGTTCTTTCAATTTGGATTTCTCGCTATGAAAACAATTAGTGCAACAATATAATCCATTACAACTAAACCAAGTTAGGAGCTAGCAGGTTAGGAGTTAACCCCGAGACTAACACTAACTTTTATTGTTGATTTTTTATTGTAAAAAATATCACATACGTATGTGAAACAACCAGCCGTTCGAAAGACGACAACCTGCTTTACCTATTATAAAAAAATTGTTAATGAAAAAGTGTGGGGCGTAGCCCACGGGTCCACCTAGTTCTTATTAATTGTTTGAATAAAAATTAGGTTTTTTTTGTGCCAATCAAACTAATGCAAGATTTCTGTTTCAGCAGTAACTCGACGTCACCACCATAAACCATCATCAAGCGCCAAGTTTCACGATCATTATGACTATGTCCGATTGAAAAGGCGGAAGTCGCGTCCGTCCGCGTGTTTGTGTGCATGTGTGCGCGCGTCTGGGTAGCTGTATGTGCGACTGCATTTTAACAATAACAAATATCAACCACAATAATAAATTCACCGGCGCGCGGTATATCAAAACTTAACCGAAAGCGAATAAATAATTCAGATTGCGTTTTTTTATGGATAATAATCGCAAAAAAATCTCGCGGAAAATGTCCTGAACGAAGAAAGTCGGCTGCATGACAAACGGACGGGGCGCCGGCATGGCGTCGTTCATGACGAAGAAGAAAAAGTACAAGTTCCAAGTTGATTTCTGCTTGGAGGAGCTGCTCGAAGTGCCTTTCGTTTCGGCCGTCCTCTTCGCCAAACTGAGATTGCTGGATGGCGGCAGTTTTCAAGACCACAGCAGTCGGTGAGTTCAGTTCCACTTATTTTTTCTCATAATTTTTGCAGTTGGCGACACTGATTCTCCTCAGCAGTGTGATATTTAGCCTTCTATTTAACCGTACACATCCTTGAGCCGTACTGTTGCCAGCTTCACGTATGACTGACGGAGTGTTGCTTACTTCATAATTCCGAGGTAAATTCGTTTATACATACGAAGAACTAAGTCTGAGTTTCGGTCTGAGTCGCCAACTTACAAATACAATAATGGGCTTTTGGGTTGTGGCATCGTGAAATGCCTTTGATAGGTGGCGCCGCTTGGTAGACTCACATATTAGGAGTCCCCCATAAGTGTACAATACAGATCTCTTTGACATTGACTGCCACTTCACCGGATGGTCGGACCTGGATGCCTACGCACTGATGAGTCCCCAACAAGGGTGAAACACATGTCTTTTTAGCTCTGGTCTGATGATCCGGAGTTGGTGGTAGTCGGTGAGCTCCATTTTATTATAACTGCTGGGTCTCGTATGGCCCCGGGAGGCTTTCCTTGAAAGGCTTCTCTCCATTGGCAAATTCCACAATGATCCGGCACACGGTTTCGAGGCAACTCCGAAAAATCCTACACCTTCCGCGTGGATTACCGCGTGCTCGAAGCGACGGCACTTACGCCATTTCGACTGATGTTTCCTACTCGGCTATTGAGTCTCCCAGGCTATTTGAATCGCCTAGCCATCGCGTATGTTCTGAAATGTCCAGAGCTTCGCACTTGTACGCCGCGGTCTGATGCGAATAGTCTTCTAGAAAGACCGCGTGTGCTCCAGAATGCACGCGAGAATCGCCACTCGTAACAATATCATCTACTCGAAAATGTATGGATTGCCAAAACTTCAGTTCCGAAATGTTCAATTGCATTGATGCAAATTTAAGTTACAATTTTCGTGCAGCTTGACGTCAAGAGTGCACCAAAATACACACGTAACTTCTCGACGGATGCAAGAAACTCGATAAGCTGAGCCTTTACAAACACTCGAACTAATCGTTCGTCAAATACCGGGAAATCTCCTCGAAAGCTTTTTCCTCAAATAATCTTGTGGGCACATAAAAAATCAATGTGTGCGCTGTCTGGCATGACGCCCCCTGTGATCTACACAAAAATAAGCTCGACGGTATAATTTTATCGCTTGCGCGAAATCCAATTATTAAGTCATAAGCAATTAACAGCTACTTAACTAGAGTTTAGAGCGGTTTTTCGTCAGTGGGTAATTATCATTGACGTCTTCGTGTTGTTGACCGAGCCTAAATTTACTAAATCCGAGCTAAGAGCTGTCAGTGTCGCAAAGAAATGTCACTTCGGCGTCAACGTGATAAAAACGTCAAATTTACGTCATTATTGCTTCGTGATGAAATCGAAAAGCTTCAACACAGTTCAATATTTCCAGTAAAATATCACCCCTAGGAAATTTTTGCAACATGAAACAGGTTTTGTTTCTTTTCAAGCAAACAGGATCCAAACACATTTGGACTTCGTTGCCATGGCGTTTAGGTGACCTTTGGTTAAAGTTAACCAGAGATGACAATACTGGGCCTAAGAAATGGAAAATTGAAGTATCATTACACGTATTATTATTATTATGAATGTGAATCAAATGAATTCTTATAATTCAGACAGGCCTGTCAAATTCCTCTTCGAACCCTTGAATTTGACCAGGTCACAGCCTGCCTTCAAGAATTTATTTGATCTCGAAGATCTTCAAATATCAGAAAGCTTGGTTACATGGCATCATGTTATTTATTGTTATCGAAAAACCTGTATAGGTACGCAAAATGGCACATTATTATGTGGTATAAATAAAGATTTTTTATTTGTTTTAGATCTGAAACACGCAAGCCGCAAGCTTCCTTCGTGTTTCCTTATTGTGTCTTTCCCTTTCCGCTTCTTGATGGATGCCGAAAATCGTGTGATACGTGCTGCTTCCGTTTTCTTTGTGGGAGCTCCCTGATAATAAAACCTATATGATGCCGTGAGGTTGTTTTTTATGTATAGGACGAGGTATAGGTATTACTACTACCGTATACCTGAGGGAATTAGTCACGATTCCTTTGCTTATATCGAGTCTTGAATATTTTATTTCGGACATAAATATCCATCTGAAGTGGGCATACACACACAAGCAGATACGAGCGTTTTTCGATTAAATCCAGAATCGAGCCGAAGAATCGAGAGTTGAAATTAACTGAAGAGAATACAGGATCAGCCACCTGGAATGATACAATTATTGACTTTTCCAATTTCAGAAGAAAGAAAACGGGGCGGTAGTTCAAGGTCACTTCACAACGTTTTGATGTTTATGACGTTTTGTTCTGACAACGTGGTGAAATTTAGCCGGAGAACTAGAGAAGCAGCTATTTTATTGAAATCACTCACTTATTGTTGAAGTTGATTTTGATATCCGTGGCCTAGCCACCAACGCATGTGGCGTACCCTCACTACCCTTAGTCACCACTGTGACAGGTTATTGGCTGGTTGTCGTCTGGTTGTCGAATGAATGTTATCGTGAACAATGTGTACAGTTGTCAACTGAACATACACTGTAGGTATGTTGTAGTAAGAAAAAGTGGAATATTCGCATGGAAAAAGCTCTAGTGAACAGGAAAGCTCACGCGGGATTCTAGGGAACTTTTCATATATCGCAGCCGAGCTCCTTTTGGGTTAGTTTTGCACATTTTTAGCCAGCCATCAGTTTGTTCACGCTAGAAATCCCGAGTAACTGGACTAAAGCTCGACAAGCTCGTGAGCGAACTATTGATAGAACAATAATCGGTCGGCAATCAGACGGCCGAGTCCTGCTGGTGCTGTTAAGATTCTGCACGGAGCTTTGGCCATAAAATTGCTCTGGCAAGGAACAACACAATACGGAGTATACGCCATGATCGAGTACCTTCCCTACCGAGCGCGAGAAACTAAATATCCAGAGGGCTGTTTTGTGGTGTGCCTCTGTGTAACTGAATAACCTGTTGAAAAACGAACTTTGTGCAAGAGCTTTTCATTTGCGGCGAGTCGGGGATGCCGAGGAAAGCTTGTTAGCGGTGGTGGTGCCGAGAAAACAGAAGAATTAGTGCAGAAACCGTTGGACGTTTGCCAAACGCCGGTTCGGCCAATTACGGAAATTTAATAGCGCCGGGCAGCACTGACGACATAATTTATTGAAAATACGGAGAAAAATGTCTTTTCCTACGGCTACGGCTACTTAAGTATATACTCATTCTGTGTCCTTTGATAAAGAAATCTGCTGCGTTCCACACGCTTTCCATTTCCGCACTGACAGTTCTGTGAGTGGATGTATTCCCGCACAGAACTGTCATTTTATCGAGAGGGTTAATAGTTACCCAATTACCCATCCTAATTGTTATCGTATGTAGAGAGTATACGTATCTCCGTATGTTTTTTTTTGTAAAATCATTCCACATTTATTCTGTATTCAAACAATTTAGTCAGCTTTTCATCTTATCGGCAGGATTATAAACTGCCATCTTTTCTCCTTCCTAGATGTGTCTGAGTCGCATTTCTTGACACTTTGAGATACTTCCTGTGATGCTCTTTTTCCATGAATCCAGTTTTCTGAAAAAGCCACGGATTTTTTTCGACGGAAAAGATTTAAGAACTCCACGAAACTTTCTTGTTTATTGACCTATCTGAGGCAGCACATCCCTAACTATCAGTATTGATCGAAGCGCCAAAGTTTCGTGAACAATTATCACGCACAAACTTGCTTCCTGAGATATCCAAAATCTCAAAAAAGTACTTTTTTCAAATCATAACAATGCGGGTTGTTTTCCGAACACTTTGAGTGAGGTTATAAGTTCAACTAAATAGGTTGGCAACACTGGACGAGCTCGTGACGTCATGTGGAAATGCCTAATTTTCTTAGGTGGTCAACCCCTTGGTTTCAATAATTGTTTTTTTAATTTGTTTTCATCAAGTCACCTCAAAAAAACCACACACACAGAGAATATGAGGTTTAAAGACGTCAGCATTTCATTGGCAGCTATAAATAGTGCTATGCCAAATGAAGTCGACCACCTTGATGAATAATGTCTTTCAACACTCATACTATTGTAGACAAAAAAAGCTGAACGACAGATGAATGACTTTTCAAATTGTGTAGAAGGCCCTTTAGGATTATCATTTTTGACAAGCCCATGACAAAATGCCAGTGATTTTTTTTGAGTCACAAGACAACGTCAGTTGTGTCTTTGATTTCTTTGTAGCTATGGACCAGGAGTAGAAAGAAGATGAAGATAAAAATGGATCATTTCCACCGAGATTTCTACCCACTGTATCAACACGAACCCGCAACACGGTGACTTCGTGTTGGTTGATTCCATGTAATATGCTACGAGTACATGATGGCAATGGCGGTCCGTTGCCTTTTGCTTGTAGGGAAATTCAAGGGGCTCGCAGCATGTCAAACATTGGCGAACGAATCGTCCTCTAGCATCTGGACATACCGTGATCTGGACATACCGTGATCTGGACAAAGACCATTTTAATCGATGCTTGATCTTCGGCTTCGGTGGTAGCTTTGCGTCTGCCAGAACCTGGTTGCTGTGCCAGCGTTGAATTTTCCCGTCACCTGCACATAACGTTGTAGACCGTCCCTTTCCTGTTACTGAGAAGGTCTGCTACCGTCTTGTACGCGATACCACCATCCACAAGAGGCATAATTTGCACCCTAACAGATTCATTGAACATTCTGTCACGTTTGACACAAAAAATGACAAAGCATTATTGGTTATGGGTGGCATATTCTTGATGACAGTAAAGCTGATTCACAGGTCAAAAATTAGAAAAGTCATTCATCTGTCGTTCAGCTTTTTTTGTCCACAATAGTAACTTCAAATATATGGCCAGATTTGGTTACTTATAACTCTGGGAGCTGCGGTATTTCAATTAAATTTCCCGGTAAAGTTCAGAATTAGAGCTCGTCAAATAATGTCAGTCTGAGAGTTTATTCGTCGAATTGTGCATGAGCGTCGAAATCCCTAGGAATTTGACATTTGAACACGTCATTGATGCCATTGACAGCTGGAGTGCTGTGCAAAATTGGATCAGCCACCTTGGATAAGTAATTGTTTTCAAGATTGACAAGTTCAAATATTGCTAAAGTCGGTTTTATTACTCCAGAAGACGGCAGCCGGAGGAACAGTATACCTAGTCTACTACTCTCATGGAATACCTCCCCCCCCTCTGCAAAAGAGACAGGTTTTCTTTGAAAGCTCTCGCACCAGGTACCTCTGATGTAGCAAAGTAAATACTTATCCGAATTTTCGAATCACACCGGAGACAATCAAACACAGCACTGCGAAGTCAGTTTGTTTTCAATTAAAATCGCTCGTTGTCATCAACTAAAGTGTATGCGTCGCTCTTCTTCAGCAAGTTCAAATTTCTCACGAATGCCTACTGGATAATAAATAATAATTATCAATTATATTAATTTCTTGGTGCTCGACATGAAAGCAGCACCACCACCGGCGTGAAATCCCGCAGGGCGCCGAATTCATCGCAATTTGCCATCTGCCACTTTTAGCGTATGACTTAATTCCTTTCAATTAATAACAATTCTCCATCAACGGGGGCCTTTCTCGACTTGTGGAACTTCTCCGAATTCCCAATGATGAATATTGTACAAGGTGTACCTATGCTCGAGGTGGACCAGACGAGGCGACGACGACGACGATAAACACGTAGGTCGAACTTTAAATTATTGTAGCCGATGGCAAGGCCAAAGGAGAACACCATCGCATCATCATCTTCCAAAGATCCGAGTTATGTAGTACGCGGCACGCCACTCTAAAGAGGCACAAAGCCAAAAGCCTTTGATCGCACGCTCATTTTCCGTGTTATTCTGTAGGTACAGTGTGTGTGTAATGTGTATGTATGGTAAGTATGTGCCTGCTCCACATTTATGCATACGTCGATGTATGGAGCGTAATTACATCAACGCGATGTTCTGTCCCATTCACAACAGGGTTTCTAAGCCCCTAGACAGTTTAAAGTGTACTTTAGCACTAATTTAAACCGATTACGGAGAGACTGTTGTGGATTGATTTTGGATTGAGAATATGGGAACTTGTATGGTCTGCGTAATTCGAGAATGGAGTTACTCAAAAGACTGTGCATCAAACTATAGTATGTTCACTTGTACCGTGATTCTAGTCGACTGTGAGATTTTGTTTTAAAGTTTCCCAATCTGATATATAAAAAATCCCCAAAACTTTGCGGTTGGCTGCTCTGGCTTTATTTGGCACAATAATTCACGAAGAGTCACGAAGTCGTTCGGACCACTTTTGGAACACATTTTTTACGCATTTTCTCTGCAGAAAGACGTAACATTTTTGCGGGACGTGACGTCTGGCGCTTTTTTCCATTTTATTGATAAATGTAGTAATTTTTCGACTTGTTTTTAATTTTCGTAATGCACAAATAAATCAAAGCAGCTTTGACATTTGACAGGTGTCAAAAATATTTCTAACCTCTCGAAGCCGGTTCAACTTTACGTGATTCAAACTGGAAAGATAGTAGCCTTTCGTCCAAAAAAAATGGGTCCCATGGAATCATCAATCCTTTCACCTCTTCCAGTCGAAAAGACACGCCGAACCATGAAGAACTATTGGCAAGACAAGGAACATCCCAGCAGGCCTGCTGTTGCAGCAGGATTTACGTTTAAGAAGTTTATTAAACCGAATTCAAAAAACCCAGCCGCTCAAAGTTGCGTATTGGACCGAAATTTCTGTGAGTACCTTCAGTTTTCAATTTGCTTCCGTTTTGAACCTTGGCGGAACGAGTTTTTGTCGGCCTTGAATGGCCGCCGTCAAGATGACTTGAATTGGATGCGGCCCCGTAGGGTTCTGGTGTCTAAATGACGGTAATACAGCTCTGCGCCCCTCTAGTCGCATTTCCAAGCATGACAAGGTCAGTTTTCCAAGATTTTATTTACTATCAATTTGATAAGAAATATAACTTCATTTCTAGAGAAGTCAGTTCCACACCAGGTAAAAAGGCGGCAAACCTACAACCTACAACGCTGAAGTAGAAAATATGCCCAGCCAACTAGAGTCATAGTACAAGTGAACCTACTATAGCAATAAATTCTTCGACCATGGAGCTTTTCTTGCTTGGTTCTCCGTCTCCCCCTTTCATTCTGAACTGTTTACTTCAGCAATCACACCTCACCGGGTGTTTTGCTTGAATTTTTTGGTACTTGCTGTCCATGGGCGACGCTGGCGCAACTTTGCTTTCAGTCCACGTTCGATGCCGACCACTTGCACGAGTGCTTGATTTGTCCATGTATTTGAAAAACGCGCCGAGTCCTGGACATGGAGCTGTCATTTGCCTGTCAATTTGACATCTACGTCACTTTTGTCTTGTTAAAAGTGTGTCAGTGTACTTGTAATAATTTTGTTTTTATGTGACTTGAGTCGAGTGGTATTCTGATCTGGTTTTGTGTCTCAGCGACGTCGCCCCCGACGTGGCCGTCACCCTCGAATCGTTGTCAAGCTCTGGGGGCACCAGGAAAACTGGATTCGTGGCGCCCTTAACCAATGATGAATATCATTGCTTTCCAACCAGAAGCAGCCGGTTGTGCCTTCAGGGAGGTGACTGGATTTTCACATCCATTATTCGCTTCCAAAAAACTTTTACTTTGCTTTACACAACATATCCACTTTACATCCGTCAGTGAATTTTCGGTATTTAGCTCAAAGTTAGGAGCTTTCGAAGTTGTTGCACTTTTGGTTGTTTCCCACCTTGATCGACGATCTTGCAAGTTTACCGAATTTCAAGGGCAATTCTGGTCACAAACCGACTTTAGTCGCTTATTTCAAACGTTCGCATAGCTGCATTTATTCTTGAATCGCTACTGTGTAAAAACTGCGTTTATTTCGTGACGTTCGTGAATAATTACTTTTTAAAAGCCACTAAAAGCACTGATAGATGATATTAATTATTGAAAGCTGGTTATCGCAGGACACGCTTTTTAAAAAACGGCTTTTTCCAAACACGCATTTAATTGCGATTGTAACGACTCGGGGCTAAAGTCCCACCAATTCCGTTTTCTTTCTTCTTTCCACTTGCGATAATTAAATCATTTTTTAATTACACTGCTTTTTTTGTCACGCTTTTTTTTTTGTAACGAGATACATTTTCCCATGACGATGAGCATCAACGCCAGTTAAGGGAGCATTTATATCAACACATGTTTGAAATTGTGCAGCAGGCCTGTGGGAAGCACTTACTTTTTAAGCCCCGTTTTCTTTTGAGCGTGCACTGTCATAAACCACGAACCTATTAATTTTTTTTTATACATTGTGATTGCGTTTCCATCCAAATTACCAAAGTGTACTTTGTATTTTTAGACTAGGTTTTTATTTGAAATGCAATGGAAAAAAATTTAATAACACCTAAGACTGCCATAAATAAACGTAACACGGGTAAGTAGGTACAACAGAAAACGTGCGCGTGTGCATCACCGCGGGTTTAGGTAGAACACGTAATTAAACTGTATAAGGTAATTAGTGCTGTAGCCTCTGCCCGTGCATAATTCAACTATATTGTGTATAGCGCGTGTGTGAGTGTGTGTGTAGTCTCGTGCACGGCCCCCCAGAAGGTCGTGATCTTCGGACGGCATGCTCGGCAGAGAGAAGCAATTATTATAGTCAGTATACTTGAAAATGGATTGCTTCAGGTTGCGCGGCTTGGCTTCGTTACAAATCGTGTATGATTTTTTCCACCATCTCTACCTGCACAGCTTCAGAGTTCAGCAAAAGCAACTTACGGCTTATGGGTACGCTAACGAAGGCAGAACAGTATGATTCTATAATTCCACAACGGACAAGGAATGACCATCATTCCTCCACTAGCATCACGTTTGCACATGAGCCGTAGGTGTCTTCTAGAGTAATAAAACCGATTTTGGTAATAGGTACCTGAACTCGTCGATGTTGAAAGAAATTACTTATCAAGGTGGGTGAACCAATTTTGCACAGCTGTCTCAATCTCAATCTCAGCTGTCGATGGCGATACTGACGTCTTCAAATGTCAAATTCCCGGCATTAGGCGCTCATGCACAATCCGACGAATAAAGTTTCGAACTACAATTATTTGACAAACTCTTATTTGAAACTTCGTTAGAAGATCGAAATACTGGCTCTCATAGTTTCAAGCAATCAAATCTGGCTGAATGTGAAATTATCAGTGCTGAATGAAATTATTTATCAAGGTGGCCGACTCAATTTTGCACAGCACTCTAGGCTGTCAATGAAATTATTGACGTCTTCAAATCTCAGATTCCCGTCGGCATTTATTGCCCTGTGGTTCTTTTCAGGGTGAATTGAAGAAAAAAAATTCGGGACAGTTACTGAAACACAAGAAGAAATTTTGAAAATTCATAACGCCCGACTGAGAAATGGTGGAAAACCGCAACTGCACACTCAATTTGACAATTTGACTCTTTTGTTGTGTTGCTTCTTGTCAAATTTGGTTCCAGTCAATCGGATAGATTTCGAATAATTAAATGGTAAAGTTCGGAACTTTGAATTTTTTTTATTATTTGACAGATGACAAATAGGGCAATACTTCCAACTTTTCTGAATACAGTTTTTTAGGGGCTTTCAAATGACATACTGCAAGTCAAGTTCCGTGAGACATAGCTTCTGACATTTGTTGATAGTGACACTTTTGTTTGACAGATGGCAGCCAAAAACTGGTAAGCTCATTCCACAGAGAAACGATGTCCGCATACCAAACTTCAAGTCGATTGGATCAACGATTCGGCAGTTATCGTGGCAGACATATCCACAGAAACACAGACAGAAGACACACAGACAGACAGACACACAGACAGACATCATTCTGAAAATGGTCTTAATCGTCTCTAGGGACCTCAAAACGGATATATTCGTCGAAATCCCGAAATTTTTTTTAGCTTGTTCACAATACTTCCCCTTCTCGTTGGGTGGTGGGTCGGGGAAGTAAAAATACATATTTTTTTTAGTATTTTTCTGACACTCTTGGAACGTTTTCCTAAACTGCCCTGGATCTTTTTTACGGTCCATTTCAGTGTTGTAGGTGGTATTTCGTCATATTTTAATAGTCTGATGTGCTATTCTGACACATTCTATTGTTTTCAAGTGATCATTTGACAGCTGTCGAAGTTCGTCTTCCACAATAACTGCCGAATCGTTGATCCAGCTGACTTGAAGTTTGGTATGCGGACATGGTTTTTCTGTGGAATGAGCTCATCAGTTTTTGGCTGCCATCTGTCAAACAAAAGTGTCACTATCAACAAATGTCAAAAGCTATGTCTCACGGAGCTTGACTTGCAGTATGTCATTTGAAAGCCCCTGAAAATCTGTATGTATTCAGAAAAGTTAGAAGTATGTATTGCCCTATCTGTCATCTGCCAAATAATAAAAAATATCAAAGTTCCGAACTTTACTATTCAGTTATTCAAAATCTATGTGATTGATTGGAACCAAATTTGACAGGAAGCAAGACAACAAAAAGTGTCAAATTAAGTTTGCAGTTGCAGTTCTCCACCATTTTTCGGTCGAGCGTTATGAATTTTCAAAATTTCACGTGGCCGTTGCCACCCGAGAGGGCCTCTCGCCCGTGTTTTGACCAGGACGACTCGCTATTGATGCAGGACTACACTCAAAAATTCATTCCTGCTCGGAGATCGACTTTTTTTGAAATTTTTTGACTGATATCGAAAGTAGATTTGTTATATGCCAAAAAGGCCTCGTGCCTTTTCGGTGCGACTTACCATTGATCTGTCTCATTTAGGAACACGGCCCGCCATCTGATCAGAAGAGATAGGCCGGGGCTCTTTTGGATGGTCGGGGGCGCCACAGTATTGTTGACCGAATTCCCAAAAAAAAACAACCTTTAGCACCAACCAATCACCAACACACCAACCAAACACAAAGTTTATTCACAAAAGGTAATGAAGATGAACAGGTACCGGTTGGCTAATTTTACAATAAAGGAAATAAAAGAGGTTGATATGTCGAATAATATTGTCGAATAGTGCTGTAGAGTAATGCCACAACAAGGTTTATGTTACGTTCGGAAAAGAAGCTCGGCTTCAGCAATAGTCAAAATTAAAATTAACGTTATCTGTTCCAAAGCGTAGGTACCTGTCGTCCGGTTTTTAACAAGACCAGATAACAATTCAAGTTGGAGTCAATCCAAAACGGCATGGTAGGTACCTAAGTTAATAAGCCACCCCAGAGAGTGATATCGGCTTCTTTTTTAGTTGCAGCGGTACGCTAGCAAAATGACCCTGATTCTGCATTTTGTGATACTGCAATGAAATTTGGCATATGCCAACTACGTAGAATTTCAAGTGATTTGACCCGCAGCACTCAAAAATTTGTCCATTAGGGGGCGACTGGGGGCCCCTCCAAATTTCAGGATGTCAGTGTTTTTACCATGCACCATTCAGTACCGTCCTATCTACCGTACAGGACCTAAACAACTTTGTTCTTGACCATCGTAACATTTTTCGTCATGTCAATTCCATTCTTCTTACAGAAAAAAATTATTTCTTTGTCTGGTCAACAAGTCGAGAAATATATATTTTTTTGGACCACAAATAGATTGTTGAGTCGTTTTTGTGTGATCATCGATAAATCCGCATCCCCTTGATTCATTTATGAAAACAAAAGTTTTGCTGTTCTATTCTTTAACGAAGGGGTGACCTCAACTTATCATTATTTTCAACATTACCTATTTCAATGTTTTATCCCTAAAAATATGATTATTATTGTACTAATATATAGCTTAAAGTTTTCTTCAACGGTTTGGACGATGAAACGTCCTCAGATTCCACCTGGAAGCCGTGCATATTAATTTTTCTGCAAGGCCGTCAAATTTGTCATTTTTGATTTTCTACCGGGAGCGGCCAAAATGTCAATACACACCACTCCGCCCAAGAGCACCGGTTGCGGTACTTTCGCACCAACTCTCATTTCAGTATCACAAAATGCAAAATTGTTAGGCGTGAATATCGTTTTCCGCTAGAGCAAACCGGTGCTCTTGGGCGGAGTGGTGTGTATTGACATTTTGGCCGCTCCCGCTAGAAAATCAAAAATGCCAAATTTGACGGCCTTGCAGAAAAATTATTATGTACGGCTTTCAGGTGGGATCTGAGGCAGTTTCATCATCCACATCGTTGAAGAGAACTTCAAGCTGTATATTAGTATAACAATAATCATACTTACCGAGGTGAAACATTGAAAAAGGTAATGTTGAAAATAATGGTAAGTTGAAGTCACTCCTTTGTTGAAAAATGGCACTGCAAAAGTTTTCTTTTCATAAATGAATCAAGGGGATGCGGATTCATCGATGATCGCACAAAAACTACTCAAAAATCTATTGGTGGTCAAAAAAAAAATTATTTTTCAATTTGTTGACCAGGCAAAGAAATTATTTTTTTATCTATAAGAAAAATGGAATTGACATGACGAAAAATGTTATGATAGTCAAGAACAAAGTTGTTTAGGTTCTGTACGGTGGATAGGGCGGTACTGAATGGCGCATGGGAAAAATTCAGACATTTTGAAATTTTGAGGGGCCCCCAGTCGCCCCCTAATAGACAAATTTTTGAGTGCTGCGGGTCAAATCACTTGAAATTTTATGTAGTTTCCATATGCCAAATTTCATTGCAGTATCACAAAATGCAGAATCAAAAAGCGTACCGCTGCAACTATTTCACACGTTAGCAATGTTACAAAAACAATAATAATTTTATACATGAAACGTCGTGAATTTATTTCTGAGATTTCCATTCGAAATAATAATTACTGATTTTCAAGTCAAACTAGGACCTTTCGCCCTATAATATCTACGTAATTTCAAAGTCACCAACAACAAGGTACCACGAGACTGTCGCGTCGGTGGCAAAACTACAGAATTTATGAACGGATTTCAAAAGATAAAGAATGATGTTAATTTGAACAAAGCGCATATACACTTCGAGAATGGTCGAAAATCGCAACAATTCAATTGCGAGCAGACTGAATTGCAATTTTACCCTGTATTGTCCCCTGAAAACTGTCAATCTATTTTTCTTCCGTCTTTTTTCTAGAACGGTACTCGAGTAGTCTTCAGCCAAATATCAACGTGAAAAATGATCATCGTTCACGCATTTTCAATGAAACACAAGTAATAGAGGGAGAATAAAGCAACACAATAGGCGGAATATCGTCGGCTTACTTGACCAAAACGCAAAGCGGTAGGTACACCCGGTGACGGCTTCCTGACGGCCGCAATCGACAATTTGTCGTACGCTGAGACTTCAAGAGTGCGGGCGATGGCTAGACTCGGTGTCATAGAAGTTGGGGGCCCACGCTCAGTGCGACAGGACTCCCCGGGCGGTTTGGAAAATCTTGCACTCAAACCGAAAGACGGGCTCCTCGTTGGATCGTTCCCTTTCCCAGGAAAGAGTCGCTCGGGAAATTCTTTGTTGCGTAAATGCGACGATGTCGATGACGGTGACGTTGACGGCTTGCTGGCAAAATCTCCAGACTTTGAAACGGGATGACAGGAAAATAGAGATGTCGGGAACTTGATCGTAGAAAAACTCGTTATGTAGCAGAAAAACTGAGTGGTGGGTAAAAGAAAAAAACCTACAACAATTCACTCAACTCAGCGTCGACTCCAACTCGAAAATATGACAAAAAAGGGGAACCAAATCAGTCTTTACTTTACCTCCAGGTGACAGACGGTTTCGTTTGATGCGCCAGGTGTGGTTGTACTTCTTTAGACGGCGAAACAATGCCTACTTTAGGTCCACTACCCTAATGATCCAACGTTCGCCAAATAAACCCGCAAAACAGGCGGTTTCTGGCTTCGAACTAACACAATTTCGAAGACCACTCGATCGGCAAAAACGTGGATGTACAGCACACAACTAAGCGACAGCTCCGATGCGAGTTTCAAATTGAGAAGGAAGAAGTAGCCACGTCGCTTCGTTTTATCAGATTCTTCCCACCGCATTGGGATAGTTCTTATCTATAGCCAATCGGAGAAAGGTACGCGGAACTCGCTTGCCGGAACGGCCACCGCAAGATAACAAAATTCCCCAAAATACTAGAAAATAAACGGCAGGGCAGAACTGGACTGGCCCAATCGGTCCAAGTACCAAAAACAAACAGAAGCAGAAAACGACGTAACAGATTGGATTGGGCGTCGTGTAGACCCATTTTCAAAATCGACACGGGCAAATCAGACTCTAATTAGATTAGAATTTAGAAAACTTTCACTATGACAACCGTTGAATTTGTGGCTTTTAGTAGATTTCTCACAAAAAAGGAAATAAAAGTCATTGACTTCAGCATTGGGCAATGGAGACGAATGTGAAAATCGACCAAAATAAATTTCAAAAAAATCAATCAATTAGCAAAGAAGTTGCTCAGTTCTCGTCTCTTTCTGAGTAACTGAAGTAGCTGAACGGGTTCATGCGCAACTTTTTTGTTTCTTGTCTAATGTTCACGATTCTTTTTTTAAACTAAATCTGAATTGAGGCTTCCAACGCTCAGACGAAGACCAAAAGAATTCACTGGGACACAACCGGGATAAGTTCGAAATACAGCGTAGCTCATTTCTTTATCCAATTTCAATTTCCAAATTATTTCCAACAAATCGAACATGAAATTGCAATTTGTCTATCGCTTATTCATCAACAAAATGTGCTAATTGTCACACAAATCACATGTCTACGCCTATTAATTAACACTTCAGCTGCGAGACGACTTTTTCACACCAATAATTACTGTGGGGTGGTGGTATATATGTACTCTTACATAAACTCGAACGTGTTTAAACTTAAATTTGCAATCACATACAAATCACACTATTAGCATCATCATCATCCACGGTGTCTGTTTAGCAAGGAAAACATCTGCTTTGCACATATAATTTCAGAAATAGAACTTGCGTGCGTAAAACATCATCGCCCATTTGACATGTCCGGGATGTGTCCGAAACTAATTAGGACAGCTCTCGCGGGAGACTTTTGACTTCGCGACATGAGAGAAGATCGAAAATAATAATTGGATCACTAAAATGTAATTATTAATCTTTCCCTAACGAAAGAGAAGTGCTCCGGGGAGCTGTACATTTCGTGTCTTTCAAGTCTTGATCTGGTCCTTTTGCATCTCATCATCATTACCTCGAGCTGAAATGAACCGGTAATTAAATATTGTTGCTAAGGAGGACCGGGGAGGGCTCACTAGCTAACTACTGCAATTTATTCAGTGATATAATCAAATCACCATTAACTTCATATTTATGTTGTGCGATGGGAGTTTGTTTCTGTGAAATCAAGCGCGTGCACTTGCTTTTATTAGCAAATGGCAATGCCGGCAATAAAGTTGGGTCCTTGAATTCCGAAACAATTGATGATGGGATTGTGCATTCGGTTCGATACGTCAAAAGTTGAATCGAGCGTGCCGATTTATCGACAACAGGTTGGAAACTGGTCTCTGGAAAAGCGAGCTGAGCTGTGACAATGTTTTTGCTCTGTTATTCTGCTCGTGGTGAGGACTGGGCAGTCAAAATGGCTTCAAATTTTCGCTATGTAGAAATGTGGAATTCTAAAATCGTCGTGTCGTAGTTATCTAAATAATACCTAATTATCTATAATTTGGATTAATATGAGAGGGCTGACGTCGCGGTTGACGTGACGGTATACGGTTTTAAATTTGTAATTTCGGCACACGTTTTGGGTAGTAACTGAACTATCCTATACTTTGACCGCTATGTTCACGACACGCCATGGAGAAGCGATCGTTACAAACTTTCGCTTTTTGAACAAACTGACGGAGGTATCCAATATCCGATTGTTTGCATGAGTATACAGCATGGACCGGTACCTAAACTGGACTAATAATGCTGTACATTGCCACTGCTGCAGTAGAAGGCTATAGGACTTCGATTTTTTAGAATTGATATTGACTGTCCTGCTAATGTCGGCATTCCTTATCGCCTTGCCGGTATGAATGAAGTATATCTGTCAAAATTCACCCAGTTTTTTCGCCTGCCGCATCAGAATCTTGTATTTTTTTCACCAAACCATGATATTGAATAATTCTTTTATTCAGTCGTAAATCAACAGCAGAAACACACCGAATTCGAATTGGATGCAAAAACCAACGGCAACTGTCAGTCTGGTTATAAATCTGACAAACCGAGTATTCGCGACGGCTGTGGGCACAAAACTGCCAACCTGCCATTAATAAATTGGCAGAGAGCGATTCTCAAACCATCTACACAAACATTTCAAATATTTCAAAAATTCCAAAAACGTCTACCTAATTATTTATATTTCAAGGATTTTGTTGTCAAAATGATTTGAGGAAAATGTTGAAATGATTCCGAAAAATAAAAAAAAATCTACAAAATGTCTTGAGTCGAAGTTTTCGTGTTGGCTCTTCCGTGTCCAAAGTCAAACTTTTTGGTGTTCCAATTCGAGATTTCGTGGTTTATGTCGAATTTTCAAAACTTGAAGAGTCAAAGTTGAGTCCAAGAGTCGGACTAAAACTCAACCTTTCTTGTTTCAGTCGAAATTTTCATGCTCAAAGTCGAAATTCTTCGTCTGAAGTCAAAATATCGATATTGAGGTCAAGTTTTTTTAATCAGAATTTCGAGATCAAAGTGGAAAGCTTTTGCGCCTGAAGTCGAAATTTCAAATGATTTTTTTTTGAGTAGAATTTTCATGTTTGAAGTCGAAGTTTTTCGTTTTAAGAATCAAACTTTCACAATAAAAGACGAAGTTGTTTGTCTTTCCTTCAAAACAAAGATTCAAGTTGAAAATCGGAGTTTTTCGTATTCAAAATCCAGATTTCATGTTCAAAGTCTAAGTTCCCAGATTTAAGTCGAAGTTTTTTGATTGAAGTGGAATTTTTTTATCTGAGGTCAAGGGTCTTCGTATTCGTGGTCAACTTTTCGCAATAAAAGTCGAAGTTGTTTGATAGAAATTTCAATGTTTTAATTTCATGTGAAAATTTTGAAGTAAAAGACGAAGCTTTTCATTAAAAGTCGAATATCTTTTGTGTTTTGAAGCGAAATTTTGTGGTTTAGGAGGAAATTTCAGGACTTGAGAGTCAAAGTTGAGTCGCGGGGTCAGACAAGTCAAATTTTCTTGTTGTCGGAATTTTCATGTTCAAAGTCGGAATTTTGTGTATTAAGTCGAAGTTTCAAGATTAAGGTCAAGTTTTTCGTGTTCAAAGTCAGAATTTCGAGATAGAAGTCAAGGTTTTTCTGTTTGAAGGCGAAATTTTGATTTAAAAGTCAGACTTTTTGTGTGTTTGAAGTAAATGTTCTCATGTTTGGAGCCCGAGTTTTTTTATGTTCAAAGTCACATTTTCGCAATAAGAGTCGAAGTTGTTTGTCGTTTCCCAAGTCGGAATTTCAAGTCAAAAGTCGCAGTTTTTATTTGTTTGAGTCAAATTTTTGTGTTTGTAGTCAAAGTTTCTAGATTAAAGTCGAAGTTTTTCACGTTCAAAGTCGAAATTTTGTGTTTGAAGCTTGTTCTAAATATCGAGATCAAGGTCAAGTTTTTCGTATTTAAAGTCAGATTTTCGAGATAAAAGTTGAAGGTTTTTACGTCTGAAGTCAACATTTGGAAATAAGAATCGAAGATTCTTGTTTGGAGTAGAATTTCTCTGTTTGAAGTCGAAATTATTTGTATTTATAATCAAATTTTCGCAATAAAAGTCGAAGTTGTTTGTCGTTTTTCAAGTCGAAGTTTCAAGTTGAAAGTTGGAGTTTTTCGTGTTCCAATTCGAAACTCCCAGATGGAAGTCGAAGTTTCTCGCGTTTAAAGTAGAGATTTTTCGTGTTTCAAGTCGAATTTTTTTGTGTTTGAAGTCGAAGTGTTCAGATTGAATTAGGAGCTTTTCGTTTTTCAAGTCGAGATCCAAGCCAAAATCTTCCGTGTTTCAAGTCAAAATTTTGTATTCCTACTCTACAATTCGATCTTGAAGTCGAAATTTCATGATGCACGTAAAAGGTTTCTGCATCTAAGGTCGAAATTCCGAGATAGAAGTCGAAGTGATTCGTGTTGGATCTTTTGTGTCCAAAGTCGAAGTGGTTTGTATTTTAATAAAAAATTTCAACTCAAAAGTCAATATTTTGACATCAAAATTGAAATCTTTCGTGTTTGAAGTCAAAATTCCGTATTCAAAGTCAACATTGCGAAATTAGAATCGAAATTCTCATGTTTGAAGTGAAAAGTTTCAACTTGAAGTGAAAGCCTTTTGTATTCAATGTCAAGAATTCAAAATTAAGTAAAAATTTTGCCTTTTTTTTTTTTTTTTGAATGTTTTACGACGCATCAACTACAAGGTTATTAGCGTCGACGGGACATTCAGTGGGTTTTTGGTACACGTTTTTAATTATTCTTGGATTGCCTACTGTTAACTATGTGAGGCCACAGTACTCCGATAGCACTCAACTCTGTAGTCAGAAATCCATTTTTTCTGTAACCGCTGTAGTCAGACAGGTGCAGATATGGCATAGTAAGGTCGGAACAATTTTTGGAATAATCGGACAACACAAAATATCCATGGACGAGGCGGGATTCGAACCCGCGCGGTAGATCACGACTGGCTTGGCGCGGCAACACCAAAACCACTCGGCCACCGCCGCTCCATTTTGGCTTTTGAAGTCAAAGTTTTTGTGTTACATCTTTCGTGTAAAGTTTTTGTGTTACATCTTTCGTGTTTAGTGCCAAGATAGTTAAAAAATTTCAGGAGAACTCCAAAATCAACAAAATAATTTTGAACGTGTTAAAATAAATCCAAAAATAAAAAGAGAAATAACTGTCAGATTACTGTTTAAAGTCTATTTTTTTGCATTTGAAGTCAAAGTCTCCAGATTGAAGTTTGAGCCAAATTTTCGAGATTCAAGTCAAGTTTTTTGTGTTCCAAGTCAAAATTTTGCAATAAAAGCAGAAGAATTTATGTTTGAAGTCGGAAGTTTTACGTGATGAAATTTTAATTTCGCGATAAAAAGATTTTGCGTATGGAGTGGAAATTTCCTGCTTGAAGTCGGAATGTCAAGATCAAATTCAAAGTAGTTCATGTTTGAAGTCGAAATTTCGTGTATAGGGTCGAAATTTCACCATAAAAATAGTGCTGGAAACCGAATCGGTCTTGGAAGCCGGCTCCGAAAACCGCGGTTCTGATGATAGCCGAAAACCGGCTTTCAGAGTAGGCTTTCGAGACCGGTTTTTCGAGCCGGCTTTCGGAGTCGGAGCCGGAGCCGGCTCCCAAAACCGGTTTTCGGAGCGGTTAGTTGAATTGGTAAAATAAGGCGTCGCGAAATCAATTCCAGCTGGCAGAAAAAATCCATGTTTAAAAAAAAAATCTTTGATTTTGAAAATGTTTTTAGGCTCAAACCAAAGTACCTCTTTGTAGCTTTCGAAAGATACCTGAATGGTGAATTTTTGTCGAAGAAGATTTGAAGTTATTCAGTTATTTCTATTTTTATACTCTCTCCAGGAAATGCTTGTACTTTGCCATTGGAATTCTGTTTACAATAAAAGTGTTGGACTGATAAGAAACCGATTAGTGGAATGTCGGTTATGGTTTCAAAAATAGCCAATATCGGTTGTGGCGCGTGGTTTTAATTATTACCGAAGATAATGATTTCTAATATAATACTTCATTAAAAATTCATACTTGCACTCAAGTCACGAACTCGTGCTGCTTTTTATTTCGAAAGAATGCGTCGAACAAAGGAAGCGTCTAGACGACCGGTAGATGTCAACAAATATTGCGCATCAAGTTCATATCTGACGCTACGCGGATTCGTGGATCAGTGGGTAGCGTTTCGGCAAGCGGTTCGTACCTGGATCGATTCTCCGCCGTATTCTTGTAACTTCTACTCCTTTTGATTCGGTGTGGCCTTTATGGACTTGAAAACAGCTCTGGCGTCGTCAGGTTCTCGGCATGGAAGTAAAAGGGTGTCTTGACCCGCAAGCAACTTGGCTACCGGTTGGTAACCGATCTCCGTCGACTGGCCACGGTGATAAAGAAAATTTGACTTGATATTTTACTCGGTAAAGTCGAGTAGATGTAAATGTTGCAGAAACACGATAAATGTAATTTTCCTGTGGAGCTGTAATGTTTCCCTCGACACACCATTGATTGTGTGTGGCATCGTAACCGCACCATTTATATGCGTTGGAGAGGCATAAAATAAACGTGCAAATTAAAAATGTATACGCACACCATCGATGAGTGAGTGAGACTAGAAAATGTTCGAATTTATGGGTTAAACATGCCGTTAAAATCTTGATTATGATGATGATGTTGGCTGAAGAGAATTTTTGCGGTCATGTTATCTCCCAAGTTTACGATGGATTTAATCGAATTTTCGCGCGTTTCCTCAAGCCAATATTATCTCTGCTTTTTCAAATTTGATGCACAGTTTGGATATATTATAGCTGGAAATGTTTTGAATTTTGATAGAAAATGTGCAAGAATTTACATATCATTGAAAAGCGATAAGAAAATTGCAGAATTTTTATGCAGATAAATTGAATTGGAATGCTATCTTGAATTCTGCTCCCACGTGATCTGTGAGATTTTACGATGTTCAATGTATCGACAAAAAAGGCATGAACCACTAGAAATCACATGGACTCATATCAGGGTATCGTGGTGGCTATACTTCTATATATCGAAAAATACGCATCGAGTGATTTATTAAAGCATAGTAGCTGAGTGTTCTGATTTTGAAAAAGAAAGTTGCAGGGACAGATGTGAAGTCAAAAGTCGTGAGTAGGAAGTTTTTGATTTTTCAAAATATTCCGCGTATGATTTTCGCACGTTGCATAATTGAAAACGGCTGGTTCGCACTTTATGCGGGCTTTTGGCGGGACAAACGCGTACCATTTGCTACCACATACTACACACTACACTAATACGGAGCAACAAGCTGGTTCTCGCGAATGTCACCACACGACAAGAGTAAAAGAAAAATTACAATATCTATCACTTTTGGCACATCATGAATGGCACATGTGCGGGTGTACAGCTCATGAATGGAGCATTATATGCACGATTCACATGTTTACACAAAACGGTAGGCAGGCATTGATATGGCAGGCATATTATGCTACGGAGGAGGATGAGGATGTATAATATTGAAAAACAGATGCCTCATAGAGAGACCAGTGACACGCGTTTCCGTAATAATACAGAGTTAGGACTTACGTAACAATGCATAAAACAACAATCACGGTTTATGACATGAATAGCAATAATATTTCGCGGACTATAAAAAATAAATAAATAAAGCAGCTCACGATTTTTTTTTGGCAAGGCCGTTGTCGGTGAATACGTATGGCAATTTTAAGTGCAATGAGTAACAGCAAGTTCGATTGGAAAACGTCCATATGAAATACATTTACACACGTCGTCGTCTGAAAGTTGCATAATGCAGGTTTTTATACCGTATAAGCCGCATAACTTGTGCATACCTAACAGCTATGCCGCAGAATTGAAATATTTCCAACATTTTTGCACAAATACGTATGCAGATGCCTACGAATGGAAAAAATAATTATTCAAACGATTAAAATGTGGTTGGTGACTTTACATTCCCAATGAAACGTTTTTATAACTTCGCCAATTCGAAGAGCAAATGCGACAACAGCCAGTAAGGCAGACACACTGATGCTCGCACTGATGAGCCGCAAACAGGGCGAAATGTTGTTCTTCTAATAATAGAGCATGTGCCTTGGTGACGTTGATGCAATAATGTCCAAAATAAAGTTGACGTTGACACTGTTGATGATATTTTTCATCTAACATTGACGTTTAACATAACCAACAAAGTTAAGAGGAATAAATAAAACTGTCCGACGTGAAAGCAAAGATCGTAATAGATTGAAACAGGTGTTGTTCAGCGACTGGATATCGGTATGGGTGTTCATTGTTGTGTGCTGGGGTGTTCGAATGCCAATAATACGCTGTTCGTATACGAACACTCGAAACAAACACACTGATTTCTGTTCAGGATGCGAACGAACAAATGCAAACAGTATTGAGTTTTCCACTAGCTCAGAGAGTGATATTCAGAAAATTAGGAAAAATCTTTCGAGATTAATACAAATGAGAATAGAAATTAGAAACATAATTTCAACATTCATCAAGAAACAATAGAATTTTATTTGAAAAATAATCGGTAAGCATATAAAAAATTGTCGATGGTAAAAAATGCAAATTTCAAAAAATTCAATGGGTTCTATTCGTCAAACGTTGGGAGATTTGATTTCCAGCCAACCTTATCGTTACTCTAATAATATCAGCGATTTATTCATCAAATGCATCCAAGTGAAACAAACTCGTGTGTGTGTGTATTATAATCATAATCGCTGTTTATATTCATAGTGGTATGGTATATGCTTGTACCAGAGGTAGGTATACATTATTTATTTATGCAATTCTTATATAAACACAAATATAAAGACATGCAAACATGTAAACAGTTGATAGATTAGTTCAGCCACAGGCCACAGAGAGGTGAACACCGTTTCCAGATCATCCTACCTCAACATGAAAAATAATTGCGGCACAGCAAGTCACGTTTTTATTCATTTTTTTTTCCTTATCGACTTCCTAACATAACTGAGCGCTTTGGATGAAATGATGGACTTATTTCCTGTCGTTTAAATTCGTGGTAAATGCCTGGGTTTCATCTTAGTTTTAAAAAACAAATTGTAGCAAAAATGCATTGTTTGTTAAAGCAACAAAAACGATGCTAATTGTTTAATTTACGGATGTGATATTGTCAAAATGACGGCATGAGCCTAGTTCCTGTAGCGCCAATTCGCAGAAAATTGTTGTCCTTATGGCCAGTTTCAAATTATTATACGAAATTGGCCAATAGGAAATAATATTCGCTATTATTTTGGTGTAAAACGAAACAAAATCGAAACAACCTGTTTGCAAGTTACGATTTATTTTAATTCAAAAATTGAATTTGGAGAGTTTTCGGACTTGAAAAAAATAGTATTAAAATCCCTTTGCAGTATGCTTACATGAGTTCACAGTTATGCAGAAAACCATGTTTATTTCATATCAATTCCTAGTTTACCCACTCCAGGATACTAATTGCAATTAGTTGCAGAAGGCTGATGATGTTTTCCATTGGCCACTTGCTGTATTAAACGGGGCTGAATTGCTTTCGAGAGCTCTTTTCAAATTAAATTTCTCGGTGGAGCCAGCAACTGCTGCTGCAGAGCTCTGTATATTAAGAAATAGTGCACTGAATGAGGTAAAATTTGCTCTCTCCTCTTTCTTTACTCTCTTTTGCACGCTTTTAAATTGATTTCGCTGCATTGTGATGATGTAATTGAACGCCAGCAAGTCTACTTCGGAGATACTCCCAACTACCTACACACCGAATCGTCGCGCGGGCATTCATCCAACCAAAACGAAACGTCGTCTTGTTCGAAATTATTTACTTGCGTCCTGTGAAAAAACATACGCAGTTGAACGTAAACTGCTCGGCACTCGAAGAGGCTCACCAAAAAAATGGGTTCACTCTGACAACTTGTAACTTTAATATGAGTGAACCAATCTGAAAATTTCTTTCGGTTTTGAAAAGATCGTTCTTCAAGAACATGACACTTCACACTATTAATGATTTCAACTGGAATGACCATCCACTTTGCATACAGAGCTTCTCGTTACTTCTCAGCCCTATGGGGTTGAACTGAGCGATTCAAAATTTTCTCCTGCATCAGAACAGAGCATCCCAAACATGCTCAATGGGATTGAGATCTACAGAGTTGACCGGCCGTTTCATTCGTCGAATGTTTTCTGTTTCGAAAAGTCATTGCAATACTCGTCCGATTCTCAACTTCCCCACATAAAAGACCAGCGGATATCAGCGGAGAACGAAACTGAATTCATGTGCAACATGGCTCAAAATCTGTCAAGATATTACTTGTCAGCAAACACTAAAATCTGTCAAAGTAGCATTTGAAAGCCATAAAAACTGTGAAAATGTCACTTGAAAATCATTCTGAAATCAAGAACATCAAGAATCATTTGGAACCACTGAACTCTGTCGTAGTATAGCTTAGATTCATCAAAAGCTGTAAACGTATCGCTTAGACACCCGCTAAAATCTGTCAAAATATGACTTTTGAGCACTAAAATTTGACAAAATAGCATTTCAAATCACCAAGACTGGTAAAATATCGCTTGGGAACAATAAAATCTTCCAAAATGGCATATCCAAACCACCAAGATCACTTACAACACTGAGATCAGTCGGAACATCACATTAATCCTCTAAAATTTGTCAAGTATAACTTGGATGTGTCACAAGATCTTTTGAAAGTACTAAAATAGTCAAAATGTCAGTGAAAGACAGTAAAATCGGTCAAGGTATCCGATATCATATGATGATGCCAAAATAATACTTCTATCGTAAAATTCTTTCAAGTCATCATTTTAAATACATGAAATACGACAAGTATGGCATGTAAAAACACTGAGATTAAGCAAAAAAGCACTTTACAAAAATCAAATACTTTATTGAATTACAATCAAATTGGTTAAAACAGCACTTGAAACTGGAGACCAAAACAAACTCCATCAATTGGGCCAACTGAATTTGTAAAAGTTGGAACTTTTGAACAAACATCATTTATTACTGCGTACTACTAATTACACGACAATTATCATTCGCACTGGAGTATACCGCTTTGGTTAACTTTGTCAATCGCTTATATTATCGAATTTCAAGAACATTCCACGCGTTTTCTGGCATATTCTTGCGTTAACCACCCACCGCCAGTAGATTTGCTGCGGCTCTAGAAACGTCCGTCAGATATACCGGCGAGCTCTGGACGCGGCACCTCCGCCAATTGTGCAGATGTGTCTTACTCGCGCGTCGAGATCTCCAGTTTGTTCGAAGAATCCAGAACCACCGCGTTTGTTCTTAAATTCAATGGAATCGCACGAGAGCCTCGCAGCTCGTAACAATACGTCAAAATAGCGGTACGAACTTCGACAGCTGTCAAATGACCACTTGAAAACAATAGAATATGTCAGAATAGCACATCAGACTATTAAGATATGACGAAATACCACCTACAACACTGAAATGGACCGTAAAAAAGATCCAGGGCAGTTGAGAAAACGTTTCAAGAGTGTCAGAAAAATACTGAAAAAAAGTTTTTTTTTTTAGTAATAAGGGGTGGGTTGACTTTGAGCCCCGTTATTTCCGTTATCTGTACTGATTCTTGTAAACTCATTTAAACAAACGAGGAAGCAGCTTTTTTGGGCTCTTGAATATGATCTGAAATTTTATTCACTATACAGTATACAGGGTGAGTTATACATATATAAATTTTGAAAACCCGGTTTTCCTAAAAAATACATGTGGAAAATTTTCTATAGAAATGAATCGTGTTTGTTGCTCTGCATCAGTGTAGGAACCTCTGGAACTTTTTGCGGGTGTTTTTGAGGAATTCAGTTTTTCAAAATTAATGACTCACCCTGTATAGTGAATGAAATTTCAAAACACATTCAACAGTTCGAAAACGATGCGTTTTGTTCATTCGAAAGAATAATTTTCAAAAATCGGTACACAAGGTGTACACTTTTTTTTGTCAATATTTTAGCAGATGGTAGAACATCAAAAAATAAGCACACTTTCTAAAAAAAAAAATATATCGGAAACGCATCATAATAACTGAGATAGAGGCTTTCAAAGTTGAGTTTTGAAAATGGTTTTTTGTTATAACTCTAAATTTAATCACTGGGTTTTCACCAAATTTGGTACTCAAAGTGAGTCGATGTATGCCTACACTACAAGCTGGTTATATTGACTTCTGTCACAATTATAAAATTCGTATTTTTTTCTCTAGTTTTTTTTTTGGGTGAAAGCATCTTAGCTTTGATGCTCTACCGTCTCCTAAAATATTGACGAAGAAGTGAAACACTCTGTCGATAACGAGAATGAAGGGGACCAAAGTCCCGCCCTTTGACCCCCCCCATATTTGCAAAAATGGAAAAAACATTTTTTCTTCATTTTTTTCTGGCACTCTTGCAGCATTTTCATAATTTGCCCTGGACTTTTTTACGCTTGGCTCGGAGCATCCCGTATAAAACCTCTGAAATCTGCCAAAGTATAACTTTTAAATCTGTCACTGTATCTCTTCTCAGAACTCATTTATGTCAAATCATCGGTAGAAGACAATAGAACATGCCAAGGTACCGCCAAAATTCACTATTTTGTCGCAAAATAAAGGGTGTTCGGGTCTGGTTATTACAAACTTTCCCTATCAAAAATAAAGCCGAAAGAACAAAAAACTCATGGTCCTAAAATGCTTCCTTAAAAAGATACAAGTTATCTTTTTTAAATCGTTTTTCATCATTACTATTACTTAATTAATATATCCATTTATACATATATACTTAGTACCCATTCGTTTATTTAATATTCTATTTGGTGTTGTTTATATTTATATTTTTATTAATAAACGAAAGTTATACAATTATTACTTTTGAACCGTTGAACCGAATTTGATCAAATTTGAACCAAGGTTCAGTTAACTGAGTCTCCATCGGATAATAATACCACAATTCATCAAAAATTTCTGGGGGCGTAGATAATAGGAGACTGTCCCCTATTTTCACCCCTATTTTTATCTTCCCTAATTATTTTTTAAAATTGTTGATATTTTCGGATTCTACGTTCAATTTAGAAGAAAAAGTTACTCTTGCAAAATTTCGATTAGAGGCTTCATTTTCAAGATATTTAGGTTTGAAAAATTGGAAAACAACACGATATCGCCACTTTCCAGGGCCCAAATTTTTTTTTTCAACTAAAAAACTTCATGTTTCTCAGGGAAAATGGTGGTTTATCAAATTAAAACACCCAAAAAACTCATTCCAGTTGACGACTTACGGGTCTTCTTGAATTTTAATTTTTAGGCCCAGGAAAGTGGCGATTTCGAGATGTTTTCCAATGTTTCAATCCCAAATATCTCAAAAACAAAGCCTTCAATCAAAATCTTGCAAGAGTAACTTTTTCTCATAAATTGAACGTAGAATCCGAAAATATCAACAATTTGAAAAAATAATCACAGGAGATAGAAATAGGAGCGAGAATAGGTGACAGTCGCCTATTAATACGCCCCCAGAAATTTTTGATGAATTGTGATATTATTATTCGATGGAGACTCGGAGACTCCTTTGACTAAACTTTGGTTCAAATTTGATCAAAATCGGTCCAACGCAACGGTTCAAAAGTTACGGTGAAAAAACCATTTGAAATAGTCAACTTCAATACCCTGTATTTTTTTAAGGAAGCATTTTAGGACCATGAGTTTTTTGTTCTTTCGGCTTTATTTTTGATGAGGAATCATCCCTCAAAGTTTGTAATAACCAGACCCGAACACCCTGTATATCTCGAAATCACAAAAAATTGCCAAAAAGCATTTTAAATCACTGAAATCCACTCTCTGGTGATAACTTTGAAACAATAAAATCTGAAAAATCTGACAAAATGGCACTCCAAAGCACAAAAATCTGCCATAATATCAGTAGATTAAATCTGTCAAAATGGCATTGAAAAACAAAGAATTAATCACTGGAAACACAATCTGTCAGAATGTCTGCTCCGATCAGTTTCAGTATTGTAAGTGGTCTTGGTTTCATGATATTTTGCTCATTCTTGCTTGTTAGATCTGCCATTTTGACAAATAGTGTTACATGAATGTTAATCATTCAACAGATTTGGATGGATTGATTCAAGGATTGATTAAAATTCTATTGTAAATTCTCTTGATTTGAATTTTAGAACGATATTTTGCCAGGCAACGGTGAATTTTGGCGATACTTCAACATATTTCATTGTTTGTCTGCTGAGTGAGGGCGCCACGAATCTTCCAGTTTTCTTGTGTCCCAAACTGGTGGTAGTCGATTCGAACGTAGGCCACGTCTGGTTGAGCGGTGGCATCGGAAAGCACGAGCCGGATCAGAAAAACACTCGACACAATGGCACATAATAAGATAGGTACAGTAACATCGATGCAAGCTGGGACGCAGCAGGCAGTCTTTCAGTGATATTTTACACAGGTTTAAGAAGCTTTTCAGGTTATTTGGTCGTAGCCTAGTGGTTTGATATGTCATTTTGACATATTCTCAAGTTATCATCCGACGGATTTTAATGGTTCGAAATGCCATTCAGATGTGTTCTGTTGGCTTCTATTGATATTTTGCCTGACTTGTTGATATGTTGCTGGTCAGCACCCCAATAGCTATGAACGACGTACGACGTACGTAGAACTGAGGGATACCGCATGCATGGCAATGGTCATAAACGATGCATTTAAAAACCGAGAATGAATGAGTTTTTATTCACACGTTGACGGCCTCATTCATGATTTACGTGGCCTGTGTGCGTATGAAAATTTTCCTCTCTTCAATTTAACCGAATCAATTCCTGCCATAAGAGCAAATTAATCGATTCGACCTTTTGCCATCATCATCACCGTCGTCTCAATGCAAATTATAAAAGTCGCGCTCTCGCGCTGTCTCTCACACAATTACTGTTACAAAATCCTGAGATTGATCGAATTAAGCGAGTGAGATACAAGTGTCCCCAAAATAGGTCACACAATTCACATAGTAGAGTCTTTAGTTTTATAACTCCCTATGAAGTTTTTCTTCTTCGGAAATTCGATTTTTTTTACGACCCCTCAGACTCGGACCCGCCCAACTTTGGAAAGCGCTGGTTGGATTTGATAACTTTGTATAACTTGATCATACGAAACAAAAGATTGGTAAATTTCAGCCGAATATCTCAACCCGTTTATGAATTCTTCCTGTTTCGCAGCTTGCTTTGGGCTATCTTTCATGTAAATTATGCGAACTATTTCTGAGGCACCCGCTATAGAGGTAGCTATGAAGTTACGCAACGCCTATGGGGAGGTAGCGTGCACACGTATTATACGTAAGTATTGAATTATTTTGGGGCTTATCGCATATGATGACGGAAAGTTACATAAACTGACAAAAGGGGGAGGGTTCTCCCATAATACCGGACCGAATTCTCGCACCAGTTTAGGTACTGCCAGTGAAATTGCCACTCATCTAAATAAATAACTTTCCAATATACATTCGTCTCGCTGACGAGGCGTGCACGAAATGTAAATTCTCACTCTGCATAGGTACACATACAAATCCACCCTCTTGTGTTGATTCGATTTGAATAACTTTCAAATTAGCGAAGCGCTTTTCACGTAAACTCGAACTGATAGGTGTAAACATCACCTTGACAGCGCAGCGTGCTGTTCGAAAGCTAAATTTATGATAACACGTGAAATTTCTGTGTGCTAGAGTAAGAATCGTCTTCCACACTCGTCAAGCATAATGGGTACATACCCCGATAAAACCTTTTCTTTTGGAAGATATATTATATTAATATTAGTGGCAATTCTGTAAAATTCAAACATAATTTGAAATTGGAGTTCTGGTCACCTAGAAATGGTGATGACACGATTGCAAAATATTACGTGGTTCCTCTACGGGGGCCTACCCTCCGTAAATTTTTTTTCACATTATTAAATAGCTTTTTATTTGCAACTGACCGCATCCTTTGGAGGCTCGTGATATCTCGAACAGGCTTTTTGCCGAATTACCTAACGTCTGCGTTGTGAGAGGCAAAAGTTGGGGATTCTTGAAGAAAAAATTGAAAACATCACAGCTTGTGTCACGACTCACGAGTGTTTACCTACGTAAAAGATGCCAAGCAAATTGGCACGTGCTGTTCCGATCCAGCTTTTGGCAGAAATTACCGCTACAAGCTCCAATAACCCCTTCGCGTTCTGTACGACGCACCGCATAGGTTCGAAAAAATTTCCTTCGATTTATGCGAATTTGGAGTAGGAGAGAGTGCCAACAAATAATGAATTAGCCTAGGAGGCAAAGCGAAGCCTGGAACCCTTCCAGATTCTCACACATACACACATCAGAGGCCCCCTTAATTCATTAAAATACTGTTTCGGTGCTCCCTCTATCCTGTTGGCGGTGCGGTGCGGTGTGATAAAAATCGATTTGACTGATGTTAAATGGGTGGTGTACACAAACACACTCACCTGTGCCTGCGTAAACGCACGACCAAATTAATTGGATGGGGCCCGTTTAACGGCCCAAAATTAGTCATACCTTTAACATCGCCTTGTTGGATTGAACCAGGGACGAAACGATTATTTTGAGAAGTAGATATCAAATTGGTCCATTTTTATAAGCAAAATTAAAATATGTACTGACTGTAGAAGAAAAGAAATAGATACTAAACCTTATGCTTAATAAACCTGAGCCGTCTTTAGCTAATGCGAATGATTTAAACGAGTAAATTAAGAGAAGTTTCAGCTTAACAAGGAGGCGAAAAACTTGAAATAAGAGCAGCCTTACAACGCACTTTTCCGTAACTAAGAAATAGCAATCTAGTAATCCACTAATCAATGACATTTGAGATCTCAGCCTAAAAGCTAGTCCGCACGGGCGATATACCGCTGGATCGATTTCCTGTCAAAAATGTCCAACTTTCAGCGAATATTCGCTAAAAGTTGAATCCCCGCCAACTTTTAGCGATTGACCGCTGTTTTCAAAGTGTCAGCATTGACACAGCATGAAAATGTGACGTTAGGTTTTGCTAGGAAGGAGCCCGGTGCTTATCTCAAGACGAAATGGAAAAACTTGATCACTGATGGGTGTACCAGTCCAAGGGAGAGAGGAAAAATCGTGACTACTGGACGGTGGACACGTTTCAGCTTGATTTCAGAGTTATGAATCCATCTGCAGTCTGCATGAGCTTGAGTTGCACCAGAGCAAGGTCGGAGGCAAGATTATCAAGAAAAAAAGAAAACGTGCACGGTTTTGAGTACCATCAAAATACATGTACCTAGGTTTCACGCCACAATATTTCTTTTATATATTTGTGCCCGAGTTTGTGCCTTTCCCGCAATGGAAGTTTGAAGTTCCACAGTGGAGGCCTTTTCTAAACCTCTTCAATTAGTTGCAAGGCTGAGAGCGGGGTTCACTGTCCACACCGTGTCGTCACTCGTCATCGTCGTAGGTGTGACTGTGATTCTCATGGGCTCGGGCTGCTCATTTCTGTAGTTGATCATTTCAAAATGCTCACATAAATCATTGAAAGACACCCGTCGCCAGCATGTATCTATTGCAAAAAATAGTTTCCTACTTAAAAGAAGACCACGTACTTATGAGAATTTTGCTTTTTTATTTATCACAATAACATTAGGTAGGTATTAACATCGTCTTTGATTTGAAGAACACCCGTTTTTTGAAGAATATCCAGACACTACATCATGCAATTCGCGTGACAAACGACTGACAACCGGATCTGACACTTTAAACAACAGACGTGACACTAATTATTCGCTGATTTTCGCCGCTCATGCGGACGATGATTTCAGCGGCAAAAAAAATAGCGGTATATCGCCAAAAACCAGCGTTATACCGCCCGTGCGGACTAAGCTTTAAACAGGAATCACCTTTTTTTTTCTAAAATATTTTTGACCTGTTTTATATTTTTGACCCCTCAATTCTCTTCAATGTAGTCAACGTGATCCGGCATAGTATCGAGAGGACCAAATTTTCAGTGGTACAGCGCTCTCTGAATTCACTTCGTGGCTACATCCCAACTTCAAAAATTAAAATTGCAACACCTTCTTTGTGATACATCAAATTACAGGAAACTGAACTCTATTTTTGAAAAAATAATCTCACAATTTCCAACTCTCCTCTGTGAGATATCCCCTTCCCTACATTACATTTGATCAGTGCCGTAACTAGGGCGTGGCGAAGGTGGCATTTGCCACAGGCGCAAAAATCTCAGGGGCGCTAAATTCAGCTTGGATAATACCTAATCATTATTTTTCTCAATTTTTATTTAAAATTTTTACCTGAACCTATATCTACTTCTACAGCCTACAACCTACAACTTCACTAGCTTTATAAATAAAAGAATCAAAAGCAGCTTTTTCTACCACCTTTTCATGACATGATTCAAAACAGACATAAATCGGATAAAATTGAAGAACACGGCACTGCAGGAAGTAGCATGCTGAGGATGAGGCAGCGCTCGCGCTCGGCGCCCTCCGCCAGCGCCGGTCGGTCTAGTATATGTGCTTTTCGAGTTCCAGCCTGACTATTAATTACTTGCATTTTGCACCCAATAAATATACAAGAGCGCCGAATCAGTCTGAGATGGGGCCTCTCTATATTCTGCAAAAAAAATTCATCTCTCGTTTAGTAAACTGAAGCTTGTCAAGTCGTATTTGCGCTCTTCTGTCGGCCAAGAAAGATTAACAAAGATATCCATACTTTCAATCGATAAAACAGCTACGTCAAGCTTGAATTTTGTGAAATTATAGACATATTTTTTGAATCGAAATTTAGAAAAGTTTAGCTTGGTGGTTGAAGTTTCAAGATTTTTTTATAATATGTTTATTTACACCTTCAACAGGCCAAGTATGTAGGTACACGGTATAACAATAGTAATAGAATAGTAATATGTGTAATATGAATAGTAATTATGTGTTGAAGTGTTTAAAGTTAAATCTCTTCGAAAGAGTTACTGAGGTTTTCACCCTTTTTCTGGCTTCTTGAAGGTAGGTAGCTGAAACAAGGGGCCGCATTTAAAAGCTCAAAGCAACTACAGGGAATTGAAATCGGCTTGACGCTTATCACGGCTGTTCGAAATATCAAAACAAAACCTACCATCATTTTATAAACCAAACAATTTCGTCAACCCTATTAAACAATTTGCATTTGATTACAATGGAAATCAGACTTGCCTCAGTATTTTCCTTCTCGTCACTGATGCACTACAATTAATTACAGTGTTTTTAGCACTTTTCTTAATTTATTCTTCTTGAAAAATATGTGTTTTTCTTCTCCCGCACATCTGCCGTTCTTGACTGCTCCTACGCAAATGTCCTCTTCTCCCCCGTCTCTGTTCTTGGACCCTTCCTGTTACCACCCCCGTCTCACGTCTCAAACTCCTGGCCTACAAACATCGATGCCGGTGTGCGGTATCACCCCGAGTCCAGGCGGCAAAAATCGATATTCTCGCATTCCTTACCCAAGACTAATTTATCCCAAATTATAATTTCCCTTAGTTTTTTTTATAATTTCAAGCTGCCCCTTACACCTCCAATAAATTGAGCCTTAGGAAAACTTTAGGAGAAAAATTTTGAAAATATTTTTTCCACAAAGAGAGTTCAACTCCCTTTAATTTCATGTGTAACAAAGTAGGTGTTGCAGTTATAAAGTTTTTAAGTATAGGTGGGGGGAGCGGAAGAGTGGATTTAGCTAGCAGTTTTTCCACTGAAAATTCTTTCTTGTTGAGTTGAAATTTTTCCATTTTTTTTCCAAAAATGCTTCCCTCCCGTCTATTTATTCCAAGAGTCTAAAAATTTCAATCACTTTTTTCGACATTTTTTCCCTTGTCTTGTCCTTGTATAATTTAGGTGGGTAGATATTCAAAAATGTCTGATTTGTCTTCGGTATTATTGACTGATTTTTTGACTGTGACAGTATCAGAAATGCTAAGTTTGCTGTACTTTGTGAGGCCTTGTGAGGAAAAAGGCTGGCACGGCTATTTTGTTCGTAGTTTGTAGTGCTGAATTGAGCGCTGGCCTTTTTTTTCGGGAAGTCGTCAGGCTTGTCAGTGACGTTCCGGCGCATCATAGATGGGATCGGAATTTTCGGCTTCGATACCCAGGGCGATCTCTTCGACGTTTGCTTCTGATTCAACCCTGACCATTCGCGACAGCGCATCTGCAAATACGTTGAGCTTGCCCTTACTATGTTACAGATCCACCTCAAACTGAGCCAGTCTCACGCTCCATCTGGCAAGTCTGCTGATTGGATCCTTAATTTAAAAAAGCCATGATAGCGACCAGTGATCAGCGATCACCTTAAAACGCGTCCCCTCGATAAATGGGCGAATTTTATCGACCGCAAAGAGTACCTCGGAGCACTCGCGCTTTGGGCCCACGGGTCGCGGTTTTTCCAAGGAAAGGGTCTTAAAACTGGCAACACTTTCAAGGTTTATAATATCCCGAGTATAATCCAAAAAAGGGCTGTTTGAGAGTCACCTCTGCACATCCGGAGGGTCTTGCGTTAGTTCGAAGAGATCCCAGAGGTGAAACAGAAAAGCAAAGGAAGAGCTACTTGAAATGAAATTTCAAAATCCGACTGTGTGAGCCGTAAGCAGTCTGAAGAGCAAGAGAGACGCTCAGACAAGCAATCTTTGTCATCCCAACTCCCTCGGCAAACTTTGCAAGATTCGCTTTTCCAAACAGCTCCCGCCTGGGTATTCGTCTCCACAAAGTTTGTTTGGCACGGCCGTTGAGAAGGGAACGCACCGATACTCTCCATAAGCCGGTACTTAAATACATTATACAGCCAGACGATAATGATTAATGAATGAAAAGTATCACGTCCTTATACCCACGCGACAAACAAGTGGGCAAGTTCCAGGACGCTCGAGAGTTGCTGCGAACCGTTTTCTAAAGAGTGACATCAAGACCGAGCGAAAAATATATTTCGCTGGCGCTGCTTCATGCCTGGATGTAATCTTTTTCCCTTACAAAAATATGCTTTCAACTTCGCTGGCGGCCGTGACGAGCAGCAAGTAACACCATGCAAAACATCTCCACCGGGACTGCACACTCGTTAACTCGTAGGTACAACATACATGGTTAAATCTTGAATATGGTCATATTCATGATGCAAATATTGATTCGGCCTTTGCAGGATTGCACAGGTAGGTATACATAAGTATATAAAGAGAGGTGTAGGTGCACATGAGCGCTAACAATGCAGGCAGACTCGAGACATTTCGTTCCGGAAAATTGTTTCTCTTGCAGTTTGCAAGGCCATTATGCATTGTGCTGCCGAATGGCAATGTTCAAAGTTTTTATCTTGGGACGTCTTTTTTGGTATGATGGCTGTACACGGGTTGGTATAAATAGAGAACCAGTCCAGTTGTACACTAAACAGCTTTTCTTGCAGGAAAAACTTCTTATGAATTGTTATTAGCTCAGGGCTGTGGGCGTGCGGGAGAAGTAGTTGGAAATTGCACGGGAGTTGGTAATTTGACACCTTTCTCCTTTCTTATCTTTGTTGCCGGCACGCGAACAACTCAAGAATAAACATAGTTATCTCCCGTGTTGTGTAATTCCTGTTTAAGGCTGCGATCCCAAATATTATTAATTAGTGACTCCGAATTTATTAGTGGAGAATTTCTGGCCTCAGGCAAAATATATCATTTCAGCAAGATCTGGTAGGTATCACCCTCAGACCAACCCAGTGGAAAGATGCAATCGCACAACAGGCACCGTCATTTTATAGAAAAATGAAATCTCTCATCATTCCATATTCTAATTTCAAAAGAACATTTCGGATTCGGACAACTGTCAAAATTGTTCTCTCATAATATGAAGGATTTCCTCTTCAGTTTTTTTTTCGAAGGTTATCCGATATTTTGGGAACTTGGCGTTATTTTAGACTTCGAGGTGCTCTTTCCGAATTTTCACTTGAAAATACATAATAGAGCAATGAAAATTTAAAAAAAATAATTTTTGTCAATTTTTTCAATTCAAATAACCCCATTTTGAAACATTTATATGCATACAGAAGCCAATTTATTTCTCTGCAATCTTACACCTGAACCTTAAAAAAACAAATGCTTTGATACCTCCGCAGAAGCACCTGCATCTCGATTTATTCCGATGGGGGCCTGCTGCACACTGAAGTTGGATTTCCACATCAGCTGTTACCTCCAGCCAGCGGGTGTATTTTAAAGTGCCTCACATAAATACTTACCTAAAGCCGGTTCACATCACATACGTCGTCATCGACAGTTATTATTGTTTATCCCTCATTTATTTAAAAAGCGCCTGTCTGGCACATTAAGCTAGGTTTCCACGTCAACCTTCGCCGTCCTCTATTTCCTGTTAATGTGGCTGATATAATACCGTGTTATCCAAACCATTGCAAATTGGGGTGGCTGTGACATGGTCAAATTCCGGGATGTAAAGCTGCTTTCCGCCAGGGCACAGCCTACCCCAATTCGGAATGGTTTGGATCACACGGTATAACCGCTCCACACACGGCTGTATATCCCACTAAAGCTAAGTTTCCACGTCAGCTTTCAAGGAGAGTTTCCTCCAGAGCTTCTTCCAATGTGCTTGATAGAATGGAATATGCCGATTATACGGGGTGTTTATAAGAAACTGTGATCGCGGCAGGCATGGGTCAGGCCGAAAAACGCAGTAACAGGCGTAATTCTAGTGATCGAAAGCGGATTCCAAAGGCGATGCGATCACAAACGTTTATAAACACCCGGTACAATCGACCGGTTGGTTGATATTTGGCGAATGTCATTAGGTACTTACTCCCATTCTGAAACGATTTTTCTCCGCAAATGTCAAAGGCACGTGCAAAATATTAAATCGAAAAACCTGAACTAACTAGAATTCAAGCAAAATATGCGAAGTTACAGCTCTGTTTGCATTATTTCTACTCTGTAGAGATTATGGTTTAACGCTTTACCGCTTTAGCTTGTAAAAGTGACATATGAATGACAGCGTTTGCTTGCAGGCCTCCGAGATCAGTGGCCACAATTTTTTTTCAACAGCTGCCAGGCAGCTTTTTACTCGGAGTTCTCCACCATTTCCCGGTCGGGCGCTGCGAATTTTTAAACTGGCGAAAAAGCCTTTTCCGGTCGAAATCACTGAGAACGGCCGGACGATGCGATTCTCGCCTCATACACCGAACCATGGGCATGGGTACCCGACTGGACCTGTTGAAATTGATTGATTTGACAGGGCTTGTCAGTGGTGAACGCTCTTGTGCCATTTTTCATGTAGGTATAGCGAAATCAGATCGTGATTTGATTATTTTGCCAAGCGTTTGATAGTGAGTGAGTGCAGTCGCCCTGAGGCTTCTTAGTTGTATACGCAAAGTTTGTCTTCCAGGATGCTTGCTCAACCTGGCAGGTATTTTTTTTTTCAATTATCCATTAGATCATTCAGATTCCGAAGAGACGCTTCGAATCAAATGATTACCTATGTACCTCGCTGGATACCACCGGGAAAGTACTGTGACCAATACCAAAACGTATTTTTTCTGACTTCTTGATGATGCTTCCTTAAGTAAGAGAAGTTTAAGCGCCATTTCTAGATCACCCTGTAAATGTCGCATTATAACATCAAGCTGTTCACTAAACTTCTCCACCTTCAGCGTCGGTCTATTTAAGCTTTTATTGCTGTTTTCCAAGTCGTTGTATTTTAGTTGAGGCACCCGGCTCGAATTCGATACACTTCCTCATACATAACTTCATCATCTAATTTCGTTCTTGCAGTTCGCGCCTCGCGGGCTTTGCACGTTACGCAAGTAATTTGAATACCTATGTGTTACATGCAGTTTTTGTATTTTCAATCAAATCGGAAGCAAATCCAAAAATTCCTTCCGTGGAATTTAACGGTGCGTTGGCAGCGAAAAAAAACATTCATTGAACTGGTGACCTTAAAAGTTGAAGAACTTTCCGGTATGGTAGAGATTCATAATTAAATTAAACAGAAAGTGAAAATTTTCATTTCTCTCGTATTTGGACAAAGCGAGAATCCACGCCGCGTGCGAACCAAGTCTGGTGTGGTGGTGTATGTGCGCCTGTCGTTCTTCATTACCTTTTGTGTACCATTCATTTTCTGCTGTTTCTTCTCCATTACACAAAACTTTTACTTTTAATCCCGAAAAACTCACCGGCACCACCGCACTCTGGGATCCCGTTACACGTCTAATAAAAAGCTTGTTCAACATGACCAAGTATACCAAGACCGCGCGCTCACAATGAAGTTATTATGTCCAGTGTAACCGCCTGTAAATTGTCTGAATAACATTTTTAAAAAGCATCAAACAATATTTTCCTTGTCGATTCGTTCCCATTTTTTCTTCGTTAAGGAACTCGTTTTAATTTCGGAGTGGAATAAAGTAACCTTTGTGTTTGGTTTTTTCCTTGTAAGTATATATTTTTCCGAAAAGATATTTTTTAAGATATCACAACCAAAATGTGTGATTTTCGAGGCCTTATGAGCCGCTCCCGTTCATGCCTGTCTTACCTATACTTTTTACAATTCATGTTTTTAAAAATTTATTGGCAACGTTTCCCGGTTCTCTGATGCATAATTGCCAGATTTATACTGAACTGCCACCACAGACAGATAATGTAATTAATTGTTGCCTGTTGATATACTGGGTGTTTGCAAACTTGAAGTAGAAAATTGACCGCAGTTAGAAAAATGCTCCAAAAGTTCCAGAAAAATGTTGAAAAAAATTTGATTGTTATTTTTGGAAACATGGAGGATCAAAAAAAAGGTGGTTCCTTGACCCCGTTATCTTGAAAGATTTTAGTAAACTTTTTCCCATCAGACCAACAAGCAAATTTTTTCAACCTTTGAATGTGTTTTGTAACTTTTTTAGTGTACAGGGTGTCATATATCCTAAAAAACTATTTTCCCTCGAAAATGACCGTGAAAGGTTCTAGAGGTTATAAAACTGATGTAGAGCAACAAATAACGAAATAACACGAATAGTTCTCACATCAAATTTTCTGCATGCATTTTTGAAGAAAAATGGTTTTTCAGTATTTACGACTCACCCTGTATAGTAAATAAAATTACAAGAACACATTCAATGGTTGAAAAACATTGCTTTTTGGTCTGTTTGAAAGAGTTTCTTAAATCTTTCAAAATAACGAAAATAAAGGGGGTCGAAGGACCACTTTTTGACCCTCCAAATTTTCAAAAATTGAAACCCTTAATTTTTTCAATTTTTTTCCTGTTCAATTTTCTACTCCAAGTTTGCAAACGCCCTGTATAAACTTCACAATATACACGAAGATGCTGCATTATGTTGTTTTGTTTTTCGGTGATTTTCAATCATAATTCATAACTACATAGTAAATATTAATTGACTGCAGACTGCCTATCAGACATAACCTAACAACAACGGCCTATGCTTATGACACGGTGATCTACCGAATGCGCAAGCGCAGAACAGGTTTACTACGTCATTACTCTTCTAGTTCATACTTCACCCGTTCCCACCCAAATTTTCAACATTTTGTTCTGAAAGAAGTAGGGACTTTTGAGACGAAATATTCTCTATGCCTGTGGATGGCTGTCATTTTCCAGAACAGGCTTTATATTAATCAGAAATGCAGTGCTCGGCGGGTGTCACAGAGTCTTGAGACGTAACTTCAGTGCAGACATTTTTTATTCTCTTTTCAAGATAACGAATGTCTCTGATTATGTCTGTGAATACCTGGTCTACCTGGTCTTTGAGAATGCCTACAAAGAAAAAACAAAGCGACTTCTTAACACTGTTTCCTTCTATGGCCAAGTACAACTTTTTGTTCTGTCGCACCGTTCAGACAAAGTTGATGGCTGACAACTGTGGTTGTAGTGTCAAACAAAACTTGAAACTTCAAGTTACAAGATGCTGGCTGCCATGCCCCTGGTTGATAAGTTGCTTACTTCACCTGCTAGAAGCCATTCAAATTGTGACATTACTAAAATAACACCCTGTATATGCACCTGTGGGAGCCAAGAAGTCAGTATTAACCTGGTTGCTGCAAACGCCATATTGTCGAGGTAGAGTATGAGACTAGTTTTTTTTTCAATCAGGTTCCAACCGTCCTTCCAAAGGGACGTCCAAAAGAAAAACTTTCTTCCTTGGATAATCTCCGAGGAAGTATTGCGGTGCACCGCCAGATCTTTCTAGAAAATTGCAGACTTCCGACCGGCCAGTAAAAAAAAGGTGCTTCGTCACTTGAAACGAATCCCCGACGTATTCCGGACCCTTGCAGACCTCTCCCCAATGACCCGTGCGCTTAAGGAGCAAAAGAATAAAACCCTTGTAAACATTTGAGCGATTTTTTCCAATCTTTGCGTGTCCGTCGTCGCCCTTTCCCTTCTCGTCTGACCCATCTCTCCGCCCTCACACACGCGTACCTAACAGAAAATTTATATTGCCACACCACGTTTTCCTTTTAACGGGAAACTGGGGCGGATCCCCCTCCCCCGTCGGCACCGCATACACGCTCACTCACACCGCCCTTGACCTACATCATGGTAAATTGGAACAATTATCCGACGAAGCGGAATCCATTGGGCAGTCCGGAGTGTCCAAATAATTGATGACCTTTCGAAAATTGGTCGTCGGTTTGGTGGATCATCTCTCATCCATGTCCCCATCATTCGACCCAGCAACCCAAGCTCCTGATCCTCGCAGCGCAGAATTGGCACTGTGTTGAAGCGCAAACACGAATTAAAACGAAACGGCTGTGTGGCTGTGTGAAATTGGATTATTAGATATTAATTATTCGTGGTTGGAGGGCGGAACGCGTGCTTTGGGATCACATTCCGGATTAACCTTCGCTCTGTTGCTAATACTGAAACTTCAATTTCAAAAGGTTTCACGGGCCTTGATTTAGAAGACCCGAAAGCGTGATGAACGCCTAGATGAAATTCAGTATGCATAATCAGTTTCACGGGTCTTTTCATTAGAGCAAGCTATGGAAAAAATGTGGTGTCGCTACGAATGGTACCATGCTCACTTGATGCTAACGTCTTGATAGATGTGCTATGTATAATGTAACAGTTGTCACTGTGACATCGCGACGTAATTTATGCGCAAATGAAAATGTTCGAAATTATGTGTAGCGAAAATCTTTGCTGGTTAATGGCTGTTTTGCTGTTAGGTGGTGGTGGTCACTGCGAGATTATGTAGCGAAAATCTTCTTTGCTGGTTGATTGCTCTTATGCTGTTAGGTGGCTCTTATGCTGTTAAGTGGCTCTTATGCTTTTAGGTGGTGGTGGTCACTGCGAGATTATGTAGCGAAAATCTTCTTTGCTGGTTGATTGCTCTTATGCTGTTAGGTGGTCACTGAAGAAAATTATGCCCTAGCGCGGCAGCACTAGATAAAATTGAATGAATATGCTCAATACCCAAAGGCCTAATCTTCTCTGAGTTCTACCAACTTAGCGTATACTAAAACAGCAATCAGCTATGAAAAAGGAGATACATATAGGAAACTGAAACATTGCATTCACGCAGTGTCTTGTCTCGACTCTCGTGCAAACCAGCTGATAGATGTCACATTATACATAGCACATGTAAAGGGTGTTCACGTATAAATTATACCCCCTCCTCTTGTAGACTTCCCCTTGATGATGATTTGGAAAATCGAAAACAATTCCCATATAAGTTCTTCCGTACGCTTCGAATTTGCCCACAATTTTTTTTTGTGATATATCGATTACAGGGAGCATAATCCAAATTTTTATCAAAAAAAACAACATGTATTCTAATATGGGAATCGATTCCAGTTTTCCTCCTGATTATTCGATCCGAAAAAAAAAACCACTTGATAGGTTAGTTAAGAAAACACTTCACTTCACACTAGTTTTAAAAAATATCGAAAAATGTTTCTTTCCAAAAGTAACTCAGTGAGTTTTCCATCATTTTGGTAAAATGGATTTGATTACAGTTTGAAATTTTCAACTGACTTGATTTAACTCTGCAAGCTTGATTTTGTTTGATGTCCAAGGTGTCCGGTAAAGCTCTCCAGTACGACGTAGAGGACTCTTCAGGGAATTCCAAAAAAAAAATCAAACAAAATTCTACGACCTTTATTTTTTGGGGTTATAAGGGGTCGAGGGATGGCCCTTTGAACCCTTCTAGTTTGGTTAATTCAAATGATTTCAGTTTATTGTTGACGGCAGAATTATGAGAAAAGAATATCTACCACTGGATGTGTATTGATTTTTTTTTATTCACAGGGTGAGTCAGAAACTAAAAAAAATATTATTCGAAGGACCAGTTTTTGACCCTTGATAACCTTGTTGAAGTTGAACAATTTTTTTATCATTTTTTCGGAATTCCCTGAAAGGTCCCTTACACCGTACTAGAGAGTTTTTCCGCCATTTTCTGGACACCCTGTATTTGAAAATTCTAGCTTTTTTTTTCCAATTTCAACTTTTCTTTTCTGGTTGATGGCTCTTATGCTGTTAGGTGGCTCTTATGCTATTAAGTGGCTCTTATGCTGTCAAGTGGCTCTTATGCTGTTAGGTGGCTCTTATGCTGTTAGGTGGTGGTGGCCACTGAAGAAAATTATGCCCAAGCGCGGCGGCACTAGATGAAATTGAATGAATATGCTCAATACCCAAAGGTCTAATCTTTTCTTCCAACTTAGCGTTTACTAAAACAGTATGCAGTTATGAAAAAGGAGATACGTAATATAGGAAACTGAAACATTGCACTCACGCAAGTGTCTTGTCTCGACTCTCGTGCAAACCAGCTGATAGATGCCACATTACACATAGCACATGTACAGGGTGTTCACGTATAAATTATACCCACTTCTCTTGTAGACTTCCCCTTGATGATATTTTGAAAAATCGAAAACATTTCCCATATAATTTCTTTCGTACGTACGCTTCGAATTTGCCCACAAAAATTTTCATGGACAAATTCGAAGCCTGCGGAAAAAATTGTATGAGAATCGTGTTGTTTTTTAAATTATCTTCAAGAGGAAGTCCATCAAGGTAGCATCGTATCATTCATACCAACACAACCGATTTTTCTATAGCTTACTCTAATGAAAAAAGCCGTGAAACTGATTATACCCACGCGCACCTACCTAAGCATATTTTTTTTTTAATTGGATCAAACCTCTTAGGTGAAGTCACACGAGATAAAAAGCTTACTATTCAGGACTCGGGCCGGAGAGAGAGGGTGCCTATATTAAAATTACGTAATCTATAGCGTGACCTTTTTTATAAGGGCTCGTCAAATCGCCCGGAGCATACGCCGAACCACATCAAGGCGATTAAAAAGCAGCGACGCAGCAGGACCGCCGCGGAGCTTTCCACGAAAAGTGCTGGCAACTGAAAAGCGGATGAGCGATGATGGTATTTGAGTTCCGCTTGATAACGTTTCGCAAGTTTTTTCTGTTACAATTTCCGTGCCGTACAGTGAGAACTGAGGATTATTCCCGAAACCACATCAGATGGTTAATTAATAATAATTGTGTTGTCTCTGGCAGAGCAGTCATGAAGAACGCTTCGCTGTGAAGAAAGGCCCGTGATTGATGAAAACGGGAAGCCACTGGCGCTTGCCAAAAACGAGGTGCAAGTCTCTGAGTTTGGACGTATCGTAAGTGTGAGCAATGTGAATATTGTGAATGTGAATATGAATATTTCACTTGTCTCAACTATGAACACGATGTTCGTTTATTTCTGGAGAAGCGCTTATTTAATAAAAACGGCAGGTCACGGGCTCGAATTCCGCTTCGAGCACTTTTTTTTTGTGAAACTGACTCTTTTCTCCTTTGAAAAATCAAACAAACGTCCGTGATGCCAATTTCAACTTTTTTTTAACCTAAATGCATCCAGATTGGCGTATCCCCGCTTTACAATAAATCACAGTAAAACAAGGGAGTACTTATCGACGAGCCGGCTGCGATGCCGGGGGCTCTCTCCGCCTCGTCTGCACTTCCCAGGGAGCCCCAGCCAGTAGAAACCCGAGTTGGCTTGACCCTGCCAGAGTAACGATGCCTTCGGCTAGGTCTCGTCGAATCGATGTCAGTTTCTTTATACCACTACGCAGTGTATAGCGATATCCTGGCCTAATGGTACGACGTTGTAGGAGACAGGACTGGAAAGGGCTTCGAGTGCGCTGACCGGCAGCACCTCCGCTCCGTATTTCGGCGTGGACAGTTACGGCGTTATCTGGTGGCGGCACAACGGTGCATCAGGGCGGCGGAAAGCGGTGGCACATACGGTGCATTCAGGCAGTAGAAAGCGGTGACGGCGTAGGCGGCTGACTCTAATCCTAAGCAACCAACGCTGCATGCATGAGGGTGTTACTCAATAATAATTATTGCAGTACTATCTGATAGTTTATCACCATAATTATTTGCAACCAAAAAACAAGTGCCAGAACGCCGATTCTCTTCAAAAATTCTGAATAAAAAAATATATAAGGAGGTTAAACAACATTTCGATTTGGAGTTAGTTGCGGTGTCCTAATATTCGGTCATTTAATCTAGTCGCTTCAATTGTATTAATACTTCGGTTTCAAAGCCAACTCTCAATGAAATTTTCTTTTGTGATTTTAAATGATTCTGCTCATTTCACGTCAAATTTACCAGGTCATTCCACAATAACAATAATTAATATCGAGCTTCTTTTTTGTTCCAGAGAGGAAGTCCGCGACCACAAAGTGAAATGGGGCGCCAAGTTTTCGTTCCCGTGCAAGATGATGGCCAACGCCTCCACCGGCGTCCTGGAGAGGTGCGTCCTGAGGATATCCGTGCGCAAGGAGAGCAAGGGCGGCCGCTCCTTCAACAAATTGGGCTTCGTCGACCTGAACCTGGCCGAGTTCGCCGGGGCCGGCCTCACCTACAAGAAGGCCCTGCTGGAAGGCTACGACGCCAGACACCGGCAGGACAACAGCATGCTCAAGTTTTCCATTGCCATGAATATGCTTTCGGGTGATATCCTGTTCAAAGTGTAAGCTCTCACAGTTATTTTATTATCCAATTCGCATCCAGTTGAATTTATTTTTCAATTATAGTAACCTAAGTGGTATTAATAGAGCTTTGAAAGGTCCTCGCGCCCAAAGTTCACGGTCAAGAACTTGGCATCGAAACTTTTTCGAAAGCCACTAAGTAGCGTGTGTTTATACGATTTCGGTCTGTGAAAACAGTGAAATACTGGTACAAACTACCCTAATGCTGAATTAGAATTTATTTGAAGATCGTATGTGTGTACGGTATGCCGGTAAACAGGGTATGTTTGTCCTGTTGCTGGGGAATTTACGGTCGGAAGTGAACTTGTTTGAGGATTGAAAGTAGGGCAATGGTTTTGCGAGTTTGTGCATTCGTGAACGAGCTCTTCGTCTCGTTACAGCATTGAAGCAAACAGGTCAGCAGCACTCGAAATGGCTCACCGCAAAGCTGACACTTCAAAATAATAAAGATTTGCTCTTTGAAACTTGAAGAACTTTAAGTCGACGTTTGAACCCGAGATCATTTGGACGTATAGCATAGCATAGCGTATAGCACGTATAGCTGGAACAACTTTGTCGTACTTCGAGCAACCTATAAGGAGACACATACCGGGTGATCATTTGAAAATTATCCACCTGCAATAACTCCCGATTCGTAGTGAATACTTCTTTGAGCAAAAACAGGTCGATTTTTATATCAAGGAGGACATCTAGAACATACATTGCCAAATTTTTATCGTCAGCCCCCTAGCCCCCATTCACCCTAACTTTGGAATTTCAAACGACACCATCTACCTTGCAATACATCAAATTGAAGAGAATTAAATTTTCTTTCTGGAAAAATATTTGCAAAATTTTTAACCCCACCCCCTTCTTCCTAAAAATTCTCGTGACTGTTCCATTTTATATTCCGGACCCCTCAATTCTTTTCAATTTAGTCAGCGTCATCCTAGATAGCATCAAAGTAGAGAAGTTTCGGTGGAAAAAGTGCTACCCAAATTCACTCGTTTGCTCCCCCACCCCAACTTGAAAATTTAACAAAACACCACTCACTTCGTGATAATTCAAATTAAAAGGAATTGAATTTTCTTTTTCTGGGAACAATTTTTTTGAAATTCTCAACCCCGTCCCCAATAAATTGGACATTTAGAGTATTTTAGGGGGAAAATAGGGTGTTTTAAAAATTTTGAAACAATTTTGTTCAGGAAGAAAATTAAATTTCCTTCAATGGGAGCGAAGGGGTGTATTTGGATGGCACTTTTTTCACAGCAAATTTTCTCTTCCGATGCTATGCAGGATGACGTTGACTGCATTGAAGAGAATTGAGAGATCAAGAAGATTGAATTGGACACTCGGAGAAGTCCAGGAAGAAGAGGGTGGGGTTTAACATTTTATAAATATTTTTCAGGAAGAGAATTTCATTCTGTTCAATACGTTGTATCTCAAAATAGGCGGTGTCATTTGAAAATTTCAGGTTGGGGTGGGTGGGGGCGAGGAGGCTAAAGATAGAAATTCGCCAAAGTATTGTAAGATGTCCCCCTCGATATAAAAATCGACCTGTTTTTCTCGAAGACATCTTCACCTGGAATCGGAATTCGGAAGTTATTTCAGGCAGGGCCGATTCTGGCTCGTCGGCCGCCCTTGTGCGAAAAATATTTGGCCGCCCGCCAGCTGTAACCCCGCAGCAATTTTCTAGCGGGGGCGTCTGGGCTCTCTAGAAATTGCACGGCAGGCGATTTTTTCCACTTTTGCGGGCCTAAAACCGCCAAAGCCCCCCTCATTTTAAACAAAATTTTGAACAATTTTAATCAATTTTCCGCTGAGGATCAAGGTGCGTCCATGGCCACCTCACTTCAGCATATCCCTCGGCACACCCTATAGGTCGCGGGAGCAAAAATCGCGTGCTAAAGATGGGTATATGGTATAATATTATTTCCACTAGTACTTGTGAATACCGTTTTCTTAAGTTGTAATAAATTATATAGATGATTTATTGAACAATTATTGCCACATTATCAAAAAAATAATTGTGCTAAACTCAAGATTTGTCTGAGAAATGTTGAAAACAAACGAGTCTCTACAGCGGTACCTTGGCACCCTGTCTGCGCTTGCGCGAGCGTTTAATGTCAATTCAACGACGAAAAAGATGCGTATTGCGCAGTTGCCACGTCAGGCATACTTGCAACGTTGCCATAGCGGGTGCCAAGGTGACGGTTATGTTCCCGCGACCTATAGATGAGTTTTTTGGCACTTATACCAATTCATAGGTAAGCATATTGATTTTGTAGTTGGATGGAATCAGCAAAAGCTGTTCAAATAAACTGGGCAACAATTGAACCGATTCACTAGAAAATTTTGCCTCACTTCAAATGTGAATATCTCAGGTAAAAATGGATCGATTTCGAAAATCGTGGTCATGCTGGATAGCGTGTTTTTTTGGCTGTAAGATACTTGGATGGTACAGAGGTTCAACGACGTTGAGTGAGCTATACAGGGTGAAAACAGAAGAAGTGCAAAACCGGTCCACAATATTCAATGCCCCGCTTCTGTGAAAAAGATCCCAGATTTTTTCTGAGTGCAGTTCTGAAAAGCACATATCAATATCTCTAAATGAATTTCGACTTTTGATCGTAGTGCGGTTTTTTTGGAAGTTGTGAATTTTTTTTGTACTACACCGCATTTTTTCACGCCGATCCGATTTCAAACAGACTATCCGAAATGTTACCAAGAGATGAAAATTCTTGCCCTTCCTCAGATACTTATCTGAGAAAGAAGTCTGATATCCATAATAGTTGACGCAGAGCGGCCGCCTCGCCTCCATTCTTGACAACCTGTTGTATTTTTTCTGCACTAAAAAATCACAATTTACGCAGGGCGGCTGCCGTCGGTCTCGAAAATCATAACATCAGTTCCTTTTTCGACACTCAATTTTTCGTTAGAAAAAATTGGAGACTTTTCGCCGCCCTTGAATTTTGGCCGCCCCTGTGCAGGGGCACACCCAGCACACCACTCAGAATCGGCCCTGATTTCAGGTGGATAGTTTTCAAATGACCACCCGGTATTTATCGATAGCCATGCAGCAGGAGAACTATTATTACAGATCTCGGTATTTACTGAATTTTACTACATACCAGTGGCTTATTGGAATTCCCCGTACAATAGTGTCAGTGTCAACTACTACATATGAAACGTCATCGCTATCGCTTTGTTTATCTGATCTGAAAATGTTCGTTTTCACCTCTGCGTGTAAGGCGCAAGGTGGTGTCTGACTGTTTTTTTTGTTTAATAAAAAAACAAAAAATCCCTAGATTGTTCCACAAAAAACAACAACAAAGTCCCTAGATCATGTCAATCCAAAATAAGTCTCTAGATACTGAAATCAAGCTACTTGAACTTGAAAGCAGCTACCAGGAGAACTGAATAATGTCATTTTAAATCAGAAGTCCATACATACATAACAGGTATTCGATTGATATGGAAGTCCCCTGCTGTGATGTGAATTGAAAACCATAAAGTTTTCAGATCGTGTGAATCTGAAAACTCCTGCTCACGAGATCCGAATAAAATCACTCTCCAATTTGTGTGAAACTACATAAGGTTACTAGCTGAAGAAAAAATATGTTGGGCGCTTTCCATTTAGGACACTTTGTGACTTTGTGTCGCTTTGTGTCAACACAAGTCGACTCTTGCCAGTTTTGAGTAACTGTCGAAACAAAAACGCATCAAGTAATCAACTTGCGTCACTGTTCCTTATCGTTTTTGCCTGCCGCATCACGACGTTGTTTATGTTTCACAAATTCACGGATTATGAATAATTATTAAATTCGCACCGAATTGGCCACAAAATACCGCAGGCACTACATCTGCCTTACACTCTCGACATGACAACTGTCAATCTGGTTATAAATCTGACAAACCGCGTGAATGCGACGGCTATAGGCCCAGGGCTTCCAACCTGCCGCAAATAAATTGGCAGACAGCGGTTCTCAAACCACCTAAACGAAACGGCTGAAAGTTACAACGCGACTTTTAAAGCCAAACAAACATGATGGCAACTTTCGTGTAACGAAACATAATGCTTGCATAATTTTCTGATTGATGAACGAGTATTATATCTACAGTTGTAGACGCAGCTTGTAAACTTTCCATAGGCTTTCAAGAACTTCTGTTATGTTGACTACCATGATAGCGCCCACATGGCTTTATTTATTGTTCGGCCTGGTAACGAGATCAGCAGTCCATGTATTCGTTTAAAAAATGTTGGATATACCTCGGCTGAAAATCTTCTTTTCATTCTCACTTTTACATAATCCTTCGAATACAAATAACTATCAGCATTTTAAAATATATAATTTTCAATAATAATAATATAATATAACGATAAACTCGATGATTATTTAATTGGAATAATGCCTTGAACCAATATTAACAGAGTAATGCAAAGTTTAATGCTGTAAATGTCAAAATTACAGGAAACTGCATTCTCGGCCGTAGCTTCACCATATCGAGCAGTACCTTTAAGAAAAGCTCTCGCTTAGTACTAATCAACGGCACATATAGTTTGAAAAAATTCCAGCGTACCAACTGTAGTGTGACGAGAATTGAATCTGTACAGGCGATTTCCAGTTTTTCCAACTGCTGTCGGACTTTTGACGCGCTTCAGCTGCTCTGATGCTACAAGCGCAACCGACCTAATTCATCCCGTCATATTATTCATTCACAATTATTCTCCAACAACCAACAAAACAACAATTGGGATACGTAATGACCCAGTTACCTCAGTGGAAAATTCATAATGTTGAAAGTTCACCTGTACGGAAAATGAGGTCAGTTTTTCCGCGCCGCTGTGGTACATTTTGTTGCGAATTTGACGACTGACATAAATCCAACGCTTGAACGTAGAAAAGATAAGAAAAAAGCCAACAACAAAAAAAGCTATATTGCCGTGCGAGCGGCTCCTGAAAAATCAACTTCCACGTAGGTAGTAATTGCTGGCTGGCAGAGGCACAGAGGAAATGGATTTTTCGCGCTCTCGTTGTTGATGCTGCTGCTTGCTTCTCGCTCCGTTCCAATGTTTATTTGAACGCCGCGCGTGTTCTATACGTGCAGTATAGCAGTTTATTTGATAATATAAAATCGACGAGAAAATGTCATGAAGCTTCGCCCAAGGTTTTCCTTTATCGAATCCGCAACCGTCAGTGATCGAATTGGTCGTATCAAAAGAATCCAGTGAATTAAGTGGCATTTTTGCAGGGTTGAAAAGAGCGAGCAAGTTGGGGACAAGGTTGGCGTCTTTCGAGTGACCTGTGATCTGACATGACAATAGGCGCTTTTTTTTTCGAGTTGACGGCACACCAGAGGGACCTATGGGCGGGGCTGAACAGGAAAACCAAAATTGTTTCGAACGAGTCCATGTGTTGAAATAGGGCAAGCAGCACCATCAGCTGGAGTGCTGGACCATCAGCCCGTCACAGGTGAACCCAAAATCCCACAGCAAATTTAGGTGCGTCACTGGATAACCTTAGTTCGCGCAGTTAGGCTCCGCCCACAGGTCTCTGTGGTATAGGGCATTTTTCTGGCCATACTGCACATGTGCGAGGTGCAGGTAATGGCGGGATATTGAAAAAAACCGGACAAACTAATGCATTTACGCAGATTTGCCATGAACAAAATTTCTGCACAGATGAAATATTATACACTTCTGAGCAAAAGTTAAGGGCCACTTTTTCAAATGTGAATAACTCACAAACGCTTTTTCTTGATTCTGACGAATTTTCGCACAGAGGTGGTCTTCAATGTGTTTCAAAGACAAGTGTGAAGTGGCGCACTCACCAATTCATAGGTTTGTGGTAGAGAGGTCTTCGACTGTTGCTTTGCAGAAATGCGTAATTTTTAGTGAAATCAAAGCATTGGATTTTGGACAAAATGGAGGTTCGTTCAATAAAGAACGTCTAGTTTGCTTTGTTACAATGTTCTCGAGCAAGTACCATGCTAAGTTTGTTCATTGACATTTTTCATCTTCACATTTTGACTATCAATCTCTTCTTATGGCTTAAACAATGTGTGAGGCACTACTTTGCGTGATTTTGGTTGCATACAGTTCAGTCGTGTATTTATTGTGATTTTGCGTCAACGTTATGTAATTTTGGCCACTCTTGAGCCTCAAAAACAATAAATCCTTTATGCAGACTGTTACTAAAGAACAAAAACAAGAGAAAAAAGCTCACAAAAATGTCAAAATCTTGAGCATTGACAAGAAATAAGTCATAATTTTCATCACATGCCGATAAAACACCTCTACAGTGACCAAAGAAGAAATGGTGAATTTCTTCAGTTCTTTTGGGTAAGAGACATTTAAGGGGTGTCGCCAAGAGGACAAGCGCAAAAACGACGAGAAACAACCTTGACTTATCATTTGTCATCAATATTCAAGAGTTTAAATCACTCTAACGCCATCAGGCTCTCTCGAATGCGAAGAAGTTGAAAAACTAACTTCAAGTTTGTTGCGCTGCACTGAGTGAACCCAGGGACGGAAATGGATGATGGCCATACTCAGAAATATGCATAAGCCTTGTGTTTTAGTGTAGAAACCATCAAGAGTATTTGACGACGCAAAAATTTGAAAATCGGGGTTTGTTTGAACCTTTGCAGTGTGAAAAACAGCTAAAATCGAATAAGTTCTCAATCGGGATTGTTCGTTTTTCGTAATTGTACAGGGACTGGTCAAAAACGACAAAGGTAAAACACGTATCTCTCTGACAGGAAACGACTGGCGGGATCGTGATGTCGTCGTGGACAGCGGTTTCATGCAGATTGCATTTCACTCAGGTTTCCGTTTAGGGGTGGCTCCATCATGATGTGGGCAGGAATCTTTTTGATCAGTTCCTGTACGATTACGAAAGACGACAGTTCCGATTGAGAACGTCATTCGATTTGAGCTGTTTTCTACACTGCAGAGGTTCGAACAAACTCCGATTGTGATTTTTTGCGTCGTCAGATCCTCTTGGTGGTTTCTATACTCAAACACAAGGCTTATGCATATCCCTGAGTATGGCCATCATCCATATCCGTCCATGGGTTCACTCAGTGCAGAGCAACAAACTTGAAGTTACTTTTTCAACATCTTCGCATTCGAAAGGGCCTGATGGCGCTAAAGTGATTGAACTCTTGAATATTGATGGCAAATGATCCATCAAGGTTGTCACTCATCGTTTTTGTGCTTGGCCTCTTGGCGACACCCCGTAAATGTCTTTTTCCCAAAAGAACTGAAGAAATTCACCATTTCTTCTTTGGTCACTGTAGAGGTGTTTTATCGGCATGTGATGGAAATTATGACTTATTTCTTGTCAATGCTCAAGATTTTGACATTTTTGTGAGCTTGTTTCTCTTGTTTTTGTTCTCTAGTAACAGTCTGCATGAAGGATTTATTGTTTTTGAGGCTCAAGAGTGGCCAAAATCACAAAACGTTGACGCAAAATCACAAGAAATACACGACTAAACTGTATGCAACCAAAATCACGCGAAGTAGTGCCTCACACATTGTTTAAGCCATAAGAAGAGATTGATGGTCAAAATTTGAAGACGAAAGATGTCAATGAACAAACTTAGCCTGGTACTTGTTTGAGAACATTGTAACAAAGCAAACTAGACGTTTTTCATAGGATGAACCCCCATTTTGTCCAAAATCCAATGCTTTGATTTCACTAAAAATTACGCATTTCTGCAAAGCAACAGTCGAACATCTCTCTACCACAAAACTATGGATTGGTGAGTGCGCCACTTCACACTTGTCTTTACAACACATAAGACCACCCCTGTGTGAAAATTCGTCAAAATCGAAAGAAGCGTTTGTGAGTTATTCATATTTGAAAAAGTGGCCCTTAACTTTTGCTCAGAAGTGTAGCATATTTTATCTCAAAAATAGACTAGCGTTGGAAATCTACCGCGTTATATTACATTACAGGTGCGTTAGAGTAGGATTCAAAGGCTTTTGTCCGGTTTTTTCAAAAAGCCCGCCTAAAATTTAGCGCATGTCCCTGAAATGATTGCTCAGGACAAACCCCTATTCCGGGGACTCTACCGAAATCTCTTGCCTGACTGTACGATATGAAATAAGAAAGTTGATCTAGCTGGGGGTGAAACGGCCCGTCATGCACCTCCCTCGCGTTGCTGATCAACGGCGTCAAATTGGAAATATTTATCTTGAAAATTGTAGAAATAGTTCACTGAACGTGTCCAACAATGTTTTTACTTCTTTAAGGACGGAGTCATATTGGTGAAATAAGAGTTGCGAAATCAATCCGTGTGGGTTTATTTCTTGACGGATTCTTACCATTTCGGTCTCTTTCGGAAGCTACAAGGATGTACTTTGGTTTGAGCCCATTGGCATTTCCGAAATCCAAAGACAAAATTTTAATTTTGACATTCGACAAAATTATTTTTGGATTTTGGAAATGCCATTGGGCTCAAACCAAAGTACATCCTTGTAGCTTTCGAAAGAGACCAAAATGGTGAGAATCTGTTAAGGAATAAACCCACACGGATTGATTACGCAACGCTTATTTTACCAATTTAACACCGTCCTTAATTCATACTTCTTACTATCAAAGCCAACGCCACAAAAACGTACCATGTTCAATAAAAAATAAATGAAGATAACATACTTGCCCATGTACTGTAGAAGAAGCTAATCTCAAAGAGTGAATATCCTCACTCACGCAACCAGAAAGTCGTGCTTGCTTACCTGGCGTTTCTTGTGTCGCTGAAATCACTTGCCGATTTGTTGTATGTACGCAAGTACATACTTGTTCATCATCACAAAATGTAAGTGTTGTTAGTGAATGCCTGGAAAGGCATCCATCAGGTTCCATTTCTGTTATATTTCAGGTCAGAAGAACTTACCCAGATTGTGACCGCCTACAGCAACTGTTCGCGATGTTCTCATCGTTCTGAATCCGTCTTTCAACTTGACCACCACGTTCAGAGGAATCACAAAAATGTTTATGCAGCTGAACTCTTTCATGCTATAGTCGAACCGGAACAGTTCCGTTGCATCTGTTGCGACTACAGAAGTTACTACCAGTTCGAATTGTACGAACATTGCAAACAAGCACACAACCCGAGTGCCAAAGACAATGAAAATATGTCTACTTGTGAGGAATCCGTGGAATATCTGTGTGGTTCTTGCAGATACAAAGCGGATTCGAGCATATTTCTTGTGAAACATCTCGATTTGTGTGCAAAGGTGTCACCGTCAGGGAGCTCACGGGAGACAGCCGAACGTGCAGAGTCACTAGATTCGAATCGGGCTGATGCGAGAACATCCGAAGAAGTTGGAGCAATGGAATCGAGTATGTCGTCTGGTAATTCAGTAAATGGACAAAACCGCAGGTTCAAATGTAACCGTTGTCTGTACCAAGCTAAAAGGAAGCAACATCTAAGAAGACACATGTTACAACATGCAGCCGATGGAGAAATCAATTGGTTCCAGTGCACCAGCTGTGCTTACCGAGCTAAACAAAAAGGAAGCCTGAAAAGGCACATGTTGCGACATGCTACCAGTGAAGAAATCAATTGGTTTATTTGCAACAACTGCACTTACCGAGCTAAACAAAAGTCAGGTTTGAAAAGACACATGTTGCAACATGCTACCAATGAAGAAATCATGTGGTTCCAGTGCAACCATTGTTCGTACCGAGCTAAAATGAAAGACTATCTAAGAAGACACATGTTGCAACATGCTACCAATGAAGAAATCAATTGGTTCCAGTGCAACCATTGTTCGTACCGAGCTAAAATGAAAGGACATCTAAAAAGACACATGTTGCAACATGCTACCAATGAAGAAATCAATTGGTTCCAGTGCAACCATTGTTCGTACCGAGCTAAAGTGAAAGAACATCTAAGAATACACATGCTACAACATGCAGCCGATGAAGAAATAAATTGGTTCCAGTGCACCAGCTGTGCTTACCGAGCTAAACAAAAAGGAAATTTGAAACAGCACATGATGCGACATACTACAAGCGAAAAGATTTGGCTCCAGTGCAACAGCTGTTCTTACCAAACTAAAAAAAAAAGAAGCCTGAAAAGGCACATGTTGCGACATGCTGCCAGTGAAGAAATCAATTGGTTTATTTGCAACAACTGCACTTACCGAGCTAAAAAAAAGTCAGGTTTGAAAAGACACATGTTGCAACATGCTACCAATGAAGAAATCAATTGGTTCCAGTGCAACCATTGTTCGTACCGAGCTAAAATGAAAGAAAATCTAAGAAGACACATGTTGCAACATGCTACCAATGAAGAAATCCATTGGTTCCAGTGCAACCATTGTTCGTACCGAGCTAAAATGAAAGAAAATCTAAGAAGACACATGTTGCAACATGCAACCGATGAAGAAATCAATTGGTTCCAGTGCAACAGCTGTGCTTACCGAGCTAAACAAAACGTAAATTTGAAACAGCACATGTTGCTACACGCTACCAATAAAGAAATAAATTGGTTCCAGTGCAATAATTGTTCGTACCGAGCTAAACAAAAGTCAAACCTGAAAACGCACATGTCAAAACATGCTGCGGACAAAAACACAAACAAGTGATTCGTTTGGTGTTAGCGTCAATAGGAGGTTGCGATAGTTTTAATACGTTGTTATGGTTGAAATGTGCCGTAACAATGATGCTGAACTGTAACCCTAGGTACTTTTTAGAAATACATGTTTTTACATCGAACACATCTTTTGATACCTCGAAAAGTTTCTCAGCCAACGGTTTTCCTAAATAAATTTTGTTCAGTAAATTGACCCATAACAGTTGAAAAGAAAGTCTAGAATTAGTTGCCAGCCGGTTCACCAAAAAAACCGGAAATAGGTACAGGTTCTGCCGATAATAGGTCGCGGGAACAAAAATGACGCGCTAAAGATGGCTATATGGTATGATGTTATTTTCACTAGTACCTACTTGTTGATATAATTTTCTCCAGTTGTAAAGTTGTAATAAATATATAGATAATTTATTGAACAATTCTCGCTTTATCATAAAAATTATGTGCTAAACTCAAGATTTAACTGAGTCATTTCAAAAACAAGCGAATCTCTACAGCGGTACTTTGGCACCCTATCAGGCGCAAGCGCGGGCAAGAAGCTGGCAAGAGCCGGACAAGAGGCGCTTCGTTGTGCCGGCGTGCCTGCAACGTTGCCATAGCGGGTGCCAAGGTGACGGTTATGTTCCCGCGACCTATAAACACGATACCGTTGGTCCGAAGACTCCGAAGCTCACAAAATTCCGTTTATTAGTGGTCCAAGGGGAGGGGGCGGCGGAAGGGATGACGCTTGAAGTGAACTTGAACTTGAAGACGCCAAAATATCGGTAAAGTAGGTCACGTTTGGTTTGCGGGCGAGGTTGACCGAGTGACGCCATAGATTAATGAGAAAAAAAATCTACACAATTAGAGGAGAAATTAATCTGCCTGTTACATGAAATGCTTAATTAGATCAGAAACCATCGGAATACTCCATAAAAATACCTACTTTTTCTTCAATATATCAACCCCATTGTGCTTATTATGCCTGGACTATATTAATTATGTTTAATTTGAATGTCTGAAGCAGACCTTGCGGTGAATCAAGAAGAAAAATTTATTTTGTGCATGATGTGAAAAATTCGCAAGACGATTTTTAATAAAGTCGGTTCTGTTTTCAATTTCACAGCCCTTCGCCGTCTTTGAAACACAAATCCGTGGCTTCCGAGCAGGATGCCGGCATTGCCGCCGAACAGCTCAACAGCAGGACCGTCGCCGAGGAGTTTTCCAGCGAATCGTTGGGAGGTTCGATAGCCAGCGGCAGTTCGGGTTTCGGCAGCTTGACGAAAAAGCGACCGGCCCTCCTTTCCTCAGGTAATAAGAATAAAATACGGATTTTCCGCTTGTGTGCCTTTGTGCCATTCACTCCACCACCACCACCACCACCAATGGAGATTCTCTTACAGCTGCACATTCACTTCCCTCGATAGGATTACTCCACTATATTTTTTCGCCTTTCGCTATGCCCGAAAGTCATAGTCCAGCGCACAAAAGATTTGCATTAATTTCTTGATCAGCCCATCAGCCGGGATAGAGAATAAAAAGAAAAAGTTCACTTGCATTAGTAATCCCGATATATTTTTCCTCTGGGAGGTATTAAACGACCGAGAGTTGGGTTTCGTGCCGGCTCATTAATGTTTCATTATTTTTAAAGTTTTAAAGTTGAAGCTGCAGCGCACCTGTTCCTTGGTAATTTGTACTTGTACTCCACTGTTAAATCTTGCAAGCAGGTAGTTATTTAAATTGGGTAACAAGGATTACTGAAGCAGTCAAACATTTACTAACTTCTACTGAATCTATAAGAAGAAGAAATCGCTAAGAACGTTGAAGTGGAAGTTCTTCCAGTAAGCTTCCTAGGGAGATTATTCAGGTAGACATCAAACCAAGGGATTATGATTATGCAGGTGTCCTGCAATAAGGATTACAAAAGGTTACGAAATTCACAGGGAGATAGTGAATTAGGCATTTCCATTGACGTCACAGCAGTGTTGCCAACTGTCCAGAATTGCCCGCTAAATTTGAACCAAATAATGTTCTGGGACAACCGAACTACAGGGCGCTTATGGAGTTCCAGTATCTGCATTTTTTCCTTGGCTACCTTTTTGAGTTTGAGTTTGAAACTTTTCTATCAAGTTCAAAGCAATGTCCTAAATGCGCCTGCAAAATAAGTTCTCGTGGAAAAGTGTGTTTTTTGTGAAAAAGCAAGCCAAACATGTTGAGTTACCTGCACAGGGTAGTGGTGAAAATTCATATTTTCCGACGAAATTGGACCTGGACTTAGCCACCAAACTACACCTGAATGTTGGGGATTTACATTCCTGGCATTGCTGGAGTGATATGACTTGTGAGGGGCTAGGTATGTACCTCTTCGGTTTGTGCTTCCCAATCACCCAAATACTTGACGCCCAGCTTATACTGCTGGATTAAAGAAACAAACAATAGTTTTAGTCTATATTTTATATTTTAAAAGTGCAGGAATGTCTTCACTTCGGTTGTAGAATATGGACAGAGGCAAAACATGGAAGTTTAACTCGAACAGCTGTTCGGCCACCGAAGATGTCTTCGGTCACCGGAGCCCTCCTTGACAGAAATTTTACACCTGATTTAACGATGTTGAATTTTCAACTACAACTTGATTGTGTCAAGTTACATTTCTTGAAAATACAAATATTTATTGTTCTATTGAGGATTCAAGGTTCCAAATTGTGGTCGACGTAGCAATTCCTCAGTCCGTAGATTTTCCCATTTTTAGATTGCCGAAGGCCACAATTTTTTTACACAGGTACTTCCTGAAACTAGAGAGACTTAGCAACAGATAATTTTGTGCAAACATCATAACTGTATTACAGCAATTTAGTTACCCATCCTTATCGTTATCGGTACAACCCCCGTATATTTTTTCAAGTGTATTCCTTCCTTCCTCTTTTCCATTTCTTGGCGCTTTGGGATACTTTCTGTGATACTTCGTACTTCCACGAGCCCAGCGTTCTGAGAAAACCATGAATTTCTAATTTTTTTCTCAAAAAAAAAGATTCAACCACTCTAACCCAACTTTCACGTTCATTGAGCCCTCTACATCTCTAGCCATGCTTTCTCCATTGCTTCTACAAGCCTGGATGTTTGAATTGACAAAAATTTCCATTTTCTACTTCACTGTAGTTGTAATATTCGCTGTGATATAAGCACATATGAACCAGATGGGATCGGCTCCGAGCTCGGCTCCGAGTATTTTCTGATGATCAAATCGTACACCTTACTTGAAAATCTTGAATTTTCAGTTGATGGCCTCATCGCGTCAAGACACATTGTCTAATAAATCCTGAAATTTCTTCTTATAAGCAGGATTTGAGGTAAAATTGTGGTCAACTTAGAAATTCCTTGGTCGCTGGATTTTCCCATTTCGAGATCGCCACAGTTCACAGTTTTTGCCATAGCCATACTTTCTGAAATCAGAAGGGCGCTTAGTAATGGATAATTTGTAAAATCATCTCACATTTATTCTGTATTCCAACAATTTAGTCAGCTTTTTACCTTATCGGCAGGATAATAAACTGGTATATTTTCTCCTTCCCAGATGTCTTTGAGTCGCATTTCTTGGCACTTTGAGATACTTCCTGAGATGTTCTTTCCTTCCAAGAATCCAGTTTTCCAAAAAAGCCACGGATTTCTCTTTTTTTCGACAAAAAAGATTTAAGCACTCCACCAAACTTTCTTGTTTATTTAGCTATCGAAGTCAATACACTTCCAACTGTGGGTATTGATCGAAACTCCGAAGTTTTGTGAATAATTATCACGTACAAACTTGCTTCCTAAGTTATCCAAAATCTCAAAAAAGTACTTTTTTTTCCAATCATAACAACGCGGGTTGTTCCCGAACACTTTTTTGAGGTTATAAATTCAACTAGGTTGGCAACACTGACGAGCTCGTAACGTCATGTGGAAATGCCTGATTGAAAAATAAGGAGACTTTTCTCAATAAACATACCCTCGCAAACGTATAATAATGAAGATACAGGCCTTCAAAGTTCTTTTTAAAAACAGTTCTTTTTGCATAACTTTCGAACCATTCAATCGATTTCATTCAAATTCAAACCGAAGTTTTTTCAAAAACAGTGGTGGAACCACGAGCACTCGACAGTTGTCGATCTCGACAATTTCCCCTTTCCCCTCTACACCCTTCACTCTAATTTCCCTTTTTCCCCTCTGCGCCCTTCACCCTTTAGAAAAGGGAAAATTGTCGAGATCGACAACTGTCGAGTGCTCGTGGTTCCACCACAGGTCTTTATTGAACAATAATAACGCATTCCATCAAACATCTTCAGGGGCGAAAATAATAGGGGGTACCCTCCCCCTTTTTCCCTATTTTTCACCTCCCTACTTATTTTTGGGAACGGCTTTCAATTTAGAGAAAAAAGTTTCTGTTGCAAAATTTTGATTAGAAGCTTCATTTTCGAATTACTTGGGTTTGAAACTTTGGAGAACATTATTTTCGAAATCGCCACTTTCTATACAGGGTGTTTGCAACCTGCACGCAGGAAACGAGGAAGAGGCACATAATGAATATTGTCCCGAATCAGGATGAGTAGATGAATCTACTGTAGTTTGCTCGATTAAAACTGAATCGCCCTGTATATGCATAGCGCCTGAAGATCAAGTGACAAGTTTACGTGAAGTTGGCAGCAGTGAGCCAAAGCGTACTTAAGCTTAAACTGACTTCAAATTCGATTACGAAATCGGCCGTTAGATGCAACGCGACGGTATAAATTCATGCTCTCTGCTAATTAATACCCTCTGGATGTCATTCACAACTTCTCTAACTACTTGAATTAGTTCGACAAGCAGCAGCAGTAACGCTGGAGAACCGTTAGTTTTGATTGGATGAATGCAAAAGCGAATGCATGTTCGCTCCCGTAAATCACATTGTATATTAGAAAAGTTTTTAATGACATTTCATGACGTGGGTGCAAGTTCTTTGTTTTATTTTTGCTCTCGCCATCTAGCTACAGATTTAGACTTTTCATACACTGAATAATATCAAAGCTCGTGATAATATTTGTTTTTGAATTATCACGACTGCCACCGGCAGCACCGAGATGAAAATGTATAAATTATTCATTCGTAATAATTATTATCACGAGTATAAATTGAATGAAATTTTTTTTAGCGAGCCGATGCCTGTGTCTTGTTAGAAATTCAACTTATTTTGCAGCTTTGAATTCGGGAATGAGGGATTATTGCGTCATTAGGCAATCAGGGACGCTTTTCAATTTCGACACCTCATGATCCCAGCTTCCCTGATTCCCAAAACTTCTTTATGGGTACGCATTCAATATCAAGTGCATGTTGTTGGAGAACAGTGACCCTACCCTATATATCCTTATGTAATGCAATATGCAACAGGTCCTTGATACGTGAATGCTTTCTCGGCCATTATTCCAATTACATCCAGAATTGAAGCAAAACTGTAGTGTTGTTCACTGAAGTGATGACAGACTGATTAGTAAATCAAGACCACGAATTTAGGAATATCAAGCTGGATTGCCAGTTGCCCTCTCTCCCCGCCACAATTTATGCCCACTGCACGTTGACCGCCGTACTGTGCGAATTTTCAGTGATTTTCATGTGTTGCGATTGTCGATACTGCTAGGTTGGTTGCTAGGTAACCGAAGCGAAGCGTCAACAAACTGTCAGTTTTTTCTTGTCAACGAGTGATGTTATCCGCATGCTCCTGCATAAACGGATTACCTGTTTTGTAGTGTACACTGTAAACAGCTGGATATTGCTGGCCGTCAATAATGTCCTCGTGTTTCGTTCCTGGGTGTTGAAGCAACGCCAAGCTGAAAAAATATAAGATTAGTTCTCATGTATAAGTTCCGATATGCGATATTATTCCGCGTTAATTTTTGAGGGCAAATAAAAAAAAATAAACACTAGTATTGAATTTTGATTTTTGAATTTTGCGGAAAGAATAAAAGACATGCTTCCATTGGCTGAAGGCTAGACAATAACATCTTCGCACACGTTAGTTGTTAACTGCCTAACAAATGACGGTATTGAAAATTTTGCTCTTTTTCAAATTGGCATAATTTGAAACTCATAAAAAAAAAATTGTTTCGACTGCCTTTTTGCGACTTTCTTACCGTTCCGCGTGATTTTTTCCTTTTTTCCAATGGTATTTTCACGATGATTGGCGACTTTTAGCCTTGTTTCTTGTTTTACGTCGCGTAGTTTTTAGCTTCTCCCCGCGCAACACCCTTATTTTGCTCCCTGGTCCCGTTGGTGTCTTTTGGTAGCGTATCGCCACAAAACCAACGTCTTTTAGTGCTTTTCTTACGATTACTCGCTATTTTTCGCCCAGTTCTTTGTTTTATGACGCGTTATTTTCAACTTCTCCCCGCTCAACATCCCTATTTTGCCCTCCGGTCCCGTTGGTGTGCTTTATCTTTCGTTTATTTTTATTTTCATTTCATTCGGGGAGTTGCATATCCGCCCGGCGCTGGAATTACACAGCGTAGTTTCCTTACTTTCATAATTTTTCGTGGATAATCCGCAAATTTTCTTTTAAAAAACCCTCTTGGACACTGTTTGTAGTCCAGTCCTACTTTCGGAATGATCCAAATCGGGGTCCCCTTTATGACACGGTCACGAAAAAGAAATCGTATCATCATTGTTGGACTTTTGATCTGGAAAATTCAAGAACCGTTTCAAGATGGAACATCAGGCTTCATAATTATATCATTAGAATTGAAAAAAAAAGTACAAAAACCGGGGATCTGTTGAATAAGGCACAGTTGTGCAATGCTTTACATTCCACCCTGTAAAGAATGTAATTGAAATTGTAAAAAAAAATCTCGTCAATGAGGCAGATTACCTGAAAATGTACCTAAAGAACTTTGAAAACAAAATAGAAATTTTAGCTCTTGTTACATAAATAGCTGTTTGATCTTGAATCCGACACGAAGATTTTCCATTTTTCTTCAATAAAGTGCTGTGGTTTCCCAATAACCCAGGTACGCTTTGCAGCGGCTCACTCGTTTGTTTTTTGGCTTGTTCTTTCTCACAAACTGTGTACCAGCTTTTGGGAATGAATTGACAATGATCCAGTATTTCTCTTTGCCGATGACAAAGCCACAGATACTGTACCACTGCACGTATCGAAATGTACGAAACCTGTGGCGGAACCACGAACACTCGACAGTTGTCGATCTCGACAATTTCCCCTTTCCTAAAGGGTGAAGGGTGCAGAGGGGAATGGGGAAATTAGGATGAAGGGTGTAGAGGGGAAAGGGAAAATTGTCGAGCTCGACAACTGTCGAGTGTTCGTGGTTCCACCCCTGGTTCACCATTTTAGTTTAGTCATGATTTTTGAACTATCCTATATAGGAGTTGTGATCCACTACCTTCTAGAATTCGATGGGAAATCTGAAAAAAATAATAAGTGAATGTTCTGGAGGAAACACATTCCAAAAGGGTATTTTATCGGTAATACATTGAAAATTTTTTTTTTCAAAGAACTTGTTGATGGGTTGAGATACAAAATCCACATGAACTTCTTTTGAAGTATATTTCATTTTCGTAAGTGACAACTCTGGTAATAATATAATTATTCAACTGTCTTCCTTTTTCTTTTGTCCCGACGACTCAATGTGTCCGCCACAAACGATTCATAAAAATTTGAAATTCGCGAAATCTAGTCATGAGTAACATCGTAACACTGTTACCGAGGGAGTTGTCCCCCATTTTCCTCCCCTATCTCCTATGTGACTGGCTACTTTCTAAAATAGGGTACAGTTTTGAATTAATTCTACGTTCAATTCGTAAAGAAAAACTCTCCTCGAGAGGAGGCATCGTTCAAGACTGGTTTATCAGCTACGTTCACGTCCGCGCCGAGTTCTATGCAAATGAGTGATCGGAGCCGTTTACCAGCACACCGGGTACGTTGGCGCTGCGCTGAGTTGGACCGAATTCAACTTCGGCGTAACACCAACTCTGCGTCAAGATTTTGTTTTGAAGTAAACATGAAAGAGTGATATAGGATGAACGGTCACATGAAAATGAAAACGTTTGGATTAGATTGGAGAAAATTGAGTGATAAAATAAGATTTCTTCTTGAGAGTCAAATGCTTACGAGAGAGCATGTCTGAGAGTATGATTGCTTACTCTCAGTTTTTTTTCAAGTGTGAAATTAATCATAAATCTTTCTTTAGCGACTGTGTATACCTAATTTGAATTTGCTATTTTCAGAAAAAAGATCTCAAAAATCGATTCCCGTGAACTACTTTTCAGTTGAATCAGAAACCCCTTAAGGTTGTAGTTTCCTAACCTAAAAATCAATAAACACTTTGCACCGACCCCTTATCATAACCAATGAATGGAGAATCATGAAAAGAGTCAAACACTTCTAAAATATTAATCGTTAGGAAGAGCATGATGTGTATAAAATTTTGAATTTTATAATACATAATCATTTAAAAAAGTTGTTTTTTGTAATTCTTCCAAAACAAGTAATCGGTCGCTGGCCGGTCATATTTTATAAGTCTGTAATTTCCTTCATGTTTTTTTTGGCGCACAAATAAGCCCAGCTAGTGAAACCAAAGTATACGTGTCGGATCACTCAAGAAGTATCAATTGGTCAAGTTAGTCGGTCAAGTCATCGAAGATCAAGTATGAAAACGTATAAATATTTCAAAATTTTAAAATTCGAAAAACTCGATTTTTTTTCCAAAATGTTTGTATATTTTTCGAAAAAAGACCCTCATTCTCTTGCCAGCCCAGATTTGAATAACTCATTTTTTTGTTACATTTTTAGCTGCACAGAACCCTGCAGACCTGCACATGCCGTCCTTGAGGCATTTCCTAGCATAAAAAACGGCTGAAACGGACTGCGGATTAGCTCCAGAGCGAAAGAGAAACAGATAGATTCTTGTGGCCTGAGTTTCTGAAAATATGTGCAGCTAAAAATCTAACAGAAAAAAAATGAGCCATTCAAATCAAGAGGCTGGCAAGAGAATGGGGGTCTTTTTTCGAAAAAAATATAAAAATTTTGGAAAAAAATTCGAGTTTTTTAATTTTGAAATTTTGAAATACTCATAAGTTTTCATATTTAATTTTGGAATCCTGTCTTTTTTTTCAATTCTCCTACTCCACTGGTTTTCATGAAACTCACGTTTAAAGAATAAACAGTAGAAAATGCCGTCCTTTAGTGCTTGCTCCACCACTCCACCTGCTAGCGAGCCGGTGATGACTCAATAAGGCGATTACATATAGAGGGCGGTTACGTCGTCGTTTTAATGGCATGAATGTCAATAGTATCAAGGCCATTCCATTATGTCAATGTCAAGTGTCATATATGCTTACAACGAGCGTTCTTGGGACTAACTTCAAGTTCAGCGTTCACTTCGCCTTATTGTGAACTCCCTGCTTGTCTCTGCTTTGTAATTCAGGTTCACGACTAACCGATGTCAAGTAGCCTGTGAAAATGAAAACGTAAAAATTTTGGCTTAAAAATTATTTCACAGAAAATCTCATGAACCTCCCCATGTTTTTTTTTATCATCGAATTCGCAGTCGCAACCACGAGAGATTGAACTGACTTTTCATTGGAAAAATCTGTTTCATTTTTGTGATGCAGAACTGGGGAAACAAGTTCGGGATAACCTTGCTATCGGCTTCTCTTAGCTTAAACACGTTCGTTTTCACTTCTGCGACTGTTCAATATCAATACTCAACCAAGGAATTCAGCAGTTCGAAACTTGTAACCTGTGGATAAATCAAATTTAGCCTGAATACAAAAAATATTTATTTTAATATTGCATGGTATTACACGTAAAATTGACAACACCGACGAGAGTTCTCCGAATCTGTGGCTTTTAACTTTGTACTACCTGCGGGCTTAAAATTAGTTTTTCCGCGAACCAAACATGAAGGCAAATTATGATCCGCTAGGGGGAAAGGTTTTAATAATTAAAAGCGGAAAAACCTGACTTTTCTCTTGATGCCGCGTGAGCACTCACTCTTGCGGTGGTGTGGTCACCGAGTGCTGTGTGGTGGCCCTAATACCCGCCGGCTGATGGAAAAACGAAATCTCCGCGAGAGAACCAAAGTCAACATATTTCCCCCTTGGAGCAACAATGTGATGATGAGAGGCCGTGATTAATTAATCCCATCCTCCTCTTTTTTCCTCCCCCATGGGGATATCCTCACTCGGCTCTGCGAAGAATGAACTTTTACCGCTTAGTGCCAAGTACAACGTTGAAGTTGATCGACTGCTTCAGTACTAGAAAATCTACTATACGAGACATCGTCGTGCTAGAGACAAGATTTCAATTATTAGATTATGTTTTATAATCTTTTGTGCCCTCGCATCAGCAAAATAATAGTAGAGAAGAGCATCAGAAACGTTTATGGATCATGAACCGTAAATCGAGCGTCCGGCGTAAAATCTGCCGGTGACACTTTGAAAGAAAGCTGTAATTCATCTAGCTGTTCTTACACAGTATTTTCCTTTCTGCTGCAACTTTGCAATTCATGTGTGCAAAATCGGAAAGGGCAAAATATATGATATCATAAATAATAAAATATAGGAGGTCCCAAGTCCCGGTAAAATCTTGTCCTCTCTAAACACTGGACGGGTCTAATGATTATGGACGGTTGAGCACCAAGTAAGTAACTATCTCTATCATGAGAGAAGGGATCCAAATTGCTTTAATTAAGGTAAACAAAGACAGTTTAGTCTGGTCGCGTTTAGAGCACTCAGCAAGCGGTGTAGTGTTGTTGGGGTTGGAGGCTGATTTAATTAATAATTATAATTCAGTTATTATTGGCATCGGTGTTTCTGCAGGAAGTTGTATTGTTTTATGTTTATAACTGGTTGGATTTTCTGAAAACAGTTTGATTGATCCGTTAAAACCGACAAGTTTCTTACGAGTAGTAAAAATAAACGTTCGTGATTGGGAATTCAGTGGCACTCGAGGACCTCTGGTTTGATAGTCCATTATTGTTCGACTAAAAGGCGCTTAGGTGCGAGTGTTTGCTTATTCAAAATTCAGTTATCCCTTCGAATACGTGCTTTGCATCCGCAATGATCCGGGGATACCCAATTTGAGCTTTTTATTTCTACGCGACATTCTCTATTTGAAAGGTTAAAGGTTTTTGTGTTCGCTTAAACGTAGGGCTTAGTATGCACTATTTCAACGTTATTGTCACCGTTTCTGTCAGGCAGCCTGTTTTAGAACCAATCGAAGCCCTGCGTTTCATTTTCATTGGCTACTTGACGTCGACATTACCAAAAAGGCTAGCTGTAAAGGAGAGACGGGCAGCAAATTCACACGAAGGATAACTGAACACTTAACCTCAACTCATTAAAACTCTCTTTATAAGCAAGTTGATGTCGGAAAATTAACAACTTTGTCTAGTTTCAAATCACTAGGAACGGTTGGAAATATACAGGGTGGCCCAACGAAAACGAAACAGACAAATTTTCGGGCACTTGACCTCATTTGTTCGTATTCTGTAACATGTTTACTAGACGGACATAAGCCCCGTCGTGGGTTCGGCAACTTCGAGCCAGCCTTCTATAGAAGGGGCTGTAACCCTCCAAAAACACTGGAACTAGCATTATCTTGAAAAATTTGCATCGAATCGCAAAAAAAATAACACCGCTATAAAGATACTTGAACCAGCTTTGAAATGATGTGTCACTCAACCCCAATCGTCATTTAAAATTTTCGAAGGGGCTGCCACCCTGACTACGGGGGTGAAACTCCACGGTTAAATTAATAGCAGTTGAACGTCCCTTTGAAAACAAAGTTGACCTGTCCAGGCTTATTTCGAAAAAATGAAGGCAAATGCCCAAAAATCTGTCTGTTCCGTTTTCAATGGGCCACCCAGTATATTTCCAACCTCCCAAAATTTCAATTCTTGTGGTGCCGCTATTTACAAAACTGTAGTTAGTAGACGCATTGTGTACCTACAACATTAAACTGAAGCTACAGCGGAAATTCAACGATTAATGGATCACGGATCCATCAAGCTGGAAACTTGAAGGCGCACGTCTGCCTAGGCAATTAATTTGGCTAACGTATAACTTTGTTATTACTGAAGCCTACATTTAGAGCTTGATGTTGAAACAAAAATCACTTATGAACCTGGAAACAATACCCGGCAAGTTGAAGTAATCGAGTAATAATAAAGTTGATGCGTCTTTGAGCAATGTCGAAACGCTATTAAAACGACACAACAGAAAGGTGAATCACTCCATTATTGCTCTCAGCTCGGGCTTATTAGCAACTTGCACCCAAACAGACCCGGCCGCTCAAATATTTACTTTCGCAGATTTATGAATGTATATTTATTTATTTGTTTACTTTATTCATTCCTCTCGGCGCCGATGACTCTTCCTCTCTCTCTCTAATTTCTTTCTCGTTTTTTGCGTGTTTTTCCCACATTCTTAACGCTCTTTTAATAGTTTTTTTTTCTAACACTTGAACAACCTCTTTATTGATTGCAGAACTGGTCATCGGACACACCCTGGCCGAAAACAGCGTGCCGATAACGGTGGCCGATTGTGATTTGGCCGCTCCCTTGCCCGGTGGTGGAGGAGCGGGTGTTACCGTTGACCACGAAGATGGGCTCGGAGGAGGCACGTGCGAAACGGGACACTCGAGGAACTCTTCCAACACCAGTCAGTTGTCCAAGGCTTCCGGCTACAGCAGCATCCATTCCCACAGCAGGCAGTCCAGTTCCGGCGAATCGGGTCACATTAGGTAAAGACGGGGAATTTCTGGAAAAATTTCAAGAAGGAAAACTGCCCTGGATGAATTGGATATTGGCAGTCTACAGTTTATGGCTGTTGTTTTTGACTTTGCAGTCAGCTAGGTCATACTGAGAACGTACCTGCGTAGGAAATGCAGCTGTTGTATTGAATCCGAGAGTTTTCTTATTCCGGTTGCTTTTCCGCAATGATTTTCAAAGATTTCTGAAGTTTTTTCTTCAGTTTTCACGGTTTACGTTAGTGCTTTACGCCTCAAGTATCTCGTTAATTAATTGATCGAGCCGTCACTTTGCTTGAAGCCGTAAATATTCTGGTTTTAGCTCATCATGTCATTTTCCAATTTTTTTCGCTGTTATCTAAAACAAAGGACCCCGCTCGATCTTTATGGAAATTATGTCCTCGGTAAATTTGTCTGTAATTTTGATAGTTGTAGCCCTTGTAGCAGGTCGGTGATCGTCGCTTCTATTTTATTTGGATGACACTGGCGCAGTAGTCAAGATGCTTCTCAACAAAATAGCAACAAGACATAACAACGATATAACGAATAACCTGTTGGTGAATTCAACGATTAGTTTTGGTCAGGTACCAGTGTTTGTTATCTATATGTCGAATTGTTGGCCCAGCATTTGGGGCCATGATAATGTACGCTATTATCAGTCCAGTTTAGGGACGAGTCACACTGCTAGCTTATATTATCAAACAATCAACGCACCCGCTGAAATTGTTTAGCTTATTCAGAAGGGATCGATTGTAATTCTGTAACAAGTTAAGCCAGTTAAGAACCATCTGAAACAAAAAAAAAACTACCCAAAGTCGCTGGTTTAGTCACGTTGATTTTTGTTGATTTTAAATTATAATCTACGAACAACGAATTGCAGAATCAACTGATTCAAGCCTAGTTTGTTTTATATTAAACATTAAACCACTCAGTGCAGCCGAGCTTGGCTGTTCTTAGAGCATGAAAAGCGATGTTCAGTTATACTTATTGCGAATTTGCTACCCGTCTTTCCTTTGGATTAACCCCATAAAACTAGTTCTGTAAATTTAATCCATTCAACACGCAGTGCTTTGAATATTTGAGTACTCCATATTATTAGACCAAACTAATGTAGCGAAATTCAGTCTAAACTGCTGGAGAATTGAAATATAACACCTAAAATTTCGGCCCACTAGTTGAGTGGAATGCTTATCCGCTCGGCAAGTGGAGCTCCCGGGTCCGATTGCCGGGCATAGCAGGTCTGGGTGTTGTGCTGTGAAAATGGAATTTTTCAGCGTGTAATACTTACGGATAAAATGCAGCAAACTCCTATGGCATAAGAAATGTCGGTAGTGGTGTCGAGTTCGAAGTGGTGTAGCTCCTCAAATAAGAGAACTACTTCGAAATATCAGTTTTCTTGTGATCAGCTGTTTTTTTTGCAATATCACATGCTACATGCTTTATTATCCTATGCTGGTCCCCTTATTAACTATACAGGGCGTCACGTAAGGCTCTGCAAAATGTAAAAAGTCTGCATTTCACTCAATGCCGTAAAAAATATCCGGAAATTTTTTCAACTGATCCAGGAAGGTCATGAGACCAAAATCTCCAAAGGGTTTTTCCAAATTTTCGCCTATCAAAAAAAATTAATTAATCCACTGATTTAAAGAATTCAAAGCTCATCTTGAAGCCTAACCTGCAGATAACGAGACCACGAATCCAATTTTCCTGGGCCCCCACGGCTTGTCAACAATTCGAGAGCGTCTACCACGACGAAAGGGGGCGGTGGCGCTAAAACACACAAAACCAGATCAAAATATATATACACAAATCAGTGACATCAAACGACATGATACAAAACGGAAGCCCGCAGAAATTCTCGGGCGAATTTTCGCTGTTGCGAGGTCCTGACATTAGCTAATTCTTTGAAGGTTATATCAGACACATGCTCAACAAATCCAGTGACGCAGCTGTCAGCGTCAGCTGTCAATGTCAGCTGACCGAAGAAAACCGACTTCAAGAGCACACATTTAGGGAGCTGTGGCCCCCTTATGAAGCATTTTTCGGCCTATGCAATTGGAAACTTTCTTCTTATTTTTGTTCGCAGAATACGCCTGTGGAATACTTAGGGGTGATTTTGGAACCGGAAAAAAGTCGATCGTCCACGAATTCGATTCTTCAGCTTGCAAAGGAATTTCAAAACGATTTCACTCGAAAACGGGGCATCTGCTAGAAGAAATTTCCAAAACTGCGCAGCGAAAGTAGGGAAACGTGAGCACCTCTAGTGAAAGTTGCTGTGCTGTGATCAACAAGGGACATCGTCTTCATCATGGTTGGCGACTCCTCGCTGACGCTGCTAGGTGAGCGGTGGTCGGTGGAGAAAATGATAACCAGACGGCCAAACGCGGCAATGTACTAAAGGGCATGGAATGTAAATCACTGAGTAATGACTACTTCCGACGCTGGCTTATACCTGCTCAAAACAGCAAGCATATATTAAGAAGAAGATACATGCAGCAAATGGACAAGATTCCAACACGGTGCACTCACTCACGTGCGTCTCGTCTAGCGCAATCCAACTCCATAAATTATTGTCCATCTAAGGAAGTTTTCTCAACCTCACAGAAGGGCCACTGGACAGTGGGCATTTTACTGCATTTTACATAGTACTGGCGCACTTGGCCATCATTTTCTTGAGTTTCCGCAGCTCATTTGGTAGCGTCAGCGAGAAGCTGCCAACCATGGCAGAGATGATCTTCCTTGTCGACTACAGGCAACTTCCACAGTACGGGAGCTCACGCTTCTCTACTTTCGCTGCGTAGTGTTGGAAACTTCCACTTGTGGGTGCATCGCGTCGAGATGACGGTGACAGCTGTCACATTACACAGGGTGCTTCAACGAAAACGAGCCACCCTGAATGAATCTTTGCCAGGTGAAGTTTGAAAAATTTCCCGAGACCTGTCGATTTTTGTTTGATCATTCCCTCAAGCGTGTGGACAGGGAGTTGGTGCCTCAAAACTTACGTCATAAGGTACATGATTTTAACCCTGTAGGTCTAATGTGCGTTGATAAGGTTGTCTAAAATTGCTTTGTCTTACATGTCAGACCGGGGGCTTTAGGCTGGTATAGGCCTGTCAATTTTCAAAAAATGTCAAAAATTAACGTCATAAGGTGCATGAATGAAACCAACGGGCTTTTGTGTGAGAACATCCCCTTGATCAAAAATCGACTCATAAGACAAAATTTTTGGGGGCTGTCGGTCCATAAGACAAGTTTGAAATTTGCAATAAGGGCCAAAATTTGCCTCCTTCTGGAGACTTCTCCTTTGACATAATTTCAGGAATGGAAAACGATTCTTACATGATTTTTTACGCAGGTTTCGAATCTGTCCACGAAAATTTTTAATGGTACGTCGCTTACAGGGTGCAACATCGAAAAACTTTTCTCAAATCGTACACCCTGTATTTAAACATGGAAATCGATTTCGCCTTTCATCCTGATTACAAATATACATCACACTTTGGTGGGTTAGTCAACAAAACGCCTGTGAAAAATTGATAAATTTTGGTCTTTTTTTGAAAATTTCAAACCTGTCTTATGGACCAAAAGCCCCAAAAATTTTGTCTCACGACCAGATTTTCAATTAAGGGGATGTTCCCACACAAAATCCAGGTAGTTTCATTCATGTACCTTATGACGTAAATTTTTGGCATTTTTTTTCGAAAATTGACAAGCTCATACCAGCTTAAAGCCCCCGGTCTGACATGTAAGACAAAGCAATTTCTAACAACCTTATCAACGCACATTAGACCTACAGGGTTAAGATCATGTACCTTATGACGTAAGTTTTGAGGCACCAGCTCCCTGTCCAGTGGTAGCTACTGTCCTCAATTTTATAATTAATTAATTAAAAATATATATTTATATTTCAATGTTTTTAGTGATGGTCGAAAGATCTTTGAAATGAGGTATCACTCGACCCCTATTCCCATTTGAAAAATCAAGGTTGGTAGCTACCACGCTTGAGGGGATAATTCAGTATTGAATTTCACGTCAAGAGATGTCCCCTTCGAAACAAAAATCGACGGGTCTCGGTAAATTTTCTATATTTCAGCTGCCAAAGTTCTATTCAGGGTGACTCGTTTTCATTGAAACACTCTGTATATTGACAAAGCCTGGTCGTCTTATCTCCCATTTCCGACTTTAGTTCAGAATGCATCTTATATGCCGAACTTTGAGAGGCGCATTGTTATCGACTCACGTCGGTCATTAACGGCCCACGTTGAACAAGACAAAGCAAACATTTTACAGATTTATTTGAAACAGTAACGGATCACTTTCAAAGCAACGATGTGTAGTACACGATAAAATGATTTAGTAGTTGGCGTAGGTACGAGTACTTAAATTTTTTCACATAAACAACCCACCGCCGTACAGCAAAACTGGTCTAAATCAAAAGAGGCCCTAGTTTACCGTTGAAAGACTCCATCAACTATCAGCCGTGAGCAATTTCTGTGACTATTTTCTTTTGGGGCGATGTACGATATTGTTCGCGCTTGGCGCCGGAAGTGCACATGTGTTTTTGCAATTCTGTAGTTTTTATGCAAATTTTCCGTTCCAAAATTCATTTGCACTAGAAGGAACTGGATGAGGCTAGAATGTGCATCTATGATGAACTCACAGGTGCGGCGTTGAGTCGGTTAAACCGGGACATACCGCGTGTGCCGTTATGCAGTTTCCGACAATATGGCAAATCTATCAAGGCGTCAAAATCTTGTTGGCATTGTACCATTCGTGCCAACACAACACAGTTTCTCCATAGCTTGCTCTATTTGTACCCGCTGAGCGACAGCTGTGGTGACGTAGAACAGTAGCGTAGAATCTAGCCAACAAAATTGTGTTCGAATTTGTACGTGCAGGTACGTTCTCTGGTTTTGAACAAGCTTCCACAAAAAATGTCCCATTCCAAGATCCAGTTTCTCCAAGGGTATCAAAATTGTTTCCATTTCTCTTTGTACCTTTTCTTGAGACAATTTTTTTTCTACGGTCTAATTTTTTGTATGCTTACTTTTGATACAATTTTCATACTTGTGTATAAATAAGCGAAGCGTGCGCGCGCGCCCCCCTCTTTTCTGCATGCCGAGAAAAACTGAATTTTTGTTTATGTAGGGGCCTAGCACACAGACCAATCCAAAGGAAAACAAACAATACCAACACCACCAATCACAACAATAAAACACCTTTCCTGACCGATCCCGCCACTCCGCAGTTGTACGTGTTCACGCGCGTCAACACCTACCCCAACCGAATCAAAATCCCCAACACCATCGTCCAACAAGAAGACGTCTTCTGCACCCCGGTGGGTCTCCTCGCCATGCCTCCCAATTACACCACCCCCAGCCAGCTCAACGGTTCCCTGGACAATTCCAAATATTACACCCCGCCGTCCTCGATCCTGACCCAAACCAGCATGTCCAGCGGCACGGAAGAATTCAAAACGCCCGGCGTCGACGCAGTCGATGCGAGAACTGACAAGTTTTCTCAAAAATTCAACGAGAAACTGCAAAAATCCGCGTCGTCGTCGCAAGTGTTCGACAAAATCTTGCCGGGTAACCGTCGATCGGAAGAGCTCAAGTTCGCGTACGCCGTCCAAGACCACAACCGGTTGAGCTTGGACGAGACCTTGAACAACAATAACAACAACAACCATTTGACGGTGCACAAGTCGAAGAGCGAATTTTTGATACCGAAAGTCAGTCCGTTGCCGCAGCGGAACGACAGGCTGTTTTCGAATTTTTTCAAGGCCGAACACGTTCCCTCCTTTCTCACTCCCATTCTGAAGAGGAAACACACTTCGACTCCCAAAAACACTTCCCCCACGAACGGTCCCAATTCCGGCTCACCCGTCCTGAGACACCGACAGTTACACAGTTTGCCAGAGACACGCACCACATCTCTGAACTCGTTGCGGAACGCTGCGGACGGGACGCACGGTGGTGCACAGGGTGTGCACAGGTAAGACGGCACGTTTTTTTTTTCGTTTCGTTCCTTCTTTCATTTTTTTTTGTTTTGGGTTTTTGCCGACTAATTTTCTTTTTTCGATTTAACCCGGACTGATGGTTCTGTTTTTGATTTTCGGCTTTGCTAATCATCAAAGTGTTTTTTTTGTTACTCGTTTTTGTTTTCTTGACGCGTGCGAAGCTGGATTTTTTTGGTTTTTCAGCCCTGGCATTGGACGACTTTATACGCAGGTAATGTTTAGATTTTAAGGTTTTGGTTACGGTTTCAATAACATTTGTACGGATCTTGGTTTTATACTGCTGAAATGTCTTGGTAATTTTCTAGATAAACAATTCAGCCTCTTGAGCGACTCACGAACCTCTCAAACTCGTTATAAACTGCTTATTAAATGGCTAGTGAAACTTTCCAAGTACTTTTCTCAAAAAACATTCATACGTGCAAGAATCGCTGAACAGATCAGCTTGCAATATTTGAACTGAGGCACTTGTCCAGTTGTCCACCCCTTGAATGACTTGCTAACTTGCTAACCTCTCAAATATAAATAACCTATAAAACCCCTTAAATTGCCAGTAAAACCTACTTAAAGTTCTTAGTGATTTTTTAGTGTTCAGTAGTTTTGAATTCAGACATTTCGACCACTGGAACGACTTGTGAACCTCTCATATTTCTGATGAACTCCTTAAATTAGGGACGGAGTTGATCGCCCTAAACGACGGCTGGTTGAAACTTGTGAAAACCAGACGTCGGATTTTGACGGGGTATTTAAAAAAAAATCGCAAAAGAACCGCATTGCAAGTTGACGATGGGAAATTTCCAAAATTTCTGCTGAATTTGAGGTGATTTTTCAAAAATTCATAATTCATTCCAATTTTTTCCAGGGAACCGCCGCTTCGAGTAGTCCATTTCAAACATCTTGTTACGTTTTTGCGGCGAAAATTCGGCCTTTTGAGGAGAATTTCAAGAAAAATGGTATGAAATGGCGACCGGGGGGTTTCGGGGACCTAGTGTCGTCCGGTGCGGGCCACGTGGTGGGGTTTTTCTTGAAATTTCGCCGTATGATTGATCAAATTCGTCCACGGCACGGCCAAAGCGACAGGAACGTCAATTGACGCTCTGGGTTTTGGAAAACTCAACACCTCGGGGCATTTGAACAGTGTTTTTAGAGAAAATTTACCGTGTCAGCGTGCAAAATTGAATTGTGGTGTCGAGGAGACTTTTGAGCGTCTATCAGACACAAAACACGAGCCACCTCCAAATTCGAACGGCGTTTTGATCACATTTCCCAGGCCGGCTTTGGTGTTGACGGGGTAATTTCACCGATACAGGCGAGTCGGGGGAACCAAAAGGCGATTTGGGAGGGTACTCACAGTTTTCACACTGAGGGCCGATTTTTAAAGGCTCCACATTTCGAGGAAGGGACTTCTCTCGTTGTCCAGAGCACTTTCCGTGGCGAGTTGCGGCATTTATCTTGCCGCGACTTGTTTTGTAGAAAATCCGTGTTGATTCGAGGAGACCTTGTGGCTGCAGTTCCAGAAAGGGTCCATGTTTTGATTGGCATGCTTATTTCGGACCTTTTATTGTCCAATTTTTCGAAATTTGACTCACAATATCGGTTTCATTGCTGGCGCTGCACTTGTGAAATTGGCAAATGTCAATTGTCACTAATGTCACAGCACTCATATTATGCGATTTTCGCGAGCGCTTAAGCACATTTTTCGCGGGTGCTCTTGGTTCTTGGTTACGTTGCAATTTGCATTGATGTTGACAGTTATGGACATTTTCGCTTGTAAATCTAATAACAAATGCGGAAATCGCGCCTAGTTGTTCCGAATATTGAACTTTTGTATTTTTCAACAGATTATATTGAGATTTTGAATAAATACTCGGTCATGATGGACAATCGAAATGCATTTGTCATTTGTGATTGTTGATTTCTCAGTGGATGTCGCTCTGAGGCCACTTTTTTGTTTGTAAATAAATTGGTCTTGACATTACAATTACTTGATGTTGTAACGGTGCCCATTTTCGCGACTCGCCAAAGTGACATTATTGACAGTCTCTTCTCGTAGTTACATGACATTTCTATCATCATTACCGCAAGATCCGATTGGTATTTTGAACCTATGCCAACAAGAAATAGTCTAAACGCATCTGCCAAATTTAGATTTTTGACGGTTCAAGACGCCGCCATATTGAACTTTTGCATTTTTCAACCAATCTGATTGGAATTTCAATCATACAGCCATTTGAGGTTGGCGGTCATAATGCATCTGTCAAATTTTGATTTTTGACGTTTTAGAGGCCGCCATATTGAACTTTTGCATTTCTCAACCGATCTGATTGGGATCTTGAACCTACACCCACTTGAGGTTGACGATCAAAATGCATCTGTCAAATTTGAGGTTTTGACGTTCTAGAGGCCGCCATATTGAACTTTTGCATTTTTCAACCGATCTGATTGAGATTTTAAACCTACGCCCACTTGAGGTTGGCAATCAAAATGCATCTGTCAAATTTTGATTTTGGGCGTTTCAGGGGCCGCCTTATTGAGCTTTTGCATTTTTCAACCGATCTGATTGGGATTTCAAACCTGTACCCACTTGAGGTTGACAATGAAAATGCATCTGTCAAATTTTGATTTTTGACGTTTCAAGAGGGCGCCATATTGAACTTTTGTATTTTTCAACAGACTATATTGAGATTTTGAACAAATACTTAGTCAAGATGGATAATCAAAACGCATTTGTCAAATTCGACATTTTCGCAGTTTGAAGCCGCCGTATTGAACTCTTGCTTTTTTCAACCGAATTCATTGAGTTTTCGAACCTAGACTTGGTTCAGATGAACAATTGGAACGTAACTTAGTCCAGTCAAAATAGGTTTTAACCGGAAAGAAATTCGGAAGCTGACGAAATTTGGTGGATCGATGCAGAATTTAACGTAGAATAACATACTGAAATTCCCGAAAATTCCAAGGCTTGGCTTTTCTTCTAGGGGCAATAAAAGAGCGCCATCCTTGAAAATTTTCCATTTTTTCTGAATAACTTGTAAACTATTACCTTTAGAGCACAAAAACCAGCGAAGCAAATGTAGTCCGTTGAATTCCCAAGAGATCAGTACCAAATTCATTACTTTGTGGTCAATAGTTTCCGAGGTACAGCGTCTGCAAAAACGCAGTGAAAATTACTCAAAATTTATTTCCGGATTTGACGTAACAATCTGCATAGTGTCAGTTCAGTGTATGTAACGTGGACAGCAAATGTGCGAATTTCAATGTGTTTTACATGCTTGGAAAGCCAATTCAACATTCGGTATCACACTTTTGTCTAAAAGTCGCCAACTTCAAAATGGTACTTTTCCTCGACCTTTGAAATCGATATTTGATGTTCCGAAGAATTCCCAAAAATCGATTTTTTCCATACCATGCCATTTTTCTAATTTTTCAAGTAGGGCAAAACCGTCCAGGGAACTTTATGGAGAATTAAATATAAAAAAAATAACATGTTTCGGAATCTTTTTCCCAGTGATGGTTCCTGAGTTATATGGGTTGAAAGACTAAAACGACCTAGTTAGAAAGAAGATAGGTGGTCCGGACACTACCTGCTGAATACTGTATACGGACCTTGCATTTGAGGTGTAAGATGCCACTTGGCAGACGTGGAAAGTACTTAAGTATGTTCAATACGTCTGCTAAGTGGCATTTTGTATCATCAAATGCAAGGTCCGTACAGTATTAAGTAGTTATTAGCCGGACTATCTATATTTTTTCCAAATAGATCGTTTCAGTCTTTCACCCCATATAACTCAAGAACCATCACTGGGAAAAAGATTCCGAAACATGCTACTTTTTTTAAATATAATTCTTTATACCGGGTGATCATTTGAAAACTATCCACCTGCAATAACTTCCGATTCCTAGTGAATATTTTCTCGAGCAAAAACAGGTCGATTTTGATATTGAGGGGGACATTCAAAACATATATTGGCAAATATCTATATTCACCCCCCTCGCCCCCACTCACCCCAACTTTGAAATTTCAAATGACACTACCTACCTTGCGGTACATCAAATTGAAGAAAATTGAATTTTCTTTCTGAAAAAAATATTTCAAATTTTTTTAACCCCACCCCCTTTTCCCTAAAAATTCTCTGACTGTCCCATTTTATATTCTGGACCCCTCATTTTTTTCTCAATTTAGTCGGCGTCATCCTAGATAGCATCGAAGAAGAAAATTTTTGGTGGAAAAAGTGCTACCCAAATTTCCCCCTTTGCTCTCCCTCACCTCAACTCCCAAATTTAACAAAACACCACCTACTTTGTGATACATCAAATTGAAGGGAATTAAATTCTCTTTTCGAAAAGAATTTTTTTGAAATTTTCTACCCTTCCCCCAATAAATTGGCCATTTGGAGTATTCTAGGGGGGAGATGGGGGACTTTGAAAATTGTGAAAAAATCTTTTTCAGGAAGAGAATTCAATTTCCTTGAGTTTGATGTATTACAAAGTGAGTATTGACATTTTAAATTTTTGAGGTCAGGTGGGGGGAGCGAAGGGGTAAATTTGGGTGGCACTTTTTTTATAGAAAATTTTCTCTCTCGATGCTGTGCAGGATGACGTTTACTGTATTGAAGGGGAATGGAGGTCAAGAATATTAACTTGGACACTCAGAGAATTTTAGGAAGAACAGGGGGTGGGGTTGAAAAATTTCAAAATATTTTTTTAAAAAAAGAAAATTTAATTCTCTTTAATTTGATGTATTGCAAGGTAGGTGGTGTCATTTGAAATTTCAAAGTTGGGGTGAGTGGGGGCGAGGGGGCTTAAGATATAAATTCTCCAATGTATGTTTTAGATGTCCCCCTCGATATAAAAATCGACCTGTTTTTGCTCAAAGACATTTGCACTAGGAATCGGGAGATATTGCAGGTGGATAGTTTTCAAATGATCACCCGGTATATTCCCTGTATGGTTTTGCCCTACGTGAAACATTGAGCAAATGGCATGGTATGAAAAAAAATCTATTTTCAGGGATTCTTCGGGACATCAAGTATCAATTCAAAGGTCGAGGAAAAGTACCATTTTGAAGTTGGTTACTTTTAGACAAAACTGTGATACCGAATGTTGAATTGGCTTTCCACCCATGTAAAACACGTTGAAATCCGCACATTTACTGTCCACGTTACAGCCCCCGCACTGACACTATGCAGATTGTTACGTAAAATCCGGAAATAAATTTTGAGTAATTTTCACTGCGATTTTGCAGACGCTGTATCTCGAAAACTATTGACCACAAAGTAATGAATTTGGTACTGATCTCTTGGGAATTCAACGGGCTGCATTTGCTTCGCTGGTTTTTGTGTTCTAAAGGTAATAGTTTACAAGTTATTCAGAAAAAATCGAAAAATTTCAAGGATGGCGCTCTTTTATTGCCCCTAGAAAAAAAGCCAAGCCTTGGAATTCTCGGGAATTTCAGTATGTTATTCTACGTTAAATTCTGTATCGATCCACCAAATTTCGTCAACTTCCGAATTTATTTCCGGTTTGACCCGATTTTTGCTTAATTTGACTGGACTCAAATTTGGAATTTCGCACATATTTTTATTTCATCTCAATTTCTCCTACAAATATTCAGAAAGGCTCCTAAATAATACAAATACACGGTCTGTTTTTCCTTCCACTACACGGTGTCTTCCACGACAGTATCTTCTTCACGGTTCAGGTTTCCATAACACATATCGTCGCTTTCATTTTCAAAGCTTTATCACGTTTCCAGTATTTTTAGTAGTTACCTTGAACACAAGTAGAAATATATATTGATAAACAAAATAATGGTGTATGGATTTCTCCCGACAACTCTTCACTGACCAGACACCACCCACTGACATACGTTTCGTTCACAATAGAACCCTACAAGTCGAGGCAGAAATTTCAAAACACGCGAAAAATAAACATCTTCTCGAACTTATGTTACTCTTCCTCAGTCAGTTGCTTACGCCTCTTGGAAAACTTCATCTGACCAAAATACTATCGACGGACATGCATGAAATTACTAAACTCGCCAAGGGAAAACCTGACATCTGCCTAAAACAACGGAAAATCAACATCATGTATACAATTCCCTTTCCACTTGTCCGGTGTCAGTGGAACAAATTCCCTGGCTACTTTTCAACCAATGCTATCACCCAGGCGACGGCTTGCCGGCGCCGGTGACAGCTAGTTGGTAAAATAAGCCTTGCGAAATCAATTGCTGTGGGTTTATTCCTTGACAGAATCTTACCATTTAGGTCTCTTTCGAAAGCTACGAGGATGTACTTTGGTTTGAGCCCGTTGGCATGTCCAAAATCCAAGAATTTTATTTATTATTGTTGCCAGCGTGCCTCCCATGGCAACTTTGGGAGGCTCAGTAGTAACCCATGGCAACTTTGGTACATTCACTAGTAACCCATGGCAACTTTGGGAGATTCAGTAGCAACTTCAGATCTTTAAAGAAAGGATTATTGCAGCTGCGGAGGCGAAGTTCAGAAGCAATTTTTGAGGTTATGGTGGTTGAAGGAAGGGAAAAGAGAGAAGTCAGACTTCTTTGTGGGGTAGTATGAAGTTTTAATGGCCAGAAGATGAATTCGAGATGGGATTCAATGGAAATTTGAGAGGTTCAGTAGTAATTCTGAAAGCTTGAAAAAAAGTTGTGAGGTTCAATGGCAGTAATGGAGGTTTGAGTAAGCTCATGATCATGAGCATATTGAGTATCTATTTTGAACTTGGTCCAAATATAAGTTGAGGAGACTTGACACTGATCTTATATGTTCACTGTTGAAGAATTTCAGTAGCAACTTGTAGAGGTTAGGCCAATTTATAACACAATCTAAGAGGTTGCACTGAAGAACACCTTCATTTATGAGGAAGTAGGAAGGTTTAAAGACAATTTGATGAAAACTAAGCAGGTCAGAAGCAGTTTGACTAGTTTAAATGATAATTTGAGGGATTCAAGACAAACTTAAGAGGTCTTAACAGCAATTTGAGAGGTTAAAGTTGAAACATTCATTAGTGACTTAAAACAGTTACAAAACCAGAACCCATTGATTAAATATTTTGTTTGTGTAAACACAACATACAATAATCTCTTCCTGTTTGAACCACAATTTAGCTGTGACTGTAACCGTAGTTGACTATGTAGCCTTACCTTTTTACCACTACTTACTGTCTTATGTTGTATTCTTTTGAATAACACCAGTGTGGATTGAAACGGGGGTGTTGGGCGTTGATTTTCCAGGGGCATGACTCACCGGAAGCTGCTGCTGGAGGGCACGTCGGGAGGTAAGCTGGCCCCCTTGGCCATCAGTCCTGACGAAGCTGCACCTGCTTCGTCCGGTTCAAACACCACCGGTGCCGCCAGTATCACTGGTACTACCACCAATAATGTGTTGTCTACGTCTGATTGCTCACAAAATGTCACAGTCCGACGTCCCAGCATCACAACGTTAGTGTTCAGTCTCTCTGTCTGATGTTGTTCTTATTATTGGTATTGTGTTGTTGTTTTCATAGGTCTTGTGTTGGTTTTATAGGTCTTGTTTTTTTTATAGGTCTTGTTTTGTTTTTATAGATCTTGTGCTGTTTTTATAGGTCTTGTATACTTTTTGTGTTGCTATAGTTCTTGAATTTAGATTATTTGTGATAATGGCAGACAATTTTGCGCACATGCGTGTCTCGTTTCACATGCAAGCACTTGTTACCGTACTAATTTCAACAGAACTAATTTGCACTGTTTCTTCACACGTCGCTTCTGAATGTAACACTTTTAATTTTCTATTCTGTACTTGAGTAACTAATATTGAATGTTTAAAATTCTTCGTTGAACGTAGTCTCTTTAATCGGTTCTTTTTTTTTTATTTTCACACATATAAAAAGCATGTTTTGGTCTGGATTACTTTAGGCCATATACAAGCACCAAAACACCGGTTTTGTATTTCATACACCACACACATAAAGCGCGCTGATTAGTCGAGTGTCGCCAATTTCATTCGATTTTTGTGTGTCAATCTTTGTGTTTTTTTTTCGTAGGAATCCCAGTTCGAGCAGTTTAGTCTTGTCCGAAACAGGATCGCTGGACAGAGCCAAGGCGGCGTACGAAAGGCGCAAAAAGACTGGTCAGAATCAGGACTGCGAGGGCTCGTCGAATGCTCCGGGCAGGGTGGAAATCACCAGGGTCAATCCGGACCATTTGATAACGGAGCTGCTGAAGAGTACCAATTTGGAGCAGGGGGATGATTCTGCAGAAAGTAAGTCGCAAGGGGAAAAGTAGCAAAGTGTTCAAAAAACTACTATGTAACTCAAAGAGGTGACAGTTGCCACCGAGCCCATAACAGTTTTGTTCCAGAAAAAGTTACTGAAATTCTTTTAAAAGTCCTCACTGTCAAGAAAGATAGAGTCGTTATTAAAATGTTATCAGATAAGATGACACTTATTGAATAGAGTTGAACTAAATGTTACGACTCAAAGCGATAGTTGGCACTTCACACAGACGCAAACCAGTTAGCAGTATTGAAGGAAACAATAACTTGGACATCTCTCAATACTGTAATAGTTCGGGTCTTAGTCAATTCGGAGTTGAAGAATATTGTTTAAAACGCGACACTGACTCGAACAGAGTCTAAAACGAAGACTTTAACATGGTCCTTCGAACCGGATGCCTGAGGTTTTAAAATCAGCGGGGGGCTGGCCTCTCGATAGTAGATCGGCCGGGTTTGTGTTCGAGGGCACGTGTCTCCAGGTAGCATGTTGAGCATGCTCCTGTATTTCAGCGACTCTGTGCCAGCAAATGTTTCAAGCTGATTTGGGGGCGTCTTGAGCCACTCGAGGACAATCGTTGAATTGGTCCAGAAAAAGCATCGGTCAATTTCTCTTTGCAGGGCGCGGATGACGCGAACGGTTAGTCGAGAAAGCACTAAAGCCCTGCAGAGTTCTAGTCGAGGAACCGATACTGATTTCAAGGGTGCGACTTTGGATTTAGAACACAAGGAATGACAGGACACCTTTCCGTTATAATTGGAGAGCGAACGTTTCCTAGATTTCGGGCAAAGAATCACCTCCGCTGAAAACATCGTCTACATACATATAAATCTTCCTTTATGATTCTTGAGATTTCAGGGTTTGGAACAGTCAATGCAACGCGATGCATACGCAAGTGACATTTTTTAACACCGCACAGTGAAAAAAGGAAAACGTGACTTCCCTGGAGTAAAAATTGGCTGCGGAAAATACTTTTGGTACAGGGGTATATAGACGTTCATGATAAAAAAATCTCTTGCATTAAATTCTCTAGTTGAATCACCGGCTTCGATTTAGAGGCCTTTCAGTCGAACCTGCTCTAAGCATACAGAGGGCTTTCAACCACCAATTAGCTCAATTAATCTTTCCTGAAATCCAGCGTAGATCTTATTCCACTGCTACCAAATTTGTCTTTGGAGTTTCCACCATGATTGGAAGCCTGTTCTTATTAATGAGAGAACTAAATTAATCACGTATCTATTTATTTTCCAGCTTCTGGACTGCAACTTTTCATAGCCAAAGACGGCACGGCGGCTCTGGGCAACCACGAGGTGAAATCCCAAATGTCCACCGGCGTGCAGGTCTTCAAACAAGTGGTCATGGACGACAACAGGTAGTCGTCGTGTCTTCCAAATGCGAGCGCGATCTACACCAATTGTACTGTAAATTAGGTATTTTGAAATTGCTAGAGAGATTGAATAATTGATATTAAAGAAAATTATATAAAAAAAGTAAAAGAAACAAACAAAACAAGAAGTGTAATACTTTACGTTGTTGGTACATATAATTTCTGTAGCATTTTATTGTGATGCGCGCGCGCGCGCCCGCGTCGGAAACAAAAATCATGAAGGGCAGTATTAATTTTTTTTCAAAAGAACGAAAGTGTTGAGTTTTTGCTTGTATTGCTACAGATTTCGTATATATCGGCAGAGGTTACAATATTATATTATATTATAGAGAAGACAGTGTTGCCAATTTTGTTGTGATATATTAAAGCGGTATAGTGCAGATATTATGAAAGCCAGAAAGCTCACTGGGACTTTTTTTTGTTTTTTGTTCAGTGAAAATGTAACTCTGACAATATTGCTGTTTATTTATTATTTGTAAATTATTGTGTAACTATTATTATTTATTATTATTACTATATATTATAGATTTTTATTTTTTCTTGTTTCTTCCCCATATGTGATTGAAATGCCCCATGTTTTAATGTAAATATGGAAAATAAAAACAGTGCAAGATTGTACCTGTGTATAATTGTCACCCATTTAGTTGATGTTTGTACTACTTATTAAATTTTTAATGGTATCTACCTATTATTGATTGTTACTGCTAAAGACAGCAATCACTGAAATATCTCAAATTAGTAATTGGTTCCTATTATTTCTATAGTCAGTTAATACAGATTTCAAGGTGATTCAAAGCAAAATATTGGAATAAAATTTGAATTGAAGATAATCCTGGTCTTCATTCTCTTCGTTTCAAATTATTTGCATTTTAAATTAAGGCATATTCTAATGGTTTCAGACGATAATTTGACTTGTATATAAACTGCTCCGCAGTGAAGTTGTCGCCACCAAAAAATTGCTTGACTTTGAAGGGCCAATAACTTTCGTTTGCCGAAAGTGATTTCCATTCTATTTGTTGCGTTCACTAGCTTAATCTGTCCCCAACAGATCCTGTAATGGAGTATTATACTAGAAAATTTTTTTGATTGAAATAAAAACTACATTGAAAAAAAATTGACCCGTGTTTTTTTATTCAGTCAAAAACCGTATCGTTTGGGCGCAATAAATAAATAACATCAACTATTTCTGACGTCACAGCGAGGCACCGCCTATACCGCCTGTGTAAATGACGTCAGAAATAGGCAGAATATAGGAATTTCGTTTATTTATTGCCGCCAAACGATACGATTTTTGGCTGAATAAAAAAATACGGGTCAGTTATTTTCCAATATAGTTTATAATTCCGTCGAAAATTTTTTTTTTTCAAAAGTATAATACTCTATTGTGAATATCAAGAAATTGCATGCCATATTTATACAGGGTGATATGTAAAAAGGTGAAAAATTGCGACAACGCTGAAAACACAGGTCTCGGCATTGTTGGAGTAACTTGGAAATACATCATTACTGTTGAGGGGCCTGGAGGCTCTAGCCCAAAGCTGGAATGATGTATTTACCGTCGAGAGTATGTATACTATTTTACTCACAACCATGTACTCGGCTTGCAGGATTACAGGCGTTCAAAAATTGAAATCTGAAAATTAACTTTTTGTCATAACTTCCAGATAGGCCGATTAATTTTGCTTAAACATGGTTCAGGAAATACTGATTGACACACTGATTGTTTGGTTGGATGCATATTTTGAAATTTTCCTTCTAAAGCTACCATTTCTTCACTTTCTCGGGAGGTCGGCAAGGGGTCACTTGCCGACCTCCTACTAGGTATGTAATGAATCAATTACCATAGTGGTTGTGAGTAAAACATATTGTTAAGTATAGGGCCCTCGATAGGGTCCCTATGGTCTTTTTGATCTTCATTTAGATTCCGTACTTACACGAAAACAGGTGCCCAGAGGTACCAACAACTCTTAACAAACACTGCTTTAGTGGTGATCATAGAGGTAGATAGAAGAAGGTATGGTATATGCTATAAATATTTAGTGCCTATCTACTGGTAGGTACTTAGTAATATTTCATATACAATGGAAATAAATAAGTGATACCTCGCGAACTTATATGTACTTACCTAACATAAGTACAGTTGGAACAATCAATATTTTTTCACAAGGAGCCAAGTGAGCTTAGGTGAAGTTTTCCAGTGTCAATAAAAAAATTCTAATAATGAAGCAGCAGATAAAAATCATCAATCTTTGGAAAGGTACAAACCGATAGAAAATATGACAATTATTGATGCTTTTGTAATAAAATATATTTTATTGCTAGTTCTAATAATGAATATATATTTTTTGTTGTTCTAAAAAGAGAAATATAATCGATAGGGTGCAATTATTTTAAGTCCTATTCATATTACTTATCATGAACAGATATTTATTCTCGCATTTATTACTTTACCTACTCAGAAAAGTTATGTGAGAAAAACAAACATTTTTATAGAAATCGCAAACACACCTACCAAAGGGGACGACGTATACCTATAAAAGATGCTTAACAATTTTTCATGATCGTAAATTTTATATTATCTTTCCTCGTGCAATAAATGACGTTAATTATTATTTACCGGTATTTTTGTTACTGATGCTTATGTAGGTACTTATTTATATCCATTATTGAACACGGAAAATTAACGTCAATATTGTAGGTACTTGGACGCCTATAATTTTTCTGCTGCATGCTGCATCTAAAATCCATAAATAGAGTTTGTATGTCCCGAGGTAGGTAATGCTAGGTATGTCCTATCTCTACTGAAAATTCTAGATTCGTAGTCTAAAAGCGCACCTTAGTACCTACCTATTAGTGGACGTGGTAGGAAAAAACAAGTTGCAAATGATGATAAAGGCAAACCACTTGGCAGGATCGTAACTAAGACTTGAATAAACGATTTGACCCGCAGTGCTTTCATTTTCGTCCCTTAGGATTTGAATGGCGCCCCTTTTTCAAAATGGCGGATTTTATCTAGGGGCAGAAAGTATCGAATAGCCTGGTGATGTCCAGCTTCGTTAAAATATATGGAGCTATGTCTTGATTGATTTTTGGGACATCAAACACTTTTTAAAAAAATGATGGAACATTGACATCTGTCGCAGGCAAATTTGGTGGAGGCGCCAACAGGAATTTTGTACGGTCATAAGAAAATTGCTGTAACATTTTTATTTTTCAACCGATTTTAACACAAGGTATCTCATTTTGTTGAAAAGTAAATTGTTCTTGTTATCTAATACCTTCCATAAAAAAAGACATTGGGGAATGTTGAAGAAAAAATTAAAAATATATTTGAAAAAAAAAGATTTTTTTTATTTTTTTAATTTCATGGAAATTGCCATATTTGTGAATTTTGTTGTGTCCTTTCTAAATGTGCACTTCTCCGATTTATATCTTTGCAGTGCGCACCGCCATGTTGAAAAAATGAAATCTGAAGAGAAGTTTTTGACAATATCTAAATTTTTGTCCATACGAGATTAAAATGTTTATGTACGTATAAAAGTACATTCAATTCTCCACGATTTGACACTCAAACCATTTCTGTGCGACTCGGGGTTCTTGAGCTAGAGCTTCCGGAAGTATCAATTTTCGGTGTTGAATGGTGACCGTGCTTACCGGATTTTACCACTGGATCACCACCATGTCTTAATCAAGTCACCCATCGATAACGCGTCGTCATTTATCTCAAATTATGAACATTGGTGGACCTGGCACAGCCCTAAGAGGTGATTTTTATTTCTTTTGGAACCAAAAATTGATACTTCCAGAAGGTCTAGCTCAAGAACCGTGGGTCGCACAAAGCTGGTTAAGATGTCAAACTGTGGAGGATTTAATGTGCTTTCATATGTATACAAACATTTCAATGTCACATAGACCAAAATTCAGATATTGTTAAAAACTTCTTTTCAGACATCATTATTTCAACATGGCGGCGCGTACTGCAAGTATATAAATCGGAAAAGGGCAAATTTAGAAAGGGCACATCAAAGTCTACAAATAGGGCAAATTGCATAAAAATAAAAAAATGTAAAAAATCTTTTTTTTCAAAATTTTTTTTTTTTTTTTTTCAACATTCCTCAACATCTTTTTTCAATGATAGGTACCTATAAGGTAACATGAAAAATTTACTTTTTCACAAAATGAAATGTCTTGTGTTAAAATCTGTTGAAAAATAAAAATGTTACAGCAATTTTCTTATGACAGTACTAAATTCCTCTTGGCGCCTCCACCAAATTTGTCTGCGGTAGATGTCAATGTTCCATCATTTTTTTAATTAGTGTTTGATGTCCCAGAAACCGATTGAGACATAGCCCCCTATATTTCTACTAAGCTGGACATCACCAGGCTATTCGATACCTTCTGCCCCTAGATAATATCCACAATTTTGAAAAAGGGGCGCTATTCAAATCCTAAGGGACAAAAATAAAAGCACTGCGGGTCAAATCGTTTATTTAGATCTCAGTTGTAACCCTGCCAAGTGGTTTGCCTTTATCATCATTTGCAACTTATATTCCCTATTTCGGTTGTACCACGTTCACTATATAGCTTTTTGTATGTATAAGAAGTTCATCAAAATTTTTGTAGGATGGTGAATTAATTTTTGCACTAGCAACAAAGACACGTGTTCAGCCATGCCATCAGTCTCTGGAATATTTAGAACCCTCGGGTGAACGTCGGAATCACAAACTCAGGCACGAATCTGAAGACTACTCTACCCTCAACTCTATATATCAAAGGTATTCAGCATCAAACATCTACTACATACACCCCTCAGCAAAACGGTGTGATCGAGAGAGCTAGGTAGAACTCTCGTAGAAAAAGCCAAATGTATGCGTTTTGATTCAAAACTTGATAAGCTATATTGGACCGAAGCAATAAATATGGCGTTTATATTGCAAATTGAACAGTAAGATGAATTTGAACAATTTGGGAATTTTTGATGTCAACTCAGCTTTTTCTGGGACACATCTTTGAAAAGGGCCACAACTTTAACCCTACCAATCAGGCACCACTCCGGTGCATAGGTGATCGTTATGCTACGGACTTTGAAATTTTAGAAATCCGCAGACATCACCACCAGAATGGAGACAAGTTGCTGAATGAGCAGTTGTATTTTGACAACATCTTCGTTACACCATTATGTGCCCAGCCTGCTATAGCTCCGCATTCCCTATTCTTGATAACTGATTTTTTTGTATCTATCCAAATTCAAGCTACCTATGTGTTTTAGTCGAGGATAATTCTTTATCTTATTGTTTTTCTTGCCTCTTTGTTTGTTTGCATGTTTTTCCAATTTTAATCATTGTGTTCATTTCTTGACGATTGAATTGACCAAGATTTACACACAAAAATTATTAATTTTCCTGTATCCTTTTATGTATGAGTTTTTTAAAGACAAAAGAAAGGAGACAAAAAGAAAATTCGCCATCCTATATAACAACTCTTCTAGAAGTTGGATCCGTTTCACAAGTAAATTGTTTTGTATGTTTTATTTTAATTAAAATGCTGCCCGTATTGATATCAAAGTCGTCCTAACCTTGAATCGAGTCCTAAATAAAAGAGTGCGAGTGCTCTCGAGCTTTTTGTACTTACATAACTGATCAGGTACCTACCTACCACCAAATTTCGCCTCGATAGCGCGTTTTCCTGTTACAAATCAGTTATGAAGTTGTAAACTTTACTGCATGATCAAAAATAGGTAAGTACGTCGGAAACTTGGGACAGCAATCAATACCTATACATACGTAGATACAGTCGAGGGTACAGTATTCCAACTTTTGTGTCATGAATAATTTCGAGAATTAATTTAAAAAAAACTACAAGAGAAGTAGACCCGAGAGGAAACCCCCTTAGGAAACATTTCTTAAAAATAACAGCCCGTCAAAGATGGTAAAAAACGTCATTATGTTTCGTAACTTGTGAACCGTGCAACGGATTTTGGTGGAATTTTTAACGGTGAAGCTCTTGAAATAAGCTTTTTTTGAATTATACAGGGTGTTTGCTAACTTGCGGTAGAAAATGAACCACAGTTACGGAAATGCTTCAAAAATATGAGAAAAATGTTGAAACAAATTCAGGGTTTTTATTTTTGAAAATATGAAGGGTCAAAAGGTGGTCTTTCGATCCCCTCTATTCTCGTTATTTTGAAAGATTTCAGTAAACTCTTTCCAACACACCAAAAAGCAATGTTTCTGAACCTTTAAATGTGTTTTGTAATTCCATTTACCATACAGGGTGAGTCGTAAATCCTGAAAATCCAGTTTTCTTCAAAAAAGCATGCAGAAAATTTCATATGAGAACTATATGTGTTATTTGTTGCTCTACACGAGGTTCTACATCAGTTTTATAACCTCTAGAACCTTCCACGGGCATTTCCGAGAAAAAATAGATTTTTACGATTTATAACGCACCCTGTAGACTAAATAAAATCCAAGACACATTCAAAGGTTCAGAAAATTTGCTTTTTGGTCTGATGGAAAGAGTTTCCTAAAATCTTTCAAAATAACGAAAATAGAAGGAGTGGAAGTACCACCTTTTGACCCTATCCATAATTCCAAAAATAAAAATCATAAATTTTTCTCAACATTTTTCTGGCATCCACCCCAAGTTCGCAAACACCCTGAATAAAGTTGCTTTTGGTCGAAAGTACACAATAGCGTAGATACTGGGAATGGGTAGATAGCTTTTTCTCTCCGCCCTACTTTTTACTCCACTGAAGATTGATAAAATTTTTTGAATTCCTTGTTCCTTGTCCAATCAAGAAAAAAGTTCCTCTTTCAAAACTTTGATCATAGGCTTATTAACTTCGAAATATTATGTAAGTGAGAATATTTGAAAATGAATAGCGAAATATGTTAAGCATGTGAGCGATTCCAAACCAATGCCTGATATGTATTTACATCAGTAATATGGAATTATTTTGTATTTTTTCAATAAGCCACTTCAGAATATACAAAAAAGCCGCTAACGTCATCACTTCTTGAAATGCTATTATTGTTGACGGCAGTTTCTCGTACTGAACACTGAAAAATTTCTGTTGATGATGATGATGACGACGACAATAAACGATGTCTGTGGAGAAAAACTGCCAGAAAAAATATCTAGTTAAAGTACAAAAGAATGGTCATCATCACTCATCAATTCATCATCCTTGGTCTAAGGTCGAGAAACGAGACTAGTTTCACGTTTTGTTGGCTACGGCAAATCACCAGCATCCAAAAATGATTGCCACAATCAAAAAAACTTTGTTGATTTCGGTGTGAATACGATAAAGTCGAAGTGGACCTACTTACGACAAAAAACTTACGACAAAAAAAAAATACAGATAGAAATATTGGAATATTCGTACAAAGCTCACACAAAGATTGATGGACTTTAGGCGATTAGAATCTCTATTTTTAATACACCGGTAAGGTTCAAATCATTTATGTTTTTTCGTACTGCCTGTCAATGTTTTTGTTATTATACCGACCACGTTGTTTATGTTATTATGTTCATGATCCGAGGATTTGTTTTACGTAAGTACAAGTAGGTACTTTATACCCATCTAAATTCGTACGAAATGTCGTAAAAGGAAGAGAGATTAAAAAAATGGAATTTTTCCACAATCAAATCAATTTTTTCATAAACAGAATGCTACGTAGGTTTAGGTACTTGAAAATTAGTAAATACTTCGGTAACCCATTCACCGAGCCATTCACCGAACATTGATGACAAGCGCTGTCAAAACATAGTGAAAACACATAAGAACACCTATAACGTCAATAACTTTTGAGTTCTTTGATATAGGTACTTAGTAAATACGTTTAACCCTAGTGTGATTCTGTTTGACTGGGAGTCTCGCCACGCGATGCCCCTGGCAAGGAGAAATTCAAAAATCATATCTCACTATATATAATCATACAAGGGTTGAACGTACTATAAGTGAATTTTTTTTGAATATAGGTGTCCAGTGTTCTACTACAAACTACAAACTTACAAAGTTGCAATCCTTCAGGATCTTTCAGTTTCGAACTACCTTAATATCAACCTGTCAGGTTTGGTGAATCGGTAAATCGCTTATGGGCATCTAAGACACCCAACTTTGTTATTAAATTTTTGATTAGTTTCAATAATCTAGATAGCTAAGTACGGGAGTACAGATATGAATCAAAAGATGAAAAGTTTCAATGCCAGGTATTAGGCACTACTTTCTGTTTCTGTCAATTTAACTAATATAGTAGGTTCACTTGTACTGTGACTCTAGTTGGCTGGGCAAATTTTCTACTTCAGCATTGTAGGCTTGCCGCCTTTTTACCTGGTGTGAAACTGACTTCTCTAGAAGTGAAGTTATATTTTTCATCAAATTGCTATTAAAACCTTAGAAGACTGACCTTGTCATACGTGGAAATGCAACTAGAGGGACGCAGAGCAACTATGTATTACCGTCATTTAGACACCAGAACCCTACGGGGCCGCCTTCAATTCAAGTCATCTTGACGGCGGAAATTCAAGGCCGACAAGAACTCATCCCGCGAAGCTCCAGAACGAAAGCAAATTGCGAGCTAAAGCTACTCACATGAATTTCGGTCCAATATGCAACTTTGAGCGGCTGGGTTTTTTGAAATTCGGTTAATAATTAACTTTCTACACGTAAATCCTGCTGCAACAGCAGGCCTGCTGAAGTGTTCCTTATCTTGCCAATAGTTCTTCATGCTGCGGCGTGTTTTTTCGACTGCAAGAGGTGAGAGGATTGATGATTCCATAGGACCCCTTTTTTTGGACGAAGGCCTAGTATTTTTTTAGTTTGAATCAACCTGAAGTTGAACCGGCTTCGAGAAGTAACAAATATTTTTGACACCTGTCAAATTTCAAAGCTGCTTTGATTTATTTGTTCATTGGTGAAAATTAAAACCAGGTCGAAAAATTGCTATATTTTCCAATAAGATGGAAAAAAGCGTCAGACATTACGTCCCGCAAAAATATTCCGTCTATCGGCAGAGAAAATGCGTAAAAAATGTGTTCCAAAAGTGGTCCGAACGACGAACGCTAAATGAAGCCAAAGCAGCCAACCGCAAAGTTTTGGGGATTTTCTTTAAGCATTTCAGATTTGGAAACTTGAAAACAAAATCTCACAGCCGACTAGAATCACAGTACAAGTGAACATACTATAGATATAAATGTTTTAGTTTTATTGGCAAAAGACCCAAAAATGCATAATGAAGGAGATACACCCCTGCAAAAGTTGGAAACAAGAAGGCTTTTTTATACAGAGTGATTCACCACCAAATAGACATAGGCTAAGGGTAGGTCCAGTTTTCTCAGGCAAACCAGGAACTGGCTTTGAGATTTCCCTAATGCTGTTCGTTTTGCAGTTACAGAGTGTGATTCATGTATTTTGCCGATTTTTTCAATAAACCGTATCTTTAGAACAATCCAATGGATTCAATTGAAATTTTGTGGGTTAATTCTGCTATTGATAGTTGACACATCGCCTTCCAGGGCCAGTCTTGGAAAAAGACTTCAAAATTTTTTTTCAAAAAAGACATTCTGCATGCATATCGGATAGCCAATTTTTGGACGCTAAATTGAATTTTCATCTCGAATTAACTGAACTAAGGGTGAGTGAGGGAGTGTAATTTGAAGAGGTGTAGGGAAGGTATAGGATATGAATTATTATTGTTATACCCACTCGTAATTTATGGCTAAGATGAGGACCAACCTCACAATGGAATAAAAAGTTTAATGATAAAATTGAGGATAAGGCTGGTTCGAATCTATTTATGCGTGGTCAATGACTTGATGGTAGTGATGAACCTGGTCCATAGAAATTAATATTTAAAATTAGTGTACGTAATTAGGTACGTACGTACCTAGGTAGGTACGTTGAGCTGAATGGGTCTTATAATCCTTTTTGTCATTTCTGAAAGCAGAGAATTATTGTATGATTTTTTTACGGAGCTCCCAAAGCGAAGCTTAAAACTCAGATGGGTAAAAGAGGATGCGCCAATTAGAATGGTATGTACCAAACTTAACTAATAGGTACTTTATGAACGGCAATGACATGAACCGAAGCATACACATACTCTTGAAAGAAACCGTGATCATCACAGCTATTCCACTAGGCACCGACATTCTTTAGTCACATCTAGTCATAATTCTAGTCAGTATGAAAGGTCTCCCAGTTACAGGGGTATACAAATGTATAATAAGCTACCACATAAGTTCAAAACTATGACCTCCAAAGAATTTACTAAACATATCAAGGATCTGCTGCTGTTCCATTGTTTCTACTCTGTCGACGAGTATATGTTATGTGATTTGTAATTTTATGTGATAGTATGTTACTGTCGAATTAACATTGTTCATGTTGTTATTTATTTATTTATTTATTGTTTGACGTGTACATCCGACACTTCGGCCCCGTACAAATAAAATTCTATTCTATTCTATTCTATTCATAATATTGGTTAGATGGGAGGTATAGATACTTATCTACAAGCAATATTACGACACTCGCTGGAGACCAAGACGCGCGAATAAGACACACACTTGCACAATTGGCGGAGGAGCTATGCATCGAATCGAAGCACTTCACTCTTCAAATTTTGTTGACTTTAGGCGATCGCGACCTCCAAAACTGGAAAAATACTTAACAGTAGGAGCTATTCACATTTCTATGAATAACAAGGAAATTTCAGGCCGCGGCGAGGTATAAGGAATAATGAAATTTTGCGAACAAAGACACTATAGTACAAGAAAGATAGATTTCAACCCCGGAAAAAATATGGACGTCCTGAAAATTTGATATTTTGTTCAGAATTGAGTGCTCTACAACATATCCAAAATCGCCAAAAATTGCACTCGGGGGTTTTGAGTTATTGGAGGGGGAGTAAAAAATTGCTGGTAAAAATGGAGGGGTTGGAACCCGTCAACCCATTGGATGCGAATACATTATAGTTCGACGTATCATATCCCATTGATACCATTTTAGCACAAAAAGTGTCCATCATTGTTGAAGGGGAGTAGTGGGGGGGCGAAGCTTTGCTAGGCGGTCCATTTTGTTTTTATGGCCATGTAGAACCGATCACGACAAGTTTGGTATCTTTTCCGACTAAATTCAATCTCCCAAACTCGTATCCGATGTGCAAATTCGGATGAAAACAAGTTTGAACAAGTTAACTTGAGAAAACTTGTTTTTTCTTTGACAATTTTGACGATTTTTTTTTGTACTGTTGAAGGTGTTCATTTTCAGAAAATTTTCAAGGACCATTGAATTGAAGTGTATTCTCCACAAAAATCATCCATTCGAAGTATAATTTTGTTTATCGAGTTTAAAAAATCGATTTGAACCTGAGCCGGCGCGGCGCGTCGTCTACTACTGACCAGAACACTACAGCATGCACATTTAAATGAAAACACCTCAAACTATTGAAGAAATAAGAACTGATCTTCGAAAATTGGAGGATCTGTGGAGAATCGAATTCCCTATAACCAGGGCCGGCAACTTTGGATTTGAACGTGTGGTGCTGACTATTGAATATTTCAGAAAAAGGACCGGGGGGGGGGGGTTATTAGCGTCGCAGGCGATTTTTTTTTGAAGTTCAGAAGTCTGGCACACGTCATATTTGAATAAAATATACTATAGGTACAGGCTGTCCCAAAATAAAGTAGCCAAACGCATATAGGAGATAGCCCGGAAGAAATTAGAGGCCCTCACATATTTTTCTCGGCATTCGAATTTGTTTTATTTTTTTTCTTTTAATTTTTATTCGTCTTAGTACTGGTTGGAATCAAGTAAAATTATGCCAATAAGTGGGGAACCATTCTAAACAAGTCTCTGACGAGTTTCAGCCGGATACTTCGACCCGTTTATGAATTATTCATGTAAAACCCTCCTAGTGTAAAACCAATAAAAAAGTCAAATTTTGAAGAGCTGTATCTCGTTTAATATTAAGCTTACGCAAAAAAAATATAGAGGTCTTTTAGTGTCTTCTGGATTTCCATAGGTCATTGGCTACTTCATTCTGGGACACCTGTAAAATATAGGGGTAATAATACATGAATAAAACTTTCAAAATAAAACAAAAATTCTCGAAATTGCAAAATTGGAGTGCTATGGCGCTAATTTCAATTTTTGCATTTTGACCATGTGGTGCTCAGCACCACCTCTTAGGATTACGTGTGGTGCTCGAGCACATCAGCACCACTATTGTTGCCGGCCCTGCCTAGAACATAAACAAAATCGCCATGAATCGCACTGTAGGGTTTTGAGTTATTCAAGGGGGGAGGTAACAGCTCATAGAGTATGAATCCAGTCAAAGTGTTATACTCTTCCTCGAATAACTCAAAATGTTGCATTGCGATTCATGGCGATTTTGTTCATGGTATAGGGAATTCAGTTCTGCACAAATCCTCCAATTTTCGAAGATGAGTTGTTATTTCTCCAATAGTTTGAGGTGTTTTCATTTGAAGGTGCTTGCTGTAGTGTTCTGGTCAGTAGTAGACGACACGCCGCGGCGGCTCAAGTTCAAATCGGTTTTTTAAACTCGAGAAACAAAATTATACATCGAGTGGATGATTTTTGTGGGGAATACACTTCCATTTATTGGTCCCTGAAAATTTTCTAAGAATTAACACCTCCAACAGTACAAAAAAAAAATCGTCAAAATTGTCAAAGAAAAAACAAGTTTTCTCAAGACAACTTGTTCAATCTTGTTTTCATCCGAATTTGCACATCGGATACGAGTTCAAGAGATTGAATTTAGTCGGAAAAGATACCAAACTTGCCGTGATCGGTTCTACATGGCCATAAAAACAAAATGGACCACCCAGCAGAACTTCGCCCCCCCACTACTCCCCTTCAACAGAGATATGATACGTCGAACTATAATGTACTCGCATTCAATGGGTTGACGGCTTCCATCCCCTCCATTTTTACCAGCAATTTTTTACTCCCCCTCCAATAACTCAAAACCCCCGAGTGCGATTTTTGGCGATTTTGGATATGTTGTAGAGCACTTAATTCTGAACAAAATATCAAATTTTCAGGACGTCCATATTTATTCCGAGGTTTCGCCGATTTCTTTTCTATTTTTCCTGTACTACTATGAAAAAGTGTTTAAATAAAAAATCAACCCGAAAGGATGTTTCGTCCCTCAGAAATGATTTTTGTGAAAATCACCGGCAAATTTTATATTGTAAATTTTTCGGTGAATTTTTAATTTATTCCATGCCTTCGGAATATGTAATTTGATATTAATATACATATATTACTATGGGGGTAGGAATCTGAGGAAAAAACGTTCATCAGATCACAGTCAATGATATGCCAATGATCAGTGCTACGATGAGAAGTCTTGCGATAAACGCCATGTTTATTGCCATGTGGCCTAATTGTGGCCATCAGTTCCATCACATTTTGTTTTTATTGATATTTGAGCGTCCCAGGAGCTAAGAATCGTCGATTATAGATCTCACGAGTTGCGCACGGTAAGTCATTTTGCTTGATCATTTAAAACTTACTCCCAAGTAAAAGGGACGAAGAGATGGAAAGAGTTACTTTTCTGTCGACACGTGTTTCGCTGGACTTTATCAGAGCATTTCCATTTTCAAGACATCGGAAAGCACTCACACGTTGTCTGGATGATTGGAAATCATGCTAGCTGGACGATTTAATGACTGATGAAGAGTGTTCTTGATCATCAACATCACTCATCAAACACATCATAAAGAAGAAGGGAATAAATAATAAATCAACAAGGCTAATAAAGAAAACGTGCATATGTATCGAACATAGGTACCTTGTCCAGTATACCTACAATTATTGTTTGACCTTACCATGTAATGATTGATGGTAAATAAACTTTACTTTACTTTACTTTACGGACTTGACAAATTTGATAAAGTTAAGTTCTCCATTTTTCTAGATGAAACTTGAGTCTTGAAAAAATCGCCCAAAAAAATAACAATCTGAACGGACTCTGCCGAAATTCAAACTATCTCATCTACCTTGTATTCCTGATAGTCTTATTGATTATAAGAAGTGGGCATTGGACAGTAAACTATATGGAGATGGTCAGATCTAAGCTGAGCACAAATGATTGTCAGTTTCAAAAATTGTATTACTTTTTTAAATGAGATATGTCTTGATTGACATAAATCAATTTGATACGGTTTCCCCTGCTTGAGCTTGCTGGAGACTGCGATGCGTGAATAAAACACATACTTGCAAAATTGGCGGAGGAACCATGCATTGAATGCTTGTCCAGATATTCGCGAGACCAATATCGACTTGTTTATCTAGAGGTCTAGAGCTCATGCGACTGCTCTAGATGAAAGAAGTCCTGAGGGCTCTGGGACAAAAGAGCCCTTAGGACTCTTAGCGCGACAAAAGAGCGCGTCAAAAAATAGCGCAGGACAAAATAGCGCTGGGACAAAATAGCGATGTTACAAAATCGGCTTTGCCATCAATGAACGCGTGAATCACCTACAACTGTGCAAAATACTGGGGGGACACTTTGAAAGTTCCATTCAAGGACCAGTGAGTGAACTCAGTCATCAAACCGAGATTGGCATGGGTTCCGAAGTCCAGCATGCGACCGGAACCACCTTTGCACGAATCTGACAAGAATTCAGCTCCGTGCTCAGTTTCCATGTGTCTCTCCACAAGCTTAATTTCTGACGAGCTACCGAAAGACGTGGATGAACCAGAATTGCTGTCTCGCCCGCTGAACCATTTTCCTGAGAGTGTCGTACTTTGGCAGATGCACAGCTGCTTTGTTCGAAATGTTGGTAGGGCTCGCTTGTATGATTTCTCTTGGATTTGTTGTTGTCGCCAGATTGCGAATGGTTGCTTCCACTTGATCAACATCCACGGCAGCCACATCGGGAGGATGGATGTGCTCCGTCGTCGGTCTCTTGGCTCTTGGTATGTTTGCTCACAATCAGTCTTCCTTTGCAGGATACCACCGTGCACCGCCATGAAGTTGAGCTCAAATTCTGGCGATTTTTTCTATACCGAAACCCTTCGTGGTATGAAATTTTACCACCTTACTGGGACGTTGAGAAAGACATTTTGTTCACAACAGTAGATACAGCTATCAAATAAATTTGAATCAAGGCAACTATTTTGAGAAGCTATACGCTGTTTTGTCGCGCGCTATTTTATCCCAACGCTATACGCATGGGCTATACGACACGCGATTTCATAGTGACACTCTCCTTCTCCAGAACGCCATGATGTGACAAATAGAATGTTGAAGAAGAAGAGTCTGCAGCATTTGCCAGCGCCGTGTGGCCAAGTTTAAGGTATCTGCGCATGCATTTAATAATTATGAAAGATGTTTTAAATTTGTTCCAATATTTCTCCTAAATTCCAACTTTCCACTCGAAGAAACGTCTCATTATGAAAATTCCCACCCGTCCCTTGCTATTCGTCGAGAAAGTTTTGGGTTGACACAACCGATTTTATCTTCCAGACGTTTCTCTTCCTGTTGCTGGTTCTCTGCTATTGTATTTCAATAACAATTAACTACTCCACTCCAATAATACAACCCTGTAATTCCTGTATAATCATTAATCAGGTACCTACTGCGGTATCCCACAACAAAAGAGTCAAATCAAATCTTCAGTTGCAGTTTTTCACCGTTTTCCAGTATTCCAGTCGTGCGTTATAAATTTTCAAAATTTCTCTTGGCCACTGCCACTCGAGAGGGCCTCTCACACGTGTTTTGACCAGGAAAACTCGCTTTTGATGCAGGACCCCACTCAATAGTTATTTATGCACCATGGGCATAAAGTGCCACTTTTTTCCCCGCTGTGCGAGATTGCGACCGAGGCCGTAGGCCGAGGGAAGCAAGCACAAGAGGAAAAAACGCACTTTAGCCCAAGGTGCATACAATGTTTTTTGCACTGGCTAGTGGCTAGTGCAAAACTGAAAATTTCGAGTTATTGAGTCGTTGAAAAATTGTCATGGCAGCGCTGATTACTTGGTTGTACGTCGCACGATCTACCATGCGATCAACAAAATTCGGAATTGGGGTAGGCTGTGCCCTAAGAAAGCAGCTTGACATCCTGAAATTTAACCAGGTCATAGCCTACCAAATCGCATGGACGAGTGGCAGGTTACCTATCACCTATCTTGAACACGTACGATTGCGGCCAAAATAAAGTGGACGACAATGTCAACGAGTTGGCTTGCTGTCATGCGACGTTCAGGCCAGAATCCTGAGAAATCTGTCAACTGTCGTCCACTTTAAAAAGGCCACAACTGTACCTAGCTGTCGGGGCCCCATCGCTTACTAGCATAAAACCAGGTATTTATTGGTTTTGGTATGTAAACGTGCTAATTTTGTTGTTCTTGTAGTCTTTCGTGTTCCCTACAAATTAAAGTCCATTTTGCATCGCATCAAGTAGTTACGTCAAAATAGAAGGTGACGTCTCCTCTGACGGATCAAGAGCGCTCGTTGCCATGACGACTTTTTTGCCCAAGGGCTAAAAAGAGTCACTTTAGGCCCTGTTTTGAGGTCGTAAAATAACGCATTTGATATAGGTAGTGCAAAAAAATTCATTCCTGCTCGGGTATCGACTTTTTTTCGAAAAATTCAAACTGATATCGAAAGTAGACTGGAATGAACGTCGTGTAGACCCATTTTCAAAATCGACATGGTTCCAGTTTTCCGACGGTAATTTTTCAAAATGAAATTTGAACATTCCGTGAATCTGAAAAAACTGCTGTGCAAAATTCGACATGCGGTGAGCCCACGGGTAAGCCACACAAAATATTTGTTTCAGGTCCAGACATGCTGGGTATGAGAGTTGAAGGAAAGATTGAATTAATTTATGGATGGAAAACTTTTGAAATCGGACCCACGGTTTTTGAGTTTTTCTCTCTGGAAAACTGCAAATTTTCCAACTGTTTATCCCGTGAACAGATTTTCACCATTTTTTCAAATAAGAGGTAAGTGGTTCTTGAACATTTCCCAACAATTTTTTCCACAATTTCCCAGGAATTTTCCGGTTAGAAATGTATAACCGGCCTGGGTTATCGAGACCGGACTTGGACGATGGATCCTAAAGTGAATCCTTAACTTACGATTTTTAGAATAAGACGATTTGGGATAATATTTGAGGTTTTTCCGTGAAATTCAAATTTTCTTGACAAAATTTCAAATTTCCTGCAAGTTATTCTCAATCTTTCTTTTTAATTCCAACTTTACACCCAAAGGGAGGTTTTAAATAAAAATTTCCATAGGTTCCTGGATACTAGTCGGGAAAGTTTTGGGGTGACACAACCGATTATTTTTATTTTGGTGTCGGTCTGTCCTCACGAAAATGCATTCAATTAATGGAAAGCTCAGTGTGGGTAAACCGTTGCGTTGGAGGGATTTCAACCAAATTTTGTACGCATGTGAGTTGTAGACATGAAAACAACAGAGGCAATTCTCTGTCATCTGAAAATGCCATTAGAGTGAAATGACAGACAGCTTATGTCATCAAATATCAACAAATGACAACGATGTACAACAAACATCCTTGACAAGCTGCTGAGAAGTTTTTTTAGCATATTTGAAATTAATCTTCAACTTTATGGCCTGAACCGTTGACCGATGTCAACCAAAGTGAGTACTTACACATGTAATCGTAAATAGCACAGCACAACAAAAAAAATTCTTTCTTATTGTCCTGGATATCTTTGCGGATTTTCATACTTTCGAGTCTAAAGTTTCCGAACATATTCATGAAAGTACTGAACTGGTTCTGGTTTTCAAGATTTTAGCGTGGGTACCTATTTGATACTTTAAATAATTACCGTGGGTTCCACAAAACAGATAATACGAGATTAGTTGATTTGCGATTTTTGTTTGTCAATTTGTAGCTGACTGATCAATAAAAATGATGGTTTCTCTCTCAATAAGGGAAAGATGATGGGTCTAGTACAGATTTCAGGCATTTTTTGTCAGCAATCACCTAGCATTCAGAAGAACAAAGTTCAGTTAATTTGCAATCAGCCTTGATCGCTGATCATCTTTTTTGTGGAACTGACGGTTAACAGTTTAAATCGACTCCTTAGAACACGAATTATTATTCAGTGATTGATATCCAGTTGAAATTCGCGTTCTGCACATTGATTTCGCGCCTAGATACATCACGTGACCTCCCGCGTTCCTCACTTCTTGTTACTGACCAAGCAGTGTTGCCAAACTTGTTACTTCAGTGACTGGGTTGTCCAGTCATCAGAAAAATGTTTGTTATATCGGGGTCTAAGTAACAACTGTGCAAAGTGGCTTGCTTGTAACATCAAATGCCGTTTTTTTTATGTGTACCTCGGCTACTATACTGGTCACAATTTGAAGTGAGTCACATAATAAATTATTCGGTTTTTAATCTCTGCCAATCTCTTGAAAATCATCGGATTTTGAAATAACTCACACCAACTTCAAGATAAATCCTTCTACTTTCACCATCCGCAAGTGACTGTTGGCTCATGACCGATATGTTTGATACAGGGTGATGAAGAATGCCCTGTAATTTTTTTTTTTTTTGCAATAGTACTTTCGTAGCCACCCTGTAATTTCGAATTTTGCTGTATTTGGTAACCAATAGTATGAGGAACTCATTGTTTCCTAGCTTGATGCGCCAGGTTGCATAGTTACAGAAATACGATTTTTTTTCATGAGGTCATTTTTTGCGCTGCACTGCTTCTAATTTTCACAGGTAACTTCAAATATTCAATCAAGTAGGTATTCCAGTTGAGTCGATCAATTTGACAGTTATTAATGTTGCTATAAACAGTTTTTCTCCGAGTTCAGCAAAAATGACTTTGAAAATTGGTATAATAACAATAATAATAAATGTAACATGGCAATTATTGGGAATAAATCTTTCGTGAATAATTAAATCAACTCAATAATATGACTAAACTTATCGCCCGATATCAATCTAATTGAGCACATATGAGATGCTCTCCAAAGAAGACTGTCAGCACTGTCAGCAGTACCAGTACAACTCACTACAAGACAAGAACTTATTGGATGTTCTAGCCGCGAAGTGGAGAGAAATCCCTGTGGCAACTATCAATAACCTGTTCAAAGGTTTGTTTAGATCCTACCAAAAAGTAGTGCGGTCCAGACCAGGTCCAATTTTCTATTGAATTGTTTGCCCGTTCATTTTCATTGCTCATGATTTAAATATAATAAAAAAAACTGTTCGTATAAATTAACTACGAACTAACCTACTAAGCAACGAACTTAACAAGAAAAAAAAACATATTTTTGTAACTAAGCAACGTAGAGCATCAAACTAGGAAAATATGAGTTCCTCATACTATTGACTACCGCATACAGCAAATCTCAAAATTACAGGTGGCCACAAAAGTTCCTGCACCATTAAAAAAAGTACAAAATTACAAGGTATCCTTCACCACCCTGTATTAAGCACATCGCTGTCACAAGCTAACAAGCATTTGCATTCTAAATAATTTGGTTCCTTCATAGAAAACCTGCTTTGTAACTTTTTCGCTTGTGAACAGATTCATACTAACGTTCTTTAAACAAAAGGTAATTCATTCTTGAACATTTCCAGGCAATTTCTTTTGAAATTCTTCAAGTTTTCCGAGAGTTTTTCGCTTTAAAATCCACCGGCCTAGCTTATCGAGACGAGACTCGTATGATGAAGCTCTCAATAATAATAATGATTTCGTCTTTGTTACGGCGAAGTCTAGCCAATGGCTACTCTACTTAACCGTGGACCGACAGCTTAACGTGCTCAATTCTTCAATCTTTTTCTCTAAATACCCACCCGAAGGAACATCATTTCGTAATAAAATTTCCATCCGTTCCTTGCTACTCGTCGGGGAAGTTTTGGGGTGACACAACCGATTTTTCATCGAATCAAACTATTCATTGCGATTAGCTCGACTACAGCTCGATTAACAGTAATCGATCCACTGAAAACATTTGGACATCTTTAGTTTAGGCTGTGGTTTAGGTACACAGAAAAGTTGAGAATGATAAATAGGTTTCTATTTTGAGACTAACATGCCGGCAGCAAATACCTGTAATAATGGAAGTTTGTATATTCGATGGTAGAGGTCGCCTCATTACAACACAGCTGCGGCGACCGATTAAAGAAATAAATTGATCATTTTCTGATTGCAAATGAAACACTTTCGTAAGTTAGAACTCATCGATCAGATAAAATTTTTATTTATGATGAAATCTGAAATACTCAAAACACGATACAAGCGGTAAAAGAATACTAAGGTAACAGTTAAAAGCGAGCCTCACAACACATTCCCTTCGTCCATTCTCTGGGACGCCACTGGTCACCCACTAAAACGTTACACCAGAGCGTTACACATCATCCTCGCATCAACTGAATTCACCCCCATCCACAGAGTCCCTCATCTGTGGTTGTTGTGATCTAAGCGAGCGATGAGAAGTTTTACTTCAAAAACATTCTTAACAGTCTCAATTTCACCCACCGGATCTATTGTTGTTTTGTTTTGTTGGATATAATCAATCACAATGTTTGGTCGATGCACTAGCTTTGATTTTCGGGATAACTTTGCAAGTTCGAACGGCTTAAGGCTAAAGGGGACGATAAAATAATGTGTTTCTGAGACGCGAGATGGCGCGGAAACTATTAACATTCTCAAACCTCACTCAATAGACCGATTTTGAAAATTCAGACGTTATTATTTTTAGAATATATAACTATTTGATGCTGTAGTCAAAGATTTTGATTTTTGTATTTTTTGGATTTTTTTTTTGATTTTCTCAAATTTTAATTTTTTTTTTTTTAAATCCCAGGTAGTCATTTTATTTTGTGGTAACCGAAATCAATTTTGAATATTTCCCTTTGAAGTTCACCGCGTGCCGCCCACCTGCAAGCGCGAGCGGTTCCCGTCCGGTATCATCATACATTATTTATAGTCCGCAAGAAATAAGACCTCTGTCGATTTTTGTTGGAATCAAATTCTTGAAACATTCGAAAATCCAAAAAAAAGTTCACCCATACACCAACGGTACACCCCGGTGCAAGTACAACAACCTTATCTCAGCAGTCTGTCGCCCATTGGGAGCAGCCAATTTCAATCTTTGATTTCAATGAAAATTTAGAACAGGCATTGAACCCAGTAACTGGAAGCTATGGGAAAGTAAAGAGTGGTCGATCCTAGCGTAAATATCCCATAGCGGCCTTACCGTTCAAGATAGAAAAAAAGAATAGTGCTATTCTGTAAAAAAAAACATTCCATAAACGCTTTGTTATGTAAAAATTCGTGTCGGCAATTGGCTGTTGCCTGAGTAATCACAACGTAACGGAGCCTTTATGGAACGTGATTTTTTAGAGAATCGGACCATAAGAAAAAAGTTGTATGGTTTGATTAGAACTGAACTTAACGGAATAAAGTTGAACTATGAGGCCTGTTTGTGGATCCGACGACCCATGGATATCTTGCGGAATCGCCAGACGGGCTTCTTCTTCTTCCTCATCAGAATGGTACTATCATCAGGGTGAAATGTCCTATTGGATTTGAAAGTAATCAATTAAATTTATTATTAATGATTTTAGCTCTAAAATATGTACATATTGCCCGAAGTCGGCAAAACAAAAGAACATGCAAGAAGCTATACAGACCAATCAAAAGTTTTGTTTGGAGAGAAATTCTCAGCTTAAACGGACACACTGTCACTATTTTCAAGTACAAGGACATAGTGCAGTGGCAAAATAAAAACAAAATTGACTTCAATATCAAAATTCTATTGCCTGAGATCATCGATCTGCGAGCCTGTAGGAGCATGCCCATTCGAGAAAGTTTAAATGCCATGACTTTTTTCCCATCAACGTTTCTTACTAGCCACTTTTCGACACTCAAACGCGTATCGTACTACGATACGTAATACGAATTTTATACGAAACAATAGTGCATTCTAATGGAACGATTTCAACAAAAATCAAATGAGCTGAGGTCATTCATGACGATAACCACACAGACAGCCAGGCACACAAACAAACCGACAGATATCCACACAGGAGTCAAACGGACGGACGGACAGACAGACAGACAGTCATACTTCAGACGGAGTAGGAGTAGTAGTAGTAGTTCTTTGCAGTTTTGTTATTGCTCCCAGTGTATATAGTTTTAAATACATTTGTGCACTTGCAGTCTATTGTTTTGCAATTGCAATATGATTTTACAATGTTTGTCCCTTTATAATTATAAAGGATATAAGTATCTTGGAGTATCAGTAGATTCTAGATCTAGATAGTGTGATCTTGTGAGATAAATGATCAACTTGAAAAAAAATATTACAATTTCAGAAATCGTAGCAACGAAATATATCGGCGTAATACCACGATGTCACAAATCTTTACTACAAGGTTACGATACAAGGTGCCAACGGAGAGCGTGCAGATATGGCCAATCTTTCACCATGTACAACTTTCGAAAAAAAAGTCCGAGATTCTTTCTATCACCTGCTTTTGGAAGGTTGTATCATTATGCCAAAACGGTTTTAGAATTTTGACCCTAACTTTTTTTTTCAAAAAATTGTGCTCAATTTTCTGAAATATGCACTTTCTGATTAAGAAAAAGAAATAGAGACATTGTTTGTTTTCAAACGGCGCGGCGTCCTTATTGAATTTTCTTGCAAAGATTTTTATTTGAGCGTCCACATCCCCTAGAAACTACCCCTTTTGGGACACCGTCTCACAACAAGATATGCAATGCCTCATTTAAAAGGCCTAAGAAAAGTACTCATCCATAACTGGATTGAAATAAGGATACTACAATGAACCCACACGTACAGCTCTCTAAAAAACCACCCCTTGACTTTAAGGGACAGGGACACGGTTGGTATGATAAGACATGCAATACATGAAAATTCCAAAAAACGTCTTTTTCAACTGTTCCACTAAAAAAGTGATGATACATGATGACCCTTTGCGTAGGTCATTCCAACAGCTACCCTCTCGAAAAAAAAACGACCCTTTTAAAAACCAGTACTCTCGCAATACCTCATTTGTTCGATTTTTTTTTTAATCTGTCGCAATAGTTTGCCGCTACGATGATTTCATTCACATATCTACCCGAAACTACCCCTTCAACACCCCTTCAATATCGCATGGCCTTCACCTTGATCATCGTAGAAAACACCACCATTCCAATTAAACGGTTAGTAGGCAAAAGTTCTTTCAACTCGTAAATAACGCATCAAGGTAAAGGCTATGCGATATTGAAGGGGTAGTTGAAGGGGTAGTTTCGGGTAAATATGTGAATGAAATCATCGTAACGGCAAACTATTGCGACAGATTTAAAAAAAATTTCAACAAATGAGGTATTGCGGAAGAACTGGTTTTTTGAAGGGTGGTTCTTTTCTCGGGAGGTTAGCTGTTGGGATGACCTACGCAAAGGGTTATCGTGTAGCATCACTTTTTTAGTGGAACAGTTGAAAAAGACGTTTTTTGGAATTTTTATGTATTGCATGTCTCATCATACCAACCCTGTCCCTGTCCCTTGAAATCAAGTGGTGGTTTTTGAAGAGCTGCACGTGTGGGGTCATCATAGTATCCTTATTTCAATCCAATTATTGATGAGTACTTTTCTTAGGCCTTTTAAATGAAGCATTGCATATCTTGTTGTGAAACGGTGTCCCAAAAGGGGTAGTTCTAGGGAATGTGGAGGCTCAAATGAAAATCTTCGTAAGCAAATTCAATATGGACGCCGTTTGGAAACAAACAATGTCTCTATTTCGTTTTCTTAATCAGAAAGTGCATATTTCAGAAAATTGAGCACAATTTTTTGAAAAAAAAAGTTAGGGTCAAAATTCCAAAACCGTTTTGGCATAATGGTACAACCTTCCAAAAGCAGGTGATAGAAAAAATCTCGGACTTTTTTTCGAAAGTTGCACAAGGTGAAAGATTGCCCATATCTGCACGCTCTCCGTTAGCACCCTGTATATGACAAATTGTGCAATCAAACGTATCATTAATACCAGCACTCGATAGTCAAAGAAATGATCTTTCCTCACATGCCTGAATTTCTGGAATCCGTCAAATATTTTTCGAGCTATCTCAATTTGAAAATGCACCTAATTTTTAGGTGTTGCAGTTCAATTGTCAAGCAGTTTAGTTTCAAATCCATTTGTGCACTTGCAGTCTATTGTTTTGCAATTGCAATATGATTTTACAATGTTTGTCCCTTTATAATTGGATATAAGTATCTTGGAGTATCAGTTGATTCTAGATCTAGATAGTGTGATCTCGTGAGATAAATGATCAACTTGAAAAAAAAATTACAATTTCAGAAATCGTAGCAACGAAATATATCGGCGTAATACCACGATGTCACAAATCTTTACTACTGCTATTTACATCGCCTATTTCTCAGAAAACATCATAACATCATGTGTGCAGAAAGTGATCACTACCTTTATCGTGAATGACTCATCGCGGAGAACAGCTGCAGCGGGCGGCAAATATCAAAGAGAGATTTTCGAAATGTGTTTCGGAGAGCACCATTTGTGCTACAAAAATTCTAAAAACGGATTAATGTTTGATATTTTCAGTACTTCAAAATGACTACCTGCGATTTTTGAAAAAATCAAAATTAATTTGTGAAATTGAAAAAAAAAATTAAAAAAACTTTTTGGATTTTTTTTTTTTGACTGGTGCATCAAATAGAATTGAAATCTCAGTATAACCCTTTTTTCAGATCTGAAATTGGACTAATGATTTTCCCAAAAACATTTTATTACTTTTGATGTATTTTCTCTCTGTCGCACACTTGGTACTCAATTTCAGTCTCCTTTAGCCTTAAGCCGTCTCAACCTGCACACGAGTTCATTGTTTTATCCAGGAGCCGAATAACCAGAGGCCGAATAACTTCGACGTTGTTCATGGTACATTTTATACAGCTATTATGTACGTTCCTGTCAAATTTCAAGGATGAGTAACAGCTCTGGCAGAGTCGGATAATATTCTTAGATATTGATGTACGCTTTTCAAAAATATGACGAAAAAAATTCTGCGACTTGTTTTCTTGAAGTGGCACCTTGCTGAAGTTCATTTTTGCACTCCTTCCATTGACACCCTGTATATTGTATATAAGATCGACAATCAAGCCATCTAAGACGGTGTATTGTAGTCAAAAAGCTACTCTGCCGAGCATCACTAAAATTTCCAAAATCGGGCAATTTGTTCTCCAGATATCCTCATTTTAACCGCGGCAGAATTTTGGGGTGGTCCACTTAAATTTTTGCCCAGTTTAGTCTGTGCTGTGGTGTGAGGCATACACTAGACGTGGAATTATTTATCGGAAGATGGAAATACCGGCTCTTTCTTGGACATCAAGGTTTTTGGATGGAGATTTGGTTGCGATGTAAGAGCATATCCTCGAGCATATTCTAGCAAACAAGCAGGCACGTACACAAAATATCAAAGTGCGGCAATACTTGAACTATTGAGTGCATTTTTCAAACCGCAATAAAGTGCACTTTCAAAATTGTCGCAATTTTCTCATTTTTACTCGCCGCAAGCGAACAGGTAAAGGTAGGTTACGGTACCAAATTCTCAAGAACGCGCTCCAATTTTCAAACCTCCATGTTCAAACATCAATCAGCGGCGCGCTGCACCTGAGCGCCAATCCATTATTAAAATAACAATAATTATTGTTGAATTTTGCCATAGTGCATTCGGCGTCGTTCCCCCTCATTAACAATACTGGTATTCACACATTATAAACAATCAACATGCCGTAACACATAAAAGGCAATATGCCTACACTGTCGGTATACATTACATAAAATCTCGTTAATAATAAACCGTCTTGTAACCCACAAAGACTAGTCGGAGCTCGAATTTGGCGGCGGAAAGTGCGAGAAACTTTCACCGTCAGCGCGAGTGTATTTTCTTCTTAGATAACACACAAAGCCACCAACTCCAACATGAGCTCGATTGACCAAACATCACGCATCTCAATGCCCAGCTGTTTGCATTGCTGATTTTTCAGTTTTTCTCTCAAAGAAAACTGCGACAATGTCCACGAAACACGTCCGTCCAATAAATATTTATCGTAGCCAGTTCAAGTACGACACACACCACCCGTACTCTGTTCAAATTGTTTTTTCTTTGCAAAGTCAAATGGGTACCTACATATGAAAACAAAACGTGCGATAAAGGAGGGGGTCCTGCCCCCTCTTTTGCAAATTGCACATGGTGGTATAAGAATTTGTTTACCCAAAGGACCCGGCTTATTCGCTATTGAACGTCTTTGAGACTATGGCATTTTGAAAGAAATATCATAATTGTGAGTGCCTAACTGCAAGGGAAAATGTCGGTTGCTAAATTCTTGCCTTTGGGACTTTTCTTCTTGGTGGCAGTGGTGGTGGTGGTGCGGGCGGAGAGTTTTCAAAACGAGACTTTGAAAGGACAATCGGTACTTTACGGGGTTAGTTCTTTGGCCGAGAAGGACAATTCGACGGAATGCTACAGACAACTCCAGGAGCTGCACAGAGGCATCGAAATGAGGAGAGTTTGGGCTTTGAAAGGTAGGAACTTACTTAATTTCAGTTTTCAATAAAGTAGGGTAACTTCACTAGTTGCCTCTGTTTACCTACTTAAATTAAAATAGAGGCAGCTACACTCAAGTTGTCAAGTTTATACAGGTTATTCAAAAGTCCGGAATAAAATTCATAATTCATCACCATATCTTTTCCAAAAAAAAAACGCTTAAACTGGTCGATTTTTGAAAACGGTAAGTCGTTTCTCCATGATACGTGTCATGATCTACCGTCAACGCGCTAACCCCCAGCCACCCTTAGTATTTTTTTGAATCGCATTCTATGGCTTAGGGGACTCGTTGGAAAGCTTGTCAAAAACTGTGTTCAGATCAACCTTTAAAAATGGTTGGACGCTTAAGGGGTTGAGGGTCAAGGGCTTAAGGGTTAAGGGGTTGACGGTAGATCATGACACGTATAATGAAAAAATGACTTACCGCTTTTAAAAGTCGACCTGTTCGAGCGATTTTTTTTTCGGAAAAAAATATGGTAAGAAATTATGAATTTTGTTCCGGACTTTTGAGTAACCCTAAAACTTCATGGTGAAGCGTTCGATATAATTTTCAATGGTAGATCTGAATACAGTTTTGACAAGCTTTCCAACGAGCCCCTCTAAGCCATGGGGTGCCATTTAAAAAAAATACTAAGGGTGACTAGGACTAGGGGTCAAGGAGTTGACGGCAGATCATGACACGTGTCATGGAAAAACGGCTTGCCCTTTTTAGAAATCGACCTGTTCGAGCTTTTTTGCCGAAAAAAATACGGTCATGAATTATTAATTTTATTCCGGACTTTTGAATAACCCTGTATGTGTGATCAGCGAGAATTCCCCCCACACTGGAGGCTTTCCCTTCGAGAAAATTTGGAAAGAAAGAAGTTTTTCTGGAACAATTTTTCCCGTAGATTTCAAAATTGGGAACTATATTATTTTACAACCTATAATATACAGGGTGTCACAGAAAAACTTTTTTTATTGATGCTACACCCTGTATATTTGAATTGCAATTGATGTAGTTTTTTACTTTGAATACAAATATATACCTAAGTGTTGAGTTATTTTCGAAGGCAAATGACAAAATTCACAAAAATCCCATGATACTCACTCAAACTTACGTTAATTTGAATAATAGTAGCCGAGGTACACATAAAAAAACGGCATTTGATGTTACAAGCAAGCCACTCTGCACAGTTGTTACTTAGACACTAACAAACATTTTTTTCCGCAGCACATAGAAATCGGTCCCTTAGGAGAGCGGGGGGGGAAGCCCCCTTGAAAAAAGTAACTTTTTTAAATATTGACCGATATTCACAATTCTGGTGTCGATTCCACACAATTTGATATCGCTAAGAAAGATAGAGATAAAGTACGTCACAAGATACAGTTATTTTTCCATTTTCGGGCGCCATTTTTGAAATATGGCCGCCTATTTAGCAAAATTTCATATGATTTGAAAATAAGCTTGTCGCGTGTCTAAACCGACTAATTTTGGGGCGCTCTTTACGTTTTCTTTATCTAAAATAACATTCGAGATATCTGAAGGGAGTTATTGAATGAAGGAAGCATATAAGGCAATTTTTTTCAATATCTATTTCTTTCTAATGAAGAAATATTCAGTTACATATTATTCGCAATAATTTGTTGCACACTGTTCCCTGGATCAGCTGAACCAATCGTAGGATCAAGTCCTGAACTGAAAAGTAATTATTGGGGCTTTTAGTACCTATACTTTCCTCCAAATTTAGAAAAAAAAACTGAAGGCATAGTTTTTGTTGGTGCAGCCTCCTTTACAGCTCTTGCAACTAAGAGTGCAGGGTAGCCGATTTCTTTTGCATTTACATTGCATAGTTTGGCAACCAGTCTTGCAGCCACATCGGTCCAAGGCATGACAAGCACTCCACACTTCCTATAATTGAGACCATATACTGGTTCCCACTTATCATTTTGGAGTGCCCAACCCAATCCTTCTGGAGTTGTGTCACACTGGCTAGTGGACGTGGCTTGTCCCCACAACTGACCAGCCTGGTAAGCGGCTCGTCGAGGATGCTGTACTAGGGCACCAGATGTCGGAGGACCACAGGGCCAAAGGTCGATTCTCTGTGGCAAATAGGTTTTTGCGAACCTGATCTACAGTGATACACTCAGGATCACACACTCCATACATGCGGACTGTGTTTTCTTCCGAGGTCTTCAGTGTATCCTCAGTGAGAGGATGTGCAGGAGGACGAGCTAAAGGTGTGAATGCATTGGTGTTAATATCTTTCCAAGCACTCCACCTGTCTTTTTGTCTTTCTATCAACTAAAAACGAAACGCTATCACAATCTATGTAGGCGTGGAAACCACGCTGAGCTACGGATCTGGACTCTTAAAGAGCTTCTGCAATTGAATGGATTGCTAGGTGTCTGTAATGCTTGGAGGTACCATAGAGAATCCGTAATTGCCTGAGGCCGACGCTTTTTATGTCGAAGTTGTAGGAGATCGCTAGGACTACGACGTCTCTATCGGAACTTGGAATGGGGACTTTTCAGTATCGAGAATTACCATGTCTATGACATGAAGAAATATCCTGCCATCAGCTTCTTTCATATGATCGCAAGTGACGTCATTGAGGTTGGTGTTTTGAGATAATCCGAAGATCTGACGAATTCATCTACGGTTGTCACTGAGCCTATGATTTGAGGTAAACCAGAAAGAGACGTTTCTGAAAGAAATCTGAATAATTCAAATATCATTCTTGAGATTCACTGTGGGGAAAACCCACTTACAGATCAACTGAGGGTAATTGAAGGCAGTGTTGGCTTTATACATCTGTTTCCTTACCTCAATATGTCACTACATTTGGAACAACAGCGGTGCAAGCTGCAGTCATGAATAACTGCCGCCAAAACATTTCGCATATTCAAATCCACATTCGGGTTGTGGCGTTGAATTTGAAATAAGACGTAAGATTTATGGAACTCATTTATAATAATAATAATAATAATAAACTGTCTTTATTGATTTTCCAGAATAAAGTATAAGAAATGAAAATGGAAATAAAATAAACACTGGAAAATCAAACTTAAGGCGGAGTTCAGATGAGTGCACAATCACACCCGCTGCTGAGGGGTGCCCCTGCACCCCCATTCCACGTTTACCGGATAATAATAGTTATAATAATGCACCGAATATTATTTTAGACAAAGGAAACGTGAAGAGCATCCTTGAATTAGTCAGTTTGGACATGTGACAAGGTTATTTTCAAATCAGATAAAATTTTGCGAAATTGGCGGCCATATTTTGAAAATGGCGCCTAAAAATAACCATACTTTGAAGCTTACAGCATTAAAATTGTCTCTTTTTTTCTTGGTGATATCAAATTGTGTGGAATCGACACCAAAATTGTGAAAATCGGTCAATATTTGAAAAAGTTACTCTTTCCAAGGGGGTTCCCCCCCCCCCGCTTTCCTAAGGGACCGATTTTCATGTGCTGCGGAAAAAAATGTTTGCTAGTGTCTTAGTAACAACTGTGCAAAATGGCTTGCTTGTAACATCAAATGCCGTTTTCTTTCCATTTAACGTGTGTGCCTCGGCTACTATAAGGTAAATCTAAAATTTGGCCCAAAATTTTTTCGAATAGCTTTCAACAAAAATTTTCTCCCTGAAAATCAATTCAACCAAATTTGAGACAATTTTCCAGCCAAATAAACGAAAGTTTAGATCAGCCTCATGGGATTTTTTTGAATTTTTTGACAATTCACCTCCGGAAATAACTTTATTCTAGCTTTCAGAACAACCGAGATGCGACATTCAACTTTTTTTCTCTTATGGACGGCATATTGGATTTTGACATTTTTGAATACAGTATTTTTTCCTGGTTACAACGATGTGTCACATGTCACTGTGGATTTAAAGTTCCTGGGCAATTTTTATTTTAAATTTTTCAAAGCGTGCTTTGGAAACAAAATCAGCACCGACACTAAAAAAAAACGTAAATGTTGAAGTGTGACATGTGACACATCGTTCTAACCAGAAAAGAGCACTGTACATATTCAAAAATGTCTAAATCCAATCTGGCGCCCATAAGAGAAAAAAGTTGAATGTCGTATCTCGCTTGTTTTGAAAGCTAGAATAAAGATTCTGGCAGCTTTGAATTCCCCTTGGAAAAGTGCTTTGACAACGCCTTGATTAGAAACGGTCACCTTCAACCGTTTTTGAAATAAAAAATCAAAACCAAATTCAAATTCCTGTCTCTCCACGATATCTGGAGAGCTAGAAGTGATAAATCAAATATCTTTTTTGATCATTGATTGTCATGAAAATGCCCAACTTTTTCCTAATTTAGCTGACTGTATCTCTGAAGATAAGCGAGATACTCATGCTTAGCCCCGAAAAACGGACACCCTGTATATTTGTGATCAGGATAAAAACTACATCGATTGCAATTCGAATATACAGGTCTCGCATCAACAAAAAAAGTTTTTTGCAACACTCTGTATATTATAGGTAGTAAAATAATATAGCTTCCAATTTTGAAATCTACGGGAAAAATTGTTCAAGACTTTTTTTTCCTTTTCAAATTATTCCCCAAAGGGGGAACCTCCAGTATGGGGGGGGAATTCTCGCGTGATCACCTGGTATCTACCTGATATTATGACCAATTCTGTCGCTAATTTTTTTGCTCCGAAAATTTGCGTGTTGTGAAAATTTGCATAATGTTACATCTAATTCAGAGCACAATGTAATTTAAGGGAAAAGATCGGTTCTCCCACTATCTGTCAAAAAGATAAAACTGGAACCATTCTATCACCTACCCATCTAAGGAAATATAAGGAATAAACTCGCCTACAAGGTGTTATTTTCAATAAACCTCCCACCGCAGATTGCAGATTTCACCGCAGGCACTTTGTTCAAAAACGTACAATAACTGAGATAGAGCCCTTCAAAGTTTAGATTGAAATACCGGTTTTCCCAGATAATTTTCATGCCGTTGAACCAATTATTAGCCTCAAATTTTGCGAACGTGTTTGTCGACTGAATCAGTAGGAGATTTTGACATTGCGGTCGAGTGACGTGGATATTGGGGAGCACATCCCTGTTAACCCCGCCCCTCAATTTGTACTTCACTCATTGTTTTTTGAAAAGTGTTCAAATCTGTATTTGATATAATATTTGAATCTGAATGTTCAAAAATCATCTAAACACCAATTTCAAAAGCTGAAAAAACGTAATTTTCTCTACAAAATTGAAAAATTTACACATTACAAAATTAAAATTATAATTTGTTGTTAAAATCATTAGTTTTCTTGGATTTTAATTTTTAGGCACTGGAAATTGGTGTTTCCGAAATGTTTTCCAGACAATCAGATTCAAAAACATCAAAACTGAAACCTCAATCAGAGTTGGTCAAGAGTAACTTTTTCTTACAAATTGATCGTAGACCAGAATACCAGTCGGAGGTATATAAACACCGATGGATCGGCCGACAGACCAGAGGGCCAGACCAGTCTTGAATTCAGAGCGATAACAGCGGGAAGTAACTGGCGTTATATCCAAGCGTGAATAATACTTGACGTCTATTTATAGTAGTACGCAGTAACAAACAGTGCGTGTTTTTAAACGTTCAAGTCAATTCTGACCAAATTTTGTACAGGTGATTTTAAAACTTGAATCATCAAAGTTTCTCTCAGAACTGTCAAGTGACATATATTATGAAATGGTGACTTTCTCCCACTTTTTTTTTCACTCCACTGAATATATGTATTTCTAAAATTTTTGCATTTTTAGATTTGGCGCTCGATTCAAGAGAAAAAGTTACTCAGGCGAACTTCTGATTAGAGGATTCGTTTTCGAGATATTTGAGTTTTGATATCGAAATACATCTCAAAAACCTCAAAGGTTTTCAAATTATGATTCAAAGGACGCTGATGATTTAATCACTGTACTAGGCTTATTCGTCTCTATGAGTTGGGTTTGGGTTTGGGTAACCATCATTTTGTCCGAGAAACAACCTGTTTTCAAAATTTCTTTCACCTCCAAAATTGTGGCTTTTGAAATGTTTCTCAATATTTATTCAGACTTATTTCGGAAACGAAGCTTCTGATCAAAATTTTGCCGGAGTAACCTTTTCTTCTGAACCTAAATTTAGAAACCAAGAAGTCATCACAAAAAAAATAAAATTTCAAAGTTCATTTTTGACGGCCTGTATGTCCTCAACGAGGCATCATGGAATATTTCCAGTTGTTATCATTTTTTGTCTTGATTTTTTATGGCAAAACAGCTCCCGAAGTTTGTAGCACCAATCTGGAAACACCCTGTATAGTACTATCAAATGTAATTCGTGGTACGATTGATGGTCTATAATTTTTCAAGAATATTATTTAGTTACAGTCCCAAAACTGAAAATACAACAAGGCCATAGGCATTTCTTAGTTTATTATTATTACTGTCAAGATTTTATTGTCTTCAGGAAAAAATCTCTTCTACAACGAGCTTATCTCAATAATGTGTACAGGGTGATCCACCGAGATTCCCCCAAGGGATCAAAAATTCACTTTGGTTCCTTGGTATATAATATACTGTTACATACATTTCTTGCTACTGTAAATTTTGATGATTTCAGAGGGCCTTCAAAACATTTTACAGAAAGGCTGTGAGCTGACCACTTCTTAGACGTATCAAGTGAAGCTCACATAGCAATGCATATTGATATTGGACTCGTGATAAGTGCTTAGAGTTTCGCATAGGCTAAATCGAAGAAATATGTCTAATTTCTCTGTTCTGATTTGATTCCCGTAGTACACCCTGTGTATGTACAATGTGACGTTTTTGACTTTTCTATATTCGTAATCAACGTTTCAAGAGAAAGAGTTTAAGACCATCACCGCAAATATAGCATAAAGGATTCTCGAGAAATCTCATTTTGAAATTTTTTTGTCACATCGACATTTTAGTTTTTCGAGTCAAGTGGCCATGGAGCTGTTACGACAATGCCTCTCGCTTCCAGAAGCTCTATCTCAAAAACCATAGGTCGCAGAAAGGTCATTTAAAAACTACTCTGTAGGGAACTTCATTGGTTTCAAAATGACTTCCTACATCTTTTGCTGTCAGATGGCCCAAAATCAAGATATTTGTCAAAAACCACGCTGGTGCACTTCTTGTTGATGATGGCGACATGACGCCGACATTTCCGAAAGGGGGGAAACTAGTATGTCAAAACCTAAGCTACACAGATCGTTTTAAGCTAGTTTCCAGCCAGGAAACAATTATTTCCTTATTGTTTTCCCTGGCGCCTGGGCTACATATTATTCGGACTCGAAAGAAGAAATCGCATCATTTCCAATACTCAAATACAGGGCGTCAAAAAACGTGAAAGTTTTTTTGAAACACTCTGTATACTGCAAGATATAAAAAAATTCAGTGTCTGAATTTGAATTCTAGAGGAAAAATTGTTACGGACATTTTTTCCCTGCAAATTTATTCCAACGAAGAAAATTTTAACGGGGAGGGGGCGAATCTCGGTGGATCACCCTGTACTCATTCTGGAATACGTGTATTACTTCTGAAAATCATTGACCAACAAGTAAACAAGGTCATGAGCTACCCAATGAAGTAAAATTTTTTCGCAAAAACCTTTTCGTCTAGGACTAGATGCTGTGACGGACGGACGGACGGACGGACGGACGGACGGACGGACGGACGGACGGACGGACGGTCGGTCGGACGGACGGACCGACAAAGCGAGGACAAAAGCGCCTTCCAGTTTGGAGAAGTGCGCTAAAAACCCCAATGAAAAAATCCCAAGAAATATCACCATCTACTATCTATATATAACTTCCTGAAAAAATATTGTAAAACCTATTAAATGGTCAGGTTCCAACGGAAAAAAGGAAAATTGCTCGAATCGCATGGAAAGCAACATCAATCGGTTATATTGTTGTTCCTCATTCCATAAAATTTATTATGGGTTGTCAATTATTAGTCTTTGCAATCTTAAAGTTAAGTGTGAAGTCGTAACTTTACTGACATTTCACTACAGCATGTTACAAAATGAATGCATCAAATCAATCATAGAAACGTTTTGTTTGTCATTCAATAGGTACCTGTATTTAATTTCTTCGAAATTATTATGAAATTCTCAACATTGCGCCTTTATTTAGTTTATTTTACCTGCTTTGTACAATATTCACATCATAAGTAGGTACTAGGTATAGGTATCACCTTCACAGTTTACTCCCAATCACGATGTAGCCTCCCAATACAATTAGATATACTCACTTGATACTTATCTATAGGTACTTCTTCAAATCTCAATCAAACCTCTAGGTACACCTGCTATTAGGTACTCGTATACATGAATATTGTTTAATCAGCTATGCCACTTCAAGCTTTTTCAACCTTTTTTTGAAAATGGGTTTTCAGCGCACTTTTCCAAACGGGAAGAGACTTCTGTCCTCGCTTTTTTTGTCCGTTCATCCATCTGTCTTTCAGTCCGTCTGTCTGTCCGTCCGTCACAGCATCTAGTCCTAGACGAAAAGGTTTTTGCGAAAAAAAATCAACTCCAATGGGTTGCTCATAACCTTGTATCCCGAACCAAGAAAAATCTTGACGAAATAATGATAAACAATTGAAATAATAACATTTTAGTGTGGCGCGGCATCGCCGATGAATGCTGGAAACTGTATGGATCCTGATTTTGATGCCGAAATGGCACTTGAATGAAAGTTGGGAGAGCCAAAACTGAAAACTAGTTTTTTCAAACAAAAGAAGAATAAACGACAATATAATTTGTAAACTTTACGTATGAAAACACCGCATAACTGACATGATGCACCATGGGAGCATGGTTTTTGATAAAGCTTGGAGTTTGTTACACCATCACTAAAACGCCTTATATTTAGCCAGAGAAATTTGCTTTCAATCATCGCTATAAGCAAATTAGGAATTCGGAAAAATTCAATTTGATTCTAGTCTTGAAACCTTGAAAGACTGAACAACTCATCGACAGTCCATGAACCAAGAAAAGGCTTTAGAGCGCAATGTGACAAAAAAAGTGTCTTGCCCCGAGCGAAAATCGAACCCGCATCTTCCAATTTGCCGGATGGGTGCTATACACTAAGCTACCGGAAGACAAACAGTTCTTCGCCATACGGCCGGCCATATTATGAGAGCCGCCACAGTACTCCAACCAAAGAAGACCTGAAAAATGTCATGAATGCTTGAAATTTGCAAATGATCCAGAGTTCATGTCGGAACTCACAAGAACATTAGATGACAGAGAAAAGTGTCTTGCCCCGACCCGCTTCTTTCTATTTGCCGGATGGGTACTCTACCACTGAGCTACCGAGGAGACAACAGCCAACCGCCACACGGCCTCTGAGAGCCGCCACGGCTTGATAAGTTCCTGTGTACCTCTGATTCCCATTCCAGTCAATTCGCTTCGAATCACCACCAAATCTTTGTGCGTTCCGGGATTTTCTTATCTTCGAAAAATCTGGAATCTGACATTCCCTTTCATTCTCATTTATTCACCTTGAGCTACTGGGCCGTGCACACACTAGTTCATGCTAACTGTGGTCCATGTGCATCGTCCATAAACATCTTGACAAAATTTCCATGGGAATATAGAAATTTAACACGATCGCGCCACCGCGGTAACCGGGTTATCGCATAAGAAAAATACTGTGATGAAATTTTGACCGATGCGGTGTGAGAAATTTCCAATCAGCAAGAAAAGTCAGGCAGGCAAGAGATGTAAATTATTACTACCTACCTGTACCTGTGTATTTGGTAATAGGTAGCTGAATTGTAAAAGTGTTAAAACGGTTGTTAACCCAGTTGAGAAACTACTATCGTTTAAGCTGTCCGATCGGTAGTACCTACACAGTACACATATCCCTAAAAGCCACTAAAAAGTTTGTCACACTTCAACATGACCAGTTTCAATCCTCCGCCTCTTTCCCTCTCTCACAAGTCGAATCTGTATTATTATTATTATTATTATTATTATTTTTTATTTGTAATAATCGATGGCAGCTCAGCTCTGCAGCAAGATACTGAATTTTTATTTCTTACATCATTTTTATTTGTTGTCTTAAAGATGCCGGTTGATTTCCATCGGCACCTACAATCTTATCCACAGCGCCCAAGTCTTTGCGCTCTGCAGCCTCAGTTTCCACCAGATTCTTATCGTTGAATGTCAATATTGGAATAGAAAAAAAAAACAATGATAGCTTTTGTCGTCATCGGCATTGAATTCTTCTTTTTTCAAATTCAGCTATTTTCAAAAATAATTTTCTCAAAAAACAAAGAAAACTTGATGTGGATGGCAAAAAACATCATTCCTCTTTCAATATCGACCTCATCGATAAACTTCTGTCGAAAAATTGGCCTGTCGAGCACGAAGGCATGTGGCGCATTTTGTAGCAATCGACTGGCGCCCTCAACATCAATGTAGGGTCTGTACTCTGTATCAAACATCGAATGTTATCGAAACAATCTTACGTTTGATGTTAGCTACATGCCCAGTTTTGCTCCAATATCTGGATCAAATTCCAAGAATATAAAATCTTTACTGTTTCTATTGGGTACAGTCCCAAATAACAATGAGCAGGTGGGTAAAACAATATTTTATAAATGCAAAGTACCTACAATAACACCAATAAAACATGTTCTTGGTAATTGGTATAATGCAAGCTAAGGCTGTAACAAGTATTCTAGAACAAACAAAAATTGAGAATAAAATGAGATGAAGTGCACCTGGCAATAATAGATAAATGTGATTTAATAACATAACAATATAGCAAAGAAAAAAGATTAGTAAACAAACAAGCAAATAATCTGTTACAAGAAAAAAGGTTTAGCAGTGGTCTCTTATCGTGTTTCACTCATTTCTCGCAAAAGAACGCAGTTTTAAAACATATTCACGATATCTAAAGTTGTCTATTTGGCGTGCTTTCGAAGGAGTGATGTTTTCCAACGCATTCTGCAAGGTCCAACGCCGGAGGGTTGGTAGCAGGAGCGGTGGTAGCCGAGTGGTACAGGTAATGGCAAGCCAAACCATTCGCGCTGCCCTGTGTGGGTTCGAATCCTACTTCATCCATGGATATTTTGTGCTGTCCCCGAGGTTGCATGGTAGAGCAGCTTATAGCTGAATGCCGCCTCGTAAAATAAGACAATTAAATAAATAAATAAAATAAAATAAAAACACAGCAGAGGGGTTTTTGATCATTTCACCTAATTTTTTTTTGAAAAAAGCTCGGGCAGGTTGTTTTTTGTATAGAAGGGGACATCTGGAACATATATTGGTGAATTTCTATCTAAAGCCTCCGCACCCCCACGCACCCTAACTTTGAAATTTCAAATTTAAAGTTTGCGATACATCCAATCAATGAGAACGAAATTCTCTTTCTGAAGAAATATTTTGAAAATTTTAAATTCCACCCCCTATTTTCCTACATTTCTCTGAGTATCCAATTCATTATTCTTGACCTCTCAATTTTCTTCATTGCAGTCAACGTCATCCTGCAAAGCATCGAGGAAAATAGAAAAAATGCCACCTAAACTCACCCCTTCGCTCCCTTTCACCTTCCACCACAACTTCTAAATCATTTGTGATACATCAAATTGAAGGAGACTGAACTCTCTTCCTGAACAAAATACTTAGAATATTTTCAAAAACTCTCTTTCTCTTTCAAAATATTTCGAATGTTCAATTAATTGGGGGAGGAATTGGAAATTTTCAAAACATTGTTTTCGGGAGAAAAGTTCAATTTCCTTCAATTCGATGTATCACTAAGTAGATGATATCTTGTTAACTTTTGAAGTTAGGGTGGGGGTGAGCAAAGGGGTAAATTTATGGGTAGCACTTATTCCACTGAGAATTTCCTTTTCTGATGCTATCTGGGATGACGCTGACTTAAGTAAAGAAAATTCAGGGGTTGAGAATATAAAATGGGACAGTCAGAGTATTTTGAGAAGAGGGGAGTATAGGGTTGAAAACTTAATAAAATTTTAAGGAATTTTAAGGGAAGAGAATTTAATTCTGTTCAATTTGATGTATCGCAAAGTGGGTAATGCCATTTGGAATTTTGAAGTTGGGGTGGGTGGGGTTGAGAGCGGTAAAGATAGAAATTCGCCAATGTACGTGTCCCCCTCGATATAAAAATCAACCAGTCCGAGCTTTTTTTAAAAAAAAGAGGTGAAATGCCCAAAAGCCCCACTGTTGTGTTTTCGTTGGGCCATCCTGTATTCAACAATCTACAAACATAAGACGATCTGTGCCGTCTGTAAATTGGGCAGTTGAAAAAAAGATGTTCTAGGGTTTCCAGTTCATTCAGATTGCAAACACTGCATATTTCGTTCGTGTGAAAAGCTAGCAGCCATTTGTTGTGAATTTGAGGCATCTCCTACCGGACATTCTTAATTGTGTCAGTCTCTTGGTAGTCCGAAAATTTATCCTGAAGTGGAATTGTTTGCCCGGTACACCAAGCAGTGAAAAACTGTTGTGAAAAACTGGAAAGCTTGACTTTGAAAGAGTGGATAGGATACATCATCATTGTACAGCCTTTCTCTATACTTTTGCAAAAGTTCAGCTTTATTGGCTCTGAGTGAGGCCAGGCTCAGTGATTCCCCGACATACAGTACAAGAAAGATAGATTTCAACCTCGGAAAAAATATGGACGTCCTGAAAGTGTGATATTTTGTTCAGAATTGAGTGCTCTACAACATATCCAAAATCGCCAAAAATCGCATCCGGGGGTTTTGAGTTATTGGAGGGGGGGGGGGTAAAAAATTGCTGGCAAAAATGGAGGGGATGGAACCCGTCAACCCATTGGATGCGAATACATAATAGTTCGACGTATCATATCCCATTGATACCATTTTGGCACAAAAAGTGTCCATCATTGTTGAAGGGGAGTAGTGGGGGGGCGAAGCTCTGCTATGTGGCCCATTTTGTTTTTATGGCCATGTAGAACCGATCACGACAAGTTTGGTATCTTTTCCGACTAAATTCAATCTCCTGAACTCGTATCCGATGTGTAAATTCGGATGAAAACAAGTTTGAACAAGTTAACTTGAAAAAAACTTGTTATTTCTTTGACAATTTTGACGAATTCTTTTTTTACTGTTGGAGGTGTTCATTTTTGGAAAATGTTCAGGGACCAATAAATTGAAGTGCATTCTCCACAAAAATCATCCACTCGATGTATAATTTTGTTTCTCGAGTTTAAAAAATCGATTTGAACTTGAGCCGACGCGGCGCGTCGTCTACTACTGACCAGAACACTACAGCATGCACCTTTAAGTGGAAATAGCTCGAATTATTGATAAAATATCAACTCATCTTTAAAAATTGGAGGATCTGTGGAGAACTGAATTCCCTATAACATAAACAAAATCGCCATGAATCGCACTGCAGGGTTTTGAGTTATTTAAGAGGAGAGGTAACAGTTCATAGAGTATGAATCCTGTCAAAGTGTTATCCTCCTCCTCAAATAACTCTAAATCCTGCATTGCGATTCATGACGATTTTGTTCATGGTATAGGAAATTTAGTTCTGCACAAATCATTCAATTTTCGAAGATGAGTTGTTATTTCTCCAATAGTTTGAGGTGTTTTCACTTAAAGGTGCATGCTGTAGTGTTCTGGTCAGTAGTAGACGACGCGCCGCGCCGGCTCAAGTTCAAACCAATTTTTTAAACTCGTGTTTCGAAAATACACCGACAACGTTCTAGGGCAGCTTCCTCTCATTAAAGCAAGAAAAAAAGTTCCGATAAACACGGGTCCGGAAACGCTTCCTAAGGGAACTACAGGCCTCTGAAGGTAGGACTCTGGAGATGGTTTTGATTCAATATTTCCGAAACTGTTCAAAGGAAATCAATCTTGAGGGGTTGCTAGGCAGTATTCTCTTAGCAACTGCTCTGAATTTTGACAAAATGCGAAGTGAAAAGTTGCAAAATAGTTTTATGAAATAGGCACTTGACGATGTTTGTTCATACGTCTCCTGTTTCAGTTTCATACGTTAAAACTGGAATATTTCGTAAATGGTGCGTCTACGAGTATTGAGGTTGAACAGACGCACCTTTTTTTTTGGTAGAGAACTCCAATATTTCATAATTTTTTGTTAAATTTAGAAAAAATTCACATTGAAATAAGCTAGGGTTATTTCTACCCCCACACCTCAGCCTGACCCACCCCCGGTAAATTATCTTGGAATTGATCTTGCCTCATTTTTTTGAGTATAAGAAAATTAGTAGATGTGTCACTGTCAAGTTTGATTGATTTTCCTTGAATGGTTTCGGGGATTTTAAATAAAAACCATCTTCAGGGTCCCACATTTAGGGGCCTGTAGCTCCCTTAGGAAGCGTCTCCGGGCCCATGTTCATGAGAACTTTTTTCTTGTTTTGATGAAAGGAAACTGCTCTAGAACGTTGTCGGTATATTTTTGGGACACCTGTGTTGCTTCTTGAAATTTGACAAAAAAAGTTGAATTATTGCAAGAAATCTTTTTTTTTTTTTTTTTTTTTTTTTTTTGTAAACACCAGTAGTTATTCAGTACGTATTATTAAGTATAGTATAATCACTTGAAGTAAAACTTCAAATTTGACTGCTTTCAATAGTTAGCCTGTTCAGTGTGTTCTGATCTTATTTCCCAAAAAAATGGGAAAAAGGCGCTTTTAGCTTCGCTTTGTCCGTCCGTCCGTCCGTCCATCCGTACGATAACTCATAAGGGAAAAAAGATTTCGATGTGGTGTAATCGCTGATCAATAGTACATATGTCCAGGATGTCAAGTTGACTTTTGGTTTTTTATGAAAACAGAGCTCTCCAACCACCACAACACCAGACGATCGAACCGAACAACTGCACAGACACGTGTTTCGCCCCTACTGGGGGCTCATCAGTGCGCAGGCGTGATCAGCTCAACCATCCGATGCCATGGCAGTCAGAGAACTCATGGTAATACACACCCAAGAGGACTCCTAATATGTGAGTCCTCCAAGCGGCGCCATCTATCAAAGGCATTCCGCAGATGCTATATTTCAAGGCATCAGGCATGCGAGGGAATCAACAGAATTCCACGTAAAGCAACACCGTCGCCAAGAGAGCATCGATGGTGGATGTACACATGTATACTCAAGCCGAGTAGAGCAATGTTAAACACAACAAACACGCGAATATAAATAAATATTGCGCCTCTTAGGGCCATATAGCGGCACCTCGCATATCGGATCGGTTCGATCGTCTGGTGTTGTGGTGGTCGGAGAGCTCTGTTTTCATAAAAATGCGAGGTGCCGCTATATGGCCCTAAGAGGCGCAATATTTATTTATATTCGCGTGTTTGTTGTGTTTAACATTGCTCTACTCGGCTTGAGTATACATGTGTACATCTACCATCGATGCTCTCTTGGCGACGGTGTTGCTTTACGTGGAATTCTGTTGATTCCCTCGCATGCCTGATGCCTTGAAATATAGCATCTGCGGAATGCCTTTGATAGATGGCGCCGCTTGGAGGACTCACATATTAGGAGTCCTCTTGGGTGTGTATTACCATGAGTTCTCTGACTGCCATGGCATCGGATGGTTGAGCTGATCACGCCTGCGCACTGATGAGCCCCCAGTAGGGGCGAAACACGTGTCTGTGCAGTTGTTCGGTTCGATCGTCTGGTGTTGTGGTGGTCGGAGAGCTCTGTTTTCATAAAAATGCGAGGTGCCGCTATATGGCCCTAAGAGGCGCAATATTTATTTATATTCGCGTGTTTGTTGTGTTTTGGTTTTTTGTTACTTTGCGCCATCTTTGATCCACCATTTTGAATTTCTCTAAAAGTGATCCGATTGCAATGAAATTTGCAGGCAGTGTAAACCTTGGTGTAAACCACATCAAGATTCATTCAATTTTCGAATATTGATGCCCCGCCGCCATCTTGTACTCTCCATATTGAACATGTTTCAAAGTGATGGAGCTAGAAGAATTATGCCTCAACGAAAAGAGATATCGATGTGCTGAAAACGCCAATCAAATGCGTACGTAACCACCATATAAAGTTGAAAAATGATTTTTGTCACTTGGCCGCCATCTTTGATCCGCCATTTTGAATTTCTTTAAAAGTGGTCAGATTTATCAGTGAAACTCGCAGTCGATGTGAACTTCATCAAAATACATCACATTTTGGACAAATAATACTCTGCCGCCATATTGAAATTTCTTTTTAGTGGAACGATTTTCATGAAGCTTGGAACTTACCCTTGCTTCGTATGATCATTCTTATTTTCCAGCCAAATTTCAAGATTCCGCTGCCATCTTGGCCGCCATATTAAAATCTCTTATTAGTGGAAAGATTTTCATGAAACTTGGAACTTACCTACCCTTGTTTTGAATGTAGAAGCATCAAGTGTCAATATCTTGAATAATTTCTGATGAACGAAACAAATTAAATTTCTGTACTTACCTGATAAATAACTTTGTTCTTTTTTCCAAAGAAAATTCGGGAACGGTTCTAGATGCTTGATTATTGTTTCCGGTGACTTTATGGGCATATTCATCAGGATTATGTATAATAGCTTTCATGTCTTCTTTGTCAGCTTTTCAACTTTTGCGGAGGACCTTGAAACCATCCTTGAATGGTTTATCTTGTCTATATTTTTCCAGAATGCTTAACTTCCGCAAATCGACGATGATGTACCAATTACCTGGTAGGTACCTGGCAAAAATTGTTTTGTTGCTCTTTTTCGGAAAATTTGAAATGTATCATGTCTCTGATGCTTTTAAACTACTTATCTATTTTTATACAAATGATAATTGACATCGCCAAGCTATTATCAAATAAATGGAAATGTTTATAAAAATACCTCGTTATGATACCTGTACCTGCCAGCAACAAGTAATATTTAGTAATAATAATTATAAGGTTGCGGGAGGTCGTGTAAATACCTGCTAATACCCAGCTATTTGAGTGACCGTAAAATCTTAGCGTGGTCTAAGATCTGTGACGTTTACGGTAATGCCATACAATTTTGCAGGAGATTACTTCAATCAATCAAAAGTATAGCAATTTTCCATCGGCACAATTCTGGAAGTGTTGTTTTTTTTGCTCCTTGCATCTTTGCAATCCTTGCGTATTTTTTGTTGTAATTATACTACAGTGAATGAGTTTTTGTAGGTCCCACAAAGTTTTTCCTCTTTTCTCAAACTCAAAATTGTTAAAACCACGAAATCCGTGTCATAACTGGAGACACTGCGACCAGTGAACTTTCACTTAACCTCCAGCGTTCTCTTGATTTTTTTTTTATAACATCTCGATATTATCTAATATTGACGTTACAGTCAACATAATCGCAGCTAATTCCATGTGATTAAATCGAGGACTGAATCAACGACGAATCAGAAATCGTATCGTACCTAATGTCCAAAAATTGGGTTAAACGCAAAAATATCCGCATGCATAAAAATTAAATTTTTCATAATTGGGTCGAATCGCAACTGTATAAAATGCAATTTCCGATGGCTAATCACTGTTCATTTTTTTTATGAATTACGAAGTAAATTTATTCATAATGAGGCGTTGAAGATGACATAAGAAATAATGAGATGTAATAAATCCACAAAAAGGGGAATTGATGATATGTCATCAATGCGTTCAGTGAACTTGCATTTTTCGCAATAGTTTTTCGTTATGATAATGAGGGTTTTATTTTTATTCGAATTTTAGTACCTACCTGTTCTGAGATTATGTATAGGTATTTATTATTAATAATGTGAGTAACATAAAGTGTGACTAGAAAATGACGGAAGCGGGGTTCAGTAGGGAAGTATTGATAAGGAGTCAGAACAAATAATAAATAGTTTTATTTTTACCTATTTTCCACTACTTTAAATTTTTAATAAGTAGGTGAAGATGTCCAGCTTGAACTTGTTCACTTCAAATCACATTTCAAATTTATATTTCAATAAAACATAAAAAATCATGAAATTTTGATTGAATTGAAAACAATTTAGAATCTAAGATTGAGCGATTCACTGTATTGTATTGTTACGTATTTCGCGTACGGATTCGATTATCATTGAGACAATCGTTTCAAAACACACACTGTTTATTACTGCGTACTACAATAAATACACGTCAACAATTATCTACTTGGAAATATCGCAGGTACTTCGTTTTTAATCCGCTCGCTACCATTTCGCATTCCAATCCGATACTGCCCGTGAGCTGACGGCTGATGACTTATACAGGCCTCCGAATAATGTTCCCGAACTTTCCATCATCTTCCAGCAAACTTGACAGTAACCGGGCAAACGATTTTATAGGCGACTCCCGAATAATCCCATTCATTTCGCGTATAATTCTGTTGTGCTGTAGAGCCGGCGCCGCCGCCAAATTAACAGATGTATCTTCATCAGGCGTTGGAGTCTCCATGTATTTCAATGCCGTCAAGTTTAGAAATGTCCAGAGCTCCGCGCATTTGTACACTGCGGCCGTGGAACAGTCTAGAGATATCGCGTGTTTCCGGATTGCACGGGCATCGCAGCTCGTAACAGTATGTTCTCTTCTAGTCTTATTACACTTCAGAATGCCTTGACATGTTCTTCAATCAACCCCCTGTATACGTGCCTGGTCCAAATAACCTCATTCTTCTGTAAATGCATCTTAAAGCTATTGGATATTAGCAGGAGTGATGTCTCGTTGTTCCGCCTTTCTACAGAGATAGTCTCATACAAGCTTGATTGGATTGAAGTCAGGGCTACATGCGGGCCAGTCCGAAACCGGTTATGTTTATGAGCACCCACACCCATGACGAACACGTAGGGCGTAATGCAGGACAAGTTTACGCAAAATCTCTCTAATACACCCCTCAAAAGTCAGCGTCTAACCATTCCTCAGTACGAAGTCCGTGCGCCCCCTCAACTTTAGGTTGATATTTGCCTGGTTGCTATACCTGATTGGGGACATGTACTGTCTACATGTGAGTCTAAATTCTGTATGTATATGTCAACTCGACAAAATCTGCAAGACAGCCCACTCAGTCGCCTTGTAAATAATTGGGGACTTACCTACCTGTTGTGTTTTTTGATCTAGAGGTGACAATCAACTTAGTTTAAGATCTGAGGCGAGATGGTAACCACATCTTCCTGTATAATGAGAGGGGACGCAACTACCGGGTAGCGAAGAAAAAGACGGAAGCTCTTACCTTTCCCTTTGTAGCCCAAGTCTCTCCATTGGATACAGAGCCATGCTATTTATAATTTATTTATTGCTTCCAGCTCTGGACGCCAGCGGAACTCCGGGACCGGGCTTTCTCTACGGGAATAACCTGTGGCTGGGCTCCCATGCTCAGTGCTCCGACATTTCTAACAAGAAAAAATTCGAAATCAGCTACATCAAAGTGAAGCACCCAGATCCCACCCCACATGATTTCCCGCCGTACCCCATGGGTTTTACCATGGTTTACTTGAGCCACAACAATACCATGCAACATCATGCACAGCTACCTTTGGAAGTAAGTTCGTATTTATTTTTATCTCAGGTATACAGGTGTTCCAGAACTCGCGCCCCAGAGCCCAGAATCCTAAGCAGTTTAGAGAAATGCTTCAAATGTCTCAGGAGAATGTTGGGAACAATTATTGGGGTTTTAATTTTTTGAGATATGGAGGGACAAAGGATATAAAGCGAGGCTTTGCCGCCTCTTATTTCATTATCTGATGAAGATTTTAGTAAACTTGTAAGAATAGACTAAGAAAAAAAGAACTTTTCAGCGTATGCAACATTTTCATCCTGAAAAAATTTAAAAAATTCTTCCATCCTTCTCTAAGTGTTGTGACAGTAGAGGTAAATAAATAAATAACACAAAATGTCATTTCTCAACCCTGACGATGCCTAACGGCGAAAGCGGTTGGCCAAAGATGTCCATAATTTGTGGTGTAATTCAAAGAAAAATAAAAAAAACTCAATTTTTATTTGATACAAAGATCTTGGAAACACAGTTTTCTCATGACCACCTATGATAGTGACGTTTTTTACATGTTCTTGTCTCTTAGAAAGTACCAAATAATGTGTAATATTTTCGAAACCCACAAGCGTTTTCTTATGCGTACGCTCTTTTCCAAGCATTCAAAATCACACACTTCCCATTTTATCTAAAATTATGATTCATATTTATTTATTGTTTTTCAGTTCAGATTCAAGTATCAAGACTAGAAATACAGGTGACTCAAAAGTGTCAGACCACCTTGAAGGTGCGTAACATGGAAATGTAGAAGAGTGCTGGAAAAATGTTGAAAAAATTCTGCCTTCTAATTTTGAAATTTTGGAGGGACGAAAGTTGGTCCTTTGATCGCTTCTATTTTCGTTGTTTCAGAAGATTTTAGTAAACTGTTTATAGAAAAACAATGAGCGCAAAAAATCAACGACTGAGTTTGCAAAGAATTTCTGTTTTGTATACAGGATGAGTCATGAATTCTGGAAATTATTTTTTCTGAAATTGCCTGAAAACAGCCACAGTGGTCTCATGACCTATGTTGAGCACAATAAAACTATAAGACACAATTAATTTTGGTAGAATTCTTTTGCTCCTGCTTTTTTAGGAAAACTAAATTTTTGTAGTTTCACCCGGTATAGAAAACAGAAATTCAATACAGATGCAGAGGTTGATTTTTTTGTACTTAATATTTTTCCATAAATACTTTACTTAAATCTTTCGGAGCAATGGAAATAGAAGCATTCGAAGGACCAACTTTTGTCTCTCCATAACACCAAAATTAAAAGATAGAATTTTTTCAACAACTTTCCAGCACCCTACTACACTTCCATATTACGCACCGTCAAGATGGTCTGACACTTCTGAATCACCCTGTATACAGGGTGTCTCAAAAGTATCGCATTCCGAGTCCAGAACGATAAATTACTCAAGAACACGATGAAAATATTAAAAAAAAATTGTGACGTTTATTTTTGAAGATAAGGGGGGGTCAAAGGGTGGGACTTCACCCTCCTCTATTTTTCATTATTTCAAGTGGTTTCGAGAAACAATTTACGATTTACCGAACAGTTAAAATGATCAACCACTGGGTGTGCACTGAATTCCTGTCTAAGTTACAGGGTGAGTCATGATTCACAAAAATCCAGTTTTCTATAATTATTAATATTATTAGGTCTGTAAATTATTCCATTGGTTCCAAAAACAATTTAAAACAAGATTTGATTGTTCTTGTTTCCATAGAAAAATTTGTAGTAGCGTTTTCCAAGAAAAATAAACTTTTGATGTATGAATGTGTGAATGTATGAATCACCTGTATATTGAATCGAAGTTCAGTGCACACCGAGTGGTTGATGATTTTCACTGATTAGTCTAGTACAAGCAGTTCTCCAAAATCACTCAAACTTACGAAAATAGAGAGGGGCGAAGTCCCACCCATTGATCCCCCATATCTCCAAAGATAAACGTTACAATTTTATTTATTTTTTTTCGTCTTCTTGAGTAGATTCCATTTTATCGCTCTGGACTCGGAATGCGATACTTCTGAAACGCCCTGTATAGTCATGAAATCTCATCGTTCACTCATGTTTGCATTGTTGCATTAGTTAAAATTTCAATGGCTAAAATAGCTCAGAATGTGAGGTCCGTGAAGTTGGCCCCGTCAGTGTCGCTTTTGATGCTGATTCTTGTCCCAATAATTAGGGACTAATCAGGGACTGTTTGTGGATTTGTGACTTCACCGTTTTCGAGTTTTTAAAAAAACTAACTTCGAAATTCGTGAAGTTAGCCCCGTCATTGTCAGCTTTCATGCTGATTCTAGTCTGAATAATTAGTGACTATTAGTGACTCATAAGTCAGAGTTTGTCATCTCACCGTTTTCGAAGTTTTTTTCAAAACAAACTTCGAGAATTGACTTTGGGAGCCCCCGGAAGTACCTATGTGGTTTTAAGTTAATTCATTTTCTCCAAATAATCAGTTAGTGACTCGATTAGTGACAAATCAATGACTATTTGTGACTCAGAAAAGAACTCTGATTTTTTCAAGTGTTGTAGTCAGAAAAGGCGTTTCTAGAAAAGAGGTCGAAGACTTTCACGCGGCGTCATATAAAATGTTCTTCAGGCCGACATCGACATGCCATTAATTCAATCAATAATTAAATTTTACCTATTGTCATGATAATGACATAAAGGCCCTAGGTGAAAGTTCATCCCTTGAATATAACGGGAACGGCACGTGTAGCCTAAGGGCTCGATACCAAGTTGCAGGCGCAAAGTTTGGGACGGCGTAACTCACCAAATACAGCGGTCTGATTGGTTGGTATCCGCCGTTGCTATGGTGACCGCACTTGCGGCGGTCTCAGCTCCAACTTGATATCGAGCCGTAAGTATGTAAGTTGCTGAACCGTCTAAATCAGCAGTGGACGCATAGGTAATTTCCGCATTAGAATAAAATGCAGACGAAGGTAATTGCACGAAAAACAAGTGTAGGTAGGTACCTACTTGCGTCACCGACCGATTTGGACCATCCGATAAAAAGACTCACATACTGGAACACGGGGGCATTCGATTATTATTCATTTGGTTTGGTGGTGGTCATTAGTACTGCTAGTTGAATGCGGGTTGTTGATTCAAGGGACGGAATCAACAAGGTACTGAGCTCTAAGTTAATTAATCATAGTAAGTAGAACTATTTTTACATTAGTGGCCTGGCCCTAGCCTTGACACTATTATAACTAGTTGGTGATGGATGTATTTCCCTCCAAGATTTTATGGGAATCCGAGGCTCCTGAATTTCACTAAATTTAAATTCTTCAAATTATTTCTCCATTATTATTTTGATCAGCCTCTGTAAGAATTCAAAGTTCTAGGACTTCACTTAATTTTTTCGATTTCGACCCCCAATTCCCTCGATCAATAACTACCCCGATTCACAACTTAATTTTATTTATTTTAATCACATTATTTTTTTCATGATCACAATCTCAGTAAGTTGACTCAGTCAGTTTCATGAATTTTAAAATTTTCAAGGAAATTCCTAATTTGAACCAAATTTTTCCAGAAAAATGGAACACAATTTTTTAGAAATGTATTTCTCAAGTCAAAATCCACAAAATACTGTCAATTTCAGCCAAATTCACACAAACCACTTTTCCGTAGTAAACGTCTGGGTCCTTTATGTTTGCTGTGAGTGTTGAAATAAATCTCCAAGCAAATAACGCATCCAGCATACAATAAAAACGATCAACAGAGAGGTATTTTTATCAATAGTAGTATTTTTTTTAATACATACCTACAAGATTTTCTAGTTTTCTTTTCTAGAGTCTAATCAAAACTCTTGATCTTGACAGCCCTATTCTTGTCTTGTCTGGAAAATTTCAAGACGAGGAGAGTTGAAGAAGTCTTGTCTAAGTTTTGACGCATTTTCAACACAAGACTCTAGAAAGTCTAACTCTAGTACCGTATGTTCATTAAAAACTTCAATAAAGGGAGGCTGTGACGCAGGCCATTCGATCCGAAAACGGCCAGGTTATCATCGGTCCACAGCCTCCCATTATTGAATTTTTAATGAACATACTGTACTATACGGCAACACTACACGTGAGAAGATATTCACTTGTTTGAATTAGTGAAAAGTACAAGTTTTGTTTTGAAAAAAATTACCGCTGGAAAACCGAAACCGTGTCAAGAATTTTTCTAAAAAAATCCATCCTCAGGCAAAAATTCTTGTCTTCGTCGCGTCGTGCCTAGCACCGGACGACTCGTATTTCTGGTCAAAACCCGGTCGACAGCGTTGTCCGCGTGGCAATGGCCAAGAAAAACTTTGAAGGCTCGTAGCGTCCGACCGAAAAATGATGGAAAACTATGACTCCAGACTCAATTTGATCCTGTTCTTGTGTTGCTTCCTGTCAAATTTGGTTCCAATCCATAAGGTAGTTTCTGTGTTAATCAATCTCAAAGTTTCAAACTTTGACATTTTTTTAGTTATTGACAGATGACAGATGGAGAAATACACAAATACTTACAACTGTTCTGAATTCAGTTTTGCAAGGCCTTTCAAATGACATATCGTGAGCTTGGGGCATGTTCCGTTAGTTGTTCATGTGAAGTTGGTTTTTTAAAAAACTTGATAACGGTGAAGCCACAAATTGTGGTTTATGGGTCACAAATAGTCCCTAGTTAGTCCCTAATTATTGAGACAAGAATCAGCGTCAAAGCGACACTGACGGGGCACGGGGCCAACTTCACGGACCTCAGAAAGTGGCGTGTTGTTTTTATAAAAACGACTTGGTTTTATCAAATCACAGATGTACATTTTGGCGCGATAGATTTGAACTATCCTTTCTAGTTCGAAAATATACCAATAAAGTTGATCGTTTGAAACTTCCAAATTCTGGTACTTATTTGTACTAGAAAATCTTGAAAGAAAGATTCACTACTTTGGACAATTTCAAAAATTTCGGAGTTTTTTTAGATTTTGATATTTTTTGTACTGAATAATATTTTTGGGGTAAGTGTGCTTTTTTGTTCTCATAATCGGGTGTAGGTAATCATTGCTCTTTATTTCGATGTACAGGGTGTTTGCAAACTTGGAGTGGAAAGTTGAACCGCAGTCATGGAAATGCTCCAAAAGTATCAGAAAAATGTTGAAAAAAATTAAGGGTTTTCATTTTTAAACACATGCGAGGGTCAAAAGGTGGTCCTTCGCCCTCTCTTTTTTGATATTTTGAAAGATTTCAGTAAACTCTCCTCAACAGACCAAAAAGCAATGGTTTTGAACCTTTGGATGTGTTTTTTAATCTTATTTACTATACAAGGTGAGTCGTCAATCTTGAAAATCCAGTTTTCTTCAAAAATGTATGCAGAAAATTTTATATAAGAACTATTCGTGTTTTTTTTTTTGTTGCTCTACATCAGTTTTATAACCTCTAGAACCTTTCACGGGCATTTTTGAGGTAAAATATTTTTTTTACGATTTATGACTCACGACAAAACACATTCAAAGGTTCAAAAAATTTGCTTTTTGGTCTAATGGAAAGAGTTTTCTGGAATCTTCCAAAATAACGAAAGTAGAAGGGGTCGAAGGATCACTTTTGACCTTCCATGTTTCCAAAAATAGAAATCTTTCATTTTTTTCAGCATTTTTCAGGCACTTCTGGAGCATTTCCCTAACTGCGGTTCAGTTTTCTACCCCAAGTTTGTAAACACCTTATATTTGATGACTTTTTGAAACATTATGTTGAAAAAATATTTGTTAGAATTTTGGGGAAGTTCATACTCATAACATCTCATCGATGTTAACTCAGCGTGCCATGGAAAACAACAGCATCTGATGAATTGGTATCTGACATATCTGACTAATGAGATCATTGTGCAATTTTTCAAAAAATCCAAATTATCTAGAAAATAAACGTCTGAGGAATTTTATTATTTTCATGGGCTTTGTGAGAGAATATATCTGATGCTTGCCTATTGCCCACAGGTACTTTTTCGGCCATTTTTCTTTTTGATTCCTTCCGCTATTTTTTTTATAATAGTTTCATAAGTTCCTATTACAAGCTTCGTTAATCTACTAACCAATTAAAAACACGCATATAAGCACCAAAAAAAAAACCTATCGACATATATTGGTGGTTATTACATAAAAACTGGACATGGACACCATTCGTCAGATATTGTATAATTTTCGGGTATAAACACCGGCTTATAAAATTCACCGAGCGATTGCCTAACGTATAAACACAAATTCATTCACCGTGCCTCCGCCTTATACCCGACAATCATGGTTCGGGCTTGAACTTGAACTTAGCGATCGCGTGGATCTTTAAATGACACGAGGTGCGAGGAAGAAAGAGGAGGGAAATTTTGTCCCCGTTCCGTGAAAGTTAATGCATTGGAAAGTAAGAGCAGCGGCCGTCTCGCGATGCAATGTCTTACGTAATGCACTGTTCTGGATTCGCTGAATTAACGAAATCATGTCAATTCCACGAAAAACCCAATTTTCCTCGAAATTTTTGACCGAAAAAATTTTGGTGTTTGTTTCGCTACTGATTTTATTGGTTTTCAGTTCACCATCCAGCTGGGGCTGTGCCTGCCGGAGAGCTGCTCGCCGGAAGACTTGCGCGGTCTGATGGAAGATTACCTTAGAGAGAAGCACCTGAACATTCAAAATCTGTTCGATTTGAACCTGGAGGTTTTGGATTTGAAGCGGCTGGAAAGTAACGGGCAATGGATGTTCGAACATCCTGAAACCATAATTTTGATGTAAGTTTTTTTTTAAATCAACATTTTGCAAAAATTTCCGTTTGTTGCAAACAGGTTGTCGCAGCAATGCGATGGTCTACGGGAATATAATTGGGTTCACGAATTACGTCCCAGGGTAACCCTGGGGCACACCAGATTTCCGAAGTTGTAATGAACCAAATCTTGCAGTGTCTCAAAAAAAGTCTAATTCGAGGTCTAATCCAATGCTCATACGATTCCAGAATTATCAGGGAAAATAAAGGCTGCAAAATGCGAAAGCGAAGGCGTGATTCAGTTTAAATCAAGTTAACTTTCCTGGTAGATTTTTCAAATCATGCTGATTCAGGAAAATACACATATATTACGAAATTATGTCCTCTATCTCGTTTCCTAGGACCCAGTATTCCAATGTCCGGTTGACCGTCGCTTAAGTTTCAACTGGAAGCTGAGGCGGATATCTGAACCGACGCAAAGACAGAAATTACATTTGATTACAATCAAAGGTCGAGATTCAACCGGAGGTTGGAATGCGTTTTGATACTGGACCTAAGAAATATGGAGACAGAAAAAAATGCCATTAAACGTTCCCAGAGAAAACTCCTCCCGCCAAACGTCCTCAGTAAAAAAATATCCTCAGAAAAACAGGTACCCCGAAGAAAATGTCCCTGGAAATAAGGTCTTCGGTAAAAAGCTCATTGAAAGAATAAATAAAATGGAAGTTACGTCCTAACGAACGTCTCCAGAAAATCAGTCCTTGGGGGGAGCGCCCATGGAGAAAAACGTTCTCATATTATTTTTGTTTGGAAACCCTAGTGAGCTTCCTTGCTTCTTGCTTGGCTCTTTGGCCCCCAGCGGACTCCCTTACGCCATGTTATCTTCTTGGAGTCCTGTGCGCCCCTTTGGGTTTTCATGTGTCTTTTTCAACCCTAATAGCTCCCTTCTTGTGTACTAGTGTACGGAGTGTTCGAATAAATTCCTCTTCAAGATGAGCCCCGGTCCCCTCGCTATATAGCCATGTTTTTTTCGCCAGATTTTTAGGAATCAAAGACGACTTGAGGAGAAATTCATTTGATCACTCGTTATTTTCCTTGCTTCCTGGTTAGTATGGGGGCATAGGTCGTGCCGTGTGCAGCTTCGTGAAGATATATAGAGTTATGTCTTGATTGAGTCCCGGGGGATTAAGGACCATGAAAAATTATGGTGGAATATTAACAACTCTGCAGGCAAATATGGTGGAGGTGCCAAAATGGGCTACATCTGGTAATAAGAAACTGGCTGTAGTTCATTTGTTTTTCAACGGATTTCAATACCTGGAACGTCATTTTTTAGACAAAAGAATTCTCTATTTATTTCATACCCTAATTTACAAACGTCATTTCGGGAAACTGTCAAAATTGTCTTCATAAGATATGCTAAATTCCGGCCTTTTTTTAAGGTTATCCGATATTTTTGAAACCTGGCAGTATTATAGATCTTTAGATCAGTGGCGTATCTAGGGTAAATTGCGCCTAGGGCAAAACATGGAAACTGCGCCCCTGGATTAGAAACCCTGGGAAATGCGCCTCAGGCAGTTTTTCAGAATTCAGGTGGGCCAACGACAAATAGAGCCCCCACACGTTCCCATGCAAAGTTGCTAGGCAACCAGGGCTGTCACTAGGCTATCACCTAGGCAACATCACCTGATGAACTGTTCCCTGGTTCCGAAAATAGGGTCCCTGTTATAGGTTATACCTAGATCAGATGAAAAAGTTGAAAGTTGATCGTCTGTTTGAATGTATTGGTTTTGGTTTTCCCTCTTTCTCTGTTCCCATTTCGCTTGTAAATTATTGCTCACACGAATTGCGCCCAATAGTTCAAATATCTTCATTATCCAGGGTGTCTCAAAACTCGCGCTCCAGAGAACACTGATATGGTGCCGACGACAATAGGTTCCCAGGAAACGGATGAAAAAAATGTATTGCTGCTTGCATAAAGGAGTCATGAGTTTCTTGAATCCACCAATCCCGGAGGATCAATTTGAGGTAAAAATGCAAAATCTAACCCAGTTGCTAAGTTTTGAAAGTAATACCAACTGCCTGTCATTTTGTAATAAATGTTTTGCTCACTGTAACTGTGACACAGCTAGATTTAGATACTTGAACCTGGCAACTTGAAATTGAGGTAACATACCTCAAATGTACAGGTCTGTGATTCGTTAACTTAACTTTGTCTTTTCTCGAATACCATTTGAGGTAGATTTTTTTTCCTCGGTATTACACATCTGACTGCTATCTAGTTTTGCTTCATTTTCTCTGAGGCGTGAGTTTTGAGACATCCTGTATATAATTATATGAAGTTCAAAGAACTTGGTCTTTGATTCGTTTTTCCAATTTTTTTCTTCATTTTTTCACATTTCTATCTTTTCCTCTCATTTGCGCCCTGAGGATTAAAGTGCGCCCATGGCACGTGCCCCACTTGCCCCCCCGTAGATACGCCTCTGTTTTAGATGCCCTTTTTCCACTTCGTATCTTTGCCGTTTTGGCCGCCATTTTGAAAAGATGGCGCCCAAAAAACAGTTTTTTGTCAATAGCTTAAATTCAACTAACTCAAGATTGAAACGTGTATATGCGGAGGAAAGCCCATTTGAGTCTTTACAATTTGACATAATTCTTGCGCGCCTTACGGTTCTTGAGTTAGGGCTTTCAGAACTTCCGGAAGCATCAACTTTCGGTATTCAATCAGCATGCATGATAAATTGATACGGCCGTCGTGTAGTAGGCAAATTGAGCCCTAAATAGCTCTTGGCTAATAACCATAGATAATAAAAAATTGGAAAATCGATCATGGTGATGTTAATTGTGCAATTACAGGGTGAACTGTGAAGGCAAACTGACTCTAGAAAGAAATAAAGGTAATATAGCATTTGAAGGGTATCAGATACAATCGAAACTCATTATCATAATGAAATTTGGGGTTATCATTTGGAATATGTACTTTTCCACTTCGTATCTCTGCCGTTCTGGTCATAATTTTGAAAATATGGCGCCCAAAAATCATATTTTCGGCAAATTCTCGAAAAATTTGTCATAACATTTCAGAATTCATATCAAAGTGGAGGTCCAATAAATTCTCTAAAATTTGATATCTGAATCACCTATGTGCGACTTACGGTTCTCAAGCTATACATTCAAAGTCAATTTTCCCTTAGAGTTCACCCTGTAGTTGCATAACAACCGTTACCATGATTGATTTTCTGAATATTAATGGTCTGTGGTTGACAACTGATCATTATTTGTGATTGATTTGACTGCCACGTGGAGTGAAGATCAACTTTACATGATGATTGGATGACAAAAGTTGATGCTTCAGGGAGTTCTAGAAGCCATAACACCAAGAACTGGAAGTAGCACGTACACAAGTGAGGTGTCAAATTGTAGAGAATTAAAAAAGCTCCCACTCGCATACAAACGCTTTTACCTCACATTGACTGAAATGAAGATATTGAAAAAAAAATTCTTTAGGCACCATCTTTTCAATATGGCGGCCAACACGGTAAAGATATGGAATGGAAAAGTGGAAATTCGGAAAGGGCACATCAAGATCTATAATACTGCCAAGTTTCAGAAATATCAGATAACCTTCAAAAAAGGCCGGAATTTAGCATATCTTATGAAGACAGTTTTGACAGTTTCCCGAAATGACGTTTGTAAATTCAAATTCATAAGAAGAGAATTATTTTTGTCTACAAAAGGACGTACCAGATATTGAAATCCGTTGATAAACAAACGATCTACAGCCAGTTTCTTATTACCAGATGGAGCCCGTTATGGCGCCTCCACCATATTTGCCTGCATCAGATGTCAATATTTCACCATAATTTTTCATGGCCCTTGATCGCCCAAGAATCGATTAGGACATAACTCTATATATCTTCATGAAGTTGCACACGGCCAAGCCTTTTTTGACCCTATGCCCCCGGACTAGGTGTATTGTTTGGCTCCCTCGTGTTCCTCCGTGTGCATTGTTGTCTTCTCGAAGGCCTAGTGCGCCTCTTGGCTCTTCATATGTCTTCAACCCTAATTAGCCCAATTTGTCTGTATTATTGTATTGTTCAGAACCGTACTGGGCCCCTGTTGTTGCGTTCTTTTCCGGAACCATAGTGAGCTTCTTTTCTTATTGCTGTATATCGCTCGGTTTCCTAGCGGGCTCTATTGTACCTTGTTGTATCTTCTGGAGTCCTTATGCGCCCCATTAGGTCTTTAAGCGTCATTTTTTGGAACTATTATAAGCCCCTTTGGGTACTCTTGGTCTCTTGTCTCTTGGAACTGTAGTGAGCCGCGAACGTTCTTCCTGGGGGACGTTTCGTTGGGAACTATTTATTTTTTCGAGCACGTTTTCTAGATCCAAGGAACATACTGGGTGTCATGTACAGCTTTAATATAAAGAATGAACTATAGGCGATTTACATTTAAAAAACGCCACCTGGTGTAGAGCTCGGTACTTGATCGTGGAGGAATTTTTTGAGAGGAACACATACTCCGACGCGAGCTCCGACGTCTAGTAGTCTAGGTGAGCACTAGTAGATACCTGCAATACCCACATCATTAACATGGAAATTTGACAAGTAGAAAGATTGTGAAAAGAGGTTTGCATTTGTGTCTCTTATTTCATATTATAGTTAGCGTATTTAGCAGGCTTGTAATAGATCTGGCTCCAGAGGTGCGCAGCTGAAAGACTACGCCCCCAACAATGCAATACATTGTGGTTGCGGTGAAAAAGAGAGCAACGTTTGCGTCCCAAACACAAAGGTAGCTACGGCGAGCTTATTAGAATGAAAAAATGCGGATCTCAGTCCAGTCGAATTCAAATTAGCCCAAAATGGCGGCCAATCGTGCATTAAATCACAGGGTTCCAATTTTTCCAGGAATGTATAGAGGGTGGTTCCTTGAACAACGCCTAATAAAGTCCCTTCGGTTTTAGGCGCCGCGGGACGGGGGAGGTGGTGACAAATGTCAGTTTTGTCAGTTTTGGCCGTTTATCTCGAAAACGGTGCGTCGCACGGAAATTTCACACCAATTGAAATTGAAGCTGATGAAGTTCTCTTACAAATGGTGTATCCACATTTTACCTAAGTGTTATCAATTTTGGAATATCAGCCGTTGAATATGAAAATTTTTCAAAAAAGTGGTAGAGCCGTTCAAGTATTTTGTCAAGCTTCCTCTTCCAACTCACTACTCAATAACTTCCGAGATAACTCCAAATTAGTTTTACCTTAGCCCAATCAAGACCAAGGCCTCTTTGACACCAGACAGTTGTCCTTATTCATGATTCCATTTTTATATTCAACGGTTCATATCCCAAAAACGGTAACACTTAGGCAAAACGTGGATACACCATTTTGAAGAGAATTCCATCAGCTTCAATTTAGATTGGTATAAAATTTCTGTGCGACGCAAAGAAAAATGACCAAAGTGACATTTGTCACCCCCTCCCCCGCCCAGCGGCGCGGCTCCTAAAATCGAAAGGAATTTATCAGGTGTTGTTCAGGGGGCCACCCTCTACACATTCCTGAAAAAATTGGAACCCTATGATTTTATGCGAGTTGAAAACCTAATTTAACTGGACTATCTCCAGCTGAAGTCCAAGCAAAAAATCTTTAGAAAAAAGCGAGGAAACAAGGTAGGTGGTGGTTGATTCTGCACGGTCAGCCCGAGGTGACTTTTTCTTGGCTGGCATGCAGGCTGGCTTGTTGTGTATTTATCTCCGTGCGGATGTGACAGCCTGTTGCTCTTTCTTGGGCGGAAGCTATGAATGATTTAGAGAAAGGTCCGCGACGACGCTGGTCATCAACATGGGGCCCAATAAAGAACCTACGGGGTCCCAAGGGTTCACAGGAACAAAAGTTTGCTTGTAGCGGACTGCACAAGACAGTTTTGACGTGCCACCAATTGACGTAACAGCCGACGTTTCCTGCGGCAACTTGGACTTCCTCAAACAATTAATTCCCTAAAACTTCCTCCACGAAGGGGTCATTTTCCCCAATAAGGTCAATCGCCTGTAGGGAGGAGGGTACACATGCAATCATTTCTTTAATCCTGACTATTCACTTTCCCGGCCCACATCAACACGGAAGGGAAAATGATGTGATCGTGCAGAAAAAAAATCGTTGTCATATCTTTAGTGGGACCTTTTATCTAAGCATTCCCTCTGCAATGTCCTTGAAAACTAGGTGTGCGCATATGTGGCGCGAATTTTATAGTTTCGTACACCGATATTGGAAATTAACACTAGAAAATCTTGTAGTGCACCTAAAATTCCTTAAATAGTTTGGGGGTGTGTAGAAGTTACAGCCAGGAACCAGTAGCTGGTCAGGGGGATAGACTGAGCATGCAGCGTTGCCATTCAACTGAATGCATGGTGATGTATGAAAGTTTTTAAAATTCGGCGCCTTTACGCATGCGCACCTGCCAAAACGAAATAGCCTATTGTTTTAAATAGCCGTAGCCCCCCCATTTTGTCCCTTTTTTCATCCAAAAGACCTATAGTTCAATGCATTTGTAATGTGAACGGATAATAGGTACCGTAACCGTAAACACGCTAGAAATGGGGTTAGGTGAGAGTAATCTAGGAAATTAAATAGATAGGTAATTTGCAATATTATATAAATATACATATTTTCATATAGAATGGGATTAGCGACGTATTCATTGGAATTTATGATTCGATTTTACTGGTAATATAACTGGACAGGGAGCTGGTGCCTCAAAACTTACGTCATAAGGTACATGATTTTAATCCTGTAGGTCTAATGTGCGTTGATAAGGTTGTTAAAAATTGCTCTGTCTTACAAGTCAGACCGGGGGCTTTAGGCTGGTATAGGCTTGTCAATTTTCAAAAAATGTCAAAAATTTACGTCATAAGGTACATTAATGCAACCAACGGGCTTTTGTGCGGGAACTTCCCTTAATCAAAAATCAAGTCATAAGACAAAATTTTTGGGGGCTCTCGGTCCATAAGACAAGTTTGAAATCTTCAATAAGGGCTAAAATTTACCTCCTCCTGAAGACTTCTCCTTTGACATAATTTCAGGAATGAAAAACGATGCTTACATGATTTTTTACGCAGGCTTCGAATCTGTCCACGAAAATTTTTAATGGTAGGTACATCGCTCACAGGATGCAATATAGAAGATTTGTTCTCAAATCCTACACCCTGTATTTTAACATGGAAATCGATTCCGTCTTCCATCCTGATTACAAATATATACCACACTAGCCACGGGTTCCACAAAAAAATTTAAGAGCGGTTTAAGCTAAACCGAGATTAAACGGATTTTTTTCTAGTCAATGTTGGTAGATTCATTTTGGAAAATACGTTAAATCGCAAGTATACCACCCTTTGGTTAATTACCCAAGGTGAAACCTGAATTTACATTGATCATTTGGCCAGAATCCATCAAAATAAATCTCGAGTTAGCTATAAGCTGGTTAAATATTTTGGTGGAACCCACGGTAGGTGGGTTAGTCAACAAAACGCCCGTGAAAAAATTGATGAATTTTGGTCTTTTTTTGAAAATTTTAAACTTGTCTTATGGACCGAAATCCTCCAAAAATTTAGTCTTACGACCAGATTTTCAATTAAGGGGATGTTCTTACACAAAATCCAGTTAGTTTCATTCATGTAACTTATGACGTAAATTTTTGGCCATTTTTTCGAAAATTGACAAGCTCATACCGGCCTAAAGCCCCCGATCTGACATGTAAGACAAAGCAATTTTTAACAACCTTATCAATGCACATTAGATCTACAGGGTTAAAATCATGTACCTTATGACGTAAGTTTTGAGGCACCAGCTCCCTGTCCATACCGAATGTAGGTGGGCAGGTATCTAGTTTTGGAATGTTTAGATACTGGGTACCTGCTGGGTAGCTACTATAAATACGTTTCATAATTCATATCATAGGTACGCTAGAGTGTAATATTCTTCGTAATCTGCCATAAAACTGTGCCTTGTGAGATTTTTAACCTGGTTTTACTACTAATAGAAGAAAGCGAGGTAAAATAAGGAAGAGACTACGAATCTATGGAACTGAATGAAATATGACAAGATAAAAAAGTAATTTATTATAAATATGTAAATTGGATGTTGGCAGATTAGTTAGGTAAAGGTGTATGTACCTAGTTTTCGCTTGGAGTGATGAGTTCCTCTTCGTTGTTGTCGTTGTTGTGAAGTAGGAACCTATTGTGCTTCCTCACTTCCTCAGTGTTTTCCAGGCCATGAGCTCCAGGCTCAGTTGCCGGTCTTTGATTGTTTTCACACCTAATCAGTGCGTACTACGAACTCGGTAATAAGATTCAAACAGATCAACCTTGAGTTCAACCCAGTTAACGAGAGATTTGTCTTTTCTGTTGAGAAATGCCCTTCCAGTAATACGGCACCTGCGCCATTCTTTACGAATATAATAGGGTAGTGACCACCATTGAAAAATATAAAAAAAATTATACTAATCGAATGTAGACCCTTAATAACAAGACTACGCTTCGTGAAAATTCGAAAAAAAAAGTTCCAAGTGTCTCAAAATCTGCCTTGAAAGTGGCTATTTTTGCGAACGATTTCAAATCTACCGAGCTGTAAGGCGGGCTGTGACGTTTCAATCTTTTGACAGTAGTGGGGATGACCTCCGTTGCCTGTGTGTCAGTGTTGACGTTACGTTTGCCAGCATAACATAACCATTGAAGTCTGATGTAGTTTTGAAATATTCATAAATCATGAAGATTTTACCAACTTTCCATATTTCCAAGCAAAACATCTAAACAACACGAATCACCGCACAGATACACAAAGCGTTAACAATATAACAATCAACTGTTATGAGCGTTGACGGGTTGACGCTAGTGATTTTTGTAGTAAGTTCTGTAGTGTTGTCAAGCCTGCTTCTCCGCCTATGAAAGATTGTGACGTCATCGCGCCAAATTTGAAATCATCGAAAACTTTCATGACTTTTTTTTTACCAAGAAAACTCACGAAAAAAATCTGTCAACTATATAGCGTCACTTATCAAGAAGTGAACTTTAAAAAATATAATAAAAAAAATCGGTCACCACCCTATTCTTCCACCTTATCAGCACCTTCACCATTTAAGCAGATATGCTAGGTTTCTCACTTGACCTACCATTAAATTCTTTCATCATTTTCAAACAGCATTTGAACATCAATGCTCTGTAAGTACAGTTTTGACGTAAAAGGTGCCAAGGTGCATACAATTATTTCACTTTGGTCCTTGGTAGTGTGAGGTACCCCCTTCCCTACATTAAATTGATTAAGCTGTGATACGTCTAGTGTCCCTAGTTGTGTTTTCATTGCCGTAGATTTTGATTTTCTTTTACCTAAGTTATTTAGATCAATTTCACCTACCTCAAATTTACGTCGTGCTAATAGGTACCTCAATCCACTACAGTAACCTCACGTTCTTTGAAAGGAGATGAATTTGAATAAACATTGAAAAATAAACAAAGTCTTTTAACCACACCTCATCTTTATTACAAATTCATCAATCATCGCCAATTTAATTAAGTTCACCTTAATTATTCATTTCATAATTTCGAGACGTGCTGGCATCAGCTAGCGTTAGAAATTATATAAGTTCACATCGAGATTTACATTCGGTTTCTGAAAGAAAAGAACACTTTAATTACATGCGCAATCCTACGACGAATTTGTTGCCGAACTATTTATGATCCCATTTCCTAATGCACTTGAGTTTTAATTCCCTGCTTTATCAATTAGTACTTCGTTGAATTTTAATTTCAACCCTTTCTTCCTTCTTGCCCATTTTTCATTTTGTACTAAGAGGAACTTCGATTATTTAATTGTACTTAGAGAGAGATGGTTATGTTCATTAAGTATTGTCTTGTTATTTCGAATTTACTGCCATTATTTTGATTATCGATCAAATAATTTACGTAAAATTTGAGTGTTGACATTCCATAAGTTTGTATCCAGCTGGTGCTGTAGTTTGACTCACAGACTTACCCAACAACTCTAGTTCGAGCTGGGTTATATAACTCCACTCAAAGCTACACTCCGGTGTACAATCTATGCAGTGAGTCTGTAATTAAGTAGCCTGCAAAAATGATGTTATGTTCCTTTCTATCTTGAAGTGTTTTCGAAACAACACTGAATTTTTTGGCATTGTTCTCAAGAGGTTCTCTTTGTTTTGGAACGCTAGCTTATTTTGATGTCCATATACTCCTTGTTGTACGAAAAGGGTTGAGTCTTTTATTTTATGGGGTAAACAACGCGTGATCGAGATTTTGCCCAGATTTTGATTTGCATAAATACTGCTAGTGCTTGTCTCAAGCTAATAGAGTCTACAAAATCATGCTCTGTAGGAAGTGAAGTTTCTTCGGAAGGGTTACTGAGGTTTTCACTTTTTTTCTGATTTTTGAAGGTAGGTAGCTGAAACAGGGGGCCGCATTTGAAAGTTCAAAGCAACTACAGGGAATTGAAATCGGCTTGACGCTTATCATAGCTGTTCGAAATCTCAAAACAAAACTTACTATCATTTTATAAACAAAACAATCACTTTACACCACATCCAACAACAAGCATTTGATTACAATAGGAATCAGACTTGCCTTAAATATTTTCCTTCTCGTCACTGATGCACTACAACTAATTACAATGATTCTAGCACCTTTTTAAATTTATGCTTGTTGAAAAATATTAGTTTTTTTTCCCCGCACATCTGCTGCTCTTGACTGCTACCACGCGAATCCCTTCTTCTCCCCCGGCTCTATTCTTGGACCCTTCTTGTTACCACCACTGTCTTGCGTCTCAAGCCCCTGGCCTACAAACATCGATGCCGGCAAAAATAGTAATGCTAATTTATTCCTAAATAATTAATTCCCTTTTATTTTGTAATTTTTGAAGCGTCCCACCACAGCACACCACAGTACGGAAGATGTGCAGCACCTACAAAGATAATCTGGGAATAAGTTATTTGACAGTAAGATGTTTTAAGCTAAATCGACTCTGATATTCAATGCGAAAATCCCGGTTTACATCGAAAAATTCACCGGAAGTCCAGAATCCAAGATGGCGGACAAATGAACTGGCGCGGCGGTCTCGTTGTAGCGTTTTAGAAGCCCCAGGATTACGATTCAAATGCCGTTTTCAAAGTTTTCAGCATTCGTTTATTCAATGGAAGTGGCTTGAAATAATGTGGAATGCATTCTAGCTGGCGTATTTTTTTATAACGGATAATTCCACAAATAGCAAAAGTGTCGATAAAATTTCTTTTCAGTTCAATACTCTGCATCGAGCTCTCCATAGTTCCCATTATCAGAATCGACTGGAAATAAACAATAAAAATGTGTAGCCCTCTCAAGAGTGACCCGAAGTTTCATCGGTCCCGGAATCTGGCTTGGGATGAGAATGAACCCATAATCAAACTTGCCCTTGAGCGAAACATTCATTCTGAACATTTTCCGATGTTCAGAGCTTGAATGGGACAAGAACTGTTACTAAAGAGACAAAATTAGAACTGCATGTTATCAAAGCAGAATAATCTTTCTTGCTCGTATGAAATCGTTTGTAACTAACATTACGAGAATGCATCGCTCACCTGCGGCTTTTATAACCAACGTTACGGAAATTACAACAAACAATTTTTTTTATGCTGATTGTTATAATTCCCGTAACGTAGTTGCATCAAGCAATTTCATAGGAGCAAGAAAGATTATTCTGCAGTTGTAATTTTGTCTTTTTATCAACAGTTCTTGTCTTATTGAAGCTCTAAACACCCGAATATGTTCAGAATGAAGGCTTCGCTCAAAGGCAAGGTTGATTATCAGTTCATTCTCATCCCAAGCCAGATCCCGGGACCGATGGAACGTCGGGTCAGTCTTGAGGGAGCCATACATTTTTAATGTTTATTCCCAGTCGATTCTGATTATGGGATCTTCTTACTTGAGGTTTCAGCTTCAATTTGAGCCCTGAATTTTGAAAATCGGTCAAGAATGAAAATAGATATCACCGACAAACAAAGAAATTGTTCTTTTGATACCACCCTGTGAATATAGAAGCTAGGGGAATGAATCGGGTGACGTGGCGAGGTATGAGGTTATCTTTTATGCCTCCGATTAGAATCCAGATTATTTTTTTCAAATCGGAGCATTTTGAACGCCTGACAGTTTTGTACCGCTTTACATGTCACTCTGTATAAACTTCACTCAGGTTGCATTGAGTTTCTTATTCGCAGTTATGGATTATCAGAAGATTGTCCAAGACAACCAGGAGTTATCCCGATTTGAAAAGGGCCAAAATTTTCGATGTTTCGTATTATCGTATTCAATGTTGCGTAGTTTAGAAGAAAATTTCTCACGTACTCAAAGGCCCGTATTCATAGTCGGATCTTATATATAAGGTCGTATAAGGTGGTCTTAAGATCATGTTTATTTAGACACAGGCTTGAACCAAGATGGTTTCATACATACAGTTATCATCTTGTGAACATTTTATAACATAATAAAATACCCCTACATCTTCTCAAGGTTGTGTTCGGGAGAAATTAGTGTATCAAAATTGAATAAGGCCGTCTTAAGACATAAGATCTGACTATGAATACGGGCCATAGAATAGATTCCTAAAAAAAAATCACTCGATTGGTCGGGAAATTTTGTACAAAAAATCTGGACCTGAAGTTATCTGACTGTGAAAATAAGGGGGTTTCTGATGCAGACATGGGATCTAATTTCACCAGACATGTGGCAATGAAACCCATGACTTTTTACTGGATTCTATTGAGCCCATCTGAAATCAATTCTACCCATCTAAATACGAGTAGAAATGACTGTTTTATCTATTACAGAATCATAGCAGCGGTAGTCGTCGTCCTCGCCATAGCAGGAACAGTATGCGACATGCGCAAGCACAACCACGACAAGAACCTCACCATCGGCCACAGGGGCAATCTGGCCTTGGGCAAGCAACAAGGAGGTCTCAGCTCGGTCTCGGAAGCCGAACTGGTCTCCAATACTTCCCTGAACGACATGACCAGAACCAGCACCCTGTTCGAGGTCGTCAAGTGCTTCTCCATCTATTCCAACGTCAAAACGCTGGTCAACACCGACCTGCCGGGAGACTCGGTGCCCATCATCCACGGCCTGCGCTTCTTCGGCATGCTGTGGGTCATCATGGTCCACGCCGTCTTCTACCAAGCCGACTACCTGGAAAACATCCCGCTGGCTTACCGGCTGTCCGAAGACATCTTCGCGCAGATTCTGAGCAACTCCACCTACTGCGTCGATACGTACCTCTTCATAAGGTAAGCGAAGACTCTAGGGGTACTTCTTACTTGATCATCACATCACAATAATAGCTAAGTAGGTATAGACAATACAAATAGAGAAGACCATATGTTATCACCACCGTCGTCACGGATATTGGGGCATCAAAAATCAGCCAACCTTTTTTTGAATGATGGACTCGCCTGGTTCCTACGCAACCGTAAAAATCCGTGACAACATAATGGTCTTTTCTATTTGTATTGTCTATACTTATTAGGTTTGTTCCATCAGGAAGTTTCAAACTAGTCAGAGCCAATAGGAATGGAGAAAATCAGTTCGCAAACTGATTTGGGCGCTTCTCATTGGCTCTGACTAGTTTGAGATTTTTGATGGAACCTATTATTGCTTCTGCTAGTGGTAAAAACGTATGAATGTAGAAACTAAACGTGACTGATTTAGGAACAAGCAGCAATTACTTGTGAACAGGCAACCAGTTGTAGAATTCAAGAGTTTTTCATTTTTCACACTCAGAGTTCAGACTCAATTATGATTACAGTGGGACGTAGGTCGGCGTAGGTCAGGGGGATCTAGGAAAAAACGCCCCCAGCAAAACACTCCCAAAAAAAAGGACCCTGGAATAAACACCCCCGGGAAAAAATACCCCCGGGAAAAAACACCCCGGGAAAAAACGCCGCCGAGAAATAACGCCCCTGGAAAAAAAAACCGAAAAAACGCCCCCCATGTTGTCTTCAACGTAATTTAAGCCCTATTCCCCATTGAATTTTCTATGAGTTCCGGAGCAGCGTTGTGCCGTTGAGTCATGTCCGGAGCCCTATCGGGCCCCATTGTGTCTTCAAGTGTAGTTGGAGCTCTGTTGAGTCCCCTTATGTGTTTTTTTCCTCGGTTTTTCCATGGCTCACGGACTAGGTACCAGTAAACCCCATTTTGAGTAATTTTGTAATACAGACCTCCATAGGCCCCCTTGTGTCTTCAATAAAGTTTGAAGTTCTGTTGAGTCCCCTTGCACTTTTCTGAGTCTTTCAGAGCACTGGTAAGACCCTTATGCATTTATGTTATATCGGGTCCCAAATTAGGCCTCCTCCTGGTGTCTTTAAATATAATTAGGACCCCTTATGAACCCCCTCCATGTGCTTAATGGCTCACAAAATTCCGATAAGCCCCCTTTTGCCATCTCATGTTATAGATGCACGATTGGCCCCCTTATTATGTTTTTTTCGTTGCTTTCAGAATTCCATTAAGTCATCTTGTGCGTTCTTGCATTGCTGGAAGCCCTAGTGTAAATCCTTTGTGCCTTCGTGTGATATACGGAGCTCTATCGGACCCCGTTGCGTCCGCCAGTGTAGTTTGGAGCCCTAGTGAGCCCCCTTGTGTTTTTCTTTTAGCTATCAAAATTCCAGTACGTCCCTTTTGCCTTTTTGGGTTGTCCAGAGCTCCATTAGGCCCCCTTGTTCCTTTAATGTTTTTTGAAGCTCTGCTGAGCCCCCTTACATCCGTTTCCGGGGCAGTCATGAGCACCTTCTGCTTTGGTGATATTCGGAGTCTTATCGGACCTCCTTGGGTCCGTAAGTGTAGTTTGGAGCCCCAATGAGCCCCCTTGTTTTTTTAACGTCTCTTGAAGCTCCGCTGGGCCCCCTTACAGCTTTTCGTGGCTTTCAGAGCAGTAGTAAGCAGCCTGTGTTTTCATGTGGTACCTATTCAAAGCCTTATCGGGCCCCCTTGTCTCTCAAGTATAGCATGGAGCCATAATTAGCCTGCCACTCAGACTATTATTGGTTTTCAGAGTAGCAGTAAGCCCCATTTGCCGTCCCTTGTTATCTGAAGCTTCATAAGGCCCCCCTGTGTCTTCAATATCGTTTGTAGTCCGGCTGAGCCCCCTTGCTTTTTTCCATGACTTTCGGAACTCTGTCGGACCTCTTTGTATTTGATAATGTTTTTTTAGAGCCCTTTATTGAGCCCCATTGTGATTTCATGATTGTGTAATAAGCCCCCTTACGCTCCGAGGACTTAGTGGCTTCTTTGTTTTTTGTCGTTCCTTTTGCGACCTCGCTTACGACAAATTGTCCGCGACGAATTACCTTAGCACCGTTTATTTCGGGGCCTTTTTTTCCCAGAGGCGGTTTTTCTGGGGGCGATTTTTCCGGGAACGTTTTTTCCGGGGGTGTTTTTTTCCCGGGGGTGTTTTTTCCCGGGGGTGTTTTTTCCCAGGGGTGTTTATTCCGGGGGTGTTTTTCCGGGGGTGTTTTGCTGGGGGAGTTTTGCCAGGGGCGTTTTTTTCTGGCGGATACCAGGTCAGGGCGCTGTTTCCATGGCAATGGATGGAGACAAACCCGAAATGCCAGTTGACGTTGACATATTACTTGCGTCAAAATCGGAATAAATACGCACTTTTACTTTTAAACATCACTTGATTCTCGATGGACGGTGTTTTGCTGAGAAAAGGGTGATTCACTTGGTAGGTCTTTTTTATGCATTTGTGCATTTTGTTATTTGGCAGCTAACCAGGCAGGGAGTGACTCTAATGAAAGTCAATTGTTGTCTCCATAGGTAAAGTTGTAAATAAATATATAGATAATTTATCGAACAATTGTCGCTTTATCATAAAAATTGATGTGCTAACTCAAGATTTAACTGAGTAATGTCAAAAACAAGCGGATCTCTACAGCGGTACTTTGGCACCCCATCAGGCGCAAGCGCGGGCAAGAAGCCGGCAAGAGGCGCTTTGTTGTGCCGGCAGGAGCTGCTCTGGGTAGATCACTAGACAAAGAAAGTAGATCCAGCTGGGCGGTGATTGGCGTATGTATCTACTTTCTCTATCTATCTCCTGGTGCAAAACGAAAGCGGCTAAGAATCGCGTAAATGCGTAATGCGCTGTAGCCATGCCCAGGCATAGATACTTGCAACGTTGCCATAGCGGGTGCCAAGGTGACGTTTATGTTCCCCCAACCTATGGGTTGCCATGACAACGGCTCCCTGATCTGTACCCACCTACGTTATCATCATCACTAATTGAGCGTTGGATATTTTAGTTTTTCACATTTTAGCATCACTTCTGAGAAATATACATTTATTTTGCATGTAAAATTGTACTCAAGAAATTATATTCTTGTTTTTCAATAGATGCTGAAAAATGATCAAATTCACCTGAGCTAAAATATGAACCGGAGAAAAATCTACCTCGTTAACCTGTAGTCTGTAGAGAGTTGAATTCAGATCATCTTTTTTGAGGAAGTTGCATGAAGCTGTGGAATTCTGTAAATGGATGCCTCCTGATGGCTGGCGATTGCGCTTATGATTGTGGGTCACTATAAATACCTAGGTATACATATATGTAAACAATATGTGCTAATAATTTTTTTGATTTCCAGCGGATTTTTGGTCGGCTATCTCTTCTTGAAAGCGAACAAGATCCCTTGCCAGAAACCGGTGAACATGGCCAGGAAAGCGGGCGAATTCTGCATGATGTGCTTCAACAGATTCTTGAGGCTGACGCCTCCGTACATCGTGGTCATCCTGCTGACGGACGTCCTCTACACTTACTACCGCAGGACTTCGGCCCTGCACTCCAGCGAACGTGCGGACCTCATGTGCTCCAAGTACTGGTGGAGGAACGTCCTCTACATCAACAACCTGTACCCGCGGTCCGAAATGTGCATGAGCTGGTCGTGGTATTTGTCCTTGGATTCGCAGTTCTTCGCCATAACTGCATTTTTGCTCATCTTGTCCACCATGTAAGTCTCTTTGCTCAAGAAAGCGTAATTATCGAGCCGCGTTGCTAAATAAGCGGTGTTATTGTGAAATTTTTAGCACGTTCAAGACGACGGCAATATTGACAGTCCTTTTGATATTGGGCAACGTTATCGCCACCACGTGGAAATCGTACAGCATTGGATACATACCGACGTGAGTTCAAGTTTATTCAATTATAACGTAACTTGTCGGTATATGCACCTACATAATCTCTGGGAAATTTTATTTCAGGATGGATGAGCAATTGGCACAACTAGATGCCATTTACGACTTGCCTTGGAACAGAATTGGGCCGTATTTGATTGGAATGATCACAGCGTATGTGCTTCTAGTGAAGTTGGAAAAGAAACTCGTATTGAAAGAGGTGAGTTTGAAAAATAGGTGACTGTTACCTTTAGCACAATAGCATCAGCACAAAATTCCTCACTCAACTATAGGTACGGGTCGTTGATGAAAAACGTCCCAGTTCCAAGATAATCATTTATTTGCGTCGCACTATTTTTTCGAGCGCACGCCACACAATAGGATCAAGTGGTGGGTGCTCCCTATCCCCTTTCTTCTAGTTGCTCCCTTCCCCCCAGACGGTTCATCACTATTACCATCACAGTAAACACAGGAGGACAAGAAACTGCATCAATGGTTCGCATTTTCCATTCTGAATTCTTATTTTAGACACTCTTCTGAGTGGTTTTTTATTTTGTTCAAAAAAATTTGAGAGCTGGAGTGACACCAAAAAATATTTTCGAAAGGGCTACTGGATCATCAATAAAATTCGTTAAAGTAGTTGTAGACAGCGAATTCTGAAACAGAGGAAGAGGAGGAGGAGGAAGGGAAGGAAGAGGAAGGGGGGAGGAAGAGGAAGGGGGGAGGAGGAGGAGGAGTCGATAATAACTGCAACAAATAGTTTTCAACTAAAAACGAATAGACGATAATGGAGGAGAAGGGGCAAAAGCAGAATGTTGTGGTGTAACCCACTTTTCGTTGGTTTTGGCTGCGATCGTCATTAACCCTCTGTTTCCTACGGACCCTACATCTCAGGTTTTTTGTTCTAGACGAGAACGCAAATTAGGGGAAGCTGCTGTAAACTCAATGAAACACGGATAAACAAACTAACAAAGTAAATTTTAATATTTTATTTCACTTGCCAGCAAAGAAGACTGACAGAATGACAAAATGGCACACAAACAAATCAAGAAAAATCAAGAAAAGCAATGCAAGAATAATACAATTCAACACGAAAGTGAATGAATGAAATACAAAAACAATTAAACATGTCAAACTGTCAGTAAAAGAAAAAGAAAGAGTGACGGATTCAAAAACAGACATCCAGGGGAAGAACTCGTCAAAGAAACCCCTGTGTATAGTCTAGTGTCTCCTCAACAAAATTACGGAAGAACTTGTGAAGAGATCGTCAACATTTTTGTTGAAGGTCATTGGATACCCCCTTCCCCTGCCAAGTTTCGCTTCGCTTGTTTCGCTTGCTTAGCTTCGCTTCGTCATGCAATAATAATTACACTTTGCAATTCAATTTACGCCACTCCATCACAAACTCACACGTACAAAACTGAAGAACATTAGTAGACAATATACAAAAATCCTACAATCAACCAGATTGTTTACTACCATCAACTGAAGTATGTTGCGTTCCCAAGGTACACGAGATGCTGAAACAAAATCCCTGAACCCAAGAGATAACTTTGTCTCGCTAAAGTTGCAACCTACTCTACAATCATAGGTCTAGTGAACAAAGATTGGGCAGTTGCCTCTGCTCTAAATTTATAATTCAAATATACCCAAAATACAAACGGGACTTGGAATCATGGCAGATGATTTGAGAGTTTCTACTCTAATCAGGAAGACTGGAACTGATGGCAGAGGATTTGAGAGTTTCTGAGCAATGAGGAAGACTTGAAATAATGGCAGATGATTTGAGAGTTTCTGAACAATGACGAAGATTGGAAATAATGGCAGATGCTTTGAGAGTTTCTGAACAATGGGGAAGACTTGAAAGAATGTCAGATGATTTGAGAGTTTCGGAGCAAATGAGGAAGATTGGAAATATTGACAGATGGTTCGAGAGTTTCTGAACGAATTCAGAAGATACCAAAGTGACAAGGGGTTTAAAGTTGATTTTGCGTTGCGGTATTTTGTTGTACTAAATTTCAAGCAACAGCAACGGCCTGTCACCTCATTTAATTAATCGAATCCCCGTCCTCGCCATTCCTGATTTCCGGTCTCATCCCTCTCCAGCAATTTACCAGGAGCCCACAAAATCAATGGATACATTTACGTTGGATGAGAGGGATGATGTCCCTTGGGTTGGACTTTCATATAGGTACATATACAAAAATATACACACTACGAATATGTTACTTGGTGTCGCAAAATTCACCAAGGCCCTTTCATCCTCGCTAGCGTAATTTCAATGAGCATCAACAAAATAAAATGCGGTCTGCTGTTCCGATTTTTATATGTATAATGGAGCATGAGAGGCAGATAGTGACACGGATATAAATTAATGATCAAGCGGATCAAAATATTGACATAAAATTTGAAGTAAAACAGAGAATCCCAAGTTACATTACAAACAAAACAGTAACCCCAATTTGGATAAAATAACTCAAATTCCAAATCATCATCAACACAGTTCAAACAATTCCAAAAACATGAGAGCATCTCCGTCTTGTGAAAACACCGCAAATTCAAACAAAATGATAACCAGAAAACCTTGTACAAAGCTGAGAATTTTCAGGAAATAAAATAATCAATGAATATAACAATGAATAAAGCAGACTTGCCTTATTATTACACAAATTATAGGCAGGCACATTAAAACACCGTGGATTTCTACGACGGACATGCACCGGCCACCACCCGAGGTTCGGTTCGATCTACTCCTGTCTTTGTATCGAGGCCGCAAGCTAGCCCTCTGGCTATTTTTGTGCTCCCAGCAAGTTGGTAGTAAAATTCGCCCGCTCTTGCACGGCCAACACCCCCGGCGATACACTCGAGGTCTAATACCATACCAGATGTTATTTTATTTGTTGGTATCAAGATTTTCGAGAAGCGACGAATTTTTAGCTTTCTTAATAATTATGGAAAAGTCCGTTCCCCTACAATGTGTATTACTTCTACCTTTATCTCTTGGAGGTTCGGAATTTGATTATCACATGAATAGAATTGTGAGAATGACGGCAAGCCAATTATAATTTTTTGATAAAATTTTAGGCCAAATAACTTTACCTCCCTGCGCTCTTCTCAACTCCTCCACCCTCGCTCTTTCAGAACCCACTGTCTACAACTACTTACAACGTTTTGATTTTTGACATCATGTTCGACTCATATTCTCTGAACGTTCTAAAATCCGGATTGAAGATTGTCATTTTTATAGCGAATTTAGCGAGAATCGCTTCGTTTCTACTTTCTTTTTCGCTGTTATTGTTTTCGTCCATGTTGTAACTCATTCAAAGCAGCAAAATGTATGTTAAATTTTCTTTTTGCTTTCAGAGAACGAGAATTTTGTTGTGGTGTACTTTTCCATTCCTGAACCTTTGGATCTTGTTCACCATCTACACCCGTCAGGTTTCAGTTGAGTTCTCAGCAATCTACATGGGAATCTCAAGGACGCTTTGGGGAATCGGACTTGGATGGTTGCTGATAGCCTGTTGTACAGGAAATGCCAGTAAGTTTCATCATATTGTTGATATGTGTCTCTCAATGAATCCCGAAAAGCTTTTGATGTTTTTAGGCAACCAGTTATACACCTTGGGAAAATATCGAGAAACAATCGAGTCTTGTTTCCCAGGGTGTATAGCTGGTTGCCTAAATACTCTGTCAGGTGGTTTTTCATAATCAACAAAAAACGGTACATCTATCGGGGCCGACGTCGGTGATGCTTTCTTCCACTATACTGGAAATGATTCCGAATTCCTGAGTGGGGTGTTCCAACAAAGGGTAGAGATGTTGGATTGAGTTGGATTCTTGCATTCAGCATGCATTCCAACTAAATCAAGGAACTTATATTCTACGAAAAATTTGCAAATTTGTGCTCCTTCTCAAAGAATAAACAGGATCAAGCTCTGAAACTTGCTTTCATGTTTTGGTATAAAACGAAAGGAGGGATCACCCCAAAAACTAAATGAATTTGTGTCGGTCGTATTTAGGTTTTATCCACGTAGGTAGTTAGTCTAATAAATTTGTGTTTATTTTCAGGAGCCTTGGAGAATTTTCTGGCGTTCAAAGGATTCATCCCGCTCAGCCGGTTGACGTACTGCGCCTACTTGCTGAATCCCCTCGTAGCAAATATGATATATTTAGGGTCTGAAACGAGTTACAACGCTTCGTTAGCTTCGTTTGTGAGTACAATCGTCTTTACAAAATAGAACCACGCATTGATAAAATGTTTTTTCAGTCGTTGACAATCCAAGGAATTACGCTGATTTCTTTTTATTTGTCGTTCATATTTTCGGTGCTGTTCGAGAGTCCCTTCATACTGCTCACAAAGATGCTGTTCAATAAGATGTTCCCAAAGAAAAAGCCCGCCAGTAAAGAAGAAAGTGATAATAAGCAAGAAGCCAGTGCTTGAAGGGTTTTGCCGTATACGTGTCTGTGATTTAGATTTATTAGTGTATATTTTTTTATTGAAACCGCGAGGAATGTGTTTAAGCAATGTTTTAGTCAATATTCCAGCTCAGCACGGTTATTGAATTTAGCGCGCTCGGGCAAGCATTTCACTGGTAGTGAATGACAGCGGCACGGCCGACGTCAGCCCGTGACCAATCATAATTGAGCTGCAAATTGACGGAAACGCCCCTTTTAAAGAATAAAAACGGTTGTGAGTAACTGGTAAATAGTTTTATTGTTTTAATCATTTCAGGCGACATAGAGTAAGTATTCATCCAGGCTACATACTAGAAATGTACACCGATTTTTATAAATAACAATAATTTAGTATAAGTAGTACTAGCTATACTTATAGTGAAATCAATTTTTCGGGGATAAAGGGGCGCGGGAATTGAAGCGATGCTTTATAAAACCTTTCCCATATCATATCATCGAACAATGGTGAGCAAATTTAACAATAACGATTACGTCAATCAACAAATTAGGCATTTTTATTCAAATCACATGACTACGTCGTTGTTTCTACATTTTTTTACTTCTTTTATTATTATAAGAGTGATATTAAGTGTAAATTGTAACAAATGTATTGTCCAGTATATGGCTACAACGTCACAACATCTATAAAACATTCAGTTATACTTTAATTAGATTAGAGAGAAGATAGTGAAGTGAAGGGAGGATAATGGCGCTTGAAATGGCGTATACATATCTCAAATAATGCCCAAATCAAGCACGTTTTTACACAGTACACATTTAAAGCAATTGTACACAAGTTTGTCAAAATGGTCAAGTAGATCGTGGAAGTCAAAGAAGGAGTCTTAGCTTTGATATGTTTGTTTGGTATATTATGAAGGTAGTAACCATTTTTTTTTTGTTAGTTTTTGTTTATAATAATATGCCATCAAGTCTTTTTTTACCAATAAAATTCTAAGGTTTGCCCCGGTAATTTATTAAATTTAATTAAATTATCGCGCGCTTAGCTATTTATTCACTAGATACTCTTAAAATGTAAAACCTCCCTTGTTTATGTTTTCAACGGATGTGACTCCAAACATACACGTAGCTCTACCATAGATTAAACTTCCAGCAAAGTACAAAGCGACTACAGCAGGATCTTTGTGCTTGAGAGCAGGCCGACGGCCGCTTATTCGAACGTTTCGGATTCCTGCTGGACCAGCTTGAAACGTCTGGGGCTCTTGACGGCCATGGATCCGTGTCCGTCGAAAGATATTCGCCCTTTGGTCTGGAGGTAGCGCCTGATGTAGCGGGCGACCAGGATTTGCGGTCTCAGCTGCCACTCGTTCATCACTTCTTTGGGTGAGCACACCTGGAACACAAGGAAATTACCGTGTGCTACAAGTTTTTTGGAAATCGCCAAAGACTTCACAAGTAGATATTGGAAAAAAATCAATAAGGAACTGCTCAAATACGAACCTGGTCGCCCTTGAGTCTGTCCAAGAGGGTGACGCAGACCACGGCGGCCTTGATGCCTGCGTGGTGGGTCAGGGCGGCGAAAGGCACCACTTCCATTTCGATATTCTTGACCCCGTTGGCTTTCAGGCTGTTCAGGTAGTCCATCTTTTCGTTTTCGCTGTAGTCGCAAAAAGCGCCGTCGGTCCGGCCCTGGCCCTCGTAAAAGTCGTTGGCGCACATCGTGGTTCCGATGGTGGTGTCGTACGGATCCTCCGGGTCGGCCAGGGCCCTCAGCTCTCTGACTAGTCGTTTGTCGAGCTTGGCCGGTCTTCGCACTGGCTTGCCCAACATTGGCTGCAATTTCATTCACTGCATTCAGTTCACATGACATTTGGATTTTGAGGAAGAAAAAATTGAAAATTTGGGCAAAAACGAGCGGAGATCAAACTGGAAGACTGATGACGTAGTAAGCCTGTTCTGCGCTTGCGCATTAAACATGAAGCATGAAACAATTACGTTATCTGTTTGTGGTGACAGTTCACCATAAATCTGGAAATTTTGCATCAGAGAACCGGGAAACGTTGCCAGAGAGTTGCCGTGCCAAGTTCTGTTTATGTCGTGTGTAAAAAATCGTATTTTTAATTTTGTATAAGACCTCTCATTGTCCATTGAAAGGGAAGAAAAGTGGAAAACAGAACCGGAGAAACGCATGTGTCTCAGTCGAAATTCCAGCAATAGGTGGCTACAACGAATTATCGAATGAATTTCTCCTTGAATCGCCTATGATCCTTGAAGACCTAGCGGAGAAACATGGCTATACCAAGAAAACTGAGGCCTACTTCGAGGAGAAATTTATTCGATCGCTCTTTACTTATTTACGGATAATCAGAATAATGCGATGAATCAGTACTGACCACTTGGTAGAAGTGGTTGCCCATTTCATCGACGGCGTCATCGGAAATGACCACGGTCCCGCCTTCCAGCCCGATGCCACCGCAGGTGCCGATTCTGAAGAAAATGGGGTCTTTGGTTTTAGCGTGGTACATCAGCTTGATGATTTCGTGGAGCAAAATTCCAATTGATGGAACACCCATGCCGTGCTGAAAGTGAAAAAATAATTTATTAGGCAGGTATATACTTAGTACATAAATGGCTTCGCTGCTGCGACGACGAAAGTCCCCTCAAAGGTACTAAAGCTTCCTTTCAGGCAGTTTTGCTGCTTTGAGGGTGATTGATGTCCTTCATGATGAGACCAGTTATTTGCCTTTGCTGCTTTCATGGTGATACACTGTCTTTCGTGCCTCTTTCGCTGCTCTCTTGTCCTTGCGACTGACCCGTTTTGGATTAAGTAAGTTATAGCTTGATACTTCATGCGGTAATTACACGTCAGTTAACAACAGGAATTACTACACTTAAAGACGAGTTTGAAACAAGCCAGTAATGATAAAGGGATGACAAGCGTCTAGCATCCTCCAAAGAAAAGCAAATGATCCAGCTCCAGACATAAACCGGAATATTTATTTAGAAAAATCCAAGGAAAAATCTAATTTCGACAGATCTCGACGTTTTAGCACAACATCAGGACCACAAAAGGAATACTAAATTTTTTTGCGATTACCATACTTCGGTGGTAGTTCGAATAATTCGGTGAGAGGTGAAAAATCAAATTGACTTTCTATAAAATTGAAAATAAACAGAGACCGTGCGGCATTCACGAAAACTCCGACTTGAAGGTAAGCCACAAATCCGTAAAATTGGCGGAGGAGCCGTTTGAGGATTTGCCGTATTCCTGGCAAAGCAAAGCTGGCGCACTTTTCTTGAGTTAAGCCCCGCCCCCACTTACTAGACTTTGGTGAGGTTTCTAGGCTGCCGCGACAAGAACGTTCCCGGAAGTCGAACAAACTTTCAGGGACTTCCGGAAGAATGTTTTTCTGGAGTCTGTGTCTGAATGCATGAAAGGAGCGTATACCTATGTGTTTAGGCCGAGGCATCAGGCAGCTGAGGCGATGACGAAAGTAGATGTACTATAGAGTCCTAGACCGAAATCCCATCTAATTTTGTTATGGGGGCTAATTTTGTAGATTTTCGATCAGTGCTCTGAGATGGGCATGCAGGAGAGCACGAGCTGAGATGTATATCTGGTTGCATAATTTTGTTGTGTTATTTCTGGTAGCTATGAGGTGGTGACAGCTCACATTCGTCAGCTGTCACCACCTGTCATTTGTCAGCTCTCACACACACCTGTCAACTCAGCTTGCCGTGTGTGCTCCTACTCTCTTATAAATGACCACCAGAAACCATAAACAATGGAAATTATTTCTTATGGTTGAATGTCGGTTATTGTCCCAATTTTTTTTTAATGGTTTTGAATGGTACGGAACCATGGGGATTAGGACAAAAAGGTGCCCACTGTATTTCACACTGCTCCACATGGAACCATAAAAGGTTGATATCACACTGGAGCAGTGCCAATGTAGGCCAGTGTGGAATACAATGGACAACTCTTCATCTGGATCCATGTGGTTTTGTATGGAACCATGTGGTTCCGTACCATTCAAAACCAATCAAAAGATAGAGATGAAAACCTACATTAAACCACAAGAAATCCTTTCCCTCAAGAAAACATTGTGTGTTCTCTTATAGAAATGTGTGGTCCTATCGAAGACTATGTGGATTCACACATTTTTTGCTCGCTCCATTCCACGTAAAACCACAAGGTTTCCCTCTATAACTAAACACTGTATGGATCTGTGTGGCTCCTTATGATCACCTACGGGAGCACGTGGTTCCATACAAGAGCATCATAGATCGAGACAGTGTTTCCGACTATCCCACTGTATTCCACACAATTCCACATGAAACCATAAGGTTCCACAATAATTAATACCATTTCAATATTGTAGAACTTCATGGTTCCACCAACTTGTTGTCTGAATCCATATGGTTTTGTATGTAACCACGTGGTTCCGTACCATTCAAAACCAATCAAGAGATAGGAACAAAAACCTACATTGAACCATAAGAAATCCTATCTCATAAATATAAATATTGTGTGAATTTTGATGGGAATGTGTTCCTTGGTAGTCCTATGCAGAGTGTTACACTTTTGTTTTGTCAATATTTCAGGAGATGATGGAGCATCGAAAAATAAGTACTTTCGCCGGAAAAAAAATGAAAATTCGAAAAAAAATAAAAAAATTAAGAGTAATTTTTTTTTACAAACATGACAAAATTCAATATGATTAGCTTGCAGGTATGCACCAACTTACTTTGTGTACCAAATTTGGTCAAAATCCAGTACTCACTCAAATTTGGCATTTTAACACAAAAACCATTTTTAAAATTCAACTTTGGAAGCCTCTATCTCCGTTATAATGCGTCTCCAATATACATTTTTCCGAGAAAGTCTACCTATCTTTTGATGCTCTACCATCTCCTGAAATATTGACAAAAAAGTGTAATACCCTGTAAAAAACTAACGAGTGATCGAATAAATTTCTCCTTAGGTTGCCTATGACTCCTGAGAATCTGGCGGAAAAACGTGACTACCAAGGAGACCGACTACTTTAAGAAGAGATTTCGATCATTCTTTATACATATGAATTCACACATTTTTTTTACTAACTCCATTCTACATAAAACCACAAGGTTCCACATGGATATAATTCCCTTAATAACTGGATACTGCATGATCTGTGTGGTTCCTCATGATCAACCGATCTCCTACAGAAGCACGTGGTTCCATACAAGACCATATGGATCAAGACCACATTTCTCCCTGTATTCTACGCGATTCCACATGGAACCATGAGGTTCCACAATGTTGAATACCAATGAAGCCTATATCTGGTTAAAGGACAAAAACCCACGTTGAACCACTATCATAATCGAATACTGATGGATCAGTATGACCCCTTATGGTCACCTGTGGAATCACGTAACTCCTGAGTCTGAGAAAATGATTTGCCTACATCCGTATCGTTATATGTATCATCGTTCCATGTGAAACCATGAGATTTATTCAATGATTGCATCCTAGATGCCTTTATATCTATGTCGCAAGGCTGGTAATTGTAGACAAGAGTACCAGCGCCATCTGTGAGTGATTCGGTGAGCGTCAGTGACGCTGCGTCACTAAAATTCTTTCACGTTGGGCGCCCCCAAAGTGTCAAGTGAAGCTAAGAGCGCTGCTTTTTTCTATTTTTTGGAAAAGTGCGCTGAAAAATAGCGCACACGGCAAGCTGGAGTTGGCAGGAATGTGAGAGGTGACAGGTGACAGCTGAAGTACGTGAAAGATGACAGTTCATCCGACATTGGTTGTTGGTACTAGTTACGTTGGTACACCTGGTTACCAGAAATGACACTATTTTGCAACCAGATTTACATTTCAGCTCGCGCATGCGCACCTTACGGCATTGGTCGGAAGTTTGCAAAATTAACATCCAAAAGAAAATACAATCATGATATTTTGTTCTCAAACTTCGTTTTTTCTTTGAAAATAATATAACTAAAACCAAACTCGCATTTATTTGGTGATGTAAAAAAAGGGTTTTAACACATGGCACAAAAGGGAATCTGCTATTCACAAAATTGTGCTGAACGATTACTGTGATTTTTCCAAGTATTTCTTGCAGTTCACATTCCTACAAGGCAAAGTGTAGGAGGGGTAACACCATTCTGTTTTTTTTCAATAGAGACTGAAATTTAACCATTTACTTACATGGTTAATTTTTAATATCCTAAAGACTAATTTGTGATAATTCTTATTGAAATTCCTGATAATAATCTGTGACTGTGTGTAAGTACAATAGGTCCCTTCGTTTCGTTTTTTTTTTGAGTGCGCATGTGTGGCGCGAATTTCATAGTTTGCACACCGATATTGGAAATTAACACTGAAAAATATTGTAGTGCACCTAACATTCCACAAATGATTTGGTTGAATGTTAGATACCATTTTTTATATTCAAAGAAAATGTTCCATTGAAATGAAGTTCAATGATCATTTGTGGAAGTTCAGGAACAATGAAAATGGCAACAGCGCTCAAAACAACAAGACATTGGCGTCAACTGTCACTTGTGACAATTGACTCTTTTCGTTTCTACCTGATGTCCTACATGTCATTTGCTCATCTTGTTGAAAATGGCTGCACCGCCGAGAAAAAAGTTCAAAGAAGCTACGAAGAGATGCGTTTACGTTGTGTGTAAAAGTGACAGCCACGAACCAGTAGTTGGTCAGGCGGCTAGACAGAGCATGCAGCGTTGCCATTCAACTGACAGGTGTACGGAAGTTTTCAAAATTTGGAGCCATCAAGCATGCGCACCTGCCGACGAACCAAACAAAACGAAGTAGCCTATTGACGAATAAGTGTAACCACTGCGAGAGAAGCGATCACTAAGTCAAGAACTATTGAATGAGATGTGTGATTGTGAATCATTGAAAATACAGTAGTCCGTAATCAGTATTTGATACATGGTGTGCGGTTGTAAATTTCACGTCTTAATTATTGTTAGAATCCAAAACAAAGTCCTAACAGTATCAGGATAAGAATAAACTCACCTAAAGCAACTTATTTTAGAAATATTTGGAAAATTTGACTTACGCTAACTGCCAAGACGGGTCCGACTTTGTACATGCTGTAGCGATAAGAATATTGGCTGATGTCCATCAGCGTGGTTCCGGTGGGCAGTTTGTGTCCTATCTCCGCCATTATGTAGTTAGCGAAGGATTCCATCCGTTTCGGCGTTCCTCCCATACACACAAACTGGAATTTGAATACAGAAATAATTAGTGGTGGATCTGCAGCGGAGGAGCAAAAATATTCCGAAGCAGACTTATTGACAAGGAGGCTGGACAGCCCCCTAAACTGATCAATAAACAGTTTTCTGTCCAAATTCATGAAATTGTGATCGTTCAGCCACGGGTTTAAGATCCAAGCCATCAGGTCCAAGCCTATGTCTTCGCCCAGCTGTTAATTCAGTTTATAAATGAACGATAGATCGTGAAGAAACGTTTCCAATTTCACCTGTTAGGGTTCGGCAACGGCGGCAAAACATTTCCGATACATAGTTGACAGGTTAAAAAAAAGTCAGAGGTCACAGCCAGTATGAAACTTATGTAGAAAAAGCTGTGCAATGTCTTCAGCTTTAAGCTTGTGCCCTGTTTAATTCATACCGAATTCTCAGCCTCTAGTAGTCTACCCTGAATGGGACGACACGGCCTCATAGCCCGCTAGCGGGAGAAGGAAAGTTGGTTCACATTTTTGGACTCGTGATGCAATCAAACATTTCGAACGTTTATAATAGTTCTGAAGCGTCCAGTGGACCAAAGATCTTCGCAAAGACAAAAGCTTTACAATAAAGTCACAAAAAAACTGAACCATTGCAGTTTTAAAATAATTTTCTTTCAATTACTGTTAGGTTGACAATTTGACAGATGCTTGAATGCGCGTCAATCGGGCTATTGCCGAAACTTAACAGCTCAGATGAAATTGGAAAGGGTCTATTGAGATTAAATTCAAGTACAAAATTCAATTAGGCGTCCAGCAAGTTCCTGTTTATTTACTAAAATGTTAGTTGAAAATCTAGATTTTGTCCTATTATTTTTAATTCTAACATAAATCTCAATGTTATCTCCACTTTATTCCGCAATTTAGCTGAAACCACTCCTATGAAACCGAAGCAATGCGGAATCGTTATCAACTGAATCTCCCCCGACATTGAACTTTATTGCTGTAATAACATTGACTGGAATAAAACGTGAACCTAAACTGGAAATAAATGCCGATACACAAAATTGTGCACGTACATCTAGTTTTCAAATTGTCTCACTGGTATGTATGTACTTGGCAATTGCGAAAAGAGGCAAATTTTGTAAAATCACTGTTATCGTATGGGGCTGGGCTGATACGATACGAGATTTGACCCGCAATTTTGATACTCGTCCCTGAACGACTGATCTGCTCGAGGATCTGCTGCTAAACTAATCTATGTATTATTAAAATACAAGAATCAAAATATTAAGGTTAGTGATGTTGATGATGGAAAAGTTCAATTGCTGATACAAACATGTAGGTATGCAGGTATACAATGCATACTTTCATATACCTAACACGAATCTACAACAAAACACCGAGCGGAATACTCACTTTGACGTCACCGAACATTTCGACCAGGTCGTGTGATTCGCTACCTAGGGCTAAATGGTACAAAATGTCCTGGTCCATCAGCTCGATGTGGGGGTTTCTCAACCGTACGGTCCCATCTATGTATCTGCAAGCAAAAAGATACCAGTGAAATTTATTGATGAATTCGATGAAATTCGTGGAATCATTATGCAAACAGTTTGGGTGCGTATAGGGCCCGAGGACACCCAGGGTAAATATTGGGCCTATGTCTGCATGATCGCGGAGTTTCGTCGAAAACATTTTGCGATAATAACGATGCATGTCATTAAAATTCAAGTGGTGTGTACTCAAAATGATGCAATTTGGATTTACGGGATCAGAATAAGCGATGAGTGCCCGATGATAACGGGTTTTGTTTGAGATCCGGCGGCGATTATGGCGAATGAAATGATCTGTAGGTACCTGTAGGTACGTTATACAGCTGTCATAACTAAGTAGTAAGTATACCAGATTTTGGGGATATCTATCTATAGTGGTTATCACTTGAGCGAAGAGTCCAGGGGTATTTTAGGTCCGACAGAAACTCGTCCCGTGCAAGCTCCAAAACGGAAGCAAATGGCAAGTTGAAGAAGAAAGAAACAAAAACAAAATGCGGGGGAATACCGCCTATTCCTGCACTAGGGCACTAGTCACCAGGACCTTTGGATTTCAGCTATTTCTCTTTAAATAATCTTTGAGCAAAAAAAATCGAGGAGTTTGTATTGAGACGTAATTTTGAACACCCTGTATTTTTTGTTTTTGAAATATTGTTCCTTATAACTTGAATAAGAGGGGACAAATATGTAGTTATGACATTACCTATTCGTATGAAAGTCTGAGTACCTAAAGTAAGTAGATTAGAAATGCTAAAATGAGCCATATTTCACCGAAAAAGTATGTCACCGAGCATAACAGACCTCGCAAAAAAATTATCCAATGGAAATTGCTTTTTCTTGCTGAAATACGTGATATGTGTGCGAGCTGAATGTAAATTCGCACACATAGGTATTCAAAGCGTTTTTTAAATAGAAACTGCTCCTCCACCACTACATCATCAGGGTTTACTTTAAATATGTGCAATTTTGGAGGAGTTACTCCGTCTAATTGAAGAAAGAAGTCTTTTTTGACAGAAAATGTGTTCTACTCGATCGGAGAGTTTGAGACGAGCATGAAATCGTGCACTAAGCTGTGATATTTTATACATTTCAGATATTTGACTGTGGATTGTGTGATTTTTATTAATAATATAACGTATGGTCCGAAAGTTTTGGGAAATTTTTTAAAAGCTAGTAACTTTCTTTGGATAGTTTTAATTTTGTAACTTGATATTGCAAAAACTAACATCATCTATAACAATACCAAAGTCATATTTAACATATTGAAGATAGACCATTAATTCATTATCTTTTATGACTCTCAGTTTTCTTCTGCCATGTTCGATCATTCTCTGGACAACAGCAGGGTCAATTTCTCCAAGCTCCTGCCTCCCAATGAACCGCAAGCTTGGCCAATATAAGATTTTTGGTGAGTATTGAGCGGGATAGTATACGACAAGGGATGGGAAGCTGCAAATGCAGACCAATCACGGCGTCGCATTTTTCAGAAACTCAAGAGAATTTCGCATTGGAGAAACTAATCCTGCTGTTGTCCAGAGAATTATGGAACATGGCAGAAGAAAATTGAGATACATCAAAGATAATGGTCCATGATCAATATATTGAATATGAATTTGTTTTTGTTATACAGGGTGATTTTTTGAAAAGTTTCCACCTCCAATATTTTCCCGCACAAATTTTTTTTGCAAAAAAGCCAAAACAGGTCGATTTTCTTTTCGAGGGGGACATCTAACCAGCGTATTTTCAATCTTACTGTTTCATCCCCCTAGGCAGGGTGACTACCCCTTCCAAAATCTTAAATGGGACTAGGGGTCAAGATACACATTGTTTTGAAGGTCATTCAATTCTCTTTATACTGGTGCATCTAAAATGAAAATCTAACCATCCGTTCTCAAACTATGAATTTTTTAAGCCAGGAACCTTCGCTGAATAAATTTTTGTTTTTATTATGCATTGGCGTATCAAGAACCGCCAACACACGTCTATTTCAATCAAGTATTAGGGGAAGGGGCATTTTTTGACAGATCGTTGAGATACGTACCTCTCACCCACTCCTTCGCCCCCATCAACAACCCCTTGGAAATCTGAAATGGGATATGAGCCATCTTGTGATACCTCATTTGAAAGGGGTATCAATAATTCGCCAGTGCATTCGATTCTAATGAAGTCGTCAACAGGTGCCTAAAACTCAACGATCATTTTGGAAAAATTATTTAGAAAGCATTTTTATTCAAATAATTTCTTTTATTCTGAAAATGCAAACGTTTCAACAGACAGAAGCAAGTGGAACTGAAAGAAGTCAGTACTTACAATCACAAAAGATAAGATAATTTTCTTACTTCAGTTTTTCCCAGTTTTTCAGGTACATTATTTTGTTTTCTACAATACACTAAGTGTACCGTATTCGACGTCGGTTGAATTGTTACATGTAAAAAATGGCTTACGCTGTTGCCGAGAGGGTTGAAGTAATTTTGATTTATGGTGCAATGAACTGTTACCGAGCCACGGCCAGAGTTTTCAGTGAAAGACATCCAGATAGACAAATGAGCCATATGTACGTCAGAAAGCTTTTACGAAAATTCCAGGAAACGGGGTCGGTGAAGAATGTGAATAGAAGAGGTAACGTGGTGGTAGATGAAATGGCTCAGATTGAAGTACTAGGTCATCTGGCTTTGGATCCAACTAACTCTTTGCGTCGGATTTCTGCAACTACAGGACTTTCGTACTCATCCGTGCGCAAAGTGACAAAACTTCATAAATTCCATCCATACAAAATGAAAATGCTGCAGGAGCTTGTTGAAGAAGATCCTGATCGGAGACTAGAGTTTTGCGAGACCATGACAGAAATGATCACTGCAAACCCAAATCTGGTCAAGAACATATGCTTCAGTGATGAATGCAGTTTCTATTTAAACGGCTGTGTAAATAAACAAAATGTGCGTTATTGGAGTGATGAAAATCCACGCATTTTCAGAGAGGGACATACGCAAGCTCCTCAAAAATTGAATGTTTGGGCAGGAATACTTGGAGATGCGGTAGTCGGTCCCCTATTCATTGAACAAACATTGAATGGTGATGTGTATTTGGACTTGCTGGAGAATACCATCGATCCTTTAATAACCGATGAAGTTGAAAATCAACGTGATCAAGGTGGAAATCCGATCCTGGATGAAAATGGGCTATTCTTTCAGCAAGATGGAGCCCCGTCTCATTACGCTGTCAATGTGCGAAACTGGCTCGACCAGAGATTTCCAGAGAATCATTGGATTGGCAGGCGTGGAGCGATAGAATGGCCACCTCGATCACCAGATTTGACAAGTCCCGACTTCTTCCTCTGGGGTCATCTTAAATCTGTTGTCTTCAAAACTCAGCCAGTGGATTTGGTAGATTTACGACAGCGGATAGTTGACGAATGCAGAAGGATTCCTAGAGAAACGTTCTCTAGAGTGAGACAGGAATTCGAAAATCGTCTCTACTACTGCATGGAGAATAACGGTGGTCACTTTGAGCATCTTTTGTGATTGTGACTACTGACTTCTTTCAGTTCCACTTGCTTCTGTCTGTTGAAACGTTTGCATTTTCAGAATAAAAGAAATTATTTGAATAAAAATGCTTTCTGAATAATTTTTCCAAAATGATCGTTGAGTTTTAGGCACCTGTTGACGACTTCATTAGAATCGAATGCACTGGCGAATTATTGATACCCCTTTCAAATGAGGTATCACAAGATGGCTCATATCCCATTTCAGATTTCCAAGGGGTTGTTGATGGGGGCGAAGGAGTGGGTGAGAGGTACGTATCTCAACGATCTGTCAAAAAATGCCCCTTCCCCTAATACTTGATTGAAATAGACGTGTGTTGGCGGTTCTTGATACGCCAATGCATAATAAAAACAAAAATTTATTCAGCGAAGGTTCCTGGCTTAAAAAATTCATAGTTTGAGAACGGATGGTTAGATTTTCATTTTAGATGCACCAGTATAAAGAGAATTGAATGACCTTCAAAACAATGTGTATCTTGACCCCTAGTCCCATTTAAGATTTTGGAAGGGGTAGTCACCCTGCCTAGGGGGATGAAACAGTAAGATTGAAAATACGCTGGTTAGATGTCCCCCTCGAAAAGAAAATCGACCTGTTTTGGCTTTTTTGCAAAAAAAATTTGTGCGGGAAAATATTGGAGGTGGAAACTTTTCAAAAAATCACCCTGTATATGATGTTTTTTGGAATATCAAGTTCAAAAATAAAGACTTCAGGAAGAGTTATTAGATTTTGAACAATTTCCCAAAACTTTCGGACCGTACTGTGATGGAACGCATTTTCAGCGACTTTTTACAAACTTACTCTAATACTTAGACGCGTGTAAAATATTTCTATATTAGGAACTGGATGTAAACGCGACGGGAATTTAGGTCAAAGAAGGGGCTTGATTTTGTGTGTTCTTGCTGACCAGACGTTCCGAAGACGACGTGTGCCGTAATTTACTACAGGTGGGTCGTTTTTACATTATTTCCTGAAATCATACTCTAAATTGCTTTTGGTCTGACGGCATTAGTTTTTTGGGTGATTCAATGCTCGTTTCCTGAAAGCGCATCTTGCTGTTCGGGCGTCAATTTTATTTGTTTGCGGAAATTCGGAACAAGGAAAAGGACCGAAAAGGGGTTTTCGCGGTTTTTACAGCCTAGTTTGAAGCGAGGATGGAGGCACCCTACGCGTCTCATGTATTTCGCTAATTTTCTGAGATGCCCAACGGCCCTCTTGGACGTGTGTCAGGTACTAGGTACCAATACGCGTTATTTTCTCTGGATGATGTCACACGGATGAAGGAACGCCAATTGGAGCTCGAGCGCGAAAAAACCGAGAGGCATCGTAAAATAATCTCGCGGGCATGGGAATGTTTTTTTGTTGCAGGCCCGATTGCTGGAATTTATTCTCTATTTTTACAAATTTAACATTGGCAGCACCGTGAATCTAGTACGTATTTATTTGAATTTCATGATTGAATTCACGTGTTAATTTTTGATGTCATTTTTGTTGTCTCACGGATTTTGTAAACTTACTGATTTTCATGTCAATATTTTTATGACCATTTCAATTTTTTTGTGTGTGATTTGCTTATTAGGTAATCACTTATCATGTACTCACTTGTATTTTTGTCTGTGTCATGATTTGATTTTCATTTAAATGTCATTGTCCGCCGTCTTTTATGACTCTCATGTTTTCATGTCATGTTTTTGTGCTCGCTGCTATGTTTGTCAGATATTCAATGTAGGTATTTTCAGGATCCTACTAACAACCCCTGTTTTGTCTTGTTTTGGGTTTTTATGCATTGTTGATGATTTTTCTGGGGAGAGCTTTTTGCTTTTTGCAGCATTTTGCTCTTTGGTCAGCCACCGTAATACCAAAAAAATCTCACGTGCATTCCATCTATTCGGTATTCAGAATTAATGTATTTGTAGTATTTTTCAGAATAAGAATTTATTTATATTTTATATTTTATACCGGACGGGGTTAGGTGGAAGAACAGGAATCCTCGTTCTACTTGGTGCCCTGAACCTCGCCCCGTAGCATTGTCAGTTTATATTTGTTAGATAATTATTGTGGAATGCTGAATAAAAAAGACCTTTATTATTATTATTATTATTATTATTATTATTATTTTATCTGCATTGCTGATTTGTTGATTTATTATGCATTCTTTACTGATGTGTTTTGCATTTGTTCACTGATGTTTCTGCGATTTTGTTTTACTAATTGTACTTACACTGAATACCGGAATTTATCAGTGAGTTTTTGTTATTCATTTGTCACATATGTGAGAGTCTTCTTCTTTGAACATAACTAGGGGTTTGTTTGACTGGGTTCTTCCACTGTGTGCCCTTTTCCGAATTCGCCACTCTCCTGTTTTTCTTTGACTGACAGTATGACATATTTTGTTGTTGTGTTTTTCATTGTTTTTGTTCATTTTTCTATTGTGTGTCGTTTTGCTAGTCTGTCAGTCCTGTGTTAGGTGTTTCATGAAAAGAATCTGATTCGCTGAAGCGCTTGGGCCCGCCGATGATCCTCAACTCGAAACGATGGTTTGATCGTGAATGAATGGTGGCGAAGAGGGAATTAAAGCTGAAGTATCAGTTCTGTAAGAGAGCCAGATTCTCCACCGAGTCCCTGGAGAGTTTTGTGGTCACCAAAAGAAGGTACCGTGAACTCTTAAGAAAAAAAAAAGCGAGATCACTTCGGGCAGGCTCCAACGTAAGAGATCCATCTACATTTTGGAAAGCCATAGGAAAATACAACCCTAGGTTTGGGACAACAGGGGGGGAGGCGTCGGGCAGCATACCGACAGAAACGTGGCAAAGATACTATGCCGAGTTTTATCATCAGCTTAGGGCGCTGGATTTCCGGCGATGTGAGGATGCCGGACATTCCTTCCAGGACAAACGCTTTGAAATGGGGGAGTTGGGTCGGATTTTTAGCTCCATGAAGGGTGGGAAATATCCTGGAATTGACGAAGTACCTGTTGAGTTTTTTCAAAATTTAAATAACGAGGGTCAATCTTACCTTCTGGCACTTTTCAACAGAATATTGGAACTGGAAGTTTGGCCAAAGAACTGGGCGAAGATCAAAATGATTCATTTGCCAAAAAAGGGCAAAAATCAGATCCTAATAACTACATAGAGGAATAGCAATAATGAATCACATAGCTAAATTGTTCACTAATTTGCTAAATCACAGGCTCCAATCCTTTGTAGAGGGCTCCGACATCTCATCAGAAACTCAGACCGGGTTTAGAAAGAGGTGAAATTACTAAGACTATATACTTCTTTTGAACACGATCATTCACAATAGGTTGCGCCAAGAGAGAGGCCAGGTTTTTGCCATTTTCGTAGATTTCAAAAAGGCCTTCGATTCGGTCAATCACCGGATTTTATTTGAGAGACTACACATTGAGGGAATAAATTCCAAGATCATCAGAGTGATTCATAATGTTTATAAAAAAAAAATGAGAAAGATGGAATCCTATCAGTGCCAGTAAAAATCACCAAAGGAGTACTCCAGGGGGACCCCCTCAGCCCACTTTTTTTTTCTTTACTCATCAACGACATGGAGGCTTATTTTACTGCAGGGGGCGCTAGAGGGGTAACTCTGGACGGTCACCATAACTTGAATATTCTAATGTACGTTGACGATGTCGTTATCTTATGCATGTGATACTAAAAAGCAATAAACATTATTTATTTATTTATTAATTCATTTATTCACTTGAATTCCTTATGTCTACACACATTTTGGCCTCACGTATTTTTCTTTATCGTACCATTATAAAAAGCTTACCTCGAAAAAGAAGCAGTCAAAAATACCTTTTCATAATATGATTTTTGTCTAAGATGAATCAAGGAAGCGCCCCATAAAATGAGTGAGGGATCACCTCTCGGATCACCTCTATATGTTTAATGTACCTACAAAGATGTGAAAACCGAGATGCTGTTGACATTCGTACTTATATCAAGAGGAGAAGTTGTTGTTGCGTAATCAATAACATCCTTTTCGACACGCCATCAATCAAAAGCAACCTTACAAAAAGACTGATGGATGACGTATACCATCAAAGCATATCAGAGTTGAAACAAAATAAAGTTCTTATTTGGAGTATGCGCCCACCTAATTATTTCGAGAAAATCAATCAATCATCCAGATTTATCCTTCCCATTTCCCAGATAATAATAACTGAGGCGTACCTAAGCAAGTATAATAAATTTGAACCTTTGGATCTGAACCGATGCATTTTGAAGGAAACAAAGAACTCTTCTTATCGTGATTTCGTTGTTGTATCGGGAATACAATTTATTGATTGATAGATGTAGGATGTAGGTACTTATTATACCGTTGACCAGGCACTGACCCCGGTAAAAGCTTCACGAAAGACTTATTTCGTCGCCTAATTACCTAATCTCTGGCTTTATACCGGGTGTTTTTTGAAATTGTGAATTGCAGTTAGCTATGAAAGAAAAAACGCATGTGCACGACTTGATCCGAATTAAGTATGCTTTTGAAGAGGTTGGCCAGGCAACGCGGTGAAATTAATTAAGTAGCGGACATTAGGTATGTTCCCAGTTTCACAGCTTACTCCAATTCACAGTTGAAACAAGCGAATATGCCTCATGGGCATGAGGCTCAGTAGCGCACTTCCTTTTTGGAGGATTAGTGAACGCAAGATGTTAAGTGATTAGGGTTCTACCGTCTTGGGCAAAAAATTGCAATATGGCGGCCAAAATATCGACAGAATCATGAAATTCGGCTTGAAAATCAAAATGATCGTACTAGACAAGGGTAAGTTCCAAGTTTCATGAAAATCGTTCCACTAACAAGAGATTTCAATATGGCGGCCAAGATGGCGGCAGAATTATGAAACTCAGCTTGAAAATAGGAATGATCGTACGAGACAAGCGTAACTCTCAAGTTTCATGAAAATCTTTCCACTTATAAGAGATTTCAATATGGCGGCCAAGATGGTGAGGCAATCATAAAATTTGGCTTGAAAATAAGAATGATCATACTAGACAAGGGTGAGTTTCAAGTTTCATGACAATCGTTCCACTAATAAGAAATTTCAATATGGCAGCCAAGATGGCGGCCGAATTATGAAAGTCAACCTGCCTATTTGGTCCTTGAGGACCTAAGCTATCCACCGGATAAAGTTCAATCTTCAACGGCTGTAGCTTTATTTCCCGAGGAGAAGTTCGACTTCATCGAAGTGCACAGGAGATCTCTGTTTTTTGAGAATAATGATAACGATGTATGGATAACAAAAATAGTGCCCATTGGCCACCCTTGGAGACATCAGCTATTAATCGGAAAAAAGTTCCAAGACTCTTGTTTCAATTCTCGAGAAGGAGTACAGCGTCTTAATTTCTGCACGGACTCGGACAGACAGACAGACAGACAGACAGACAGACAGACAGACAGACAAACCGGCCACATAAGCGTCATTCTGTTACTTATATATAAATGTGCTCCAACTGATTTCGACCTCCTGAACACGAATATCGGGTTCACTTTTGAATTGGAACATTTCTTTTTTATCGAAAAACCGAAAAAATGGTAGCCTTGTCACATGATTTTTAGTGATACCTACCTACTTTTTTTTTGTTATTGAGCGAACATGTTTCGTAATTTGAGTGCCATTATCCTTCAGGTACCTAGTATTGGCTATTTCAAAATGTTCAATTACTATTTCGGCACGTCTGATTTTAAATTTGTAGGGTCGTGTAATATGCGCCGAGCCGTGGCTTTGCGGCCGTTTTCAAAAATCGATAACAATTGACCTAACGGTCGGATCGAAGTGGGGTTTTTGTCAAAAGAAAGTTCAAATTGTTCTCTAAATATAATGCCGTACATGCAGTGATGTATTTCATTAAGAAATTGTAGTTGCCTGCATATCGCAACTTTCTACATCTTACCGCGAATGCCAGCACTTGATCGGCGAAGCCGCCCTACACCAAAATGTTATTTTTGTAATTGTTCATGATTATTTCGGCAACATTTTTCTTGATTCGCGTACCAAGGCCATGAGCTACCCATTCGAGTTGAAATATTTTCTGTATTGAATTTCGTTTTGTTCGGAGGAAAGGATATCAAGCACCAGCAAGCAACGAATAAATCATTTGCGGCCGAGCCGTAGTTTCGGAGTCATGTTCAAAAATTAATAACTACTAATCGGCACCTCGCACCGATGTGAAATTTTCATTAAAATAAAGTTCAAATCATCCTCTAAATATAACTCCGCATATGTATTATGGTAAAATGATAAGATCGGGTACTTCCTCGCATGTGATAACTTTCGAGATCAGGCCGGCTTCTGAAATGCAGCATTCAACGGCGATGCCGCGTCACACTAAATTGTTATTATTGTCATTGTTTATTATTATTTCGTCAAGATTTTTCTTGGTTCGGGATACAAGGTCATGAGCTACCCAATGGAGTAAAAATTTTTCGCAAAAACCTTTTCGTCTAGGACTAGATGCGGGGACGGACGGACGGACGGACGGACGGACGGACGGACGGACGGACGGACAAAGCGAGGACAAAAGCGCCTTCCCGTTTGGAGAAGTGCGCTAAAAAAGACACCAGGTATCGGTACCCTTAGTTTCATGAAGAATTGAGATAGTCTTTCATACGAAGTGTATACTGGCTTGGCTTGCTTTTGCTTTTACAGCGGCTCAGTTTCTCAGTTTTTATTGGAAGTGGAAATTACTTACTGGAAATTTCATGTTTCTCATCGACTTGGTGGAAAATGGAAAACGCATAGGTGCTCCATGAGAAAAGTGTAGCCGCCGCATCGATTTCTGCCTCTTTGGCACGTCGTATGTTGAACGAACATGAATGTTTAATCAATGAATGGCACAATCGATAAACTTGTTACAATTTTATGATTACGGCCCTCAAGGTTAATGCCAACGCTTGATTCAAAAGCGCAGTATGATGAATCGATCTCGGCTTTGGTTCAGTGAGGTTATTTCCAAACATCACGTTTGTTGTTGTTGATGTTGATAATAGTTATTGCTAAATTTTGATTAGGCTGTCTTGTCGTAATTCATAAAAAGGAAACAAATATAATGTTACTTGAATATGCTTCTAATTCGACAGTTTCAAATTTGGCGCGCCACAAGCATCGTCTTCATTGGTTCTCGTGGTATAATAGGTGAGCATCAAGTGACGTGACTGACGTGACGTTGTGGATGAGCTCAAGCTGAGCTTTGATGCTTTCGGGCAACCTAGTATTCCTTTTCGATCTGAAAACGAGGTTGGACCGTTAAGTCGCAGAGATGCAAAAATTGAGTGGCACTAACTTTGAAAACTGGCGGGAATCAGACTTTCTTCTGTGTGACATTTCTCATAGACTGATGGCTTGTAAATTATAAAAAGTATGTCTTGATATAGCCTCCAGCTATATCACAAGCCACACTTGTTTGTGGTTGCATTACAAAACTTAGTTGTATCCAATTTTTTTTTCTTCCAATTTTGATTTGGCATAAGGCGTTAGCCCATACTGCCACGTCATAAATATCCAATTTTGTTATTACACTGTATAGGATAGAAAATTTATCCATTCTAACCTCACTCTTAACCTGGAAATCTCACATTTATAAAAAAAAATAGACTGGCACTGTCACAATGAAAGTGAATGTCAAAAACGCACTTGAAGTAGAGTCAAGTTTAATGTCGATTATGAAAGCAGCCATTAGAAAATAGGACTTGTTCTCACTAAAAAATTGCCTGTGTCTGTCCTTGCCATTTAGAGAGGTCATTATGACATGATTGAACGAAAGGGTAAAGGAAGGTCGTGTTCATGCAATGTGATCGAAAAAGTGCTCCCGCTGAAAGGCCAATAAAAATCGACAAATTTGATTTTGAACAATTCGATTGGTTGCTTCACTGGAAGCGCTTTTTCGATACGTTGCATGAACTCGACCAAAGTGTCCGACCGAAATGACAAACTCTGGCAAAACTCCGGGAGACTTATTTTTGAAGCCGGAGAACAACTCGTCATGTGATGTTGCCTAGGTGACAGCCAGTCATAACCCTGGTTGCCTAGCCATTTCAAATGTGAACGGATCATATTAGTGTCGCGAAAATAGGGCCCCCGAAGGCATCCATTTCTATAATAAATGTGACGTTTTTCTGTTACTTTTCTTATTTCTATAGAAATACTTTCAGGGGCGCAAAATCATTAAAGAAAGTCTTGTAAACGAAATTGGTAAGGCTTACGTATATTCAAAATCCAGATATTCTCAAAATTCACGGCAATAAATTTTTTTCAGATATCGGAACAGTTTTTTGGCATAATTAGCTGATCAAAAGTGAATTCCTGATTTAGTCGAGCTGTGACAAAATAAGAAACATACGTCGAGGAACTAGCTGAAATAACGCAAAAAATATAAAGGAAGAACTAAAACGTCATTCTTGGTATTCTGTGAGCAATTGCTTTTGCATACATTTTTTAAAAAGCCGTGGAACTGTGTAACTGGGTGCCTGCTCACTGGCGACTGTTTTCAACTTGAAACTTTCAGAAGTAGTAGATCGCCTGCCGTACCCTCATGAAAGGCCACTCAGACCCACAGCTATCCCAGACGTTGGAGGTATTGTAGACTCGGCCGGTTTTGAACAGACCGTTCCGAGGCCCTGGACCCTCTACCCTCTTCAAAGACCCTACACGACCACACGCCCACAGAGAAGTCTCATTTGCTCATATTAGTTTAGTCTTTTCAAATCGTATCGTAGCTAGCCAAGTAGTTCTTTGTTATTGTTTGAGTAGCATACGGCCCTCCACTGTAGAGTTGTGTTTCTGAATTGTATTATTCCTGGCGATCAAATTTTTAGTACACAAGAATCAATTTGACGTGCTATTGTGCTTTCCAAAATCCCTCTTCTCGTTTTGTCTCATTTCGAACTTCGGGTTCGTTGCCGGTTTTAGAAACCGACCTGATAAAGCTGGGGCTTTCAGCTCTGGCATGCGGTATCCCTGAACCAAAGATCTCACACTAGGTCGCCTTTGGCAACTTTTTTGAGTTTTTGAATTGAAGTTCTTGTACTTGACTAGACTTTAATTAGGGATGATAGCAGATATGGAGGACATGTTTGAACGAGCTCAAGCTGGAGGCATAGTAGTTGGCAAAGAAATGGCATATGTAGATGATTTGGTAACTCTGTCAAAAGATGAAAGAAGTTTGAGAGATGACAAAAAATCTAGAAAAATTCATGATAAAGAAGAAACTGCAATTGAATGCCCATAAATCAAGAATCATGGTGTTTGGAAAGAAACGAACAAGACAAACGGAATAGAGATAAGAGCAGGGAAGTATACAGGAGGTCCGAAAAAACTATCAAGTACCTGGGATGTCTTCACCAGAACCAATAACGGTAAAGCACACGCAAGGGAGATTACAAGGAAATCCAACAAAATATTGGGAATAGTATGAGTAATAGGAGGGAGTAAATTTTGACATGACACAAGAAGAAGACTGGTGACGTTCGATTGTTTGATAAGCAGTGTGATCATATACGCAGCCGAAGTCTGGAGATAGAAGGAATATACGAAGAGAGAGGAGATAGGGGAAATACAAGAAAAGTACCTCAAATAGATAATAGGACTAGGAAGGGAACCGCTAAGATACATCGTCCGGGAAAAAGTGAAAGGATGAAAACTTGACAGCTGAAGCAAGCCGAAGAGCAGTAAAATACGAAGAAAGGATGATAGAGAAGAATGCAAAATGTTGCAAGAATAATGTTGGACGAAAAGGAATAGAAAAGGGTCGGGAAGAACATGGGAAGACTGAGAAAAAATATTACAGAAGAAATGGATACGCAAGTGGAGAAATTGAAAGAATAAAGAAAGGTGGATATGTATCAATGGGGAAATTGGAGATGAGAGATAGAGATGCTGAGGATGGAGAGAATAAAAGATTCAAGGTACCACAGGAAGAACAAAAAGTTGGTTACCGAAGAAGAAGCAAAATTCTTGAAATAATAAAATGCAAAAGAAAAAGAAGGTAGCAAGTTTAGATGTGGGAACGAAGAGAGAGAGGAAAAAAGTTTTGACTGAAGGAAAACGAGAGAGGATGCAGATTGTGTAGAGAAAAGGAGACGATGGAGCATATGATGAGAACATACATGGAATCTAGAGAAAAAGAAGAAAATGTGGAAGAAATCTTGAGTGAAGATGGAGGAGAAATTGGATGAAGATGATTAGAGGGGGAAGACAGTTTTCGCTCATATAAAATTTATTCAAGTTTTGAAATGTAAATATAGCCAGAACCAAAAACCCGTGGAGTGAATAAAGCTCCCAACTAATAGTTGATTAGGATTTTTGTGTGGCTCGCGTCGATTAAAAACATTTACCAAATGATGAAAAATTTGAAAAAATAGGCAGATTTATGGTAGTACCTCTGACTCAAAAAAAAATACAGAATAATATCAATATCATAATGATCGATACATAGGTACTTATGTTTTGTATTGAAGCTCAAAATTTCAAGCAAACTGCTCCATGAGCGCCGAGAACTAACTATTCTTTTTTCATCTTTGTGAAAGACTTCACAGCATTTTTTCGGCAGAACTGATGGCCTCAGTAAACCAAACTTTTAAGTAAACTTCTGAGAAAATGAGAGTCCCCAACTGGAAGCTTCAAGTGAAAAAACTGTTCAATTCGAAACGCAAAGAACAGGCCAAAGTAAAAGTCATGAAATCTATTCACACCCATAACGTTGTACTGGATTTTTCTGGAAGTATAATAAGTTTTGTGGTGTCAAAAAGCTCTTCCTACAAAAACTAATAGGTTAGTAGGGTAATTGTAAGGATGCCTTGCCCCTGTTTACCTTGAACTTCAGCTACAGCACTCACCGAATCACCGAAAGCGATACAAAGAAGGCGATACAGGGTGAACACAACCTGGGAACTGGGACTTATCGAATCTTTTGGCCATAACCATTGAATCAACCAAGCTGCCTCAACAACATGCCTTATCATGAAAGATTCTTACAGAGCAACAAAGAAAGTATTGAACATGTAAAAAGAACACTTCCGAATAATTTAATTAAGTATCCAACTTATCTCTCTACCCAATTACCCTTTAGCGCTGGTGGTCGTCTTTGACTTCGTTCATTCGACCTTCTTATCTAACCATTTCCTTTCCAATAATTTGTAAATCATCAATAATTATTTACGATCAAGCTAGATTGTATGCGACCACTTTTTATGTGATTTTCTTTATCAAAACACTGATTTTATACCGTAATTGACGCATTAGCAAAAAAGCCACTTCATTTTTTCACTTCAAACTTTTCAGTATTGCTTCGCAATTTTTTTTGTAAGTAGAAAATTACAAGTTTTAAATTGAAATAGGTGAAATGTCACGATATTTCGAGAGCTGCCGAGTTTTTTTTTCTTTCAAGATAATAATTCGATTTTCTACCTCGTCTTTCGGATGTTACAACTGGGCCTGTCGCACTGGTACCAACCCTCCGGATTTCCTTCCTCGTCTTCCACGTCACTGTAATGGGAAAAATTATCGTGCTCCTCCTCTTCGTCCGCCGCCGTTCTAGCTCCCGTTCCGTTCCTGGAACTGTTCCCGTTCTGCGTCTTCTTCCCGTTCCGTTGCATCTCTGCTGCAACCGTTGCCATTCTCGATTTATAGTTCGTACGGCGTCTCTCTCTCCCAATCGTTTTGTAAAGCTTCCGTACACTTTCAGGGCTTGCACACAACTAAACTGACAGCTTTATGTTTTGTATTCACCATTGAACAGAGATAAAACCTTCTCCTCGTGTAGGTATAGTGTGTGTGTGTGTGTGATGATGATGTGTGGTGGAAAGTCAGAACAGTTAGTTAACACACACACATACACATTGATTGAATGCGACGAATATTATCTTTTTTATAAGCACGCACACTATACATACAAATACATTACACAATGCGTGCGTGAGGTAATATTATGTATCTCTGGGTCAGATTTTGACCCAATAAATTTTCGAGTTTTCAAAATGCTATCAGCTGTTTTTCAATTGTCGTTTTCTCAACTTGATGTTATTTATGTACCTGAGCACGTAAGTCTATCATGTCATTTTGTCTGCGAAACTAAAATGAATTAGCAACAAAATAATAAGGAACTGTTGAAAACGAGCCTTCAGATCCAAGTGTTTACGCTCTAAAATAAGAAATAACAATAAAAATAAGGAATTCCATTTTTCGGAACCGTTATTTTTATTGTTTTTTTTTGCGAGTATGAATCTACCTTAACAGTGATACAATGAATCATGTTCATAAGGATGATCCAGGAGCTTTTGTAACCTGGAGACCCAATAACCGGTAAACGACGAGCTCTTGGGATTAACACAAAAATGGTGGATGCGCTGGTCAAGAACAAATACGAGAATTTATAAATATTCCCTAGGTAAATTCACTTACTGTAGGTATGTTCGTGTCTTCACTCCAGCCACGCCACCATCAGCAGGAAGGTTTTTAATTGGCAGTTACGATATTTAATTACACAAAGTACCGTTGGGTGGTTGCAAAAATTGGCATACCCATGCGAAGAACAACGCAATCCTCATTTCGCCTTCATTAAGAAAAAACAGCGTCGGTACACAGCGGGCTAATTAGCGACTGAAGCTGATTGATTAAATTCATCACAATTAGTTCGAGCCGCTGGGTTTCCAATTATTGTTGCTTGTACAAATTTGAGGTAGCCGTACCGCAATACCGAAGTTATAAATTATTATTGTATCACAATCAAATTTTTGACCTATAACATTAGGATTTCATATATCATTTTCAACGTGATTAACCAACTTTTTCTTGTAGCTGAAAAACGTAAATTCAAAAACTCCAACGATTCCTTCAATCAGTGCGCTTTAAAAAGGACACATTATAGAGGTCACCATAATGGCTTCCATTACAAAGCTTATGTGATGAATAGATATATTTCGTATACATCGATATACCTATAAATAGGTCTCTTTATATAACGTCTTCACCTGCTCCTTTCACAATAAAAGTTGCAGCTTTCCCGGAGCCAATGCCGTCCTGGGGGTCATTTCAATTGAAAAATCGCAACAATAATGATACCGATGATGATTGTAATTGTGGAACCAATCAGAAGTGATTTGTGAATAAACCGAGGAACAAACTAATTAAGTGATTAATATGAGTAGCTATACGTTTTCATTTGCACCTTTAACCAGCGACAATTTCTTGTTAATGCATCAGAAGGGATGTGGTAATGCCGGGAGAGTTATGCAATTGTATCTACAAGGGGTCAAACCTTCGGTTGTTTCTATCAGTATGACGAATTGGCCACCGAGGAGGCCGGACTTGAACCCAATTGACTATATTGGGCACCGAGTTGGACACAACAAGGGTTTCAAAAACGTTCAGTAATTGACATTTCAAATAGCTCGGGTATACAGGGTGGTTCAGGGATGATAGCAAAAAATTCAACTGTGAGTAAATCTCGTCAAAATACAATGAAAACCTATACAGGGTGTCCGTTTTTCGAGGCTAAGCATGGGTATCTCGCTTATCTTTAGAGATACAAAGTCAGTTAAATTAGGAAAAAGTTGCGCATTCTCATGGCGATCAATGATTCAAAAAGATATTTGACTTATCAGTTTTAGTTTTTGAGATATTGTGAAAAAGCAGGTATTTGAATTTTTGTTATTATTTTTTTCCAAAAAACGGTTGAAAGTGGCCTTTTCCAATCAAGACATTGCCAGTTAGCAATTCAAAAGGTGCCAGAATCTTTTTTCCAGCTTTCAAAACAACCGAGATACGACAAACAACGTTTCTCTCTAATAGGCGTCATATTGGATTTTGACATTTTTGAATACATTATTTTTTCTGGCTACAACGACGTGTCACATGTCACTGTTGGATAAATGTTCAACATTTACGTTTTCATTTATTGTCGTGCTGATTTTGTTTCCTAAGCACCCTTTAAAAAATTTAAAAAAATTCTTGCGCTTAAAAGCTATCATTCAACAGTGACATGTGAAACATCGTTGTAACCAGAAAAAAATACTGTATTCAAAAATGTCAAAATCCAATATGGCGCCCATAAGAGAAAAAAAAAGTTGAATGTCGTATCTCGGTTGTTTTGAAAGCTAGAATGAAGATTTTGGCAGCTTTGAATACTCCTTGGAAAAGTGCCTTAACGATGTCTCAGTTAGAAAAGGCTACCTTCAACCGTTGTTTAAATGAAAAATAAAAACAAAAATCACAAATTCTTTTTTTTTCACGATATCTCGAAAACTAAAACAGTAAGCCAAATATATTTTTGGATCATTGATCGTCATGAAATGCGCAACTTTTTTCTAATTCAACCGACCTTGTATCTCTAGAGATAAGCGAGATACCCATGCTTAGCCTCGAAAAACGGACAGCCTGTATACCATTTTGCAAAGTTCGGCCTAATGACCAAGATACAGCCCTTGAAGTTCACTTTTTTCGGATTTCAAAAATTTGTAACTTAGGAACGTTTCGACAAAATTAGCCTAAATTTAGCAAAATCTGGTTTATCAGCATTATCTATCAACCCGCCAAATTTTGAAAGAAAGCAACCAGTATATAGCGTAGAAATTATGGGGGGGGGGTCACCTTTAGTCAACTTTTCTTCGGATGCTCCTAAATTATAAACCCTCGTAACTCCGACGCCACTGGTTGGATTCTTTCAACATTTAGCAGGTCGGTAGATAGGTCCGACGAACCACTCTATGGTGAATTTAAGTTAATTTCGTCAGAACCTTCCTGAGGTATAAATTTTTGTAATCCGAAAAAAGTGAACTTTGAAGAGCTGTATCTTCGTCATTAGGCCGAACTTTGCAAAATGGTACATAGGATTTCGTCATATTTGTACGAAATCAACCCACAATAAATTTTTTTGCTACCATCGGTGAAACACCCTGTGTAATCATGTTATCATTGCACTCAATTGAACTGGAAGGAAGCACGATTCATGGAATCATGCGTCAATTTTGGAGAGCCAGCAAAAGTATACAGTGTGTTTGTTTCAAAAGTTCCACCCCGAATAATTTTTGACGTGATGTGAATATGTTTTTGAGAAATAAAATTATATGAGGATGGTTCCCTCGATTTGGGTGTGCCACAGGGGTCTGTACTGGGCCCTTTGATATTTTTACTATACATAAACGATTTGCCTTCACATGTAACCAGGGGAATTGCAGTGATATTTGCCGACGACACGTCCATCGCCGTGTCCGCGCCTACCCTTGAGGAATTAAAGCAAAATCTTTTAGAGGTAGAAAAACAAATGTATCAATGGTGTTATCAAAATAGAATAATCTTAGACAGTGATAAAACTAGATATATAGTATATGGTAAGAAAGACGTAGACTTTGTTAATACTATGAATATAAAACCAAGTGCACATACAAGTGTTTTGGGAGTCAACATTGATGACAGGTTGTCTTGGAACTCCCACATTGATTTCGTTTGTAAGAGACTAAATAGCTCATATTTTGCGATATTACAGCTGAAAAATGACATAAGCCTAAACTATCTGTTACAAATGTATTATGCGAGGCTTTCCGAAAGGTGTGACCTGCTGTGCCGCGATAACGTGTACCTTTGTCGAAGTTCGAAAATAGTGCGGTAAATCAAAGCCAAAAATTTTTCCTTCAACTCCAGGGTGAAACAGTGACTAAACTTGATCATGTAACTACATCGGTGAGGCCCAGAGTCCCGGGGTACTCCCCAAAAGCGGTATTTTACGTACCATAATACTCAAATACAATACCTACTTTCTTATCACAATTCACACTTTATATCAACACACAGTTTTTTGCAGACTTAACAGCGATCTTTCCGGCACCAGAGCGTTTATCGCGTCTGGTGCCTATGCCCTTGAAACTTCTTTGTAAAATATAAACAAATAATACAAACATGAACTCAACACAAAACAACCCCAACCAAATCACATCAACACCGACACCAACACCAACACCAACAACACCTAAACAAACATACGTAAGCGTAGCAAAATGCCCACCGAAACGACAACAAGCAGTAGTATTAGACGTCATGGACGGACTGCGCCTCGGCGATTATGTTGTCGCAGTAGGCACAATTGTAGGACCAAAATGCATCATATCGGCTTCACGTATAGCGAACAACAGAATTTGTATTTACCTTTCCTCAACGCAGGTCGCTGATCAACTGATAGCAACCCGAAATACAATAAGAATCCATGAAAAAGAAGTACCAATTCGAAAGCTCATTTCTCCGGCCAAAAGAATACTAATATCTAACGTCTGTACCTCAATTCCAAACGAACTGATTGAAAACTTGATTAAAGACATTGGGTTTCGACCGGTCTCTCCGGTGACAACTCTTCGAGCTGGAATACCGGGAGATGATTATGGACATGTCGAGAGTTTTAGAAGGCAAATCTTCGTGGCACCGCAATCCGAGCTAGAACTACCGTCGTCAAAAGTTATTACTTTCGAAGAGACTCCTTTCCGGCTGTTCCTAAGCTTCGATGAAATAAAATGTTTCATCTGCAGAGCCACAGGACACGTGGCCAGCGACTGCCCTAACCCGCCATTGTCTCCAGCTATCGAGCCAAATACAGTTCAAGTGGAAGCTGTAGTACACCAAGAAAACAAGAACAACGATCAGACCGACAATGAATCCTCCGATGAAGAAGGATCAGCACTAACCGACGACGGTGACAACGATGACAACAAAAACACCGATGTAACAGATGATGACGAACAAATCATTGAATTAGATGACGATGAAAACAAAGAATCAAACTCCAGTCCAACAGGCGAAACTGCAGACACCGAGTCAGACACCCAAAAGCAGAGGAAATCAACCAAAAGACCCGCTTCAACCTCAACAGATAAATCACCATCAAAGACAGACGACACATGCGAATTTACTTTTGTCGCTCCAAAGAACCCGACCAAAAAACAAGCAATAAATAAATTCCAAACGAAGAAGCTCAAGAAATCCGAATCAGTAGAAAGCCTTACATCATTGAAAGACAAGTTAGGTCCAGTTCAAAAAATAATCGAAGAAAAATCACCACCATACATAATCAACTTTGATCAACTGACAGACTTTTTTGAAAATGCCCACGGATCCCCTGACCCTCTCAGTGTAGCGCAACAGTACACAGAAAATGTGGATCAACTGCTCACAATGCTCGAAGAAATCTACCCTCATTTCAAACATTCCTCCATGAAAAGTCGCTGCACTAGACTAAAGCGAAAAATAATGAGACAACAAGGATACGATCTAGCAGAAGCAGATCTGACGGACTCGTCGCAGAATTCCAGACACTAATCCACACATTCTCAATCTAAAACATACCAAAAATGTCCACAAAAAAACAAAATCTCATTTTACAATGGAATGGAACATCAATGGGTTTCATAACAATTTGGCTCACCTTAACTTACTGATAGCAGAAGAAGACCCTACCATCATCTGCGTCCAAGAAACCAACTTCAAAAGAGATTACCATCATCATTTGAAAGGATATAAGCCCTTTCATAGAAACAGATCTGAAGCAGATAGAGCATCTGGTGGTGTGGCCACATACATAAAGGAAACATCAATTAGCAAAGAAATTATGCTCAATACCAATCTGGAAGCGGTGGCTGCGTCAGTCCAGTATTACTCCCGAAAGATAGGCATCTGTAACGTGTACATACCACCAAACAAATCCATCGAATTACAAGAATCAAGAAACCTCATACAGCAAATTCAACGCCCCTGCATCATTCTTGGAGACCTAAACGCCTACAACGTCATCTGGGGATCAGACCGTACAGATAAAAAAGGAAGAACACTTGAAAAACTGGTTGACCTGGAAAATCTTGTAATCCTCAACACCGGAAGCAAAACTAGATTCAATGCCTTCAATGGGAACTTCTCAGCGCTTGATGTAACCTTTTGTGACCCATCACTAGCACCAGTGCTATCGTGGAACACGAACGAACACCTTCATGGAAGCGACCATTTTCCAATAATTATCAATGATGACAGTAAATTCTCTGCACCCATCCAAGCACAACCCAAATGGAAACTTGACCATGCTAACTGGGAAATTTTCTCTGGCATTGTTGATAATCAGTTGATGGAAGAGGACAACCATCACGACCATATAGACATAACAGAGGAAGTAACGCACTTTTCCTCCATCATAATAAAAGCTGCAGAATGGGCAATCGGAAAAACCAAACCAAAATATAGGAAGAGAACGGTGCCATGGTGGAACGAAGATTGTGAAGGTGCTGTGAGAGAGAAGAAGAGGGCTTTTAACAGACTAAAAAAGGCTAACAACATCGAAAACCTACTATTTTTCAAAAAATGTCGTGCAAAGGCCAGAGTTACACTCAGGAAAAGTAAAAGAGATGCATGGGCAAGCTACACCTCCTCGCTGCAATTGAACACTCCATCAAGCGAAGTCTGGCAAAAAATTAAGAGAATAAGAGGAAACAACAATCAACAATACATCTCACAGATGAAAATAGCGGACCATACTGTTGTGGAAACGCCAAGGGAAATCGCAGAAGAACTGGCAACGTATTTCCAGAAACAATCCAGTGATGAGAACTATAGTGCCAGTTTCTTAACTAATGTAAAACACCCACAGGAGGCAAACGCGATAGAGCCAATGGAAGATGAAAGTGATCTCAACACAAAAATCAGCATAGAGGAATTAAACAGTGCATTGGATGATGCAAAAAACTCAGCACCAGGCCCAGATGATATCCCCTATATGTTTCTCAAGAAACTCTCCTTCGAAGCAAAAACTCATCTACTAGGAATATATAACAAGATCTGGATATCTCATGAATTCCCATCCAACTGGTCGGAGGCAACAATCATCCCGATATGTAAACCAAATAAACCAAAAGATCGAATGGACTCGTACAGACCAATTTCGTTGACTTCCACACTGAGCAAATTGCTAGGAAAAATAATAAACAAAAGACTTATGTGGTACCTAGAAGAAAAGAACATCATCACACCTGAACAAGCAGGCTTCAGGAAAGCAAGATCAACGATCGATAATCTCGTCGTATTACAATCGGAGATTCATGAGTCCTTTGCAAACAGACAACGGATTATGGCCGTCTTCTTTGATCTCGAGAAAGCGTACGACACGACATGGAAACATGGGATAGTCATGAAGCTCAAAGAGTGGAATCTGAACGGAAATATTCTACACTTCGTCATCAATTTCATGAAGTACCGAAGTTTCCGTGTAAGAATAAACAGCGAGATGTCAGACCAGAGAACCCTCGAAAACGGCACCCCTCAAGGAGCCAACCTCAACGTGACTCTTTTCCTCGTGGCAGTTAACGATGTAGCCAGAAGATTATCCCTCCCAGTTAAAGCTCTCCAATATGCCGACGACCTGGTCATCTATACAAAAGGAAAGAACTTTCACACTATGGAAACAAATATTCAGAGAGCCATTACAACAGTGGAAGACTGGGCCAGTAATACAGGGTATGAATTCTCAACAAACAAATCAAAATGTATGCTGTTCTCAAAAAAGCCCAGCAGAGATGTACCCCGATTGAAAATCTATGGGAAACTGATCGAGCATGACACCAACTATCAATTTTTAGGTATGCACCTTGATGCTCAACTTAAGTGGAACATACATCTGCAACACCTCAAACAACAATGTCAAAAAGGATTGGGACTACTCAAAACACTAGCTAGCCAATCATGGGGTGCCGACACTACAGTCCTCCTCCGAGTGTACAAGAGTGTAGTGTTATCTAAAATAGATTATGGATTGATTGTATACGACTCTGCCAGCAAAACCCTATTGAAGACAATAGACACAATCCATTCTACAGCCCAGTCATGAGCATCATCAATATAACAGGAGAACTACCACTTGAGTACAGACGACAACAGCAGTCCCTTTTATATGCAGCTCGCATTCACTCAAATCCAATCAACCCAGCTCATAGATTTGCCTTTGCAAGACGTTTTCAACGAACCTTCGAGAGAATGAAGAGCAATGCAAAACCCTTCTACATAAAACTCGACCATCTTCTACAAAACCTGAACTTTACCTTTCCAAAGACGATAACAGCACCTCAAATGACTCTTTCACCCTGGATTTTCCGCCACCCACGCACCATACTTGATCTTGAAAAATTCCCAAAATCTGAAGTAAGCCCTCTAATTATCCAAAACGAATTTAAAAATATATGTGAGCAGTTTGAAACACCAGTGCGAATAGTATACACAGACGCGTCTAAAAGTGAAACGGGTGTCGGGTGTGCAGTGAATGTAGACTTGAGAGACCCAGTGACCTTGACCATCCAATTACCAGGAATGTGGACTATCTTTAGTGCGGAACTTTACGCAATACTGCAGTCTGTAAAACACCTCGCCAACATCACCGGTGCTCGGGAAGTAGCGGGCGGCTCGCCGCCGGCTCCCCGAGCACCAGCCACCGCCCAAAGATGCCGCAACGCCATCATCTGTACGGACTCTTTGAGTTCAATCCGGCAAATGAATCAGCTATACCCGATGAATCCCATAGCCCAAGAAATCCAACAACACATCACGACGCTGCAGAACACTGGCACAGAAATTACCCTCTTCTGGACACCATCCCATGTCGGAATAGTTGGGAACGAGATTGCGGACCATGAAGCATCCATTGCAGCAAGCACGCCTCTGGCTCCGATAGAAAATAAAGCCACCAGTCAAGATACTGTAAGGTACTTGAGAACACTCGTTGGCGCACAATGGGAGCAGAGTTGGCAAAGGCAGCACACAAAGTTGAACAGGGTGAAATCAACAGTAAAGACATGGATCTCAAGACTACCATCCAGAACATGCCAAATGGTCCTTACTCGACTCAGGTTAGGACATACCAGACTCACACACCAACACCTTATTTGCCGATCAGACCCACCGGTATGTGAAAGCTGCCAGGGACCGTTGTCGGTGGCACACATCCTGGTGGGATGTATACCCGAGGACCAAATTAGTGCCGAAGATCTCAAGGTAGCATTGGGTGGAAGCCTCGAAGAAGATGAAGAACTCATTACACTACTACAGCAAAAAGGACTGTTTGACCTGATCTAGTTAAGCTATCAAATGTAATTTTTTGTTGAATGCTAATAGCCTTCTAGGCTGATGCAAAATAAAGAAAGAAAAAAAAATGTATTATGCGCTAGTGTATTAGCATATATCCTATAATGTAGTTATCTGGGGAGATTCATCTAACATCTATAGAGTGTTTGTACTGCAAAAAAGAATCCTAAGACTTTTGTTCAACTTGAAACCGAGACAGTCATGTCGAGAAACTTTTGTGAAAAACTCTGTGCTTACGATGACTTGTATTTATATATTGAAGTGCTGTTTATCGGTCAGAAACCATGACGACATATTCAGAAAGAACTCTGCGAACCATACGTATGAAACTCGACATACTGATATACTAAAAATTCCTATTCATAGGACAAGCCTATGTGAAAAGTCACCATACCTAGCTTGTGTTAAAATTTACAATAAATAGACACAAGTCACACTGCAGGCATATCTGATAAAAAAACTGTTTCTATTACATGAATGAATTTATGAATTGAATGTTCCTTATTTGTATAGTTATGTTATGTACAATATTGTTCGAGGTATTGTTTCATTGTACTGTGACTATTGTGAGCCTTGATGTTCAGTGTTTAAATGTTTGTACTGATTTTTAACGACGAAACCTATAATACAGTTGTATTCGAGTGGTGCAATAAATACATTTTTCATTTTTACATTTTACATTTTATTAAGGGGAACATCTGTAACATGTATTGATACATTTTAATCATTCCGGATGGAAATATTTTTCAAATTTCCCGTCACCTCCCAACTGTTTTATTAATGCAAAATTATATTGATCAATAAAATAGTTTTTCAACTTTCTGTGAACAAACACTGCAAAAAGTCGATTGAGGAAACCTGTGAGTAAGAGGAATAATGATGATAATAATTGAATATTATCTTTCTTCAATCTTTGGGGCAGTGGCAGATAATTCTGGAAATATTTGGTGATGAAAAGGATTCAATTTTTTTCATTTGCGTGTAAATGAATAAAAAAAATCAATAAATGAACAGCTGAGGTCTTGCGCGACAAACACTTCGAAACTCATGAAGAAGTCATCGGAGTTCCACAGTAAGACAGCTTAAGAAGGATTGATATAATTGCCATAGATAGGAAAAAAAATGCAGCATTTATTATAGACCCAACCATTCGCTTTGAATGTACTTTAAATCAACCAAATTTTGTCAATGATGAAAAAAATCAAATTCATAAACCTACCATTCCTTATTATTATGTCGAATTTTGATGTCAAAAATATTGCTATGAACATATCCAGTGACGTGGAGAATGGTGGACAATTTTGACAAAAGTTGTCTACGTTAAGCTTAGTTTTCGATGGACCATCGAATGGTGAATTATTGCTACTATAACCTGGACCACCCTGTTAAGTCAATACATTGATTTTATGTTTCAAATAATTTCTGTGTCTTATTGGGTTCAAACCATAGGTTCAAACTTGTGATTGAGTCGATCGCGACACTCTCAAAAGCTTTATCCTCGAACCACAAGAAGGAAAGGACAACAGATGGCGTCCTGCTACTAGATTATCATCGGCCAAGCGGTCCCAAAAGCGGGAAAAGTGAATAGTTTCAAATAAGTTGAAATAGCGTAAAGTATAATGGGTTGTCTAGCCATCCAGGCATGTAAGCAGGAGAACGGGGAAGTTTCATGTTTTGGATGCCTTCATCGATATTTTAATTTTAATCGATCTGTTTGAAAAAAAAATTCACATCAAGTCAAAAGTTATTCAGGGAATGGATACTTTTGAAGTGAACACACTATATATGGAATCTAGCAAGGATGACTCAAACCGCTCCTCATATGCTTATCTTATACGCATAAAATCCATTTTTTTCCACTCTAATTTGGGATACAGAAGTGTCACGCCCTTCGTTTTTAATCAAAAAACCACTTAGTGTGTACAAAAAAAAGATAAGAAGACAATAACTTTCGAGGGCTTGATTTAGTCGCATGTTGCATATAATTAAATTTGATAATTAATGGCTTTTTTATTGATTATGAATTAATAAAAGATATAAAGTAGCTGATATAAAGCTATAAAGCTACTAGATATAAAGCAACTGAGTTTCAAGTAGTTATATTTTGCATCGATATAAATCGGTAGCTCTGCATAGGTAGACAGGTAGCTTACAGCTAATAAGTGCCCGTTCAAATAAAGTATAGGCTCGAGTTTTTCAATTTTTAAAACAAACTTGCTACGGCTGAAATGTCAGGCGTAATTTCCCTAAGGACGTGCAGGTGTATAGAAAATACCGGAGAAAAGTTGAAAAGCTCGCGATCGTGGCCAGAGCGAATTTAGGAACTCGAGGCGAGACTGCAAAAGAGGGCTTGGCTTGGCTTGTAGGTACGTACAAGAAAAGTTGATACACTTTCTTGCCGCTGGGATGCTGTGAGAGTGACGTGACGAGAACGTTATTGGCGTTGTTCGGGCACAAGGTTAAAGCAGTCTTTTATCTACTTACTCCTTTAGAATTTCTAAGTATTTATATTGAAGACAAGTTCAATATACGGGGTGATTCAAGAGTGACTTTACATAGACTAATGGGAGATAGACGACCTCGAGGCGAGTCAGGATCCACAGAAGAAATTTTGTTGTCTCCATTGGTTACGAAGATACAGGGTGTTTTGTGTGTTTCGTATGAAACTTTGATGAGCGATATTTCTTAAACGGCTTGAGATATTTCGTTGAAATAATTCAGTAATATTTCTCTGTTGGAACTTATCCAGAAGCCATACCGGGTAAGTTAATATCCAGGGCCAGGCTAGAAAAAAATGTGCCCCTTTGTTATTTGTTGAAAATGTACATTTTCTGACCGCTTCTCTAAAAAACTGCTATAGGATCCGAAAATCTAGGGAAAAATGCTTCAAGAATCACTTTTCAATTTGGATGGCACGCACTTGAATCGTTTTGACAATAAAACTGAAAGTAAAATTTGTGGGTGAGTTTCCATTATCGACCGGACCTAATCGACTCATTGTTTGATCAAATTCATTCAAATTCATTCTTTGGTTTGTGTCTGTTGAATAGGAGGGCTTGCTTCAGAGAAAAATTCCATAGCCGGAGATTTTTTCGTGACTGTCATTTCAAAAAAATGGCCGGCTGTGGAATTTTCTTTTCAACCAAGCCTTTCTACCCAAAAAAGACAAGCCAAAACGAATTTGAATGAATCCAATCAAACAATGAGTCGATTATGTCCGTACAAAAGTCGAAACTTACCCACAAATTTCACTTTAAATTTTATTGTCGAAACGGTTTGGGCCTGCCATATAAATTGGAGAGTGATTCTTGAAGCATTTTCCCTTAGCTTCGCCTCGAAGTCCTCTATCTCCCATTAGCCTATCTATAAGGTCACTTATGAATCACCCTGTATAAAAGCCTTTGTTAATATAGCCTGACAGTTGATTATCTTATAGACTGATAGGTACTGGTTACATATACGTAATTCACCTCATCGCCGAGCCTATCGCGTGCTCCTAGAGAACATAAGAATTAACGAGGAAATTATCCTGATAGAAAGGCACCTATTGTTTATATCCTCCATTATGTGGCCATTGGAGTTGGTATCATAAAATAGTTTGGCCGTCATTATTCTGATGGTACTCGAATCCTCGCTATACATCCGATTAGGACAATAAAAACACCCATTAAATTCACATTTAATCGCGTAATTGGACATCGATCGAAATCAATGGATTCACAATCTAATCGATGATAAATGGATTCAAAAACAATGATGGTCCATTAAAATGACAGCGGCGTCAATGAGCATAGGTCTTGTCGCGAGCTTCGTCTGAGGTTTTCTTGCGGTGCCTTAAATAGGGGACAATAGCCTATATCGCTCCGACTCCAAAACGGGACACATTTTGAATATTAATCGTGTCAAAGCAATAAAAGCTATACCTGAAGATACATTCAAGTTTCATCAGGTGTACCAAAAAATGAGCGAAAGAAACAAGAAAAACTTTAGATAAGTACCTCATTTTGTATCACGACTTATGTTTCAAACAACTTATCACGGGGTGAGTTATTGAAGTGAATTTTCTACGAGAAAAATCAGTGTGATCAGGTGGTGAATAATAATGAAGAAAGTTTTAATCAACTGGACAGAAATAAGTTTCAAATTTTATTTCGACCGGATGTCATGTGGAAAAGTCAAATGGCGGGAAAGAATGGCAACAAATTGTAAAAACCCATCTCGAAGTCATACAATACACGAATAAGTACAGAAATGACTTTTCGGGTGGCTGTGAAATTTGGCATTTGCATTAGAAATAATAGCCGTGTTTTAGCGACGCATCAGTTTGATAGTATACAGGGTGTTTCCAAAATGGTGTTACAAACTTCTAGGGGAGATTCCTCATCAAAAATGGACAAGGAAAATATATACCTTTGATGTCCTAAAATGCTCAGTTGAAAAGTTACAGGGTGTTCAAGTTGACTTTTTAAAACTGATTTTTTGACATAAGTTTTGAACCGTTTAACCGATTTTGTTCAAGCTCTCACCAAAGTTAACTGAAATAAGTCTCTATCGAATAATAGTAACGTGTTGGAGAAAAAAGTTCAGGGGCGTAGATAATGAGGGCTGTCCTCATATTTCCCCCCCTATTTTTTACACCCCTAGCTATTTTCCCAAATTGTTCTTATTTTTTTATTCTACGTTCAATTTAGAGAAAAAAGTTACTCTTGCAAAATTTTGATTAGAGGCTTCGTTTTTGAGATATCTGAGTTTGAAACTTTGGAAAACATCTGGAAATTGCCACTTTCCAAGGCCAAAAAATTAGAATAAAAAAAAACTCATGATTTTTCAGCAGAAATAGGTTCTCTTCAATTTTCTAAGTTGATAAACCACTATTTCCTCTGAGAAACGAGAGCTTTTCAGGGAAAAAAAATTGGGCTCATTGAAAGTGGCGATTTCGAGATGTTTTCCAAAGTTTCAAACTCAGATATCTCAAAAACAAAGCCTCTAATCAAAATTTTGCAAGAGTAACTTTTTTCTCTAAATTGAACGTAGAATAAAAAAATAAGAACAATTTGGGAAAATAGCTAGGGATGTGAAAAATAGGGGGGGAAATATGAGGACAGCCCCCATTATCTACGCCCCTGAACTTTTTTCTCCAACACGTTACTATTATTCGATAGAGACTTATTTCAGTTAACTTTGGTGAGAACTTGAACAAAATCGGTTAAACGGTTCAAAACTTATGTCAAAAAATCAGTTTTAAAAAGTCAACTTGAACACCCTGTAACTTTTCAACTGAGCATTTGAGGACATCAAAGGTATATATTTTCCTTGTCCATTTTTGATGGGGAATCTCCCCTAGAAGTTTGTAACACCATTTTGGAAACACCCTGTATTATGGTACGAATTTCATAAGACAAAGTATTGTCATACGACTGGTTTTGGGGCATGACGAGCTTGCGAGGAGTGCTCCAAAGGAAGGAGTGTGACAATGTGTCTTATTAAACGAGTATAATATACTATTTTAGTACTTACACCTTTGCCAACTGATTTTATCTACTTCCACCTAATGATCGCCCAGAAAATGGTGATTCTGGCTGCTGAAAATGGAAACGTTTGACCAGGTGACACTTCAGAACTGACGTTCGCCTACCTTCTAATGGCAATAAACTGTTTCTATTTGTTAAAAAACAGTTGAATAATATGCTCCATAAAAGCACTGTTTTCGATGTAATGATGAATCCAAAGTAGAATTTGACAGACCAACCTAATCTCACAATTCACAATAATAATAAATAATAGATGTTTTTCTCCTCATTGGCTCACAGGGTCCATAGGATTTTTGCATTTTATTTAGTGATTAGTACATTACGGAGAAGTTGCAAATTGAACAATACAAACACCCAGACTTTGACCAGGAATCAAAACCGGATCTTCCGGCTCTTGCGCCGCAGACAGGCCACACGACCACCTCTGCGTAACGGGACCGTCCATTTCACAATAATAAGGTACTAAAGTAGGTAGTCTGTCATTACAATAATGATGGACGTTGCGTGTATGATGTTGATAAATTTCAAATTCGAATGATCCGTGAAATTTGTACTAGTTCATTGGATATTAGGAGCAGAGGATCGGGATTTAATATTTGATTCCATATCGACAAAACACATTTCATATGACAGTTATGACATGAAGAAATCCATTTCCAGGGTTGAGATGTGGTCCTTGATCTGAGTGGTTTAGTTGAGAAATACAAGAATAAAATGAAGCTTGAGAGGTTGAGGTAAGGAAACTGTCCGGTAGCTGGCGTTTTGACAGTGTTAGTGATCATGAGTCGGATGATTTTAACAATCGGAATGGTTGTATCCAAAACATCTTTTATATAACCGGAATAATCATCCGTATTCTATATTCCGAATCACCAAATGCAAAGTCCAGTAGTTTGAGTTGACCTTGAGCCTCGATTTTTGATCTTTTCCTCTCCCGAGCGATTACGCGATTCATCATACCATGTCCGCTGTTTCGGTTGCATTTTGATATCCAAGGGAACATTTTTATTCGAATCAAGTTCAATGATCATTCATGGATGTACAGGAACAACGAAAATGGCAACTGCGCTCGAAACAACAAGATATCGGCACCAACTGTCACTTGCGTGTGACAATTATGACACTTCTCGTCTCTCTACCTAATCTTCATGTCATTATTATTGTCATTCACTCATGTTATGATGAAAGAACACAACTTGTTGAAAATGGTTTTACCGAGAAGAAATAAGTTCAAAGGATCTACGAAGAGATGCGTTGATAGTGTTTGTGAAAGTGAGAGCCAGATCCAGTATGGCTGATCAGGGAGCTCATAGACAAGGACAAAAGTAGAAGAAGGAAGAACCACTGCGCATCCATTTCAGCCGATATCGCATGGGGTCCGCCATTTTTAGGTCATAACGGTTTTCCCAAGGCGGCAATTCAAATAAGGGGAGTACGCGCGAGTCAAAACCATAGACAGACGTCAAAACAGATGACAGTCATGAGACAATTTGTAGGCTATACTTTGTAAATGAAACAAATAACTCAAGAATTTCTGCTCACGGCCTTGACCAATCCTCATACTCATAGTCAATACTTCGCTCGATCTCCGACTTCGCATGTCTCAAGTCCTTGGGACAATTATGACAATTGTTGCCATAGTCAGATTGTGCTTAAATCGGAGACCGACTGCGAGTATGGGCCATAGACGTATGGGCATAAGGCCCACGATATGTGCTTAATTTGAGCTACAGAATAAAATTTCAAGAAAAATATTCAATGTTTTACTTGTGATGAAATAATACAAGTTTGGAAAGTGTTCGTTGAACATCACACTGAATCAACTCTTGCTTTACGTTTTGGCTATAGATTGTGCACCAATTCTTATTTTCAAATAGCATCTTAAAGCACTTTCCATTAAGATAAAATTGTGTGTTCCAAAATATCATTGTCCGAAACGAGGTTCTGAATAGGGTCCTGGTAGTCTGGAGAAAATTTTGTTCACATTACTTCGAAATGCCTCGAACAAATCAGCAGCACTGAGCCTTTCTCATAAGACGTTTCCAAGTTATTCCTTCATCATTCCAATACACAATATTGCGCGGAAGTGGCGCTCCGACACGGATGTCATGCGAACTAAGAAAACGGTGACAATTTATCATCGTGCATGTTCAGGGCCGCTATTCTTGAATCGTGTGAGAAAAATTCCTGGGAGTAAAATACATTCCGCAGTACACTGATGTAGCGAATATTGCCTAAAATCGTGGTTTTTAGGCAACTTTCGCTACAGAAGTGTAGTACGGATTATATAAAACTCCCAGGAACTCTTCTCACACGATTCAAGAATAGCGGCCCAGAATTCAACAATGACATTGATTTCTGTGTTTGACGTTGACATTTTGTTCAGTTTCATCAGCAACTTGGAAGCCTTCCGATTTAAAATGGATATTCGGCGGTCTATTAAAAAGTGTGTGCCACTCAGAGGAGTGAGTCACTACAATACAGCACTGATTGAATGAAATATCCCCAGACAATTTCGCGGTTAATTTGAATGTTATGGTTGAAGTGTTCCATGCTTTTTTATTTCGTAATTTGGGGCATTTGAGAATGATTCCTCACATATGTGCTTTCATGAATAGGTTGCAAAGGTTACACCGATTTTTCTATGTAACCACTTCTACTTGAAAACGACGCATAATCCATTGAGTTTAATTTGAGAATCACCTATTTTACAGCGTAACATATGGAAGACTTAGAACGAATCACCTCGTTTTTTAGCGCATGCGCTAAGCGGTCACGCAATATTGTGTATTGCCCCGAGCCAATCGAAACCCATCACCCCGTGGAAAACTAAAAACAAAACTTAGTTACTGGAGTGAAATTTGATTATGAATGCCTTATTTTACTGGATTTATGAATTTTGAGCTAAGAATTTTTATTTTTTATGCAGTGTTACGTATGAAAGGATATCTTCTCATCTCTGGGTTCATCAATCGCTTGATATTCTTGCAAATTTCGATAGGTATAACAAGACATCCTGTATTGATGCATTTGCTAAGTTCGATCAGGTTCGATCAAACTTATTACACAGGGAAAATCGCCAAACGAACACTTCACACAGAGGCCTCGATATCTGTTTCACAGCTTCTAAGTGGAGATTGAACTGCGAACCCCATTCTCCATACTTCCATAGCGGCTTTCTTGCTTCACTTCCTTAACAAAAAGTCATCAAGTACAATGCACTCGACAATGCATTAATAATGCAATGCATCCCAGGAATATAAATAATATCCGGTCATAAAGTAGAATTCTTGGAAACGAACATTGAATAACACTCAACATTCAATTCTATTGTTATGTTTTACACAAAACCAAATATCGGCGTCGAGGAAAATTTGATCACAACAAATCAATCTAACCTAAAACTTCGTAGCTGTCATCAAGTACACTGTCAGTACTGTCACCCACCTGTCATAATTAAAATTGCCGCTAGGAAAAACCGTTATGTAATCAAAATGGCCGGCCTACAAATTACACAGCCGCGCAGGTATCTTGCCCCTTCTACTTTTGTCCTTGTCTATGAGCGAGCTAGACAGAGCATGCAGCGTTGCCATTCAAACTGACAGATGTACGAAAGTTTTCAAAATTTGGCGCTTTTTCGCATGAGCACCTGCCCAAACGAAATAGTCTACTTTTGGTTATGCGATCTCGGCGGTTGGTTTTGTAGTCACTATCACTGATTTAGTAACCGCTAAATCCGATACAACAGAAAAAAATTATCGGAATCATCGAAAGTTTCCCATTCTTGATTCAGAAATCGCATGTCATTTGAATTGTATTATGGTTCTAAATTTCTTCAAAACTGGTTTATTTACGAAAAGGCGGAACGTGAAACTGACTTTCAAAATCAATACAAGACACGACTACGTTTCCAGTTTTATCAAAATCGGTAAACTAAATAATTAGGGAAATTGTACACATGAATTCTCTGCGACAAGATATTTCTGATGTGTAGTCTCTGTTTCTTGTTGTTTGTGAGATTTTGTATACTGTCCAGATTAGAAAAAGCAAACAGGCAAATAAATGCCCCTCTTAGGGTTGAAGCGAGCCCAAAAATTTACCACACCACCGGACCATTAGACTACAACCCCATAGACACGTGCTTTGCCCCTAATTGAAGGCTCATCAGTGCGGAAGCATCAGGTCCGACGATCCGGTGAAGTACCAGTCAACGTCAACGAGACCATGAAATACACTAATCGGAGTTCCATAATATGTAGGTCTCTCATGATGCGGCACCATCTATCCAGGGCATTTCGCGATGTCATAAACCCAAAGTATTAAGTAAGCAAATAATATAACAATGAAATTTCACGTAGCGTAGGTAAATCCACGCCGTCACAAAACAGACTGATGGAAATAGTGTAGGCTCGTATTATACTTAGGGTACAGCAATTTTAGCACTCAAATGAATTCGGCGTGACTTGAGGCCGCACGTGACGGCTTGGATTTAACTTACATATTATATTTTGTGCCTGCCTGATGCTGTGAATTTACGGCATCGCGGAATTCCTTGGATAGATGGCGCCGTGTGGAAGACTCACATCTTATGCGTCTCCCATCAATAGTGTACTTCATGGATCCCTTCGACTGCTACGCTGGCGCCGGCGTCATCGATTCAAAGGCCAAGCTCGGACAGTCGTCAGTGAAATGAAGCGTGCTGTTGCTATGGAAGTCCCATTGACAGCTGTTCAGACTTGATCTTGAAGTCGATGACGCATGCGCCAGCTGGTATTTTTTGGACTGTACGTTATGTACAGGTTGATCCACCGAGAGTCTCACCTCTGTTAGAATCTTCCCCGTTGGAATAAATTGACAGGAGAAAAGAATTTTGTGGCAATTTTTTTTGCAAAATCCAAATTTGGACACAAAAATTTCCTATATCTTGCAGTATATAGAGTGTTTAAAAAAACTTCTACATTTTTTTGACAGTTTGATGTATGCGGCTTTTTATTTCAAGTTTGAGTAATATTGTTTGATATGTGATTAATTGATATGACCATATACAGATTTTCAAGCTTTTGACCTCAGATTTTTTGCCACCAAATTTTTTCCACGAAAACGTCCAAATAGGTCAATTTTCATTTTACGGGAGACCTCTAGGTCACCGTATTGACAAATTTTTATCTTCGAACCCTTCGCCCCCACTTCAAAATTTCGAATAGCAAAGAATCAAATTGCAAATGATGAAATTTTCTTTCTGCCAAACATATTTTGAAAAATTTCAAACTCATCGGTAAGGTAGGGTGAGAACAAAGGGGTTGAAGATGAAAATGTGACAATACGTCTTTTAGATGTCCTTTCCAAAATAAAATATACCTGTTTTTGCAAGAAAATCGATTCTCAAGAATCGAGAGTTACCAGGGGAAGAACTTTTCTTTAATCAAAAGAGGGAAAATTTTGAATACCTATTCTCGGAATGGTCTAAAAAAATTCAAAACATGCTTGCAGAATGAGAATATTCTCAAGAATTTAATACCTACCTTCAATTTGATGTATCACAAAAAAAGCAATGTTGTTTGAAATTTTAAAGTAGGGTACGGTGGGTGAGGTAGAAGGCGTAAGATGAAGAGTGCAATAGTAAACGTAGAAGGAAGACAAATAAAAACCAAAGAAGCTATAAAGTACCTAGGAGTGACGTTTAATTGAAATATGAGAATGGCACAACACATACACTGAATCACGTTGAAGGCGGAGAAAACGGCGGCGGCACTAAGAGGGTTAATGCCAAATATGGGGGGACCAAAGGCTAGCAAAAGAAAAGCATCAGCAACGGTTGTATATTTGGTGATATCATACGCAGCACCAATTTGGGATGAGGTAATGAACAGGAAGAAATACAGAGATACCTATGCTTAGAAGAGCACAAAGGAAGATAGAAATAGGAGTTTTTTAAAACACCCTGTTTACTGCAACGGAAATTGTCTTCCCTGGTAATTTATTCCAACGGGAAAAATTTTAACGGCGGGGGGGGGGGAAGGGACACTCGGTGGATCACCCTGTACATTAATATTGCTATTTATCACCTATGATAAAGCGCGTGGAAAAATCCTGAGTCCTGACGCGTGAGTCACATGAGCGCATTTTTAGAATGTAGATAAGTAGACCGTTTACTGTTACACCTATTATAATACAGGTTGTTATAACAGTACCATATACGGAGTCATCAATTTTTACCTGCATTTTTGAATTTGATCAAAATCGGCTAAAATAAAAATTAATATACCTATCCATCAGATCATGACAGAGAATCTTAGGCTTGATTGAAATGGGTTAAGTTATAACAAAGTCCAGTTATTCATAACTTCTTCAGTTAGTTTCGCAGCTCGTAACACTGTGTTCAAACGGTCTAGGAGGACGCGTGTGCTCTCGAATGCACGAGAGCCTTGCAACTCGTAGCAATATCTTCCTTTGAAATTGGGCAATCAAAATTTTACTGAATTTTTCTCATTAGTTCCTGCATATTTCATTCATTTGATGTATGCACGCATCTGTAATGAGTCGTAACGTACCTCGATTGTGAAGTATACATTACAGATTCAAATACGCACTCGTTGAAGATTATTCGATAAGAAAGTGCTCAAAAATCGAATCCAACAAAGGGATATAGCTCTTCAAAGTTTGAGTTTTATATGAGTCTTTGATTGGTTTTTGATGGGTAGGTAATTTGTGAACGGGTTGGAGTATTTAGATGTTATTCGCCAGAGATTTGTTTTGAATAATGATCTACTTTTATAAGTCGCATTGTTTCACTTGAATCTAACCTGTGCCTGTGGTTTGATTGCCGGGGAGGGCTAATAGAGGGTAGAAAAGTCGAATGTTCAAAAAAAAGCATAGAGGGTCATAAAACTTGATGAGACATCTAGGCTCCTTCTTCTACTTATTTTTGGGACACTTGTATAGATACAACTACTACTACTAGAATCTACACAGGAGACTACCTAATCGAATCGGTGATACATAAGGGGTGAACCATTGAACATTATCATTCCATCTAGGAACTGAAGACCACCAACTCATAGGTTGGTAACACTGACTATATAGCGGAGAACTTCAAGGATGGAGTTGAATTGGAGAAATGAGGCTCTGCGAAATCAATTGCTGCCGGCTTATTCCTTGACAGAAATTCACCATTAAGGTCTCTTTCGAAAGCTACAAGGATGCACTTTGGTTTGAACTCATTATTTCCAAAATCCAAGAATAATTTTTAAAAATTTAAAAATTTCCGAATTTTGATTGAATTTTGGAAACGCCAATGGGCTCAAACCAAAGTACATCCTTGTAGCAGTTGTAGCTTTTAAAAGAGACCTGAATGGTAAATTTTTGTCAATGAATAAGCGATCGATTCCGCAAACGCCTTATTTTCACAATTTAACTCCATTCTTGAGGCTGAAAATCTGTATTAAATTTTTTAATACACTCAGTACACCGTATACAAAAATTGAGTTTTTATCTCCATTTTCGAGGAAAAAATCCTCAAAATAATTTTGGCCTACTAAGAATACATACAGCCTTAAACCAAGGCTTTGAGATTTATAGCACACATAAAAAAAAATTAGAAAGCTAGGTCGTCTAGTTTGGGAGGAGTTCGAGGAACGGACGGACGGACGGACGGACGGACGGACAAAGCGGTTGCAATAGCGATTTTCATCAAGATGGAAAATGCGCTAAAAATGAAATCCTATACGAACACAAACACAATTTTTCTAGATTCACCTTAATCACATAATAATCTCAAGCCTTAACCAACAAAGAAACTGCCGTCCAAGTGAGCTTTATCTTTTTAAAGCATGTAGGTACTTGGCTCAAAGCCTATTATTCATAGATATCGCCGGTGTAAGTGCGGGTAATCCAATAACCATGGCTTAAGTGTCACGGTTCGTTTTCGTCTACTTACTGCTTTATTCTTGCATGTTTCAAGCACCTACCTACAAGTACATAGATTTGTTCGACATTACATAATTTATGCAGAACGACCGACCTTCAGAGGTCTTTCTCTTTTCACACTTGGCTAGCTGGGTATGCTAAGAACATGACTTGGTAATTGTTAATTTGTTAGTAATTTGGAACTGGGTAAAAACGATGGAAGTGCCTCCGTAGCCGGCCCCGGCTACGTGTATTGTAGCCGGAGCCGGCTATTTGTATGGTGACCGGCACTGCCGGCCTTCATATTGTAGCCGGCCTGCCGGCACCAAGTGAATGACAGTGCTTCCTGCCTGTTTTTCGTATCGCAAGCGATAGAATTCCTCACCAGACCAGAAGGCTCCTCCCTGAGTTCCGGACGGACTTCAATCTCTGTAAAGGTAGTGAGTGTATACTACAATTATATTGGCTGATGCATGCGTATATGTAGTTATGTACTTCGATTATTGCAGTAAGACTATCAGTTTCAACTTGAGAATTTTGAAAAGGTAGAATGTTAGATACTATCCGAGATACTATCTAACCTAGAAAAACAAACTTGTGGCCAAACAGACACGACACCTTGTGGTGGTGTATTTCAATGTTTTCCCACATTGTCAATCTGTTGAGTTTTGAGTTCAATACCTCTCGATTTCACTAGAACAGCCCCAATTTGAGCACTTTGTTGCTTCAGTTATGTCGATTGTGTTGGATATCGATAGCTGTTGTTGATGATGATTGCAAATTATTACAGGCACGTTCTCGACACCAACTCATCTTCCGAGACCCGAATTCTGCAATCTTAGGTATAGTGTGTAGTACAGGGTCTGTCGAAACTAAAAACTTGATTTCGTGAGGGTCTTCTTCCCAAAGTACTTGACTTATGTCACGTACATGTACTGTCTAACTTTCCACCTTTTCAAAATTCTCAAGTTGAAACTGATAGTCTCACTACAATAATTAAAGTATACCTACCTATATAACTACATACATGATACATGCATCAGCCAATATAATTGTAGCATACTTTCACCTTTCCACAGATTAATGTCCGTCCGGAACTCAGGAAGGAGCCTTCTGGTCTGGTAAGGAATTCTGTCGCTTGCAAATCGAAAGTTACGATACGAAAAGCAGGCAGGAAGCACTGTCACTCGCTTGGTCCCGGCTACAATTCGGAGGCTGGCAGTGCCGGTCACCATACAAATAGCCGGTTCCGGCCACAATACACGTAGCCGGGGCCGGCTACGGAGGCACTTCCAAAAAGGATCTATAACCAGCTGTAGGACTTCCGCGTGCGATTCAAAACTAAAAAGATTTCGTCGAGGGGTTAACCACTTGGCAATTTTGGTGTACAGCCGTGAGCGAATTTCTGGCAATTGTGGCAATTTTCTAGCAATTGTGTGGCAATTTTCTGGCAATTGTGGCAATTTTCTAGCAATTGTGTGGCAATTTTCTGGCGATTGTGGCAATTTTCTGGCAATTTTCGGGCAATTGGCGATTTTGTTGTACACATTTTTCTCAGGTGGTCAACCCCTCGGATTCCGTGTAAAAAAATTGAAAATCAATCATTATTCTAATTCCACACTCAATGGAATCTGCGTCACGGTTAACGACTTCAATTTCAAAATTTCGGAATTAATCTCAAAGTTTGAATTCATACTCGAAATATTGACTTTTGAAAGAAGTGTCTGTGAAACCGCTCCTTAGGCACTCCACTCATAACTCAGATATTGACTTAACGATCCCCGATTTGTTCAATCGGATCAATCAGTCTTCGTCACTGACTGAGGGGAAAAGGGCAAACCTTTGTGACATTTACCTCGCCCGTTGAATAACGACCCGGTATTGGAAAAATCAAAAAAATTCGGGAAGAAGAGTATATGGATGGAACTGGCAATGCCTCGAAAAATTTCAGTTTTCTCCATTTTTTTTTTCAAATGCCGGGCCGTCATCTGACGGGCGAGGGGAATATCACAAAAGGAATGGCCGACCTCCGCTGAGACAAGGGCCAGTCAAATAAGGAAAGCTGGAGGTAAAAAACTGTTGGAGTTTTGGAAATTTGACAGTAATGTCCGGTGAGGTGTACTGATAAACATACTGAAAGTCCCCAACTCTACCTATTGAGCTCGAGCCGCCCTCTTGGAAAAATGGTCCTTCGATCCAGTTTTCTGCTTATATTGCGCTAATCATCAGAGATATTCAGTTAAGTTTCATTGAAAATCAAGGCTATAAAATTGTCTACAAAAGCCGTTTCATACCGATTTTTTTCTCGCATCTGTTGATATTAATAAAATTAAATTAACAAAAAAAAATCAAAACATTAGCGATTTTTTGCCTATGTCTAGAGATATTGTCTTCAAAATTTGTGAGGATGTTGGCAGTCTACATCAAAGCTAAACGTGACAGTTTAGATAGTGAAAAAATTGCAAACATTTTTCTTTATTTTTTTTTTAAAATTAAGCAAAAATTTGGTTTTCGAGTTTGACATTTCCAACAGGGCCGGAGTAAAGGTTCCAATTGAGCATCAATCACTTTTGATATATTCATATTTTAAGACAAGATTTCATCAGTATTGTGCCTTCACGAGCTTCTGGAATGCTCGATATGAATTAAACTAAAAGAATAATAGCTGAGTCCAAAAAGTGTTGTCGATTGGTTTTGGAGGAGACATTTTGGAACAAAAGACATCAACAAAGGATACATAGGAGGTCCAAAGGTTATTCAACTGTATATGAGCCCCATATTGATGTGCCTTATCCAAAATAGTACAAAAGAATCAGTCAGAATGTTGAAATCCACCCTGAATAACAAAAAGTAACAATACAAAATGGAAGTAGTGGAGCATACCTGATGCCAACGAGACGGCTTTTGCATTTCTGAAAAAAAAACAAGATTAATTGATTTATTCAAAAGTTATTAGTCCTCAAACTTGACTTTACAAATTTTATCCAGTCAAATGGGAAAAAGTAAAAAGAAGTAACTGTCGGAGTTTCAGAAATTTGACAGAGATGTTCGCTAAGGTATACTTATGAACATACTAGAAGTCCTCGCCTCTACCTGTTGCGCTTGAGCCGCCATCTTGGAAAAATGGTAATAAACTTGATCGAAAAACCATTTTTCCAAGATGGCGGCTCAAGCGCAACAGGTAGAGGCGAGGACTTTTAGTATGTTCATAAGTATACCTTAGCGAACATCTCTGTCAAATTTCTGAAACTCCGACAGTTACTTCTTTTCACTTTTTCCCATTTGACTGGATAAAATTTGTAAAGTCAAGTTTGAGGACTAATAACTTTTAAATAAATCAATTATTCTTGTTTTTTTTTCAGAAATGCAAAGGCCGTCTCGTTGGCATCAGGTGTGCTCCACTACTTCCATTTTGTATTGTTACTTTTTGTTATACAGGGTGGATTTCAACGTTCTGACTGATTCTTTTGTACTATTTTGGATAAGGCACATCAATATGGGGCTCATATACAGTTGAATAACCTTTGGACCTCCTGTGTATCCTTTGCTGATGTCTTTTGTTCCAAAATGTCTCCTCCAGAACCAATCACTTTTTGGACTCAGCTATTATTCTTTTAGTTTAATTCATATCGAGCATTCCAGAAGCTCGTGAAGGCACAATACTGATGAAATCTTGTCTTAAAATATGAATATATCAAAAGTGATTGATGCTCAATTGGAACCTTTACTCCGGCCCTGTTGGAAATGTCAAACTCGAAAACCAAATTTTTGCTTAATTTTAAAAAAAATAAAGAAAAATGTTTGCAATTTTTTCACTATCTCAACTGTCACGTTTAGCCTTGATGTAGACTGCCAACATCTTCACAAATTTTGAAGACAATATCTCCAGCCATAGGCAAAAAATCACTTATTTTTTTATTTTTTTTTTTAATTTAATTTTTTTAATATCAACAGATACGAGAAAAAAATCGGTATGGAATAATTTTTGTGGACTATTTTATAGTCTTGATTTTTTATGAAACTTAACTGAATATCTCTGATGATTAGCGAAATATATGCAGAAAACTGGATCGAAGGACCATTTTTCCAAGATGGCGGCTTGAGCTCAATAGGTAGAGTTGGGGACTTCTAGTATGTTTAACAGTACACCTTACCGGACATAACTGTCAAATTTGTAAAACTCCAACAGTTTTTTTCCTCAAATGAAAAAATTTGTTCTAATTTGACTGGCCTGTAATAAAACAGCGCAATAGTGACGTGCGGGGGACTGGCGACTCGATACTGAAGCGAGAAAGATGTACAATAACATGATTGATCCAAGCGTACGAATAAGGGGGTGTGGAATCGGTATGTGAGTAACGAATGCCTGAAGAGCGGTACCAGACAGAGCGATAATTTTGTGACACAATAGCGATTTAACGTGTTGAATCTGGAGACCATCTGGTTTAACTAACTGAGCTACCGACCCCTAAAACCCGTCGAACAGGGCCAAAGCTCTTCTAGAACGCGACATGGTGGAGGCGCCGGGCTTTAAACGGCACCCGTTAGAATCCACGGAGTTCAATAAGATCAGCTTTTTTTCGTCAAACACATCAAAATTTCATAATTTTGCAAGTAATTTTGGGAAAAACACAAAAAAATTGGGGTAATTTTTGCCCCGCTTCCTCCGAACTTACCCCACCCCCGGGTATTTTTTCTACTCATTTTTACACCATATCATTGAGCATGACAATTTTAGTGTATGTTCTGAACCTAGTCATTATGCCGTAACTACTTTCGGAGGTAATAGGAACCATCTTTAGGAGCACGCATTTAGGAGGCTGTAGCCCTTGTTATGAAGCATCTTTCGGCCTAGTTCATGGGAACCTTTTTTCTTGTTTTTGTCTGTAGATAACGCCTATGAAATACTTAAGGGCTGATTTTGGAATCAGAAAAGTAGCGGTCGTCCACAAATTCGCTTCTGCAGCCTGCAAAGAAATTTCAAAAGATCGAGGGGTTGATTTCCCGAGAAAAAAGTGTACACAAGAATTCGGATTTGCGGGAATTCCGGTGATTTCCGAAAGACTTCCGGGAATTCCGGTGATTTCCGAAAGAGTCCCGGGAGTTCCGATGACTTCCGAAAGATGTCCGGGAATTCCAGTGATTTCTAAAAGACTTCCGGGAATTTCGGTGATTTCCGAACGGCTTTAAAGAGTTCCGGGATCTCCGAAATAAAATATGTACACTGAATTGCGGGGAAATCAACCCTTCGTCAAAGATCTGAATTTTCTATTGGCAAAAACGATAAACTCTGGATAAATTTTTTCTTAAAATATATAGAAGAATGAAACGAGAAATTGAAAAATTATCTGTCGTGCCATATCACAGATCGCACGACAAGTATTGAGTGTTTGCGGCGTGCTCATATTCTCCCCAAGAATTTATTCTCGCCGTCGAGCTGCTTACGTCACAAAGGAAATCATTTTCACGCCTCGAGCCTTTCCGATGACGTCACACCAGTTTTCTTATCGCACGATCCACCACCACCACCACCAGGCTTTCGGTGATACAGAAAGTGCTCGTCATACGGCATTGGCCCATCAGGTTGTCATGGCGATTGTTTGTCGTATCATAAAGAGGGTGTGCTTATATTTTCGACTTTCGTCTCTCGGCCCCAGCCCATCCAGACACCGGGAAATTCATGGCCACAACACAACGAAAAATCGCGCGGATCAATGTTTCCAACCTAAACGCGCGTTACGTAACCGAAATTATATATCGAAAACTGGCATCAGGCATGCCGTGAGCTACCTACCCGTGTTAACAAAAAGTATCGTGACAAAAAGAAAATAACAATAAGTCCTTGCCCTTTCTAATTTTGCGCTGATTGATCGCACATCAAACATTGACCATGACCATCCGCTGGTGCTGTGCAAACACCATGACGGCAATTTCGGAACACCTGTTATGCTCTATCTAATCTACCGCACCTCTGAAAATCGATAGTTGCGCCCTATTTTAAATCACGGTTATCTGATTTTCGCAAATTGAACATTGAACTTTTAAAACTTACTCGTCTCTTTCTTCGTCCGACACGGACATTTTTTCGCTCTTCTGGTGCTAACGGACGCGGGCGAGAAGAAACTAAATTTTATATCCGCACACTAAAAGCACTGATGGTTTTTTTTTTGCGAGCGGAGCGGATGCGAACACTGAATTTTACGCGAGCGGTTGAAAACGATACAACGGTAACTTCGACAGACGCGCTATTTTCGGGAAAAATCAAACATCACTACCGGGAAAGCCCTAGGTGGAAAATGGTGTGTGTAAAATAAGAGAAAGGGTGCGTCCGTTATACAGCCGCTAGGTGGTAGTACGAGGATCGACCGTCGCAGACTGTGGGGCGTCCGCTGTCGGATGTGATGCGGCAGCGTTCTGCCGGTTTGAAGTTGCGTCCTGGAAGCTCGCAGCGGTCTGCATGAAAGCTCTTCCAAAAATTAGCAGCGTGTCGTGTGGAAGCTGAAAGTACGAAACCGTAGAGACGACATTCTGCAAATAAATATTTTTGGACGCTTGATATATTCATACATCTGTTGAATAACGCAACATTTCGGCTCAATAACACGAAATTTCAGCATATTAAAGCGATATTTCGTCTTATTAAAGCGGAATTCTGCTCTAATTAGGCAATATTTCGGCTTATAACACGAAATTCTGACTTAGTAAGGCGATATTTAGCCTTAATAACGTGAAATTTCGGCATAACAAGGCGATATTCCGTCTCAATGACAAGAAATTTTGCCTCAATAACGTGAAATTTTGGCTTACTAAGGCGATATTTCGCCTTAATACCGCGAAACCTCGGCATAATTGGACAATATTTCGTAAAGCGAAATTTCGGGCTATAAATAGGGCTCCAGGAGCTTGTGGTGATCACGTCCGACTAGCACGAGTAGCACGCCAAAGATCGTGGGTTCGATTCCCACTGTAGGCGCTCGGATTCTCATCTCGAAAACAAGCTCCTTGATTTAGTTGGAATGCTTGCTAAATGCAAAACGCGCCCGAGTGTGTGTGTCGCATGGCACATAAAATATGAACGATGGTGCTGACACCACGCGATGTTGATGGTCGTTGAAAATCTCTACCCTGTGTTGGAACCACGATGTGGCGATTTTTGCGTCTCTATACGGTGTTTCTATACAGTGTTCAATCTCCCCTGTTCAAATGTTAAATTGGTAAAGCCAGTTTCGAGCTTTTTTCGTTGTTCTTTTTTCACTATCAGAGGGAGAACGATATCGCTAATAGTTTTCAGATAAGTGTTTTACAGTTTTATAGGTTGGCCGCAGGTCGGCCGTTGAGTGTCACTGTGGATTGTCTTCCACTTGCTTTCTTGAGGCTGTCGCACTGTCGGCTGTTACAAGACATTTGTATTTCCACGAGTGGCGAGCCTCGCGGGCATTCCAGGGCACACTTGAATGCAGCACTGGATGACTGAGCCTTCTAGACCGCTCGATCAGCATGTTAACCAGTTGCGAAGCTCTAGGCATTCGAGAACATACGCGATGGTTTGAACCATTCATTTTTATTTTGTAAAATACATAAAATGTTCATAAACTATTTGTATAGATAAAAACATAAATTGCAATACATAAGGGTAAAATTAGGATATGAATAAATCAGTACATAATGCACAATAATGCACATACAGCCTTCCAGCACCAACTCCATATACGAGTAATTTTTCTCGTTCCTCCCAAGCGTATGCTGATAGCCCTGATCAAGCTGATCTGGATCCTGACACGAATCCAGCATACCACCGAAGAATGGGGTTCCACCCAACGATCTGCCAATGCCGTCGCTAATCGTTTGATGAAGGTCAAACGGCCCTCACAGGAGTTACGGGAGCGCACCAAGGGAATGAAGGAGCCGTCTTCCGCCGCTCTATCATAGTTTGTATGCTTTTCCCTGGCATGTTGATTTGCGATTGGTGTCCAGGAAAGGTTTCGAAGACGGTAGGGAGGAGCGTCAACATCAACGATGCGATTGTAGAAAAACGCTACCTTCCCCGTCTCCCAGACCCCCCTGACCATCCATCAAGTCTCCGATGAGAGAGGGCTGGTTTGTGGTCTAATTTAGGTATCATGATTGTAATTTAGGTACATGGAGATATCAATAGGCGGGTAAGCTACATCAGCCCAATTGGCGGAGGCGCCGCTCAAGAACGTTGGCAATGCACGCGAAAGGTTCGAAAGACGCCTCGAAGCGAAGTCATTCTGGATTCTGGATTCCATTTGTAGGCCAGACGATAGGTCATTCTAGATAGAAAAAATTCCGACCCAAGCTTTCATGGTGTCAAACTCTTGGTAAGGTTAGTAGGGATCTACCACTGAGTTTCCGCCCAAAAACGAGTTAGACTAGGAAGAAAATCTTAAAAGAGGCCTAGAAATCACTCCTAGAAGCAAATCATGTAACAACTAGTTAACAGGTTGTTTGTTTCGGACCCCGCTGAACACGACTAGGGGTGTTATCTTCTCGAAATTTTAGTCCTTGACTCTTAAATTCAAAATAGCGGAACGTTAAGGGCCAAAACTGGGTGCGTGCAAATAAAACTTATTTCCGGTACGATTTTTCTCAAAATTGATTCTATTCCAATGTTTTCAGGGTCGCAGAAGGTGAAGAGGTCAATTTCGAAGACGTTTGGGGAGTCATTCGGTCTGAAATTCGTGTTGTCCAACTTTAAGGGGCAAATCCAGCAACAAATCTACGAATAAACTTAGAAAAAGTTATGTAACAATAAGTTAACAGGTTGTTACTCATGTTTTCAACCCTGCTGATCACGACTAGGTACGTTGAGGATTGAAATTTTCACCCCTAGTCCCTCAAATTCAAGATGGCGCAGAGTCGGAGGAAAGTGGCGAGCGCACAGAAACGCATTTCTGGTTCAAGTTTTCTAAAAATTCTTCCTATTTATAGTTTCCGGAGTTGTAAAAAGAGGGGGGGGGGCAATTTCCCAAATGGACCTTGAGTTTTATGATGGCGGAGTGCCGCCTCGTAGAGGTGTTGGTTGGTCCACTATTTCTTGATTGAAACTTGAAGCCATCAATACAAACTATGCCGGCGGCATATACAGGGTGAAATAAAAATAAAAAGTTGAACATTTGTACCTCAAGAACCAAAATAGGTGAAGACATGTAAATCGCCATAAATAATTCCGATTTCATAGTCATGAAGTCATCGTAAACTTGAATAAGATATCTTGAGCCGTTCTTGATATATCTTCAAAACACTGAAGTTGTTACCGAAAAAAATGATTTTTTCGTCTACTCATCAGAAAAAAATCTGTTGTGGGGCGGCACAAAACTTTCCCGGCGGTATCCAGAGACGTCAGTAATGATTTTGATCGAAGTGTCCCTTCGGGAGGAGGCGATTCGATCTGGAAATTGATGAAAAAATTCTATTTAGTCGAGCGTTTAGCGAGCATCCTGCATCCATTGTTGAGTGGACAGAAAAAATGACAGGTTAGGTCAGTTTTCCAAGGTGATGAAATGATCCAAAAGGTAGAACTAGGTAGCTAACTGTTGTGATATCTCAAAAATGCAATGCTGGTTCCTTATTGAAATTTTTGTTCCTACTTTAGATATGATGATGAAATTACAAAAACTTGATTGAAAACCTTTACTGCATCTGTGTGTCAAATTTCAACTCTATATTTTCAATTTAGAGCTTGGGCAGACAAACCCAGACCCAATGTGCCACCTGAGGGCTTCCGATCAAAATCATCCACCCAAAGTCTAATCAGATCATTTCAGGCTGAACTTAGACCTCCGTACCTGATTTCGATTTGTTCCGATCAATAATTCGGTAATTATCGTGACAGAACCGCTTAATTTGGACGATCGCATGAGTGGTTTTATATTTTCAGGAGGAAAATTTCCGGGAAATTGAAGAGAAATTATTGGAAAATGTTCAAGAACCAGTTATCTATTCTCTGAAAAAAAAACAATTCCAAGAAATCTGTTCACGGAATAAAAAGTTGTTGTGTTGCTTCCTGCCAAATCTGGTTCCAATCCATCGGATAGATTTTGAATTATCAATTGGTAAAGTTTTGAACTCTAACATTTTTTATTATTTGACAGATGACAGATAGGGCAATGTTTCCAACTGTTCTGAATACAGTTTTTCAAGAACTTTCAAATGACATATTGCAAGTTGAGTTCCGTGAGATATAGCTTCTGACATTTGATGATAGTGACAGTTGGGTTTGACAGATGACAGCCAAAAACTAATGGGCTCTTTTGAGGAAACAACCATGTTTGTATACCAAATATCAAGTCGATCCAGTCAACGTTACAGCAGTTATCGTGGAAGATCACAGACAGACACACATACACACACGCACGCACGCACGCGCGCACGCGCACACGCACACGCACACGCACACGCACGCGCACGCGCACGCGCACGCACACGCACACGCACACGCACACGCACACGCACACGCACACGCACACGCACACGCACACGCACACGCACACGCACACGCACACGCACACGCACACGCACACGCACACGCACACGCACACGCACACGCACACGCACACGCACACGCACACGCACACGCACACGCACACGCACACGCACACGCACACGCACACGCACACGCACACGCACACACACACACACACACACACACACACACACACACACACACACACACACACACACACACACACACACACACACACACACACACACACACATACCCGCCGGTGTAGGTTTGTGGCAACCGTGCATCAAACCAAATTGTGGCAGCTTTGATGAAACCATGTAGGTTGGGTACCCCTTTGCGTTAGCAACCCGTAAAACTGACCCATTTGGTTATACACTCCATGGGGGCGGCGCAGCATGTCCCCGAATATTCGTGCATATAACAAACTAGTGGCGTCGCTGCCACAATTAGGTGTCAAGTTTTTGTGCATCCAAGACGCCAGAATTCGGTGTATAGTTTGTGCATCGAAGACGCCAAAATTCGGTGTATAGTTTGTGCATCGAAGACGCCAAAATTCGGTGTATGGTTTGTGTATCGAAGACGTCAAAATTCGGTGTATAGTTTGTGTATCAAAGGTGTCTTGTCTATAGTGTCTAAGTGATTATGTCGATATTTTTAACAATTCTCAAAGCGCGACAGTTTTGGATTGCTTTGGAAGATTTTGAATCTGTTTAGACTGGCTGATAGCCCCATTTATACACACTCCCTTGTACACATTCCCATTAGTGCAGTAAAGATAGCCAAAAAAGACCCCAAACCTTGAAAAAATTAATTCATGAAATTTTATAGCAGATATCGATTCAGAATTTCATTCTCTACCACATACTCAAAATCCCTGAAAATCCCAGTTGAGCATTCTTCTTGCGGCGCTGTCAAAGTATATCATGTTTGCTGCAACTAGTCCGAAAATGGTATTCTTGTTTTTGTCACACTAGAACTACATTGTTGGCTTAGGACTGTTGGTATATACTGCAGGGCATGACCAGACCTTCGTTTGAACCTCTAACTCGTATTCCACGAAAAAAAAACACGAAAGTCGCTTCAATTCCCAATTAACAGTGTTGATTGAAGATAATCCGAGGGTTAGTAACCAAGCTTATTAAAATCTGTTTGATTTGCGACAGAGGCATGAAATTTGGTATGGGTGGTCTTCATGGTCTTCTTTCCAAATGTAAGCATGACGCCTCGCCATATTTTGGTTAGGGGGGCCTAAGGACCCCCTTGAAAATTTGAAGTCTCAAGAACTCTCACAAACCACCGGTAAATATCGTCACACATTTCAAAAAGTAATCATTTGACTCTACACCAAACGTTGACAAGTGACACAACAGTTGTCGCCATGTACGCATTGTTCTTCGTGTTAAAAAAAAAATTCTTTGGAGTGTCAGAAAAAAACACAGTTTTTCATAATTTTTTAATCTAAGAAACGGTGAGTTGATCTGCTGTGTATCATCATTCACTAATTTGTATTTGCCGAAGCTATTCATGAAGTTTGTTTTTTGATACTGTCATTCTAAGGATGACAGCTCTCTAAGAAATGAGCCAGTTCAAGTGTGAAGTTCAACAGCGTTTTTCAATTGTTCCCAATCAATATGATCGACAATTTATATTTTGGATAGATAGCTGGAGCTGTTCTGTAACCTAATTTTATATGACTACACGCGGAACCAAGCGCAAAAGCATAGAAAAATTTTTTTTCGCGTCGCTCACCATCATGAAATTTGTGCTCCTAGGGTGTGTTGAAAATATTTCTATACCGTGTATTCACTCGAACTGAGTGCCTTGAAGTATTCCACGCCTCAATCCTTATTCTTTGTGCCTTCTACTTGACAACTGCAGATCGTATTGACGTTTGTCTATACTCTTTAGTCTGTATTTGCTGTTGTTTCGCCAAAGTAGTATGAAATTTGGTGCAATTCTAACAGTGATAGGTGGCGGTTAAAGAAAAAAATTTCGGGGCTTTCGCGCATCACTCCTCAACTAGTTATACTCAATAAAATTATAAAACAGTTGAAGCTATCCACCCAATAATAAATTGTCATTCATATCAATTGGTAACATTGAAAAAAACGCTGCTGAACTAAGCACTTGAATTGGCTGGTTTCATCTGGGATTGTTGCTTCTAGATGTCAAGATGAAGAAATGGACTTCATCAATGGCTTTGGCGAATACGATTGGTGGATAATGATATGCGGAAGATGACTTTATTCCTCTATTGCATGAAAAAATTATAAAGACACAATTTTTTGTTACATTCCAAAGATTTTTTTTTCATTATGAAGAACATTGCGTACATGGTGATAACTGGTGTGTCTCTTGTTGAGATTTAACGTAGAGTCGAATGATCACTTTTTGAGATGCGTGACAATTATTTCAATGGTGGTTTGCATGAGTTTCTGCAACTTCAATTTTCAAGGGGGTCCCTAAGCCCCCCTAATCAAAATATGGCGAGACGCCATGTCTACATTTGAAAAGGGGACCATGAAGACCACTCATACCTAATTTCATGCCTTTATCACAAAAAGAACAGATTTTATCAAATTTGGTCACTAATCCCCGAACTACACTTGATTACCACTGGTAATTGCAGATTAAAGCGAGTTACATGTTTTCTTTTGCGGGAGATAGAATTTCAGCGGTTTAGATGACGTTCTGGTCATGCCTTGAAGTATATACCAACAGCTCTGAACTAACAATATAGCTCTAATGTGACAAAAGCGAGGATACAATTTTCGGACTTGTTGCAGCAAACATGATATACTTTGACAGCGCCGCAAGAAAAATGCTCCGATGGGATTTTCGGGGATTTTAAGTACATGGTAGAGGATGAAATTTTGAATCGATAACAGCTTCAAAATTTCATGAATTAATTTTTTCAACCCCAAAACCTATCTTTACTGCACTACATGTATCTTGCACGAATTCAACCAACCCCCACTCCTTCAAAACTACCGCCTTTTCCAAGTTGCTCCGATCTGAACCGGAATTTCTCGGTTGGATGAAGGAACTTGCGAAGAGAAGATAACTCAATGTTTCTCAACATCCCCCCCCTCGAAACCAGGTGAGAGAGTGAACAGTTTTAATTTCTATGATTTCAAGAGAATTGTTATGTTAAATAGAGAAGTTCGCGGGAGGAAAACCTCTTTTGTACCTTATACAAATTCAACCAACACCCACTCCGCCCCACCCCTTCAAAACTACCCCCTTTTCCCAAGAATCTCCGATCTTAACCGGAATTTCTCGGTTAGGATAGAGGAACTCTTGAAGAGAAGAAAACTCAATGTCCCTTTCCCCTCTCGCAAAACCGAGTGAGGGGGGGGGGGGCAAAAAATTTTTATTTCTCTGATTTTGAGCGGATTTTTTGTGTTTGAGAGAGGAACGCGCGGGGAGAAAACTCGCATAATACCTTGCACAAATTCAACCAACCCGCACCCCACCTTACCCTTTCAAAACTACCCCTTTGGCCTTTTAGTGTTTTATTAATTCAAGAGGAAACTCACGGAGATAAAATCTTCTATAAACCTTTCACAAATTCCACCAACTCCCGCATCACCCCACTCCTTCAAACTACCCTCTTTTTTTAAGTACCTATCTCCGATCTGAACCGGCATTTTTCGGGTGGATAGAAGAATTCGCGGGGACAAGAAAATTCCATGACACTTTCCATCCCCTACATCCGTGAACAGGGGAAGGGGAAAGGAGCAAATTTTTTAACCTCTTCGATTTAGAGCAGCCTTTTTTTGTTTGATAGGGAAACTTGCGGAGAGAAAATCTCCTAAGTATATGCCTTGCACAAATTCCCCAGCAACCCCCACCTCACTCCACTCTTCCAAAAACCACCCCCTTTTTCCAAGTAGCTCCGATCTAAACCGGCATTTTTCGGTTGGATAAGAGAATTCGCGGGGACAAGAAAATTCCATGACACTTAATCCCTCACATCCTTGAAACCGGGGAAGAGGGGAGGGGCAAATTTTTAAACTCCTTGATTTAGAGAGGCCTCTTTATGTTTGATAGGGAATCTCGCGGAGATATAATATCTATCCTAATGCTAATATTAAACAATATGGTGTCGTATTTGAAAATCAAATGTTGATGGCTCTTCCGATTATTTCCGGAAGATCGAATGGAAAGAAGTGTGTATAAGTATTACTCTATTTTTGTTTTAAATGGTAATAATTAAGTATTGTTGCTTTGGCTCAAATTCAAGTTTCTGTACTATCCCTTTCTTCCATGTAGGTACATACATATCTTTATAAACTGCTCAAAAGTGAATAGGGGTAATGAAAATTTCCGCATTTTGTAAAATGGGAATATCTCGAACAAAAATTCTCCGATTTCAAAAAGGAAGACAACGCCAGATAAAGCCTACTTCGGCTACGTGATGATGTAAAGGATAGTTTCATAATTGAAAATGTACATGATATACAGTGCGCCAAAAGGAAGAGGGTCAAAAGGGTAAATTGTCAACGTTGTGTCACTTTTCTAAAAAAAATTGTAGATTATTTATAATATCGTTTTTTGAAAGGTAGCAATAATATCCCGAAATGGTTTTTTAATTTTCAAATATTTCTTTCTTTTCAAAGGCTATGTGATTTTTTCAAAAATTAACATTTTTTTATTGCAATTCTCTTATTGGCCATATTATTGACGTAAATTTGGCAGATATGCATAAACTCACTTTGATACACCTTCCCACGAAAAAATTCACCCCAACGACCCCCAAGGGGGCTGCCACCCGGTGGACGCCAGCATTCGCTTTTGGAATGGGTTGAAATGAAGCATGCTGTGGCGGATACGATGCGTTTACCAATTCGGGGATCTTGACGTAACATCAGTAACTTCATGTCACATCGTAATTACCATGGTTACGATATCACCCCCCTTCTGGTCATTTTTGTACAGGGTTATCAATTCCGAAAGTTGAAAATCGATAATTCGAGAACGAATGCGCGTAGAGTTGAACTTTTTTTTAAATTTTATTGGAAATATTGGCGCATTTTTTGACATGTTGGAAATATTATTTAAGATATCCTCCTAAACTACGGGTAGGATAATTTGTCGTGTTTGATGTTTTACGTAAATGTTTCACCAATGTCATTGGCAACATAAGCATACACTCATGGCATACACTGTCATTTTCAAAATATTATTCAAAGTAAAAGGAGTCATTTGAGTTTAATACAATATTTGTTTATCAATAGCAGAGCATAAAACATAACCATGGACATATGGACACCCTGTGAAATTAACGTAATGGAGTATTATACTAGAATGTTTTTTTGTCGAAATGGAAACTACATCGAAAAATAATTGACCCGTATTTTTTTATAAATCTAAGCGGTAAAATAAGCGTTGTGGAATCAATAATCGCTGTTGCTTCATTCTTTGACAGAATCTTACCATTCAGGTTTCTTCCGAAAGCTACAAGGATGCACTTTGGTTTCAGCCCATTTGGCATTTCCAAAATCCAAAAATCAATTATTCAACAAGAAGAAATTTTTTATATTGTTATGTAGCACTTACCTAACTTTTAAATTTTATTATATCATTTTATATATTTTTAAAACTTCATTCCTGCAATAAAGACTTTACATCCTGAAAAAAAAAAAAAATTATTCATCCAAAAATCAAAAAAAAAAATTTTTGATTTTGGAAATGCCAATGGGCTCAAACCAAACTGCATCCTTGTAGCTTTTGAGAGAAACCTAAATGGTAAGAATCTGTCAAGGAATAAAGCAACAGCGATTATTGATTCCACAACGCTTATTTTACCAATATAACTCCGTCCTTAAGCAAGTATACTCACCTACCTATCAGGCTCATTTTGTAACTTCTCGTTCACTAACAACTCGTTAGCGAACAATTATCGTTCAGACTGCCAACTAACGACTCGTTAGCGAACGATTATCTTCGCTACGATAGTGGCGTTCAGACTGCCACTATCGATAGATCTAACAAGAGCACGAAAAACATGAACAGCACATTTCGTGAACAGCTGCGTTCGGCCGTATCGTTTGTATGTGCCGAACGATCGTGTATGACGTTTCTACGCGCGTGCAGCGCAGCTGTCAGGTTGCAAGTGTCATTACTACCATTTATTACTGTCATTTTCCCCGCAAACCCGGGAAATACTGAATTTAATACCTACTTCAATTTAAGGTGGGTAACATTGGTACCACAATAATTATTGTGTGTGTGAGGGGGGTGTTTTGCCTTTAGCGCAGCTCGCTTTGCTTGCGTTCGTTAGCCCCCCCCCCCCCCCTATGGCTAAATCTTGGCTGCGCCACTGTCTGCTGTAGTTTCAAGTTTAACCGAAATGGATTTTTCCATCTTATTTCTGCAGGAGGGACGTCGAAAGTGTAGCAACTGCTCAATATTTGAAACGTTTTTTGTTGAATACTTATTGCCAGGAACGCTTCAAATATAAGCTGTAGCAACACTTTTTACGTCCCTCCTGCGAACTAAAATGTAACAATCAGTTTGAGCTTGGCTTTAAACTACGGAGCACATTCCTCCGAATCATTTCAGTATCAGTTGGTAGCACTTTTGGGTGCATATTTTCTTTAATAGGGTTTGAGAGCAGAAGGTGACCCTGCATTATTTGCCCTTTTCACAAATATTTAAGCAGACTTTTTGTTCAACTGTTTGCCAAAAGAACACCACTTGACTGATGATGATGAAATTTGGTGACTGACGTTGTAAAACAATGTTGATTGAAACATCGCAAACATTCAATTGATCCAAAGTTTCATTTGGTCATGATTGTCACGTTAGTTGAGGAAAAACAGGAAAAACGAACTTCATAACGTTTCTTGGGTGAAGAGGTCATTGCCACAATGCAGTGCATGGTTTTCCACAATAAAACATCGTGTGTGTCCAATAAAGTCGTTACCTGTTGTTTTTTCAACAATTTTACGGATGGCAATTTGAAGATGGCGCTAACGATGGAAAAAAAGTTGAAGATCTCAGTTTCGAAGCTAGCAGGCTTTGTCGATGGCTCCACATTGCGTTTCATTAAAAACATATATGTTTGCCGGAAAATCAAGTTGCAGCTCAATATCTCCAAAAACAACTGATTTATTGGAAAAAGAAAAGAATTGAAGAAATTTCATTTCTTCCAACGTATTTCGGAACCGCCTCAAGATATTTCAAAACTGTTTGCAGCATCTTCGTGGGCATGGAATCAGTCATCAATATCCTGATTTACATACGTCCACCGGTTATGGTTCATGATTTACGATTTTTCAACAATTTTTTTTTTACTGAACCCTGTATAAAGTGTCTGCACGATTTCCGCAGATGGTGGCAACATTTCTTAAATCAAAGAGTAGGGTCTAGTGAACAAGTGTGCCAAATTTCGTTGCTTGTCTCTAAAATGCAAGGTGGTTTCTCTTACCAGCCGGACTAATATTTTATTGTTTGTATGGAAAGTTATTAGTACGGGGGCATAGATCGGGCCGTGTGCAGCTTCGTGAAGATATATGGAATTATATCTTGATCGATTCCCGAGCCCTGAAGGACCATGAAAAATTATGGTGAAACAGTAACACTTTCTGCAGGCAAATATGGCGGAGGCGCCAAAATGGGCGCCATGAATTTTATTGACTTCCCACACCAAGTAACAAAACAACACTACAAAGATATCAACTTTCCAATCTTCACTCTGATGTGCTTTTTATATGTACAGGGTGTCCTCGCAAGACGGATAACCCCCATGAAATACTTTCTCTTTATGATAATTCGAAAAAAGAAAAAACTTTACCTCAACAATTTTTCCCGTAGTCTCTGAGTATGTCAAGTATGATTTTCCATTCCGTCCCATATATACAGGGTGTCGCATTTTTTGCCTTTTTTGAAACACTCTGTATTTGATCACCACAATCGATGCCCAATGGACATTATTATTACATCCTGATTACGAATATGCACAACACTCTTGAACTTTTTTCTTCAGAAAAAAATATTGAAAAATCTACAGTCAAATCTAAAGAAAAAATATTTTTTTACGATGGATTTATTATAGAATTCAAACATATCCTGGGTATTTTACCAGTTATTTTGTGTAATTCTATGTCATTCAAAAGTAAAACGAAATATCTTGGACATATCTGAATGCTGAAATGAATCCATCATTCTCAAAAAATTAATTTTGTTGGAGATGCCATTTGAAACTGTTATTTCTTTTTTCAAATGATCATCTGCGTGTTGTCTAGTACCAACCTTGTCCAAACGTGTGAAAACACCGCAGAATTTTTCGCAATTGACGTTTTTTCTTTGCGTCAATGTCAAAAAGCTCTCACCGAGATACGGACACAATACCTGAAATAATTCGATATTCACTTGATTGCAACTTAATGCAGTTGAATTTTGTGAAATTCAATAACTAACTCTTTGGTTTTCATGGAAAAAAATGTTACTAGTCGAATATAAGCGGATATAGATACTTTTGGTCCAATAAATTAGAAAATGAATGAAATTTTGGATAAACACGTCATTTAATGTCGCGTTTCACTCAAATATGATCCAAAATAATTCGATATCATCATTTAGACATAAACAATACATACCTGTAGTAGAAATATCCATAGTTTATGCAAAAACACACTAGAGAAGGTTTACAAACTTTCGACGTTTTGGCGTTTTTAAACTCACTCGGCTTTTATTTGTCCTACGCCTACTTACCTTGTGGGCCAATTTTTTTTTAATATTGTCTCAGTAACCACTGGACAATTCTGTACAAAACCTATCAAAATTATCAAGTTTTATCACTACTTATTTCTGGACTTTTGCACAGGTAGATTATTCAATTCGACCACTGTGCGATAGTGGCGTTCAGACTGCCACTATCGATAGATCTAACAAGAGCACGAAAAACCGTATTTCGTGAACAGCTGCGTTCGGCCGTATCGTTTGTATGTGCCGAACGATCGTGTATGACGTTTCTACGTTCGCGCAGCGCAGCTGTCAGGTTGCAAGTGTCATTACTACCATTTATTACTGTCATTTTCCCCGCAAACCCGGGGAATACTGAATTTAATACCTACTTCAATTTTAGGTGGGTAACATTGGTACCACAATAATTATTGTGTGTGTGTGTGTGTGTGGGGGGGGGGGGGTGTTTCGCCTTTAGCGCAGCTCGCTTCGCTTGCGTTCGTTAGGCCCCCCCCCCTATGGCTAAATCTTGGCTGCGCCACTGTCTGCTGTAGTTTCAAGTTGAACCGAAATGGATTTTTTCTGCAGGACTGACGTCGAAAGTGTTGCAACTGCTTAATATTTGAAACGTTTTTTGTTGAATACTTATTGCCAGGAACGCTTCAAATATAAGCTGTAGCAACACTTTTCACGTCCCTCCTGCGAACTGAAATGTAACAATCAGTTTGAGCGTGGCTTTAAACTACGGATCACATTCCACATTCCACAGCCAGTTTCTTATTACCAGATGAAGCCTATTTTGGCGCCTCCACCATATTTGCCTGCAGCAGATGTCAACATTCCACCATCATTTTTCATGGTCCTTAATCGCCCAGGAATCGACTAGAACATATCTCTATATATCTTCACGAAGCTGCACACGGCCAAGCCCTTTTTGAACCTATGCCCCCAGACTACAATTGGAAAAAAACGCGCAATCCAATCGCAGTGCAATAACTCTTACACAGAGAGACTAATGATCCATTTTCTAAATGATAAAGAAGGTAACAGTCGAACACATTTTTTTTTTGTTCAAAATTTTTCATTGCTTCGGTGAAAAAGCGAGACTGTCTGGGGGGGGGGGGCTATGGCCCCCTAACCCCCCCCCCCCCGTTGGCCGCGCCACTGACAGCAGACATTTTTCCGAACTCTTTCAGTATCAATTGGTAGCATTTTTGGTAACAGATTTTCTTCAATCGGGTTTGAAGGGACGACGTGACCCTGCCGTTTTTGCTTGTTTCACAAAGAAACGAAGCAAACTTTTTGTTCAACTGTTTGCCAAAAGAACACCACTTGGCTGATGATGATGAAATTCAGTGACTGGCTGCACAAAATAATGTGGATTATAATGTCGTCAACATCTAATCGATCCAAAGTTCCATTTGGTGATGGTTATCACCTAAGTTGAGGGAAATCAGGAAAAACTAACTTGATAACGTTTCTTGGACGAAGAGGTCATTCCTGCAATTCAGGACCTGGTTTTTCATAATAAAATAAACGTGTGTGTCCAATTAAGTCGTTACCTGTTGTTTTTTCAACAATTTCATGAAGAGCAATTTGAAGATGGCGCTCACGATGGAAAAAAGTTGAAGATCTTAGTTTTGAATCTAGCAGGCTTTGTCGATGGCTCCACATCGCGTTCGATTAAAAACATATTTGTTTGCCGGAATATCAAGTTGCCGCTCAAGATCTCCAAAAACAACTGATTTATTGAAAAAAGAAAAAAGTTGAAGAAATTTCACTTCTTCCAACGTATTTTGGAAACGTCTCAAGATATTTCAAAACTGTTTGCAGCATCTTTATGAGCATGGAATCAGTCACCAATATCCTGATTTAAATACGTCCACCGGTTATGGTTCACGATTTACGATTTTTCAACAATTTTTTTCTACTGAACCCTGTATAAAGTGTCTGCACGATTTCCGCAGATGGTGGCAACATTTCTTAAATCGAAGAGTAGGGTCTAGTGCACAAGTGTGCCAAATTTCGTCGCTTATCTCTAAAATGCAAGGTGGGTCCCATGGATGTAGCTAAACGTCCGGACTATATTGACTGTTTGTAATTTTATGGTCTTGGCAGTAGATGTTTTATCATAATGAAAATGTCATCAAAATAGTTTGAATTCGTGTTAGTTTCTCTAATTCGAAAGTAAATTACCATAACTAGCTGTGTGTACACGTACAGTCTACCTCTACTATGTAGGAAGTTCATGAAAATCTAATTTCTCCTGCACACGCAAACTTCGTTATTTCAAATGGAATATATCCAAAAACTATACTCAAGTACCTAATACCAAACCTATAGAGCTCTAATGTTTTTACTCTTTCTCATACACAACTAACAAAAGCTTTCCCCGAATTCCCATTAATACTGACATAGAAATACCTAAATCAAATTAGCTAGGTTTAGATAGGTGGGCGGTAGGTACACCCCATAAAGTTCCAAATTGAATTGCCGACACCAACTCACTGACGCTGCTCGTTAAAGGACCGCAATTTTGTCAATTAGCGTAATTATATTAAAACTGGACACGTCGGGTAAAAGCTCTGTGCTTACTTCAAATAGATTAAATAGGTAGGGACGATATACAGGGTTTTTCAGGAAAATTTCAATCATCGATTAAGCGTGAGAAAACAATGAGAACTACTACGAGCGGCGATTCCGTGCATTCTGGTAAACCCGCGATCTTTCTAGATGCTTCCATCCAATGGAACGCGGTGTAGATAGAAGTGCAGAGTTCTGGACGTTTCCAGCACATACGTGATGGCTTGGTAATTGAAATACATGGAACCTTCAACGCTCGACACATCTGTTCATTTTGGCGGAGGTGCAGACATTCCGGAGGACACGGGAAGCACGCGAAAGGTGTGGGATTATTCAGGAGTCGTCTAGAATCCATATGCCAGATCACTATGGAAACTGCTGGAGAATGCATGGAACGTTCGAGATGAATTGGTCGGACCTATATAAAGCACCAATCGTCGTCTCTTCACGAGCAGTATTGCATTGGAAGAGACAGCGAGCGGATAAGAAGCGATAGTCACAGCGATATTTCCAAGCGTAAATAATTGTTGGCACAATCACGTAATTGGCTCCTGGATGCGTAGAGTTGAGATCCGTTGATGGTGTGCTTCGATCCCCCTCCAGGATGCTGAGTCACGATCCTTCGACGAGGAGTTTTAACCCACCTCGAGGATGTCAAGTTGAAACCCCAAAATGATCCAGGCCCGATAGAAGTGAGTTCTCTCGCTTCGGTATCTTTTGTAGCGGAGTGATGACCTTGGCGAGCGGAGGGTTAGTCTTGGTGAGTTGGGATTGGTGCTAACGATTGAGCTTTGTCGTGAAAAATGTATGATGGGGCTTACGCATGCGTTCTGAATCTGCCTGCACGTGCTGGTATCTGCGCTACTGTCTGTCATCGGTACAGCAACTGTTAAGCCTCGTCCTTTGTTGGATACCTTCACAGAAAGCGAGCCCTTGGGCCCTCTGGACTTTGCGTTGCGACTGCGGTACTCAGAGCACCGGACCTAGTGGGCTATATCTGGAAACTCGTGGGTGAGCCTCCTCTGCGCTTCTGAATTTCTCAGTTATTCGGAAAATGTAAACTTTGAGAACCGCGTGAAAAATTAAGTAATTGAAATAAAATAGAACTGCGCTTGTATCGGGGTTCGGACCTTGCCATAGAGTCGTATTTGTTGATCGGATTAATGAACCCCCCCCCCTCCTTGAAACCGATAATTTTGTTTTAGCGCCACGACAGTTCCTGATATTCCCATGTAGAGCTTGTCACGGGAATGAAGACGTTCTCATTTGAAACTGATGAATTTAATCCGGTACCCAACGACGCCACCGCACCATTCAGATGGGGACATTTTAAAAATGAATTGTTATTAGGGCTCGACCAGGTATAATGTAGACGGGGATAATTTATTGTTAAGGTGATAATGGGGTACTTGCCAATGAGATAGATTTGACTGAAAATACTTTTAATCATCAATAATGCCCGCGGCACACGGTGCATGTTTGCATGCAGGTTTTCCAGGCAGGTTTTCTAGGCAGGATTTCCAGGCAGGTTTTGTTGCATGTTTTCGTGCAGGTTTTGGCATCACACGAGGCAGGAAGCTGTGCTGGATTTTTGACGAATGCTGTCAGACTGATATTAGATGTCATCTTATAGTTTGGAAACAGCTCAACTTGTTTATTAGATCAGTTTGGTGCGTGCTATGAAGTCAAGTGCAAGGTATTATTCAAATAGTGGTACAAGTGTAAAATTGTGCAGTTCAGGATGATTATTCAAGACTCATTGACTTTGACACCTAACCTAAACTGAATTTCCTGCCTGGAAAACAAGCAGGGGATTTGGACCGCTTCACACGGTGCATTTTTGCATGCAATTTTTGGTGCTGGATTTCCAGGCAGGAAGCCAGGCAGGCTGGTGTTATGGAAACCCGAGCTCTCTCTTTCTAGTTTTTTAAATTTTCAAGTCGGTTTTCAGGCAGGATCTGTTCCTATTTTCCGTGCATTTTTGCATGCAAATTTTATTATTTTTCAATCCTTTCAAGTTCAGTCTCTGATGTGAGTCTTCTTAAAACCCTCCTTGTTCGTTGGAATGTTCTTGATTTGCAGTCGCGTGATCTTTCGCTAGCCGTGGTCGTCTAATGCGAGCATCAATATCGTCTTGTAAGGTGAAGAGCCTTGTTTGGGCTCCGGAAGTCTTTGATCAATGTCTTTTTCTTAAACGAGTGCGCCAGAGTTGTCTTTTGTGATCAAATACCCATATGACCCTCGCAAGTTTTTGAATGTCTTTTTTTTTGTTCAGTGACCAGTGTCGTCTTGTGCCTAAGGTGTAAACTGTAGCGCCATATCAAGCTCTCGGAAGTCGTTAGGTGTCATTTTTGTTATGTGAGGGTACCAGAGTCGCCTTATGTGATAAGGAGTCTTCTTTGGCCTGCAGGAATCTTCGAGTCCCTTTTGTTTATAACAATAGCAATAAAAAAACAGGAATGGAACAGAAGTTTTCTTGTAAAACGGAATAACAAGCAAAAGAGAGAAATGGACGCCTGCACCCACTTTTTATTCTGTGAACCGGTTCAGACCATTTCTTTTTTTTAAACAACAGGCAATTGGTTTTTGCGGTATTTGACTATGGTCAGCGGTCACCGGGACGGACGGAGACGGGGACGGGGACGACCATCCTTGCCGCCTTTCATGCTGTGGAGCCCTGTTTGGCTCATGGAAGACTGTGATAAGGAACCCATGTATTACGTGATAAGGAGACCATATTATGGCCTTCGGAAGACTCTCCAAAGTGTATGTGTTTTTCTGCTTGGGAAGGGTACTCACTAGTGCCATCTTATACCTTAGATGTTCAGCTCTATTTGACCCCCTGAAATCTTTAGGGGTCATTTTTTTCAGTCAGGGCATCAGTACCTACTCTTTTGTTTCGTCTGGAACCCTGTTTGGTTCTCAGGAGTCTTCTGGTAATATTTGTTTTTGATAGAGTCTTAATAGTTATCTCAGGAGCGCTAGTCTTCAGCCACCAAGAGCCCCCAGGAATCTTTCACGAATAGAAGTTCAATGGGGCTTCAGTCACCACAACTTCCTGGAACGTTTTGCTGGAGACGGTGTTTCTGGAAACCAAATTGGATATTTTTCCACTTGCGGTATTTCATCATTGTCTGAAGAATTAGTAAATATTAATTTCATTTTGAAGGTGTCCCTAATTTTTGCTTGGTCAGAACGTTATTTATATTTTATATGGATAAAGTTGATACGAACTTCGCAATGATAACGATTTTGGAAAATATCAATTGGTGTAGAGAATGCGATATAAAAAAAATCGAGAGAAGACATTATTTCGACAAAAATAAATAGTGATTTTCGATTCAACATGAATTTATAAGTGAACAGTCCGTAATGACAGCCTGTGACCTATCGGCTGGGCAAAAGTAAAAGCATCACTCAACAGAAAGGAAGAAGTACTCCTAGCATGCTCTGATATTTGGAAAGTATTCTACGTTGTTGATCACGAGATCTTTTTACAAAAATTCGAGTACTACAATACAGATCTAGAAAAAATGCACATTTTACTTCGCCAAGATCCAGTCGCTTCTTCAGTTTGTTCTGTCCTTTGTCCGGAAACTCCACGGATGTAACAAGGAACAAGGGTCTTCATTTTCTCAGAAGAAAGCAAATCGGGGCGTTGATAGGAGTTGCAAGCAGGGTCAGCTGGAGGAGTATTCTCAAGAAGCACGGAATACTTACCCAGCAGTCTCTTCAACTCCGGCCCTCAGCCTGCTCGTAGCTGTCCCCCGTGACTGGGACTATCCGGGGCTATCACGGATCCAACATAACACCAGAAAAAGGAAAAGATGAGCCACCCCATACCACCGAATCAATCAGAGCAACAAGAGACCTTGACTATTGAAGTTTTTTTTTTTTAAATGTGTGTTTATGTTTATGAACGCAACCACAGCTGGGCGCGAAGATCTGCTGGTGATTCCCATAAAACTTGTTGGCAAAATTTCACTAGCACACCACAGCGAGCCCTTGGCTGGTTACTTAGGCATCGCGAAAACACTCAGTAGAATAAAAGATCAATTCTATTGGGCCACCTTGCAAAAGAACGTGACAAAATTCGTAAAGGGATGCCAAGACTGCCAAGCCAGACGCGGCAGTAACCAGCGACCACAGGGACTATTAGAACACTTAGAAGTTGCTACCCCATTTTATGAAGTAGGGATATCGACCCTCTTGGTTCTTTTCCGAAGACAAAACAAGGGGCAAAATACATCGTGGTAGCGACAGACTACGCGACTCGCTACGCACAGACACGAGCTCTCGATAGTAGCAAAGCCGTCCCAGTAGCACGGTTCATACTGGAGGACATTATAGCGAGACACGGTTACCCAAAATACCTACTGTCAGACAGAGGAAAAGTCTTCCAATCGGAATTGGTGACAGAGTTGGTAAAGGCAATGGGTGGGTGCTCGCAATTCACGTCATCATACCATCCTGCGACGAACGGATTGACGAAAAGACTGAACAAAACATTGGCATCAGGGGGTGCAATCCCGGAGAAAAATCCTGATCCCGAGATTTCGGGATCAAAGAATCACGATCCCGGGATCCCGGGATTTTCGGGATTCAATCCCGAAATTTAAACTGGTATGAAAAAACAATTAATTCAGACAATTCCCATCATTTCATCAATAAACTGAACAAATACTTATTTGAAATAGATTACAAAAAAAAATTCGTTTTTAAACCAATGCCGCAAAAAAGAACTAAGGGACAGTATTTCAGTTGAAGTTGAACTTTCGTTCAGTGAAACTTGGTTTTGTTACTGCGGAGACAATTATTGTTGCAACACCTGAATCAATGGCAACCAAACAGCTGGGGACAGCCGCCATTTTTATAGGCGGAGGGGGGGAGGTGTAATGTCGGAAATTACAATTTTAAGTTAGGGTTCACAGTATGTCTCGGTGTAACCGACTGCACCCGATACAGTAAATATAAGTACGTTGCACCTCTTGCATCGCAATGATCCGGGAACGCAAAGTTGCAATTTTTGCAAAGATGAGCAGAATCATCACATCCGCGACAGTCAAAGTACACCGTCCACCGACCTCCATGGAAAATTCCAAAGGAGGGGTGAAGAATGAACCGAGGTGATAAAACCTTTGGAGACAAAGAGGAAGACCTCTTTTGATCCGAGCTGATCGCGTGGTAGTTGTGCCGGGACTACCAGAGGCAGACTAGAAAAGGTTCGATGCGGTGCACGGGGTCGACGTGGTGTACTCTATAATGTAAGTACTGTATTCTAGTCATTTAATTATTATACTCTGTTTATTTTCGATAATCTTTAATGTTCAATAGACGTCTAAAACGTCCCCCTTTCTGGGTTATTTAACTTGCGCCACTTATTAAAAACCGGAAGGTACTAAAAAAGCCAAGCAAGTCCCCTCCTATACGTCACCCAGTTGAAGGCAACGATCGTCTAGTATTCGGGCATGTCAGAATGTCCCGAATAGAAGCCAGAAAAGGTAAGACGACGGTGACCTTTGACAATATCTCGAAAACGGTTAGCAATGTTCCAAAATGGTTTGTTGTACCTCAACAACCATGAAACTGTGCATCATATGACATGCCCTGCAATACTCTACCTTTGTCCGTTCAAATAATGCAATTTTTTTAAATTTTTTCTCCACCATGTATACAGGATCTCAACTAAAATTTCATTTGCGGCGACAGACAAAATTGTTCAGACAGGTGCTAAGAACATGTGTGCCAAAAGACATTGCATTACTCAAAAATGCAGCGTATAATACTGTACCGATCCCACTATCCGTCTTATTACTATGAGCTACTACTGAGGGCTGACATTTCCTGCAATTGAACACTGTGAACAATATTGACTATTTCTAGGGGAATGGATATTCACACATTGAATATGGGCACAGTATGGGTATATCGGGGATTTGAAAAACGCGAGAAAAACTGTCTCCCACAAAACGTCTTTGGGAATAAGTCTTAAGGAAAAAATGTCCCCGGAGATAACATACCTTCGACAGCAAAGTCACAGGAAAAATGTCCCTGAAAAAAATGTCCTCGAAAAATTGGAAACCTGGGAAAAAGTCTCAAGAGAACATCCTCAGAGTATACAACAAAACATAATGGGGCCCGCTAGGGAACCAAACGACCTGGCTAGGCACAATATAGTTCAAAATTGCTTCGGAACAGAAGAACGCGGCAATGGCGGTCGTAGTAGGGCCCCGAACAACACAAGAATACCTACATAGAAGAGCTCACTACAGTTCCAAACGCTACAAGAATAATATACAAGAGGGCCAAATATGTTGCCAAATGACATTATGAAGATACAAAGGATCTCACTATGGTTTCAGACGTCAGTGGTTTCAGAGGATACAACAAGGCATAAGGGGGCCTGCTATAGGAAACCTAACGATACAGCAAAGCACAGGGAAGAGCACGAAAATACACAAGGGTGCTAATCAGAATTCCAAATGACAAATAAGTAACCAAACGATAGAGTAAGCCGTAGGGAAGAACACAAAAATACACAAGGCTACTAATTAGGGTTCCAAATGAAACGATAGGAACCAATTATACAGCAAGGAGAAGGAAAGCTCGCGAGGCGCCCCGCGCGGGGCTTCGAGGTAGAAGAGAATAGCGATTGGGGCTCAGTAGGACTTCGAACAACACAAGAATACACAATGGAGCACCAAAGAAAATTACATATAAAGACAAAAAAGTGGCCACTCCGAGATCAAGGAACACTGGAAGACAAATATTGCAGTATTGATATTGTCGTGTGCCATCAACTGCAACCGTAGTCTTCACTCTTCAGTGTCTTTTTGGGCCACAACATAGATCATGGAACAGAGAACTGATGGCGCTGAATAGGACAGCACATGAAGATGGAAAAAACTGTTGAGGACCTAGATCAGATAATCAGATCACGGGGCGACTTTGGCGCATTGATAGTCTCTGTGCTCTGTGATCTGCGTAGACAAACGAATTGATAGATACTTAATATGTAGCTGTTTTGTTGCATTTATTATAGGAAGAAAAATTATGAGAAGCCTTTATGAGTACCTACCTGCCTATACCTACTTGGTTCAAAAAAACATGCGAAAAACGTCGGCGGCTGATACCTGCTCTTTGCTGAAGCTGAAGATCATGATACTGGAACCTGACGATACCCCTCGGAACCCTACGGGACATCAATTGCACACTTCCTTTCATCTTCGATAATCTGACACAATTTTATCATTGATTGTCAGGATGACATAAACATGCACGGAAAACCTGCCCGAAAAAATAGGAGCAATTTCCAGCCTGAAATCCAGCACGGAAAACATGCCGCAAACCCAAAATGACACAGTTTCCATGACATCCAACCTGCCTAGAAATCCAGCAGCAAAACCTGCATGCAAAAATGCACCGTGTGCCGCGGGCATAAGAGTGATAAAGAGTATTTCCTGAGAATTTCCAGAAAATATATCCATTGATTAACAAGATTTGTTTTTCAATTTTTTTTTGTCAAAAGGTTGGTAACAGTGAGGAAACTCCAGTGGAGTTTTCATTTTTGTATTTTTCAAATATTGTCATGCCTCTCTAACAGTTTTTTGAGTTGTCAATCCTACAGTGCTGTTTGTCTTGTTTTTAGTATATTTGTGACGTCACAAATATATTTTTAAAACACGCATTATGGCCACATCTTTGGGAATATAGAAAAAAAAAATTACGGGTACATTATTTTTGACCATACCTACTATCGATTAAGCTAATAATTTTTTTTAGGCAAGTACCCCATTGTTTCTACGCCTCTCCGCATCGGCTTTTTGGCGAACACCCTGTATAGTCAATTCTCTGCGTTTTGTTTCTCCTGACTGCGGCATTCTTTCACAAACTGATAAAAAACAACGAACTAGCGCGTATACGGGGCGTCCTCATTTTTTTTTTTCACAATTAAGTTTGTACCTTGACTTGAGTAATTGTTTCGCGCTCACCATCGGCTCAGAAGTTTTTGAAAGAGTGAAATACGTTCTAACATTTCCGGTTATAGGCACTCATCGCGATCACGGGAATCTTTCTAAGCGTTGGGGGCGACTCACCGTGAAAAAAGGGAATAGGCCCCCTCAAAGGCAAGCCATATCCTCGGCCATATCCAATCCTTTCCAAACGGGCACAGTGTCGTCTTAAGGCATGGGCATGGGCCGGTTGTTTAGGGGCCCCCAAATCTCCATAAATTTACAAAGATGATGACGATTTTTGTAAAATAAAATTGTTCTCATATATCCCATATTCATTTATTCAGTTATGTCACTTTTTGAGCTGATCGTGCACCTTCCCCCCATCCCCATAGTGGTTTTTTGACAACGCGTGATAAAAGAAATAAAAAACTCCTAGGAACACAGCGCAAAGGCAATTGGAAATTCAACCTAATCAATAACCGCTATCCGCTGTTCCGGTGGATTCTTCAGGAATTCAATAGCCCAGTAAACGTAGGTTTCTACCAGGAACAAATTCGCCCAAAGCTGATTTTTGGTACAGTGAGTCCTAAGAATATGTGAACTCACCAGTCAATTTTCTCGGAATTTCTCGCGTGTGCTTCATGGTCTTCCAGGTCTTCGGATGTTTTGAGTCACTGTAAATTGCAGTTCTCGTCTAGAATTTGCACCACGACCGCAAAAATGATCCGATTAAGTCGTAATTCTACGCATCATATCCCGCTGATACTATTTTAGCACAAAAAGTGTTGATCATTGTTAAAGGGGGGTCGTGGGGGGTGAAGCTCGGCCAGGTGGTTCTTTCTGTTTTCCTAGCCATATAGAACCGATCCCTCAACCGATCCCGACAAGTTTAGTATCTTTTCCGAATAAATTCAATCTCCTAAACTCGAATCTGATGTGTAAATTTGGATAAAAACAATTAAGTTCGAACAAGTTGACTTGAAAAAACTTGTTTTTTTGTTTGACAGTTTCAACAATTTTTTTTAAGCTGTTGAAGATGTTTATCTTTCAAAATGTCCCAGGGGCCATTTCATTTAAGTGTATTCTTTACAAAAATCATCCACTCGATGAGTGATTTTGTTCCCCGAGAATGAAAAATCGATTCAAACCTGAGCCGGCCCACTACTACTGATCAGAACACTACAGCGTGCACCTTCGAATGAAAGTAGCTCAAACTATTGAAAAAATAATTACTTATATTTGAAAATTCGGAAATATGTGCAGAATTGAATTCCCGGTAACAAAAACAAAATCGCCATGAATCGCACTGCAGGGTTTTGAGTTATTTGAGGAGGGGGATAACTGTAGTGTTCTGGTCACTTGTAGACGCCGCGCCTGGCCGGCCAAGTTTAAGTCGATTTTTTAATTTCGGGAACAAAAAACTATACATCAAGTGGATAATTTTTGAAAAGAATACACTTTAACACTTTAACTTAAACAGCTGAAAAAAAATTGTCAAAACTGTCGAACAAAAAACAAGTTTTTTCAAGTTTACTTGTTAGAACTTGTTTTTATCCAATTTTACACATCGGATTCGAGTTCAGGACATTTAATTTAGTCGGAAAAGATACCAAACTTGTTGGGATCGGCTATATATGGCCAGGAAAACAAAAAGAACCACCTAGCAGAGCTTCGCCCGTCTCACGACCCCCCTTGAACAATGATCGACACTTTTTGTGCTAAAATGGTATCAACGGGATATTATGCGTAGAATTGCGACTTAATCAGATCATTTTTGCGGCCATGGTGCAAATTCCAGGCGAGTACTGCAATTCACAGCGACTTAAAACATCCGAAGACCTGGAGAACCATGAAGCACACGCGAGAAAGTCCGAGAAAGTTGACAATTGAGTTCTCATGGTCTAAGGACTCACTGTACCAAAAATCAGCTTTGGGCGAATTTGTTCCAGGTATTTATGATATAAAGTCTAGATTGACTGGGCTATAATAAATCAACAGGAAGGAGCCCCATCACCATCAATATTTGGTTTTCGTGCTCATGATGATTTCCTCAAAGCAAGAACAAAATTGAATCTATCTATTTCTGTTCCGACTTCTGTATGCGGGAATGCGGGGGTAGGTAATCTAATCATAGACCGAGTTTTGGGGCCCCTTTTGGCCAAAAAGCTTAGTACAATTGGGGGGCCAGCGATCCTGACCAGTCTATATTTTTTCTCGCATACCTTCATAAGAGGGCCCCCATTCACCTTGTGCCCGGGGCCCCATTTTCACAAGAGACGTCACTAACGGGCAAAAGAGACCATGACCCAAAAAGAAGGCAACAGCCTTTGAAACGAATGCCACAATAAGGGGGCCACCGCACACACCGGCCCACAAATCTTAGATCGCATTCGTGGTCGAAGTCACTCTTCCCTTTCCAGTGTCCAGAAGCCGGGCCTAACTCTAACATAACCTCTAACACTAACATAAATGTTGGATCTGATTGAACAACAAAAAGAACTTTAAACCACGAAAATCAGTCAGAATTAAATGTCGGTCAACGTGTAGAATCAGGTGTTCGTCGGAGCTATTCCCAAAAATCTTTTGGGAATAGCTTGGACATTTTAGATATTTCCGCCTGCGGTGTGAAGGTAGGACTAGGTATAGGAGCAAGCCATTATTTGAACATTTTGACTTGTACATAGAGGTCAATGGATTGATGCTATGTTAAAAATATATACTTTGTCTTATTGTGTTCAAACTCGTAGTCAGACCTGTCTCAACAGTCTCGAGAGCTCTATCCTCGAACAACAAGAAGAAAGGCACAACAGGATGTCGTCAGGGGCAGACTTGGCTTTCGTGGCGCCTTAAGCATGATTGAATTGGCCGCCCCTTCCCATTAGAGAGGTGTGTTCCAGAGAGCTAGTTTGTGTTTATATTCTTAGAGCACTAACTGCTGTAATGATAATAAGTGGTTTTTCATCAATATGTTGGAACAAACTAACAAAAACTGAACAGAAAAAAGTTATGCGGACGCGATTTTTGTGGAATAAAAATAAAACCAACATTTTTTTTCCAAGAAGACAATGTCGATGCCGCCCCCTTGGATCTGCCGCCCCAGGCACGTGCCTACTTTGCCTATTGCCCAATCCACCCCTGGATGTCGTTCTGATACTAGATGATCATCGGCCAAGCGGTTCTAAAAGCGGGAAACGTGATTTAATTCGAATGAGCAGAATTATATGGAAGTATAATGGGTTGTCTACTCACTCAGGAGTTCAAGAAGATAGCTGGGGTCTTTTCAGCTTCAACATGAATTTGGAGATATTCGGAACTCCTTATCCGTTAGTTTTGAGAGCTTTGCTGGTTGTTGTATGAACATTCAAGAATAATATGCTAAAATCCTACATCACAAGGCGCCGGCGGTCGAGCTCTACAATTAAATTCTGATCCCGAAAATCCCGGGATTGCGAAATTAAAATCCCGGGATCTTCGGGATCAAAAATTCCACAGAATCCCGGGATTTTCGGGATCGGAATTTCGGGATTGCAAACCCTAATATAAGTGACCATTAAATATACATGCAGGCTGATTTCCCCCGAAGTCCGGACTATTTGGCATGATCGTCATTTTTTTTTGTCCTACTCAACTACTTGGTTATTAGCAGTTTTTTTCCGTGGAGGTTTTTCGGTCACGATAACAATGACGATAACAACGAAGTACTGTAGATTCACACTTTTGGATTCATCAGTGGGGTTTCGTTTCGATGGCTTTCTCGTTTCATCCCTCTTCCCGAGGCATCACCGCGCGATAGTACGAGTGGATGCCTCAGTACTAAGGAACGCGTGAAAAAGTCCAGCTGGCCCAGTGCGGATTTGAACCCGGGACCTTCGCCTTTGAAAGCAAGGTCGAGCTCACCGTGCTACCGACTGGGTCATCTTTGAGCGGTTCTTAGTCACCTTACCCAAAACACGCCTTCATAACTTTGAGCATCATAGAGACATAAGGCGGGAGCATTTTCAAAAATGCATCTTAGCTGAAAGATGGTGACAGTTTAGAGTTCTCTACACTAGATACTTGAGTCTAAAAGTTTTGCCTTGCGTATCATTTAGAAAAAAAAACAAGTAGCCTTGTCATAAATCGTTCACATTCCCGAATCCCGTTTTTCTACAGGAAACGTTATTTATTGAATAACACCCAGTACCTACTTATCTAAACAAAAAGCTGAGTAGGTAAACAGTAGGTATCGACCTACAAACAACAATCAAAGCCACTGCCAAGGTACCTACCTGCCGTGCTAGTACTTATGATATAAGAAAGCCAATAATTGCTCGAACGTTTTATTAAAAACGCTTGTTTACATCACACAGAACTGCTTGTGTTTGTTTACACCTTGCTTTTTTCTCCTATAAAGTTATTGAAAAACTGATCGATAAATAGACGGCGTACAGCATTCAATAAAACGCTCAGGTTTACCACAACACACGCGGAAATTACAAATCCGAATCCTCGTAGGCGGTGCCATTAACTGTCCCAATAAATGCCAGTCATCTAGATTATTAATAAAAATCTGTGATCCTGTGCAACAATTCCAAGAAATGCAAAAGTACTACAATTATTGCATTAATGTAGGAATTATTACCAATCCAATACCACAAAAAGGTATAATCTACCTTTCTTTCCGGGTGACTCAGTTTTTCATTTGATGATTAATATTGTTACAGAGGCTTCCAAACTGAAACAAGAACAAAATAATACACCTATAGAAACAATAAAAAAGAGACTATGCTTAATTAGATTAGACAAGTAGCTGTAGCCTTTGCGTTCTTAATTCACCAGAAAATTACGGTCCCGGTATGCAAGCGTTAAAAGTCAACGGACGTACGCCAATGTGCAGGACAATAGAAATTTCGCAAAGTGCACTTCCTCCGAGTCAAATCTCAAGGTCCCAAGGCCGCAAGGTTTCCCCGCGGTGTATCCACATCTCGTTATCATGCTCGGCGAAATTCCCGAGAGGAAGAAAACGCAATCGAGCGCTAAACTTCACGCTCTGAGCCATTATCGACACCAAAGTATATAAACCGAGGCAAGGGTTGCAGCTCTTCAGTTCGCTCCTGATTGCCATCGTTCCTCCACAAGAGAGAGAATCATGAAGAAGTTTGCCGTCGTGCTGTTGGCGGCAGTGGTGCTGGCCCAGCGAGACAAGAAGCCGGTCTACAAGTACCGGTACGAAACCGAAGACGTCATGAAGACGGCTGCGTCGAGCATCCCCGTAAGAGGGTATCACGTGGTGGAGGGCGGTTACTACCCCTCTGGGATTGGCATCGGCGGCGCTGGGATCGGAATCGGTGCGGGTGGTTTGGGCGTCGGGGGCGGCGGTGGCGGCGGCGGGGGCGGCTTCATCGGCAGCGGTATCGGACTCAGAGGAATCGGTATGCAAGGCGCCGGGATTGGTCTGGGCGGAGGCGGGGGTGGGGGCGGTATCGGCCTTGGCGGTGCTGGCATCGGCTTAGGCGGAGCCGGACTCGGAATCGGCGGAGGTCAATTCATCGGCGGCGGCGGAGGTCAATTCATCGGAGGCGGCGGTCAATTTATCGGCGGCGGTGGCGGAGGGCAGTTCATTGGAGGCGGTGGTGGAGGCGGCGGCATCGGACTCGGAGGCGGCTTGATCGGCGGATACGGCGGCGAAGTCATCGACAAGAACATGTACAGCGGAGAAAAGAAAAACGCAAACGACGAGAGCTTCAAAAAAGCTTCTGGAAAGGAAGGCGGCGAGGTCAACCAGGGCAAAGAAGGCTACTCCAAGGGAATCGCAGCGGAAAAGAACAATAAGGGCGAGTCCGAGTACTACAATGATCAAGGGGCCGGGAAAAAGATCGTCGAGGACGGCAAGCAGTACGCCGGCGGACAGTCGTTCAACAAAGAAGGTTCGTGCTTGTCTTTTCAAGAGAAACTCTGGTTGTTTCTTGATTGTTATTCGTTGTTGTCGTTGTTCGAAAATTTAGAAATCGGAAACCATACTGAACCATGAAAGGATAATCCGACATCTTGGTTAGTACTTTCAGTGTTTCATGAATCTCATCAAGAGTTTCGCTAGCTTCACTAAGAGGTGATCTTGATAACGCGTTGACATTAACTCACATTTTCTGTGCTTCATTTCCACGCTGTCGTACCTACTCTTGAAGTGAATCATACAAGATTGTTGGTCGACAGTTTTGTATTTTATCATGTTAAAAATCAGAATTGCCTGACAAGCAGTTACCACTAACAGATTTTGTACCAATTAGCAAGTTTCTCAGACGTTCAGTACACAACACAACTGCCATCAGCTGCAGCTTAGTCAAATGGTACTAAGACTCGCCTTTAGTTGTCTTCTTGAATACGTTACACATTGGGTATCTGTAGTTCACTCTCTTCGCGTTTCTGCAAAAGCCTGTCTACCAAACCCAGAGTGTAAATGCCTGTATCTGCTAGGTACTTGAGATTATAACATCTTCGGACCTTTTGGATTTGAGCATTAGGCACGAAAACGACAGGTTTCTACTTCGGAATAATTCCAGCACTTGGCCAAGCTGACAACCATTTCAGTCCTAGCCGTAGCCAAAAGCCAAAGCTTTCATCGGTACAACTTTTTTCTCTTCACCCAAGCTCAATACTCTCGAAAATGTCACTATGTTGTGCAACTATGTTGTCTTCATCTACGTAGCGTTGACCCAACGGGCTTTGACACAATACTAGTAGATCCTTTCTATCTCTGAAAACTTTGAATTTGAGTTTAACACAACTTGAATTTTGACAGCAGACTTAGTCTCCTGTTTGCTAAGCTCGTGAAGTCATTTTCGTCCAAACATTTCATCAAGCTTGTTTTCAAGAAGAACGACTTCCTAATGCTACCTCGAATTGACCCAATGTTCGACAATAGTCTTCAGTCCAACAAGTTAATTTTCAACCATCACATTTGCTGCGTTCCAGGTAAAAAGGGCGGCGAAGAGAGCCAGAAATCGGGCCATAAAAAGGGCCACAAGATCAAGGGCTTCAAAACCTCCCACCACAAGGACGAGACCGGCAAAACCGAGGAGTTCTACGACGAGGAGAACGACGAAGGCGGCAAGGTCAACTTCAACGGCGAGTCGGGCAGCTTCGGCGAGAAGGGCGAGTCGTCCTTCAAGGGCGGCCACCAGAACGGCGAGGAGGCCAGCAGCGGCCACAAGAAGACCGGCCACTTCGACAACGAGCACTTTGTCGACAAATCCAACGCCGACGAGGGCAAGTTCGGCGAGAAGAAGTACGCCGGCCAGGGCTCCGTGTACGGCATCAACAACGGCATGGGCCAGCAGAGCCTGCTGGGGCAGAACGAAGAGTCCAAGTTCTACAAGCACCACCCCTACCACATGCCGTTTTACGGGTAGACAGATGGAGAGATGAGAACAGACGACCGTAACGGTCATATTTAAGGCCAAAAGATACCTATTTATTTGTAATGTTATATTACCACTAGCGTTTAATTTATTTTTTTATTTAACAAATAAGCATTAACGAAGACGATTCTGTTTATTGAAGACGACTGCCATGACTCGGTCAATTGTATATAATTTTTAAATGTATTATTGCAATTCTGATATTGAGAGACTCGTTCTTTTCTATTTCTTATACCTACTATACCTACTATACAATAATACGATGATTCCACTTTTTTTTCACAATTGTCCACATAGTTCGTTGAAGCGACAGTGACGGTGTATAAAGAGAATGGTTCTTTTGGATACGGCGGCAAGTCATCAACAAGAACAACTACATTGCGGGGAAAAGAAAAACGCAAATGACCAGAGCTACAAGAAAACGCCTGAGAGGGAAGGCGGCGAGGTAAACCAGGGCGAAAAGAGGAATCGCAGCAAAAAAAAACGATAAGGGCGAGTCCGAGTACTACAATGGTCAAGGACAGTACTCCAGAAAAGAAAGTTAATGTTTGCCTTCTCCAAATGAAACTTTCGTTGTTCATTCGTAGTTATCTGTTGCCTTAGACGTTGCGAAGATTGCAGATATTTTGTAACAATGAGCTCTTGTGACCAGAACTATCTTTGCTTTCTGTGATACACTTCCGTTTTCTTCCACGGTTTGTTCTAGGTAACTGCTCTTTAACATTCTTTCTGATTAATAAACAACATTTTTTGGGGGATTGAGATGAATCACGTCTCCTGATGAATTGTCGATTTTTCAAAAATATTCTTTTCAGTTGTACAAAATAGCCCCTGTTTCTCTTCTGTCAGTGCTCACTGATCACTATTTCTGCTGGTTCCCACAACTTACCCCAACATTTTGTACCATTACCTTCTTTTCCCTTCGATAGGTATCCCTCTTCCCTCTTCATCTCTACAGTATGAATATCTTCTTCTCAAGCAATACATTTTCCGAAATATATTTATTTGTATCAAGATGCCTTTCAACTAGTACGTTTAAATGTGGGTTGTGTGGTGTGATTGCGCTGTGAGCAACTTTTCATGACTTGAAAAAGTTTTGGAAATGTGAGTTTGAAAACTGTGCTTCTTAACTCGAAGAGTCGTCCGATTTCCCATGTTCTGCAAAAATTGACCCGACCTCGCCTACAAGTTGATAATGCATTGTCAACTGCATACCAATTGAAATGAGCCAATCAAAAATTCCACTCACGTTCATTTTTCTTACTGGTTAGCTCACGTATTGGACTACAGCATGTCATTTTGGAAAACTGGAACTCTTGGAGCTGAATACTGAGGTAAGAAGGCTCGAGGCGGATCAAAAACTTTACGTAAAACTTTCAAACTACGACATTTCCAATTATTTGACAGCTGACAGATGGGGAAAAGCTTCTAACTGTTCTGAACACAGCTTTCCAAGAGCTTTCAAATGATAATAATACCAGGTGATCATTTGAAAACTATCCACCTGCACTAACTCTCGATTCCTAGTGGAAATGTCTTCGAGCAAAAACAGGTCGATTTTCATATCGAGGGGGACATCTAAAACATACATTAGCGATTTTCTATCTTTAGCCCCTCGCCTCCACCTTACCCAACTTTGAAATTTCAAATGACATTACCTATTTTGCGATACATTAAATTCAACAGAATTAAATTCTCTTTCTGAAAAAATATTTCTAAAATTTTTAACCTCACCCCTCCTCCCCCCTAAATTCTCTGAGTGTCCAATCAAATATTCTTGACCTCTCAATTCTCTTCATTGCAGTCAACGTCATCCTGCACAGCATCGAAAGAGAAAATTTTACATGAAAAAAGTGCCACCCAAATTCACCCCTTCGCTCCCCCCTCCTCACCTTAAAAATCTAAAATGACAATACCTACTTTGTGATACATCAAATTAAAGCGAATTGAATTCTCTCCCTAAACACAATTTTTTCGAAATTCATAAAACCCCCGTTTTCCTACTAAAATACTCCAAATGTCCAGTTAAATGGAGGAGGGGTTGAGAATTTGAAAAAAATTGTTTTTAGAAAGAGAGTTCAATTTCCTTCAATTTGATATATCACAAAGTGGGTGATATTTTGTTAAATTTTAAAGTTGAGGTGGGGGAGAGTGATAGGGTCAATTTGGGTGGCACTTTTTCACCGAAAACTCTCTTCTTTGAAGCTATTTGGATGATGCTGACTAAACTCAAAAGAATTGAGGGACCCAGAATATTTGAAAGGACACACAGAACATTTTTAGGGAGAAGGGGGGTTGAGTTGAAATTTTTGAAAATATCTTTTTCAAAAAGAAAATTAATTTTCTTCAATTTGATGTATCGCAAGGTAGGTAGTGTCATTTAAAATTTTATTTTTGGGATGGGTGGGGGCGAGGGAACTGAAGATAGAAATTTTCCAATGTATGTTTAAGATGTCCCCCTCGATATAAAAATCGACCTGTTTTTGCTCGAAGAAATATTGACTAGGAATCGGGAGTTATTGCAGGTGGATGGTTTACAAATGATCACCCGGTATATTGCAAGTCAAATCCTGTGAGATATAGTCTTGTAATTTTTTTAAAAGTGACAGTTCCGTTTGACAGAGCCCAAAACTAATCCGGTCATTCGACAGCGGAACCATGTCTGCATACCAATTTCAAGTATCGGATCGATCAACGGTTCGGCAGCTATCGTGGAAGATTACAAACCGACACACAGGCAGCAGAAAAGACATCATCCTGGTAGTGACCTTAATCGTCTCGAGGAAACTAACAAAATAGATATATAGGTATCCGTCGGAATATCAACTATTTTACCACACGATTACAATAATTTCACTTTCATGTCTGTTGGGAGGCCCACATACTTAAATAGCTATACCGCGCAAGAGAGACGTCCGACACCTGTAATTATGGGCGCCGCCATCTTGATGGTTATTTAGGGACTTTGGGTGGTGTGGACTGGCACCACTTCGCTAGTTGGCCACTTGACTAAGCACGACATTATTTTATTTCTCCCTCAAAGTACGTGGAATCAACACTAATAACATCAAGTGAGAATCAACAGGTGAAGAAAAGGTGTGCGATCATTCCAGCATCCAAAAGTTCGGTTAACTACGTGATGTTTATTTACACTGTCAAAAAGCTCTCACTTGACGTTTCGTTTACTCAGAGTACAGTGACTCCCAACCATCCAACTCGATGTGAGTATTTCGTAATTTCAAGAAAACTAAATACACTTACGTGATGGTACTTGAGAAAACTGGATCGCTATTGTAAAATTGCAGAAGGTTTGATCAGTTTCACGGGCCTTAGGATATTTTGTGGTAGCTATATAGCTCGGTATTTTGAGATACACTGGAAATTAACCATCAAGATGGCGTCATTCTCTAACTCCTTTTGTTACGCGGCGCAGCAGAATGCGCAATAGGTTCATGAGCGGTATAGCTATTTAAGTATGTGGGGAGGCCAGGAAAGTAAAATTACACATGTATATTTTTTGACACCAGGGGATGCAAACAGAGGGAGGAGGAGGAGAAAATTAAATTTATGATGCGATTCTCTCGAAAAATAACATTCCATAGAAGCTCTGTAACGCTGTTATTGCCCAGCATCTGTGTTGCCCAGGCAACAGCCGATGGCCAAGAGGATTGCTTACATAACCATGCTTTTATGGAGATTACTTTTTTACAGAATCGCACTCCTAACTAAAAAAATAAAATGTGTTTATTGAATAATTGAACTGGCCAAAACGGCAAAGATACAAAGTGGAAAAGTGAAAATAAGGACAGAGTAGGTACTTGAAGATCTATGATACTGCCAGGTTTCAAAAATATCGGATAACTAGTGTTGCCGTCTAGACAAGACAAGACAAGAGTTGCCCTACTCTTGTCTTGTCTTGAAATATCAAGATAATTTCTAAATTTCAAGACAAGAGTCTAACTCTTGATGAAAATTTTTCAAGAGTCTAGATAGACTCTTGAAATCAAATTACTATAAAACTCCCTCTTTCCGTAAATAAATACGTAACGGAAGTTTAAACATCTTTCAGCTAAAAAAACAAAGAAAGTGAGGAGCAAGGAGAATCCTTCAAATAGAGACTGCTTTCCACTAGAATATTCTATTTGGATATACTTATGTTCAATTTTCGAAACAAAGACCCACTTACATTGACACTTCACTGAAATAAAAGGTTGCCATCGCCACTTCTGACCTGTTATTAGTACTGTTAGTAGACGTATTTCTGCCATGGGGTCTTATACAGGGTAGTTCGAAAGTGTCTGACACTGACTATCTTGAAGGTGCGTAATATGGAGGTGTAGTGGAGTGCTGAAAAGTTGTCAAAAAAATTCTATGTCTTCTGGTTTTGAAGTTATGGGGGGACAAAATTTGGTGCTTCGATTACTTCTATTTTTGTTGTTTCAAAAGATCCTAGTTGACTGTTTATGGAAAAACAATGAGTACAAAAAATTAACTTCTGAATCTGTGATAAATTTTTGTTTTCTATACAGGTAACAATGGTCCCATAACGTATGTAGAGCACAATAAAACACAATTCATTTCAATAAAATTCTTTTGCTCCTATAGTTATTCAGAAAAACTAAATTTTTGCAGTTTATTTTCCCCTTTATTGGCGAGAAATACTTTGTTTCGCAGCTATTGACCAGAATAAGCCTCATCGGGCGACCTAATTTCTTAGTAGTTGCGATCTGAGAAGGCGCAGCTATTTTTTGGAGAAGTAGATAGGAAGATGTTGGAGCAGCCCTTGAAAAAAAATCTTGAACAAAACCTTCGCATGAGAACCAAAAAAAATAGTAGAGACATACAGAGTCTGGAGAAAATGTTATGTGAATATATGTATATAATCACAAGACATGAACAGAATTCGATATGGCATCTCCCTGACAACGTTTTACTGTTCTCTGATGCAAAATTGATACATTTATAGTGAACTGCCACCACAAACCGAAAATCAGATAGTCTTTTACTGATACATAAAATTCACAATATACAGAAAGATGCTTCATTCAGTTGTTTTGTTTTCCCTGATTTTCAATCAAAACAAGTGAATATTCATGGACTGTGGACTGCCTATTAGACACAGCCTGACAACAACGGTCAATGCATAATGACATGATCGCCTGCCCAGTGCGCAAGCGCAAAACAAGTTTATGACTTCATTATTCTTCCACTTTTACACATTTACACTCTCAAATTCCTGATTTTTCGGAAAAGAGTAGGGACTTTTGAGACGAGATATGAACACGATAACGTCTGTGGTGATCTCGGTACTCTGGTTCCAACAAATAAAAGAGAAATAGTATAACAACCCATTGCAATCATTTTCATTTTAAGTAGATATAGATTTGAATAGTTATTTATCATACCTTTTACCCTTATTCATGTTATTTTCTGTTGTCAATAAATTCTGTAAGAAATCTCCAAAGCAAATCACGCATTCAGTAGACAATAAGAACCGTCAACAGAGAAGAATATATATATTTTTTTAAATTTCCTTTTCAAGAGTCTAATCAAGACTCTTGATCTTGACAGCCCTACTCTTGTCTTGTCTAAAAATTTCAAGACAAGAGTTTCTAGAGGTCTTGTCTAAGTCTTGATGCCTTTTCAAGACAAGAGTCTAGAAAGTCTAACTCTAGACGGCAACACTACGGATAACCTTCAAAAAAAGACGGAATTTAGCATGTCTTACAAATACAGTTTTGACAGTTTCACGAAATGACGTTTGTAAATTTAGGTATGAAACGAGGTATGAAATAAGAAAAAAAATTTTTGACTACAAAATTACGTTAAAGATGATAAAATCCGTTGGAAAACAAACGAGCTACAGCCAGTTTCTTATTACCAGATGAAGCCCATTTTGGCGCCTCCACCATATTTGCATGCAGTAGATACGCATATTCCACCATAATTTGTCAGGGTCCTTGATCCCCCAAGAATCGACTGAGACATAACTCTTTATATCTTCACGAAGCTGCACACGGCACGACCTATGCCCCCATACTACATATTTTTTGACACTATGAGACGAAGGGAGGAGGTCAAAATCAAACTTATGGTGCGATTCTCTAAAAAGTAACATTCCGTAAATGTTCTGTTGCGCTGCTATTGCCACGGTAACAGCCGATGACCAAAAGAAATTTTCAGATAACAGCGCGTTAATGGACAGTTATTTTTTACAAAATCGCACTATTAATGGTTACAAAAAATGTGTTTATTGAATTATAAAACTGTATTTACAAAATAATATTGGTTTACATTGGCTGGAACTAAAAATCTTGGTCCCAGTCGGAATCATCTTCCACTGCTCCATCCAAATCGAAATGCACTGGGTTTTGAACGTTAACAGGGCTGATCACTTTAGGCACCATGGGTGGTACCATACTTCTATCGCGCAGCTTCGCCCAATCGAAATCTTGGAACCATCTGGAACAAAAACATAATTTAGTTTCTTCAAATGTGATAAACAAAACTTGTCAACTTACTTATGGTTCCTTATTTCCTCGACTCCTCGGTATCCCAGTCTGCTGTCGGGATCCTCCACACAAAGACTCCGAATAAAGTCTTCGGCATCTTTCGAGAAGTACTTCCGTGGGAATGGGACCGACTTTATTCCTTTTGTTATATTCTCGCAATGAGCTTTTTTGTCACCTTTTGTTTTGAAACCGAAAGGCAACCTGCGTGTCATTATTTGGTAGAGGACGATGCCCAAAGCCCACAAGTCGACTGACCTGTCTCGTCCCATGTGCTCTTCGTTCTTTGATACCACCGGCCAAATAACTTCAGGAGGCAAATAGGCGTACGTGCCAGAAGAGGTGTACGCCAGTTCGCCCCATCTGAGTTTTTGTGCAATACCGAAATCAATCAGTTTGGCGTAACCGTTGGTATCAATCGTCACATTATCGGGCTTCAAGTCGTTGTGGGCAATGTTCTGGGAATGCAGACAGTCGAGGGCCTCTACCAAACACGCGATATAGAACCTTGCGGCACTTTCCGTCACAGGCATCTGATCGGATAGGTCTCCTCCGGGCAAGTACTCCGTCAGAAAGCACAGGAATTTCTGGTTTTTGAATGTTTTGTGGAGTCCGACGATGAAGTCACTTTTCACTTCACTGAGGATCCTTTTCTCCATCAACAAGTTATGTCGAGCGATTGGTCGCTTCACTTTAGCTTTTTCCATGGTTTTCAATGCGAACAACGAGCCTGGGTGGTCATCAAGCTGCACCAACGACATGTGTGCAGATCCTCTGCCAGAAGAAAACGTGGACACTTGTTTCAAGTCGTCGAGTCCGATGCACTTTAACTTCTTGGCCCAGTTTGATTGGGTCTTGCGCACGTCACGTTTTAAAGACTTTAACATCACCATTTTACGTTGTTCTTGTTGTAAGTTTACAGAAAGCTTGGATAGCACAACCACTTTGAACAACTGTTACGGAATAACTGGTAACTTGACTATCCTGGCCCTGGTTTTATAGTTTTAGTCCTGGTAAAGAATAAAGGAGAAGGTGTGGTGGGTATTGAAGAATAAAGGGTATACAGGTAATTTGGTTGGGGGTTGGGAATATAATAGACAGGTATACTTACACCGATAACAAGTAAAATGTTTGGAGTAGTTACTTTGTTGTCTACACACGAAAAAGGCACAACAATAAAAACCCAACATTATTTTCTCAGGTAACAATTCAGGTATCTTTTCGGAGAAAAACACAATAACAATTCAACCACGCTAACAATTCAACAAAAGCACATACACTCATTTCTATTTACGACAGCTGCCTTTGAACGCTGACCAATTTCAACCAAGTTCGCGCTTTCTTCTACCTGAACCGAGTTTTGCCGACTTGAGGTATGGCAGGGTACTTAGTTATTGTCCTGAAGCTCTCTTTTTGTGCACTACCAATTGCAAAGCATTGCTTCTGTTACCGAATACGCTCCTACTTTTTGAATTTTGCAAATCGAATCTAATAGAAGAAGTCGAATTTTTAGAAAAGTTCCTAAACAGTATGAACAAAGTAAAAGTTTTCATGCAAATGCTATGTTGATCTTTATAGGCTTAATCTTCATATGTTCCTGAAAATTTCAAAGATCACGACGTGAACAGTGGTGTCAGTTGACATTTTCGCATCACTGTACATGGTGTTCACGTTAGGATTAACCTCCCACTAGCTGCCTTATCCCTGTAGTCCATCGGCTAGGTACTATTCTTTATTTTTTTAGAGGTCGAAAAGTTTTTTTTTTGGAATTCCAATCAGTTAAGGTCCACAGAATCAGATTTTTTTGGTGGCAACGCTCAAAAGTGGTGCCGTCACCCTGTGCACCTTCATGGGGGCCAGCCCCCAGTTGATCGAATTTCAGTTCTGTAACTCGGAGGATCGACACAGAATTACAAAAAATTCAGGATGTCATGAAAAAACTCCCTCAAAAGTCATCCACAATGAAGATACAGCCCTTCAAGTTTCAAAAAAAGGCGATTTCCGTGGAGGTACAATTTCCACAATTTTCAACTGATTTTGCTGGAAATTTGGCTAGGTAACAAGCATCTAGAAGTAGCCCAGGCGCCAGGGAAAACAATAAGGTAATAATTATTTCCTGGCTGGAAACTAGCTTAAAACGATCTGTGTAGCTTAGGTTTTGACATACTAGTTTCCCCCCTTTCGGAAATGTCGGCGTCATGTCGCCATCATCAACAAGAAGTGCACCAGCGTGGTTTTTGCCGAATATCTTAATTTTGGGTCATCTGACAGCAAAAGATGTAAGGAGTCATTTTGAAGCCTATGAAATTCCCTACAATTTGGTTTTTCAATCAATTTTCTGCGACCTATGGTCTTTGAGATAGGGCTTCTGGAAGCGAGAGTCATTGTCGTGAAAGCTCCATGGCCACTTGACTCGAATAACTAAAATGTCGATGTGACAAAAAAAAATTCAAAATAAGATTACTCGAGAATTCTTCATCCTATAGTTGCGGTGATAGTCTTAAACTCTTCCTTTTGAACCATAGATTACGAATATTGAAAAGTCAAAAACGTCACATTGTACATATACAGGGTGTACTACGGGAATCAAATCAGAACAGAGAACTTTGACATATTTCCTCGATTTAGCCTATGCGAAACTCTTAGCACTTATCGCGAGTCCAATATCAATATGCATTGCTCTGTAAGCTTCACTTGATACACTTAAGAAGTGATCAGCTCACAGCTTACCTGTAAAACGTTTTGAAGGCCCTCTGAAATCATTGAAATTTACAGTAGCAAGAAATGTATGTAACAGTATATCATATACCAAGGAACCAAAGTGAATTTTTGATTTCTTGGGTGAAGTTTGTTGCTTGATGGCCCTTTGGGTCCAAATCCCCAAATTAAAAATTCACTTTGTTTCCTTGGTATATAATATACTGTTATATACATTCCTTGGTACTGCAATTTTTAATATTTTGATGATTTCAGAGGGCCTTCGAAACATTTCACAGTTATAACATATTTTATTTTGTTATGCTGCTCCCGTTTTTCAAACGAGGTTGGTTTGCTGCGGCTAGCTAGTGGCAAGGGTGTGGGTTACGGCAATAGATGGTAAATTACAATATTTATTTATAAGGCGCCAGTTGGAAATTTAAATGTGGACAATCCGACCTTTTCCAACCAAGGATTTCGGATGATGCCGTTTGAATTTCCCGCCGTTGGTGCGACGCGTGAATGACAGTTGTCAAGGTCAAGTATTATGACAGTTTGAAACAGCTGATGTTTACATCGGCAAGTGGCTGAAATGGATTGTTTACAAAAGTACTGAAAACGAAATGATTTTTGGCATAATCGTGGACACAGTTTATTCATAAATTGGATGTTATATGAATGTGAGTAACAAGCTACAATTTGATATATTATTTTGACTTTGATCTGACTCGAGCATAACTTGATGATAAAAACTTTAATTTTGTAGGTCAAATCTCTCCAGAACGAACATAAATGATGAAGAGAGGAAGACATTTACTGAAACGCGGCTGTTGGCTATTGTGAATAACTCCTGGCTCACTGTCTATTACCCAAACCTTACCTTTTTTGTTGGCCGATGCCATATGATTACGAATTACACAAACCTATCAGGGTATGGATCTGTGTGCACACATATTATTTCCCAAAGGTATTCGATATTTGAATTATGACACAAAATAGAAATGTAAGGTTATTGGTTTTTTACAGAAGATAGAGGAGACCATGAAAAGACTTAGCCCTTGATGATAAATCGCTGCTCGTTCCAAGAGATACCCATCATGGATCGAGTCAAGTGGTGGAATTCATTCATAGCCGGTGACGAGATGGTGGACACCTGGCAAGCTGGTCATCATAATAGACGGGTCCAATTCGAAGTCCTGAAGGGAACGGTGAAGATAGAGGTACATCGGTGACATCATGTGGAGTGACATTTGTTTGGATCATGTGTTTGGATCGGAGCCGGGACCTATTCGCTTAAGCCATCATCCTGGGAGACGACGACATGCCAGGACGGGCGGCGACCGTTGAAAGTCCCGGATGATTGATTGGAACCATAATTAAACAACGTTCTCTGTTATGGACTTGAAACCTATAGAGATTGATGCAAGGTAAAAACCATGTGACTTAAAATTGTGAAAATTTGAAAAACATACCTCGACAGAATGTTATATTTTATACAACTGTATGTTTTCGTTGTATTTTGTAGGGGTTAACTACCCGGATGGTCGAGGTTTCGTTCGAAATTCCTGGAACACGAGATAACGTTGTTGTTCCCACGGAATCAGAGGAGGAAGCAAAAAAATGACACCGCTCTGTCACCTATCATAATTGTCTTTCATGTCAATCAATAAATCAACAATGGTGCCCTCTTACACAGACTTTAATAAACCATAAGATAAACATAAACAAAGATGACCTTCACTTGCTTGTAGCGGACAAACTTGAATGATTTATAATGAAGCGGCCACCGATTCAGGAATTATTATGCATTTCGGTAAGGACGTTCCTATACTTTTAAACAATGATTTCCCAACGTTTCTTGAGTCTAAAAAAACGTTACACAGTAAAGCTGTGAGCTGACCAGTTCTTTAGTGTATTAAGTGAAACTTATAGAGCAAATCCATATTGATATTGGACTCGTGTTAAGTGCTTAGAGTGTCGCATATAGGCTAAATCGAAGAAATATGTAAAATTTCTCTGATCTGATTTGATTCCCTCAGTACACCCTGTATATGTACAATGTGACGTTTTTGACTATTCTATATTCGTAATCAACGGTTCAAGAGAAAGAGTTTAAGACCATCACCGCAACTATAGCATGAAGGATTCTCGAGAAATCTCATTTTGAAATTTTTTTGTCACATCGACATTTTAGTTTTTGAGTCAAGTGGCCATGGAGTCTCTACGACAATGCCTCTCGCTTCCAGAAGCTCTATCTCAAAAACTATAGGTCGCAGAAAGATCATTTAAAAACTATTCCGTAGAGAATTTCATTGGTTTAAAAATGATTTCCTACATCTTTGGCTGTCAGATGGCCCAAAATCAAGATATTCGGCAAAAACCACGCTGGTACACTTCTTGTTGATGATGGCGACATGACACCGACATTTCCGAAAGGGGGGAAATTAGTATGTCAAAACCTAAGCCACACAGATCGTTTTAAACTAGTTTCCAGCCAGGAAACAATTATTTCCTTATTGAGCTGATTTTTGCTCCCTGGCGCCTGGCCTAAAGACATAACTCTTTATATCTTCACGAAGCTGCACACGGCACGACCTATGCCCCCATACTACATATTTTTTGACACTATGAGACGGAGGGAGGGGGTCAAAATCAAACTTATGTCGCGATTCTCTAAAAAGTAACATTCCGTGAATGTTCTGTTGCGCTGCTGTTGCCACGGTAACAGCCGATGACCAATAGAAATTTTCAGATAACAGCGCGTTAATGGACAGTTATTTTTTACAAAATCGCACTATTAATGCTTACAAAAAATGTGTTTATTGAATAATTAAACTGTATTTACAAAATAAGATTGGTTTACATTGGCTGGAACTGAAAATCTTGGTCCCAGTCGGAATCATCTTCCACTGCTCCATCCAAATCGAAATGCACTGGGTTTTGAGCGTGAACAGGGCTGATCACTTTAGGCACCATGGGTGGTACCATACTTCTATCGCGCAGCTTCGCCCAATCGAAATCTTGGAACCATCTGGAACAAAAACATAATTTAGTTTCTTCAAATGTGATAAACAAAACTTGTCAACTTACTTATGGTTCCTTATTTCCTCGACTCCTCGGTATCCCAGTCTGCTGTCGGGGTCCTCCGCACAAAGACTCCGAATGAAGTCTTCGGCATCTTTCGAGAAGTACTTCCGTGGGAATGGGACCGACTTAATTCCTTTTGTTATATTTTCGCAATGAGCTTTTTTGTCACCTTTTGTTTTGAAACCGAAAGGCAACCTGCGTGTCATTATTTGGTAGAGGACGATGCCCAAAGCCCACAAGTCGACTGACCTGTCTCGTCCCATGTGCTCTTCGTTCTTTGATACCACCGGCCAAATAACTTCAGGAGGCAAATAGGCGTACGTGCCAGAAGAGGTGTACGCCAGTTCGCCCCATCTGAGTTTTTGTGCAATACCGAAATCAATCAGTTTGGCGTAACCGTTGGTATCAATCGTCACATTATCGGGCTTCAAGTCGTTGTGGGCAATGTTCTGGGAATGCAGACAGTCGAGGGCCTCTACCAAACACGCGATATAGAACCTTGCGGCACTTTCCGTCACAGGCATCTGATCGGATAGGTCTCCTCCGGGCAAGTACTCCGTCAGAAAGCACGGGTCTAGCGAGACAACAAAGCGTTGATCTGTAGAACAGGTGACGTGGTTTTGAGAGCTACGAGGTATGCTGTCATACTTGATGAGCATGGTTGTGGTATTCTTCTCAGTCGAGTTGAATCACTTTAATGATTTCTTCATACTTTTGTTTACTATGATTCATATTACACCGAGCGACTATCTTCTATATTCATGCCTGAGTCCTGTGAGATAAAGATATTTGGCACAACGGATATTTTTACTTGCTGTCGTGTTTTGTAAGAGAAGGGTATCTTATGAAAGCAGATATCTTTCCTTACTTTGTTATCTGATGAAATAATATACGTCTTCAACTGTTAAGACCTGGGTTTTGATATTGTTGATTTACCTCGAGTCATGCTGTGGTATTTATTGTAGTAAATAATTTATGGTGATTTTATTGACCATGTTTATCATGTTTATTTTTGATCTTTTATTGTCATGTTTTATTATGGTACCATTAAAAGACATCCGCATATGCAACACTGTTCTCTTTTCTTCTTTCGGCAGCAGGGGCCTGTTCAAGTGAACCTGTGCTTAGCCAAACTCGTCGCTATTCCCTCTTTAGATCCCTCGTCAATTTAGGTCACCGCAGAACTTACTAATAAACGTTTGTCTCCCTCTTCTTTCCTTTCGCACCAAGTGATGTATCGACGATTCTCACACTTTGGTTCTGCCGTTTAGTTTCCGCTATACAGGTTCCTCAACAATTTAGGTTACTGGAACTAATATGATCTGTTCTAGCGAGAGCGATACTCTCTCTCGTCTTTCTCTTGTTCTCTCTGCATCAGTGGCTTACCCACTGCATTTCAAATAGTGGGAGGGTGGGGTAATTGAATTGATATTGCATTCTTGCACATGAATCGATATATTTGTCTTTGGAATAAAATTGTTCTTTGTTGATTTTGAAGTCTCTGTGTTTCATTTCCAAGCCTTCACTTACCTGTACTACTTTGGTGTAACTACGGAACAACGAAAGTCCTAACAAACAATACTAGACAAACACGAACTTTGGCCAAACTAAGTCTTCAACTTAAAGGGGATTCTTCTTCTTCTTAGGGGAAAGTTTATTTTTATAAGAGGGGTGGGTTGGGAGATTACAGTGCTTTTGTTGAATTGTTAGCGTGGTTGAATTATTGTTATTGTGTTTTTCTCCGAAAAGATACCTGAATTGTTACCTGAGAATATAATGTTGGGTTTTTATTGTTGTGCCTTTTTCGTATGTAGACAACAAAGTAACTACTCCAAACATTTTACTTGTTATCGGTGTAAGTATACCTGTCTATTATATTCCCAACCCCCAACCAATTCGAGCCATGACCAAACTTCCCAAATTACCTGAATACCCTTTATTCATTAATACCCACCACACTTTCTCCTTTATTCTTCACCAGGACTAAAACTATAAAACCAGGGCCAGGATAGTCAAGTTACCAGTTATTCCGTAACAGTTGTTCAAAGTGGTTGTGCTATCCAAGCTTTCTGTAAACTTACAACAAGAAAAACGTAAAATGGTGATGTTAAAGTCTTTAAAACGTGACGTGCGCAAGACCCAATCAAACTGGGCCAAGAAGTTAAAGTGCATCGGACTCGACGACTTGAAACAAGTGTCCACGTTTTCTTCTGGCAGAGGATCTGCACACATGTCGTTGGTGCAGCTTGATGACCACCCAGGCTCGTTGTTCGCATTGAAAACCATGGAAAAAGCTAAAGTGAAGCGACCAATCGCTCGACATAACTTGTTGATGGAGAAAAGGATCCTCAGTGAAGTGAAAAGTGACTTCATCGTCGGACTCCACAAAACATTCAAAAACCAGAAATTCCTGTGCTTTCTGACGGAGTACTTGCCCGGAGGAGACCTATCCGATCAGATGCCTGTGACGGAAAGTGCCGCAAGGTTCTATATCGCGTGTTTGGTAGAGGCCCTCGACTGTCTGCATTCCCAGAACATTGCCCACAACGACTTGAAGCCCGATAATGTGACGATTGATACCAACGGTTACGCCAAACTGATTGATTTCGGTATTGCACAAAAACTCAGATGGGGCGAACTGGCGTACACCTCTTCTGGCACGTACGCCTATTTGCCTCCTGAAGTTATTTGGCCGGTGGTATCAAAGAACGAAGAGCACATGGGACGAGACAGGTCAGTCGACTTGTGGGCTTTGGGCATCGTCCTCTACCAAATAATGACACGCAGGTTGCCTTTCGGTTTCAAAACAAAAGGTGACAAAAAAGCTCATTGCGAGAATATAACAAAAGGAATTAAGTCGGTCCCATTCCCACGGAAGTACTTCTCGAAAGATGCCGAAGACTTTATTCGGAGTCTTTGTGTGGAGGATCCCGACAGCAGACTGGGATACCGAGGAGTCGAGGAAATAAGGAACCATAAGTAAGTTGACAAGTTTTGTTTATCACATTTGAAGAAACTAAATTATGTTTTTGTTCCAGATGGTTCCAAGATTTCGATTGGGCGAAGCTGCGCGATAGAAGTATGGTACCACCCATGGTGCCTAAAGTGATCAGCCCTGTTAACGTTCAAAACCCAGTGCATTTCGATTTGGATGGAGCAGTGGAAGATGATTCCGACTGGGACCAAGATTTTTAGTTCCAGCCAATGTAAACCAATATTATTTTGTAAATACAGTTTTATAATTCAATAAACACATTTTTTGTAACCATTAATAGTGCGATTTTGTAAAAAATAACTGTCCATTAACGCGCTGTTATCTGAAAATTTCTTTTGGTCATCGGCTGTTACCGTGGCAATAGCAGCGCAACAGAACATTTACGGAATGTTACTTTTTAGAGAATCGCACCATAAGTTTGATTTTGACCTCCTCCCTTCGTCTCATAGTGTCAAAAAATATGTAGTATGGGGGCATAGGTCGTGCCGTGTGCAGCTTCGTGAAGATATAAAGAGTTATGTCTCAGTCGATTCTTGGGGGATCAAGGACCCTGACAAATTATGGTGGAATATGCGTATCTACTGCATGCAAATATGGTGGAGGCGCCAAAATGGGCTTCATCTGGTAATAAGAAACTGGCTGTAGCTCGTTTGTTTTCCAACGGATTTTATCATCTTTAACGTAATTTTGTAGTCAAAAATTTTTTTTCTTATTTCATACCTCGTTTCATACCTAAATTTACAAACGTCATTTCGTGAAACTGTCAAAACTGTATTTGTAAGACATGCTAAATTCCGTCTTTTTTTGAAGGTTATCCGATATTTTTGAAACCTGGCAGTATCATAGATCTTCAAGTACTCTGTCCTTATTTTCACTTTTCCACTTTGTATCTTTGCCGTTTTGGCCAGTTCAATTATTCAATAAACACATTTTATTTTTTTAGTTAGGAGTGCGATTCTGTAAAAAAGTAATCTCCATAAAAGCATGGTTATGTAAGCAATCCTCTTGGCCATCGGCTGTTGCCTGGGCAACACAGATGACCCAGATGCGCATCTGCAATGTTAAACGGTTTCAGACAGATCCCCTTGCCTCGCACCCCCCGCAAAGTTTCTTGAACTCTTTCAGAGATGGCGCCAGCAATCAAAAACCCGCGAAACTTTGGAATGTGAAGTACCTCAATATTCAAAATAATAATTAAAATTATCCATTTTTTCACTTCTTGACGCATTTCGGCAATCATAATAATTTTTTTAAATTTATTCAACTGGTTTTTCAGAAAAGAAAAATCAACACTTCAAAAAACCACTTGAAAAAAAATTAAAAATATTACAAGAGCCGAAGACATCAAGAAGTGAAAAACAGGACAATTTCAATCAGCCGATGACCAAAAGAAATTTTCAGATAACAGCGCGTTAATGGACAGTTATTTTTCACAAAATCGCACTATTAATGGTTACAAAAAATGTGTTTATTGAATTATAAAACTGTATTTACAAAATAATATTGGTTTACATTGGCTGGAACTAAAAATCTTGGTCCCAGTCGGAATCATCTTCCACTGCTCCATCCAAATCGAAATGCACTGGGTTTTGAACGTTAACAGGGCTGATCACTTTAGGCACCATGGGTGGTACCATACTTCTATCGCGCAGCTTCGCCCAATCGAAATCTTGGAACCATCTGGAACAAAAACATAATTTAGTTTCTTCAAATGTGATAAACAAAACTTGTCAACTTACTTATGGTTCCTTATTTCCTCGACTCCTCGGTATCCCAGTCTGCTGTCGGGATCCTCCACACAAAGACTCCGAATAAAGTCTTCGGCATCTTTCGAGAAGTACTTCCGTGGGAATGGGACCGACTTAATTCCTTTTGTTATATTCTCGCAATGAGCTTTTTTGTCACCTTTTGTTTTGAAACCGAAAGGCAACCTGCGTGTCATTATTTGGTAGAGGACGATGCCCAAAGCCCACAAGTCGACTGACCTGTCTCGTCCCATGTGCTCTTCGTTCTTTGATACCACCGGCCAAATAACTTCAGGAGGCAAATAGGCGTACGTGCCAGAAGAGGTGTACGCCAGTTCGCCCCATCTGAGTTTTTGTGCAATACCGAAATCAATCAGTTTGGCGTAACCGTTGGTATCAATCGTCACATTATCGGGCTTCAAGTCGTTGTGGGCAATGTTCTGGGAATGCAGACAGTCGAGGGCCTCTACCAAACACGCGATATAGAACCTTGCGGCACTTTCCGTCACAGGCATCTGATCGGATAGGTCTCCTCCGGGCAAGTACTCCGTCAGAAAGCACAGGAATTTCTGGTTTTTGAATGTTTTGTGGAGTCCGACGATGAAGTCACTTTTCACTTCACTGAGGATCCTTTTCTCCATCAACAAGTTATGTCGAGCGATTGGTCGCTTCACTTTAGCTTTTTCCATGGTTTTCAATGCGAACAACGAGCCTGGGTGGTCATCAAGCTGCACCAACGACATGTGTGCAGATCCTCTGCCAGAAGAAAACGTGGACACTTGTTTCAAGTCGTCGAGTCCGATGCACTTCAACTTCTTGGCCCAGTTTGATTGGGTCTTGCGCACGTCACGTTTTAAAGACTTTAACATCACCATTTTACGTTGTTCTTGTTGTAAGTTTACAGAAAGCTTGGATAGCACAACCACTTTGAACAACTGTTACGGAATAACTGGTAACTTGACTATCCTGGCCCTGGTTTTATAGTTTTAGTCCTGGTAAAGAATAAAGGAGAAGGTGTGGTGGGTATTGAAGAATAAAGGGTATACAGGTAATTTGGTTGGGGGTTGGGAATATAATAGACAGGTATACTTACACCGATAACAAGTAAAATGTTTGGAGTAGTTACTTTGTTGTCTACACACGAAAAAATTCCTTTCCTCCCTGTCCTCAATGCTCTTTGGGAAGGTATGATGAAAGTGAAATTCAGCTAAATAGAAAGCCGAGACTTGACCAGGACCGTGAGGTTCTCAGAAATTCAGAATACTCTAGAACATCATTCCACTCATCTATGATAACGACCTCCATTGTTTGCATTCCGATAATGGAAAAGTGAAATCTGATATAACTTGGACTCGAGGTCTAGCCGAGTCATTAAATTCAAGGCTCGATAGAGAATCAAAAATAAACGGGAGTTTCTCCAGAAAACATATTTGTGAAATTCCTGATAACGGAGATATAGTACTTCAAAGTTGGAAATGATTAATCGTTTTTCGCATAACTGTTGATCGGTTCAACCGATTTCCTTCAAAGCTGAACCAAAGGTTCACTGAAATTATCTTCTGTCAAACGATCATAAGGTGTTTCCTAAAAAGAATTCAGGGGCATAGATATCAGGGGGTGCCTCCTCTTTTTCCCCCCATTCTCCACTCTCCCAGTTATTTTTGAAATCTACTCATTTTTTGAATTTATACGTTCAGATTAAAAAAGTCACTCTTTCAAAGCCCCAATTAGAGGCTTTGTTTAGAAGATATTTGGGTTTGAAACTTTGAGAAGCCCTAATATATGAAAACAAAATAGAGGTTATTGGAAAAAAATCTCAAAATTGGTTTGATTGTGATTTCTTCATATTTTAAACTGTTACGTTGATGATATTTTCACAGTTTGTTCTCCAAATTAACTTGTAAATGTTATATCACGTTGTAATCAGGATGTCTGCATCGACTGCATGTTATTAGAAATAATTTTTTCAGCGACATTCTGTGAATTAATGGTCTAGACATTTTTTATGAGCAAATCCAAAAAATTTAGTGCGACTCCTTCAAGAATCAGTTTCATTCATTGAAATTCTCCCAGGGATAAGGCCGCTAGTGAGAGGTTGGTCCTAACGTGAACACCATGGACAGTGATGAGAAAAGGTCAACTGACACCACTGTTCACGTCGTGATCTTTGAAATTTTCAGGAACATATGAAGATGAAGCCTATAAAGATCAACATAGCATTTGCATGGAAACTTTTACTTTGTTCATACTGTTTAGGAACTTTTCTAAAAATTCGACTTGTTCTAGTAGATTCGATTTGCAAAATTAAAAAAGTAGGAGCGTATATTCGGTAACAGAAGCAATGCTTTGCAATAAGTAGTGCACAAAAAAAGAGATTCAGGACAATAACTAAGTACCCTGCCAAACCTCAAGTCGGCAAAACTTTTCTTTTGGTCTAGAACGGTTTGTTCAGGTAGAAGAAAGCGCGAACTTGGTTGAAATTGGTCAGCGTTCAAATGAGTGTATGTGCTTTTGTTGAATTGTTAGCGTGGTTGAATTGTTATTGTGTTTTTCTCCGAAAAGATACCTGAATTGTTACCTGAGAAAATAATGTTGGGTTTTTATTGTTGTGCCTTTTTCGTGTGTAGACAACAAAGTAACTACTCCAAACACTTTACTTGTTATCGGTGTAAGTATACCTGTCTATTATATTCCCAACCCCCAACCAATTCGAGCCATGACCAAACTTCCCAAATTACCTGAATACCCTTTATTCTTTAATACCCACCACACTTTCTCCTTTATTCTTTACCAGGACTGAAACTATAAAACCAGGGCCAGGATAGTCAAGTTACCAGTTATTCCGTAACAGTTGTTCAAAGTGGTTGTGCTATCCAAGCTTTCTGTAAACTCACAACAAGAAAAACGTAAAATGGTGATGTTAAAGTCTTTAAAACGTGACGTGCGCAAGATCCAATCGAACTGGGCCAAGAAGTTAAAGTGCATCGGACTCGACGACTTGAAACAAGTGTCCACGTTTTCTTCTGGCAGAGGATCTGCACACATGTCGTTGGTGCAGCTTGATGACCACCCAGGCTCGTTGTTCGCATTGAAAACCATGGAAAAAGCTAAAGTGAAGCGACCAATCGCTCGACATAACTTGTTGATGGAGAAAAGGATCCTCAGTGAAGTGAAAAGTGACTTCATCGTCGGACTCCACAAAACATTCAAAAACCAGAAATTCCTGTGCTTTCTGACGGAGTACTTGCCCGGAGGAGACCTATCCGATCAGATGCCTGTGACGGAAAGTGCCGCAAGGTTCTATATCGCGTGTTTGGTAGAGGCCCTCGACTGTCTGCATTCCCAGAACATTGCCCACAACGACTTGAAGCCCGATAATGTGACGATTGATACCAACGGTTACGCCAAACTGATTGATTTCGGTCTTGCACAAAAACTCAGATGGGGCGAACTGGCGTACACCTCTTCTGGCACGTACGCCTATTTGCCTCCTGAAGTTATTTGGCCGGTGGTATCAAAGAACGAAGAGCACATGGGACGAGACAGGTCAGTCGACTTGTGGGCTTTGGGCATCGTCCTCTACCAAATAATGACACGCAGGTTGCCTTTCGGTTTCAAAACAAAAGGTGACAAAAAAGCTCATTGCGAGAAGCACATACACTCATTTGAACGCTGACCAATTTCAACCAAGTTCGCGCTTTCTTCTACCTGAACAAACCGTTCTAGACCAAAAGAAAAGTTTTGCCGACTTGAGGTTTGGCAGGGTACTTAGTTATTGTCCTGAATCTCTTTTTTTGTGCACTACTTATTGCAAAGCATTGCTTCTGTTACCGAATATACGCTCCTACTTTTTTAATTTTGCAAATCGAATCTACTAGAACAAGTCGAATTTTTAGAAAAGTTCCTAAACAGTATGAACAAAGTAAAAGTTTCCATGCAAATGCTATGTTGATCTTTATAGGCTTCATCTTCATATGTTCCTGAAAATTTCAAAGATCACGACGTGAACAGTGGTGTCAGTTGACCTTTTCTCATCACTGTCCATGGTGTTCACGTTAGGACCAACCTCTCACTAGCGGCCTTATCCCTGGGAGAATTTCAATGAAAGAAACTGATTCTTGAAGGAGTCGCACTAAATTTTTTGGATTTGCTCATAAAAAATGTCTAGACCATTAATTCACAGAATATCGCTGAAAAAATTATTTCTAATAACATGCATGCAGTCGATGCAGACATCCTGATTACAACGTGATATAACATTTACAAGTTAATTTGGAGAACAAACTGTGAAAATATCATCAACGTAACAGTTTAAAATATGAAGAAATCACAATCAAACCAATTTTGAGATTTTTTTCCAATAACCTCTATTTTGTTTTCATATATTAGGGCTTCTCAAAGTTTCAAACCCAAATATCTTCTAAACAAAGCCTCTAATTGGGGCTTTGAAAGAGTGACTTTTTTAATCTGAACGTATAAATTCAAAAAATGAGTAGATTTCAAAAATAACTGGGAGAGTGGAGAATGGGGGGAAAAAGAGGAGGCACCCCCTGATATCTATGCCCCTGAATTCTTTTTAGGAAACACCTTATGATCGTTTGACAGAAGATAATTTCAGTGAACCTTTGGTTCAGCTTTGAAGGAAATCGGTTGAACCGATCAACAGTTATGCGAAAAACGATTAATCATTTCCAACTTTGAAGTACTATATCTCCGTTATCAGGAATTTCACAAATATGTTTTCTGGAGAAACTCCCGTTTATTTTTGATTCTCTATCGAGCCTTGAATTTAATGACTCTGCTAGACCTCGAGTCCAAGTTATATCAGATTTCACTTTTCCATTATCGGAATGCAAACAATGGAGGTCGTTATCATAGATGAGTGGAATGATGTTCTAGAGTATTCTGAATTTCTGAGAACCTCACGGTCCTGGTCAAGTCTCGGCTTTCTATTTAGCTGAATTTCACTTTCATCATACCTTCCCAAAGAGCATTGAGGACAGGGAGGAAAGGAATTTACCTGAGCTTCACCCCCTACTACTAACCGTGCGAACAGCACGGGGTAGAGGGTAGAAGAACGGAAGGGTAGTTATAACTTGATAGTGGTTCAAGACGCTCATCTAAACCATACAAGCATTCAACAAGACAACGAAAAACACGTGCAAAATGCCGAAAGTGAAATCATCAAAGAGTGAAGTTCGCAGAAACCAATGCCACTGCGGTAAAAAACTGAAGCGCATCCAGCTGACAGATTTGAAACGGGTGTGCACGTTCGCCAAAGGAGGATTCTCGCAAGTTTCGTTGGTGCAATTAAGTGGCCACCCGGACTCGTCATTTGCCTTAAAATCAACGCGAAAAGCAAAAATAACAAGCCAATCTTCCCGACAGAGAATCTTGTCAGAGAAAAGAATCCTCAGCGAAGTGCGCAGTGATTTCGTCATGCGACTCTATAGAACATTCAAAGACACAAAACACTTGCACTTGGTGACGGAGTACTTGCCAGGTGGTAAGCTGTTCAACCTGGGCCCCTTCTCAGGAGACGCGGCCAGGTTTTACATTGCTTGCGTGGTGGAAGCTTTCGAATGCCTGCACGCCAAGAACATTGCCCACAACGATCTAAAGCCCGAAAACATTGTATTGGATGCTGAAGGATACGCCAAACTCATTGATTTTGGCTTGGCCCAAAAGCTTCCACCTGGAGAGAAGGCGTATTTTTCGGGAGGCACGCCAGCCTACTTACCACCCGAAGTCGTATTACCGCTGATTGAACCGGAGCAAAATGATACGGGACGAGACAGAGCAGTTGACTTGTGGGCCCTGGGAATCCTTCTCTACGAGCTAGTGAGAGGCAAGACACCTTTTGACACGGACGATGAAGATGATACGACTTGTGTGAACATAACCAAAGGAATTGGCTCGGGACAGTTCCACAAGGCGTACTTTTCGGCAGAAGCGGTAGACTTCATTCGCCAGCTATGTGCTTACAATCCTGCCTGCAGACTGGGATACGAAAATATCAACGAAATAAGGCAACACCGGTGAGTTGAATTGTCAAGATTATTTAGTAATACTGAACTAATTTATTGTGATTTTTTTTCCAGATGGTTTGGAGGTTTCGACTGGACCAAGCTGCGAAATCGAAGTTTGAAGCCACCGGTAGTGCCTAAAGTCGTCAGCGCTACCGATACACAAAATTTCAGCGATGAAGTAGAAGCCGATCTGAACGATGAAGAGGAGGAAGAGGACGAATCCGACTGGGACACCGACTTCTAGTTCCTCCAAATGCTTTTTATCTACATGATTTCAAATAATTATACTGATATTTATATAAATGTACTATTCTTTGTATCTACTTATATTCAATAGAAATTTGAAAAAAAGAAGTGGTTTTACTTTCTACCAAAATCTCCCAAGATGATCAAGACCATTTTCAGAATGATTTCGGAGACCCACACCCCCACACTCACACCCAACCCACACCCGTGTGTGGTGTTTGTGTGCGCGTGCGTGCGTGTGTGTAAGTGTGTGGGGGGAAGGGGGTGTTTGTGGCCGGCAAAACCCTGATAGCCTTGGCAAAGACCCACCACCCCAACCAGTGAAGAGATGTCTCTTATCGTCCGTACTTCAACTTACTCCAGGGAAACTAACAATACCTCGTGTTTTCTCGAGAATTTACACTTTTGCGTTCATGATGAATGTCACATTGAAAATTGCAGTGGTAGACAACTAGCGGCAAATAAGTCGTCAATGTGCCATTCATACCAACACAACACATTTTTCCATAGCTTGCCTTGATGAAGGAAGCCGTGAAATTGATTATACTCAACACATAAATATCAACGTCGAAACAAATATAGCCGGAGTCTCCAATCTCGACACACTATTCGCTCCGTGCACGACGCCAGCGTCACCTAGCGTACGCAAGTTTGTGGGCGCAGAACGTCACTCATGTCATAAATGACAGATCGCTGGCCTGGACTGTCATTATTTTGTGGTTAAGTGCTTTGTCAACATAGACTTGGTCATTGACAAATTGTCAGTCAACCACGTGGCATCTGTTGTGACCCATGGTTGTCAATTATTTCAATTATTTCCACGGTCAAATTGACATCAATGACATCAAACATCAGAAGATTGGCAGCCCAATCATGCAGCGTCGAGCCATCAATGTTGCTCTTTTTGTCCACATAAAGCGCTGTGATCGGTTTCGTTACCCCCACTCTGTACTTCGCACGGGGCGAATAGTGTCAAAAAGTACTTCGAAATTGTTCTTATGGCTTTTATCCTAGTCTTGAAGCATGCTTGAAATGAATCATGGAGACTTCGATATATTCATGACCCATCTCCAGTAGTCTATCGCAAAAAGCCGGTAAGCCTGGTCAAGAGCTAATCAAAAAATGCTAACTGATTAGTTTCAACTTTTATGGAGCTCATATCAGTCCATCCACCATTTTTGATACATGTATATATTTTTTGACACTATGAGACGGAGGGAGGGGGTCAAAATCAAGCTTAAGGTGCGATTCTCTGAAAAGTAACATTCCGTAAATGTTCTGTTGCGCTGCTATTGCCACGGTAACAGCCGATGACCAAAAGAAATTTTCAGATAACAGCGCGTTAATGGACAGTTATTTTCTACAAAATCGCACTATTAATTCTTACAAAAAAATGTGTTTATTGAATAATAAAACTGTATTTACAAAATAATATTGGTTTACATTGGCTGGAACTAAAAATCTTGGTCCCAGTCGGAATCATCTTCCACTGCTCCATCCAAATCGAAATGCACTGGGTTTTGAACGTTAACAGGGCTGATCACTTTAGGCACCATGGGTGGTACCATACTTCTATCGCGCAGCTTCGCCCAATCGAAATCTTGGAACCATCTGGAACAAAAACATAATTTAGTTTCTTCAAATGTGATAAATAAAACTTGTCAACTTACTTATGGTTCCTTATTTCCTCGACTCCTCGGTATCCCAGTCTGCTGTCGGGATCCTCCACACAAAGACTCCGAATGAAGTCTTCGGCATCTTTCGAGAAGTACTTCCGTGGGAATGGGACCGACTTAATTCCTTTTGTTATATTCTCGCAATGAGCTTTTTTGTCACCTTTTGTTTTGAAACCGAAAGGCAACCTGCGTGTCATTATTTGGTAGAGGACGATGCCCAAAGCCCACAAGTCGACTGACCTGTCTCGTCCCATGTGCTCTTCGTTCTTTGATACCACCGGCCAAATAACTTCAGGAGGCAAATAGGCGTACGTGCCAGAAGAGGTGTACGCCAGTTCGCCCCATCTGAGTTTTTGTGCAATACCGAAATCAATCAGTTTGGCGTAACCGTTGGTATCAATCGTCACATTATCGGGCTTCAAGTCGTTGTGGGCAATGTTCTGGGAATGCAGACAGTCGAGGGCCTCTACCAAACACGCGATATAGAACCTTGCGGCACTTTCCGTCACAGGCATCTGATCGGATAGGTCTCCTCCGGGCAAGTACTCCGTCAGAAAGCACAGGAATTTCTGGTTTTTGAATGTTTTGTGGAGTCCGACGATGAAGTCACTTTTCACTTCACTGAGGATCCTTTTCTCCATCAACAAGTTATGTCGAGCGATTGGTCGCTTCACTTTAGCTTTTTCCATGGTTTTCAATGCGAACAACGAGCCTGGGTGGTCATCAAGCTGCACCAACGACATGTGTGCAGATCCTCTGCCAGAAGAAAACGTGGACACTTGTTTCAAGTCGTCGAGTCCGATGCACTTTAACTTCTTGGCCCAGTTTGATTGGGTCTTGCGCACGTCACGTTTTAAAGACTTTAACATCACCATTTTACGTTTTTCTTGTTGTAAGTTTACAAAAAGCTTGGATAGCACAACCACTTTGAACAACTGTTACGGAATAACTGGTAACTTGACTATCCTGGCCCTGGTTTTATAGTTTTAGTCCTGGTAAAGAATAAAGGAGAAAGTGTGGTGGGTATTAAAGAATAAAGGGTATTCAGGTAATTTGGGAAGTTTGGTCATGGCTCGAATTGGTTGGGGGTTGGGAATATAATAGACAGGTATACTTACACCGATAACAAGTCAAATGTTTGGAGTAGTTACTTTGTTGTCTACACACGAAAAAGGCATAACAATAAAAACCCAACATTATTTTCTCAGGTAACAATTCAGGTATCTTTTCAGAGAAAAACACAATAACAATTCAACCACGCTAACAATTCAACAAAAGCACATACACTCATTTGAACGCTGACCAATTTCAACCAAGTTCGCGCTTTCTTCTACCTGAACAAACCGTTCTAGACCAAAAAAAAAGTTTTGCCGACTTGAGGTTTGGCAGGGTACTTAGTTATTGTCCTGAAGCTCTTTTTTTGTGCACTACTAATTGCAAAGCATTGCTTCTGTTACCGAATATACGCTCCTACTTTTTTAATTTTGCAAATCGAATCTACTAGAAGAAGTCGCATTTTTAGGAAAGTTCCTAAACAGTATGAACAAAGTAAAAGTTTCCATGCAAATGCTATGTTGATCTTTATAGGCTTCATCTTCATATGTTCCTGAAAATTTCAAAGATCACGACGTGAACAGTGGTGTCAGTTGAACTTTTCTCATCACTGTCCATGGTGTTCACGTTAGGACCAACCTCTCACTAGCGGCCTTATCCCTGGGATATTTTCAATGAAAGAAACTGATTCTTGAAAGAGTCCCACTAAATTTTTTGGATTTGCCCATAAAAAATGTCTAGACCATTAATTTACAGAATGTCGCTGAAAAAATTATTTCCAATAACATGCAGTCGATGCAGACATCCTGATTACAACGTGATATAACATTTACAAGTTAATTTGGAGAACAAACTGTGAAAATATCATCAACGTAACAGTTTAAAATATGAAGAAATCACAATCAAACCAATTTTGAGATTTTTTCCAATAACCTCTATTTTGTTTTCAAATATTAGGGCTTCTCAAAGTTTCAAACCCAAATATCTTCTAAACAAAGCCTCTAATTGGGACTTTGAAAGAGTGACTTTTTTAATCTGAACGTATAAATTCAAAAAATGAGCAGATTTCAAAAATAACTGGGAGAGTGGAGAATGGGGGGAAAAAGAGGAGGCACCCCCTGATATCTATGCCCCTGATTTTTTTTTTAGGAAACACCTTATGATCGTTTGACAGAAGATAATTTCAGTGAACCTTTGGTTCAGCTTTGAAGGAAATCGGTTGAACAGATCAACAGTTATGCGAAAAACGATTATTCATTTCCAACTTTGAAGTACTATATCTCCGTTATCAGGAATTTCACAAATATGTTTTCTGGAGAAACTCTCGTTTATTTTTGATTCTCTATCGAGCCTTGAATTTAATGACTTGGCTAGACCTCGAGTCCAAGTTATATCAGATTTCACTTTTCCATTATCGGAATGCAAACAATGGAGGTCGTTATCATAGATGAGTGGAATGATGTTCTAGAGTATTCTGAACTTCTGAATACCTCACGGTCCTGGTCAAGTCTCGGCATTCTATTTACCTGAATTTCACTTTCATCACACCTTCCCAAAGAGCACTGAGGACAGGGAGGAAAGGAATTTACCTGAGCTTCACCCCCTACTACTAACCGTGCGAACAGCACGGGGTAGAGGGTAGAAGAACGGAAGGGTAGTTATAACTTGATAGTGGTTCAAGACGCTCATCTAAACCATACAAGCATTCAACAAGACAACGGAAAACACGTGCAAAATGCCGAAAGTGAAATCATCAAAGAGTGAAGTTCGCAGAAACCAATGCCACTGCGGTAAAAAACTGAAGCGCATCCAGCTGACAGATTTGGAACGGGTGTGCACGTTCGCCAAAGGAGGATTCTCGCAAGTTTCGTTGGTGCAATTAAGTGGCAACCCCGACTCGTCATTTGCCTTAAAATCAACGCGAAAAGCAAAAATAACAAGCCAATCTTCCCGACAGAGAATCTTGTCACAGAAAAGAATCCTCAGCGAAGTGCGCAGTGACTTCGTCATGCGACTCTATAGAACATTCAAAGACACAAAACACTTGCACTTGGTGACGGAGTACTTGCCAGGTGGTGAGCTGTTTAACCTGGGCCCCTTCTCAGAAGACGCGGCCAGGTTTTACATTGCTTGCGTGGTGGAAGCTTTCGAATGCCTGCACGCCAAGAACATTGCCCACAACGATCTAAAGCCCGAAAACATGGTATTGGATGCTGAAGGATACGCCAAACTCATTGATTTTGGCTTGGCCCAAAAGCTCCCACCTGGAGAGAAGGCGTATTTTTCGGGAGGCACGTCAGCCTACTTACCACCCGAAGTCGTATTACCGCTGATTGAACCGGAGCAAGATGATACGGGACGAGACAGAGCAGTGGACTTGTGGGCCCTGGGAATCCTTCTCTACGAGCTGGTGAGAGGCAAGACACCTTTTGACACGAACGGTGAAGATGATACGGCCTGTGTGATCATAACCAAAGGAATTGGCTCGGTACAGTTCCACAAGGCGTACTTTTCGGCAGGAACGGTAAACTTCGTTCGCCAGCTATGTGCTTACAATCCTGCCTGCAGACTGGGATACGAAAATATCAACGAAATAAGGCAACACCGGTAAGTTGATTTTGTCAAGATTATTTAGTAATACTGAACTAATTTATTGTGATTTTTTTTCCAGATGGTTTGAAGGTTTCGACTGGACCAAGCTGCGAAATCGAAGTTTGAAGCCACCGGTAGTGCCTAAAGTCGTCAGCGCTACCGATACACAAAACTTCAGCGATGAAGTAGAAGCCGATCTGGATGACGAAGAGCACGAAGAGGACGAATCCGACTGGGACACCGACTTCTAGTTTCTCCAAATGCTTTATATCTACATTATTTCAAATAATTTTACTGACATTTATATAAATATACTATTCTTTGTATCTACTTATATTTAATAGAAATTTTCAATAAAAGAAGTGGTTTTACTTTCTCCCAAGATGATCAAGACCATTTTCAGAATGATTTCGGAGACCCACACCCCCACACTCACACCCAAACTCCACACCCGTGTGTGGTGTTGGTATGCGCGTGCGTGTGTGTGGGGGGGGGGTGTTTGTGAGTGTGTGCGTGTGTGTGTGTGGGGGGGGGTGATGTTTGTGACCGGCAAAACCATAATAGCCTTGGCAAAGAGCCACCATCCCAACCAGTAAAGAGATGTCTCTTATCGTCCGTACTTCACCTTACTCCAGGGAAACTAACAATACCTCGCGTTTTCTCGAGAATTTACACTTTTGCGTTCATGATGAATGTCACATTGAAAATTGCAGTGGTAGACAACTAGCGGCAAATAAGTCGTCAATGTGCCATTCATACCAACACAACACCTTTTTCAATAGCTTGCCTTGATGAAGGAAGCCGTGAAATTGATTATACTCAACACATAAATATCAACGTCGAAACAAATATAGCCGGAGTCTCCAATCTCGACACACTATTCGCTCCGTGCACGACGCCAGCGTCACCTAGCGTACGCAAGTTTGTGGGCGCAGAACGTCACTCATGTCATAAATGACAGATCGCTGGCCTGGACTGTCATTATTTTGTGGTTAAGTGCTTTGTCAACATAGGCCGTGTTCGTAAGTCACAACAGTTGTGGAGCACTTCAACGCCATTGGTCAAAATTAAAATTTCGACGAATCGCGTGGAAGTGCTCCACAACTGTTGTGACTTACGAATGCGGCCATAGACTTGGTCATTGACAAATCGTCAGTCAACCACGTGGCATCTGTTGTGACCCATGGTTGTCAATTATTTCAATTATTTCCACGGTCAAATTGACATCAATGACATCAAACATCAGAAGATTGGCAGCCCAATCATGCAGCGCCGAGCCATCAATGTTGCTCTTTTTGTCCACATAAAGCGCTGTGATCGGTTTCGTTACCCCCACTCTGTACTTCGCACGGGGCGAATAGTGTCAAAAAGTACTTCGAAATTGTTCTTATGGCTTTTATCCTAGTCTTGAAGCATGGGCGCCCGGAGGGGGGGGCAAGGGGGGGCACTTGCCCCCCCCTGGCTCCGGAGCAGCTGAATAAATTCTTCCTTACGAAAAAAAAAAAAATTCGAGAAAGGAAAAAAAAATTCATTTTCGAAAGAAAAAACTTTGAGAAGGTAATTTACATTTTCTTGAATTGTTAGAGCAATTTGAAATTTCATAAGGCTTCTACCTAAATTAGATAGCTACCCGTAAAGTCATAAAATAGGTAGATAGGTAGGTAACGATCTACCTTTCTTACCTTAAATAACGATCTACCTTAAATTTTCTAAACCTCTGGTTTAAAACACTAGGGGTTTTTTCAACAGTAATATTACAAGTGCTTAGATTTTCACGATAATTTTGGTCAGGCGATCGCGAGTGCTGATTGTAGCGATAAATGCCCGACTCCGTAGAGGAGGGCATTTATCCAGAGACAATCAGCCCGAGGGAAACGCCTGGCCAAAATTATCTGGGAAAATGTCGAGCACGAGTGATATTTTGAAGATTATTACATAAAAGAAGTCCGAAGTGACAGCTGTCAGATTTTGTTGTTTACATGAATTTTATTCCGTTGCTATTGACAGTGGGATTTAGATAAGTGAATATTATTCTTGTAGGTCTAATAATCAAGGGCGTTGTATGTAATAATCAAGATAATGAACGAGTGTAACTATTGACCTGGCTATTTTGAAGTAAATTTTTATACATTTTGTACAAAATTACAAATTTTAATAAATTTCTCTGAAATTAAGTTTAATTTTCAAATATATTTCCTTATTTTTCGCACAATAATTATTATCACCATTATTATTATTATTCGAAAAAATTTTCGCCTGCGGCGCTAATCTAAAAGACTTCGCAAATTAGGCCAGGTAGGTATGTGACGTTCTCTAACTAAAGCTATTTGCCCCCCCCTGACAAAAATCCTGCGGGCGCCCATGTCTTGAAGCATGCTTGAAATGAATCATGGAGACTTCGATATATTCATGACCCATCTCCAGTAGTCTATCGCAAAAAGCCGGTAAGCCTGGTCAAGAGCTAATCAAAAAATGCTAACTGATTAGTTTCAACTTTTATGAAGCTCATATCAGTCCATCCACCATTTTTGATACATGTATATATTTTTTGACACTATAAGACGGAGGGAGGGGGTCAAAATCAAACTTAAGGTGCGATTCTCTGAAAAGTAACATTCCGTAAATGTTCTGTTGCGCTGCTATTGCCACGATAACAGCCGATGACCAAAAGAAATTTTCAGATAACAGCGCGTTAATGGACAGTTATTTTTTACAAAATCGCACTAATAATTCTTACAAAAAAATGTGTTTATTGAATAATAAAACTGTATTTACAAAATAATATTGGTTTACCTATTATCTATTACCTCTATTTCTATAGACCGAAGAAGTGATGACGTCACAACATGGCAACATGGCCGGCGATTGACATTTTCTGGAGACAAATGTCACATGAACGTGACGTTTTTATGTTTGGTTGTGTTTGGCATGACATTTTCTGGAGGTTTACAACAAAAGTCACAAAAGTCAGGGCAAAATGGCTGTAAGCATTGCTGAAATTGCCAGCCTAAGAGACAGCCAGCGTCATACAGGCGGACTTGGTTGCAAAAAGACCAGACATAGCCCAACTTATTGACAGAGAGCTGCGCAAAGCTGCACTCAGAATCACCAGTGCCTACAGAACGATTCCGCATGATGCAGTACGAGCGCTCTCGGGTATCTCACTCTTCGCCCTGCTTGCGATTAGAGAAAACAAGCCTAGGAGTGCCCACCAGCATCAGCAAACCAGAAAGCAGAAACAAGGCCAGAGAGCAGTTCGTCAAGGAGCAGTGGCAACGGCAGTGGAACGCCTTGGTTCAAAGTTGGATGAAAGAAATACTGGGGAGCTTCAAAAGCTTCAGCGTCAGGACAACGCGGATCACGCTTGTTTTCATTGTAACGGTCCATAAATGCAGCGAGAAGACCTCGAAGAAAAACTGGGCAGGAGAATCGCCGTCGACAATCTCGTTCATGAGATGCTCAGAGGCAAAGAGCAATGGATCGCAGTTTATAGTTAGCAGTTTTTAGTTTATGGCAATATAGTTTGATTTCCTCCACCTAATACCTATAGCCCAAAATATGAATCATTTTTGTTATATCCATTTCCGTTATTTACCTTCGCAAAAATTTGACAAACACATGACAAACACAAACACAGAAACGTCACGTGCATGCCACGTGCCGTGCATCCCACGGTCATGTCACGTTTGACGTTTGCCTCCAGAAAATGTCAACCGCCGGCCATGTTGCCATGTTGTGACGTCACACTTCTTCGGTCTATAGTGAAAACCAGAAACGGAAAGTTGGATAGTTGAACGTTCCTTTTCAACCCACTCGTCAAATGAGATATCTAAATGATCTTGTGAATCATGGAAATCTTTGAATAAATTGTAGAAAGCACCAGCAGAAGTCTGATGAATTGCTCTTGACTCAGTACTTAGTTACATGAGTAACTTTGAGACACGCCTCGGCCCCCGCTTATATCTTTATTCCAGAGTTTGCCCTTACTCCATTCCAACCACTACCTTTAAGAACTTGGCCAAGTACCGTATGATCAGAAACTTCCCTCCTCTAGGTAGGCTGTGGCCTGGCCAAAATTAGCCTCGTTTGCCTGCCAATGACCAGACCACAGCCTGCCTAGAGGAGGAAAGTTTTTGATCATACACGGTACCTATCTTCAGGAAAGCCTGCTTAATATGGAAAGCTGCAAACATGACTACAAAATTCGATTCGTGTATTCTTTGTTCTAAAAACGTGAACAATCACCAAATCTTTTTACAGTTTTCTTCTCATTTTCGGTGTGTTGCCATTTTGCGGAACTTTTTATACAGGGTGTTTCAAGGATGATAGCAAACAACTCAACTGTAAGTAGATCTCGTCAAAATATGACGAAAACCTATATACCATTTTGCAAAGTTCGGCCTTATGACGAAGATACAGCCTTCCAAAGATCACTTTTTTCGGATTTCAAAAATTTGTAACTCAGGAACGTTTTGACAAATTTAGCTTCAATTCAGCGAAAGCTGGTTTGTCATGACTATCTATCAACCTGCCAAATTTGGGAAGAATCCAACCAGTGGTGTAGGAGTTATAAGGGTCAATAATTTAGTAGCACTCGAAGAAAAGTTGACTTAAGGTGCCTCCTCATAACTTCTACGCCACTGATTGGATTCTTCCCAAATTTGGCAGGTTGATAGATAATCATGACAAACAATGTTATGCTCAATTAAAGCTAAATTTGTCGGAACGATCCTGAGTTACAAATTTTTGAAATCCGAAAAAAGTTAACTTTGGAGGGCTGTATCTTCGTCATTACAGCAAACTTCCCAAAATTGTATATAGGTTTTCATCATATTTTGACGAGATCAACCCACAGTTGAATTTTTTGCTATCATCCCTGAAATACCTTGTATAGGTGGAAAGTAGAACCTGTTTCTTCATCCGAAAACTGATTAGAAAACTGATAATGTCAATATATTAAAGCCGTGTTCAATTAATGAATTAAATTGGAATTATAAATTGGATATTCGGATATTTTGAAGTTCTACAAAACCATCCAAAACCATGTTAAAAAAAAACTGTGATGGTAGGATAAGCTTTATCGTAAGCAAGTCTCTCAAACAAACAAAAGAAAATTGAAATCGGACCGCTGCGCGCTGGAAGCTGAAATACAACAAATTCCAAGAAAAAGGTGGCACCCATCTTTGAAGGCCGCCATCTTGTTTCCTGCACGGACTTTTGAGTGGCGCTCTTGCCAAAACGCTTTGGTATGACCCCATCTATGATCATAGTAAGTGGCATAGTCCAATCAAAATGTGCAGCTTTTTTGCGTGCCCAACGTACTATTATACTCAACACACAAAAATCAACGTCGAAACAAATATAGCCGGAGTCTGCAATCTCCACGCACTAAAGTGTCGAGCAGTACCTACTTCGAAATTGTTCTTATCGCTTTTATCCTAGTCTTGAAGCATGCTTAAAATGAATCATGGAGACTTCGATATATTTATGACCCATCTCTAGTGGTCTATCGCAAAAAGCCGGTAAGCCTGGTCAAGAGCTAATCAAAAAATACTAACTGATTCGTTTCAATTTTTATGGAGCTCATATAAGTCCATCCACCATTTTTGATACATGTATATATTTTTCGACACTATGAGACGGAGGGAGGGGGTCAAAATCAAACTTATGGTGCGGGAGTGGGTCAAAATCAAACTTATGGTGCGATTATTTAAAAAGTAACATTCCGAAAATGTTCTGTTGCGCTGCTATTGCCTAGGTAACAGCCGATGACCAAAAGAAATTTTCAGATAACAGCGCGTTAAAGGACAGTTATTTTTTACAAAATCGCACTAGTAAAGCTTACAAAAAATGTGTTTATTGAATAATAAAACTGTATTTACAAAATAATATTGGTCTACATTGGCTGGAACTAAAAATCTTGGTCCCAGTCGGAATCATCTTCCACTGCTCCATCCAAATCGAAATGCACTGGGTTTTGAACGTTAACAGGGCTGATCACTTTAGGCACCATGGGTGGTACCATACTTCTATCGCGCAGCTTCGCCCAATCGAAATCTTGGAACCATCTGAAAAAAAACACAATTTAGTTTCTCGAAATATGATAGACAAAACTCGTCAACTTACTTATGGTTCCTTATTTCCTCGACTCCTCGGTATCCCAGTCTGCTGTCGGGGTCCTCCGCACAAAGACTCCGAATAAAGTCTTCGGCATCTTTCGAGAAGTACTTCCGTGGGAATGGGACCGACTTAATTCCTTTTGTTATATTATCGCAATGAGCTTTTTTGTCACCTTTTGTTTTGAAACCGAAAGGCAACCTGCTTGTCATTATTTGGTAGAGGACGATGCCCAAAGCCCACAAGTCGACTGATCTGTCTCGTCCCATGTGCTCTTCGTTCTTTGATACCACCGGCCAAATAACTTCAGGAGGCAAATAGGCGTACGTGCCAGAGGAGGTGTACGCCAGTTCGCCCCATCTGAGTTTTTGTGCAATACCGAAATCAATCAGTTTGGCGTAACCGTTGGTATCAATCGTCACATTATCGGGCTTCAAGTCGTTGTGGGCAATGTTCTGGGAATGCAGACAGTCGAGGGCCTCTACCAAACACGCGATATAGAACCTTGCGGCACTTTCCGTCACAGGCATCTGATCGGAGAGGTCTCCTCCGGGCAAGTACTCCGTCAGAAAGCACAGGAATTTTTGGTTTTTGAATGTTTTGTGGAGTCCGACGATGAAGTCACTTTTCACTTCACTGAGGATCCTTTTCTCCATCAATAAGTTATGCCGAGCGATTGGTCGCTTCACTTTAGCCTTTTCTATGGTTTTCAATGCGAACAACGAGCCTGGGTGGTCATTCAGCTGCACCAACGACATGTGTGCAGATCCTCTGCCAGAAGAAAACGTGGACACTTGTTTCAAGTCGTCGAGTCCGATGCACTTCAACTTCTTGGCCCAGTTCGATTGGGTCTTGCGCACGTCACGTTTTAAAGACTTTAAGATCACCATTTTACGTTTTTCTTGTTGTAAGTTTACAGAAAGCTTGGATAGCACAACCACTTTGAACAACTGTTAGGAATAACTGGTAACTTGACTATCCTGGCCCTGGTTTTATAGTTTTAATCCTGATAAAGAATAAAGGAGAAGGTGTGGTGGGTATTGAAGAATAAAGGGTATTCAGGTAATTTGGGAAGTTTGGTCATGGCTCGAATTGGTTGAGGGGTTGAGAATATAATAGACAGGTATATTTACACCGATAACAAGTAAAATGTTTGGAGTAGTTACTTTGTTGTCTACACACGAAAAACGCACAATAGAAACCCAAGAATTATTTTCTCAGGTAACAATTTAGGTATCTTTTCGAAGAAAAACACGATAACAATTCAACCACGCTAACAATTCAACAAAAGCACATACACTCATTTCTATTTACGACCGCTGCCTTTGAACGCTGACCAATTTCAACCAAGTTCGCGCTTTCTTCTACCTGAACAAACCGTTCTAGACCAAAAGAAAAGTTTTGCCGACTTGAGGTATGGCAGGGTACTTAGTTATTGTCCTGAAGCTCTTTTTTTGTGCACTACCAATTGCAAAGCATTGCTTCTGTTACCGAATACGCTCCTATTTTTTGAATTTTGCAAATCGAATCTAATAGAAGAAGTCGAATTTTTAGAAAAGTTCCTAAACAGTGTGAACGAAGTAAAAGTTTCCATGCAAATGCTATGTTGACCTTTATAGGCTTCATTTTCACATGTTCCTGAAAATTTCAAAGATCACGACGTGAACAGTAGTGTCAGTTGACCTTTTCTCATTATTGTACAGGATGTTCACGTTAGGATTAACCTCTTACTAGCTGCCTTATCCCTGCGAGAATTTCAATGAAAGAAACTGATTCTTGAAGGAGTCTTACTAAATTTCTTGGATTTGTCGATAAAAAATTTCTAGACCATAATTTACAGGATGTCGATAAAAAAATATTGTCATAAACATGCAGTCGATGCAGACTTTAATCTTGATTACAACGTAATATAACATTAACGAATTTATTTGGAAAACAAACTGTGAAAATATCATTAACGTAATAGTTTAAAAAATTGAAAAATCACAATCAAACCGATTTTGGGAATTTTTCCCAATAACCTTTATTTTTTTTCGAAAAACTAACCCGTAAATTTCATATATATTTGTACTGGGGACCAAATTCTGCATCCACTGCATTATCTAAACAAATGTGAATATGATAAAACAAAGATTTTTCTGGCAACACCCAGGGATTTTTCAGGGATTCAGGACACTTTTATCAAGGATTCAGCAGAAATCCTTCAAGAATCAGTTTTTATTTGAGGAATTAGTTCAACAATAAGCCGGCTAGTGAGGGGTAAATCTTAACGTAAACACCCTGTATACATGTGATTTCGTTGCATTCGCCATGTTCACTATTTAACTGAATTGAATCTAGGTAGAATGAATATCTTGACCGTCATGGAATTGTGGTGTTCTCCATTTTGATCCTGTCTTTCTTCACCCCTGAAGTGTATTATAGGTACAGTTGGGAGCGAAATGATTCATACGGCACCGCTAGGAAATCGTCTGGACTTCAGAAATGTTAGCTGCTTGGATTGTCCTTGAATGCCAGTTTTGATCAGAGATTGATCGTAATCAAAACTGGCATTCAAGAACGATCCAAGCAGCTAACATTTCTGAAATCCAGCCGACTTTTTAGCGGTGCCGTATGAATCATTTCGCTCCCAACTGTACAATCAAAGAAAAACATATAGGCAGGTAGGTATTGGCTATTGGGGATTCAGTTTAGGAATCCAACAACAATTTTGGAGTAAAATAGCAACGTTTTCTTATGCTGGATCTGAATTTTTTTCCAACCACAAGGGATTGTTGGAACTGCAGCAATTATTATCTTTTTCAACATTTTGAAGAGAATTGACTGAAGAAGAAACTAGGCGAATTTTGATTTGAAATGGTGACTCACTTAAGATCAAGATTTCGATAGCTGTAAAATAGAATTTAAATTATCTGGGGAAACGAAAATCCCGTTCTAAAATGGAATGACGTGAAATTTCACAGTATGTCAGTTTTTTGTTTGGTTTGTGGCATCCTCTATTATATAATTATAACTCAACGTTGTATTATTATTATTATTATTATTTGATTACTTCACCTCACAGGTCGAGACCCATTTCTGAGGTGAGAGAAGAAAGAGGGGGAAACACAAAATCAATCTAGTTCTTGATACCATCAATTTTCGAGAAAACGGCTCTGATGAATTGAGCATTACAGCTGAGAATATCGCATTCCTTCTCGATGCAAGAATAATTTCGGATCATCTGATGGACAGGTGAAGCCGCCAAGACGTTCGTCCTCGCAAAAGGCAGGTGGAAGAGTTGAGAGGCGCGCGAAGAGGGCCTGGGCACACGAAGACCAATACGCCCGAGCAACTCAGGACAGTCGACGTCACCGCCGACCACACCGAAAAGAAACAAGACGGAGTGCATATGACGTCTACAAAGCAGTGACTGCACGTTAAAGCGCCGCAAGAGATGTTGCTGCGGCGTGCCGCGCTCAGGATATGTACCCGTCAACATAAATGAGGATGTTTTCAAAAACCTTCTCTGTACCCTCTCAAGTGCTGTTATGTGGACATCGTACACCGGAGCCCACACAATCGAGGCGTATTCGAGGCGGGTACGTACAAACGAGAAATACAGGGTCCTGAAGGTCATGATGCTTGTCATAAATCTGCACCCCCGAAGAACAAACCCAAGCATTCTAAGCGACGACGTGACGACGGACTCCATATGATTTACAAATGTGAGTTTGGGATCGAAAGTGACTCCCAAGTCCCTCACAATCGCAGGCCTGCCCAAAACCCTGCCACCGATGCTATAGTCAAAAATCACAGGCGACGTCACTCTGTGGTAGCTCATGATGTTGCACTTCTCGATATTCAGGGAGAGCTGGTTACGATTGCACCACTCATTCAAGATGTCAAGGCTCCTCTGCAACTCGAGACAGTCCCGGAGCGTGTGAATCGATCGATAGAGTTTCATATCATCGGCGTACAGAAGACAGTTCACACCAAGACCGGCGACAATGTCGTTGATGAAGATGTTGAACAGATTGGGTCCCAAGACAGTGCCCTGCGGAACACCGGACGGCTGTGTGAATGTAGCAGAACGAACGCCGTTAAGTTGTACGTATTGACCGCGACCATTCAAGTAAGATCTGAACAAATCAACGAGAGGGGCCGAAAAGCCCAACGATCCCAATTTATCAGTTAGGATAGAATGATTCAGCCGGTCGAAAGCCTTAGAAAAATCTGTATATATGACATCCACCTGGTGCTTTAGGTCTAAGTTCTCGGAAATAAGAATACGTTATAATTATTATAATTATAACGTATTCTATGAAAAAGTTCCAGGGGCGTAGATATTAGAGGGTGCCCCTCTTTTCTCTCCACATTTTTCACCCACCTAGTTATTTTCGAAAACAGTTAATATTTTTAAATTTGACGTTCAATTTAGATGAAAAAGTCACTCGTGCAAAATTTTGATTAGAAGCTTTGTTTAGGAGATATTTAGGTCTGAAGGTTTGGAAAACACCTCGAAAGCACCATTTCCAACGGTCTACAATTAAAAATTAAAAAAACTCATAATTTTTCGGCTGAAATAGATTTTTTGAATTTTTCAAGTTGATAAACTACCATTTTTTCTGGGAAGCGAGAAGTTTGCAGGGAAAGAAAATTTGGGCTCTGGAAAGTGGCGATTTCGGGATGAGTTATTTCAAAGTTTCGAACCCAAATATCTTCTAAACGAAGCCTCTAATCAAAATTTTGCACAAGTGGCTTTTTTTTGCATTAAACGTGAAATTTAAAAATAAGAACAGTTTCCAAAAAAAACTAGGGGAGTTAAAAATATGAGGAAAAGAGGAAGCACCCCCTTACATCTACGCCTCTGAATCTTTTCATGGAACACGTCATGATCATTTGACAGAAGATAATTTCAGTAAACCTCAAGTTTAAATTTGAATTAAATCGGTTGAACGGATCAAAAGTTATGCGATTATTTATTTCCAACTTTGAAGGGCTATGAATATCTCCGTTACTGGGAATTTCACAAACATGTTTTCTGGAGAAACTCCCGTTTATTTTTGATTCTCTATCGATCCTTGAATTGACCGACATTTGAACTGGACCATCCTGTATACCTAGTTTATAAAAAAATAGATATTTAGAAAATGATTCCTTCCACATTGTATACAATACAAAGCCACAATGGATCGCCTTGGTCTGGTTCCAGATGGTCATGGACTTCGTCGCTAGGCTTGACCTTGAGTCCTAGTTATATCAATATTCACTTTCCCATTATCGGGATGCAAACAATGAAGGTCGTTATCATAGATGAGTGGAAAGATGTTCTAGAGTATTCTGAACTTCTAAGAACCTCACGGTCCTGGTCAAGTCAGGGCTTTCTAATTTACCTGAATTCCACTCTCATCACACCTTCGCAAAGAGCATTGAGGACAGGGATGAAAGGAATTTACCTTCACCCCCCACTACGAACTGTGCGAACAGCACGGGGTAGAGGGTAGAAGAGCGGAAGGGTAGTTGTAACTTGACAGTGGTTCAAGACGGTCATCTAAACCATACAAGCCTTCAACAAGACAACAAAAAACACGTGCGAAATGCCGAAAGTGAAATCATCAAAAAGTGAAGTTCGCAGAAACCAATGCCACTGGGCTAAAAAACTGAAGCGCATCCAGCTGACAGATCTGGAACGGGTGTGCACGTTCGCCAATGGAGGATTTTCGCAAGTTTCGTTGGTGCAATTACGTGGCCACCCGGACTCGTCCTTTGCCTTAAAAACAACGCAAAAAGCAAAAATAACTAGCCAATCTTCCCGACAGAGAATTTTGTCGGAGAAAAGAATCCTCAGCGAAGTGCGCAGTGATTTCATCGTACGACTCTACAGAACATTCAAAGACACAAAACACTTGCACTTGGTGACGGAGTACTTGCCAGGTGGTGAGCTGTTCAACCTGGGCCCCTTCTCAGAAGACGCGGCCAGGTTTTACATTGCTTGCGTGGTGGAAGCTTTCGAATGCCTGCACGCCAAGAACATTGCCCACAACGATCTAAAGCCCGAAAACATTGTATTGGATGCTGAAGGATACGCCAAACTCATCGATTTTGGCTTGGCCCAAAAGCTTCCACCTGGAGAAAAATCGTATTTTTCGGGGGGCACGCCAGCCTACTTACCACCTGAAGTCGTATTACCGCTGACTGAACCGGAGCAAGATCATACGGGACGAGACAGAGCAGTGGATTTGTGGGCCCTGGGAATCCTTCTCTACGAGCTGGTGAGAGGCAAGACACCCTTCGACACGGACGGTGAAGATGATACGACTTGTGTGAACATAACCAAAGGAATTGGCTCGATACAGTTCCACAAGGCGTACTTTTCAGCAGAAGCGGTAGACTTCATTCGCCAGCTCTGTGCTTACAATCCTGCCTGCAGACTGGGATACGAAAATATCAACGAAATAAGGCAACACCGGTAAGTTGATTTTGTCAAGATTATTTAGTAATACTGAACTAATTTATTGTGATTTTTTTTCCAGATGGTTTGAAGGTTTCGACTGGACCAAGCTGCGAAATCGAAGTTTGAAGCCACCGGTAGTGCCTAAAGTCGTCAGCGCTACCGATACACAAAACTTCAGCGATGAAGTAGAAGCCGATCTGGATGACGAAGAGCACGAAGAGGACGAATCCGACTGGGACACCGACTTCTAGTTTCTCCAAATGCTTTATATCTACATTATTTCAAATAATTTTACTGACATTTATATAAATATACTATTCTTTGTATCTACTTATATTTAATAGAAATTTTCAATAAAAGAAGTGGTTTTACTTTCTCCCAAGATGATCAAGACCATTTTCAGAATGATTTCGGAGACCCACACCCCCACACTCACACCCAAACTCCACACCCGTGTGTGGTGTTGGTATGCGCGTGCGTGTGTGTGGGGGGGGGGGTGTTTGTGAGTGTGTGCGTGTGTGTGTGTGGGGGGGGTGATGTTTGTGACCGGCAAAACCATAATAGCCTTGGCAAAGAGCCACCATCCCAACCAGTAAAGACATGTCTCTTATCGTCCGCACTTCAACTCACTCCAAGGAAACTAACAATACCTCGCGTATTCTCGAGAATTTACACTTTTGCGTTCATGACGCCTCGGGGCGCTGACATGATTGTCACATTGAAAATTGCAGTTGTAGACAACTGGCTGCTAAGAAGTCGTCAATATGCCATTCATACCAACATCACACATTTTTCCATAGCTTGCCCTGATGAAGCAAGCCGTAAAATTGATTATACTCAACACATAAATATCAACGTCGAAACAAATATAGCCGGAGTCTCCAATCTCGACACACTATAGTGTCAAGAAGTACTTCGAAATTGTGCTTATAGCTTTTATTCTAGTCTTGAAGCATGCTTGAAATGAATCATGGAGACTTCGATATATTTATGACTCATCTCTAGTAGTCTATAGCAAAAAGGCGGTAAGCCTGATCAAGAGCTGATAAAAAAATGCTAACTGATTCGTTTCAACTTTTGTGGAGCTCATATCAGTTCATTCACCATTAGTTGCAGCGGTACGCTAGCAAAATGACCCTGATTCTGCATTTTGTGATACTGCAATGAAATTTGGCATATGCAAACTACGTAGAATTTCAAGTAATTTGACCCGCAGCACTCAAAAATTTGTCCATTAGGGGGCGACTGGGGGCCCCTCCAAATTTCAAGATGTCAGAATTTTTACCATGCACCATTCAGTACCGCCCTATCTACCGTACAGGACCTAAACAACTTTGTTCTTGACCATCATAACATTTTTCGTCATGTCAATTCCATTCTTCTTACAGAAAAAAATTATTTTATTGTCTGGTCAACAAGTCGAGAAATATATTTTTTTTTGGACCACAAATAGATAGTTGAGTCGTTTTTGTGTGATCATCGATAAATCCGCATCCCCTTGATTCATTTATGGAAACAAAAGTTTTGCTGTTCTATTCTTTAACGAAGGGGTGACCTCAACTTACCATTATTTTCAACATCACCTATTTCAATGTTTTATCCCTAAAAATATGATTATTATTGTACTAATATATAGCTTGAAGTTTTCTTCAACGGTGTGGATGATGAAACGGCCTCAGATTTCACCTGGAAGCCGTGCATATAAATTTTTCTGCAAGGCCGTCAAATTTGGCATTTTTGATTTTCTACCGGGAGCGGCCAAAATGTCAATACACACCACTCCGCCTAAGAGCACCGGTTGCGGTACTTTCGCACCAACTCTCATTTCAGTATCACAAAATGCAAAATTGTTAGGCGTGAATATCGTTTTCCGCTAGAGCAAACCGGTGCTCTTGGGCGGAGTGGTGTGTATTGACATTTTGGCCGCTCCCGCTAGAAAATCAAAAATGCCAAATTTGACGGCCTTGCAGAAAAATTATTATGTACGGCTTCCAGGTGGAATCTGAGGCCGTTTCATCATCCACATCGTTAAAGAGAAGTTCAAGCTGTATATTAGTATAACAATAATCAAACTTACCGGGGTAAAACATTGAAAAAGGTAATGTTGAAAATAATGGTAAGTTGAAGTCACTCCTTTGTTGAAAAATAGCACTGCAAAAGTTTTACTTCTCATAAATGAATCAAGGGGATGCGGATTTATCAATGATCGCACAAAAACTACTTAACAATCTATTGGTGGTCCAAAAAAAAAATTATTTTTCAATTTGTTGACCAGGCAAAGAAATTTTTTTTTTCTATAAGAAGAATGGAATTGACATGACGAAAAATGTTATGATGGTCAAGAACAAAGTTGTTTAGGTCCTGTACGGTAGATAGGGCGGTACTGAATGGCGCATGGGAAAAATTCAGACATCTTGAAATTTTGAGGGGCCCCCAGTCGCCCCCTAATGGACAAATTTTTGAGTGCTGCGGGTCAAATCACTTGAAATTTTATGTAGTTTGCATCTGCCAAATTTCATTGCAGTATCACAAAATGCAGAATCAAAAAGCGTACCGCTGCAACTACATTTTTGATACATGTAATCAATTTTTTGACATTATGAGACGGAGGGAGGGGGTCAAAATTAAACTTGTGATTGATGAGGGACCTTGAGATCGGAGCACACTCAGGGAAAAAAAATTTGAAACACCGCACCCTCATACAAAAAAAAGTTCCGTTTATTTTCCGCGTACGCCAGAAAAGTATAAACAACAAGAGTTCAGAATAATATTAGATTATACGGTGTGGACGTCTCTTCCATAGGGTACCTGAATGCACACACGACTCGGTCGGTTCAGACTAGAAAGGAAATTTTGGCTTAGAGCCTAGAAAACGCGTTTCTGCGCGCTGTCTTACCATTTGCTCGACTAATGGTTCCGCATCTCCCATCCAAGACGCTACTCACACATTTCTCTCTCTTGATGGGTAGTTTGAAAACTCCGAGTCTCTCAAAAACCCGTTCAAGATCGCGCACGTGCTTCTCGAAAGTCTATCTGTTACAACTATAAAATCGTCTAGGTACACGGAGGTCGTAACGTCCGCGAAACCGTTCCGGAACCGATCCAATAAACTTTAGGAAGTGGTTCCCGCGTTCTTTAACCCGAATGGCATCCGGTTGAAACGGAAAGTCCCAAAAGGCGACGTGAAACAAGTCTTGTCGTTGTCTTTTTCTCGTACTCCCACTTGCTAATATTCTGATTGGAGGTCTAGAGAAGACATTTGCATGGTCCTCTTCGCGGAATGGAGCAATTCCTCAATGCATGACAGGGGGTATTTGTCGGTCGGAGTAATCTTATTTAGCTTCTGGTAGTCGACGCATGTCCGCAATTTGTTCTCTCCCTTCGGCACGAGCACTACAGGAAATGCCCACGGGGACTCACATGGCTCTATGATGTGTTGGTCTAACATGGTTCAATTTCTTTCTTCGAAATCTCTTTCCTTCCCTTTGTCATGGAGTAAGGCGTAGATGCAATAGGGCTGTGATTACCAGTATCGATCTTATGCTCCGCAGAAAGTGTAACTTCCGTTATTGGGCCAAAAAAATCAGCATTCCTGGCTAACACATCATTCAGAATTTCTTTCTCTTTTTCTGAGAGCGCAGCACCCTCATCGTTTCGCAGTTGCTCGATTGAGAGAATCTCGACAGAATCTTCCCTTGGGTTTTCTCGAGGTGTTGCTCATAGTGGACTTGAAATAGTGAAAAAATATCTCTCGCTTGAAGAAAGTAGTTCTCAAATGGTTTTTTGCTATATGGTTAGCCCCACCTGTTCAACATGTTGAAAACATACATCCCTGTGATGCGTAATACTTGGTATACAGGGTGAAAATTGAAAAATAAATCTTTGAAACTTTTTATTTCGATGAAACAATCCTCGAGAAAAACAGTCTCTCCTTATTTAGCGACCTTATAGTCTTCTATTGAACATTTGAAAAATGTACCCCTCCATAGTCGCTGGTATCCTACGTACAGGGAGATATCAATATTTTTTCAATGTTTTTTATCTTCATCAAATCAATCCAGACAAAAGCTAATTCTAACTCTGTTACAAGCCTATAATCTCTCATTCAAAATATAAAAATGTCACATTTCTCAAACTCCCTGAACACAACCTACAGGGTGGAACATACTTCATTTGTTTTATCTTTTTTCCGGATAAAATCAATTAGGATATTAATCTTATCTGGTTTACTGGAAAGCTCAGAGTTTTCCGCAAGCTATACAGGTGTCCCGAAAATACACCGACAACGTTCTAGGGTAGCTTCCTCTCATCAAAACAAGAGAAAAAGTTTCTATGAACATGGGTCCGGAAACGTTCCCTAAGGGAGCTACAGGCTCCGAAAGGTGGGACCCTTTCGAAGATGGTTTTTATTCCAATATCTCCGAAACCGTTCAAGGAAAATCAATCAAACTTGACACATACACTAATCTTCTTATGCCCAACAAAATGAAGCAAGATTAATTCCAAAATAATTTACCAGGGGTGGGTCAGGCTGAGGTGTGGGGAAAAAGTAACCCTAACTTTTTTTAATGTGAATTGTTTCCATAAGAAATTATGGAATATTGGAGTTTTCTACCAAAAAAAAGGTCCCTTTGTTCAACCTCGATAGATGCACCGTTTACGAGATATTTGAGTTTGAATGTATGAAAAGGTGGTCAGAAATGCTGATTTTTAATTACGATATTCAAGGCGAAAGAAAAACTATTTCAAAGCAATTTCATTTTTGCTAGGCATTCAAATTTTGTTGAGCATAAGAAGGTTAATAAATGTGTCAAGTTTGATTAATGTTCCTTCAACGGTTTCGGAAATATTGAATAAACAACCATCTTCAGGGTCTCACCTTTAAGGGCCTCTAGCTCCCTTATGAATCATTTTCGGACTCATGTTCATGAGAACTTTTCTTCTTATTTTGATGGGAAGAAGCTGTCCTAGAACGTTGTCGGTGTATTTTCGGGACAACCTGTATAAAAAATTTGCATTTCTAATATCACTCTGACTTGATATACAGGATGAATTATATGTTGCTTCAACTTTTGTTGTGCACGGAGTTGCTAAGGAAATTGTCCATAGCAACTCCTCGCACAACTAAAATCGCAAAAATGCTTGATCCTACAGTAGCCAGTAGTTGCAGTGATTGCAGAAATGTAAATTTTTGATATGTTTTGCCAAATACTCTAGGCCCTCCTTTGAAGAGGTAAGATTATCATCCGAGTTAATGTGACCCAGGAAAAAAATTAAAGAAAAAAAGGATGTTCCACCCTGTATGTCATGTTTTAGCAGTTTAAGGAATGTGATATTTTTATATCTTGAATGAGAAATTATAGACTTCTAACAGAGCCGGAATTGGTCTTTGTCCGAATTGATTTGATCAAGATAAAATTTATTGAGAGAAAATTGATTTCACCCTGTACGTAGAATACCAGCAGTTATCGAGCGGTGAGTTTTTCACACGTTCAGTAGGAGTATAAGGTTGCTGAATAATGAGAGGCTGTTTTTTTCGAGAATTATTTCACCGGGATAAAAAAGTTGAAAGATTTATTTTTAATTTTCACCCTGTAAGCTGAGTATTACGCGTCACAGGGATGTATGCTTTCAACAAGTTGAAGAGGTGGGGTTAAGCTGACCATATAGCAAAAAACCGTTCGAGAACTACTTTCTTCAAGCTAAATTTCTAATTCAAATATACTATCATCCTTGAATTTCAACTCAAAAAGGTTCTTATTTTCATAAAATACCAAGCTCTCTCGGCAGCGTTCACAACGATTCCTGCATCCTGGATAAAATCAATTCCCAAAAGTGTTTGATTCGTTTCAACTTCAGGAAATACCAAAAACGTGGTAAGCACAGTTTTATTTTTGATTTCGACCCTAACCGAAGTATACAAAACTTTCCTGTGACTCTTCGAACCGTCTGCCAAGGTCACCTCTAGATAAGTGGTGTCGAACGTCTGACCTCTCGCAAGCTGCTGTTGGTAAAGCTTGAATCTCGCAATACTTTGCTTGGACGCTGAGTCGACATGTGCTTAGCCTAAACATCTGTTGACATTCACCAGCAAAACTGGGCGTGGCCGTGGGTTTATCGATAAAATGGGAAATTGCGTTTCCAACGAAAAAATTCCCAAAGAGTTCGCGGAAGAAGTAGCAGATCCTTCGGACGAGGCCTTGCATCTCGGGCAGTTACTTCGGCAGTTACTAGGGCTTCCGCAGCCGAAGCAAGAAAAACTTTTCTCAATCGATGGTGACTCTTCATCGCGTTCCTTCTCAACTGAATATCTAGTCGTTGCGGCGGCAGGAAGAAATTTGCCATTGTTACTTTTATTCCTGACTTTACGGCAGTGTTCTACAACATGGCCAAAATTCTTACAAAAAGAACAACGCGGTCGCGTCCAAATAAGATTGTTGATCCCATCAGAAAATTCCGAAACATGTTCTATACACAGAAAAGGCACAACAATAGAAACCCACCGTTATCTCCTCAGGTTACAGTTCAGGTATATTTTTGGAGAATACCACGCTAAAAATTGAACAAAGCAACATAAAATTCTATTTTCGACTGCTGCCTTTAATCGTCGACGAATTTCAACCGCAAGTTTGCGATTTCTAAGCTACTCGAGCAGAGTGCAAAGTGCAAAGTCTCAAAGTCTAGACCGATAAATTTTTTTTGCCATTCTGTAAATTCTGATTCTGTAAAACAGAACCCAAATAGTTCGAGGAAGCTGAAACCCCAATCTAAAATGACGTGAAATTTCACAGTATGACCCACACCCATCCACACATACACACACCCACACACAAACACCACCCCTCCCCCCACACACCGTGGGTGGTGTTTGTGTGCGTGTGTGTGGGGATGGGTGTAAGTGTGGGTTCAAGTGTGGGTTCAAGTGTGGGTGTGTGGGTCTCCGAAATCATTCTGAAAATGGTCTTATCTCCTTGGGGATTTTGGGAGGAAGTAAAACCACTTCTATTCTATTAAAAATTTCTATTAAATACAAGTAGATACAGTATAATTATATAAACATGACTAGTTATAATTATTAAAAATAATGTAGATACAAAGCATTTGGAGGAACTAGAAGTCGGTGTCCCAGTCGGAGTCGTCCTCTTCGCTATACAGATCGGCTTCTACTTCATCGCTGAAGTTTTGTGTATCGGTAGCGCTGATGACTTTAGGCACTATCGGTGGCTTCAAACTTCGATTTCGCAGCTTGGTCCAGTCGAAACCATCAAACCATCTAAAAAAAAAATCACAATCAATTAGTTCAGTATTATTGAATAATCTTGACAATTTAACTTACCGATGTTGCCTTATTTCGTTGATATTCTCGTATCCCAGTCTGCAGGCAGGATTGTAAGAACAGAGCTGGCGAATAAAGTCTTCCGCTTCTTCTGAAAAGTATGCTTTGTGGAACTGTACCGAGCAAATTCCTTTGGTTATGTTCACAAAAGTCGTATCATCTTCACCGTCCGTGACAAAAGGTGTCTTGCCTTTCACCAGCTCGTACAGCAGGATTCCCAGGGCCCACAAGTCCACTGCTCTGTCTCGTCCCGTATCATCTTGCTCCGGTTCAATCAGCGGTAATGTGACTTCGGGTGGTAAGTAGGCTGGCGTTCCCCAAAAAGAATACGACTTCTCTTCAGGTGAGAGCTTCTGGGCCAAACCAAAATCTATAAGTTTGGCGTATCCTTCAGCATCCAATACGACGTTTTCGGGCTTCAGATCATTGTGGGCAATGTTCTTGGCGTGCAGGCATTCGAAGGCTTCCACCAAACAAGCAATGTAAAACCTGGCCGCGTCTTCTGAGAAGGGGCCCAGGTTGAACAGCTCACCACCTGGCAAGTACTCCGTCACCAAGTGCAAGTGTTTTGTGTCTTTGAATGTTCTGTATAGTCGCACGATGAAGTCACTGCGTACTTCGCTGAGGATTTTTTTCTCAGCCAAAATTCCCCGTCGGGAAGATTGGCTCGTTATTTTTGCTTTTTTCATTGTCTTCAAGGCAAAGGACGAGTCCAGGTGACCACGTAATTGCACCAACGAAACTTGCGAAAATCCTCCTTTGGCGAACGTGCACACCCGTTCTAGATCTGTCAGTTTGATGCGCTTCAGTTTTTTAGCCCAGTGGCATTGGTTTCTGCGAACTTCACTTCTTGAAGATTTCACTTCAGGCATTTTGCAAGTGTTTTTCTCTGTCTGGTTGAAGGCTTGTATAGTTTGGATGACCGTCTTGCTTCACTGATATGGTATAACTACCCTTCCCTCTTCCGTCCCTGTAATACCACGTGCCGTTCGCACGGTTCGTAGTGGGGGGTGGGGTTCAGGTAAATCTTGTCTGTTCTTATCCACGGTGCTCTTTCGAGAGGTGAGGTGGGGGTTGAATTCAGGTAAATTGTATAGACCATAGACCAGACTTGACCAGAACGGCTAAGTTCTTGAAAGTTTAGAATATTCTAGAACATATTTTCACTTATCTATGATACCATTGATACCTTCATTGCTGGCATTCCGATATTGGAAAAACGAAATTGATTATATATCTAGGACTCGAGCACCCTCGGGACAAGTTCCATAGCTACCTGTAACGGGACTGAGGCGATCCATTGCGGCTTTGTATTACATGCAACGTGAAAGAAACAATTTTTTGAATATCTGTTTTTCCCTTGGTTTTTCCATGAACTATGTATATGCAATAAACAAAACAAAGAAACTGTCATACTGTGAAATTTCACGCCATTTCAGAACGGGATTTCTGCTTCCTCGAACGATTTGGATTTTACTTTCACAGATATCTAAAACTTGATCTCATTTTAATAACCTTCAGATGTAGATGCAATTTCGCCTAGTACTAAATACTGAAATACTGCAGATATAATTTTTTCCCAATTTTAGACTATTAATGTGGAATTTTTTTCTGTCCATCCTTGTTTTTCACTATGGTAAGTAGGTATTATTTTAAAATAACTAGTAAGGATTGCCGTATGTGTGAATTATTTTGAGTAAGCTATATTTTTTCTTTATCGCATTCCATCATTGGGCATTTATCGCTGTAGTACCTCTCTTATCTAATTCTCAATCGCCGACCAATCTGAGCTAAGACGGAACTTTTCAAATTAATTAAAATGCTCCTATTAGTGCAAAAAAACAGGACAATAACTGAGCACCCTGCCATCCCTGAAATCTGAAAAAACTTTTTTATCGGTCTGGAAGACTTTGCTCGGGTTGCTAAGAAAGCGCAAAGTTGCGGTTAAAATTGGTCGGCGCGGCGTTCAAAGGCAGCAGCCAGAGATAGAAATTCATGTGCCTTTGTTGAATTTTGAGTGTGGTATTTTCCAAAACTATACCTGAATTGTAACCTGTGGAAACAACGGTGGGTTTCCATTGTTGTGCCTTTTCTGTATATAGAACATGTTCCGGTATTCTCTGATGAGATCAACAATCTTATTTCTGAAAAGTAGACAACAAAGTAACTGCACCGAGCATTTTACCTGAAATCGTTCAAGTGTAGGTACCTGGTACCTGTCTATTCAAATCCCAACCGCCAACCAATCCGACCCATGACCGAACTTCCCAAATTACCTGAAAACCCTTTGTTCTATAGTAGCCACCAAGACTTCTTTTCTTTACCAAGACTATAAAACCAGGGCCAGGGTAGTTGGTTACCATTTATTCCGTAACAGTTGTTCAAAGTGGTTGTGCTATCCGAGCTTTCTGTAAACTTGCAACAAGAAAAACGTAAAATGGTGTTGTTAAAGTCTATAAAACGTGACGTGCGCAAGACCCAATCGAACTGGGCCAAGAAGTTGAAGTGCATCGGACTCGACGACTTGAAACAAGTGTCCACGTTTTCTTCTGGCAGAGGATCTGCACACATGTCGTTGGTGCAGCTGAATGACCACCCAGGCTCGTTGTTCGCATTGAAAACCATGGAAAAAGCTAAAGTGAAGCGACCAATCGCTCGGCATAACTTGTTGATGGAGAAAAGGATCCTCAGTGAAGTGAAAAGTGACTTTATCGTCGGACTCCACAAAACATTCAAAACCAAGAAATTCTTGTGCTTTCTGACGGAGTACTTGCCCGGTGGAGACCTCTCCGATCAGATGCCAGTGACGGAAAGTGCCGCAAGGTTCTATATCGCATGTTTGGTAGAGGCCCTCGACTGTCTGCATTCCCAGAACATCGCCCACAACGACTTGAAGCCCGATAATGTGACGATTGATACCAACGGTTACGCCAAACTGATTGATCTCGGTATTGCACAAAAACTCAGATGGGGCGAACTGGCGTACACCTTTACTGGCACGTACGCCTATTTGCCTCCTGAAGTTATTTGGCCGGTGGTATCAAAGGACGAAGAGCACATGGGACGAGACAGGTCAGTCGACTTGTGGGCTTTGGGCATCGTCCTCTACCAAATAATGACAGGCAGGTTACCTTTCGGTTTCAAAACAAAAGGTGACAAGAAAGCTCATTGCGAGAATATAACAAAAGGAATTAAGTCGGTCCCATTCCCACGCAAGTACTTCTCGGAAGATGCCGAAGACTTCATTCGGAGTCTTTGTTTGGAGGATCCCGACAGCAGACTGGGATACCGAGAAGTCGAGGAAATAAGGAATCATAAGTAAGTTGACGAGTTTTGTTTATCATATTCAGAGAAACTAAATTGTATTTTTGCTCCAGGTGGTTTCAAGATTTCGATTGGGCGAAGCTGCGCGATAGAAGTATGGTACCACCCATGGTACCAGAAATGATCAGCCCTGTTCACGCTCAAAACCCAGTGCATTTCGATTTGGATGGAGCAGTGGAAGATGATTCCGACTGGGACCAAGATTTTTAGATCCAGCCAATGTAAACCAATATTATTTTTGTAAATACAGTTTCATTATTCAATAAACACATTTTTTATAATTTTATTAGTAGTATAATTTTGTAAAAAATAACTGTCCATTAACGCGCTGTTATCTGAAAATACCTTTCGGTCATCGGCTGTTGCCTAGGCAATAACAGCGCAACAGAACATTCATGGACTGTTACTTTTTAGAGAATCGCACCATAAGTTTGATTTTGACCTCCTCCCTCCGTCTCATAATGTCAAAAAATATATACATGTATCAAAAATGGTGGATGGACTGATTTGAGCTCCACAAAAGTTGAAACGAATCAGTTAGTAATTTATTATTAGCTCTTGACCAGGCTTATCGGATTTTTGCGATAGACTACTAGAGATGGGTCATAAATATATCGAAGTCTCCATGATTCATTTCAAGCCTGCTTCAAGACTAGGATAAAAGCGATAAGAACAATTTCGAAGTACTGCTCGACACTATAGTGTGTGAAGATTGGGGACTCCGGCTATATTTGTTCCAACGTTGATATTTATGTGTTGAGTATGATCAATTTTACGGCTTCTTTCACTAGGGCAAGCCATAGAAAAATGTGTTGTGTTGTTATGAATGGCACATTGACGACTTGTTGGCAGCCGGTTGTCTACAAGTGCAATTTTTTATGTGACATGTCAACGCCCCAAGGGGTCATGTACGGAAAAGTGGAAATTTTCTAGAATACGCGAGGTATTGTTAGTTTCCTTTGAAGTGCGGACGATAAGGGACATGTCTTTACTGGTTGGGTTGGTGGGTCTTTGCCAAGGCTATTAGGTTTTTGCCGGCCACTGGGAAAATTATGCCGAAAATCCGTAATGCGTGAAGAAATACAGTGTAAAAAAGTAAAAACCTACTGCCCAAAAGAAGACTTATTCTTTAGATGGACAATATGGACAGTAGGACAGGAATTTATGGAGTTAACTGTTGTACGATACGATATAATATGCGCGTATGAGTACACTGGTGTTCTCCATTTTCTCAAGTACCAAAGGTATGTGTTTTCTTATCTTGCTTGCAGTAATTATAATAAACTGGATTAGGTATAGTACTCACTACTCAGTAATGTGCATCAGAAGATGAGTCTCTGGGCCTTGTATCTATTAATCCGATCTTCAGCATCACTAGGGGCTACCGAAAACCCGATAATTCGAACCCGAAAAGAATTCGGAAGTTGACGAAATTTGGTGGATCGATGCAGAATTCATCGTAGAATAACATACCAAAATACCAGAAATTCCAAGGCTTGGCTTTTTTTTTCAGGACCAACAAAAAAGAGCGCCATCCTTGACCGGCTTTTTCTGAATAACGTGAAAACTATTATATTGGAAACATCGAAGTAACATACCTGAGAAAGAAATATACCTTCATAATAAATAGGACTCGTCAGAGGCCTCCTTGAAGAATGTCACAATCTCTTCTCTATTCAGTGTTCTGGATTTTTTTAGGTGATAACCCTGTTTTCTTTTTTTTTAAATCTAATTAGTTTTCGAAGATTCGAAATATCGACATCGTCTTTCAGTGCAATAATTGTCTCTTCAACGTGATATTAGCGATTTAAATCACCATTTCCCGCAACAAGATGGCTGCCCCCAAAAAGCGGATTGAAATGATTAGTGACAACCGAACTGCCAATGGCATCAAAGTCATATAACAATGGCAACCAATCATTCTCAACGCATTCCGCCTTCTTCAGCCATCTTATGGCGGAAAAAATTAATTTGATTCGCGAATAGTCCACTATCTGTGTTCATGTATTTTCATAAAAGAATAAAAGTATACTTGTAGGCATCTCATAGCTTTTTAAATCCAATTGAGAACTTCAGCACAAGATCGGCGACGTCGCGCCACACCAAAACGTTATTATTGTGATTGCTTATCGTTATTTCGCCAAGATTGCCAATATTTTTCTTCTGTGAAAGTCTCTTCTTCACTATGAACCACCAACTTCAAGGATGGCACCTGTTAAGTTTCTACCGCGATTTTGGACCACCTTCGGTTACCATGGGGTCAATGTGACCTCAACTTGTTTTTTGCATATTCAAAAAAATATTGCCATTCAAGTGAAATGTCATTGTAAAAAAATAGTATTTTCAGTTACTGTGAAAAATACAGTTACTTCCTAGTCGATAAGCAACTGACTTACATGATATTTCCATCGCTCATTTTGACGTCTACTTCTTCCAACAGACTCTGAAGGTTTAGGTGGCCTAAGAAAACTTTTAGTGATTTGAACGTTACGACTTCACCTAGTGAGTATTTCACTCAATGGTTATGGTATACTACCACTGATTTTAGACATTAAAGAAAACATGCGTATAGGTATACACAAAAATTGTTTCATTTTCAAAAATATTCACCAGATTTACAGTTACGAAAAAAAATAGATTATAATAGTTTCAGCGCTTCTTAGCGTGTCTGCGGTGTTTGTCTGCGGTTGAGTTGCTTCTCAATGGTATCGACTCTTCTGTGCAACAATTCCAACAGTGTTCGTTCTTGCTTCGATTCTTCATCCTTTTTTAGGGCTGCTTCTCTCAGTTCTCTCAATTCGTTTGTGTTTCTTCCCAATTCTACCATCATTTCTCTCACTAATCTCTGTAATTCTTCCATTTTCCTTCTGGTTTATTCGTAAAGTTGTAGGTGAGAGATATTCGTATAGGTATTTATCGGCACAAACAGTAAGAAAATGTGTGCTTGTTCTTTGTTTGCTTGTTTTATCAAAATTTTTTGTGACCATTTTTTCAAGGTTGGAAGACAATTATCTGAAGAAGTTGGCCATGATAATAAATTGATGGGATATTAGTATTTCAAACATTTGCTGAAAACTGAAAACTTTTAAAGCATTTAAGCAGTGAGCAGTGGAAGCTGTCAAAAAAAATTGTATGATTTTGTGTCGTCAGGTTTCAGTTATAAATTTTTCCACAGCAGCGCAAGTGTTCCACTGAGGCCTAGTTTTTTATAGAACTCTGCAACTTTCAAAAAAATCTATGGGAACCTGTCACAGCAGAGTCACAGTTTATTCTGAAGGTTATTCATTTTGTCAGAAGTCAGAATAGTACTCTACCCTCTACCCTCCATAATTATGCATGCAGCTTTTCCTTTGGCGAAAATGCATAATTTGCAGTAACAAACCTCACATATTGAGAAATTTGACCTTATCGACCACTAATGGTGTTACCTCCTGGTTTTCGCCAATGGAATTGTTGCCATGGCAACTATGGAACTTGTGGTGCAAGAGATGGTTACTAGTGCATTACTTGAGTCACCCTGTGTCAGTAAATGTGATTTGTAGCGCCGTCACCTACCCCCTTACGGTCGACCTCGAAGAGGTCTAGGCGATACCCCAGGAGGTAGCGCCATTAAGGGTCGGGGAGGTCAAGTTTCCTAATGTGACGGTTTGTTACTGCAAATTATGCATTTCCGCCAAATTTGGGGAAGCTGCATGGTCACTGCAAAAACTCACATTTTGGGGTGGACCACTTCATCTGTTGATGTGTTTAGTTGAGACAAATCGACCAAATTTAGTACATTAACTAAAATTTCAATGCTCAATAAGATAGGGTAAAAATCGATAAAAAAGGTCCCGGGGGAGGGGTAACTTGGGAAGAAGCGGGGTAAAAATTACACCAACTTTTTTGTGTGTACTTTTTTCCAGGATTCTGTGCAAAATTATGAAATCTCAGTGTAGTTCACGAATAAAAGCTGCTCTTGTTGAACTTTGATAGCTTGCCCCGTTTTCCAGTAGAATCGTATTTCATTGCAGGCTGAAGAATCGAATTTGTGGACGACCGGCTTTTTATCTGGTTCCAAAATCAGCCATGAGTTTTCCATAAGCGTATTCTACGACCAACAATAAAAAAAAAGTTTTCATGAACATAGGCCGAAAATGCTTTGTAAGAGGCAGACAGCTACCTGAATGTGTGCCACAGAAGATGGTTTTTATTTTTCGATGACGAAATTCAGCACATATGTACATTAAAATTTCCACGCTCAATAAGAGGACGCAAATCCATGAAAAGATTACCCGGGGGTGGAGTAACTTGAGAAGAAAAATTGAGGCAAAAATCAACCCAACTTATTTTTGTGTGTACTTTTCTCAGATTTTCGTGGAAAATTATTTAATTTCAGTGTTTTACGGAAAAAGCTGCCATTGTTAGACTTTGATAGCTTGTTTCTCTTCGGGTAAAATCGATTTGAATTTTTTTGCAGGCTGAAGATTCCAATTTGTGGATGAGCCTGCAAAAAAATTCAAAACGATTCCACTGGAAAACAGGGCAAGCTATCGAAGTTCAAGAAAAGCAGCCTTTTTCCGTAAAACACACTGAAATTTCATGATTTTGCAAGATATCCTAGAAAAAGTACACATAAAGAAGTTGGGTTCGTTTTTACCCCGCTTCCTCCAAAGTTACCCCACCGCCGGGTAATTTTGCTATTGATTTTTATCCCATCTTAGAAACCATCTTCAGAGACACACAACTAGGGGGCTGTAGCCCCCTTATAAAGCATTTTTGGTCTATGTTATTGAAATCTTTTTTTCTTATTTTTGTTAGTAGAATACGCCTATGTTGTCCATGTATGTCCTATTATATACTAAGTAATGATTTTGGAACCAGAAAAAAGTAGGGTCGTCTACAAATTCGATTCTCCAGCCTGCAAAGAAATTTCAAAACGGTTTTACTCGAAAACGGGGCAAGCTATCAAAGTTTAACAAGGGCAACTTTCATCAGTAAAACACACTGAAATTTCATATTTTTGCAAAAAATCCTAAAAAAAAAACAACAAAAAAATTGGGGTAATTTTTATTCCGCCCTAGATCATTTTTTCATCGATTTTTCCCACCATCTTATTGAGTATAAAAATTTTAGTTATTGTACTCAATTTGATCAATTTGCTCGGAATGAATGGCTGGTTCAGAGGCAAGTTGAGTTTTGTTTATTTCATTCGCAAGACCAGATCTCGAAGATAATTCAGATTTAGGTCAACTTTGATGAAAATCCCTATTTTACGATTACATCTGTACTGTTGCCCTCATTTTGACCCTTGGCTATGATTGTCATCACCTCCCTTTTTTTTTCTTTGTGGACCCCTTACCTACGTTTTGCTTACCTTGTCGTTTCACTCAGGTTCTACTCTAGACGAGAACGGAACTTTGGGGATGAGAATTGAAGTGAAAGTTGAACAGAAACACGAATTGACCAGCAAACAATATGAATTTTTTTATTAAAATCATCATCAAAATTCAAAGAACTTAGATTATTTTCATAAAACACCTCACACAGGAAAGTTGAACTGACATAGTAACAAAAAATATGGAAAGGGTGAAATCATGAATAGAACGTCAAACACAAACACAATAAAAAAACAAAAAAAAATCCAAATCATGTAAAACAAACTGGACAACAACAACATCAACAACAGCACACACAGATGAATTAAACAGAAAAGGATAAATAAAACACAACAAGAAAGCATAGAACATGTCAAACTGTCAGCATAAAAACAAAAAGGGTAAAGTAACAGAAAGTGACGTATTCGCTAACAGGCACACATGGGAATAACACGCCAAAGAAACCCCTGTGTATTGTCTGATTGTGGGCTGAAATATGTTACAGAATTATCCCAAGGAAAACATGTCAGAATGAATCATCAAGACAGTGTAAATTGGTAATCAATCCCCTTTTGTCCCAAATGTTTGCGAATTTACCAGCAACGCCCCAAAAGCAAAAGAACACATCATCCCAGCTGTAATGAGAATCTTTCAGGACGTCGCGAGACACATCTAGTTTCGACAAAGCACGACACAAGAATCCCCTTTGTTTGATTTTTTTAGATTACCCTGTCAATAAAAGGAATAAGCGGAAATTTTGAATAACTGTTTTGAGGTATAAGTTCTAAGTATCTTTCTGGACCAGTTGGAAAAATTCAATTTTTTTTTAATGAAATTAAGACTTTAACTTTCATTTTTTTCAGAACGTTACGCGACATCCTGTATAAGAAATGTGGGAAGCATCTATGAAATATGGCATGTAGAATGTGAAAGTGCAAAAGTCAGCTGATCACAGCAATAATTTTTGTTTAACTAGTTCTCATCCTTGAGGAGTTATACCACTTTGAGCTCCACTGAATTTCTTGGATAGGCCATTTCAAGTGTTGAGTACTTTAGTTTGGGAGGTAATAAATAAAAAACATCTTCAGGGGAACACATTCAGGGGGCTATAGCCCCCTTATGAAGCATTTCACGGCTTATGTTTATGGGAACTTTTTCTCTTATTTTTTATCGTAGAATCGGCTGGCAAAGTACTGACGCCTAATTATGAGACACCCTATATTTCTAGCATGAAAATAGTACGAAAATAGTATAGCGACACTTGAGTTTGACAAGAGATGGAAGGGGGCTGGAGTGGATGAAGTTAGTGATGGAAACAAGAGAACGAATATTGAATATATTGAAATTTGTAAATATATTAGTGATATGTGTGTTTGAAAGTGTGAATAACACGGAGCCTGTCCTGTGACCCGTAGGGCAAATAAACCTTATATAGTTTAGTTAATTGTTGAAGAAAACCAGCTAATCTCGGTTTTTACATATTATTATCCTGTCGAGATGCATCCGCTTTGCGTCTGAGTGTCACGGTATTATTTTCGTCATATTTTCATGCTATACTGGTCACAATTTGAAGTGAGTCACCAAAAAAATTGTTCGGTTTTTAATCTCTTTCAGTCACTTGAAAATCATCAGATTTCGAAATAACTTACACCAACTTCAAAATAAATCCTTCCACTTTCACCATCTGCAAGTGATTGTTGGCTCGTGACAGCGATATGTTTAATACAGGGTGATAAAGAATGCCTTGTAATTTTGTACTTTTTTGCAATGATACAGGAACTTTCGTGGCCACCCTGTAATTTTGGATTTTGCTCTATTCGGTAACCAACAATACTATGAGGAACTCATTGTTTCTTAGCTTGATGCTCCAGGTTGCATGGTTACAGAAATACGATTTTTTTTTATGAGGTGATTTTTTGCGCCGCACTGCTCCTAATTTTCACAGGTGGCTTCAAATATTCAATCAAGTAGGTATTCAAATTGAGTCAATCAATTTGACAGTTATTGACGTTGCTATAAACAGTTTTTCTCTGAATTAAGCAAAAATGACTGAAAATTGGAACAATATTGTTACAATAATAATACATTTAACATGGCAATATTGGAAATTATTCTTTCGTGAATAATTTAATCAACTCAGTGATATGGCTGAACTTATATCCCGATATCAATCCAGTTGAGCACATATGAGATGCTCTCCAAAGAAGATTGTCAGCACTACCAGTACAACTCATACAAGACAAGAAGTTATTGGATGCTCTAACCGCGAAGTGGAGAGAAATCCCTGTGGCAACTACCAATAACCTGTTCAAAGGTATGTTTAGATCCTACCGAGGATCCTACCAAAAAGTAGTGCGGTCCAGACCAGGTCCAACTTTCTTTTGAAATATTTTGCTCCGTTCATTTTGATGGCTCATAATTTAAATCTAACAAAAAAATTGTTTGTATAAATCGAGGTATAAATTAAGGTGATAAAGAAACTAAATAAGAAAAAAACATATTTTCGTAACTAAGCAACGTAGAGCATCAAACTAAAAAACAATGAGTTCCTAATACTATTGGTTACCAAATACAGCAAAATCCAAATTTACAGGGTGGCCACGAAAGTTCCTGTACACTGAGAGAAAAGATTTCGAATATTTATTATGGAAAACACAGACTCGTTTATTGTTAACAAATGCCTTATTTAAATACGGCTTAATAAATATTTATTTGCATCCACCAAGCGGATTGTTTTGATAGCGTTGAAATACCTTGTTTCCTGTTATTTAATATTTGGTTATAATTACAAAACATCAGTTTGATAATGTTTTATCAATAAGAAACGTGAATAATAATAAGCAATTCGATTATTGAGTGGTAACGATAGAATATTAGCTATGAATAATATGATCTAATTTAGTTTTTATAGGTGATTTTATGCATTATTGCTGGCTATAGATGATTCTGCCAAATCATCATCAAAAATAATAAATCCATTATCAATAGCTAATAATTTGTTTAATAAATACAGGGTGATTCAAAGTGTCGGACCACCTTGAAAGTGCATGATATGCAGGTATAGTACAGTACTGGGAAGTTGTTTTAAAGATTCTAGGCTTTTTAATTTTGAAGTTATGGAGGTACAAAATTTGATTTTTTGATTTCTTCTATTTTCGTTGTTTCAAAAGATTTTAGCAAAGACTCCATTACATATAGTGAAATAATGGATTCGAAAAATCAACCTCTGAATCTGTATTGAATTTCTGTTTCCTATACAGGTTGAGTCATGAACTACAAAAATTCAGTTTTCCTAAGAAACCAGGAGCAAAGAATTTTATAAAATTGAATTGTGTTTAATTGTGCTCTACATAGGATATGGGACTGTTTGCAGGCACTTTTGGAAAAAAATTATTTCCAAGATTCATGACTCACCCTTTATACAAAAGAGAAATTCATCACAGATTTAGAGGTTGATTTCTGGCACTCATTGTTTTTCCATAAACAGTTCACCAAAATCTTTTGAAACAACGAAAATAGAAGCGATCGAAGAACCAACTTTTGTTCCTCCACAACTTTAGAATCTTTTCAACAACTTTTCAGCACTCTACTACACCTCTACATTACGCACTTTCAAGATGGTCCGACATTTTCGAGTCACCCTGTATGAATAAATTTGCTTTTCTTCAACGAGATACTGGACAATGAATGACATGGGATGACACGACACAAATGACACCATGCACGAATAATGGCGCCGGGTGGAAATCTCTCACCCCACCAACGCATTACATTGGCAATAATAAATAATAATATCCGAAGATACTCTAGTGATTAAATTCATTGAGGGTGACTTAGCGATTGTTTGTGAATAATGCACAGTTATTATTGGGGAATAAATGGTGCCAAAGTGAAGTGATCACAGGTATATTGTTGGTTAAGAACAGGTGATTGTCCGCCAATATGTATTTGTTTATAGTGATTAAACCGGCTCAATCACAAACAAAATGTGCAATTTGGATGTAATAAATCATTTTGTGGGAAAGTTTGACTAATATTTGATACAGAATAATATATTCATTGAATCTTATGAGCTCTTATGAACAACTGGCATAATAAGCCCCTTGGTTATAATGAATGAGTGATTTTAAAATAATCATTTGATGTAAACGACATATGGTGACATATACTTTGTTATAGTATTTGTTATGAAATTGGTACGAAACAAGTATTTATTACCTGTAAATGAAACTTTTCTCTCAGTGTACTATTGCAAAAAAGTACAAAATTACAAGACATTTTTTATCACCCTGTATTGAACATATCACTGTCCCGAGTCAACAAGCACTTGCAAATGGTGACAGTAGAATGATTTATCTTGAAGTTGGTGTAAGATATTCCAAAATCTGATGATTTTCAAGTGATTGACAGAGATTGAGAACCGAGCAATTTTTTGGGTGACCCACTTCAAATTATGACCAGTATAGAAATCTAGGACAAGAGACTAGGTTGCTATAGGGAATTTCCGAGTTTATCGTCCCTAGTCATATATTTCCAGCATAAAAATAGTACAAAAATAGAATCGTGACATCAGACTTTAAGTTGAAATAAAATACATTGCTGCATTTCATTTAGTAAGGTACAACTTGAAAAATTCCGTTTAACATAACACACAACACCCAGACCTCCTGCCCGGGAATTGAACCCGGGAGCTCCGCTTGTCGAGTGAACACGCGAACGAGCAAACTCATATGGCACAAGAAGTACCGATAAGGAGAAAAACAAACTTTTAAACTTTAAAAATACATTGCGTAATCAAATGACAGAAACGTAAAAATTCTCATAATTGCAGTTTATTTAAAATTATATACATTTTGACCAAGTCATGGCAGTCGTCAACAAAATTCAATATAACATTCACAAATATCGTGAACGCATCAAATAAATATAGTACTAATAAAACAATTCCTCCTCGCTTTCATAGGTGTTAATTATTACTTAATAATAAGGCACGTGGTAGGGGTGATGTTTGTAGTATCTGTTGTCCTCGTTGTAGCCCAGAAGGCTGTGCTGGTCGACTCCGTTGTTGACTCCGTACACCGAGCCGCCGCCTCCGTACTTTTTCTCGCCAAACTTACCCTCATCGGCGTTCGTCTTGTCGATAAAGTGCTCGTTGTCGTAGTGACCGGCCTTCTTGTGCCCGTTGAAGGCCTCCTCGCCGTTTTCGTGACCGCCCTTGAAGGACGAAGCGCCCTTTTCACCGAAGCTGCCCGACTGGCCGTTGAAGTTCAGCTTGCCGCCCTCGTCGTTCTCTTCGTCGAAGTACTCTTCGGTTTTGCCGTTTTCGTCCTTGTGGTGCGACGACTTGAAGCCCTTGATCACGTGGCCTTTTTTGTGGCCGGCCTTTTCGTTGATTTCACCGCCGTGTTTGCCTGCAAAAAGCTTACCATCACGCATTTCTGCAAATTATAATGATGAATGCATACCTTCTTTGCCAAAGTGGTGTCCACCGTAGTAGTTTTTGCCGTCTTCAAAAAGTTTTTTGCCGGAGGCTTGGTCGTTGTAATATTCGGAATCGCCCTTGTTGTCTTTGATTGCGGCTATGCCTTTGGAGTAGCCTCCGCTGCCGTGCGAAATTTCGCCGCCCTCGTTTCCGTGCGCTTTTTTGTAACTTTCGTCGTTCAAGTTCTTCTTTTCGCCGCTGTAGATGTTCTTGTCGATGACTTCGCCGCCGTATCCGTGGTGCAAGTGATGAGGTCCTCCGATGTAGCCACCGCCGAGTCCGACGCCGTATCCTCCATACCCGAGTCCTCCCAGTCCAATACCACCTCCGTATCCAATTTCTTTACCGATATACTTCCCTCCGTACCCTAAACCTCCATAGCCGATTCCTCCGACACCCAGTGCCGGTCCGTACCCGTATTCTTTAGCCGCCAACCCTATTTCAGCGGGGTAATAATACCCGCCCAAAGGTACTGTAGTAGCCGATGCAATTACAGCCAGCCCCACTAAGACTACGAATTTATTCATGACGAACTATGATAAACTAATAAGAGCAAGTCGAGAAGTGATTTTCCAACATCCCTTCACCACCTTTTATACTTGATCCCGAAATTAAAATTTGAAGCGTACAGTCAAGCTCCAGTGATTTTCGCACAGAGCTCGGTGTTTGTGTGGAATTTTAGCGTTTTTCCTTTGCATCAGGCCACACGGCGACCTCGAACTATTTTTGTCAGTCAGTCAACCTATTTATGGTTTTTTCTTGAAAGTAAATCATGTGTTTCAACAATTCCTTCAAAAGTGTGAAGTACTAACCGGAAAGTGGTAATAAACTAGACGGAAAATCGAAAAGCCGCAAGACGTTCCGCTCAGTTAACTTCTTGTTTGTGTTAGCTGCAGGCTTGAAAAAAAAGATGTGTATGTACAGGTATGAAAAAATAGTTTCATTTTCAAAAATATCCGCCAGATTTACAGTTACGGAAAAAAGTTTATACGCTTTGTGACATTCTTGTGTAGGCAAGTTTCCTTTCGATAGCATCGATTCTTGTCTTCAACAGTTCCAACAGTTCTTGTGTTTTCTTCGATTCTTCTTCCTTTCTTTGGGCTGCTTCTCTTAGTTCTATCATTTTGTTTGTGTTTCTCCCCAATTCTACCATCGTTTCTCTCACTAATCTCTGTAATTCTTCCATTTTTCTTCCAGTTTATTCAATTCGTGAAGTTGTGGGTGCGAGATATATATGTATAATAATAGAGATATATAGCGGTAGTACAGTTGTTATAGAAAATGCGTGCGTGCTCTTTGTTTGTTTTATCAGACTTTTTGTTTCTATTTTTTAAGGTAGGTGGACAATTATCGAAAGAAGTTGGTTCCGATAATAAATTGTAGAAATAATATCATTATGAACACTTGCTAAGAACTGAAAACTTTTAAAGCATAAAATTGAAGTTGTAACGGGGGGGGGAATGAAAAAGAGTCTCTCCTCTTTTAACTGGTCCCTGCTCGGGCGGCAGTTTGTAACGGGGGGAATGAAGACTGGGGTTTCTTCTCTTTCACTGGTCCCTGCTCGGGCGCCAGTTTGTAACGGGGGGGGGGGGAATGAAAAAGAGTCTCTCCTCTTTTAACTCGACTAAATTCGCGGGTTCTTACTCTTCCCACATGAATCGATGCGTTTCTCTCTAGGGGGTTTGCTCGGGCGCCACCTTACTTTACCGCAAGGAATTTAAACAAGATTCGGGTTTTACTTTAGTATATTGAACACACAACAATATCTCAAACAAGTATCAAAAAGACAACAATTATATTTACAGTTTACAACGTTACTTAGAGAGAAATGTGACCGCACCTATCCACCCTGTGGGAATCTACCACAACAACACGACTACCGTCAGTCAATTATCCAACTTCAGTGCAATGCGCTACTCGTTTGGTGTGAAGCACCGATGGGTTCCGACCCCGCAACAGTCTAGGGTACTCTTCGTATCCGCTCCACCCCGCAACAGTGTAAGGTGGAGTAAGCCTACAAGAGCAATCCACACAGCAGCCCCCTTCAGGTCACTCGTCCGGTCCCCACGTCCCAGACAACCGTGTTATCCGTAGACAGGACACCAGAGAGAGCACCACGAAGACGACCCGCAGGACGCGGTATTAACACGGAGGGGCATCCACACAGTCGCCCCCTTTCGGTTGATGTCGCAGTATCAGAAGCTCAGGACAACGGTCAGGTTGTTATCCACGGCTTCGACACCGCTAATCCCCCACAAAGGTGACCCGCAGGACACTATTGCATCTCAATGCAAAGTGGCGAGAAGTGCGCTTCCGTCTCCACCCCGCAACAGTGTAAGGTGGAGTATAGCCTACAAGAGAGCGATCCACACAGCGGTCTCCTTCAGGTACTCGTCCGGTACCCACGTCCCAGACAACCGTGTTATCCGTAGACAGGACACCAGAGAGAGCGCCACGAAGACGACCCGCAGGACGCGGTATTAACGCGGAGGGGCATCCACACAGTCGCCCCCTTTCGGTTGATGTCGCGGTATCAGAGGCTCAGGACAACGGTCAGGTTGTCATCCACGGCTTCGACACCGCTAATCCCCCACAAAGGTGACCCGCAGGACACTATTGCATCTCAATGCAAAGTGGCGAGAAGTGCGATCCCGGCATCACCGCGTCAGTTGGCCGTCGTCGGCTTGGTTCAAACAAACTAGATTGGCACTTGGTGTACGAATTGGTCGGCCGCGGCCAGTTAATTCATCAAGCACCGTTCATGTACCCTCCCTAGATGTTCGCCTTGCCGATTGCGACTGGCACAAACTGCGTGTCTTTTTATGACTGATGCATTCTCTGTACAACGTCTTTACAAAGACATGCGTACATGCGATCCAGTGGAATTGGATGAAGTGGCCGTCCGCCACAACTTTACTTACGTTGGGTCGTTGGACGCGGTGCGGTGGCTTGGCCGCACGGCGCCCTCTCTCGGTCACCGTTGGGACCTTGTATTTACCGCGGGACGAGTGCGCTTGCTACTTATTTATCTCGCGCTACCCAGACGCTTTATCACACCCCCTCCCTGCTTTGGGAGAAAAAGGAAAATTCCTTCGGGAGTTTCCTTTTTCTAGTGACCTTTCGTCCTATAGGTAATACACCCCGCCCCACAACAAATGTTTTATTGGGTCTCTTCCTTAGATTAAATAACTGTTATTTACAAACTTATAAACTACCTAGGTGCGGGTCACGGTAATCCTAAGACACAAGTAGTTGATACATATGGCCTCAGCCGAACTACAATTTACATGGCCGCAGCCGAATAAAACAAAACACAGTTAACTTTATACAATATTTCCTTGCAATAGCGACTCTCCGTGGGGCGATCAATCGTCGGGGGACCGCTTCCTATTCACCTTCCTGTGCATCGACGTCGCGTTCAGGGGCCGCTTTCTGTGCACCTTCCTGTGCACTGATGACGTCGCATTCAGGGACGCGTCAGTGGTACCCGCGTCGCTCTTGGAGGCTGCTTCCGCTGCACGTTGCTGGCCTCGTAGCCGGCGTTTACAACCGTGCCGGCGGTTGCGATGTCGCTTGTTGCTACGCCGCTGCTTCGTCGTGGGCTGTGATGGGTCCGTGGATACGGGACCTCGCCGTGGTTTCACCGATACTGAGTCTCCGCTGCTGCTGGGCAATATAACCGTTGGATGGCGAGAGGACTCATCCTCTCTCTTCAGATCTTTCACGTGGGCTGGGAAAGATCGATCCTGGTTATCACGGAGCAGTGCGACCTGAGTGGCGAGGGGCTCCTCCACCACAAAGGGACCGCTGTTTTGCCGTCGCAGCCGGCGCTTATAGCTTCGCCGGCGGTTTCGATTCTGCGTCTTTCGGCGGGTTCGCGGGAGGGTCGGCTCTACGTCCAGTGGAGCCGTCTGGGTGACGCTGCCGCAGTCTGTGAAGTGGGTAATCCTCTCTTCCAGAGAATTGTCAAGCCTCTGCCGTCTCTCCGTGCTCAGCCAGTCTCGGGGCGGCTCGGTTTCTTTCTCCAATGAGATGGTGGCAGTCTCGGCAGGTTCTTCACTCTTGTCCGCGCTTTCGCTGTCTGCTCCTCCCATGAACACTATTCGGCGGCTTGTGTTCACCACTATCTGCATTTCTGTCATGGAATTCATGCCCAATACCATGTCGGTTGTGAGAGGCGGCACGTGAGATGCTTGTATCGTCCACACGCTACCATCTTCCGTGGCCATTGGGAACGTGAAGTTTCCTTTCGTCTTGATACATTTTCCGTTGGCTAGCCATACTGCTCCACTCTCCGTGGGCGTGAATTTCTCCCTTCGCAGCGCTGCCGCGAGTTTATCTCCGACGTGTGACCAGCATGCTCCGGTGTCTACCAAGGCGCGCCATTTCCTGCCACAAATGTTGACAGTGATCATTGGTCGGGTGTCTTTATCTGGCGTGTCCAGCGCACAGTTTGCAGCTGGAGGGGCCTCGTTTCTCTCTTGCTTGATAACTGGGTGACAGCTCCGTGTGAACACGTCCAGTTTTCCGCAAGTCCAACAGAACAGACGGGCTTGATTATCGCATCGCATCCGATTGTGGCTGGCATCTCCACAGCGTTGACAATTTCGGTTTCGGTCATAATTCGGAATGTACTTCGCTACTTTTTGAGCCGGCTGGTGCCTTGAGTCGGTGGCCGGCGCCGAGGGCGTCCACCGCTGGTTACCTCCTTGCTCTTCGGGCGTTTTCCGATCCCGCGTCCGTTTCTCTTCTGGCTCTTTGTAGGCCGTCTCAGTCGTATATGCCTGTGCTGCTCGAGGAGGTGGTCTAAAGGAACTCGTCTCCGCTTGCAGCTGTTCGAACTCCTCCGTCATCTGGACAAGTTCCTCCATGGTGTCGAAATCTCGCCATCGTACATATCCCTTATATTCCGGACGAAGATTCCGGTAAATCCGGGCCAGCTCGGTTCGCTCGTTGCAACCACCGTGCCGCCGCATCAGGGTCTGCATGGCGGTGAGATAGTCTCGGGCTTTCTCGCGCGCGCCTTGCGTCCGTGAACGGATTTCCTCTTCCATTCGGAATTCAAAATCATGAGGCAAGAAATGGCGTCGAAAATCTGCTTCGAATTCGTTCCACCAGATCCATCTTTGCCTGTTGTTGCGATACCACAGCAGCGCACTGCCTCGCAATAGCTCTGGAAGGGCCTTTAATAGCGCCTCTCGTGGCAGATCATACGCTTCTCGTAATTCTTCTAGCCTCTCCAAAAATGTTACTGTTTCGCCGACCTGGCCCTCGAAATGCAGGTTCCATTTTCTGACAACGTTGAGTACGTCTCCGATGCGTCGCGTCGGCGGCATCTCTTCCGGACCCCACGGCAGGTCTTGCTGCTGCTCCGTGTGTCTCCTCGGTGGATGCGCTCGGTGGACGTCGTGTCGTGGTCTCTCGTACTGTTGCAAGAAGGGATTTTGCGGCGGCGCCGTCCAAACTCGTGGCTCTGCATCTCTTGGTAACGTATTTTCGACAAGCTGTCTGTGTGCGCCACAGCGCTCTTCATGGCTTGCCACCCTCTCTATTGGTGGTCTTCGTGCGCCACAGCCCTCTCCGCAGCATGCCACCTGGCTCCGTGGGGGCACCTGGGGGTCTGTTGGTCTCGCACTTCGTTGTTCGAAGCTCTCCCGTACCATGGGGCTTCTCGATTCTTCGTTGTGATGCGCTCGCATCGAAGCTTCCTCATATCGCGCCGTCGGACTTGTGATATCCACGATGCATCGTGAGTGAGGTGTATGCACTGATCCAATTGACGAGGTTCCTCCGCCTCTTCTGAGCCCGGTATCGTCGTGCGATTCCCTCTGTTCATCTTCTACTCGACGAGATGATTGGCTCTGCGGTGTCAAGCTGGATCGGGTCATGCGTTCGCTTCTTTCGTCCACTTCTCCTGCCGCGGACTCTTGTTGTTCACCAGCTTCTCCCATGTCTTGAAGTGTTGGCGGTGTTCGTCTTTCAACTTGTTCGGCCCCATTAACCGCTGCTGCCGTTCTTCTGCCTGCGAGCCATGGAATCGCGCCCGGACCATGCTCCAAGTAAAAAATTAGGCGTCGTCGCAGTTCTTCTATGGCGCCGGTTTCATTGATGCCAAACTTTTGCAGTTCCGCCTGCACTTCTTTCTTCTTAAGCCGTTGGATCCAACCGTATCGGTTGTCCGTGGCATTCCCCATTTCTTGGGGTACTGGTGATTTCTGTCGTCGTCGCGTCATTGTCAAGGAGGAAAGGATAGGATGAGTCTACGCTTTGCACCGGTGTGTGTTTTGTAGCAGAAACGTGTCCCTGCTCGGTAGCGTCAGTTTGTAACGGGGGGGGGAATGAAAAAGAGTCTCTCCTCTTTTAACTGGTCCCTGCTCGGGCGGCAGTTTGTAACGGGGGGAATGAAGACTGGGGTTTCTTCTCTTTCACTGGTCCCTGCTCGGGCGCCAGTTTGTAACGGGGGGGGGGGAATGAAAAAGAGTCTCTCCTCTTTTAACTCGACTAAATTCGCGGGTTCTTACTCTTCCCACATGAATCGATGCGTTTCTCTCTAGGGGGTTTGCTCGGGCGCCACCTTACTTTACCGCAAGGAATTTAAACAAGATTCGGGTTTTACTTTAGTATATTGAACACACAACAATATCTCAAACAAGTATCAAAAAGACAACAATTATATTTACAGTTTACAACGTTACTTAGAGAGAAATGTGACCGCACCTATCCACCCTGTGGGAATCTACCACAACAACACGACTACCGTCAGTCAATTATCCAACTTCAGTGCAATGCGCTACTCGTTTGGTGTGAAGCACCGATGGGTTCCGACCCCGCAACAGTCTAGGGTACTCTTCGTATCCGCTCCACCCCGCAACAGTGTAAGGTGGAGTAAGCCTACAAGAGCAATCCACACAGCAGCCCCCTTCAGGTCACTCGTCCGGTCCCCACGTCCCAGACAACCGTGTTATCCGTAGACAGGACACCAGAGAGAGCACCACGAAGACGACCCGCAGGACGCGGTATTAACACGGAGGGGCATCCACACAGTCGCCCCCTTTCGGTTGATGTCGCAGTATCAGAAGCTCAGGACAACGGTCAGGTTGTTATCCACGGCTTCGACACCGCTAATCCCCCACAAAGGTGACCCGCAGGACACTATTGCATCTCAATGCAAAGTGGCGAGAAGTGCGCTTCCGTCTCCACCCCGCAACAGTGTAAGGTGGAGTATAGCCTACAAGAGAGCGATCCACACAGCGGTCTCCTTCAGGTACTCGTCCGGTACCCACGTCCCAGACAACCGTGTTATCCGTAGACAGGACACCAGAGAGAGCGCCACGAAGACGACCCGCAGGACGCGGTATTAACGCGGAGGGGCATCCACACAGTCGCCCCCTTTCGGTTGATGTCGCGGTATCAGAGGCTCAGGACAACGGTCAGGTTGTCATCCACGGCTTCGACACCGCTAATCCCCCACAAAGGTGACCCGCAGGACACTATTGCATCTCAATGCAAAGTGGCGAGAAGTGCGATCCCGGCATCACCGCGTCAGTTGGCCGTCGTCGGCTTGGTTCAAACAAACTAGATTGGCACTTGGTGTACGAATTGGTCGGCCGCGGCCAGTTAATTCATCAAGCACCGTTCATGTACCCTCCCTAGATGTTCGCCTTGCCGATTGCGACTGGCACAAACTGCGTGTCTTTTTATGACTGATGCATTCTCTGTACAACGTCTTTACAAAGACATGCGTACATGCGATCCAGTGGAATTGGATGAAGTGGCCGTCCGCCACAACTTTACTTACGTTGGGTCGTTGGACGCGGTGCGGTGGCTTGGCCGCACGGCGCCCTCTCTCGGTCACCGTTGGGACCTTGTATTTACCGCGGGACGAGTGCGCTTGCTACTTATTTATCTCGCGCTACCCAGACGCTTTATCACACCGTGACCCCAAAAACTCGCTCAGGTTCAAATTGGGATATCGAGACAAAAAATGAACCGGTTTGAAAAAAGGATACTGTTAATAATTGGGGCGTTCGTCTCACTGCAAAGTGATCTCAAATATTCAACTTCAGCCCCCAATAGAATGACAAGTGCTCCTAGGAATAAGTTTTGGTATGAGAACTTTTTTCTTCAGCAGAACTAAAAGTACACAACACCAAAAATTCAGCTAAATTAACCGAGGAAAGTTAGAAAACCGTCACCCCAACATTTAGGATAGAAAATAATTTCCATGTCAAATTTCATTATTTAAATCAAAGAAGCCATCCATCTGCATGACTTTTAAAAGTAATCTCGAACTTTATGATGATAGTAGGGGTTGGGGGTGAAGGACGGGGTTGATATTTTCCTCTCAAATGGAAACAATTTGTATAAAACACAACTTGAAGAGAAACCAAATAAAAAACTTTTTTTACGCCATAATATCATCTCTAAGCCTTCAGACCCTCCAACTTCAACCCCCGGTGGGTAAAAAACTGTCCATTAATCAAATTTGGAGTTCTCGGTAGGTACCTATTTGATTAGCATCTCATGAGCTTCAACTGCAACACATAAAAAATTCAGAGAATTTAACCGGGAGCCATTTTCCATAAGAATCGTGCGGGGACCTTTGCAGGCGATCGATGTGGACTTCATTTTAAGATACGGTTATGATTTTTTCTTGAAAATGAGTCATGTGTTCCAACAATTCCTCCAAAAGTATGATATACTTAGTGGGGTTGGTAGGCATTCCTATACGTCATTTAATAATACAGAAAATTCCTCCTGCATAAGTGTTCTACAAGGCCTAACGAACGATATTAGAAGGGGAAGCACAAAAGTTTCCCCTTAGGGGGGCCGCAGGGGCCCTGTCAACTTGACGGTCCAAGAACTCCTACCAAATCATCTTTCAATTTCGTTGTATCACTCAAATGGGGATGATGTGACTTCACTGTGAATTTCGATGGCATTGGTCGTCATGTCTCTCCCATCCTAGATGCTTGAATGAATAATTTCTTCGGGAGGTCAGAGAAATTAATCTTTTTTTTTTACATACACAAAAGGACGCAAAGGTGGCATGTTTTGTGTCTTAACCTATTATATGGCATCCCCAAAATCCTATTATGAAGTCATTTTTTCAAATTCTCAATTTTGGTCTGATTGATAGGCTAGGAATTAGGTATTTTTCAACATTTAGTTCAGACGTACTTTTTCCAATGTCCAACTGGATGTTATTGAAATAATCACAGGCGTGGATAGACTGAACTATTTTCTAAACATTATGTCGAGGAAATCAATCCTAAACCGCACATGGATAGTACACAGATTATTTTTCTTCCGGTGCGGTCGGTCGAATGGGGTACTTGCCAATGTAACAGATTTGACTGAAAATACTTTTAATGATCAACAAGAGTAATAAAGAGTATTTCCTGAAATTTTCCGGAAAATATGTCCATGCATTGGTTGAAAAGATTTTTTTTAACTTTCTATTTTTCAAAGGGAAAGAAATTTTCTGTATCATCAAATGCCGTATAGTACCATTTTTAATGTGTACCGACCCCAGTAACTAACCAGAAAACAGTATTGAACTAGACGGAAAATCGAAAAACCGCAAGATTCGCTCAGATAACTTTTTGTTTGTGTTATCTGTAGGATTGAAAAAAAAAAACATGTATACAGGTATACAAAAATATATTTATTTTCAATAATATTCACCATATTTACAGTTATGAAAAAAGTTTATATTACATTTCTAGTGGCCTATTCATGGTGATATTCAAACCATAGTGGCCCTGAGCGGCTAAGTTGTCTTTCGACGACAACGATTCTTCTCCGCAACAATTCCAACATTTCTCGTTCTTTCTTCGATTCTTCTTCCTTTTTCAGGGCTGCTTCTCTTAGTTTGCTCAGTTCGTTTGAATTTCTTCTGAATTCTACCATCATTTCTTCCACTAATCTCTGTAATTCTTCCATTTTTTTTCTAGTTTATTCAATTCGTAAAGTTGTGGGTACGAGATACCTAATATTGTATATGGATATTTAGCGGTAGCACAAACAGTCTAAATATGTGTGCATGCTCTTTGTTTGTTTTATCAGATTTTTTGCTTCTGGTTTTCAGGTAGATATACAACTATCTTCTGAAGAAGTTGGTTTCGATGATAAATTGTTGGAATAATATTACTATGACATGTCCCAAAAACTAGGAACTTCTGAAGCATTTGAGCACCTAAAACTAATAAAATGCAAATTGACATGTTTTTAATAATAAGTAATAGCATATTACCTCGTATATTACATACCGAGGCGGGAAACGAGTTATTACTGCGGAGGGCAAAGATTGCTGCCGGGGCGCTAGCGCCCCGGCGACAATAGCCCGACGCAATAATAACCGTTTTCGTCGAGGTATGTATGCTATTTTACTGACAATTATTTAATACATATTTTTATTAACAATGCATATACGCTACAATAATTATTATTGTATTGAGAATCGTTTTTATCAAGTGAGCGCTTCACGACAAATTTAGTGGCTCTCACTTTGACGTATTGACAATCTGAAATAAAACAAGTCATAGCAAATTTTTCTATTTGAAACAACCGATCATGCATGAACCAGACTTGGAAATGTTTGATCCAACGCCTCCTGAATCGCGGAAGGCTGTCGAAGAAGCTACGGCAAATCTAACAGCTACCCAAAAACAGTCGCGATCGGTACGAGAAAGAATTTCTCTTTAAGGAAATGGTTTTCACTAAGAAGCACATGTTGGGGCTACGGGCTACCTATTCGATGCTGAAATGCATGGTGAAAATAAATGCCTAAACTGACATCTTGCAATCTCAGACTCCAAGCATTTTTCAAAATGCGAATATCCACTCCACTTCCCTCTCAATAATAACATGCCGATGTACCTAAAAGGACTGAAAGATTAACTTTTTTGGATAATATCACGCCAAAACATAACCTGGAACGAAACAAACAGCGATCTGTGGAGTGTCATATGCATATGGAATATGGATGCAATTTTTGCACGCAATCACGTCAAAGACCAGAAATCATAGGGTAGGTTTTTCTTCCCAAGAGATGGAACACTAGAAGTTTGGAATAAGTCAATTACTATGTTGATTGTCAGTAAAATATTATACATAATATATGTAGTATAATAGATTTTACTACAAAAGAACAATACCTATCTGTCAAAATATCACTGGAAAACATGAAAATCTGTCACAATAGCATTTTTAATCTGTCAAACTATTACTAGACATAAATATAATCAGCCAGCATAATATGACTGGCAAAACATGATTCCAAATTAAACTGCTTGACAATTGAACTGCAGCACCTAAAAATTAGGTGCGTTTTCAAATTGAGCATATCTCGAAAAATATTTGACAGATTCCAGAAATTCAGGCATGTGAGGAAAGACAATTTTCTTTGACTATCGAGTGCTGGTATTGATGATGAGTTTGATTGCACAATTTGTCATATACAGTATACAGGGTGCCAACGGAGAGCGTGCGGATATGAGAAATCTTTCACCTTGTACAACTTTCGAAAAAAAAGTCCGAGATTGTTTCTATCACCTGCTTTTGAAAGGTTGTATCATTATGCCGAAACGGTTTTGAAATTTTGACCGCAACTTTTTTTCTCAAAAAATCGTGCTCAGTTTTCTGAAATATGCACTTTCTGATTAAAGGAAACCATAACACAAAATACAAGTTGGTCTCAGATTAAAGAGTTGAAAAAACTAGAACGATTGCATAGGGTCCTGTAAATTTATTAATTTCGTGGTGGGCGCTGCGGTTCTTAATAAGAACGACAATGACGTCATAGGGGCAAAGGACCCCACATGATTCTCATGGAAAATGGCTCCCGGTTAAATTCTCTGAATTTTTGATATGTTGTAGCTCATGAGATACTAATCAAATACCGTGAACCCCAAACTCAAATAATGGGACAGTTTTTCACCCACAGGGGGTTGAAGTTGGAGGTTTTGACGGCTTCAAAATGATATTATGACGTTAATAAAGGCTTTTTATTTGGTTTCTCTTCATGTTGTGTTTCATGCTAACTGTATTTATTTGACAGAAAAATATCAACCCCCTCCTCCACCCCCAACCTCTATCTACCATCATAAAATTCGAGATTACTCCCAAAAGCCCTGCGGATGGCTTCTGTGATTTAAATTATGAATTTTGACATGAAAATTATTTTCCACCCCTAATGTTGGGGTGCCGATTTTCCAATTTTCCTCGGTTAATTTGGCTGAATTTTTGGTATTGTGTACTTCTAATTCTGCTGAACAAAAAGTTTCAATGCCAAAACTTATTCCTATGGACAGTTTTCGTTCTACAGGGGACTGAATTTGAATATTTAAGAGCATAAATATTGAAATTCAGTTCCCTGTAGAACAAAAACCGTTCATAGGAATAAGTTTTGGTATGGGAACTTTTTGTGCAGCAGAATTAGGAGTACACAATACCAAAAATTCAGCTGAATTAACCAAGGAAAATTGGAAATTGGAAAAGTGATAATATTTTCAAAACGTTCTATCGGCTAATCGGACTCGTATAGAAAACTTAGATTTGTTCCGTATACTCTTGAACTACCTTTCCCATAAGTTGGTCAAATAAATTATAGGCTCGATTTTTGTGTTGTGGTCTCCTTTGAAACAGAAATAGAGACATTGTTTCTCTTCAAACGGCGTCCATATTGAATTTGCTTACTAAGATTTTCATTTGAGCCTCCACATCCCCTAGAACCTACCCAATTTGGGACACCGTCTCACAGGGGTGATTTCTAGGGGTAGTTTCAGGAAAGGTTTTGTACTATCATCGTGAAAAACACCATCATTTCAATGAAACGGTTGGTAGGCAAAAGTTTTTTCAACTCATAAATAACGCACCAAGGTAAAGGCTATGCGATATTTGAAGAGTAGTTGAAGGGGTAGTTTCGGGTAGATATGTGGATGAAATCATCGTAGCGGCAGACTATTGCAGATTTTGAAAAAATTCCAACAAATGAGGTATTGCGGAAGAACCGGTTTTTTCAAGGGTAGTTCTTTTTTCGAAAGGGTAGCTGTTGGGATGACCTACGCTAAGGGTCATCGTGTAGCATCACTTTTTTAGTGGAACACTTGCAAAAGACGTTTTTTGGAATTTTCATGTATTGCATGTCTTATCACACCAACCCTGTCCCTGTCCCTTGAAGTCAAGGGGTGGTTTTTAGGGAGCTGTACGTGTGGGGTCATCGTAGTATTCTTATTTCAATCCAATTATTGATGAGTACTTTTCTTAGGCCTTTTAAATGAAGCATTGCATATCTTGTTGTGAGACGGTGTCCCAAAAGGGGTAGTTTCTAGGGGATGTGGAGAGTCAAATGAAAATCTTCGTGAGCAAATTCAATATGGACGCCGTTTGAAAACAAACAATGTCTCTATTTCTTTTTCTTAATCAGAAAGTTCATATTTCAGAAAATTGAGCACAATTTTTTGAAAAAAAGTTAGGGTCAAAATTCCAAAATTGTTTCGGCATAATGATACAACCTTTCAAAAGCAGGTGATTTTTTTTAGAAAGTTGTACAAGGTGAAAGATTGCCCATCTTGGTCAGTCAAGAACCATTTGCGAACGGCAAATGGTTGATATGATCGACTTGAAATTTGGTATGCAGACATTGTTTTGCTGTCGAATGAGTCCATTAATTTTTGGTTGTCAAAAATCAGTAATTACAAAATGTATGTATGTATGTGTGTATGTTCTTAATGTTGACGATTCTGGAGTTTAAAGTGCTGATGCTCACAAAAAGTCAGGTTTGAAATTGCAAAACCAAGCGAGTTTCAGAGGCAGGACTTTTAATTTATTTTATGTCAACGATTTTGGATTCTGGGGGGCTCAGCTGGTGATTCTTGCAAAAAACTAGGTTCGAATCTACAAAATCAATCGAGTTGTAACAAGAAACGTACTTCAGTCAGAGGTTGCCTCGGAATTGAGGTCAGTCCTCGGGTCAGTCAGGCCGTAGATTTGCAAATTTTAAAGAGAATATCTTCAAGTTTGGTGTCTAAGAACGTCAAATTTTGCTAAGAATCCAATGTTGATCCACATGTCACATGCTTGGGACGTGTTTCAAGCAATGCTGATCCACATTTTAAAACAGAATTCTTTGATTTCCCTCCTCCCGACCCACCAACCAAACAGGAGGAAAAGTATTGTGAAGGCGCTAAAAAACATTTTTCGAGATGAACACGGAAATATCCATTTTGAGCCTCCCTGAGACGACTAGGACCATTTCCAGATGTAAGTTTGTCTGTGTGTGTGTCTGTTAGTAATATTTCACAATAACGAACCTTGACTTTCGTCTTCAATATAAATATATATTTATAAATATAATATAAATATATAAATATATATAACACTTACATTTTTTGAAAAAATCATAGGCTGTTGGAAAAAATTCTAGAAATCGGTTTGATTTTACTTTGACAGTATGTTTGCTAAATGAACCCGTAGGTGCCAAATTTCGATGTAATCAGGATAAAAGACTGCATCAACTGCTTGTCGATGAAGTTTATTTTGCGACACCCTGTAAATTATTGTTTTAAATTTTTTGAAAGCAAACTAAAAAAATGTAGCAGAACTCCTTCAAGAATCAGTTTTTCTTTTTGAAATTGTTCCAGGGATATGACAGCTAGTGATGGAGGGGGAGGTCCATGTTAACGTGAACACACTGTAAAATTCGCTGTCGACTTTTCTAATGGCAGTTCAGCCACAGACAACGTCCAAGCGCAAATTGAAGGAATGTCCATTGTCACGTGTTTATACAGTGTGGATGAGTTTAGTTTAAGTCTATGTCATTATGTGCTGTAACTGTTTGTTTGTTCACCTTTTATGTGATGTCATTATGCAATGTTGTAATTGCAACTCTATGATGGCCAATACCTAAATTGTTTGAGTTGGAGTTTGAACTGTTCAAACTGTCACATAACAGCACTAAAATAAGTTCATCAAAAAAGGCTGGACAGACTAGACTGAAGCACCTACAGCAGGCTGGAAGAGGTTAAAATTTCACCAAGGAATGGACCATTGTTATAATCTGATATCAATCAAAATTAGGCTCTGCTAAAATAACATTTAATTTTACATAACACATTACATGGCTTAAATTTCTCTAAATTTCAGTTAAAATCACTAAATTCTGTTGAAACATTAGTACAGAAAAATGCAACGTCATAATTGCACATCGGACCATCAAAGTTCGCGTAATTCAACTTGAACTAACTTAATACTAAATCTAACAGAACGTCACTGGAAAAATTTCTGAAACCCGACCAAAAAGCTATTCCTAGAAGTTAAAACTTGAAAGATCCAAGAATACGATGTAGAACTTCTGAAATCATATAAAACTGCTTAAAAAATCATATTGATGGCCAGTGAAAATTGTATTCATAACCGTGAATTTGTGAAATTGATATTTGAAAAATCATCAAAATTGATTGAAAAGTTACTTGGAGATAAACCTGGCAAAATTTCACTGAGACATTGAAATTTGTCAAGATAGCAGTTTCGCGCTGTCAAAACGTCACTTAAAAATAATTAAGATACGCAATTTGTAGGTATTGCCAAAGTGCCATTTTAAATAACTAGCCTCTGTTGGAATGTCATTGAAGTAGATCGAGCAGTAGATAGATCAAAAACTGTCAAATTGGCATATTGAATTGATAAAGAACTTAGTCAAACCAGCCGAAACAATAGCGAGCTATTTGGGAACAGAATATCATCAGCAAAATAACTGTACTAAGATATTTAAAGAAAAACCAGAAAACATTATTACTAGTATCCTTCGTTAACTTCAGGAAATCTCCTCCTTCTTCGTCCTAGAAAAACTTGTTCTCGGCGAATTTCCCTTTCAATAGTATCGAATCTTCCGTGCAATAATTTCAACAGTTCTAGTTCTTTCTTCGATTCTTCTTCCATTTTTCGGGTAGCTTCTCTCAGTTCTGTCAATGCGTTTGTGTTTCTTTCCAATTCTATCTTCATTTCTCTCACTAATCTCTGTAATTCTTCCATTTTCTTCTGTTTATCTTCTAGTTAGTTCCAGTAAATTTGTAGGTACGAGATATAATTTGTATAGGTACCTATTTATCGGTAGCACAACAGTTGAAAAATGTGTGTACCTGTGCTCTTTGCTTGTTTTATTAGACTTTTTGTTTCTAAATTTTTTTTCAAGGTAGAGAGAGGTAGATTATCTGAAGAATTTATTGGCTTTGATAATAAATTGCTGGGATAAAATTTTAATCTTGAACCTTTGCTAGAAACTGAAATCATTTGAACCATTTGTGCAACTTAAATTGTAGTGAACGTGGTAAAACCTAAATAAGGAATATAAGTTGCAAATATTAATAAAGGCAAACCACTTCGCAGGGTTACAACTGAGACCTAAATGAACGATTTGACCCGCAGTGCTTTTCTTTTCGTCCCTTAGGATTTGAATAGCGCCCTTTTTTCAAAATGGTGGACAGGGCCGATTCTGGCTCGTCGGCCGCCCTTGTGCGAAAAATATTTGGCCGCCCGCCAGCTGTAACACCGCAGCAATTTTCTAGCGAGGGCGTCTGGGCTCTCTAGAAATTGCACCGCAGGCGATTTTTTTCACTTTTGCGGGCCTAAAACTGCCAAAGCCCCCCACATTTTAAAGAAAATTATGAACAATTTCAATCTATTTTCCGCTGAGGATCAAGGTGCGTCCATGGCCACCTCACTTCAGCATATCCCTCGGCACACTCTATAGGTCGCGGGAGCAAAAATCGCGTGCTAAAGATGGGTATATGGTATAATGTTATTTTCACTAGTACTTGTGAATACCGTTTTCTTAAATTGTAATAAATTATATAGATGATTCATTGAACAATTGCCACTTTATCAAAAAAATAATTGTGCCAAACTCAAGATTTGTCTGAGAAATGTTAAAAACAAACGAGTCTCTACAGCGGTACCCTGGCACCCTGTCTGCGCTTGCGCGAGCGTTTTATGTCAATTCAACGACGAAAAGGATGCGCATTGCGCAGTTGCCACGTCAGGCTCACCTGCAACGCTGCCATAGCGGGTGCCAAGGTGACGGTTATGTTCCCGCGACCTATAGATGAGTTTTTAGGCACTTATACCAATCCATAGGTAAGCATATTGATTTTGTAGTTGGATGGAATCAGATAAAGCTGTCCAAATAAACTGGGCAACAATTGAACTGATTCACTAGAAAATTTTGCCTCACTTCAAATGTGAATATCTCAGGTAAAAATGGATCGATTTTGAAAATCGTGGTCATGCTGGATAGCGTGTTTTTTTGGCTGTAAGATACTTGGATGGTACAGAGGTTCAACGACGTTGAGTGAGCTATACAGGGTGAAAACAGAAGAAATGCGAATTCGGTCCACAATATTCAATGCCCCGCTTCTGTGAAAAAGATCCCAGATTTTTTCTGAGTGCAGTCTGAAAAGCACGTATCAATATCTCTAAACGGTTTTCGAATTTTGATCGTAGTGCGGTTTTTTTGAAAGTTGTGATTTTTTTTGTACTACACCGCATTTTTTCACGCCGATCCGATTTCAAACAGACTATCCGAAATGTTACCAAGAGATGAAAATTCTTCCCCTTCCTAAGATACTTATCTGAGAAATAACTCTGATATCTATAATAGTTGACGCAGGGCGGCCGCCTCGCCTCCATTCTTGACAACCTGTTGTATTTTTTCGGCACTAAAAAATCACAATTTACGCAGGGCGGCTGTCGTCGGTCTCGAAAATCATAACATCAGTTCCTTTTTTGACACTCAATTTTTCGTTAGAAAAAATTGGAGACTTCTCGCCGCCCTTGAATTTTGGCCGCCCCTGTGCAGGGGCACACCCAGCACACCACTCAGAATCGGCCCTGATGGTGGATTGGTGGATATTATCTAGGGGCAGAAGGTATCGAATAGCCTGGTGATGTCCAACTTAGTAGAAATACATAGGGCTATGTCTCAATCGGTTTCTGGGACATCGAGCACTTTTTAAAAAAATGGTGGAACATTGCCATCTACCGCAGGCAAATTTGGTGGAGGCACCAAAAGGAATGTAGTACTGTCATGAAAAAATTGCACCAACATTTTCATTTTTTAACGGATTTCAACACAAGACATCTCATTTTGTGAAAAAGTAAATTCTTCTTGTTACCTTATACCTTCCATTGAAAAAAGACGTTGAGGAATGTTGGAAAGCAAAATTGAAAAAAAAGATTTTCAGTATTTTTTTATTCTTATGCAATTTGTCCTATTTGTGGACTTTGATGTGCCCTTTTCTAAATTTGCACTTTTCCGATTTATATCTTCGCAGCACGCGCCGCCATATTGAAAAAATGATGTCTGAAAAGGAGTTTTTGACAATATCTAAATTTTGGCCTTTGTAACATTGGAATGTTTATATGCATGTGAAAGCACATTCAATCCTCCACAGTTTGACATCCGAACCAGCTCTGTGCGACACGCGGTTCTTGAGCTGGGCTTTCTGGAAGTATCTATTTTCGGTTCTACTCGTAAAACAATTGAACATCACCTCTTGGGGCTGTGCCAGGTCCACCAATGTTCATAATTTGTGATAAATGACGACGCGTTATTGATGGGTAACTTGATCAAGACATGGTGGTGATGCAGTGGTGAAATCCGGTAGGCGCGGTCACTGTTAAACACCGGAAATTGATACTTCCGGAAGCTCTAGCTCAAGAACCCCGGGTCGCACAGAGATGGTTCAAGTGTCAAATCGTGGAGAATTGAATGTACATTCATACGTACATAAACATTTCAATCTCGCATTCACTAAAATTCAGATATTGTCAAAAACTTCTTTTCAGAAATAATTTTTTCAACATGGCGGTGCGCACTGCAAAGATATAAAGCGGAAAAGTGCAAATTCAGAAAGAGCACATCAAAATTCACAAAAAAGGCAAATTTCATGGAAATACATACAAGTAAAAAAATTACTTTTCAAATTATTTTTCAATTTTTTCTGCAACATTCCTCAAATACCAGTAGGTAGTGGGATACCTTGGACCAGCCCCTCTCCTTCTCCTTTAAGCCCCGCCCCCTCACTCTGAGGCCACGCCCACCTGTCAGATTTTGACAGGTGACATTTGACAGCTGTCATCTGTCAGATTTTGACAGCTGTCACATTTGACAGGTGACTTTTGACAGCTGTCACATTTGACAGGTGACGTTTGACAGCTGTCACATTTGACAGGTGACTTTTGACAGCTGTCACATTTGACAGGTGACGTTTGACAGCTGTCACATTTGACAGGTGACGTTTGACGGCTGTCAGATTTGACAGGTGACATTTGACAGCTGTCTAACTTGACAGGTGATGGCCGCCATGACAGTGGAGGGAGAGCGGGAAATTTGAATTAGACAGCTGTCTCAATTGACAATTGACAGCCGTCAGATGATGGCCGCCATGACGGTTGAGGAAAGAGCGGGAAATTTGAATTTGAAATCTGACGTATGTGATAGGTGACAGCTGTCAGGTCAACAATTGACAGCCGTCAGATGATTACCGCCATGACGGTTGAGGAAAGAGCGGGAAATTTGAATTTGAAATCTGACGTATGTGATAGGTGACAGCTGTCAGATTGACATTTGATACCTGTCAGATGATGGACGCCATGACAGTTGAGAAAAGAGCGGGACATTTGAATTTGAAAGGTGACGTACGTGACAGCTGACGTATGTGACAGGTGACAGCTGTCAGATTGACATTTGACACCTGTCAGATGATGGCCGCCATGACAGTTGAGAAAAGAGCGGGAAATTTGAAATAGACAGGTGACAGGTTTTTGACAAATGGTTGATGATGGACGCCATGACAGTTTTCGGAACTGTGCTATCTTCAAGCCTCCGCTAGATAGAGCTGCCTACTACAGGTTTCTAACTGTGATTCCCTCAAGCTTCCGCTAGATGGAGCCACTGGTATTAGAGGTTTCTAACTGTGATATCCGCAAGCCTTCGATAGATGGAACCACCCGGAAGTTTGTTGTAAAAGAGCGGGAAATTTGAATTTCAAACAAATTGGTGATTCTGATAGGTACCTACAGCTAACTTGTTCGCCAACGCGGGTTTCTAACTGTGGTATCCTCAAGCCTCCGCTGGATGGAACCACTTAATATATCTGTCCGTTTGTTGTAAATGAGCGGGAAATTGAAATTCGGTAGGCGATAGATATAGGTGACATTTGACATATGCCTAATTCAAATATGACGGGTGACAGATGATGGCCGCCATGACATTCAGAAAAAGAGCGGGCATTTTGAAATAGACAAATGATGTAGGTGATTGATGATGATCGCCATGACAGTTTCGGAACTGTGCTATCCTCAAGCCTCCGCTAGATAGAGTTGCCTACTACAAGTTCCTGACTGTCAGATGATGGCCGGCATGACAGTTTAGAGAAGAGCGGGAAATTTGAATTTCAAAACAGAGAGCGAGAAGTTTGAATTTGACTCTCGCTTGATGGGGCAACCGGTATTACAGATTCCTAACTGTGATACTCACTTTCAAGCCTCCGCTAGTTTGAACCGCCTAATACGTCAGGCAGTTTGATTCAAATATCTTGGCGCTAAATTCAAAGATCCAAACTGCTAAAAATAGCGAGGATGTGTGGACAAGAATTTTGAATAGTGTTGAAGCCACCCGCATTTGGCGGGCCGAAAATATTCCGGAGGAAAATAATCCAAAGCCGTGAAATCGAGGTATGAGAATGTGAATATTCAGAGTCAAGGCATCATTAAAAGATGTCGCTAGCTATTTAATTCATTCGTGTAAATCCCGCGAAGCTCTATAACATAATTTACTGGCCCATCATCGACATTCAACAACCGTTCCTGCTTGATGTCCGACGAAATGGTGAATTGGTGCATATGAAGTAAAGCACCCGCACATTGACTCAGCTAGTTGCTGCCGTACTCCCACTGTGTTGACGCGCCGTGCCACCGCCCGCTGCCCGCTGCCCGCTATCATCCGATTCACACGTGTTAGCACCGCCAGTCGCATTCTCCAGCGGCTTCTCGGATTACCTGAGCTGTCTATACACCGTTCGCGATCGTTTTGGATGCAATAAAATATTCCGAATTGCTGGGAATGGAGGATATCGCCGGAGATTGACCGTGGTACCTGGACCGATCCTCCTGGGCTGCCGTCCGCTCCCGACTTGTCACGTCCGCTGCCGAGTGCTTCTGCGGGCCTGTTAGCGAAGAGTTTTAGTCCCCTTCGAGGAAGCTGAGTTAGAACCCGTTCATGTTGCGTCGCGACCCTCCTAGAGGCCGAAGCGTCGAAGCCCCAATGATGAGTCCCAGCCCACTTGGAAAATGACGAGTCGATTTCCCCCGGCTGATGTGTCTCAAAGGCCCCCTGGAGAAAGCCGAGTTGGAACCCTTCGGAGTCGTGTTTTGGTCCCCTTGGGGGCACGCTGAGTCGAGAACCCTCCAGGTTGAGTTTTGACCCTCCGAGAGACTGATGAGTTGCTTCCCCCGTTGAGTTGCAACCCGTCTCTAGGATGTCGAGTCAGAGCCCTTGGACGTTGAGTCTTGATCCGCCTCCAGGTGTCGAGTCAGAGCCCTCCGGCGACGAGTTCCAGCCCTTCTCCAGGTCGATGTGCCAAGACCCTTCCGGTGTTGAGTTTCGACCCTTCTCCAAGTCGTAGAGTTGGGACCCGTTGACGAAGAGTTTCGAACCCCCTCCAGGATGCTGAGTCGCGTTCCCTCCACGGTGAGTTCTAGCCCACCTCGAGGATGTCGAGTCAAAACCCCTAAATGATCCAGGCCCGATAGAAATGAGGTCTCTCGTTTCGGTATCTCGTGTGGCGGAGTGATGACCTCGACGGGCGGGAGGTTAGTCTTGGTGAGTTGGGATAGTTGCTTACGGTTAGGCTTTGTCGGAAAAATGTATGATGGGGCTCACGCGTGCGTTCTGAATCTGCCTGCACGTGCTGGTGTCTGCGCTACTGTCTGCCGTCAGGTACAGCCACTGGCAAGCCTCGTCCTTTGTTGGATACCTTCATAGAAAGGTATTCGCGCTCTTGGGCCCTCTGGACTTGGCTTTGTGACTGCGGTACTCAGAGCACCGGACCTAGTGGGTTAGATCTGGAAACTCGCGGGTGAGCTTCCTCTGCGTTTCTGAAGCTCCTAGTTATTCGGAAAATGTAAATTTTGAGAACTACGTGAAAAATCAAGTAATTGGAAAAATAGAATCGCGTTTGTATCGGGGTTCGGACCCTGTCGTAGAGTCGCAATTGTTGATCGGATTGATGGACACCCCCCCCCCCCTCCTTGAAACTAATAATTTTGTTTTAGCGCCACGACAGTTCCGGATATTTCCATGTAGAGCCTGTCCCGGGAATGAAAACGTTCTTATTCGAAACTGATGAATTCAATCCGGTACCCAACGACGTCATCGTTCAGATAGGGACTTTGTAAAAATGAACTGTTATTAGGGCTCGATCAGGAATAGTGTAGACGGCGATTATTTCGTGTTAGGGTAAAGATTATTTCGACGCCTCTCCGCATCGGCTTTTCGACGAACACCCTGTATAGTAAATTCTCTGCGTTTTGTTTTTCCTGGCTGCGGCCTTCTCTCACAAATTGCTAAACAACAACGAACTAGCGCGTATACGGGGCGTGCTCAAAACGTTCTTCACATTAAATTAGTACCTTGACTTGAGTAATTGGTTCGCGTACACCATCGGTTCGAAAGTTTTTGGAAGGGCGAAATTTGGTTCAATATTTCCGGTTATAGGCACTTTCGATCACGGGAATCTTTCTGAGCGTTGGGGGCAATTCACGGCGAAAACAGGTTTAAAGCCCCCACAAAGGCCAGCCATATCCAATCCCTTCCAAACGGGCAAAAGAGAACCATAGCCCAAAAAGAGCGTTAGCCTTTGAAAAGAGGCTCCACAAAAAGGGGGCCACCGCACACACCGGCCCACAAATCTTAGATTGCATTCGTGGTCGAAGTCACTCTTCTCTTTGCAGTGTCTAGAAGCCGGGCCTAACCCTAACATAACCTCTAACACTAACATAAATGTTGGATCTGATGTAACCACAAAAGGAACTTTGAACCGCGAAAGCCAGTCAGAATTAAATGTCGGTCAAGGTGTAGAGTCAGGTGTTTGTCGGAGGGTTGGGGTGTTGGGACGTCTGAAATAATTAGGGGAAAGTTACCTCTTCGGTAATAGGTTAGATCTTTTAGATAATTTAGCCTGCGATGTGAAGGTAGGACTAGGTATAGGAGCGAGCCATTATTTAAACATTTTGAATTGTACATAGAAGTCAATAGATTGATGTTACGTTAAAATTTTATATTGTGTCTTATTGCGTTCAAACTTGTAGTCAGACCTGTCTCAACAATCTCGAGAACTCTATAATCGAACAACAAGAAGAGAGGCACAACGGGATGTCGTCCTGATACTAGATGATCATCGGCCAAGCGGTTCCAAAAGCGGGAAAAGTGATTTAATTCAAATAAGTTGAATTAAATGCCAGTATAATGGGTTGCCTACCCATTCAGGGGTACAAGACGATAGCTGGGGTCGTTTCAGTGGTGCCGTGACCAGGATAGAGTTTTTCTTGAGCTGAGAGATTGCTGACTTCAAGTTTGAAGGCAATGAGTTTTTAGGTGACTGGAATTCAGGAAGGCTGCGTGAAGAAGTTGAGGATGGTTCAAAATGGATTGTACTCGGGAAAAGAGATGAGGTTTGTGGTGAAATTACACTAATGATTTGTTTTAGATTGAGAAGCAATGGTAGTGGTCCAAACACTCTGGCGATGAAAAAGGATTGAGGTTGGTTATGAAATAGTTAGGTACTAATCTTTTGTTTTAGATGGCGACCACACTGATTTGATAAGGAATGGGAACAGAAGGTTTGTTACTATGAAGCAACTAACTAATTGTTTTAGGACTAGGAGGAGAAGACAAGATGCAAGGTCTAGGAGGAGGAAGGCCCATTCAAAGTTTAGGAGGAGAACGAAGAAGAGTCCTATCGAGACTCATAATAGGTATCTAATCTGTTAAGTCCATTCGTAACTGTTGGTTTTAGATTTTCTTTCCACGAAGACAAGATGTAAGGTCTAGGAGGAGGAAGGTCGATCAAAGTTTAGGAGGAGAAGGAAGAAGAGTTCAAGATCCATAATAGGTATCTTATTTGTCAAGTCCGTTCCTAACTATCTGTTTTAGATTTTCTTTCCACGCCAAGTTATCTCTAGTTCTCCCTTGTCGTGGAAAAGGAGGAGACTGAAGCCACCCGCATTTGGCGGGCCGAAAATATTCCGGAGGAAAATAATCCAAAGCCGTGAAATCGAGGTATGAGAATGTGAATATTCAGAGTCAAGGCATCATTAAAAGATGTCGCTAGCTATTTAATTCATTCGTGTAAATCCCGCGAAGCTCTATAACATAATTTACTGGCCCATCATCGACATTCAACAACCGTTCCTGCTTGATGTCCGACGAAATGGTGAATTGGTGCATATGAAGTAAAGCACCCGCACATTGACTCAGCTAGTTGCTGCCGTACTCCCACTGTGTTGACGCGCCGTGCCACCGCCCGCTGCCCGCTGCCCGCTATCATCCGATTCACACGTGTTAGCACCGCCAGTCGCATTCTCCAGCGGCTTCTCGGATTACCTGAGCTGTCTATACACCGTTCGCGATCGTTTTGGATGCAATAAAATATTCCGAATTGCTGGGAATGGAGGATATCGCCGGAGATTGACCGTGGTACCTGGACCGATCCTCCTGGGCTGCCGTCCGCTCCCGACTTGTCACGTCCGCTGCCGAGTGCTTCTGCGGGCCTGTTAGCGAAGAGTTTTAGTCCCCTTCGAGGAAGCTGAGTTAGAACCCGTTCATGTTGCGTCGCGACCCTCCTAGAGGCCGAAGCGTCGAAGCCCCAATGATGAGTCCCAGCCCACTTGGAAAATGACGAGTCGATTTCCCCCGGCTGATGTGTCTCAAAGGCCCCCTGGAGAAAGCCGAGTTGGAACCCTTCGGAGTCGTGTTTTGGTCCCCTTGGGGGCACGCTGAGTCGAGAACCCTCCAGGTTGAGTTTTGACCCTCCGAGAGACTGATGAGTTGCTTCCCCCGTTGAGTTGCAACCCGTCTCTAGGATGTCGAGTCAGAGCCCTTGGACGTTGAGTCTTGATCCGCCTCCAGGTGTCGAGTCAGAGCCCTCCGGCGACGAGTTCCAGCCCTTCTCCAGGTCGATGTGCCAAGACCCTTCTGGTGTTGAGTTTCGACCCTTCTCCAAGTCGTAGAGTTGGGACCCGTTGACGAAGAGTTTCGAACCCCCTCCAGGATGCTGAGTCGCGTTCCCTCCACGGTGAGTTCTAGCCCACCTCGAGGATGTCGAGTCAAAACCCCTAAATGATCCAGGCCCGATAGAAATGAGGTCTCTCGTTTCGGTATCTCGTGTGGCGGAGTGATGACCTCGACGGGCGGGAGGTTAGTCTTGGTGAGTTGGGATAGTTGCTTACGGTTAGGCTTTGTCGGAAAAATGTATGATGGGGCTCACGCGTGCGTTCTGAATCTGCCTGCACGTGCTGGTGTCTGCGCTACTGTCTGCCGTCAGGTACAGCCACTGGCAAGCCTCGTCCTTTGTTGGATACCTTCATAGAAAGGTATTCGCGCTCTTGGGCCCTCTGGACTTGGCTTTGTGACTGCGGTACTCAGAGCACCGGACCTAGTGGGTTAGATCTGGAAACTCGCGGGTGAGCTTCCTCTGCGTTTCTGAAGCTCCTAGTTATTCGGAAAATGTAAATTTTGAGAACTACGTGAAAAATCAAGTAATTGGAAAAATAGAATCGCGTTTGTATCGGGGTTCGGACCCTGTCGTAGAGTCGCAATTGTTGATCGGATTGATGGACACCCCCCCCCCCCTCCTTGAAACTAATAATTTTGTTTTAGCGCCACGACAGTTCCGGATATTTCCATGTAGAGCCTGTCCCGGGAATGAAAACGTTCTTATTCGAAACTGATGAATTCAATCCGGTACCCAACGACGTCATCGTTCAGATAGGGACTTTGTAAAAATGAACTGTTATTAGGGCTCGATCAGGAATAGTGTAGACGGCGATTATTTCGTGTTAGGGTAAAGATTATTTCGACGCCTCTCCGCATCGGCTTTTCGACGAACACCCTGTATAGTAAATTCTCTGCGTTTTGTTTTTCCTGGCTGCGGCCTTCTCTCACAAATTGCTAAACAACAACGAACTAGCGCGTATACGGGGCGTGCTCAAAACGTTCTTCACATTAAATTAGTACCTTGACTTGAGTAATTGGTTCGCGTACACCATCGGTTCGAAAGTTTTTGGAAGGGCGAAATTTGGTTCAATATTTCCGGTTATAGGCACTTTCGATCACGGGAATCTTTCTGAGCGTTGGGGGCAATTCACGGCGAAAACAGGTTTAAAGCCCCCACAAAGGCCAGCCATATCCAATCCCTTCCAAACGGGCAAAAGAGAACCATAGCCCAAAAAGAGCGTTAGCCTTTGAAAAGAGGCTCCACAAAAAGGGGGCCACCGCACACACCGGCCCACAAATCTTAGATTGCATTCGTGGTCGAAGTCACTCTTCTCTTTGCAGTGTCTAGAAGCCGGGCCTAACCCTAACATAACCTCTAACACTAACATAAATGTTGGATCTGATGTAACCACAAAAGGAACTTTGAACCGCGAAAGCCAGTCAGAATTAAATGTCGGTCAAGGTGTAGAGTCAGGTGTTTGTCGGAGGGTTGGGGTGTTGGGACGTCTGAAATAATTAGGGGAAAGTTACCTCTTCGGTAATAGGTTAGATCTTTTAGATAATTTAGCCTGCGATGTGAAGGTAGGACTAGGTATAGGAGCGAGCCATTATTTAAACATTTTGAATTGTACATAGAAGTCAATAGATTGATGTTACGTTAAAATTTTATATTGTGTCTTATTGCGTTCAAACTTGTAGTCAGACCTGTCTCAACAATCTCGAGAACTCTATAATCGAACAACAAGAAGAGAGGCACAACGGGATGTCGTCCTGATACTAGATGATCATCGGCCAAGCGGTTCCAAAAGCGGGAAAAGTGATTTAATTCAAATAAGTTGAATTAAATGCCAGTATAATGGGTTGCCTACCCATTCAGGGGTACAAGACGATAGCTGGGGTCGTTTCAGTGTCAGAATTCAATGATATCGATAATATACTAGAGAAGATTTTGCCTTTATCTGAATACCTACTTACTAAGGCTTGCGTTATGACAGATTTAAGTTCTATACATCTAAAAACAAACAAAAAAAACACCTTTATATCACACCCAGAAATTAGAATATATTTCTCACAAACTAAATAAACACTTATAATGATACATTTTTCATCATAATTGTCAAATTTTGGCGATATCGATTATTGCGCACAGAGATCCGCGAATGGTGATAATTTTCTTCACTTCCAGGTACATTTTGCCTCCGTGATTTGAATTGAAGTCCTCAATTGCAGCGTTATGGAATATTTCGCGATACCGTTTTGGTAGGTTGACTAAGAAGTCACCCAAATCTGCTACAACGGTGTCTCCATACCGTGTTGGGTTTCTTGATATTTTGTAGATTTTGTAATGGGTGCCTATTTCCAAAGTTGATAGTTTAATGAACTCCTTCAAGGCACCAGCGCGGTCTAGTTCCTCGAAATTCATAGTAAATCGAAACTTCACGATTTTGAAAAAACAAAATTAATATTAACGACGGAACTTCACAATGGCTACTGTAGTAGAACTTCTTTCAACCGATTTATTAATACCAGCACTATCTCAGCCTCATTACACACAGGACAAAATCGTAATTCTCAATAAACCTGACTAGCTATTTTGTGTCTCTTTTTGTTTGGTGAAAAAGAATTCAAACCTTATCAAAATTTGAAGTAATGTTTTTCTGTTTCTGCATGTTTTTGTAGGTAGGTAGGTAGGTTATATCTACTGGTGATTTAATTCAAATAAAAAAACGACTGAAATGTTTCGTCAATGCGAGTTTCTGTGATATCCTCAAGCCGCCACTAGATGGAACCACCTCATATATCTGTCTGTTTGTTGTAAATGAGCGGGAAACTTGACTTCGATAGATAAAGGTGACATTAAATTCGTGATTCTGCAAGTAGGTACCTACAACTAACTTGTCCACCAATGCGATATTGCAAGGATGTTTTTTTTTTGTTGCATTATAATAAAAAACGAATAAACTTTTCACATTTTTATTAAAAATTATCATCTATTCAGTTAGGTATTGTAGTTACAAAATAATTATTTATCCTAATATACAGAGTTTACGCTGTGAAATATGTGCAAAAGACCAACTTTAATTGATAGATTTGGAAAATTTCTCCAAAATATCTAGTAATTTCAGGAGCTCATCATATTTCTCAGAAATTAAATTCCATTCACTTTTGACCAGAGAAATTTCTGGATGTAGCCCGACAGAGAAATAAATGTCGTGAAGTTCTTGTTCTTTCCGAAATTTAACTACTTCTCGACGTCCACTTCCATCAAAGTCAATATTTATGAATGGTAGGTTTTCAGTTGCTGGTATTGGAACGGCATTAGTGTTGAGAAAACCGTCGATTTTCGTTTTGCAGCCTGATGTTTCGATATTTTTGAATACTTCCGGTGATATGAGAAGTCTTCCTCTGTTTCTTTCTTCAATGACGACACATGGAACCATTCCAACCAAACAAGGTACTAATCGCTTCGAACCACTTTTGTTTAGAGGATATTCTGTTGACAAAGCATACAAATGTTGAAGGAACTCCATGATGTTCACTATGCTATGGGTCTTGACAGAATGATGTTTTTGAAGGTTCTTTTCCAATTTATAGGCGATTTTCGCGTTCCAAAGTGTAGGTTTACGCCTTCTCTAGCCGAAACGTTTATAGGGAGACTCTTTTTCGAACGATGCTGGTTAGTGGATTATATTCAATTATTCGATCGTGTATTATCAGACAGTAAGCAGTTGTATCGTTGGGAAAAGCAGCGGATGCTTCAAATTCAAGCTTAACATCAACTGGACTTGTTTTTACAACTTCTGACTGCTTTGAACAATCAATTACAATTAAAGGGGCAATATCTTTAAAATTTTCAAATGATAGAAGTGGATAGGTTACTTCATCGTTATAAAATGATTCTCGGAATTTGTAATATAAATTGTATGGCAAAGCATAGTAATTTTTGGCGAAGTCAATATTTAAATCATCATACGGGTATGATTTAGAATTGAGAAATAATTTGACATTGCTGATGTTGCAATGATCGAATATGCTAGTGTCTTTTTTCACTGTATTATTTCTTCCTGTTTGGAAAGCCAGAATCACATAGCGAGGTTTCTCCATTTGAGTTGAAGTCTTGATACTCCATACTTGTTTTCGAGATGATGGTAGTACTGGATATTCAAAAAGCTCCCAACTTCGAAAACCGACTGAAATAATCTTTTCGGTCTTCAAATATTGCATCAAATAAAGTCTCTGATGATCATCAACTCCAACATACGGAACGTTCCAAGACAATTTTGTTATCTCGATTGTTGCTTTGGGGGGCTCTTCATTTTGTACCAATACAGGTGATACATAACAATTATCCTGATTTCTAGATCTCAAAAGTATTAATTCTTGTTTAACGTTTATTATAACTTTCCGATAATCCTCTGCAAAGCCAATCAGATTGGATAGCGGTAAGCAAACACTGAAGAAGCCATTTTTCACGATGTCAAGCGAACTACTTTGTGGTCTGCACCATCCATGATGTTGATGTTTGTCATATCCCAGAGAAGAAGACACGAATGTTTTAAGAGTAGTGGTTATTCCCAGATTTCTTACTCGATCGATTTCTACACCACCGAGTTCGTATCTAATGTCATCGAACAGGAAAGCAAAAGCATTATTGATCAATTTACAGGAATCCTTGGCTTTAGCACTACCATCTTCATTTAAAAATTTTCCTTCTAAGTATAAAAAACTTTGACTAGGTAATGTGTAAATATCCTGATGTTGAAGACTGATGCGTATCTCATCCCCCGGTTGAAATTTATTTGCAGCATAGGGATGATGACTGTGAAACTCAATACCTTCTATTGAATTATCAGCTGCGGGTGTTTCTTCTAATTCCAACATATCCATCGTGATGTTACCATGGAATTTTATAACCCATCAACTGCAAAAATTTTATATTTTTTGCTGTAAGCCTTGTGTTAGGCTTGCTTGTGGTATTTAGACTGTGCTTTTTCTTAGATATACATCGTGATTTATATACTTTTCCAAAATTCAAACCCATGTTAGCAGATGTAACCTAGTAAAAATAATAAGCACAGTTGTCCGCAGATGTACGTATTGGGTTCTTGATATTTAGTCCTATTTACAGTGATGTTAAATCCTTTCATATATCGACTCAAACTTCTTGGAGGCTTTTTGTTCCCTAAGCTGTTGAAAAACTTCACACTGTTGCCAACTTTTTTGTAACAAACCCAATGAGTACCACTTCTTCTGATAGTATCTAAGTTCAAAATTGCAAATTCGATTTTCTTAGGCTTTTTGGGGAGTGTATCGCTCATAAAAACACCTCTGAAATGTGGTATTTTGTATTTCTTTGCTAGATAAGCCAAATCTACATTTGATAATTTTCTTTTCGGTAAAAGAGATAAAAAATTGTCTGCACTAATGGATAAACCAGATCCAAACCGCGGTGTTGGTATAATACGCTTTTTTCGTGAGCCTCTCGAAGGTTTTACCATGACTAGGACATAAGCAAGAATGCTGTCGAAATAAAAAACACTTTCTATTTATACTATATCATTTTTATTAATCCAACTATTATGCATTGTGTCAAAACCTAACCATTTAACAAGAGCTTTATTTCCTTTCAGCTTCAGAATCTTCTCAACCAGATAGTGTTTCGGATACTTGACGTGTTGAATTTCTTCCTTGTAGAAACCACCAGCTATATCTTTCCCAAGTGAATCTTTTAAAAGATACGTTACAGGATCTGTTCTTTTAATTTTTCTGATCTTGAATATTTCAGTACTCCATGAAGGAGTATATCCCTTAGCAAATAACGCTTTGTATTTGGAAATTCTCACATGATCTCCAACTTTATGATTCGGAAGAACTTTTGGAGGTGTATCATCATCTTTGTAAACATATTTCAACAGATATTTCTCAATACGTTTCCCTTTAACTGAAATTGGACTTCTCCCAATAGTTCTATGTTTAGTTTCATTATACTTTGATACCAATGATTCTATGATTGTATACCATTTATAGTTTCCTTGTAGACTGAACTGCTTCCAAAGAGCGTTTTTCAGCGTTCTGTTGAATCGTTCAACGATAGAGGCCTTGAGAGTGCTATATGTTGAGTAGTGGTTGATTTTGCATCTTTTTGTGATAGATTTGAATAATTTGTTGTAAAATTCAGTTCCATCATCAGTTTGTAGATTTTTAGGCGCTCTTTTTCCTAGTAAGATGTTTTCAAACGCGGTTGCAACCTCTGCAGCAGATTTTTGTCTCAGTGGTCGTACCCAGGCGTACTTTGAAAAGCAATCAATCACACAGAGTAAATAGGAATATCCTCTATTTTTTTCAGCATAAAGCTTCAAGTCAATAAGATCGGCTTGCCACAAATCATCTATGCCTTTTAGTATAACTCGTCTCCTTTTGAAATTTTTTCTGGCTGGTTTATGGATTTCATCCACAATTTGCTTTTTCACAATTGACATTGTTCTTGGAGCACATCTAGAGACAGACTAATTAAAAATACTCCTGCATTTTATAAAATAATCCCCGATTCCCTCAAGCTCCTCTCAATACGTATAATTTCTTGTGAGTGGTCAGATGTTTTATCATAGAATAAGGTTTCTAGCTGTTCAACCAATTTATTTGCATTTATTTCTTTCACACCTCCACCAGTTTTACTTTTAGCTTTGTTTCGAGATATAGACAATAAAGGTTCAATAACCGTTTTGTACTTTGGATTTCTCTTCACTTTTTCACAAATATTTTCGGTCGAACTATAACGTTTTCGAAGCGCATTGGTCGTTTTTAAAATCGTACAATATAATTTTTTATCTGCTTCTTGAATCACTCCCAAATTAGGATCTTTCTTGAAGATCAGTTCAGCCAGGCCTGGAGTAATGTCGTAAGTTCGATCATCCACTTCTAGCTGATTTTCTTTGAAATTTATAACAGAATCTCCAAGAATATAACGTCTGTCTGAATATCTAACGCCCGACGTTAAATCCATTGTACTGCAATCACCGCCACTTTTGAGTTTGGAGAGGTAATAGGAAACATCTAAATGTTGTTTGCGCGTGTTAGCTGCTGACGACGGTTGCTCTATGTGTGTTTTCTTCTCTTCTCCTTCTCTACTTTGACTATTCGATTGTAATTCATTTTCATTCAATTTTGAACTTGATGTGGTAGATGTCGTTAGGTTTGCTGAGTTATACTTCATATTGCGGTAATGTACAACATCCCGAGGTCGCGTCAATTTGGGTTGATTCTCCAATGTGAAGATTGTTTCCTGACTTGGTGTGGTAAAAGCTGATGCTTTCGAGGATTCTTCTTTCTCTTCTTTATCTTCTCTTTGGGGCTGACATTTAGTTTCGGAAATAGAAACTGATTCACGGTCCGATGTGGTATGTGTTGGTTTTAGTGATTTATTTTTTATATTTCTGAGATGTACAACGTTCCGAGGTCGCTTTAATGTTTTCTTGTGTTGTTCTTTGCTTGTTGAAGACGTGCATTTGGAAATTATAGGTGGTAGTGCTGATATTGATTTTTGACTATGATTAGTAGTGCTTCCCAAAATTTTGCTTAGCGGTTCTGTTATTGGTCTGTATTTCATTTTCAAAAATTCCTCATCATCTTCTCGTTTTCTTTTGATTAAATTACATTTTTCTCTTATAATATTTCTAGTGTGAATAATGTTCTGTTGTAAGTCGAGGGAAGTACTTTCCCTTTGCATGACTGAAATAACACTGAGGTGTTTGCTGAAATGTTACAGTATTATAAATACGTCAAAGCCCTTCCTGTAGCGACCATTCTTAGGCTCACGATCTTTATCAATAACCAAAAATCCATATTTATAATCATTCCAACAGAGCGCACATACTTCTTGGAAGGTTTTAAAAGACATGTCCGAATTAATATGGTCGTCGTATATCTTTCTCAAATTCATATTATCTTGTTTGAATAATACCAGTAGGTTTGCGTTATCTCGAATTAAATGTTTTGGAATTCTACTATAACTCTGACACAAGTAAAAACTGTCAATTCCATTATGACGTCCCATGCAAAAATATGATCTGACTGCATGTTGCTTATCACATGCTATATCATCAAATATGAAAATAGAATTGGATAAAGCGTCATTCGGTGGTGGTATTTCATCATTGTTACCATAAGTAAAGAATTGAATTTCCTTAATCGGCGAAAGGATATCTGCAAGCTGCAGATATTTGAATTGATGTAATGATTTACTAAATACGTACAGATTCTCAAATTTCAATCCATTTTTGTCGTAAATCAGACTCAACATCAAATTTGTTTTTCCACAGTTCGATGGACCGCAAATTAAGCATCTGACGTTTGTTGGCAACAAAGATCCATGTTTAGATGAATCAGATACATAACTAGAATTATGAATAGCATTAATGCATATAGTAGCATGTTGCTTGATCAAACGCATCTTGACAACTGTCTTGAAGAAGGAAAACTGTTTTAGATATAATAATAAATATAATCTCGTATTAGTCATTAGTTCATGGGTGGAGTAGAGTAAAACGTAGGTATGTATAAGCAGTATCCCACTGTCCCATTGTGTGTCCCACTGTCCCATTTTGTGTCCCACTGTCCCATTTTGTGTCTGACTGTCTAATTTTGTGTCCAATGTAATAGTATAAGCAACGTCCCATTGTCCCATTTTGTGTCCCAAAGTATAAGTAGTGTCCCACTGTCCCATCATGTGTCCCAATGTATAAGCAGTGTCGAAATATATTCTAATTTCTGGGTGTGATATAGAGATGTTTTTTTTGTTTTTAGATGTATAGAATTTAAATCTGTCATAACGCAAGCCTTAGTATGTAGGTATCTAGATAAAGGCAGGTTCAAACTAGCGGAGGCTTGAAAGTGAGTATCACAGTTAGGAATCTGTAATACCGGTTGCCCCATCAAGCGAGAGTCAAATTCAAACTTCTCGCTCTCTGTTTTGAAATTCAAATTTCCCGCTCTTCTCTAAACTGTCATGCTGGCCATCATCTGACAGTCAGGAACTTGTGGTAGGCAACTCTATCTAGCGGAGACTTGAGGATAGCACCGTTCCGAAACTGTCATGGCGATCATCATCAATCATTTGCCACCTACGTCATTTGTCTATTTCAAAATGCCCGCTCATTTTCTGAATGTCATGGCGGCTATCATCTGTCACCCGTCATATTTGAATTAGGCATATGTCAAATGTCACCTATATCTATGGCCTACCGAATTTGAATTTCCCGCTCATTTACAACAAACGGACAGATATATGAAGTGGTTCCATCTAGCTGAGGCTTGAGGATACCACAGTTAGAAACCCGCGTTGGCGAACAAGTTAGCTGTAGGTACCTATCAGAATCACCAATTTGTTTGAAATTCAAATTTCCCGCTCTTTTACAACAAACTTCCGGGTGGTTCCATCTATCGGAGGCTTGCGGATATCACAGTTGGAAACCTCTAATACCAGTGGCTCCATCTAGCGGAAGCTTGAGGAAATCACCGTTAGAAACCTGTAGTAGGCAGCTCTATCTAGCGGAGGCTTGAAGATAGCACAGTTCCGAAAACTGTCATGGCGTCCATCATCAACCATTTGTCAAAAACCTGTCACCTGTATATTTCAAATTTCCCGCTCTTTTCTCAACTGTCATGGCGGCCATCATCTGACAGGTGTCAAATGTCAATCTGACAGCTGTCACCTGTCGCATACGTCAGCTGTCACGTACGTCACCTTTCAAATTCAAATGTCCCGCTCTTTTCTCAACTGTCATGGCGTCCATCATCTGACAGGTATCAAATGTCAATCTGACAGCTGTCACCTATCACATACGTCAGATTTCAAATTCAAATTTCCCGCTCTTCCCTCAACCGTCATGGCGGCCATCATCTGACGGCTGTCAATTGTCAATTGAGACAGCTGTCACCTGCCACATACGTCAGCTGTCACGTACGTCACCTTTCAAATTCAAATGTCCCGCTCTTTTCTCAACTGTCATGGCGTCCATCATCTGACAGGTGTCAAATGTCAATCTGACAGCTGTCACCTGCCACATACGTCAGCTGTCACGTACGTCACCTTTCAAATTCAAATGTCCCGCTCTTTTCTCAACTGTCATGGCGTCCATCATCTGACAGGTATCAAATGTCAATCTGACAGCTGTCACCTATCACATACGTCAGATTTCAAATTCAAATTTCCCGCTCTTCCCTCAACCGTCATGGCGGCCATCATCTGACGGCTGTCAATTGTCAATTGAGACAGCTGCCTAATTCAAAATTCCCGCTTTCCCTCCACTGTCATGGCGGCCATCACCTGTCAAGTTAGACAGCTGTCAAATGTCACCTGTCAAATGTGACAGCCGTCAAACGTCACCTGTCAAACGTGACAGCTGTCAAACGTCACCTGTCAAATGTGACAGCTGTCAAAAGTCACCTGTCAAATGTGACAGCTGTCAAACGTCACCTGTCAAATGTGACAGCTGTCAAAAGTCACCTGTCAAATGTGACAGCTGTCAAAATCTGACAGATGACAGCTGTCAAATGTCACCTGTCAAAATCTGACAGGTGGGCGTGGCCTCAGAGTGAGGGGGCGGGGCTTAAAGGAGAAGGAGAGGGGCTGGTCCAAGGTATCCCACTACCTACAAATACCTTAGTCTTTTTTAATGGAAGGTATAAGATAACAACAAGGATTTTAGTTTCCTTCAAAATGAGGTATCGTGTGTTAAAATCGGTCAAAAAATAAAAATGTTACAGCAATTTTCTTATGACCGTACTAAATTCATTTTGGCGCCTCCACAATATTTGCCTGCGACAAATGTCAATGTTCCACCATTTTTTTTGAAATAGTGTTTGATGTCCCAGAAACCGATCAAGACATAGCTCCATATATTTTAACGAAGCTGGACATCACCAGGCTAATCGATACCTTCTGATGCCCCTAGATAAAATCCGCCATTTTGGAAAAAGCAGCATTCAAATCCTAAGGGACGAAAAAAAAAGCACTGCTAGTCAAATCGTTTATTTAACTCTTAGTTACGATCCTGAAAAGTGGTTTGCCTTTATCATCATTTGCAACTTGTTTTTTTCCTACCACGTCCACTATTATTGAAACAATGAAGTTTGTCAAGATTGCAGTTTCAAGCTGTCGAGATGTCACTTGAAATAATTAAGATGCCCGATGTGTGAGTACTGGCAAAGTGTCACTTGCAACTACTAGCATTTTGTAGAAACGTCACTAGAGTAGAAAAATCAAAATCTGTTGAATCTGCATATTGAATTCTTGAAGAACTTTGCCAAATCAGCCGAAAAGAAACAAGTTACTCAGGCACCTGATTATTTTCAGCAAAATAGCTGTGACAAATCAATTTGATGGCAATATTCATGATATTCGTAAACACTGACAAACGCCAAATGTCACTTTTTTGTATGTATCTGTCACAAAAGTGTTTTATCGTAGTACATATTGTACTACAATAAATGACACATCATATTGTAATGACATCTGTCATTTTTTTTGCGCGCTAGTTATGGTCGTCACTTGATCTCCGTTTCACAAATTACCTACTTATCTGTCATTTGCTCAGGTAACTTGACATTTAGCGTATTTTCCATTCTTGGAAGAATCGCTATTAGACGCACTTAACCGTCATTCACTCCGTTCTGTCAAGTATTTCTTCCTCAACGAAGAATCGTAGAACCTTAATTTTCAGCGCATTTCAATTGCCCAGGAAAGATGTGACAAATTTTCATGAAACCCGGAATAAAGAGATTAAGGAAAATCTAAAAATTCGAGGATCCTCCCTAGGTGTGCAATTCTGATAGAGACGTGTTTAAACCGTTTTTATAAATAAACATGATTTTTTTTACCCTCAAATTTGATGTTTTGTAGCTCTAGTTCCATCAGTCTCCAATATATTTCTAACTTTAATTTTGATTTAGACAGTTGGTTTGGGCTCTTTTCACACATAAATATCATTCGCCAATTTTTTTGAAGTGAAACACTTCTTATCGCTCGCCCAGAGCAGAGAGCTAAAAGCAAAACCACAGATGAGGGTGTATTTGCTTCGTGCTTTGTAACGAAATCATGTAACGAAATGTGACCTTGGGCTTATACCCGTGCCGTCCCAGCGAATTGAAGAAGGGAAGGAATGTGTTGTGTCGCTCGTTTTTAACGATTGATCCGAAAGTTTTGGGAAATTTTTCAAAACCTAATAAGTTTTTTTGGATAATTTTAATTTTGTAACTTAATATTGCAAAAACTAACATCATCCATAACAATACCAAATTCATATTCAACATATTGATGAGTTTAGTTTACATGTCATATGTGCTGGAATTGTTTGTTTGTTCACTTGTTATGTGATGTTAATATGCAATGGTATCCTCCATGCAATGGTGTCCTCGGTACATGTCGCTTAGGTTGTTTCGTAGGCTGCCCTTGAGAGTAAGATCTCTTGGAGAAAAAGAGCTCAAGAGAACGGTTGTAAATTTATTGAGAGACTCAGCGTTTTATAGTGTATGGGAATTTTTTGAAGCCGATTTAAAAGATCTGTGCTAAATTTTGTTCATATGTAGGTATATAATTGACTTGTGTAAGCATGTAATATGTCGTAAACATCAATAAAACTTATCTTATCAATGTTGTGATTGCAACTCTATGATGGCCAATACCTAAATTGTTTGAGTTTGACTTTTGAGTTTAAACTGTCGCACATAACAGCACTAGAATAAGTTCATAAAAAAAAATTGGACAGACTGGACTAAAATACTTGATTACCTACAGCTGGAAGGGGTTAGAATTTCACCAAGGAATGATCTGATATCAATCAAAATTAGGCTCTGCTGAAATTACATTTAATTTTACATATACATTACATCGCTTAAATTTGTCAAAATTTCAGTTGAAGTCACTAAATTCTGTTGAAACATTAGTACAGAAAAGTGCAACGTCATAATTGCACATCAGATCATCAAAGTGTGCGTAATTCAACTCGAATTAACTAAATACCAAATCTAACATAACGTCACTGAAAAAATTTCTGAAACCCGACCAGAAAGCCATTCCTAGAAGTTAAAACTTGAAAGATCCAAGAATACGATGTAGAACTTCTGAAATCAAACAAACTTGCTTATAAAATGACAATGATGGCCTATGAAAATTTAATTCATAACAGAGAATTTGTCAAAATGATACTTGAAAAATAATCAAAATTGATTGAAAAATTACTTGGAAATAAACGTGGCACAATGTCTCTGAGAGACATTAAAATTTGTCAAGATTGCAGTTTCAAGCTGTCAAAACGCCACTTGAAAATGATTAAGATATGCGATTCACAGGTATTGCCGAAGTGTCATTTTAAATTACTAGGATCTGTCGGTTGGAATGCGATTAGAGTAGATATATCAAAATCTGTCAAACTGGCATATTGAATTGATGGAGAACTTAGCCAAACCAGCCGAAACAATGGCAAGCTATTATGGGAACCGAGATTAATCAGCAAATTAGCTGTAACAAAATAATTAAATGAAAATCGGGAAACATTAATCTTCGTCATGTTCGTAAATGGTTACACTCCTTATCCGTTTTGCATTAACTTGCTTGCGAATTTGTCTTTCAATAGTATCGAATCTTCCGTGCAGTAATTCCAACAGTTCTAGTTCTTTCTTCGATTCTTCTTCCATTTTTCGGGTTGCTTCTCTTAGTTCTGTCAATGCGTTTGTGTTTCTCTCCAATTTTATCTTCATTTCTCTCACTAATCTCTGTAATTCTTCCATTTTTCTTCTATTTATCTTCTATAGTTAGTTCCAGTAAATTTGTAGGTACGAGATATAATTTGTATATGTATTTATCGCTAGCACAACAGTTGAAAAATGTGTGTACCAATGTTCATTGCTTGTTTTATCAAACTTTTTGTTTCTATTTTTTTTAAGGTAGAGAGGTAGACTATCTGAAGAATGTATTGGTTTCGATAATAAATTGTTGGGATGAAATTATAATCTCAAACATTTACTAAAAAATGGAATCATTTGAACCATTTGGGCAACTTAAATTATTAAAACATTTAAGTTTGTCAAGATTGCAGTTTCAAGCTGTCGAGATGTCACTTGGAATAATTAAGATACGCGATGTGTGAGTACTGGCAAAGTGTCACTTGAAATTACTAGCATTCGTTATAAACGTCACTAGAGTAGAAAAATCAAAAACTGTTCAATTGGCATATTGAACTTTTGAAGAACTTCGCCAAATCAGCCGAAAAGAAACAAGTTATCAAGACATCGGATCATCGGATGATTAACTATGTGACAAATCAATTTTATGGCAACAATATTCATGAATTTAGTAAACACTCACAAACGCCAAATATCACTTTTTTGTATGCATCTGTCACAAAAGTGTTTTATTGTAGACATCTGTCATGTTTTTGCGCGCTAGTTATGGTCGTCACTTGATCTCCGTTTCACAAATTACCTACTTATTTGTCATTTGCTTAGGTAACTTGACATTTAGCGTATATTCTCCAATCTTGGAAAAATCGCTATTAGTTGCACTTAACCGTCAGTCACTCCGTTCTGTCAAGTATTTCTTCCTAAACGAAGAATCGTAGAACTGTAATTTTTAGCGCATTTTAAAAGAAAATGCTCTCTTGTGGCCGGCTTGTCTGTTTGTCCCACTGTCTTACTGTCTTTTGGACTGCATTTTCACCAAAGATTCCACCTGTATGATCAATGATAAGGTAAGATTGATAACAGCCCAGGAAAGAAATGCAAATTTTTTATGGAACCCGGAATAAATTAAGCAAAATCTGAAAATTTGAGGATCCCTTCAGAATTTGATGGGGAACAACATACTAAAAGTCCCCATCTGTCCGAGGCTTGGCATTTTTTCTGTGGGAGGTCGAAGGTACAAGAAGTTACCATTTTCAAAGTTGGTGCTTTTTTGGTGATTCTTCCATTGGACTTCATATTTTCAAGATCGAGGAACCCAATGCAATAGTTCTCAGGAAGTGTGATGCACCAGTGGCGTACCAGATAGCTGCGAAGTGGCCGAGGTGCGATTTTCCATGAAGTCGTATGGTAAACCGTGACTAACACTCTTTTTTGACATGTTTGATATCATTTCTAATCAACTCGCACATTCTGATTCCCCAAGTTGATGTGAAATTCTGACAAAGACGTGTTTAAACCGGTTTTATCAGAAAAAATATGATTTCAATAAAAAATACGTTTCAGACAACATATCTCTAAATGCACCCAGCAAGCTTTTCTAAACCTTCGACTACTCTATCAACATCACCAATATCTCACCATCCAAACCAAGAAAACATTATGTTACTCTCTAGTACTCTCGCGGTTTGCATTCTGCTCACCAGTCTACTCTACGTTAATCGACAAGTCGACTATTTACAAAATTCAAAAAATGCAAAATTCCTGAATTAGACTTATTTACGGCATGCGAAAGTATGATAGGGTGTCTTTTAGGCTGAAAGAGTTAAGGTGGCTCAATATGGAGGGGAGGATGACTTTGCAGTTCGCTTGCTTTCTGAAAAAAATTATCGACACGTTCAAACCAAAGTACCTGCTAGACAAACTCAGCTTTCGGACCGATGTTCACAACATTGATGTCAGGTCAAAAGGGCTTCTCACGGCACCGATCCACCGTACGACACTGTTTGAGGGCTCATCTACGTATACTTCTCACCGGACGTTCAACAAATATTCCCACCTTTATTCAGTTTTTCACTCTGCAAAATTTTTTCGTGATGCTTTATTTAATGTGCTATTTGAGAGTCAGTGTTCTGCATTCTGAAATTCTTAGACCTGTTTCTCTTCGTGCATTTTTTACCTGTGAATACTACTCATAACATTTTATTTGCTGTATTATTATCACGCTTGGAATTTTTTTTTTGTGAATTATATTTATTGTTTATTTCAAGATTCCTATGTAGAGTTAAGTGGAAGAACAGAGGGCAAAGTTAAACCCTGCCCACCTGAACTTTGCTCTACATGGAATATATTTCAATAAAGACATTTAATAATAATAATAATTTTTTTACCCTCAAATTTGATGTTTGGTAGCTCTAGTTCCATCAGTGTCCAATGTATTTCTAACTATGATTTTGATTTAGTTGGGTTGGGCTATTTGACACACAAATATCATTCGCTGACTTCTGTTTCCGTTTTCACAAAGTCACGGAGTGATTTTGTTTCTTGAGATGTATCATGTCAAAGCTTGTTTTGACAGAACGTGCTATTTCACAAGAAAAATTAGGCTACTATCAGAGCCCTATCTGTCATTTGTCAAATAATGAAAAATGTCAAAGTTCAAAACTTTACTAGTTAATTATTCAAAATATATTCGATGGATTGGAACCAGATTTAGCAAGAGGCAACACAACAAATCTTTTGTGTGTCAAATTAAGACCGCAGTTGCAGTTTTCCACCATTCTCCAGTCAAGCGTAATGAATTTTCAAAATTTCTCCTGGCCGTTGCCACCCGAGAGGGGCTATCGCCGTTGTTTTGACCGGAACGACTCGCTTTTGTAGCAGGACTCCAATCAAAAATTCATTCCTGCTCAGGGATCGACTTTTTTTGAAAAATTTCAACTGATATCAAAAGTAGATTGCATTGGGCGTCGTGTAAGCCTATTTTCAAAATCGACGCGGCTCCGGTTTTCCGACGGTAATTTTTCAAAATGAAATTTGCATAATCCGTGAATTTGAAAAAACCGCAGTGAAAACTTCTACATGCGGTAGGCCCCACGAAGTAATTATTTTAGGTGCAGACATGCTGCGAATGAAATTTGGAGAAAAGATTGAGCTAGTTTTTGGAGGAAAAAATTTCAAAATCGGACCAATGGTTGCCGAGTTTTCCTCTTTGGAAAAACTGCAAAACTTTTTATTCCGTGGACCGATTTTAACAATTTTTGTTCAACTAGAAATTACTGGTTCTTGAACATTTTCTAACAATTTTTTCAAATTTGCTGGGAATTTTTCGGTTGAAAAGAATTTTCTCCAAATTATATTGAATCTTTTTCTGTAATTCCAACTTCCCACTCGAAGGGACGTTTGGAACAAGAATTTACATAGGTTCCTGGATACTACTCGGGAAAGTATTGTGGTGACACAACAAATTTTTTATTTGTAGGATTTTCAACGTATTCGATGCATAATAATATACTGGTCTAGTACTGTCGGAAGTTGATACTTTTGAAAACCTATAAGGTTTTTAAAATCTCTTGAAAAAGTTTAATTCTATTATTTTTCACCGAGAAAAGTTAAAAAGCTGATTCACGCATCTGAATTGTTGTGTAAGAATAAGAAGTACAATAATTGTGTATAGGAGAGTGTTTGGTGCAATTCCAATGAAATATTTTAGAAGGTTGTGGTTTCTTTTAATAGGTAGGTACGAGAGAGAGAAGGCCGCGACTTTGACATTGGCAACAAAACAAAGAGAGCAAGTTCAACTATCAAGTTTACATTTCCAATATTTTCTCTACATATAGAAAAAAAAATCCTTTCCAAAATTGATGCACACATTGTTGAAAAAGAACTATGAAGTCAACGAGTTAACGTACGAAAAACGGAGGGAAATCGAAAAGGTAATCGCCTACGATATAACAGAGAGATTGATCTTGACAAAATCATAATAATAAAATTGAGAATAAAATCTTGGAAAATTTCGAGGAAAGTCAGAAAATCACGGGAAGTGGGAAATGACAGGGGAAAAATTGCCGAAATTATAAACGGTAGATGTTCCGAAGAGAAATTTAAGAATTTCATCGGTTTCAGATCCATCTTGAGTATAGTTGAATAGTTTCGAATTAAGGAGTTACCTAGCTACTTTTCAAAAAACCGAAGGCTGGAAAACGAGATCAAGGACTAGACCCAGGTATACAGGAATTGACTAAAAGAACGCTGGAATAATCCTGTGAACAAGCCGAGCAAAAATCAATGGAGCGTATACTTAACGCTTCAAATTTCAATTTCGGCTATCAGATAACTTACCTATAAAAGCTAGAGGAGGGATGTTGTTGAATCAGTTCAGTTCTCAACTTGCTCTTACGAGTACAGTTTGTTCTTAAACCACCATGAATAGTTTCGCAGTTCTAGTGGGGCTAGCTGTAATTAGCACAGCTGCTGCAGTCCGTATGGATGGAATCTATTACCCGGGTGAAATAGGGTTGGAAGCCAAAGAATACGGTTATGGACCACCACTAGTCCCACTAGGACCGGCAGCTGGAGGACTCGGCTACGGAGGTTTGGGTTACGGAGGAAAGTACATCGGTAAAGAAATTGGATACGGAGGTGGTGTTGGACTTGGAGGACTAGGCTACGGAGGATACGGCGTCGGACTCGGCGGCGGCTACATCGGCGGACCTCATCACTTGCCTCATCACTTGCCTCATCACTTGCACCACGGATACGGTGGCGAAGTCATCGACAAGAACATCTACAGCGGCGAAAAGAAGAACTTGAACGACGAAATTTACAAAAAAGCGCACGGAAAGGAAGGCGGCGAAATCACCCACGGCAGCGAAGGCTACTCCAAAGGCATAGCCGCCATCAAAGACAACAAAGGCGATTCCGAATACTACAACGACCAGGCCTTACGCAAGAAACTATTTGAAGACGGCAAAAACTACTACGGCGGGGAGCACTTCGACAAAGAAGGTATGCACTCAATAATCTGCATATAAATTCGTTCATAAAAATAAACTATTGCAGGAAAACATGGCGGCGAAGTAAACGAAAGAGTCGGCCACAAAAAGGGACACGTGATCAAGGGCTTCAAGAAGTCGCACCACAAGGACGAAAACGGCAAGACCGAAGAGTACTTCGACGAAGAGAACGACGAGGGCGGCAAGCTGAACTTCGAGGGCCAGTCGGGAAGCTTCGGCGAAAAGGGGGCTTCGTCTTTCAAGGGCGGTCACGAAAACGGCGAGGAGGCCTTCAAGGGGCACAAGAAGGCAGGGCACTTCGATAACGAGCACTTTATCGACAAGACGAACGCCGATGAGGGTAAGTTTGGCGAGAAGAAGTACGGAGGTGGCGGTTCGGTGTACGGAGTCAACAACGGCGTCGACAAGCACAGCCTTTCGGGCTACAACGAGGACAGCAAATACTACAAACACCACCCCTACCACGTGCCTTTTTATTAAATAATGGGCACCTGTGAGAAGAAGGAGTTGTTTTTTTGCTAGTATTATATTTATTAATTGTTACCTAATGATATTTTTGAAAGATTTATAGAATTTTGTTGACGACTGCCATGACCTGGTCAAAATGTATATAATTTTAGAATAAATTGCAATGATGAGAATTTTCACGTTATCATTTGACTGTTAACCTGTAGTCTGGGTACTAGAAGACAAATTTAATCATGAACACAATTTTTTTTTATTATTTTTACATACGATGTGGGGCAGACTCAACAGGTGGCGTATACAGGGTGAAAATAAGTTGAAAGTTTATAAATGTGAACATGAAGAACCAAAATTCTTTTAAATCACCATAATCCCTTGATTGGTGATGTTCACACCAAGGTCTAGGAGACCTATGCCCTGCTGCAAAAACGAGGTAGTTAAGTTTACCGCGGAGCAAATGTACTTCGGTTGTAAGAACAGGGTATCAAACGCGGTGCTAAACAGGCTGTGAATGAGGTTACATACATTCTGCAACACATCTGAACTATTTGCGTCGCGTATTATACGTATACACGTATAATACGCGTATACGATGATATGATGGGATCCGGGCGGTTGATTGGTCTTTTATTTCTGAGTTCTCGGACGTGAATGTGGCCTGCACTGAATTCTACAATCTTTTATATAACATTATCGATCTATACGTTCCTAAGGTGAGGTCCCGCAAGAGAGTATATCCCACGTGGTACACTGCAGAAATTATCAATGACGTGAAGCGTAAGTATAGGCTTTTCAGCGGGTTAAAAAAGTCCGGAACAACAAGTCTAAAATTGCAGTATAAAAATGCTCGCAAAAACTTGAGACGTAAGATTTCGACAGCCTATAAAGATTACGTGGGCTCTTTACAGACGAGGATAAAGGAGGATCCTGGTGAATTTTTCAGGTTCGTGGGGAGTAAGAGGAGTAACTCTAGGCTGCCCAATGAGTTTTCAGTTCATGGTAGACGTCTGTCCGAGCCGCAGGAGATTGTGGATGCCTTCGCTGATTCCTTTGCCGAATCATTTGTCGCGTCTACGCCATTTCAGCGTCAACCTTCTGTGTCGGGCCGTTTTTTATCACTGAATTCTTTCACTCATGATAGTGTGCAAAAAGCACTGAAACGGCTTAAGTCTGGAAGGACGGCTGGACCTGATGGAGTCCCTGCCTTCCTTGTCAAGGACTGCGCCTGTGTTCTGGCCGAGCCCCTCGCAGCTCTGTTTAATTTGTCTTTGAGGAGCTCCACTTTTCCTGACGCGTGGAAAAGGAGTCGTGTTACTCCGGTCCATAAAAAGGGTGACAAACATCTTATTGAGAATTATAGACCAATATGTCTTCTATCTAATTTTACCAAAGTTTTTGAGTTGGCAATACACAGCAGCCTTATGGTCGATATTGGCCATACTATCTCTGATAAACAGCATGGTTTCTTCCCGGGAAGGAGTACAATTACTAACTTGGCATGTTTCACCCAGTACCTTTGCTCTTCCATGGATAGTCGTTTACAGGTCGACGTAATTTTCACTGACTTTTCCAAGGCCTTCGATCGCATGGACCATGGCATTCTCCTCGAGAAGCTATATGCATGTGGCGTTGATGAGGGGTGGCTCTCTCTTCTCACTTCGTACTTGACCAACCGGAGCCAGTATGTTGAGATTGACGGCCGCCGCTCATCAGACTTTTCGCCAACCAGCGGTGCACCTCAAGGTGCAAACCTTGCGCCGCTGATGTTTGACATATTCATCAATGACATAGTGGATCGGGTGGATGGCAGGATACTGATGTACGCCGATGACGTGAAATTGTTCAGGAGGGTCCGTACTGGGGAGGACTGTGATCTGCTGCAGAAGGACTTGAATGGCGTTTCTGAGTGGTGCCGGGACAACGGGCTTCATTTGAACGTCGACAAATGTAAGGTGATGTCCTTTACCAGAAATACCTCGCGTCTTGTGAGCTACGACTATGTCCTAGATGGTGTTCCGCTGGGGTCCTGCAGCACTTTTCGGGATCTTGGCGTCCTGTTTGACACAGAGTTATCATTTGCACCTCACATCGATCAGGTCTGCAAGTCGGCTCTCAGGATGCTGGGATTTATCGTTAGGAATGGCGGATCTATCGCAAATATCGACTGCCTCAAGTCTCTCTATTTTACCTTCGTTCGGTCGAGGCTAGAATATGCGAGTCTGGTGTGGGCGCCCATCTACAGGAGACAGAGCCTTCAGCTCCAGCGTGTCGAAAGAAATTTTTTGAAATATCTCTATTTTAGACAGCATGGTGTTTTCCCGGACCGAGGCTTTGACGGTGACCTTCTCTTGGGTGAGTTTCGTATGGATTCTCTTGAGTCTCGGAGGTGTCGTGCGTCTCTTGTCTTTCTTTATAAACTCTTTAGCGGAACTGCGGACTGCAGTGAGCTCCTGGGGGAATTTTCCATATTGGTACCGCGATTGAGTACTAGAGGCTGCGGATTTTTCAGGCTCCCTGCTGCCGCCACGAATGCGATCATCAGATCTCCGATTTATGCTATGTCCAGATCCTTCAACGACGTCTGTCACAAGACAGACTTAAGCTCCCCCTCGTTAAGCGTTTTTATGCGAGCCCTCCAGGTTGCCTAGATCTGTCTCAGGACAGTGGGCTTTTCCCTTGTCTTTATTCTTGTGCTGTATTTTATTTTTATTTGTGTGCATTGTTTGTCGCATCACTCATTATGATATGCTAGTATTGCTACTATTAATTTTAATAATTTTTCTTGTCCTCTTTATGACTTCTTTTTTGTTGTTGGACAATAAAGCCTATTATTATTATTATTATTGTATAGGTAGGTACGTAAAATATCTGATTCAACACTTTCTTTCGAATTTTCCAACGCCTCTGATTTTATTCTTTTTCTGAAGAAGCAGTAGGTAGATAGGTCCTCGTAGATGAGATGTACCTCGCGAATCTGAGTTGTCAAAGAAGCATCTAACTAAACTCTACTAACCCTACTAACTAACCCAAACTAAACTCGATTCAAAATTAAGTAGCGTCAGTGGCACTTTCCTATTTCTTGATCTTATAGGCATGGTTTTGCTGAAGTTCACGTTCGTTGTTATTGGTCAACGAATGGCAAGAATGGCCAGCGAAAATCAACACTTCAGACTTTGACAGTTTTGAGGAACGTCGCTCAATTTTTTGGGTTACATTTCAGTTTTGAACGACAACAACCAGTCGGTTGAGTTGTCAACATACAGAACACAAATGTTACTAAGCCCCTTACGAACCCCTGAGAGACATCTAGCAGAGTTTCTTCAACTACGCTGAAAACATCCTATTGGAACGGTGATCGTTGTAACGAAATCTGTACAATCCTGGGCCGCCGGTTACTTTGTGTCAAGGTGACATCCGGTCCCGAAACAGTGACACTGGTGGTGGTCTCGAAAAAACAGAATCTGTTCACGGGATAAAAAATTGGAAAACTTGTAGTTTTTCCTGGAAGGAAAACTCGAAAACCGTGAGTCCGATTTAGAAAATTTTTCTTTTAAAAATTATTTCAATCTTTTCTCAAACTTTTTTTTCCCAGCATGTCTGCACCTTAAATGGATATTTCGTGGGACTCAACCTCTGTGGACTCGCATGTCGAAGTTTGCACTGCAGTTCATACAAATTCACGGAATGTGCAAATTCCATTTTGAAAAAACTACCGTTGGGAAACCTAAATCGCGTCGATTTTGAAGATGGATCAACACGTTGGAAATGGTCTTAATCGTCATAGGGGACCTCAAAACGGATATATACGTCGAAATATCGGGAACAATTTTTAGCGCTTTTACAATACGTCCCCTCCTCGTTCAGTGGTGGGTCGAGAAAGTGAAAAAGTCATATCGTCATTGTAGGACTTCTGATCTGGAAAATTCAAAAACCGTTTCGAGATTAGACATCAGGCTTCATGAATAATTCATTATAAATAAAAAAAAAATCACAGAAACGGGGATCGGTCGAACTTAGCACAGTTTTGCAATGTTTTCCATTCCACCCTGTAAAAAAAGTAATTGAAATCAAAAAACTAATCTCGTCAATGGGATGGATTGGTGAAAGATGAATCTAAAAAACTGTGAAAACAAATTCAAAATCGATTGTGTCAATCCAAAGCTACGTCATTTTGAAAAAGGGCAAAATTTTCGATACCGTCATTCCCGTTGTTGAGCAGTTTTTAGCGCACTTCTCCAAACGGGAAGGCGCTTTTGTCCTCGCTTTGTCCGTCCGTCCGTCCGTCCGTCCGTCCCCGCATCTAGTCCTAGACGAAAAGGTTTTTGCGAAAAATTTTTACTCCATTGGGTAGCTCATGACCTTGTATCCCGAACCAAGAAAAATCTTGACGAAATAATAATAAACAATGACAATAATAACAATTTAGTGTGACGCGGCATCGCCGTTGAATGCTGCATTTCAGAAGCCGGCCTGATCTCGAAAGTTATCACATGCGAGGAAGTACCCGATCTTATCATTTTACCATAATACATATGGGGAGTTATATTTAGAGGATGATTTGAACTTTATTTTAATGAAAATTTCACATCGGTGCGAGGTGCCGATTAGTAGTTATTAATTTTTGAACATGACTCCGAAACTACGGCTCGGCCGCAAATGATTTATTCGTTGCTTGCTGGTGCTTGATATCCTTTCCTCCGAACAAAACGAAATTCAATACAGAAAATATTTCAACTCGAATGGGTAGCTCATGGCCTTGGTACGCGAATCAAGAAAAATGTTGCCGAAATAATCATGAACAATTACAAAAATAACATTTTGGTGTAGGGCGGCTTCGCCGATCAAGTGCTGGCATTCGCGGTAAGATGTAGAAAGTTGCGATATGCAGGCAACTACAATTTCTTAATGGAATACATCACTGCATGTACGGCATTATATTTAGAGAACAATTTGAACTTTCTTTTGACAAAAACCCCACTTCGATCCGACCGTTAGGTCAATTGTTATCGATTTTTGAAAACGGCCGCAAAGCCACGGCTCGGCGCATATTACACGACCCTACAAATTTAAAATCAGACGTGCCGAAATAGTAATTGAACATTTTGAAATAGCCAATACTAGGTACCTGAAGGATAATGGCACTCAAATTACGAAACATGTTCGCTCAATAACAAAAAAAAAGTAGGTAGGTATCACTAAAAATCATGTGACAAGGCTACCATTTTTTCGGTTTTTCGATAAAAAAGAAATATTCCAATTCAAAAGTGAACCCGATATTCGTGTTCAGGAGGTCGAAATCAGTTGGAGCACATTTTTTATATAAGTAACAGAATGACGCTTATGTGGCCGGTTTGTCTGTCTGTCTGTCTGTCTGTCTGTCTGTCTGTCCGAGTCCGTGCAGAAATTAAGACGCTGTACTCCTTCTCGAGAATTGAAACAAGAGTCTTGGAACTTTTTTCCGATTAATAGCTGATGTCTCCAAGGGTGGCCAATGGGCACTATTTTTGTTATCCATACATCGTTATCATTATTCTCAAAAAACAGAGATCTCCTGTGCACTTCGATGAAGTTGAACTTCTCCTCGGGAAATAAAGCTACAGCCGTTGAAGATTGAACTTTATCCGGTGGATAGCTTAGGTCCTCAAGGACCAAATAGGCAGGTTGGCTTTCATAATTCGGCCGCCATCTTGGCTGCCATATTGAAATTTCTTATTAGTGGAACGATTGTCATGAAACTTGAAACTCACCCTTGTCTAGTATAATCATTCTTATTTTCAAGCCAAATTTTATGATTGCCCCACCATCTTGGCCGCCATATTGAAATCTCTTATAAGTGGAAAGATTTTCATGAAACTTGAGAGTTACGCTTGTCTCGTATGATCATTCCTATTTTCAAGCTGAGTTCCATAATTCTGCCGCCATCTTGTCCGCCATATTGAAATCTCTTGTTAGTGGAACGATTTTCATGAAACTTGGAACTTACCCTTGTCTAGTACCATCATTTTGATTTTCAAGCCGAATTTCATGATTCTGTCGATATTTTGACCGCCATATTGCAATTTTTTGCCCAAGACGGTAGAACCCTAATCACTTAACATCTTGCGTTCACTAATCCTCCAAAAAGGAAGTGCGCTACTGAGCCTCATGCCCATGAGGCATATTCGCTTGTTTGTTTCTGCCTCGACAGGAGGTCGAACACCTTCCAGAAAAAACTGCAGGAGTCGTCAACGGCCTTACAATAAACCGTTCACCACAGGACGGACAACAAAATGGGAATAAAGATACGAGAAACCTGCCGGAGATGTCGGCATGAACGAGAGCGGAAGAAATTGAGAGGAAGAAAACTGAATGCCAGACTTGTAACTGAATGACAAAAAAAGAAATCTCACACACGAAAAATGGCTGCCTCTTTTTTTTATTGTCGCATTTCAAATCCTACCCAAAAACACGTTGAAGCTCGTATAACTGGTTGCCCACACCCACTAGCCGAACCTCTCAACTTCTGAGCATAAAATTAGAACCCAAACGTGAACTCGCTTTGAAATGAGGTGTAGCAGTGCTTTTCTATCTTCTTAAGTGCATCTTTTCCTCTCAGCGTAACTTTCCTTTTTCCAAAATTTTCAATTTTTTGTTTGACACTTGTCAGACGTCACTCTAGACACGTCAGTTTACGCTTTCAAGTGGCCTATCATTTTTGATACCGAGTTTGGTACCGAAGCTGATTTTCTTCGGGGCAAATTTAACTTTCTTGCAACCGGAGGCTGATGTCTCCAAAATTGTTGGCTTATGTTACAGCTAATATGAAGACATCGATGTCCACTGTTAGAAGCATGAGTGACTTGCAGCCTTGCAAAACAGCATTTCCAGCATGGAGCAACAACCTTCCTCAATAAAGTACCTATACAAAGATGACTATAAGATTTTCGTTATTGTTGAAATGTGCAAGATTTTATTGAGCCAGAGGCGCTGACAAGGAACTTTTCTACTTATGATGGTGAACTTCGGCAGGAGATCTCGGAAAAAATGAAGGTTTGAACTTCCGGTTGTGTTTCACTTCTGCAAGTACCGCATGTCACCCGTCACTTGGAATGAAAATGTGTAAAAACCAAGGAAAACTGGATTTACAGGTTTTCATTGACGAAAAGATCACGATTTTCTCTTGCAGAGTGTCTTTCTCCGAATGTATTGATCTCATGGAATGGCTGCAATGTTGCCCTTTTTAGAGCTGCCGACCACGTTTTGAAAAAATCAATGACAGGAAGGTTCGAAATGGCTGATGTGGAAATGAGAAAAAGTTGACAGCCGTACCTAAAAGTTATGTGAAAATTGGCTCCTGATCGTATTCCACTCCTAACATCATTGCACATATTGTAAAAATATTAAGTTGTACCTACCTCCAAATTTTCCAAAATTTGCTGATTTATGTGCAAGACGTAATTTTTTGAGCTTTTCACGTCTTACGAAATATTTTACGGAAGATACAAGATATTCCAAAACTTTCCGATAGACCTAAGGAACTGACAAAGTGGCAATAGCTGGCTAATAAGCACTCTGGTATTTGCCAACAAATCTATTGCAGCGACCGCAAGCTGCTCTGGAACCGTCATTTTGAAACATCCCGCTGGAATATTGTCGGAAATTGACTAACGGCACACCCGGTATGTATCGGTCTAACCGACTTAACGGCGCATCTGGTGAATTAATTCAACATAAATGCTCAAAGATGCACATTCTAGCTTCGTCCAGTCCCTTCTAGCGTAAATGAATTTTGAAACCGAGTCTGAAACGGAACAAAAACTACAGAATTGCAGAAACACCTGTGCACTTCCGGCGCGAGGCGCAAACTACGTCGTACATCGACCCTGATTGTAAAAAAAACACAGAAATTGCTTACGAAATTTTACTCAAGATGATTGAGCAACTAGATAGGGAGCTGGGCCGGAACGCTTCTGCCTGTTCCGCCCTCACGCTCGCCGTGATGTCACGCTCCAGGTGCGACTGGTGCCCCACATAATTCGACAACTAGACTTGGTCGATTTATCATGGTATTGGCTTGGCCTCAGCTTCTTTATCTTTGGTGATCCTGCGGACGCCTGCACATTGGGGAGAAGTCTTCCCTGAGCTTATGGACTCCTTAGCTGCACGACCTATGCATGAGTTTTTCTCACTTCATCACTTGTAGCTTGTAGAATGTTGTCCAATAATTGTCTGGCGTGGTTCTTCCTTCGTTTTATCGTATAACTCATCTAATTAGTGCCTGGTCCTTCTGCCGACAGTAGTTTAAGCTTGTGTATTGTATTTTGTCGATTGTAGTATATACTAGAGTCAAATCGATGTTGGTTCAAATTCTTTTCCCTCTGTGTCGTGCTACGGGTTTTGCTGTTGGCTCAGGGTGTCAACCACTAGCATCGCCCGGTAACTGGGACAATCAGCTGTCTCAGTATGTAGCAACCATTCATAGGTCGTTATGGCTGATAATTTATATTCTTCACTGGAGGGGGCCTGAGTGAACCACACACACACAACCGTAAAATTAAAATGAAGTCAGCAGTATTCAGTAGTATTTATTAAGTAAATGTGTCTATCGTACATAGCTCTAGGGATGCTCGATGTGACCTCTGGCTAATGGATAGTCGTTGTAAGGCATAAGGTCCCCAGTAACATAAACCTGATAGTAGCACAACGTCAACACCATTGAGGCAGCGAGTAGCACCGTTGGTGCTGTAGTACATATCTGGAAAATGAAAAATCAGAAAGTATTCGCGATTGAAATTAATTTTTCCGTCACAAGACGGCTGGCGGAAGGCGGAATTCAATTGACAGCTAGAGGTGACTTGAGGTGTTACAAAAAGGTAGTTTAACCTCACTGCTTGTATTGATCACAATCACGACTCAGTGTGTTTACTCCAGTTTACTCTTCGCTTGGCTTCATTATTGTGCTATATGTTGTTATTACGAGTGTTAGGAAAGTGTCCGTTTAGTGTTGGGAGAGCAAAAAGTACCACATATGTGATGTACCTAATACCTATGGGAGTGATCTAAACTCCCGTTTATTTGGCTAGAAAATTGTTCTTTGGTTGAATTTGCTTTTCGGATAGATGATTTCTTTCAAAACTCGATTATAAGCCTAGCACTATTTAAAAAAAATGGGCCAAATTTCAGAACTTTTCCAGCCAAATTAACGTGAGTTTGGGTTTTTGCTCGGGTTTTTGTCATCATCGCATTTTTGTGAATTTTTTTAAAATTTGCCTTCGGTAATAACTAACACAGTACTGTGGTATATATTTGCATTCAGAATAAAGAACTACATCGATTGCAATTCAAATATACGAATCATTAAAAAAGTCTATTACGCCCTGTATATTATCGGTTGTGTAATAATATAGTTTCCAAATTTGAAATCTACGGGAAATTGTTCAAAAAAAGTTTTTCCCTTTCCAAATTTTCTCAAAGGGAAAGCCTCCAGTATGTAAGGGAATTCTCGCGTGATCACCCTAAACACTGTGAAGTCTTTGGCTGTACTTTGTCAGGAAGATTTGTTTTGAATGATTATTCCCTTATAAGTCGAATTTCACTCAAATCCAACCAGTGTTGAGAGGGGCTGAGGGCCCAAGAATTAGTGGACAGGGAGCTGGTGCCTCAAAACTTACGTCATAAGGTACATGATTTCAACCCTGTAGGTCTAATACAGGCTTGTCAATTTTCTAAAAATGTCAAAAATTTATGTCATAAGGTACATGAATAAAACCAACAGGCTTTTGTGTGGGAACATATCCCTTTGATCAAAAATCGGGTCATAAGACAACATTTTTGGGGGCTCTCGGTCCATAAGACAAGTTTGAAATTTTCAAAAAAAGCCAAAATTTACCTTCTCCTGGAGACTTCTCCTTTGGCATAATTTTAGGAATGAAAAACAATTCTCACATGATTTTTTACGCAGGTTTCGAATCTGTCCACAAAAATTTTCAATGGTACATCGCTTACAGGGTGCAACATCGAATTTTTTTTTCTAAAATCATACACCTTGTATTTCAACATGGAAATCGATTCCGTTTTTCATCCTGATTTTAAATGTATACAGTTGTAGTACACACCCCCAGCTTACTTTTCAGAAGTGGAAATAAGGCTGCGACTCCGGCAGATCAGCGGTTGCCTTCCTAACAGGGTCAGATCAAACCTCAACAAATCGTCCGTTTCGGTGACTTCTGTACGTCGTAATCGGTCCCCTCCACTTCATATTTAGTAGTTTAGGGCATAATGTCGACCTTGGCGATGGATCGTGGAAGCAGGTTGCCTACTTTTCAGGGACACAAACAGAAAATACCGGAGTCATAGTGTTTTTACTCTTTTTATCACAATTTTTTGCACAACTAATACATCTGCGGCATTTTTTTATGAAACTTCATTCTTGCTCATCTCTGTCTCATGAGGGCTGTCATATTTTACTTCTTTTACCTCCGTTGCTTTTTGGTAAACATTTATTTAGAAAAGGTCTATTCACTAACTCACAGTCGGGAAGTCAAAGATAGTTCAATCTCAGTTGAAGATTCCAGACATTATGGACAGGGAGCTGGTGCCTCAAGACTTACGTCATAAGGTACATGAATGAAAACAACGGGACTTCGTGTGGGAACATCCTCTTAATCGAAAATCTGGTCGTAAGACAAAATCTTTGGGGGCTTTTGGTTCATAAGACAAGTTTGAAATTTTCAAAAAAGGATAAAAATTCATCAATTTTTTCACAGGCGTTTTGTTGACTAACCCACCAAGTGTGATATATATTTGTAATCAGGATAAGAGACGGAATCGATTTCCATGTTGAAATATTGCGATTTGAGAATTTTTTTCGATGTTGCAATGTATTATTGAAAATTTTTGTGGACAGATTCGAACCTGCGTATAAAATCATGTGAGAATCTTTTTTCATTCCTAAAATTATGTCAAAGGAGAAGTCTCCAGGAGGAGGTAAATTTTGGCCTTTTTTGAAATATTCAAACTTGTCTTATGGACCGAGAGCCCCCAAAAATTCTGTCTTATGACCCGATTATCAATTAAGGGGATGATCCCACACAAAATCCCGTTGATTCCATCCATGTACCTTATGACGTAAATTTTTGACATTTTTTGAGAATTGACAAGCCTATACCAGTCTAAAGCTCCCGGTCTGACATGTTGGACAAAGAATTTTTCAACAACCTTATCAACGCACATTAGGCCTACAGGGTTAAAATCATGTACCTTGTGACGTAAGTTTTGAGCCACCAGCTCCCTGTCCATTACAGATTACAGAAAGTCATTCGGCACCTTTTTCAAATAGTCTGAAAATCAGTTGCAGATATTGAAGGTCTCCAGGGTTTTTTGAGTCTTCACGATTGATCCGTAGAATTAGCCCAGTCGATGGCTATTTTTGAACCTCCCTGTTGAAATCGCTCTCAAGCCTGACTTTGAGTCTTTCGACGGGACTTGTCTAGTGAGTTGCCACAATCAGCACCCTTCTCAAATATTGCCAATTCAATTTGCAGCAATTAGAGGCCTTCAAAGCTTTTTTGAGTCTTCGCAATGGATTTGTAGTATTATAGGGTCTTTTTTAAACTTGCTAATCAATAAACTTGAAGCAAGTAGAGAGGCCTTAGAGGTTCTTTTGGTCTTCGCAATTGATTGCATTGCATATCACATTAGCCCCAGTCAGTGACTATTTTTTAGTGTTCCTGACTTTGCAGTAACAAGTCGTTTTCAGGACGATTTCTTGCAGCTTCTCAAGTCGGCAGAGGCGTATTATAGTAGAAGCCTAAGAAGCCCTTGCGGCCGTTTTTCAATAGTCTTGAATCTTGATGAATTTGTAGCAATTAGAGAGACCTTTAGGTTTTCTTTTTGGTATTCGGCACTGATCTATAGCATAAATTCCAGTCACTTAGTTTCTGAATCTTCCAGGAATTGCACCAATAAGTCGTCTTCAAGACCATTTCTGAGGCTTTCCAAGGGACTCGAAGAAAGTATTCACCACATTCAGTATTTATGTATGCTCTTTATGATTTGTAGCAACTAGGCCTCCAAAGTTCTTCTGATTTCTTCGCAACTGATTTGTAGAAATAGTTCCAATCGGTGACCATTTTCAAATTTTCAACAGTTTTGTTGAATTTTCAGCATTAAGCTGCCTAGTGCCTTCAAAATCATTTCCCGAGCTTTTCCAGTAGATTCGTATCCACAATTCACCTTCAGAACCTTTTTTGGAGTAGTCTCGAACAATTTGAAGAAGTAAGAAACCTTTCCAGGCTTGTTTTTGAGTCTTCGCAATTGAATTCGCAGTATCATCAAGTCGTCTTCGAGGCCATTTCTTAAATCTTTCCAATAGTGCTAGCGGTACGCAAAAAAAGTGGCATTTGATGATACAAGCAAGCCACTTTGCATATTTGTTGTCTAGACCCATTAGAAAAATTTGACCCGCAGTTAATTCATCCCTTAGGATTCGAGATTTGAGGGGGGGGGAGGGAATACTATAAAAAAATACCAAACTTTTCCATCCAAACCTGCTGAGGCGTGTTTGGTGTCAAAACTATATCACTTAGACATCCTCGATACAATGACAACGTCAAAACTTTCGTGCGGTCACCGGAAGTCAAGTTAAGACGTCATTTTTGGAATTTGAAGTTGAAGGTCAAAATTACAAAGTAAGCGTCAACTACCAATATGTTGGGTATCGATTCTTAGGTTTTCGGGGTCGCTGAAGACGTATGAAATGGAACAAAAACGATTGGGTACACCGTCCGGCCATATGTTCTACCTATGGGCCCAGAAGTCAGGCAAGCGAGAAAAACCCTACAAATTTCCAAAAATAAAAGTGAAATAATAATGTGAAATAGCTTCAATCTGTACTTGGTGATGATGCTGTACCAGTTGTTCTATGTGAAATTCATGATGTTCACCTGTGAGCTGTCAAAAATCTAAAATGGCGCCCATTCGAAACACACAGGGGCATAATTTATTGTGATTTTCTTTAGGAAGCTTCTACGTGTCATTAGCTAAGCACATGTTGTTCATCAGTGAACAGCGACCAAGAAAGTTCCTTACACTATTGGTGGTATCTTGCATCGTTCAAAAGATATCCGCCGTGAAACTGTTTCGGGGCCGTTTTTGGACAATAGATTGAACACTTGAATAGGAGGAAAAGCTTCGCATGTAGAATTGAAATAACCTACCTGAATATATTTTGTCTGTTCTATGCAATCATGTCTTATGATATATTTTGCCTGATTTGTCGGACCTGGTCTATGCATGGAGGGTCATAAATCCAAGAGTGGACTTCGTTGTGAGTTAAAAAGTTCATACCAACATTAATTGTTGGATTTGGATAAATAATAAATATCCACCGCACCTGTACATTACTTATATATTTCTGAAGAGTTCTTTAGATTTTCATTTCTTTAATAATTTGAGAGATATAACCAACTACCTGAAGCAAATGTACATGAAATTTAAATTGAAAAATGACACCTACATGATAAAACTAATGAAAAAATCTTTCGCTCTGCTACCGTTTTATTCAATAATGTTGCACTGTTGCAGAAAACAGGAAGAAATAGAGTGGCGGCAAAAAAATCCAATTACAAAAATTCTAAGAATATATGAAATGCGTTTGATCCAAAATATCTAAAATACAAACGGTTACGGTACCTGAGATGTGAATCTAAAATCTCTCAAATACAAAAGATCCAGAATATAATTAAAAAAAACACCAAAAAGAGAAAGGGTCACACAAGTTTCCTCCTTCTTTTCAGATCCACTGAATCAGGAATTGCTTTTTGACTTGAATTTCCTCCGTTTGTGTCAAGTCCACCAGATAAAGAGCTGCTTTTTGACTCGAGTATGGTCTTTTTATTTAAACTTACTAAGCAAGACTTAGTCGACGACTCTAGAGTCTAGACATATCTAGAGGGCCTGAAAAGATAGAGGAAACCTGAATCATTGAGCAATTTTCATCTGGTGAGTCTTGAAAGAAGGAGAAATCTGAGTCAAAAACCAACTCCTTCTGGTAGGTTTGGGAAGAAGGCAACTTGAGTCAAAAGCCAACTCCTTAACTGGTGAGTCCAAAAAAAGCAACTTTCTCATCTGGTGGATTTGAAGAAAAGAGAAGAAACTCAAAACCATTCATATTTTTGACATTTTTCTACATTGTACGAATTGTGCTATAGATCTTTCGAATTTAAGCTCTTATACAATGTCGCTTTTTGTATTTTGGAACTTTTGTACTTAATTTAGATATTTTGCGTTTTGGATCTTTTGTATTTTGGATATTTTGCGCTTTGGGCCAAATGCATCAATCATTAAACCTATCGTTTGTAGACCTTTAATTTTGGGTTTTTTCTTCCCCCCCCCCTCCTCCGCTTTTGGACAAAGTTAGCATGGAATTCTCTGAATATACCTACAGCGGCGGACATCTTGGATTTATGACCCTCCATATTCCAGGAATGACGGATCACGCAATCTAAACCATCAAACATGACTACATAAAACAAAACAAATATCTTTAGGTCGGTTATTTCAATAATGCATGCACAGTTTTTCCTCCTATTCAAGTATTCCATCTATTGTCCAAAAACGGTTCTAAAACAGTTTCGCGGCGGATATCTTTTGAACTATGCAAGATACAACCAATAGTGTAAGGAGCTTTCTTGGTCGCTGTTCACTGATGAACAACATGTGCTTAGCTAATGACACGTAGAAGCTTCCTAAACAAAATTAAGATAAATTATCCCCCTGTGTGTTTCAAATGGGCGCCATTTTGGATTTTTGACAGCTCACAGGTGAACATCATGAATTTCACATAGAACAACTGGTACAGCATCATCACCAAGTACAGAATGAAGCTATTTCACATTATTATTCCACTTCTATTTTCGAAAATTTGTAGGATTTTTCTCGCTTGCCTGACTTCTGGGCCTATAGATAGACCATATGGGTGCGAGGTGTACCCAATCGTTTTTGTTTCATTTCATACGTCTTCAGCGAGCCCGAAAACCTAAGAATCGATACCCAACACATGGGTAATTGACGCTTACTTTGTAATTTTGACCTTCAGCTCTAATTTTCAAAAATGACTGCTCAACTCGACTTCCGGTGATCGCACGAGAGTTTTGACATTGTCATTGTATCGAGGAGGTCTGAGTTATATAGTTTTGACACCAAACACGCCTCAGCAGGTTTGGAAGAAAAAGTTTTGTATTTTTTTATAGTATTCCTTCCCCCTCCCCAAATCTCGGCTCCCAAGGGATAAATTTTTAGGAACTGCGGGTAAAATTTTTCTAATGGGTCTAGACAACAAATATGCAAAGTGGCTTGCTTGTATTATCAAATGCCACTTTTTTTTCAGTAATCCTGGTGTACCGCTTGCACTACAAGGGATATCACAGTGAATAATAATATTTGGACTTTGGACCTTTTTGAATAATCTGGGATAAATTCCAGCGATAAGAAGTTTTCAAGGCTTGTCTTGAGTCAATTTTCAAGTTTTGGCCAGGCTGCAGCGCAACACCGCTCTGAGCGTTCGGACAGAGAAGACCATACAAAACCCAGCAGGCGGCGAGATGTACATGCACGCATATTTCTTTATCAATGATCAGGTTTATTCAGTCTAATACGAGGTAGTTTCATCAAAAAAACCCATCGCCAAGATCGAAATATGCCTTAAACTAGTAAATGTCAAGTGTGGGACCGATCCCGGCCCATAGAAGTCACCGAAACGGACGATTTGTTGAGGTTTTGAAATATGCCCCTGTTAGGTAGGCAACTTGCTATACCGCTACTCTCCCGGGAGTCCCGGATTTTAAACCTTGTTTCCACTTCTTGAAAGTAAGCTGGGGGTATGTAGTACAACTGTGCCAAGTCCACGATATATATGCCAAGTCTGAATGCTCTAGAATAAAATGCAAGGTCTCTATCGAGGTCTCTATAATCGTCCATTAACCGCTGTACTACTGATAGTTTTGCTCCAAAACTTTGCAGGTGCCATCCGCCGTAGTCGTGGTCCCCCAGGTTGTCACTTTATTTTAGCTCCAAAAAGTCATTCTACTGAATTTAAAATGTGAACGGCATATTGTTCAACCTAGGTGTGATTTCAGCTGGCCTGATGAAATAAGAGATTCAGGAAATTATAGCTCGATCGAATCACACCGGAGTTGAACGCATTATATTTGTTCTGTTATTGGTAATCGTTTATTTGGTAATCACTCACATGAAATCCTGGCAAAATTGCAAAAACCAAAAAGAGTATGATGGCGACGACCGTGTTATGTATCCCCTTCACCGTGCCGGCGTAATTGGGCGTCATGTGCAGATAATTAGCAGAACAAGTGCTTCCGATTCCGGACAATGAGCCCATAAGCACTTCCTCGTAGAACAGGTGGACAATGTCTTCTTCAACGAGCCTATCCAATAGACTCGTGATGATGATGCCCACGATGGTGATGGCGCTGGCCGTTTGGTAGGCACCGCGCGCCGTCAATATCTGTTCCGACTCAAGATTGAAGAACACCATTCCCAGCACCCAACACAGCATGGCAGAACAAAAGTACGGTTGGGCTATGATCACGGCATTAGCGATGGGAGGAATCCCGTTGGCGGCCCTTCTCCTCACTCTTTCAGAGACCGACGTCATGAATATGGCGTGGCAAACGACAAAAGTCAGTTGGACCACGAACACCGACCACATTGACCGACATTTCAGGATTTCCTTCAGCGGGAGACGCGAAAATCTCTGCATACAACAAAGAAAGTTGCACAGTTGAAAAGTAGTCGATAGGTACTGGATCCAAAGCCAAAGTTTCAAAACTATACTCTATACACTCATAGAAAGGACCACCAGATTCCTCCGCTTGAAAAGTAGTGCCGAGCGTTACCCGCGAAATTTGAAATTCCAGTTAGAAAGAGGTGCTTATTTCCGCTAATCACAGCTAAATGCTATGGTAATTTTAAATGACACCAGCTTATTACCAATATCAATAAATGAGAAAATAATTTTTTTGAATGAAGCTGATTCTATTTAATTCAACACTCACAACAGCCGAGCCGACTAAAAATAACAAACATCATAGAGAAATGGAGGTTAGAAATCGTACGTGAGTGTCAAACTCGCTGAATGTGATGCCATTGGCTTGGCGTGGGAATAATTTGCCCAGGTAAGACAACCAACCGAACAAAACTAATATTAGTTCCAAAAGCGCCCATGTTGTTACAGTCTTTAGTGCTTTTATTTGCTATATGTTACATGACTGAAATTCAAAGAAGTCCGTTCTATCGCTGTACCGACTATACCTACTTATATGAAATCCGCCAACGCAAACGATTGATTGATTGATAATTATTGTTATTGGCAAAGGAAATCGGTCCAAAATCTTTCGGTGCTCGGTATACCTACCGAGGGGGAAGGAATGTCATTGGGGCATCCCAGATCGGGGCCATGGCTGGGGCTGGCAATTGCCACAGAGCATGTTCACATAAACGAAGGATTACTTCTGACCAATATAGTTTGGGCCCCGCCAAAAAAAAATGTCCTGATGGTCTTACTCTTAACCCGTCTTGGAGTCTATCTAGTGGTGAAGTTTGTAATAAATCACGGAATACCAGACCTGTATAATAGGACTATAACAAATGAAAGGTCCTCATTCCCCTTCACGAAAGAGTCCACGGGATCAAATTCTTGAACCTTAGGTACCTGACTGAACAATCATTTACAAGATATTATTGGGCTAGGCTTTAAGAGCATTTTTGTCTACAGGTGTCCCGATATTAGACCGCAATATTCAACCAGCTTATTCTAAGTCAAAAAATAGAAAGAAAAGTTCCAATTAACATGAGTCGAATAATGCCACCCAAGGGTGCTAGAGCCCCTTAAAGAGGAAAACCTGATGATGGTTTTTTTCCCAATTTTTCCGAAAATTACCAAGATAAAATGACAAAATTTGAACTGACCGTTCCATTTTGCAAGCTTGAGGTAATGCTGCGAAAAAAATTTCCACATTCCATCAGGGACGTCTAACCAAGGGGGGACGGGAGATGAATTCAGCTCCATTTTTTTTTGTTCATGACTTTTTCTGAATTTTGATAAGAAATCTGGAAAATCGGAGTTTTTAGCGAAACAAAGTCCTCTTGTACTATTTCGATTCGACGCACCGTTTTCGAGATAAATCACTTCAAAGAGAACTTTACCTGAAATTCTCCTGAATCATCCAAATCCCGAGTACAGAAATCAGATCAATAACACCAACTGTGTTTTCTTTTGGACCAATAACAGGAAGTGATGTTGCAATGAAAGTGGGTTGAGAATGTCCTTAGGGAACCTAGAGCTCCTCGGAAGGGTAACTTGCCGAGATAAAATTAATCGCGCTATATAGGGGCTCTAGGTTCCCTATAAGGAGCATTTTCAGCCCATTTTTATGGGAGCGTTTCTTCCTGTTTTTGGTTAACAAAAAAAAACACAGTTGGTGTTTTTGCACTGACTTCTGCACTCGAGATGTGGAAATTTTAGGAGAATTTCAGAAAGTTTTGTTTGAAGTGATGTATCTCGAAAACAGTCCGTCGAATCGAAATAGTGCAGGAGGACTTTTTCCATGAAAAGCTCTGATTTTTCAGATTTTCTTATCAAAACTAAGAAAAATGCATAAACAAAAAAAATGGGGCTAAATTCATCCCCCGTTTCTCCTTTTTGGACGTTCCTGATGAAATGTGGGAATATTTTTCCACAGAATTATTTCAGGCTTACAACATGTAGCAGTCAAATCAAATTTCGTCATTTTATCTTGGCAAGTCTCGGAGAAATTTGCAAAAAACCATCATCAGGTTTCCCCCTTTAATAAGGGGCTCTAGCTCCCTTAGGGGGCATTATTCAACCCATGCTTATTGGAACTTTTCTTCCTATTTTTTGACGTAGAATCAGCTGGTCAAATATTGCGGTCTAATTTTGGGACACCTGTATTGAACTCGTTTTCTCTTTTACTTTAGTACTTGGAACGTTATTTAATCACACACTTCAATTAAGTATACCATTACCTTATTCTTGTAGTCGTACAATTGGCCGACCATCTCACGCTCCATGTATTCTTTCTCATGGTTGGAGATGATGGATTTCGGAGATTCATAACTATCACTAATGAATATCCCCCAGAGCACCGCCACGCACAGACAAATGGCGGAGACGACGTAGAACGGCACCTTATATCCAAACGAAGAGCAAAGCCACACCGACATCATCACTCCGACCTTTTGGAGATTTCACATAAAGTATCCGCGATTCGAATGAATTTTTCCCGCCACAACATGGCTGCCAAAAGCGGAATGCGTTGATGATGATTGGTTGCCATTGTTATGTTACTTTGATGTCATTGGCATCAGTTCGGTTGTCACTATAGGCCTGTCGAATTAGAACAAATTATTCTGTTAGAGGGAAAAAAAACTGTCGGAGTTTTGGAAATTCGACAGAAATGTCCAGTGAGGTGTGTAATAAACATACTAAAGGTCTCCAACTCTACCTATTGAGCTCGAGCCGCCATCTTGAAAAAATGGTCCTTCGATTCAGTTTTCTGCACATATTGCACTCAACATCAGAGATATTCAATTAAGTTTCATAAAAATCAGGGTTATGAAATTGTCTACAAAAATTGTTTCATACCGATTTTCTTCTCGTATCTGTTCATATTGATAAAATTAACTTAACAAAAAAATCAAAGATATAAGCGATTTTTTGCCGATATTTGGAGATATTGTTTTCAAAATTTGCGAAGATGAAATGTTGGCAGTCAACATCAAAGCTAAACGTGACAGTTGAGAAAAAAAAATTACGGGAATATATATTTTTTAAATTAGGCAAAAATTTGGTTTTCGAGTTTGACATTTCTAACAAGGCGGAGTAAAGGTTTCAATTATTGAATAACAACCAGTTTTGATATTGCTACGAGCGGCGATCCCGTACATATTGATGAACACTCGACCTTTCTGGATCCTTCCATCCATTAGATCGCAGTGTAGAAGTCTAGAGCGATCTGGTGCATTCCAGAGCGTTCGTGTATGTGAAACTGAATGGAGACTCCAACGTTCGATCAAGGCACATCAGTCCACTTTGGCGGAGGTGCAGATCAGGGCCTGTGCACTCTATACCAGCATGACGGGACACGGTTGTGCAATGACGCTAGATGGCGCAAATTCAAATTCTGCTGCTAAAACACTCCCCTGCGCATTAGACAGGCGCTGTCCTGTCTGTGTGTTTTCGACCTTCGCTGAGGCTATTTCAGCGGCCATGTTTGCTCTTGCTTTGATTGTGACGATACTTATATCCTAATCCTGTTGTGTTTTCGAAAAAAATTGCGTTTATCTCGATCATCCAAGATGCCAAGAAAAAGACCGTGTGTGTTTTTGGTTGCGGGGACAAAACTGCGGCCAGGTAAGTTGAAAAATGAAAACAAATTGAAAATTACATAAACATAACCCCAAAGAGCCTGTTTCTTCTTCCATGCTTTTTGAGTTTATATGATAACTTGTTTGTTTTTTTAGGCACTCGATACCCAAAGAGAAGCGGGTGCTTTGGATGATCGACATTGCTACCCTTTTACATGGTTTATGAAAAACATTTTTGACACGCTTTTTCAATAACAAATTACAATACAGCATCTTTTTCGTTCAAGTAAAGTACATGTTCTGCAGTTTCTCACAGTTTTTATCATTTATGTCCTGATTTGATTGGCCAGCAGTTGGTAGTATTTGTACAAAAAAAAATGCCTACCTATACAGGGTTATTCACAACTTATAACTTTCCTTTCAAGGGGTTATGGGGCCCCAAAAACTTGACTTCATGTGCTTGAAAATAATTCAAAAAGCTATATGGTTTGCGAGGAAAAAATAATGAAAATTTGCCAAACATATGTGGGACTAATGGGTTTATTTTTCTATCTGTTGATGAGACATACAATCCAACAATAGTTCAACGATAAGCGAAAATGTTTCTATGTAAACACTCCTCCTTTAGCAATAATCGGAGGTAAAAATGAATAATTTGTCAGTGTCAACCTCAACTGATGATGCCTCGACTTACTCCATTTCCTCGTCTCTTTGTCCATTACATAAGGTAAGGACCCTTATGTTTGGTTGATGGTCGCAATTATCCACTCGGGTTACCTATCTAACTGTATTTGTACCCGCTACTTGTAAATTTTAGTTGAATAGGTAATAATAATGGTCAACTAACGTCATTCTTGACAATAATACCTTATTATCGATCAACCATTATTGACTATGTTTGTTTCCATAGTACCAGATTAGAATTATCCACGTGAGGCATTGCATCGGCGATCCCCAAAATTTTCTTCGATGTTGAGTTCAAATAAGTCAATATTTCAGGATTTTTTTTTCAACTTTTTTCCCTCAGAAATAGTTTTTCTGGCACATCCTGAGCTCACCCGTGGAAGGAAAGTCACAAGTTGTGAATCACCCTGTATGTGTATTTTTTTTAGGTCTCTTACAATCAAATTCATGTTATGCTTTAAATGAATCGTTTTGTGTAAGTGTAACTTCTCTAGTATTGAAAACTTCTTTTGCCATTTTCTGAAAACCTAGTAACAGTGACTTAGTCCTTTCAATAATAATAAGCGATTTTATTGAAAAATGATTGTTGCATTCTGTTGAATATTGTCGTATGCTAAGAATTTTAAAATGTGACATATATAATCTATATAAATAATCTAACTCAGGATGTACATAACGTGTATCAATGTGTATTTGTTTGTGTGATAGTACATAAATATATTGGTATTAAAACCTGAAAAGTGTTAGTTACTAACCCCTTTTCCTTAAAGACTGGAAGTCCTCTCAAATATTGGATACGACTTATATATATTTCAAATTTGGCGCTACATTCGTGCCGTCCCAAATTACAGGAATCTATTTTTTTTTGGTTGAAATTTGGTTTTGGTTATGTGCAGTGTACAGAGATGGCGCTTTGAAACGTGTGTCCGGCTGATTGCCTATAGAGTGGGCTATCTCTACCTTGCCCATCCCAGGTGCAGATTCCAGAACACATGGAAAGCACGCGGAAGGTGTGTGTGATTATTCAGGAATGGTCTAGAAACCGCATATGCCAGGCACTATGGAATTTGCTGGAAGTAGACAGAAAGCTCGGGAACGCTGTTCGGAGGCCTTATATAAGCATCAGCTGGCAGAACGTGGCAGTATTGAATTGGAATGCGAAGTGGTAACGCAAGTGAAACAAGCGAAGTACCTACGAGTAATTCCAACTGGATAATTGTTGACGTGTATCTATTGCAGTAGTACGCAGTAATAAACAGTGTGTGTTTAAAACGATTGTCTCAATTATATTCGAACCCGTACGCGAAATATCGTAACAATATCGACATATTGTAAGACAAGATTTCAACAGTATTGTGCCTTTACGAGCTTCTGGAACACTCGAAATGAATTGAACTAAAAGAACAATAGCTGAGTCCAAAAAGTGTTGTCGATCGGTTCTGAAGGAAACATTTCGAAGCAAAAGACATTAGCAAAGGATATACATGAGGTCCAAAGGTTATCCAACAGTATATGAGCCCCATATTGATGTGCCTAATCCAAAACAGTACAAAATAATCAATAGAATGTTAAAATTTACCCTGTATAGAAAAAAGTAATTATACAAAATTTGAGTAGTAATACATCCTTTTTGTTTTAAGGCCATCTTAAAATTGAACGGCTGTATGTAATTGTAATATGTAATTTTGAACACTCAAATATGAATGGATAGCCCCTAAAAGCGCACCTCTAAATTCGCTTTTAGCTTAAAAGCGAGGTATGAATACGGCCCAATATCTCTAGCCATAGGCAAAAAATCGCCTTTTTGAAGTTAATTTTAATAATATTAGCAGACACGAGAAAAATCGGTCAGATTTTCAAAACTCCCGACAGTTTTTTCCCTCCAGCTTTCCTTATTTGACTGACCTAATACTCATTTCAATCCGCACTTGGCAACCATCTTGTGACAGGAAAAATTAATGCAAATCGCGAATAGAGAGTTTTGAACATTTTGTGGATAAAGGTCGGTTTATAGTCGACGGATGCATAAACGGAGACGTAAGCAGAAGTGTTCTGCAAAAGATGAACTGACCTGAATTGGTGTGATCATTTTAAGTCTGACGCAATGAACGGAAGCGGTGACGGAAGACGGAATAAGTTGGCCAACATTGCGTGCTTTCCACCTAGCCCCAAGTTCGGTACACCTGCCATTTACGCATGTGCGGGTCCCAAACGGTGCTTTCCATCTATGTGTTCCTACTCGGTTCTGCGCCGTTCATTGGATCACCTAAAATTTTGTGCCACACCATGAAACATGTGCCGTCTGGTGGTATTTGTACCGTCTAGGTGGAAAGCACCCATTAAACCTTTGATGTAGACGGATCACGAACCTGTAATATAGCTGGACTGATGATAACAGAGGGGGAAATGACGCCAGGCGGGCGCTGCCATGTGATTATGTGGACGTTGGGTTTTTGTTTCCAAGGGTTGGCATCACCTGCCACGGCAACTGTCTGATTCTACGAGTTTACCTAGGTATATCCTGTTCACTTTTTATTTTCAGTAGAATGACTTTTTGGAGCAAAAATATAATGACAAGCTGGAGCGCTGGGAGGATACGGCTAACGGCCGCTGATAGTTTCGAACCAAAACTTTGCAGGTGCCATCAGCCGTAGCCGTAGCCCCCCATCTTGTCACTTTATTTTTGATACAAAAAGTCATTCTACTGAAAATAAAAGGTGAACGGGATATACGTACAAGCCGCAGAAATCAAAACCAGAAATCAGGATATTATCCCAGATCAAGATAGCGCGGCACTGACAGCCAAGCACCGACTGTCACCGAGCGAAAATTATTCCAGTGAACCTCAAACGTTCTATGTAATAACGGTAAACTCTTGCAAATCTTCATAGATCGGTAACAAATTTAGCTAAAAATTACATTAATATACACTAAAATCATATATTCATAAAATATAGTGTATAGTCATAGTCATCAATACATAAAACAGCTCCGTTGAATATTGAAAGCCATTCTCGAGGCCGCTACCAAACATTTTGGGTACCGGTCATGTACCGGTGCATAATAAGATGGCGACTTCAAGAGGAGGGGTCATAATTTGTTGGGGGAATCTGGGGAATTAGCAGTCCAGCTATACTACAGGTTCGTGAGACGGATGCATAAACGTGACAATTCAACCAATCAGATTAAATCAGTGAGGACGCAACAAATCTCTTTATGGGGAATTCTGAAAGTCCCTATAGACCTTCTCATATATTAGGCGGTTCCCTTCACTTGCAGCTCGTGCGCAAGTCTTCCCATAGACTAAACTCACTGGTTCAATTGGCTGTTTAACCGGGAGCGCTTATCGATCGGGTTGGCTAGGGTTGGGGTTGGTGACGGCGCCAATATAGGTGAACCTGCGCCCCGAGGACCCCACGTCAAATCTGTCAAAACTTGTCATCAACACGCATGCACCGCCTTGCGCTTACGTATAAACAAGCATCTTGCATAGAGTCTCCCGTTTCAATCACCGTCTACGTCTCCGTTTATGCATCCGTCGACTATAAACCGGCCTTAAAATTCACACTCACGCCCATTCCCAGAGGAGTAGCCGAATAAACGATGGCGGACATCAAGATCTTCTCGGACGGTATAGACCATCGCGCCAAAATAACCTGGCCCGGCGGCATAATGTTTCCCGTGAAAAACAAAATGGCATAATACCAAATCTCCCCGAAAATCCTCAAGGTGCCGTCGTCAGAGTCACTTGTCACCGGAATCAGGCCCATGAACAGACCACAGCCAGCAACGGATGCAAAAATGAACCATTTGGCGCCGTAGAGCTCCGAAAGCCTACCGGCAGGTATGTTCGCCATGACGGGCACAAAATAAATCAACCATGCCTGTAACTTTCTGGGCATTCCGAGGCTTTGCACCGGACCTCTGTATAAGAAACACACTGCCATGGTAGTCCTTGCTATCTCGCAGAGCAAAAACATGAGCGAGATCATGAAGACCGTTCTGAATCGGGCCTTCACCAAGTGAACTGTAGAACAAAAACACGGAGAATGGGATGAAATGTGAGAACAAAGTAGAAATGGCCGACGCAAACTTACTGCATTGCAAATGATCTTGATAGATTTCTTTAACTTGTCTTTCAACCACTGACTTCACACGGAACTGGCGACCGGCCATATCCAGCAATTCGGACAAGATTTCAACGAGTTTGAACGGAGCTGACAATCTGACATGCGCAACAATGATGACTGGCTATACTGTCTGTCTTATATAGTGCAAGCGGTACACCAGGATTGATCAAAAAAAGTGGCATTTGATGATACAAGCAAGCCACTTTGCATATTTGTTGTCTACACCCATTAGAAAAATTTGACCCGCAGTTCCTAAAAATTCATCCCTTAGGACCCGAGATTTGGGGAGGGGGAGGGAATACTATAAAAAAATACCAAACTTTTTCATCCAAACCTGCTGAGGCGTGTTTGGTGTCAAAACTATATAACTCGGACTTCCTCGATACAATGACAATGTCAAAACTCTCGTGCTGTCACCGGAAGTCGAGTTAAGTTGTCATCTTTGAAAATTAGAGTTGAAGGTCAAAATTACAAAGTGAGCGTCAATTACCCATAGGTTGGGTATCGATTCTTAGGTTTTCGGGGTCGCTGAAGACGTATAAAATGAAACAAAAACGATTGGGTACACCGTTCGCCCATATGGTCTACCCATGGGCCCAGAAGTCAGGCAAGCGAGAAAAATTCCTACAAATTTTCGAAAATAGAAGTGAAATAATAATGTGAAATAACTCTAGTCTGTACTTGGTGATGATGCTGTATCAGCTGTCATATGTGAGATTCATGATGTTCACCTGTGAGCTGTCAAAAATCCAAAATGACGCCCATTTAAAACACTCAGGGGAATAATCTATCGTGATTTTTTTTAGAAAGCTCCTACGTGTCACTAGCTAAGCACATGTTGTTCATCAGTGAACAACGACTAAGAAAGGTCCTTACACTATTGGTGGTATCTTGCATCGTTTGAAAGATATCCGCCGCGAAACTGTGTCGGAACCGTTTTTGGACAATAGATTGAATACTTGAATAGGAGGAAAAACTTTGCATGTAGAATTGAAATAACCGACCTAAAGATATTTGCTTTGTTTCATGTAGTCATGTTTTATGGTTTAGATTGCGTGATCTGTCATTCCTGGTATATGGAGGGTCATAAATCCAAGATGTCCGCCGCTGTAGGGTTATTCAGAAAATTTCATGCTAACTGTGTCCAAAAGCGGAGGGGGGGCGGAAAAACTCAAACATGGAAGGTCTACAAACGATAGGTTAATGCATTTGATCCAAAGTGCAAAATATCGAAAATACAAAAGATCCAAAACGCAAAAAATCTAAATTAAGTACAAAAGATTTAAAGTACAAAAATCGACAGTACAAAAGAGCTGAAATTCGAAAGATCTATTACACAATTCGTACAATTTAGAAAATTTCGAAAATATAAATGAGTTTAGGTACTCCCTGTTCTTCAAATCCACCAATGAGAGAATTGCTTTTTTTGACACATCAGTTGAGGAGCTGGCTTCTTTTGACTCAAGTTGCCTCCTCTCCAAACCTATCAAAAGGAGTTGGTTTTTGACTCAGATTCCTCCTTTCCAGACCCACCAGATAAAAATTGCTCAATGATTCAGGTTTCCTTTATCTTTTCAGACCCTCTAGATATGTCTAGACTCTAGAGTCGTCGACTAAGTCTTGCTTAGTAAGTTTGAACAAAAAGAGTAAACTCGAGTCAAAAAGCAGCTTCTTATCTGGTGGACTTAGCACAAATGGAGGAAACTCAAGTCAAGAAGCATTTCCTGATCCAGTGGATCTGAAAAGAAGGAGGAAACATGTGACCCTTTCTATTTTCGGTGGTTTGTATATATATTTTGGACCTACTGTATATTAGACATACTAGATTTACATCTTAGGTACTGTAACCTTTCGTATTTTGAATATTTCGTGTTTTGGATCAAACGCATTAGATATTTCTTAGATTTTTTGTAATTGGATCTTTTTTCCGCCACTCTATTTCCTCCTGTTTTCTGCAACAGTGCAACATTATTGAATAAAACGGTGGCAGAGCGAAAGATTTTTTCATTAGTTTTTATCGTGTAGGTGTCATTTTTCGATTAAAATTTCACGTAAGTACATTTTTACTTTAGATAGGTAGGTAGGTAGTTGGTATATCTCTCAAATTATTGGAGAAATAAAAATGTGAGGAACTCTTTGGAAATATATAGATAAGTAATGTACAGGTGCGGTAGATAATTATTATTTATCGAAATCCAACAATAAAGTTGGTATGAAATTTTAAACTTACAGAGGCGGACATCTTGGATTGATGACCCTCCATCACGAATACATAGACCAGGAATGACAGATCACGCAATCTAAACTATAAAACATGACCACATATAACAAAATAAATATCTCTAGGTCGGTTATTTCAATTCTACATGCATAGTATTTCCTACTATTCAAGTATTCAATCTATTGTCCAAAAACGGTTCCGAAACAGTTTCGCGGCGGATATCTTTTAAACGATGCAAGATACCACCAATAGTGTAAGGACCTTTCTTAGTCGTTGTTCACTGATGAACAACATGTGCTTAGCTAGTGACACGTAGGAGCTTTCTAAAGAAAATCACGATAAATTATTCCCGTGAGTGTTTTAAATAGGCGCCATTTTGGATTTTTGACAGCTCATAGGTGAACATCATGAATCTCACATAGAACAGCTAATACAGCATCATCACCAAGTACAGACTGGAGCTATTTCACATTATTATTTCACTTCTATTTTCGAAAATTTGTGGGATTTTTCTCGCTTGCCTGACTTCTGGGCCCATGGGTAGACCATATGGGCGAACGGTGTACCCAATCGTTTTTGTTTCATTTCATACGTCTTCAGCGACCCCGAAAACCTGAGAATCGATACCCAACATATGGGTAATTGACGCTCACTTTGTAATTTTGACCTTCAACTCTAATTTTCAAAGATGACGACTTAACTCGACTTACGGTGACCGCACGAGAGTTTTGACATTGTCATTGTATCGAGGAGGTCTGAGTTATATAGTTTTGACACCAAACACGCATCAGCAGGTTTGGATGAAAAAGTTTGGTATTTTTTTTAAGTATTCCCTCCCCCTCCCCAAGTCTTGGGTCCTAAGGGATGAATTTTTAGGAACTGCGGGTCAAATTCTTCTAATGGGTTTATACAACAAATATGCGAAGTGGCTTGCTTGTATCATCAAATGCCACTTTTTTTTGCGTACCGCTAGCACTAATACTGTTTTCGAGCCCTACCTTGCATTTTGGTGTAGTAGGGCATAGCTGTTTGACACCATGTTAGTACGTATGTACGGTCATTGCCCATTAAAAACGCGTAGATACAGCTGTTGACGCGGGGTGTACTGAGTTTTGGCATTTTTTGGCCTGGTGTCACAGTAGTCCGGTGGTTAACGGACATCTTTTATTAGGCCAGGCGGTATGTTGTTAAAACCACTACAATCTGGGAAAAAAAACTCCGACCAAAGCTTTTATGGTCTCAAACTCTTTGTTAGGTCGGTAGGTATCTACCACTGAGTTTACGCCCAAAAACGAGTTGTGCTGATTCCTTCACATCTGCGCAAAGGTAAATGATTTCTTGAAGGTGCAAAAAGACCTGTAAGCCCCCGCACTTTTTGTTATACAGGTGATTTTTCGGAAAGAAAAACAATCCCAGAACTTTTGCCGCCAAAAATTTTCACAAGAAAACGCCGAAACAGGTCGATTTTTATTTTAAGGGGGTTTTCTAGGATACACATTGTCAAATTTTCTTCTTCGCCCCCACCCTACCCTACTTTAGAATTTTACTATCTATGTTGTGATACATCAAATTGAAGGTAATAAAATTCTCTTTCTGTCAAACATGTTTGGATTTTTTCAAGTCACCTTTCAATCCTTCTTGAAATTCTCTCACTGTTGATTGAAAGAAAGCTTCTCCCCCATTAACACTCGATTCTTGGGAGGTAAATTTTCCAGCGAAAACAGGTCGATTCTCATTTCTAAGGAGGCCTCTAAGACACGTATCGCCAAATCTTCATCTTCAATCCCATCGCCCCCACGCCACACTACTTTAAAATTTCAAATAGCAACATCTACCTTGTGATACATCAGACTGAAAGTTATAAAATTCTTTCTATAAAAAATAATTTCAAATTTTCTCAACCTCCCTTCAACCCTTTTCAAAAATTCTTTTATTGGGAGGCGAAAGGGTTGAGGATGAAAATTTGGCAATACGTGTCTTGGATGTCCTCTTCGGAATAAAAATCAACCTGTTTAAGCTGGAAAATCTATTTTCCAAGAATCGGCAGTTGATAGGGTGAGAAGTTCCCTTCGATTGACAATAAATAATTTTTGAGACGGGTTTGAGGTGGTTGAAAAGATTTCAAAATATGTTCGGCAGAAAGAGAATTCTATTCCTTTTGATTTGATATATCACAACATAGGTAGTGATATTTGAAATTCCAAAGTAGGGTAAGGTGGAGGTGGAGAGGTTGAAGATGAAAGTTTGACAATGTGTGTCCTAGATGTCCCCCTCAAAATAAAAATCAACCTGTTTCAGCGTTTTCCTAGAAAAAAATTTGGAAGCGAGAAATCTGGGGTGAGTCCTTTTCAAAAAATCACCCTGTACTTGCCGCAATGCGAACTTTAATTTCTTACGCAAACATTGGAAGCATTTGTCATTATCTCTGTGTCAGTCTTACTGTTGAAAAAAAATTCTTTGTGCGGGTCAGATAATAGATATTTATTGTATTAGGAGTATAAGTGACACTTTATGTGACGGAGTATGGATGTTTAAGCGCCGAGCGCCACTTATACTCCGAATACAATACAATGTTTCATTTTCAAACAATCATTCTGTACATGGAATATTGCAACAAAAAAAAAATGAAAAAAGACTAAGTTACCTGGCGTGGCGTCAATCACGATGGTTTCTATAGGCAACAACCATGCTGCAATTAGCCCACTTTTACGCCGGCGGAGGTATAAGTACTTTTATGCCGCCGCCAGCGAAGCATTAAGTACTTTTACGCCGCTCAATGCCGGTGTCATAGAAATGCCCCTCATACCTTGTCAACACAGTCACAAAAGTGCCATGTTATATGACATTTGAAAATAAATCACATTTGATTGTTTTTCCATACAAGAAAATCATCGGGCAACATGTATTTTGGTTGTTTTCAAATAACTCGTATCCATTGAACCCATTAATCGCGTTCTAATTTCAATAACAGCATTTCTAAAGATGTTGCCCGCTGAGATGTGAATATATTTTATTGCCTGTTCAGCAGCAATTTTTCACTTTTACGAAACACCGTTTGCAGAAATATTATAAGGAATGACAAGTTGAAACTGTTTGCTGACGATATTATGTCTGGCTTAGCCGCGGCACGCACTTGAGACTCTAGAAAACTGATCTCTTTTCGAGTGGTTCCATTTCACCCGCGTGCGGCCGTGCCTATTTGACATAGACCGGACTGATTACACGAGCTTGGAAATGTACTCTCTTCCAGCTCTAAAACACGACCATTATTATTAAAGCTTTGTATATTGACTCATAAAGAAATTATATTTTATTTTATGTAATGCAATGTCGCAGCATGCTTGATTTGTCATAGCCCCAAAAGAGGTGCAGGTCCTTACCGCTTCTGAGGGTCGATGGGATCAAACTGTGCTACGTCGTTTTCTGCTTCTGTTTGTTTTTGGTACTTGGACCGATTGGGCCAGTTCAGTTCTGCCCTGCCGTTTATTTTCTAGTAGTTTGGGGAATTTCGTTATCTTGCGGTGGCCGTTCCGGCAAACGAGTTCCGCGTACCTTTCTCCAATTGGCTATAGATAAGAACTAGCTCAGTGCGCCGGCGAGCAGAATCTGATAAAACGAAGCGACGTAGCTACTTCTTTCTTTTCAATTTGAAACTCGCATGAGTGCTGTCGCCTAGTTGTGTGCTGTACATCCACGTTTTTGCCTTTCGAGTGGTCTTGTGTTAGTTCGAAGCCAGAAACCGCCTGTTCTGCGGGTTTATTTGGCGAACGTTGGATCATTAGGGTATTCGAACCCGAAGTAGGCATTGTTTCGCCGTCTGAAGAAGTACAACCACACCTGGCGCATCAAACGAAACCGTCTGTCACCTGGAGGTGAAGTAAAGACTGATTTGGTTCCCCTTTTTTGTCATCTTTTCGAGTTGGAGTCGACACTGAGTTGAGTGAATTGTTGTAGGTTTCTTCTTTCACCCACCACTCAGTTTTTCTGCTATATAACGAGTTTTCTATGATCAAGTTCCCGACATCTCTATTTCCCTGTCACCCCGTTTCAAAGTCTGGAGATTTTGCCAGCAAACCGTCATCGTCACCGTCATCGACATCGTCGCATTTACGCAACAGGGAATTTCCCGAGCGACTCTCCTTGGGAAGGAAACGAACCAACGAAGAGCCCGCTTTTGGTTTGAGTGCAAGATTTTCCTAACCACCCGGCGAATCCTGACGCACTAGCGTGGACCCCATCTTCTACGACACCGAGTCTAGCCATCGTCCGCACTCTGGAAGTCGCAGCGTACGACAAATTGTCGATTGCGGCCGTCAGGAAGCCGTCACCGTTTGTACAGCTTAGCGTTTTGGTCAAGTAAGCGGCGATATTACGCCTATTGTGTTGCTTTACTTTCCCTCTATTACTTGTGTTTTATTAAAAATGCGTAAACGATAATCATTCTTCACGTTGATATTTGGCTGAACACTACTCGAGTACCGTTCTAGAAACAGACGGAAGAAAAATAGATTGACAGTTTCCAGAAGACAGTGAAGGGTAAAATTTAAAATTCAGTCTGCCCGCAATTGAATTGTTGCGATTTTCGACCATCGCCAAGAGTATATGCGCTTTGTTTAAATTAACATCACTCTTTATCTTTTGAAATCCGTACATGAATTTTGTAGTTCTGCCACCGACAGTCTCGTGATACCTTATTGCTGGTGACTTTGAAATTAACCTCGAAATTAACGTAGATGTTATAGGGCGAAAGGTCTTAGTTTGACTTGTAAATCAGTAATTACACTTCTGAGCAAAAGTTAGGGGCCACTTTTTCAAATGTGAATAACTCACAAACGCTTTTTTTGATTTTGACGAATATTCGCACAGAGGTGGTCTTATGTGTTGTGAGGACAAGTGTGAAGTGGCGCACTCACCAATCCATAGGTTTGTGAAAGAGAAATCTTCGACTGTTGCTTTGCAGAAATGCGTAATTTTTAGTGAAATCAAAGCATTGGATTTTGGACAAAATGGAGGTTCATCCAATAAAAAACGTCTAGTTTGCTTTGTTACAATGTTCTTGAGCAAGTACCATGCTGAGTTTGTTCATTGACATCTTTCATCTTCAAATTTTGACCATCAGTCTCTTCTTATGGCTTAAACAATGTGTGAGGCACTACTTTGCGTGATTTTGGTTGCATACAGTTCAGTCGTGTATTTTTTTGTGATTTTGCGTCAACGTTTTGTGATTTTGGCCACTCTTGAGCCTCAAAAACAATAAATCCTTTATGCAGACTGTTACTAAAGAACAAAAACAAGAGAAAAAAGCTCACAAAAATGTCAAAATCTTGAGCAGTGACAATAAATAAGTCATAATTTCCATCACATGTCGATAAAACACCTCTACAGTGACCAAAGAAGAAATAGTGAATTCCTTCAGTTCTTTTGGGGAAAAGACATTTACGGGGTGTCGCCAAGAGGCCAAGCGCAAAAACGATGAGTGACAACCTTGATTGATCATTTGCCATCGATATTCAAGAGTTTAAATCACTTTAACGCCATCAGGCTCTTTCGAATGCGAAAATATTGAAAAATTAACTTCAAGTTTGTTGCTCTGCACTGAGTGAACCCATGGACGGATATGGATGATGGCCATACTTAGAGATGAAGAAAATTTGAAGATGAGAGATGTCAATGAACAAACTCAGCATGGTACTTGCTTAAAAACATTGTAACAAAGCAAACTAAACGTTTTTTATTGGATGAACCTCCATTTTGTCCAAAATCCAATGCTTTGATTTCACTCGAGATTTCACTAAAAATTACGCATTTCTGCAAAGCAACAGTCGAAGACCTCTCTTCCACAAACCTATGGATTGGTGAGTGCGCCACTTCACACTTGTCTTAACAACATATAAGACTGTGCGACAATTCGTCAAAATCAAAAAAAGCGTTTGTGAGTTATTCACATTTGAAAAAGTGGCCCTTAACTTTTGCTCAGAAGTGTAATTATTGATCACATATTATGTACCGTGTTTACCTGTTGCTGCTCTCAAATCCAGTGTTCCGTACCGTCTTACGGTACGGAACACCGTTTCTTTGAGTGTTTCTCTTTGAGTGTACCTGTGACCATGCGGTGCCTGGTTAGGTAGGTATACGTAAATAAATAAGAATCGTTATAGCTATTGTGTGTTTATCCCAATATTTGTATCTTTTTTTTTTTTTTTTTTTTTTTTTTTTTTTTGTTAGGGTGCATCAACTGCGTGGTTATTAGCACCCACGGTTGGGTTTGAGTTTCAGTAATTATTCTTTCATTTTAGCAAAAATAGTACAATTCGACTATGTCCATTTTATCATTTAAAATTAGATTGGTGGTTTCAACCACAGACGCTCGCTCAGACGTGAAAGATTCTCATGGGTACCTAGATTGTATACCTGAGAAAAAGTATAAGGTGAAATCTAGGAACGACCCGGAAGATGAGGGAGCCTTTTTATATAGCCTAAGTTTGGGTGATAAGTATGAAGTCATAAGTACACACTTTGATCCCAAATATTTCATTGGCTCCTCAGAGAGCCAATGAACTACACTACTTTAACAGTCGAACTCTCTGCCAATAAGGAAAGCCCATTGAAACGTCAAGATTTCAGCCAATGAGAGTGGACGAGGGAGGATTCTGGGAAAATTTATGGAAGTGTCGATCCATATATGCTTGTGAATTTATGGAAATCACCATATTTTACAATAAATGCCTTTCTGAAACTGTGTGGTTCTCTGTGGTATAAACCATTTTTAGTCCTGAAACTGCTGTGGGGATGACCATTTAAGGGAATTTATGGTTTCTTGTGGAAATTTCACGTATCAAAAACCTACACGAAATACATGTGAAACCATAAAAAATCCGGTTCGGATTTTTTGTGGTTTCGCATGGTCATTTCAGGCAGGGTGATACTTTGAAAATTATGAAGTTTGATGTTTTTTTGTGAACGCCCTGTATCAAGGAATCCCAGTTTTTTGACATTGGGATATTGGTCTCTGACTTGACTATCACCATGTCATCATGTCAAGTTTCATCTCTTAGTTTTGAAAAGCACGGCCGCTACGATTTTTCTAAGAAAACTGTGAAAATGCGATTTTTTTTAATTTTCAATTTTTAGTTGGTAGCACTGCCACACAATTGAGAAACAATAATACAGGCATAAAACAGTTGGAAAAGTTGAAATGCAAAAAAATATGGGGTGTTCTTTTTAAAAAAATTGACGTTTTGTTAATCCCGTCAAAATGGGGCATCCTGTATAGCTGAAAATAATTTTAGGTTATAGGTCTCATCAAACCATATTGGCGAAAATCAGCAGCCACCAGAAGGCGCTGAACGCAATCAAACATGGTGGCCCAAGGGGCCTTGACAAATAGGTACACAGCGCACAGCCCAGCGCAGTAGCGCAGTAGCACTCGACAGTTGGCAGTACCTACTCCAAATCATAAAAATATTGACAGTTTTGACAGTTGTTTTTTTGTCTTCCTTGTTTTCCTGGTTTTCCACATCGTCGTGAATGTGAGAGAGTGAGTGTTGTAGTTTGACTTGAATTACTGCGTTAGTATACGCCGATGGACACAATGCACAATGCAGTCAGCAAAAGCCGATACATAAGTTGGTGAAATGCTGGCCGAAAAATGCAATCTCTGAATGCTTATTTTACATTACAGGTGTTGAGTTGTGTGAGCCCCTTGCACACAAGTGGGAAATACTAAGCCCCCACAAGACAAGGCATAGGTACAACAGGACGCATCACGAAAATCAGCCAACAATGCTCGTTTAGGCCAGAAAGATAAACATTCTTTTGGAGTAATCGTACGACTCATACATTGACTGTAAAGTGAAATTTCAGTAGCTAATAAGCATTTACCGCTGTCTAGAATAATAAAAATCATAGTTTATCAATAATAATTGAGTATTCATAACAAAGCACAAGAGTCTCACAGTCGCAGTGAGCCCCAGTCACCCCACACACGATTAAATGACCTGCCTCAATCACTTCTTCGCACTTTGTCGAGAGGTGGCTGATTTGGTCACCAACGATGACCATAAATATTGGGCAAATGAATCTGTATTATTGGCATTTTCTAAAACAAAAATAAGTTAGAGATACTGCAACGAAATTCCATTCCCAACGAACCCCCAGTTCTTGGCCACATACTTTTCTTGGCCCACTGTTGCGCTTTCACTGACAGCTATCACTGTTGACAGCTGTTGTGATGTAAATGCGCACTGCGTTTACTACCTATTTGTCAAGGCCTCTTGGGCCACCATGTTTGATTGCGTACAGCCCCACAACGCGGAAAAGATTTTCGCCAATAACTTTTTTCACATCTTTTTCACTATTGGCGAATTCACTTGGCTGCTCCAGTGCTGCTCGACCGCACTCGTTGTCAGGGAGCAGCTCATCCTATTGGAGTTTCCTTGGCAACGAGTGCGTCCGAGCAACACTGGGTCAGCCAAGTGAATTCGCCATATAGACCAAGAGCTAGCAACGTTTTATTTACCTCATAAGCAAAATGCGGTTTGACTTCTGGGGCATGTAAAGATTATGATGGGCTTTCATAAAATCTTTGTCTTATGAAAAACACCCCTTGCTTTCTCACAAGACAAGCAAAGAAATGTGCCATTTGACAGCAGTATTCAACAGCAGATTTTTTGGGGTTCTTAATCGATATAAATATCAATTTTATCAGGAATGGATAGATTGAACTATCTTTCAACTAAATTGAATAGGACCGAATCTCGTAATGTATTAGAAACTACCAAAAACCAGACTTTCTCAACTGGCATGTTCAAGCTAGTAGGCTAGGCCGAGCTGTTTGGATCGCATTTGATGGCCGATTCTCGAATCACGCCTACTAGAAAAACCGGTGCCAACTTCCGTCCGCTTGGAAATCTGGTTTTTGGTAGTTTCTAATACATTTCGGTGTCTTTTTTCATTCAATTTAGTTGAAAGATAGTTCAACCTATCCATTCCTGATAAAATTGATATCTATATCGATTTAGAACTCCAGAAAATCCGCTGTTGAATACTGATGTCAAATGGCACATTTCTTTGCTTGTCTTGTGAGAAAGCAAGGGGTGTTTTTCATAAGACAAAGATTTTATGGGAGCCCATCATAATCTCTACATGCCCCAGAAGTCAGACCGTATTTTGCTTATGAGGTAAATAAAACGTTGCTAGCTCTTGGTCTAATATCTTGAATGATAAGACCGCTATGGGATAGATACGCTAGGATGGACCACCCTGTATTAAGTATTACACTGCATAATTTCTTGAACAATCTGCCAAAATAGTGTCAACAAACAATAAACTTGATTGTTTAACTAACAGATTGTACAAGAAGTTGTACAAGAAATTGTGTAGTATAATACAGCGAAATTAGAAATTGTAAATACAACTTTTAGATAATTTCTTGTTGCAAGGTTTCTGAAATTTGTCGCTAACGTCACTGTCAAGAGTGTCAGGATAACTGTCACAACATAACCCGACTTTCTCGAATTGTCAGGCACCTCTTTCAAACGACGATTACGTACGTTTTTCACGATTTTCCGATCGAAATTCCGACCGAATGCATTTCCCCGTGGTTTCAGGTTAACCTGGTGCGAATCATGGATCAAGACACGGCGAAAAAACTGTTCGAAGAAGGCGGTTTTTTCATCCTCCTTGGCGTCCCCGAAGAAACCGAATTCGGCATCGACATGAAATCCTGGAGCACCGGCGAGAAATTCCGCGGCGTGAAAATGATCCCGCCCGGTCTCCACTACATTTTCTACAGTTCCGTCAGCAATACAAACGACGTCAGTCCACGGCAAGGCTTTTTTCACAACTTTCGCAAATCCGAAGTGCTCGTCAAAAAATGGGACAAGACAACCGAAGACATAAGCAGCGAAATTGTTAGCGAAGCGGAAATTGTCAGGCTGAAGCAGAACATTCTGGCTCTGGATGGGTTTTTGGGCCCGTACCCTTATGACGTTCTCGACAGGTGGAAGAGCCTCACTGCTCATATTTCCGGTACATTTATAATTATTTCCTAGTCACATAAAATTGATGGAATTCATATTTCAGATGCACTGTGCTCACAACTAGTACCGCTGTCAGGGAAAGTACGCTCAGCTTTAGAACTGCAATCTTGCGCTGATAAAGACAGGCCCAGAGGCAATGCCGGAGAGTCGAGCTCAAAAAAACAGTGTTTACCGGGCGACATTGAAGGGCACTTACCAGATCTGAAGCCGGTGGCCGGGACCGAACTGCGGCTGACCGAGTTCCCAGAAAAAAAGTATCCAGATGGCTCGACTCCAGCTGAAATCACGAAGCACTCTTTAGATTCAACTTACATGTTTGAGACAATGGTAGCGAAATATTCTACGCCGTCCGACATTGTGGGCGAAGTAGAATTTTGCTTTGTCTGTTTTCTGGTCGGTCACAGTTTGGAAGCTTTCGAACAGTGGAAGAAGCTGGTCCACTTGTTCTGTTCTTGTGAATTAGCTTTTACGAAATACAGGAAGCTTTATGATGCTTTCGTGACGGTGCTTGAGATACAGATTAAAGAAATTCCAGAAGAGTTCTTGGCCGATATCGTTTCTGATAATAATGTCGTGTATTTGGGTTTGAGGAACTTGTTCAGGACCATTCAGAGCTCCGGTGTTGATGGACAATTGAAGACTAAGGTTGAACGGTTCAAGACTAATCTGACAGAGACTTACTGCTGGGATTTTGAGCATCTGGAGTCAGAAGACGAGGAGGACGCTCCTGTGATTGTTGAAACATAAGCTTATATTGATGATAATAAAAGTAATAATAAAAATCCACCAAATTCTTTTGCATGTTGGACTGAGACATCAAAACCATATGCCTGCCTGATTTATTTATATCAAATATGGATGCATAAAATTTGCTTATCTCGGTACTTACATGAAAGAAAATCAAGTTTTCCTCTCACCACACACTACACACATTTTCACTTTTCAACCTACCTTCTATTTACGCAGCGTATAGGCAACCAGTAATACACCGAGAAAAAGAGGAGAGACAGCTTCTTCCTCAGGTTGAGGTGCCGAAAATGGGCCAAGCCAAATAAAATAAAAACGAGTATAAAATGTCGAAAAGTATTGTGATTAATATCCAGGAATCTACGAAAACTTTTGTTCGAAAACGCCTCTTCCCCGTGGGAAGTTGAAATTTGAAAAGAAGATTGCTCGGAAGATTTAGGATTAAGATTGCAACAAATTTGCAGCATCTTAATAATACCTCATCGCTTCCTACCTACCTAATTACTATTACTAACTACCTACCTAATTACTAATTAGGTAGGTAAGTATTGCGGACAAAAAATTGAAAAAATTCTGAAAAATCTAAATTTCCCTGAAAAACCCTCGGAAAAACCTCAAATTCTTTTCCAAGTCATCTCATTGAAAAATCGTCAATTTGAGACTTCTTTTAAGCTCAATCATTTAAGTCCGGTCGATCCCGACAAGCCAGGCCGATTTTGCCTTTCCAACTGGAAGATCCTCGGAAAACTGGGGAAAGAAATTGTTGGGAACTGTCCGGGAATCAGTTAGGTACCTCTACCTATCTTTTGTTGAGAAAAAATGGCGAAAACGAGGGTGAAAATCTATTTATATGGGATAAACAGAAAATTTATTGCCGTTCTTTTTTGGAGGGAAAACTCGAAAACCGTTTAATACGATTCCACAAATTTCTCCCTCCCTCCCAAAAAAATTATCAAATCTCACATACCTAGACAGGGCCGGACCGAAACCAATTTGCTTGGGGGGTGTAAAAGATCTCAAAATGCCGACTATTATTGTGAGACTGTGAAATTGTGGGACAGCAAATTATTGGACCGTTCTTTATTGACGGGAATTTAAACGGGAATAGCTATTCAGAGCTTTTACAAAATTTCATTGTTCTGGCCATCAGTGTCATTATTCCTCCAGAAGGACGGATTCAGCCTTGGTTCCAGCAAGAGTACAAGGCGCAGCCCCAAAACTTACAGCTGCTGAAAAATCTTATTTCGGAGGAATGTGGAAGAATATTATAGGTACCTCCAGATTTTCTTTCACATTTTGTAAGGGGCTTTCAGGAACGCCTTCGTCGCGATGTTGGAGGCAGACAATTTGAACATACAATTTGACATTGAACATATGATATAAATTGTCTAGTTCGCATTATATTTGAGAAGAAACTTTTTTATTTTCCTATTTCAATATTAAATTATTCCTTATTTCACTTATTTCAATTCAGTTGCAGAATTTATCTAAGTAATGATCAGTGGCGGACTAAGGGGGGGGGGGCGGCGGGGGCGGTCCGCCCCGGGCCTCGGGGCCTAAATCATCTGATGGGGCCCCCAATTCCTCTTGTTTGTGAAAAATACTGCAAAAAATTGGGATAAAATCCAAAAATTTCAATTTTTTCCCTCGATGATCACTTTGTTCATCGAAACATTGTTCTCCTATTTTTTCCATTTTAAAGTTACCTTAGCAGGCCCCATGACAACAGGTTTGGGGGCCTACACACAGGCAATAGAGGTGTGTCTGTATCACGGAGTCTCTGCGAATTATTTTCACTTTAGGCTTTAGGGGCCCCGGCCCCGGATATCACAGTGCCAGGGGCCTCAAGCCTTTTGGAATTTTGTATTTTATTATTTCTTTTCAAAAGAGGGGAAAGACAAAACAACAAAATTATCTTGTCTGCGCGCTGCAGGTAGTAGAAATACATATAATTCCTAATTTTGTATATACGAGTAGGTTTTAGCATTGAGTCAACAGTCCAAATCCAATTCAACATCCAAAGCTGGAACCGAAAACTTCTTGTAGGTACTGGTGGTCAGTGGCATAGCCAAGGGGGGGCGAAAGTGGGCGAATGAGACCACCCCCCCTACCTCTCAAGTGCCAATGGCACTTCATTCCACACTAAACCGATACAGAAAAAAATTCTGTCGAAAATTTTCAAGAAGCGCAAAAATTTTCTGAAAAGAAGTTCGATTATCAAGTAATTTTGGTGAAAACGTCGAAAACCGAAATCGCAAAACGCACGAAATATACCGATTATCATCAGCATCATTATTATTATTATGCCCAAAAAATTTCGCCTGCGGCGCTACTTTTCCCTAACTTACACCCTCACCGTTGCCTTTGCCCTCTACGCCCTCAAATTCTGACTGCGCTACTGTGTGTTTTATAGTCAAGTTATTAACAACACATTTTTTGTTTCTTAGGCTTTTGCTCAATTACGGCGGGGCAGGGCGGGCCAAAAAGTCTGTCGGCCCCTCTTCATATTCTCAGCTTTCACTCCTTAGGGGCCCCATCTCACAATTCCGCCCCGGGCCCCCAATTCCCTTAGTCCGCCACTGGTAATGATAGGAACAAAACAAAAATGTCACCATGCGGAGAAAAACACGTAAGTAGTTTTTATTGCTGTGAACAAGAATTAAAATTTCGAAAAATGTCAAAAAAATTGTCATCCGTCAAAAAATTATAATGACAGCAAAAAACTAATGTCACGAACAGGTCCGCATCTGTCAAAAAATTATAATGACGGCAAAAAACTAATGTCACGAACAGGTCCGCATCCGTCAAAAAATTATAATGACAGCAAAAAACTAATGTCACAAACAGGTCCGCATCCGTCAAAAAATTAAACGACAGCAAAAAACTAATGTCACGAACAGATCCGCAGTGGTCAAAATCCAAGTCAAAATCGTTATAAATCTGTCTGTCGTTATAAATCAGGTCTGTACGCACCTAAAAGGTGCGTACAGACCTGAGCACTTTTTCGCGGACGAACGTCCGTGCGAACAGTGTTCGTGCGCGCACAAATGCTCAGGTCTGGACGTGTGAATACGGAGTTTCAACGCGCACGAACACTGTTCGCGGCGGACATTCCGTGGAGTGGAAACAACAAACACACATTTTGTGTGCGTGCGAACGCTGTTATGTGCGTGCGAAAATTGATGCCGAATTTCAGTAATTATTTCGATTCAACTCAACTGTGAGAGGTCTGGTGCTATTGATGGGTCTTAATATTGATTCCGTTGCCTCAATGAAGATGCCCAATAGGTTCAGTGCGAGGCTTTTCTCGATATATTGAGCGCATGATAATTTTCTTAAAAAGTTCAAAACCTTACTGAAGAGAAAAAAATGAAGCTTACCAAATAAGAGAAGGCAGAGCTAAGGTCATGTGGAGTGATACTTGATACTTGGCGTCATCCAGATTTTCAACAAGTCAGTGTATGTAACAAAGGAAAGCAGAAGAACCAGAGTGGTTTCACCAATAATTGAACCTTTCGAAAAAGCCAATGGCTGTGAAGAAGAAAAAGTAACCATAAAAAAGCCATCTGCGGAAGACCGAAGAAATGGGACATGCAGAACTAAAATTGGGTGTTCGACGCGTATGTACCTTACTTGAAAATATTACACGAGTGCCGTTCAAAAAACTAGCGATCCTGGAGAGGATGGAGAAGTTATCGATGGAGAGAATGACCATCCTGAAGAAGGCTATTGGAGGTAAAATGACTGGGCATCGGAAGACACCAACGGCCCTGAAAATCTAATTTTGAACATCTCCAGTAAACCATATGATGGCGGTGGAACGCATTGCGGTTGCGGAGCCATGAAATGGACTTGCAAGTTAGTTATCAGCGAGTGGTTAAACTTGTCAAGAACACCCAATGGCTCAGAAAACTATGTTCCCGAAAATTTCAAATGATGACCATCTGAAGAAGAACATCAGAAACGGTATTTTGTATCCTCCTAGACCATCTGAAGAATAAGTACCTTGAGAAACAATATTTTGTGATCTCCTAATAGGCCAATAATAAGTCATTGGCAATTATTTCGACAACCCAAAGACGCCAACCAACGGGTCTGTAGAAAAAAAAGATAAGGTTTTTGATCACCTCTTCCCAAACGGCCATGAATCGATATTATGGTTATGGAAATAGGAAATGTCATTTAAAAGTAGGTAGTTGAAGATCATCCGAAGACAAGCGGACATGACAACAATGTTAATATTGATACGAAACTTGTTGGAGACCACGACGCGCGAATAAGACACGTACCTACACAATTATAAATGGCGGAGCAGCCGTGTATCTGAAACTTGCCAGAATATTCGCGAAGCCGATCGACTTTTCCAGTAGTGGGGTCGGTACGCTTTTGGATACTGCACTTTTGAGTAGAGTTATGAAACTTGGCACATAGTTTCTTGGGGCCATAGGAAGAAATTTTGTCCGATGTTCCCAAAAAAAATTTCGATGTAATCCCTTATATAGGCCCCTTTTTTCAAAATGGCGACCAAATTTTGAAAATTGGCGATTGGTCGTACAGTGGCGCGCAAAGTATCAATTCCTAACATTTTGACCATGACCAGTTTATTTAAGCCACCCCTGACTTGATCCGTCTGATATTTTGGCCATTTGGGCCTTTTTTTCCAAAATGACAGCCAAACTTTGGAAGTTGACATTTGGTCGTATTCACCTTATTCGTAAATGGAATGCATCATGGGAAACGGGTCCCCACAGCGTAGGTAAAGTAGATAACTACTATATTGCATAGATGTCAGTTCGACTTCTTCCAGTCAAGTGTCGTATTTGAATTTGTCATTACGAGCAGGGATCGTTTACGTTCCAAGTACACGCAGCTTTCCGAATTTTCTCTCATCTTCGTTATTTTGTCTTGTTATTGCTGCTGCTGTTGTAACCGGTTATTGTTATCGTTTGTGGCTACTGCTAAATTACTAAGTTTGATTTGTTAATCCATGTTGTGAAATACCGACCTACCAATGGTGGGAAGTCGCAATCAGCAAAGGGGTATACAAGGTGCTGTGTACCTGGCTCACGGACCTAGCTGCAAGTCGGACACAGCCGAAAGTCGAAATGTTCCAATTCACGCGTTCACCAAAGACGAAAGAAGTGAGAGGTCTGGGTAAAGCGCGTAGAAAAAGGAGTTATGAGAAGGACTCATGCGGATGCCAGCCTACAAAATGCCACAAGACTTGCGGCGTACACTTCATCACATCGGGGAAGAAAAGATACGACGATAAACTGCCAAGGTCCGTCGTCTTGCTGGCTTGCACATTGCATCACTTCAGCGTTTCATAAGGGTACATCGCACCATCCAGTGGCGCCGAATAGACCTTATTTTGTGGCGCTCGCCATACCTCAAAATGAGGGGGGGGGGGTCTGGAGGGAAAAAAAGGGAAAAAGGAGAAGAAAAGAAGAAAGGAGAAGAAGGGAGGAAAAGAAGAGGAAGAGAGATTCACCCAGCAAATCATTGGATATTAGGATTATTAGGCACTTTGAATCTAAATGACAGTTATTCACGATATTTACCTAGGTACCGTATGAGCAAAACGATTTCACTTCAAGAGTGCTATGACTTATTTTTTTGCCTTTTTCAATTGTTGGTAGTAGCATAATAATATCCTGCAATTTACTTCAAAATGACATCTGCATGTTGTTTGGCAAACTCCAATGCTTGTCGGTAAGGAATACGACCACTCTCCGTTTCCCAATTTTGTGCCATTTCGAAAATAACTTTTGATAATGAAAAACTTCTTATTCAGTTTTTAACATTTATCAGAGACCGACACTGGCATTCAACAGTTTCTTCAGTCATTATGGCCTCCATTACGGCCAACCTTTGATATACATATAAAATAATAATTTCATAGCACTCTAGACTAGAGGCAAAAAGGTTTTGATTATACGGTATATTTGGACAGCCAACTAAATGGACTAGGAAAACCTCACGATCTTACGATCTCACAAAAAAACTTCCGATTTTTGTGTAAAAGATAATGAAATCTATGGATAATTTGGTCAGCGGCTTCCTCTTTTTTGCTTATTATTGTTAATATTATTATTATTATTTTGAAAAAATTTCGTCTGCGGCGCCAACTGCACGAGGGGCTCTTAGGCCCCCAGGCCCGACCGTAGCGTAGCAATGGGGGGGGGTCTAAAATATTTTTCGCCATAGTAACTTTTTAGGAGTTCGGCGCCACTGGCACCATCCAAGTTGATTCAAGCACTGGAGAGCCATTCCACTGGGGAATGACATCAGAATGACTGAAGAAACCAAAAATTACAAACACCTGAATAATACCATAGTGATGATAAATATTATTTTGTTTCTATGTCACTGGCGACGGGCGCGCTTTTGTTGTGTTGACATTATAAATAAAGTTGACATGAGAAAATCTGGTGCATTTTGGTTTGGGACTCAATCCCCCCAGATATCTCCACTTCAACATATCGTCAAAAGATGGCAGAGGAATTTCGAATAAGGTCAATAGTGACCTGCAAGGTATCAATTCTTGACATTTCGACCATGACAAGTCGATTAAAGCCTACCCCGACTCCATTCAACCTGAATTTTGGCCTCAAAACTCAAATATAGTGCTGATACTGAAATTCATTTTTCAATTTTTAGAAGGGTTGTGGAAAATCACTTCTTGGGCTTTCTGTGTGTCCAACATGTGAGTAATCCGGAGAGCAGAATCACTACATTTTTCCAAAGAAATAAAAGGCTCCCCATTCCACTGGCAAGACCTATTTCACGCATGTATAAAACTGTCAAAACCATAAAGTAATTGGGGAATCTGCGTTCTATCGCGTGTATTTGCTGTTTCTCAGTGGTGTTTGGAGGTTGGACTTCTCTCTGCCTCTCTGACCTCAGACTTCGGTTACTTTTCATCAGTGTAGAAGAAATGTTGCATGTTGATGAGGAATCTCGTTAGGAATAAATTCTTGCAAGGTTTGATTTTCTGCATGAGAGAGCGTCCCACTGATGTAGAGCATCTGAGTCTACTGTGCGCCGATATGGGATGCAACTTATATGAAAATTTGCACGTTTGCGTTTGTGCGATTGTGCGAGACGCTCACCTACATTCTTCTTTACTGTTTTCTTTATCTATTACATTGGTGAAGAATAGAACTCTCACCTATCCTGAATCCCTTTTCAATTCTAATTCCTGTAGGTGATCCAATTTCTACATGTTGCATTATACTCGTTTTGTCACTTACATAATATACCAAGGTTGGAAAAGAGCTACGTACATAAGGCGCTAAAGCTGTAATGTTTTTCTCGAAGGTATAATATTCTTCCTACCATAGAAAAAAATCCGATTGCGATTCAGGAACAGGTTTTAATAATGAGGGACTTTACGGCTATAAGTGCAAAAAATCAAACACTACCTACATTTTTTGCCAAAAATGTGTCACATGGGACAAACTAAGACCCATAGGAGAGATCTTTGTGCCTTGGACACACTAGAAACCTGCATAAATGTTTATAAACAGTACTATGATTCAGTAAGAGGTACATTGTGATTGTCTTCTGCTAAAATCTCTCCAAGTTCAACTCTTATCGACGTATAAATCTGCAAAAACGGCTTATCTCGATCCCTTCCCGCACATATTCAAACAACTTGCACTTCGAAATTTCTTACGGTTTTGAAGCCACGAGATCTTCACTCTTTACTGACAGGAGTACAGGACTAGAAATGGAGATTGAGGCCAAAATTTGAGTCAAGTCGAGTCGGGAAGGGTATTATTCGACTTGCAATGGTCGAAATGTGCAGGAATGGATACCTTGTGTGCCCCTATACGACCACCTGCCGATTTTCGAGGTTTGGCTATCATTTTGGGAAGAAGGCCTCAATGGCCCAAATATCGATGGCCGAATTGAGTCAGAGGTGGCTTGAATCAACTCGTCATAGTCAAAATGTTACGAACTGATACTTCGTGCAAACGTGCAAATTTCCAAATAAATTGCACCCCATATATCAGCGCACAGTCGACTCAGATGCTCTACATCAGTGGGACGCTCTCTTATGCAGATAATCAAACCTTGCAAGAATTTATTCATAATCAACATGCTAAATTTCTTCTGCACTGATGAACATTCTCTGAAACAACTTGCCGTTGGTATGTAGGTATGTACTTCCGACGTTTTCTATGGTTGTCACCGAGGTTGTCACAGTTTTATACATGCGTGAAATATGTTTTGCCACTGGGGAGCCTTTCATTTCTTCGGATAAAATGTATCGATTCTGTTCTCCGGATTACTCACATGTTGGACACACAGAAAGTCCAAGAAGTGGTTTTCCCTCGGGTTTTCCACAACCCTTCTCAAGATTAAAAAAAAAATCTAATTCAGCACTATAATTGAGTAGGTATTGAGGCCAAAATTGAGGTTGGGTAAAGTCGGGGTAGGCTTTAATCGACTTGTCATGGTCGAAATGTCCAGAATTGATACCTTGCAGGCCACTATACGACAAAATTCCAACTTTCGAAGTTTGGTTGTCATTTTGGAAAAAAGGCCCAAATGGCCAAAATATCAGACGGATCGAGTCACGGGTGGCTTAAATCAACTCGTTATGGTCAAAATGTTACGAATTGATACTTTGCGTGCCACTGTACGACCAATCGCCAATTTTCAAAATTTGGACGCCATTTTGGAAAAAGGGGCCTATATAACGGATTCCGTCGGATTTTTTTTTTGGAACATCGGGCGAAATTTCTTCTTATGGTCCCTAGAAACTATATATGTGCCAAGTTTCATAACTCTACTCAAAAGTCCAGTATCCAAGGGATTTTCGTCGCGTACCGTCCCCACTATTGCGAATGGATTGCCGCTTGATGCTCGAGAACACAGCAACGACATTGGGAGCGACGAGAACCTTGGCGGCTTTTCTGAGTAAAGCTGGAATATTCTCGATTACAAGACGCTATACAGGGCGGTCCAGGTTATAGTAGCAATAATTCACCATTCGATGGTCCGTCGAAAACTAGGTCGACATGCATAATTTAATTTTGCTCCAAAACGCGTCCTAAGGAAGATAGAACCCTTCAAAGTTCTGTTTTTAAAATCTTTTTTTACAATAACTCTCAAGTCATTTGAGCGATTTCAACCAAATTTGGTACAAATGCTCACGGAATAGATATTCATCACTTGACGTAGATAACTTTTGTCAAAATTGTCCAGTGGCGTAGATACGGAGGAATTGTTCAACTTCTCCCACCCCATTTTCTACGCCACTGGATATTTTTGAGAAATTATACTTTTTTTTTAATTCCTTGTTCAATTTAGAAGAAAAAGTAACTTTTGTGAAATGTTGAATAGAGGCTTCATTTCCGAGATATTTGAGTTTGATACTTTGGAAAATGCCTCGAAATCGCGACTTTCAAATGCCTAAAAATTAAAATCCAAGAAAACTCATGATTCCTCAACTGGAATAAGTTTTCTAGGTCGTTTAAGCTGTATGATGTGAGATTAACTTATGCCCCAGTTCCCTTCAAAGTTTATATATGAAAGATTCTCTCACAGGCTCAAAAATTATGGCAATAATCTTTTTTTTTGCCTCTTGCGTACTTTCATGGGACTCATGTTCAGTGTTCCTTGCGAAAGAGCCTTAATCCTTCACCTTCCTTCACAACATAATACCTCAGAGAAGGACCGACACAATAACATCCTATAACATTATTTACTTGATCTGGTGCAGAGCCGCCCATTTCTTCGTGAACGATTTGATTACAGCGTCAGTACTCATTTGCGGCACTGAATGAAGACTTTTTACGTACATTTTTGTACTCAAGAAGCTTTTTTCCTCGCTTTTTTCTATATAATAATATAATCTATCGAAGCTATGTGATGTATGAGGCCTAATATTTGCAAACCATCCTCAGTAGGGCCTGTATCGCATGGTGTTTTTGATTAATAGTTGCACTGTCCTATTTCGAAACAATTTCACGTAACCTCATTTGTTCTAAAATTCAAATACACCACATTGTCTAACACTTCACAGAGGCAATTCAAGCAGATCAAAGTCGTTTCAGTAACGAGTAATGACCAAAATTTGTGCTTGACCGGAAATTTGTGGCGCTTAGCTTGTACAATGAAATACCATCGATGACCTTTTGGTTCAATTTTAGTGTTAAAATTTTTCAGGACTCTGCCAAGTCCATTTGACAAAGAGTCAGCCTTGATACTTATGACAAATGACAATGATTCAGCAGTCAAGTTCCAATAATTATGTCTCCACTGCATAAATATGTATTTGAAAGAAATTTAGGAAAGCAAAATGGAACGCAAAAGCACAAAATATTGATAACACTAATAATGACACAAGAAAATACAAAAGAGCCTGAGGGACAATGGACGTTTCAACTCTGTAGGCAACAACACTTTGAGCATTGGGAAAAAATTGCTCATCATTCTAACTTTGGCGGAAGGATTAATTCTTTATTGAAGAATTATTTAACATGAAGACATACGCCACCAGCCATCTTTGGATCAGAGAACCACTGTCACTTATTCCACCATTTATTCTATTCTTCAGAAAACGTGTTGGCATCTTTAGGTTTAAACTACTTTGAATATTGATGCAAGAAACAAGGAATATTTCAAAACCTAAAATTACGCATCCGAGATCCACCTTTGAAAATCAGTACATTTCAGAGGACACACCAAATTGGCATTTTCTTTGAGGATAAAACTTTTTCAATGTCTTCTTCAAATATATCGTCGCATATATACCCTTCTATTTTAAAAATTTAACATAGTCCATCGCTGGTCGAAGATTTCCCGTCTTTTTCATTTTTTGGCTGTGCAATTCTTTGATTTCCAATTTTTGTGGGGCCACCTATTAACCGCAAAACTTGGTTCTAAGCGCCAGCGAAGAAATTTTTCTGATATTGTTTTTAGTTCTTGAGATTCGACGAGTTTAGTTCAAATTCACGGGATTTCGTGATATTTTCTAGAAGAACCTAAAAACGGTAATTCCAACGGAAATCCGTAAGGTGAGTGAAAGATAAGAAGATGGTACAAGCCCATTTTGAATACCTATCGAATGAGTATGTTTTGGGTTTCCTAGTCCATCATGAATTTTGAGTGTTTTTCATGTGCGGACGGCATTGTGCGTCGCGAACACGAATCCGTGCCTCGGAACAGGCTCTGTGCGTTGAAACTGTGCGTCCGCGAACACCATGCGTGCGTGTGTCCCGTCCACACGCACGCACGTGTCCGCGAGCATCGTTCGTCCGCGAAAAAGTGCTCAGGTCTGTACGCACCTTTAAAGGAATTTTCTGAAAAAGTGCCAGGAAAAGGAATATAGGTGTATGATTCCACTTCACTGGGACCCGCTATATATGTATGGTGTTTTGGTGTTGATGCAAAACTTCGAACTTCCAACATCAGTCTAACACTGATGATGACAATTTGCTGATGGTGTTTTGTTTGAGTGTTCCAAAGATTACTTTATCCAATCCTAATGAATTATGCACGCGTTATAACGCGCATACATGCCTGCATTTTTCAATAAGACTTGATGAAGCATAGTATTCTACTCGCGGCTAATGGCTATTACTCATTCGGATGCTTTACGACACTCGCCGAGGCTCGTGTCGGCAAACTGCATCCTCATGAGTGAGAAGCATTCATTACCCGCTTGTTGAATAATATACTATTATCCACAACAAATAAACCGTGAATTATGAAACAAAGATTCACGAAAACGAGCATCCTCAAAACCTGCTTAGCATAATGACTATCTATGTGTCCGCAAATCAGACTTCTGAACTTCAATTCTGGCTCCATGTTGCGCTAGCGGTGGTCGACATTGAAAAAGCACGACTTATTTGATACCAACAAAGTTTCTTTTCAAACAGTTTTTCAAATTGTTTTACGGACAATATTTCAGTTCATGTCGATTTTGCCGACTGAGCTTGATTTTGCCGAATGTATGTTCGCGACTGGGGGAGTGTTACACCCCCCCACCCCCCACCCCTTCGGACCGGCCCTGTACCTACACCTAAACTTAATCGCTGTGTCTAGGTACACGCTAACGTGTACGTAAATTTAAAAATTAGGTGCACGCGAAACGTCATGGTGTGTATATGCGTCAGCTTTTAGCGTGCCCTGGAGCGTGCCCCAACCACGGATGCCCCAACTTATTTTTCTAAGGTACACGCGGAATTATTATGATGGCGTTTTGCGGGCGGGCTGTTAACCCGTTAACGCCCAAATTGTTTTTTTCTATAGAATTTTTGCAAAAATTAAATATATCGCTATTTAGGACATGCTTAAAGTGAAGGCGTTGACCAAATTCAAAAAAACACTCTAGTTTTTTCAAAAAGTGCTGTCCTATAAATAGGACGCTGGGCGGATATGAGTATTATTATGGTAGATAGAAATAAAGTGGAATCTTTTGAAAAATCGCATATATTTCATAGGAATAATAACAAAAGTTGATCAATTCTCTTTATAATATCAATAATAACATTTAATGATGAATATCATAGAAACAAACAAAATTGAACACCTCAAAAATGAACAATAGTAGTATGAATGGTTTCACTTCACTATTTTCGATGGTATTTGGGAAAACAGACCATGCACAGAGTAACATTGCACTTGCTGCAAAATGTTAGGGGTTTACCTAAGCAATTTTGGTATTGACATCGGCGTTGCTTGTCACGTTTCCCGATTACAGAACCTCTTTCATTGTACCTCATTTCATCAGACACCTTCGATTTAGAAGTTGAAGGAAAGCTATACGGTCTGCCTTTTCTGATTTGTTTGGTGTGTCCAATTTTTAGGTACTGCACTGCAATAGACCTTCTGAAATCCCTTGTGGAAATTGACTTTTTACCATGAAGATTTCAGTATAAGAGGAACGCATTGCCAACTGCCATATCAACGACGCGGGTGACTAGGCACCAGTTCCACTTTTTTTGCCTCTCCCAAAGTCGCCTTCAGTGACGCAAGTTTCCTGTCGGGTCCGTCTTGTAACGGACCGGTTTGGTATTTTGGCGAAACATGCTTCCATTTTGTAGTACCTAACTGTCGTCTTGACTGCCCTTTTTTTCTGCGAAAGTAACTGGCTGCTTATCGAAGGACCTTTGATTCTGGCAGTCAGCGACGCCAGTGGTAAGTCGTCTTTATCGTCGTCATTGTCATTCTCCTGTGGGTACGTGGACGTGGCGCCTCCCTCATCAATATCGTCAAGGATGTCGACTTCAGTACAGCCTGGGATATCTTTGACGATTGGTGTAGACACTTAGACAGCTCGCCATCTCCATACGCCTCCTCATCCGTCAGCTCGTCGACCTCAGGTGGTAGTGCTAGAATGACTGCCTCGATGTCTTCCAAAAAAAAATCCATTGCTTTCTCCAAGGTTTTGAAAACATATTTGGAAGTTTGATTGCTCATTATATTGGCTAGCAGTCAAATCTAGAATGAAAATTCAAATATGAGTTGATGACTGAAATATTTGCAAAAATGCACTGTAACGCCCAGCGTCCTATTTATAGGACGCCAAGATTTACAAGTTATCACAGAAAAATTTGACTGCAATCGAACAAAACTAATATTTTTGGTGATCATCTTGATGCTCCAACATGCTAAAATATTGAAAAAAAGGCACTTACCTCTTGTAGTTTTCACAAAATAAGAAAAACACTGTCGAGGTGCATATGTGCAAAAATTTAACGATACGGCCGCATCGACCAGTGAAAGAACAATAACAATCATCAAGAACTTGCGCGGGCTAAGAAAACCCTTGGGTATCTGCTTTTTGTCGGCGAGTACCTAGAAATCGTAAGTACCGCGAATTGGCAGAAAAAAAATCATGAACGCACTGTCCTATAAATAGGACGCTGGGCGGAAACGGGTTAAGTCAACAGCGGGTAGTAAATGCGGTAGTCTTAGTCTCGACAATCGTTACCTATGATGATGAAGTGTGGACAAACGTTCACGTCGTTTTCTAAGTTTGAGACAGCTCTTAAAAGCTATGAAACCGAATTATGAATGAATTAGAAATATTTTTGACTATTAACATGTGTCACCTATTTTGGTTCTTGAGATACAGGGTTCAACTTTTTATTTTCCTTTCACCCTGAATATGCCGCCAGCATAGTTGATATTGATGGCTTCAAATTTCAATCAAGAACGGATCAAACAACACATCTACCAAGTGGCATCCCGCCAATCGCCGTTTTCCACGAGGTGATGGGCTTCGATTGTGACTCGAGACAATTGGAATGATGAAGGAATAACTTGGAAACGTCTTATGAGAAAGGCTCAGTGCTGCTGATTTGTTCGAGGCATTTCGAAGTAATGTAAATAAAATTTTCTCCACACTACTCCCAGGACCCGAGTCAGAACCTCGTTTTGGACTATGACATTTTGGAACACCACAATTTTATCTTAATGGAAAGTGCTCGTAAGATGCTATTTGGAAATAAGATTAGGTGCACAATCTAGCAAAAACGTAAAGCGAAGAGCTAGTTAAGTGTAATGTTCAACAAACACTTTCCAAACTTGTATTATTTTATCTCAAGTAAAACATTGAATATTTTTCTTGAAATTTTATTCTGTAGCTCAAATTAAGCACATGTCGTGGGCCTTATGCCCATACGTCTATGGCCCATACTCACAGTCGGTCTCCGATTTAAGCACAATCCGACTATGGCAACAATTTTCATAATTGTCCCAAGGACTTGAGACATGCGAAGTCGGAGATCGAGCGAAGTATTGACTATGTAGTACATTCATTATAGGAAAAATAGAAGAAATAAAATATAACAGGCTGCTGTTTGGCGGAATATACGCGTTAGGGGTATACTTAACTATGGTCAAAAGTTGCCATCTGGCAAGTGGTAGCGTCATCTTCAAAAAGACTAAAAAGAGGTTTTGAGGCAAAACCACGGGGCTTGAATAGATGTGCACGGTTTTTGTTGATAAAGCGTTGTTAGGCGAATGGTCCGACGCGTTGATTTTTGCAAGCTGACCGACCGATCTATCGAAGGTTCGAATCCCGCAGCAAACGTTATCTTTTTTTTTTGCTAAAAAATGCGTTTTAGGGGCTACAACTACATTTCGTCCAAGTTTTCATCATAGCCTGTGAATTTCTCAAGTTTTAGGTAAATATCATCAAGTTGAAAAATACTACGGTATTTATTGCTAAGCCAAATTCCTTGAGTACCTACTAGTAGGTTTTCTGATGGTGTCCCGTGTGCAAGTTGGAACTAGAGTATAGGCTTAGTGCCAAATTGTTCCTTAGATCATGCTGAACTAGGACCGCGATGGCGAACATTTGAGACCCACGACTGGGCAGCGGGAGGGGGGGTAAAATGTGAAGAAGACATGAAAAATGTTAAACCATAAACCGAAAGAGGTACAGTTATGAAAGTTACCATACGTATTCGCCATTTCACGCTGATGAAGGTTTAGCAAACCGATTTCATAAATATCAATCATTCCCAGAGATATTTTCAAAAATCTATTTTTTTGTCGTCAACATTTTATTGTTAAGAAATCGAAGAATTTTGAGGATAGAAAGATAGTCGTGATTGGCGAAAATTCCATACCATTGGCATTCTATTTTAGGAAATAAGACCGTCAACTGTTTTCACCAGCTTGGCCGCCAGCTTGGATTTCCCTTTGGTGCATTAGTCGCAAAAATGACAGGGAACTGTGAGTATGGTATGGTATAGCGAAAGATCATTTCAATACGAAAAGTAACTTCCCAGAAAGGGTTAGTTGCTTCTTTGGCGAGAAAAATTGCCATTTTATTATCTCCGGCGGCTGTACGAATCTAGTGCCAATGATGGCTGATTTGAAGCTGGAAGCGGTGCAATACGTTTTGTACCATAAAACTTGATAGTTTGTGAAGTCAACTACCAAAATTCATGATCATAAATCAAATGGTTTATTGTTGGTGATTGGTTGAAGCAAAGTGTGCTCATTTTTGGCAGAAAATGCATGACAACTGTGTTTTTAGTGGACATGACAAAGCTCTGGAGGGAGACCTGCGGCCAAGATTGGCGGCGAAAGTCATGTAACTAATTAAAGTGAGCATGGTCTATAACAAGTAGCTGTCATAAATGGTGTAGGTTTCTTGAAGATTTCTAGGGAGGTCGACAAAGATGTTTCTTCATGATAATATTTTCAGGTACAGTCCCTTCCAAAATTCTCTCTCTTCACTAGGGACTAACTCTTTCGACCACGGTACATTTGCAAGACTGGAACAATTCATTTGGTCGGTTTACTTGAAATCACCTAAGTTCACGGAGCTGAAAGATTTGTGATGGTGGTTTTTCACAGACTTACAGACTTTTGAGAGGGACTGTACTTGAAAATATTATTATGAAAAAAACATCTTTTTCGACCTTCCTAGAGATTTTAAAGAAACCTACACGATTCAAACCAGCTCCTTGTTATAGAGCATACTCACTTCAACTAGTAACATGACTTTCGCCGCCAATCTTGGCCGCAGGTCTTTCTCCAGAGCTTTGTTATGTCCACTAAAAACTCAGTTTTTATGCATTTTTTTCAAAAATGAGCACACGTTGCTCACCCAATCACCAACAATGAACCATTCGATTCATTATCATAAATTTTGGTAGTTGACTTCACAAACTATCAAGTTTTATGGTACAAAACGTATTGTGCTGCTTCCAGCTCCAAATCAGCCATCATTGGCGCTGGATTCGTGCAGGAGCCGGAGATAACAAAATGACAATTTTTCTCGCCAAAGAAGCAACTAACCCCCTCTGGGAAGTAACTTTTTGTATTGAAATGATCTAACGCTACCATACTCAGAGTCCCCTGTCATTTTTGCGACTACTGCACCAAAAAGAAATCCAAGATGGCGGTCAAACTGGTGAAAACAGTTGAAGGTCTTGTTTCCTAAAATAGTAGGCCGAGGAATCTCCACCAATCACGACTATATTTCTAACATCACTAATTGTCAAATGATCAAGTTCCATCTTTCCATCCTCAAAATTCTTTGATTTTTTTAACAATAAAATGTTTACAAAAAAAATTATATTTTTGGAAATATCTCTGAGAATGATTGATATTTATGAAATCGGTTTGCTACACCTTCATTAGCGTAAAATGGCGAATACGTATGGTAACTTTCATAACTGTACCTCTTTTGGTTCATGATCAACCATTTTTTATGTCTTCATCACATTTTATCCCCCCTCCCGCTGCCCAGTCGTGGGTCTTAGATGTTCGCCATCGCGGTCCTAGTTCAGCATTATCTAAGGAACAATTTGGCACCAAGCACTATACTCTAGTTCTAACTTGCACACGGGACACCATCAGAAAACCTACTAGTAGGTACTCAAGGAATTTGGCTTAGCAATAAATATCGTATTATTTTTCAACTTGATGATATTCACCTAAAACTTGAGGAATTCACAGGCTATGATGAAAACTTGGACGAAAAGTAGTTGTAGCCCCTAAAAAGCATTTTTTAGCAAAAAAAAATTGATAACGTTTGCTGCGGGATTCGACCTTCGATAGATCGGTCGGTCAGCTTGCAAAAATTAACGCGTCGGACCAATCGCCTAACAACGCTATATCAACAAAAACCGTGCACATCTATTTAAGCCCCGTGGTTTTGCCTCAAAACCTCTTTTTAGTCTTTTTGAAGATGACGCAACCACTTGCCAGATGGCAACTTTTGACCATAGTTAAGTATACCCCTAACGCGTATTTTCCGCCAAACAGCAGCCTGTTATATTTTATTTCTCCTATTCGCTATTTTTACTTCTAGAATGACTGACCTAATGAGTATGAGGATTAGTCAAGGCCGTGAGCAGAAATTCTTGAGTTATTTGTTTCGTTTACAAAGTATAACCTACAAATTGTCTCATGACTGTCATCTGTTTTGACGTCTGTCTATGATTTTGACTCGCGCGTACTCCCCGCATTTAAATTGCCGCCTTGGAAAAGCCGTTATGACCTAAAAATGGCGGACCCCATGCGATATCGGCTGAAATGGATGCGCAGTGGTTCTTCCTTCTTCTACTTTTGTCCTTGTCTATGGTTGCATCCCATCAGAGTAGAACTATGCTTATATGCCAAACTTCAGCTCAATCGGATTAACGGTCCGACAGTTATCGTGAGAGATTGGACACATATTTACCTACATACACACAGACAAGATATCATCATCAAAATGATCTTAATCGCTTCAGGGAGCCTTAAAACGTATACAGGGTGTTTCAATGAAAACGAGCCACCCCGAGAGCCACCCGGAATAAAACTTGTACAAAAACATACACTAACTTAGGTATACAAAAATTTCCGTCCGTTCCTTGCTACTCTTCGGGAAAGTTCTGCGGTGACACAATCAATTTTTTGAGTACCTACCTATACCTAGGTACCTATGGTGACATTGGCGGTTTTCAAGTTGGAAAACGCATTGTAGGAAACCGTTACCTCTATGTACCTACATTGTACCTATGCGTATCGCATGTTCTCGACGATAATTCTAACCATAACTATGTAAACTGCGCAACAAATATGTTGTCGCAAGGGAAAAATTGATCCAACTTTGGACCACAATAACTTTTGAATGACACAAACTATTTCGATTTCGTTTTCACGGATAGTGAGATCAGTTTTTCCGTTATTCACCATCAAGAGGCGAAGATCAGGAAGCGTCATGTAAAATATTTACAGGGTAAAATGTAAAACAGTGCAAAATTTCAACAAATTAAACGGACCTCCATTTCCAGAATAATTCTTTTTTACAAATGGAAACGAAAGGATCATAAAGCGTGATGTTTTGGCTTGCGCCCAGTCTTGGAATTTTTGGAATCGGAACTCTGGTTCTGACTTTATGATTTTTTTTCTCTTGGAGGATGCTGACTTATCCTATCGCTACAAGAAAGACTATGTTAGCCCAGGGAGCCTGTCATCCTCAAAAACTGAAATTGACCATCAGCATCAAGTTCAGGAGGTCAAAATCACAAAGAAAGTTTGTTTCAGTTGTGAAAATCAGATCAAATTCAATTTTTAAGAAAAACAGCTGTGTCGCCCATTTCGAATGGGCCCCTTTTTTGAAGTCTCTGATCAAGGTATTTCAGATGGTCTGCAAGTCAAGTTTCTGAGAACCGTTTAAGCAACAATATTCGTGAATTGCAACCTCCCATCATCAGAATAACATAGTCTTCTTTGTACCGATAGGATAAATCAGCATCTTACAAGAGAAAAAAATCATAAAGTCAGAACCATACTTCCGATTTCAAAAATTTCGAAACTGGGCGCAAGCTAAAACATAACGCTTCCTAATCCTTCCATTTGCATTTGAGAAAAAAAATTATTCTGGAAATGGGGGTCCGTTTAATTTGCTAAAATTTGGTACTGTTTTACATTTCACCCTGTAGATATTTAACATGGAGCTTCCAGATCTTCACCTCCTGAACGTGAATAACGGAAAGACTGATCTCACTAACCGTCAAAACAGAATCAAAATGGTTTTTGTCATTCAAAAGTTATTGGGGTCCAAACTTGGACCAATTTTTCCCTCGCGACAACACACTTGTTGCGCAGTTTATTTTGAACATTGAAACACTTCTCCGATTATTAGGTGCCTACCTACCATAAAATGGTTACATCATTTCGCCCAAATGTGGGTATAAGTAGTAGAATTTAATAATTTTGCTTTCCTCACAATTTACCTAATAAAATCATTGGGTAGACACACACAATAATAATCTTGACTTCCTCTTCGCATTACGCACAAAAACAATGTAGCAAGAATTTGAATCTGAGCAGATACAAAGTTTAAAATTGAAACCATTCTTAATTAAGCGCGTAGCACTTGAAATATATGTGCACCAGCAAAAGCGGCTAGCTAGATAAATAGGTACCTACAAATACTTACGGAAAAATTGCTCAAGAAATTAAATCAGATTTTCTAATTTATAAAAGATGAAACAGCAATACAAATTATGTAAGTAGGTACCTATAACCTACCTAATATCAGTTTCTTAAGCAGGTAGGTAATACCTACAGGGTGAGTTTGATGTAAAAAGCTCGATTGCGCCTCACCCTAAAAAGGAGACCACAACACAAAAATCGAGTCTATATTTTATTTGACTAACTCATGGGAAGGTAGTTTAAGAGTATACTATATACCTTGCTATATACTTTATACTTTATTATACTAAGAGTATACTTTTAGTCATTTTGAGTATGTGTACCGAATTTCATGCTTTCATCATCATTTGCAAGGTTCATTCACCTAGTGCCCCCACTATACGGAACAAATCTAAGTTTTCTAGACGAGTCCGACCAGCCGATAAAACGTTTTGAAAATATTATCGTGACGTCACTTGGGAAGATGTTTTCATCTAGGTTTTCACCTCCGATTTTCACCTATTACGTTCTTATGGTCTTGTTATTGCTATTGTCGTTTTGACAAACGTCATCGTCTTCAAATAATCAGTAATAATTATGGCAGGCTCGGAACCGTCGTGGTCTCATCGGCAACGGAATCAGGTACAGGCGAAGGTACAGGTATGCCCGTGAGTAGCTATAGAGGTAGCCCGTGAAAATTTGCCCCTCTGACATCATTGTCGTTCTTAATAATTATAACCGCAGCTCCCGCCACGAGATAAGTAAATTTACAAGACCCTATGCAATCCAGAGGCGTATCTACGGGGGGGCAAGTGGGGCACGTGCCATGGGCGCACTTTGATCCTTGGGGCGCAAATGAGAGGAAAAGATAAAAATGAAAAATGAAAACATTGAATAATGAACAGATATTTGAACTGTTGAAGAAGGAACATAGAAAAAGGAAAAAACAAAACCAATACATTCAAACAGACGATCAACGTTCGACTTTTTCATCCGATCCAGATATAGCCTAATATGGGGGCTCAATTTGTCGCTGGCCCACCTGAATTTTGAAAGAAAACGTCTGCGACGCATTTTCCAAGGTTCCTAATTTGGGGGCGCACTTTTCATGTTTTGCCCTAGGCGCGATTTACCCTAGATACGCCACTGATGCAATCGTTCTAGTTTTTTCAGCTCTTTCATCTGAGACCAACTTGTACTTTGTGTTGTGGTCTCCTCGAAGGATGAAGTTAAATTGGTAAAATAAGGCGTTGCGGAATCGATCGCTGTGGGCTTATTCCTTGACAGACACTTACCACTCAGGTCTTTTTCAAAAACTACAAAGACATACTTTGGTTTGAGTCCATTGTCATTCTCAAAATCCAAAAAACAAATCGGAAATTTGAGAAAACTATTTCGCAATAACTTTACAAACTGCATTTGGACCTTCCTTTCATAATTACATTGATTTAGATCATTTGGGAATCATCAACGGCATAGTTGCAATCGAGCTTTCCCCTATCAATGACTCATACCCTGTGTGTTGCTCAAGTCTCGCATTTGGAAAACCAAACATAAATTTGTTTGAAACTTGGAAACAAAAGCCTCTCGTTTATTGCTCGTGTCTTATGTAATTTATTCTTAAACATTGTTTCCTCCATTTGTGACTGATTTATAATCATGAGCTGCTAATGAACTTAGTCATTTCTTTAATATTTTTATTTACCTTACACTACACAATCATTATTGATACATAATTTTTGCAAACATACATAAATTTTCCATAGAACTTTCGGGAACTAGACCCACCCCTGGAAATTTAATAATTATTGTTGATCAAAAACTGATGAAATCTCAAAGGGATCGACTTTTGGCATTGCCCAGTTATTTTCATTTCCATGATTTCCCGAGAGCTCATTTCATAATTAGTCGCGGCTGATAGATAGTTTGAGTGAAGAAAAAACCTTACAACATTTTTCATACATAGGTAGGTATAGGTACCTGCATGAAAACAAAGTAGGTAGGTTTATGTTAGGATAACACTATTATCACCTATTTTGTGACCTATCTATCCCCACATACCAGTACCTACCTATTTATGAAAGCTATGATGGGTTCATATGCCAAGTTTAACGCGTAAGAATTAAGAATTATGGATTAAGACTTGAAGATAATTGGATACGCGTGGCGTTTATACACCAGAATGATAATAGTAATAATGATAAGGGAGGAAAATAAGTTTGAAAGTTGTTTGTTTGTTTGAAAAATAATAATATACCTACTCAATAGACCCATGATGGGCTACGTTTAAAACTCATAAGATAAGATAAAAGCTGACCAACTTTTCAGGCGTTACGTCTTACTCCCTTAAGCTACATTCACAACCTCCAAATTAACATCACAATTAGTGAGTTAAATTAACCGTGAAGGTTTGGCATATACGATTGTAGCACTTTACGCCGCACTTGTAATTCGTACGCAACGCCGGACCTTGCAATGTCCAAGCTTTTGGGTTAATTTGAGCCACTAATTTCAGAAATGCATAGACAGCGCAGACTCGCCAATCGGCATTTTCAAATAACATGACATCTCAACACAATTTGTTTTTGGACAGTTCTAAGTTCCAACCCACGTTATCATTATAACCAAAGTTTGTGCTTTGTACCGTTTATAATGGAAATACCGAGGGAAATACAGAGGAATCGGCGACGAAGGAGATTGTTTTACAGGTATCTATATCGACTCACAAGCTTTTCCGCTAGATGGGGCGGCAAATTTCGACCTATTAATTTGGACATTGTGAATGGTGGGTCGCACTAAGTACGAGTATAATTATTCGTATCAAGTGCAAGTGTTGAGTATCCTACTAATTTGGAGGTTGTGAATGTAGCTTTATTCTTACGCAGTAAACTTAGTGTGTGAACCCAGCATTAGCTATACTACCTACTTATAACTAAAGGTGTGTTCAGTCAGCTTATTTAGCCGCAAGTTTTAATTTTAGTCGTAAGCGCTGCATCGCTCATTGGCTGTTCTGAGGAGGCTGGTTCATAGGAGCCAATGGGCGTTTCTGCGCTTGCGACTAACATTAAAACTTGCGGCTGGATAAGCTGACTGAACGCACCTTTTATATTCAATATCGCTCAGGTAGAGGTATCTACCTACCTATACAGGGTGTCCCGTTTTTCAACGCTCACTATTGGTATCTTGGAAATGGTAACAGATACAAAGTCGGTTAAATTACAAAAAAGTTGCACAATTTTATGACTATCTCGAATATGTCAAGATATCCAAGATATCTTTTGTCATTTCTGAAATATCCCAAAAAAACTGAAAAATGCCGAATTCAAAAATTTCAAATAATTTCTTTATTATGACAGCTATCAATTTGAAAATTGGTATCCTGACATTTTTTAAGGTTCTTGATCGACTGACGTTGATAATTTTTTTTCTGCGCTTACTAGTTTTTGAGATATGACAGTTAACTTCATTTTTTCTTATAGACACCATATCATTTATCTATCCCATAAAACTCACCTTTTTTTTTCTCTTTACAAAAATATGAAACACTTGTAGCATTTTTGTCAAAATAACCTGTAAAAATTGGGAAAACTGTTTTTGAGGCGAAAAAATCGAGTTACCGCTGCGGTTGCCATGCTCTTGTGGCATATAAACAATGGCATTTGGTTGCTATGGTCAGTTGATTTTGGAAAAAGTTGAGTTACATTCCGTTTTTATGTATTTGATAATAGATAACAATAAAACAAATACAGAACAAAGTATAACACAAAAAACATAACAATAGCAATAAACATTCATAATTTACAATTGCTCGAATTGGAGTCCATTTTGCTTTATGCAGAGTTGTGTGCCTTTTAGTCATGTTTTCAACGGCTGCGCTGATATCGTGCGGGTTATTAATTGACTGAAACGCATCATCAACTCCTTGTTTCCAGCTCTTGGTTTCTTTGGGATGTTCTGTCATGAATCACAAATTCGATCTTTGAGCGTTCCCCGCAAAATTGACCCCATTTCGAGTAATTGTAAATTATAAGTGTTTATTGCTATTGCGATGCTATTTTGTGTTATACTTGGTTTTGTATTTGTTTTATTGTTATTTATTATGATTATCAAATACTTGAAAACGGAATGTAACTCAACTTTTTCCAAAATCAAGCGACCATGGCAACCGAATGCCACTGTTATTATGCCACGAGAGCATGGCAACCGAACCGGTAACTAGATTTATTCGCCTCAGAAATGGTTTTTTCAATTTTTGCAGGTTATTTTGACAAAGATGCTACAAGTGTTTCATATCTTTGTAAAGAGAAAGAAATGATGAGTTTTATGTGGTAAATAAATGATATGGTGTCCATAAGAAAAAATAAAGTTGACTGTCATATCTCAAAAACTATCAAGTGCAGAGAAAATTATTGACGTCAGTCGATCAAGGATGTTAAAAATAGCCAGTATTCCAATTTTCAAATTGATAGCTGTCATAATAAAGAAGTTATTTGAATTTTTGGAATTTGTAATTTTTCAGTTTTTTGGGGATATTTAAAAAAATCTCTGATATTTTGACAGTTTTGAAATAGCCATAAAATTGCGCAACTTTTTTGTAATTTAACCGACTTTGTATCTCTTACCGTTTCCGAGATACCAATAGTGGGCGTTGAAAAACGGAACACCTGTATACACGTTATTATTATCGCTAGCTAGATGGGTAAAATATTTTTGTATTTGTTCCTACGGTCAAGAGAAAAGTGCAATATGAAAACTAAATTAGATATTATCACGGCCCACCTTGAGGAAGGTAATGGAGTAAAATTACTTGGAAAAATCCAGTCTCTGTGACAAATTACAAGAGGCCATATCCTCTGACCTCTCAGTAGTGTCGTTCCTTTCCTTATTTCTATCATGGACAATAACGCATCGATTTCAAAAATTTTCTTTCATACGCCATGCTGACGTTAAAACTTTACTACATTTCAACCTTGAGGGATATTACATTGTGATATTACTTACAACTTCACACTCGCACTATTTTTCAAGTGTGCGAGCTGAGCTATTTTAGAAACAACAAAATAATTATGTTAATGGGCAGGTATCTGATCGAATAAGACGTCTGAGTGCACTTCTGCTTATTCCCATCCAGATACCAGTTCCACAGACAGACATGCTTCAAAATCTATTTTCATCCTGTTTTCCATCGGCAATTTTCTTTTATGACACAATCATGCCTCAGCAATGCTGATGGTACCAATGTTTTCCAAGGATCAAAAGGGTCGCAGTGATGCAATTTGATTGTGCTGTTACAATTTGGAGAATGGGCGAATGGAAATAATGCGGAAATGCAAGGCTTGAACAATACTGGGATGTATGATGTATGCGCTTAATAAATAGATAAATAAATAACCTGTTTGCCCGTAAGCGCAAAAGTGCATGATAATTTACCGAGAGTTTTACTATTGTATTTTTTAGACCTTTGCAGAATAAGGCGTAGAGGAACTATCAAGGTATGTAGGAAGTCATAATGTTCCTGATATATTTCCTCGAAGATTTCAGTTGGACATTTTAATTGTTTTCTATAGTTTTCTTCAGTGTGGATTTATAAATACATGAATACCGTTTAATATTTTCATATACGATGGAGTTCCTTTCTTCTGAACAAGCATCGTAGCGGCTCCAGGGTCCCATAAATCATTGTTACGATACTCGCCAGAGAAAGGAACCACATCGTGTGATGAAGACACATTTGACGGAGGAGCAGTATATCGAGAGAAGCCCAACAGACTTTTTTAGAACTCTCTTGCCTTATTTGACTCACGTTTTATTACATCGGATATCTTCATGATAATATTTAACTATTCAGAACTCATCAAAAACTTCGCTCTTTGACGGTTTTGTCGCCCGAGAATAGTTTTCTTTTCAATTTGGTCTGGAGAGGTTTGAACTTTAGATACCTTACTGGTTTCTCCAGATTTGATTCTCAAGATTCAAACTCCAAGCTATTGTCGCCAGATTTTTTCTTTGGAGAGACCTTACTATTTGTTTATTACAGTAGTGAGAATCAACATTTGTCAGTTTGATTCATTAAGTCTCAAGTCTCGCTATACATATACGAGCTCTAAAAATAAGTCCAGCAAGTCTGCTTTTAAATCGAGCAAGCTATTGAGCGGCTCCTCCGCCAATTGTTCAGGTTTGTGACGTAGCCTCAAAGTCTCTGGGTTTGTAGCTTGTACCCGAGCTGAAATCTCTGGGTTTGTTGCTTATGCTCGAGTTGAAATCTCTGGGTTTGTAGCTCCTACCCGGTCGAAGTTTACATCATAAAATATCGTAAGAATCTTCCATATCTTCCAAATGGTTTACCGTTCTTTCGCTAGTCGAATAGTACGCCGAATAGCGACATTTTACCTAAGTCATTTCATCACGCGACAGACTTGGTAAAATCGGTAGTTTTTGTGATAGCAAACAAGGAAAACAACTTTTAGGGGAAGAGAGGCGAATATCGACCGGCAGTCTAATATCGACCGCACCACTGTGGCCCACCCTGTAAGTTTTTTGGAATCATGACACAGGCTGCCATCTAGCATTTTGCAAGTGAACTCCAGCACAGCTGTCGGTCAGCCATTTATTCGAAGCGCTTGACTGACAGAAACGAATTATTGTTTCCAGCCAATATGATTTAAGTTCAGGAGTGTTTATGATAACGTATTGCAGACTTTTCATTGTTGTTAGACTTAGGTCTCCTGGTGTAATGTACCAAGGATCATTGATAGTAACTTTGTGTAGTAGGCCTAGTTCCATAATCTAACCTGGTTCTTCATCGTCAAAGAATTGTTTTTTGCTTTTGTTGTCGGCCAATATCGACCAGGTTGGTCGATATTGTACAAATGGATTTTTATACATTATTTCAGATGCCTCACGGAAAATATCGGCGAAAAACGAATCGCGCCTCGTGTGGTGTGCGAAAATGACCTGATGAGGTTCCTGAGAGTACTTACCTGAGAATTATTTTTATTTTATCTGTTAATCTCATAGGTTCCTATCATGGGAATCGTTCTTGGTAAATGTTAGAAAAAGAGGGGCAAAATCAAAATCAAAAACTAGATTTTTTTCGAAAAGAGATGTTTCGACTTGTATTTTTGTGCTTTTGCTAAGCATGCAGACTACAAAATGGCTAAGAAAACGTGCGATCGATATTATCCGACCTGGTGGTCGATTATACCCCACTGGTCGATATTACCCGCTGAAATTTTCACTTTGCTTTCGAATTTTTTTCACAAAAATGTTTCTACTTAGTGAGTGACTATTCAAGGTTTTGGGTAGTTAAATGGTTGGGGAATATGGTACAAAACGTACAGCCTTGACAGTGCACATGGCGACTGGTTTTGAATTTTTTGCCTTAAGTGGTCGATATTCACCTGCTCTCCCCTATCACTCATGCGCTGGTTGCTTCAGAAGTTACAGGGTGCCAAACATGTCAACCAAAAAAACCTCGAAAAAACTTACCTAAGTCATTTCATCACGAGACAGAAACGCTTAAATCGGTAGTTTCAAGTATCGGGAAAACACCGATGTATCGGCCAAAAGTATCGGCAATCTATGAATAGTGTTGAGCGTGTCAACAGCGCCGCACACAAGAGATCAAAATAAAATAATGTCGCTAGCTTCTTTGCAAGTTCATAAAAGGCAAAATAAAATCAGTACCTATAGGCTGTCTGATTTCTACATGATTCTAGTGGGCTGCGATTCAGGCCGCGATCGGCCGATGGCGACCAGAAACACAGCCCACTATAGAATCATGTTGAAATCAGTCAGCCTATACCTATCTTTCTAGTGTCTATCTGATTGTACGTAAACCAAATTGCACAATGCACAATGTCAGACGTCTGGCTCCACTTTAAAAAAAAAACGCTTCAAGTAAGTACAACTACTGTAACGTTGGAAAATTGGAGTCTTTTGTCTCTTCAATTATAGTGTCGATAGTCTTATTCAGGAGAGTAAGAAGACGAAGTGAGAAGAAGTTTTTGTTTGAGCTTGATTAATTTTTTGAATAAGAAAATATCGTCGGCGTAATTCGCAAAGTGTGTAACTCCACTTCACCTGATTTTGCAAAAGCATAAAAACTTTTTTTTATTGAGGGTTTTTAATTGCTTATCAAAAAATCAAGTGGTACATAAGAACCGAATATTGTAGAAGTCATGTTTGAAGAGCAATATTGAAAAAAATAGTGAGTTTAATAGGGACAGGTAGGTAGACATTTTCATCAAAAACAGAGTCAGGCACTTTTGCGAACTACGCCGACAATATTTTTTCGTAGTATAGTTGTGTTTTATTCGTTTCGAACAAAAATCTTCAATATACCCATTAACTATATCGGATGTATCGGTATCGGAAACTCAGTATCGGAGTATCGGTATCGGTAAACCCAGTATCGATACACCTCTAATTTCAACATTACCTATATTTTGTCACTGACGAGAGCTAACATGCTCGAAATAAAAGTTAGTCTTGACAGTTATGTCACATTTTATTTAAAGGAACAGTTACTGCAAATTGGAATAAGTATGGTTCATTTAAATTTTTCTCAACCAATAATGATAATTATTTGTTGTTGACATTAAAACTACTCAATTAATGAACGGTACACGGGCCTTGTAACTAGTTTTTTGAATATTGTTCCATAAAATCATTGCAAAAGGTTTTGCACAATAATGCCTGACCATAAAATACGGTTAAAAAATCTGTTGCGCCACCATAATACTTTACAAACTTGTATTCAGGATTCAGGAACCTAAGAGAACTTTCATTCGAGATGTCCCTACAGATTGAAAGATGGAACTTGATTGCAAGATTAAAAATCTGTGGCATTTTATTCTCATGAATAAAAAAATTGGTTGTGTAACACCAAAGCTTTCAAGGAACAGGTGGGAGTTTTATTATGAGACGTCCCTTCGGGTGGGGAGTTAGAATATGAGAAAAAAAATTGAAGAATAGAGATGTTTCTTCTAATAAGAGCTTTATTTTGAGCTCCATCATTTGAGTCTGGTCTCGATAAGCCAGGTTAGGTCGGTTACTCATTTCAAAGTAGAAAAGTCTCGGAAAACTTGAAAAATATCAAGAGAAACGCCTCAAAATGTTTGAGAATCACTTACTCTTAAAATTTTGAAATTAAAATTTTTCAAAATTCCAATTCTCCGGGAAAACCTAAAATCTTATTTCAAATTATCTTACTGTGATAATAACAATAATAATAATATTTTTATTAATAATAAGCACCTATGTTGAACGTTGAAAATTCTATCTGAAGAACCGAAAGTGCTGGAGTCTTGTAATCATACGTGTAATTTATTGCTTATGAAGCTTCCCTAAACAGTTCCAAAATATCTTGTTTCACCCCTGAGATATTTTTAAAAACGTGAAAATGCACCAAAAAAAGACTTTTTGCCCATAAACTAGCAAATTTTGGAGATTTTGAGGTGAAACTTGATATTTCTATACAATGCACAGTGGTCCGAAATTCAATAAATGCGGCCAAAAATCAAATTTTACAAGTATTTTGCATGACTTTCATATTTTGTGGGCACGTAAAGAAATAGTGTAGGTAGTCTTTTCTGAAATATGAGTTACTTTGTTCCAGGAACTCACCTGTTCTGACCCCTCAGAGTTTCTAGTTTTTTCGGAGTCAAAGTTACCCTATTTTGCTCGCAAAGCTTAAAGAATGAGTGCTAGCTTAATAATTACACTGCGGCTTTGCAACTATCACAAAATGATCTTCAAAGGAAGTACTTTAGTTTGACATATATGGTCAGTCTAAAAACAAATTTGAAAATATTCAATATTATTATTATTTATACAGTTGATTTTTCGAGTTTTTGAAAAGTTCCTTGAGAAATACAAGAAAGTCGCTACACAACCCCACTGAGATTTATACCCTAAGAAATACTACAACATCCCATGAATGGAGTAGTATGAACAGTTTTTGCTCGAAAGTGCTCCATTGGCCAATAATCTTTTTTTTCCGATGTGGTGCGTGCCGTGCATCAGTGCATTTTAGGGTAAGATAAAAAAAATAGTTAGGTACTTATCGAGAGAGAAAACGTTACGTTTTGTGAAATGAACATGATGACGGCATATCTTTTTATCACTACCTATCTCTGGATTTTTGAGATTCGACCTTTTTTCGTGACCCTTCAGTCCCTTAAATTGTGAATTACTTGTTCAAATCTGTTGCAATTTAGCTAATTTCCTTAGATATTCAGTCAAAACATTGTTCTGTCAACCCAGAGTCCAATTTGACAACGCGTTTCTAATTTATCAGTAGAAAAACCAAGATTAAATTGAAATTTTGAAGGACTGTGTCTCCTCAGTCCTTTATGTGGCCAAATTTTGCAAAAAAAAAACTGGACAGTCGCTCATCATATCATGTACGGACTCTAGGGTTACCTTTTCTTTAACATTTTCTGGACTCCCTGACCTTCCATAGAATTTAGTTCATCATCAAATCTACCGTGATGACATTGGTCACTCTTTCCTAATTTTTATTCATTGGAGCTGCGAAAAAGGGATAACCGGTAATATCACAAATGATCTTGTCGAGGGTGCTATCATGGATTGGAAAACTGCCGTCCTACCCTTTTGAACATTATTGCAGACGGCATGAGTGAGTAGGTATACGAGTCAGTGCTGTTAATCGTATACTTACATGTTTCTCCATTTATAATAGTGATTAATTATAATTATTTCTCTTTATTATGGACCAGGTCCATGAAGATCAGAACTTTCTGATTTATTTCGATTTCAACCCTCTTAAAATTAACTTAATTTTTCAATGAGATTCTTTCATCAATTTTTCCTGGAATCGTGACCTTACTATGGACTAGGTTCATATGTTTCAGAGTTTTTCCAATTTATTTCTAATTAATTGAAACCCCTCAACACCTCATCCTGCGATGCGGTGTTTTCAATTAATTTGCCTGTGATAATGACCTTATTATTATAGATCAGTCCCTAGAGTCACAGAATTTTTCCAATTCATTCAGACTTTATCCCCCTCAAATCAACCCAGTTTTGAATAAGAATACTATAATGCCGCAGCTTGCCTATTATTGCATTGATAGTAGTTTTTCTTTCTCTACAACTTTTTTTTCACTTTGAAGATAAATGCTAATTACGATTATTTCATCTGTGATCACGGATCAGCTCCATGAGTATCAAAATTTTCTCATTATTTATTTCGATTTCAACCCCCTAAAATCAACCCAATTTTCTAATAAGATTTTTTCAATCATTATTATTGCAATCACGACCTTATTATGGACAAGCTTCAAAAGTTTCAGAATTTTTCTAATTTGTTTCGATTTGAACCCCCTCAAAATCAACCCCATTTTGCAATAAGAATTTTTTTAATTTTTTTTCTGTAATCACGACTTTATTATGAACTAGTTCCATGAGTTTCGGAATTTTTTTAATTTATTTTGAATTTAGCCCCCTCAAAATTACCCCATTTTCCAATGAGATTTTTTTGATGATTTTTTCTGTATTCACGATTTAGTTCTGAACAAGTTAGATGAGTTTCAGATTTTTGGCCAGATTTTCTGAATTCTGGACCACTGTGCAATATGTGACGTTAGAAATGGAATAGGATCAGGAGCCAATTCTACGCCTTCTATTTTCAGAAATATGGTGGTCAACTTTTTGTTATCTTCACGGCGGCCATTTTGAATTTTCCTGTAATTGAATATTCCAAAACGTAGTCGGCAATTGTGAAGAAGACTACATAGGACCATTACATATAAGAAAAAACATTCTGCAAGAGAAAGGAAAGGGTGTTCACGATAACATTCACCCCCCCCCCCCCTCTAGGAGATTTCCCTTCGAGATATTTTGAAAAATCAAAAACTTTTTCTCAACAAGTTTTCCCAGGGATCTTGAATCGATCGTCTAAAATTTTTTAATTGGTACCGTATACAGAGTGTGACATGTAACTTTCTTGTTTCAAACACAACACCCTATATTTTATTACGTCATTTGATGGAGCCTTTTTTTTCTGATTACAAAAATATATAACATTTATGATTTATTTTGACAAGGAAGCTGTCAAAAAGTATTAAAATAAGTAGTCAATAAATTAAAAATTGAAAATTACGCGACACCCTGTATAAGGAACGAATTGGACCATTTATCCATGCAGAGTTGAATTCTGCAGATAAAATGCTGTGATAATTACTTTTATTACAAGTGAACTGTAGAAACCAAAGCCATCTTGCCGCGAAACAAAATTATTTGACAATTTTATTATTTTTTCGACAACTTACTTGTCAAAATAAATGAGTCATATATATTTGTAATCAGAAAAAAAAGGCTTCATCAAATAATGGAATAAAATATAGAGTGTTGCATTTAAACTGAAAAAGTTCACCCTGTATACGGTACCAATTAGAAACTTTCAGAGGATTGATTTAAGGTCCCGAGGAAAAGTCGTGAAGAGGAAGTTTTTAGTTCTTCGAAATATCTTCAAGGGAAATCTACTGGAGGGGGGTGAGTTTTATCGTGAACACTCTGTACCTAGTGAGCTTTTTGTAAATTAAAAGCTGTAAATCTAGTTTACCTTGGCTTATACATTTTCAGTGCGAATGACGGGTGACGTGGTACTTGCAGAAGTGAAATACAATCAGAAATTCAAATCTTCATCTTTTCCGAGATCTTGTGCCAAAATTCTCCACTATCAGTTGAAAAATTTCTTGTGAGCGGCGGTCTAAATTAAATATTGCACTTTTTTAACAAAAATGGAAATCTCGTCGTCGTTTTTCGGGCATTTTCACGTTTTTCGAAATATCTCAGGGAAGAAACAAGATATTTCAAAACTGTTCAGAGGAGCTTCATAAACATTAAATTACACGTATTGTATATGGTGATTTACAAGACTCCGGCTTTTTTGGTTTTTCAGGCAGAATTTTTTAATTTTTGAACTTTATTTTTCACCCTGTATACGCTACCTGTCAAGTCTGCCCCACATCCAGGTTTGTTGGGAAAGAATCAAAGAAGCATGTATGCCAAGTTTCAAAACTTTATCACCAAGTGCAGAGTTTCACTTGAATTTGTCCCTTAGTACCCGGACTATGGGTAAACTGGCTAATGGACTCGATTCCAAGGACCAGAACAAGAAAGAGAGAACATTTTCCAATAATTTCCAATTCTCCGCCTCTTCCTCTGTTCCTCTGCAGAGATGCTATCGAAAATTTTTCATTGCAATCCTCTATTTTTTGATTAATTTAATTAAACTGTGAAATTTTGATATCAGAATAATGCACATTATGTCTTTTAGGCCGATGAACGATAAATTAGGCGATATAAGTTTTTCATGTGGAAAAATGAGTGGCGGTGTTGGTTATTGTTTTTCAGAAAATAGAAAGTTTGGCTCTAGGCTTATTACCTATTACGAAATAGGTAATAAACTGCTGGACAACGAAGTTATCGGTATCGGAAAAATGGTCCGACTTTGAAGACCGATAACTTCCGATTGCCGGATGCGATTTCCGTTTTGTTTATTGTTGTCATTAGCCTAATGCTTCCGTAACTCATCCTATAATAGTGAATGTTGAGAAACTTTATGTAAAATTTCTACAGGGTGATACGTAAAATGCTGCAAAGTTGTACCAACTTCATCGTACCCCCCTTTGTCGAAAAATTTTTTTTTATGTATTCTAATGCAAAAATCATGAACTGTGGTGTCTTACCTTGGAACGGTTTTGGAATTATCCGGATTAAAAGTCTAACATCGAAGATAAAAATTTTTATTTTGAATGTTACAGATTTGCCTTGTTGGCACGCGTGATTAAGTCACTTCTGCGAAATGGATGTTGACATTGAGCAAGATTGTTCGTACAACAGTCCAGAACAATTTAACTTTCAACACAACCCTAATATTTGATGTGGAGCCAAGCAGGGGGCACTTTTTTAAGTGGTTGTCCCTGCCTGTTTTTCGTACGTTGGATTTCGTCAGAATTTCATCAGAATTTTAGATATGGAACATGTTCTATTTGCAAATTTAAGCCCCTGAACATGGTAACGATGTGAAACTTCAGTGTCAGTGTCCGAGTGAAGTAAAGCCCCCCTGGGCGTTATGCTTTTTGTGCTTGTGCTTTGCCTGAGTTTCGTAAATCTGCAACATTCAACATAAAAATTTGTATCTTTAATGTTAGACTTTCAATCCGGGAAATTCCAAAACCGTTCCGAGATAAGACACCACAATTTATAATTTTCGTATTAGAATACATAATTTTTTTTTTTGACAAATGGGGGTACGATGAAGTCTTTGCAATTTTGCACCATTTTACGTATCAACCTATAAAAAATTCACATGAGGTTTCTCAACATTCACTGTTATAAGATGGGTTACGGAAATATTAAGCTAGTTAACGCAACAAACAAAATGGAAATCTCAATCGGCAATCGAGAGATATTGACTTCCAAAGTCGGACCATTTTTCCGATACCGACAACTTCGTTGTCCAGCAGTTTAGTTGATGCTGAAAGTCACAGAAGATCATCTGGACCATTATTTTAATGATGAAAACAAAAATTTTGAATGACTTTGAAATGGCCCAAATGATTTCTTATGAGCTTCAGTCAGCATCAATAATAAATTATTCAAGCGCTATTCCTGCGATAGAAACCTTTCATTTCGTGAAAACATTAACCAATAACTCCACCTATTTTTCCCTATTTGAAAATTAATATTTCTCAAGCTATCAACAAAAAAGCATACATGCACATAATTATGAAGTCAGAATTTCACAATCTACCCAAATATGTCAAAAAAATATGAAGTTGCAACTCAAAAAAATTGTTGTTGACGTCATTATTCGAAAACAGGGAAGAGTTGAGAAATAAAAATTATCGAAAAATACTTCCCACCTGACAAATCAATTTGACATGTCAAACCGTTTTCCAAAAATTTCAACAGAGGAAAAATAAATACAGGATCCGAAACTTTACACGCTCTCTGTACCTATTGGGCAGTGAAGGTAAGCAGAGTTAAGTAAGAACACAGGTAATGGGTATAGATCGTCCAAATCATCTTCAATATCAATAGATAGTCATCGGAGTTCTGAAACAGAAACAACTAGGAAGCAAATTTCTAGCACTAATCAACTTCTCGAAAGACTACGGGTAGGGTGGCTGGCCAGTAGCCATTAATTGAATTTCCTGTTGTTTAAGACCCATCATCATCTGGCGGCGAGCAATCACATCAGAACGAATTCCATCCATCCGTACCTTCCTGAAAATCAAACCTCAATAATTCAATCGTAACGAAAAATAAACTAAAAATACTCCCACAGTACTCTCACACTTCACACACTGCTCAAGTTCAAACTTTTACTCTAGCCCTGTCTCCGCATAAATCACCGCAACTCCGGGAACCTTCTCTGCATCACCTTCCTTTCCATTGGTCAACGTGCCATTAAATCGTGTGTGTATGGTGATGGTGGTTCGCGAAATCCTAAAATTTTCAAAGAACAATTCACACATCGTCTAACAATAATTTCAACGTGGTGCGTGGTGGTGGTTCACTCACAGTGCACACACAGTCGGCTCTGGGAGAGCTGTCATTGCTCAACAAACTAACAACTTCCGATTAAAAGCCGGCATCGTTTAAAATCATAATCAGTTACTTTCGACGCGCAAAATGCTTAACACCACTGCCGCCGGCGTGAAATAACCAAAAAGTGACACCAGTTTCCGATTCGACAGAAAAAGTTCCGAAAAAAACGGTTCCGAAAAACAAAAAACCAGTGCCGAAGAAAGAAGAGCAACCCCGAAACTCCCAGCATCTGTACGGACACCGGTCAAAATATAGGTAAGCGTCAAGTCATAAATCTTGCCGAGATCAAAACAAATAATTTTACGACCGTTTTATCGTTTGGGAACAATTTGTTATCGGGGAGGGTCAAGAAGCCCCAATAAAATTCTCTTAAAAAGTATTTTACGATTTTCTACAATAATTATTATTAATACAAATCAAATAATTATTAATTTAAAAAAAAACTAACATGAAGTTTCGCAATGATTGATTTGCGCGTTTTCAAATTTGTAATATGCAAAATAAAAACAAAGCTCATGTGATATGGTGACAAAGACTAATTACTTTTCCGATAATCCCAAATCGAAATAACAAACAAACACAAAAAATATAATTGGGAGCAAATTTGTGCTCAATTAGCAAAATTTTGATTATTTTATACAACAAACAAGTGAAAGTTATTGCACTTATTCAAGACTTGAAATCTATTCGAGCATGCGGCACTAATTTCGACACTATAATGTACTGATTCCAAAACATTTTATGTATGTATGTCTAGAGTAATTGCAGTTTTTGTACAACAATGAAAACTGTTGTAAAACCACAATTATTCTGTCGCGATGTGCAACCGAGAACTCGATGAGGAGGAATCTTGAATTTATATCATGAAGAAGAAAATAATTGATAAGTATCCGGGACATTGCGTCAATGCTTTTAATAATAAATAAGTTTATTAACACAATAATAATTAATAACAATAATTACGTTAGGCGTATATCGAATGTTGTGGTTTCTTATTAGAAATATTAGATGAGTTTAGTAGAGTCAAGTCCTGCAATCCTGCATAATTGCGGCTTGGATTAGCATCGTATTCGTAACACAACATTTTGCCTCGCGTTTTGCGGTTGTATAGGTACCTAAGTTCAAGTTACAATGAATAATTATTGCCGTGCGCTATTATTATACGTTTGCGGAAATGCATCAGCTGGAAAATGCATTCATGCTCTCGTGAAATGGTGCCATTCCTGCATCATTCCTAATTTGTTTTGTTATTGCAAAACAGGAAATTCAATTGGGAAATTAAAAAAAAAATGAAAATTAGTTTTTCTCAAATCACACTTGAAGCAAGAAATTTTTTGTTTTCAGAATGTAGGTAGGTACTAATCGAAATGTTTTTTGCCATGGAATTATCACAACAAAATGTACGGTAAATCAAAGGTGTTATGTTAGCTCTAAATCACTAGGTGTTGACGCAAATAATGGATTTGTTTTAAGTTCGTAGAAAACAAAAACGACAATTTTTTATTCTTGGCAGGTGCAAGTAGTAAGTGGAGCTGAATAACTTGGACTCGGCAGAGATAATGACTAAATTTTCGCTTCTGTTATACTCTTGGAAACAATTCAATTTAATTGCTTACAAAATTTCAAACTCCTCGTTCAGGTTCTCCCTACTGGTACCTATGTAGATCACAAAAACTTGCAAAACTTGATTTGCACTTGCAAAAACTTGGCGAAGAGGACTATTTTACTATTTATGAGGTGTGCTGTTTTATTCGACTATATTAATTGGCTTTGAGAAAAGTTTACTATTTAGAATTGATTCAATAACTTTGTTCTTCAAATTTTCAATAAAATTTTCGCCAAAATGCAAATGAAACATTGGAAATTAATAATATTTTTTGCTGTATGAAGGCGAAATTTTATAATGCTAAATCAAAATCAAATGAATCTTCCATCTTATCAAATTGTCCTTGAAACACTAGCAATCTTATTTTGAGCAAAAATATTTTTCATTTGGAAAACTACGGTTTTTTCAAAAAAGAACTCTCCCATTTCACTTTCCCCACCCCCCACCAACATGGAAGGGGAAGTATTGTAATCGTGCAGAAAAAAACTTTTGAGATTTCACCGGATAAACCGGAAAAAATGTCAATGTTCAAAACTTTACCATTCAATTATTAAAAATCCATCCAATGGATTGGAACCAAACTTGGCAGGAAGCAACACAACAAAAGAGTCAAATTGAGGCAGCAGTTGCAGTTTTCCACCATTCTCCAGTCGGGCGTTATGAATTTTCAAAATTTCTCCTGGCCGTCGCCACCCGAGCGGGCCTCTCGCCCGTGTTTTGACCAGAACGACTCGCTTTTGTAGCAGGACTCCACTCAAAAATTCATTCATGCTCGGGGATCAACTTTTTTCGAAAAATTTCAACTGATATCGAAAGTAGATTGGATTGGGCGTCGTGTGGGTGTACCTTCAAAATCGACGCGGTTCCGGTCTTCCGACGGTAATTTTTTCAAAATGAAACTCGCACATTCCGTGAGTTTTGAAAAAATGCAGTGCAAACTTCGCATGCGGTAAGCTCAGCGAAATATTCATTTTAGGTTCAGACATGCTGGAAATAAAAGTTGGAGAAAAGATTAGATTGATTTTGGAGGAAAAACTTTTGGAATCGGACTCGAGTTTTTCCTCTCTGGAAAAACTGCAAATTTTCCAACTTTTATCCCGTGAACAGATTTTTAACTTTTTTTTTAACAAAAGGTAACTGGTTCTTGATCATTTTCTAACTTTTTTCTCAATTTCCCGGGAATTTTCCGGTCAAAAATGAAAAACCGGCCTGGGTTTTCGAGACCGGACTTGAATGATGGAGTTTGAAGTGAAGCCTTGATTGACAATTTTTACAATAAGATGATTTGGGATGAGATTTGAGGTTTTCCTGGAAAATTCAAATTCTCCTGACCAAATTTTCAATTTTCTGCAAATTGTTTTCAATCTTTTTCTCCAACTTCAACTCCCACCCAAAGGGACGTTCCGAACAAAAATTTACATAGGTTTCTGGAAACTAGTCGGAAAATTTTTGGGGTGACACAACCGATTTTTTTTAGCGTTACTGCCCCATGATCCAAATGTTTTGAATGACCAATCATCGCGTTTAGGCCACTGGATCACTTTCACTTATCACCACTAGAGCAACCAATCGAATTGCTCAAAATTCAAATTTGTCATATTCGATTGGTTGCTCCACTGGGAGCAGCTTTTCCAGCACGTTGCATGAACTCGACCAGTATCATCAAAATTACTGCAAAAATCTGGTTCCTTTTTTTCATTTACCTATGAATAGAGAGCGGATTTACAATTTATTACAATAATGTTCTTTACATCTTGACGTTTCTATCCAAAAAGAACCTGAATGCCAAGCTTCATTTCGCATAATTTATTATTTTGAGTTTTTACCGCATGCATATTGTTACGAGCGGCGATCCCGTGCATACTGCTAAACACTCGATCTTTCCGGATTCTTCCATCCATTAAGTCGCAGTGTAGAAGTGCGGAACGATCTGATGCATTCCAGAAGTATACGCGATGGCTTATTGGCATTGGGAACCTTCAACGCTCGATCGAGACAGATCTGTCCATTTTGGCGGAGATGCAGATTCCAGAACACACGGAAAGCACGCGAAAGATGTGTGTGATTATTCAGGAGTCGTCTAGAAACCGCATATGCCGGGCCACTATGGAAATTGTTGGAAGATGATAGAAAGTTTGGGAACGCGAATCGGAGGCATATAAAATCACCGTCCAATAGTGCGACAGTCAGTACTGAATTGGAATGCGAAATGGTGGCGAGCGAAACAAGCGAAGTAGGGACCTGCAATTTTCCAAGTAGATAATTGTTGGCGTGTATTTATTGTAGTAGTTACGCAGAAATAAACAGTGTGTGTTTTAAATCGATCGTTTCAATTATATTTGAACCCGTACGCGAAATACATAACAATATTTAGTCGATATTTTGGCCATTTCATCTATTATGTGCTAGAAAATCACGAAGTTGGTTGGTTGGTTTTACATATTAGGCCAGTCAAATTAGAACAAATTTTTCCGTTTGAGGGAAAAAACTGTTGGAGTTTTGGAAGTTTGACAGTGATGTCCGGTAAGGTGTACTGTTAAACATCCTAAAAGTCCCCAACTCTACCTATTGAGCTCGAGCCGCCATCTTGGAAAATGGTTTTTCGATCCAGTTTTCTGCTTATATTTCGCTAATCATCAGAGATATCCAATTAAGTTTTATTTCATATTTTTCATATTTTATACTCTCTACGATGACCTATACATTACAGGTATTTTATGATCTGGAGTGTTGATTCCACAGAAATTTTGACAGTTGCTGCTGATTCCAAACTCTTTCTGGCTGTTGGAAGCCCCGGCTCGCCATTCTCCGGCCCGTCTCTTCTCAAAAAATATTAAAACTCTTTATAAAAAATCAAGGCTATAAAATTGTCTACAAAAATTGTTTCATACCGATTTTTTCCTCGTATCTGTTGATAATAATAAAATTAACAACAAAAAAAAACTATTCAACTGAACTATTAACTATTCAAAAAAAAGTTTTGAATATTTTTGCAGCATATATCACATATTTACTCCAATATATTGCTTTAATTGGAATTTTTCACCGCATAATTTGATACTTTTTGAGCGCATATAATCTGAATTATATTAAGATTTTTTTGCCGCATATAAATCCGCTCTCTAATTATGAATTACAATAAGCTGTGAAAGGAGAAAAGTATGTCCACGACTTGATTCTAATGGCGCTGCTGAGGCGGTCGGTCGGGCAACGCGGGAACATGAATCAAGTAGAGGACATACGTTACCACTTCCATAGCTAACTCCAGTTCTTATTGTTATGTATTTCGCCTACGGGTTCGAAATATAATTGAGACTATTGTTTTAAAACACACACTGTATATTTCTGCGTACTGGAATAGATACCTATACGCCAACAATTATCTACTTGAATTATCGCTGTGATTATCGCTCGCTTATCCGCTCGCTGTCTCTTCCAATTCAGTACTGCCTGTCGCGCTGTTGGACGGTGCTTTTATATGCCTCCAAATAGTGTTCCCGAACTTTCTGTCATCTTCCAGCAATTTCCATAGTGGCCGGGCATATGCGGTTTCTAGACGACTCCTCAATAATCACACACACCTTTCGCCTGTTTTCCGTGTGTTCTGGAATCTGCACCTCCGCTAAAGTGGACAGATGTGCCTCGATCGAGCGTTGAAGTCTCTCCATTCAGTTTCACGTACACGAACGCTCTGGAATGCACAAGAACACTCCGCACTTGCACACTGCGATCTGATGGATGGAAGAATCCAGAAAGATCCCGTGTTCACCAGTATGCACGGAATAGCCGCTCGTAACATTATTTAAAAAAATCTTCTCAATGTGATTCAGTTGTCAAATTTTAATTTCAGACAAAACAAAATCTCCAAACGACAAACTTTGGAGAAATCTCCAAGTTCATGGATGTCTCAATCGAGCTCTCAAAAGAGTCAGAGTTTTTTTTCAAACCAAAATTTACCAAGGAGGCCGTAATTATAACGAAAATATATCTCTGATAATAAACAAAAAATTGATTAAGTTGAGTTTTTCAAATATTCAGCCCAAGACTCATTATACTGGAACATTTTCTTTTTGGCCGTGCTCGGAATAATGAGGCGTGTTCTGGATGGAATCTCTCAGAATGGAAATTCAAATTTTTTCATTGTGTGTGTGTCCGACTTGAAAGATTCCAAAAGAGTTTCAAAGCACGACATCAAACTGACCATGACATGACTTTTTCTCACAAAAACAGGTATACAGGGTGGTCCAGGTTTTAGTCGACAAACTTTGCAGGCTGATAGAGGATCAAAGAAGAAGTTGACTCACCCCAAAAAGTACATATCTAAAATGCATATTAAAAAAGTTACAGGCCTTCAAAGTTGCAGAAAAAAATTGTTTATTTCTTGATAACTTTTGAACGGCTTGACCGATTTTGCTCAGATTTTGCACATATGGCCAACAAACACGTCCCCAGTGATTTCTTGAAAAAAATTCTGTCAGAATGACGCAGTGCCATAGATATGGGGGATACTAACCCTCTTACCCCCCTACTTTTTACGCCACTGGATATTTTGGAAAACCGTTAAAAGTATTGAATTCGGCGTTCAATTCTGAAGAGAAAATTGGCGTATGATTGCTACGTTTGGAGCAGCGGTTTCGGAGATATTTGTGTTTGAAGGTTCAAAAACACTGAATTACGCAAATGTTTCAAAATTCGAACAAGCTTTGATCCATTAACTTTCAACTTTTTTTTCAATTTAAAGTTTATTGATCCATAATTCAGCTCATGAGAAATCGAAAATTGGTTGTGAAAATTCCTAATTTCAGTTACGTGACCAATGAGAAACAAAGGACTCTTGGTTCTTGTTCTTACTAAACTTCCCAACTATCAGTAAGTGAATAGGTACCTATTGAATATTTAATGATTACTGAAATTATGAATTTTCACAACCAATTTTCAATTTCTCATCAGCTAAATCATGGATCAATGAACTTTAAATTGAAAAAAAAAGTTGAAAGTTAATGGGTCAAAGCTTGCTCGAATTTTGAAACATTTGCGTGATTCGGTGTTTTTGAACCTTTAAACACAAATATCTCCGAAACCGCTGCTCCAAATGTGGCAATGACACGCCAATTTTCTCTTCAGAATTGAACGCCGAATTCAATACTTTCAATGGTTTTTCAAAATATCCAGTGGCGTAGAAAGTAGGGGGGTGAGAGGGTTAGTACCCCCCCATATCTACGGCACTGCGTCATTCTGACAGAATTTTTTTCAAGATATCACTGGGGACGTGTTTGTTAACCATATGTGCACAATTTGAGCGAAATCGGTCAAGCTGTTCAAAAGTTATCAAGAAAAAAACTTTTTTTTTCTGCAACTTTGAAGGCCTGTAACTTCTTTATTATGCATTTTAGATATGTACTTTTTGGAGTGAGTCGACTTCTTTTTTTATCCTCTATCAGCCTGCAAAGTTTGTCGACTAAAACCTGGACCACCCTGTAGATGTTGAGCTCACAGTGATTTTGCACCGCTTTACAAATCACCCTGTGGAAAAATTTTATGAAAGAGACTTAAGTTTCGCAACAGAGGGGTATGATAAGCGCTTTTCTTTTATCAAAATCTTATACTTCGCCTCATCTCAATTAGAGTTTAGGGGAAGAAAAGGCGACAGATTGATAAGAAACGAGTGAGACACCACTATTAGTCCAGTCAAATTAAGCAAAAATCTGGCCAAACCGAAAATAAATTCGGAAGTTGACGAAATTTGATGGATCTATGCAGAATTTAACGAAGAATAACATATACTGAAGTTTCTGGAAAAACCAAGGCTTGGACTTTTTCTAGGACCAATAAAAAAGCGCCATCCTTGAAAATTTTCGATTTTTTTTGAATAACTTGTAAACTAATACCTTTAGAGCACAAATACCTGCGGAACAAATGTAGCCCGTTAAATTCTTAAGAGATCAGTACTAAACTCATTACTTTGTGGTCAATACTCTCTGAGATACAGCGTCTGCTACAACTCAGTGAAAATCACTCAAAAATTTTTTCCGGATTTTACGTAACAATTTGCATAGTGTCAGTTCAGGGACCGTAACGTAGACAGAAAATATGCGGATTTCAATATATTTTACATTTTTGGAAAGCCAATTCAACATTCGGTATCACACTTTTGTCTAAAAGTCGCCAACTTCAAAATGGTTCTTTTTCCTCGACCTTTGAAATCGATACTTGAATTTCTAGTTAAACCCCAAGGAAAAAGATGGAAAATAAAACCGAATACATTCGCCAGAGCCTATGCTCCCGACTCCTTGCTGAAGTAGTTCATGGCGATCAAGATGTATTTTTTTCCGACGTCTGTCGTAGGGAACATTCCGGCCACGTCGGTAGCGATGCGTTCTAAGAGTACCTCTGCTTATACGTCTTCAGCTGTCCTCGGCTATGAATTCTTGGCCCCTTGCTAGCTGCAAAGGTTCGACACTAGGCCCTCACGTTACGTCGTTCCGGCGATTGACTCAGTGAAACTTCTCGCATATCTTTGCGAACTTCTTATTGACTCGAAGATGTTCTCCGGTAGCGCCATCGTGCACTTCTTTCAGGACCTTCTCATCACTTCAAAAATGATCTTTTCAAACGCCCATTCTCCGTTGTCAACGAACTGAATTGGATCCAGAAAGATCTTTCAGCTCAGATCGTTCTCCTAAGATCTCTGCCCATTCTGGTCTGTTCTATATGAGCTCTTTCCTTTTCACCAGCAAGTCCATAGTGAAATATCTCCTTTGCTTTTTTCACCGCAGCTGTAGTCCATTTCTGTGAAATCTCAACAAAGATTGCGCTGACCTGTACTGCGTTCCGCTGGTCCACCTTCTTGCAGTGCTTGTAGTCGTCTCTGCATGACCTTCGGGAAAGAGAGTTTGCAGTGCCCATGACTTTTACCTTATCGGTGTTGGATTTTGATTGAAGCATCCACGTCAGTGGAGCATGATCTGTCCCCGTCAGAAGTTTTTGGCTGTAAAAGTACTGGTGGAAGGGACCGAGGGCTTTCGCTAATCGCTAGCAGTTTCCTACAGTAGTTCCTTTCTGGTTTGAGAAGAGCTTATCTGTAGTACTCCCTTCAATTCAATTATTACTGACGGGATGACTGTAACATCGTCGAGCTACACTTGAAAGTTTCCCACGTGAGGCAGTGCAGAACACAATCCACCAAGCGCTCGGACCTAGGCGGTGCATTACAAAGCCCAAGAGACATATCAGTGGACTGGTACAATTCACTTCCGGTGAAGAATGCGGTCTTCTCTTTGTCTTGGGGATGAATTCCGAACTGCCAATAGCCACTTTACAAATCAAGCGTCGAAAGCTATTTCAATCCGAACAACGTGCCTTCCATCGTATGGAATCGTTGAGTTTCCGGTAGGTAGTCCAAACAGAAACGCGTACTGTCATCTTTTTTGACGACTAAAACGACCGGTGATAACCATGGGCTCGTGGATTCCTCTACGACCCGGTCGTCCAACGCATCTTCTTGAGCCAGTGGTAGAAGCCTTGGAGCTTGTCAAATCGGAGCGAGATTCTCGGTGTTGATGCGGTATTGTATCAGGTTGGTTCAGCTGGTAGGGCTTCCCTTGGTAGCGAAGGAGGTACTTACTTCTTCTTTGATGAATCAGTCGTGTCCCAAATTCTCTCTACTCCCTCCTTCACGACATGTTTCCAGCTGGAAGAGCAAATCGACACTGTACCACATTGTCCAAATGCTTCGCAGATGGAGCCCCCGAGGTCTACTCTAAACACTACTGGTTCACACTTGCCCAGATTTCTCCTAGTCGTATTATCTTGTCTATCTCGTTCGGAGGTTTCATCACTTTATCAAGATTTCCGTCTTGTCCATGCGTTGATCAGCGTTTTTGCCATGAGTATTCCAGTAGTAGCTGAATCGGGTTCAGCAATGCCGGCAACATTTCTTGAATTAGCTAGCTACACGCTCGGTTTCTGCTGTCAGTAGACGAAGTTCTTCAAAAGTTTTCATGGATATTCTCAGTGCTACCCCTTCGTATCCATTCTTTCACGTCCGCTACGACATCCGTAACAAATCCGTACTACTGCATGATCTCCAGACCTAGCTAGCGTCTATTATGTTAGCGACAAGAGCATTTTTGTTTTAACCATCAGCAGAAATCGTCCAATGCCTAGGCTGACCCAAACTTCTCCGTACAGGCGAAGAGGTTCTCCTGTAGCTGTAGTCAAGCTTGTGCCATCCATCACTGTAGGCTGTGCGTTGACCTTGAAGAGCTTCACATCGCGACGAACAATAGGATGCAGTGGCTCTTGCAAAGGCTCTTGTGATGATGGCATAGATGCAATTACACCCATTCAGTTTCTGGACCTCTTTTTTGCAGCTCCATCATACTGGTTTTCATGGCTTCCACTTTTCTTTCAGTTTCTTCAACGAAGTATTGCGTTTGTTGTTCCATAATCGTCATCAGTTCTTCATTCTCTTCCAGACGCTTCTTCACTTGTCGACTTCCCGTTCTTCTAGAATATGTTTCATGCTTCTTTTTTCTTCTAGGCGTTGGTCTTGCCAACGATATTGCTATTATACACATTACTGAAAATTAGCCTGCTTCTTCCGAAACTCCATTACAAATTTGTCTACTTTGTTTCAACGGAAACAAATCAATTCATGCAGGCAGCTTTAACGCAAATTCCAAGCAATAATTTGTAGCCAACGCTATAATAATAATTAAACCTTGAGCATCCCTTACTTATGCCGCAACAAGAACATTATTGTTTTGTTTATCATCGAACACGTTACAATAATTAACAATCGTAAAAATTAACCATACAAACACACACTTGAACATATCTATACATTAAATAATTAATTTACCGTAACGATTTGAATAATCAAATTGCAACTTTAGTTACCCACATCCACCCAATTTGGACGATTTATCGCACACATCAAATCTCTTACGATTGCTTCTGTAGGCACGGTTTTGCAAATTATTTCCTTTTCAAATCTTCGCGGACGAAAAAAAAATCATCATTAGCTTGTATTATTATTGCTATTATTTGCGGTTTAAATTATCTCGACCATCATAAGGAAGTACGCATACCAGATCCCTTTTGACTAGTCAAGGCCAAAGCAATGCACTCGAGGAACCATTAATCAAAGAAGTGCATTTAAGTGTAGGTACGTTATTACTAGTCCTATGGCAGAAGGCTGGATAGATTTTAACGAAAATTATATTCCTCACACATGCGGGTAAAGGCCATATTATAGGTACTTATTATATTCAATTTTCGCTAATAATAATTAATGACCAACCTAATAACCAATTAGTCACTAAGCTATGTAGAAAGGCACCTGAGGTGATGCTGATGATTGATTGAATTGCATTAGAGAAAAAACGCATTGACAAATGCAGCGCGACCTTTTACATGTTACACATTATCGTCGTTCCGCGGTCCTTGGCTTTGTCACTTGAAAACATGTTGATTAATTTGTAAATATTAAGGTCGTCGCTAATATAATGAGGTCAAGAGTGTCAAACCCAGCTTTGTGAAAAAAAAACCGCCCAAGATACAAAACTGTAATTTTTTCTTTGTAACTATAGAATATGAATGCGACCCATTTTATAAGTCGTCCTTAAGTTGGATGCAGCCTTTGACATATCCAATTAGGTTCTAAATTCTATCGTTCTGATCACGTTAGCACTTTTCAATGAGCACTCCACTTCCGAAAGGTGTTGCGCCTGCCACTTCCGTTTCACCAAGACTGATCACGATATTGTTGAGTAAGGATTTTGAGGTCTCGGCTTTATTATCTTGATTCTTGATCAATTACACAATGAACGGCTGAATATATGAAGTGAATGGACTTGATGGAAAAACGCATGAGGTTTTGTTGAGGGTCAAGTTCACCTCCGCTTGGAGGTTCATGCCCGGCCCCGAAATCGTTTTTCACTTCAACTGACTTCATTGATCGTAAAGAATAATTAAAGTTTTCGTTGGAATAGATTACTTTCAGATGCTTATTATCAAACTCAAGTGGTAGATGAAATAGTGTCGTGCATGGTCGATATTTTTATCGATTTCAAAAAGCAGGCAGCTGCGAATTCCTTCGGTCGATTTTGGTTTGGTTTGGAAAGTACTGCTGAATATGAGAAAAATCGAAGAAAGCTTTTACAGAGTGTCAAATAAAACAGTGCAAAACTTTTGACGGTTTAGCCAACCTCCATTTTGACAAAAAATAATAATTGTGCACAGCAATACCAATAATTACAGAAGAATGGCGTCTTCCTTTGAAACGGTTTCTGATTTATCCTCTTTTGTTTTTTTTTTTCAGAGATAATAACATTTTTCTGCCACCTATACTTCTTGTGAACATTCTCCTCAACTGGCCATTATTATCGAGTCAAATTTGGCAAAAATGATAGTTTCACTTCAAAAACTGTGATCTGAACACATTTTTCCTAATTACTGCTGAAAAGGCCTGTCCTGTCCGAACAATTCGCCCCCGAACAATTTGTCCTCACATTTTTGTAGTGCTGTGTCAAGTGTTACTAGAAGCCCTAGTGGGTTCCCTTGTGTTTTTATATGTCGTTTGAAGCACTAATGAGCCCTGTGTGTTTTCTAGCACCTTTTAAAACATAATGCCCAACTATTTTCAGGCATTTCCCATTTTCTTGTTACGTGTTTGGCAAAACACGAACGCGTGATTATGAGGACAGGGCAAAATGCCTCCACTAAACGTCCAAAGGGAAAAACGACCCCGAAAAAAACGCCCCTGCTGGGCCTCCTTTTTTCAAGTTCTCCTTCAATAACTGTTGAAGCTCCGATGAGCCACCTTGAATTTTTCCGTGTGCCTTCTGGACCCCCTCACTTCATAAATGGTGTTTTTGCACTACCTCTATTAAATGCGTTATTTTACGACCTCAAAACAGGGCCTAAAGTGACTCTTTTTAGCCCTTGGGCAAAAAAGTCGTCATGGCAACGAGCTCTCTTGATCCGTCAGAAGAAACGTCACCTTCAATTTTGACGTAACTACTTGATGCGATGCAAAATGGACTTCAATTTGTAGGGAACACGAAAGACTACAAGAACAACAAAATTAGCACGTTTACATACCAAAACCAATAAATACCTGTTTTATGCTAGTATGCGATGAGGCCCCGGCAGCTACGTGTTCAAGATAGGTGATATGATAAGTAATAACCTGCCACTCGTCCATGCGATCTGGTAGGCTATGACCTGGTTAAATTTCAGGATGTCAAGCTGCTTTCTTGGGGCACAGCCTACCCCAATTCCGAATTTTGTTGATCGCATGGTAGATCGTGCGACGTACAACCAAGTAATCAGCGCTGCCATGACAATTTTTCAACGACTGAATAACTCGAAATTTCCAGTCTTGCACTAGCCAGTGCAAAAAACATTGTATGCACCTTGGGCCTTAATAGTTATTTATGTACATAATAGTTATTTATGTACAAAATAGTTATTTATGTACCATGGGCATAAAGTGCCACTTTTTTCCCCGCTGTGCGAGATTGCGACCGAGGCCGTAGGCCGAGGGAAGCAAGCACAAGGGGAAAAAACGCACTTTAGGCCCAAGGTGCATACAATGTTTTTTGCACTGGCTAGTGCAAGACTGGAAATTTCGAGTTATTCAGTCGTTGAAAAATTGTCATGGCAGCGCTGATTACTTGGTTGTACGTCACACGATCTACCATGCGATCAACAAAATTCGGAATTGGGGTAGGCTGTGCCCCAAGAAAGCAGCTTGACATCCTGAAATTTAACCAGGTCATAGCCTACCAGATCGCATGGGCGAGTGGCAGGTTATTACTTATCACCTATCTTGAACACGTAGCTGCCGGGGCCTCATCGCTTACTAGCATAAACAGGTATTTATTGGTTTTGGTATGTAAACGTGCTAATTTTGTTGTTCTTGTAGTCTTTCGTGTTCCCTACAAATTGAAGCCCATTTTGCATCGCATCAAGTAGTTACGCCAAAATTGAAGGTGACGTCTCTTCTGACGGATCAAGAGCGCTCGTTGCCATGACGACTTTTTTGCCCAAGGGCTAAAAAGAGTCACTTTAGGGCCTGTTTTGAGGTCGTAAAATAACGCATTTAATATAGGTAGTGCAAAAATAACTATTTTAGCCCTGCTGAGTCTCTTTATATTATTTTGTAGCTTTCAGAGTTTCAATGAACCCCCTTTCGCCTTCTTCCGTTATCCAGAGCCCTCTTGCTTTCTCAATGTCGTCTGAAGACCTGCTGTGTTCTCTCGCGTTATTCCGTTGCTTTTGCAGCTTTAGTGAGCACCCTTGTGCTTTGGACTGGTACTCGAAGCTCTTTTGGGTCCCCTTATGTGGCCTCATGTGTCGTTTGAAGCCCTGATGAACCCCCTATATTTTTGTCCCAGTAGATCCCTTTGTTTCTACTTGGATTGTCAAGAGCTCTACTGGCCGCCTTCTTTCTTCAGTGTTGTTTGAAGCATTGCTGAGTCCCCTTACGTTTTTCGTAGCTATCAGAATCCCAGTAAACGCTCTTTTGTCTTCTTGTGTGGTTCAGAGCCCCATTGGGCCCTCTGAATGATTAAAAAGACCATTTATTGTTATTATTAATATTTCTTTAATCTTGTCTGGGCCCTAGTGAACTCTTCATTTTTTCTCTGGCTTCCAGAACTTTAGTAACCCTCCTCGTGTTTTCTTGGGTTATTGAAAGCCAATTGGCCCCCTGGTTTCTCCAAAGTCGTTTGGAGTCTCTAGCATATTCACTATTCAGCCCTCTTGCATTTTTCCGTGGATTTCGCAGCTTTAGTGAACACCTTTGTGCCTTCCTGTGTATTCGGAGATCTATATCGGGCTGCCCTATTGCCTCAAGTTTCGTTTGGATTTCTAACGAAAACTCTAACGTTTTTTAAAGGCTTTCAGAATTCCAGTTGGCCCAGTTTTATCTTGTTGTGTTATCCAGGTCTACGATTGGGCTTCCTTGTGTGTTTCAAAGTAACTTGAAGCTCTGCTGAGCCCCCTTACATTTCTCCGTGGTTTTTAGATGTGCCTTCATACGTGAAATTCGGAGCTCTATCAGGCCCTTTATGGCCTCAAGTTTTATTTCGAGCCCTGATGATGAGCCTCCTTATGTGTTTTTATGGCTCTTCTAATTCCAGTAAGCCCTGTTTCATCTTCTTCTGTTATCAAAGGCCCCATTTGGCCTTGTGTCTTCAATGTCGTTTTAAGCCCTCTTCAGCCTCCTTGTATTTTTCCGTGGCTTGTCCGGCGGCTTAGCTGATGAATCGTGCACTTTGTGCCAAAGGCGAAATCATGCTATTTTTATGTTCTGTGGTCCTAACAGAAATTTTTGAGGGGTGGGCTCTCGATCGATTTTGACCCTGGAGATAGAAGGAATTTTTTTTGGGCCCTTGGGCTCATTTTCTTGATTCTCAAAGCCAAGAAGCCCTATATTTTGTATTCTATTTATTTATTTCTGAATTTTCAACAGGTTGAAGCTCCTCACAATCTGACCCTAGGGGCTGCGGGGGATCACTTAGTGTTGTTTTCACGATTTTCATTTTCTAGTGTTTGGTATCATTTTTACTTAATTTTATCTTTTGAATCTAAATCCACTCTCAAACTTTCAACATAAACACGTTCGAACTAGCTATTTGAGGAAAAACTTTTTTTGAGGCCCTATTTTTGGCCGTCTTTATTTTGGCCCCAAAGCTCCCAGGTTCAAAATCGTTATGTGGTCTTCCGACATACTATGTACTGAAACACCCCTAACTCTTTAGCTTCTGCGCCTGGATGGATAGGCAACCCAACATACTCCAAATAATTCAACTTATTTGAATTAAATCACTTTTCCCGCTCTTGGGACTGCTTTGGCCGGTGATCGTCTAGTATCAGGACACCATCCTGTTGTGCATCCTTCTTGTGGTTCGAGGATAGAGCTCCTGGGCGTGTTGAGATCGAATTAACCTCTAGTTTGAACGCAGTAAGACACAGAAATTAGTTGTAACATAAAATCGTTATATTGTCTTCTATTTACATGTCAAAGTGTTTAAATAAAGGCTCTTTCCTATAACTAACCCTACCTCAACGCTGGTAACTAAGATAGCTAAGTTTTCTAAGTGTTCCCTAAAAGATGACTTTCCCCTAATAATTATTTCAAAGCCATCACACATCAATACCCCGATGAACACCTGATTCTACACCTTGACCAACATTTAAACTTTGTTTGGGGAGCGTGGTTCGAAATTCTTATCGTGGATTCATCAGATTCAACATTTAAGTTAGTGTTATAGGTTATGTTAGGGTTAGGCCCAGCGTCTAGACACCGAAAAAGGGTTTGAGTGACTTTTGCGAACGATGGGAACTCCCCCCGCTCTTTTCTGTTGTCCCCTGTTCCCTACAATCTAAGTTCGTGGGCCGGTGTGGGCGGGGCTCCTCCTATTGTGAACTCTTTTCAAAGGCTGCGTCTCTTATTTTCTGGACTATTCTTTTTGCATGACTCTTTTTAGGCTATGGTAATCTTTTGCCCGTTTTGGAAGGGATTGGATATGGCCTGTGCCCTTGTGGAGAACTGGACCTATTTTCACCTTGACTTGCCCTTGAAGCTTAGAAGGATTTCACGACCGCGAGTGTCTATAGCCGGAAATGCAAAACCAAATTTCACCTTTCCAAAAACTTCGGAACCAATGGTGTACGCGAACAATTACTCAAGTCAAGGTACAAACTTTACCATGTGAAGACCCTTTGGATTGAACCCCGTTCTGTTTGTGTGAAGTGAACCCCATTGTTGCTAAAAACCTACGAAGGTGCTCGCCGACGAATTAACGCGAGAAGGCTTCGAAACAACTATTTTTCCCTATAAATAAATATCAGATCGCTAACCAACTATTGAGCCGTAACAATTCATTATAGGTACAAATTTATCGAAGCGTCGCGTCGTCGAATGTCCAGGGAATTATCAGAACCGCTCTCCATCTCACGATTAAACAATATTTATTAACTTCATGGGAATACTGCAACAAATTAAGTAGTGTTACGCGACCCCAAACCAGACGTCCCTCTAGGTGAAGCTCCTCTCCATAACATCCGTCATTTTATAATGATTCTCTTGTACTTAATAACCCAACCAACATGGAAATCTAAGTAACTGCAGTTGCACGCTAAAACAAAGTCAAATTAGTCTCACGGAGGGGGGGGGGGGGTCGTTGCCCTAAACCGATTATTATTAACAATTGCTACTCTAGGACAGGGTCCGAACCCTGGTTTCAACAAACGCGATTTTAGTTCTTTCCAGTTCCTCGTTTCGCGATTCCCTAAACTCAGCAGCGCGTATTCGGAAGTGTCACTCAAAGCTCTGTCGAAGTTCCAACCCCAACCCCTGGACTGCAGGTACCACCCACTGAGAGGTTGAAGTCTACCCCCGTGTCGATCGTGGCTTTCTAGGACATTGTAAATCTCAATCGTAGGTCGTCTACCCCACCCCACAAGATCGCTCCTTTTCCACCGCGAGGTACCGTTCTGCGAGCACTAGCATCCAGCACTGAAGCTCAGCCCAGCTGGAGAAGATCAAGACACGACCCCGAAACTGATCAGGACACGTCCGGCGGAAGATCAAGACACAGCCCGAGACAGATCAGGACACGTCCGGTGGAAGATCAAGACACGACTCGAAAGTCGATCAGGACTCATGACACCGGAAGATCAAGACACAGCCCGAAACTGATCAGGACACATGACACCGGAAGATCAAGACACAGCCCGAAGGTAGATCAGGACACGTCGCCACGGAGCTTGTTATCAGAGATAAATGCAAGTGTTCGATGCAGGTTCCTCTTCCAACAGGCAGCGTTCTGTGTGAAGGGTTCCAACCCCATGGATATGAAATAATACAATCTCTTCGGAGGCAAATGACGCACTCAGGTCTACCTCGGTTACTCGCGATACCCACACGGTCCAAAGGCTCTTGCTTTAGCTTAAAAACTCCCTGGTAAAGACGTCTCCCAAAGTACAACGCAATGAATCCCGGAGCAGAAATGAGGCGCGCACCGGTGCGAAATCTAACAAACTCGATACTAATTTTCACACGACACACGACACGCGAGCAAATGTGCAATTCCGGTATTTAGAAATATGGAATGAACCATCAAGCGCGAGTGGTGTGACTCCCGATGATGAAGAGCTTGATGTAGACGGTGCAAATCACATCTAATCCTACCACGGCGCGGATGGAAATCTCTTCGATGACGGGCTGGACTGTGCCTCGGTGGCGCGTGCTGTGATGAGTTTATTGGTAATCAGACGTCGGAAATATTGTCGCGCATTTAATTTGGGAACGCAACGCCGATATGCGGGCAATGGCACACGGGGAGGCCGCGTAATTACGAGGTGCGGCGGAGCACACGGACAGCAACTCGTCTTCGATGTGGAGTTCAGAGTGCCCAAAGAATTATAGCTAAATTGTTTTATACCAGGTCTCGAACTTTCTGCGTGGACATTACACGGCTAGCGACATCTTTTAACCATGTGGTGAACTTGCATCGCCCGCTCAATTCCCAATACACTTATTGATTTTTCCTCCGCGTGTTTTCGACCCGTACAAGCGGTGCGTTTCAGTACTTTTTATTCCACCGCCTTGGCGCCCGTTGATCATTAGTTTGAAGGATCTTGAACACAAAAATCATGTTTTTTCTTGCATAACAAGTTCAAAAGTATTTAAATCAAAATTTCAACAGTGGATTTTGATTCAGAAGATAAGAATTTTGTAAGAAATTATACCAAACCGAGTACCAAACACTTCAACATAACTCCTCTTCATCAGAAAACGGAAATCGTGCAAACACTTTTTTATATGTACATATAAAATAACAGAATCCCCAGGGTAGAATTAGGGGGAGCTTAAACCCCTCAAAAATTCAAAAATAAATCATACAATCACAAAAAAAATATTTTGGCTCCTCTTAAGTGGAATCAAGAGAATGACCTCAAGGGTCACCCCAGAAAAACTCCCCCTCCTCCCAGAAGCAAGATCGAAAGTGGCTCCACCCTTTAAAAATCTCACTTAGGACCATAGAATACAAAAATAACATCATCTTGCTATTGGCCTGTGTGTCTTCATGTGCTATTCGGAGACCTATCTGGCCCTCTTGAGTTCACAAGTGTAGTTATAGAGCCTTGATGAGGCCCAATTTGATATTTTCATGACTTTCAGAATTTCAGTAGGCTCCTTTGCCATTTTATGCTATTCAGGGCTCTACTGGACCTCCGGTGTATTCAATGGCATTTGAAGCCCTTCTGATCCCCTTTGCAATTTCTCGTGGCTTTCACAGATTTAGTGAGCAAACCTTCTTGTGAGTGCCTTCATCTGATATTTGAGCGGGAGTCGGACACCTCGTCGACACCCAACTCATCGACAGGATAACTTGCCGACACCCAACTCACCGACAAGACAACTCACCAACAAGACAACTCACCGACAAGACAACTCGTCGACAGGATAACTCATCGACAGGACAACTCGACGACAGGACAATTCATCAACAAGAGAACTTATACGATAACACTTAGCAACTTACAAAAATAATCAAAAGAATGTAGCATGGTTTGAAAAAACTCTTTGCACCTCCAACTTCCAGAGACCCCCGCGCCGCCCTACACGGGGTGCAAATTTGGCTAGAAAGCTGATTTGGTATGTCTGAGACCACACTACAACTCTGCCAAGTCGCATTTCTTAAACACAAAATGCAAGGTGAATCGCCTTAAAGACAACATGTTAAAGCCGTGTACATGGACCTCGTCAGGTCCCAGTTGTATGTTTTTTTGTGGACCCGGTCAGATAATGTCAGGCAGTTAAACTGTTTGATTCGAAAACAACTTGGACATGATAAAGCCGTAAACCATCGCACGGGGACGGCACCATCGTTCGCACTATCCGACACACGTGCGTCTTGCATTTAGCAATCATTATTTGTTTGTTTTCGAGACGAGAACCCGAGCGCCCACAGTGGGACTTGAACCCACGACCTCTGGTGTGGAAGTCGAATGCGCGGACCGGACCGGACCGGACAGGGTCAGGTGCTGTCGGTAAGTTTTCCAAGTTTTCCTCTTGCTGAGTAGGGTGTCGGCAGGTTATCCTGGCGATAAGTTGAGTGTCGGCAAGTTATCCTGTCGATAAGTTATGTGTCGGCAACTTATTCTGGCGATGAATTGTCCTGTCGGGGAGTTGTACAACTGTCGGTGAGTTGTCTTGTCGGTGAGTTGTCCTGTCGGTGAGTTGTTCTGTCGGCTAGTTGTCTTATCGGTGGGTTGTCCTGTCGGCGGGTTGCCTTGCCGGTGAGTTGCCTTGTCGATGAGTTGCCTTGTCGGTGAGTTGTCTTGTCGATGAGTTGGGTGTCGATGAGCTATACCAGATCCATTTAAGCCCCTTGTATTCTCATTCAAGTATAGTTAGAGCCCTTATTGGCCCCCTTGTATTTTTTTCAATGCTTTCAGAGTTAGAGTAAGCCCCCTTTTGCCTTCCTGTGTTATCCAGGGCTCCATTGGCCCCTGGTGTCTTCAATGTCATTCAAAACCCTGCTGAGCTACTTGATTTTTTTTGGTGGCTTCCGGAGCTTTAGCAAGCACCCTTGTTCCCTATTGTTAGCTGGAACCCTATTGGGGCCTTTGTGTCCCTATGTGAAATGTACAACAAAAGACGTAAACATATTTTTCAAACATAAACGGACTCACAGAGTTCCGAAAGCTACAAGAAGGAAGAAAAAGGCACCCCAGGGCTCCATAAACAAGACATGAAGAGGCAATGGGACCTACTCGGGCATCAAGGGTCATCTCGGGCGGTAGCTTGACAAAAAAAATGGGAGGTGAGCTAGGAACCAATTGTCCAAGGACCAATTGTCCCACTTCTTCCATTGAGCGGACGAATTGCCCAAGAACAAGTTGTTTTAACACCCTAGAAAAGGTAACTATCTCTGATCAATATCCAAAACCACTCCAGCGGACCGGCCTGTTGGATGTTGGAGCGGGATCTTGAGGGTTTGTCCTTCAATAGTTGTTTCTGAGTCGTTTCCACAAATTTGATAATTTATAACTCGAGAACAAGAAGATGTTGTTCCAAATTTTTGCAAACGATCTTCCAAGAACAACACTTTAGTGTTGAAAAAATGCAGCGCTGCATGCGATTGAAGACGAAACAAGAATTTTGCCTCCAAATTTTTTCGTTCTAGAAATATCAATTCTCCCCAAGTTTTAGGGTTTAAGGTCTCAAGGTTAAACTGAGAATATCTTGATAACAAGTTGCTTGACTTTGTGAATTCTTGTGGTGCACAATGAGACTACAAGCTATCTTCTTTGTCTTAGATCACCTGATTGTTGGCTACTTCCATCCCCTATAACTTCACCCTTGGGTTAACTGGAGGTTAAATGTCAATGATACCATTGTTCCAACAATAATTGCTATATAGCATTTACCTTTTAGCTCAAATAGCCAGAGGTCGAATTCTAAGCGTCGGTGTACAGTGTGATACACCAAGATTCCCCCTCTCCCTCCCCTGTTAAAATTTTCCTCGTTGGAACAAATCAACAGAGAAAAGAATTTTTTGTAACAATTTTTCCTGCAGAACTCAAATTTGGATGACAAAATTTTCTATACAAAGTATCCCAGCTAAAACAACCCAGCGCGATTTTCTCAAAAATTATCAAGGCAACAAGAAGAATGTCTTTTAGCAATGGCAATTTGGGGGAAGCCTGGGTCTTTAGCTTTCTTTTAAGGGGGCTCCGATGCTTGTAGGTGCTCTAGTCTCCAAGAAAATGCAGTTTTAATCGGGCGAATCACAAGAATTCGAAAATTCATGACCGACAAAACAAAATACTTTTGAGGAAGAAAAATCCTATTTCTCTGTGCTATAGTAGGTTCACTTGTACCGTGATTCTAGTTGGCTGTGAGATTTTGTTTCTAAGTTATCAAATCTGATATTTGAAAACTCCCTACAACTTGGCAGTTGGTTGCATTGATATTTGAAAGTTTAAGCTTGACGACAAGATCAACAACTTCACCGTTTGTCAAATCGAGTGTCAAATAGACTGAAAATCACGAGTTTCACGAAAATTGTGGTGAAATTATGCCCATTACTGTGAAAACTGTGTTTGCGCCTCAGCTTGTGTCTTGAACAATAACGTCCAGTGCCCATTTCAAAGTCCTCGAGAGTGCCATCAAGAACTCGCTTCTGGGAGAAAAAATGGGCGGAATAGGTGCTGGGCATGTACCCCATAACGTTCAGCTTTGAGGAGAAGAGGTGGATCTATTTTCAAAAACCACATAATATGGAAGCATTGTGAACTATTCCTGGTTTTAAAAAGAAGTACCCACACTCTGGAAGGCTGGAAACGATGGGAAGCTGAACCCTCCTAATTTTTGTGGGGATGGGATTCATCGGCGTTGATACTTGATTTCACTGCTCAGGACATCGTACTGGAACAAGAAATTTGCGGAACTTGTGAAAGGTGAACTACATCCACTCCATATTTGCAATTTGCAAAGTTGTTTTCGGTAAATTTTTCATTTTTGACAGCAACAGTCAACACACCATCACACCAACATAACCTATCTTTCGAAGCCAGACGCTCAGGCGCACACTAGGCAGTTGGACGTGAAGTCTACAATGCCAAACTGTGAAATTTGCCCAGCCTACTAGAATCACGGTACAAGTGAACCTACTATATTATTGATGTGTCGCCGATGTGTGTACCTGGCCCAGTAAGCTAGATATTCTGCCTTACTGCCCAGCAAACACCAATAATCGGAATTCATGACGACGTCACCGATCACACACTCGTTGATTTTAACATCAGTCAGTATTCATCGCTATGGTGAATCCAGGTATGGTAAGTAAAAAAGTCCTAGTAACAACTAGTGTTGAAGTCAACAAGTGTGTGATCGGTGACGTCATGGTTCTGATCATTGTGTTTGCTGGACTGTGAGGCAAAATATCTAGCTTACTGGGCCAGGTACATACATCGGCGACACATCAATGGAAAGCCTAGAGGAGGAGGATTTTCTTTTATCTGAAGTATTTTGTTTTGTCGATCATGAATTTTAGAATTCTTGTTACTCGCCCGATTAAAATTGCCCCCCTCAAAAGAAAGCTAAAAGATCAGGCTTCCCCCAAATGAAAAACATTTTTTGTTGCCTTGATATTTCCTGAGAAAATCGCGCTGGGTTGTTTTAGCTTGGACACTCTGTATAATATATAGTAACTTTTCCTTCTGAGTCCGAAATAGTAGTTTATACACCAAGGGACTAAAGTGAGTTTCTATTCCCGCAGGTGAAGTTTGATGCCCAAGGGCCCTTAGGACCCGAGGGCAGCAATTCACCAAAGGGGATAAAAATGAACGTCAGTCCCGTGGTGTATACAAGACTTTTCGCAATACCGGAGTGCCATTTTCATGTACCAGTACCATTCATTCTGAAAGTTTGGCGTTTGAAGGGAGCGCGCGCTCCAACATAATGGCTTATAGCGCCATTATTTTTGAAACGCGACCCCATGTTATCCAAGACTTTATTTTCACCGGACATCAAGGAACATTTCTGTGTAAGATTTTTCCAAATCGATATCGTGGAATCGAAAGTTATCGTGAATTGAACACAAACAATGAAAGATCTCGAAATCATTTTGCAGAATTTACAAGTTTTTCCAGCCGATTGATAACAATGTGACTGAGTTGTGATACCTTGTGTGATTTTCTAAGAAGAGACCAATCCAACAGTGCAAAAATTAAATGCCTCGTCTACAGACTTCCGAAGAAAATTAAGTTTTTGATTGCAGGAAAACCAAGGGAATAAAAATCTACTTTTTTCCCCGCTAAAGAAGGGAGAAAAAGTGCACTTTTCGTCCCGGTATTGCGAAAAATATTATTTGATATGTGATTATGATCATACTTGATTATAACGTGTGTTTATTTTCAAACTTTCTACTCCAGATATTTTGCCAACAGATTTTTTTCCCTGAGAACGCCGAAACAGGTCAATTTTTATTTGAAGGGGGACCTCTAGGACACGTATTTCAGAATTTTTATCTTCACTGCAAGAGATGGAAATTTTTTGTGTCATTGTGTCCAAATTTGAATTTCACAGGAAAAATTGTCACGAAAAATTCTTTTCCCTGCCCATTTATTCCAACGGGAAAAATTTCAACAGGCGGGGAAATCTCGGTGGATCACCCTGTACTTGGTTTAGATTTTCCAGCGAGAACCAATTGGACGTTCTCTTCCTTGTGCCAAGTTTGAAATCAGAACTGGGCTGTGAGCGTGCAGAGTGGAATTTTAAACGAAACGCACTGAAGAATTAAATTTCAGCGATAAATAATTTAGATCAAACCTTTTGAGACTATAGGATGCGATATTAATAATAATAATTGTTGGAAACAACGATAATCCTGAAGTGTGTGCATGACCTCGTCCGAGTTTTATTTGATTAATAATTCAATTGACTTGAGCAAAGCCAAAGATAAAATTCAACAAGTTCAGCCCATTTGGAAAACTGCTTGCTTTTATTTCTATCACCCAGTAATAGCATCGTTCCCGTACGTAGCGGCAAGAAGGGAAATGTGAATAATTAAAATAAAAACGTGAATCTTACTGTGTGACAATAATTAGTAATTACTATCATGTTAATTGAGTAATGGACACTGGACCTAATATTGCAATTATTAATCGTTACCTGTACTTATGCATCAGGTATGTAAACAATCTTTGAAGCTATTTTTAATGTCGCATGGTATAGTTGCGACTTGACTTTTTTCCGTTATTGTTGATGACTTTGATGACTAGCAAACAATTTTTTTTCGCGAAGTTATAATTAAACAATAATTACCCGCTGTGAAAATGGTGTACCTGACAGGTATCTAGATATAAATAATTATATCATGTTAAATTGCTGACAGAGTAATCTATTCTTACGTGTATACCTAGAGAATAGATCGAGGGATTAGGGGACAGGCTTTTCTATACGTCCGTAACGATGCACATTTTTTATAAAAAACCAGACCTTATCTTATTCATTGAATAATCCATCATCAGGAAATTGATAAATTCTAGTCCACCGACTTCCCAGCAGCCAACCTTGAATATTATGCACATTTCGTAATAATACTAAAACTGGCCACCACACAGGTACTTAATACTCGCATACCTACTTAGCTCAATGTCATACGAAATTGTGCGATAAAAGAGGCCATTGACATTGCAATTTTCCAATAATAAACCATTTCCAACAAATTATTGTCTTCATCAGAGGCAGTATACAATAATGTGATATTTTAGCGAAAAGTGCATGTTTTTATGCCTGTTGCAAGACTTGCTCAAGCTTCAAATTGCGGCTAATTTCTCGCTTCCACGCAATCATAGGTAGTTAACGAAGCAAATTAGGCATAAAAACTGCTACAAAAAAAAACAAAAATCAAAAATGTCCTAATCTTTATTCAGGTACTTGGTACTTAGCGTGGAAGACATTGTGCAAACCTCTTTGGCGTCTGTGATGTGTATAATTTACAATTTTGCTGCTGTAGTTTTTAAGACGGCAAAAAGTTTGAAAATGTTACGAAACTTGTGCATTTGATACCTACCTACTGTTCGTTCATCCATTGAAATCCATTGGAAATTGTTTCAGTTTGATAGGGGCACTGTAAACTAGAAAAGTGAAGATAACAAACATCGCTTTCATAGTCTGAGTGGGCGTTTCCGGATCTGAGAGGATAGGGTGGATGATAGGCTAGAACCAAAATCCGTTCCCGATTTTGGGTTGATGATTCGACCGGCACAACAACAGGAAATGCACTACTTTTCACTATATAAAATCCAGGCCGATCCAAGTTTGATTCGTGATGGCTCAAGGGCCAATCGAGGGGCCAATAGACAAAGTTAGAGAGAATGAGAAAAAATGCAAAAATACGGATTAGGGAACATTTTCACTGCTAGATTATACAAAGAAATGATTATTGCTCTCGGCAGGTTTTGTTGCGAAGCTCGCCGGAGACCGCGACGAACGAGTAAGACACACACGCGCACAATTGGCGGAGGAGCCGTGCATCGAAAGCTTACCGGAATATTTGCAAAGCCACGCGAATTTTCTGAAGGTATCTCCCATAACTAGACTAGCAGCTAATGCTGGAATATGCCGGAATAATATGGAAACGACGAGAATCTCCTGGCCTTTCTGGAAAGAGTCTGGAATGTTCTGGAATACAGAAGCGAGTATGTATATAAGGAACAAATTTTAACCGGAGCAGGCGTTTGATTCATACCGACGACAGTGCGAAGAGCGAAGTCAACAAGAGCGATACCTAAGTGCGACAATTTATGTGAATTGTAAATTAGCAGTACGTGTGATTAAGTGCCGCTCAGAACAAGTGACATCTTTGTCAAAAATGATCAAATCAATCAAAATTTGCCCTCCATTGGAAAAATGACAATTTTGGATTTTGGCAACCGATTTGTCTTCCCGTTCAGACTGTTTCATAGCCCACTTTTTCAGCTGTTGGTCTGTATCTCTGCGAGACATGAGACCTTCACGGTGAGTCTATACAGAGTGTTGCTAGTGCAAAGTGTTTGAAAACACAACACTCTCTCGATTGATTTTTTGCTGGGTTCCATTCGTCAAAGGCATTGGAGCAAACCTCATCTTGCTATATTCTTTGAATTACTGATTATTGCTGTTTTTACTTCTTCATTTACAGGATGTTCTCAAAAAGTAATATTCTTGGTATTGTAGTGATTATTACATACAACGCCCTTGATTATTAGACCTACAAGGATAATATTCACTTATCTAAATCCCACTGTCAATAGCAACGGAATAAAATTCATGTAAACAACAAAATCTGACAGCTGTCACTTCGGACTTCTTTTATGTAATAATATTCAAAATATCACTCGTGCTCGAGATTTTCCCAGATAATTTTGGCCAGGCGTTTTCCTCGGGCTGATTGTCCCTGGATAAATGCCCTCCTCCTACGGAGTCGGGCATTTATCGCTACAATCAGCACTCGCGATCGCCTGACCAAAATTATCGTGAAAATCTAAGCACTTGTGATATTACTGTTGATTATTGCATTCAACGCCCTTGATTATTAGACCTACAAGGATAATATTCACTTATCTTAATCCCACTGTCAATGGCAACGGAATAGAATTGATGTAAACAACAAAATCTGACAGCTGTCACTGTGGACTTCTTTTTTGCAATCATCAAAAAATAATCATCAAAATATCACTCGTGCTCGAAATTTTCCCAGATAATTTTGGCCAAGCGTTTCCCTCGGGCTGGTTGTCTCTAGATAAATGCCCCCCTCCTACGGAGTCGGGCATTTATCGCTACAACCAGCTCTCGCGATCGCCTGGCCAAAATTATCGAGAAAATCTAAGCACTTGTGATATTACTGTTGATTATTACATGGATGCTAATTTCAACCAATAAGGACAGTTGGAATGGGTCTAGGCTACTCGCTTCAAGCTATCGGTAAAAGTATAAAAATTTGAGTCAGAAAATTCCCATTTATGCTGATTAGAGCCCACGTGACTCAGTTTAATAAGCTATCGATTATTGCACACTAGCAAGTGAAAAGAGCACACTAGGTAATAGCACCTATACATAGTCTAATTATACATACAATGATACATTGAAACCATCATTTCTACTAGTGGTCTATTTAGGCGATAATCAGCAAAGTTCAACTCGTGCCTTGTGTTTTATTCGAGTTAAATGTTTTGAATTCCTCAAACAAACTATCAATCACTCGAAAAGTAGATTTGATATTATCTTGGACAAAATCCCTAGAGTTGGTTTACTTTTCCCTCGTGGTTGACAGTTGTTTTCGGGTTAAAACGATTCAACTAGTATTATTGATCAAAGTGGTGATCTTCTTCGGGTGAACCATGTTTTTACTCCATTTGAAGAAAATTCCAGCAGTGTGGACCTTTTCTTCAATCGGGCTCTGTCCGATCTCTCTGTGCAACCTGTCACTCATCTGTCATACAATAAGGTGATTTTAGCTTTACTGTAATGTACTACCCACGAGAACTACCAGTGCCACCAGTGCCGCTGATCGATTTATTCATACCCCTGTACCTAACTACCTACTACAGAACCAAATTGCAACTGAAATAATGTTAAGTATTCCGCGTACGGGTTCGAATATAATTGAGACGATCGTTTTGAAACACACACTGTTTATTACTGCGTACTACAATAAATACACGCCAACAATTATTTATGCTTGGAAATATCGCAGGTCTTCGCTTTTATCCGCTCGCTATCACTTCGCATTCCAATCCAATACTGCTCGTGAGCTGACGGTTGATGCCTTATATAGGCCTCCGATTAGTGTTCCTGAACTTTTTCCAGCAAACTCGACAGTGTCCCGGCATACGATTTTCTAGGCGACTCCCGAATAATCCCACACATTTCGCGTATAATTCTGCCGTGCCCTAGAGCCGGCGCCGCCGCCAAATGGACAGATGTGTCTTGATCAGGCATTTGAGTCTCCATGTATTTTAATGCCACCACGTGTACTCTAGAAATATCCAGAGCTCCGTGCATTTGTACACTGCGGCTGTGGAAGAGCCCAGAAATATCGCGTGTTCACCAGATTGCACGGGTATCGTCGCTCGTAGCAATAACATAAGTAATAATCTGGATAATTTGGTCCAAAGGAGCCAGGTGTTTTGATTCAACTATTCCACACAATAACTTAGAAAAACATAGCTGACTTTGATCTTTGCTCTTAGTAGTTCAAATGAACCATGTCAGCTCAATAGGCAATTATGTCTTGATCAGAAAAATACAGGGTGACCACGAAATGGCGCACAAGGATGGTACGAGTGGAGCTCACAAAAAATAATGCAAACATTATTCTTCGATGTTTATTTTCGAAGTTATGAAGGGTCAAGGTTTCGTCTTACGAACCCTTCTAGTTTCGTTAGGTACTTCAAAATATTTTAGTGAACTGTTTGACTAAGAAAAAATCAACCACAGGAGGCGTATCAAATCTCCATTTACTATACAAAGTGAGTCAGAAACCTTGAAATCTTTCATTTTTTAACGGTGCCTCCAAACATTCGGTTGATCCCTCAACAGATGTAGAGCAAATGGTCACACAGTTTTCTACCAAGAAATTTTTGGGGGGAGGTTTTCAGAGTAATCGCATTCTTTACTTCATGACTCATCCTGTATAGTGAATTGAACTCTAGTCCACACCCAGCTGTTGGTATTTCTCCCTCAAATTTTGCCACCAACAATTTACTGGAATCTCTTGAAGTATAGAAACTGGAAGGGTTCGAAAGACCAAACTTTGACAATTCATAAGCTCAAAAATAAAAAAGTTTGAGTATTTTTCAATTTTTTTTTTGTGAGCTTCACTGGTATTGTTCTTGTGCGCTATTTCGTGATCACTCTGTATTTTGCCGATCTAGACATGATTGCCTACTGGGTTAATATTGGTCATTTGAACTACCAAAAGCAAGAGTTAAAGCCAGCAATGGTAAGAAGAAAACGAGAGAGTGAGAAGAAAGACAAAGACAAGCAAGGAATAATGAAGATCAAGCAACTAATGGAGACTAACAAGACCGGAAAAAAGGAAGACGAAGAAGGGGGAAGAGGAGAACGTCAAAAACAAAAGAAAACAAGGAGGAAGAATGACGACAAGAATACGGAGGGAACCAAAGAATGAAGATGCAAGGGAAACAAAAGAGATAAAAAAGAAGGAAGATTCAAGACGGAATATTTGGAAGACAAAAATGAATTAGAAACGAAGATGAGCTAACAAAAACTAGAAGAAAGAAAAGACGTAGAATCCGATGAAGAATGAAGACAAAAACAAGGAAATATGAAAACGAGAGGAATGAAGAAGACGAGGAAGAATGGAGACGGAAGATACGAGGAGTAAGATGAGGAAAGGGAAGAATTAAAACAGAAATAAAAAATTGATGAAAAGATAGAAAGCGAAGAAGAGGAAATAATCTTAGACAAAAACGCTTATAGGAAGAAAAAAGACCAGGAGAAAATCTAGACTAATAAGAAAAAAAAAACGAGAGGCAGAAGAAAGACGAAGGAAAAGGGGTAATTAAAAATGATAAGAAAAAGACGAGAAATATTGACAACAAAGAAAAAAAAGCACAAGGACAACAATAGGGAAGGAAGAATGAAAACTAAGAAGAATGAAGACGGGAAAAATAAAGACGGAGAAGAAAACCACGGAGAAGATGACGCAGATTGGAAACGCAAAAAGAAAGAAAAGGAAGAAGAAGTTACAAGGTGACGAAGAAAAAGATAACGGAAGAATAAAAAGTAATAACTGATGAAGGAGAATGAAAATGATTAAAGAAAAAGCAAAGAAGGGAGGAACAAGAAAAAAATTGAGACGAAGGAAATGAAGAAGACGAGAAAGAACAAAGACAAGGAGAAAGAAGAAGTACGGCGAACTAGAAGTGATAAAGAAGATGGAGAAGAGGAAAAAGATTGAGGAGAAAAACAAAAAGAAATTAGAGGGAGTATAAAAAGGAAGCAGAGTAGGAAAAAAAAAAGAATATGTAAGGAAAAAGAAAAAGGAGGTGAAAAGAAAAGATCAAGGGATAGAAAACAAAGGATGCGAGAAGGGAGAAAAACAAGGAAAACGTGGAAAAAGAAGAAGAAAGAGACAAGAAAAAAAGAAAGACGAAGAAGAGAAAGGGAATTAAAAATATGGAAAATCGACGAAGAAAATCAGAGAGTGTGAAAGAAACTAAAATAAGACGTGAAGACTTAAAAGTAAGACAAGGAAGAGAGAAGACCAAGCAGAGGAAGGAAGAAGACCAAAAGAAGGAAGCAGGAAAACGAAGACAAAAATTAGAAATAAAAAGGATGGATAAGGCAAGGAAGAAGGAAAGCAAGGAAGGGAGAAAGAAGCAAGAAAATAAGGGGGATGGAAAAAACAAGCAAAAGGGATGATGAAGACAAGGGAAGTGAATAAAGGAAAGTAAAAAAAATGAAATATGTTATAGAAATAGAAGAAAAACAGAAAACACGAAGAGAAACGGGAGACGAAACAAAGATAATGGGATAATCAAGAAGAATACAAATAACACCATAAGATGAGTAGAAGACCAGAAGACGAAAAAAAGAAAACAAAGACGAGGGAGACAAAAATGAAAGAGAAGAATAAGAAAACCAGAAACTCAGAAGTAAGTCAGGAGGCACGAAGGAACTCAGTAGAAAAAACTGAGATAACCAAAAGGAGACGAGAAGATAAGAAGGAAGACAAGGACAAGGACAAATGAAATTGAATGAGAAAACAACCAATGGAATTAAACAAGACGAGAAAGAAGGAAGACAAAGAAGACGAACATTGAAGAAAAGGGAGAACTACGAGAAAGAATGAAGACGAGAAAGAAGAAAAACGACCAAAAGGGAAGACGAAGAAGGCGATGAAGAATGGAGTCGAAGAAAAAAGTGACAATAAAGAGGAGGAAGAACGAAGATGGATGAAACGAAAAATGAGGACCAAGAATACGAAGAAAATTCACGAATAAAGATACGGAGAAGACAGAAAATAAAGAAAAATGACAAAAGACAAGCGTGTTGAAAGATGAAAGTGAAGAGGAGGCGAAGACAAAGCTACCGGGGAAGATTAGCAGAAACGGAAACGAAAAGTCGAGCAAGAATCAAGACGAAAGCAGTGAAATATAAAAACGACGAAATTGAAGAATACGACGAAGAACGAAGACAAAGAACAAATGAAAAAAATATATATAAAGAAAAGAAGAAAAATAATGGAGATGTAAGGATGAGATGTTTTTCTTTCTTGTTTTCCCTGGTTCTTACGTGAAAGTGTCGTCCAAGTGATGTATTTCAAGAGCTGCCCTAACATCTCCATTTCAAGTTCTATAAACTATCCGCGCCTTTCCAGACCCCAACTCCTGAGAAATCAGGTGGCTCGTGGAGGAGGAGGATGATCAGGCCTATGATCAATAGCTACGAGAAAAAGTGTTGCTCGCCAATAGAAGGACGATGATCCAGACAACTTGCAGACAAGGATCATTTCAATGTATCAACGTGAAATAAGAATTATTCCATCTGGCGTTCTTACAGTTTAAACAAAGTGAATCTTCTTGCCCGCGTTAGGCTGACACAAGAGGGAAGCTGACATAGGTAGGTATGCGAGCAATCGGCCAGAAATTGCTGTTGGTAACGAGGATTGTAATAGTATATCACATACCGAGACGGGAAAAACATAATTACTGCTGAGGGCACAGAGAGCCTCCAGGCTAGCTGGAATGATGTATTTACCGTCGAGAGTATGTATACTATTTTACTCACAACCATGTACTCAGCTTGCAGGATTACAGGCGTTCAAAAGTCTGAAAATTAACTTTTTGTCATAACTTCCAGACAGGCCGATTAATTTTGCTAAAACGTGGTTCAGGAAATACTGATTAACACACTTATTGTTTGGTTGGATGCATATTTTGAAATTTCCCTTCTAAAGCTACCATTTCTTCACTTTCTCGGGAGGTCGGCAAGGGGTTCACTTCCCGACCTCCTATACTCGGTATGTAATGAATCAATTACCGTAGTGGTTGTGAGTAAAGATTCATTACACAGACACTTGCATCGGAAAATCCTTCTTAGATCTCAAAGACAAGAAAGGGTGAAACGACTGCTTTGAACGGTTCAATGGCAGTCGGACAGTAAAACTAATGACCACCTTGGGTGGTTTGAAAAGGAAAAACCTTTGATCGGGTGTGCTGAAAGACAGAGAAAGTTTCGCAAAATCCTTGAACGTTACCCGTAATTGGTTCCGATGTCGACGCGAGGATTTTCCTTTCGTCTTCCATCAAGCCGAATACCTCGTTATAATCGCTTGACGTGTCTAGTCCGATGTACCTACTGTAATACTTAACCGAAGGTTGTTACTATTGATGCGCCTCAATTAATTCACTCAACACTTTTGCGCCAACCTCCACACCATTTACTCATCACACAGCCAAATCTCAGTTTATCTAATCATCCAGATAAAATGCAAAAATATCAACAAAGCAAAGGGGTTATAGTCTGCCGGAAACTTTTTTTTGATGGTATTCTCGGATTAAATATGGCACTTTCCTCAGCCGCACATTGTTTGTTCAAAGAGTGCTACAATAGCAGTGCAATTTGTGCTTACTATGTTAAGAGGACAACATGTGGTTCTTCAAAAGTTTGATGGTTAAAGGTAAATTGTGATTATAACATGAAGCTGTCAGCCAGCAGACTAGTTTTAAGAGCAGAGTTTTTTCCTTCATGGCTTTGATTTCGGCCAAAGTTTACTTTTATATCGAGTCGACTCTCTGCGGCCTGCCCTACGATCAGAGGCGTATTATAGCAGAAGCCTAAGAAGCCCGGGCTTGCGGGGCAAAAATTTCAAGGGGCGCAAAATTCTGGGATAGGAAGTATTTTCTTCAAGGAAATATTAAAATCATGTATCGGTCGGGATAAAAAATACTAGGTAGTTACTATATGATTCATATTTTAAAACAGTTGGGGAAACAGTACTCATTTAAGAGACAGTTTGGCAATCAATGTATAGGTACCTATTTTGTCTTTGTCTTGCCATTATCAAAATTAATGAAAAAAAAAATGAAGAAATTGCTAAGTATATCAATCACTAAAAATAGTTTCGGTAAAACAAAAAAAATCAATGAGGGGGAGAGGGCGGAATTTTTTGGGGATTTGGGCGCCCAATTGGCTTAATACGCCACTGCTTACAATCTACAAGATCGTCGGCCTTTTTTATTGTCATGATCTCCACTAAATGCCCTCGACCTTTGAGCCATATGAACTATAGGTACATTTTGTTAGTGTTTGTGCTTTTCTTTTTGTTGCAAACTTGATGAGCAGTTTATTTATATTCTTAAGGCAATCTCACAGGAGTTCTGTAAGCTCTTAGATCGAATAGAAGAGTACTTCCTGCTGACTTGGTACTAGGATATTGTTGATTTCTCCGCCAGTTTGATGCTAAAAATGTGTTAATCCAATATGATGCTCTCGGTAATTAAAATGGATCGATTTCTTTGCGCGTCCCTGAACGTGTTACATTTGCGTTGTTGCAAATTTCAATTTCCCTCCCATTGAATAGTTTTTTCTACTGTCCATAATTGAGTATACCTACATAGTGTTGTATGGCGTTTATAGAGACCTGTCACAGAGCCATAGACCATCATCTAGCGGCAGTGAAAAGATAATGAAGCCATACATCAAGATAATTAAATTAAATAACAATATATTACACTGTAAGATAACAATAACGTAGAGACAGGCATACGACATCACCGTACAACAACAACAAAATTTGATCGTGGTGAAAAAGTGCGTTATCTCACCTCAATCAACTCCCGCCCATCGCATCATCGGCGATGATGATCATCATTTCAATATTACCTGTCGATAAATAGGACCGGATAATACGGTTGTTTTATAGTATAAACTGAGGTGTGTGCTCGAGAGTGCCGGGAGAATATTAGGTTCGCATAGAGTTCGGACCGCGATCTACGTATATACGAGGACAATAACGCTGGCTTGCACAGGATAATTTTTCGGATGATAAAGGAAAAAAATGGTGTATCACAAACATGGTGCTGGAACGGTTATTATGTAAGCAAAAAACGAATTATCTACTTCTTATTTTATATTTATACACACTTCCTTTTTTGTCTAATTGTGCACGATGCGAAATTAATATTTGTACAACAAGATACAATAAGACAAGAAAAAGAGATTGTTCGTGTTGAGCAAATTTTGGCGCCAACATTTACATATCATTATACCCCATTATACTTATATTATTTAGTTAAAGTTGGATGTGGATTGTGGCAACACGACGAGTCCTAAATGTTGTTGAATTTGAATTACTTTTGGTGCAATCCCATCAAAATGTTTAATTATAACCATTCAGGTACGATTTTCAATGTTTGTGAAACGTTAATGAACTTGACCTAGGTGTCGTTTTATTTTCTTTTTTCTCAAGATTCATGAGCATTCGTGTATTTTTATTACTTTACAAGTTATTTTATTGTCCCAAAGATAGTACGTAGTGCATTTCACAACGAAGATAAAATGGATTTTTTAAAAATGTTATCGTGCCGGCTTGTTCCCATTTTATATAGTATTGCGCTCGCTGTTTGCAAAAAGCTGAAAAGAGATTGATGCTGAAAAAGCTGTCAACTGTAGTACAGGTATTTGGTGTCATGCGCTTTTTAAGGTAATTTCCCAGATAATCTAGTGTTCCTTGGCACTAAACGAAGCTTAATTTATCATGATGTTTTACTGTTTTTGTTCAATAATCAGGTTTCAGTGCACACAACATTTTTCTCCGCAATGTTGGAATGTTGCTTGACACATGTCTCTCCATGCTGTGGAGAAATCATCAGAGAATCGGTAAAAAGTCATGAAAATTTGTTTTCGGAAAAATCGAGGAAAACATTCCATAAAAGCGTGACTCCATTGGAAAAACTTTAACTTGGACTTGGACTAGCCTCTGATTCAAGTTAGACGCGCTCAATGCATTCCGGTGCCAGCGAATTATATCCATTTTTTTCAACAGCAACTCACCGTTTACGACTGGATTATTAATGATTAATCAGTGATTACTTGAATGATTTGGAATTTTATAAAACGCCCCCTTCTCATAGGATGACTGAAGCTCAGGCAGCAGGCTAAAATCCTGGCGAGCCCCATCTGCAGATGGATGTATCGGGTTTAAAATAAAACATTACATACAGGCTGTCCCAGCTGGAACAATTCAGCGCAGATTTCTCAGAAAATATCAAGGCAACAAAAAGAAATTTCTATTGGGGGGAAGCCTGATCTTTTAGCTTGGAGGCGCCGATGCTTGTAGGTGCTCTAGTTTTCCAAGAAAATGCGATTTGAATCGGGCGAGTCACAAGAATTCAAAAATTCATTACCGACAAAACAAAATACTTCAGATGAAAAAAAATCCTCTTTCTCTGGGCTTTCCATTGATGTGTTGCCGATGTCTGTACCTGGCCCAAAAGCCAGAAATTCTGCCTCAAAGTCCAGCAAACACAATAATCGGAATCTGTGACGGCACCGATCACACACTTGTTGATTTTAGCACCAGCCGTTACTAGGACTTTTTCACTTAATATACCTGGCTTCTCCATAGCAATGAATACTGGCTGATGTGGAAATCAACAAGTGTGTGATCGGTGACGTCACGGATTCCGATTATTGTGTTTGCTGGACTTTGAGGCAGAATTTCTGGCATATTGGGCCAGGTACAGGTATCGGCGACACATCAGTGGAAAGCCCAGAGAAAGAGGAATTTTTTTTCATCTGAAGTATTTTGTTCTGTCGGTCATGAATTTTCAAATTCTTGTGACTCGCCCGATTCAAATTGCATTTTCTTGGAAACTAGAGCACCTACAAGCATCGGCGCCTCCTCAAAAGAAAGCTAAAAGATCAGGCTTCCTCGTCGGCTTCCCTCCAATTGAATTTTTTTTTGTCGCCTTGATATATATTTTTTTCATATTAATAAACTTTGCAATCTGTCAATAAAACTCAACAATGAGCAACCTCACTGACAACTCAAGAAAAATGACAAGTGGGCAGCATTCCAGTGAATGTTGCTCTTAAGTAACCGAAACTGCTTGACACTTTAAAACATACCCAAGTACCTGTGACACACACACTAATAAAAACAATAAGTATGACAATGATATGTAACATAAAATAACAGTTATTGAAAACAAGGTAAAACATGTAATGACCACAATATAATTTATTCAAGTATTGAGCGTTTGAACCGCTTGAGCCTCGGTTCCCCAGCGGCGCTGACTAGGAGTTCATGGACTAGCGGGTTGGGGTGTACATCCAGTCTGTCTCGATATTTTGTTTTAGCCTTCGTGACTTCTTCTCGGATAGGTATTACCTGAAGGTCCTGTTGAATAACGAAATTTTGCACGTATCTAGGAGCGTCGACCATTATACGAAGAACCTTATTTTGAAACCTTTGGAGTATATCAATATTTGAGGCAGCTGCAATCCCCCAAAGTTGAATGCCATATGTCATGACTGGTTTCAAAATAGTTTCGTATACGAGAAGTTTATTTTCGAGTGACAACTGGGACTTGCGACCAATAATCCAATACATTCTACTGAACCTCATACCAAGCTGCTTTCTTTTAGTAAAAATATGTTTCTGCCATGTCAACCTCCGATCGATGTGGATTCCGAGGTACTTCACGTCTTGAGCCTGTGGTAGTTGTTGACCGTTTAGGGTAACCGGAGGGCAGGTATCTCTTTTCATGGTGTAAGTGACGTGAGTGGACTTGGTCTCATTCACCCGGATTCTCCATTTTCTGAGCCACTGCTGTACCTTGTCCAGATGCCTTTGTAGATTTCTTGACGCAGAGACAGGATTTGAATGTGATGCAAGGACGGCTGTGTCATCCGCAAAAGTGGCAACTGTTGTTAAACGTGTAGTTGGCAGGTCAGCTGTATAAAGAAGGTACAACAGCGGCCCCAGCACACTTCCCTGTGGAACTCCAGCTTTGATCGGGTACAGCTCTGTATATTGTCCCTGTTGTTTGACGTAGAAATATCTATCCGTTAGGTAGGACTTCAGAAAATGGTAAAAATGATAGGACAGATTTTTCTTGATCTTGTAAAGCAGCCCCAGGTGCCAAACCCTATCGAACGCCTGACTCACATCCAAAAAAGCAGCAGAGCAATACCTTTTCCCGTCTAGATCATTTCTGATTTTTTTAACGATTCTATGAACCTGTTCGATAGTGGAATGGAAATTTCTGAATCCAAACTGGTGGTCCGGGATTAATTTTTTCTGGTCTAAAATTGGAGTCAGACGTTTCAGGAGGAGCTTCTCGAAAACTTTGGACAGAAGGGGCAAGAGACTGATTGGCCTGTATGACGTAACCAGTTCTGGTTTCTTGCCTGGTTTCGGTATCAGAATGATCTCAGCCACCTTCCACTGACCCGGAAAATGACCACTCAGGAGAATACCATTAAAGATCTGTGTGAGGGCGTTCATACACTTTTCGGTAACTTTTTGTAAGATTTGACCTGTGATTAGGTCAAATCCAGGACACTTTTTGGGATTGGTTTCCTTTAGTATTGTTCTTTTCACCTCTTTCATCTTGAACTTTCTTATCGGCAGATCTAGTTGCAGTGGTGCATTCAAGAAATTCTGCATTTCGTCTTCTTCATCTGTTCTGTCTGGTACATTTGGTTGAAACACGTTGGACAGGTGTTTGGCGAATGTTATTGGGCAAGGCAAGTGTTTGGCCTTGATATTATCTGAAAAAAATGCGCTGGATTGTTTTAGCTGGGACACCTGTAGATATCTATTTTGGGGCAGCGTTCGACACTCCATTTGTTTCTATTATCTAAAATGCCTGAATTGCACAAAATGTAAATGAGAGTTTTCTTCCCTTTTTTCGCTGATGACAATGGACTATTCAATCTGCTGCTTTTTGGCTAAAGTATTCCAGTGTCTGATGTGCAGGCATTCTCCTTTCAATTTTTTCAACTGCTCAAAATTTGATCTTTTTTAGACATACGACAATATGTCAACCTCGCCTTGAAACTAATCTTGCACATGTTCTAGAAGATTAGTCCACAATGGATGCTGAGTGAAAAATAAAGAGAACGGATAAGTGCGATAAAATCAATGTATATCTGAGTACGTAAAACCTTGTACGTGGGTAACCCGGGCGTGAAAATAAACGTTCATGGTTTATACTTTTCGATCCTCTGACTCGGTGCTTCGCAATTCGAACGCCAATCAAGGCCTCTGCTGTGCTATACTCCTCAGTGCTTCGCACCTCGGCTGCGGAACGACAGCTTTTTCCTTTTTTCCGCCCTTGATATATTCCCCCTTCCACATTAATGGCTAGTAGGTATGCACCTATATTACATAAATATTTGCTGTTGAACCTAAGATCCAAAACCTGCATAAAGGTATGAATAATCAAGAGCTATTACCGAGGGTCGAAGCACCGAGTGATATAGTTAGGCAAGCGGCAAGGCTCATCAGCGTCAGTAGCTACCCTCAAGGTAGTAACTTTGGTCTTGATCAAACCTGATCCAGCGTGTTCTCAAGTACTCGAAATGAAATGAATTTAATTCGAATTCTGATTAATATCTCAGCATACCCCTCGGTGCTTCGCACCTCGGCTGCAGAGGACAGCTCAACACCCCTGGGGCCCTATCCCGATGATTAGAATACTACGTTTGTGACGTCACGTTGTGCAGCAATCACCTTTCTAATAGGCTGCTGGTATAGACAACGTGACGTCATAAGCTCTACTAATCGTGATAGGGCCTCTGATAGATGAAGCAGTCGAAGTGTAACAGCTCTTCATGGAGTTCCTGGCACTCACTGTTCAGTTTCCCTCGGTGCTTCGCACCTCGGTTGTCGCTCTTTGCTCTTACCCCTCCATATTTCTTAGCTGAGGGATCGACAAGACGAAGCACCAAGTTTTAGCACTTCACAGTAGGAGTCATGAATGATGTCCGAGGTGCGAAGCACCGAGAGATATTTGGGTCCTTGCAACGGTCTTTTTATAATTATATATAACTCACAGAAAAACCCTTCTGTTCAGGAACAAATCAAGGGCAAATTGCAGTAGAAGCAAGAGGCAAATTGTCTTCCCCCCCCCTGATTTCATGGAACTTTTTGCCAAGCCAAAAAATGTACCTGTTTGAAAGAAAAATTATCCCGGCGGTAGCTCGGTGGGCTCCGCTTCTGGCTTCAAACCCAGAGGTCTGGAGTTCAAATCCCGCTGAGGCAGGTGGCTTTTCTCTATGGGCTCTCAAGTACTTTGGCGTGTACTAACCGACCGGTCACGTCAAGGGAAAAAGGGTGAAACGGAGGAAGTCACCGAAAGGGCGGTAATGAGCTGATGGTACTTGATGCGCCCATAAACACCCAATTGAAAACAAAATTAAACAAAAACAAAAAGGTAACAAAAAATACTCTCAAATGCGGGTAGGTAACACGATTAATCAGTATTTGAAACAAATGTTCCTATACTTAGTTCTATACTAACAAGTTTAACAATACACGAAACATCATTGATCAAACTATGAACATTATGGTGATGATAAATTATTATATATAGATTATAGATTTTTCTCTTGATTTTTAGTGAATTGTTATTTCTAGATTTAGCATCCGCAAACTCTTTACAATTCCCGTCAAGTCTAGAAAGACAAAAATTTTATTTTCAATGACTAGTAAGGCCATAGCGTTGAGTTTATTTTGTGACAATCTTGACTTCAGATTCGACTCTCTCAAGTGTTGAAAAAACCACGCTCAAGGCTGTATTCTCAGTAGGTAAAAACTATCTAAAGAATTTCTCCTTCAAAAATGGAGATAAAAACTCAATTTTTTTTCTATACGGTGTACTAAGTGTATTGCAAAATTGAGTACAGAGCGTTTTTTCAAAAATGTGAAAAAAATGTCTCCTTTTTTGTTGACAACTTTTTTCAAAAAACGGCTCTGTACTCAATTTTCTACGTCTCTCAAAATTATAAAACAGTTGATAATTTTTTTGTTTGTCAAAAAATGACCCAGTAATCCTTCAGAAACTTTTCTAGTGTCTTAGGGCTACTGGGCTCCTGAAAAAATGTGGGGTACCTAATCGGTAATCCAAATGGAAACAAGGTGGACAAACATTTGATGGAATCCCATCAAAATTCCTATATCTCCTTACCTTTATTTTTGAGAGAGAAATATTGATACCCTGCGTATGAAGCCTTGAGCAAAATTACGTTTTTCTGGAAATTTATTTTATAGATTTGATGTTATCAATGATTTGATGCATAATCAAACATAACTTCAAAATATTTTTTCCGTCGTTTTTTCCATTTGGTATAAATATGGAATAAAATTTTTTGCTTGGCTAAATTTGGCGCTCGAAGCACTCGCTTCTTGGTTGATCCGTCTCTGCTTCTGCTCAAAAACTTGTTGTTATGAACAATGAAAGCAAAAAATTAGTTTGAAAAAAAAGTCATCCCCGTGGGTGACATTCAAAGTTCAACCAATTCCTGGTGGATTTCTGAGATACTTACATAATTACTCGTGTGTCTCGTCTAATGGACTCTAACTTCAGTAACTTCCGAACCCTATCCAGAGACGGCCACAGTATAAAATACCAATTTAGATTACAGTTGAGAAATAAATCGTAAGCAATAAGAGAATCTTAGCTTTAAAAGGCTAATGGATAAATAGATTGACATAATTTTATGAACTATTTGAAATCTTGGGACGCTGAAACGTTAAGATCCTTGTAAAGATTCGTTATGCCATTTTTTTTCTGTACCTGAATCATGAAGTTGGTTTACTGATGAGATCAAAGTATTAATAAATAATTATAATTTGGAATTTTCACATTTTCGTCAAAATAAAATAACCGAGATGTAAATTTTACGTTCATTCATAATAACTGGGTTTTTTTCATTGTTCTTCAACCGGGAAATCCAAACAATATTTACATATTCTTATTGTCAATATTTCCCTTTCACGGCGTAAAAAACGTCATTTGACATTTCATATTAACGAAAAACAATCAGCATCATTATCACTTATCAGTGTGAGGAAATTATTTCTCGATTAGGTGCGGGTACCAGGAACCTGTCTATCAGAGTAGGTCCCGACAATTTCAAGATGATTCAATAAAAATGTGTAATAGTTACTTTATTATGCGATAAAACGCCCACAGCATGGATTTTTTTCAGTTCTGTCTACCATCTTCAACTGGGATTTTGGAAACGTGTTCCTATATATTTTTCTTGTGCCTGTATAACTATCATATACTTATATAACGATAGCATAATACATTGAAGTCTTTGTAGCAAGCTAGTAAGAATTAGGTACTTTACTATGTCAATTTTGCAAGCGGTTCCATTCGTCTTTTAAAAAAAAGGACATTCAAAAAGTATGCTTATAAATGAACCTGTATGCCCTGAAACTTGTATTTTTGCGAAAACAGTCGTTGTTTACAACAATAATGACGCGGAAGACCTGATGGGACCTGGGACCAAAGACAAGTCCAGTCGGCTTTTGGAAGCCTAAAATATTTGTGCTGGAAATTCTAGTCGCACCTAGTTGCCAGAAATACTGAAAGTTATTTATTGAGATAACCTGAAAGCTTTGTAATTTTCACTGAAAGATGTAATAAACAAACTATAGGACTTTGAAGTGAATTGCAGTATAAAAATAGCAGCAGGATATTCGAATTTGTTTATTGTATCTATTCATCCAAATAAGATTTGAAATAACAGGTAGAAAACGCGTTTATACAGTGTTTTAAAAATTGGGCAAATAGGAGATTATTCCGCTCATTTTTTTTGCTGCACGGAGTTCTTGAACAACATAAATGTACTTCTGCTATTGCTATCCCGTTTTCTATACACGGCTTGAAAGTTGAATTTTAGAAAATGAAGAAAACACGATATTATTGAAATTGTTGAATTATTCGCCAAGGGACATTACTATATCGGAACATTTGGCATTATTTTGGCTACATCCTGTTGATACAGTGATACAGATTCCCATCCAGGTGGAGATTCGTTGAAAAACTCCAGATCCGGTTCGTTCTTGTCTCATCATACCGTATCCTTCAATTGCAGTAGGTAATTTGCCTGCAAAAAGAACGAAAGGCGTTGCGAAATTCACGCTGAAGATCTACTATGATGGAAGCGAGACGACAAAAACGCAAATTTCTTGATCTCTGTGACGCCATTTCGGTATACGGATATACACACACCTGAAAAACCTCCATTTCTCGCTCCACGGCGCCAACAACAAGCCAGAAAAACTGCTCTGACAGTTCTCCAAGCCAGATACAGCATGACAGGAATACGGAATTATGGAACCCCAAGGAAAAAATGTGCATTGTAACCCAATATCGTCCTGTTATTGTTGGAAAAACATTAGATATTATAATACGCAACAATTTTCTTGTTCACAATTCACATGGGAACAATGCATGACGGCTGTATTTTAATAATTCGCACATGTTGTTTGTATGTGTGTCGGTTACTATCATGGTCTTGTGTAGTGGAGAGCATTATACAAAAATTATTAATCGTTTGCATTCGTTTCCGAATTTTTTTCGCCGAAACGTATTTTGCAAAAAATGCTATACGAGACTCACTAGACGACAATAATAATAATAACATTGTTGTAGTTGCGTAATGCGAACAGGTTTTCGGGTGATTTACGCGCCAAGAACCTGTCGAAATTCAAGAAATAAACGATTACAATGATGAAGAGTATTTGGCGCCATAAAAACTAATCTCGGCTTTTCTAATGAATTCCACTGTGTTATCTCTCGGGGTTCATTCACAGAAACAAAAATTCGAAAAGTCAAGCCGGGTGATGGTAGGACGAGGACTTGAGAAGAAACTTAATTGAAAATTGACGTCAATGTGCCAATTTTTCGCTAGATTAGGCAGATCAAACAAAAAAAACTCCCTATATCTGAGAATTCCATCCGTAGCCGAGCAATAAATAAACACAGTTTGATAATTATGTGCTCCAATATGGAGTGCTCCAATAACAGGTTTTTTTAATTACGCCTCGGCAAACGTCCAGATTATTGGGAGATAATAATGATACCTAGTGTATATTATTGGTGTTTAACAACATCAAGTAGTATATAAAACAAACAATTTATCAATGAATCAATAACACGCTGCTTTATGATTAATTGATTGATTCCGAAAAGTCGTGAGCGGATGTTGTTGAACAATTATTGTTGTTATTGAGTGGTCCGGCCCGGCCTAATGACCGCTTCTGAATCATGCAGATGATTTGAGACTTCTTCCGAAAGAGCTCGAAGGTTTTTGTCGTTTCCATTGTCATTCCGGCATATTCCAGCATTGGTTGCAAGTCTATTTCCGAGAGCTTTAGAAAAGTCTGTTGGTTTCGCATTCCAAGAAGCTTTCGAAGTCGGCTCCTCCGCCAACTGTGCAGGTGTGCATCTTATTCGTGCGTTGCAGTCTCTAGCGAGTTTCGTAACGAAACTTTATCCCCCTCAACAGACCAACCGCCATGTAGCGGTTGGCCTAATCGACTTATAGTATTATACTGCTCTCCTATAATCGGATTAGCTGTAATCTCGGCAATCCATAATCAATCAATCAATCATGATTACCGTTTCTCAGCTTAGCAATCTTGATTGACTTTGCATTCCTGTTTCCCTAGCAAAATTCCTAAGTCATTCCAGCCTCACAGGAGCCACATTATAAAGTTCTTATGCAAAGCAGGCATATCTTAGGTACTCGAGACACTTCAGACCAGCCGTGTTTTGGTAAGCCGTATGGGGCCATCGCGATTAAGCTTCTGAACAAAGTTTTTTTAATTAATAATTCTGAAGTTTTAGTTTCTAAACTACATTTATATATAAATCAGGGTGAAAACCAAACGCGATATCTCAATCAAGGGTGTCTTAAAAAATCAAAATAAAACGCTGGGGATGTCACTGCCGCATATTATCTCCATCCCTACTTCTTTCACCGCGACCTAAAGAAAGCTAAGCTTTTCCAGTCCCTTCTAAGAGACGAAAATGACCCAATTATTCTGTTGATCCTGTTGAACACTTGGAAAATGTATCAGTCATATAGGTACGTGCGGGGGTCAAAGAGTCTAGGTCAACCGTGCGCTTGTCGGCCCCAGTGCTTGGACCATCAAACATCCGACATCACATTGTGGCTCAGTAGTCCGGCTGGTCAACGAAGGGGTATACAATGGGCCCAGTAGTGAGGTCTACGTGCCAGGTGGAACTACGGTCCATCAACTCTTCTCAAGAAATCCAGAATCCAGCTTCACAATTTCATCAATTTCAACTGACCAGAGCTCATCGACTGCTTTGTCATCGTCATCAACATAACATCACATCACACGTCATCACAATCATCAAGGTAGTAGTAGAAGATACTGAAAAACAACATCATATTAGAAACTGCCATTGCAATCTTCACATTGTGGACATTCACGCTATTTTGTGAGTTTCAGCTGACCAGACCTTCTCATTGACATAATAAATAATGACAATGATTCTTTCAAGAAATTAAGAGTTCAGGTTCAGCAATAACATCATTAGGTAACTACGTAACAGTACAGGATATTCTAGAATTCACTGCCTACACGAAGGGCATTCAAAAATGTCCTCTCATTCATTGTCATTTTGTCATTCATTTTGAATGAGGTGGAATGACAAAATGACAAAAAAAAATCATTTTTCGGTTTAGCAGCGATAATTTTTCAAACTTTTGAATTTTAGGCTTACGTTGAAAATGAAACAACATGTGGCTGATTCTCCTTCAACAACATGCAGTTCTAATTTAATGTCCTACCTCCCACCCCCCTTTCTTGGCTCATTCAAGCAAGAAAAATCGTGACTTTTTAAGAATGAATGATTATTTGGAAATAACGTTGATTTTTATCAGGCTTTTCTTTCAAACTGGATTTCGGGGTCGTTCCAGATATAAGTTACCTTCAGTGGAACCCTCGGTGGAACCCTTGACTGTATTTCTTTCAAGTCAATTCAGATCTTTAAGGACGGAGCTATTGGTAAAATAAGCGTTGCGGAATAAGCAATCCCTGTGGGTCTATTCCTTGACATAATCTTACCATTTAGGTCTCTTTCGAAAGCTACAAGGATGTAGTTTGGTTTGAGCTCATGGGCATTTCCAAAATCCAAAAATAAAAAAAAAGTTCGATTTTGGAAGTGCCAATGGGCTCAAACCATCCTTGTAGCTTTCGAAAGAAACCTAGATGGTGAGATTCTGTCAAGGAATGAACTCACAAGGATTGATTTCGCAACGCTTACTTTATCAATTCAACTCCGTCCTTATGTGATCTTCAAATGTTCAAAATCGGTAAAGGAAGAAAAAGACTTCGCTGCAAAAACCAAAAATTTAATAAAAGAGAAGTCGGACAATTCGTCGACACCCAACTCATCGACAGGATAACTTGCCGACACCCAACTTACAGACAGAAAAACTCACCAAGAGAACAACTCACCGACAGGACGACTCATCGACAAGAAAACTCACCGACATATCACCTCGACGACAGGACAACTCGACGACAGGACAACTCGACGGCAGGACAATCCATCGACAAGAGAACTTTTACGATAACTCTTAACAACTTATGAGAATGATCAAAATTTTGTAACATGGTTTGAAAAAACTCTTGTACTCCAACTTTCAGGGACCCCAGGGCCATCCTACTTGTCCGTCGGCGAGTATAGTCTTGTCGTTGAGTTTTCTCGTCGGTGAGTTGTCCTGTCGACGAGTTGTTTTGCCAGTGAGTTGTCTTGTCGGTGAGTTGTCTTTCCGATGGGTTGGGTGTCGATGAGTTATATATCAGACCCGAAGAATTTGACTAGCGAACAGTTTGAATTTGAAGAAAATTCAAATCATTCGTAGCTGTCAAGTTTGCCCCATTTAAAAAGGAGCACAATTTTTCAATCCTGCAGTCAAATTTCAATTTATTTCCTCCCCAATACTGACGTCGCTGGACACCACCGGGAAAGTATTTTATCGTCCAACACTGATTCTTTTCGACAACTTCTTCAAACAGACTTTTTTGGAAAATTAACAACAACAGAAACTCAAAATACCTAGGCCCTACCTACTTGCTTAGTATTTATAGCTATGTGGCTAGTCAGTACGATTTCAGATAGGTATCTACTCGTACCTTATAACAGTTTTATTTCTATTTTTCTCCCGATGCATTTAAAAGCACTCTACCTGCAGAAAGAAAAACAATATTTTTCAACAACTTCAAAAGACGTTTACGAAGGCTTTCGGAGTCTTCTTATCTCGCGTGAATGTGACACTGTAAGAGTACAAGTTCTTCAACTTCTCAGTTTTTTCCAACTGCAAAACCTAATGGAATTTTCGTGCTTCACCTTGGTTACCTTGTGCCAGTGCTATATTTGACCACAGAATAGCTTTTTGACCACAAAAGTCTTGTCATGTTTATATGTTAGGTTTTTTCACATTTTCAAGGCCGCGGGCTTTTCCAGACCCACCTCGTTGAAAACCCGAATAACGCGGGAAAAACTCATCATAATTTATAGCCCTAGTAAGTGTGCTATGCAAGATACAAGATTTTCACGAAACTGCTACTTTATTTCTGGAGCTGAGAAGAAATCAAAATTGTAAATTTTATTCGGACCTCTCTTAGCGAGATACCTCTATCCCGTTCACTTTTTATTTTCAGTAGAATGACTTTTTGGATAAAAATGAAGCGACACGCTGGGGGGCTACGGCTGATGGCACCTGCAAAGTTTTGGAGCTAAACTATCAGCGCTCCAGCTTGTCACTTTATTTTTGGTCCAAAAAGTCATTCTACTGCGAAAATTAAAAGTAAACGGAATATACAGTCTACAGTGCGTCGAGGGCTCATGAAACAAAAACACATTTTTGGTTCAGGCAACAAAAAAACATAATTTTTGTATGTATAACAATAACAATCACTTAGTTAGATAGGGGAGTGGGTGGAGGCTTCGGCCACCATCAATAGACCGAAGAAGTGTGACGTCACAACATGGCAACATGGCCGGCGGTTGACATTTTCTGGAGGCCAATGTCAAACGTGACATGACCGTGGGATGCACGGCACGTGGCATGCACTTGACGTTTCTCTGTTTGTGTCTGTCATGTGTTTGTCAAATTTTTGCGAAGGTAAATAACGGAAATGGATATAACAAAAAAGATTCATATTTTGGGCTATAACAGGTGGAGGAAATCAAACTTTATTGCTATAAACTAAAAACTGCTAACTATAAACTGCGATCCCTTGCTCTTTGCCTCTGAGCATCTCATGAACGAGATTGTCGACGGCGATTCTCCTGCCCAGTTTTTCTTCGAGGTCTTCTCGCTGCTTTGATGGACCGTTACAATGAAAACGAGCGTGTTCCGCGTTGTCCTGACGCTGAGGCTTTTGAGGCTCCCCAGTATTTCTTTCATCCAACTTTGAACCAAGGCGTTCCACTGCCGTTGCCACTGCTCGACGAACTGCTCTCTGGCCTTGTTTCTGCTTTCTGGTTTGCTGGTGGGCCACGGTGGTGGGACTGGTGGGCACTCCTAGGCTTGTTTCCTCTAATCGCAAGCATCAGGGCGAAGGGCGGGATACCCGAGAGCACTCGTGCTGCATCATGCGGAACCGTTCTGTAGGCACTGGTGATTCTGAGTGCAGCTTTGCGCAGCTCTCTGTTGGGCTATGTCTGGCCTTTTTGCAACCAAGTCCGCCTGTATGACGCTGGCTGTCTCTTAGGCTGGCAATTTCAGCAATGCTCACTGCCATTTTGCACTGACTTTTGTGAATTTTGTTGTGAACCTCCAGAAAATGTCATGCCAAACACAACCAAACATAGAAACGTCACGTCCATGTGACGTTGGCCTCCAGAAAATGTCAACCGCCGGCCATGTTGCCATGTTGTGACGTCATCACTTCTCCGGTCTATTACTAATTTCCTGTTTAAACTTTGCACCCTGTCTTAGTTGTTGAGTTCACCCCCTGAGTGTTGAATGTCAGATGGCATGAGTGGGAGCGAGGTGCGATGTATTTTAGAAAGGTGAAAAAATAAATTTCTTTGTTAGACTTTCAAGATACGTTTTTGTTCAGAATGATATTTTGTATCGGCTACGGCTACATTTTCGTCATCGGCTTCTACATTTTTTAAAATAGACATGTTATTGTGTATCGAAACAGTTATTCACCAAACGTATCCCCTATTTCTGTTAGTAAAATAACTGCTTATTTTGAAAATTGCAGAAGACAAGTTGGAAGGTTTCGGCCTATACACATTGCGGAAAGCCGTTAATAGATGGCACCGCACGGGTGTCTCACTTATAAGTACCCTCAAAATGTAAACATAGGTAATTTCGGTGTTTGGGCCATCGAGCCTGAGCCTCGGATGCTGCGACGCTGATGAGACTCAAACAGGTCGGAACACGTGTCTGCTGGATTTCGATGGTTGTTGTTCGATGACCAGAAATCACCTTTGTAATGTTTCATTGTTGAATTAATTCTAAATAGCTGATTTCTCTTGATTATAAAACTTGGCCGAAACCTCCCCAGCCACTGGCCGAAACTACCTTACTACTGGGGTGGTACAGTCAACACAGAACACAGAACACAGCTCACACAGCTTACGCCTCGGCTTACGCTCAATTTAGGGAAATCTGGACTTTGCAGTATAACACAATAATAACATCACTCGCGCTATGAAGTTACAAATTACCACCATCCGCTAATCCGTTATTATTCCAATTTAAACTTTACACCAATAACCCGACATGTTTATCAATTAAAACGACCAAGGTCGGCTTCTGAGAATTTGCAATAATTAATCAAAAAATTTTCTTGCACGTTTTCCCTCTCATTTTACAATCGATAAATTTGACTCGGCGCAAAAGTAATTGTTGTATGCAATTATTTGACTTGACACTTAGCGCAAAAGTAATTATTGTCGTATCTGACCTACTCGAGTACTCGATCTAAGAACTACTCACTTACTGGTGTGCCGGTGGTACGACGACCCCTTCCAAGGTCTCTTCCTCCATTTTTCTAGGTCACGACCGTCTAGCATAGCGAGAAAAGTGGAAAGTGAGCGCTGCACGCTGCACACTGAAACAAATGCATTTTCTCAAACCCGTGTGATTGTTTCTACTGTTACAGTATAGTCATGTCATGTCCTTAACTACGGTGGTTATAATTACTTTCCTGAAAAAGTGTGCTGCAGTCAATTCAGATGTTTGTGAGTGTTTTTAACGAGGTTTCTAGATGTTTTCTTTCCATTCAAGTATAGACACTAGAGTAAATTTTATAAATAGTTATAACTCGATTATTCCTAGACCTAGGTTAATAGGAGTGCACACTTTATTAGTACTAAGGTACAGTAAGAACCTAGTTTCCTACCTGTTGTAAAACATCGTAAAGTCAGCTACCAACTTTTTTATGCCGGTATATCAATAGGTACCTACCTACCGCAATGTCAATCTGAGCATAAATATCATTATTATTATTCGTTTGACCTTGCGCATTCATTCCGGAAGTTATCTTAGAAATACAAGTAGAATCGTAGTGAAAACTCGTACCTAGAGCTGAATTTCAAGGAGCGAGAAAATCCATTGAACAAAAATATCCTGCCCTGGTCGCCAGTAAAACTCTTCTAAAAGCTTTCCTAATGGTTTAAATCCTAATCGCAGCCATCTTGTATGGTAGCACCTCGGGTAGCACCGTGTAGTTCGCATAGTTGCAAACTGAAAACAATCGGTTGTGTCACATCAAAACTTCTCCGATGAGTAGTAAATTATGAGACGTCCCTAAGTCAGAATTAGAGAAAAAGATTGAAGAATTATTGAGATATGCTCTCTGATAAGGGTTTCATTTTGAGCTACATCATTTGAGTCCGGTCTCGATAAGCCAGACCGGTTACTCATTTTAAAGTGGAAAACTCTCGGAAAACTTGAAGAATTTCAAGAGAAATTGCATGAAAATGTTCAAGAATCACTCACCCTTTGTTTAAAAAGAGTTGGTAGAAAATCTGCTTACCAGCTGGAAAGTTGAAAATTTGCCGTTTTTCACAAGGAACCAGATTATGTAGGAAAAAAAGCGAGTGAGGCAGTCGGACGCATTGGTACATGGATAAAGGTGAACAATCTGAAACTGACACCACAGAAAGATAAGAATAATTTGCAGGAAATTGAAAATTTTGATAATTTGAATTTTCTGAGAAAACCTCAAATCTTATGGCGAATCATTTTATTGTAAAAATCGTAAATTACGGCTCCAGTTTAAGCTCCATCATTCAAGTCCGGTCTCGATAACCCAGACCTGTTTTACATTTTCAACAGGCAAAGTACTGAGAAATTGAAAAGAGGATTGTTGAGGAATGTTCAGAAGCCAGTTACCTCTTGTTTAAAAAAAAATGTTGAAAATCTGTTCACGGAATAAAAAGTTTGCAGTTTTTTCAGAGACAAAAACTCGGAAACCGTGGGTCCGATGTCGAAAATTTTCCCTCCAAAAATTAGATCAATTTTTTCTGCAAGTTTCATTCCCAACATGTCTGCACCTAAAATGAATATTTCGTGGGCGTGGGGCTCACCAGAGTTTTTTTCAAATTCACGGAATGTGCTAGTCTTATTTTAAAAAAATTACCGTAGGAAAACCGGAACCGTGCCGATTTTTAAAGTGCGACGCCCAATCCAATCTACTTTCGATATCAGTTGGAATTTTTCGAAAAAAGTCGATCTCCGAGCTGGAAGTTGAGTCCTGCATCGAAAGGGAGTCGTCCTGGTCAAAATACGGGCGAGAGGTCCTCTTGGGTGGCAACGGCTGGGAGAAATTTTGAAAATTCACAACGCTCGACTGAAGAATGGTGGAAAATTGCAACTGCAGACTCGATTTGACTTTTTTGTTGTGTTGCTTCCTGCCAAATTTGGTCCAAATCCATCGGATAGATTTTGAATAATTGAATGATAAAATTTTGAATTTTGGCTTTTTTTTTTTATTTGACAAATGACAGAAAGGGCAATACTTTCGACTGTTCTGAATACAGTTTTTTATGGGCTCTCAAACGGCAAATCGCAAGTCAAGTTCCGTGAGATATAGATTCTGTCATTTTTTGATAATGACACTTCCGTTCAACAGATGACAGCCAAAAACTAATTAGCTCATTCGACGGTGAAACCATGTCTGTATACCAAATTTCAAGTCGATCGGATAGACGTTGCGGCTGTTATCGTGGAAGGTTACAGACATACATACATACACACATACGGGGTGTAAAAATTGTCCACAAAAACCGAGACCTACTGAACTAAGCACAATTTTGCAATGTTTTACATCCCACCCTGTAACGAATGTGATCAAAATAAATCAAGAGATCTTACCAACGGAGTAGATTGCTGAAAAATGTATCTAAACAACCGTGGAAACAAAATCGGAATCGGTTGAGAAAATCCAAAGTTATATTTAAAAAAAAAGGCAAAATTTTCGATACCGACATTCCAAATGTTGAGCAGTTTAGTTGAACATACAGGGTGTTTCGGATTGATTTTGAATAATTAAATGATAAAATTTTGAATTTTGACTTTTTTTTTATTTGACAAATGACAGAAAGGGCAATTCTTTCGACTGTTCTGAATACAGTTTTTTATGGGCTCTCAAACGGCAAATTGCAAGTCAAGTTCCGTGAGATATAGATTCTGTCATTTTTTGATAATGACACTTCCGTTTAACAGATGACAGCCAAAAACTAATTAGCTCATTCGACGGTGAAACCATGTCTGTATACCAAATTTCAAGTCGATCGGATAGACGTTGCGGCTGTTATCGTGGAAGGTTACAGACATACATACATACACACATACGGGGTGTTCACGATAAAATTCACTGCCCCTCTAGGAGATATTTTGAAAAACTGAAAACTTTTTCTCAACGATTTTTCCCAGGGATCTTGAATCGATCGTCTTAAAGTTTTTAATAGGTAACGGATACAGGGTGTGACATGTAACCTTTTTTTTTCAAACGCAACACTCTATATTTTATTACGTCATTTGATGAAGCCTCTCTTTCTGATTACAAAGATATATAACATCTATGATTTAATTTGACAAGGAAGCTGTCAAAAAAATAATAAAATAGGTAGTGAAATGAATTAAAAATCAAAAATTACGCGACACCCTGTATTAGGAACGAATTAGATCATTCATCCATCACAGTTGAATTCTGCCGACAAAATGCTGCGAGAATAACTTTTTTTAAGTGAACTGTAGAAACCAAAGCCATCTTGCCGTGAAACAAAATTATTCAACTACCTATTTTATTATTTTTCCGACAACTTACTCGTCAAAATAAATCATAAGTGTCATATACATATATTTGTAATCAGAAAAAAAAGGCTCCACCAAATAACGAAATGAAATATAGGGTATTGCATTTGAAATAAAAAAGTTACATATCACACCCTGTATACGGTACCAATTAGAAACTTTTAGAGGATCGATTTAAGGTCCCTGGGAAAAATCGTAAGGAAAAAGTTTTTAGTTCTTTAAAATATCTTAAAGGGGAATTTACTAGATAAGAGGGGGGTGAATTTTATCGTGAACACTCTGTACATACATACATACATACAGACAGACAGAGATCATTCTGGAAATGGTCCTAGTCGTAATAGGGGACCTCAAAACGGATATATCCGTCGAAATCTTGAAAAAAATGTTTAGCTGGGCAAAACCATATTCTAAGGTAGTTGAGTGATAATTTTGTCTGAAGATAGAAATTTGGCCAAAGATCCCCCGCGATATAAAAATCAACCTGTTTATGCTGGAAAATCCGAGGGAAAATCTATTTCTCAAGAGGAATCGGGAGTGAATAAAGGAAGAACTCTCTCAACAATAATTAACAATGAGAGAATTTCAAGAAGATATGGGGGTTGATTTAAAAATTTCAAAATGTGTATCACAAAAAGATTATTTTATTACCTCCAACTTGATGTATCGCAACATATACTACGTTTCCATGGAGAATTGAAATCGATTTGAAAACGGTATCGGGATTGAAAACTGCATGTAAACGCTTGCAACATCGTATTCAAATCGATTTGAGTCTCAAGGTCGATTCGGCAAATTCTGGGATCGTATCGGGATCGGATCGAAATAATACTCATGGAAACCCAATTGGTTGGATCGAAACATCAACAAACAGAAACTGATACATAGCAATGAGTAAAACCGCTGTTCTGGTCGCATCGAGGGTCGCATTCATACTTGCACCTGTTGTCTGCACTTCTGCCTTCTGCACACTTGCAGTTTGCAGAGTACTTGCACTTTCTTTGATACGTTAAGTTGGGATAGTTTTAGGTTAGGGTTAAACTTACATGACAGATATGTAAACAGAATTCAAATCGATTTGAATACCGAGTTCGAACCACTCATGTGAACACTTCCGTATTCAATCCCGATACCGTTTTCAAATCGATTTCAATTCTCCATGGAAACGTAGTAATTGATAATGCTATCTGAAATTTGAAAGTGGGGTAGGGTGGGGGCGAAGGGGTTTCATTAGTCCAGGAATTTTAGGTTTTGACCCGGAAGTAATTAACGTAAATCTGAAAATTTGCAGGATTGTAGTTTTGGTCTAGGAGAGCACGTACAAAAAAGTCCCCTACTCTGCCTCGTCGGCTTCCCTGTTTTTTCAGTGCAAAAAGGGACTAAGTCACAAAAATTGGTGATCTGTTTATAGACTGCAGTAAAAGAGTTGTTGTTGGTCCGATTTGTATCAAAATGATCAAAAAAGGTTCAGAGAAGCATATCCATTCGTATTTGAGATGTTTCAATGCTTCTTATGTACATAATTTGCCGTCCTAGTGCTGTCAAAATTCAAAAAATTAGATTTCTCCCGAAATTACGCCTTGGCGGCTATATGAAGAATTGGGGGGTGAAATGTACACAAATAAATATTTTTCGTCATACTTTGAGCTTTTCATTGGCATGTCTACGTTCTCTCTAGCGTCACTCGTTACAGAGCTACGCCACTCCAAGTGTCGCCGCGCAGTAATGCTGCCTACGTAAAGCGCGCATCCTGAGCTCAGTGGTAGAGACCCAACTAGCCTTACCGATCCTAAAGGACCTGATAAGAGACACAAGGCATTTTCAAAGTATTATTGTTGTTCTATAAGATTTTTAATTATTAATTAGAATTGAACTTGAACTTTCTTTGGGATTTTACTTAATTCGGGTAGAAAATAAGGATTCTTATTCTAAATGGAAGTGGGGTCATCCGGATCATCATCCATATCTACTGACTGACTGTTCGTGCAGCTGGATCCTTCACAACTCTTGCACATGATGCTGTAGGCAAGACTTGAGTTTCTGCACCCACACCGGGCACCGCAGTCAATCTTGCAGGCACATAAAATTAGCCGTAGCAGGCTATCAGGAGCTGGCTGCCTGCCTGCCTGCCTGCTGCCTGGTGGTAACTGAAAACAGACCCTGAAGTCCAGATTTTCAGCCCTAGATCTCTGGGTTGAGGTTAACGTCTAGCCACTGCTGGACTTGTAAAGAAAAACAAGCACATTAGTACCGTACCTACTGCAAAGCTTTTTGAGATATGCAATCCCCACATTCTGCCTTACGCCGTTACCTGGAAGTATGCGCGGAACGAATGCTGTTCGCAGGCGGCACTTGTTGGTGGAAGGCTCGCCAAATCGATGGAAGATGTCACCGGCTGCTTCGCTACGCTCTGGTTGCATAGAAATACTCGTAGCTGGTTCAAAGTGTCCAGCTCACTGCCTTCATACAGAGCCACGATAAATCATTCCCCAGCGGCGGCCACAGCCCTTTGCTAGATGCGGGATTTGAGAAGACCGTGGAGCATTCCTGTAGCTCTGGTCTTTTCTGCATGAGCTTCCGCACGCCTTCTGCTTTCCCATTTGATACAGAGCTGACGTGGTGTCGCATCCTGTTATGATGGCATGGCAAAAGAGGACGGACTTGTTCATTTCATCAGGACTTTTCCGGATCTCCTGCATCTTGAATACTCGTCCACTTGAACTGCCTGTGGCTGGACTTATCATTAAGATTCGGGTGTCATCTCTAGCACGGGCGACATAGCATAGCAAGGATGTCTGTGCATGTCCTGGGCAATAACGGTAACTTGCTGTCCTGGCACATCCATGCCGAAAGCTGTTCTGACAATCAATCAAGGAGTCCGCATCTGCTGCAGCTCGAACGACGGTAACTCCAGCATTTTGATACTTGAAAAAATCTTTTGAAGAACTGATTTTGCAGTCTTCCGCATTGACACCCCATCGAAAAGAGCAGGTGGCCTTGAAAAGAGTTCGAAACTGAGATACTCTTTCAAGTCTACCGTCTTCCTCAGATTTCATCACACAAACTATCCGCCTGAAGAGTTGCTGAGGGTTTACAGTAACGATTTTATCGCGGACAACAATGTCGCCCCCGAGGTCGCCCCGAACTGATGAAAGCAGCTTTACTCGATGTTTCCTGGAGAGCTTCACATCCCCGAACAATTTTCCAGGCTAAATCTTGACGGCTGCCTCACCTCACCATTACATTTTCATCTTCCAGAGGCGACTTACAAAAACCGCAAACGCCTTTGTCTGCCATAACATAACATCGAGCGCAGGACGTACGCGATCAGCGGGTTGATCACCCGTATTTGATCATTCACGGTGACGAAATGTGAGCCACATGAAGCTTTTACTTCAAAAGCTGACTCAACGTCTTTCCTGTCTTGTTGTATGTTCATGCTCTTCCATATTTTATCATTTACATTGCCATTATTACCTTTACCAGCAGAGATTGCTGGAGGTGAGTGAAAAAGATGCAATATCAACAACAACTTTTGTAAAATGCATAAAATGTCGAGCAACATTCTCATTACAGCCCTGTAGCTCCGTAACGGGTGACGCTAGAGAAAACGGAGACATACCAATGGAAAGCCCAAAGTATCACGAAAAATGTTTATCCTTACATTTCACCCCCGAGTCTTCATATAACCACCATTGCGTAATTTCGGAAAAAACTAATTTCTTGAATTTTGACAGCACTAGGTCGGCAAATTATGTACTTAATAAGCATTGAAACATCTCAAATACGAACGAATATGCTTCTCTGAACCTTTTTTGATCATTTCGATACCAATCGGACCAACAACAACCATTTTACTGCAGTCTATAGACAGATCACCAATTTTAGTGACTTAGTCCCTTCTTGCACCAAAAAAACAGGGAAGCCGACGAGGAAGAGTAGGGGACTTTCTTGTACGTGCTCCCCCAGACCAAAACTACGATTCTGCAAATTTTCAGATTTACGTTAATTACTTCCAGGTACAAGCTGTATATTGACTAAAATTCCTGGACTACATATGGGACTATACAAAATGGAAGTTCTCTTGTTCCTCCTTGAAAGAAAAAGCCCACAAGATCAATTTTTTTTCAATGCGGTACCTGACTAGTGGCTACGATTTCAACACTCGACATTGCAAAATGTCTGAAAAACGACATCAAATTTGCGCAATATTACAAAAAGGTCTCAACTGGAAGTCGATCACTAAAAGCAAACTTTTTTTTCAGCAATGCCCAACGACAAAAAGAAGGATGTAGAAGACGAAGAGGACGTAATTTCCAGGGCGATCGGCGAGTTCGGGCGATGGCAACTCCAGATGACCTTCCTCCTGTCCCTGGTCAACATACCGTGCACGTGGCACATCTTCGTCACGACCTTCCACGCGGCCGAACGGGACACCTGGTGCGCCCGTCCCGCCAAATTCCAAGACATCAAACCGCACCTGTGGCAAAACTACACGCAGCCCACGGACTACTGCAGCATTTTCGACGTCATGTCCATGAACATTACCGAAAGTGAGCTGCCGAACCTGCAAAACATCCCCGGCACCAGGATCATCCCGTGCACCAAGTGGGAATTCGGCGGAGAAGGTTGGCAATAACATACTTACGAATTCGCTAATAACAGCTCTTGTGATCCACTCGAATTTAATTGCTCGATTTTAAATCTAATTTTTCTTATCTAATGTTTCTAACACATTGTACAGACGTCTGGCTAGGCTACGTGTGTAGCTTTGGCGATGGTCCAGAAATTTTGAATATTAAAAGGGGGAATAGCGGGCAGAAATGAAACCCAGAAGAATATTTTCATGCCTATAAGCTCAGTTATGTATAAAGTGAACTGCTCAATATTTGAAATGTCGGTATCGAGAATTTTGTTCTTTTTCAAAATGGTATAACTTTGGATTGTCTCAATAACCGATTCCAACTTATATCATTGGATTTGTAAAAAAAATTGTCCACAAAAACCGAGACCTACTGAACTAAGCACAATTTTGCAATGTTCTACATTCCACCCTGTAACGAATGTAATCAAAATGAATCAAGAAATCTTACCAACGAAGTAGATTGCTGAAAGATGTATCTAAACAACCGTGAAAACAAAATCGGAATCGGTTGAGAAAATCCAAAGTTATATCATTAAAAAAAAGGCAAAATTTTCGATACCGACATTCCAAATGTTGAGCAGTTTAGTTGAACATACAGGGTGTTTCGGTGACCCTGCATAATACTTCGGGAGGTGATTTCTCTCAAGAAAATAAGTCAAAAAGTAGGAGTAACATTTTTCCCTGAAATGCTTCCTAAGGGAGTTACAGCCCCTCAAAGGTACGAAGTTGAACAAAGTTTTAAATTATTTGCTGAAAAACCGTTAAAAGTAGGAACTTCAAATTTGGTATAGAGAAGTTTCTCAACAGTGCAAATGTACATGCTAAGTTGTAAACAAATCGAACCAGTGGCGGCGAAATTAAAGGGGATTGCGATTATGTCGAAAATTATTCATGACACGTCCGTGTTTTTTCACTTTTACTTCAGAATGATGCATCCTACGGAAAAAATGCGAGAGGAATAAAAGTTTTAAATTGAATGATCTATCGAAAAAACCTAATTCAAAGCTCTTACCTTTGAAAGTTCTTGAGCAAATAATTGAAAACTTTGTTGCATTTTGTACCTTTGAGGAGCTGTAACTCCCTCAGGGAGCACTTGAGGAAAAAATTTTACTCCTACTTTTCGACTTATTTTTTTTAGAGGAATCACCTCCCGAAGTATTATGCAAGGTCAGTGGAACACCCTGTGTAGTAAAAGTCCTCCAGGGGAGAGTGCGTGCTTCCGTCGTTGTGGCATTGGAAAGAACTTGGGACTCGACTTGAAGAATATGTTTTCAAGTTTATCTCGTGAACGAGACACTTGGGGTAAAAGTGTTTCGTGATGAAATATTTTATTTTCAACAAAAAAGATCTTCCTACACATTTTATAACCAGTTCTCTCTTCTTCCTTCAAAATGCAAAAAATGTAAAATGATCCGGATGCCAAGATTGCCAAGTGCTGGAAACTGTATAGACTTTGGGATTTATGATGCCAAGATGCCTTGCACTTGATATGCTATTCAAACTATCCTCTTTCGATTGAGACTTGTAGGCATCAGCACCAACCATGCCGGCGGCGTATACAGGGTGCAAGAGAAAAAAAAAGAGTTGAACTCAAATTGTCGAGTTGTAAAACAATAGTGGGGGCACTAGGTAAATGAACCTTACAAATGGTGATGGAAGCATGAAACTCGGTACACCAAACCGCTTATCAGTTTGTTTTATCAATTGAAAAGGAATTTTATGAATATATCGTGAGCATTGACGACGTTTATCGCCTTGTCCCGGGAATTTTTCATTATGAAAAAAAATAAGGCTTTGACAGATCACACAAATTGGTTTTATTTTATTTTCACCTACAAAGAATTGATAGGGAGATGTGGAACACGTTGATTCCCAAAAATTCGTATCCTCTGAATTTGTTTGTGGAGTCAAAATTTTGATGGTGTATCTTCTTAAAGAGGGGCATTCCAAAGAGTAAGCTATTTTCAACACTAAGTTCCAACAAATTTTTTTCAATGTTCTGAATCGAAATTACTGAATTCCTTCCAGCAAAACATACCCTGCTATTCAAACCATCCTCTTTCGATTGAGACTTGTGGGCATCAGCACCAACCATGCCGGCGGCGTATACAGGGTGCAAGAGAAAAAAAAAGAGTTGAACTCAAATTGTCGAGTTGAAAAACAATAGTGGGGGCACTAGGTAAATGAACCTTACAAATGGCGATGGAAGCATGAAATTCGGTACACCAAACCGCTTATCAGTTTGTTTTATCAATTGAAAAGGAATTTTATGAATATATTGTGAGCATTGACGACGTTTATCGCCTTGTCCCGGGAATTTTTCATTATGAAAAAAAATAAGGCTTTGACAGATCACACAAATTGGTTTTATTTTATGTTCACCTACAAAGAATTGATAGGGAGATGTGGAACACGTTGATTCCCAAAAATTCGTATCCTCTGAATTTGTTTGTGGAGTCAAAATTTTGATGGTGTATCTTCTTAAAGAGGGGCATTCCAAAGAGTAAGCTATTTTCAACACTAAGTTCCAAAAAATTTTGTTCAATGTTCTGAATCGAAATAACTGAATTCCTTCCAGCAAAACATACCCTGCTATTCAAACTATCCTCTTTCGATTGAGACTTGTAGGCATCAGCACCAACCATGCCGGCGGCGTATACAGGGTGCAAGAGAAAAACAAAGAGTTGAACTCAAATTGTCGAGTTGAAAAACAATAGTGGGGGCACTAGGTAAATGAACCTTACAAATGGTGATGGAAGCATGAAATTCGGTACACCAAACCGCTTATCAGTTTGTTTTATCAATTGAAAAGGAATTTTATGAATATATCGTGAGCATTGACGACGTTTATCGCCTTGTCCCGGGAATTTTTCATTATGAAAAAAAATAAGGCTTTGACAGATCACACAAATTGGTTTCATTTTATTTTCACCTACAAAGAATTGATAGGGAGATGTGGAACACGTTGATTCCCAAAAATTCGTATCCTTTGAATTTGTTTGTGGAGTCAAAATTTTGATGGTGTATCTTCTTAAAGAGGGGCATTCCAAAGAGTAAGCTATTTTCAACACTGAGTTCCAACAAATTTTTTTCAATGTTCTGAATCGAAATTACTGAATTCCTTCCAGCAAAACATACCCTGAACCGTTCTTTTGAAGTACCGCGTCCGATTGAACGTGGAGTAAGTCGTGAAACACCATCAGAATTTTTCTTCTGTGATGCTGCGCTTCACTCTCGACCGGGAGAATTAGGTTCCTACGCATGCGCGGAGTGTATACACGTTATTTCAATATTATGACACCGAAGCTGGAATGATGTATTCACCGTCGAGAGTATGTATACTATTTTACTCACAACCATGTACTCAGCTTGCAGGATTACAGGCGTTCAAAAGTTGAAATTTGAAAATTAACTTTTTGTCGCAACTTCCAGATAGGCCGAATAATTTTGCTGAAACGTTGTTCAGGAAATACTGATTAACACACTTATTGTTTGATTGGATGCATATTTTGAAATTTCTTTTCTAAAGCTACCATTTCTTCACTTTCTCGGGAGGTCGGCAGTGGGTCACTTCTCGACCTTCTACTAGGTATGTAATGAATCAATTACCATAGTGGTTGTGAGTAAATTAAATTTTTCTAAATATATTCTTGTTCCCCAGCCACATGGCTTATGGTTATGGTTTCCTAGACGCAGTCGCCTAAAAAACTTGCTCTTGTGAAGAAATCGTGAATTTTTTTTACTTCTAATGTTTAGACCCTTGAAATTATAGAGGTTTTGAGTTGCTTTCCAAACTTAATCTCAACAGTTTTCCATGTCTAATAACTGGAAAATAAAGCCTCACTCTCATTACTAATGAAAGTATTGTTTATGAATCGAACAGGGAATCCAAAAATGTGATCAGCTCTGAGGAATCTTCGGTGGCGTAAAAAGTAGGGGGTGAAAAGGGACGATCTCTTCACAATCTACGCCACTGGACATTTTTGTCGGAGCACTAAGGTGACCAATCGTCCTGCTTTGGTAAGGACAGGTTTAGGTTTTTACCTTTGTCCTGTTTTACGTTCATGTACTGATTTGTCTTGATTTTAAACAAAAATAGGTACTGATTTGTCCTGATTTCAAGCAAAATCCTGGTTCTTCTGATTTTAAATTCGTCGCGAAAATATCAAGTGATTCACCACCTCACCCCTCTCTCATCTCATCACTCTATCACTTCCCTTCCACATACTTCCGTTCTTGTGCTTATTACACTTGACATCATATTCGCAGATAGGTTCTACAACCTACCAAAGAAATAAATGGTTTAATTTTGTGCTTTCGCTATTATGGAATTTGATTTCTAATGATCACATTCGAATTTCTTGTGGTATTATCAGGGTTGCCGGAGGGTCTATTTTAAAAGGAACCTTTGTTTTTTTTTCCGACGGCGATTTTCTCACTCTTTTTTTCTCCAGGGCACAGCCCAGGGAAGTTCTCTTTATTCATTTCTCATCAATAGATTTTTCATGTTGATAAATTTTTTGGAAAAGGGGGCATTTTGCTCCGCCCCCCAGACCCCCCTTTCCCTTTTGCGTGTTTTGTTTTCAGTTTTTTTTCCAACGTCCTGATGTTCATTCATTTGAAGTTGGTCACCTTATGGAGCACGACACACATTTAATGCAGCTTTATTTAGAAAAACTTTGGTAGAATCTTGAAATTTGAATCTTGAATCAATCTTCAAATTTGAGGGACTGTACTTCCATTATTATGCATTTTTGAAGAACGTGTTTTGAGAAAAAATCTATAATTTTTTTTTTAGTTGTCTGTCTGTTACTTAACCGCATGGGTTCCATTTCTCCCGTATTTTTGCTCCAATTCCTGGACTACGGCGAGGCTCAAGTTAGTGCATTTCCTAGAAATAATGTGAACTAATGAACTATGGTGCTTCATTGAGATTCGTCGAATGAATATAGGGAGATTCTTTTTCCGGAATAATCCGCATTTTATCGCGGAGTAACAGGCATTTTTAATCGCTCGGAATATAAATGAGTTTGTTTAAGTGGAACGTGTCATCCCATTCAACAATAATAAAGATTATGCTACTGCTGAAAAATCTACAAAGCGTGATAAGAAACAACTAGATCTGTTGTAATAGCTGATTTATAATAATTGGACCACCCGTAGTTGAAATTCTTCCCTTATCTATTTTTTCATTCGGAATGGGAATTGGAGAACTGGTTTTCACGATAGAGGTAAAGGTACCTATCTGTTGAGTATAGGCCCTATAGTGAAGCTCGTTAAACCAATGCAGTGACTCTGTGACTAATTCCTGATGCGAATACACACGAATAAGACACGAGCACGGCTCAACCTCTGCTCAAACTGCCGTCTCCGTATTATTTCTTGCAGACTTTTCTGGTGGCGATCCGTGGCAACTGTGGAGTAAAAAACCGACCGGAAAATAAAATGTGCAGTACGGTCTCCTGCAGAAGTAAAGCCAAAAATGTTGAAGAACGTTCACAGTTTTATCACGCTGACGCAGTTTATCAAAAAATAGATAACTGGGAATGTACATGAGGTTATCCAATTTTTGAAAAACAGTGTCAATAGTGTCTCCGAATTCTGAACGTTCTTTGATGTTTCCGGCTTTACTTCTGCAAAAGACGTAGGTACATTTTACTTCCCGGTCGGTTTTACCCATTCCTCAGTTGCTGCGGATCGCCACCAGGAAAGTCTGCAAGAAATAATATGGGGGCAGCGGTTTGAGCAGGAGGTCAGGCCGTGTTTCTGTCTCAGTCGTGTGTATAATATTTGAGTAAAGGATGAGTCACTGCACCGGTTTAAAACTTCACTATAGCAGCCTCAGTGCGATTACTTTTAGTGGAGTGAAGATAGTCAAAAAAGACCCCAAACCTTGAGAAAATCGATTCATGTAGTTTTACAATTCCAAACACACCATTATTTTTATATAGGTAGGTACCTCACACCCTAATCGTGATTCCAAAAGAATGAACCAGCTGAATATTATGCAAAACCAATGTTAGCTACGTTCTGAAGCTAGAAAAGGTTCTGCCCTTGCAAAAGTAAAAGAAAGAAAAAGGAATTCTTCATGAAAAATAAGATTGAAATTTCAACAGGATAACAGGAAATTTTTGGAATTCTTTAGTCGCGATGCGGTAGATGGGTAGCTAGATAGTAATTCGAATAAGAAGTTTCCATGCTTTGTTGTAACAAATTATCGTGTCGTAACTTTATCACCTCCACCTTCAAAAAACAAATAGACGTTAAGATGAAATTAATTCAAGTTCATTACCACATCCTGCCTTAGGAAACGAAAATAAATTATTAATGTTGCTGCTGCACGTGCCCCCAACTAGGTTTTTGATATTCAAATTGTTGATTTATTAAATTATTATAAATTATTGCAAATAATGCAAAAACATAAAAACCTCGATAAAAATATAGTATTGCAAAAAGTATTGTTGTTCCAACAGTTTGTCTAATGTTCAAATAAATTCATGAAAATGAATTTTTCAACTGATTTTAAAAACTTTCTTATCCTAATTTTCAACGAAAACTGAAACTGTCCTAGGGAAACAGCTCTCGGTGTCAAGTCTGACTTGTAACCAAAGTTGCGCAGCGCTGTCAAACGTCAAAAAAATGACAAACTTTCGCGTTGCTTTGAAGTCGTGACAAGGGTGAATAGCGAGGTGAATAGGTACGATTAGCTAAGTAAACAGGGTACAGGGTGAAGACATTATGTATAGGTGAACAGGTGAACAGCCTGTGTGACTTTCTGGCCTATTGTTATATTTTTAACTATCCCCATTTTCGTGGTGAACAGTCGACGACAAAACTTTCAACGTAGGTAGATATACTTCGAGGTATACTTCCAACAATAAATTTTCAGCTGAATAATAAAGAAACATGCGTGGGCGCCAGACTCTACAGACTGGAATTTGCATTATTATCAAATTATAAGTCCCATTAATCATGCAAATGTTCTGCGTTTTGTTGAACGACGAATTATTATTATTTTTTGTGATGCTGTGCAGTTTTTGTCAAATGCCACACCACATCTTGTTGTATCCTTGTCCTTGACCTAACCATGATTTTCAGTAGGTACCAATACCTAGATAGATACCTACCTACGTGATATGGAAAATTATGCAAACCTGCTGCGAAATCAATTCTGTTTTTTTTATTTAGTTTTTTTTTCGCAATTTTGGTCATTTCTACGATGTTTGCACTTTTATTGTCTTAAAATTACATGTTGCAACACTGTATCTATGCTCTTCATGACGTACCTAGGTACCTAATCGGGAATCTTCTGTTGGAACTGTCGTTTGCATCACAAACACAGACTGCGGACTACAGGCAGTCAGAAAGAGACAGATCGACTTTTCTTTGGTGACTCTCAGCTAAACCAGTCTGCCGCAGAAAAAAAACGAAAACAAATACGGGCATTCATCCGAAAACTCGGAAGAGGATACGAGTATATTGCTACAAGCGACGATTCCCGTGCAATCTGGTGAACACGCGATATTTCTAGACTCCTCCACAGCCGCAGTGTACAAATGCGCGGAGCTGTGGACATTTCTAGAGTATACGTGATGGCACTGAGATATATGGAGACTCCAACGCCTGATCAAGACACATCCGTCCATTTGGCGGCGGCGCCGGCTCTATAGCACGGCAGAATTATACGCGGAATGTGTGGGATCACTCGGGAGTCGCCTAGAAAATCGTATGCTGGGTCACTGTCGAGTTTGCTTAAAGATGACGGAAAGTTTGGGAACACTATTCGGAGGCCTATACAAGGCATTAACCGTCAGCTCACGGGCAGTATTGAATTGGAAGAGACAGCGAGCGGATAAGAAGCGATAGTCTCAGCGATATTTCCAAGCGTAAATAATTGTTGGCGTGCATTTATTGTAGTACGCAGTAATGAACAGTTCATGTTTTAAAACGATCGTCCCAATTATAATCGAACCCGTACGCGAAATACGTAGCAATATTTTCAAACAAAAGAGAATAATAAAAAAAAAATCAATTTCTCGAAAATTGAAATTTTGAAATATACCTACATTATGTTGCCAAAGCCCTTTCAGTTGGCCCTCATTTTTCCCACTTTTTCCGGTAGACAGGTCTGGTTTAGGCGAGGGTATAGGTGAAGCTCACGTCACAACAGAAGAAAAAACACTATGGAATGACATCCTTAGTAGATTATCGCTCGTTGTACCCTGTCACCCTGAAATGACTAAAATGTTCACTATACCCAATTCAAAATAATAGAATTATTATTCGACAAGCGTGTAATGATTGGTCTTATGTCACATTTCGGCACTCTTATGTCACTTTTCAGCACTGTTATGCTTTCAAGGTCGGGACATAAAGCAGTGTATGCATCTTGTGCTAAAAATGTCTTTTCGGTATTCGCGCGATTATAGACCTTGCTTTGTTCGGTCTATAACGGTCGCGCTTATACCGAAAAGATGCACTTTCATCACTCATTACATAAACTACTATTATTCAACTGGTGGAGAATTGTTGAATGTACGTGATTGAGTCAGGAGTGAATTATTCAACAATTCCTCATCCATCATTGAATGAAACTTCATTTTCCTCTTTGTTGGACTTCCGATCTGGAAAATTTCAAAACCGTCTGGAGATCAGACATACCTATAAAACTCCGGTGCCGGAGGTACACTCGGCAACAAAAAAAAACTCACCTCATTTATCATGAAGACGACTTTTTGCTTGGTCTGCTCTGCCGTAGTAGGAAGTAGTAGTACTCGAGATGAATAAATCAATGCTGCCCTTGTTATCCTTATATTGCCTTTCAAAAAACCGTTCAAACTTCAACAATGGTAAGTGCCGCCGGGAACGGGACTCGCCATCACTATTATTGGACTTAGAGAACTGTTGTTGAGCATTTTTCTCTTCCAGTAATCAAGCATACGCGTTTCGACCCGAATACAGAGTATTCAAAAATCGTTCAATGGTGGTGATGAAAATAACACAAAAGATCGTCGACTCAACACCCGATATGTTTATTTGATTCTCTACAAGGGCGACATTGGTTTATTCATCTCAAGAACCTACCTACCTACTACGGTAGAGCAGGCCAAGCGATTAGTCGCCTTAGTCATAGACGCCTTAGTGGACGCTATTTTTGCTGCCGAGTGTACATCAATAAGTCACAATTTGTTTTCTAATAAAAACTGGAACATTCATATCAAGTTCAAGGTGATTCTGCACCGCTTCTCGTATTATGCTGTGAATAATTTCAATAATTTCATTGAAGTTACTGAAGTTTTGCACCAGTACCTGGGTAAGGTACTGTGATGAAGCCCCTATTTCTAATTGGACGTGATGTCCCATGTTGTGTTTAATTTTAATTGGGTCGATTTTCGTAACCCTCCAGACCTTTTCATTGTTTGAACAAATTTTCAGATTTTGTTTCTCTAATACTTGTTCCCAAATCCTTTTGGAAATATGATGATTGAACAAACGTTACAAACAGACAAAGTTTCAAACCCCACCTGACTTTATTTCCTGAATATTTAAATCGCTAACTAAATTAATTGAACCTCAATTACTTCATAACTTGATTTCAATCAATTGATAACTACACAGTCTCAAATTGTGCTGAGTTCAGCTAACAACAAGGAGTCATTTAAGTCAATTCATGTTCAGTTTCTGAAATAAAATACATCCTAATTGCTTGATGATAATTTCCATCTCCAAATTAAATCCCTGTTTCCAAAGAATTCCTCCTAATTTAAAGAGAGAGGTACATATCAGAACACACTTGAGTTTGGTTTCATGCATAATAGCACCCCGTGAATTAAATAACCCTTCCGCAGTCAAACCCTCTTTTGTACTTGAAGAAATATACTTACAGAAATTACCCCCTATCATTCCGCTTATAGAATGAGATTATCAATAAATTCAAAGTGACCTTTGCATTCCGAAGGTAGCCATTTGTCTTAATTAACTTTCAAAATGATTGACATGAAATTAGCTGTAGTGATTGATAAAATCGACTTACTTCAAGCTTGTGCTGTATTGCAAATCACAGCCTGGTCAATAAGCTATCTGTAAATTGAGTATGTATCAGAACAAATATAAACCCCGGTGTGAGCCTTCAATTAACCTGGAAAAATGAAGCAGCATCTCGATGTTTTCATAGAAATACCTGAACGTTGTTATTTCAGATTTTTGTTTTGCATTAAGCGGATCTATTTTTCGATCTCGTCTTGTTAGCTCGGAGTGACTGTTGACGCTCTCTGAAAAGAGTTAGATTCCACAAACCACAAAATTTACATGGCGACATACAGGGTGTTTCAAAAATAAGTGCCATCCTTTCCACCCCAGATTCAATTTCCAAAATATGAAGATTGTGCTATTTTTTATTTTTAAAAAATCAAAATCGGTTGAACAGTTCAAAAGCTATGCAGAAAAATTGTTTTTCAACTTTGAAGGCCTGTTGTACCTCCGTTATTATACGTTTGCGATGGTATGTTTATCAGAAAAAGTCTTCTTATTTTCCAGTTTTCTTTCTCTCTGTGAATTTTGTAACACTTATTCCAGGACACCTGTATATCGTACCAGATCAAGTCTAATAATAATCAATAATCCTTCTCATTCAAAACCCTCGTTTTTTTCCGTTTGTTGGCATAAGCGTAATGAGCATATTATTTTCCCCCATAATAAAACCACAATACTTCACCTTTTAGTTTGGTATTAATTCAAATTCATAACAGAATCTAGTTATCAAAACCCACGGGTTGTACAACCCACTGTGAAAACAAAATCAAAATTGATTGTGTTATTGGAAAAATACTTCTTTTTTGAGAAGGGTAACATTTTTGATAGGTGGGTAGAGTTGTCGGCACACCACAGGGACCTGGGCTAAACAGAAAAACAAAAGTCGTTTTGGACGAGTCCGTGTGTTGAAATAGGGGAAGCAACACCGTCAGCTGGAGTGGTCGACCCGAGGGTGGACCATTATCAGGTCACAGGTGAACTTAAAATCCCACTGCAAATCTAGGTGCACCACTTGATGAACTCAGTTCGCGTAGTTAGACTCCGCCCACAGGTCCCTCTGGTATTCCGAGTACTCTACCATCACATCGATTTGTATGCTTACAGTTTATTTCGAAATTGGTAAAACAAACAAGCAATTATTAAGTCGTGTAGCAAAAAATACAAGAAAAATCTTTTCTGATAAGAGGTTTTTTGAGAGGTTTTCAATTGTGAACTAATTCATTTCCCAACAGGGACAGGTAGCTACATAATTATCATTATCATCAGATAAAATCAGATGCAGGATTTTCCGGAATAAGGCTAATTAAACATTATTTGGAACACACATGCCTGAGCCGCACTCAGACAAAGTCAAGTGCGGTTTTTATCGAGGTTTTTATTAACATTTATCCCAGATCACTATCTAACGTGATGTTACCCAATAACATAATCACTGCCTATCTATCCACGATTTTCATTGGCTGGTATGATTCAACACTCTGGATTCGTGTGAAAAAATATGTTTGTGTTGACATTTTCACGCCAAAAATTATAAATGATGATACAGAAAAGATGTAGGTATCTACCTACATACTTATTTATCGCTTATATCAGATACCTGTTTTTGAGCTAGAATTTAATTTTCCACGGCATTGGTGAAAAAAATCAGGGTGTTACCTACACTGACATGACAATTCATTGAGAAAATAGCATTATAATACTGAAGTATAACGTCAAACCTCTTTTACTGAACTGTCTTATTCTCTTACGGAACTGTCACATAACAGCAGCTGTCAAACCAAATATCGTCTGATTTGGTGTATGTATCCATCACTGAAATGACTTTCAGTCCAAACTTTCAATAATGCTTTGTCCAACCAAATTGAATCTAAACATGAAAGCACAGCCCCAAAATAAAAATAAACTCAACCCAACTTCCAGTCAGTGGCGTATCTAGGGTAAATCGAGGGGTAAATTGCGCCTAGGGCAAAACATGAAAATTGCGCGCCTAAATCAGTAAGCCTGGAAAATGCGCCGCAGGCAGTTTTTTCAGAATTCAGGTGGGTCAACAACAAATTGGGCCCCCTATTAAGCTATACCTGGATCAGACGAAAAGGTCAAAAGTTGATCGTCTGTTTGAAGGTACCTATTGGTCTAGTTTCTTCCCTCTTTCTCTTTTCTCATTTCGCTTGTTGATTATTGGTCACACGAATTGCGCCCAACAGTTCAAATATCTACAAGATCTACATAATTATATAAAGTTCAAAGAACTTTGCTTTTGATTGGTTTTCCCATTTCTTCTATTTTTCATTTTTTTACATTTTCATCTTTTTCTCTCATTTGCGCCCTTAGGATCAAAGTGCGCCCATAGCACGTGCCCCACTTACCTCCTCGCAGATACGCCTCTGCTTCCAGTACTTCACTGACATAGTCTCTACTTTGTTGCCCAATAAGTTAAATGGATAATGGATATTGTAACAACTGTTTTGGTTTCTTTACAGGCGAGACGCTGATATCGGAATACAGCCTGCTGTGCTCCCGGAAGACCTTGAACAGCGTCTCGGAAATGATGTTCCTCTGCGGCGTGGCGATCGGAGGCCTGGTCTGCGGCATCCTTTCCGACAAGTACGGGAGAAAACGAACTCTCATGGCGTCCATACTCATCCAAACAATTCTCGGTAAAAGCTTCTCCCCTTCTTTACTCAATCTGTTTTGATATTCGATTTTGTTTCCGCAGGCATAGCCATAGCTTTCGCTCCCTGGTTCCAAATGTATCTGGTGCTGCGCGCCGCTTTGGGCTTCATCTCCGTCTCGGTGGTCTTCAGCGGGTTCGTGCTGGCCATCGAACTGGTCGGCGGCCATTGGAGGACCGTCGCAGGAATCTCGTACCTGTTCCCGGTGTCCATCAGTTACATGACAATCGCCGGGATGGGCTATCTGCTGAGGGACTGGCGGCAGCTCCAGCTTGCCATCTCCTTGCCTGGGTTCTTGTTCCTCATTTTGTGGTAAGTCGGTTTCGTTGATCATTTCCGCAATCATATCATTTACTATCAGTCTCAACTCTCTTATTTCCATCTCCTGTAGAGTCTTCCATTTTGATCCAACTTGTCTCATTTTTGCTTCCCTCGTTTCCTCCGCAGTTTCCTTTTAGATTGATGGTAGAACTTCGGGTTGCATCAGTAATGTTCAGCCCGAGGTTCGACCACCACTATAGAAAAGTAATAGATTTCTTTACAGGTGGGTTCTACCGGAATCGCCGAGGTGGCTGTTGGCGATGAGAAGGCCGCGTGAGGTGATAGCGATTTTGGAAAAGGCCGCCCTGACCAACAACAAAGAACTGCCCATCAACATCGATAAGCAGCTTCTGCCGGCGGACATGATAACGGAGGCTGAGTCGGTTAACGTGACGGATCTCTTCAAAACCAGGCAGATGAGGAAAAAGACGTTCCTTCTCTTTGTGATATGGTTCAGCGTGTACCTGGTGTACTACGGACTGGTCCTGAATTTGGGAAATATTGGCGGAGATTTGTACATTAATTCAGTGAGTACTTATACAATTGTGTCCGTGAAATAACACTCCCATCCAGGCAGAATAAAGCCACCCAATACTAAGTTTCTACATGTCTGTTCAACCATGGCTATTGGAACGTCATACAGCATTTGCTGGGACAACTATTTCTTTTCTGGCGTCTATCTTCTAATTAGTTTAACTAATGATAGCTGAAATGAGAAAACTGGCTATGCCAGATCTGTACAACTCTGTACATTTCTGGGATCTCTTCAACTTCTAGAGCTTTTGTTTCTGTCCAAGATGTCCATCTTTATGCTCTGTACTCTGGGATCTATACAATGTGTACTTATATGATGAATGGATTGAACATAAATTTCCAAGGCTATGCTCAGTGCAGTTTGTACTTGCAGATTCTGTCCGGCGCCGTGGAGATCCCCGCGGTGGCCATCAGCATCGTGATCCTGCTCAAAGGCGGAAGGAGGTGGCCGCTGGGCCTGACCATGATCCTTTCCGGCATAGCCTGCGGATGCACCATACCCATAGGCTTGATTTCCGGCGATCTCCAATGGATCATCACCTCCCTGACCATGCTGGCCAAGTTCAGCATCAGCTCTTCGAACGCCATCATGCCAGTGTTCACTGCCGAGCTGTATCCCACAACCATTCGAAATATAGGCGTCGGCGCCAGCAACGTCAGCGCAGGCATAGCCCTGATGTTGGTCCCTTACTTATGGGCGATGGTAAGATTTTTCTCTTCAACAAGACAAGTTCTGAAAGATATAAATAAAAGTAGTGATAGTGTAAAGAACGAGACACGAAGGATGATGAGCGATATACCTACTGTAGATAGAAATAGGAACAAGGAGACATAACTTTTAAGAAAGATTAGTAGATGTGTGAGATGTTTGAGGTAATTTGTAGATTAACCTAGGATAGAAGGTGAGGTACGCATTTTCTGGTAGCTTGACGATGATGGCTCTGTTCTTCTTTTGCAGACATCAATACATGACAGCGTGCCCATGTCGATCCTCACTGGGTGCGGCATCGTCGGCGGGATATGCGTTCTGTTCCTGCCGGAGACCGGGAGCGGGCCCCTGAGGAACACTCTCACTGAGGAAGCGGACGACCACTACCACCACCAGCACCACAACAGGAGCTCCCAGGACGTGGGAAGAATAAACAATCACGTGCTGTGACGCGCAAAGTGCAACGATACCAACCGGACCCATATCTACCTCAGGAACTATTGTTGTGTAGATGAAAACGTGACTAGTGTCTAAGTCGTCTGTTAGGGTTCTACAGTTCTACTCTACTCTTCTGCAAACTTTCTTATCACCACTCTCCCTTCAATCAGTGTGTCGTTTGAAGTGTTATTGTCTTGTTCGTTGTTGTTATATTGTGTGAAAAAAAAGTTCCGCTTCTTTTGTACGTGCCCTTAATTTAATTATTAGTTATTTATATTGATATAGTGATGTGACAAAATAAACATAGACAAAGTAGAAAATTTATCGATAATTTTTTTTGTGAATGATTATTGTGGATAAGGATGTTATCTGCACATCTGGGGGCGACTCTGGGAGTTATCAACGGGAAGAGGTCGTCCAGATTTGTTTTCAACTCGAACCAAATGGTCCGGCAATATCAGTAGGAAGTGATTTCGTGAATGGTTCATAAACAATCAAATAAATAACGTTTTGTTTTGATTTGCTGAATACGTAAATAAATATTTTTTATATAAGAACATGATTATTGGAATTAGATTGAATGGAAGATTAACATGCAATTAAAAGATATCTTATTATTTGTGACTGAGTAATTGCGATTCTGATGGATTGTTTATTCTCGTATGTGTTTTACTCAACTACCTATTGAAGGTGAAAATTTCGAGTGAGGAAACCCAGCGGACCAAGTGGATCAAATATTCGCCTGTCTCATTCGCCGGACAGTTAATAAATCATTGAAAATATGCCGATGAAAAGTAACAACGGCTATCTCTTTTCACGAGCAAGTACTGATCGATCTGTTCAAGTATTTGCTTTGGCTCTTGGCCATAGAAAGAACACATGCCGGTGTTACCCCCGTGGTGTCGTGAATGGCAGCGCGATACGCTATTAGGAATATTGGCAGATGACGATCCCAGTCTCGCTGATGATGCTCGTCAACGACCTTCGACAGGTGCTGATTCATTGTCCTGTTCGACCCTTCAACCATTCCGTCGGACCGTGGGTGAAGAGGCGTCGTCCTGGTCTTCTGTATCCCGAGTAGAGTACAGATATCTTGAAACACGTTGGACTCGAAGTTTCGTCCCTGGTCTGAGCGTAACTCTAAACGTACTCCAAAACGGCTGACAAGATTGTCCACCAGCACACTCGCCACTGTAGCAGCCTCTTGGTTTGGGAAGGGCGTACGCTTCCGGCCACTTGCTGAAGTAGTCCATGGCAACCAGGATGTATTTGTTGCCATCTTCCGTTGTCGGAAACGGGCCAGCCGCATCGATCGCGAATCGCGATGCGTCCAAAAGACCCTCCAACATTGTAGGTCTTCAGCTCCCCTCGGCTGCGAGTTCTTGGTCCTTTGCTGGCCGCACAAACCTCGCACTAGCGACACCATGTTTCCGAGTCGTTCCGGCAGTTCACCCAGTAGAACCGCTCGCGCACCTTGGCCAACATCTTGTTCACCCCAAGGTGCCCTCCAGTGACGCCATCGTGCATCTCCTTCAGAACCTCTTTCACTCTCTACTTGGGAGGCACCAATTGAACCATCTCCTTCTTTCCATCAAGACTCTCCTAGACTCTTTTCAGCAGCCCATTCGCTATCCTCAGGGAATTCGACTGTGCCCAAAGATCCTTGAATTCGGGCCCTTCACCAGAGATCTCGGCCCATTCTGGTCTGTTCTGGTCAAGTTGCTTTCTTTCAGCAAGTGAACCGATGGCTGGGTTCTCACGCTGCTCCTTCTTGAGTTCAGCTGTAGACCAATTCCTAGAGGTTTCAACAACAAGTGCTTTGACCTCGACGTTTTCACTCTGCTGGCCCACTCTCTTGCCGTGACTACAATCCTCGTTGCATGTTTCGAGAAAGACCATCCGTGTTGCCATTGTCATGACACTTTTCAGGACGATGATGTTGACGTCCTTGATCAGCAACCCTACTCAGGTCTACTCAGTGATGTAAAATACCCGGGTTTTTTATATTTAGGGGTAAATACCCAGGATAAATACTCGGTACCTATTTACCCTAAATCGGGTCTCTAATAGGGTATCTATTTTCATTAATAATAATGATAATAACAACAATAACAATAATGATTTTTGCTCAAAACAGCAAAATAATAATAAGTGCTTTGGAGGGTATGTTTATAAAGCCTTGAAACTTGGAAAAAGAAATCATTCAATTTTTAATCGTCAACACTGTCAACCGAGCTGTCAACAGTGTCAACTTTTTTGTTAAACTGGGTAGGGTAAATATCGCTCGGGAAAATACCAGGTAAATACCCGATTTATACTTAACTACCTACCCGGTAAATACCCGACTCACATCACTGGGTCTACTTGACCTCCTCGACCAGCAGCCCCCCGTTCCAGCATGAAACGGTCTGCTGAAGCGTATCGTCGCCTGCAGTCGCGTTGCAGATGTCCGTCCCTTCCACATTCAAAGCAACGTGGTCTTTCCCCTCTACGATTGCTTTCTCTCGGTTGGCGACTTTTTCAATCAGCAGTTCCCCGTTCCGCTATGGAACGGTCTGCTAAACTCGACCATTGCCTGCAGTCCCGACGAAGATGTCCCGATCTTCCACAGCCAAAGCAACGCGGCCTTCCCCCAGGTCTTGGCTCGTTTTGGGATTTGTTCCGAGATAAAGCGTTGAGGATTTCCCTATACATCTCCTCGATCGATTTCTTGGCAGTATGTGAACCTCAAGATTCCTTAACACCCGCCGCCTTGACTTGACGACTGCACACATCTTTGGCTGCCTCAATGCAGATCGCCTGAGTCAGTGCGTCGTCGATGTCGACTGGGTTTTTGATCATCACCATCTCACGCACGTACTGGTCTCGTATTCCATAGACAAAAGCATCTTTTATGATGTCTGTCAAGAGGTGCGCTGGGTACATTGAGTAAGCTAGAGAAGAGGCAGCCTCTGGACATCAGCTCCAAATTCTTATAGGCTTTCTCCGCTTCTCTGCGTTCTTGCCGAAAAACTAGCTTGATGAATCAGCCGTCCGCGATGATTCCCATAGCGGACTTCCAGAACTTTGAGAAGCTTCTGCAAGTCCTTCTACTCACTCTCCGGAATCGTCGGTAGCAGCTCCAACTCTGGACCTCTCAAAGCAAGAATGAGTGCCTTAGCTTTACCTTCGTCATTCCATCCGTTCACCTCGGCAACAACGTCAAATTGCCTCTTGTAGGTCGTCCGTGGGCTTCGTCAGAGTTTGGCAGTTTCACACGATGACAACCTGCCAAAGCTGCCTTTGAGGTCACCGTATTACTTACGGCGGTACGCTGGACACGTCGTTTCAGCTGCACCATGTTTACCTCCATCGTGGCAATTTTTTCTGCCAGCTTCCTGACATTGCCGTCGAGGTATCACTTCTGTTGTTCCAAAGCCACCATCAGCTCTTCCAGACGCTTCTTATCTTTTTCTTTCTCTTCTTCACGGTCCTTTTCCTGCTCTTCTAGAACATTCTTCAACTGCAGGACGACAGCCGCAACGTCTTCGGCTCCTCTCTTCGACATACTTCTTGTCTCCGGCATTTACCAACCAAATTCCGGTATTTCCGAACTCCCCGTAGTGGCAAGCCGGATAACTCTCAATTATATCGCTTTCTGACACCAAATGTTACGTATTTCGCGTATAATTCTGACGTGCTCTAGAGCCGGACCGCCGCCAAATGTGAAGATGTGTCTTGATCAGGCGTTGGAGTCTCCATGTATTTAAATGCCATCACGTATACTCTAGAAATGTCCAGAGCTCCGCGCATCTGTACACTGCGGCTGTGGAAGAGTCTAAAATCTCGCGTGTTCACCAGATTGCACCGGAATCGTCGCTCGTAGCAATATTTCAATAAAATCAATATATTAACTGATGATATCATTTTTAAAACATATCGATAATAAATAACAATAAAGAAGACTAAATGCCGTCAAAGAAGTAAGTTTAATTCGTTATGCAAGAATGAATTGACCATCGATGACATATATTTTCAAATTATTACTTAATATTGATATCCTTATTTTCATATTGATATTTTAATAATTAATGACTTTTGATACTTCGATAATTATGTATTAATATTTGATATTTTCATAATTATCAATTTTGGATACTTTGATCCTCGCTTTGATAATTTTTTGATTTTATTGACATACAGTCACTGTCACACTCTGACACTGTCACACTCTGATACTGACACAGTCTGACAGTTCTGACACTGACACTCACACACTCTGACACTGTCACACTCTGATGGCGGCTTCGTATGTCGCCGGCCAATAGGATTCGATCTGCCTGTATCCCCCTACCTCCCTCCATAAATCCCGCAACACGAGTTTCTGTCGTCGTGTCGTTCAAATTATTCACAAGTACAGCTGCGTGAAGGTCGTAAGCCTGCTTGTGTAACCGGAACGTGTTCATTAATTTTAGTTTCGATTCTTCCAAGAATTACTCTTTCCAAGAGCTTATTGCAAAAATTTAAAGAAGAAATTGGTCTGTAGTTCTTGACTCTATCCTTTGCTCTACCCGGTTTAAAGATAGGTATTATTTCAGCTTTCTTGAAGTTTTTAGGGAGAAAGTAGGTATCGAGGATGTCTGAGAAAAAAACAGGCCAACCATTTTCTCGCATATTTTCCAGTGTTGACCAGAAACTCATTGTGAATTCCATCAAATCCTGAGGCCTTTCCAGTTTCAATATTCTTCAACGCCATGGTGATCTCTTCTCTCTTCGCTGTCGAAGGGTCTCGAAAAATGGTCTTCTTTCGATTCTCTTCAGATTTTTCAGGTCTTGTTCTATTCGTTTAGTATGGGAACGATCTCTAGGTGCCCTGGACATTGAAATGATACGATCTGCAACTTGATTCGGAGACATTTCTGGAATCACGCGAGACACTGGATTACTTGCTCCTAATTTTTTGAGCAAGCTCCAGGCTTTTCTGTTGGAATGTTTAAAATCTGTTTTTCAGTTATTTCATGCCATTTTTTCCTCCGCGCAGCATCAAGGGAGTGTAGTAGATCGTCTGTTATGGTAGTATCTATCTCCACTCGACAGGAAATTGCGAGGGAAATTGTGATATAGAGCTTCGGCTTAAGCCGCATCCACATAGGATTAGTGCAGTTAGACTGCAGGGGAACTTCGTAGGTAATAAACCAATCTTACCACGAGCGTTCACATAGAATTAGTGCGGAATTAGCAACTTGACACGTCAGCTGCCGACCTGACGCAACAACCGTCAAACGGCTCTTTCTTGTAACGTCTAAAATTTGGCATTTGCATTATCAGTCAAGTCATCACGCCGCAATAATAGCTTAGCAACGGAATCGTGAATTGTGATTGGCGATGGCAAGAAAATTGGCAAGGGCAGTGCGGAATGCCAGAAAACTTCAAACTTCTGCCATCCCAACTGCACTCCCACAGCCACTCGTTTCTTACCGTAAGTCTATGTGAGCGCTCAATGCAAAAACCTATAGTTTAGCTTTTCTACCATACCGTTGCCACTGCACTAATCCTATGTGGATGCGGCTTTAGTTGTTCCAGCCTGGAATATATTCCTTCCGACACCCACTAGGAATGCATTTCTTGGCAACACACAAAGTAGCAAAGTAGCTCCTATGAACCTGTTATAGTTTTCAGCCTTTGGGGGGATCCATCTAACATCTAAGGCATTTGTCCAGTCCCGAAGAGAAGTCGCACCATTTAGCTTTTCTAAAGTTCCATCTCGGCCGTGGAAACGATGTTATGATAGGAATTACGATACCTACCTACCATAATTACCTTGTTCAGATTACCGGTTTAGTTGCTAAGGAAATTGAATGGGGCCAAAGTCGAGCGAACAGGCAAAACCCGGCTGAAATCGGCCAGGCCAAACTCTGAAAATTCATCGAAATTCAACTTTATTATTATATTGCCGCCCCTATGACTTGCCGCCTGCGTGGAGGCACGCACTGCACGCCTGCTAGGCCCGCCCCTGAAAATAGGTCTTAATAAATTACTTATTGTTACCATAAACGTAACTCATTGTAGGTTTAGCCGACTAACAGGGTATCTGACCTATAAGTCAAATCAACCGATGTGCCCAATTTTCGACATTTCAATTGCCCACTTATTTTTCCCCACTTGCCTGAATTCGACGTCGATTAAACGTAAATTCGACCTATTCAACATTGGTCGTTGACCAATAATAAGGTAGACTTGACCTAATTTGGAATTTGGCTTTAATTTGTTGCTTGGGGATGCCCAACTTTTCGACCATCCATCCATATTTTGGAGGAGTAGATGATAGCCTCGATAATAGCGTCAAGACGTGAATTTTTTGGAGGGCTATTTTTTTCACTGCTAAAAACCAAAATCTCATTTGAAACAATTTTTCTGAGTGTAAATAATTGAACGAAAAGATCAAGTAGCTCTGGATTTCGAATCGAAGGTATATACGCCATCAATCACGAATGGAATTTGCATGAACATCGAAACCGTAAAAATCTCTCTGAATTGAAATTTAATCCTTTTTTTGTGATTTCCAGTCAAAACTGAGTCATAGATCATAGATAGCGGAACCGGGCCATAAATAGCCCAAAATCGAAGAAACGTAAAATAATCCAAAACTTAAGTGACAGCTGTCATCACTGACAGTTCTCAATATTAGACCAAGGCAAACATCAAAGTTGTGTTTTAGCGACGCAGCGGTTTGAACCGTATCCAGAATGTTTCGAAGAGTTCTTAGTACAATTCCGCGAAAATGATCAACTTCGTAGCAAGATTCTGTCCAAATCTTATCTTAAATTAAACAATTTTGTATTGATGACTTGCAGAAAAAAATCATCTCCGTACCTAGCAATGATTCCTCGAAATTCATCAGCTTTATTGCGGGAGCTCTGCTGAATTTATCAATTTTTGAATGAGAATTTCTTTGAGTTCATCAATTTCAAAGTGAGAGTTTTGTTGAATTCATCAAAAAATCGCAGCTAAAAAATTTGGATTTTGAGTTTAGTTGTGGCAAAAACTTGCCTGAGGCCCGTTTCAAGGAAGCAGAATGAGCTTGAGCCATATTTCTTAGTTATAATCTGTTACAGGTTACCTAACTTTGTCGGCATGCCAGTCACTTAAGTTCATACTAACTTGTGTATTATGACGTCTCGCTTTTTTGAAAGTAACCCAAGTGTTATCTTTTTACACAACCATTTTTTAACATATTTTTTCCTACTTGATCGCGGCCAGCTCTTGCAATAACTTGGATTTTGATAGGTGAGTCTTTGAATTGTCTAACTTGCAAATCTCTCGAATCGTTATTTTTCATATTGAGGCGTTTCTGAACACACGATAGCGCTCGTAATTTTTGAAATTATGAAATAAGCGAGGAAATAAGCATAAATAAAAAACAATTTACAATTCAGAATGTTTCTAATGTTTAAAAATCAAGAGATAACATTTCCAATACCTACTCTATGAACACATTTTGAAAATTACATAATAAATTATACAGGAAGAATCACGAAGATACAAATATAAATAAAATTAGGGAAAATCAAGATATAACATTTCCAATACTTCATGAACACATTTTGAAAATCATATAATTTATAGGTACCTACAGGGAAAATCACAGTTTGGGGTGGTTTCCCAAGAACGCTCAATCAAGATATGGCCTGATATCATGTAATCTGGGTCAAAATCTCTAGAATTTTGGCCTCGAATAAAATGAGAATGTCTCCAGGAAAAATTTGTCTTTTTCGAGAACTTCTGTTTAGTGACAGAGTAATCCCTGGCATAAACTTTTAGAGTACAAGTTTTCATCTTCATTCAGTGGGTGGGTGGTCCACTCCAGTTTGGGCCCGCTTCAATGAAACGTACTTCTACATCGATGCGAGATAATGTTTCTGTGATACTCTCAAGTTGGACTGCACGTTCTGCTGTAGTCATCCTTTTCTCGGATGGACGAACGTCAATCCTCTTCAGTATTGGCGCCATTTTTTCAACAACACTGAAACAAAAATTGTTAGAGAAATACTAGCAAAAAAATTGATGCATTTTGAAATTGGAACTTACCTTATAAGATTTGGGTTGAAAAAATCGTAGTCACTCAAACATAGAGTTTCCAAACTTCCATGTTGGATTATCTGGTCCATGACGGCTGGCATTCTCAAGAAGCGTAGTGATGTTCCAAAGTACTTCAAATTTCGGGCGCGATGGAAGAGAATTCTGTGCGATTCCACAATTTTTGCAAGGCCGCTTTTCTTGGAACTCTCATTAGCTAATTCTGTGTAGTCAGCTCCTACCAGTACCAGTTTTTCTACGGTTTCAGGTATGTACTCGCTGATGGCACGTAGCAAATGTGCGGATAGTTTGCATTTAGCCAGATTCAATTCTCTCACATGTTTGCAGCCGTTGAAGAACTGTTGAATGTCATCGACGCTATTGCCGCGGAAGTTCGCCCATTCCATGGACAACACTTCCAGGTTCTTGTGTTTAGAGATTGCCTTTATCATTTTGAATTTGAGACTCAGTTTGTTTGAGTCCAGTATTAGTTCTTTCGTTCTGCATCTCTCTACCATATACAATACGTCCTTGTAGTCGTACAGGCCTGTATCCAGCCTCCTTCCAAATCCCGTCAGGTCGAGCTTTTCAAGCGTCTTAGAGAAACAGAGCGATTTTGGTCCTAGATGATATTGATGAACATCAGGAATCTGGTAGAAATGAAGAAAGAACATGTAGGTGAGCTTTGCTTTCAAGACATCATCGATGAAAATTTTTGGATCAATACTAGTAGTTACAGATCTCGGCAGATAAAATAAGAATAATAATACTTACACAACTCCACGATAAATCTAGTTCCTCAATCGGAAATGAACTCGTTAAGAGCATTTCCATTTTGGAAATGGTGATCTCTTCGTCAGTTAAAGGAAGTCTTTTCCACAGTCTTTTGTCGCCGCACACCCTCTGGAACCTTTGGCTGACCTTTGCCAATGTGCACAAGTCGAATTCAGAGAGGAGTGAGACTATTTTGTACAATATCTCGTCTGGTGTGTAGTCGAAACTGATCATAGTTTGCTCCTGGAACAAAATTTATAAGTTAGTAGGGTAGAATAGCATTTTCAAGTTATAAGTGAGAGAAATAAGTCATTCTAAACAAGCAAAATCTTTGGTAAACGAGAGCACTTGCGCGAGTCGGTAGTGTTTACACGTGCTTATATCTTATACCTGGAGCCATTTCGCTTACGTATGATATACGACTTCTCAACTTCGAGTCTGGCGAATTGGAACAATAAGCTGATATCTAAACGATATTCTGCAAAATAGTGGACGTGGTAGGAAAAAACAAAATGCAAATGATGATAAAGGCAAACCACTTGGCAGGATCGTTACTAAGACTTAAATAAACGATTTGACCCGCAGTGCTTTAATTTTCATCCCTTAGGATTTGAATAAGGTAGGCCCCTTTTTCAAAATGGCGGATTTTATCTAAGGGCAGAAGGTATCGAATAACCTGGTGATGTCCAGCTTCGTTAAAATATATGGAGCTATGTCTCGATCGATTCCTGGGACATCAAACATTAATAAAAATGATGGAACATTGACATCTGTCGCAGGCAAATTTGGTGGAGGCGCCAAAATGAATTTGCGCAACATCTCAACTGCAATTTAACTGCACTAGGTACATGAAATCTCAGGAAAAATCAACATTTATTCATTTGATTTTATGTCGAAATGTTGAGCAAATTTGATGAAACTTTGGATTTCCGAATGAAGCTTAATGGAATGGGGATGATATCATGTTTTTGGGGGCAACAAGAGAAGAAATCTGGAAGAAAAGCGCTTTCGGCGCACAGCCCTTAAATATTTTGCTATATACTTAGAGCCCTAAGCGGGAATATAAATGCAGGACAGTACAGAAGAGAAATCAATATGGAAGAAATACTTACAGGTTGCGACATAGTTGACTGGTTAGAGTATGATTGGAATAATTTTCACAGATTGCACGTGTATCGACGATGCTCACAGAACGACAGCAAAATTAGAATTGATGAAAGCAAAGCGGACCCCGGACCGTCAAGGCACCTGAACTAGTGTCACCATGAGAGCCCCCTCAATTGTTCTCTTCAATTCTTAGGAATGCATATTTGCCAAGATATGAACAAAGATATGAACACAGACCTATGTGAAACATGCATATACAGGATGTTCTGAAAATAGTGCCCCATAGTCCGAAGCAGCTTGGAGATTCGCTTCAGAAGTCATAGAAGAATGTCCTTATAGTTTTGAAGTTTTTTTATGCCGAAAAATCCGTAGTCCGGGATGACGGTTTTTTTATAACCACTTTTAACGTTCTCAAAATCAAAATTTCAACCACGAGCATCCTGATTTGAATTTTTCTCAAATTTGCGCAACATTTCAACTAAAATTCAAGTGCACTTGGTACATACAATCTCAGGCAAAAAAACAGTTATTCATTTGATTTTATGTCGAAATATTGAGCAAATGATGAAACTTAGGGTTTCCATATGAAGCTGAATAAAATGGGAATGATATGCTGTTTTTGGTGGCAAAAAGAGGAGGAATCTGGAAAAAAAGTTCTTTCGACGCACCAGCCTCCAAATATTTTGCTATTTTCTCACAGCCATAGGCGGAAATATCAATCAATATCAGTTTAGTATAGAAATTAATACTTACAGGTGGCGACATTATTAACTGGTTTGGAATAACTTTCACAGATTGCACGTATATCGACGATGCTCACAGAACGACGGGAAAAGGGCAACTGATGAAGGCAAAGGGGACCCCGGACCATAAAGGTACCTGAACAAGTGTTACAATAAGAGCCCCCCTAATTGTTCTCTTCAATTCTTAGAAATGCATATTTGCCAGAATATGAACAAAGGGAAAGAAGTATAGGGCAAAGCGTGGCACAGACCTGTGTAGAACATGCAAATACAGGATGTTCTGAAAATAGTGCCGCAGAGTCCAAAGCAGCTTGGGAATTCGCTTCAGAAGTCACAGGAAAATGTTCTTATAGTTTTGAAGTTTTTTTTTGCAGAAAAATCCGTAGTCCGGAAGAGCGTTTTTCATTTAACCACTTTTTACGTTCTCACAATCAAAATTTCACACACGAGCATTTTAATTTGAATTTTCCTCAAATTTGCGCAACATTTCAACTGCAATTCAACAGCACTTGGTCCGTACAATCTCAGGAAAAAAACAGTTATTCATTTGATTTTATGTCGAAATATTGAGCAAATGTAGAAACTTTGGGTTTCCATATAAAGCTGAATAAAATAGGAATGATATGCTGTTCTTGGGCGCAAAAGGAGGAGGAATCTGGAAAAAAAGTTCTTTCGGCGCACCAGCCTCTAAATATTTTGCTATTCTCTCACAGCCCCAGGTGGAAATATCAATAAATAACACTTCAGTATAGAAATTAATATGGAATGAATACTTACAGGTTGCGACATTGTTAACTGGTTTGGAATAATTTTCACAGATTACACATATATCGACGATGCTCACAAAACGACGGGAAAAGGGCAACTGATGAAGGCAAAGGGGACTCCAGACCATGAAGGTACCTGAACTAGTGTTACAATAAGAGCTTCCTCCAATTGTTCTCTCCAATTCTCAGAAATACATATTATGTACCAAGGTGAAACAAAGGGAAAGAAGTATGAGGCAAAGCGTGGCACAGGCATGCATATACAGGATATTCTGAAAATAGCGCTCTAGATTCCGAAGCAGTTTGGAGATTCGCTTCAAAAGTCACAGGAGAATGTCCTTGAAGTTTTGAAGATTTTTTTGTGGAAATAGGGGGGGGGGCGAAGGCGATCTTCATCATCTGATCAGGTTCTAGTGAAACTTGTTCAAACACCTACCTGGGAGAAGAAATGAATTCACCATTGCATCTCAAGTTTTTGGTCATTGTACAGAAAAGGAAAGAGAAAGGGATAAACTAAAAACCCCAAAAAATATTTTGCTCTTGACTTATTGAAATTTTCATTGATATGTTCAAGTGTTTCTAAAGATGTTCGTTTTTATATGTTTAATTCATATTCAAAAATTTTATAGCAACATCGGAGATGAAAATGTTCTTCACGTATTCTGTAAAATGTTCATTGCCGATGTTGCTATGAAATGTTTGAATGTGGAATAAATATATAAAAATAAACATCTTCAAAAACACTTGATCAAAATTTCAATAGTTTCTGAAGAAATCTGTCTTCCGAGTTCTTGGTTTATGACCCCTTTCTGTACAGTACAGGTGGTTTCATCCTCCACGGCAATCGCGTTTCACTCGAAAACCATGCGTCCTAGAAAAACAAAATTTTCATTGTATCATCTATTAGCTAAAATCTTCCAGAAAAAAAGGTCTTTTGTAATACAATGGTGGTTCAAAAACAACGTGGTAAAGAAATGCTCATGATTTCACATGATTCATTTCTATACTAGGTTAATTATTTATGGTACAATAACAAGGATCATTTCTGAATAAGTTGAGTTTTCATCAGGTTTGGTTGATATCGTTTGGCAAAAACGAATACGCCTTTGATGATCGTCTTCGGAAATTTAACCAGTTGCCTTATATGGATGCAAACGGCACTTTTTCACCATTCGATTCACATATGATAATGATACATCTATTTGTTGAGACACATATCCCTCTGACTCAATTTAGGATCACCAGTGACAACCTCAAGAAGAGAAAGTAAATAACTGGTTACCAAAACCGAACCAAGAACATAATATCATCCCTATTTCATTCAGTTTTATATAGAAACCCAAAGTTTCATCTACCCATCATCATCTTCCCAAAGTAAGAACTTCTTACTAAGATTTCATGTACCGAGTGCACTTAAGGACGGAGTTATAATTCACCTAAAATCAAGTGGATAACTGGTTCTTACTAAGATTGATTTTATGTCGAAATGTTGACAAAATTTGATGAAACATTGGGTTTCATCTGGTCTATACTTTGGGTTTCATCTATACTGGTCACAATTTGAAGTGGGTCACCCAAAAAATTTGTCGGTTTTTAATCTCTGCCAATCTCTTGAAAATCATCGGATTTTGAAATAACTTAAACCAACTTCAAGATAAATCCGAGGATAAATTCTTCCACTTTCACCAGCTGCAAGTGATTGTTGGCTCGTGACAGCGATATGTTAAATACAGGGTGATAAAGAATGCATTGTAGACTTGTACTTTTTTGCAATGGTACAGGAACTTTTGTGGTCACCCTGTAATTTTGGATTTTGCTGTATTTGGTAACCAATAGTATGAGGAATTTATTGTTTCTCAGCTTGCATCTCCAGGTTGCATAGTTATAGGAATACGATTTTTTTTTCATGAGGTGCTTTTTCGCGCTGCACTACTTCCAATTTTTACAGGTGACTCAAAATATTCAATCAAGTAGGTATTCAAGTTGAGTCGAATAATTTGACAGTTGATAATGTTGTTATCAACATTTTTTCTCTGAGTTTAGCAGAAATGACGCTGAAAATTCGAACAACAACAATGATAACAAATCTAACATGGCAATATTAGGAATTAATCTTTCGTGAATAATTAAATCAACTCAATGATATGGCTGAACTTCTCGCCCGATATCAATCCAATCGAGCACATATAAGATGCTCTCCAAAGAAGACTGTCAGCACTACCAGTACAACTCACCACAAAGCAAGAACTTATTGGATGCTCTAACCGCGAAGTGGAAAGAAATCCCTGTGGCAACTATCAATAACCTGTTCAAAGGTATGTTCAGATCCAACCAAAAAGTAGTGCGGTCCAGATGAGGTCCAACTTTCCATTGAAATATTTGGCCCCGTTAATTTTCATTGCTCATAATTTGAATATAATAAAAAAAGTTCTCATAAATTAACGTGATGAAGTAACTTAATAAGGGGGGAAAAACATATTTTCGAAGCTAAGCAACGTAGAGCATCAAACTAAGAAAATATGAGTTTCTCATACTATTGACTACCGCATACAGCAAATATCAAAATTATAGGGTGGCCACAAAAGTTCCTGCACCATTTCAAAAAAGTACCAAATTGCAAGATATCCTTTACCACCCTGTATTAAGCACATCGCTGTCACAAGCATTTGCAGATGATGAAAGTAGGAAGATTTATCTTGAAGTTGGTGTGAGTTATTTCAAAATCTGATGATTTTCAAGTGATTGACAAAGATACAAAACCGAGCAATTTTTTGGGTGACCCACTTTAAATTGTACTTTACTTTCAACAATTATCACGTGTTTATGAAAGTATTTTGGTTACGTGTGATATACGACGTTTTATTCTAAAGCAGTGGCTCAGGCTTAAGACTAATTGAAACTTATCATATACAGGGTGATTCAAAAATGGCGGATTCCCTCTCGGGCACGTTATAGTGGACGTAAACGGAGCTTGGGGAACTCGATGGGAGAAATAATGAAAAAAATTCATCGACTTCAATTTGGCACCTCCAGATCGAAGAGGTACATTATGTAATGTATCCTGGTTGATGGTGGCACCATTTATGTAGTGTACCCTTGTCACGGCATCACTTCTGTAGTAATATCATCGAGGAACAAGAATAGCAACCACAATCATTGGACACTTACACCGCTTTCATACTCCATTCGAGTCTCACCATTCAACATACGAATTCTTGGTGAGTAGGCTCCGTGATACTACCGAATATGTTTATAAATAAATATGCCCGTCGAATCAGGGCAGTAAAAAGAAACAAACTTAAGTCTGAAGCAGCGGCAAAAGGATGGGAAACAAATGTGGCGATTCCCAAAAAAGCAACATTCCACAAACGCTCCGTTACACTAGGCAGACCATCAGCCGATAGGATTTCTTTCAAATAACAGAGTATCTACAGAATGCCACCCTCTACAGAATTTCATCATAAGTAGGAACAGCAAGGGATCACGTTAAACATTTTGCAAAAAATCACATAATTCCCCACCAAATAATAAAAGGTTAGTAGACTCAACAAGGCAGATTCATACGAGAAGGTGGACCCCCCCCAGGACACGGAGAAGCGCGCAAGTGCCTTTTCCTTCCTTTACTTTCATGTATAACCCGACAATGAACAATGAAATGTGAATGAATCATCAAAAGTACTGTTCTCTACTTAGCGGTTGATTTTGGCGTGCAGAGTTCTTTTTTGTCATCTTGCTGTTTGTGACGTAACTTGTGAAAAAAAAACAATTAATGAAACCTCGAAATACGCACGACCACGCAGTTCGGAGGCCAAGTCATGAGTGCGCCAGGTGCACTCCCACTAGATTACGGCCTTCGCCGTCAACATTGAGATCATTTGGGGAGTAGATAAATTACCCAAAATTCAAAGCAGTGTGAAGCACCTTGATTTCAAAGGGAAAAAACTGCGGGTTATGCAAGCCCATCGAGAACAAAGAGAACAAAGAATTTCGGGTTGTGTACAATAATTTCGCGGACAAAATATGAATCGAAATACATGATGTGGTGAGTGAGTGGAAGCCAAAATTACGGTTCAATAATCAAAGAAAGACCCATTTTAATTAGGTAAAAAAAACGGACACTATATGCACTGAAAATCACGTGTTCTTCACCACAGCTGATTCTCTTTTCTCTCTGCCCGCGACTCCCGCTCGCGCCACAGCGCCATCTCCCTCTCCCATCGGCAAACGCTACGAACGTCAACGACCGTACCTACTTCAGGTACCAACGTAGAAACAAAACAAAGGGGGAATACCACAATTACAATAATACAATTGTATTGTTATGTATCGACGATGCTCACAGAATGACAGCAAAAAGGGAATTGATGAAGGCAAAGCGGTGAAACGGACCGTGAAGGTACTACCTGAACTGGACTAACTGAACTAGTGTAACAATAAGAGCTACCCTCAATTGTTCTCTTCAATTCTGAGAAATGAGTATTTGCCAACGTATAAACAAAGGAAAAAAAGTATAGGGCAAAGCCTGATACAGACGTGTGTAGAACATGCATAGTTATACAGGTGTCCTGAAAATGGCGCCCCAGAGTCCAAACCAGTTCAGAGAACCGATCCAAAAGTCACAAAAAATGTCATTCAAGTAATGAAGTTTTGTGAAAATAGGGGGGCGAAGGGTGAGGCTTCGTCTCCTTTCATCTTCATCATCTGATCAGGTTCTAGTGGAACTTGTTTAAACAGACCTGAGAGAAAAGATAAATCCACCATTGCATCTCAAGTTTTTGTACACAGGGTGTTTCATCCTCCACGGCATGGAACTATGGCTACTATACAGGGCTATTCAAAAGTCCGGAATCAAATTCATAATTTTTTTCCATATTTATTTCGGGAAAAACGCTCGAACAGGTCGATTTTTGAAAACCGTAAGCCGTTTTTTCATGACACGTGTCATGTTCTACTGTCAACCCCCTAACCCCAAGCCACCCTTAGTATTTTTTTTCAAATGGCACCCTATGGCTTGTGGGGGCTCGTTGGAAAGCTTGTCAAAAAGTCTATTCAGATCTACCATTGAAAATTAAATCGGACGCTTCACCATGAAGTTTTGAGGAACCCCAGTTTTACTTAACAGTCCGGAATAAAATTCATAATTTTTTTCCATATTAATTTCGGAAAAAACGCTCGAACAGGTCGATTTCTGAAAACGGGAAGCCTTTTTTTCATGACACGTGTCATGTTCTACCGTCAACCCCCTAACCCCAAGCTACCCTTGGTATTTTTTTTTGAATGGCACCCTATGGCTTGTGGGGGCTCGTTGGAAAGCTGGTCAAAAATTCTATTCAGATCTACCATTGAAAATTAGATCGGACGCTTCACTATGAAGTTTTGAGGAACCCTTTACCTAACATTCCGGAACAAAATTCATAATTTCTTACCATATTTTTTCAGAAAGGAAACGCTCGAACAGGTCGATTTCTAAAAACGGTAAGCCGTTTTTCCATGACACGCTCTACCGGCAACCCCCTAACCCCAAGCCACCCTTAGTATTTTTTTTTCAAATGGCACCCTATGGCTTGTGGTGGTGACTTTATGGTGAAGCGTCCGATCTAATTTTCAATGGTAGATCTAAATAGAGTTTTTGACAAGCTTTCCAACGAGCCCCCACAAGCCATAGGGTGCCATTTAAAAAAATATACTAAGGGTGGCTTGGGGTTAGGGGGTTGACGGTAGAACATAACACGTGTCATGAAAAAACGGCTTACCGTTTTTAGAAATCGACCTCTTCGAGCGTTTTCTCCGAAATAAATAAGGAAAAAAATTATGAATTTTATTCCGGACTTTTGAATAACCCTGTATAACTTGCGTTTGACTCGAAGACCATGCGTCCTAGAAAAACAAAACTTCCGTTGTATCATCTATTAGCTGGAATCCTCCAGAAAAAAAGGTCTTTTGAAATACAGGCTGGTTCAAAAACGACGTGTTGAAGAAATATTTGTGAATTTACATATTCATCTCTACATAATTATACAAAACTACGCACAAATCAATACGTCGTTCCAAAAAAATTTGCATTTTTTCAATTTGATGTAAATTTGGCTTACCACAATGAATTTGCATTCTGTTTGAAGTGTCCGTTGACTTCATCCTTTGGCTATCAGTCCGTGGTTTTAAAAGACATAGATAATTCACATAAATTTTGCACAAGGTGTTCAATAAGGCAGTGCAAAGTTTCTGAATCGTCAAGAAGCTCCCGTTCAAAAGAAAAATTTTTTCTCTTGAATTTCCACTACAAAGAAGACGAAGTAGGTCTTGAAGTACAGGGTGGTGTTTGAATTTTCTGCTTATCTCCTTTATTTACAGGGGGAGCACAAAGAAATCATCTTTTTGGTTTTGCATGGATAACTTTTTTCGTCGTTGACCGATTTTTAAAATTAGTGGCTCATATTGAAGCTAAAACTTTGGGTAAAAAGACCTGAGAATCAGAATTGACTCGAGGTAAACATTCAGAAACAAGTGTTCAATAAAAGTTGGCCCAAATCTTGAACGTCGCCTACAGCTCGTTTGGGAGAAGGATTAGCTAAAAGTCCTCGTAAAGTCACTGTTCTTTCGAAAGAATCATTTATTCTGAATACATTGAGGTTTTTTCAGCTTGTCCTAGCCAAAAATTGTAGGTGAAGGAATCCAATTACAACTGCATGTTCAAGAAGGAAGAACAGCTCCTTGGTCACCTTAAATTGGTCGTGACCAGGACTACAAAAATCAAAACAATGAGTAAGGAACAAACCAGTTCAGGTAATTCATTGTTTTTATTTTCATAGTGTTGGTTACGACCAATTTCAGGTGAACAAGGGACTGTTTCTCTTCCTTGGACATGCATTTGTGAATGAATTCCTTCACCTACACAATTCTTGGCTAGGATAAGAACAAAGACCATAATGTATTCAGAATAAATTATTTATTCGAAAGAAACGTGGCTATTAGCAAATCCTTTTTCTAATCGGACTGTCGACAGCGTTTTAAATTTGGGTCACATTTCATTGAACCCTTGGCTCTGGCTGTTTGTCTTGAGTAAATTCTGATCCTTAGGTCTTTTTACCCATAGTTTCAGCTTCAATATGAGCCGCAAATTTTCAAAATCGGTCAACGAGGAAAAAAGTTATCTATGCAAAACCAAAAAGATGATTTTTGTGTGCTCACTCTGTAAATAAAAAAGATAAGCAGATGATCCAAGCACCACCCTGTACTTAAGGGCCTGCCTCGTCTTCTTTGTGGTGAAAATTCAAGAGAAAAAATTTCTTTTTCGAACGGGAGCTTCATAACGATTCAGAAATTTACGGTTTTATTGAACACACTGTACAAAATTTATGTAAATTAGCTAGTGTCTTGCAAAACCACGAACTGATAGCCAAAGAATCAAGTCAACAGCAACTTCAACTTCAAACAGAATGCAAATTCATTGTAGCTATCTAAATTTACATCAAATTGAGAAAGGGCAAATTTTTTTGGAGCGACGTACCTATTGACTACTTCGTAGTTCAGGTCAATGATGTTGAAGCAATAAAAAGCCTTTGCACTAGTTTTCATTTGAACTTATTCTGCCAATACATATCAAAGATATCTCATTCTGTAACTTTCAACTAATATCCTCGAATCGTGTTGTCTGGGAAAGTGTCATTGTTATTGTCACTTGGAATTCGTTTATTGCGATCGTCAATCAATCGTCATCAATGTCAAAAATTCTATTGTATCCTGAAGAACAATTGAATGACATGCTGTTCTTACTGGCAGAGCAACAGAAAAACATTTCTCGAACCCAAAAACGTTACGCTGAACTCTATACTCTATCCCGATAGAAGGCAACCGAGCTTCAACTGTCTGAAGCGATTACTTGGAAGATTCAACGAGAACGGCACCGTGGCATATATAAAACACAAGTTTATCAGAACTTCCACGCACGACAAATACTGAAAATGTGGTTTCTCTTCTTGAGGTTGTCACTGGTGATCCTAAAGTAAGCCAGAGGGATATGTGTCTCAACAAATAGATGTATCCTTATCATCTGTGAATCGAATAGTGAAAAAGTGCCGTTTGCATCCATATAAGGCAACTGGATTCCAAGAAATTTCCGAAGACGATCACCAAAGGCGTATTCGTTTGTGCCAAACGATATTAACCAAAATTTATGAAAACTTAACTTATCCAGAAATGATCCTTATTGTTGTACCATAATTGATTAACCTAGTATAGTGATGAATCATGTGAAATCATGAGCATTTCTTCACACGTTGTTCTTGAATCATCCTGTATTTCAGAAGACCTTTTTTTTCTGGGAGATTTTGGCTAATAGATAATACAAAGAAAATTTTGTTTTTCTAGGACGCATGATTTTCGAGAGAAACGCGATTGCCGTGGAGGATGAAACCACCTGTACTGTACAGAAAGGGGTCATAAACCAAACATCTGGAAGACAAATTTTTTCAAAAACTATTGAAATTTTGATCAAGTGTTTTTGAAGATGTTTATTTTTATATATTTATTCCACATTTAAACATTCCATAGCAACATCGGAAATGAACATTTTACAGAATACGCGAAGGAAATTTTCATCTCCGATGTTGCTATAAAATTTTTGAATATGGAATAAACATATAAAAATAAATATCTTCAGAAACACTTGAACATATCAATGAAAATCCCAATAGTTCAAGAGCAAATTATTTTTTGGGGTTTTTAGTTTATGATTCCTTTCCCTTTCTGTACAGTGAACAAAAACTTGAGATGCAATGGTGAATTTATTTCTTCTCCCAGGTCTGTTTGAATAAGTTTCACTGGAACCTGATCAGATGATGAAGATCGCCTTCGCCTCCTCTCCCTATTTTCACAGAGAAATCTTTAAAACTTCAAGGACATTCTTCTGTGACTTTTGAAGAGAATCTCCAAACTGCTTCGGAATCTGGAGCCCTATTTTCAGAACACCCTGTATATGCATGCCTGTGCCACGCTTTGTCTCATACTTCTTTTCCTTTGTTTCACCTTGGTACATAATACGTATCTCTGAGAATTGGAGAGAACAATTGAAGGAAGCTCTTATTGTAACACTAGTTCAGGTACCTTTACGGTCCGGGGTCTTCTTTGCCTTCATCAGTTGCCCTTTTCCCGTCGTTTTGTGAGCATCGTTGATATACGTGCAATCTGTGAAAATTATTCCAAACCAGTTAACAATGTCGCAACCTGTAAGTATTCATTTCATATTAATTTCTATACTGAACTGTTATTTATTGATATTTCCGCCTAGGGCTGTGAGAGAATAGCAAAATATTTGGAGGCTGGTGCGTCGAAAGAACTTTTTCCAGATTTCTCCTCCTTTTGCCCCCAAAAACAGCATATCATTCCTATTTCAAAGTTTCATCATTTGCTCAATATTTCGACATAAAATCAAATGAATAACTGTCTTTTCCTGAGATTGTACCAAGTGCACTTAAATTGCAGTTGAAATGTTGCGCAAATTTTAGGGAAATTCAAATTAGGATGCTCGTGTGTGAAATTTTGATTTTGAGAACGTTAAAAGTGGTTATAGAAAAACGTTCTTCCGGACTACGGATTTTTCGGTATAAAAAAACTTCAAAACTATAAGGACATTTTTCTATGACTTCTGGAGCGAATCTCCAAGCTGCTTCGGACTATGGTGCTCTATTTTCAGAACATCCTGTATATGCATGTTCTACATAGGTCTATGGGACGCTTTGCCCTATATGTACTTCTTTCCCTTTGTTCATATATTAGCAAATATGCATTTCTAAGAATTGGAGAGGACAATTGAGGGGGACTCTTATTGTTACACTAGGTCAGGTGTCTTTACGGTCCGGGGTCCGCTTTGCTTTCATCAGTTCCATTTTTGCTGTCGCTCTGTGAGCATCGTCGATACACGTGCAATCTGTGAAAATTATTCCAATCATTATCTAACCAGTTAACTAAGTTTGTCGCAACCTGTAAGTATTTCTTCCATATTGATTTCACTTCTATTCTGTCCTGCATTTATATTCCCGCTTAGGGTTGTAAGTATATAGCAAAATATTTGAGGCCTGTGCGCCAAAAGAGATTTTCATCCAGATTTTCCCTTTTATTGCCCCCGAAAACATAATATCATCCCCATTTTATTTGGCATCATATGGAAATCCAAAGTTTCATCTTTGCTCAACATTTCGACATAAAATCAAATGAATAACTGATGGTTTTTCCTGAGATTTCATGTTCATAGTGAACTTAAATTGCAGTTGAAATGTTGCGCAAATTTGAGAAAAAATTTCAATTATCATGCTTGTGTGTAAAATTTTGATTTTGAGAGCGTTAAGAGTGGTTATAAAAAAAACGTTCTTTCGGTCTACAGATCTCTCGACATATACATATACCTACAGCTTCAAAGCGGTTAGCTCTTTATTTGCTTCATTAATTGTTAGAAGCGGGTTGAGTCAGTAGTCAGTTTCCAGTTTCATTGAAATCAGATTCATTTTTGACCAAATGAATAATTTTACAATCGTCAATATGTTATAAACAACGAGTTTTAATTTGTTTTGACCCTAAGCCGCTACTTTGGAATAAAACGTCGTATATCACACGTGAGCAAAATGCTTCCATAAACTTGCGCTTTCAGCCCAAAATCCGGATTTGAATACAGCCCATAGTAGTGTATATACTGACTCGATTGTACATTCGTTTCCAGTGACTGAAGCGAGCTATGATTTACAACCGGTTAAATTGGATCTGTATGATCACTATACAGGCCTTTTGCAATTCATCAAAACTGACTATTTCCCGATTTATTTGGCAGAATATCGTTTAGATATCAGCTTATTGTTCTAATCCGCTAGACTCGAAGTTGAGAAGTCGTATATCATACGTAAGCGAAATGGCTTCAGGTATAAGATAAAAGCACGTGTAAACACTACCGACTCGCGTAAGTGCTCTCGTTTACCAAAGATCTTGCTTGTTTATAATGACTTATTTCTCTCACTTATAACTTGGAAATGATCTGCTATTCTACCCTACTAACTTATAAATTTTGTTCCAGGAGCAAACTATGATTAGTTTCGACTACACACCAGACGAGATATTGTACAAAATAGTCTCACTCCTCTCTGAATTCGACTTGTGCACATTGGCAAAGGCCAGCCAAAGGTTCCAGAGGGTGTGCGGCGACAAAAGACTGTGGAAAAGACTTCCTTTAACTGACGAAGAGATCACCATTTCCAAAATGGAAATGCTCTTAACAAGTTCATTTCCGATTGAGGAACTTGATTTATCGTGGAGTTGTGTAAGTATTATTATTTTATCTGCCGAGATCTGTAACTACTAGTATTGATCCAAAAATTTTCATCGACGATGTCTTGAAAACAAAGCTCACCTACATTTTCTTTCTTCATTTCTACCAGATTCCTGATGTTCATCAATATCATCTAGGACCAAAATCGCTCTGTTTCTCTAAGACGCTTGAAAAGCTCGACCTGACGGGATTTGGAAGGAGGCTGGATACAGGCCTGTACGACTACAAGGACGTATTGTATATGGTAGAGAGATGCAGAACGAAAGAACTAATACTGGACTCAAACAAACTGAGTCTCAAATTCAAAATTATAAAGGCAATCTCTAAACACAAGAACCTGGAAGTGTTGTCCATGGAATGGGCGAACTTCCGCGGCAACAGCGTCGATGACATTCAACAGTTCTTCAACGGCTGCAAACATGTGAGAGAATTGAATCTGGCTAAATGCAAACTATCCGCACATTTGCTACGTGCCATCAGCGAGTACATACCTGAAACCGTAGTAAAACTGGTACTGGTAGGAGCTGACTACACAGAATTAGCTAATGAGAGTTCCAAGAAAAGCGGCCTTGCAAAAATTGTGGAATCGCACAGAATTCTCTTCCATCGCGCCCGAAATTTGAAGTACTTTGGAACATCACTACGCTTCTTGAGAATGCCAGCCGTCATGGACCAGATAATCCAACATGGAAGTTTGGAAACTCTATGTTTGAGTGACTACGATTTTTTCAACCCAAATCGTATAAGGTAAGTTCCAATTTCAAAATGCATCAATTTTTTTGCTAGTATTTCTCTAACAATTTTTGTTTCAGTGTTGTTGAAAAGATGGCGCCAATACTGAAGAGGATTGACGTTCGTTCATCCGAGAAAAGGATGACTACAGCAGAACGTGCAGTCCAACTTGAGAGTATCACAGAAACATTATCTCGCATCGATGTAAAAGTACGTTTCATTGAAGCGGGCCCAAACTGGAGTGGACCACCCACCCACTGAATGAAGATGAAAACTTGTACTCTAAAAGTTCACTCCAGGGATTACTTTGTCACTAAACAGAAGTTCTCGAAAAAGACAAATTTTTCCTGGAGACATTCTCATTTTATTCGAGGCCAAAATTCTAGAGATTTTGACCCAGATTACATGATATCAGGCCATATCTTGATTGAGCGTTCTTGGGAAACCACCCCAAACTGTGATTTTTCCTGTAGGTACCTATAAATTATATGATTTTCAAAATGTGTTCATGAAGTATTGGAAATGTTATATCTTGATTTTTCCCGATTTTATTTATATTTGTACTTTTGTGATTTTTCCTGTATAAATTGTTATGTAATTTTCAAAATGTGTTCATAGAGTAGGTATTGGAAATGTTATCTCTTGATTTTTAAACATTAGAAACATTCTGAATTGTAAATTGTTTTTTATTTATACTAATTTCATAATTTTAAGAATTACGAGCGTTATCGTGTCTTCAGAAACGCCTCAACATGAAAAATAACGATTCGAGAGATTTGCAAGTTAGACAATTCAAAGACTCACCTATCAACATCCAAGTTATTGCAAGAGCTGGCCGCGATCAAGTAAGAAAAAATATGGTAAAAAATGGTTGTGTAAAAAAGATAACACTTGGGTTACTTTCAAAAAAGCAAGACGTCATAATACACAAGTTGGTATGAACTTGAGTGACTGGCATGCCGACAAAGGTAGGTAACCTGTAACAGATTATACCTAAGAAATATGGCTCAAGCTTATTCTGCTTCCTTGAAACTGGCCTCAGGCAAGTTTTTGCCATAACAAAACTCGAAACTCGAATCTTGCTACAAAGTTGATCATTTTCGCGGAATTGTACTAAGAACTCTTCGAAACATTCTGGATACGGTTCAAACCGCTGCGTCGCTAAAACACGACATCGACGTTTGCTTTGGTCAAATAATGAGATCTGTCACTGATGACAGTTGTCACTCAAGTTTTGGATTGTTTTACGCTTCTGCGTTTCTCTGATTTTGGGCTGTTTATGGCCCGCTTCCACTACCTATGACTTAGTTTTGACTGGAAATCACAAAAAAAGGATTAAATTTCAATTCAGACAGATTTTTATGGTTTCGATGTTCATGCGAATTCCATTCGTAATAGATGGCGTAGATACCTTCGATTCGGAATCCAGAGCTACTTAATTTTTTTGTTCACTTATTTACACTCAGAAAAATTGTTTCAAATGGGATTATGGTTTTTAGTACTGAAAAAAATAGCCCTCCAAAAAATTTACGTCTTGACGCTATTATCGAGGCTATTATCTACTTCTCCAAAATATGGATGGATGGTCGAAAAGTTGGGCATCCCCAAGCAACAAATTAGGGCCAAATTAGGTTAAGTCTACCTCATGATTGGTCAGCGACCAATTTTGAATAGGTCGAATTTACGTTTGATCGACGTCGATTTCACGTAAGTGGGGGAAAAAAAGTGGGCAATTTGAATGTCGAAAATTGGGCCTATAAGCCCAATTTGACATTCCTTTGACAAATTGACCTATAAGACATCGGTCGATTTGACTTATAGGTCAGATACCCTGTTAGCTGCTCTTCATCGAATCTGTATTTTGAGTTTGATTTGTAATTCTGATATACCTCTTTTTGTTTGTTGTTGATTGAAGTTTGAATTGTTGTGGTGACTATTATTTCTTGACTGATGCGTGCGCTGCGTTCCTAATCCCTGAACTTTGTTAATGCACTCTTCATTCGGAAGGCTGCCGTCTTAATGTACCGCGCTAACATTGAATTTCAATGAATTTTCAGAATTTGGCCTGACCGATTGCAGCCGGGTTTGCCTGTTCGCTCGACTTTTGCCCCATTCAATTTCCTCAGCAACCAAACCGGTAAGTTTTTTTCACATTGACGTATAGGGTTGCCAGATTTTTTAAAACAAAAATCGGGACATAAGAATTTCTATATGATAATAGTGGGAAAATAATATCAAGGCGCGAGCAAAATGGCGCCGCAGGCGCAAACTCATCAAGATAATAATAATAATAATACTGATGATAATACCAAAAAACCGAGCAAAAACCAATAATTTTTGAAAGCGTTTTTCCAATTCTTTTTATATTCAGCATTTAGCAAATCAAAACTAACGAGTGATAGAATACATTTTTCCTCCAGTCGCCTCTGATTCCTGAAAATCTGGCGACAAAACCTGGTAAGTGAGGAGATCAAGGCCTACCTTGAGAGGAAACTTGTTCGATCACTCCGCACTTACGCACCTAAACATTCATTGCATCATTCACAGAATCCTCATTTTTCACCGTTGTCGTTGTTGAATTAATTATTAGGAGCCCTGTTCAAAATTTTTATATTTCAACTTCACTAATCAAAATCCAAGTCAGGTAAGTAGGTATCTCACTTGCAGGGAAATACCAGGAAATACGATTCTGCTTCCTGCAAGTCTGTAGGGTGAAATTACCTAATGAGTTTGTAAAAATCGGGACACTTCAGTGAGCTGGCGGGACGCGGAACATACAAATGAAAAGCGGGACAGTCCCGCCTAAATCGAGACGTCTGGCAACCCTATTGACGTATCTATGTCAAAGTGGAAAAAAAACTGTCAACTGTCAGCAACTGACAACAAAATTCTTGGATTCCTCCGGAATTCAAGGATACAAGCTGTATAAGGTGCAAATCTAGCTTGCCTCTACCAGGTGCCCTTTTCCAATAAAGGGCTAGGCTAGAACGATTGGCAGCCAGACCTATCCGCTCTGGATCTTCTGGCTCCATGCATACAGACAAAAACTCTACCTCAACAAAGGACCGGCCTCGGGATCGGCTTTCAAGGAAGCTTGGGAATACCATCAGAATTTGTCATCTGAATATCGAAGGCATCAGCCAAGCAAAATGCCAATATATGGCTAAAATACTGGGAAAATATAAGATTGACGTATTACTAGTTCAAAAATCTCACCTGGAAAATGAACAGCAAGCTCGAACCAGACCCACAATCCTTGGATATGATATCATCGGCATAACCTACCAAATATTATGAACGTATACAAACCTCCAGCTGTTATTTGGCCCCCTAACACTCTTCCACTACTTCCTCTGCCATCAATTTATGCTGGCGATTTCAACAGCCACCACATCAACTGGAAGTACCTACCTATAGCAAAAACGACATCAACGACGATGCACGCCATGGGTGGGCTGAAGAGAACAACTTCTATCTTTTATTCGACGCCAAGGACAGAGGAACTTTCCACTCAGCAGCTTGAAACAAGGAATAGGGGAAGGATGGCCATTACCGATCAGGAAGCAATACCGATCAGGTAGTTTTAGCAACTACCTGGGGCCCTATTTTCGGTGCACACGTGAACTGTTCCTATGGACCGTTTTAATAAGTGCATTATGGGTATATTGGTGCAGTCAGTCATCGGTCGGTACAGTAGAGACGTTGCCATGATTCAGGTTCGAGTTGGCGGGAGTTGGGGATTTGATAGATGATAAAGAAATTCAGTTGCCAAGTTGACAACTCACGTGCTTGAAAATGTCAAACAATTGCCAATTTCCCAAAAAAATGGTTTTGCCTGTTCTACGAGGATATCTGGGTGATAATTCGTGTTTTCCTTACAAGTGTCGTGTTAAAATCGAGCGGCGAAATCGCAGATTGTGTAAGAAAGGCGATTTGCTTCGGGAAATGTGGTTACATGAGTGTTTTTCACCTACCTCTCTATCGATGGTCTTGCCATAAGCAGGCACACCTAAGCGGAACGTAGAAGCACAAACTAGCGTGGAAAAAAAGCACGCGAGTGAACGTGGTAAGCAGTTCGAGCAATATGACCGAAGGCGAACCCCAAACTATCGTACAATCATTTTCTGTCCATGTCAACTTGACGTAGTTTTACCGGCCGATGACTGACTGCACCAATATACCCAGAATGCATCTCATTTTGTTCGACTTATTAAAACGGCCCATAGGAACTGTTCCCTCAAAAACAGGGGAAGCGGCATTTTCGGGTACATTCACGCGTGATCACGCCCGTTCTCCTAGGAGCTACCGAGAGAACAGCTCATTCCCCGCTTATGTCAATCAAAGCAAAGGACTGCCAAGAGTCTAAATTGGAAATCACTGAAAAAAGTAAAAAAAGCACATTGTTCATAGGTTGGCAACGCTGAATGCACCAAAAATACAACTAAAACAACCGCCAAATGACAGATATAGTTTTGACAATTGGAATTACAACGGCGTCCTTTCAAAAATTTCAATTTTACGTTCCAATCTCCAATTTTTCGAAAGTTTCTTTAAATAATTTGGAAAAAATGGATCAATTGAACGCGGCATTGGCGGTCCATGTAATCGCGGACTTGGAAGCGGCCAAAGAAGATGCGCGCCAACCCGGCAAACGATTTGTGGACATATAAAATATAGAAGTGCAGTTTGTGCAGTATTTTCGCGTGACAATTAAAATACTTCAGTGTGACTTGTGAAGGCCCGGCACATCACAGAACTAGTCACGCCATTTATCCCAGTACCCGGGGAAGGAAGCCGGCTGACCGTAGCAGGTTGACAAGGATATATGGGGTTCTTGGCCATGAGTTCGGTCAGTTTTTCTTTTTGAGTTTCGGAAATCGCATCCAATCGTGGCCTCTTGGAGCTTGGGCCGGCAGATTCCATGTTAATAGATAGCAAAAGTAGGTAGGTTTCGAAAAACTACAATTCGATTTCAAATATCACAGCTGACAGCCAAGCTTCGACATTACACGGACATGTACGAGTATTGGCGAAAATCTATTCCGCGTGGTGGCACTGTACGCAATAAAACATGATGGCCCAAGGGGCCTTGACAAATAGGTAGTAAACGCAGTGCGCATTTACATCACAACAGCTGTCAAGCTGTCAGTGAAAGCGTAACAGTGGGCCAAGAGCTGGGGGTTCGTTGGGAATGGAATTTCGTTGCAGTATCTCTAACTTATTTTTGTTTTAGAAAATGCCAATAATACAGATTCATTTGCCCAATATTTATGGTCATGTTGGTGACCAAATCAGCTCCCTCTCGACAAAGTGCGAAGGCGAAGAAGTGATGGAGGCAGGTCATTTAATCGTGTGTGGGGTGACTGGGGCTCACTGCGACTGAGACTCTTGTGCTTTGTTATGTCTCATAAATGGATAATTGAAAACCATTTGGAGGTCAGGTTCTGTGGACCGGTTGTTAGAACAGTGTTGTGAACTCGTGAAGCCATCTCCGATAAGCCAGTGAGAGCAGCCGGAGAGCCTGGGGATCAACGCCACCGGTATCGAGAGAAGATACCTGGCCTGCAAATCAGAATCCGTCACTCGCCTCATCAGTTCGGATTTAGAACCTTAATCGATATGAAAATATTTTCCATTGTAGAAACACTAACATCAACCGATGAACTATGATTAAACTTATGATTAAAGAATACTCAATTATTATCGATAAACTTTGATTTTTATTATTGTTCTAGACAGCGGTAAATGCTTATTAGCTACTGAAATTTTACTTTACAGTCAATGTATGAGTCGTACGATTACTCCAAAAGGATGTTTATCTTTCTGGCCTAAACGATAATTGTTGGCTTATTTTCGTGATGCGTCCTGTTGTACCTATGCCTTGTCTTGTGGGGGCTTAGTATTTCCACCTTGTGTGCAAGGGGCTCACACAACTCAACACCTGTAATGTAAATGAGCATTATGAGATTGCTTTTTTCGGCCAGCATTTCACCAACTTACGTATCGGCTTTTGCTGCTGCATTGTGCATTGTGTCCATCGGCGTATACTAACGCAGTAATTCAAGTCAAACTACAACACTCACTCGCTCACATTCACAACGATGTGGAAAACAAGGAAGACGAAAAAATTTAATTATTTTTCAACTGTCAAAACTGTCAATATCTTGTTATTTGGAGTAGGTACTGTCAACTGTCGAGTGCTACTGCGCTACTGCGCTGGACTGTGCGTTGGGTACCTATTTGTCAAGTTTGACTGCGTTCAGCGCCTTCTGGTGGCCGCTGATTTTCGCCAATAGCCGAAAAAGTCACGTCACGAAAATACCACTTTTAGAACCGGGGAACTGATCACTTCACCGGCGTTCCCCGGTGATTGCCGGGGAACAGATCACGTGTATCGAAAATAGGGCCCCTGGTGGTTTTAGAAATCGATGTTGGCACTGCCATCTGTCTTACGTCACTATAGGCGCTGTCAACAAGTATCAGCCATTTTTTTGCCAAAACAACTTTTGACAACAGAAGGCAGCTATCCGCGATCGTCACAATTCCACGTATCGACTAACACGTAACTAAAGATAGCTAAGTTCTCCAGAGTGTTCCCTAAGAGATGAGTTCCCCCTAATTATAATTTCAAAGCCGTCACCACACATCAATACTCTGATGAACACCTGATTCTACACCTTGACCAACATTTAAACTTTGTTTAGGGAGCGTGGTTCGGAATTTTCATCGTGGATTCATCAGATTCAACATTTAAGTTGGTGTTATAGGTTATGTTAGGGCGTCTAGACACCGAGAAAGGAGTGAGTGACTTTTGCGAGCGATGGGAACTCTCCCCTCTCTTTTCTGTTGTTTCCCCTGTTCCCTACAATCTCAGTTCGTGGGCCGGTGTGTGCGGGGGCTCCTCCCAATATGAATCTCTTCTTAAAGGCTGCGTCTCTTATATCTGGACTATTCTTTTTGCTGGCTCTTTTTAGGCTATGGTAATCTTTTGCCCGATTTGGAAGAGATTGGATATGGCCGGTGATTTTGTTGAGAACTGGACCTATTTTCACCTTGACTTGCCCTTGAAGCTTGAGGTGCGTTCAGTCAGCTTATTTAGCCGCAAGTTTTAATTTTAGTCGTAAGCGCAGCATCGCTTATTGGCTGATTTGAGGAGGCTGGTTCATGACAGCCAATGAGCATCGCTGCGCTTACGACTAAAATTAAAACTTGCGGCTAAATAAGCTGACTGAACGCACCTTTAGAAGGATATTGCGACCGCGAGTGTCTATAGCCGGAAATGTAAAACCCAATTTCACTCTTCCAAGAACTTCGAAACCAATGATGTACGCGAACAATTACTTAAGTCAAGGTACAAACTCTCGTGTGAAGAGCATTGTAGCATCCTAATTTGAATTTTTTCAAATTTGGGCAACATTTCAACTCGAGTTTCAACTGCAATTTAAGTGCCACATTAAAACCAGTTATTCACTTGATTTGATGTCGAAATGTTGAGCAAATTTGATAAAACTTTGGGTTTCTATACAAAATTTAATAAAATAGGGATGATATAATGTTTTCAGTTCGGTTTCGGTTTATCAGTTATTTCTCTACTTCACTCTTAACAATTATCACGTGTTTATGAAAGCATTCTGCTCGGCATTCTGGTCACGTGTGATATACGACGTTTTATTCCAAAACAGTGGCTCGATCAGGTTTAAGACAAATTGGAACTTATCATATACAGGGCGATTCAAAAATGACGGATTCCCTTTCGGGCACGTTATAGTGGACGTGAACGGAGCAGGGGGAAAATAATGAAAGAAAAATCATCGACTTCAATTCGCAAGATATTAACACAAACAAATCTATTCAATCTGGCAGCATCGCATTAATACCTACCTGGCACCTCCAGATCGAAGAGGAACATTACAATAGTGAATAGTATAATTGCATTGTTATGTATCGACGATGCTCACAGAATGACAGCAAAAAGGGAATTGATGAAGGCAAAGAGGTAAAACAGACCGTCAAGGTACTACCTGAACTGGACTACCTGAACTAGTGTAACAATAAGAGCTCCCCTCAATTGTTCTCTTCAATTCTGAGAATAGAATGTTTGCCAACATATGAACAAAGGGAAAGAAGTATAGGGCAAAGCGTGATACAGACGTGTGTAGAACATGCATAGTTATACAGGTGTCCTGAAAATAGCGCCCCAGAGTCCCAACCAGTTCAGAGAGCCGCTCCAAAAGTCACAAAAAATGTCATTCAAGTTTTGAAGTTTTTTTTTGTGAAAATAGGGAGGCAAAGAGTGGGGCTTCGTCTCCTTTTATCTTCTTCATCTGATCAGGCTCTAGTAGAACTTGTTTGAACAGACCTGAGAGAAAAGATAAATCCACCATTGCATCTCAAGTTTTTGTACACAGGGTGTTTCATCCTCCACGGCAATCGCGTTTGACTCGAAAACTATGCGTCCTAGAAAAACCAAATTTCCATTGTATCCTCTATTAGCTGGAACCTTCTAGAAAAAAAGGTCTTTTGAAACACAGGTGGGTTCAAAAACGACGTGTTGAAGAAATACTTGTGATTTTACATATTCATCTCTACATATACTAGGTCAATGATGTTGAAGCAATAAAAAGCCTTTGCACTAGTTTTAATTTGAACCAATTCTGCCAATACATATCAAAGATATCTCATTCTGTAACTTTTAACTAATATACTTGAATCGTGTTGTCTGGGAAAGTGTCATTGTTATTGTCACTTGGAATTCGTTTATTGCGATCGTTAATCAATCGTCATCAATGTCAAAAATGGTATTTTATCCTTAAGAACAATTGAATGGCATGCTGTTCTTACTGGAAGAGCACCAGAAAAACATTTCTCGAACCCAAAAACGTTACGCTGAACTCTATACTCTATCTCGATCAGTGATGTAAATAACCCGGGTTTTTATATTTAAGAGTAAATACCCTATTTACCCAAAATCGAGTCTCTAATAGGGTATATATTTTCATTAATTGTTATTAACAATTGGAGAAACAACAACAAACAATTATGATTTTTTGCTCACAGCAGCAAAATAGTAATAAGTGCTTTGGAGGTTATGTTTATGAAGCCTTGGAACTTGGAAAAAGAGATCACTAAACCTTCAACCGTCAACACTGTCAACCGAGCTGTCAACAGTGTCAACTTTTCTATCAAACTGGGTAGGGTGGGTAAATATCACTCGGGAAAATACCGGGTAAATACCCGATTTATATTTACCTACCTACCCGGTAAATACCCGACTCACATCACTGATCCCGATAGAAGGCAATCGAACTTCAACTGTCTGAAGCGATTACTTGGAAGATTCAACGAGAACGGCACCGTGGCATATATAAAACACAAAGTTTATCAGAACTTCCACGCACGACAAATACTGAAAATGTGGTTTCTCTTCTTGAAATTGTCACTGGTGATCCTAAAGTAAGCCAGAGGGATATGTGTCTTAACAAATAGATGTATCCTTATCATCTGTGGATCAAATAGTGAAAAAGTGCCGTTTGCATCCATATAAGGCAACTGGATTCCAAGGAATTTCCGAAGACGATCACCAAAGGCGTATTCGTTTGTGCCAAACGATATTAACCAAAATTTATGAAAACTCAACCTATCCAGAAATGATCCTTATTGTTGTACCATAATTGATTAACCTAGTATAGAGATGAATCATGTGAAATCATGAGCATTTCTTCACACGTTGTTTTTGAATCATCCTGTATTTCAAAAGACATATTTTTCATATATAACATATAACATATTTTTTCCTACTTGATCGTGGCCAGCTCTTGCAATAACTTGGATTTTGATAGGTGAGTCTTTGAATTGTCTAACTTGCAAATCTCTCGAGTCGTTATTTTTCATGTTGAGGCGTTTCTGAACACACGATAGCGCTCGTAATTGTTGAAATTATGAAATAAGTATAAATAAAAAAGAATTTACAATTCAGAATGTTTCTAATGTTAAAAAATCAAGAGATAACATTTCCAATACCTACTCTATGAACACATTTTGAAAATTACATAATAATTTATACAGGAAAAATCACGAAAATACAAATATAAATAAAATCAGGAAAAATCGAGATATAACATTTCCAATACTTCATGAACACATTTGGAAAATCATTAAATTTATAGGTATCTACAGGAAAAATCACAGTTTGGGGTGATTTCCCAAGAACGCTCAATCAAGATATGGCCTGATATCATGTAATCTCGATCAAAATTGAAGTGGATCACACTTGAATTTTGACCTCGAATAAAATGAGAATGTCTCCAGGAAAAATTTGTCTTTTTCGAGAACTTCTGTATAGTGACAGAGTAATCTCTGGAGTAAACCTGTAGAGTAAAGTTTTCATCTTCATTCAGTGAGTGGGTGGTCCACTCCAGTTTGGGCCCGCTTCAATGAAACGTACTTTTACGTCGATGCGAGATAATGTTTCTGTGATACCCTCAAGTTGGACTGCACGTTCTGCTGTAGTCATACTTTTCTCCGGCGAACGAACGTCAATCCTCTTCAGTATTGGCGCCATTTTTTTAACAACACTGAAACAAAAATTGTTAGTAAAATACTAGCAAAAAAATTGATGCATTTTGAAATTGGAACTTACCTTATAAGATTTGGGTTGAAAAAATCGTAGTCACCCAAACATAGAGTTTCCAAACTTCCATGTTGAATTATCTGGTCCATGATGGCTGGCATTCTCAAGAAGCGTAGTGATGTCCCAAAGTACTTCAAATTTCGGGCGCGATGGAAGAGAATTCTGTGCGATTCCACAATTTTTGCAAGGCCGCTTTTCTTGGAACTCTCATTAGCTAATTCTGTGTAGTCAGCTCCTACCAGTACCAGTTTTTCTACGGTTTCAGGTATGTACTCGCAGATGGCACGTAGCAAATGTGCGGATAGTTTGCATTTAGCCAGATTCAATTCTCTCACATGTTTGCAGCCGTTGAAGAACTGTTGAATGTCATCGACGCTATTGCCGCGGAAGTTCGCCCGTTCCATGGACAACACTTCCAGGCTCTTGTGTTTAGAGATTGTCTTTATCATTTTGAATTTGAGACTCAGTTTGTTTGAGTCCAGTATTAGTTCTTTCGTTCTGCATCTCTCTACCATATACAATACGTCCTTGTAGTCGTACAGGCCTGTATCCAGCCTCCTTCCAAATCCCGTCAGGTCGAGCGTTTCAAGCGTCTTAGAGAAACAGAGCGACTTTGGTCCTAGATGATATTGATGAACATCAGGAATCTGGTAGAAATGAAGAAAGAACATGTAGGTGAGCTTTGCTTTCAAGACGTCATCGATGAAAATTTTTGCACCAATACTATAGTTACAAATCTCGGCAGATAAAATAATAATAATATAATAATAATACTTACACAACTCCACGATAAATCTAGTTCCTCAATCGGAAATGAACTCGTTAAGAGCCCTTCCATTTTGGAAATGGTGATCTCTTCGTCAGTTAAAGAAAGTCTTTTCCACAGCCTTTTGTCGCCGCACACCCTCTGGAACCTGTGGCTGACCTTTGCCAATGCGCACAAGTCGAATTCAGAGAGGAGTGAGACTATTTTGTACAATATCTCGTCTGGTGTGTAGTCGAAACTGATCATAGTTTGCTCCTGGAACAAAATTTATAAGTTAGTAGGGTAGAATAGCATTTTCAAGTTATAAGTGAGAGAAATAAGTCATTCTAAACAAGCAAAATCTTTGGTAACTTGCGCGAGTCGGTAGTGTTTACACCTGCTTATATTTTATACCTGAAGCCATTTCGCTTACGTATGATATACGACGATATATCAAGACTTGAGATAACTAAGACCTTGATAAACGATTTGACCCGCAGAGCTTTAATTTTTATCCCTTAGGATTTGAATTAGGTACGCCTTTTTTCCAAAATGGCGGATTTTATCTAAGGGCAGAAGGTATCGAATAGCCTGGTGATGTCCAGCTTCGGTCAAATATATGGAGCTATGTCTCGATCGATTCCTGGGACATCAAACATTAAAAAAAAAGATGGAACATTGACATCTGTCGCAGGCAAATTTGGTGGAGGTGCCAAAATGAATTTGCGCAACATCTCAACTGCAATTTAAGTGCGCTAGGTACATGAAATCTCAGGAAAAACCATCAATTATTAATTTGATTTTATGTCGGAATGTTGAGCAAATTTGATGAAACTTTGGATTTCCGAATGAAGCTTAATGAAATGGGGATGATATTATGTTTTTGGGGGCAACAAGAGGAGAAATCTGAAAGGAAAGCGCTTTCGGCGCACAGCCCCTAAATATTTTGCTATATACTTACAGCCCTAAGCAGGACTAAAAATGCAGGACAGTACAAAAGAGAAATCAATATGGAAGAAATACTCAGAGGATGCGACATAGTTGACTGGTTAGAGTATGATTGGAATAATTTTCACAGATTGCACGTGTATCGACGATGCTCACAGAACGACAGCAAAATAAGAACTGATGAAAGCAAAGCGGACCCCGGTCCGTCAAGGCACCTGAACTAGTGTAACAATAAGAGCCTTCCTCAATTGTTCTCTTCAATTCTAAGAAATGCATATTTGCCAAGATATGAACAAAGGGAAAGAAGTAAAAGGCAAAGCGTCGCACAGACCTATGTGGAACATGCATATACAGGGTGTTCTGAAAATAGTGCCCCATAGTCCAAAGCAGCTTGGAGATTCGCTTCAGAAGTCATAGAAAAATGTCCTTATAGTTTTGAAGTTTTTTTATGCCGGAAAATCCGTAGTCCGGAATGACGGTTTTTTTATAACCACTTTTAACGTTCTCAAAATCAAAATTTCGACCACGAGCATCCTGACTTGATTTTTCTCAAATTTGCGCAACATTTCAACTGCAATTTAAGTGCACTTGGTACATACAATCTCAGGGAAAAAAACAGTTATTCATTTGATTTTATGTCGAAATATTGAGCAAATGATGAAACTCAAGGTTTCCATATGAAGCTGAATAAAATAGGAATGATATGCTGTTTTTGGTGGCAAAAGGAGTAGGAATCTGGAAAAAAGTTCTTTCGGCGCACCAGCCTCCAAATATTTTGCTATTTTCTCACAGCCCTAGGCGGAAATATCAATAAATATCAGTTCAGTATAGAAATTAATATGAAATAAATACTTACAGGTTGCGACATTGTGACTGGTTTGGAATAATTTCCACAGATTGCACGTATATCGACGATGCTCACAAAACGACGGAAAAAGGGCAACTGATGAAGGCAAAAGGGACCCCGGACCGTAAAGGTACCTGAACAAGTGTTACAATAAGAGCCCCCCTCAATGTTCTCTCCAATTCTTAGAAATGCATATTTGCCAGAATATGAACAAAGGGAAAGAAGTATAGGGCAAAGCGTGGCACAGACCTGTGTAGAACATACAAATACAGGATGTTCTGAAAATAGTGCCGCAGAGTCCAAAGCAGCTTGGAGATTCGCTTCAGAAGTCACAGGAAAATGTTCTTATAGTTTTGAAGTTTTTTTTTGCCGAAAAATCCGTAGTCCGGAAGAACGTTTTTCATTCAACCACTTTTTACGTTCTCAAAATCAAAATTTCACACATGAGCATTTTAATTTGAATTTTCCTCAAATTTGCGCAACATTTCAACTGCAATTTAAGTGCACTTGGTTCATACAATCTCAGGAAAAAAACAGTTATTCATTTGATTTTAGGTCGAAATATTGAGCAAATGTAGAAACTTTGGGTTTCCATATAAAGCTGAATAAAATAGGAATGATATGCTAATCTTGTGCGCAAAAGAAGGAGGAATCTGGAAAAAAAAGTTCTTTCGGCGCACCAGCCTCCAAATATTTTGCTACTCTCTCACAGCCCTAGGCGGAAATATCAATAAATAACAGTTCAGTATAGAAATTAATATGAAATGAATACTTACAGGTTGCGACATTGTAAACTGGTTTGGAATAATTTTCACAGAATACACATATATCGACGATGCTCACAAAACGACGGGAAAAGGGCAACTGATGAAGGCAAAGGGGACTCCAGACCGTAAAGGTACCTGAACTAGTGTTACAATGAGAGCTTCCTTCAATGGTTCTCTCCAATTCTCAGAAATACATATTATGTACCAAGGTAAAACAAAGGGAAAGAAGTATGAGGCAAAGCGTGGCACAGGCATGCATATACAGAATGTTCTGAAAATAGCGCTCCAGATTCCGAAGCAGTTTGGAGATTCGCTTCAAAAGTCACAGGAGAATGTCCTTGAAGTTTTGAAGATTTCTTTGTGAAAATAGGGGGGGGGGGCGGAAGGGATTTTCATCATCTGATCAGGTTCTAGTGAAACTTGTTCAAACACCTACCTGGGAGAAGGAATGAATTCACCATTGCATCTCAAGTTTTTGTTCACTGTACAGAAAGGGAAAGGGATCATAAACTAAAAACCCCAAAAAATATTTTGCTCTTGAACTATTGAAATTTGCTACGTCCAAAGACGGCAGCACAAGAGATGGGAATTTGCCGCTATGCTCAGAAGGAGGCGGATCGAGGGGATGATTAAGTTGAATTAAATTTACTCATACGTGGTATAAAACAAATTTAGAAAATATCGTATAATTTCAAAATGATTCCTGAAGGGTAGGGTATTGGCAAAAATACAAATAGAATAACAATTGATTGAACAATGATGGCTCCACTGACTGGTTTGGTGCGTCTGGTAGGGTGACCACCAGTACAGGCACTACCGGATCCGTAGCCAGGCGACGAGTTCAGTCCGACAGGTGGGACAGACACGTCTGTCACGACTGTCAGAGCGGTAACGCTTTGCTGAGATTCCGGATTCAAACTATGTTCTAATGGGCCGACGGTGACCATTCGCAACCTACCTACCTACCGATGAGCTACCTCAGTGCACCGAAGTAGGGTCGTTTGGTGGCGGTCGAGGGGTTGACGAAAAAAAAAAAAAGAAAGGCCGCAATACTAGAACAATAGCAGATAACCCAGATACCTCAGCTCCCGCGCCAAAATGCTCTGGGGGCGTTGTCTGTCGACTGTCACGTAACTCGACGTCCGGGCTTGCAGGCTCGACGGGTTCCACGGGCGAATACTATCAACCACCAATGTTCCAATTTTTGCCCATAAGGGTAGGGAAAATGTACAGGGAACTATAGAACCATAGGAGGTTAGTAAGATAAAAGGATGGAAGGATGGAACCCTAGAAAACGGATTAGATTACTGGTCTGTCGATTGCAAAATCTGGGCTTACCTTTTCGGGGAAAAGGGCTTGGAGAATAATTTTGATAAGTAAGGGTTCGGCAAAATCCCGGACCTGACCGGTTTGAGCTCGACTCTTCTCGTCGTCGACTGCTCTGCTTGCTAGTCGTTTGCTGCGTAAATCCTCCGCAAGGAGTTCGGTATTAAACCTCTGCAGCAATACAAACTGTTCGAACGTTTTACTTGTCAGATTTTTTTGTTAATCAAACTTTTCTCGCCTGTTGTTTTTTTATGTTTTCCCGCGCCAACCCAGATAATGTCTCCCAGACCAGCAATCTTTCCCTAGGTTAAAAAAAACGTAACAAATTTTCATTGATATGTTCAAGTGTTTCTGAAGATGTTCGTTTTCATATGTTTATTCCATATTCAAAAATTATATAGCAGCATCGGAGATGAAAATTTTCTTCACGTATTCTGTAAAATGTTCATTGCCGATGTTGCTGTGAAATGTTTGAATGTGGAATAAATATATAAAATTAAACATCCTCAAAAACACTTGACCAAAATTTCAATAGTTTCTGAAGAAATCTGTCTTCCGAGTTCTTGGTTTATGACCCCTTTCTGTACAGTACAGGTGGTTTCATCCTCCACGGCAATCGCGTTTCACTCGAAAACCATGCGTCCTAGAAAAACAAAATTTTCATTGTATCATCTATTAGCTAAAATCTTCCAGAAAAAAAGGTCTTTTGTGATACATGGTGGTTCAAAAACAACGTGGTAAAGAAATGCTCATGATTTCACATGATTCATTTCTATACTAGGTTAATTATTTATGGTACAATAACAAGGATCATTTCTGAATAAGTTGAGTTTTCATCAGGTTTGGTTGATATCGTTTGGCAAAAACGAATACGCCTTTGATGATCGTCTTCGGAAATTTAACCAGTTGCCTTATATGGATGCAAACGGCACTTTTTCACCATTCGATTCACATATGATAATGATACATCTATTTGTTGAGACACATATCCCTCTGACTCAATTTAGGATCACCAGTGACAACCTCAAGAAGAGAAAGTAAATAACTGGTTACCAAAACCGAACCAAGAACATAATATCATCCCTATTTCATTCAGTTTTATATAGAAACCCAAAGTTTCATCTACCCATCATCATCTTCCCAAAGTAAGAACTTCTTACTAAGATTTCATGTACCGAGTGCACTTAAGGACGGAGTTATAATTCACCTAAAATCAAGTGGATAACTGGTTCTTACTAAGATTGATTTTATGTCGAAATGTTGACAAAATTTGATGAAACTTTGGGTTTCATCTGGTCTATACTTTGGGTTTCATCTATACTGGTCACAATTTGAAGTGGGTCACCCAAAAAATTTGTCGGTTTTTAATCTCTGCCAATCTCTTGAAAATCATCGGATTTTGAAATAACTTAAATCAACTTCCAGATAAATCCGAGGATAAATTCTTCCACTTTCACCAGCTGCAAGTGATTGTTGGCTCGTGACAGCGATATGTTAATTACTGGGTGATGAAGAATGCATTGTAGATTTGTACTTTTTTGCAATGGTACAGGAACTTTTGTGGCCACCCTGTAATTTTGGATTTTGCTGTATTTGGTAACCAATAGTATGAGGAATTCATTGTTCCTCAGCTTGCAGCTCCAGGTTGCATAGTTACAGGAATACGATTTTTTTTTCATGAGGTGCTTTTTCGCGCTGCACTACTTCTAATTTTTACAGGTGACTCAAAATATTCAATCAAGTAGGTATTCAAGTTGAGTCGAATAATTTGACAGTTGATAATGTTGTTATCAACATTTTTTCACTGAGTTTAGCAGAAATGACGCTGAAAATTCGAACAATAACAATAATAACAAATCTAACATGGCAATATTAGGAATTAATCTTTCGTGAATAATTAAATCAACTCAATGATATGGCTGAACTTCTCGCCCGATATCAATCCAATCGAGCACATATAAGATGCTCTCCAAAGAAGACTGTCAGCACTACCAGTACAACTCACCACAAAGCAAGAACTTATTGGATGCTCTAACCGCGAAGTGGAAAGAAATCCCTGTGGCAACTATCAATAACCTGTTCAAAGGTATGTTCAGATCCAACCAAAAAGTAGTGCGGTCCAGATGAGGTCCAACTTTCCATTGAAATATTTGGCCCCGTTAATTTTCATTGCTCATAATTTGAATATAATAAAGAAAGTTCTCATAAATTAACGTGATGAAGTAACTTAATAAGGGGGGAAAAACATATTTTCGTAGCTAAGCAACGTAGAGCATCAAACTAAGAAAATATGAGTTTCTCATACTATTGACTACCGCATACAGCAAATATCAAAATTATAGGGTGGCCACAAAAGTTCCTGCACCATTTCAAAAAAGTACCAAATTGCAAGATATCCTTTACCACCCTGTATTAAGCACATCGCTGTCACAAGCATTTGCAGATGATGAAAGTAGGAAGATTTATCTTGAAGTTGGTGTGAGTTATTTCAAAATCTGATGATTTTCAAGTGATTGACAAAGATACAAAACCGAGCAATTTTTTGGGTGACCCACTTTAAATTGTACTTTACTTTCAACAATTATCACGTGTTTATGAAAGTATTTTGGTTACGTGTGATATACGACGTTTTATTCCAAAGCAGTGGCTCAGGCTTAAGACAAATTGAAACTTATCATATACAGGGTGATTCAAAAATGGCTGATTCCCTCTCGGGCACGTTATAGTGGACGTAAACGGAGCTTGGGGAACTCGATGGGAAAAATAATGAAAAAAATTCATCGACTTCAATTTGGCACCTCCAGATCGAAGAGGTACATTATGTAATGTATCCTGGTTGACGTGTCATGTTCTACCGTCAACCCCCTAACCCCAAGCTACCCTTGGTATTTTTTTTTGAATGGCACTCTATGGCTTGTGGAGGCTCGTTGGAAAGATGGTCAAAAACTCTATTCAGATCTACCATTGAAAATTAGATCGGACGCTTCACTATGAAGTTTTGAGGAACCCTTTACCTAACATTCCGGAACAAAATTCATAATTTCTTACCATATTTTTTCAGAAAGGAAACGCTCGAACAGGTCGATTTTTAAAAACGGTAAGCCGTCTCTCCATGACACGCTCTACCGGTAACCCCCTAACCCCAAGCCACCCTTAGTATTTTTTTTTCAAATGGCACCCTATGGCTTGTGGTGGTGACTTTATGGTGAAGCGTCCGATCTAATTTTCAATGGTAGATCTAAATAGAGTTTTTGACAAGCTTTTCAACGAGCCCCCACAAGCCATAGAGTGCCATTTAAAGAAAAAAAAAAAAAAAAAAAAAAAAAACTAAGGGTGATTTGGGGCTAGGGGGTTGACGGTAGAACATGACACGTGTCATGAAAAAACGGCTTACCGTTCTTAGAAATCGACCTGTTCGAGAGTTTTCTTTCTGAAAAAATATGGTAAGAAATTATGAATTTTGTTGCGGACTGTTAAGTAAAACTGGGGTTTCTCAAAACTTCATAGTGAAGCGTCCGATCTAATTTTCAATGGTAGATCTAAATAGAGTTTTTGACAAGCTTTCCAACGAGCCCCCACAAGCCATAGGGTGCCATTTAAAAAAATATACTAAGGGTGGCTTGGGGTTAGGGGGTTGACGGTAGAACATAACACGTGTCATGAAAAAACGGCTTACGGTTTTTAGAAATCGACCTCTTCGAGCGTTTTCTCCGAAATAAATATGGAAAAAAATTATGAATTTTATTCCGGACTTTTGAATAACCCTGTATAACTCGCGTTTGACTCGAAGACCATGCGTCCTAGAAAAACAAAACTTCCGTTGTATCATCTATTAGCTGGAATCTTCCAGAAAAAAAGGTCTTTTGAAATACAGGCTGGTTCAAAAACGACGTGTTGAAGAAATATTTGTGATTTTACATATTCATCTCTACATATACTAAACTACGCACAAATCAAAAAAATTCAAAAAAATTTGCCCTTTTTCAATTTGATGTAAATTTGGCTTACTACAATGAATTTGCATTCTGTTTGAAGTGTCCGTTGACTTCATCCTTTGGCTATCAGTCCGTGGTTTTAAAAGACATAGATAATTCACATAAATTTTGTACGAGGTGTTCAATAAGGCAGTGCAAAATTTCTGAATCGTCAAGAAGCTCCCGTTCGAAAGAAAAAATGTTTCTCTTGAATTTCCTCTACAAAGAAGACGAAGTAGGTCTTGAAGTACAGGGTGGTGTTTGAATTTTCTGCTTATCTCCTTTATTTACAGGGGGAGCACAAAGAAATCATCTTTTTGGTTTTGCATGGATAACTTTTTTCGTCGTTGACCGATTTTTAAAATTAGTGGCTCATATTGAAGCTAAAACTTTGGGTAGAAAGACCTGAGAATCAGAATTGACTCGAGGTAAACATTCAGAAACAAGTGTTCAATAAAAGTTGGCCCAAATCTTGAACGTCGCCTACAGCTCGTTTGGGAGAAGGATTAGCTAAAAGTCCTCGTAAAGTCACTGTTCTTTCGAAAAAATCATTTATTCTGAATACATTGAGGTTTTTTCAGCTTGTCCTAGCCAAAAACTGTAGGTGAAGGAATCCAATTACAACTGCATGTTCAAGAAGGAAAAACAGCTCCTTGGTCACCTTAAATTGGTCGTGACCAAGACTACAAAAATCAAAACAATGAGTAAGGAACAAACCAGTTCAGGTGATTCATTGTTTTTATTTTCATAGTGTTGGTTACGACCAATTTCAGGTGAACAAGGGACTGTTTCTCTTCCTTGGACATGCATTTGTGAATGAATTCCTCCACCTACACAATTCTTGGCTAGGATAAGAACAAAGACCATAATGTATTCAGAATAAATTATTTATTCGAAAGAAACGTGGCTATTAGCAAATCCTTTTTCTAATCGGACTGTCGACAGCGTTTTAAATTTGGGTCACATTTCATTGAACCCTTGGCTCTGGCTGTTTGTCTTGAGTGAATTCTGATCCTAAGGTCTTTTTACCCATAGTTTCAGCTTCAATATGAGCCGCAAATTTTCAAAATCGGTCAACGAGGAAAAAAGTTATCTATGCAAAACCAAAAAGATGATTTTTGTGTGCTCACTCTGTAAATAAAAGAGATAAGCAGATAATCCAAGCACCACCCTGTACTTAAGGGCCTGCCTCGTCTTCTTTGTGGTGAAAATTCAAGAGAAAAAAATTTCTTTTTCGAACGGGAGCTTCATGACGATTCAGAAATTTACGGTTTTATTGAACACACTGTACAAAATATATGTAAATTAGCTAGTGTCTTGCGAAACCACGAACTGATAGCCAAAGAATCAAGTCAACAGACACTTCAAACAGAATGCAAATTCATTGTAGCTATCTAAATTTACATCAAATTGAGAAAGGGCAAATTTTTTTGGAGCGACGTACCTATTGACTTGTTCGTAGTTTAGGTCAATGATGTTGAAGCAATAAAAAGCCTTTGCACTAGTTTTCATTTGAACTTATTCTGCCAATACATATCAAAGATATCTCATTCTGTAACTTCCAACTAATATCCTCGAATCGTGTCGTCTGGGAAAGTGTCATTGTTATTGTCACTTGGAATTCGTTTATTGCGATCGTCAATCAATCGTCATCAATGTCAAAAATTCTATTGTATCCTGAAGAACAATTGAATGACATGCTGTTCTTACTGGCAGAGCAACAGAAAAACATTTCTCGAACCCAAAAACGTTACGCTGAACTCTATACTCTATCCCGATAGAAGGCAACCGAGCTTCAACTGTCTGAAGCGATTACTTGGAAGATTCAACGAGAACGGCACCGTGGCATATATAAAACACAAGTTTATCAGAACTTCCACGCACGACAAATACTGAAAATGTGGTTTCTCTTCTTGAGGTTGTCACTGGTGATCCTAAAGTAAGCCAGAGGGATATGTGTCTCAACAAATAGATGTATCCTTATCATCTGTGAATCGAATAGTGAAAAAGTGCCGTTTGCATCCATATAAGGCAACTGGATTCCAAGAAATTTCCGAAGACGATCACCAAAGGCCTATTCGTTTGTGCCAAACGATATTAACCAAAATTTATGAAAACTCAACTTATCCAGAAATGATCCTTATTGTTGTACCATAATTGATTAACCTAGTATAGAGATGAATCATGTGAAATCATGAGCATTTCTTCACACGTTGTTTTTGAATCATCCTGTATTTCAGAAGACCTTTTTTTTCTGGGAGATTTTGGCTAATAGATAATACAAAGAAAATTTTGTTTTTCTAGGACGCATGATTTTCGAGAGAAACGCGATTGCCGTGGAGGATGAAACCACCTGTACTGTACAGAAAGGGGTCATAAACCAAACACCTGGAAGACAAATTTTTTCAAAAACTATTGAAATCTTGATCAAGTGTTTTTGAAGATGTTTATTTTTATATATTTATTCCACATTCAAACATTCCATAGCAACATCGGAAATGAACATTTTACAGAATACGCGAAGAAAATTTTCATCTCCGATGTTGCTATAAAATTTTTGAATATGGAATAAACATATAAAAATAAACATCTTCAGAAACACTTGAACATATCAATGAAAATCCCAATAGTTCAAGAGCAAATTATTTTTTGGGGTTTTTAGTTTATGATTCCTTTCCCTTTCTGTACAGTGAACAAAAACTTGAGATGCAATGGTGAATTTATTTCTTCTCCCAGGTCTGTTTGAATAAGTTTCACTGGAACCTGATCAGATGATGAAGATCGCCTTTGCCTCCTCTCCCTATTTTCACAGAGAAATCTTTAAAACTTCAAGGACATTCTTCTGTGACTTTTGAAGCGAATCTCCAAACTGCTTCGGAATCTGGAGCCCTATTTTCAGAACACCCTGTATATGCATGCCTGTGCCACGCTTTGTCTCATACTTCTTTTCCTTTGATTCACCTTGGTACATAATACGTATCTCTGAGAATTGGAGAGAACAATTGAAGGAAGCTCTTATTGTAACGTTCAGGTACCTTTACGGTCCGGGGTCTTCTTTTCCTTCATCAGTTGCCCTTTTCCCGTCGTTTTGTGAGCATCGTCGATATACGTGCAATCTGTGAAAATTATTCCAAACCAGTCAACAATGTCGCAACCTGTAAGTATTCATTTCATATTAATTTCTATACTGAACTGTTATTTATTAATATTTCCGCCTAGGGCTGTGAGAGAATACCAAAATATTTGGAGGCTGGTGCGCCGAAAGAACTTTTTCCAGATTTCTCCTCCTTTTGCCCCCAAAAACAGCATATCATTCCTATTTTATTCAGCTTTATATGGAAACCCAAAGTTTCATCATTTGCTCAATATTTCGACATAAAATCAAATGAATAACTGTCTTTTCCTGAGATTGTACCAAGTGCACTTAAATTGCAGTTGAAATGTTGCGCAAATTTTAGGGAAATTCAAATTAGGATGCTCGTGTGTGAAATTCTGATTTTGAGAACGTTAAAAGTGGTTATAGAAAAACGTTCTTCCGGACTACGGATTTTTCGGCATAAAAAAACTTCAAAACTATAAGGACATTTTCCTATGACTTCTGGAGCGAATCTCCAAGCTGCTTCGGACTATGGGGCTCTATTTTCAGAACATCCTGTATATGCATGTTCTACATAGGTCTATGAGACGCTTTGCCCTATATGTACTTCTTTCCCTTTGTTCATATATTAGCAAATATGCATTTCTAAGAATTGGAGAGGACAATTGAGGGGGACTCTTATTGTTACACTAGGTCAGGTGTCTTTACGGTCCGGGGTCCGCTTTGCTTTCATCAGTTCCATTTTTGCAGTCGCTCTGTGAGCATCGTCGATACACGTGCAATCTGTGAAAATTATTCCAATCATTATCTAACCAGTTAACTATGTCGCAACCTGTAAGTATTTCTCCCATATTGATTTCACTTCTATTCTGTCCTGCATTTATATTCCCGCTTAGGGCTGTAAGTATATAGCAAAATATTTGAGGCCTGTGCGCCAAAAGAGATTTTCATCCAGATTTTCCCTCTTATTGCCCCCGAAAACATAATATCATCCCCATTTTATTTGGCATCATATGGAAATCTAAAGTTTCATCAAATTTGCTCAACATTTCGACATAAAATCAAATGAATAACTGATGGTTTTTCCTGAGATTTCATGTACATAGTGAACTTAAATTGCAGTTGAAATGTTGCGCAAATTTGAGGAAAAATTTCAATTATCATGCTTGTGTGTAAAATTTTGATTTTGAGAGCGTTAAGAGTGGTTATAAAAAAAACGTTCTTTCGGCCTACAGATCTCTCGACATATACATATACCTACAGCTTCAAAGCGGTTAGCTCTTTATTTGCTTCATTAATTGTTAGAAGCGGGTTGAGTCAGTAGTCAGTTTCCAGTTTCATTGAAATCAGATTCATTTTTGACCAAATGAATAATTTTACAATCGTCAATATGTTATAAACAACGAGTTTTAATTTGTTTTGACCCTAAGCCGCTACTTTGGAATAAAACGTCGTATATCACACGTGAGCAAAATGCTTCCATAAACTTGCGCTTTCAGCCCAAAATCCGGATTTGAATACAGCCCATAGTAGTGTATATACTGACTCGATTGTACATTCGTTTCCAGTGACTGAAGCGAGCTATGATTTACAACCGGTTAAATTGGATCTGTATGATCACTATACAGGCCTTTTGCAATTCATCAAAACTGACTATTTCCCGATTTATTCGGCAGAATATCGTTTAGATATCAGCTTATTGTTCCAATCCGCTAGACTCGAAGTTGAGAAGTCGTATATCATACGTAAGCGAAATGGCTTCAGGTATAAGATAAAAGCACGTGTAAACACTACCGACTCGCGTAAGTGCTCTCGTTTACCAAAGATCTTGCTTGTTTATAATGACTTATTTCTCTCACTTATAACTTGGAAATGATCTGCTATTCTACCCTACTAACTTATAAATTTTGTTCCAGGAGCAAACTATGATTAGTTTCGACTACACACCAGACGAGATATTGTACAAAATAGTCTCACTCCTCTCTGAATTCGACTTGTGCACATTGGCAAAGGCCAGCCAAAGGTTCCAGAGGGTGTGCGGCGACAAAAGACTGTGGAAAAGACTTCCTTTAACTGACGAAGAGATCACCATTTCCAAAATGGAAATGCTCTTAACAAGTTCATTTCCGATTGAGGAACTTGATTTATCGTGGAGTTGTGTAAGTATTATTATTTTATCTGCCGAGATCTGTAACTACTAGTATTGATCCAAAAATTTTCATCGACGATGTCTTGAAAACAAAGCTCACCTACATTTTCTTTCTTCATTTCTACCAGATTCCTGATGTTCATCAATATCATCTAGGACCAAAATCGCTCTGTTTCTCTAAGACGCTTGAAAAGCTCGACCTGACGGGATTTGGAAGGAGGCTGGATACAGGCCTGTACGACTACAAGGACGTATTGTATATGGTAGAGAGATGCAGAACGAAAGAACTAATACTGGACTCAAACAAACTGAGTCTCAAATTCAAAATGATAAAGGCAATCTCTAAACACAAGAACCTGGAAGTGTTGTCCATGGAATGGGCGAACTTCCGCGGCAATAGCGTCGATGACATTCAACAGTTCTTCAACGGCTGCAAACATGTGAGAGAATTGAATCTGGCTAAATGCAAACTATCCGCACATTTGCTACGTGCCATCAGCGAGTACATACCTGGAACCGTAGTAAAACTGGTACTGGTAGGAGCTGACTACACAGAATTAGCTAATGAGAGTTCCAAGAAAAGCGGCCTTGCAAAAATTGTGGAATCGCACAGAATTCTCTTCCATCGCGCCCGAAATTTGAAGTACTTTGGAACATCACTACGCTTCTTGAGAATGCCAGCCGTCATGGACCAGATAATCCAACATGGAAGTTTGGAAACTCTATGTTTGAGTGACTACGATTTTTTCAACCCAAATCTTATAAGGTAAGTTCCAATTTCAAAATGCATCAATTTTTTTGCTAGTATTTCTCTAACAATTTTTGTTTCAGTGTTGTTGAAAAAATGGCGCCAATACTGAAGAGGATTGACGTTCGTTCATCCGAGAAAAGGATGACTACAGCAGAACGTGCAGTCCAACTTGAGAGTATCACAGAAACATTATCTCGCATCGATGTAAAAGTACGTTTCATTGAAGCGGGCCCAAACTGGAGTGGACCACCCACCCACTGAATGAAGATGAAAACTTGTACTCTAAAAGTTCACTCCAGGGATTACTCTGTCACTAAACAGAAGTTCTCGAAAAAGACAAATTTTTCCTGGAGACATTCTCATTTTATTCGAGGCCAAAATTCTAGAGATTTTGACCCAGATTACATGATATCAGGCCATATCTTGATTGAGCGTTCTTGGGAAACCACCCCAAACTGTGATTTTTCCTGTAGGTACCTATAAATTATATGATTTTCAAAATGTGTTCATGAAGTATTGGAAATGTTGTATCTTGATTTTTCCTGATTTTATTTATATTTGTACTTTTGTGATTTTTCCTGTATAAATTGTTATGTAATTTTCAAAATGTGTTCATAGAGTAGGTATTGGAAATGTTATCTCTTAATTTTTAAACATTAGAAACATTCTGAATTGTAAATTGTTTTTTATTTATACTAATTTCATAATTTTAAGAATTACGAACGTTATCGTGTCTTCAGAAACGCCTCAACATGAAAAATAACGATTCGAGAGATTTGCAAGTTAGACAATTCAAAGACTCACCTATCAACATCCAAGTTATTGCAAGAGCTGGCCGCGATCAAGTAAGAAAAAATATGGTAAAAAAATGGTTGTGTAAAAAAGATAACACTTGGGTTACTTTCAAAAAAGCAAGACGTCATAATACACAAGTTGGTATGAACTTGAGTGACTGGCATGCCGACAAAGGTAGGTAACCTGTAACAGATTATACCTTAAGAAATATGGCTCAAGCTTATTCTGCTTCCTTGAAACTGGCCTCAGGCAAGTTTTTGCCATAACAAAACTCGAAACTCGAATCTTGCTACAAAGTTGATCATTTTCGCGGAATTGTACTAAGAACTCTTCGAAACATTCTGGATACGGTTCAAACCGCTGCGTCGCTAAAACACGACATCGACGTTTGCTTTGGTCAAATCATAGGTTTGTTTTGGCAGCGATACACAACCGTTTCCAACCGTTTGGATTCTGCGCGCTTCCGTTAAGCCGTTCGGGCAGTGTAAACTTCGAGTTGCCAACTGTTGGTAAGCTGTTTGGGCAGGTGCCTCCAACGGTTCGAAAACAGTTTGTGGACGGTCAGAGGAGTTTGAGAATTAAAAAGAAACTGGTGATCAGACGCATGCGTACGCCTCTCTTCGCAATCGGGCGATCTTTGATTGATGGCGTGGCGCGTAATGTGACAGTGTGACAGTAAAGGTAAATAAAGACGCATTTTCGAGGTTAATTTAAAATAGTTTTACCTGCTGAAAGTTACATATTTACATTAATTCGGTAAATTTATTAAGGGGTTTCTGATGCGACTAACAAAGTTGTTGACGGGAATCGGTTTTTTTTTTTTCGTCAAGAAGAAACTCCTCCAAAAAGAAAATGTACGGATATTGCTATCATATTTTGAAAAATTTTAATTTTGATTTTCGAAAATTCAAAAACTAGATAGCATCGACAATGTATCTTTCCTCAAGAAAGTCGCATGCCAAATATGAACTTTTTATTTTCAAAAAAAGGCACCAAAAATGATTTCTCGTAGACATGAAAAAGTGAATTAGTAGAAGTCATTTTTGGTACCTTTTTTTTGAAAATAGAAAGTTCAAATTGCATGCGACTTTCTTGAGGAAAGATACATTGTCGATTCTATCTAGTTCTTGAATTTTCAAAAATCGAATTCAAATATTTTCAAAATATTTTGGAAATTTTCAAAATTTGATAGCAATGTCTGTACATTTTTTTTTTGGATGTTTGTACTTGACGAAAAAAATAAAATAAAACCGATTTCCGTCGACAACTTTTTTAGTCGCATCAGAAACCCCTTAAATAAGACCTCGGCTTGGCGGGGAAAACTTGACAAGTTGTTGTGTCCCTAGTTTCAACTGGAACCGCTCGCTACGCGTTCTTGCAGCAAAAACTTTCCAACCACTTGAAAACTGGTTGGAGTCGAGTATGCGCGCTGAATCACAGTTAGCGAGATCTGTCACTGATGACAGTTGTCACTCAAGTTTTGGATTGTTTTACGTTTCTGCGTTTCTCTGATTTTGGGCTGTTTATGGCCCGCTTCCACTACCTATGACTTAGTTTTGACTGGAAATCACAAAAGAAGGATTAAATTTCAATTCAGACAGATTTTTACGGTTTCGATGTTCATGCGAATTCCATTCGTAATAGATGGCGTAGATACCTTCGATTCGGAATCCAGAGCTACTTAATTTTTTTGTTCACTTATTTACACTCAGAAAAATTGTTTCAAATGGGATTTTGGTTTTTAGTACTGAAAAAAATAGCCCTCCAAAAAATTTACGTCTTGACGCTATTATCGAGGCTATTATCTACTTCTCCAAAATATGGATGGATGGTCGAAAAGTTGGGCATCCCCAAGCAACAAATTAGGGCCAAATTAGGTTAAGTCTACCTCATGATTGGTCAGCGACCAATTTTGAATAGGTCGAATTTACGTTTGATCGACGTCGATTTCACGTAAGTGGGGGAAAAAAAGTGGGCAATTTGAATGTCGAAAATTGGGCCTATAAGCCCAATTTGACATTCCTTTGACAAATTGACCTATAAGACATCGGTCGATTTGACTTATAGGTCAGATACCCTGTTAGCTGCTCTTCATCGAATCTGTATTTTGAGTTTGATTTGTAATTCTGATATACCTTTTTTTGTTTGTTGTTGATTGAAGTTTGAATTGTTGTGGTGACTATTATTTCTTGACTGATGCGTACGCTGCGTTCCTAATCCCTGAACTTTGTTAATGCACTCTTCATTCGGAAGGCTGCCGTCTTAATGTACCGCGCTCACATTGAATTTCAATGAATTTTCAGAATTTGGCCTGACCGATTTCAGCCGGGTTTGCCTGTTCGCTCGACTTTTGCCCCATTCAATTTCCTCAGCAACCAAACCGGCAAGTTTTTTTCACATTGACGTATAGGGTTGCCTGATTTTTTAAAACCAAGATCGGGACATAAGAATTTCTATATGATAATAGTGGGAAAATAATATCAAGGCGCGAGCAAAATGGCGCCGCAGCCGCAAATTCATCAAGATAATAATAATAATAATACTGATGACAATACCAAAAAACCGAGAAAAAAACAATAATTTTTAAAAGCGTTTTTCCAATTCTTTTTATTTTCAGCATTTACATATCCAAACTAACGAGTGATAGAATACATTTTTCCTCCAGTCGCCTCTGATTCCTGAAAATCTGGCAACAAAACCTGGTAAGTGAGGAGATCAAGGCCTACCTTGAGAGGAAACTTGTTCGATCACTCCGCACTTACGCACCTAAACATTCATTGCATCATTCACAGAATCCTCATTTTTCACCGTTGTCGTTGTTGAATTAATTATTAGGAGCCCTGTTCAAAATTTTTATATTTCAACTTTACTAATCAAAATCCAAGTCAGGTAAGTAGGTATCTCACTTGCAGGGAAATACCAGGAAATACGATTCTGCTTCCTGCAAGTCTGCAGGGTGAAATTACCTAATGAGTTTGTAAAAATCGGGACACTTCAGTGAGCTGGCGGGACGCGGGACATACAAATGAAAAGCGGGACAGTCTCGCCTAAATCGAGACGTCTGGCAACCCTATTGACGTATCTATGTCAAAGTGAAAAAAAAACTGTCAACTGTCAGCAACTGACAACAAAATTCTTGGATTCCTCCGGAATTCAAGGATACAAGCTGTATAAGGTGCAAATCTAGCTTGCCTCTACCAGGTTCCCTTTTCCAATAAAGGGCTAGAACGATTGGCAGCCAGACCTATCCGCTCTGGATCTTCTGGCTCCATGCATACAGACAAAAACTCTACCTCAACAAAGGACCGGCCTCGGGATCGGCTTTCAAGGAAGCTTGGGAATACCATCAGAATTTGTCATCTGAATATCGAAGGCATCAGCCAAGCAAAATGCCAATATATGACTAAAATACTGGGAAAATATAAGATTGACGTATTACTAGTTCAAAAATCTCACCTGGAAAATGAACAGCAAGCTCGAACCAGACCCACAATCCTTGGATATGATATCATCGGCATAACCTACCAAATATTATGAACGTATACAAACCTCCAGCTGTTATTTGGCCCCCTAACACTCTTCCACTACTTCCTCTGCCATCAATTTATGCTGGCGATTTCAACAGCCACCACATCAACTGGAAGTACCTACCTATAGCAAAAACGACATCAACGACGATGCACGCCATGGGTGGGCTGAAGAGAACAACTTCTATCTTTTATTCGACGCCAAGGACAGAGGAACTTTCCACTCAGCAGCTTGAAACAAGGAATAGGGGAAGGATGGCCATTACCGATCAGGAAGCAATACCGATCAGGTAGTTTTAGCAACTACCTGGGGCCCTATTTTCGGTGCACACGTGAACTGTTCCTATAGGAACTGTTCCCTCAAAAACAGGGGAAGCGGCATTTTCGGGTACATTCACGCGTGATCACGCCCGTTCTCCTAGGAGCTACCGAGAGAACAGCTCATTCTCCGCTTATGTCAATCAAAGCAAAGGACTGCCAAGAGTCTAAATTGGAAATCACTAAAAAAAAGTAAAAAAAGCACATTGTTCATAGGTTGGCAACGCTGAATGCACCAAAAATACAACTAAAACAACCGCCAAATGACAGATATAGTTTTGACAATTGGAATTACAACAACGTCCTTTCAAAAATTTCAATTTTCCGTTCCGATCTCCAATTTTTCGAAAGTTTCTTTAAATAATTTGGAAAAAATGGATCAATTGAACGCGGCATTGGCGGTCCATGTAATCGCGGACTTGGAAGCGGCCAAAGAAGATGCGCGCCAACCCGGCAAACGATTTGTGGACATATAAAATATAGAAGTGCAGTTTGTGCAGTATTTTCGCGTGACAATTAAAATACTTCAGTGTGACTTGTGAAGGCCCGGCACATCACAGAACTAGTCACGCCATTTATCCCAGTACCCGGGGAAGGAAGCCGGCTGACCGTAGCAGGTTGACAAGGATATATGGGGTTCTTGGCCATGAGTTCGGTCAGTTTTTCTTTTTGAGTTTCGGAAATCGCATCCAATCGTGGCCTCTTGGAGCTTGGGCCGGCAGATTCCATGTTAATAGATAGCAAAAGTAGGTAGGTTTCGAAAAACTACAATTCGATTTCAAATATCACAGCTGACAGCCAAGCTTCGACATTACACGGACATGTACGAGTATTGGCGAAAATCTATTCCGCGTGGTGGCACTGTACGCAATAAAACATGATGGCCCAAGGGGCCTTGACAAATAGGTAGTAAACGCAGTGCGCATTTACATCACAACAGCTGTCAAGCTGTCAGTGAAAGCGTAACAGTGGGCCAAGAGCTGGGGGTTCGTTGGGAATGGAATTTCGTTGCAGTATCTCTAACTTATTTTTGTTTCAGAAAATGCCAATAATACAGATTCATTTGCCCAATATTTATGGTCATGTTGGTGACCAAATCAGCCCCCTCTCGACAAAGTGCGAAGGCGAAGAAGTGATTGAGGCAGGTCATTTAATCGTGTGTGGGGTGACTGGGGCTCACTGCGACTGAGACTCTTGTGCTTTGTTATGTCTCATAAATGGATAATTGAAAACCATTTGGAGGTCAGGTTCTGTGGACCGGTTGTTAGAACAGTGTTGTGAACTCGTGAAGCCATCTCCGATAAGCCAGTGAGAGCAGCCGGAGAGCCTGGGGATCAACGCCAGCGGTATCGAGAGAAGATACCTGGCCTGCAAATCAGAATCCGTCACTCGCCTCATCAGTTCAGATTTAGAACCTTAATCGATATGAAAATATTTTCCATTGTAGAAACACTAACATCAACCGATGAGCTATGATTAAACTTATGATTGAAGAATACTCAATTATTATCGATAAACTTTGATTTTTATTATTGTTCTAGACAGCGGTAAATGCTTATTAGCTACTGAAATTTTACTTTACAGTCAATGTATGAGTCGTACGATTACTCCAAAAGGATGTTCATCTTTCTGGCCTAAACGATAATTGTTGGCTTATTTTCGTGATGCGTCCTGTTGTACCTATGCCTTGTCTTGTGGGGGCTTAGTATTTCCACCTTGTGTGCAAGGGGCTCACACAACTCAACACCTGTAATGTAAATGAGCATTATGAGATTGCTTTTTTCGGCCAGCATTTCACCAACTTACGTATCGGCTTTTGCTGCTGCATTGTGCATTGTGTCCATCGGCGTATACTAACGCAGTAATTCAAGTCAAACTACAACACTCACTCGCTCACATTCACGACGATGTGGAAAACAAGGAAGACGAAAAAATTTAATTATTTTTCAACTGTCAAAACTGTCAATATCTTGTTATTTGGAGTAGGTACTGTCAACTGTCGAGTGCTACTGCGCTACTGCGCTGGACTGTGCGTTGGGTACCTATTTGTCAAGTTTGACTGCGTTCAGCGCCTTCTGGTGGCCGCTGATTTTCGCCAATAGCCGAAAAAGTCACGTCACGAAAATACCACTTTTAGAACCGGGGAACTGATCACTTCACCGGCGTTCCCCGGTGATTGCCGGGGAACAGATCACGTGTACCGAAAATAGGGCCCCTGGTGGTTTTAGAAATCGATGTTGGCACTGCCATCTGTCTTACGTCACTATAGGCGCTGTCAACAAGTATCAGCCATTTTTTTGCCAAAACAACTTTTGACAACAGAAGGCAGCTATCCGCGATCGTCACAATTCCACGTATCGACTAAAGCGCAATTTATAGATTGACGCCCGCCCGTCCCACCGTTAAACGCTAGACGTAAGACACAAGACGTTCAAGATAAACTGCTGGTGACGTATGGTGCTGTTTATAGTTTGGCGCTCGCCCCGCAACGCGCTACCCGTAAGACGCCCGCCCGTGAAAAGATGACCATCTTTCATCTCTTACGTCTAGCGGCTAGCGGGCAGCCAATAAGAAAGCACCAGTCAGCACCACCCGAACAGCAATTCTGCTGATCATTGATTATTTATGTTTTATTAACAGAAAATTATTGATTCAGAAAGTTTTATCTCGTCAAATTATTTTCAACTATACAGGATGTTCCATTTTTGCGCTATAACAAAAAAAGATATTTTTTCAAATAAAATGCCCCACTTTTGGTCCTAGATTATAGGTGTATTTTTGTTTTTTCAATTTTTGGCAGTGCTACCAACTAAGAAAAATTGATTTTTTTTATAATTTCATGGTTCATTTTGAAAAATCGTAGAGGCCTCGCTTTTTGGAATTGAAGAATGAAATTTGGCACAACAATAGTCGAATAGATGATGGATAACTTCATGATAAAAAAAACTTGAAATTCCGTAATACAGGGTGTGCAGAATTTTTTTTCGAACTTCGCCTATTTCAAAGTGCCATAAGTCATTTTTTTTTTTATAGAATGCCCCCTATTCAATATTTCAATCTCACCATTCGATAGTTTTTTTTCTCCTTTCTCATTTTTACTAGAGGTACCCTACCCTTAACTCTCATAACTTCTGAAATAATTGATAATTTTGATTAAAATTGCAGCTTCATTTGAAAAAAATGACTTATGGCACTTTGAAATTGGCGACGTTCGAAAAAAAATTGGGTACACCCTGTATCACTGAATCTCAAGTTTTTTCGTCATTTTTTTGTCAAGTTATTCATCTTCTATTTGACTATTGTTGTGTCAAGTTTTATATCTTAATTCCAAAAACGAGGCCCCACGATTTTTCAAAATGAACCTTGAAATTATAAAAAAATAATATTTTTTTTAGTTGGTAGCACTGCCAAAAATTGAAAAAACAAAAATACACTTATAATGGAGCTTGAAAAGCTGAACAAGAGAATGAAACCAAAAGTTGGGCATTTTGTTTCAAAAAATATCTTTTTTTGTTATAGCGCAAAAATGGAACAGCCTGTATAGTTAGAAATAATTTCGCAAGATAAAACTTTTTGAATCAATAATTTTATGTGCTACACCTTTTCCTCTATTTTGTAAGGGAACGGTGCTGGCAAAGCTCGACGTACTGTTGCAGGACCCTGTATAACCAAAAAATCCAGTTCCGACACCGATCTACGATGGACTCCCTGGACATGCCATTATTTATCGAGTCAATCGTCAAATACTTGAACTAATTTGCGCATTCTTATGGGTAACGTAACGACGTTCTATAAATTGGCCAAAATATTTACGGGCTATGGATTACGGTTAACGGGTAGCGGCTAACGGTGAGACGGGCGGGCGTCAATCTATAAATCGCGCTTAACACGTAACTAAAGATAGCTAAGTTCTCTAGAGTGTTCCCTAAGAGATGAGTTCCCCCTAATTATAATTTCAAAGCCGTCACCACACATCAATACTCTGATGAACACCTGATTCTACACCTTGACCAACATTTAAACTTTGTTTAGGGAGCGTGGTTCGGAATTTTCATCGTGGATTCATCAGATTCAACATTTAAGTTGGTGTTATGGGTTATGTTAGGGCGTCTAGACACCGAGAAAGGAGTGAGTGACTTTTGCGAGCGATGGGAACTCTCCCCCCCATCTTTTCTGTTGTTTCCCCTGTTCCCTACAATCTCAGTTCGTGGGCCGGTGTGTGCGGGGGCTCCTCCCAATATGACTCTCTTCTTAAAGGCTGTCTCTTATATCTGGACTATTCTTTTTGCTGGCTCTTTTTAGGCTATGGTAATCTTTTGCCCGTTTTGGAAGGGATTGGATATGGCCGGTGATTTTGTTGAAAACTGGACCTATTTTCACCTTGACTTGCCCTTGAAGCTTAAGGTGCGTTCAGTCAGCTTATTTAGCCGCAAGTTTTAATTTTAGTCGTAAGCGCAGCATCGCTTATTGGCTGATTTGAGGAGGCTGGTTCATGACAGCCAATGAGCATCGCTGCGCTTACTAATAAAATTAAAACTTGCGGCTAAATAAGCTGACTGAACGCACCTTTAGAAGGATATTGCGACCGCGAGTGTCTATAGCCGGAAATGTAAAACTCAATTTCACTCTTCCAAGAATTTCGAAACCAATGATGTACGCGAACAATTACTTGACTCAAGGTACAAACTCTCGTGTGAAGAGCATTGTAGCATCCTAATTTGAATTTCTTCAAATTTGGGCAACATTTCAACTGCAATTTAAGTGCCACATTAAAACCAGTTATTCACTTGATTTAATGTCGAAATGTTGAGCAAATTTGATAAAACTTTAGGTTTCCATACAAAATTTAATAAAATAGGGATGATATAATGTTTTCAGTTCGGTTTCGGTTTATCAGTTACTTCTCTACTTCACTTTTAACAATTATCACGTGTTTATGAAAGCATTCTGGTCACGTGTGATATACGACGTTTTATTCCAAAACAGTGGCTCGATCAGGTTTAAGACAAATTGAAACTTATCATATACAGGGCGATTCAAAAATGACGGATTCCCTTTCGGGCACGTTATAGTGGACGTAAACGGAGCAGGGGGAAAATAATGAAAAAAAAATCATCGACTTCAATTCGCAAGTTATTAACACAAACAAATCTATTCAATCTGGCAGCATCGCATTAATACCTACCTGGCACCTCCAGATCGAAGAGGAACATTACAATAGTGAATAGTATAATTGCATATTTATGTATCGACGATGCTCACAGAATGACAGCAAAAAGGGAATTGATGAAGGCAAAGAGGTAAAACAGACCGTCCAGGTACTACCTGAACTGGACTACCTGAACTAGTGTAACAATAAGAGCTCCCCTCAATTGTTCTCTTCAATTCTGAGAATAGAATGTTTGCCAACATATAAACAAAGGGAAAGAAGTATAGGGCAAAGCGTGAAACAGACGTGTGTAGAACATGTATAGTTATACAGGTGTCCTGAAAATAGCGCCCCAGAGTCCCAACCAGTTCAGAGAGCCACCACAAAAGTCACAAAAAATGTCATTCAAGTTTTGAAGTTTTTTTTTTGTGAAAATAGGGAGGCGAAGAGTGGGGCTTCGTCTCCTTTTATCTTCTTCATCTGATCAGGCTCTAGTAGAACTTGTTTGAACAGACCTGAGAGAAAAGATAAATCCACCATTGCATCTCAAGTTTTTGTACACAGGGTGTTTCATCCTCCACGGCAATCGCGTTTGACTCGAAAACTATGCGTCCTAGAAAAACCAAATTTCCATTGTATCCTCTATTAGCTGGAACCATCTAGAAAAAAAGGTCTTTTGAAACACAGGGTGGTTCAAAAACGACGTGTTAAAGAAATACTTGTGATTTTACATATTCATCTCTACATATACTAGGTCGATGATGTTGAAGCAATAAAAAGCCTTTGCACTAGTTTTAATTTGAACCAATTCTGCCAATACATATCAAAGATATCTCATTCTGTAACTTTTAAATAATATACTTGAATCGTGTTGTCTGGGAAAGTGTCATTGTTATTGTCACTTGGAATTCGTTTATTGCGATCGTTAATCAATCGTCATCAATGTCAAAAATGGTATTTTATCCTTAAGAACAATTGAATGGCATGCTGTTCTTACTGGAAGAGCACCAGAAAAACATTTCTCGAACCCAAAAACGTTACGCTGAACTCTATACTCTATCCCGATCAGTGATGTAAATAACCCGGGTTTTTATATTTAAGAGTAAATACCCTATTTACCCAAAATCGAGTCTCTAATAGGGTATATATTTTCATTAATTGTTATTAACAATTGGAGAAACAACAACAAACAATTATGATTTTTTGCTCACAGCAGCAAAATAATAATAAGTGCTTTGGAGGTTATGTTTATGAAGCCTTGGAACTTGGAAAAAGAAATCACTAAACGAGGGGTCGACCACGACCAAAAATCGGGTACAAAAAACCTCCAAATAGAATGAAACCTCCAATATCTCCACCATACCTCCACATATCCCCACGGATCCCCACGGATCTCCACGGATCCCCACAGATCTCCACGGATCCCCACGGATCTCCACAAGACCTCCACGGATCTCCACAAAACCTCTATGGATCTCCACAGTCTAGCGCATGCGCAGTGTTCACGTACATACGTACACACATATACTGCATAGGGTTATCTCAAGTGGGGATCAAAATCAATTATTGTCTTCTGATGAAGTGACCAATTGTCTTGTGACCGTGTCATAAAGGGGATCCCGATCCCGATTTCGATCTGTCCAAAAGTAGGAATAGACTACAAACGGTGGCCCAGAAGGTTTTTAAAAGAAATTTTGCGGAAGATACACCGATTTTCGAGAAAAAAAAATGAAAGGAAGGAAACTACGCAGTGTATTTTTGCGCCGAGCGGAATAACGCGTCGTAGAACGAAACAGGGCAGAAAATGGCAAGAAATCGGGAGAAAACCAGGAAGACATTGTTTTTGTGACAATATGCTACCAAAAAACACAAACGGGACCATGGAGCAAAATAGGAGTGTTGGACGAGGAGAAGCTGGGAAGAACGTATCATAAAACTATATGAACGGGGTGAAAAATCGCAAGTAATTGTGAAAAAATCAGTGAAAGACATTGGATTTGTGGCAATACGCTACCAAAAGACACCAACGGGACCAAGGGGTGAAATTGGACTGTTGGGCGGGAGGAGACTAAAAAGAACGCGTCATAAAACAAGAAACAGGGCTAAAAATCGCTAACAATCGTAAAAGAAAACATTGACAAGTAATAATAAATCACACGAAACGGGGAGAAAGTCGCAAGATAAGGCAGTCGACGCGTGTAAGGAAGGAATGGAGTGCAAGGAAAAAACGGAAGAGCCCAAAAAAGGATAACAACGCATGGAAAGTATATCCCGCAAAAGCATAAAAAGGAGGTAAAGTACGTTTAAAAAGAAGGAATAAAACACGAAAAACGGGAAAAAAAAAGTCGCGAAAAATAGGTATAGTTGACGCGTGTAATTTCTCTATTTGCCTTTCAAATCATATTGCTGTTTTTATTAATGCCAATAAACGTACTGCGCTATGTGAAGCACATGCATCTTCACATTCTTCGCATAGCTCCTTGAAACGTCAATTGTCAGAAAAGAACAGCGAGAAGAGAGTGTGGTTACCATGGCGACCAGCAAGGAAAGTGGACAGTTGGAAAATTGAATAGTTCACGTTAGTAAATCGCATTCTCCCGTACCTAGATCGACTCAAAATTATTGCATGAGGAAGGGAATAATGGTAAAATTGTTACTGTGAAATGTACGGCTTCGGGTCCCCTTTATGACACGGTCACCTACTTTTTACTTGGTATAACCTCCTGGGTTAAACTTTCGCCGGCGTGCAGTTTACTCCAGGATCTATTCCCGAAAAGTGCTATTTCGCTTTCGTCAAACTGGCCTTCACTCGAGCACTTACCCTGATTTTCTCATTCGCAACGATTCGCAAAACAAGAAAGGGAAAACAGGGGTGACATCCATTACAGGTCGTCTTGAATGGGATAATACAGAATTCTGCTTTAACGATATCAAAAATTTGCCGATCTATCAATACGAAGTATTTCCTTATTATTTTCAACTAGAGCTGGCCAACAAATCAAGCTTAGATATTAAAACATTGATCCAAAAACATCATATGACTTCAAATATCAGAAAAGTGTCCAAATGGGGAACTATAGTGGCAAACGCCTGAAGTAATGGCACCCGTGTTCCATGCACCCCAGCTCTCATCAGTGTCATTTTAAGCGTACATAACCTCAACCTTGTAATTGTCATTTTATTTTAATTTGTATGCACTCAGCATATAATCGGCGGTTTGCGTCACTTCGTGAGTAGAAAAGTAGAAACGCCGACAAGCCAAAAATCACGGTGAAAAAATTGGTAGTGACGTGTTGTGTATCAGGCTGCAACAGTTCCAAAGGACCATACCTTTGCAGTATGCACCAGCTCTTTTTTATTCCCTCTCAGTGAGGCTCCTCTCCGCCTCAACTCTTCTTTTGCACTTTCCACTATCCGTACATTTGTTAGCATTTCTTTAAGGTTATGTACGATAACTGTCAATATGGGTGCATGGAACACGTCGCCCTCTACAATCTACTTTGCCTATAGTTCCCCATTGAGAAGAAATTTCCACGAAATCTCCACGGATCTCCATAAAACCTCCACGGATCTCCACGGATCCCCACGGATCTCCACCAAACCTCCACGGATCTCCACGGATCTCCACCAAACCTCCACGGATCTCCACGGATCCCCACGGATCCCCACGGATCTCCACCAAACCTCCACAGATCTCCAAGGCAAGGGACAGAAAACCTCCACAGTGGTCAACCCCTCGTCACTAAACCTTCAACCGTCAACACTGTCAATCGAGCTGTCAACAGTGTCAACTTTTCTATCAAACTGGGTAGGGTGGGTAAATATCACTCGGGAAAATACCGGGTAAATACCCGATTTATATTTACCTACCTACCCGGTAAATACCCGACTCACATCACTGATCCCGATAGAAGGCAATCGAACTTCAACTGTCTGAAGCGATTACTTGGAAGATTCAACGAGAACGGCACCGTGGCATATATAAAACACAAAGTTTATCAGAACTTCCACGCACGACAAATACTGAAAATGTGGTTTCTCTTCTTGAAATTGTCACTGGTGATCCTAAAGTAAGCCAGAGGGATATGTGTCTCAACAAATAGATGTATCCTTATCATCTGTGGATCAAATAGTGAAAAAGTGCCGTTTGCATCCATATAAGGCAACTGGATTCCAAGGAATTTCCGAAGACGATCACCAAAGGCGTATTCGTTTGTGCCAAACGATATTAACCAAAATTTATGAAAACTCAACTTATCCAGAAATGATCCTTATTGTTGTACCATAATTGATTAACCTAGTATAGAGATGAATCATGTGAAATCATGAGCATTTCTTCACACGTTGTTTTTGAATCATCCTGTATTTCAAAAGACATATTTTTCATATATAACATATAACATATTTTTTCCTACTTGATCGTGGCCAGCTCTTGCAATAACTTGGATTTTGATAGGTGAGTCTTTGAATTGTCTAACTTGCAAATCTCTCGAATCGTTATTTTTCATGTTGAGGCGTTTCTGAACACACGATAGCGCTCGTAATTGTTGAAATTATGAAATAAGTATAAATAAAAAAAAAATTACAATTCAGAATGTTTCTAATGTTAAAAAATCAAGAGATAACATTTCCAATACCTACTCTATGAACACATTTTGGAAATTACATAATAATTTATACAGGAAAAATCACGAAAATACAAATATAAATAAAATCAGGAAAAATCGAGATATGACATTTCCAATACTTCATGAACACATTTTGAAAATCATTTAATTTATAGGTATCTACAGGAAAAATCACAGTTTGGGGTGATTTCCCAAGAACGCTCAATCAAGATATGGCCTGATATCATGTAATCTCGATCAAAATTGAAGTGGATCACACTTGAATTTTGGCCTCGAATAAAATGAGAATGTCTCCAGGAAAAATTTGTCTTTTTCGAGAACTTCTGTATAGTGACAGAGTAATCTCTGGAGTAAACCTGTAGAGTAAAGTTTTCATCTTCATTCAGTGAGTGGGTGGTCCACTCCAGTTTGGGCCCGCTTCAATGAAACGTACTTTTACGTCGATGCGAGATAATGTTTCTGTGATACCCTCAAGTTGGACTGCACGTTCTGCTGTAGTCATACTTTTCTCCGGCGAACGAACGTCAATCCTCTTCAGTATTGGCGCCATTTTTTTAACAACACTGGAACAAAAATTGTTAGAAAAATACTAGCAAAAAAATGGATGCATTTTGAAATTGGAACTTACCTTATAAGATTTGGGTTGAAAAAATCGTAGTCACTCAAACATAGAGTTTCCAAACTTCCATGTTGGATTATCTGGTCCATGATGGCTGGCATTCTCAAGAAGCGTAGTGATGTCCCAAAGTACTTCAAATTTCCGGCGCGATGGAAGAGAATCCTGTGCGATTCCACAATTTTTGCAAGGCCGCTTTTCTTGGAACTCTCATTAGCTAATTCTGTGTAGTCAGCTCCTACCAGTACCAGTTTTTCTACGGTTTCAGGTATGTACTCGCAGATGGCACGTAGCAAATGTGCGGATAGTTTGCATTTAGCCAGATTCAATTCTCTCACATGTTTGCAGCCGTTGAAGAACTGTTGAATGTCATCGACGCTATTGCCGCGGAAGTTCGCCCGTTCCATGGACAACACTTCCAGGCTCTTGTGTTTAGAGATTGCCTTTATCATTTTGAATTTGAGACTCAGTTTGTTTGAGTCCAGTATTAGTTCTTTCGTTCTGCATCTCTCTACCATATACAATACGTCCTTGTAGTCGTACAGGCCTGTATCCAGCCTTCTTCCAAATCCCGTCAGGTCGAGCTTTTCAAGCGTCTTAGAGAAACAGAGCGATTTTGGTCCTAGATGATATTGATGAACATCAGGAATCTGGTAGAAATGAAGAAAGAACATGTAGGTGAGCTTTGCTTTCAAGACGTCATCGTTGAAAATTTTTGGACCAATACCATAGTTACAAATCTCGGCAGATAAAATAATAATAATAATAATACTTACACAACTCCACGATAAATCTAGTTCCTCAATCGGAAATGAACTCGTTAAGAGCACTTCCATTTTGGAAATGGTGATCTCTTCGTCAGTTAGAGAAAGTCTTTTCCACAGCCTTTTGTCGCCGCACATCCTCTGGAACCTGTGGCTGACCTTTGCCAATGCGCACAAGTCGAATTCAGAGAGGAGTGAGACTATTTTGTACAATATCTCGTCTGGTGTGTAGTCGAAACTGATCATAGTTTGCTCCTGGAACAAAATTTATAAGTTAGTAGGGTAGAATAGCATTTTCAAGTTATAAGTGAGAGAAATAAGTCATTCTAAACAAGCAAAATCTTTGGTAAACGAGAGCACTTGCGCGAGTCGGTAGTGTTTACACCTGCTTATATCTTATACCTGAAGCCATTTCGCTTACGTATGATATACGACGATATATCAAGACTTAAGATAACTAAGACTTAAATAAACGATTTGACCCGCAGTGCTTTAATTTTTATCCCTTAGGATTTGAATTAGGTACGCCCTTTTGCCAAAATGGCGGATTTTATCTAAGGGCAGAAGGTATCGAATAGCCTGGTGATGTCCAGCTTCGATAAAATATATGGAGCTATGTCTCGATCGATTCCTGGGACATCAAACATTAAAAAAAAAGATGGAACATTGACATCTGTCGCAGGCAAATTTGGTGGAGGTGCCAAAATGAATTTGCGCAACATCTCAACTGCAATTTAAGTGCGCTAGGTACATGAAATTTCAGGAAAAACCATCAGTTATTCATTTGATTTTATGTCGGAATGTTGAGCAAATTTGATGAAACTTTGGATTTCCGAATGAAGCTCAATGAAATTGGGATGATATTATGTTTTTGGGGGCAACAAGTGGAGAAATCTGGAAGAAAAGCGCTTTCGGCGCACAGCCCTCAAATATTTTGCTATATACTTAGAGCCCTAAGCGGGAATATAAATGCAGGACAGTACAGAAGAGAAATCAATATGGAAGAAATACTCACAGGTTGCGACATAGTTGACTGGTTAGAGTATGATTGGAATAATTTTCACAGATTGCACGTGTATCGACGATGCTCACAGAACGACAGCAAAATAAGAACTGATGAAAGCAAAGCGGACCCCGGACCGTCAAGGCACCTGAACTAGTGTAACCATAAGAGCCTCCCTCAATTGTTCTCTTCAATTCTTAGAAATGCATATTTGCCAAGATATGAACAAAGATATGAACACAGACCTATGTGAAACATGCATATACAGGATGTTCTGAAAATAGTGCCCCATAGTCCGAAGCAGCTTGGAGATTCGCTTCAGAAGTCATAGAAAAATGTCCTTATAGTTTTGAAGTTTTTTTATGCCGGAAAATCCGTAGTTCGGAATGACGGTTTTTTTATAACCACTTTTAACGTTCTCGAAATCAAAATTTCAACCACGAGCATCCTGATTTGAATTTTTCTCAAATTTGCGCAACATTTCAACTGCAATTTAAGTGCACTTGGTACATACAATCTCAGGAAAAAAAAACAGTTATTCATTTGATTTTATGTCGAAATATTGAGCAAATGATGGAACTCAGGGTTTCCATATGAAGCTGAATAAAATAGGAATGATATGCTGTTTTTGGTGGCAAAAGGAGTAGGAATCTGGAAAAAAGTTCTTTCGGCGCACCAGCCTCCAAATATTTTGCTATTTTCCCACAGCCCTAGGCGGAAATATCAATAAATATCAGTTCAGTATAGAAATTAATATGAAATGAATACTTACAGGTTGCGACATTGTGACTGGTTTGGAATAATTTTCACAGATTGCACGTATATCGACGATGCTCACAAAACGACGGGAAAAAAGCAACTGATGGAGGCAAAGGGGACTCCACACCGTAAAGGTACCTGAACAAGTGTTACAATAAGAGCCCCCCTCAATGTTCTCTCCAATTCTTAGAAATGCATATTTGCCAGAATATGAACAAAGGGAAAGAAGTATAGGGCAAAGCGTGGCACAGACCTGTGTAGAACATGCAAATACAGGATGTTCTGAAAATAGTGCCGCAGAGTCCAAAGCAGCTTGGAGATTCGCTTCAGAAGTCACAGGAAAATGTTCTTATAGTTTTGAAGTTTTTTTTTGCCGAAAAATCCGTAGTCCGGAAGAACGTTTTTCATTCAACCACTTTTTACGTTCTCAAAATCAAAATTTCACACATGAGCATTTTAATTTGAATTTTCCTCAAATTTGCGCAACATTTCAACTGCAATTTAAGTGCACTTGGTCCATACAATCTCAGGAAAAAAACAGTTATTCATTTGATTTTAGGTCGAAATATTGAGCAAATGTAGAAACTTTGGGTTTCCATATAAAGCTGAATAAAATAGGAATGATATGCTAATCTTGTGCGCAAAAGAAGGAGGAATCTGGAAAAAAAAAGTTCTTTCGGCGCACCAGCCTCCAAATATTTTGCTACTCTCTCCCTAGGCGGAAATATCAATAAATAACAGTTCAGTATAGAAATTAATATGAAATGAATACTTACAGGTTGCGACATTGTAAACTGGTTTGGAATAATTTTCACAGAATACACATATATCGACGATGCTCACAAAACGACGGGAAAAGGGCAACTGATGGAGGCAAAGGGGACTCCACACCGTAAAGGTACCTGAACTAGTGTTACAATAAGAGCTTCCTTCAATGGTTCTCTCCAATTCTCAGAAATACATATTATGTACCAAGGTAAAACAAAGGGAAAGAAGTATGAGGCAAAGCGTGGCACAGGCATGCATATACAGAATGTTCTGAAAATAGCGCTCCAGATTCCGAAGCAGTTTGGAGATTCGCTTCAAAAGTCACAGGAGAATGTCCTTGAAGTTTTGAAGATTTCTTTGTGGAAATAGGGGGGGGGGGGCGGAAGGGATTTTCATCATCTGATCAGGTTCTAGTGAAACTTGTTCAAACACCTACCTGGGGGAAGAAATGAATTCACCATTACATCTCAAGTTTTTGTTCACTGTACAGAAAGGGAAAGGGATCATAAACTAAAAACCCCAAAAAATATTTTGCTCTTGAACTATTGAGATTTTCATTGATATGTTCAAGTGTTTCTGAAGATGTTCGTTTTTATATTATTATTCCATATTCAAAAATTATATAGCAGCATCGGAGATGAAAATTTTCTTCACGTATTCTGTAAAATGTTCATTGCCGATGTTGCTATGAAATGTTTGAATGTGGAATAAATATATAAAAATAAACATCTTCAAAAACACTTGATCAAAATTTCAATAGTTTCTGAAGAAATCTGTCTTCCGAGTTCTTGGTTTATGACCCCTTTCTGTACAGTACAGGTGGTTTCATCCTCCACGGCAATCGCGCTTCACTCGAAAACCATGCGTCCTAGAAAAACAAAATTTTCATTGTATCATCTATCAGCTAAAATCTTCCAGAAAAAAAGGTCTTTTGTGATACATGGTGGTTCAAAAACAACGTGGTAAAGAAATGCTCATGATTTCACATGATTCATTTCTATACTAGGTTAATTATTTATGGTACAATAACAAGGATCATTTCTGAATAAGTTGAGTTTTCATCAGGTTTGGTTGATATCGTTTGGCAAAAACGAATACGCCTTTGATGATCGTCTTCGGAAATTTAACCAGTTGCCTTATATGGATGCAAACGGCACTTTTTCACCATTCGATTCACATATGATAATGATACATCTATTTGTTGAGACACATATCCCTCTGACTCAATTGAGGATCACCAGTGACAACCTCAAGAAGAGAAAGTAAATAACTGGTTACCAAAACCGAACCAAGAACATAATATCATCCCTATTTCATTCAGTTTTATATAGAAACCCAAAGTTTCATCTACCCATCATCATCTTCCCAAAGTAAGAACTTCTTACTAAGATTTCATGTACCGAGTGCACTTAAGGACGGAGTTATAATTCACCTAAAATCAAGTGGATAACTGGTTCTTACTAAGATTGATTTTATGTCGAAATATTGACAAAATTTGATGAAACTTTGGGTTTCATCTGGTCTATACTTTGGGTTTCATCTATACTGGTCACAATTTGAAGTGAGTCACCCAAAAAATTTGTCGGTTTTTAATCTCTGCCAATCTCTTGAAAATCATCGGATTTTGAAATAACTTAAACCAACTTCAAGATAAATCCGAGGATAAATTCTTCCACTTTCACCAGCTGCAAGTGATTGTTGGCTCGTGACAGCGATATGTTAAATACAGGGTGATAAAGAATGCATTGTAGATTTGTACTTTTTTGCAATGGTACAGGAACTTTTGTGGCCACCCTGTAATTTTGGATTTTGCTGTATTTGGTAACCAATAGTATGAGGAATTCATTGTTTCTCAGCTTGCAGCTCCAGGTTGCATAGTTACAGGAATACGATTTTTTTTTCATGAGGTGCTTTTTCGCGCTGCACTACTTCTAATTTTTACAGGTGACTCAAAATATTCAATCAAGTAGGTATTCAAGTTGAGTCGAATAATTTGACAGTTGATAATGTTGTTATCAACATTGTTTCTCTGAGTTTAGCAGAAATGACGCTGAAAATTCGAACAATAACAATAATAACAAATCTAACATGGCAATATTAGGAATTAATTTTTCGTGAATAATTAAATCAACTCAATGATATGGCTGAACTTCTCGCCCGATATCAATCCAATCGAGCACATATAAGATGCTCTCCAAAGAAGACTGTCAGCACTACCAGTACAACTCACCACAAAGCAAGAACTTATTGGATGCTCTAACCGCGAAGTGGAAAGAAATCCCTGTGGCAACTATCAATAACCTGTTCAAAGGTATGTTCAGATCCAACCAAAACACATTGCGTGCCTAGCAGTCGGTGATAATTGACGTGTGCGAGGTGCTCTTAACAAAATCAAAACAACAAGAAAATAGCAGTGGTGAAGTGGCAATAATTTGTGACTGTGTGGCAAGAGTTGCTTGAAAATTGGACGAAACTAAACTCAGACCAGGTGCCGAGCCTTCACTCCCCCATGGGGGGTGCGAGTGATGGGGAGGACCCAGACGGGGACGGCAGCAGAATGGACACAGAGCAGGTCGACATAGAAAATGGCAGGGATCAGGAAATAAGGTCGGTAACTCCCAATAGGCAGCTGATGGAGACTAATTCTCCCAAGGAATCGCCAATAATTCCGTATGGTAATAGTAGAAATAATCCGAGCGTTTTATTTGAAAAATCGGTCAGTGAAGAAAAACAGGTGGACGATAAAAACTCTTCACGTACAAATGATAAGCTGAATAACAGATATAATATCACGGACTCAGGGCCGTATGTTATTTTTGTGGAACACGAATCTTTGAATATTGGTAACCTGCACCCCATGTCCCTTGGTCGCCTACTTGAAAAACTACCTGAATATGACACCAATATAAAGGAATTTTCTTCTGTAGGGAGAAATAGGGTGAAAATCGAAATTAACAACGCTATTGTGGCAAATAAGTTGGTAAAACATGAGGTTTTCCAACAAAACAATCTCATCGCTTATATACCCCAACACTGTGTAGAGAAAAAAGGAGTTATCGGAATGGTTGATACGACCTTTACGGAAGCTGAGCTATGTTATCGCATAAAATCTGACGTCAAGGTTATTAATGTAAAACGGATTACAAGATTGTCAGACAAAGACAATAAAGAGTCACGGAGAATACCCACACAAACAATCATTGTAACATTTGCTGGTACAAAACTACCACTATCTGTAGTTATTAGCAAGGTAAGATATGAAGTTGACAACTACATAGCACCCGTCATTCAGTGCTTCAAGTGCTTGGCCTTTGGTCATACACTGAGGCTCTGTCGATCCCGGGAAAAAAAGTGTCAAAACTGCGGAGAGGTGTCGCATGAAGGTCAGTGCAATATATCGTATTGCATTTATTGCAAGTCTAATGCACATAACTCGCTCTCAAGAACATGCCCACAGTACGAAAAACAATACAACATCAAAAAGCTGATGGCACAACATGATATTTCTTTTAAGGAAGCAGAAAAGGTACACAACAACCCGTCATATGTCAGTGCACTGAAAACACATAACTTGTTTGCCCCTTTGGCTGACACCACAGAATTCCCCTCCCTTGCATCCACATCAAATCGACCCGCGTATCGTCCACACTCAAGTTTTTCAAACCCAAACAAGCCGGTAACACACACAACAAGCACTCCGAAAAATTACTCCCAAAAGAAAAGGAAAGCTGCAGCTTCTCCTGAGTTCGATCCCATTCGGCGAGAATACCCTACAGATTTCGTTGGAAAACCTATTTCTCATAATCCACATGCTACCAGTTCTTTTGAAAAGTTACAAAGTACAATAACAAAAAGTATAACTGCAATACTGAAAGAGTTTTTGACACAGCCAGGTACAAATAAAAATCTTGAGGCAGTTGTAAAGAATGTCGACACTTCAATTTCTGCCATTTTTTCTAATTTGCCATCTGAGTCTGACGATGAATAGTCTCCGAATCTTACAATGGAATGCCAGATCGGTCCATGCTAATGCACTATTTCTCAAGAAACTTCTCATCGACGAAAAAGTTGATATTGTTTTACTTTCGGAAACTTGGTTTAAACCAGGTTATCAATTTAAAATAAAAAATTTTAATGTCATACGCAGGGATAGAGCCGATGGTAAGGGTGGTGTTGCAATACTCGTCAGGGAACGGTTCCCTTTCCAACAAATAAACTTTGTAAATAATTTTAATCGAGACTTGGAAATTTGCGGAGTCACCATCCAATTTAATAAGCGCAATATTTCGATGATATCCCTATATAGACCTCCACATATAGACATATCAGTGAACGAATGGACAAACGTTTTTAATCAGGTGAGCACAGACTGTATTATAGGTGGTGATTTCAATGCCCACCATGGTATGTGGGGCTCATCTGGTAATAATGCACAGGGCCAGATACTGTGTGATGTCCTGGGCAATTTTCAAAATCTGACTGTACTAAACACAGGATCAAGAACTAGAATTACTGGCAATGGTCTACATTCGGTAGTAGATTTGTCGATTGCGTCCACATCTCTGCAACATTTGTTGAACTGGTATACCTTAGACAACACCCATGGTTCGGATCATTATCCGATCATTATACAGGTAGGATACGATCCATCACAAAAACTTATTTATCCTCGAGCAAGATGGAATGACGGTGAAGCAAACTGGGACCTGTTTCAGAATATACTGGTTGAAAGGCTCGAGAACAAACCCGCTATAGCTGACACAAACCAAAAAATTTCCTTCATCCTTGATGCTATCTCCACCGCTGCTGATGCCAGCATGAAGCAAAATAAACCCTTTATCCCTAAAGCTCAAAAACCACCATGGTGGGATAACGATTGCAATAAGATCAATCAAGAGAAAAAGGACATATTTTACATTTATAAACACCAACCAACAATTGCAAATTTTATCAAATGCAAGGAAGTTACGGCAAGATGTAAACGTATATATAAAACCAAGTCAAAACTTAGCTGGGAGGCTTTTTGCAATGAATTGAACTCTCACACACCCATCAAAAAGGTATGGGACAAAATTCGAAGAGTAAGATCAGAGGTGAATAGAAAGTGTTATCTGTCTCATGATAAGGTTGAAGAGTTTCTGAATGGTTATTGTCCACTTGGTAATTGCACAAGGCTTCCCACAGGTCATGTCGATGATACAAATCATGTTTTGGCTTCCCACATTACTTTAGATGAGTTCAATGGTTGTTTTAAAAACAGCATCAGTACGGCGCCTGGTCCGGACTCGATTACCTATGCTATGCTGAAAAATTTACCTGGTGTTGTCAAGAGGTACATGTGCGAAATTTTCAATGAAATCTGGTTGGAAGGTGGGGAATGTTCAGCACTGAAAAAATCCTCAATAGTTCTGATTGCCAAACCTGGTAAAAACCCGTCGGAGGCTAGCTCCTACAGACCAATCACACTAATGTCTACAGTGATGAAAACATTGGAAAGTATAATAAAAAACAGACTAGAGTGGTGGATGGAAAGCAAACAAATGATGCCAGCAGTTCAGTATGGATTTCGTAGAGGTAAGAGCACCATACACTGTTTATCGCATTTAGTGAGTGATATACAGACGAGTCTTTCTGATAATCGGTACTTATCGGCGGCATTTCTAGATCTTAAGAGCGCATACGATAACGTGAATTTATCCATTCTATATGCAAAACTGATTGATCTGCGAGTTCCAACACCCTTGGCTGCTAATTTGGTGAATTTGTTCGTTGATAGAGAAGTTTCGATAGGATTGGATAATAAGATCTATGGTCCAAGGCTATTGAAAAACGGGCTCGCACAGGGAGCTAGACTCAGTCCGATACTGTTCAACATCTATACACATGATTTTCATAGGATGTGGTCTCCTGGGATAAAAACAGTGCAGTATGCTGATGATTTTGTCGTTTATTGTTCCGAAAACACAGTGAAGAAATGCAATTCCCAACTAAGGCATATCATGAGTGTTTGCGCTGAGTACTTTGGATCAAATGGATTGAGTCTCTCCACAAATAAATCAAACATTGTTTTTTTCTCTCGACATCGAGTCCCTAGGGAGGGTGCACTGAGGTTGGCTAGAGGCGGCGAGGTGCCAATAGTGCCGACGGTAAAGTATTTGGGGTTAATTTTGGATCGGGGGCTTTTGTGGAGAGAACATATAAACGGTTGTGTGATAAGGTGTGAGAAAGGAATAAATGTCCTGAAGACAGTAGCGAGACGGAGATGGGGGGCAGACCCTGCCATGTGTCTGTTGTTTTACAGGGCCTTTGTGCGATCGATCCTAGACTATGCCTGTGTTTTATTTGGCTCAGCTAGCGAGACTCATTTGAAAAAACTGGACATCATACAGAACAAGGCGGTACGTATTGCACTGGGCGCTTTTAATTCCACACCAGTTGCACAGTTGCTTACCGAGGCTAGAGAGGTTCCTCTGGCAGTTAGACGCCGTTTTCTATCTGAGAAGTTTATTTTGAAATTGAGATCTAGCAGAAAGGAAAAGCTCTTGGTTAAAGTTGCCGCATTGAACACGTTAAACCTCACAGCAACATATTGGGAACAAAAAAATTCGCCTCCCTTGACAGAGGCATTTGTCATCACATCTGCTTATGACTTCAAAATTCTCCAAACAACCGGCCACCCAGTTTTCTCTCTCAAATTTGGTGCAATTCACTACCCTCTATGCATTCATTTTCCGGTGTGGCCAGAGGCAATTTTGCTCAGTCGAGTGAAATTTAAATCTATACACAATGAGTTGATTCAGTGGTGCAAAATTTATACCGACGGAGCGAAAAACAATAACGGCGTAGGGTGTGGAGTTTTCGTGGAAAACTGTAAAGTGGAGGTGGGGAGGAAGCTCCCTAAAGAGACCACCGTCTACAATGCGGAAGCAATGGCAATAAGATTGGCATTAGATTGGGCCCTAAAGAGCGATCAGAGCAAGTTTGTGATTTTCTCAGATTCCAAGTCGGTGTTGAGGACACTCCAAAATAGAAAACAAATAGAGAACCAGATCATCTGTGAAATCATTAATAAAAATCTTGAGCTGTCTTCAATGGGTAGGATTGTTCGGATTGTTTGGGTAAGGGCACACATTGGAATACCTGGGAATGAAAAGGCGGACGAGATAGCTAAGAGAGCAGCCGAAAGCGCGGAATTGTGGGATGGGTTGGTTTGGACTGATCTGGTGGCAGTTTCAAAGAGTCGGACAAGAGCTTGGTGGCAGAATCAGTGGAATGAGCTATGTGAGGGAAAGAATTGGCGATATGGAAAACTCCGGCAAAGCACTTCAAGTCGATCAGTTTTTCAGAGGATGTCTGTATCTAGGGCATCCTACACTCTTATTATTCGTCTTATTTTCAATCACGGCCGATTTCCGGCACATTTGTATAAATTAGGAATGGTGGATACACCTTTTTGTGACTGTGATAATGTTTCAATTGCTGATGTGGACCATATCTTCTTCTCCTGCGGCAAACACAAGGCTGAATCCAACAGAATGTTATCGAATTTGGTAGGTTATGGACTAGCTCTTCCCCTCGATGCAACAACATTATTCCTTATCGCCTTGGATAACGGAGACGTCACCAAGGAAATAATTGATTTTTGTCACAGAATAGATTTGGTTGTGTAAGTTTCAAAAGTTTAGTACCATAGAGAATGTTTAGTTTGGTTTTCGGATTTATTTTTTCGTCTTTTTACTTCTTCATTTGACTTTTGATTTTTTTTTTCTCTTTTCAAGATGTTTTTGGAGAGGAAATATTCAAAGATTCAAGCAAAGTCGTGGCTGAATGAGCTCGGCTCGTAGCCAAAAACAACAACAAAAAAAAAAAAATCCAACCAGAAAGTAGTGCGGTCCAGATGAGGTCCAACTTTCCATTGAAATATTTGGCCCCGTTAATTTTCATTGCTCATAATTTGAATATAATAAAAAAAGTTCTCATAAATTACGTGATGAAGTAACTTAATAAGGGGGGAAAAACATATTTTCGTAGCTAAGCAACGTAGAGCATCAAACTAAGAAAATATGAGTTTCTCATACTATTGACCACCGCATACAGCAAATATCAAAATTATAGGGTGGCCACAAAAGTTCCTGCACCATTTCAAAAAAGTACCAAATTGCAAGATATCCTTTACCACCCTGTATTAAGCACATCGCTGTCACAAGCATTTGCAGATGATGAAAGTAGGAAGATTTATCTTGAAGTTGGTGTGAGTTATTTCAAAATCTGATGATTTTCAAGTGATTGACAAAGATACAAAACCGAGCAATTTTTTGGATGACCCACTTTAAATTGTACCTACTTTACTTTCAACAATTATCACGTGTTTATGAAAGTATTTTGGTTACGTGTGATATACGACGTTTTATTCCAAAGCAGTGGCTCAGGCTTAAGACAAATTGAAACTTATCATATACAGGGTGATTCAAAAATGGCGGATTCCCTCTCGGGCACGTTATAGTGGACGTAAACGGAGCTTGGGGAACTCGATGGGAAAAATAATGAAAAAAATTCATCGACTTCAATTTGGCACCTCCAGATCGAAGAGGTACATTATGTAATGTATCCTGGTTGATGGTGGCACCATTTATGTAGTGTACCCTTGTCACGGCATCACTTCTGTAGTAATATCATCGAGGAACAAGAATAGCAACCACAATCATTGGACACTTACACCGCTTTCATACTCCATTCGAGTCTCACCATTCAACATACGCATTCTTGGTGAGTAGGCTCCGTGATACTACCGAATATGTTTATAAATAAATATGCCCGTCGAATCAGGGCAGTAAAAAGAAACAAACTCAAGTCTGAAGCAGCGGCAAAAGAATGGAAAACAAATGTGGCGATTCCCAAAAAAGCAGCATTCCACAAACGCTCCGTTACACTAGGCAGACCATCAGCCGACAGGATTTCTTTCAAATAACAGAGTATCTACAGAATGCCACCCTCTACAGAATTTCATCATAAGTAGGAACAGCAAGGGATCACGTTAAACATTTTGCAAAAAAAATTACATAATTCCCCACCAAATAATAAAAGGTTAGTAGACTCAACAAGGCAGATTCATACGAGAAGGTGGACCCCCCCCAGGACACGGAGAAGCGCGCAAGTCCCTTTTCCTTCCTTTACTTTCATGTATAACCCGACAATGAACAATGAAATGTGAATGAATCATCAAAAGTACTGTTCTCTACTTAGCGGTTGATTTTGGCGTGCAGAGTTCTTTTTTGTCATCTTGCTGTTTGTGACGTAACTTGAGAAAAAAAAAACAATTAATGAAACCTCGAAATACGCACGACCACGCAGTTCGGAGGCCAAGTCATGAGTGCGCCAGGTGCACTCCCACTAGATTACGGCCTTCGCCGTCAACATTGAGATCATTTGGGGAGTAGATAAATTACCCAAAATTCAAAGCAGTGTGAAGCACCTTGATTTCAAAGGGAAAAAAACTGCGGGTTATGCAAGCCCATCGAGAACAAAGAGAACAAAGAATTTCGGGTTGTGTACAATAAGCTCGCGGACAAAATATGAATCGAAATACATGATGTGGTGAGTGAGTGGAAGCCAAAATTACGGTTCAATAATCAAAGAAAGACCCATTTTAATTAGGTAAAAAAACGGACACTATATGCACTGAAAATCACGTGTTCTTCACCACAGCTGATTCTCTTTTCTCTCTGCCCGCGACTCCCGCTCGCGCCACAGCGCCATCTCCCTCTCCCATCGGCAAACGCTACGAACGTCAACGACCGTACCTACTTCAGGTACCAACGTAGAAACAAAACAAAGGAGGAGTACCACAATTACAATAGTACAATTGTATTGTTATGTATCGACGATGCTTACAGAATGACAGCAAAAAGGGAATTGATGAAGGCAAAGCGGTGAAACGGACCGTGAAGGTACTACCTGAACTGGACTAACTGAACTAGTGTAACAATAAGAGCTACCCTCAATTGTTCTCTTCAATTCTGAGAAATGAGTATTTGCCAACGTATAAACAAAGGAAAAGAAGTATAGGGCAAAGCCTGATACAGACGTGTGTAGAACATGCATAGTTATACAGGTGTCCTGAAAATGGCGCCCCAGAGTCCAAACCAGTTCAGAGAACCGATCCAAAAGTCACAAAAAATGTCATTCAAGTAATGAAGTTTTCTGAAAATAGGGGGGCGAAGGGTGAGGCTTCGTCTCCTTTCATCTTCATCATCTGATCAGGTTCTAGTGGAACTTGTTTAAACAGACCTGAGAGAAAAGATAAATCCACCATTGCATCTCAAGTTTTTGTACACAGGGTGTTTCATCCTCCACGGCATGAAACTATGGCTACTATACAGGGCTATTCAAAAGTCCGGAATCAAATTCATAATTTTTTTCCATATTTATTTCGGAAAAAACGCTCGAACAGGTCGATTTCTGAAAACGGTAAGCCGTTTTTTCATGACACGTGTCATGTTCTACTGTCAACCCCCTAAACCCAAGCCACCCTTAGTATTTTTTTTCAAATGGCACCTTATGGCTTGTGGGGGCTCGTTGGAAAGCTTGTCAAAAAGTCTATTCAGATCTACCATTGAAAATTAAATCGGACGCTTCACCATGAAGTTTTGAGGAACCCCAGTCTTACTTAACAGTCCGGAATAAAATTCATAATTTTTTTCCATATTAATTTCGGAAAAAACGCTCGAACAGGTCGATTTCTGAAAACGAGCCCCCACAAGCCATAGGGTGCCATTTAAAAAAATATACTAAGGGTGGCTTGGGGTTAGGGGGTTGACGGTAGAACATAACACGTGTCATGAAAAAACGGCTTACCGTTTTTAGAAATCGACCTCTTCGAGCGTTTTCTCCGAAATAAATATGGAAAAAAATTATGAATTTTATTCCGGACTTTTGAATAACCCTGTATAACTCGCGTTTGACTCGAAGACCATGCGTCCTAGAAAAACAAAACTTCCGTTGTATCATCTATTAGCTGGAATCTTCCAGAAAAAAAGGTCTTTTGAAATACAGGCTGGTTCGAAAACGACGTGTTGAAGAAATATTTGTCATTTTACATATTCATCCTACATAATACTAAACTACGCACAAATCAATACGTCGTTCCAAAAAAATTTGCCCTTTTTCAATTTGATGTAAATTTGGCTTACTACAATGAATTTGCATTCTGTTTGAAGTGTCCGTTGACTTCATCCTTTGGCTATCAGTCCGTGGTTTTAAAAGACATAGATAATTCACATAAATTTTGTACAAGGTGTTCAATAAGGCAGTGCAAAATTTCTGAATCGTCAAGAAGCTCCCGTTCGAAAGAAAAAATTTTTCTCTTGAATTTCCACTACAAAGAAGACGAAGTAGGTCTTGAAGTACAGGGTGGTGTTTGAATTTTCTGCTTATCTCCTTTATTTACAGGGGGAGCACAAAGAAATCATCTTTTTGGTTTTGCATGGATAACTTTGTTCGTCGTTGACCGATTTCAAAAATTAGTGGCTCATATTGAAGCTAAAACTTTGGGTAAAAAGACCTGAGAATCAGAATTGACTCGAGGTAAACATTCAGGAACAAGTGTTCAATAAAAGTTGGCCCAAATCTTGAACGTCGCCTACAGCTCGTTTGGGAGAAGGATTAGCTAAAAGTCCTCGTAAAGTCACTGTTCTTTCGAAAGAATCATTTATTCTGAATACATTGAGGTTTTTTCAGCTTGTCCTAGCCAAAAATTGTAGATGAAGGAATCCAATTACAACTGCATGTTCAAGAAGGAAAAACAGCTCCTTGGACACCTTAAATTGGTCGTGACCAAGACTACAAAAATCAAAACAATGAGTAAGGAACAAACCAGTTCAGGTAATTCATTGTTTTTATTTTCATAGTGTTGGTTACGACCAATTTCAGGTGAACATTAAGGGACTGTTTCTCTTCCTTGGACATGCATTTGTGAATGAATTCCTCCACCTACACAATTCTTGGCTAGGATAAGAACAAAGACCATAATGTATTCAGAATAAATTATTTATTCGAAAGAAACGTGGCTATTAGCAAATCCTTTTTCTAATCGGACTGTCGACAGCGTTTTAAATTTGGGTCACATTTCATTGAACCCTTGGCTCTGGCTGTTTGTCTTGAGTAAATTCTGATCCTTAGGTCTTTTTACCCATAGTTTCAGCTTCAATATGAGCCGCAAATTTTCAAAATCGGTCAACGAGGAAAAAAGTTATCTATGCAAAACCAAAAAGATGATTTTTGTGTGCTCACCCTTTAAATAAAAGAGATAAGCAGATAATCCAAGCACCACCCTGTACTTAAGGGCCTGCCTCGTCTTCTTTGTGGTGAAAATTCAAGAGAAAAAATTTCTTTTTCGAACGGGAGCTTCATGACGATTCAGAAATTTACGGTTTTATTGAACACACTGTACAAAATTCATGTAAATTAGCTAGTGTCTTGCAAAACCACGAACTGATAGCCAAAGAATCAAGTCAACAGACACTTCAAACAGAATGCAAATTCATTGTAGCTATCTAAATTTACATCAAATTGAGAAAGGGCAAATTTTTTTGGAGCGACGTACCTATTGACTACTTCGTAGTTCAGGTCAATGATGTTGAAGCAATAAAAAGCCTTTGCACTAGTTTTCATTTGAACTTATTCTGCCAATACATATCAAAGATATCTCATTCTGTAACTTTCAACTAATATCCTCGAATCGTGTTGTCTGGGAAAGTGTCATTGTTATTGTCACTTGGAATTCGTTTATTGCGATCGTCAATCAATCGTCATCAATGTCAAAAATTCTATTGTATCCTGAAGAACAATTGAATGACATGCTGTTCTTACTGGCAGAGCAACAGAAAAACATTTCTCGAACCCAAAAACGTTACGCTGAACTCTATACTCTATCCCGATAGAAGGCAACCGAGCTTCAACTGTCTGAAGCGATTACTTGGAAGATTCAACGAGAACGGCACCGTGGCATATATAAAACACAAGTTTATCAGAACTTCCACGCACGACAAATACTGAAAATGTGGTTTCTCTTCTTGAGGTTGTCACTGGTGATCCTAAAGTAAGCCAGAGGGATATGTGTCTCAACAAATAGATGTATCCTTATCATCTGTGAATCGAATAGTGAAAAAGTGCCGTTTGCATCCATATAAGGCAACTGGATTCCAAGAAATTTCCGAAGACGATCACCAAAGGCGTATTCGTTTGTGCCAAACGATATTAACCAAAATTTATGAAAACTTAACTTATCCAGAAATGATCCTTATTGTTGTACCATAATTGATTAACCTAGTATAGAGATGAATCATGTGAAATCATGAGCATTTCTTCACACGTTGTTTTTGAATCATCCTGTATTTCAGAAGACCTTTTTTTTCTGGGAGATTTTGGCTAATAGATAATACAAAGAAAATTTTGTTTTTCTAGGACGCATGATTTTCGAGAGAAACGCGATTGCCGTGGAGGATGAAACCACCTGTACTGTACTGTACAGAAAGGGGTCATAAACCAAACACCTGGAAGACAAATTTTTTCAAAAACTATTGAAATTTTGATCAAGTGTTTTTAAAGATGTTTATTTTTATATATTTGTTCCACATTCAAACATTCCATAGCAACATCGGAAATGAACATTTTACAGAATACGCGAAGAAAATTTTCATCTCCGATGTTGCTATAAAATTTTTGAATATGGAATAAACATATAAAAATAAACATCTTCAGAAACACTTGAACATATCAATGAAAATCCCAATAGTTCAAGAGCAAATTATTTTTTGGGGTTTTTAGTTTATGATTCCTTTCCCTTTCTGTACAGTGAACAAAAACTTGAGATGCAATGGTGAATTTATTTCTTCTCCCAGGTCTGTTTGAATAAGTTTCACTGGAACCTGATCAGATGATGAAGATCGCCTTCGCCTCCTCTCCCTATTTTCACAGAGAAATCTTTAAAACTTCAAGAACATTCTTCTGTGACTTTTGAAGCGAATCTCCAAACTGGTTCGGAATCTGGAGCCCTATTTTCAGAACACCCTGTATATGCATGCCTGTGTCACGCTTTGTCTCATACTTCTTTTCCTTTGTTTCACCTTGGTACATAATACGTATCTCTGAGAATTGGAGAGAACAATTGAAGGAAGCTCTTATTGTAACACTAGTTCAGGTACCTTTACGGTCCGGGGTTTTCTTTGCCTTCATCAGTTGCCCTTTTCCCGTCGTTTTGTGAGCATCGTTGATATACGTGCAATCTGTGAAAATTATTCCAAACCAGTTAACAATGTCGCAACCTGTAAGTATTCATTTCATATTAATTTCTATACTGAACTGTTATTTATTGATATTTCCGCCTAGGGCTGTGAGAGAATAGCAAAATATTTGGAGGCTGGTGCGCCGAAAGAACTTTTTCCAGATTTCTCCTCCTTTTGCCCCCAAAAACAGCATATCATTCCTATTTTATTCAGCTTTATATGGAAACCCAAAGTTTCATCATTTGCTCAATATTTCGACATTAAATCAAATGAATAACTGTCTTTTCCTGAGATTGTACCAAGTGCACTTAAATTGCAGTTGAAATGTTGCGCAAATTTCAGGGAAATTCAAATTAGGATGCTCGTGTGTGAAATTTTGATTTTGAGAACGTTAAAAGTGGTTATAGAAAAACGTTCTTCCGGACTACGGATTTTTCGGTATAAAAAAACTTCAAAACTATAAGGACATTTTTCTATGACTTCTGGAGCGAATCTCCAAGCTGCTTCGGACTATGGTGCTCTATTTTCAGAACATCCTGTATATGCATGTTCTACATAGGTCTATGCGACGCTTTGCCCTATATGTACTTCTTTCCCTTTGTTCATATATTAGCAAATATGCATTTCTAAGAATTGGAGAGGACAATTGAGGGGGACTCTTATTGTTACACTAGGTCAGGTGTCTTTACGGTCCGGGGTCCGCTTTGCTTTCATCAGTTCCATTTTTGCTGTCGCTCTGTGAGCATCGTCGATACACGTGCAATCTGTGAAAATTATTCCAATCATTATCTAACCAGTTAACTATGTCGCAACCTGTAAGTATTTCTTCCATATCGATTTCACTTCTATTCTGTCCTGCATTTATATTCCCGCTTAGGGCTGTAAGTATATAGCAAAATATTTGAGGCCTGTGCGCCACAAGAGATTTTCATCCAGATTTTCCCTCTTATTGCCCCCGAAAACATAATATCATCCCCATTTTATTTGGCATTATATGGAAATCCAAAGTTTCATCAAATTTGCTCAACATTTCGACATAAAATCGAATGAATCACTGATGGTTTTTTCTGAGATTTCATGTACATAGTGCACTTTAATTGCAGTTGAGATGTTGCGCCAATTTGAAAAAATTTCAATTATAATGCTTGTGTGTGAAATTTTGATTTTGAGAGCGTTAAGAGTGGTTATAAAAAAAACCGTTTTTCGGCCTACAGATCTCTCGACATATACCTACAGCTTCAAAGCGGTTAGCTCTTTATTTGCTTCATGAATTGTTAGAAGCGGGTTGAGTCAGTAGTCAGTTTCCAGTTTCATTGAAATCAGATTCATTCTTGACCAAATGGATAATTTTACAATCGTCAATATGTTATAAACGACGAGTTTTAATTTGTTTTGACCCTAAGCCGCTACTTTGGAATAAAATGTCCTATATCACACGTGAGCAAAATGCTTCCATAAACTTGCGCTTTCAGCCCAAAATCCGGATTTGAATACAGCCCATAGTAGTGTATATACTGACTCAATTGTACATTCGTTTCCAGTGACTAAAGCGAGCTATTATTTACAACCGGTTAAATTGGATCTGTATGATCACTATACAGGCCTTTTGCAATTCATCAAAACTGACTATTGCCCGATTTATTTGGCAGAATATCGTTTAGATATCAGCTTATTGTTCCAATCCGCTAAACTCAAAGTTGAGAAGTCGTATATCATACGTAAGCGAAATGGCTTCAGGTATAAGATAAAAGCACGTGTAAACACTACCGACTCGCGTAAGTGCTCTCGTTTACCAAAGATCTTGCTTGTTTATAATGACTTATTTCTCTCACTCATAACTTGAAAATAGCCCAGGCATTTTAGGTCTAAAATCGACAAAACCTAGAAATAATTCGCCCAAGGCTGAATTTTTGCACATTAACAGCTTGGACCTAGTACAACAACATATCAAAATACCCAAACTTTCCCGTGTCCGCGTCCTTGATTTTTAGGTCCTCAAGCTCTTGAAGTTGCATCGCTGAGCTCAAACTTATACCGTAATATTAATCTTGAACCGATCTAGCTCAGACTAGGCTTGAATTGAAGATAATAGATCAAACAATGATTTTCTGGAGCGAGTGGCTCTCATCCGGTATGCGGCGAGCCGGCAAACCCGCGAAATTCAAAATTAACGCTGTTTTTCGCGACGACTCTTCGCAGAATTTTCGCTTTGTATCGTGCATCAACAGTAAACAGTGGTAAACTATAGGTCAATGCATTCAGAGACTTTTCAGCTTTCCAAGCGTTTATCTATGGTGCCTGTGGAAGCACCGATTGCAAATACACAGCCCCCAGACCAAACGCAAGTTAGGGTGAGGCGAGCTCTGAGTTGCACTATACCTAATTATGCGAGCGCCATAATTGTGATCGTGGGTGACTACTAGGTGTCTACATCAATATTACTGTGATTATGAGCTATCTTGGGGCTACATATTATAAAGCTTATATATGATTATACCGCAGTGACCGTATCACAAGCAGAATTTTTGAGCAATGTCCACAATAAGGCTCGTCTCATAAGAATGCTGACAACAAATAATTTCGAAGAGCCCAGCGTGGCCGTACTCAAGCCTTTAACGATGCAGACTTCCTCATTGTCACTATTGCAGTGGAGGAACTAATATGTGGGCAGTAGGTTCTAGTCATCGAAAACGACACTGACGTATTAGAGATGATGATTGCCCGGATATGGAAAGCGAGCAGTGCCTAGATACATGTTGCACCCCAGTACTAGCAATAATTCTGGCAAGTCGTTGTACGATATTTAAGGGATTGAGGAAGAAGAGCTATGTGACCTTGAAGATGCCTTGTTGTTTGCCTATACTGTGACCGGTGAGGGGGGGGGGGAGAAATCTTACGCGATGTTGAGTAAAAGTTGCCCCAAAAAGACGAACCACTTAGATTTGGAGTCATGAGTGTTTTCAATTCTGCATCTTCCATCCACAAGTAAATTTCGAGTACTGAAGAAAAGTTTGTATGCATACTCCATTCAAGCGAAAGAGTTAGAAAATTTTTGACGATTTACGCCTTCATTTGTACAACCAAGCGATTGCCAAGCAGACTGTGACATCATTTTTTTACCTGTTGACGCTTCCGCCAACTAAAGCTGCCTTTCATCAGCACTCTGGGGACTTATCTCCAGGTTAGCTCTAGTTATGACTTCACTGTGCAGTGATTATTTCAAGTCAGTATTTTGATCGTACTACGACATTTTTGATCTGCACCGTCCACGTTTCCCATGTCCAAGAATAGATGGGAAACGATCTCCCTCCAACAAATGGAATGGCAACGCGTGGAGTACATACTGACGCCAGCACCCACACATCTTCCTGCAGCACCTGATTCCTTAATGCATCTAATACCGTGTAACTGCAGGGAAGGTTGTGGAATTCGATGCACTTGCAAACAATAAGCTGGGCAAATCTGCTCAAACATGTGCTCGAACTGCAAAGATACGAATTGTTCCAATCGCTATTATTTTTTGGGGTCAGTGCTGACAACCTGATCATGTTGATGACAACGATGACAACCATGTAACACTGAATAAAATGTATAGGACCACCTAAAATAGTATAACTAATCACCAGCTAGAACAATCAAAACCTTCAGTCATGATGCGAAAAAAGCATTGTGGTACGTACCACCTATATCAGTCTTGAGTCGTTTTCAGGAACGTTATCCGGAATTTATGAAACGTAGCAGCTACCTACTTGCTTCATATCATGATAAGAGAGCTACGAGCTGAATATTTTCAGTGAGTTATTGCATTCCAATTTTCCATTTCATTTTCATTGTCTACTTTAACTATAAGTACATTTTGAATAACCACAATAATGCAATTAAGTACACAAAGGACATGAACATTTATGGCGTAGACTTCTTGATAATAGAAATATGTAGTTGTCCCATTGGATGTGCGAGTATGTATTCAATTCGCCAATAACTCAAAATGAAAAAAATCATATAAAACAATAGAGTCAATACAGACAAATATCGCGTTACCCTGACTCAAGTTTAGTCTGGGGGCTGTGTATTTGAGATCGGTGCTTCCACAGACACCATAGATACATACTTGGGAAGCTGAAAAATCGCTAAATGCATTAAGCTTTAGTTCACCTTTCATTTTTTGATGAACGATACAAAGCAAGAGTTCTGTGAAAAGTCGTCGTGGATAACGAGTGTTAATTTTGAATTTAGCGGGTTTGTCGGATTGCTGCGGACGGATGTGAACCGTTCGCACCAGAAATCATTGTTCGATTTTTCTCCTTCCATTCAAGCTTAGTCTAGCTTGATCGGTTCAAGATTAATGCTACGGCATGAGTTGCAGCTCAGCGGTGCAATTCCAAGAACCTGAGGACCTGAAAACCAAAGACGCGGACAGGGGAAAGTTTGGGTATTTTGATATGTTGTTGTCCAAACTGTCAATTAGCAAAAATTCAGCTTTAGGCGAATCATTTCTATTGGTTTTGTCGATTTTTGACCTAAATTGCCAAGCTATAACTCATTATATCGTTGAATGAAGAAAGCAACATACCTTTTAGACATAGGTACAACTAAATATATAACCCTAAGATAGCTCATAATAATCACAACAGTGATCATATGTGGACACCCAGTAGTCACCAAGGATTACAATCGTGCTCACAGATCGCAAAACAGAGCTCATGTCACTCTGACTAGCGTTTAGTCTGGGGGCTGTATATTTGTAATTGGTGCTTCCACAGACACCATAGATACATATTTGGGAAACTGAAGAGCCACTAAATGCATTGAGCTATAGTTCACCGTTGTTATTTTTTGATAAACGATACAAAGCGATAGTTCCGTGAGAAGACGTCGCGAATAACAGCGTTACTTTTGAATTTCGCGGGTCTACCTGCTTGCCGCGCACCGGATGTGGGACACTCGCACCGGAAAATCATTTTTTGATCTTTTCTCCTCAGTTCAAAATCAGTCTGAGTTTAATCGGTTCAAGATTAATACTTCGGCATGAGTTGCAGCTCAGCGATGCAGATTCAAGAACCTGAGGACCTGAAAGTCGAAGACGCGGACATGGGAAAGTTTGGGTATTTTCATATGTTGTTATACTAGGTCCAAACTATCAATGTGCAAAAATTCAGCCTTGGGCGAATTATTTCTAGGTCGAAACCTAATTTGACTGGGCTAAAATGATCTGCTATTCTACCCTACTAACTTATAAATTTTGTTCCAGGAGCAAACTATGATTAGTTTCGACTACACACCAGACGAGATATTGTACAAAATAGTCTCACTCCTCTCTGAATTCGACTTGTGCACATTGGCAAAGGTCAGCCAAAGGTTCCAGAGGGTGTGCGGCGACAAAAGACTGTGGAAAAGACTTCCTTTAACTGACCACAGGTGTCCTCAAGTAGAAATGAGTTTAACAAAATTGTCACCAAAAACTGTTGATGGGACCTTGTAATAGAGGCTCTGGGGAGCACAGAAATGTATCTAACAAAATCGGAGCTGATCCCGAACGGTGATTATTCAATTTTTAAGATTATCAGTTGAAAATGTCAAGATAAAAATTTGGCTTCGGCTTTTTTCAAATTTTTAAAATAACTAAGATTGTCTAAACGGGTCATTTTGCATCTTTCCCAATATCTAAAATAATCTCTGTGGATAGATTCATATCCTTCTGTTCTATAATGAGAGTCCAAGACCTCCATTGTTGAGGAACTTCAACAAGTTTTGGAGATGACATTAATTTACAAAGCTTGTGATAACACCCTTGTCCCAAAACACTTTGATAATATATTTATGCCCTCTTCGTAAGGTCCAGCTACAACCTTTGCAGTGCTGAAACACTTTTCAACAATTTTGTTAATCGTTTTGAAGCCAGACACAAACGGAATCACGCAAAGTACTCCCACATTTTTCACGGATCCTTGAGACTGTTGCTTTCCTTTGAAAGTTTCCGATACGAGTTCTCTTCAAAAATCTTATGTTGGTAACTTTTGGCGACCAATTTTAGCTCCTTGGGCCACAGCAAAACTTCATCACACCCAAGTATCGTCACAAGACCATTCCAAAATAAATGGTTCACAAACCCTCAAAGGAGATGCTTCAAAAAGAGGGGAGTTAATTATGATGTGACAATCTTTCGCAAAGTTCTTCTTTTTTTCCTGCAGAGCAAAATTTCCAATCAATGCGCCTCAAATCTCCATAAGTCTTCATACTCGTAACCATCTCTTTCTGTTTATTTTCTTCACAAACCTTATTCAACGTAATTTCATTGAATTTCCCACGTAAGTCTTTTAGAGTAATGAAGTAGTACGGACATGAAAGTAGCCGTAGTTGTTTGCTGGTCATTGATCAAAAGGAGTTTAAATTCCTGAACAAATTTTAAAGGAATTGCATTGATATTAGTCATTTCAAACATCAACTTGATTTTTATTGGTCTAGAAGATGCAGAAATAATTTTAGAGAAAGAGGAAAAGAAAAATTACACAGGCAGCAAAAAAGTCGTTACATAGATTGAGGATCGATTGAGAAAAATGGGGGTATCAACCAGTTTCAATAGGCTTATGAATGGTTTGCATTGTACCCCAGGTGAAAAAAACCTATATGAAAATATCGAGTTGATGTTTCAAATGACCAACATCAATGGACTTGGGTTTAAATTTGTTTCGGATCTTGAACTTATTCTCTTGATCAATGGCCAGCAAATAGCTACACGACAACCATGCCCGTACTGCTTCATCACTCCAAAAGACTTACGAGGGAAATTCGATAAAATGACGTTGAAATGAGGTTTGTGAAGAAAATAATAGAAAAAAAATGGTTACGAGTATGAAAACTTATGAAGACTTGAAGGCGCATTGATGAGAAATTTTGCTCTGAAGGAAGAAAGAAGTTTTCAAAAGAGTGTCACAAGCTCAATCAACCCCCCTTTTTTTTGAAAAAGACAAAGCTTGTATGTTACCGAGAATTGCATCATTCCAGAGTTGCATCTTTTCAAGGGTTTGTGAACCATTTGTTTTGGAATGATCTTGTGCTGATACTTTGGCGTGATGAAGTTTTGCTGTGGCCCAAGAAGTTGAGCTTAGTGGGTAAAAGTTACCAAGACGAGATATTCAAAAGGAACACCTGCCGGAAACTTTCAAAGGAGAGCGCCGGTCTTACTGATCCGGAAAACGTAGAAAATGTGGGAGTACTTTGAGTGATTCCATTTGTATCTGCCTTCAAAACGATGAACAAAATTGTTGAAAAGTGTTTCAGCACTGCAAAGGTTGTAGCTGGACCTTACGAAGGGGGCATAAATATATTATCAAAGTGTTTTGGGACAAGGGTGTTATCAGAAGCTTTGGAAATTCATGTAATCTCCTAAACTTGTTGAAGTTCCTCAACAATGGAGGTCTTGGACTCTTATTAGAACAGAAGGGTATGAGTCTATTCACAGAGATTTTTCCAGATATTGGGAGAGATGCAAAATTAACCGTTTAGACAATCTTAGTTATTCTAAAAATTTGAAAAAAAACAAAGCAAAATTTTTATCACGACATTTTCAACTGATAATCTTAAAAATTGAATAATTGCCGTTCGGGATCAGCTGCGATTTTGTTAGATACATTTCTTTGCTCCCCGGAACCTCTATTACAAGGCCTCATTAACAGTTTTTGGTGACAATTTTGTTAAACTCATTTCTACTTGAGGACACCTGTGTGACGAAGAGATCACCATTTCCAAAATGGAAATGCTCTTAACGAGTTCGTTTCCAATTGAGGAACTTGATTTATCGTGGAGTTGTGTAAGTATTATTATTTTATCTGCCGAGATCTGTAACTACTAGTATTGATCCAAAAATTTTCATCGACGATGTCTTGAAAACAAAGCTCACCTACATTTTCTTTCTTCATTTCTACCAGATTCCTGATGTTCATCAATATCATCTAGGACCAAAATCGCTCTGTTTCTCTAAGACGCTTGAAAAGCTCGACCTGACGGGATTTGGAAGGAGGCTGGATACAGGCCTGTACGACTACAAGGACGTATTGTATATGGTAGAGAGATGCAGAACGAAAGAACTAATACTGGACTCAAACAAACTGAGTCTCAAATTCAAAATGATAAAGGCAATCTCTAAACACAAGAACCTGGAAGTGTTGTCCATGGAATGGGCGAACTTCCGCGGCAATAGCGTCGATGACATTCAACAGTTCTTCAACGGCTGCAAACATGTGAGAGAATTGAATCTGGCTAAATGCAAACTATCCGCACATTTGCTACGTGCCATCAGCGAGTACATACCTGAAACCGTAGAAAAACTGGTACTGGTAGGAGCTGACTACACAGAATTAGCTAATGAGAGTTCCAAGAAAAGCGGCCTTGCAAAAATTGTGGAATCGCACAGAATTCTCTTCCATCGCGCCGGAAATTTGAAGTACTTTGGGACATCACTACGCTTCTTGAGAATGCCAGCCGTCATGGACCAGATAATCCAACATGGGAGTTTGGAAACTCTATGTTTGAGTGACTACGATTTTTTCAACCCAAATCTTATAAGGTAAGTTCCAATTTCAAAATGCATCAATTTTTTTGCTAGTATTTCTCTAACAATTTTTGTTTCAGTGTTGTTGAAAAAATGGCGCCAATACTGAAGAGGATTGACGTTCGTTCATCCGAGAAAAGGATGACTACAGCAGAACGTGCAGTCCAACTTGAGAGTATCACAGAAACATTATCTTGCATCGACGTAAAAGTACGTTTCATTGAAGCGGGCCCAAACTGGATTGGACCACCCACCCACTGAATGAAGATGAAAACTTGTACTCTAAAGGTTTAGTCCAGAGATTACTCTGTCACTATATAGAAGTTCTCGAAAAAGACAAATTTTTCCTGGAGACATTCTCATTTTATTCGAGGCCAAAATTCAAGTGTGATTTACTTCAATTTTGACCAAGATTACATGAGATCAGGTCATATCTTGATTGAGTGTTTTTGGGAAACCACCCCAAACTGTGATTTTGCCTGTAGGTACCTATAAATTATATGATTTTCAAAATGTGTTCATGAAATATTGGAAATGTTATATCTTGATTTTCCCTGATTTTATTTATATTTGTATTTTCGTGATTTTTCCTGTATAACTTATTATGTTATTTTTGAAATGTGTTCATAGAGTATGTATTGGAAATGTTATCTCTTGATTTTTAAACATTAGAAACATTCTGAATTGTAAATTGTTTTTTATTTATACTATAATTTTGGTGCTAGGACAATAATTCTTCGCGCGGACAATTCTTCGCGGGACAATTCTTTGCAAGCATTGCGCCCGCGCATGACCGGGCTTATTGGGGCTCTGAAAGACACTTTGAGACACAAGGGGGCTCAGCAGGACTTGAAATCCTAAAACGTAGACACAAAGGAGGATAGGGCTCTTAATATCACAAGAAGACCTGGCAGGGCTCACTAGGGCCCCCAACAATACTTTAAACACAAGGGGGCTAGCGGAGCTCAAATCGCCACAATGTAGACACAAGGCTATTAAAAAAATAGATAGAGCTTCGAGTAACACAAAAAAGCATTAGGGGCTCAATGGGGCTCCAAACGACACTTGAAGGCACAAGGGGGCCTATAGGGCTCCGATAAACACATGAAGACAACAGGAGCTTACTAGAACACAGAAACAAAGACAGGTTATAAAGGGGCTCAACAGGGCTACAGATGACACACAAAAACATAAGGGGGCCTAATAGGGCTCTGAGAAATCTGAGAAGGCACAAGGGAGCTCTCTTAGATGCCAGAAATACCGCTAAGTCTGAAGGGGATCACCGGGGCTACAAACAACAATTGAGGACACAACGGGGCTCAATAGGGCTCCAAACAATACTTGAAGATACAAGGGGGCTCAATAGGGCTTGAAACGCTTCAATGTAGACACAAGGGAGCAGAAACCACTAAAAATCGGACGGAGGCCTGGCGGGGCTCACTGGGGCTGCAAACGATAATTGAAGACACAATGGGGCTCGATAGGGCTCCAAACGATACTTGAAGACACAAGGGGGCTCAGCAGTGCTTGAAATGTTCTGATGTAGGACACAAAGGAGAATAGGGCTCTGAAAATTGCAAGAAGGCTTGGCGGGGCTCACTCGGGCTCCAAATGACACTTAGAGACACAAAAGAGCTAACAAGAGCTTTGAAAAATTACACAATATACAGAGGGGCTCTGCAGGGCTATAAATAAAACATGGAAACGCAGGGGGCCACATAGGGCTCCAAGAAACCTGAGAAGGGGCTCAATGGCGCTTCCAAAAATTTCAGAAACTCGAAAAAACAAAAGAAGTCACCTGGGCTGGAAACAATAATTGAAGACACAAGGGGGCTCAATAGGGCTCCAAGCGATACTTAAAGATACAAGGTGGCTCAATAGGGCTTGAAATGTTCTGATGTAGAACACAAGAAAGAATAGGGCTCTGGAAATCGTAAGAAGGTTTGGCGGGACTCACTGGGGCTCCAAATGACACTGAGACACAAAGGGGGCCCTGTAGAACTTCAACCACATGAAGACTCACCGGAGCTAACAAGCGCTTTGAATAATGACACAATATACAAAGGGGCTCTGCAGGGCTATATGAAACATGGAAACACTCATTTTCGCGGAATTGTACTAAGAACTCTTTGAAACATTCTGGATACGGTTCAAACCGCTGCGTCGCTAAAACACGACTTCGATGTTTGCCTTGGTCAAATAATGAGAACTGTCTGAATTTTGAATTTGAATCGATGCTATCATCTACTTCTCTAAAATATGGATGGATGGTCGAAAAGTTGGGCATCCCCAAGCAACAAATTAGGGCCAAATTAGGTTAAGTCTACCTCATCATTGGTCAGCGACCAATTTTGAATAGGTCGAATTCACGTTTAATCGACGTCGAATAATTCAGGTAAGTGGGGAAAAATAAGTGGGCAATTCAAATGTCGTGAATTGGGCACATCGGTCGATTTGACTTATAGGTCAGATACCCTGTTAGTCGGCTAAACCTACAATAAGTTACGTTTTTGGTAAAAATAAGTAATTCAAGACCATCCAAGTAATTCATGCATCCATTCATGTACCTAATCCAAGACATTTCAGAGCCGGGTCTAGCAGGCGTGCAGTGCGTGCCTGCACGCAGGCGGCAAGTCATAGGGGCGGCAATATAATAATAAAGTTGAATCTCAATGAATTTTCAAAATTTGGCCTGGTCGATTTCAGCCGGGTTTACCTGTTCGCTCGACTTTTAGGTAAGTTTGTTTTACATTGACGTATCTATGCCAAAGTAAAAAAAACTGTCAACTGTCAGCAACTGACAACAAAATTCTTGGATTCCTCCGGAATTCAAGGATACAAGCTGTATAAGGTGCAAATCTAGCTTGCCTCTACCAGGTGCCCTTCTCCAATAAAGGGCTAGAACGATTGGCAGCCAGACCTATCCGCTCTGGATCTTCTGGCTCCATGCATACAGACAAAAATTCTACCTCAACAAAGGACCGGCCTCGGGATCGGCTTTCAAGGAAGCTTGGGAATACCATCAGAATTTGTCATCTGAATATCGAAGGCATCAGCCAAGCAAAATGCCAATATATGGCTAAAATACTGGAAAAATATAAGATTGACGTATTACTAGTTCAAGAATCTCACCTGGAAAATGAACAGCAAGCTCAAACCAGAGCCACAATCCTTGGATACAGTGATGTGAGTAGGGTAGGGTTGCCAGATCTCATATATTTGGTATGAGACTCATATATTTCAACGAGATCTCATACCTCATACCACACATCAAATATATGAGCAAATCTCATATATTTCCAGTTATTAGCTGTTTCAGACATAATTTTGGTAATTTTTATTATATTTTTTTATTTTTGCGCTGCAATTCAAGCATAACAATTTTGAACTACACCTTTTCCAGTTGTAGTTCAGAAAATATCAATTGTATTTCAGATATCGTCAATTGAATTTCAGAATTTATCAAGTGTAGTTCAGAAAGCGTCAATTGTATTTCGGATTAGTCACTTGTAGTTCAGAAGGCGTCAATTGTATTTCAGATTTATCAAATGTAGTTCAGAAAACTTGAACTGTACATCAGATTATGTCAATTGTATTTCAGAAAGCGTCAATTGAAGTTCAGAAGGCGTCAATTCGCACCCCCAGTTCAATAGCGCCATAAGTGCAGAACATCTAATTTTCCAGGAGACGCAAAACAAGATCCGAGAAATGTGTTTTTTGTAATAACTGACTGAATTTGAGGATTACATTAACAGTTTTTTGCATTTAGTTTTGGAATGCAACAGGAAATATGGTAGATAGGTTTGAAATTTTTTATGTTTTTAATTGATGTGATTTTTATTAGATACGGCGCTATTCCGTGAAAAAGGTGATTGCTCTTCAGTGAAAAACATATCAGATATGGCGTTATTGCACTGAATTTATTCAAAAAGGAGTAAAATTCAGTATTAGTAAAGAAAATTAAGCAAGAAAATATAAAAAAGCAGTTATGCAGATACATGAAATCAAAAAAATTCAAATGTAACTAAATTGACAAACTACAAGACTGGAGAATTTTTTATTTATAATGAAGGGTTAAAATGGGGCCTACCTAGCTCAAGAGCAACAATAGCAGACTACTGACACTGCATTTACGTCTAAAACCCAGTCTAAAATAATACCTTTTTCATTTTGCACAACAGCCTTTAGATTATAATTTGAAATTGCCGGGTGATTACGATTGGTTGATTGTTATCGTGTGACCTTTAACTGGCCTATCATAACGTCCCATTGAAACAAAGTAAACACCCCTAGAATGATTTTCGGGATCATACCGCCACAACTGCTATACTTATGGCGCTATTACACTGAAATTGAATTCATTCAAAAAAGACGTAAGGCCACAACTGTATTATGTGGCACACTTGCATGGAAAGTGAAGCCCAATTCTATAGGGCATTATCTAACATAAAAGCTAAACTTTCAAATTTACAGTTACAGCCTTATTACAGTGTAAACATTTCGTCATTTTCCATGCAATACCGCAATAAAACGAAAAACAAAAAAATTGCAGTTATGGCACTATTGAACTGGGGGTGCGAATTGTAGTTCAGAAGACATCAGTTGCATCTCTGATCAGTAGAATGTAGTTCAGAAAGTATCAATTTTATTCGGACTCCTGCAAATTGGGGCACTTTTGCACAGCCACAGCTTCGAACTCTTGATCTTCTTGTATGATGAACCGCAGATATTCGGCACATCATCTGTGTAACAGATGCCTGCGGGGGTGTAATTTGCACGACCGGCTTCCGCAGCACTGAAGAACGACAAATGCTACAATTACCTTGGAGCTGCATTGATTGATAAATTATACATATAAATTATTTTCTGAACTACAAATGACATGTTCTGAAATACAAATCACGCTTTCTGATATACAAATGATGCTTTCTCAAATTCAATTTATTAATCTGAAATACAATTGACTGTTTCTGAAATACATTTGACTAATCTGAAATAAAATTGATACTTTCTGAACTACATTTTACTAATCTGAAATGCAATTGACGTCTTCTGAACTACAATTGACGATATCTGAAATACAACTGATATTTTCTGAACTACAACTGGAAAAGGTGTAGAAGGTTATATTCTTTCTCAAGTTGAGAGGATTTTTTTCATCATGAGACACTAATGAACGGATGTCCAGGAGAAGGCATCAGAAAAAAAGCTACTGAAAATCGGCAGCTGCAGCTGCAAAATATTTTTGAATATAGTCCTAGCGGTATAAGCAAAATTTCATAAAAATGGCTCTAATTGTGACAAAAGTATGAAATTTGGTGTGTGGACTCCTAACAGCATTTAAAAGGTTTTTAGAAGGGGAGCCAAGAAAAATTTTGATTTCAATTTTTCAATTTTTTGTGACGTCATTTTTTTTCTTTTTTTCTTTCTTTTTGAAACAATTTGAGATTTTTTACTTTTGTCTCCGTACTATGGTGAGTAATTGCTTATTTCAAGAAACTGAAGAGAAAATTAGCGAGAAAAATTAATTGAACTGAAAATGATGACGTTTTTTGTAAAAATAACTTTTCCATTTTTTTCGGAAAATATTGTGAATATTTAAAAAATAGAAAGAGGCACTTATTCCTCGAAGCAAGCCCTATCAGAAGTTCTGGAAGTGTTTCTCCAAATTCCAAGCCGTTTTCGAGATATTTGGAAAAATGTTTTTCTTGCAATTGTTTCTTCGTATTAGCTCCTATTACATCAAACACATCACAGGGTTCTTTTTTCTTGGAAATATACTTAGGAATGATCAGACCGAAGATTTCTTAGTAGTTAATTGTAAATTGTGATTTTTCCAGTGGCGTAGATCATGGAGATTCGAACCATTTCTACCTTCTCGCCGTACTTTCTACACCACTTGATTATTTAGAAAATATATGACATTTTGCCATCATGATCATCTTAGATCACTCAGTCGTCGATCTCATCTTGTTTTGAAAACAAGATGAGATCGACGATCTTGAGCACACCATTTTTCCGCTGATCAGATCGACTGCTAAATATTACATTTTGTATCACCTCCTCGATTATCTTCATCATGACTGTTTTAGATACATTATAGTTTATTGTTCCACCAAACTGAAAATTATTCACTTTATCAACAGTAAAGTTGGTTGAGTAGCCATCAATGGCGTCGAAGGCATACATGTGACATGTCATCGCATCTATTTTGTAATTATTGCGGTTTGGAACATAGGAAAATACCTACCTATTTGTTTGTAAATATTTCTATTTTATTTGACAAGATGATCATCAAAAGCCACCTGTTACGACATTCTGTTCAAAAACTCTGGGGGACAATCAACTATAATTTATCTAAAATAGTCATGATGGAGATGATCGAGGAGATGATACAAGATGCAATGTTCCGCTGTCGATCTGATCAGCTGAAAAATTGTGTGCTTTTTGAATGAAGTGTCATGCTAGGTGATCTTGGATGATCATAATGCCAAAATGTCATACATATATTTTCCAAATAATCGAGTGGTGCAGAAAGTACGGTGAGAGGATAGAAATGGTTCGAGTTTCTATGATCTACGCCACTATAAAAATTACAGTTTACAATGAACTCCTAAGGAGTCTTCGGTCTGATCATTCTGAAGTATATTTTCAAGAAAAAAGAGCCCTGTTATGTGTTTGATGAAATAGGAGCTAATACGAAGAAACAGTCGCAAGAAATAACATATTTTTAAATATCTCGAAAACGGCTTGGAATTTGGAGAAACACTTCGATAACTTCTGATAGGGCTTCTTTTGAGGGATAATTGCCTTTTTTAATTTTTCACATATTCACAATATTTTTCGAAGAAAATGAAAAAAATTGATTTTCACAAAAAACGCCATCATCTCAGTACAATTAATTTTTTTCGCAAATTTTCTCTCCCGTTTCTTGGATTAAGCATTTACTCACCATACTACAAAAGCAAAAGTCAAAAATCTTGAATATTTGCAAAAATGAAAAAAAAAATAAAAAAAATGACGTCACAAAAAATTGGAAAATCAAAATCAAAATTTTGCTTGGCTCCCCTTCTAAAAACCTTTTAAATGCTTCAAGAAGTCCACACACCAAATTTCACACTTTTGTCACAATTAGAGCCATTTTTACGTGTACCGCTAGGACTAATATGTCTGTACTTAGTTTTGTGCTTATTATTTTCTAAACATTACATGGAAGGGTCGGAATTATTGCCCTGAATGAAGTTATTTTTCTTAACTTGATAAAAGAGTATTTCATCGTTAAATTCCTTCAGATTACCTACCTACTTTTTCAAAGATGAGCGAACTATTAACTGTTATTAATAGAGGTAGGTAGTTAGTACAGAATAGATCTTCTCATAAAGGCGGTTCCCTTTTACTCGCAGCTCGTGCGCAGGTCTTCAAGTATACAAGCTCACTGGTTTAATTGGCTGTTTAACCGGGAGCGCTTTATCCATCGGGCTGGTTGGGGTTGGGGTTGGCGATGGCGCCAATATAGGTGAACCTGCGAGGACCCCAGGTAAAATTAGGACTTTATTAAATTTCATCAGATTTTCAAATTGTCTATTTTTTATTTGTCTTTTTTACGGAATGTTTATTGTGATGTGGATCTGGATAATCATAATAAAAAATAGGACCTCATATATTTTTTGCTAATCTCATATATATTTCTCAGGTGTCTCATATATATGATTCAAAAAAATCTGGCAACCCTAGATGTGAGTCGGGTATTTACTGGGTAGGTAGGTAAATACAGGGTGGCCCAACGAAAACAGAACAGAGGGGTTTTCAGGCATTTCACCTCATTTTTTCAAAAAAGCTCGAACAGGACGATTTTTATATTGAGGGGGACATCTGAAACATACATTGGCGGATTCCTATCTTTAGCCCCCTCACCCCCACCCGCCCAAACTTCGAAGTTTCAAATGACACCACCCACTTTGCAATACATCAAATTGAAGAGAATTAAATCTCTTTCTGAAAAAATATTTCTATAATTTTCAACCCCACCCCCCTTCTTCCTAAAATTGTCAGAGTTTCCAATGTAATATTTTTGATCTCTTAATTCTCTTTAGTACAGTCAACGTCATCCTGCACAGCATCGAGGGAGAAGATTTTCTGTGTAAAAAGTGCCACCCAAATTCACCCCTTCACTCCCCCACCTCAACTTCAAAATCTAAAATGACACTACCTACTTTGTGACACATCAAATCGAAGGGAATTGAATTCGCTTCCTGAATAAAATATTTTGAGAATTTTCAAAAAGCCCTCTTCCCCCCTGAAATACTCCGAATGCTCAATTTATCAGGAGAGGGGTTGAAAATTCCAAAAAAATTGTTCCCAGAAAGAGAAATCAATTTCCTTTCATTCGATGTATCACAAAGTAGGTGGTGTCTGTTAAGTTTTGAAATTGGAGTGGGGGAGAGGAAAGGGGTGAATTTGAGTAACACTTTTCTCCACCGAAAATTTTCTCCTTAGATGCTATTTAGGATGACGTTGATTAAATTGAAGAGAATTGAGGGGTCGAGGATATAAGATGGGACAGTCAGAGAAATTTAGGAAGATGGGGGGTGGGGTTGAAAGTTTTGAAAATATTTTTTTCAGAAAAGGAATTTGATTCTCTTTGATTTAATGTATCGCAAAGTAGATGATGTCATTTGAAATTCCAAAGTTGAGGTGGGTAGGGGTGAGGGGGCTGAAGATAGAAATTTGCCAATGTATTGAAACGACCCCAGCTATCGTCTTGTACCCCTGAATGGGTAGACAACCCATTATACTAGCATTTAATTCAACTTATTTGAATTAAATCACTTTTCCCGCTTTTGGAACCGCTTGGCCGATGATCATCTAGTATCAGGACGACATCCCGTTGTGCCTCTCTTCTTGTTGTTCGATTATAGAGTTCTCGAGATTGTTGAGACAAGTCTGACTACAAGTTTGAACGCAATAAGACACAATATAAAATTTTAACGTAACATCAATCTATTGACTTCTATGTATAATTCAAAATGTTTAAATAATGGCTCGCTCCTATACCTAGTCCTACCTTCACATCGCAGGCTAAATTATCTAAAAGATCTAACCTATTACCGAAGAGGTAACTTTCCCCTAATTATTTCAGACGTCCCAACACCCCAACCCTCCGACGAACACCTGACTCTACACCTTGACCGACATTTAATTCTGACTGGCTTTCGCGGTTCAAAGTTCCTTCCGTGGTTAAATCAGATCCAACATTTATGTTAGTGTTAGAGGTTATGTTAGGGTTAGGCCCGGCTTCTAGACACTGCAAAGAGAAGAGTGACTTCGACCACGAATGCAATCTAAGATTTGTGGGCCGGTGTGTGCGGTGGCCCCCTTTTTGTGGAGCCTCTTTTCAAAGGCTAACGCTCTTTTTGGGCTATGGTTCTCTTTTGCCCGTTTGGAAGGGATTGGATATGGCTGGCCTTTGTGGAGGCTTTAAACCTGTTTTCGCCGTGAATTGCCCCCAACGCTCAGAAAGATTCCCGTGATCGAAAGTGCCTATAACCGGAAATGTTGAACCAAATTTCGCCTTTCCAAAAACTTTCGAACCGATGGTGTACGCGAAACAATTACTCAAGTCAAGGTACTAATTTAATGTGAAGAACGTTTTGAGCAGGCCCCGTATACGCGCTAGTTCGTTGTTGTTTAGCAATTTGAGAGAGAAGGCCGCAGCCAGGAAAAACAAAACGCAGAGAATAGACTACACAGGGTGTTCGTCGAAAAGCCGATGCGGAGAGGCGTCGAAATAATCTTTGCCCTAACACGAAATAATCGCCGTCTACACTATTCCTGATCGAGCCCTAATAACAGTTCATTTTTACAAAGTCCCTATCTGAACGATGGCGTCGTTGGGTACCGGATTGAATTCATCAGTTTCGAATAAGAACGTTCCCATTCCCGGGACAACTCTACATGGAAATATCCGGAACTGTCGTGGCGCTAAAACAAAATTATTAGTTTCAAGGAGGGGGGGGGGGGTGTCCATCAATCCGATCAACAATTGCGACTCTACGGCAGGGTCCGAACCCCGATCTCAACGCGATTCTATTTTATTTCAATTACTTGATTTTCCACGTAGTTCTCAAAATTTACTTTTTCCGAATAACTAGGAGCTTCAGAAACGCAGAGGAAGCTCACCCGCGAGTTTCCAGATCTAACCCACTAGGTCCGGTGCTCTGAGTACCGCAGTCACAAAGCCAAGTCCAGAGGGCCCAAGAGCGCGAATACCTTTCTATGAAGGTATCCATCAAAGGACGAGGCTTGCCAGTGGCTGTACCTGACGGCAAACAGTAGCGCAGACACCAGCACGTGCAGGCAGATTCAGAACGCACGCGTGAGCCCCATCATACATTTTTCACGACAAAGCCTAACCGTAAGCAACTATCCCAACTCACCAAGACTAACCTCCCGCTCGTCGAGGTCATCACTCCGCCACACGAGATACCGAAACGAGAGACCTCATTTCTATCGGGCCTGGTTCATTTAGGGGTTTCAACTCGACATCCTCGAGGTGGGCTAGAACTCACCGTGGAGGGAACGCGACTCAGCATCCTGGAGGGGGTTCGAAACTCTTCGTCAACGGGTCCCAACTCAACGACTTGGAGAAGGGTCGAAACTCAACACCGGAAGGGTCTTGGCACATCGACCTGGAAAAAGGGCTGGAACTCGTCGTCGGAGGGCTCTGACTCGACACCTGGAGGCGGATCAAGACTCAACGTCCAAGGGCTCTGACTCGACATCCTAGAGACGGGTTGCAACTCAACGGGGGAAGCAACTCATCAGTCTCTCGGAGGGTCAAAACTCAACCTGGAGGGTTCTCGACTCAGCGTGCCCCCAAGGGGACCAAAACACGACTCCGAAGGGTTCCAACTCGGCTTTCTCCAGGGGGCCTTTGAGACACATCAGCTGGGGGAAATCGACTCGTCATTTTCCAAGTGGGCTGGGGCTCATCATTGGGGCTTCGACGCTTCGGCCTCTAGGAGGGTCGCGACGCAACATAAACGGGTTCTAACTCAGCTTCCTCGAAGGGGACTAAAACTCTTCGCTAACAGGCCCGCAGAAGCACTCGGCAGCGGACGTGACAAGTCGGGAGCGGACGGCAGCCCAGGAGGATTGGTCCAGGTACCACGGTCAATCTCCGGTGATATCCTCCATTCCCAGCAATTCGGAATATTTTATTGCATCCAAAACGATCGCGAACGGTGTATAGACAGCTCAGGTAATCCGAGAGGCCGCTGGAGAATGCGACCGGCGGTGCTAACACGTGTGAATCGGATGGTGGCGGGCAGCGGGCGGAGGCACGACGTGTCAACACAACGGGAGTACGGCAGCAACTAGTTGGGTCAATGTGCGGGTGCTTTTCTTCATATGCACCAATTCACCATTTCGTCGGGCGTCAAGCAGGAGCGGTTATGGAATATCGATGATGGGCCAGTAAATTATGTTATAGAGCTTTGCGGGATTTACACGAATGAATTAAATAGCTAGCGACATCTTTTAATGATGCCTTGACTCTGAATATTCACATTCTCATACCTCGATTTCACGGCTTTGAATTATTTTCCTCCGGATTATTTTTGGCCCGCCAAAAGCGGGTGGCTTCAGTATGTTTCAGATGTACCCCTCGATATAAAAATCGACCTGTCTCAGCTTTTTTCCAAAAAATTATGTGAAATGCCCGAAAACCCCTCTGTTCTGTTTTCGTTGGGCCACCCTGTATAAATCGGGTATTTACCCGGTATTTTCCCGAGCGATATTCACCCACCCTACCCAGTTTGACAGAAAAGTTGACACTGTTGACAGCTTGGTTGACAGTGTTGACGGTTAAAGGTTAAATGATTTCTTTTTCCAAATTCCAAGGCTTTATAAACATACCCTCCAAAGCATTTATTATTATTTTGCTGCTGTTAGCAAAAATCATTACTGTTATTGTTGTTATTGTTATTATTGATATTGAAAATAGATACCCTATTAGAGACCCGATTTTGGGTAAATAGGAAATACCGGGTATTTACGGTATTTACCCAGGGTATTAACCCTCAAATATAAAAAACCCGGGTATTTTACATCACTGCTTGGATATGATATCATCGGCATAACCTACCAAATATTATGAAGGTATAGGTACAAACCTCCAGCTGTTATCTGGCCCCCTAACACTCTTCCACTACTTCCTCTGCCATCAATTCATGAGGGCGATTTCACCAGCCACCATATTAACTGGAAGTACCTATAGCAAAAACGACATCAACGGCGATGCACTCCATGGGTGGGCTGAAGAGAACAACTTCCATCTTCTATTCGACGCCAAGGACAGAGGAACTTTCCACTCAGCAGCCTGGAACAAGGAATACAACCCTGGTTTGACATTTGTCACTTCAAATCAAACCGGACAGCCCCTAACTGTATTCAGACGAGTGCTTGAGAACTTCCCTCGCAGAAAAAAACATAGACCTATTCTTCTTGAAGTTGGTATCGTAATTCCTATCATAACATCGTTTCCACGGCCGAGATGGAACTTTAGAAAAGCTAAATGGTGCGACTTCTCTTCGGGACTGGTCAAATGCCTTAGATGGATCCCCCCAAAGGCTGAAAACTATAACAGGTTCATAGGAGCTACTTTGTGTGTTGCCAAGAAACACATTCCTAGAGGCGGGTACCTATCGGAAGGAATAGATCCATGAATCGTGATCTTTTACTGTTAATGGTGTGGGTGCTCTCTATGCGAGGCTTCAAAAATATGGGAAGAAACACAACACCAATGTCACACCCGGTATAAAGCAATTATTGACTTTTTTCGATTATTTGTTACCCACTGTTATTCTTGAAGAATCAACCTTTCACCCATAAGAAGAATTTCTCAAATCAGACGCATGGGTTAGAAAAAAAACGACTTCAAAGTTATGGCAAAATTTTAGTGTTGCGATGCGTTAAGCAATAAGTGACCCGATTTCATTGAAACTTGGAACACACTCATGTCTGGTTCAAGTATTTGGAATTTCAAGGTCAAATGTCACTTTCAATCACTCCCGAGCCGCTATATTGAACTTTTTACATAAATGATTCGATTTGATAAAACTTTGAAACACACTAGAATCGAATCATTCCATAAAAGTTCAATGTGGCGGCTTGAAAGTGACCGAAAAAGACATTTGACCTTGAAATTCCAATTACATAAACCAGACATGAGTATGATCCAAGTTTTAATGAAATCGGATCACTTTCTTGGAAATTCAACATAGCGGCACAAAACGATCAATGTCTTTGGCAACTCACCTTGGATTTCCAAAATTCAAAATCTTTACTGAAGCTGAAACACCAGTCTTCATAACTGTGCCATTGGAATGCATAAAAAAATTTTTTTTGGGAAATCGCGCTCGTACTGAACTTTTGGCAATTTTACACTGTTCTATTGATCACCCTGTAGAAACTTTACGAAACATTGTTAGAATTTGACGTGATCAAGGCATGTAAACGAAGGATTGGGCTATCGAACACTGGAAACCGATATGAAATCGCTGACGGCAGTCGAAAGTTATGATGATTTTAGAAATCGTCTGCATTTGCTTGTCCCCTAGATTCTTTTGATGTGTGTACATTACTTTGTTGCTTACACGATCCCTTTTCCTTGTATTTTTGTTGTATCTTCTTGAACACCCATTCTGCTTTTCTTTCTGTAAAATGAAATCACTGCCGGTGAGGTGTACATTATTCTTAGCCGTTAGTATAGGAATTTTCAGGCAAATTCCCATTCGATTTTTAGCGCACTTCTCCAAACGGGAAGGCGCTTCTGTCCTCGCTTTGTCCGTCCGTCCGTCCGTCCGTCCGTCCGTCCGTCACAGCATCTAGTCCTAGACGAAAAGGTTTTTGCGAAAAAATTTTACTCCATTGGGTAGCTCATGACCTTGTATCCCGAACCAAGAAAAATCTTGACGAAATAATAATAAACAATGACAATAATAACAATTTAGTGTGACGCGGCATCGCCGTTGAATGCTGCATTTCAGAAGCCGGCCTGATCTCGAAAGTTATCACATGCGAGGAAGTACCCGATCTTATCATTTTACCATAATACATATGCGGAGTTATATTTAGAGGATGATTTGAACTTTATTTTAATGAAAATTTCACATCGGTGCGAGGTGCCAATTAGTAGTTATTAATTTTTGAACATGACTCCGAAACTACGGCTCGGCCGCAAATGATTTATTCGTTGCTTGCTGGTGCTTGATATCCTTTCCTCCGAACAAAACGAAATTCAATACAGAAAATATTTCAACTCGAATGGGTAGCTCATGGCCTTGGTACGCGAATCAAGAAAAATTTTGCCGAAATAATCATGAACAATTACAAAAATAACATTTTGGTGTAGGGCGGCTTCGCCGATCAAGTGCTGGCATTCGCGGTAAGATGTAGAAAGTTGCGATATGCAGGCAACTACAATTTCTTAATGAAATACATCACTGCATGTACGGCATTATATTTAGAGAACAATTTGAACTTTCTTTTGACAAAAACCCCACTTCGATCCGACCGTTGGGTCAATTGTTATCAATTTTTGAAAACGACCGCAAAGCCACGGCTCGGCGCATATTACACGACCCTACAAATTTAAAATCAGACGTGCCGAAATAGTGATTGAACATTTTGAAATAGTCAATACTAGGTACCTGAAGGATAATGGCACTCAAATTACGAAAGATGTTCGCTCAATAACAAAAAAAAAGTAGGTAGGTATCACTAAAAATCATGTGACAAGGCTACCATTTTTTCGGTTTTTCGATAAAAAAGAAATGTTCCAATTCAAAAGTGAACCCGATATTAGTGTTCAGGAGGTCGAAATCAGTTGGAGAACATTTTTTTATATAAGTAACAGAATGACGCTTATGTGGCCGGTTTGTCTGTCTGTCTGTCTGTCTGTCTGTCCGAGTCCGTGCAGAAATTAAGACGCTGTACTCCTTCTCGAGAATTGAAACAAGAGTCTTGGAACTTTTTTCCGATTAATAGCTGATGTCCCCAAGGGTGGCCAATGGGCACTATTTTTGTTATCCATACATCGTTATCATTATTCTCAAAAAACAGAGATCTCCTGTGCACTTCGATGAAGTTGAACTTCTCCTCGGGAAATAAAGCTACAGCCCTTGAAGATTGAACTTTATCCGGTGGATAGCTTAGGTCCTCAAGGACCAAATAGGCAGGTTGGCTTTCATAATTCGGCCGCCATCTTGGCTGCCATATTGAAATTTCTTATTAGTGGAACGATTGTCATGAAACTTGAAACTTACCCTTGTCTAGTACGATCATTCTTATTTTCAAGCCAAATTTCATGATTGCCCCACCATCTTGGCCGCCATATTGAAATCTCTTATAAGTGGAAGGATTTTCATGAAACTTGAGAGTTACGCTTGTCTCGTACGATCATTCCTATTTTCAAGCTGAGTTTCATAATTCTGTCGCCATCTTGGCTGCCATATTGAAATCTCTTGTTAGTGGAACGATTTTCATGAAACTTGGAACTTACCCTTGTCTAGTACGATCATTTTGATTTTCAAGCCGAATTTCATGATTCTGTCGATATTTTGGCCGCCATATTGCAATTTTTTGCCCAAGACGGTAGAACCCTAATGACTTAACATCTTGCGTTCACTAATCCTCCAAAAAGGAAGTGCGCTACTGAGCCTCATGCTCATGAGGCATATTCGCTTGTTTGTATCCAATGTTGATCACGTGCATGACCTCATCGATAAGTTATCAAGCGCTCGATATTTGATTCAGCTTGAATATTCTATCAATGACATTATCGAGTGAAAGCCAATTTTGAATAGGGCAAGGAGGGGCAGAAGTAGAGGCCTCTTACAAAAGTAAGAAAGGCAAAAGCCCCTCCTTGCATCTTGAGAAATTAAGATCGATGAAAAGCGATACAGCAAGTGGTGAAAGTTTGAAGCGTTTAGTTTAGCTCGAGGTTCAGCTCGACTCGAGCTTTTGGAAATAAACATGTCATTCAAGTTTATGAGTGACAAGAGTAATAATTTATGTCAATCGATGCGCCTATAAGAAGGCCTGATGGGACTATCTTAAGATATAACAGTTCGAGTCAGTCTTCACACAGTGCAGTTGGAGTCAGACCTCTGTTCAGTTCAAGTGTAATGGTCGGGTAGTAGAGAAATCTATGCAATAAGTATACCTCGAGGTATACCTATACATATGATGTGTAATTTTTTCATTTCATCTCAAATCATAATATATTGTTTCCAGAAAGAAAGTATTTCAGGCGTCGCGACGCTCAGCGTCTGTAATATAGAGCTATCGGTATTGTGTCAATCCTCACACAAGATCGATGTCAATGAGTTACAAAAAAAATGTGCCCTGCCCTCTATGTCTTATCATTTTCAAGAAAAATGCCCTGGACTTTCGAGATTCAATCACCCTGTACTTTCTTATTCGGCGAAGAGGGTCGTAGGAGGCGTATTGACTTGCGAACAAAAACCTCGGACTCGGTACGTTGTCATAAAAAAGTATACCTAACATTTTCCAAAGATATAATTTTTAAAATAAATAACATTCCAGAACATTTATATAAATTCTTGATGATGATTAATTGTCGAAAACAGCCCATGATTTCTCCTCCATGCTAACGATGATTGCTTGTTCGATTTTTTCGTGGATCCAGGTCAGCATTTCTTGCTCGCCGATGATTTTCAAGTGCTCCTCGGCATTGTTTTCGCTCTGAAACAATAACTTTGATAATTTAAATCAGTCCTGTGACAACGAGAATACTAGATAGTGACATCAGGTTGCTTAAAAATCGTCTTTCTGATAGGCTCCCCTAACAAGAAAAGCGCCGTCACCGTCACTACCGTAGTGTTCCACTTGTCGTGATATAAATCAGTCATTATAGTGTGACGATATAAAAACTCAAAAAGGCTGATCTCTATGAAAAGTTGAGGGGTTTCAAAAGATTGACACGGCCAGGCCAGCAAAGTGGAGAATTAGGCTGGGTTCAACAGGTTGATAAACTAGGCGTCACAGATTTGTTCGTGTCAATCAACTCCTAACCTTACGAAGTGAATACGCTTATATTCAAACCTGAAAATATAAAGTTGAAGTAAAATTTCAATAGATATAGCACTTTCAATTTTGACAAGATGTTTATTCACAATTTGTGGTAGAAAAATAGGTGTTTGGTATGTAGTAGTACAGTGGTGTAGTAAGTACAAGTGAAGTAACAAAAACTAAGTATGGTAGGTAATGCGATATAGGTCTAAACCGCGTACGTGATAGTGACAAACGGCACTACTGGTAGATACTCTCGAAATGTCAGGTGAGTACCTATCTAGGTCTCCGGTCTCGTTGTGTTTCAAAGTTGAACAACAGATATCTGAACTCTGACCTCGGGTTCCACCAAACTTTTATCAACGCGATAACTTTATCACTCTGATAGTAACTAAGCAACTGGCCATCCTATTGGCTGGTGCATGGCAACTATCAGCGTGATAGATTTAATCTGCTTTTAAAATTTTGGTGGAACCCGAGGTGAATAATGCAATAAAGAACGGAATAAAGGAATGATTGAAAAGCATTCAAAATGTCCACGTGGACCGTTATTCGAGGAGCTTAACTAGAACGAATTTCCCTATAAACTGGGTTAGCGAATTTACAATAAAACAAACAAACTGGGGGGGGGTCTCACAGCTGTGTACGCCGAGGGTTTGTATTTGTAACCGCAAATGTAAGAAAGAGAGACGGTGAAGCTAGCTTGAGCACCTGAACGTATTTCGGCTTTTGAAGCTTTTCAATAAACGATATGAGAACGCTGTTTGTATCCCTATTTTACATTAGTTCGTGAATCTGCTGTTGCTTAACGTTGAATGGGTCGTTATTTCCGAGAAACGAAGTACATAGATTTACCCTATAATTCTGGATTTATTGAGAGGAGTTGATGGAACATAATAATCTAGCTCCAGCCGGCACATGAGCCTCACTTTTGGGCCTATTGTACCACCTGCACCACCTTCCTAGCCAGCTGGACTCACCGAGTCGCAATGTGATGCTTGAGTGCATCAAGGAATTTGATCATGAATGAGCTAATTGAGGATTTCCTTCGGTGCATTTGAGCATAGTGACCGATGAAAACGCAATTTTACGGAAGATTATGAGAAAATGTTCAGGTTACAACAGCTTGTATCCAGTTTTTTGTGGTGGATCAACCGGCACTGACCTGAAAAATTCACCAGCGAAAATCGCCGATTAGCTGTTTTCCATAATTAAATAATTGTTTGATACAACCGGGGGACAGCTTTTAAAATAGTTTTCCCATTGATGTCATTCAAGCGGGGTTTAAATACAGTCTCATTTGATTGTACGAACTGTAGTCATAAAAATTGACAGTGTAAGAAAAAGTTGCATATCAACTTCTTTATTCAAAAGGCTGTACCTTGAATGATATAATGATCAGGATTGCCCATTCAATAGATTTTGTAACGTGCGTTCTTTTTCGAGGATACAATTTTGTAGTCGAGTACTAATTTCTTTAATGGTTTCGCTGTAGCTGCTACAGCCCAGCTCCAGGTCCAGGAAAATTTTTGTAGTATAAACGGATTTTCAAAAAAAAAGAAGCACTGTTTACCTTTCGCATGTTGAATATAAGCTCATTTGCAATGATTTTCGGCATTGATATGATATCGTCCAAATCAATGGCCCATTCCACCTCCCACACGCCCCACGGCCGGCATTTGTTGATTCTTATTACGTGCCTGAAAAATAGGTCATTTATCAAGACAGTTCTTTTGAATGGGTAGTATCAGGTAGGTATTTCAAAAGAGTGAAACTTACTGTAAAGATACTAAAAGTATGGATTTTCCAGTTTTGTCAGTGGAAGCGTGCGACCAGTAAGTGTCGTTGATGAACCTACAGTTGGCTACGGTTTCCAGCAAGTTTTGACCCATGGATTCGTATACCGAAAACGGTTTCAGGCCCTGAAAATACAAAATTATTGTCACACAAAACGTACCGGGTGCCTTAAATGTATCACATTCCGACAGCCAGTAGTACTACGGTATTATGTGGAACCTTCTATAAAGGACCTCCATTTTATGGAATGGGCTACTTGCCTAAATTTTTTTTATTGGCTTAATCGAAAGTATGGGCAAAAATATTGTACCCGTATTTTTTCTTTTTCCTAAATTCCCAAAATTGCGGACGTAGTGTCTGTTTCAAAAATATATTTGTGACGTCACAAATATACTAAAAACTAGACAAACAGCACTGTTGGGTTGAAAACTCAAAAAACAGTTAGAGTGGCTTGACAATATTTGAAAAATACAGACAGAAAAATTTTACTGAAGATTCCCGACTTTTACCAACCTTTTGAAAAAAAAAGTCGAAAAAAAAATCTTTTTAATCAATGGATATATTTCCCGGAAATTTTCAGGAAATACTATTTATTACTCTTGTTGATGATTGAAAGTGTTTCCAGTCAAATCTGTTTCATTGGCAAGTACCCCATTATAAAATCGACTTCATATTTTCGAATTTAGAAAGGATGGTCTTCGAGCCCCCTCTACTTTTGTTATTACGAAAGATTAATTTAGTAAAATGGTCATAGCAGAACTATGAGCTTAAAATATCTACCACCAGATGTGTGTTAAATTTAAAATTCTTGCCCTCAGAGCGTAGGACAGATTACGGAAATTATAATGAAAATGTTAAAAAATTTTGTTATCAAATTATCGCACCTTCATTCAATTGCAATATGTTCAAACGCCCTTTATATACGCCCTTAAAGGATAAATGGATCAATAACTTACAAGCGCCGAACTCGCTGGCAGGCGTGAATCATGGGTTTCAAGCTTGACTTTCCGAAATTCCGCGAAGTGCGGAATTTGCATACTTAGGTTAATCAAGACTTTTCCCTCAAACTGCGATGTGCAAAGAAGTTAATAAAAATTCTGATGAGCATCATTATTGGGTAACTCGGCTAATGGACCGCAAGTCCGTTCGTTGAAAACCAGTGCTTTTGACGAAAGCCATTATGGGTTAACCAAAGTATTCTTTAAGTAAGTGCCACCACACGTTACTCAATGTGGGATTGTGGGTGCTACCATGCTATCCCAAACGTTGAACTGGCTTTTTGAACATTATTGGCAATGAATTGTTTTAATGAACAATATTGTGTTTCAGCTCTGTTGTATTTAATTGATGTTGAAATTATGCGATTGCTTTGGTTAATATACAGTTAAAAGTTCGTTCAACTTATAGGAACAATTAGGTTTCGTTTGAATATTAGAAGCATTAGTTTGCTCGAACAATTAGATTCTATTTACTAGCCTAGACTGGATCAAGATTTGAATAATGAATAATTAGGGTGTTCAAATAACTAGTATGGAATACAATACATAGGTATGGAGTAGAATAGATTTCTATTAGTTTCAGGAACGAATCATTAATTGGCTGTTGGTCATTCGTAATAGGAGTAACTTTTGAATAAAATCAATAACTGTGCTGATGACGTTACACGGGTTATTGATTATGCTGACGACTTTATATAACTCCATTTCATTAGAGGTTGATTACAGTTGGAATTAAGCTGGATAGTGCAACTATAATTTGAGTTGTGCACTCGAGTTTGTTTTTATTGACAATTCCATGAACTTTTACAACAAAATTAGGGCCCCTAATCGGTTTCATGCCTGTATCGGGGCATGTATGAGTTGATCAATACTATTGATAACAATAAGCTGAGTTGTAGATAGGTTACTTGTAAATAGGTTTTTATTTTTATTTAAAACTATACTAATATAACCCATCCAACGTGTGTGAACAAATTGTAATATTGTAAAACATATAAATTAAAATTTTATTGATTATATCCATTGACTAGGTTCCATTTGTACAACTTGTCTATGTGAATAAATTGTTATTCAATGTTTTCAAACTTACTTAAATTCAACTGCAAGTATAGGCTTTGAGTAAAGGGAGTCAGAGACATGTCTAGAATAAACATAGACGGTTTAACTTGACGAGTTAACATGAGAAAATAATTTAAAGTGACAACATAAGATAATGCAACGACAGGTAGGTTATAGGATGTCAAGTGTGCAAGTCAATACTGTCCGGGAGGAGAGGGCCCGTGCCCAGGTTCTGTATATTGATTAAAACCAGAACAACCTTGAGAGTTGAAGCCCAATAACAATCCTTCAACTGATGTCAGAAACTGAAGGGTTTTAAACTTTACCTGATACAAATCAATGTCACATGTATTATTCTGACTACCTCCAAAAAAAGCGCCGAAACTGCAGAATAAAATTTTTATCTTCATCTCTTCCCCACTCATGCTGTCACGGTCTGTCCTCCACTGTGTATCGCCAACTTTAACGGATGTAGAGCAGAAGATGGCACTGGTTTTGTTCCAAAGGATTTTTTTTTAAGGAGGAAATGGATTGCTTCAGTTTAAACCTTAGCCTGTACCTGTAGTGAATGGGAATTGAGTTCACACCCAGTTGTTGATACTCTGGTCTTCCACTCGTGATTCTGTCAGAACCAGTTTGAACAAATCTTTCGAAATGACGCAGTTAGGAAAGGTCGGGGACCACCCCTCCTCAACTCTTCAAAAACTGAAGTGGAAGATTCTATCATTTTTGTGAGCAGTTTTGAAGATCGAATAACTAGACTGTAATACTGTCGGATTGCGATACTTTTGAGACACTTTGTATTGCGATTTTGAAATAGGTACACACCAAGTATCGATTGCAATATCGCGTCAGTCTCTGTTGAATTCTTATGGGTTCCCCTAAAAGCGAAGCCCTCCTCAGCGCTTCCTTGGCCACGTCCACGCTGTCGGATTTTTCGTCCGGATGGCGGGTCACCAAGGACAGAAGAGCTTTTCCAGTGGTTCTGAAGAACACTTCGCCGTCGTAATTTACGCCAGCTGTAATGAAATTGAATCAGATCGGCACCCAATTTTAGGCAGCTGTACTGCTGTACAGCAACCACTAGACAGCAATGCCGCATTTGGTCGCAACTGATTTCTGTTCAGTTCCCTATCCGCTATGTGCTTCAGCCGAAAAAGTGGGAACATACGTGGCGATTCATGAAACTTGATCCTTATCCATTTGTTTTGCTTTCGGTCGCTAGATGTTGCCACTCGACTGAATGCACATAGCGTATAGACTATAGCTCAGGAATGACCGATTGACACCGTGACAAATAATCGAATGCCACTTTTTGACATCTTTAGGTAGGTATTGACGTAAAATTGATGGCTTAGAGGGAATTGATGTCATTTGAGTTGACATCGGCTAAGCGTTTACACTTAGGGCTGTAAGCTGTCTATCAGGGAGCTTCCTGAGCTTTTTGGACTGCCGAGTTCTGAGCCGCCGGCACCGTTTGGATTGCAGGTCTTTGAAGGTGCCTTCTGAGTTGTCAATTTTTCACCACGTCATTAAATTACTTTCTGATCCAAGTTAGAGAGAGAAAAAGCGAGAAATCACATGTGCGAAAGTGAGACACCACTAGCAACTTAGCTCAGAATACTTAGTTTATGTTGTAAAAGGAAAGCACCTATTGCATCAGTTATTGCCAACAGAAAAAAAAGCATCAGGCACGCGTCCGATTCTTTGGACTGCTGACCTTATAGCAGCATAATGATAATTGATAACAAATAAATTGGAAATCCGTACTGTTTTGTTGTTTGACTATCAGCTGGTTCAGGGCGTTGGGCACTCCGCTGTGGAAGTTCCTGCAAGAAGCCGTGATGAACTTGGGAACGACCTCCGATTTCTTGTACGGCCCGTGCCGTCGGATTCGTTGTATGTTCTCGATCGATTGATTGGCGAAGATGTCCAGAACGCACTGTTCCAGGGCCGCCGGCGACATGTTGACGTGACTCAGGAGACACCGGAAGCCGTAGAGGAGGATGTTTGCCATTTTTCCTAGTTCGACTAGCGATTCCTACATCCACACACGCACACACGCCACACGATACATTAATTTCAGCTTAATTTTTACAGCAATTTTGTAGTTTCAAGAGGACAAAAAAAAATTTCAAGCAAGTAAGTGAAAATATCTGCTTCGAGGCTGAGGGATTCCTTCAGGTATTTTATTATTGGCACTACTGCTTTCATGTCGTGATGTTCTACACGTGTCAGCTGTCAAAAGCAGTATTACCAACTTCAAATTTTTTTTTATTCAATATGCAGATACAGTATTCATATCTCTACACACTACACAGAGATTCACGAGATGATTCAGGTCTAATCTTGTATAAACTTTTGGGAAAGATTTTTCTAGTCAGAAAAAGGTTAGATAAAAATACAATACATTCCAGGCGAGCATCCAGGGACGTGGGCAGGTTTCTGTTCGAAGAGTCCTCTCGGGCGAAAGGCTGGAAAATGTAAAAATTGTTGTCAACACTTCCAGGGGACCTCTCATCGCAGCCATCTGTCCCTGGATTTTTTTTTCAAAAGATTGGTTCTTATTCATGTACAAATTTTTATTCATTACATCACATTATTTTTATATTTTATTCATTTAGTAGACGGAATTATCTTGGTCCTGTTATTTGTTGGTAACCCAATAGGCAACGGATTAGTGGCAGTTGAACTTTCGTTGTGATAGATTACGACCAAAATCTAATGATCGCATTTCAGGCGATTCAAAAGTGGCGGACACGTGCTTCAGTACGTTATAGGGAGTCAGGGTGTAGTCAGAAAAAAATTGTAAAAAATTCTCTTTTGGCCATTTTTGACTGTGCTGATGAAAAAATCAAAACAGTAGCAGAATTTCTTGAATTATTGTTACAACAGAAAACGCTAAATTGCAATATATCACGAACATCACGATTAATACCTACATATAAAATATTTTTGTGAACAATTTCTTTTTGCTTTTAGTCCAGTAAAACGGGGATCTTGCTTGAAACTAATTAGGGACTTGATGAAAAACTATGGCAATGTGAAGAAGTGAAAGGTGAATGAGAAAAAGCAAATTTACATTTCCAACCGATAAAAATATAAGGAAGATAAAAAAAACTTGCGCCGCTTTTTCTTGGATCAATGAGAAAACGGTAAGAGATGTATGAAAATTGTCAGGGACAAAGCTGAAGGGACTTCGATGATCTACAAAAAAAGTCTACAAAATCATTTGTCCAACTTCTTTAGTTTAGCCGTTAATCGCGGTCAAAGTTGCACGCCGGTCCAGTAAAACAGAAAACCTCTCCGCGTGATATTCCTCCTTGAATGCTGCAATAAAAACAAGAGATACGCAAAAAATTTGAGACAGGGTCGTAGACACGTGAATATTCCACTAGAAAATCCCTGATGTCAATTACTAGCTTCTCTAGTTTAGCCGTGAACCTCGTTCAAAGTTGCGCAACAATCCAGTTGATGAAGTGGTTCCTCTGGCAAACTCACTAAACTTGTACGTTGAATGAAAAAATTACGATAATGTAGGGGATGAAAAACTAGTTCTGAAAAACTAAAGTTACATTTCACTTTGTCTTGGAAAACCTTGGGAAAAAATTGAGAAAACCAATTTTTTCTTTTTTCCTATGGTTTGCCGGGCGGATGTGGAATGTAACTTTGGTTTTTTAGAATCAGTTTTCCATCCTCTACATTCTCATATTTTTTGATAAAGTCTAGAATTTTTAGAAGTTTTTGAAACAACCACTTGATCAACTGGATTGTTGCGCAACTTTGAACATGGCCTGCGGCTGAACTAGAAAAGCTAGCAATTGACCTTGATGATTTTCTGATGCATTCTTCAATTCTCTACAACTTCGTCGCTCACAATTTGAGATATCTCTTGTTTTTTCTCGCAGCATTCGAAGAGGAATATCTCGAGGAGAGTTTTTCCATTGGACTGAACCGGCGTGCAACTTTGAGCGCGATTGACGGCTAAACTGAAAAAGTTGGACTTCATACATTTTTTACCGTTCCGTCACCGTTTCAGGAGAAAAATCGCGGCGCAAGTTCTCTCATCTTCTCAATTTTTTTACCATAGTTCCTGGAACGATTGGAAGAAAAACTTTGTTGTTTCTTATTTATTTCTTCATTCTCTACATTGCCACTTTCTTTCCATTGAGTCCCTAATTAATTCCAACTTGAGCATAAAAATCGACCCATTTCACTAACCTGCTTGTTCAAAATCTGATTGAAAAAAATACAAATAATAAGGACCGATTTTTTTTATTATTAAGGGCTCAAAATTGATCAAAATAAAAAATCTAACATGCAAATTGCGTTATCTCTGCAAATACAGGACGTCTTGAAAGGTTCGCTACTTCTAGGAGGTACAGCAGGGGGGTTCACGCAAGAAATCCCCTCCCCCGCCATACTGAAGCTTTCCTCTTCAAGGTAACATGAAAGCGTAGCTTCAGCTATCGAAATTGAAAGAGGGGATGAACCGCTAGGGAGCAGAGGTCGAGGAACACGCAAAATGGTTAGCGTTGGAATGCCAAGGGTAGAGGATGTAGAACGCCTTATAAGGCATTCCTTTTCTTATTGTTTTTTTTTTAATCAAGTTGTTCAGTGTTTAGTGATTGTGGTATTTGGTGTAGAGCTCTTCTTGATGTCAAGGCAAGTAAATCACTGATTTGATCCAAATAATTGAAGTGGCAGGTATGCAGAAATTCATTATCACGAGTATTGTTGATTCAAAGTCGCAACTGCATTAAATGGGGTACAATCTTCATTATAAATGTTCAGATGTCGTGAACTAATTGCAGTCTAATGTCAGATTTGATCAAATTTCACGAAGTAAGTTACATGAATTTTTCCGCCTGTACAGGTGCTTCAAACTGGCTTGACTTTTCTTTCTCTGCGCATTCAACTCTTTTTCAGGTTAGACTAACATTAGTTAGTGCGCTAAACTAAGGTTCAGTGATGATTGGGGGTAGGATTTTAGATGCGCAAAAAAGGCTGAATCAGGTGTGGTATTGCGAAATAAACAAACACACCAGTTTGACGTAGGGAGCGTATGAAGCAGACGCTGTCTGCACATGCACCCGCAAGTGGAATTGTCCGAGACGGCGCAACGAAAGTGTAGAAACGTGAGCCCTCCTACAGTAGAGATTGCTGTGGTCGAAAGAGAGATGTCTCTACCGTGGTTGGCGGCTTCTCACAGACGCTGCCAGGTGATGGGCGGTCACTGAAGAAAATGATGGCCAAGCGGCTAAGCGCGACAGTACTAAAGATAATGGAGTGTAAATCACTGATTGGTGAACACTTTCTACACCAGCTTATACCTACCTGAAACAGCAAGCATGTATCAAGAAGATGCATACAGAAAATTCCAACTATCAGGGTCACTGGACAGAGGGCATTTTATATTGTGCTGCCGCGCTTGGCCACTTGGTTCTCATTTTCTTCAGTGACGGCCGCTCACCTGACAGCGTCAGCCAGAAACCGCCAACCATGGTAGAGACGATTTCCTTTGTCGACCACACTATCTTTCACTGTAGGGGGCTCACGTTTCTCTACTTTCGCTGCGCAGTCTTGGAAAGTTCCACTTGGGCGTGCATCACGTCGAGGTGACGGTGACAGCTGTCACATTATACAGAGCACATCTGTCAAGGCGTCAAAAACCAGTAAGAATCGAATCATTCGTGCCAACACAACACATTTTTTCCACAGCATGCTCTAACGGAGAAAGCCGTGAAATTGATTATGCTTTCAAGTGCGAACCTTTCAAGACACCTTGTGTGGTAGAATTTGTTGTCAAAATCTCGAGCCTTCACATCGTGACTCCACTAATTCACGGCAAAGAGTCTTCCGATGAGTCTTCCCAAGATTCTTCATCAAACCACTTGACCATTACTGGTTCCCTAACAACATCATGGCTCCACAATATCTTACTGGAGTCCGTGTCCGTCAATTTTTTTGCTTCATCCTGCAAACCAAATTTCAACTCAACCAGGTCGACGTTCACGCAGCTATCGTGGGAGAACGCAGTCAGACAAACATCCAGGCAGATATCCAGACCGACAGACAGCATTCTGGAAACGATCGTAACGGGCGGTCGGTGCCTGGGGGACCTCAAAAAGTCTAAATCCGTCACCTGAAAAAAAAATTCTGCACGATCACAATGCGTTTCTGCCATTTGTGACGGGGCGAGCAAAGTAAAAAATAATCGAAAAAGATAAAAACTTTGATGACGTGAATTCTTGTTGTAAAATTATTTTGAATCGGGACGACTTGAAAAATCCTCCCTTGAACTTTGCACAACTGAAACTGAATCACCTTGTGTAGTATACTTACAGTGAAAATTTATGAAAATGGGAAAGCGAAAGCATTACCTTGGCTTCAGACTGGATGGCAAACGGATTGACGAGAACTTGAAGGCCGAGAACGTGCGAGTAATATTGTTGTAAAAATTGCGAGGTGAGTTGCTTCAGTAAACTCTTGAGGGTCGCACATGTTTCTCCTTTGACATATGTGTGTTCTATTGCTGAGATTCTGTAAGAGGAAGGGAATCAGAACGTTAATTAAGTATCTTACCTACTGATGATAAGAACTAGAATACTGCACGACCTCAAACCGAATAGGCGTTCTTTGGCCACAATGCAAGCAGCTAGTCGATGGTCAGTTAAGCCGCATGACGCTTGCCGCCAGGGAGTATTTGATTTTGCTAAGAACTCCCATTTCTTAAGCGAAAAGTGAAACATGCAATCTAAATAATTAATGAGGCCAAAGGGCCGTTTCATGAGCCCAAAACGTAAGATTCGGAAGACACGAAGTTATCATTATACAACCCCGCGAAATATATGCCGCATCGCACGTGAATAAATAACCACTCGCCCTAGGCGGGCGTGCGCCTATATGTAAGGCGTGAAGAGACCAACTAAGCCAGCATAAATTGTCTTTTTATTACTCACAGTGTTAATAAATGCGCGTACTGGCCGAAAGTACACCCCGGCAAAATCGTTGAAATATTAAAGTCATGTTTTAGTGAGATGATCATCTAACAGGTAGGGTCTGTTATTACTTCAAACGCGCAAAGGGTTTAAAACTGGCTTGACTTTTCTTTCTCTGCGCATTCAACCCTTGTTCAGTTTAGACTAACATTAGTTGGTGCGCTAAATTGTGAACTCAGAAATAATTAGGACTAGTATTATAGACGCGCGAAAAAGGGTTGAATCAGGTGCGGTACTGCGAAATAAACAAACAAACAACGCGACGCGATAGTGATAACAGCGGAAATTGCGGTAATTAGGAAATGGAAAACGCGAGAAAGTTTCCCACACAAAGGCAGTATATGATTTATTGCTTATATGTAAATTGTTTTTCACTTACAGTGCAAATAAATGCGCGAACTGACCGGAAGTACACCCTGGCGAAATCGTTGAAATATCAAAGTCATGTTTTAGTGAGATGATCATCTCACAGGTAGGGTCTGTTACTCACATATCGATGTAAAGGAACTATTTGGGAAATGTAAATAAGTAGTATGTAGTAGGTAATGTATGTAAGTAATAAGTCGGACGCTGATATAATAGGCCTGATGCCATAGCGTCCCAGTGCACCCAAATGGGCGTATAAAATATAACATAGAATTAATCGAACGATTCTTTTGGTAATCGCTGCTCCATCTCTCTAATAATGGAATAAATACCGGACACTCACTCGGCGCTCGAGTCCCCCTTTGCTAATTATCACTAGTTTTCAATGATAAAATGTATCTCTCTGATGTAATCACAGGAATTACCTCTCAGTGTACGGAATGACTATTTGCTACAATTACTTTCCTGATGGGTTGACGTCACATGCTTCACAGTGACGTAACCTATAGCTTTGGGTGACCACGTGTTACTGTTTGCTATTAATTTACGGGTATCTTTTGATTTCACATGATAAATTAAGAATATCTAGCCTGGATTGGCAAGCTGTTTAATACTTCTTTCCAGCGAATGAAATAGGTATCGTGTGATCAAATGAATTCTTATTTTAGGTAGGCTGTGGTCTAGCCGAACGCAGCTTCGCACCCCTGAATTTGGCCAGGCCACAGCCTAGCTAAAATAAGAATTCATTTGATCACACTATATAAATGTATAAGAGGAATATCGAAAAATGTTGATAAAGTAAAAAAAAATACCTAGATATTTGATTTACCCTACCTACAACACAAAAGATACTTTTTTTGTCTGTGTGGAGAATTCACGCGCAGAAAGTCACTTTGGTACCTGCCACTTTGGTACCTATGTAGATAGCTAACATAAAATTATTGACAAAATTCTTATTTCTTACTTGTGTCCGATTCCTTCCATCGGCATGTAGGGTGAAATGTTGATCGGGAAAAGATAATCCAAAATTCTACAGAAGGGCAGATGCGAATTCGTCAAGCTGATAGGCGTTTTATTGGAAATGTGCAGTTGAATCTCGAAGCTGTTCACGCTCAAATACTCGATGATGCTTTGGAAATGTTGACCATTCTGTAAGAGAAAAATATTGATTAACCAATCCGTTACGTTGATTCGGTCGAGTGGCGACATCTAGCGACCGAGAGCAAAACAAATTATGTGGCAGTTATCACTGGTATGGCAACGTCATACTCGCAAGTTTTCCTAGGAGTTCAAATGTGAGGCGGTCGGATAAGGGAGATCGTCTCTATTGGTGGCTTTTTGCTAAGGCTGTTTTTTTTTTGTAGCTAATGATGAAATGGTGCCAATGACCGGCAGTACTGGAGAAAATGGAATAAAAATGTCCACTGCACAGAGGCCAGTAAGATTGAGGAAACATACTCTTGGTTGGATATTATATAGATGAAATTCATGGAGTTGGACTGCACGAGGCGAAATACGCGCGTAAGTGCACAGTGTTGGAAGTTGTTCTCAACATGAAACTTGTCCATTTCCTGTATGCATCTTCTTCTTCATACTTGCTTGCTGTTTTAGTATAATAAGCTAGAGTAGGTAGTACTCACTACCCAGTGATGATCAGAAGATGAGGCCTCTGGACAGTGGGCATTTTCATTCCATTTTCTTGAATGGTCGCCAAAAATCTAACAGCATTAGCAAAGACTCATTGACCAATAACCGTTTCTACTCTCATCGACAAGCCGTGAAATTGATTATAAGACACTTATACATTTTTGTGATATTGTAATGAGTATTGATTATATCCGAGTGTGTAAAGAAGCGTTCATGGCCTGAGGCTTGGGCCATAAAAACTCTAGCTACAAAAAAATTAATAAGGACATCTACAAATTTTCGTCTTCCACAAAGAAGACCTACTTTTCATTTCTTGCCTACCTTAACTCTATTGTTCAAATCCTGAATCGACTTCATGTCAATGACGTACGAAACCGTGGACTCTTTGTAAAACCTCTTGTAGTACGTCAACATCTGACACAGATCCATCCACAAGTCGCTCTCGATGTCCAAGCTGAAGCTGCCGATGTTCGTCTTGATGTACCGATAAACGTCGCAGTCTTTCGAAGAATACTTCAGCAAATTCACCTCCACAAAGTTACCGGAAGGCATCGGATGCAAAACGATCGTGTTGCTCAGCTTGTTGTCCACTTGCAGCTGGTGAACCTTGAAGTTGACGTGTTGAAAATTGCTCGACTTACGAAACTGACAGTACACGGCCGGGATGTAAGTCCGCTTCAGCTCGGCAAAGAACGGCTTCAGCATGAACATCTTCTCGAAATCGATGTGGATGTAGTCCTTGAGCTGGCACTTCTTGTAGTGCATTTTGTACTTGTCCTCGATCCAAGCCGCCAGCTCCAGAGTCAGCGTTTTCCACTTGTGCCCCACGTTCACCTCCCAGATGGCCGGCGCGTCGGCCAACGTGGCGCAGACTTGTTCCTTCTTCGGATTTTCGCTGGTGAAAATGGAAAAGCAGACGCCGCTCAGCGAGACGAGGCTCTCGAGCGAGCAGTTTTCCAAGAAGTAGTTCTTGAGCACCGACTGGTGGATGCGCATTTCTTGCGTGAACAGCAGGATCCTCTGCAGGCCTTTGCGGTAGCAGAGCCAGTAGATGACGATCTTGTCTTTGCGCACTTTGCGGGGCATGCTGGCGGAGGCGTTTTCCGAGCTGTCCGAGTCGTCGCTGCTCGAGGACAGGGCGACGCTCGCCGTCGGGGTGATGCTGTGCAGTCTGATTTTTTCTTCGCCGTACGTGTCTTTGGTGATGTCCACCGAGAAACCGGTGCCCTTGTTGTTGTAGACGTTCCAGACGATTTTTCGGATTTTGGTGGGGTCGTCCCAGGTGTACAGCAAGGAATTGAACGGGCTCAGCAGCTGCACCGGAGACTCTTCTTGCTGCTGGATCTTGAGGAAGAGGTCGGCGCAGTAGTTCTTGACGAGGACCGGGGCGTCGCCCAGCTTGTACTCGAAGAAAGTTATGGTGAAGGAATCGTTGACGCCTCCGGTTACTTCCACCGTTAGAGCACCCTGTAACGCAAACTCATGGATATCACTTGATTATTATCGTGGTTCAAATATTTATAGCTTCTGTTATAATGGCTTCTTCATTTATGGATTCTTTGATAGTGGATATCTGAAGAAGGGGATATGGAACTCAGAGGATACAACGGTTTTGAGCTGGAAGTTGGAAGAAGCGCACCAATTCTCATGGGTTCAATGTACTCAAAATCAGGATGAGAGCAAATGAGACAACTTACTCCTTTATCCATTCTGAGAACTGTCCGATTGGTGGTAGCAATGTTGAAAGCTTGTGATATCAGTTTGCTGTCTCTGTATTTGACGTACATTTGCATCGAAGAAGTTTCTGGCCAGAACGTTATCATCTGGTTTGGTCCAATGTCGATCCACAAATCAGTCTTTTCGTTGTGCTCCATAAATCTGTTATGGAAAAAAGAAGACTTTGTTACAGTGTCCCAGAAATAAGCAAAAGAAAAACCCTAGATAGCTAATGTCTTATCATGACTGCCTGTGAAGTTGGTTGCTTGAAGATTTCCAGTATAAAGGGTCAAGATATTGTCGTGATTAAGATATCTTGCTAATTATAGGTTGTGACTCATTATATTCTTTCACTCGCGTATTGGCTTTACTTCTTCCTTTCAAGTCGGCCACCAGGAGTTCAATGAGAGGCTAATGCCACATTCCTGCACAAGAAACCGTTATTGACACACCAGGAGTGTAGCAAAGCGGGTAGGTAGTGTGGTGGGACGCCTTAAAATTATAAAATTAAAGGGAATTAAATATTTGGGAATAAATTAGAATTACGGACGATCTTGGGAAGTGACGAAATTGCACACGGGATGATGGTAGAGTCAGGAAGCGCATGCCGGCGCATGGGTTTGGGTGTCAGGTTTTTTACACACTTGAGACGGAAGGGGAGAGGAAAGAATCGGTCCGAAACTTAAGACGGGGGGTGAATAAAGATTCGCGTGGCAGCAGTCAAGAACGGCAGATGTGCGGGAGAAGAAAAACTCGTATTTTTCAAGAAGAATAAATTAAGAAAAGTGCTAAAACATCGTAATTAATTGTAGTGCATCAGTGACGAGAAATAAAAACATTTGAGGCAAGTCTGATTTCTATTGTAATCAAATGCTTATTATTGGATGGGGCTTGAGGTAATTGTTTGTTTATAAAATGATAGTAGGTTTTGTTTTGATATTTCGAACAGCCATTATAAGCGTCAAGCCGATTTCAATTCCCTGTAGTTGCTTTGAGCTTTCAAATGCGGCCCCTTGTTTCAGCTAGCTACCTTCAAGAAGCCAGAAAAAAAGTAAAAACCTCAGTAACCCTTTCGAAGAGATTTAGCTTCCTGCAGAGCATGATTTTGTAGACTTTATTAGCTTGAGACAAGCACTAGCAGTATTTATGCAAATCAAATTTTGGGCAAAATCTCGAGCACGCGTTATTTTCCCCCATAGAATAAAATATTCAACCCTTTCGCACGACAAAGAGTCTATGGACATAAGGTTGAGTTTCCCAGAGAGAGAACCCCTTGAGCAATGCCAAGAAAATTCAGTGTAGTTTCGAAAATACTTCAAGATAGAAAGGAACAGAACATCAATTTTGCAGGCTAATTAATTAGAGGCTTACCGCGACAATTGTACAACTGATTGCCGATGTGCGTGAAGTTATTCAACCCAGCGTGAAATAAAACTGCTGGATGAGGCTGTAAGCTCAAACTATACAGCACCGGCCGGAAATAAGATTCATGGAATGTAAACATTCAATTTTATATAAATTATTTGATCAAAAATTGAAATAATGGCTCTAAATTCGAAATACCAAGACAAAACTCAGTGAACAACAATCTCTCTCTAAGTACAATTAAATAATCGAAGTTTCTCTCAGTACAAAATGAAAAATGGGTAAGAAGAAAGAAAGGGTTGGAATTAAAATTCGACGAAGTACAAATTAATTGAGCAGGGAATTAAAACTCAAGTGCATCAGGAAATGGGTTTATCAATAGTTCGGCAAATTAGGAAGAATGAGAACGGAATTAACTTGGAAGGGTTGAACTAATTCGTCGTAGGATTGCGCACGTGATTAGGATGTACTTTTCTTTCAGAAACCGAATGTAAACTGAATTAACTAATTCCTCACGCTAGCTGATGTCAGCACGTCTAGAAATTATGAAATGAATAATTAAGGTGCACTCAATTGAATTGGCGATGATTGATTGATTTGTAATAAAGGTGAGGTGTGGTTAAATGACTTTGTTTATTTCTCAATATTTATTCAAATCATCCTCTTTCAAAGAACGTGAGATTACTACAGTTAGACTGAGGTATTAGCGCGACGTAAAGTTGAGGTAAGTGGAAAACTAATTTGAATGACTAAGGTAAAGGTAATAAAAAATCTGCGGCACAACAAAACATGACGCAGGGTCTCTAAACGTATCACAGCTGATTAATTTAATTTAGGGAAGCGGGGTATCTCACAGTAGGTACCACATTTGCCTCATATTTCCCTATGTGGAAACTGGTTTCTAAGAAATATTCTCCTAGGTAAGCTTTGATGGCCAATATTAATAACTAACTTGGAACCAGGAGCTAATCAATCAGTTGAGGAACCAAGAGAGTAATTAATAGACGAAACAGCCTCCATTTTTCTATTATGATTCCTTTCACAAGAAATGTTTCAAAAGCAGCTACGTGACCACAAGAACGTCATATTAAAGAGTTTGCTCATAAGAAACCATTCATTCAACGAAACCCATAACCGTTTTCCCTTATCGTCTACACGAAACCCATTTAGCAATCTACAGGGTATCCCGGTGTAGTTAAGTGTTACAAAATTTACAGGGAGATAAAAAATTAGATAGATAACACTTATAGGTGTACACACCTACGCGAGCTTTTGAATATTTATCGATCTCTTCCATTCTGACGATGACCTTTTGACAAGGGCGAAACGCGTCATATTTTTTCAACAAAATTGTGTAGAGTTGACTAAGGTTCAATAAAGACAAAATTTAGGTGAAAAATTGAAAATTAAGTGGACTTCTCCCCATGAACATACTCTCGCAAACGTATAATAACGGAGATACAGGCTTTCAAAAGTGTTATTTCAAAACAGTTTTTTCTGCATAACGTTTCAACCGTTTTACCGATTCCATTCAAATTTAAACCAAAGTTCACTAAAACAAGTCTCTATTGAACAATAATGGCACATTTCATTGAACATTTTTAAGGGCGAAGATAGTTGGAGGTACCCTACCCCTATTTTCCTTACTTTTTACTACCTGAATATTTTTGAGAACGGTACCTAATTTTTGGATTTTACCTTCAATTCAGAGAAAAAAGTTACTCTTGCAAAATCTTGATAAGAGGCGTCATTTTAAAGGATATTTGGGTTTGAAACTTTGGAAAACATCTCGAAATCACCGCTTTCCTGGAGCCAAATTGTTTTTTTTCCAGAAAACTTCATGATTCTTAACAAACATGTTGGTTTATTCACTTAAAAATACCTAGAAATAAAAATACCTAGAAAACTTATTTATTTCAGTTGATGAATCATGGGTTTTCTTGAATTTCAATTTTTACGCCTTTGAAATTGGTGTTTTCGGGATGTTTTCTGAAATTTCAGACCAAAATATCTCGAAAGTGAAGCCTCCAATCGAAATTTCACAGACGTAACTTTTTCTACAAATTGAACGTGAAACTCAAAAACTGGAACCATTTCCAAAAATTATCAAGAGGTGAAAATGGGGGGAGGGTACCCCCCTATTATCTTCGCCCTGAAAATGTTTGATGAAATGCGTTATTATTGAATATTGTTCAATAGTGACCTGTTTTAGTGAACTTTGGTTTGAATTTGGATAAAATGGTCGAAGTCCAAAAGTAGCGTGCAAAACTGTTTTCAGAAAACAACTTTGAAGGCCTGTATCTCCATTTTCATACGTTTGCCAGAGTTCAATTTTCTATTTCCCTGTGAATTCTGTAGCACTTATTCTGTGACAACCTGTATAGTAGGATTCGGTTTACTCAAAGGGACAGGACATTCCCACACGTCCCGCGGTGAAACGAACCGCCGGTATTGGTTAAGAACAAATGACGCGAAATACGTCATCAGAGGTTATGAGAAACTCTTCAGGATTCATGAGGCAGTTGATAAGTCAGTAACGGATGAATCGAGTCGGGAATAATGGCTTAATCGGGTCGCTAGCCACGCGAAAACAGGCGCTTGCCGGTATGAAGTATTGAACTTTGTCAAGAATTCCCAATTCTCTGGTGAAAGTGTAACCTATGACCTAACTAACTGATGGGACCAAAAAGCCGTTACATAAACTCCAAAACTTGAGATCGGAAAACGTGTTGATACAGTGTTATTAGGTGTGCGAATAGCCGGAAGTACTCCCTGGCGCCGGCGCCGGCGGATCGTTCATATATTTCCAAAGTCCTTTTTAGTGAGATGATCAGCCGACCAGGTAGAATCTCGGAACCCCAATTTGATATAAAATAGTTACTTGTAATCGTAAATACAGTGAGCAAAATATTACAAAAGTTGGATAGCCCTCTCCATGATGTTAGGATAATTACCGGACTATCACTCGGCGATCGAGACCCTCTCTGTTGATTCTATCTCGTGGAAATATGATATAATGCCTATCTGAATTTTCACTCATAAAATATATCCCTCAGATGTAATCACAGGAATTACCTTTCAGCGTACGAAATGTCCGTATTTTCAAATCACTTACTCATAAAATATATCCCTCAGATGTAATCACAGGAATTACCTTTCAGCGTACGAAATGTCCGTATTTTCAAATCACTTTACCGACGGGTTGACGTCACATGCTTCACGGTGACGTAACCTATAGCTTTGGTGATCACGTGTTAATTGTATATTATTATCACTCTACGGGCATTTCTTTATTTTACTTGATAAATGAAGCATACATAGCCTAGACTGGCTAGCTGTTTATTACTTGTGATTTATAAATACCTATTTTGCTTTGAAATGCATATATTGTTTTGTTGGTTGATTTTACCCAATGACTTTGATTCAAAATGAGATAATTACAGCATTACAAGAAAGTTCACACAATCTGCTACACTGATTGCTTAGACGCGGACCCGTCCTTTATACGCCTCCATTTGAAGGAAGTCCACAGAGCACGTCAACCACAAAAATCTCCAGTGTGCCCATCGGTTGTCCAAACTATCTCCCGGCCCGCGTAACAGGAGTAAAATAAATCATTTTGAGGTGGTGGCAGCGTTACGCTATAGAATCAGTTTCAAGGCCTCCCAGGCGTCTATAATCTAGAGCCACGATACAATTCCCCCTTATAATAATAACATTCCTTTTCCCATTTTGAAAGTAGTTACATATTACATTCCTATGCCGTCAATTCTACAGTAAAAAAATCGAATGGACAAGAATTTTGTGGTCTTTGTTGTCACTGTAATTATTTAATGACTGTAATACTTACAGTCCTCACTGTTAGGCACTATGCTTCTTCAAGATTTGAAGTATGATTTCAGACTATGTTTCAAGAAATTAAGTACTTAAACTATGACCAAGGAATCTTGCAAACCTACATTGATGATTGACACCGAAAGTTGATCTGATCATACCATTCTCAAGTTTTTGAAAATATTCTTTGGAGCTTGAAAAAAAGTTCGAGTTTATTTGGTTTTTGTATTACAGAGAGTGAAAAATTTGCTTGACTTTAACTTGATATTTCAGGTGATGTCAGATCACCGCAGGACTTATTTGGCTGTAATTTGCCAGATATCTTGCAGCTTGAATTATTACCAATTTCTAAGTCATTTTCGATCACTAGAATCTATCCAGTCCTTCCAAAATTAGAAAGCAGACCAGGGGTCATGAAAAAATTGAATTTTGAAAAATAAATTCCATAGATTGTAGGTTTTTCTTTCGCTTATTTCTGGAACATCCCGTATTATATCTGGCGCGAAGATACGCTAGGCTTACTTATTGGCCACTGATTGTTGATGCTGTATTTTTGTTCATGGAAACAGCACAAATAAGCAAAAGCCTTAGGGGTAGCATAGTCGTGCGTAAGGATTTTGAAATTGCGTTTCACACGTCCTCTAGCTTAGCGAACCGGTATTGATTAGGTTCACGTTGCACAAATATTAATTTTGACGACTCACCTCAGGCTTCTGTTTGTGTTGTTGGACACGAGGAAGCTGGGAAGCAGCGTCACGATTTTCGTCAGCCTCGGACAGATCTGCGACAGCTTGATCGACAAGAAGAAGAGGTATTTCTTCCGCCTCTCGTTGTTGCGACAGATGATCAGACCGGTCGCACCGGCACATTCCAGTCCGAACTCGTTGGACCAGTTCGATTCGTACACACGAACGTTCAACGTCTGCTTGCCGTGCCGTCTGTACGTGAACAGCAAAATGTCTTCGTTGCTGCTTTCGTATATCGTGTTCGTCGCCGAGGCCTGGAAAGATCACTTTCACAAAAAACTTCGCGCCAGTTCCACCAAATTTTATTCGCTCATAAGACTTTTGGTAGAACTGGCTGTTGGTGTATATTCAATACTTAGATCTTAGATGTTCAGAAAACGTTAGCGATTTTGTCAGAAATATTTGGATATTTAGTTGTAGCTATTTATCGCCTCCAAATTTTAAACCGAGACGGACAAGGACAGTGTTAAAATCGGAGCTTTAGAGCTGAGAGCTTCGCTCGAGGTAGCCCAGGGCCCAGGCTCTTGAGATTTATAGCGTGAGCGAATTATGAACGGCTGAAAATGCTAATCCTGCTATGCTAAATGCTGCTATATTAAATGCTAATGGACTCGGCCATAACATACCAAAAGTCGCCTACAATCCACGCAAATGAATCAAAATTCAAAGGATCTCTTCCAAGAATTACGATTATTGAATGGAAACACTACTGAATCAAAGCTTGCCGATCAGTAAATAGTGCAGGCAATATTTTGGATAAAGTAACATCTGATTCGATGATAAGCATGTCGTGTTAACATTCAAACGTCTCCTTTAGTAACTTACCAGCCTTGCTTATACGGAAAGGTTTGTTTGTGATTGAATATTCCAAATTGGAAATGTCTGAACCGCTAATTTATGCTGATTGCCCTTGCAGGCGAATATGTCTATTCAAATCAAGAGCCACTATAAAAAGTGAATTTTTATGATGTTTTTGGGGAAATTCTCATCCAGCTCGATTTTTTGGGACTTGATGAACATTCAGGGGATGGGTGGAAACGATTAGAAAAGTGAACTGTCTTCATCTCGTTCTGGTGGCAGTGAAGGACGGTTCAACACTGTTATACAATAATTACAATTTGAGAAAGTTAGCCGCATCACAAGTCGACAATTTGACAATATCCCCAGCTTTTGTTTAGCGGTTCATTGTCATACGAACCCGTATTTGGAGCGGAAGTCCGGTTTTATTGATGATCCAGTACGGCGCGTAGAAGAACAAATTGCAGCTGCCCTCGCGGTCCGTCCGCACGTTGATGGTCAAGTGTTTGGAGTCCTTGGCATCGGCCGAAGACAACACGACGAATTTCTCGTCCAGATACGTGGTGAAGTTCAGGTAACCCGTCCAGACGAGCAGGTTGTGCTTGACCTTGACGGTCAGCTTTTGGTCCTTGGAAATGTCGAGGGTGTAGACGCTCTTGCGATCGCCCGGTTCGACCTTGAGGGGCTGTTTCAGTTCGGAAGCTTCCACTTCGAGGGAGTAAGGCAGGAAGTTGTGCAGGATGAGGGGCTGCAGCACGTGGATGACGTAGTTGGGGACGGAATGAGCGTGGGTGTTTTCCACGGCGAGGTTCTTCTTCAGCATGACGCGAAGCGAAAACAGCTCCAGGTTGGAGTCGCTGCGAGGCCGACAGTGCAGGTTGTGGGCGATGTCGAGCTCGGTGGCCAGCTCCTTCCACCAGATGCCCGAGTCGGAGGTGTAGTGGCCTCTGGAACGTTCGAAAGATCATGATCAATCGCTTCACACGATACCGTTGTACCGCAAGTCTTGATTAAATCCCGGACACCACGCCAGCAAATTTTTATAGTTACGTCCTGAAAAATAATTATATTTCTCGAAGGCGTGTATCTGGTTGCCTAAAAACTTGGTGGCGTGGTTGACGGGATTTAATAGAGACCTAATAGTACAGTGGAAAGAGGTTGTGAACTTGCTTATATTAGTATGTTATGTAACAAGTATGCAAGATGAATCTTTAGAGGACGAGTCTTGCTTGCTTAGGGACGAAAAGGTAGTTGAAAGAGTTGCCTTGTGAGCCTGTTGCTCTTTGTGCTTTGCCAGAAACCCTGCAGCTTTTCCCTTGATAACTGTTGAAAATGAATTCGCGTCTTTGAACCTAATTTGATCCGTATGAAGACTGCCTTACATGATTCCAGATTGAATGATTGAAACTCAACTAAAACTTGGAAACAAACAACTCACTCAGCATAAGCGGGTTGAATGAAGAGCCGGCAATGGTACGCAATGTACAAGGGAACGTTGTAGGACTCGTGGGCTTCCAGCACGGTGATCCTCATGGTCGTCTCGAACGGATTCGTCACGTCGCCCACCGGTTCGAGGTTCAACTGCTGCAGCACCGACGGCTGATACAGCACGCTCAGCGCGTGTTGCGTTTCGTTTTTGATCTGCAAAGGCGAGCTGACGACCAGATTCCTTCCGGTCTTCCCGATGAAATGCCTCGTCGCTATGTAGTAGCTCTGTCCCGGTATCACCGACTGCAGCTTCATCAGCTTGTTCCAGTTCCGCTTCGAGCAGTTGGTCTGCGTCGGATGGAAATTGGGTATGTGAACCTTGATGAAGTTCTTGTTGGTCTTGTCGTACAGCTGCGACGTCGACTCGGACGGGAACTGCAGGCTGGCCAGCGTCTGGAAATCGTAGTTGATCTCGCCGATGTCGCTCTTGGAATCGCCCTTGGTGCTGTTCTTGTCGTCGTCTTCGCCGTAGTCGGTCGCGAAGTAGTTCTTCGTCGGGCTGTTGGGCGGCGAGTCTTGGTTTTCGAACGTCTGGACGTTGAGCAGGACGTCTTCCTGTTCGCCTTTCTTTTCGTACAGTTCGACTTTGGACTGCGGTCCGATGTCGTTGGTCAAGTTGATCGATTTTTTGCTGGCGATGACCGACAGGGTTTTGTTCGAGTACGTGGTGAAGATTTCATTGAGGACTTTGAGGAACACCGGGGTGATGCTAATGTTGAGGGTTTCTTTGGCGTCGATGAGGATGTACGTCGACTTGGTGAAGTTGGCTCCGGCGTTTTTGGCGTCGTCGGATTTGGGCTGGACATCGTCGGAGTCTTCGTTGTCGCCGCTTGAGTGGTTGTAGTCGCTGTCTTCGTTTTCGTTCCAATCGCCTGAAATAAATTAATAAATGTCATAGCAGTGAGAGACTGTATGGCCCATATTCGAATGGCGCTTGTATGGTCTAAAAATATTTGTAAGGTGTGGTTTTGAGACCCCTTGAGCTCTTGGGGATATACCCTGTGGTATTTCCCCTTTGTTTTGTTTGTACGTTGGCACCTGAAGGAGGTACGGTCGTTGACGTTCGTAGCGTTTGCCGATGAGAGAGAGAGATGGCGCTGCGCTAGGCGAGCCGGGTAAGCGGCAGCCGCGGGCAGAGAGAGAAGAGAATCAGCTGTAGTGAAAAACACGTGATTTTTCAGTGCAACGAGTGTACGTCGGTTTCTCCTAATTTAAGGTCGGTCTTTCTTTGATTATTGTATCGCAATTCTGGCTTCCACCCACTCATCAAATCATGCATTTCGATACATATTTTGTCCGCGAAATTATTGTTCATAACCCAAAATTCTTTGTTCTCTTTATTCTCAACGGGCTTGCATAACCTGCAGTTTTTCCCCCTTTGAAATCAAGGTGCTTTGCAATGCTTTGACTTTTATGTAGTTCATCTATTCCCCAAATGATCTCAATATTGACGGCAAAGGCTGTAATCTAGTGAATGTGCACTTTGTGCACTCATGACGTGGCCTCCGAACTGCGCTATCGAGCGTATTCCGAGGTTTCATCAATTGTTTCTTTCCCACAAGTTACGTCACAAACAGTAAAATGACAAAAAGAAACTCTGCTACGCCCAAAAATCAGCCGCTAAGTAGGGAACAGTACTTTTTATGATTCATTTTCATTTCATTACTCATTGTTGGGTTATACCTGAAAGTAAACGAAGGAAAGGAGACTTGCACGCTTCTCCGTGTCTTGGGGGGGGGGAGTCTACCTACTTGTATGAATCTGCCTTGTTGAGTCTACTAACCTTTTTGTTATTTGGGGGAATTATGTAAATCGACGAGAGGGCCACAGGTTGGCTTTAGTCGATTTTCTTGTATTTACTGTTATTTACTGTATGTGATTACTGTTTACTAACCATTGTTCTGTTTTGTATGTAAGTATGTATCTGTGGGGTTTGTGATGGGTAACTGCAGGAGAATTTCGGGCGAATGCGTTTTAGATACTTCTTCCTTCCAATTGCTTACAAAGGTATGACCAAATCCAACTTCTCTACTTATTTATCTCTCACCTGTTTCTTGTTTATTTATTTACCTATTTATCTCTTATTTATTTCTTGTTTATTTACCTACACCATTACTCATCATTTGTTTCTTGCTGATTTATTCACTTGTTTACCGATCGTTTCTTTATTGTTCATTTATCTATCAATTTGACTTCTTTTGTTTGTAAAGTGTAAAATTGATTGCTAAGCGTAAAGTTTTCTCCAAAGCCGGGCGTGAAGTTTCCTTTTGTTGTTACGTAAATAACTTGTAAACGGAACAAACTTTCAAAGAGGTTCAAGCACCGATTCACGCTGACTTGATCAATGCATAACTGGAGTGACTTCTCTGTCATTTCATCATGACTCATTCACACTTGACTTTTATTCAGATCATTCGGGAAGGGATTTTTCAGCAATCAACCAGGCTATACGCATGGGTTTCTTTGACGTGTTCTCCCCATGTGTGCCTGTCAGCAAATACGTCACTTTTCCTTTGTGATCAACTGACAGTTGGACATGTTTCATGATTTCTTGTTTTGTTTTGCTAATCTGATTTTGTGTTCATTTCATTGTTGTAAATTTCTGCATTGTCTAAATAATTTGGAGGATTCTTCTTGTTTCATTTGTTTATGTTTTGTTGTTCTTCATTCTTGTGATGTCATTTTATCACTGTCAATTTCTTGTTGTGAGGTGTTCTGAGAGAAGAAACAAATTCCTTTAAAACTTTGCAATTGATTTTCAATAAACATTCATTTTGTTTGTGATTCATTCGCGTTTCATTCAAGAATCAAACCTCATCCCCAACGACACATTCTCATCTCGAGTAAGAACTCAACACAACGTAGGTAAAAGATAAACGACGTGAGGAATGGAAGGGACAACGACGAACACTGCCGAACATCGACAACAGGGTTACACTACAGAATTAGTTCCGTGACCGGGATACACTACAGAAATGGTGCCATCAACCAGGATACACTACAGAGTGGTGCCGTGACCAGGATATACTACAACCCAACATTGAGAAATGATACGACCCGCCCCACTAGTACAGCGACGCTGTTTCGAATGCTCGTCTCCGGTGGGGTGTCTTCATTTCGCGGCAGCAGCCAAAAATTAATGACCATTAATTCATGTCCACCAGCAAAAATATTGTTTTCATCACGCTTTCCTGCTTTATTTTGCGTTCTACCGTTCAAACTACAAGAAGGTTCCTGCCAAACCTTTGGTTTGATTGTTGATCATCAAGTCCAAATAAGCTCTTGGCGGCCCTGTAAGCTTCACACAACTGCTTGGACTTACCAGTAAACAAATCAGAAATCGCCGCAGCCAGCTTCTCCATGGTCCCGTCCTCGTTCTCCGAATCGGAATCATCCAAAAACGTCGACAGACTTGTCTTGACCCTCCTGTTGATCCTGTTCTGCATCGGATGCGTCGGCTCCAGGTACATCATGTCCTCCCCCGAATCTTCATCTTCGGTCGTCGTGTATGATTTGGTTTTATCCTTGAAAATGTGCCGCCTCTTCGTCTTGGTATTCGTGTCCAAAATCGGCATCGACTTGTCTTGAAACACCTTGATCAACAAATCCCACGGCTTGTACTCCTTCTCGTCGGTCACCACCGGATCGATGAACGGCTCCCAGGTCTGCAGATTCTCGTTGTAATAGTTCGCTTGGATCGTGAACTCGCATATGGAATTCAGCAGCGAAGACCAATCGTAAATTGTGACTTCAACCGTCGATTTCACCAGCACCACTTGCGTTTCTTCCAGCTCCAGCACGAGAACTATGTCGAATTTCGGTACGAGCAGTATCTCCTTGCTGCCGTCTTCTTTGAGCACCATTTCGAAATCTTCCGCGTGCGTTTCCGAAAAATCTCCCATCTTCTTCGATTCCCACAAATCCTCGCCGTTTTCTTTGGCCGGTTTCGTTTCCTTGCTGGTCGCAGGTTCGATTTCGGGCACTTTGAAATGCTCGGCGATGTCGTTGAGAATGTCGGTGAGAGAGTGGACGACCTTTGAACAGATCTGCACGTAAATCGAAGAAACGGACGCTATGATTTTCTTGCCTTTTTCTTCGGAATAGCACTTGGAAAATTCGACGTCGCAGTGTTTCAAGATGGCGTAAGGCTCGCTCGAATTGGCTCCGATGTCGTAGAATAAAGAATGCAGACCTGATAACGACAGAACTAGGTTGAGGCGGTTGCTGTGTCTGGAATAATCGGCCAGGATTTCGGCGTGCGTGGTGAAGTAGCGTTTTTTGTTCGAAGTGGTTTCGACGACGAAAATGAATTCCGGTTTGTTGATTCGCAGCGAAACGGTCAAGCTGTCGGAGTGGTCAAAATCGGGGTCAAGGTATGGTTTGAGGTCGCATTCGTAGCCTTCGTTGACTATGCCAAAGTCTGAATTGTCTTTGGGGAGACATTCGAGGACGAACAAGGCTAGCTTTTCACAAAACGGGACTGAAAGACTGAACGTGAGCCGGCCAATGATAACGTCAGCGGATTTATCGCCGGAATTGTTCTGGTAGCAAGTCACGTCGATGATTGGAGCTCTGTTGATCGTGATGTTACAGTTGTTGTTTTTGTTGTCGTCCACTGTTGCTTGCAGAATTCTGGAAAGTATCAAATAAACCTTTGTCTATTCATAAAAATTGGAAGACCCAATGATACCTTTTATCATAAATGTTGACGTCCGGTCCGACTTCTTCGATCAAAACGCTCTCGGCAGACAGCTTTCCGTCCAGACTGCCGTCGTTGTACACCACCATCAAGGTGCTGATTTCGGTTATCTTGAAGTTGCACAGGCCGTGGTTCAGGTCTCGTATCGGCGAGCTCAGCAGCTCCGTCGAGTCGAAGAACAGCAGAACTGAAACTTCTTCCAGCGAAAACTTGGCGACCACGTGCTTCTGCTTGGGATCGCAAAAGAACACCTCCAGGTTCTTGATGGCTTCGTCGACAGCTCTGGATGGCTCCGCGATCTTCGGGAACAGATCCAGAATCATGCCTTCGCCCACGTTGTCCGTGTAGATCGACATGAGAGTCGCTATGTCCCTTTGACCAAGCGTGATCTGGACTGGTTCCAGAACACCGTCAATGTCCCAGGTCTTCTGCGCATTTTTGGAGTTGGTGTACCGTTTGATGTCCACGTACATGTTGACTGGTTCCACCAACGTTTCCTGGGAATCAAATAATCGAATGCTGGATTGAAGACGTGACAAATACAGTGATAGATAGACTACAACTAAAAAGAGCACTGGACGAGAAAGTAAAATGAGTAAAAGAAACTCTCGAAGAAGCTAGAAGGTTCTCAACTGAAATGAGACTATAACACTAGAAGGGGAAGAAGAACATGGAATCAACGTTTCCTGGACGTCAAATCGAAATGTTGAAATGAAGATGTAGTTTTTTTTAAGACGGGAACTTCAATAAAATCAAGAATTGAAGAAGAAAATGAGAAACCTAGCAGACATAAATAGATATATTAAAAATTGAGCAGGAGAAAGCCCACCTGCATGGCGATGCTGGAGGTGAGAGTCATGACGCCTCTGGTGACGGTGACCGCGGTCCATTTGACCAGAATGTTTTCGGTGACGTCGTTGGCGTAGTCCTTGAAAAAGTTCTCGACGCTCAAATCGCCGGTGTCTATCAGAATGACGTTGGGCGAAGACGATTTTTGCGGAAACAGTATGATCGGACCGCAAATGTTGATGGCCAAATTGATCTTCGCGTTGGCTTTCAGAGTCTCGGTGGCACCGGTGATGGTTTTGGTGAAGAAATCGATGGTCTCGTTGGCATACGTCACCGCTTCCAAGTTCGCTATGAACCTCTGGAAATACGAGAGAACCTTTTAGGATGATTATCACCTACTTAGTAAATCTCGTGTTTATATTATGATATTACACCCACCGCAATGATAGGCCAGTCAAATTAGAACAAATTTTTCCGTTTGAGGGAAAAAACTGTTGGAGTTTTGGAAATTTGACAGTAATGTCCGGTAAGGTGTACTGTTAAACATACTAAAAGTCCCCAACTCTACCTATTGGGCCTTATGAATAAAGAATAAGCAATTGCTTTTGCTTGATTTTTGTTCCTAGAAAATTCTCAGAAAACTCAGAAACTTCAAGAAACTCATTAATTTAGGTTTTACTGAGCATTTGAGTCACTGATTGAAATAATAACATTGGTTTCAAGTCTCATTTCCAAATGTTTCTCCGTTTTTTGCTGGTGGATTTTAAGCAAAAGCAATTGCCTAATCTTTATCCATAAGGCCCATTGAGCTCGAGCCGCTATTTGGAAAAATGGTCCTTCGATCCAGTTTTCTGCTTATATTCCCATAATCATTAGAGATATCCAATCAAGTTTAATAAAAAATCAAGGCTATGAAATTTTCTACAAAAATTGTTTCATACCGATTTTTTTCTCGTATCTGCTGATATAATTAAAATTAAATTGACAAAAAAAAAAAAAAGAAAAAAAAAAAGCGATTTTTTGCCTATGGACCTCTGTCCTCAAAATTTGTGAAGATGTTGGCAGTCTACATCAAAGCTAAACGTGACAGTTGAGATTAAAAAAATTTATTGATTTTTTCAAATTAAGCAAAAATTTGGTTTTCGAGTTTGACATTTCCAACAGGGCGGAATAAAGGTTCCAATCGAACATCGATCAGTTTTGATATTTACATATTGTAAGACAAGATTTCATCAGTATTGTGCCTCCACGAGCTTCTGGAATGCTCGATATGAATTTAACTAAAAGAATAATAGCTAAGTCCAAGAAGTGTTGTCGATTGGTTCTGAAGGAAACATTTCGAAACAAAAGACATCGGCAAAGGATATACAGGAGGTCCAAAGGTTATTCAACTGTATATGAGCCCCATATTGATGTGCCTTATCCAAAATAGTACAAAAGAATCAATCAAAATGTTAAAATATACTCTGTATAACAAAAAGTAACGATACAAAATGGAAGTAGTGAAGCATACCTGATGCAAAAAAGACAGCCTTCACATTTTTGAGAAAAAGAACAAGATTATTTGATTTATTTAAAAGTTATCAGTCCTCAAACTTGACTTTACAAATTTTATCCAGTCAAATGGGGAAAAGTAGAGAGAAGTAACTGTCGGAATTTCAGGAATTTGACAGGGATGTTCGCTAAGGTATACTAATAAACGAACTAAAAGTCCCCGCCTCTACCTGTTGTGCTCGAGCCGCCATCTTGGAAAAATGGTAATAAACTTAATCGAAGGACCATTTTTCCAAGATGGCGGCTCAAGCGCAACAGGTAGAGGCGGGGACTTTTAGTATGTTCATAAGTATACCTAAGCGAACATCGCTGTCAAATTTCTGAAACTCCGACAGTTACTCCTCTTTACTTTTCCCTATTTGACTGGCTGAAATTTGTAAAGTCAAGTTTGAAGACTAATAACTTTCAAAGAATTTAATTAATTTTTTTTTCAGCAATGTAAAGGCTGTATTTTTGACACCAGGTATGTTTTACTACTTCCATTTTGTACCGTAACTTTTTGTTATACAGGGTGGATTTCAACATTTTGATTGATTCTTTTGTACTATTTTGGATCAGGCACACCAATATGGGGCACATATACAGTTGAATAGCCTTTGCACCTCCTGTATATCATTTGCTGATGTATTTTGTTTCGAAATGTCTCCTTCAGAACCAATCGACAACACTTTTTGGACTTTACTATTATTCTTTTAATTCAATTCATATCGAGCATTCCAGAAGCTCGTAAAGGCACAATACTGATGAAATCTTGTCTTACAATATGTGAATATCAAAACTGATTTATGTTCGACTGAAACCTTTACTCCGCCCGGTTGGAAATGTCAAACTCGAGAACCAAATTTTTGCTTAATTTAAAAAAAAATTAAAAAATATTTTCGCAATTTTTTTCTATCTCAACTGTCACGTTTAGCTTTGATGTAGACTGCCAACATCTCCACAAATTTTGAAGACAATATCTCTAGCCATCCATGCATAGGCAAAAACATTCCTCATTTTTTGTTTTTTTTTTGTTTATTTTATTTCATTGATATCAACAGATACGAGAAAAAAATCGGTATGGAACAATTTTTGTAGACAATTTAATGGCCTTGATTTTTTATCAATCCTAATTGAATATCTCTGATAATCAGCGGAATATAAGCAGAACACTGGATCGAAGGACCATTTTTCCAAGATGGCGGCTCGAGCTCAATAGGTAGAGTTGGGGACTTTTAGTATGTTCAACAGTACACCTTACCGGACATTACTGTCAAATTTCCAAAACTCCAACAGTTTTTTCCCTCCAGCTTTTCTTAGTTGACTAGCCTATGATAGCAAAACCGACCAGGAGCCAGCGGGACGCCCTATGTGGATAATTAGATCTCAAGCTTAGTTTAGAACGGTGACCAACGCCGGGAGAAAGTGGTGGTGACATCATGCATAGAGTTGATTTTGAACAGTTTACTTACAACAGTGTAGCAATGCGGATATTGTATCGCTCAAACTTACTATATTCAAGAATCTTACCCGGATGTATCCAATGTGCATTATTTTATGTTTGTCAATTTAAAGTAGTCCTAATGCCTTCCTACGCGAACTAATAGCTGAACCCTATGTGTATCAAATAGTATATTTCTCTATGGCTACCTACTAAGATATTGAAAACAGATGGAGTACTTGGCAGATAGTATATAACTCACCTGCAGTTGAGCTACCAGCTTGTATAAAAACGTCACGTGGATCTGCCCCAAGTGAAACTTGAAGCTGCCGCCCATTCCGTCTCGTCCCGAGGACGGCGACACATCGCTGATGTGCGAAGCGTGTCTAACGTACTTCATTTCAAACACCTTGTCTTGATCAGTCGACAAAACCTTTTGGAGAAACACAGACAACCGTTTATGCAAAAGATGGAGGTCAAGTCAGCTTATCACGTTTCAAGTGACTCGTGAAATTGTACGCACCTTTGAGTAAAGCGTAACCTCCGACAGATGTTCCACGTTGATGTTGCCCAGATACGACCTGAAGACGAACCGCTCGTTGGCTCGAAACAAGAAGTCAATTTCGAATCCAGACAGCTGCATGCTTATGATATCGAAATCCGAATCGCAAATCCGGATGTTCACGTCGGCAATCCTGATGGACTGCGAGAACTTGACGGAACCCGGCGGAACTGGAGCCGCCGGGTGTTTCTGGAACCAAGAGCTGAACGTGCAGGCCGCGTTCAATGTTTCGGTGACGATGCATGGTGGAAGCTGCGCTTCGATCCTGCAAAAACCACCCTAAGTACAGAAACATTGCGCTGGTACCGAAAAGAATACTTATTGTAAAGATATTTGGAGTACTTCATGATGGTATGCAGAGCTTCTTGGTGGAGCAGCAAATGTATCGTGCCCAGATCAGCTACCAGGGAGGTCTCAACGCCGTGGAAGCAACTCCAAAAGTCGGGACAACTAGCGTCGACTTTCCTGTATAGAATTGTGACTACATCCACGGTGCTCGGGAACGGGGTGTAGATCAAATCCAAGTACTGTCCGCTGGGCGTAGTATGGAGTTTGTCGGTCAAAAGGATGCTGTTCAGTGAAATTTGATAAGCCGGACCGTACGTCATAAGTGCCACGTCCATGGTGAACACGTCCAAGCGCAGCATCAAATATTCTCTGTCACTGCTGTCGCTGGATCTTGAGAAAACTATCGAAAATTCTTTGACCGCAATGCCCAGAAGGAACAATATGACGTTGTGAGGAGATATATTGTCTTCCAATCCGGGCAAGTCTACGTATTTAGCGTACACTTCGTTCATGTCTTCTTTTTTTCTATTGTCCACTTGTTTCCTACAACCAGTATCTTTTAGTACTTACTTGACTTAATTGCCTTAAAACACTAATCTTACTCAGCTTTGCTCTGTCTTCGTTTCGCATCAGCTTTGGTGCTCCTGCTCTTGCTGAAGCCATCGCTGATGGTGACTTGGCTCTGGATGTGAGCCAAGCGCTTCAAACCGGGCTTGGCTTCGATTCGATCATGACCAAACTCGTTTTTGGTCAGTTTCTTCGAAGGAGCGCTCTCGAATTTCGTGTTGGATAAAAATTTCAGCAGCTGTCCGATCCTGCGTTCCGACGTGTTGAGTTTCAAAGTCTGCAAGTTGATGCTGAACTTGTAGCTGGGCAAGCTGCGTTCCTCCTTGGCGCAGATGGCATACGTTGCCGAAAACGAGGTTTTCGGTATCAGATGCAGGTCGGTGTCTTTTTCTTTCTTGGCATCTTTCCAGCCTTCCTCGCTCTGACAGAACAGGACTTGCTGATCGGAACATTCTATGTGCAATTTGGTATAGAGCTGCTCTTCCAGCTCCATCTGCGTGGCGTTTTCCAGCTTGTCCACGTTTTGGCACAGCTCCGTGGTCACGCAGAAGCGACCCAAGTCGATTATGAAGATACTTTCAGCTCTGAAATTCATTATATGTTATGAGATTATTACCAAATAGCGTTTGTGAAGCAAGCCAACAACACCAAATGAAGTGAAACTTTGAGTGCTTTTTTAAATGCTGTATGTATTATTGTGCTTCGAACTAGAAGTTGTGATAGAAGGCTTCCTAGTAAAAGCCTGACAGTTGGCCCATTTTATTGGTTATTTTGTAGCAAACCGGGCCTTATTTGCTTGGTTTCCCCTACTCAGGATTTCTTTTAAATAATTGCTGGAGCTTAATTTTTCTTGTTGTAGCCTCACTGCTATTTTTCTATAGTAAATATTTAATTCTTTTAATATAATATGTGATACATTTTGTAAATAGTGCAAGCGGTACACACCTGAAAACACATCGATACTGCATTTTGGAGTGCTGTAACGAGATTTGGTATGGGCATACTTTATACCAAGACAAGCGATTTGACCCGCAGCACTTGATATTTTGTCCCTTAGGGGGCCAATGGGGGCCCTCCAAATTTTCAAGATGCAAGAACTTCCACATGACAATCATTGAGTATCGTCATGTATGTCATAAGTGAAGGTGACGGATCTATTGAGAATATTTTCATCAATTGTCGTTGTGTCCGATTCATTCTTCACACTTGAAAAAAAAATTCTTTGGCAGAGGTCAAAAAAACTGTTTTTATTTTTTATTCTATGCAAGGAGACGATAAATTCATATGTTCTGTTGCGTTCCCAACTAAATCGCATTCCCTAAAACTGATTATAAAGAAATTTTTCTTGTAATGGTATTTTTCAAAGAAGTGGTGACCTCTTCAGTACCTCTTTTCCAGGAGCATTTCTTTCTATGTCCCCACTGGATATCACTCGTAATTTTTGCAGGAATGGAGACCTCGAACTCTTTTCTTGGTAGTTGCGAAGCAACATGACTCTGAAATGCCCAAGGGAGCCAAAAAAAAATTTTTTCTGCTGGGCCGTCCAACTTACGATATTTTGATTTTATAGTAGGAGAGACGCGGACCAGTATTCAATCCAGGCTGCAGGCGCAGGCGATTTGGTTTCAACAGAAAATATTCTTCAATACCGTGTTTTATTGCAGTACAACAAAACGCAGAGTCGTTAGGTGTAAGTAGGTATATTTTCCGGTAGAATTTATTCGCCTAGACTGGATCTTATTTATTTGCGCGTCTCCCCTACTACAAAATCAACATGCCAAAAATTTGACGGCCCAGCAGAAAAAAAAAGTTTTAGGGCTCTCTTGTGTGTTTTGAAGCCATGTTGCATGTAAATTACTAATAAAAGAGTTCAAGCTTCTCATATCTGCAAAAATTGACAGTCTTATCCACTAGGAACATTGAAAAAAATGCTGTTGAAAAAAGTGTACTGAAGAGGTCACCTCTTCTTGGGAAAATGATATTGCGAAAAAACTGTCTTCATATTTGGGCTTACGGAACGCGATTTAGTTGGGAACGCAACAAAACATATGAATTTATCGTTTCCTTGCACAGCAGAAAAAATAAAAACAGTTTTTTTGACCTCTGCGAAAGAATTTTTTTTTTAAATGTGAAGAATGAATCGGACACGACGACATTTGATGAAAACATTTTCAATAGACCCGTAAGCTTCACTTATGACATACATGACGATACTCAATGATCATTTTGTGAAAGTTCTTGCATCTTGAAAATTCGGAGGGCCCCCATTGGTCCCCTAAGGGACGAAATATCAAGTGCTGCGGGTCAAATCGCTTGTCTTGGTATAAAGTACGCCCATGCAAAATCTCGTTACTGCACTCCAAAATGCGGTATGCTTTTGCGTACCGCTCCCACTAAAAAGGATTAAAATTAAGTTAAAAAAAAAAAAAAAAAAAAAAAGAGATTAAACGATGTAAAAAATATCTTCCAACTTTGTAGAGGAAAAAGAGCGTAAAGATCCTAGAATGCTAGCTGCATTTCCTCGTTGTATTGCTAGAGCAATTTTTTGTTTTAGAAACCGTCCGGAGCGAGGGTCACCAGTTACAACTTTTAATTTAGAACATAATGAATTCATAAAAAGTAAAGCTTCTTCACTCCAAGATCCCAAAGTTTCTACAGAGAAGGCCAAAAAATCGTAATTTGTAGCAATTTTTGAATATTTTAAATGTTTTTTGTGCGCAGCACTATTAGCAGCAGCTCTGGGAGTTTTTGAGCTAAGATGTAAATGGGAGGCTGCCAAGGTATCTACACATGTAGCATCCCATACCAGTGACCGACCTTTCGACCAAGGGATTAAAGTTAGGCCATCTGGACGCTTGCCATCATCTCTAAACAAACCCGTTGGTTCACGAATGGAAGGGATATCTACGGAATTTAGTGACCTCTTGATTATTTCATTAAGCATGTAGTGCCTGGAGATTCTGCCGGCACTTTTTATGCAACTCAGGCCGTGACGACCTTTACAGTCAACGGTAGTGCCGCAGACACAGGTATGAATTTGACAGACATCGCATCCTAACCGAAGGGCTGCAGCAATCCTTAAAGACGCATTGTCAAGAAGAGAACCAATATTTGCTGACGGAACGCAATTAAGCCAAATGCCTGATTCGTGAGTAGATACGGCCAGCAGTCGAGCTGATTCTACTCTATTCTTTCTATAGTTAATTCGAATTATGAGAGAGATTCGGAACTTAACTACGACAGCCTTTTTCCTTGTAAAAGTTATTCCGATGCTTTAATGTAACCAGATGAATCAACCAGACGGCGGAATTCGTTCCTTGAAAAACTTGAAGCTTATCATACGCCGTAGACTAAACATTTCAAAACGGCTACGTGCAAATTTCAGCGTCGCGAAAAAAGCTCGACCACCAAAGAAGGTCCGCTAGACCACGCGGTGAAGAGATAGACGAAGTCTATATATAGGACTAACCGACTCGCGATAAGGGACTTCCCATCGAACTCTGAATCCAGCTGCACTCCGGTGCAGCTTCGGCCGCGAACCGACGCGGTCAATTCCATTAATAATTTATTCACGGATAATTACTAAAGTCACTTAAATTTCCACGCCTCGAATGGCTGTCGGCGTGGAAACGCCAAAGTTGGCGGTTCCACGCCGTAAAATTCCCGAATTTTGAGTAGTCAAAGTTCCACAATTTTACTGTAAAATCACGCGCGAGTAATCAATTGAAGTCCTTTCCTTATACTACACGGAACCCGGACGCGTTGATAGTGCATAGTGATTCATCATAAATCTCGACCCACCACGCTCGAGCTGATGCTTTATAATATTCAAAATTTCTAAGATACGCGAAGACGCGACTTTCCTTCGTCAACGTGCAACCTATTCGCCCTAAAAATATTACCCTGTGTTCCTCGCGAGTGATGCTCTGATGTTACTTTTACCCAGAGTGAACGTAAAAATTAGAGTTTTTTTATTATGTGATGTCAACGTATAAGGTAAAAAACTGATCTAATTAATAATACACGCTGTGTAGCACCCAGCAGAAGCTATGAACTATATTACGACCGCCCATTAGCGACTCGTTCTCTCTTCCCTCTGAAAACTCTTCTTGTATCCCCACTTACGTCATGTGCACGAGCCATGACGGATAAACGCCAAGATTGCGTCGTGACAGTTGTTGCATTACTCTCTTAGGTCACCAAACGTCACAGCGTCAGCTGAGTTTGTTTTTGTTTACAACTTAATATTTATAAGCCACGTGGATGGCTGCTTTTGTGAATATCTTTTAATACTAGCTTTTGATAGCAACCTACGCAGTATTTGTACTAATTAATTTTGCTTAATTGAATATACAGGGTGTCCACGGTTGAAGTGCTCTAACTGTAGGGTTGTATTCTTTGGCCAAATACAAGAAAATTTTACCAATAAATTTTTTCTTTAGGGCTTCAGTTTTCAAGTTACAGGGTGTCAAACAATTAAAAAATAAAATCTTTTTTGCTATAACTTAGTAACTACTATTTTTACGAAAACCAAACTTGGTACTATTGATAGACTATTAATCAGCTTTCATTTAGGGTTTACTATTACTTTGTTGAAAAACCGGTGGCGGAGATATAAGGGTTACCCACCAATTAACCCCGGTTATCTGCACGCCACTGGAATAAAATCAATCTTTGATAACATTTTCTGATTCCCCGGACAATTCTAAGCAAAAAAGATACTCTTTGTTCGAAGCTCTAAAGTCAACCATTTTTGAGAAAAACAGCATTTTATGCTGAAAAACATGAAAATCGATCATAACAATAAATTGACTGATGAGACTTTTGTGAGCTGCAGTATTGTCATGAACATGACAGAAGTGCCATAGGGGAAAGGCTCATCCCTTAAGTACGTATTAGTTTATTAGGTATAAATTATAATAATTCATAAATTGCCTTCAGCGAAAAGAACGAGGTGCCACAGGAATGCTGATCCTGCAAACGATGTGCTTTGCAGTTTATGCCTCGTGTGGTACTAAGTTCACCTGCACCAGGAAACGGGCATCAATCTGATTGGTCTACGATGTTTCCTGTTGCCTATAAATCTAGGAGTATCCATAGCTCCGGATCGAATTCATTTTTGTAATTGCGGCGGGCCGCTATGCCCGCGGGCGTCTAAATTAATAATCAATTGTCCATTTTGTCATTACTTTATTGTTTATACGGATTGTGTTCGCGGGCTTATCTTCATGTCGTCTCGGGTGTCGTTGTGAATTTAATGTGTGTTAATAAAACAATGTAAAACTTTATCGTGTGCTCTTCCAAACCTTCCACCCTGCTTGCAAACACCAGCCCCCAAGACAGTCAGGAAGGATCAACCTAAACCCTTCCCGACAGATGGCGGAGGCCCTTCGCCCTTTGCATTACGCAAAAGGGCAGAGCCCGTAATACCTTTCGAACTAGCCAAGCGAGTACGGTAATTAATAGAAAAATGCAAGCATGGTGGAATGGTATCTTGGAGGGCACGCGATAAAGCTGGCCAGCGAGACATGGTGACACACGCGGAAAATCTGAAGAACGCGAGAGTACGGTAAATTTTTGATTTAATGTGTGCAACCCAGAACCCACCCACCCACCCAAAAAATACTGGCCCGACATAGACTAAGATTGTCGCCAAGTTGGTATTGGAAGTCTACTTACCAAAGCCTGTATTAAAACCTAACCTACCCCATTCCAAAAAGCATAAGTGTGACGAGAGACTAAGATTGTCATTCAAGTCAACAGGAGGTCTACTGTTGAAGCTTTTGCTTTCCCAACCCATCACATTTCGTCTTCGAGCACAAGTCCAAAACCTCTGGGCCACACGTAGAACCAGTTAATTTCAGGGAAATAATTGTTTATTTACATGAAGGCAGGAAGAAAGCGAGCATTAAACTTAGGTACCTATAACTAGCGTACATAGAAGCACGAGGAATTTATCAGGTATTAGGTTGCATCGCGACGTCGCTAGAGTTCAACGCGGCTGATGCAGGAAAAATGACACCAATTGCAGTTTCATTCCAGCCTATTTTGGCAAACTTAACGAGATGCACCGCGGTAAAATTTGTCTTCTCGGGAAGCCATAGTGAGGCGAAAAAAGGTCATTGTAGAAAATAGGGGATAATGTTATTTTTTTGAGGTATAGGGCCGATTCGAGCCAAACAAGCGATAGTAGGGATAAGATAGATGAAAAGTACAAATGATTTAATTTTTTTTTCAAGGAATGACTCAGCTTTGTACATTACGCAGTAAAATCACACATGTGCAAATTTTTGTTTTATTCGAGAAAAAAATTTAAATAGAGAGTTCCTACGTGTAGCAGGTATCGATTTTTTTTTTTTATTTAGTATTTGGCCACCCTGACTGGACAAGTAACTTAGGTGCTGGAAGTAACTTTTCCAGTTACTCAAAGAGTTATAAAGTTAGGGGGGGAGTTTCGATAGAAATCATTAAGATATGAGTCAAACGTAGGGGCCTCAGCATTATCAATACTGGTGAACAGTAATTTTTGGTAGTAGATCATGCACATGTTGGGTTTTACGAAAAATTAGGTACGAAAAACGGACCACGAAAGACGAGCACGGAACGATATTTTTTTTTTTAGGACACAAGGACTCGGGAAGTTTTAATTTTTTTCCAAGGGAAAAGACAAGGCAGAAAAAGACGGAAGACTTAATAAAGGACCAGGCAAGTTGACAAGTAAAAATGTTGCGATTTGTTTTGTCTTTGTGTAGGAACCAGCTACACAAAAAATGGGCAACGCTGTTGTAAGCGAGTGGAAAAAGGCGTGTAGGGTTTGTGCAACTTAGCCAATTGCGGAAAAACAAATCCTGGCAGTCCAAGAAACTTTTGCAATAACAGGAAAAATACGAAGTTAAGAAGCTAGGTCCGTATCGGTGGATTTACAGGTAATCACGCCACAAAGGTGGTAAAAATGTGTGGTTTGAAGAAGGAATAATGATGTTTTCAAAGGAAAAAAATGGGTACCCAAAAATAGCACTACAGGTGGTGCGTCTTGAATACGGTTTACAAGCGAATTAGTTCTGTTAGACGAGCGTGAGCCAGCTACTCACGGATGCCTAGTTTCAGCGGTTGCGAATAAAATAGTTGGGACTGAAGTCTACTAATACTTTTGTCAAGTATTATATTTTGAAGCACCGCCAACAGGAAGTCTTGATAAAACTATTTCACTAAGTTGAACCGTAGAATAGCACCATAAGTGCATAGCGCGCGAGCAAATATAGGAGGAACTGGACAAACACGCGATATCACCACTTAGGATTTTATTTTCACACTAGATATCCACCCCAATTGTCATGGAAGGCCGTCCTGCGGGAAAATGGAAGAATTTAGTAAAACTTGCGCGACAAGTTGTATATAGTAATAATAAGTAGTGTACATAGAGTTAATTTTTGATATTTTCCTGACGGTTGGTGAAAATAAAATCGCTTTTGGGGTTACGTCACAGGTTTCGGGCGGGGGATAGTGATTTCCAATCGTCACGCGTCACCCGGATCCGAAACATGACCAGGATAAATCGCATAAATGTTGAGGTTTGAGAATTGCAGAGCGCAGCGAAAAAATGTTGGTGAAAACGCATACATGCGTAGGTATACCGGCGAGAAGCCGATGGTAATGGAGATATGGAGATTTAAATGGTTAAATATACCGGCAGGGAGCCGAGGATATAAAGGTTTTTAAAAAAATATTGTAATGTACCGGTACAAGAAAAATGTAAGAGACAAAGGAGGTCTCCAAAATGTAAAATCCACCACGAACGATTAAGCGTCAAAGTCGATAAGTTTCTGATTTTTATTTAAAGGGAGTAGAATCAATAAATGGAAAAAAAACCGAGTCGAAACAGAAGGAAAGTATAAGGAAAAATCGGGGAAGTTTTGAATAAATTGTATAAAGTCCTTGAGAACAGAATGATGTAGTAGAAAGTCAATTTTTTTGTCGAGAAAGATATTCAGTGAAACACGTAAAAATAAAACAGTTCCGCGCCTCGAAGGTTCATAAGAAGGTAATCTACATAGAAATTTCATTTCAATTCTTTTGATTTTTTTTTAATTTTAAATCGAGGATATATTTCTGGTCAAGTTGATATTCAATCTTATAACGTGGTCCGATAAAGTAATACGGTAGGTTTAGCTATAATATAGGAATACGAAATTCGGTCGAAAACATTATTATCCAGGGAAGCTCTAGGAAAGTTGGGATAAGGATTAAAGATGAAACAAAACACGAAGCGTAACGAAAATGAAAAGACTTCGAGTCAGAAATCAAAATTATACGAAGGAAAGTACGAGGTCAACGAATCAAGGTATATTTCAGGAAATACAAAACGGTTTAGCTATGCCGATTTTGTCTTTTTTAATTTATATTCGGGATAAATTGAACAGCTACTCACTTCGAAATATCGCGATAATATTTAGTTATTTTATTTTGGAATCCCATGAGGAATGTTATAACATGATAATTTATATTTACACTTAATTTACATTTAATTTATATTCCAGACAAATTGAACGAGAACAGTACTTCAAAAAGCTGTAAAAATTTTTTTTTAATTTTTTTTTCTCCTAAATCAAATTTCACGAGAATTATACATACGGTAAAGAAGATGAAGTCTACGCATTTTGCTTTTTTTGTGTTGTCGAACGAATTTCAAAACGTAGAATTAAGAGGGAGTTCAAAAAACACGAGACCATTACAAGTATAAAACAAGCTAAGGCTTCAATTGGGTGTAATATTAATTTTTTTTTGAAAAAGCGAAATTTCGATCACGGATTTTTTCACTGAAGGAGGTTTCGTTGTTGGAATTTGAAACATTAGAATCACTTAAGCCAGTTAAAACTGAGCGAATATGCCAGAAATTCAGGAAAAAATCCGGAAAAAGGAATTGGAAAAAAAACGAAGCAGGAAAAAAAAAGAGAGAATGTTGACAAAAGTTATTAAATACTTACCATTGGTTATTTGGGAAAAAGCGAGTGAATGAGTTTTTCTTTCAGGTTAAAAAAGATCCCGAAAAATTTTTTTTTTGTTATGTAAAGTTCTGTTAATTGTTAATCATGGCAAATCCATTTTTTTTGTATTATGGTCAAAAACTGAAACAATTTTTTTTTTATATAAACCAGAACTTGTATTTTGATGGGAACGTATGATTTTTATTTTTTTTTAGTTCATGGGTAGTTAGGTAGTTGTAAGTGAAAACAGAGCACGAAGAATTTCTAGGAGTACGAGAGTAGCATCGCGAGCACAAAGTCGAGAGGTGAGGCAGAAGGCATTTGTGGGTGGCGCAACACAGTACGTTGGCAGGTTGAAGAATTCAAGTGGTGAATCGAATATGAAAGCGTCCAGGATGCCCAGATTGGTGAAAGTAGATGAGTAGCCAGTCGAGAAAAGTCCCCGAAGGACGGAGTTCCGGCAGCCGACATGTAGATGGGCCGGTCAAACCAAAGAGTGCAGAAGGATGGTGTATTATTGAAAGTATGAAAATAACTGAAAAGACGACTTATTAGAAATTATTGCTCTTGTTCAGTATTACTCACACTAATTACAAGATAATCTATTGAAAAATAAGTTAACAATTTTTTTTCTAATTTTTTGACACCCTGTAGGTTACTTGGAAACTGAAGCCCGAAAAAAAAAACTTTATAGGAAAAATTTTCTTGCATTTGGCCAAAGAATACAACCCTACAGTTAGAGCACTTAAACCATGGACACCCTGTATGATGTTTGTTTTGAGAAATCTCTCGTTTACCTAACCACCCTTCACGTAGACAGATAATTAAGCTGGAGGTCTCTACTCGGTTCAAAGGCCTCGTCTGCCGGACTCAATATAAACGCCTACCCGAAGAGTTAAAGCCAGAAATAGATGCACGCTACCCCAAACTAGATTAAACCCCTAAGATGCACCCCGATGGTCTGTTCCCCTCCCCCTTATGGTCTGTCCATATAAACTAACTGAGCCAGTGGTGGCAGTCACGTTACTACCCTTAGATTTAAGCACCCCCTATTCTGGACGACCATACAGGGTCATCGACCTACTATAGTTCCCCCAAGCAGTACATGAGGTACAGGAACTTGTAATACTTATTGACATACATACCTACTTTATTGTGTTTACATTGTTTAGTTTATTTGAACACCAACCACCCCCAGTTTTGCAGATGGTGGTATTTTCATATCATTTAATACTTTGGAAATGTCTTGACTTATTTTCAATTGCGTCGATCGTAAACCGCAATTTCATACTTGAATTAACCCCCATTGCTGTATCCGTTATACCGAGAGTTCATAAATTAAATGGGTCAAGGGTGCCTGTGAATTCAAAAACGTCTGGCGAAACTAGCGTAATCTTTTTGTAATAAATTTGTCAAACTTTGACAACTTACGTCCCATATTATTGATTTTTGATCTGCCATAAGTTCACGAGAATACTTTAAGTTGAAAAATACTCCTCGATCATGTAGGTTTTGTGCCCTGTCATGAAAACCACATTTAAAATGTTCTGAAAACGAAAACTGCGACTGGTTTGACAAATTACGATAACCAAAAAATTACAGACATCAAATGAACGATGCTAGTTCCGACAGATGTTTTTAAAGTCACAGGCACCCTTGACCCATTTAATTAATGAACGCTCGGTATATACTTATCTTCGATTTATCACAATGGTTACATACGGTGGGATTTTTCCCTAATACATAAATCTATTTTATATTTTAATAGCAACCCCCCAACCCCTATTTATCTTCGATTTGTTACAATTTGAATAAAGCGTAATGGAACAACAACTCACTTTTTCGAGGAACAAAACTCAGGAACGATTATCACAGGCGATTTGATGTTCAAGCAGATCTCCCATTTGTCTTCCAGCTTCTCCTTCAGCAACCCGTGCATCGCTTTCGGCCACCCGGCGTGATTCTCGCAGATATGCGCCGTGATATTCCCGAAAAACACTTTCACATCGTCCAAGAATTTCTGATTGTGCCAGTACTCCAACGAATCCAAAGACACGCTGAATTTCTTCGACGAATCCTTGGGCACGCGTTCGATCTCCGCCTTGAAGCAATTGGAATTCGAGTGTTCCGACGCCAGAATCGTCGTGAGGTGTTCGCCGGTGCAGACGGAGCCTTCGATCATGAAACCTTGAACCTTGAAGCACACCCTCGAGTTTTGAAGCGATGAATTCTGGATGATGTTCACCCCAACTTGCGTTACGGTGGCAATTAGAATTTCTTTTCCATTATTCAGCAGCGTCGCGCTCATGTTGCTCACGCGGAAATTGTTCCTGTACTCGATTTCGCTCTGGTCCAGCACTTTGTCCGACGGCGAAGACAGGACCGACCAGAAGCTCGACTCGGCGGAAACGTTGTTGGATTCCAGCCTGGCCTGGCGTCTGGCCACCACCAACGGCACGATCTTCAAGTTGTCCTCGTGCTGTTGCAAATCCAGCTTCAGCTCCGTATCGTTCGGATTGGCGATGAATTCTTTGTACGTTTCCAAGTACTTCCGGTAGTCTTGCCTGGCGGTTCGAACGCTCTTCCAGCGGTAGGGCTTGATTCTTTGCTCGACGACAGCGCGATACGCGTACCTCCACCAGGTCTTCTCGTGTTTGCGTATCGATTCTTTCGGACGAAACGCCAGAAACTCCCAGCTGATTGCCATTCGCTGCAGGGAATCGATCACAGCCACGATCGAATCGTATTGCCCTTTCGAAATTTGAACGTTGCAATCTTGGACTATGACGTCCGAGCTGCACGCTTCTATTGCACCGGCTTCGGATTTGCTCAGAGTAATTTTCATTTTTGACGTCATCGGTTTGAGTACTGAAACCAAAACACCTTACTCTGTTGGTTCCACAAACAAAACCGAACATTCAGCGTAATTTTCTTGGTTTTTCACGAGTTACCAAAAAAGCTACTTACATCCAAATACTAACCGAAATTAAAACCTTGGCCGTTCATCGAGAAATTGGCCAGGCTGCTTGACATGGCGTTTCTCCAGGAGTAATACTGTTGCGGCAGGTCCCACTTGGTCAGTTTCGAGTTGCAATTCCAGTACGTGGACAAGGTTTCGATTTTCACGAGGTAATAGCAGTTGTTCGAGATTGGCTCGCATTTGGCCGGTTTCCATTTGCTGGAATTTTTATTAATTTAGACAGAGAGCGATCTGTAGCAAATCTGTTGGAATTGAAGGACAACTATGAAGAATTCAGCCAATTATAAAGACGTATTTTGGGTTCTGACCGTTTATGTGTAGACACTGAACTAGCGAACATTTAAATTTCACGGAAATAATACAGCTAGAATTCACTGCCCTAGGCAGTTTAAACTTGAAATGTAAAAAGTAAGTGAAACAGGTGGAAGACCAAAACTTCATCACAAACCTGTTGGTGCTATCCGCAGTGATGTTCCCGATGCACAGTCCGGCGGCGATTGGCACGTGGTAGCTGACGGAATCTTCGTAACGCACGTGGACGTTGCTGACGGTGAGCTCGACGCTGTTCAGCACGTTGGTCAAGAACTGTTCGGGAATGACGAAGCCCTTGAGTTGGACCTTCGATTCCAGATCTTCGAGGATTTTCCTTTTGAACGCTCTGACGAGGCGCTTGTTCTTTTCCGGGTCGAAGGGTTCGTGGGTGACTATTGGCCCGAACACTATGTGGACATCTTCGATGTTGATGACCACCGGTTGGCTCCACAGGGTGGTCCATGGGATCTGGAGCCGTATCTTGCCGATGGCGCCCGCTTTCACCTCCACCGGCAGGCCCAGTTCATACTGAAATCGAAAAGAAGAAACGAACTTCAGGCAAGAAACCTGTGATTGATATAATTTCACATGTAATAGGTACAAATGATGAAGAAGCCCCTGACCTGTAGCTTATAGCGTACTTCAGTTTGATCAGTACCAACTACGGAATACATGATATGGTACAGACTTAAAGTACCAAGTGTTATAATTTAATAATATTCCTATATTCAGTACGTTCAAGTACTGACTTTGATGAAAGGTTTCAGCGAAAACCCAAAAATGGAATCTTGACTGGCGCAGTCGTTCGGATTGGATTTTCACAATTTACTACGCAACGCGTCCTTAGTAAATTTTGAACGTGCGTGACTGCTAGTCAAACATTGAAAAACTACCCATCTAAATTTTAAGATAAGGTGGAGCTAGTAGCCTTTTTCAGAAAGCGTTCAGGAGCATTATTGTGTCTGAACCCTCCGAAAAATGAACCTTACAGCGGCCTGGCATAGGTACCTACGACTTATGAGCTTTATGACAGGTAAGACAGCTCACCTGTTTGACCTAATGCGATTTCTGGTTCTCATGTACAATGCACCTGAGTAACTTCCATGTTTTTATGATATCATAATTCGGCAATCAATGAGATCTCAAACTCAACAGTAAAGCAACCCATTAAATATGACGTCGAATTTTTGAAGTTAGGGAATTCCTAAACTCGCCGAGTGAGATCGCGTTTCCCTCGGCATTCCCCTAGGGCCCATCTCCGAAAAGTTAATACTCATAGGATTTTGTCGAACATGGCAAGCGGCGCGGCGATATTCCAAGAATAATGTTTAAATGCAACAAGTACCCTTGTATTGGTAGTGAATGATGCTATTGTTTTCAAATCTAACTAATTCATAAGCGCTCCTAATTAGAGGATCATAGGTAAAAAATTTCTCACTCAAATATTGCGAACGTCGAAGACAAGTGAAGATTTATCATACGTTGAGTCAAGTATCAAAAATACTCTGGGGTAGGAAACTTAATACCTAAACACTTGGAGCAAAGAAGTTGAGAAAGAAAATTTTCACGAAAGAAAGAAATTTTTTTTTGGCTAATGACGTAAAACTAAACTATCTTAATACTGCCACCCTGTTTCGAGAAGTGTATAATGGTCATCGGCTTCGGATCAGCTTCCCATCAAGTTGAGGTTAGTCTTGAAAGACGTAGAAAAAACACGTTTTCCGTAGAGAACAGGTACTGTCAATTCGTGCGCATACCATTCGGATTACGTAATGCGCCATTCCATTCAAGCGTGTTATGGAAAATGTACTCATAATCTTGTGTTGTATATTTGGATGATATTCATATTTTGAAAAATCATATTGGTTGCTGCCTTCTACAAAAATCGGTTGTGTCACCCCAAGACTTTCCCGACTAGTATCCAGGAACCTGTGTAAATTTTTGTTAGAAACGTCCCTTCGGGTGGGAGGTTGGAATTACAGGAAAAGATTGAAAATAATTTGGAAAAAAAAAATTTCAACCAAAAAATTCCCGGGAAATTTGAAAAAAATGGTTGGAAAGTGTTCAAGAACCAGTTAGTTACCTCTTGTTTGAAAAAAAAAAGATTAAAATGGTTCCACGGAATAAAGAGTTGGAAATTTTGCAGTTTCTCCAGAGAGGAAAACTCGGCAACCGTTGCGTTGGTCCGATTTCGAGAATTTTTCCTCCAAAAATTAGCTCAATCTTATCTCCAGCTTTCATCCGCAGCATGTTTGCACCTAAAATTATTATTTCGTGGGGCCTACCGCATGTAGAAGTTTGCACTGCGTTTTTTTCAACTTCACGGAATGTGCAAATTTCATTTTGAAAAAATTACCGTCAGAAAACTGGAACCGCGTCGATTTTGGAAATAGGCCTACACGACGCTCAATCCAATTTACTTCCGATATCAGTCGGAATTTAAAAAAAAAAAAGTCGATCCCCGAGCAGGAATGAATTTTTGAGTGAAGTCCTGCTACAAAAGCAAGTCGTTCTGGTCAAAACACCTCTCTCGGGTGGCAACGGCCAGGAGGAACTTTAAAAATTCATTACGCCCGACTGGAGAATTGTGGAAAACTGCAATGCGGCCTCAATTTGACTCCACAGTTTCTATTACGGACTTTTATTAGACATGAACCGACAAAAAAAATTGTATCTTTCATAGCAATAAAGAAATAAAAATGATTCCTTAACCAAAAATTACTTCATTTCTTACTTCACATTCCATTCGCTGGATGTATCCATGTATTTGTATCAGTTTGCAAATTTCCTTGATGCTGAAGTTTACACCGCAACGTTGAAACCTCACTTTTTCAATACTATTCCACTTTTTTGCGATCGCACGGTTTGACCAATTTTTTTCTGTGCCGGTTCCGATCCTATGAAAATTAGCTATCATGCATTTGCAAAAACCTGTAGGCAGGCAGAAGGACAGACGGACAGACAGCGCGGCTGATAACGAAGTTCCTACAAAAGTGCACCAAAAGTTGCACATGCCCATTAAACAAAATCGAGTGCCTTCGTTTGTAACGATAACAATTTCACCATTGTGCAACCATTGAGCACAAAAAACTTTCGAATTTTTCGAAACCTCGCAGACAAAGAGTCTAATTTCACAGTTCACAAATGTTGAATAACAATAATTTGTTTTCACAACAGATGGCAGTAACAACCTACGCTTAAGGCGCAATTCTTTCGCAAGGTTTAGTCGGTTCCAATCTTTGAAGCCCACCGCACGTAATTCGCGGAGAAAATGGACGAGAAAAATCAAAAGATGTAATCAGCCGATCAGAACCTGATTTCTAATCACATAGTGTCTGGTATTCCGTTAGAAGATAGGAGTTACAGATTTAACATGGGGTGGCACTCGAAGATGAATCCGTCTTGATCAACTAGTAATCTATCACCGATGAGTCCGGCCTGGATAAGACTTGAACCTCTTTCCGGGTGAGTCCTGTCCTCCTATCGGACAAAACCTGGCCCCCTTTTCGAGGAAGTCCTTATCTCCGCTGGGATGAGTTTTGGTCCCCTTTTCGGGTAAGTCCTGGCCTCCAGGAGTCTCTCTCCTTAAGTCTGGACTTCTGCAGAGACTAAGCCTCGGAGAATGGATACTTGAGATCAATAAGCGCCGTAGCCTCGAAAGGTGTTGAACTATTTACCCTCTGCCGACGCCTGTGGCCTCGGGAAGTGGGATTCCTGAACAGTGGATTGGGGTTTTGAAACTTGGACGGAAATCATGCGCGTTCATTCTGAATTAGCCTACATGGGCTAGTGTCTGTTCTGACATTGAGTCCCAGTTCTCGTCTCGCCCTTTCTTGGGCATCTTTCACAAAAAAGTATTCGAGGCCTTAGGCTCTTTGGGTGATTTGCTTTATGATTGCGGTAAACGGAGAGCCACACCTGGTGGGACAATAAGCTAAATTTTTTTGAGCCCAGAAAAATCTTATGACAATTCAAATTCAAATTGAAATTGAATTGAAATGGAATAAAATCGCGCTTATTTGTGATATCTGTCGTACTCTGGCAAAGTAATGTATTCGCAACAATTGCGATTTTGAGTTTTTGGATTAGTTTTACAAAGGTTTTCACCCTGCATCCAATGGTATTTTTCTTATTGCTGTACGACAAAAATTAGCCGAGATAATGATGTGGTGAAACACTGTAATATCACTTTTTCCAGACGAAACAAAGACAAAACAAGTTACACGCAAAAATTTGCAAAGCCAAAACAAGGTAATGTACAATACATTAGTTTTATACAGAGGCAAAAGACGTTGATGCGCGTCATATGGACACAAATCACTGACGAAACAACGGCAAAATACTGCAAGCGACGTATTTTTGCTCCAAGGTGGATTTGAAGTTTGGAATTTACGTAGAACTATTCCTTACACTCTCCTTCACCTACGGTCAAGTTTTGAACGGAATCTATGAAGACATACAGTCTTGGCAAGAAATATAGCTTCAATCGCTTCTCCTGCAAAATGACGTTTTTGCGAATACATTACTTTGCCAAAGTACGGCAGATATGTGGTGGTCAGCGCGTCTGACTGCCATACCAAAAGTCGTGAATTCGATCCCCATCGGGGGCGGAAGGATTTTCATCTCGGAAGCAAACTTTTTGATTTAGTTGGAATGCTTGCTAAATGCAAGGCACATAAATGTGAACAATGATGCCGACCCAATGCGATATTGATAGTCGTTGAAAATTCCTAACCTGTGTTGGAACACACAAGGGATTGGCAAAATTTTCTGTTGAAGTGGAAGAAAGCATTCCTCGGCGTCGGTGCTTAGGCCTCATTTCATAAATAGGCCGAAGTTCGATAAACAAAAAACCTTAAGAATTTGAACGCAATCAGATGAAAAATTGTCAATTTCAAAATGTGTTCAGATGTCAATACCGTTCAAGTATCTACCTATTATTGGCTATTTCGATAGCTAAATAGTCGAATGGCATTGTCGATGTCCGTCGGGAACACAATCATGGTCGCGTGAATTTCGTATCACTCCGAGCCGTAGCTTTGCGGTGGTTTTAAAAAAGTCGTAACTATTGACCCGGGGGTCATTCTGGATTCCATTTGGGGAGTTGGTGGAACATAGTTTCACCTGGCACGTAGGCCTCATTATTGGGCCCATGTACCTCTCTTTCAGACCAACCGGACTCACCGAGCCGCAATTTGGTGCCTGGATGTTTGATGGTCGGTCCATCTAAGCACTGGGGCCAACAAACGCACGGTTGACCTAGACTCCGTCTTTCACCCCCGAACCACAGGTGCGGATGTCCGATACATCCACGCTCCCTCCGCCGCGCCAGTGTTCCTGACTTCGTCAGCCTCCCGACCACGCTGCCGGTTTTCCTCTACACTTTGCCGTAGAGCCGGCTGAAGGCATGTTATACTCGGGGGGTTTGCCTAACACCACCCGAGGAGGAGTTTCAGACCGGCTTCGAATCAAATGTAAGACGCCTAATCGCCCATCCAACTCTTGGCAGCGGCCATCAGCGTTGCTGCAGTCAAGTTATCACCCGACTGGAGCGGCCTATTACAAGCTACGCTCTCCTACCTGGGGGTCAAAACGAAGTGGAGCTCTTGTCAAAGGAAAAATTCAAATTATTTTCTAAATATAACCTTGTACATAATGATTGTGTATGTATTTCTATGAAAATACATGTACACCGCATGTACATGTTTCGCACACATGTACGTAAAACACATGTACTTGCTCGCATGTCGTAACTTTTGTGAATTTCAACACTTAATCGGCGACGCCGTCCCACACTAACATTTCAATATTGTAATTGTTTATGCTATTTTGGCAAGATTCTTCTTTGTTAGCGTACCAAGGCCATGAGCTACCTATTTGAGTTGAAATCTCCCATGTCTAGGATTTGGTCTCGTTCGGAAGAGAACATATCAAAGCGCCATCAAGCAACAAATAATAATAGAAATTTGCGGCCAGGCTGTAGCTTCGGGGTCATTTTCGAAAATTCGTAACTATTGACCCGATGGTCGTACCGAGGTAAATTTTTCTGTTAAAATGAAGTTCAAATTCTTTTCTAAATATGACTCCATACAGGGTGTCCCAGCTAAAACCATCCAGCGCGATTTTCTCAGAAAATATCAAGGCAACAAAAACATTTTTGAATTGAGGGAAAGCCTGATCTTATAGCTTTCTTTTGAGGGGGCGCCGATGCTTGTAGGTGCTCTAGTTTCCAAGAAAATGCAATTTGAATTGAGCGAGTCACAAGAGTTCAATAATTTATGACCGACAAAACAAAACACTTCAGATGGAAAAATTCTATTTCTCTGGGCTTTCCATTGATGTGTCGCTGATGTCTGTACCTGGCCCAATAAGCCAGAAATTCTGCCTCAAAGTCCAGCAAACACAATAATCGGAATCAGTGACCTCACCGATCACACACTTGTTGATTTCAACACCAGCCGTTACTAAAACTTTTTCACTCAACATACCTGGATTCTCCATAGCAATGAATACTGGCTGATGTGAAAATCAACAAGTGTGAGATCGGTGACGTCGTTGTGAATTCCGATTATTGTGTTTGCTGGACTTTGAGGCAGAATTTCTGGCTTATTGGGCCAGGTACAGACATCATCGGCGACACATCAATGGAAAGCCCAGAAAAAAAAGATTTTTTTCATCTGAAGTATTTTGTTTTGTCGGTCATGAATTTTCGAATTCTTGTGACTCGCCAGATTCAAATTGCATTTTCTTGGAAACTAGAGCACCTACAAGCATCGGCGCCCCCTTAAAAGAAAGCTAAAGTTCAGGCTTCCCCCCAATCAAGAAAATGTTTTTGTTGCCTTGATATTTTCTGAGAAAATCGCGTTGGATTGTTTTAGCTGGGACACCCTGTATATGTACAATTGTAATTAGGAAAAAACGGGTACTTGTCCGCTTGTCATAACTTTATAGATCCAGCCGGCTTCTGGAATGCAGCAGTTCATTGGCGATGCTGCGTTACATCAAAATGTTATTATTTTAATCGGTTCTCATCATTTCGTCAAGATTTTCCTTTTAATTCGGGTCCCAAGGTCAAGAGCATGAGTTACTCACTGCGGAGTTGATTTTTTTCGCAAAAATCCTCCCGTTTAGGACTAGATGCTGTGACGGACGGACGGACAAAGCGAGGACATAAGCGCCTCCCCGTCTGGACAAGTGCGCTAGAAAGCACCGAAGCGGGGTATATTTATATCCAGGGATATACGAGTACCTGCACAACGGCAAACGATCGTGGACGGCTGTCCCGCTGGTGTATCTGGTGTTCTTCACTCATTTAAATCAACCGAGTGCGAATCACCGAGGGATATAGCGCAGGGGCCGCCGAGCGCTTCGCCGGACCCCGATGTTGGATGTCATTTACGGGCCCCATCTTCTTGACAATATTTTTAGCCCAGGAGCGAAGCAACTTTTTTTAATAACAATGATAATACTACGAAGGCGCAGAGCGGGCATGCAAGATATTTATTTGTAATTGCGACTTTTTTCTGTCAATTGCCACTTTATTTTGGCAATTGCGACTATTTCTGTCAATTGCCACTTTATTCTGGCAATTGCGACTTTTTTTGTCAATTGCCACTTTATTCTGGCAATTGCGACTTTTTTCTGTCAATTGCAATTTTATTCTGGCAATTGCGACTTTTTTCTGTCAACTGCCACTTTATTCCGGCAATTGGGACTTTTTTCTGTCAATTGCCACTTTATTCTGGCAATTCACACTTCAATTGCGACTATTTAGCACATTTCGATAGGAAATGATGTTTATATGGCCGGTTTGTCCGTCTGTCTGTCCATCCGTTATTTGTCTGTTCGTCCGTCTGTCTGTCTGTCCGTGTAAAAGTTGAGAAGTTGTACTCCTTCTCGGGAAATGAAGCTAGAGCCTTGGAACTTTTTCCGATTAATAGCTTAGGCCCTTAATGGTGGCCTATGGGCAGACTGTATTTCATGGTGGCGCTGCCATCTTGGTAGCCATATTGAAATTTCTCATCAGTTGAACGGAACTTCGAACGGAACTTACTCTGATCTCGTATGAACATTCTTACTTTCAAGCTCAGTTTCATGATTACGCCGCCATCTTGGTAACCATATTCAAATTTCTTATTAGTGGAACGATTTTCCTGAAACTTGGAACTTACCCTTGCTTCGTATGATCACTCTTATTTTCAAGCTGAGTTTCATGATCCGCTAGAGCGAATTCAGAGCGAATGAATCTGAAGCGGATTCATACGAGACAAGAGTACCTACGTTCCACGTTTCATGACAATCGTTCCAATAATAAGAAATTTCGATGTGGCGGCCAAGATGGCGGCGTAATCATGAAACTGAGCTTGAAAGTAAGAATGTTTATACGAGATCAGAGTAAGTTCCGTTCGAGGTTCCGTTCCACTGATGAGAAATTTCGATATGGCTACCAAGATGGCAGCGCCACCATGAAATACAGTCTGCCCATAAGCCACCATTGAGGGCCTAAGCTATTAATCGGAAAAAGTTCTAAGGCTCTAGCCTCATTTCCCGAGAAGAAGTACAACTTCTCAACTTTTTTTACACGGACAGACAGACAGACGGACGAACAGACAAATAACGGACGGACAGACAGACGGACAAACCGGCCATATAAACATCATTTTCTATCGTAATATGCTAAAAAGTCGCAATTGACAGAAAAAAGTCGCAATTACAAATAAATATCTTCCATGTCCGCTCTGCGCGCGCCTTTGTATAATACTGATGAATATTACGTATTTTCCTCAATTGAAACAAGAAGAACGTCAAAAACAAACAAAAAATGAGCGTCTTGCTCAACTCTAAACAAATTGGCTTTTGCGGATGCGAAGTCCTATAGGTACATATCACCAAAGCAGCATAGGTTTGTGAATTTCTTCCTCTGCCAGTGTCAAATTGCTTTTCTCATAATTTCTGACATTTTTGGAACGTAAAGAAATCAGGTCTTTGTTTTTGGGTTTTTCAAGTTTTTCAACATTTTTTTACTATTTCTAGAAGATTAACTCACCCTCACGGGGCCCCCCACGGGGCTCCGGGCCCCGGTGATGAATCACCTCTCCCTTGAACCACCCTCTCGGCTGCACTGCAGAGCAAAAACCTCTGAGGTGGAAAAATTTCAAAACAATTTTAAATCGCGTTTGATTTTCGTCGTAACTTGTGATTTAGGTCATGATTGGAATCTAACAAATTTCCGACAAATCCTCAAACTCTAAAGATTTGTAACTGGACCTGCTACAGTTAGGTATACTCGAGGGTATAGCTACTGGTATAGGTATAAAAGTTGTCAACCGAAAGAGCAAGAACAAATATAGTAATTGTCCGCGAATTGTTGTGGTTTCTGAGCGCAATTCGGAACGGAAGGCCAAATAAGTTGTACAAACCAGAGCTTCAGTTTTGAGCTTCAAATCAGTCAGCTGGACTTGACCGGAAAATATTCCGACGTTGAGGTTTTCCGTGTCGAGGTCCACCACGTACTTCCCCAAGAGGTGGTTGAGGAGCCTGGCCACTGCTCCTTCCAACATTCTGCAAATCATCATTTCAACAAAATCAGTAATGATCGAGGTGATGATATTTTTAGATGTAGGTAGGTAGGTAGGTAGCCTAGTTTTTTTTTGACAACGTGCAGGTAAATAGGTACATTGCGGCACTTATTGCTGCAAATGACGGGATCGTTTTGGAGTGAATTCAACTGATGCGTAGATAACTCACTTGAACTCGTGGAATTGAGGACGTCTCTGGAATGTCGTCGTTAATAAATCCTTGAATGCTCGAGGTTCATGGCGGTTCACTTCCGGCGGAATTCCGGAACCGAGACCTAGACCGGAGTTTGCACTGCACCACCACCGTCGTTCGATGTGCTTGCTGCCCTGCTGTTTGAGTGTTGTGTGAATTTCTCTCTGTACGTCAGCTTTGCGCCCACCTTCAAATCGATATCATCCATCCCCCCAACGTCGCGACGCCAGTGTCGTGGGGGATAGAAGGGGTGCTCTTTGCCTCCAACGCTGTGCTAGCTGCTGCTGCTGCTGCTGCTCCTACTGCTTGCTTGCTTGCACCACTTGTAATTTCCATCAATCTGAAATCGCAGGTTATTTTTAGATCCTCCACTGCCGCCCTGCCAGAGAGATATGCTCTCTTCGATCCCAATTATTTATCTTGGAATTACTATCTCTTGCGCTTAGCCGCCCCCATATGTCCCGGGGGTACAGAAATAGAAATGGAATAATAGAAAAGTGAAGGTAGATTTGGGATCGATTGTACAATTTCGGCGCAACAGGGAGAGTTGGTTTTAATAATTAACTGAGGACTTGGGGTAGGTAGGTGCTTCGGTAAGTGCTTATTATAGCGATGAAGAATTCAGAAGGTGTTGGGATAGGGCATCTCTACGGCCTATATGTAGTAGAATCATGACCCGAGTATCACGTATATTCATTTTCACATCTTTTTTCATTAGAGTAGGTACCCAAGCCATGGTATACGTATGTTGTCTTATGGTACGAATGGTACCATGCAAACTTGATTCTAACGTCTTGATATATTAGGTGCTTTCCTTTTACCACAAAACTCACTGATCTGATCTAAGTTATAGAGAGAAAAGTGAGAAATCACATGCGCGAAAGTGAGATACCACCAACAACTTAGGTCATAACACTTGGTTTAGGAACGGTTTAGGTCGGTAAAAGGAAAGCACCTATAATGTCTCGTATAATGTGCTACCTATGTATAACAGTTATAACAGTTCTTAGCGTGGCATCGCGACGTAATGTACCGTCAGGAGCATTATATTACATAAGTACATCAAAAATTTTGTCATTAGAAAAAAAGGCAAGGTCTGGCTTTATTGAAATTATGGCATAGAATAAAAGGCTTAGTTCCTGACTTCATGGTGAAAGGCTCTCCTTTATGGCTTTTCACTTTTTTTGGTGTTAAAAAAAATCTGATGTATGTAATAGGTACACTGCTCCTGACCGTACGTTCAAGTGAAAACGTTCGAAATAGGATAACGAAAATCGTCTCTACTGGTTAGTTGCTCTTCGCTAAAGCTATTAAGTAGTGGTGGGTAATAAAGAAAATGATGCCCAATGAAAATGGAGTGACTGTGTCATAAAAGGGACCTCGATTTCGATCCTTCCAATAATAGGAATGGACTACAAACAGTGGCCGATAAGGTTTTTCAAATAAAATTTTGCGGAAGATCCACAAAGTTTCGAGAAAAAAATCATGAAAGTTAGGAAACTACGCAGTGTATTTTTAGCACCGCGGGCGGACACGCAACTCCCCAAACGAAGTGGAAATGATACTACATGAAAGATAAAACACACCAACAGGGCCGGGGAGCGAAACAATGGTGTTTAGCGGGGAGAAGCTGAAAATAACGCGTTATAAAACAAAAAACAGGACTATTTATCGCAAGAAATCGTAAGAAAACCACTGGAAGACATTGTTTCCGTGGCAATACGCTACCAAAAGACACCAACGGGACCGGGAAGCAAAATGGAGGTGTTGGGCGGAGAGAAGCTGAAAAGAACGCGTCGCAAAACAAGAAACAGCGCTAAAAATCGCTAAGATAATCGTGAAAATACATTGAAAAGAAGGAATAAATCAGACGAAACGGGAAGAAAGTTGCTAAACGGTCGACGCGCGTAAAGAAGGAATGAAATGCAGTGGTGAAAAAATAGCAGAAGAGCACAAGAAAATAAGGATAACAACGCATGGAAAGTATCGCGCAGAAGCATTAAAAGGAGTAAAGTACGTTGAAAAAAGGAATGAAACACAGAAAACAAGGAGAAAGTCGCGAAAAACAGGTAGTTGACGCGTGTAATTTCTCTATTTGCTTTTCAAATCATATTGTTTTTTTTTATGGCAATAACGTACTGCACTTTGTGGAGCACATGCATTTTCACATTTTTCGCATAGTTCCTATAGGCAAGTAATACAACTGTACAATTTTTGTAGTGTGCTTTTATTGCTTTCTCAAGTAATATAGGCAACCAAAAATACAGCTTCTTTCACTGTTGCCTACGTCGAGCCCGTGGTCCGTGGAAGACCATCGGAAGTTTCGTATTGGTCGTGCATGACACAATGACACAAAAGCTGAAATATCTGGCATATTCTGTTTCCTTCTTTACAGCATACACTTTGAAAGGCACATTAACCTGCAAGGAGCAATGAAACGTTGACAGCTGTGAATAAAACATAAAACGTCAATTGTCAAGAAAAGAACAGCGAGAATGGAGTGGTTACCATGGCAACAGACCAGACATGGAAAGTGGGCGATGTTCAATAAGTGCAAAAATGGAATAGTTGACGTAAGTAATGTGGTATTCCCCCTTTGTTTTGTTTGTACGTAAGTACCTAAAGTAGGTACGGTCGTTGACGTTTGTAGCGTTTGACGATGGGAGAGGGAGATGGCGCTGGCGCGCGAGCGGCAGCCGCAGGCAGACAGAGAAGAGAATCAGCTGGTGTGAAGAACACGTGATGTTTCAGTGCAATGAGTGTACGTCGGTTTCTCCTAATTTAAGGTCGGCCTTTCTTTGATTATTTTACCGTAATTATGGCTTTCACCCACTCACCAAATCAGGCATTTCGATACCTATTTTGTCCGCGAAATTATTGTACATAACCCGAAATGCTTTGTTCTCTCTGTTCTCAACGGGCTTGCATAACCCGCAGTTATTTCTCCTTTGAAATCAAGGTGCTTCACTGCTTTGAATTTTGTGTAATTTATCGACTCCCAAATGATCTCAATGTTGGCGGCAAAATCCGTAAATCTAGTGGGTGTGCACTTGGTGACGTGACCTCCGAACTGCGCAGTCGCGCGTATTTCGAGGTTTCATTATTGTTTCTTTCCCACAAGTTACGTTACAAACAGTAAGACGACAAAAAGAGACTCTACTACACCAAAATCAGCCGCTAAGTAGAGAACCGTACTTTTTATGATTCATTCACATTTCATGGTTCATTGTCAGGTTATACATGAAGGTAAAGGAAGTAAGAGGGACTTGCACGCTTCTCCGTGTCCGGGGAGGGGGGTGTCCACTTACTTGTATGAATCTGCCTTGTTGAGTCTACTAACCTTTTATTACTTGGGAAGGAATTATGTATTATGTAACCTCTTTCTCAAAATGTTTAACGTGATCCTTTGCTGTTCCTACTCATGATGCAATTCTGTGAAGGATACCATTCTGTAGATACTCTGTTATTTAAAAGAAATCCTGTCGGCTATTGGTTTGCCTAGTGTAACGGAGCGTTTGTGGAGTGTTGTTTTGGGGAATCGCCACATTAGTTTCCCATCCTATTTGCCGCTGCTTCAGACTCGGGTTTGTTTTGTTCTACTGCCCTGATTTGACGGGCATATTTATTTATAAACATATTCGGTAGTATCACGGAATCTCCCAATCAGGAATGCTTACGTTGAATGTTGGGTCTCGAATGAAGTATGAAAGCGGTGCAAGTGGCCAATGATTGTGGTTGCAATTCTCATTCCTCGATAATACCGACAATTTCAATTCACAAGCTCAACTATAAATGTCACTTATCTTGCATTTAATGAAAATAGGTGTTTACCTTCGGGAACGAATGTAGACATACTCAATTTTGCAGGAGTGCTTTCCTAAAAGCACTTCTTTTGCTTTTACCCGCTCTGATCAGTACCTTGGGCGGTCTTGTCGGCACTCTCACCGGCAAGCACCTGAGTGGGTTGATTCCACGTGTGGGCCTCATCGAAAATAGGCTTCACGAGAATTCCTTGTCCATCTCATCAGGATATCACAAAAGTACATCTGACTCAAAATTTCCCTTTTCGATTCACGTTGGGGTTTCAATTTAAAATAAGACAACAAGAGAGGACCGCTGAGTCAGACCTAGTCGCACCTTTGCCTGGTTTACTAACCATTCTTCTGTTTTGTATGTATGTTTCTGTGAGGTTTGTGATGGGTAACTTCTGGGAAATTTCGGGCGAATGCGTTATAGCGTTATACATTCTTTCTTCTGTTTGCTTACTGAAAGTATGACCAACTCAAACTTCTCTACTTATTTATCTCTCACCTGTTTCTTATTTATTCATCTACCTAATAATCTCTTATTTGTTTCTTGTTTATTTACCTACAGCATTACTTATCATTTGTTTTTTTTCATATATCCACTCGTTTACCGATCATTTCTTTATTGTTTATTCATCTATCAATTTGACTTCTTTTGTTTGTAAAGTGTGAAATTAATTGCTGAGAGTAAAGTTTCCATTTGTCGTTACGTAAATAGCTTCTGAACGAAGCAAACGTTTCGAAGAGGTTCAAGCACCGATTCACGCTGACTTGATCAATGCATTACTGGAGTGACTCCTCTGTCACTTTTCATCATGACCCATTCACACTCGACTTTTGTTCAGACCATTTGGGAAGGGATTTTTCAGCAATCAACCAGGCTATACGCATGGGTTTCTTTGACGTGTTCTTCCCATGTGTGCCTGTCAGCGAATACGTCACTTTTCCTTTGCGATTAAACTGACAGTTCGACCTGTTCCATGATTTCTTGTTTGTTTTGCTAATCTGATTTTGTGTTCATTCCATTGTTGTGAGTTCCTGCATTGTCTAACTAATTTGTGAAGATTTTTCTTGCTATGTGTTTTGTTGTTCTTTATCCATGTTTTGTCATTCCATCACCGTCAGTTTATTGTTGTAAGGTGTTTTGGGAAAAGAAACAATTTCATTCAAAACTTTGCTAATTGATTTTCAATAAACATTAATTTTGCTTGCATTTCATTCGCGTTTCATTTAAGAATTAAACCTCATACCCAACGACACATTCTCATCTCAAGTAAGAACTCAACACAACGTAGGTAAAATGTAAACGACGTGGGAAAGGGGCAGAAACAACGACGATCACTGCCAAACATCAAAAACGAGGTTACACTACAGCAATGGTGCCGTGACCAGGATGGGTATACTACAGTAAATCGAATTCTTCCGTACCTAGATCGACTCAAAATTGCATAAGAGAATGGTGGTAGAAGCGTTACTGTAAAATGTGCGGCTTCGGGTCCCCTTCATGATGACCATGGCAGAGGCGCCACCTGCTGATGCTCATTGTAAGTGGAGAATTACCTATACAAATCGGAAGGCTGGGTTCCTTTATGCATTGAAAGTAAAAGTTCACTTGGAGTTCAATTTTGTGCGGCATAAACCCAGCATAAGTACTTACGGCAGATTCACCACCATAACACCATTTTCATTATCAATAACGAAGAACCTGTCCTGTTTGAACGGCCCGTGACCTGGATTTCATTTCAGCCATCAGTGACTCTAATTTGCAATAAAGGCCAAGCATCCCTGCAATGCTGGCATTTTATTAGTGCCGCATGTTCGTAAAATCTGGCATATCGCATCGTAAAAATATCAATATCAGATTAATCTTTCGGATAATGGTGTATAAGAAATTCACTCTTTTATTATTCTATTCAAGCACAGGCACCTAATATGCCCTGCTTGAGCTAACTATCGCCAATCAACGCATGCAACATTCCAGTTTCGCAAAAAGAGCAGCGATAAATGAATGTGGCACCCTTGGCGCTCGATTGAAGAGCATCAGGGTGCCGCCGCACTCTGCTATCGTATCGACGTAGTTTCATACGAAGACGTCTAGAGGACATGGAGGTAAAAAACTGAGATTATTGCAAAATTGCAAGTTGTGAACTTACTTGCTCATAGCTCATAGATAAAAGAGGTTGTGGGAAGGACTCGTGGCGGCCTACAAAACATCACAGGATTTGCAGTGTACATATCAATGCACCTGAAAAGAAGACTTATAGTCTGGGGGCATAGGGTCAAAAAAGGCTTGGCCGTGTGCAACTTCGTGAAGATATATAGAGATATGTCCTAATCGACTTCTGGGCGATCAAGGACCATGAAAAATTATGGTGGAATATTGATATCTGCTGCAGGCAAATATAGTGGAGGCGCCAAAATCGGCTCCATCTGGTAATAATAAACTGGCTGTAGCTTGTTTGTTTTTCAACCATATTTGCCTTGTCTTGTCTTGTCTTGGCCGCCATATTGAAAAGATGGCGCCCAAAAAACAGTTTTTTGTCACTATCTCCATTTCAGTCGATGTGAGGTGAAAGCGTTTGTATGCGAATGGAAGCTTATTCAATTCTCTACAATTTGACACATTACTCATGTACGTGCTACTTCCGGTTCTTGGGTTATGGCTTCTAGAACTTCCTGGAGCATCAACTTTTCTCATGAGTGACACATGAGTGATTCAGATGTCAAACTTTAGAGAATTTAATAGACTTTCACTTTTGATATGAATCCTGGAATTGCATGACAAAGGACCCCGCACGATTCATATGGAAAATGGGTCTCGGTCAAATTCCCTAATTTTTTTATATGTTGTAGCCCAATTTGATACGAGCCAAAAACTATCATCCGTTACCCAAAATAATGGACAGTTTTATTTCTGTAAGGGGTTGAAAATGTGTTATTTCTAGGTAAAAAAATATGTTCCAACGTAAGTGAGAACATTTCAACGTCCTTTCTAACACATATGGCTCATGACAATTCCCTTTTTCTTTTATGAAAAAATCAACCCCCTCCCTCACCCCCAGCCCCTACTTGTGAGTATCAAATTCGAAATTACGTTTGAAAGTCATGCAGATGATGCTATTTTGTCGAATTATGAATTTTGGCACAAATTGTTCTTCCAACCCCCAAATAGGGGGTGGGGTTGAAAAAAAAACCATCGGTCAATTCGTGCCTTACTAGTTACGCTAAACAAGATTACCAAGGGAAAACTTATTCGTATGACCAGTTTCCACCCCACAGAGGGTTGAAGTTGACTATAATGACGCATAAAACATTCTTCCATGTCATAAACCAAATGAATGGAAATAGTGGACTTTCATATCATCTTGTTTCGTAAAAATGTCTATTCTTCAAAAATACTTTCAACCCCGTCCTTCATCCCCTATCCCTGTTTCTGAACATCATATTCGAAATAAATCTTGAAAATCATATTAATTTTTATTTCATTCTTCAAATAGTCGCAGTATAGCCCAGGCCTTTTAGCATTTAACATGAAACAAATTAATCCACGTGCAATCTTCACGGTATCGTACCCACTTAACCTTACTTAACAACATACTAAAAGTCCCCAACTTTCCTCGGTGTGCGTCATGATTTTTGAGGGGGGGGGTCAAAATTTCCATTAAAAAAAATCTAGGACAAGAGTAATCCAGTCAGTGGCTTCAAATTTATTATATTTGGATACAGTGGGTTATAAGTGAAACTTATTGACAAACTAGATGTCTATGGTTTCCGTTAGGGGAGCTCGGGAGGGGGGCAATTGGTGACCTATGCAAGAAAGGACCCCGCACGATTCTTATGGAAAATGGGTCTCGGTCAAATTCTCTAATTTTTTTATATCTTGTAGCCCAATTCGACACAAGTCAAAAACCATCTTCCGTTACCCAAAAAAATGGACTGGGGGTGAGGGAGGGGGTTGATTTTTTCACATAAGAAAAAGGGAATAGTCATGAGCCATATATGTTATTAGGGACGTTGAAATGTTCTCACTTACGTTGGAACATATTTCTTTACCTTGAAATAACCCATCTTCAACCCCTTATAGAAAAAAAACTGTCCATCTTTTTGGGTAACGGACAATGGATTTTGGCTCGTGTCAAATTGGGTTACAAAATATTGAAAAATTAGGGAATTTGACCGAGACCCATTTTCCATAGGAATCGTGCGGGGTCCTTTTCCGAAATTTTTTCGAAAATGTTTTTTTGGACGCCATCTTTTCAAAATTATGGCCAGAACAGCAGAGATACGAAGTGGAAAAGTGGATATTCTAAATTTTGACCCCAAATTTCATCATAATAACGAGTTTCGAATGTATCTGATATCCTTCAAATGCTATATTACCTTTATTTCTTTCTAAAGTCAATTTACTTTCACAGTTCACCCTGTAATTACACAAATAACATCACCATGATCAATTTTCTGAATTTTTTATCATCTACGGTTAATGGCCAAGAGCTATTTATGATTGATTTGCTTACTACATGACGGTGGTATCAATTTAACATTCTGATTGAATGCCGAAAGTTGATGCTTCCGGAAGTTCTGAAAGCTCTAACTCAAGAACCGTAAATCGCACATAAATGACTGATATGTCAAATTGTAGAAATTTGAATGGGCTTTCCTCCGCATATACACGTTCCAATCTTGAGTCAGTTGAATTCAAGATATTGAAAAAAAACTGTTGTTTGGGCGTTATATTTTTAATATGGCGGCCAAAACGGCAAAGATACGAAGTGGAGAAGTAGAAATTCGGAAAGAGCACCTCAAGATCTATGATACTGCCAGGTTTCAAAAATATCGGATAACCTTAAAAAAATGGCGGAATTTAGCATATCTTATAAAGACAATTTTGACAGTTTCACGGAATAACGTTTGTAAATTTAGATATGAAGTAAGAAGAGAATTTTTTTGTTAACAAAATGACGTTTCAGATGTTGAAATCCGTTAAAAAACAAACGAGCTACAGCCAGTTTTTTATTACCAGATGAAACCCATTTCGGCGCCTCCACCATATTTGCCTGCAGTAAATGCCAATATTTCACCATAATTTTTCATAGTCCTCGATCCCCCAGGAATCGATTTAGACATAACTCTATATATCTTCACAAAGCTGCACACGGCACGACCTATGCCCCCATACTATTACAAACTCTCAATATTGTAGAGTAAGGGAGCCAAGGAGCATAGTGCAATCCCTGGGCACACGCGAAACATTTTTGCTTCGCATAATACAGGTTCAATTTTCACGCACGTGCTTCTTGTTTTTGGCCACAATAAGGACCGATGGGCAATTGAATGCTCACGCAAACTTCACTTATGGCCGATATGGCCAATCGATGGCACTGATCCTGATCCTGATAGTCAATCATGTTGTTGATATATCGGGTGGGCCATAAAAAACCGTGCTCGGAATTTTTCCTTCTAAAATTTTTATTTCGCCACCGATTTTCTCGAACTTTTCGGCATGAGCTAGCCAATTGAATAGGCTATCATTTCCGTATTTCAAAATGGTCGACATATCAAAATTCAAGATGACAGAAACAATTTTAAATAGGCCTTCATTTGTTCTCGTTGCTTTTTATTAAAAGTTACCAGAAAGTCAAAACCAATAACGTATTATGAAGGAATAGACCTTTCTTGTCAATTCAAAACCACAACCAGTGAAATCGGGTCATCGGCTGAGGAGCTATTGCGAGCTGAAGCGAAGCCCACTTTCCGTTTTTTTTTCATTCCCGCATAGTTGATCCAAATTTAGGTATCCTGTCCGCCAATCCGCCATTTGCTCATTTCTCAACCGATTTTCTCAAATTTGGTATCAATGGCTAGCCAATTGGACAGGCTATTTTTTCCTATGAGAAAATGACGTACATGTCAAAATTCAAGATGGCGAAAGCAATTGAAGATAGAATTTATTTTGTCCTTCTTGCTTTTCAATGAAAATTAGCAGAAAGTCAAAACCAATAATTATTATGAAGGAATAGACCTTCCTTGACAATCCAAGACTGCAACCAATCAAAATGGGGCATCTGCTGAGGAGCTACGGCGAGTTGAAGCGAAGCCTACCTGCCGGTTCCTTTATTTCCGCATAAATGACCCAAATTTAGGAATCCTGCCCGCCATATCCTAATTTTCCAACCGATTTTTTCAAATTTGCAAGTGAACAGGCTGCCATTTTCATATAAGAAAATGACCGACATGTCAAAATCCAAGATGGCGGCAACTATTGAAAATAGGCCATATTCGTCCTTGTTGGAATAGAAAAACGAAACGTGGGCTTCGCTTCAACTAGCCGTAGCTCCTCATCAGATGAACCGATTTGATTGGTTCTGTGTTGAATAGGGCACGGGCCACGAGGGTATGCAACCCGATATCTGGAGGAACTGGTGGCGCTCTCTGCCAGCTAGTAGCACAAGCTTATGCGTCAATCTACTCAAAAAGTCAAATTAGAACCGTCAACGCATCAACGTCAATTAAAAAATTCAAGACTCGTTCGAAAACCCGGGGTATTTGTTTGTTTTCGCTGCTTCCCATCATGCTTTCACTGCAGGTAAATGATATTGATCGTATTTCATTTATTGTGTCTTTGCTTGGTGGAAGATTTAACGAAATCTGAAATTTAGCAATCATTTGCAGTTTGTCCAGCTTCACGTTGAGTTGAATCGTTTAGTGCTCTCTTCCTTCACGTTCGAATTTCGAAATGGAGTATCTGAATGCCTGAACCGTAGACCCGTACAATTTCGTGATCGATGATCGATCACGACGGCTCCATGAAGTAGTGGACTGGATGGGATCACTGATGCTGACTGGACATGGTGACTTTAGAATGCACGAACTACTACTATTGGGTCAGACCGACGATGGTACCTAAATCTCCTCTTTGTCAAGAACCAGACGATCCAAATCACCGCATCTGGCGCTGCCAGTGCCCACTGCACCAGGCAGGAGTGCAGATCACAACTGACAGCATCCGCAGCAAGATCTTGATGGCCAGAGACAACCTGGACCTGCTGCAGCTGCCGCTGACTACCTAGTAGGACCGATGTATATTTACGTAACTTTTATTGCCTTTGAATTGTTTAAACTGTTATTGTCAAGTATTCCTTGTATTATACAGACGACTGTTGATGGTGGTAGGACGTTATTAATAAATAAATTCTTTCTCTAATATCAGTAGGTATTCAGAAACTATATACATTTGTTATAATGACGGCACCTTAAATCCGTCTTGCGCGTTACTTATACATATATTTTATTATTCCACTACAAGATATTATTATAAACATAACGTTTAACGTCCTCTCTTCTCGAAAGGCCAAAGCCAATCTGGAAGTTGGAGATGTCGCTTTTCTAGGTAGGAGCCAGTCTGGCATTTATGGAAATAGACCACATCGGTGCTACTATAGGCAGTAGGCAGTCAGTTGCAGCAGGTCCAAGTGGTCTCTGGCCATCAAGGTCTTCAAGAGAGTGCTAGGACTGCTAGGCTCTGAAGCGATCGGGCCAAAGCGGATGTTGTCAGTTGTGATCTGCACTCCTGCCTGGTGCAGTGGGCACTGGCAGCGCCACATCCGGTGATTTAGGTCGTCTGGTTCTTGGCAAAGAGGAGATTCAGGTACCATCGTCGGTCTGACCCAATAGTAGTAGTTCGTGCATTCTAAAGTCACCACGTCCACCACCACCTCCACGCTGGACAAACTGCAAAGCTAAATTTCAGATTTCGTGAAATCTTCCACCAAGCAAAGACACAATAAATAAAATACGATCAATATCATTTACCTGCAGTGGAAGCATGATTAAAAGCAGCAAAAACAAACAAATACCCCGGCTTTTCCAACGAGTTTTGAATATTTTAATTGACGTTGATGCGTTGACGGTTTTAATTTGACTTTTTGAGTAGATTGACACATGAGCTTGTGCTATTAGCTGGCAGAGAGCGCCACCAGTTCCTCCAGATATCGGGTTGCATACCCTCGTGGCCCGTGCCCTATTGTCGAGGAAGGTCCCTTCATAATAATTATTGGTTTTGACTTCCCGCTCATTTTTATCAAAAACCAACGAGGACAAAAGAAATTCTATTTTCAATTGCTTCCGACATCTTGGATTTTGACAGGTCTGTCGGTCTGTCATTTTGTCATATGAAAAAGGTAGCCTGTCCAATTGACTAGCCAGTGATACCAAATTTGAGAAAATCGGTTGAGAAATTAGCATATGGCGGGTTGGCGGGCAGGATACCTAAATTCGGGTCAATTATGCGGAAATAAAAAAAAACGGAAAGTAGGCTTCGCTTCCACTCGCAATAGTTCCTCAGCAGATAAACCGATTTAAATAGTTGTGGTCTTGAATTGACAAGGAAAATCTAATCCTTCATAATACTTTATTGGTTTTGACTTTCTGGTAACTTTCAATAAAAAGCAACGAGAACAAAGGAAAGCCTATTTTCAATTGTTTCTGCTATCTTGAATTTTGGTATGTCGGCCATTTTGAGATACAGAAATGATAGCCTATTCAATTCGCTATCCAATGCTGGAATGTTCGATAAAATCGGTGGAGGAATAAAAATTTTAGAAGGAAAAATTCAAAGCACGGTTTTTTATGGCCCACCCGGTATAGTAACTGCAACACTGAATAATGACATTTTCCTCAACACTGTATTGCAAAAATCTACTCTCGTTGGAAATTAATATTGATTCATTTACTATTAAAAAAACCACAGCTTGCCATGAAAAATTAAAATTTAGGTGTCTCTGATTTTTTATGTTTAATTCCATCTTGAAACAAGGAAGGTTACGTTCAAATTTGTGTCCATATGACATGAAACCTTCGGTTGAACTACGCTGTGCGTTGTCAAATTGTCATTCTGAGGATGCGTCACCGGCAGGTCTCAGGTTTTCTCACTGACCTCAGACGCTTTCTTACGGCCAGGATCACAGATCATGATCCTGGAACAGAGAGTGGATTAATTAACATACCTAGTTCTTACAGGGTGCCACGTGCTCACATGCAACCCGCCTCTAGACCTGTGTCCTCCTCGTCATTTTTTATTTCCCCGACCAACGACCAAAGGAACGAAGACCAACGAGGAGAGGAAGTATTGTAAACGCGTTAAAAAAATTTCTAGAGATTTCGATGGATATCTCGACATCTTTAGCTGCACTAACTCCCTTCATCGATTTCGAGGGATGTATCAAGATGGGCGGTTGTCTTGAAAATTCGACTCTTCCCTATTGCGCTAAACATCTTGGCTGCTTCCGAAAAACACTCACGTTTCTGGTTTGATTTGTGATTATTACCATATTTTTTCGCTGCATTCTGGGGCTCTCATGGCGCAATCATTGATCATGTACCAATTCTGGATTGTTTCTCTTCGCGGTCTGTTGCGCAACCGTATTCATCGGTGTTTGATTTGTCACAAATTCCGGACTCAAGCTTTGCAGCCTCAAATGGCCGATTTTTCTCTTCCACGCACGTCTCTCCTTTCATATAGAAATGGTTTCGGAGGACCAATGGGTCTGACTGCCTCACTCGCTTTTCTTTCTACATGCCTAATTTGGTTCCTAATGAAAAACTGCAAATTTTAACTTTTTAGCTTGTGAACAGATTTATACTAACTTCAAAAGGGTAGGTAGGTAAGTGATTCCTGAACATTTTCAGGCAACTTCTCTTTAAATTCTCGAAGTTTTCCGAGAGTTTTCCACTTTGAAATGAGTAACCGGCCTAGCTTATCGAGACCAGACTCAAAGGATGGAGCTTAAAATAAATCCCTCAATAGAGAAAAGTGGTCTGATTCTATAAGGGGCTGTGCTTACGATGAAATCACTAGTACAACGGGCCTTCCTATTGGCTATCGCCATAGCAGTTTGATAGTAAGCACGGTGATGACCATATAACCATTCCCTTATAGAATTTTAGGCCGAATATATCAATTTTTCAATCTTTTTCTCCAATTTCAACTTCTCACCCGAAGGGACGTCTCAGAAAATCATGTAAACGGGCGGCATGGATAAGATTTAAAAGTTCTTTGATGTCTTCTGAGATCGTTTCGTGATTCGTGTCATGTCAAAACTCAATATCAACTTTCAGAATGGGGCCTTGCAATTGAAAAACTCAACGTGAGGTCGCCACTACTGTAAGGGGCGCCTACTTCGATGAAGCGGCCGTAACGACGGGAAAAACAGGGGAGTTTGAGTAGTTTGACCAGTAACTGACAGTGACTGGAGACGTCAAGCAAGAAACAGAGGTTATCCAAATTTCAAATCAAGACATAAGATGACGGACGTCGGTCGCTGAAGCGTCAACGCCGTCAAAATTGTCGAATTTGCCCCCCAACGGTTGTGGCGCCCTCGGTGTGTGAAAGTGGCAGTGCAAGGCCCCATTGGCAAGAAATGTCATCCGTCATGTTTTTAACCGGATCAACCAAGCTCAAACGCCGGTCACTTCGGTTCCCTCTGGTTGAAATAACCGTGGTCGAATATTACGAATATTACTAAAACGGAACATGCCCCAAAACGGCAATCCAGCAGGGACCCTATTTTCGGGAAACGTCGTGTTATCCGTTCCTATGCGAAGTTGCTGTGATTGATTCATAACCAGGGCCGTGATTGGCTGTCACATAGGCAACATCATCTGATGATCTGTTCCCCGGTTGCGAAAATAGGGCCCCAGAGCAAACATATGGCAAACATCACTTTGACAAATTTGAATAATATCATCATGACTTTTTCAATCTATCAAACTTATCAGATTATCCAACTTGAAGAAAAAATATCGTAGACCACTGCTTTTCTTGAGCTTGGAATGGATCAGAGACACATAGCCGGTATTTAAAACTTACGTAAAAGAATAAAAGCAGCACATATCACGAAAAATTATTTTTTATTTGCAACCATTTCTACATCCAGGCATATCGTTGTTAACAATTAATCTTCAACAGTAAGTTACAGCTCAATTTACAGCAGCTGGCGCCTGTGTCATCACTTCATATGTTCGTGCTTCATACATACTAAGACAAACGCTATTGGGGATTCTATAGCAATAGCCGAGGCAATAGCATGTTTGATTCCAGTGATGACTCTTTGAACTGACCTTCAAATCGATGACGTAGGTGCTAGCTGCTCTAAAATGAACTGCCGTCGCGTTCTAAAGTTGATTTTTTCTCTGTTTTCCTCTAAAGTTTAACCTTCGGGCAGTGTTTTGGACAGGTAAGTAAGCACTAACGGCTCGATACCAAGTTGGGGCTGAGACCGCCGTAAGTACGGTTGCCATAGCAACGGCGGATACCAACCAATCAGACTGCTGTATTTGGCGAGTCACGCCGTCCCAAACTTTGCGCCTGCAACTTGGTATCGAGCCCTAACTTGCTTACCCAGTGAACGGAGTAATTTCAGCCTTTCAAAATCACATTTTCAATATTGAAAATTTTCAGTAGCATAGAGAATAATGAAGCCGATTTCTCCCATAGATCAATACGTCGATGGCTTATTTGCAATAGGACGTAACCCTCAATTTTTCCGAAATTGCGTGTTACGTCCTATTGCAAATCAAATAAGTCATCGATGTACAGTTCTTTAGAAGTACAAGATAAAGACGCCACTTCACCATTTCGAGGAAACGCGAACTTGATTTTAGACCGTTTCCTCTTGGAAATATTCCTCCTTCATGCACAAGTCGTCGTCAGCCTCAACTTTGATCCTCTTCACATCCGGTTCCTCACCCGCTGCACAAAATTCGCACGCGTCCCCCGACACGTCTCTTCCACAAGTACACTTCAAGTCACAAGTAACTCCTTCATCATCAGTTTTTTCAACTGCCACTACGACTTGCTTGCCGTACATGACACAGCGGAACTCCTCTTCGCTCTCTATATTGTCCTTGGCGTACTGACCGAGCGGAGACGCTGCGAAACCGACTTGAGCGCAGCTTCCAAACGTCGCTTTGTACGGAGTGCACTTCATCTTCAAAGTGTGGGTTTTGTTTAGTTTGAACTGAACGAAACCCAAGCGGTCTTTCCACTTGTTGCCGTTGGCGATCAGCTCGGCGAAAATCAGAGGTCGAATTTCACGAAGCTTTTCGGCCACCTTTCCGTGTACCATGCGCAGCTCCGGCCACATTTCCTTCAGTTTTTGTATGACGTTCCAAGTGAATTCGCGGGATACGGTCGAGTGTAGGATGCTGGGCGCACCGATTGTGAGAAAGACATCTAAAAGTTGCGTAGCAACTTCTTTCTCCGTCAAAATCTTCAGAGGTCTGATGATCGTGAATTGCGTGGCATTGTCCCGATAGATCAACACGAAGTGGTGACCGTCATCCGGCACATGTCGGTAATCTATCAAGTCGACGATTCCTCTGCTGTTGAAGCGCGTTTCTTCGACGGATTCTGTCACCGGTAATGTTGAGATACAGCTCTGCGATGGCTTCTTCATCTTCATGCGCAAGCAGTGCTCGCAACAGTTCAAGAACGTGACGATGTCGCATTGGGTGATGTTCTTGTATTTCTGCTGCAGCTCCTGATACATGCGGTCGCGTCCCGCGTGGTAAAGTGCAATGTGCGTTTCGTACAACGTATCGAAAAGCTCTTCGCTGCAAATGTAGAACTTGACTGCGGGCGCAGGCGAACCGCAGAACGGATCCGGAAATGTCAGCCTGTACACGCCTCGCACTTGGATGATGTCGTAGCGCTTCGTTAGCCGCTTCTGTCTTGGAGTCTTTCTTTTGTAGCTGGCCTCGGCGTGTGCTTGCTTGAGCTCTTCAATCAGGCTTAGGTACTTTTCGCGGGACAAAAGGGCACTGTTTGCGCTTACGTCTCTGGAGCTGATGATCTCGTCAAAGGTACGTTTCATTTGGGCTCTGTCGCACGAGTACATCTTGTGTGAACACTGTGAATGACTGAGGGCACACTGGTAAAGCGGGTACCTACCGGTAAGGCAACGGTGTGCGGAACGGGATGTGGATGACCTGGACTTAACCTAGGTAAAGTCTTGCAGTTCGCGTTTAATACTTTCACCGGCAACGCAGTCTGATTGTGCGGAGTGTAAGCAGAGTGATCTTGTGACATACTGACATACTTATGGGGCGATGAACAAAGAAGAGTCCATGTGTTATTAGTTATTACCAAGGGGCTAAAATCAGCCAGCTATGTGCGAAGCGTTCTTCGCTTGAATTATTTTAAACTCAATTTTCGATCGAATCTGTTAATGTTAATGCCGGCGATGAAAGAAACGGGGGAATATGCTCCTCGAAGCCCCGTGGAACCACATACTCGTGGAACATATCACGTGTCAAGCGTTTTCATTTATGAGCCCGCCGGTCTACCACTTATGCCCGTATTCATAGTCGTTACTTGAGGTCCACCTTGATACTAGATTATAACTTTAACCAGAAACGCGTTTCATAGACGTAAAAGTTTTTCTCAAGTGATCCTACTTCTTGTCTGTTCTTCTTGAGTATTTCTTTGATATCACGGGAATGACAGACAGGTTTTTTTTTGTATATATTTTTTTCTTTTAATAAATTGCCAACGTTTCTACCTCGTGGCGCGGTCTTTCTGAAGGCGAGTAACTAAAAATAATACAATAAATAACTAAGAATACGTTATAAAACTCGAGAACTTACACTTTGAATCATATATACTACCCCATGAGTCAGAAGAAAGCAGTTATCTCGAATTTATTATTTGGATCATTAAAACTAAGTCACCCAAAATTTCATAAAAATAATATCTACTGAATTAGTTAACCAAATTTTGGCATACAATAATTATCCTAAACGATTTATAGACACCACTGTTGATTATTACAAAAACAAGATTTTAAATTCAGCTAATAATGAGAGTACAACTGGGAATATTGATTCTCCAAAGATTTATTGCAAATTCCCTTACCTACTTGGTTTTTCGAATCAACTTTTTGAAAAATTAAATATTGATAGTTCCTTCAAGCCAGCATTATATACAGTTAAAAACACATCAAGTTTATATACAAAGTTAAAAGATATTACACCACAATTGAAATGTTCTGAAATTATTTATTCAATCAAATGTAAAGACTGTGATTCAGTCTACAGTGGACAAACAAAGCAATATTTAGAAATGCGATTGAAACAACATCAATATAGTTGCCGTCCTATCAACACTAAAAAAGTGAAATTACAGCCTTAGCTAGACATCATTTTGAAATGAAACACGAATTTGACTTTATTAACCCAAAAATTTTATGTAAAGAAAGCCATATTTTCAGAAGAAATCTTTTGGAAATGATGCACATAAAAAATAATAACAATACTGTAAATTACAAAAGTGATGTCATGAGTTTAAGTGTGGTTTATAGTTATTCACTTGGAATGTGGAGAGGTGGTGTATGATGATTGTTCGGGGGTGTTGGTTATTAATTTGTTGATTTTTATGACTTTTTGGTTTTCAACTTCAAATTTTTGACATATTTATTCATTCTTCATACACTGAGTCTTATATTTTCAGAATTCCTGTAAGTTCTCGAGTTTTATAATGTATTCTTAGTTATTTATTGTATTATTTTTAGTTACTTGCCTTGAGAAAGACCTTGCCACAATAAAGATGGAAACGTTGGCGATTTATTAAAAGAAATAAATATACAAAAAAAACTGTCTGTCATTCCCGTGATATCAAAGAAAATGTTCTTCTCAAGTATAACTTGAAGATGCGGTAGACTCTTTTCTGTCTCAAAGTATCACTTGAGAAATATTTGCTTTCCTTTTTCTGAAGCTAACAATGAAATGAATATCTCATGGAATACTTATTCCACTCTTTATAAAGGGTGTCAAATGGGGTACTTGTCCAATTTTTTTTTATTGACTTAATCGATAGTGTGGTTAAAAATAATGTACCCGTATTTTTTCTTTTTCCTGAATTGCCAAAATTGCGGCCGTGATGCGTGTTTTAGAAATATATTTGTGACGTCACAAATATACTAAAAACTAAACAAACAGCACTGTTGGATTGGAAACTCAAAAAAACTGTTAGAGCGACATTACAATATTTGAAAAATACAGACATGAAAATCCCACTGACGTTTTCCTATTGTTAGCAACCTTTTGAAAAATAAAAAATAAAAAAAATCTTTTTAACCAATGGATATATTTTCCGGAAATTTTCAGGAAATACTCTTCATTACTCTTGTTGATGATCAAAAGTATTTTCAGTCGAATCTGTTTCATTGGCAAGTACCCCATTAAGAGTGTCCCGTTTTCATTCATCATAATTACAAAAAAGTTGCACATCAGATTCTCATTTTCTTTTCTTTTTTAATGAAAAAGCAAAGTCTCAGCTTTCCCTTGACGTAAAATGAAAGTCACTAGCATGAAAATTACGTGGGTAAATTTGAATTCCTTTTGACTGATGTTTCTGGGGCGTCTCTTTGGTCTCAGCGGGGAGATCAATCCTGACCTGCGCGTTCCCCGGATCTTTCACCACTGGACTTCTTTTTGTGGGGTAACGTGAAATCAAAGGCTTTCCAAAATAGACCTCAGAATCTCGATGACCTTAAAAATAATATCCGAAAAGTAATTTCCGAGATTCCGGTGGATGTGTCGACGAACGATGGTTTTCCCATTAGACCGAGCGCAAATATGCATCGAGCGCAATGGAGGCCATTGAACTGATGTAATTTTCAAGTATTGACTTTCAAAATATGTCGTGAGAAAGCTGAAGCTCTGTTCTTTCATATAAAAGAAAGAAAATCAAAATCCGTTGTGTAACTTTTTTGTAATTAACGAATGAAAACGGGACACTCTTAATTTCACACCCTTTACAACAATTCAATCAGATACAGGTTGATCACGTGAGAATTTTCCCCTCCTATTGGAAGCTTCCCCTTGCAATAATTTGAAAGGGGAAAAACTTCCTTGGACGATTTTTTTTTTAGTTGATTTCGCAATTGAAAAGTATAATTCTCTACCACCGGTCATATACCCACAGGGTGTTACAAAAAAATTGTTTATGCGACACCCTGTATTATTTATTTAATCTGATGTGGTTTTTCATCCTGAACACAAGTATAAATCCAGGGTGTTTTACTTTTCACGTCAATATTTCGAGATGATAGAGCATCGACAAGTAAGTATTAAGCAACTACTTTCGCCAAGAAAAATAGAAAAAAAATAGAAAAAAAAATTACAACTTTTACGAATGTGACAGAAGTCAATGACCAGCATGTAGGTACGCATCAGCTCACTTTTTTTACCAAATTTGATCAAAATCCGGTAATTAGATTTGGAGTTATGATAAAAAAAAAATTTAAACCTACTTTGAAAGCCTATATCTCCGTTATAATGCGTTCTCGATATATTTTTTTGAGAAAGTCAACTTATTTTTTGATGCTCTACCATCTCCTAAAATATTGTAGAAAAAAGTGAAATACCGAAATACCCTGTATATGACTTAGTAGAGTAGGCTTTTTCTGAGGAGAAAATATCAACAAATTCAAAAAGTTGCATTTGATGACATTTTTACACCCATAACTTCAATTTATGCTCGAGTTCAGGTCGGATACAATAATAGAACGTGTGTTGGGCCTGGAGACCCGAGCGGTGTGGAGGGCGAAGAAAAATTTGTATGCCTTTTGCCTGGTTTCAAGAGGACCGAGCAAAGAATGATGGGCCAGACTCGGCCAGTGTCTTGGAGAGGCCATGTGTTTGTTCCCTTTGTACATTTTTGTAAGTAAATATGTATATTAGGTTTTCCTGTATTTTCAACTATACTCTATACACTCATAGAAAAGACCACCAAATTCCTCCGCTTGAAAAGTAGTCCCAAGCGTTACCCGCGAAATTTGAAATTCCAGTTAGAAAGAGGTGCTTATATTTTCGCTAATCACAGCTAAGTGCTATGGTAATATTAAATGACACCAGTTTGATACCAATTTTAATGAATAAGAAAAATTTTTTTGAATTAAGCTGATTTTATCTAACTCAGCACTCACAACAGCCGAGCCGACTAAAAATAACAAACATCATAGAGAAATGGAGGTTAGAAATCGTACGTAAGTGTCAAACTTGCTGAATGTAATGCCATTGGCTTGGCGTAGGAAAGATTTGCCCGGGTAAGGCTACCAACCGAACAAAACTGAAATTAGTTCCAAACGCGCCCATGTTGTTACAGTCTTAGGTGCTTTTATTTGCTATACCAAGGTTACATCACTGAAATTCAAAAAAGTTCGTTCTATCACTGTACAGACTATACTTGTGGTATTCGCTTGTCGTTTTTATTACTGTGGTATTTCCCCTTTATTTTGTTTGGACGTTGGTACCTGAAGTAGGTACGGTGGTTGACGTTCGTAGCGTTTGCCGGTGGGAGAGGGAGATGGCGCTGCGCTAGGCAAGCCGGTAGGGTTGCTAGATTATCGACAGCTTTGGCTGTACAAGGGTTACGCAATCATCCGTTGCTAAGGGCCGATGGGAGGGGCTAAAATTCAGCTATGTGTCAAAATTTATCATGAGGGGAGAGAAAAGAAAATTTGCGGGGTCCGGTGCTGTTGCTTGATGTCCGCAACCGAACATACATGAAAATTTCATTCATATAGCAGCATCACAGACTACCAATACAGACGGTCAACTGCATCTTACAAAGATCACCAGTAGGTGCCGCAGCGTGTTATGCTCGTGAAAACTGAGAATCGGTGCGCCGCAGCAGTCACATGCTATCGCACTGCAGGGTAATAAAGATCGGCGAGCGGCGGCATGTTTATAAACATCGCCTATTCAACAACTATGAATACAAGCACCACGGCCGACCTTTGTGATAAATCCCTGTTCTTATGATAAATCCATGTTCCTCCCTAACGGTGCTAGGTAGGTAATTTTGGTCACAATTTCCGAATTTTGTTTGAATGAGATGAAGTGGTTATAACGAGTGATCGAATACATTCCTCCTCTAGTCACCTGTGATTCCTGAAAATCTGGCGAAAAACCGTGGCTACCAAGAAGACCCCTCGAGGCCTACTTTGAGGAGAAAATTCGATCACTCTTCAGTTAATATTACTTATTCTGGAAACTATTTTTTCTATGTCCATCTATGTCCGTTTTGATTGATGTTCATCTTATTTTCGATGGGAAATACGACTCATCCATTTGATTAAAATTAAATATAGCAGTAGCCGATTTGCATCTTATTACGTTCTGGAACGTAGCTATAGGTACCATCTGAGGTTTTCATCGGAATTTTACCAACAATATTCCAAAACAATAAGGTGTAAATTTTGAAAGTGCGATGTTTTGAACAATATTCATGAAAATTGGGACAAATTTTAATTGCCATGATAAACTGACAAGCGGTGTACTAGCCGTGCACTGGGACGTCAGCCAAAAATCGACTTTTTTATTTAATTTAATCAATTAAGTCCAATTTTGCATAAAAAACCATTTATCTTGTTTCTACTCTTCTGCGTAAATGAGCAGAAATCAGTTTAGAAGCAAAAGAACAATAACTTGATCACAGGCTGTATCTACGACGGAATTTTGTGACAAAAGTAACATTACTTGCCTCTAACAGAAAAAAAAAATACAAATAGACAAACAATATATGATGTGAATATCGTGAAAGTTAGAGTCAGCTCTTCGTGGAGACATTGTTGTAGAAATAAATATTAATATATTTTGGGCCGTATTCATACCTCGCTTTTAAGCTAAAAGCGCTATTAGAGCGATGCGCATTTAGGGGCATTTCTCATATTTCAGTGTTCAAAAATACATTATTGCGATTGGGAGCGATTGTACTTGTTATGTACTTGATTGCAATTAATTTGCGAGTTAATTTGTATTTTTGAACACTGAAATATGAGAAATGCCCCTAAATGCGCATCGCTCTAATAGCGCTTTCAGCTTAAAAGCGAGGTATGAATACGGCCCTATGTATACACCTTCATTTCATACATCGAAAAAACAGAAACTTTTTAAATTCTCCAGAATCTGAAATTCTGAGAAAGAATCCAAATAATCAATTTATTGCTTTGGATAGAAATAATATCAAAATCGATTCATGGGTTATCAAACATTTCAATTATTTTCCATATCTTAATTAATGTCGAACAATCCTAAAAATTCCTCCATTATAATAATATGCCCTTCCAAAAATTGACAAACCTCATAATCCAATGGAGGTCCATTGTTGTCTTTTAAAATTCTCGTGTCTATAAACTATCAAAACTCCTCAGTAGAATTTTACCAGATATCTTGAATTTTAAACTAAATTTTAGTGTCAAAAACACAACAGAGTTGATCAACAAAATTAAAAACATCACTCCACCACTAAATTCATTTCTGATTTCTTCTGATGTCACAAATTTTCAAATTTATTACCATCCGTTCCAATTACAGAATGTCTACTTTTGATGAGAAATATCCTTTTCAATTCCTCTGTTTCTGACAATTTTGCAGATAGCTTGTGCTCTCTTCTAGAAACCGCTGTTAGAAACTCCTCACTTTGACAAACACCCAATTTCTACAAATTTATTGCTTTGAAGATGACTCTTTATCCCAAATTGTAAGGCCGAAACGCGTCGCAATATACTTTTTTAATTTACGTGGAGAGACAGATTTATTTTACAGGGTGTCCCAACAAAAACAGAACAGAGGGGTTTTTGGTCATTTCACCTCATTTTTTTCAAAAAAGCTCGGACAGGTCGACTCTAATATCGAGGGCAACATCTGAAACATACATTGGTGCAACTTTCAAATGACATTATCTACTTCACGATATCTACATCAAATCAAAGAGAATCAGATCCTCTTCTTGAAAAAAATATTTTCCAAATTTTCAACCCCACCCTCTATTCTCCTAAGATTCCGAGTGTCCGATTTGATATTCTTGACCTCTCAATTTTCTTCATTGCAGTCAACGTCATCTTGCACAGCATCGAAAAAGAAAATTTTCTATGGAAGAAGTGCCACCCAAATGCACCCGTTCTAATTGAAAAATGATACTACCTACGTACTTTGCGATACATCAAATTGAAAGGATTTGAATTCTCTTCCTGAAAAAAATATTTTTGAAATTTTTAAAAACCTCCCTTTCCCTCCTCAAATAATTTGAATGTTCAATTAATTGTGGGAGGGGTTGAAAATTTTCGGAACATTGTTTTCGGAAGAAGAATTCAAATCCCTTCAATTCGATGTATCACAAAGTAGGTGGTATCTTGTTGAATTTTTAAGCTGGGTGGGGGAGAGCAAGGGGGTTAATTTGGGTAGCACCGAGGGTAGCACTTTTTTCACTGAAATTTTTTTTTCAATACTAGCTGGAATGACGCGGACCAACTTGAAAAAAATTGAGGAGTCAATAATATAAAGCGGGGCAGTCATAGAATTTCAGGAAGAAGAGTGGTAGGATTCAATTTTTTTTTAAATATTTTTTCATAGAGATAATTTAATTCTCTTCAATTTGATGTATCGCAAGGTGGGTGGTGTCGTTGGAAATTTCGAAGTTGAGGTGGGTGGGGTTGAGGGGTTTTGAGAAATTCGCCAATGTATGTTTCAGATGTCCCCCTCGATATAAAAATCGACCTGTCCGAGCTTTTTAAAAAAAAAATGAGGTGAAATGCCCAAAAACCCGTCCGTTGTGTTTTCGTTGGGCCACCTGTATGCACCTTTATTTCCAATATATTATTACATCAAAATCATTCTCTTAGTGCTAACAAAGTGAAGACCAGCTCCAAAAAAATTGTTTGAGTATTTTTGCGAACTACTAAAATATTCACATTCTTTGTATATTACTGTATGTATCATTGAATGTAACAAAAAGTTCAAATGAATTTCACATTGGCCATGAAGAACAGGCTGTTGATTTCTTGATATTTTTTGGCAACCTTTTTAGAATTAATTTGGATAATGTGGCTGTCAAACGTCGATCGCCCCATCTCTTCTTTACTGGAACTATGTTAAAAGCCAGTTTTCAAATTTTTTTCCATAATATTTGAAGGGGTCCTTCAAATCACATATGTTTAATGACGTTCCATAATTTTTTTTTAGTATCAATAATTCATTCATCTTCCTTCGTTAGATTTGCATACCCCAATAATTTTATTGTACAATTGACAATGGTATTTTTGCAAAAGTTTTTTCACCAGATAAGGCAAATATTCCTAATTTATTGGGCCCCCTTTTCCATAGTCCCTGTAAGCCTCTAAGAAAATTTAGAAGTGCCTAAATGAAAATGGTATATAATTATCTACCTACACCTATTATTAGCTGTGGCTTTAGGTACCTTATAAAATTAATCTCCCACATGAGAATGAAAGATTTTTGGATGGAGTCTTGATTTAAAAATTAGTTACTTGAATGAAGGGAAATAAATGATGGTGTAGGTCAAGATCTGCATTGAATAACAATATAAATAATAGAGAGGTCGTGGTAGGAGTGGTAGTGAGGGTATGATGCGATAGTATAGTGTAATAGAAACACAGTAACTGTCGAGTTTCACTTGTTTGGATAGGTATCACGTTCCGCTCTAGAGCTCGGCGGTTAGAATGTGACGCGCGGTCTCGCGCCCCGCGGAGCGACACTTCGGGACGAACGCCACCTGGCAGTGGCAACCCAGAAACACATCGCCCTGTTCGCCGGTTGACCGTCTGTATTGGTAGTCTGTGGCAGCATAAAAGACGTGTTTTGAAACTCATCGGGCAAGTCATATCCACCTCTCACACGAATTTGTACACCTAAATCCAAAATAAACACGCTCTTGACAGCTAGAGCCCGTTGAGACGGACGCCTATGGCCTTCCGTGATGCCGACAGCTGTCACTCCCGGCTTGTAGGGAACCTAATTATCACGCGACCGGTCGGCCGGCGTAAGGGTACCGCATTCTGGCTGAGCGTTTGTTTACTAAATGGCCTCACGGAGTTAGGGAGTGACAGCTGTCGGCATCACGGAAGGCCATAGGCGTCCGTCTCAACGGGCTCTAGCTATCAAGAGCGTGTTTATTTTGGATTTAGGTGTACAAATTTGTGTGAGAGGTGGATATGACTTGCCCGATGAGTTTCAAAACACGTCTTTTATGCCGCTATATGCATGAAATTTTCATGTATGTTCGGTTGCAGACATCAAGCAACAGCACCGGACCCCGCAAATTTCCTTTTCTCTCCGCTCATGATAAATTTTGACACATAGCTGAATTTTAGCCCCTCCCATCGGCCCTTAGCAACGGATGATTGCGTAACCCTTGTACAGCCAAAGCTGTCGATAATCTAGCAACCCTACAAGCCGGCCGAGCAGCAGTCGCGGGCAGACAGACGGCGGAGAAGAGAATCAGCTGTGGTGAAGAACACGTGATTTTTCAGTGCAACTGTGCGTCGGTTTCTCCTTATTTAAGGTCTGTCTTTCTTTAATTATTGTATCGTAATTTTGGCTTCCACCCACTCACCAAATCATGCATTTCGATACCTATTTTGTCCGTAAAATTATTGTACATAACCTGAAATTCTTTGTTCGCTTTGTTCTCAACGGGCTTGCATAACCCGCAGTTTTTCCCCTTTGAAATCAAGGTGCTTCGCACAGCTTTGAATTTTGTGTAATTTATCTACTCCCAAATGATCTCAATGTTGACGGCAACAGCCGTAAATCTAATGGGTGCGCTTTTTGCGCGCTCATGACGCGACCTCAAGGCCTGCGAACTGCGCTGCGCGCGTACTTCGAGGTTTCATTAATTGTTTCTTTCCACAAGTTACGTCACAAACAGTGAGACGACAAAAAGAAACTCCACTACGCCAAAATCAGCCGCTAAGTAGAGAACATCAATTTTCATGATTCATTCACATTTCATTGTTCATTGTCGGGTTATACATAAAAGTGAAGGAAGGAAAGAGAGACTTGCCGCTTCTCCGTGTCCTGGGGGGGGGGGGGGTTCCACCTACTCGTATGAATCTGCCTTGTTGAGTCTACTAACCTTTCCTTATTTGGGGGGAAATTATGTATAACGACGAAGAGAGGGCCACAGGTTGGCTCGAGTCGATTTTCTTGTATTTACTGTTATTTCTTGTATGTGATTACTGTTTACTAACCATTGTTCTGTTTTGTATGTATGTATGCATCTGTGGGGTTTTTGATGGGTAACTGCTGGGGAATTTCGGGCGAATGCGTTATAGATACTTCTTTCTTCCAATAATTGCTTATAAAGAGTATGACCAATTTCAACTTATAGTCCAGGACCGATTTGAAATGAGGTAGACATCTTTGATATAAAGCTGAGTTTTTGCAGAGACATTCGGAAGCATGTTCTTATTCGCCAAAAAAAAGTCCCCAAGTGTCCCGTTGGCGCTAGCCGAGTTATGGGGTGAAAACCGCCCCTAAAAGTGACACGGTGCTGGTTTTTCCCCTTTTTCTGCCAAACGGTCACTTGCACGTAAAATAAGTATAGGACTCAAAATATTTCCCACTAAATTCTGCATCGAAAAGGTTTCATCAACCACATGCCTAGGTCCCACCCAATTCGCGTAAACAACGGTTGAAGTGGGGGGTAGTTTCAAGCGCGTCACGAGAAATTTATGTAACGCTGTGTTTCAAGGTAGATATCTGATGAATGGCTGATCTGGCAAAAAAAACCGTTGTGAACGAAATTGTTTATCATCATGTTCTGCACACGATTCATGAGTTTCCAATCCCTTTGGAAATTTTTTTTGGGTTATATAACGAAAAAGTGCCCTTTATGCAATGCAGAAATTTCAAATAAATTGAAATTTCACAATCGCATTTGGTCCTAAAAGGCCGCTCTTTGACACTGGTCATCACTGATATATTCTTTATCAAATAAAAAAAGTCCCCGCCCGTCCTCCCCACATTAACCAAGTTTTGAGGGGGTAAACCACCCTTAAAGTGACTTCCAACTGGTTTTTCTCAATTTTCGGCTAAACGGTTGCTCAAATGCAAAATTGGTAAGTGACCAAAACTATTTTTGAGTAAATTTTGCATCGAAAAGGTCATTACACTCTATTAAGCTAACTTCCACCCAGCTCTTGCAATCACCGTTCGAAGTTCTACAAGTTCGAAGAGCGCGATTTTGACACCCGCTCCGACGCCGCTTGATAGCGGATATCTCAAAAACGGCTTGTTGTAGAATAAAAATGGAGGAGGTTCAATTTATAGGGCAAAATATGTTTCATGAGGTGCGGGTAATGATTTTTAGTTTTACGGATGATATGAATGAGTTTCAGCGGTTCGTAAATCGTCTCCCAAATAAGAAAAATTAAAAATTTCCTGGTTATGTGCCTGTTAAACACAGATTTTTTTGTAACTGATCAATATATAAATTTTAAATTGCCCATCGCTGAATTGGCAAAGAATTGTGCATCGAATGAAGTTTTGGTCATTTAGCTGGTCTTAACCTAAGTTGTGCAAAACACGTACAAAGTTTAAGGTAATTCCGAACACGGAGAGAAAAACTTGTATAACTCCGTCTATAGAAGCGTGTATCTCAAAACTGGCTGGTTTAACAGAAAAATGCACCAATAAAGAATTGATAGAGTGGAGTGTCCTCTACAAGAGGCATATCTTGTTTTTTCTCTAATTCAAAAATTTCATGAGCTACGCTCGTTTTTCATAAGAATCTCGAAGGAAATAGAGATTTCCCGCTGGGTTTTGCATTCTGCCCTTTTACAATGAATTATGTATGTTTAAAATGTCTAGAACAATAATTTCCATTAAGAATATCACAAAAATAGTGACTAGCAATAAAATAATAATAATAATACTAATACATATAACCCTTTTTTCTTGCATACTGCGGATTCTGCATACTGCGGATTTGTCATGCAGTTTCCTGTAATTTGGCTGATGCCCAAGCGGGACTACTAAAGCAGAATTCTAAGCCTTGCTTACAGCGGATTTTTGAAATGCAATAAATATTTTGTTTATAACTTTTAAAATTCAGTTTACATCTGTTTCATAGTCTTATATCTACAATCAGACGATTTTCTAGTTACAGATTTTGTAATATGTGCAGCATTTGAAGTTGAGAAATAAGAGATATCTACATTTGAAATTTTTGTGAGATTGCACATTTCTTCATGACCCCTAAAGAAGGATTCTAATCCTTGCTTACAGCGGATTTGGGAATACAATAAATATTTTGTCTATAACTTTTAAAATTAGGTTTACATTTGTTTCAGAGTCTTATAGCTACAATTAGACGATTTTCTAGTTACAGATTTTGTGATATGTACAAGTACAGCATTTGAAGTTGAGGAATTCAAGATATTTTCATTTGAAAGATTTGACGGATCTCATATTCCTCTATAACTCCTAAAGTAGGACCTAAAATCTTGATTACTATTTTGGGCATGCAGTAAAAATTTTGTTGATATCTTTTTGGACTGAAAACACAGTCATGTCATAGTTTTGTATTTTTATAATATAACATTTGTAGCTTGAAGGTTCAAGATATCAACAATATGTTGGGATTTCAAATTTCTTGTGTTATTGGTAGGTTACATTACGTACAACAAAGGAGAACCTTGACACTTACATAACCCTGGAAATTAAACTGAATAAATGGTAACAGAAGCTGGTGCTGCGATATAAAAGAGGCTATGTTGACATTTCCTTAAGGCATCAATATTATCCGTCCATTCTTGGTTTTTCGTTGGAAGTTTTCAGACGGCACCTACAGTTGCGAGCCCCGATAACAAGGAAAACCATGAGAGGAGACCAGGCCTGGCTTGAGCCCGACCTTTCATCCAAGCTTATTGAATTTTGTAGCCTTCCTTCACCACTACTTCGCCTTGTTGTCCCGTTTTGCACCTTGTGTATTCAAAGCTCAGAAACTGCATCAGTAACGTACCGATGAGTTCTCAGTGCCTTGTTTCTTCCCATCTGCTGGCAATATTATAACAATACTATAACTACTTATGTGGTGTAAATACGGCACTACTCACTTATTGGTATCCACGCTGTAGAATTATTGAAGAGTCCCTTGACCATGTCGCGTGAAGTGGCTGCAAAACGTGCGGCTAGAATTCTATTCTGGACGTGGGATTCTTTGGCTTCGGCGTGGAACCTGAACATTAGTATTGGTCGGCGTAACCCAATCCATCACTAATTGGAGGGTTATTAATCTTTTGCCATAATCTTGTGATACAATCATTTCTTTGGAAATAAAATAGCCAGAAAATACCATTTTCCCATTTCTACTTAACCTAACTTTGTGAATTGTTATTGACAGATCAGCTGTTACAGTGACAGTAGTCATTGAAGTTTCTCTTTCCCACCACCAGTGGCGGCGTTGACACAATAGACAGTGGCGTACCTTCACAATACCAACTATCACAACATCAGTGATGTGAGTCGGGAATTTACCATCAAAATTGTATTTGCTTATCTCTTGGGTAGATATTTTCTATTAAAGTTTTGACCACTAGCTTGATGAACTGTACCAGAGCGCAGTAAAACGCATACAAAAGGTAGTACCTGAGTATTCCCTCAATACTTCTGTGTTGAGTATCCAGTATGGCGCCGAAAAGCTAGTTTCCAGTTTTTCTTGATTCTGGACCTCAAATCAATCAGTCAAAGACAAAGGGGAACTGAAGAAGTAATTTTGTCAAATATACAGCTACGATTTTCAATTTCGCTCAGATTCGTTATTTCATCTGCTGCTATCCGCTGAGCTCTAGGTTCATTGTTACGAACGCTAGAGGATTTTTTAAGCTGAATGAGTCGGTTTTAAAAACCTTGGCGCACAGTTGTTCCAGATTTTGCAGAAAAGTACTACTGTTGGCGATTTGAGGTAGGTACCTACTTGTGTTGTGGTTTGACCAGAACAAAACGATATCACTTATGTCTTCCATTTCGGGGGAAAAACTGATCCCCGATATGAGGTCATTATAATACTTTCTTGTTGAGTATCCGAATTGGCGCCAAAAAGCTACTTTTCAGTTTTCCTTGATTTTGGCCCTCAAATCAATCAGTTAAAGACAAAGGAGAACTAAAGAAGTAATTCTGTCGAATATCCAGCTACGATTTTCAATTTCGTTCAGATCTGCTGTTATTTCATCTGCCGCTGAGCTCTAGGTTCATTGTTACGAACGACAGACGACTTTTTGAGCTGGATAAGTTGGTTTTAAAAAACCTTGACGCAATAATGTCTCAGGTTTTGCCGGAGAGTACCACTTTTGGCGATTTAAGGTACCTGTGTTGTGATTTGACCAGAACAAAACGATATCACCCATGTTATGCATTTCAGGGCTAACTGATCCCCAATATGAAGTCATTATGATACTTTCTTGTTGAGTATCCAAATTAGCGCCAAAAAGCTAGTTTTCAATTTTCCTTGATTCTGGACCTCAAATCAATCAGTTAAAGACAAAGGGGAACTAAAGAAGTAATTCTGTCGAATATCCAGCTACGATTTTCAATTTCGTTCAGATCTGTTGTTATTTTATCTGCCGCTGAGCTCTAGGTTCATTGTTACGAACGACAGAGGACTTTTTAAGCTGGATGAGTCGGCTTTGAAAAACGTTGACGCACTAATGTCTCAGATTTTGCCGGAGAGTACCACTTTTGGCGATTGAAGGTACCTGTGTTGTGATTTGACCAGAAAAAAACGATATCACCCATGTTTTGCATTTCAGGGAAAACTGATCCCCAATATGAGGTCATTATAATACTTTCTTGTTGAGTATCCAAATTAGCGCCAAAAAAATATTTTTCAGTTTTCTTTGATTTTGGACGTCAAATCAATCAGTTTAAGACAAAGGGGAACTGAAGAAGTAATTCTGTCGAATATCCAGCTACGAATTTCAATTTCGTTCAGATCAGTTGTTATTTTATCTGCCGCTGAGCTCTAGGTTCATTGTTACGAACGACAGACGACTTTTTAAGCTGGATGAGTTGGTTTTAAAAAACCTTGACGCACTAATGTCTCAGGTTTTGCCGGAGAGTACCACTTTTGGCGATTTAAGGTACCTGTGTTGTGATTTGACCAGAACAAAACGATATCACCCATGTTTTGCATTTCAGGGGCAACTGATCCCCAATATGAGGTCAATATAATACCTTCTTGTTGAGTATCCAAATTAGCGCCAAAAAGTTATTTTTCAGTTTTCCTTGATTTTGGACGTCAAATCAATCAGTTTAAGACAAAGGGGAACTAAAGAAGTAATTCTGTCGAATATCCAGCTACGATTTTCAATTTCGTTCAGATCAGTTGTTATTTTATCTGCCGCTGAGCTCTAGGTTCATTGTTACAAACGACAGACGACTTTTTAAGCTGGATGAGTTGGTTTTAAAAAACCTTGACGCACTAATGTCTCAGGTATTGCCGGAGAGTACCACTTTTGGCGATTTGAGGTACTTGTGTTGTGATTTGACCAGAACAAAACGATATCACTCATGTTTTGCATTTCAGGGAAAACTGATCCCCAATATGAGGTCATTATAATACTTTCTTGTTGAGTATCCAAATTGGCGCCAAAAAGCTAGTTTCCAGTTTTCCTTGATTTTTGACCTCAAATCAATCAGTTGAAGACAAAGGGGAACTGAAGAAGTAATCTTGCCGAATATCCAGCTACGATTTTCAATTTCGTCCAGATTTGTTGTTATTTTATCTGCCGCTGAGCTCTAGGTTCATTGTTACAAACGACAGAGGACTTTTAATCTGAATAAGTTGGTTTTCAAAAACCTTGACGCACTAATATCTCAGATTTTGCCCAAGAGTACCATTTTTGGCGATTTAAGGTACTTGTGTTGTGGTTTGACCAGAATGAAACGATATAACCCATGTTTTGCATTTCAGGGAAAACTGATCCCCAATATGAGGCTATTATAATACTTTCTTGTTGAGTTGGCAATTTTTAATTGTCAAATGCTTTTATACACTCGACAAGTTCTTTCTGTAATATATTTTTGTATATATGTCTATTCTTATTGTCAAAGTGTGTGGCTGTATGTGTGCCGTCCGCCAGATGTATATAAACTGTGTTAAGTGACTGTCTGACTTTGCCGATTTCATGTGTAGATTCTCGAATCTGTATATTTTCATAAGGCATAAATAAATACTTTACTTTACTTTACCTTATTATAATACTTTCTTGTTGAGAATCCAAATTGGCGCCAAAAAGCTTGTTTTCAGTTTTCCTGGATTTTGGCCCTCAAATCAATCAGTTGAAGACAAAAGGGAACTCAAGAAGTAATTTTGTCGAATATCCAGCTAATATTTTGAATTTCGTTCAGATTTGTTGTTACTTTATCTGCCGCTGAGCTCTAAGTTCATTGTTACGAACGACAGAGGACTTTTTAAGCTGGATGAGTTATGGTTTTGAAAAACGTTGACACACTAATGTCTCAGATTTTGCCGGAGAGTACCACTTTCGGCGATTTAAGGTACCTGTGTTGTGATTTGACCAGAACAAAACGATATCACCCATGTTTTGCATTTCAGGGAAAACTGATCCCCAATATGAGGTCATTATAATACTTTCTTGTTGAGTATCCAAATTAGCGCCAAAAAGTTATTTTTCAGTTTTTTTTGATTTTGGACGTCAAATCAATCAGTTTAAGACAAAGGGAAACTAAAGAAGTAATTCTGTCGAATATCCAGCTACGATTTTCAATTTCGTTCAGATCAGTTGTTATTTTATCTGCCGCTGAGCTCTAGGTTCATTGTTACAAACGACAGACGACTTTTTAAGCTGGATGAGTTGGTTTTAAAAAACCTTGACGCACTAATGTCTCAGGTATTGCCGGAGAGTACCACTTTTGGCGATTTGAGGTACTTGTGTTGTGATTTGACCAGAACAAAACGATATCACTCATGTTTTGCATTTCAGGGAAAACTGATCCCCAATATGAGGTCATTATAATACTTTCTTGTTGAGTATCCAAATTGGCGCCAAAAAGCTAGTTTCCAGTTTTCCTTGATTTTTGACCTCAAATCAATCAGTTGAAGACAAAGGGGAACTGAAGAAGTAATCTTGCCGAATATCCAGCTACGATTTTCAATTTCGTCCAGATTTGTTGTTATTTTATCTGCCGCTGAGCTCTACGTTCATTGTTACAAACGACAGAGGACTTTTAATCTGAATAAGTTGGTTTTCAAAAACCTTGACGCACTAATATCTCAGATTTTGCCCAAGAGTACCATTTTTGGCGATTTAAGGTACTTGTGTTGTGGTTTGACCAGAATGAAACGATATAACCCATGTTTTGCATTTCAGGGAAAACTGATCCCCAATATGAGGCTATTATGATACTTTCTTGTTGAGTTGGCTATTTTTAATTGTCAAATGCTTTTATACACTCGACAAGTTCTTTCTGTAATATATTTCTGTATATATGTCTATTCTTATTGTCAAAGTGTGTGGCTGTATGTGTGCCGTCCGCCAGATGTATATAAACTGTGTTAAGTGACTGTCTGACTTTGCCGATTTCATGTGTAGATTCTCGAATCTGTATATTTTCATAAGGCATAAATAAATACTTTACTTTACTTTACCTCATTATAATACTTTCTTGTTGAGTATCCAAATTGGCGCCAAAAAGCTTGTTTTCAGTTTTCCTGGATTTTGGCCCTCAAATCAATCAGTTGAAGACAAAAGGGAACTCAAGAAGTAATTTTGTCGAATATCCAGCTAATATTTTCAATTTTGTTCAGATTTGTTGTTACTTTATCTGCCGCTGAGCTCTAAGTTCATTGTTACGAACGACAGAGGACTTTTTAAGCTGGATGAGTTATGGTTTTGAAAAACGTTGACCCACTAATGTCTCAGATTTTGCCGGAGAGTACCACTTTCGGCGATTTAAGGTACCTGTGATGTGATTTGACCAGAACAAAACGATATCACCCATGTTTTGCATTTCAGGGAGAAATGATCCCCAATATGAGGTCATCATAATACTTTCTTGTTGAGTATCCAAATTGGCGCCAAAAAGTTATTTTTCAGTTTTCCTTGATTTTGGAGGTCAAATCAATCAGTTGAAGACAAAGGGGAACTAAAGAAGTAATTCTGTCGAATATCCAGCTACGATTTTCAATTTCGTTCAGATCTGTTGTTATTTCATCTGCCGCTGAGCTCTAGGTTCTATGTTACGAACGACAGAGGACTTTTTAAGCTGGATAAGTCGGCTTTGAAAAACGTTGACGCACTAATGTCTCAGATTTTGCCGGAGAGTACCACTTTTGGCGATTGAAGGTACCTGTGTTGTGATTTGACCAGAACAAAACGATATCACCCATGTTTTGCATTTCAGGGAAAACTGATCCCCAATATGAGGTCATTATAATACTTTCTTGTTGAGTATCCAAATTAGCGCCAAAAAGTTATTTTTCAGTTTTCTTCGATTTTAAGTAAGTTAGTAAGTAAGTAAGTAAGTAAGTAAGTAAGTAAGTAAGTAAGTAAGTAAGTAAGTAAGTAAGTAAGTAAGTATATATTTTTGCCAATAAGATACAAACTCAGGTATATGTGGCACGTCAGTCTTACAATTAAATGGATAAATACACACAGAAAATAACAGCAAACAAAGAAATAAATATAAATACAAAATATACATATGTACAACAATTGACAACAGCATATGGCCCGACCACTACTGAATAAATTCGCGCAAGTCATAGAACAGCCTGTCCTGAAGGTAATCCTTCAACCCACGCCTGAAGGCCGCCAAGCTGCCAATGGACCTAATTGACTCCGGGAGAGCGCCATAGGCCTTTATCATCCTGTATCTTGCGCTACGCTCAAAAAACGCCGTCGAATGGGCCGGAATTCTTAGTGAGTGCGCGTGACGCGTCAGGACGCCGCAACCGTTGTACATGTCTCTATTTGTGGAAAAAGAAGACATGTTTTTTCTAACAAACATACATAACCTGTAGATGTAGAGGGTGGCCAAGGGCATGATCCGCAGTGCACTGAACAATGGTCTACTGGGTTCTCTATAATTGACTTTTAGCATTGATCTTATTATGCGCTTTTGAGTGATGAATGCATACCTCATGAGTACAACCGGTGCAGATCCCCAAAAGATCAACCCGTAGGACAGAACACTTTCAACATGGGCAAAGTAGTAAGTTCTGAGCGCGTGGATGTCGACAGCGTCTCTAATATTGTTAATAGCGTAGCATGCGCTGTTCAATCTTGAAATGACTTGCCTGATATGCGGCTCAAATCTTAGTTGAGAGTCAATCCTAACCCCTAAAAACTTGGTGTCCGCTACTACAGGTATAGACCTTGAATTCATCTTTATGTATAGACTCTCACCACCGACAACCGAGGACTGATTAAACTGCAATACAATGGTTTTGTCACTGTTTAGAAGTAAGGAGTTTTCACTACACCAAGAGTTCATCTCGCGAACAGCGCCCGAGCCCGAAGCCGCCGCAGTCCCCGCGTCTAAACCCGACACTATGCAAGATGTATCATCAGCAAACTGATAGATTGACGGAATTGAGAGGGCTTGAGGGAGATCGTTAACATAAATGTTGAACAAGAGTGGTCCCAACCTCGCACCCTGTGGAACGCCTTGTTCTAAATCTCTAGGATCGGAATAGTGATATCCTATCTCATTGTTAGAAACGTGCCTTAGACACGCTCTGTGGGTTCTTCCACTCAAATATGATCTGAACAGACTTAGGGCGACTCCTCTAATTCCATAACAATATAACTTATCAAGCAAGATCTCGTGATCAAGCGTATCGAAGGCTTTGGACAAATCAAAATACACACCCGCAACGGTGTTTCCCCTTTCCAGTGACTCAGTGACACATGATAGTGACTCAAATAATGCGTCCTCGGTTGACCGACCCTCTATGAATCCATACTGAGTCCCAGATAAAAGGTTATTACCGCTCAAAAACTTATAGAGTCTTCTGTAGATCAGGCCCTCGAACACCTTGGAAAAAGAAGACAACAAAGAAACAGGTCTGTAGTTGACGGCGCTTAACTTTGATCCCTTTTTGTGTATGGGAATGACCTTTGCGTGCTTTAGTTGGTCCGGAAAATATCCACTTGAAAAGCAAGCATTGACCAACTCCGCAAGCGGTCCTGACACCTCCTGAGCCACACTCTTCAACAACGCACAAGGCACTCCATCCAGCCCACTAGACCACTGATTCGGCAAGGAGCTGATAACGCTTCCGACTTCTCCCGGATCTGTGGGAATAAAGAAAAAATTAGACAAATGACATGGAACCCCACGCCCACCCGGAGCCCGACAGCCAGCGGCGTTCAGCAAGGAGAACTGATCCATAAACATTTCAGCAACAGCCCTAACCTCAGAGACCGCCCTTCCCCCACCATCGACCAAGCGGAACTGATCTTTTGGACGTCAAATCAATCAGTTTAAGACAAAGGGGAACTGAAGAAGTAATTCTGTCGAATATCCAGCTACGATTTTCAATTTCGTTCAGATCAGTTGTTATTTAGTCTGCCGCTGAGCTCTCGGTTCATTGTTACGAACGACAGACGACTTTTTAAGCTGGATGAGTTGGTTTTAAAAAACCTTGACGCACTAATGTCTCAGGTTTTGCCGGAGAATACCACTTTTGGCGATTTAAGGTACCTGTGTTGTGATTTGACCAGAACAAAACGATATCACCCATGGTTTGCACTCCAGGGAAAACTGATCCCCAATATGAGGTCATTATAATACTTTCTTGTTGAGTATCCAAATTAGCGCCAAAAACCTAGTTTTCAATTTTCCTTGATTCTGGACCTCAAATCAATCAGTTAAAGACAAAGGGGAACTAATGAAATAATTCTGTCGAATATCCAGCTACGATTTTTAATTTCGTTCAGATCTGTTGTTATTTTATCTGCCGCTGAGCTCTAGGTTCATTGTTACGAACGACAGAGGACTTTTTAAGCTGGATGAGTCGGCTTTGAAAAACGTTGAGGCACTAATGTCTCAGATTTTGCCGGAGAGTACCACTTTTGGCGATTGAAGGTACCTGTGTTGTGATTTGACCAGAACAAAGCGATATCACCCATGTTTTGCATTTCAGGGAGAACTGATCCCCAATATGAGGTCATTATAATACTTTCTTGTTGAGTATCCAAATTAGCGCCAAAAAGTTATTTTTCAGTTTTCTTCGATTTGGGACGTCAAATCAATCAGTTTAAGACATAGGGGAACTGAAGAAGTAATTCTGTCGAATATCCAGCTACGATTTTCAATTTCGTTCAGATCAGTTGTTATTTAGTCTGCCGCTGAGCTCTAGGTTCATTGTTACGAACGACAGACGACTTTTCAAGCTGGATGAGTTGGTTTTAAAAAACCTTGACGCACTAATGTCTCAGATTTTGCCGGAGAGTACCACTTTCGGCGATTTAAGGTACCTGTGATGTGATTTGACCAGAACAAAACGATATCACCCATGTTTTGCATTTCAGGGAAAACTGATCCCCAATATGAGTTCATTATAATACTTTCTTGTTGAGTATCCAAATTAGCGCCAAAAAGTTATTTTCCAGTTTTCCTTGATTTTGGACGTCAAATCAATCAGTTTAAGACAAAGGGGAACTAAAGAAGTAATTCTGTCGAATATCCAGCTACGATTTTCAATTTCGTTCAGATCAGTTGTTATTTTATCTGCCGCTGAGCTCTACGTTCATTGTTACGAACGACAGAGGACTTTTAATCTGAATGAGTTGGTTTTGAAAAACCTTGACGCACTAATGTCTCAGATTTTGCCGAAGAGTACCACTTTTGGCGATTTGAGGCACCCGTGTTGTTATTTGACCAGAACAAAACGATATCACCCATGTTTTGCATTTCAGGGAAAACTGATCCCCAATATGAGGTCATTATGATACTTTCTTGTTGAGTATCCAAATTAGCGCCAAAAAGTTATTTTACAGTTTTCCTTGATTTTGGACGTCAAATCAATCAGTTGAAGACAAAGGGGAACTGAAGAAGTAATTCTGTCGAATATCCAGCTACGATTTTCAATTTCGTTCAGATCTGCTGTTATTTTATCTGCCGCTGAGCTCTAAGTTCATTGTTACGAACGACAGACGACTTTTTGAGCTGGATAAGTTGGTTTTAAAAAACCTTGACGCACTAATGTCTCAGGTTTTGCCGGAGAGTACCACTTTTGGCGATTTAAGATACCTGTGTTGTGATTTGACCAGAACAAAACGATATCACCCATGGTTTGCATTCCAGGGAAAACTGATCCCCAATATGAGGTCATCATAATACTTTCTTGTTGAGTATCCAAATTAGCGCCAAAAAGCTAGTTTCCAATTTTCCTTGATTCTGGACCTCAAATCAATCAGTTAAAGACAAAGGGGAACTAAAGAAGTAATTCTGTCGAATATCCAGCTACGATTTTCAATTTCGTTCAGATCTGTTGTTATTTTATCTGCCGCTGAGCTCTAGGTTCATTGTTACGAACGACAGAGGACTTTTTAAGCTGGATGAGTCGGCTTTGAAAAACGTTGACGCACTAATGTCTTAGATTTTGCCGGAGAGTACCACTTTTGGCGATTCAAGGTACCTATGTTGTGATTTGACCAGAACAAAACGATATCACCCATGTTTTGCATTTCAGGGAAAACTGATCCCCAATATGAGGTCATCATAATACTATTTTGTTGAGTATCCCAATTGGCGCCAAAAAGCTAGTTTCCAGTTTTCCTTGATTTTTGACCTCAAATCAATCAGTTAAAGACAAAGGGGAACTGATGAAGTAGTCTTGCCGAATATCCAGCTACGATTTTCAATTTCGTTCAGATTTGTTGTTATTTTATCTGCCGCTGAGCTCTACGTTCATTGTTACGAGCGACAGAGGACTTTTAATCTGAATGAGTTGGTTTTGAAAAACCTTGACGCACTGATGTCTCAGATTTTGCCGAAGAGTACCACTTTTGGCGATTCAAGGTACTTGTGTTGTGGTTTGACCAGAATAAAACTATATCACATATGTTTTGCATTTCAGGGAAAACTGATCCTCAATATGAGGTCATTATAATACTTTCTTGTTGAGTATCCAACTTGGCGCCAAAAAGCTATTTTTCAGTTTTCCTTGATTTTGGACCTGAAATCAATCAGTTAGAGACAAAGGGGAACTAAAGAAGTAATTTTGCCGAATATCCAGCTACGACTTTCAATTTTGTTCAGATTTGTTGCTATTTCATCTGCCGCTGAGCTCTAGGTTCATTGTTACGAACGACAGAGGACTTCTGATCTGAATGAGTTGGTTTTGAAAAAAAAAAAACCTTGACGCACTAATGTCTTAGATTTTGACGAAGAGTACCACTTTTGGCGATTTAAGGCACTTGTGTTGTGGTTTGACCAGAACAAAACTATATCACCCATGTTTTGCATTTCAGGGAAAACTGATCCCCAATATGGGGTCATTATAATACTTTCTTGTTAAGTATCCAACTTGGCGCCAAAAAGCTAGTTTTCAATTTTACTTGATTCTGGACCTCAAATCAATCAGTTAAAGACAATGGGGAACTAGAGAAATAATTTTGTCGAATATCCAGCTATGATTTCCAATTTCCCAGTTCCAGTTAGTTAGTTCCTAGTTTTTACAATTCCGAGCCAATTCCGAACTATCAGCAGAACTCAAGAAGTCATTTCGTGGAATATCCAGCTACAGTTCGAAATTTTGTTCCATTCCATAGTTTTCTCATCTGTCGATGAACTCTAGGTAACTTTACAAACAATAGATGACTTGCTCGGATTGTCCTGAGGTTCGACTGGTTCGACAACTGAAATCTTTTTCTGGCGTCTGAAATACTGAATACTGAGGGGCATTAGCATACCCTTGTGTTGTGGATAATTTTTCTCTGAATTGTAAGATTTGGTGAAAATCGCTTCGACCAAATTAAATGAGAACACAGTCTTTTGTTGTTTGTTGTAGCTGTATTACACTACAAAATTTCTTGAATCATCTGCCAAAATGGTATCAAAAAACAATGAACTTAATTTGTTGATTTGTCAGATTGTTCAAGAATATTTACAAGAAATTGTGTAGTGCGTAATACAGCGTTTAAATAGAAATACCGAGAGAAATGCTTAGTGCTCGTCGGCAAAATAAATACTAATATGATCGAATTTTAAATAGTGACTAAATACTGCATAAAAGTACTTTGTAGGTCCCCTTTGTTCTTAACGAAATAGTCTTAGGTCGGGTATTAAAAAATTAACTGTAAACACGCTTTTTTAACGAAATAATTTTGAGGTGTTGAAACGACCTCAAATTGGGTATGATCTTTCCTCGAATTGCAATACATCTGTAAAAATCATTTGGCTCTGATTAAATTGCAATTGGCAACGTAAGATGATTATTCTGAAATTATGGACCAAATTTCAAATAGAATAGAATAGAATAGAATAGAATAGAATTTTATTTGTACGGGGCCGAAGTGTCGGATGTACTCGTCAAACAATGAATAAATAAATAACATCATGAGCAATGTTAATTCGACAGTAACATACTATCACAGATAAAATTAAAATCATAACATTGTTGTGTGAAGGTGTCTACTGATGGCAGTTCGGCCCTATTGGCGTGTCCGACCCTGCCGCCAGCTCTCTGCCTGGCCTGACCGTACCGCCACGTTCCTTAGTCCGGGCCTGTCAATGCGCTAAGCAGTGTAGTTGGCTCCCGGATGCACCCTGCCGAGGAGAGACGAGCCACGGCCTTGAGAGGAACCTGTAAGAGGGAGGATTCGGTATCGATGCTCAATTGCTCGACGGCTGTAGGTACAGGAACAGAAAGCAAGAAGATCGGAGAGAGATAGAGTTAATAATTAGCTCAAGTTGTACAGGAAGAAGTCAAATGAATAAGCGGAGTGTCCCTACTGTTATTACTGTTATTGGTGTTCATTGATCCCAACCACCCACTGTTTAGGTCCCCTTTGTTCTTTACGGATGCATAAGGGGTCTCAAGTTGAGAAAAACTGAAAACTTATGATTTGTGCCAGCTCCACATGAGGTAAACGTGAGGTATTTTAGTGACCTCATGCTGGGGATTTTCAAAGGTGAAAATGATTTTGCCTCGGATTTTGCTAAGATCAAATTAACCACACAAATACTTTCCTACCTTTCAAATAATTGACCGAATTCCAAATCATAGCTGTATTGGGTTTTCCCTTCTATCCGGGTGTTAGGGCAGGGAGAAAAGAAAGTTTTGATGCATATTTGTGTGATTTATCGCAATACAAAGGGGCAGGTTATATAAAAAAAATCACAAACAATGGTTCTTTATTCCAAATTATTTCGAATACATTCAATTTCTCAATTCGAAACTGGACGCGACACGCCATCTCAAATTGCGGTTGTCTGGTTGAACTACATTATATTCCGAAGGTTCATAGTGGCGCCATCCAGGATTTGGAAGAACAACAAAATTCCTCCATATCCCCGTTAAGAGGGTATTAGAATCAATCCTCTTACTGGGGATCCCGCTAAGAGCTAATCGCCATAATTATACCCCTTTAGCGGGGAACAGTACGCGGTAAGCAAGAAATCAGGATAATAATAATAATAATGATAGTAATGGTAACAACACAAATTAAAAAAAAAACTGGATTTCTCAAGTCCACCGAGGACAGCATCCATCAAGGCTGTAAAAAACAACGTATTCGAATTGTCATATTGTACACTGATTTATCAAGAATAAGAACAATCATATTTGATTCGAAGGACAATGACGTAAACGTGTTATTGGAAAATCAGTGTAGTGTAGGTACATCACTCATTCAGCATTCAACACAATGCTGGAAGAGCAGTACTGTGCTGGATGCCGCCTGGAAATAATGTCAATTTATTATTATTATTATTATTATTTTTATGACAATTCAAAGGCGTCTTTTTCCACAGCCTCCGGCTGCTGTACTCGGTGGACTTGAGAAAACCAGTTTTTTTTTAATTTGTGTTGTTACCATTACTATCATTATTATTATTATTAGTATTATTATTATTTCATTGCTAGTCACCATTTTTGTGATACCCTTGATGGAAATCATTGTTCTGGACATTTTAAATATATATAATTCATTGTAAAAGGGCAGAATGCAAAACCCAGCGGGAAATCTCTATTTCCTTCGAGATTCTTATGAAAAACGAGCGTAGCTCATGGAATTTTTGAATTAGAGAAAAAACAAGATATGCCTCTTGTAGAGGATACTCCACTCTATCAATTCTTTATTGGTGCATTTTTTTGTTAAACCAGCCAGTTTTGAGATACACGCTTCTATAGACGGAGTTATACAAGTTTTTCTCTGCATGTTCGGAATTACTCTAAATTTTGTACGTGTTTTGCACAGCTTAGGTTAAGACCAGACAAATGAGCAAAACTTTATTCGATGCACAATTCTTTGCCAATTCAGTGATGGGCAATTTAAAATTTATATATTGATCAGTTACAAAAAAATCTGTGTTTAACAGGCACATAACCAGGAAATTTTCAATTTTTCTTATTTGGGAGATGATTTAGGAACCGCTGAAACTCATTCATATCATCCGTAAAACTGAAAATCGTTACCCGCACCTCATGAAACATATCTTGCCCTATAAATTGAACCTCCGTCATTTTCATTCTACAACAAGCCGTTTTTGAGATATCCGCTATTAAGCGGCGTCGGAGCGGGTGTCTAAATCGCGCTCTTCGAACTTGTAGAACTTCGAACGGTGATTGCAAGAGCTGGGTGGAAGTAAGCTGAATAGTGTATTGGACTTTTTCGATGCAAAATTTACTCAGGAATATTTTCGGTCACCTACCAATTTTGCATTCGAGCAACCGTTTAGCCGAAAATTGAGAAAAACCAGTTGGAAGTCACTTTAAGGGTGGTTTACCCCCTCAAAACTTGGTTAATGTGGGGAGGACGGGCGGGGACTTTTTTTATTTGACTAAGAATATATCAGTGATGACCAGTGTCAAAGAACGGCCTTTTAGGACCAAATGCGATTGTGAAATTTCAATTTATTTGAAATCTCTGCATTGCATATAGGGCACTTTTTCGTGATATAACCCAAAAAAAATTTCCAAAGGGATCGAAAACTCATGCATCGTGTGCAGAATATGATGATGAACAATTTCGTTCACAACGGTTTTTTTGTCAGATCAGCCATTTATCAGATATCTACCTTGAAACACAGCGTTACATAAATTTCTCGTGACGCGCTTGAAACTACCCCCCACTTCAACCGCTGTTTACGCGAATTGGGTGGGACCTAGGCATGTGGTTGATAGAACCTTTTCGATGAAGAATTTAGTGAAGAATATTTTGAGTCCTATACTTATTTTACGTGCAAGTGACCGTTTGGCAGAAAAATGAGAAAAACCAGCACCGTGTCACTTTTAGGGGCGGTTTTCACCCCATAACTCGGCTAGCGCCAACGGGACACTTGGGGACTTTTTTTTGGTGAATAAGAACATGCTTCCGAATGTCTCTGCAAAAACTCAGCTTTATATCAAAGATGTCTACCTCTACCATATAAAATTATCAAACGGTCCTGGACTATTATCTACCTATTTATCTCTTATTTGTTTCTTGTTTATTTATCTACCTATTTATCCCGCATTTGTTTCTTGCTGATTTATCCACTTGATTGCTTATTATTTGTTTCTGGCTGATTCATGTACTTGTTTACTGATCGTTTCTTTATTGTTTACTTTTCTATCAATTTGACTTTTTTTTTTGTTTGTAAAATGTGAAATTAATTGCTGAGCGTGAAGTTTCCTTTTGTTGTTACGTAAATAACTTGTAAACGGAACAAACATTCAAAGAGGTTCAAGCACCGCTTTACGCTGACTTGATCAATGCAAAACTGGAGTGACTTTTCTGTCATTTCATCAAGACTCATTCAAACTTAACTTTTGTTCAGATCATTTGGGAAGAGATTTTTCAGCAACCAACCAGGCAATACGCATGGGTTTCTTTGACGTGTTCTTCCCATGTGTGCCTGTCAGCGAATACGTCACTTTTCCTTCGCGATCAACTGACAGTTTGACTTGTTTCATGATTTCTAGTTTTGTTTTGTTAATCTGATTTTGTGTTCATTTCATTGTTGTAAATTCCTGCATTGTCCAAATAATTTGTAATGATTTTTCTTGTTTTGTGTGTTATTGTTCTTCATTCATGTTTTGTCATTTTTATCACTGTCAATTCCTTGTTGTTAGGTGTTTTGAGAAAAGAAACAAATTCATTCAGAAACTTCACTCATGATTCTCAATAAACATTCATTTTGCTTGCATTTCCTTCGCGTTTCATTCAAGAATCAAACCTCATCCCCCACGACACATTCTCATCTCGAGTAAGAACCCAACAACACAACGTAGGTAAAATGTAAACAACGTCAAGAAGGGAAGAAACAACGACGATCGCAGCCGAACATCGAAAACGGGGTTACACTACAGAATGGTGCCATCAACCAGGATAAACTACAGAATGGTGCCGTGAGCCTTTTAGTTTTTGGTTGTCATCTGTCAAACGGAAGTGTCACTATCAAGAAATGTCAGAAGCTATGCTAATATGTCACGGAACTTGACTTGCCGTTGTCGTGTGTCATGTGAAAGCCTTTGAAAAACTGTATTCAAAACAGTTGGAAGTATTGCCCTATCTGTCATCTGTCAAATGAACAAAAATGTCAAAGTTCAAAACTTTACCATTCAATTATTCAAAATCTATCCGATGGATTGGAATCAAATTTGGCAGGAAGCAACACAACAAAAGAGTTAAATTAAGTCTGCAGTTGCACAGTTGCACTATTTTCCAGTGGGGCGTTATGGGTTTTCAAAATTTTCTCTTGGCCGTTGCCACCCGAGAGAGCCTCTCGCCCGTGATTTGAGCAGGACGACTCGCCCTTGATGCAGGACTCCACTCAAAAACTCATTCCTGGTCGGGAATCGACTTTTTTCAAAAAATCTCAACTGATATCGAAAGTAGATCTGATTGGGCGTCGTGTAGACCCATTTTCAAGATCGACACGGTTCCGGCGAGAGTTCCGGTTTTTCAAAGGTTTTTTTTTTTTATGAAATTGGCACATTCCGTGAATTTGAAAATACTGTACTCTGTGCAAATTTTGACATGCGGTGATGAAATATTCATTTTAGGTGCAGACATGCTGAGAATGAAAGTTGGGGAAAAGATTGCATTAATTTTTGGAGAAAAAACTTTTGAAATTGGACCAATGGTTTTCGAGATTTCCTCTCTGGAAAAACTGCAGATTTTCCAGTTTTTTATCCCATGAACACATTTCCACCATTTTTTTTTAACAATAGGTTACTGGTCCTTGAACATTTTCCAACAATTTTTTCCCAATTTTCCGGGAATTTTCCGGTTGAGAATGTAAAACCGGCCTGGGTTTTCGAGACCGGACTCTTAAAAGATAGAAGCTTAAAAGTGAAGCCCTAATCGACGGTTTTTACGCTAATATGATTTGGAATAAGATAAGTATGTAAGGTTTTCCCGGAAAATTCAAGTTTTCCTCTAATTCTAACTTCCCACCCGAAGGAACGTTTCGAACAAAATTTTCCATGGGCTCCTGGGATACTAGTCGGGAAAGTTTTGGGGTGATACAACCGATTTTTTTCTTGGGATATCGGAAGAGGGGTCATAACAAAACGATACAGATTTTCTTCTGTCCCTGTAACTTTAGGTACGGTTCTCGATTTTTTTGCCAATTTATTTCGATGAGAAATCAGCCCTCAAGGCTTATTGCCTCATGCACTAAATAATAATGCTCTGTATATTTAACGCAGTGAAGATGCAAATTTAGTAGGTACAGGTACGGCAAAGTTGTACATTTGGATTAGGAACACGAGCACCTTTAATTCTTAATTTGTGGAAACGACGATGATGGTCGCACGTTGCAGAGCAAATCGAGCACATCTTTCGATATAGGTACCTATTTCTACCCGTAATTTGTCTCAATAAGCCGCAACACCATAGGCAAGTAGGTACCTACACGTTTCTAATAGCAATAAAAATAAGTGTCTGCATCACTGACTGAATGCCAAAGGAAACGTGCATTAGGAACTTGTTGTAGAAAAAAGAAGCAGGTGGGTACAAATAATATATTGCATAGATTTTAGCGAGGATTTTAGTCACTACATAATATACAGACATTTTGGATTTTGGGTGACCGTGTCATGAAGGGGACCGAAACCGCACATTCTACAGTAACGATTCTAGCACCGCATTCTCTTCCTTTTGCAATTTTAAGTCGATCTAGGTACGGGAGAATGCGATTTAGGTAGGTACTTACGTTAACTATTCAATTTTCGCACTTGAGGAATGGCGAATCTGGCAAATAAATCATTTATAGGGTCATCCATGAATAATTATGATCAATCCCAATTCCATTATGCATCATTTAGTGAAATTGAGCTGAACACTACACATTAAGAACTTTCACCATCAGCTGACCGGGCTCAGAGGTAAACATTCCTTCGTCTTACGTCTTCGCCATCCCCTCGCTTACAATCTCTAGCCTGATGAACGCACATCATACGCATATCTATCCGTCTTTTTCTTATTCATGGCTACGGGTAGAGCAATGCACAGTGACGTACAGTTGCATTCTACTGCAAGGAGTATACAGTGTTGCCACTGTGGACTGGCGTTGGTTTTATTTGCTTGCGGCCGCCCGCTCCCGCTCCCGGTCGCTGTGCTTGTACTGCTTGTGCTCTGTTTTGTCTGCTCTGCTGTCGCAACGCAATGGCTACTCGCAAACGCAATAATGCAGCAGCTTTGGAGGTGGTTAACGAACGGCGAGAAGAAAAGTGTGAATAATAGGGAGAATAATTCAGTTATTTCAACAGGCGATGATTTCCTTCTGATCGGCGACGTAATCGCAGAAAATAAACAAAAAATCGACCGCCAGAAAATATCTTGATCCGCATTTGCTTTTTGCATAACCTCACATTTACAGAAAAGCTCTAGGGTTTGAAATCAAAAAGTTGAAGGTATAGTTTCCGATAATTCAGGGCCGTCCTAAAGTGCTTGTAGACCTGTTGATGATCTCACTCTGACTCGTAAGGAGGGATAACCCGCCGAAGAAATTTGTACAAGAGAAGTCTCTTTGGCGACTGAGTTCCCCGGAGGCCCTCCGGAGTTTCCCTGAGGTCCTCCAGTAGTTCTTCTTTTCCACCTTCTGATGTAGAAATGGATTCATAACGGTGTCAGGAATGGAGATACAAAAAAAATCGGTTGTGTCACCCCAAAACTTTCCCGACTAGTATCCAGGAACCTATGGAAATTTTTGTTCGAAACGTCCCTTCGGGTGGGAAGTTGGAATTAGAAAGATTGAAAACGATTTGCAGGAGATTGAGAATAAATTGAAAATTTCAACAGGGAAACTTGAATTTTCCGGAAAAACCTCAAATTTTATTCCAATTTTTTTTTTTTATATTTAATTGTCTTATTTTACGAGGCGGCATTCAACTATAAGCTGCTTTACCATGCAACCTCGGGGACAGCACAAAATATCCATGGATGAAGTAGGATTCGAACCCACACAGGGCAGCGCGAATGGTTTGGCTTGCCATCACCTGTACCACTCGGCTACCACCGCTCCAATCATTTTATTGTAGAAATTGTCAATTGAGGCTTCACTTAAGGCTCCATCATTTAGGTCTGGTCTACTGTGAGCACAGAAAGCACAGAAAATCGGGCGAAAAGCAGTAAGAAAATGAATGAAAACACGGGACCAGGAAACGAACTAGGGTGCTAGGTGAGTGAGACATTCGAAGACTTGAACTAGAAATGCACAGAAAAAAATCGGTTGTGTAACCCCAAAACTTTTCTGGCTAGTATCCAGGAGCTTATGTAAATTTTTGTTCGAAACGTGTCCCTTCGGATGGGAGTTGAAATTAGAGCAAAGATTGAAGATAATTTGCAGGAAATTAAAAATTTTGTCAGGAAAATTTGAATTTCACGGAAAAAACCTCAAATCTCATTTCACATCATCTTATTGCAAAAATTGTCAATCAAGGCTTCACTTTAAACTCCCATCATTAAAGTCCGGTCTCGAAAACCCAGGCTGGTTTTACATTTTCAACCTGAAAATTCCCGGGAAATTGGAAAAAAAAGTTGGAAAATGATCAAAAACCAGATACCTCTTTGTTTAAAAAAAAGGTGAAAATCTGTTCACGGGAAAAAAGTTGGAAAATTTGCAGTTTTTCGAACCCACGGCGAAAACCGTGGGTTCCATTCCAAAAGTTTTTTTCCCCAAAAATTATTCAATCTCCCCTCCAGCTTTCATTCCCAGCATGTTTGCACCTAAAATGAGTAAGATAAGATAAGATAAGATAAGATAAGATATTTATTATTCACAAAGATATACACGAATAAAAAAAAAATTGTTTTTCTCCTTATAGGCGCACATTGGCCATAGGAGATTTGCCTTTATTTACTCAGTACAATAATAGTGAAAAATTGCAAATTAGACAACACAGACATCCAGACTTCTTCCGGAAATCGAACCCGGGGCTCTCGTGGCCGCAGGCAGCCACACAACCACCTGCGCCACGGGGCCGTCTAATAAAAAACACGAATAAAAAACAAATCAAGTATTCCGCTGGGCTAACCGCATGTCGAAGTTTGCACTACATTTTTTTCAAATTCACGGAATGTGCGAATTTCATTTTGAAAAAATTGCCGTCGGAAAACCGAAACCGAGTCGATTTTGAAAATAAACTTACACGACGCCGACGCCCAATTTGATCTATTTTCGATATCATTTGGATTTTTCCAAAAAAAAGTTGATCCTCGAGCAGGAATAAATTTTTGAGTAGAGTCCTGCTACAAAAGCGAGTCGTTCTGGTCAAAACACGGGCGAGAAGCCCGCTTGGGTGCCAACGGCCAGGAGAAATTTTGAAAATTCATAACGCTCGACTGGAAAATGGTGGAAAACTGCAACTGCAGTCTGTTATATACTGTCTAACTGTTCTGAATACAGTTTTTCAGGGGCTTTCAAATGACATATTGCAAGTCAAGTTCCGCGGGATATAGCTTCTGATGACAGTGACACTTCTGTTTGACAGATTACAACCGAAACCTGATGGGCTCTTTTCAGAAACCATGTCCGCATACCAAATTTGAAGTCGATCCGGTCAACGGTTCAGTAGTCATCGTGGAAGATCACAGGCATAGCAATTGAATGACTTTGTCGAACTGACCTATACACATATCATTTTATTGCTTCATTTTTAAACAGTTTTTGGATGAGACCATGGGTATGGATGGCAATATAGCTGAAACTATAATAGTCATCCATTTAAGAAAAAAAAAACACCTTCACAAAGTTGTGCGAACAGTTTTCAACCGTTTAACTATACAATATACTACACCACTGTAAGCATGTTGAATTAAAAAAAAAGAGCTGGCTTCAAAATTCAACTTTTTTTTTTCGTGAAAATTTGTATCTCACAGTTGAAGTAGCTGAGCCCTTATTTCGCATGAAGTTACCTAACAGACATTTCTACCTACCTGTTAGATTTTGACAAAATTCAACCAGTGGCGGTGAAGTAATGGAATTCGATTTTTGGTGATTTTTTTTCCCAAGAAAGTTCTCAGTAACTCCACCATCCCTTATTGAATTTAGCACAAATTTGACAAAGGTAGGTGGAAGTTGTCCGTTAGGTAACTTATGCCAAATTAAGGCTGTTGCTTCAGCCGTTTACTGAATGTAAATTTTCAAAAACTAAAAAAAGTTGAATTTGAAGCCAGAGTCAATTTCGTCAAGAATATCATTTTTCAAAAATTTTCACTGCTGAAACATTAATCTATAATTATAACTTCTCATAACCAGTTCAATTTCATACTCAAAAACTTCAAACACCCTGTATTCGCACTGCTTTGTATTCTACAGGGTCCAAAAAATGACTGAAAAGCTCCCCAGTACGTTGTAAGGGACCCTTCCGGGAACTCCGAAAAAATGATGGAAAAAGTATTCGACTTTCATTGGGGTTATTGAGGGCCAAGGAACGGAGATAGAAATATCTACCACTAGATATGCATCAATTTTTTTTATTTACAAGGTGAGTCAGAAACCAAGAAAATTGATATTCGAAGGACCAGTTTTTGACTCAATTTTTTTTCAAAAATGAAAGTCGAAGATTCTTTCAATATTTTTTTTTTTAATTCTTTGAAGGGTCCTGAATAACGTGCTGCAGAGCTTTTCCGCCATTTTCTGGTCACCCTGTATTTCTTTCTTGATTTGGTCACAAAATATTAGAGTTATCATTTTATTTTTTGTTCACTCGTTGTGTCAATGAATACTGATATTTTCTAACTAATATATTATGAAGAGAGGCTTTGGTTTTTGCTTTGATAGCTTCCATGTGTCTTGTGATTCTTCTGAAGTTCTTCTGCTATCAAACACAGGAACAGGACTGGACTGCTTGAAGTTGTATTGACGAAGTCATCATCATTGTATTGTAGGTCCGCAGTTTGATAGTCCTCCTCTTTTCTGCTTATATGTCCAGTTCCTCAGATCGTTTGCCTTAGTTAAAAAAAGAATGCGCTATTTTAGTTTTAGTTGTGATCCTAGCGAAGTTTTTATCCCTAAAACGTTTTAATTGCAACTTGATATTTTTAACCGTTGCTGTCCAGCTGATTTATGGGTGATCATATTATACAGGGTCCTGCAACAGTGCGTCGGGCTTTCCTAGCACCCTTACCTTGCAAAATAGAGAAAAAGGTGTAATACATAAAATTATTGATTTGAAAAGTTCTACCTACTTCGTGTAATTATTTTCAACTATACAGGGTGTTCAACTTTTGCACTATAACAAAAACAAAGATTTTTCAACTCTCGAGCGGGCGTGCTTGAGGTTCAATTATACAGGTGTGCAAAATTTTTTACGAACTTCGCAAATTTCAAAATGTCATAGGTCATTTTTTTCAAATAGAATGCCGTCTTTTTATCTCACCATTCGATAGCTTTTTTCTTCCTTTTACATTTTTACCAGAGATACCTTACCCCTAAATTTCATAATTCCAGAGATAATCGATAGTTTTGATGAAAATTGTCGTTTATTTGGATTTTTTATGTTCTTACTAGGTTCTGATACAGAAAATCATATGTCAAAATGAGCGCAACTCTCAATTTGACAGTTTGAAGGTTTTTGAAGTAGAGAAAACCGCTTTACTAAGCTCAATTTGAATTTTCTCCTTTCCATCGCGCAACGAAATTTTTTTTTTGGAGCATTTTCTTCAGATTGGAATTGACGCAGCTATTCAATAAAAAAAAACTTGTTCTTAGCATCAAGCCAAGCAAAATGTGTCAATCAGACATTTGTTAATGATCACCATGGCCTGCCCGGGGTGGAAAATTTTAATAAATAGCACTTTTTATAAAAATTATCGATTATCTCGGAAAATATCAAATTTAGAGGTAGGGTACCTCTGGTAAAAATGGAAGAGGAGAAAAAAGCTATCGAATGGTGAAATAAAATAGGGAGCATTCTATTTGAAATAAATGACTGGCATTTTGAAATTTGCGAAGTTCGAAAAAAATTCTGAACACCCTGATCACTGAATCCGAAGTTTTTTGTCATGAAATTATTCATCTCCTATTCGACTATTGTTGTGCCAAATTTCAGTCCTTGATTGAGAAAAACAAAGCTCCTACTATTTTTCAAAACAAACCTTGAAATTACAAAAAAAATTATTTTTTTTTTAAGTTGGTAGCACTGCCACAAATTGAAAAACCAAAAATACGCTTAAGATAGAGCTTGAGAAGCTAAACAAGAAAATGAAATCAAAAGTGGGGCGTTTCATTTAAAAAAATCTTTGTTTTTGTTATAGCGCAAAAATGGAACACCTGCATAGTTGAAAATGATTTCATTGGTTAGAACATTTCAAATCAATAATTTTATGTATTATACTTTTGTCTCTATCTCGTAAGGGAAGGGCGCTAGGAGAGCCCGACGCACTGTTGCAGGAGCCTGTACTGTACAGAGCGTTTCAGCGATGATAGCAAAAAATTTAACTGTGATTAGATCTCGTCAAAATATGGCGAAAACCTATATGTATACCATTTTGCAATGTTCGGCCCAATGACGAGGATACAGTCTTTCAAAGTTCACTTTTTTCGAATTTCAAAAATTTGTAACTCAAGAACTTCTTGACGAGATTTTCTTAAATTCACCATAGACTGGTTTGTCGAAACCACCTACCGACCTGTCAAATTTTGAAAGGATCCAACCAGTGACTTAGCGTAGGAGTTACAGGGGTCAATACTTTGGAAGCATCGGAACGAAAGTTGACTTAAGGTGAAGGTGCCCCCCCCCCCCTATAACTTCTACGCTACTGGTTGGATTCTTCCAAAATTTGGCAGGTTGATAGATAATAAATTGGAAAAATTTCTCCATCCTTCTCAGAGTGGTGTAGTGGTGTTGTGACAGTAAAGGATTTTTTTATTTTTCTTTGAATTACACCACAAATTATGGACTTCTTTGGCCAACCATGAGTATAAATAGCACAAGTTGTCACTTCTCAACCCTGACGATGCTTAACGGCGAAACCGGTTGGCCAAAGAAGTCCATAATTTGTGGTGTATTTCAAAGAAAAATAAAAAAAACCTTGATAGATAATGTTGATATCCAGATTATGCTGAATTTAAGCTAATTTTGTAAAAACGTTTTCAGGTTACAAATTTTTGAAATCCGAAAAAGTAAACTTTCAAGGGGTGTATCTTCGTTATTAGGCTGAACTTTGCAAAATGGTATACCTATAGGTTTTCGTCGTATTTTGACGAAATCTACACACAGTTGAATTTTTTGCTATCATCGGTGAAACACCCCGTATAACTTAAACATGAATCCCCCCAAAAAATCACATGTTTTGTGTTTAAGTTTTCAAAAACCTAGCCGGAAACATAACTGACAAAAAAAAATTAAAACTGATGGTAAGAGTCATCAAATCTATTAATCGAGCAAGTCGAGCAATAATACACTACGCTACTTTAGCAAGAGAAAGAGCCTTCTCCTGCTGTTTCTTAGCGGTCAGTTATCATCAGATTCAAATAGCCTGATTCAGTAGTTGTCAAGTGCATGTTGATGCCCGTCAAACAAAACTGTGGTCAAGGAAATTGTTTTTACTAATAGGTAAGCTGAGACAAAAACTCACGTGAACCACCAAAGTTGCACCAAAAATTAAACGCAAAACACACCTGATATTACATCTGAAAGCACTCGGTAACTCGTTGAAAATGACAGTACATTGCGATGTTTTGATCACCGTACCAAAACTTTGTTTTTGAAAACTGAAACTATTTCTATTTTGTTCCTTTGTTGTGAGGTTGAGTGGGAACACGCCTTTCCGTCGGTGAACAAATAGGTTTTCATCAATAGACCTACTTGGCTGGCCAGGTCTGTTTTGTAGTCGGGGTCCCATTTTACGAAGAGATTTTTCAGATCAGCAGGAGCAGCGGGGCAGAAATTTTTTTATACGCTGCTGATAAAAGTCTGCATTTGTATATTGCAACCTCCTTGATTGCAACAGGGATATCCTCTAGGTATCTTATTCCTTTTTCCTTCATCTAGAAAAAAAGCTACTTAACCTCTCTTTTCCGGGATTCATTCATAACAAGATTTGGTAAGTACTTGCTGAAGATAAAACTCACCTTTTGGGCATGAACCACGGTATAGATGAATTGGAGATTAGAAAAGTGATACTCAAGCAATCTGCAAATACAACACACAAGTTCCCGAATTTTACAACAATAATAAACACTGACATTGACAGTGACGAGTGACAGTTCCCGACTGTCATTTTATAGTCATTGCGGCAACAACGCCGGGCCCTGCTGAGGGTGATGAGTACATGTGGCTGTGGCAGCACCTCACGGTAATGTAGAACAGCTTTTGCTATTTTGTGAAAATAACCTTTCGTGGTATATATTATCGCGATTTTTTTTGCTCAATATTCCTAAAATAATTCATGTAATGTCTATACCATAACTCTGGTATGTTTATGGCTCCCATAACGTTTTAAAAACAATAATTACTATTCTTATGTGACGAAAGTCAAATAGCGAAGGAGCAACTTAATCCTCAAACAATAAATTCTTAAACAAAACTTAAATTAATTGCTTAATTAAGTGCCACCGAGGAAAATGAGTTAGAGCCTGTATAACTGGTTGCCTATACCCACTAGCCAAAGCTCTTAAAAAACTTACTGGAATTGCACAGCACGAAGTAACCGAGGCACATGAAGATGATTATTGTGTAACCATACAACAAGCACTATATAACGGTAAGCTATAGGTGAGAGGATTTGAACCTAAATAATGCTGCTCCCGTACACCATGGCGCTAGTGTCGAATTTCAGTTACCTACTAAACCTAGTGATTTTATGGCTGTGTTGTTGTTGTTGACCATTGTCGATTTATCGATCGGCATGTTGCGAGCGATCAAGCCACACGATTGGCCCAAATTCAAATGTATGAACACAGTCATTTTCAACGTGATTTCCGTTGAATGTTCGATTGTGTTCATTTCCATTCCACCATTACGCGAAGTGTGAAGTGTTATCTGTGCCCGTCGTTCGATTTTTGCTTTAATTTCGTTTCGAAATTGGTGAAAATGAAAAGGAACAAATTAATGCTGTGTGTGTTGGAAGTTGGAGTGCCGTGATGTGGGAAACGGCGGGAGCCTCTTCATCGCCTTCTTCAGGTTGTGGCAAGCTCCAGGAGCTGAGAATTTGCGACGTCCATTTTGTGGCGCATTTTGAAGTTCCCAGTGCCAACCGGGCAAGTTCCGAGCACCCTCCGATTTATACTTGATTTTGATAAAAATGTACCTAGGTTATTCTATAGTCATTTTCAAAAGGATTATAATTTGCTGGGTTTAATAAAGATGTTGTAAATAATATTTTTCATGCAGTTTTCTATCACTATTTCTTATTTATGATCTTTATTTTCACTTTTTATCAAATTCTGTTGTTATCGAAGAAGTTGGATTTTTCCACTCTCCCATAACTACAAAAATTGATAAAATGGGAAACGGAACTTTCAATAATATGAAATATATTGCACAATATCGGCCCATTTGAATTTCCCAGTGCCACACAATTCTAGTCTTGCTCCCGTCCGCTTGGTGGCGCTCATAGCTCGGCTCCACCTTCTAACATGGCTGTGGCCTTGTTTACGCGAGGTTTAAAACTGGTGTTAAGGTTCGTAACATCAATGTTATCGTCCGCATAAACACCTCTAAACGCAAGTTCCGCAACAGCCAGTGATGTAAAATACCCGGGTTTTTTATATTTTTGGGTGAATACCCGGTATTTACCTAGAATCGGGTTACCTTGGAACTTGGAAAAAGAAACCATCTTAACCTTCAACTGTCAACACTGTCAACCGAGCTGTCAACAGTGTCAACTTTTCTGTCAAACTTGGTAGGGTGGGTGAATATCGCTTGGGAAAATACCGGGTAAATACCCGATTTATATTTACCCACTTACCCTGTAAATACCCGACTCACATCACTGGCAACAGCTGCTAAGCTTAGCTAAATGTGATTTTTAATTGCATTTAGTAAGCAAACAAGTGTTAGCAATCGCACGTAAACGCTCATGCACATTACGTTACGACGCATGTGCAAACCAGAAATCGGTTGGATTTATAGCAGATTCATGGGTTGGGTTGGATCCATGGGTTGGATGTTGGATGTTGGATTCGACCTGTGAGCACCTGTAATTGAAAAAAAATAGCGCCCTTGTCGTATGTTGCGTTTTAATAGCGTCCGAGATACAGGGTGTCTCAAAACCCGCGCCCCAGAGAACACTGACATGTGCCGACGACAATAGGTTCTCAGAAAACGGAAGAATTTTTTTTATTGCTGCTTGCATAGAGGAGTCATGAGTCTTTTGAATTCACCAGTCCCGGAGGGTCAATTCGAGGTAAATTTGCAGAATTCAACCGGTTGCTAAGTTTCAAAAGTAATACCAGCTGCCTGCTGTTATTTTGCAATAAATGTTTAGCTCACTGTTGATAGAAGAAAACCTAGCAACTTGAAATTGAGGTAACACACCTCAAAGGTGCAGGTCTCTGATTGGTAAACTCAACCTTGTCTTTTCTCGAATACCATTTGAGGCAGATTTTTTTTCCCTCGGTATTACACATCCGACTGCCGTCTAGTTTTGCCTCATTTTTTTCTGGGGCGCGAGTTTTGAGACACCCTGTATAGTAAGGGAGACGGACGCGGTTTTAGTACCCCTATCAAGTTAGGTGTAGTGTAGAGACTATCATCTATGAATCGAGAAAATATGTGTGACCATGGAATGGCAATCCTGAATCCTGCCTAAGTAAATCCTGCCGGAAATGCAATTGATTAAATAATTTAAAAATTGTAGAATATCTACAAACTTCAAAATTCTTGTTAACAAATGCAGAAACACAAATGTCAGTCACATTGTTGATGGCACACAACAATCACCCCTTTCACGGGTCACTGCAAGAAACTCATCTAGTTTTGCGTATGCGTAACGATAGTTGCTTAGCAGCACCATGTATAGTATAAGTTCTGACAGTGGCGCGTCAAAGGGGTGATTGTTGTGTGCCATCAACAATGTGACTGACATTTGTTGACAAAAATTTTGAAGGTTCTATTCTACAATTTTTAAATCATTTAATTAATTGCATTTCCGGCAGGATTTACTTAGGCAGGATTGCCATTCCATGGTTGCATATATTTTCTGGATACAAAGATGATAGTCTCAAAACATAACTCGATCGGGGTACTAAACATGCGTCCGTCTCCCGGACTAATAGCGTCTTTTGTTATGATCTCTAGAAAGTGTGGTTATGGTTAAATTTCGTTTTGACACTTCTTTGACCGATGGGTGCTTTCCACCTAGACGGTACAAATACTACCAGACGGCACATGTTCCATGGTGTGGCACAAAATTTTAGGTGATCCAATGAACGGCGCAGAACCGAGTAGGAACACGTAGATGGAAAGCACCGTTTGGCACCCGCACATGCGTAAATGGCAGGTGTACCGAACTTGGGGCTAGGTGGAAAGCACGCGATGTCTCCCTGGTTAAGGGGCTGTCATTTTGGTCGGCGTGCGTAAACACTCCTAACTAACCACTGTTAAAATTTCTGCTAAGCCTCGCATAAACAAGCTGCGTTACACTTTATATTGTGCTTGTTGTATGTGTGGAACGCAACGAAATGAATGCGCAGTCGCGGAAGATGCCGATTGACGTTTCTGCTTCTGCCAGTTCTAGCAGTGCTGCCATCTTACAACTTCCCTTGAACTCACTTTCATGAAGTACTCTGCAACGACTACAGATCGCGCTGCTAACCGTCAGTTTCACATCTAGAGTTTCACGCAGTTTCACGCCAACCGCCTTCCATTGAAGATTCCACCCCTTGGCTCCAGCATACAACGCTGGGATACAACGGCTCCAGTGTGCGCTGAGCGTTTGCTCTTGATGAACGCGTCCAGTGCCGCTTGTCACTGCCATCACAATAAAATAACCGATCCCTAGAGCCGAATGAAGCCATTACTTGAGCAAAACTCCCAGGGAGAGATACCAACGAACTAGAACGAGGTGTCCCTTCCCACTGTGAGACGTCTCACGGAAGAAATAACGATATTAAAATTTTTCTAGGATCTAGGACGTCATGACGTCAAATTTGAATTTCGCGCCACCGCCTTGCCGCTTCAACGTCAATTCAAAATGTCAACAACGTCAACGTCACTTTGATGTTGATGTCACTTTTCTAGGTTATGTCCGAAACCACGCCGAGTTTTCTCTGATTTTAACCAAAAAATCATGAATATCACTCGAATTTTCACCTTGAGGTAACACCCTCGATCATTTAGCACCGTATAAAACCGATTCTTACAGGCCGCCCCGCCAGACTAAACGAATTACGAGCGCGTTCGTGCAGGCCCAATTCTCCACCGCCGCAACCGCAACCAAAGAACCCAAAGATGAGAAAATCGTCATTCCCAAACGCATACCCCGGGGCCCCACTGACATCTTGCGTGCCCTAGAAGCCACCGTCGGCACGGACCCGACGGCCGGCCATTACAAGTACATCGACGACCCCTTCCTCATACCCAGGTCGAACATCGGCAAGCGCACCTTCGCCTTGTCCGAAGAGTCCGGCCGGAAGACTGCGCAGTTCGTGCTCAGGGAAAATCCCGAGCTTTTCGACCACAAAATCTCTCAGCCGCCCATCGAGATGTTTTACCCGCCGGTAGTTTACAATGAAAATAGCCAGGTTGAACCGCACGACTTGGAAAAGCTAATCAGAAACGTGCAAGTCTCTGACGCCAAGTTGGTGTACAAGTTGCTGAAGGAAAAAGGCGAAAGCATCGACGCCAAATTGGAGCAGGATCTGCTCGAATTGCTGTGCTTTCACAATGAAGAGAACCCGCTTGGCGAAGAGCTGATAGAAGAACGTTGGTTTACACAAGCAAACAAAGGCAAAGAAATCACAAGAAAAACTTGGAAGTGCGTTTGCTCACACAATTCATAAATTTTGAATGTAGTAAAAAATACATTTTTTCAGAGATGGAGAAATGGCCGAAGAAATATTTATTAGTATGGAGAATCCAAGTGCCGAAGCTTACTCAGCGCTGATTCAAGGCATGGCCAAGTACTTCCAGGTGGATAGGGCTTGGCAGCTGTTTGAGGAGGCGCAGCAGAAGGGGATCATCGTCAATACTGAAGCTTACAACTCGATTATCGCCGTATCTAGTGGATTGAAAGAGGATTACGATTTGAGGTGGAGATTTATAACCGAGCTTCTGGCTCAGATGCAGGACAAAAAGCTGAAGCCCAATCTGAGAACGCTGAATTCGGTGCTGCAGTGTCTGAGCGTCATGGGCAGGAATGCAAAGGAGCAGTCTTTGGCCACCTTGGCCGAGTTCAAAAAGCTGGGCATCGAGCCCTCGTTGGCGTCTTGGTCTTACATTCTACAGATATTCTATAAAAAGGACCGTAAGTGGGGTTTTAGTTGGCAATATTTTCCCAAAACAATACAACGTATTATCTTACTTTGCTATTCTGATTAATAGATAATAGCGTTTTCCACTGGTAAAAAAGTGCGCACTTTTTGCTCTTGTTGTCATAGAAACTCACCAGGAAGCCCTGCTATTGGTCCATGCGCATGGTCAGGGCAGTTAGTGCGCACTTTTTTTCCCAGTGGAAAACGCCATAAGGTACTCTAATCAAGAATGCTGTGACGATAGTGACAAAACGTCAATACCACTGTAACCAACTTTGACGAGTTGTCGAGCTAAAGCTCAATTTACACTTCAAAATTTGCAATAAGTAACTGGCAAAAAATATAGGTCGCGGGAACAAAAATGGCGACCCAAAATGGGTAAATGGTATAATGTTATTTTCGCTAGTATCTGCTTGCTAATACAATTTTCTTTAGTTATAAAGTTGTAATAAATATATAGATAATTCATTGAACAATTATCGCTTTATCAAAAAAAATGATGTGCAAAACTCAAGATTTGAATGAGTAATGTCAAAAACAAGCGAATCTCTACAGCGGTACTTTGGCACCCCATCAGGCGCAAGCGCGGGCAAGAAGCTGGCAAGAGGCGCTTTCGTTGTGCTGGCAGGAGCTGCTCAGGGTAGATCACTAGACATAGAAAGTAGATCCAGCTGGACCGTGATTGGCGTATGTATCTAATTTCTCTATCTAGTGATCTACCCGAAGCAGCTCCTGGCGCAAAACGAAAGCGGCTAATGGCGGCTTTACAGAGCTTCGTATGTCGCCGGCAACAGTCCCCCACTCCTTTGTTAAAATCTAGCGACACCAACTGTAGTTGAGTAATTTGAACGACACGACGACAGAAACTCGTGTCGCGAGAATGATACAGAGGGAGGGAATACAGCCAAATCGAATCCTATTAGCCAGCGACATACGAAGCTCTGTAAAGCCGCCATAAGAAGAAGGAAATGCGCAATGCGCTGTTGCCACGTCAGGCATACTTGCAACGTTGCCATAGCGGGTGTCAAAGTGACATTTATGTTCCCGCGACCTATGGGATCAAAGCGCAGCTCTATTCTGAACAACATTCAACATACTATACCCAACCAACTATTTAGAATGTGCAGCTAAAGCCCAATTTAGATCTCAAATTTGTCCACTCGCGACTTTCAGCAACAAACGCAAAGTTGAGCTTCATATTAAAACGCAGCTCTATCAAAACGTCATATAATAAGGCGAGTGCTTTTAATTGATAGAGTAGAGAGCTAAAGCCTGATTTACATTCAACATTTTTCCGTTAAAGTCACTTGTCGCGAGTCTGCCTATAAATGGCGCACAGTTTAGATTGATATTATGCAAACGAAGCTTTATTGAAACTTATGTTGTGTTGAGGCGAGTACTTTTAATCGTATGGAATACAGAGCTGAAGTCTGATTTACCCTCTAAATTTGTTCCTGCACTCCTTTGTCGCTCGACACCCAATAAGCCGCGTGCATTTCAGATTCATATGCGAACGCAGCTTTATTAAAAATAACGTTGTGAAAAGGCCGGTACTTTTAAATCAAGGAGAATACAGAGCTCAAGCCTGATTTACACTCCATCAATTTGCCCGTGCAAGTTCTTTCTTGCGCAACTGTGAATGAAATGACGCACAGTTTAGATTCGTGTCCAAACGCCGCTTTATTGAACATGGTGTCATGCTAGGGAGAGGTGTTCAAATCGAGTAGCTAAACAGCTAAAGCTTGATTTATGCTCAAAATTTGCCTTAGCAGGTCTTGTATCGTACGATTGCCAGTAGTGAGTAGTGGAAGTATTTTTTCAGTAAAACATCGTTTAGAGGAGAGAAAGGAAGTGGAAGAAGGAAGAGAGAACTTGATACAGGGTTCACTATGATGCACTATGCACTATACAGTTTTAATTAATTTTTTTCAAAAATTTAATATGGCAAGGTTCAGCATGTCGTCAAAAGATGTCGCTGAGGTGACGACTCTAGTAGGCAACCTAATTATCACGCGACCGGTCGGCCGGCGTAAGGGTACCGCATTCTGGCCGAGCGTTTGTTTACCGATCGGCCTCACGGAGTTAGGGACTGACGTCTGTCGGCCTCAGGGAAGGCCATAGGCGTCCGTCTCAACGGGCTCTAGCTGTCAAGAGCGTGTTTATTTTGGACTTAGGTGTACAAATTCGTGTGAGAGGTGGATATGACTTGCCCGATGACTTTCAAAACACGTCTTTTATGCCGCTATATGAATGAAATTTTCATGTATGTTCGGTTGCGGACATCAAGCTGCAACCGGCCGGCAACAGCAACAGCACCGGACCCCGCAAATTTCCTTTTCTCTCCGCTCATGATAAATTTTGACACATAGCTGAATTTTAGCCCCTCCCATCGGCCCTTAGCAACGGATGATTGCGTAACCCTTGTACAGCCAAAGCTGTCGATAATCTAGCAACCCTAGACTCTAGCTGACAACATTCTGACCTTTGCTATTCAGCTTTTGGCGAAGAATTTGTAACTGTATCAAAATGCCCCTCCTGTGTCAATGTCGATGTGCCTTTCTTTCCCCTACACTTGAATCTAATATTTGAAGTTATCATTGGCACCTTGATTGGCACTTGACAAAGGTGACGAGGAAGAGCTGTTGTGACGGAAACGACAATTTTTCAAATTAAAGGGTCGTTGATACGTTTATCAGAAACTGGGAATCACCATAGGTCGCGGGATCAAGAATGGCGTCCTAAGGATGAGTATATGGTATACCTAATGTTATTTTCACTAGTACTTGTTAATACAATTTTCATTAGTTGTAATAAATTACACAGGCTGGTCCATCCTAGCGTAATTATCCCATAGCGGTCTTACCGTTCAAGATAGAGAAAAAGATGTAAGAGAAAAGTTATATGGTTTGATGAGACCTATAACCTAAAATTATTTTCAGCTATACAGGTGTCCCATTTTGACGGAATTAACAAAACGTCAATTTTTTTAAATGGAACACCTTATAATTTTTTGCATTTCTATGTTCTACTCCTTCAACTGTCTTATGCCTGTATTTTTGTTTTTCAATTGTGCGGCAGTGCTACCAACTAAAAATGAAAAAAAAACCTAAAAAAAATGGCATTTTCAGTTTTCTTAGAAAAATCGTAGCGGCCTTGCTTTTCAAGAAATTGCATTGCTTTGCAATGTCAAAAAATTGGGATTTCTTGATACAGGGCGTTCACAAAAAAACATCAAACTTCATAATTTTCAAAGTATCATAACTCATTTTTTTCAAATGGCATGCCCCTAATTTTATACCGTTATCTGATAGCTTTTTTTTATCCTCTTTCATTTTTACTGGGGATACTCTACCCTTAAACTTAATTTTTTTCGAGATAATCGGAAATTTTCACAAAATTTGCTATTTTTTTGGTTTTTTCAAAAATTGAGTTGGCCGTGATGAATGACAGGCCAGCCAAATAATACGTAGCTGACAGTTAGTCAGTCTGAATACTGTCGAACAAAAAAAATGGCTTCAACTCAAAAAGAAAACAAAGTGGGATCCTGGATATCTGGATTATTACCAGAATATCATATCAATTATTTCCTCTCGCGTAAAGTCTTTTTTCTTTGTTCGACAATATTTAGACTGACTAACTGGGAGTTGCGGACTATTTGGCTTGTCTGTCATTCATCACGGCTAGCTCAATTTTTGGAAAAAACCAAAAAAATTGCAAATTCTGTGAAAATTTCCGATTATCTCGAGAAAAATAAAGTTTAAGGGTAGGGGTCCCCTAGTAAAAATGAAAGAGGATAAAAAAGCTATCAGATAACGTCATGAAATTAGGGGCATGCAATTTGAAAAAAATGAGTTATGATACCTCGAAAATTATAAAGTTTGAAGTTTTTTTGTGAACGCCCTGTATCAAGAAATCGCATTCTTTTGACATTGGGATATTGGTCTTTGACTTGACCATCACCATGTCAAGCTTCATCTCTTAGTTTTGAAAAGTAAGGCCGCTACGATTTTTTCAAGAAAACTGAAAATGCGATTTTTTTCAGTTTTTTAATTTTTAGTTTATAGCACTGCCCCACAATTGAAAAACAAAAATCCAGGCATAATACAGTTGAAAAAGTTGAACATATTAATGCAAAGAATATAGGGTGTTTCATTTAAAAAAATTGACGTTTCGTTGATCCCGTCAAAATGGGACACCTGTATAGCTGAAAATAATTTTAGGTGATAGGTTTCATCAAACCATATACTTTTCTTTCACATATTTTTCTCTATCTTGAACGGTAAGACCGCTATGGGATAATTACGCTAGGATGGACCACAATAGATAATTTATTGAACAATTGCCGCTTTATCAAGAAAATAATAATTGTGTTAAACTCAAAGATTTGTCTGAGTAATGTTGAAAACAAACGAATCTCTATAGCGGTACCTTGGCACCCTGTCATGCGCTGGCGCGAGCGTCTTATGTCGGTTCAACGTCGAAAAGAATGCGCATTGCGCTGTTGCCACGTCAGGCATGTTTGCAACGCTGCCATAGCGGGTGCTAAGGTGATGTTATGTTCCCGCGACCTATGGTCTCGGGTCAAGTTATAGCGACTAACTAAAGCGTCATTTACACTAAAATCTAAAACTTAGTTCCCCTGGTACATTCGGCAGCAAAAATAGCGCCCACTCGATTCATGACGAAGACGACTGTTTGCTTGGCTTGGTCTACCGCAGTAGGTAGTTGTAGTACCCTAGATAAATGAAGCAATGTTTATCTTCTTTTCATTATATTGCTCTTCAATACTCGCCTAAAGTTGCAAACTCAAAACTTACTCGCGCAATTTTCTGTCGCCTCCGGATATCATAAATAACCGACGCAAAGTTAGGATTCGAGTACAGTGCTTTCGTACCGCTCGCCTCCATAACTAAAGCTAGCTTTACTCTCGTCAGGTGCTCCGCTCAGCATGGTCATCTACAAGGTCCTGGACCAGATCGAAGGCAAGGCCCACACGATCCGCGACTTGAGGGACGTCAAGTTTTTCGTGACGGCCATGAACGTCTGCCGGAATTTCCTGCAAGACGTGGACCTGGCGCGGAGGATCCACAATCTCCTGACGCACGCCAACAATTACGATCTAATCGGCGACTCGTACACGGAATCCATTTACTAGTAAGTTTGATCTTAGTTACTTTCTTTTCACTTGAATACATCCAAGTAGGTACTTGAACATAACAAACAAAACGCAGTAGGGGTATCAGAGCAACCAAAACGTGGTTGCTTGGCAACCATGATGAAAAGCAACGCTGACTTGACTTTCGTTTTGCAAGCAGAAACTGCTTAGGGTAAATCACTAGACAAAGAAACTAGATCCAACTGGGACGTGTTGGTACTATTGGTATACATATCACTACTTCTCTGTCTAGTAATCTAGACCTCAAGCACCTCCGCTGACATAACGAAAACGGCTCAGAGAACAGGCAGCCTGGAGCCTCATTTCTAGAGAAGAGAGCGATCACCAGACGATTGCGGTGCAGCCAATCACAGCCCTGGTTGCCTGGCAACTTCACATGTGAACGGATCTCATACTTTCTAGAAATAGGGGTCTGCAGCTGCTTCAACTTTTTCGTCGACGGGTTCTGGGCCGCGTAATGGACCTTTTCAATAAAGGCGGTCTCTCTCGCACGATTTACGTCACAGCCCCACATAGATGCAGTGTGGTGCCGCGCACTTCATAACGAACGGAGGTTCCCTTGGAGATATTAGGCGCCGTTATAGCTAGACACCACCAACTGCGCGGTACGAACGCGCACGCATCTGTCTCTCTTTTTTAAAAAGGTCCATTAGCGGTTGGTTGTGAGGGTGGTTTGTGTATTTGTGAGGCGGCGTGGCGATGCGGTGCTCCATCGGAGGTGTGCGGGGAGAACCTCCATGTGGTGGTAAGGCCACATAGGCTTTACAGGGGCACCCACTAAAATACTTGCCTGCCCACTAGTGATTGTTATTGACATTGCTAGTGAGATTCATAGATAAGTGAGATTTGATAGGGACGTTGACAAACATTGACAATGACAGTGATGCTGTAGCTACGGCTCGAGCAAAGCTCGAGGCGCTCGAGGCTGTAAGCCGAGGTCCCAACTTCACTCGTTCATGTTTTTTTTTTCAAGTGACTCACATTCTGTTTTCTCTTTCAATTCCCAGCCGAAACTACTTCGTTCTTCTTTGCACGCATCTGCCGTTCGAGGAATTCATGACCGGCTACTACAGCGTCATGGTGCCGCACATTTACGTTCCCGAACTGGGCGTCATGACTGACATTTTGAAGCAGCTCGAGCTGAACGCAGCGCCGGAACATTTACCCAAGCTCTGGTCGGACATCATCATTTCCGACTTGGCACAGCGAGAATCCATCATCGATATCGTCTTGAACATCATGGTCAGCAACGAACCATTGCCGGACGCCGACCTCAATGAAAAATTTGCGAAAATCGCCTGGGACATTTACGAAAAAGTCGAGAACCAGCACGAGGCCAAGGCCAACAGGACCGTGTACGTAGCCCAGACTTTCCATGCGAAGGCACCCCAGAAGCGCTTCCAATTCTGAAGCACGAGGCCGTAGGCCGAGTGCGGTAGATTTGCGCTTGCGTGTTCTGGAATTCATAGCAATGATTTGTCATAATTCTTATTAGTTTAATTACGAAACAGTTAGAAAATATTATGAATTTACCCACGAAGCCGTAGACCGAGTGGTATACATTTTATCAAGTAACTATTCGATTTTTTCGATAATCCGATTTTTTATGTAGGTTATACAAATTTGATAAGAAAATATGATTTGTTACAGATTCTCTGGAGATTGGCTGGGAAACATCCTGACCTTGTGCGTGAGGAACAAAGATTTTGAAAAGGCCTGCGTGGTCATGGATAAACTGGAAAAGGCCACCGATACCGTGGTCGGAGTGCCAAAGCTGGAAGCGCTGTCTCTGTTCCTCGACCAGTGCATACAAGAATATGCGCCAACCAGAGCTATCGTAAATTGAAAAAAAAAGTTTCTTACAAATGGATAACTCAAATTGAACTTTTCCAGGGATGCATCCAGTATTGTGCAGACTGTGGTTTCCCGGAGGTTAACAACATGGCGGCAGATTTACACCGCCGGCTCAATCTGGACGAACGGTTCCTGGATAAGCTCACGGCGATCGTGGGCGACGTTAACTTGGGCAAAGCCAGCAATACGTGAATGATGGGTGGAAGCGTTGAGTAAGTTGTTTTTATAAAACGATATTTAAATTAATAAAAAATACCGAAGCAAGATGTTTGTTTTGTAACACCATCCGTATCATAACTGTGGTGGAGTCGCGGAATTTTACTTGAGCGGAATTTGGATTTAAATTAATAATGACAAATAATTGAAATCAACGCAAAATCCTGATTTTCATGGCATCTATGATTGCCTAGTCGTGGCCTCTTTCAATTTCGGCGCTTCCCTTTCGGTCTTCATGGGCTTTTGCCTCTTGGCAACGATTGATCGCGTTCTGGGCGCAGATTTTGAACCTTCTGTGATCTACTCGAACACTACACTGGAATGAAATTATCGTTGCAAAAAGTTCGAGAAGCACCTGGAGATCCTGAAGAGAATGTTTGCGCGACTGACGAAGGCTTGGCCAGAAAAAGTTCCTTGTCAGCTGGTCAAAACTGCGGGTACTTGGGGTATTTAACGACTGATATGGGTTGCATGCTGACCCAGAAAAAAGTACGATGATCGTGGACATTCCGGCTCTAAGAAAGGTTAAAGAGATTCGTCGAATAATGGGAATAGTGGAATCGTATAGGCGGCTCTCATCGAATTTTTTTTCACGCTAGCCGCCCTTCGTATCAATAAGCTTCTGAAGAAGGATGTTCCTTTTTGGGAGGAATGAGAATTGCCAGAGATCTTTCCAGACGCTGAACCAGCATCTCGTTACGGATCAGCCGCTCGCTGAATAGGAATGAGCGCAATTACAGCGCAACCGAGAAGGAGTATCTTGCTGCCGCCTGGACAATTGAGAAGTTGCGTCCTTACGTGGGAGGAACACAATTCATCGTGGTCACGGACCACGGAACACTTTGTGTCACTGTGATCGAATCTGTTGACAAAAGCCGAATGGTCAGTTACCAGAACGTTCACTTGCAGCAATACAGGTTCAGCATCGTACATAGAAGAGGCAAGGACAAGGTTGTACAGGATTCTCTGAGTCGTGCTGTATTTCGGCGATTGATCTCACCATCGTGGACGATCCGTGGTTCGCAGTCATAAAAGTCCGGATGACAGTCGATCCTTTGAAATGTATTCTTTGACGAGTTAAGAATAGAAGCCTTCTGTAGAAAATCAAAAACCCGGATTCGTGCACAGGATATATCGGCGTAGTTCAAAAAAGTCGTCCCAAAAAATCTCCTTCAAGATTCTCCTCTCGTCATTATAATGTCAACGCAAGAAGTAGAACAATACCGTCTTGAAAGCAAAACAGTGTATTTTACAGTTGAAGAGAGTATAGTAGTAGGAACAAGCGAGTAAGACTCGGAGCAAGAGTATAATATACAATTCCCATGGAAGAACTCTCTCACGCTTGTTTCACACTACAAAAATGTAGGTACGATTGTGAAATTCACTACAAAAATTGCGCTCCGTCTTGAATATGTACGGTTCGCCAACTTCGTGCTATTTTTGGTCATAATTATTTGTCATTGTCACTTTGTCTAACGATTTCTGAATATTTCTATACATTCCTATAGTGGGGTCGGTACACAAGAAAAAACGGTACTATACGGCATTTATTGATACAGAACATTCCTTTTGCATGAGTGTTCTACAAGGTCTAACGAACGATATTAGAAGGGGAAGCACAAAAACTTCCCCTTAGGGGGGCCGCAGGGGGCCCTGTCAAGTTGACGGTCCAAGAACTCCTACCAAACCATCTTTTAATTCCGTTGTATCACTGAAATGGGGATGACGTGACTCCATTGTGAATTTCGATGGCATTGGTCGCCATGTCTCTTTCATCCTTCATGCTTGAAAAAATAATTTTTCTCGGGAGGTCAGAGAAATCACTTTTCATTTTTTTATACATACAAGAGGATGCGAAGTTGGTATGTTTTGTGTCTTAACCTGTTTTTTGGCATTTCCAAAAACCTGTTACAAAGTCAATTTTCTAAATTCTCAATTTTGGGTTGATTGATAGGCTAAGAAGTAGGTATTTTTTAACATCCAGTTCAGACGTACTTCCTTCAGTGTCCAACTGGAGGTTATTGAAATCATCACCAGAGGTGGACACACTGAACTATTTTCTCAACATTATGTCGAGAAAATCAATTCTAAACCGCGCATAGAGAGTACACAGATTATCTTTCTTTCGGTCGGTCGAATTGCGATGCCTACTACGCCCGCCAGGGAGAACGCTGAGCATCGCCAGCCTAAACTAGTATGAAAACAGCCTAAACCAATTCAAAACTGACTAAAACTCTGAGTGCTGACTCAGAACTGAATGTCGAACCACATTATAAGTGTTTCAGGCAGTTTTGAATTCGTTTAGGCTGTTTTCATACTAGTTTAGTCTGGCGATGCTCAGCGTTCTCCCTGACGGGCGTAGTAGGCATCGTGATTCGATCGACCGGAAGAAAAATAATTTGCGTACTCTCCATATGCGGTTTAGGATTGATTTTCTCGACATAATGTTTAGAAAATAGTTCAGTCTATCCACCCCTGCGATTATTTCAATAACATCCAGTTGGACATTGAAAAAAGTACGTCTGAACTGGATGTTGAAAAATACCTACTTCTTAGCCTACCAATCAGCCCAAAATTGAGAATATAAAAAATTGACTTCATAATAGGATTTTGGGAATGCCATGTAACAGGTTAAGACACAAAACATGCCACCTTTGCGTCCCCTTGTATAAAAAAAAATAAAAAGTAATTTCTTTGACCTCCCGAAGAAATTATTTTTTCAAGCATGACGGATGCAGTGGCGCCGAACTCATAAAATTTTACTATGGCGAAAGAATTTTCAGACCCCCCCCCCCCTATTGCAACGCAACGGTCGGGCCGGGGCACCAAAGAGCCCCTCAGTTAGCGCCGCAGACGAAATTTTCCGGAATGATAATAATAATAATACTAACAATAATAAGCAAAAAATGGGAAGTCGCTGAGCAAATTGTCCATAGATTTCATCATCTTTTCAAATTTCGAAAGTTTTTGGAATCTCTTCAAAAATACCCCTTTGGGCTAAATTTCATGTTCAAGAACTCAGGCAGAAAATATTGCTGTGTAGCTGTAGGCACAAAAATTGAAGAAGTTTGTGGGATCGGAAGATTTTTCGTAGTCCAGTCAGTTAGCTGTTGAAATACCGTATGATCTGCTATGACATTGTTGTTATAGCTATTGTTAAATGTCCGTGTCAGTCTCTGAAAATGTTTAAAACTGAATAAAAAGCTTCTATTATCGAAAATTATTTTTGAAATGGTACAAAATGGGAAACTGAGAGTGGTCGTATTCCTTATACCAAAATTCATTAAAGATTTCCAATTAACATGCAAATGTCACTCTGAAGTAAATTGCAGGGCATACTACCAACAATTGAAAAAGGCAAAAAAAAACACATAGCACTCTTGAGGTAAAATGGTTTTGATCATACGGCACTTATACATACATCGTAAACAACTTATCATTCAGATTCAATGTGCCTAATAATCGTAATATCCAATGATTTGGTGGGTAAATCTTTCTCTCTTTTCTTTTTCTCTCTTCTTTTTTCTTCTTCCTCCGTCTTCTTTTTTTCCTTTTTACCCCCCCCCCTTATTTTGAGGTATGGCGGACGCCACAAAAAAAGGTCTATTCGGCGCCACTGCCGGATGAGAGAGACATGGCGACCAGTGCCATCGAGATTCACAATGGAGTCACATCATCCCCATTTGAGTGATACAACGAAATTGAAAGATGGTTTGGTAGAAGTTCTTGGACCGTCAACTTGACAGGGCCCCCTGCGGCCCCCCTAAGAGGAAGCTTTTGTGCTTCCCCTTCTAATATCGTTCCTTAGGCCTTGTAGAACACTTATGCAGAAGGAATTTTCTGTATCATCAAATGCCGTATAGGAATGCCTACCAACCCCACTACTATGGATTTTCAAGGATTTCTCATTGACAAAGATGCCATAGACTCTTATAGATTAGTACAAGATCTTTTAAAGATATATAAGAATATTCTCAAAGTTTTCAAAGATTCCTAGAGGATTCTGAAACTTTCCAAACATTCCTAAAGATTTCTATAGAGCTTCAAGAATCACTATTCGACAGAGATGTCATAGATTTCTAGAGATTCCTTGAATTTCCTAAAAATGCTAATGATTGCTCAAGTTTTTTGAAGATTCAATGAAGTTTCTTCGGATTTTCAGACTTCCGGTTGTCGAAGACAATAAATTTCTAGAGATTGCTTATAAGATCTTCATAGATATCTATGGATTTTAAATGATTCCTTGCGATTTTTGAGGATTCCTCAAGATTTCTACGGATTTTCAAGGATCTCTGATGTCCAGAGATGCTACAGATTACTAGAGATTCTCTGAGATTTTTGAAGACATCTGAAGGTTCTTGAAGATTTTCACGTATTTTTGAAGATTTTTGAATGTCAAAAATGCGATATCTATTTCCAAAGATCCTTGAAGATTTTCAATAATTTCTCAAGGCCTTCTACGATTCCTTAAGATTTCTACAAAATTTCAAGGATTTCCGGTTGTCGAAGATACAATGAAGTTTTAGAGATTTCTCAAAATCTTCAAAGATCTCCAAAGGTTCCAATGATTCTTGTAGATTTTTGAAGACTTGAAAGATTTCTACCAACTTAAAAGAATCTCTGGGAGCCAGACGGTTCTCTAGAGATTTCTCAGATTTCTCAACATTTTTGAATATGTATAAAGGTTTCTCAAGGTTCCTAAAAATTCTGTTCTCAAAAAATTTTTGATAGTGCAATAAATCGATTATCAGAGATCTCATGGATTTTTGATAATTTTTGAAAATTTTCTACAATTTCTAAAAATTTCTAGGAATTTTTGAGGACTTCCGGTTGTCAAAGATACTATGGTTTTCTAGGAATTCAATAAGATCTGATCTCATAAGATATTTGAAGGTTTCTGAAGATACTCAAAGACGTTTCCTGATTTTTTTAAATTCCTGAATATTTTCAGATTTCTGAATATTTTGAGGATTTCTATAAAAATCTAATGATTCCTAAAGTATTATAAAAATTCCAAAAGTGTAGTTTAATAGTTAATTAATAGTTAGACATAATAGTTTCATCTCCATCATACCTATTTTACGTTAATGCCATTGTACCGTTGAGGGCAGTCTTAGCCCCATAACTAGGCTAGCCTAAACGGGTGCGTTTTTTTTTGTAAAAAGCAAATATCTGATTATTTCTGTGAAAGCTCAGCTTTATACGAAAAATGCCCACCTCAATAGTAATATAGAGCAATTTTGCATAGTTTGTATGAGTGGCATGCGCGCACCACTTCTTCACAGTTGTTGGTTGCGTCAGAAAAAAAAATCATACCTAAAAAACTATAAGTCCTAGATCAAATTTTTTTCTTTTCAAAAATTCTGCAATACTTTGGCAACAATCGCTCTGCTGGTTGTATATAAAAAACTGTGAAAATAAAAAAAATTTCCCGCTGATTGAAAATCATGCTGCATTCATAGCCGATGAAAATGTTTATAAACCTTATAAATAGATAATAAACCATTGTTTCTCAATCGCTGTCACACTGTGACAAAGATCTGGATATGTACTTCAATTTAAAAAAAAATTAGGCACAAGGCTTCATTAGACTCAAATATATGATGATGGAAAGGCTGACATCTATGCGACCAGAACACTACACCATGCATCTTTAAATGAAAATAGCCCAAACTATCTGAAAAATTATAATTCATCTTTGAAAGTTCGAACTTCTGCTCGAATTCATCTCGAACTTTCAAAGATGAATTATAATTTTTCAGATAGTTTGGGCTATTTTCATTTAAAGATGCATGGTGTAGTGTTCTGGTCAGTAGTAGACGACGGGCTGTGCCGACTAAAGTTCAAATCGATTTTTTCTATCTCGAAAAACAAAGTTACAGATCGAATGGATGATTTTCGTGAAGAGTACAGTTCAATCTAATGGCCTATGAAATATTCTCAAAGATGAATGCCTCTAACAGTAAAAAAAAGTTTTGTGAAAATTGTCAAAGAAAAAACAGATTTTCTCAAGTTAACTTGTTTGAACTTGTTTTTGTCCAAATTTATACATCGGATTCAAGTTCAGGACATTGAATTTAGTCGGAAAAGATACCAATCTTGTCGTGATCGATTCTTCATGGTCCAGGAAGAAAAAGAGCCACCAAGCCGAGTTTAGCCCTCCCCCGCGACCCCCCTTCAACAATGATTGACACTTTTTGTGCCAAAATTGTATCAACGGGATGTGATGCGTCGAACTATGATGTATTTGCATCCATTGGATTGACGGGTTCCATCGGGTTCCATACCTTTAATTTTGAGTTGCAATTTTTTACCCCCTCTCCAATAACTCGAAGCCTCGGGGTGCGATTTTTGGCAATTTTAGATATGTAGTAGGGCACTCAATTTTGAACAGAATATCAGATTTTCAGGGCGTTCATATTTTTGCCGAGGTTTTGGCAATTTTTTTACAATGTTTCCTGTACTAAAACAAAGTTGGCCTTAAAATGTATCAAAAACAACGTATAAAGGCAGCATTTGGAACTTTGCTTGTGAAAATGCACTCCTCACTCATTTCTACATGTAGTTTCAGCTAAACAGAACTAAAAAATACCGACTGCGGTACCAGAGACCGTCCAGGAACCATTTTTGCAGAATTTACCCCTAACAGGTATATTAACCGCAATACAGTGCCTCTGGTGCGAAATCTTGCGTGGCGCCACATCTGGAATTGCAAAGGAGGGTCTTCTGAACACGTATGCTAAATTTCATGCTTTGATCACAAAATGCACAGATCATTCCATTTTTGGCCGTACCATCATTAATAATTTTTTGCCAAGCAAAGTTCAAACAGTTTCCAAGCTAACAAAACAATAACGATACTTCTTATTGTATGTATGTGTGTACGTGTTTTATGTGTACTTTTTGTAATAATGTACCAAAATGATTTATTGCTGCGAAGACCTTTTTTTTGGGCGAGGCTTCCTATTTGGGCAAGGTGGGGAGATGAACTTTTTTTTTTTTTTTTTTTTGGTCAATTGGTTGGCCTCGAGGGCTTGCTCTTTAGCCACAAATAACGATTTAAACAAGAATAAAATAAATGACAGCTTTTCAAGAGATTTTAGTCTTGGATTACACTTAAGAAGTGATTTGAAATTGAAGGCATCAAAATCCTGTGAAGCAGGTCACTTTTCTTTGCTCCTGAGGTTTATCGACGTCAAAAGGATTAAAACATTTTTCGAGCATTTTTTTAATGAAAACTAGCGGGAAAATGGATGCGCTTGTTTCACATAAACAGTCAGATCAGAAACTATAAAAAAAGAACTGATTTTAAATCAATGTAATTCTTTCACTTCAATAATCCATCTTTCTATCGACCTTTCCCATGAGAGCTTCACGCGTAGGTACCTGTGAGCGTAAAAATAGCTGTTTGTTTTGTAGTGGCTGTTTGTATCAGCGGGAGTCTGCCCTCACGGGTATGCGTGTATGTGATTTCTCGTATGGAAAAGGTGGATTGGCCGGCAAGATCATACGATCTAACACCACTGATTTTTTTCTTTGGGAGTTTGTGAAAGATGAAGCCAACCATCTTCAGTCGATTGATGAGCTCAAAAACAACACACTCGTTGAGTTATTGATGAAATAAACGCAGTTGTGCCAAAAAGTGGTGGAGAATTTCGTCAAATAGACTGTTTATTTTCTAAGGGGGCTCACAGAAGAGGACATCTGGTAGATGTTCGATCACAAAACATAACTCTCATGTTTCGCTTTCAATGTTTCAGTTTCATTGATTCTACCGAAGGTTCAACTGGCAGTTTACTGTTATTCAAAATTCAAATCAAAAATTTCTTATCCAGATCTCGAATATTGAGACACCCTTCACTATTTTGATGCATCACTATTAGTTTGAAGTCGGTTAGTCCACTTTCGAGACATCCTCATCTCGAACAGGAGGACATTCCGGAATATTCCTATTCGGTTAGGCGTAGTTTAGATAGGTACCATGTGATTCCTTGAATACACCTAAAGTGCATGATTGCCCTAGAAGTCTAGAAACTCTCGGATTTCACATGACTATGCCTCTCACACAAACAAACGCCACCCCTTTTATATCTAATAAAGGTGAATAAACGTGAACCCTTGACCAGAAAAAGTCAATCAAGCGAAATTGTGCCACCGCGATACCCATTCCATCAAGGATGATGGTAGTAGGCTACGTGTCCCGGTAAACTACTTTCTTTGATAGACTCTTCGTATAAATTTTTAATCTACCGTGACCTTTCGAGGAGGGCTCTAACCACCCTCATAATAACTGATCGAGAACTCCACATCGCAGTCCGCGTACCTACTCATCTATAGGTACTCTTGTATGGCACACCTGCAGACGCATGCAATTTTCATGCCGGCATGTTATTAGTTTTCTGTGATTGCTTTTTTGAGTTCTATATAAGTGCCGCGGAGAAATATGATTTTTTTAATAATTGTAAAATGCTTCTGCTGGATGGAGTGTTTTTGGGAATTTTGCTGTATGCGATCGCTGCCGTAAGGGCCGACAACTTCCCATCGCTGATCACCACCAACGCTACTTTAGGCAAGTATAACACTCTTATCAACGTTTTTGTCCCGAAAGTGTGCTCTAAAATGTAACTTATTTATTTTGCAGCGGTGATAATAGACAGAGAGTATGTGGCCGAGGAGTATAAGGCGATTAAAGAGAGCATTGAGACGTACCTGGTGTTTGCTAAGAGGGAGAAACTGAAGCACGGAGGTGTCAATGTCCAGTTCTACTCTTGGACCAGTATCAACGTGAAAAGAGGTAGCGTATTCAATCAATCAGTACCTTGTCCACGGATAATACTACACTATTTAACGGGCGAGTAATGATTGCTATTACTCACGACTCAAAAGGATGCAGTTGTCGATACGAGGCTTGGCCTCGGCCTTGGCGATGTCGCAAAGCATCCAAATGAGTCATAAATAGCCATTCCACGACAGTAGAATAATACTTTGCTTTATTTAAATAATAAAATTGTATCAAACTGTCAGAATCGAGGTCAGAATTATCTAAAACTGGTGGCGTAGATCTTGAGGGGTCTCCTTTCTTGATTTTTTCATTTTATTTATTTATTTTATTTTTTGAGATAGTCCAATAATTTTTCGATGCTCTACCATTTTCTACAAGATTGACAAAAAAGTTCAACGGGTATGGGAACACTTGACATTACTTGTCATTCTTATTTACAATAATATTCTGGCCGATTATGGAATAATCTCCTCATAGGAACCTGACTAGCCATAAAAGGAAACCTCTATCACCAAATAGTGTGCCATAAAAATTTATGGGCCCGCCAGAGTACCTCCGAGTGAGATAACCTGTACATATTTTTTGTAACATGAATTAATAATAATTCTAGATATCACTGCGATCCTCAGCATTGCTTCTTGTTCGGACACTTGGAGGCTCTTCAAAACTTCCCAGGATGAGAACTTGCTCCACATGGCCATTTCAGGTTCGTTACGTTTTTTTCGAGGTTTTTTCATTTTTAAATAAAAATCAACAAAAATTCTTCGTTTGGGTTTTCATTTTGGAACAGTTATTAGTAGTCAAAAGAAAGGATGTATAGTACCTACCTACAATGTTTTGCCAGATCAATGTCGGCTTCGTCAAGCTAGAATCCATTCAATTTAGGGTTCCACGTTTCACTTGATTTTGTACTTCGTTTTTTATACATATTTTCTCTGATGATTGTGTTGTGTTGTAACTATTTTCTGTTGTATCTAGTTGTATCTGTATCTTGTATCTTGTAACTGTTTCAAAAACCCAAACGAAAAGTTTTTATACAGGGTGTTTGTCTCAAAAGTATCGCATTCCGAGTCCAGAGCGATGTATGAAATCCACTCAAGATCACGACAAAAATATAAAAACAATTAGTGACGTTTATTTTTGAAGATGTGGGTGGGAATTCGCTCCCCTCTATTTCCGTAAGTCAAATCGATTCTGAGGAAATGTTTGTGATAGACTAATCTGTAAAAGTTATAAACCACTGGGCGTGCACTGAGTTTCAATTTAATTTATAGGACGATTGATAAATCCCAAAAATTCATTTTCCTCAAAAACCATCACTAAAAGTTCATCTATTGAAACGAAAAGAGTCATATTTTGTTCTAATTATTTCAGGGACCAATGGAATGTTTCACGGACATAATTGAAGAAAAGTGGATTTTGATGATTTATCGACCCTGTATCGTAAACAGAAATTCAGCGCACGCCCACTGGTTGATGATTTTTACTGTTTAGTTCATCACAAACAGTTCTTCAAAATCACGTGAATAATAATTGAATATAATTCAATTATTATTACCAAAGGTGGCTGCGAACACAAATGAAAATCTCAGGTTGAAAGTTTGTAAATTGTTTATGCCAAGAAGCGTTGCCGGGTTGAAATCGACATAAACAATAAACAAAATTCCAACTTCAGATTTTTATTCGTGGTCGCAGACACCTTCGGGTATAATAATTACAATTCAGTCGATTTGATAATAATCGATTTCAACCGCCGGCAACGCTTTCAACATAAACAATCAACAAATTTCCAACTTCAGATTGTTATTTGTGGTCGCAGCCACCTTTGGTAATAATTATTTACTTATACATATTCAATCCGCTATAAAATCGTTATTTTCCATCATAGAAAAATTTTGAAACCATCACTGTGTCATCAAGAAAAATCTATCCAAATATCAAAAAATATACAGATGTTCCATTTGAAAGTCAAAAGTTGATGTCACTTCCGGTTACTTCTGGAAATGAGAGCAGCTTCATGATCAACGCAGATAATACCAAAAACACCTCATACAAATTTCAAATCGATATATCCCATAGGTAATAAAAAGTTATAGGCTGGTGCGGTTTTCGAAAAACACACGGTATTGCTAGGTACTGTAATGGGACAGACCCACCCCTTTTACTTAAGTGAATCGTGATGATAACTAAATTAATGCTTACCCCCCTTATTTTTTTTTGCTTACTCTAGGTGATTCACTCTCTTAGATCGACCTCGCACTACTTATACCTTACCGGCATGACCCTACGTTGTGTTCTTTCTTAATTAATTAGAGGTCGATTAATTAAGTAAATAATTATTGACACTAATTAATTCGGTGCCCCGAAAGCCCCAAACCCCAGTGCGTTATGAAATCGTGGCGTGAGCTTCAAGACTTGAATCAAACAGGAATAACCAACGAATTTGAAGATTATAATTCAATTTATTCCACAACAAGATCATTTAGATCGGAACAATAAATTCTCTCTTTTATTTTCGGGACTACACTGTCCTGCCTATTTTCTAGTTGGCATGGCCCGTCCCGAGGACTCTAGGATACAGAATTTATGGCCTAATTGGCGCTGCTAATTAGCTCATATTACCCTGGAAATCCCTATATGAACAAACATCACAAATGGCATAGTTCTGAGGCCACAGTTGACCATTTATCAACTATTTGGTGGTTGACCTCTATTGCCTAATTATTTAGAATTACTTGACATCCTCAACTTGTGCCGCCACACACAGCGAGTGGTCTAATTAGCTGAAAGAAAGCCTATTCCAACTTTGCATGGATTCCAACCCTTTGACGGACGCTTCGATCTCCAATTGAAACTCGGCTCTAATTCTTTATCTTCCTAATACAGGCAATTCAAATCGTGTATTTTAAACGACTCTCACAGCAAGCTACATGATCCACATGTGAATAATTAGCCGGAGCATGGAATAAGCTTGTACAATTAAACAAGTAAATTTGCACCTCTACAGGTGAATTAGTCACAATAACGTGGCCCAACTGAATTGACACAGGTAGTGCACACAGCTGGCGTTATCTTGAGTGAGTTCAAGCGTTGAGTTTATTCCAATCAATAAACTTACTCGATGTTCAATTACTTGTTATTTTCAAAGGATTACCTTTACAAATTATTTCAAATAAACTGCTCGTCAAAAGTTAAGCATAGACCAAAATTTGCTCCAATTTCAAGTAAGGATTTCTTCGGGAAAAGATATCTGATTTGAAAAAAATGTATGGTGCTTGGTAGAGCCTTTCTTCAGCTACAAGACGCCATGTCGATTTACGTCACCATTGACTTTGTCCATGATATACTGGATGCCAAAGAAGGAGTGTCAAAAGGGTTAATTTTTGAAGTCGTGGAACTTTTTTAGAAAAAATTCCGGATTTTTTTTCTCTTGTGCTTTAGAAAGCGTATATCAATATCTCGAAACGGTTTTTGACTTTTGATCGTATTTTGTTTTTTCAAAGAGTTCTTGATTTTTTTGTGAAATTTAGATTTTTTGATGCAGAATTCGCTAGAGCAGTTGCTTTTTCTTGAAAATTCACTGAAACGTACACAGTTGCTGGATGAATTATACCATGAGAAAATTGACCTCATGGACCTCCAGAAGAGGTCATCCCCTGGACCTCTTCAGGGGAGATGCCCAATGAAGCATGCTGCGACATCATTTTGACACTTATTGAACCCAGCATGGATAAAAATGCAAGACTTGTAACCATACGTTGCATCAAAATTACCATGGTTACCAATTAGTCCCATCATGGATGATTTTGTTACTGCCCAAGTCATTGAAAATTTTCAGAAGTGATATCTCCTAGACGAGTAGAGATAGAGCCATAATTCTTTTTTTTATTTTAATCGGACACATTATTGGTCATTCAAGCATGATGTGCAAATTATTCACGTTCATACTTTTTCAGTGGTGGTGGGAAATTTTGACGTTTGTCATGTCAGAATTTTTTTTTGTGCTTGTCATCATTGAAATTTCAACATGAATGTAATCTATCACTTCTATATCAGTAGTGAGAACAAAAGACCTACAAAGGTTTTCTCAGTAAACCTGGACTTTGAGGAAGAAAAACACCGAACGCAAACTTGAAATTCATCAGCTGAAACTGACAGTATACATTCATGTTGACATTTCAATGATGACAATACAACAAAAAAGTTTTGACATGACAAACGTCAAAATTACCCCCCACCACTGAAAAAGTATAAACGTGAAAAATTTGCACATCATGCTTGAATGACCAATAATGTGTCCGATTGAAATCAAAAAAAGAATTATGGCTCTATCTCTACTCGTCTAGGAGATATCACTTCTGAAAATTTCCACTGACTTGGGCAGTAACAAAATCACCCATGATGGGACTAATTGGTAACCATGGTAATTTTGATGCAACGTATGGTTACAAGTCTTGCATTTTTATCCATGCTGGGTTCAATAAGTGTCAAAGTGATGCCGCAGAGCATGCTTCATTGGGCATCTCCCCTGAAGAGGTCCAGAGGATGACCTCTGCTGGAGGTCCATGAGGTCAATTTTCTCATGGTATAATTCATCCAGCAACTGTGTACGTTTCTGTGAATTTTCAAGAAAAAGCAACTGCTCTAGCAAATTCTGCATAAAAAAATCTAAATTTCACCAAAAAATCAAGAACTCTTTGAAAAAACAAAATACGATCAAAAGTCAAAAACCGTTCCGAAATATCGATATTCGCTTTCTAAGACTGAAGAGAAAAAAAATCCGAAATTTTTCCGAAAAAAGTTCCACGACTTCAAAAATTAACACTTTTGACACTCCTTCTTTGGCATCCTGTATTCATGGACAAAGTCAATTGTGCCGTAAGTCGACATAGCGTCTTGCAGCTAAAGAAAAGTTCTACCAGCCACAATAAACTTTTTTCAAATCGGATATTTTTTCCCCAATATATCCATGCTTGAAATGGGAGCAAATTTTGCTCTATGCTTAACTTTTGACGAGCAGTTTATTACTCAGTCAATTTTCTGATAATTAATAACTTTTCAATCCAATCAAACAATAGTCACTAGCTTTTAAAACGCTTAAACTCGTCTTCGTAGTGACACTTTTCTGCTTGTTAAATACCATATGGTGCTACGAGGTGTCTCGTCTAATTATTTCTTCACGATAACTCTGGGAGGTCTAGTTACAAAAAGGTTCCTCATCAGCTATTCCAGCTAACAATATTTTGGCCGTCTTGTAGATGAAGATGCGTGCTGCCGTCGGCCGGAACAGACTGAAAATTGCGAACTAGCTCAAACAGGCACGGTGGATTACTTTATTTCATTCAGGAAAGGGGTAGCTGGCTTCACCAGCAATAGGGAAATTATGGCAGATTTCTTATAGATAATTGGAGGACACAATTTACGATCTATGCTTGGCTTTTGACCACTGTATGAAATCCATCATTTGTAGTTCCCCCGACTTTCACGATTGCGACCCCGCGGCTTGATTCAACATGCAAATTCCATACACAACCCTCCGATATACGCTCGCCCGGAATTTCAACAGGTAGCTCTTTTTGAGAATGAATTAACTCATATTAGGCTTGAGACTCCGGCCCTTTATGGATCACACAGATGTCACTTGTAGCCTTTTTTGGAGGGAGTTTCCATCTTATCAGCATTAAACAAATGGGTACAATCTTGGGATCTCACAGCATGTTGGCTTTTCTCATTCGCTTCAGCGCCATTATGGCACAACCAATTTTGTGGTAAGCGGCACTGCGGACTTTCAAGTGTGGTATATATCGGGTTAATTGGGCGGTCACCTTTTCAATAACCTTTTCAATCATCGAACTTTGTGTTCCAAAACACCACACCACCAGATGAATAATAACACGGAATTCATGATTATCACTCACTTAATTCAAATGGCCTTTTTTCCGGCCAGGGCAAAGTATTCACGCTGTCAAGGGCGTTAGTCGCCAATTTATTTACTTTGTTTTCGACAAGCATAACTCACTCAAAATACACCTCTCACTTTTCTTTAGGGTTGCACGATGTCAATTGACCGGTCAAATAAGCCGTCAATTGACCGGTCATTTGACCGTGTCAAATACTCTGGTCAATTGACCGGTCAAATACGAGCCCCCGGGCCTCGTGGGGTACTTGCCAATAACATATAGATTTGACTGAAAATACTTTCAATCATCAACAAGAGTGATAAAGAGTATTTCCTGAAAATTCTCAGAAAATATATCCATTGGTTGGAAAGATTTTTTTTTCAATTTTTTTTTCGAAAGGTTGGTAACAGAGTGGAAACTTTAGTGGAGTTTTCATTTTTGTACTTTTCAAATATTTTTTGAGTTTTCAATCCAACAGTGCTATTTGTTTAGTTTTTAGTATATTTGTGACGTCACAAATATATTTTTGAAACACGGATTATGGCCGCAATTTTGGGAATATAGGAAAAAGAAAAAATACGGGTACATTATTTTTGACCAGACTATCGATTAAGCTAATAAAAAAAATTGGGCAAGTACCTTATTTAAATTTGATAAAGTCTAAAAATAGAACCAAATATTAGTGTTTTTTTTTTTGGAACATTTTATATCATATATACCATATATTTGTATAAGTACCTGAACTGAGTTAGTTGAGGTGTTCACGTACCTACCTATAATTAACAAAAATTAAAATTGAAATATATTTTCATTAACATTTATTTGTTTTGAAATGAAATAAAAAATCGAGTAAAATATAGGTAGTAACGTATGATCAAAAACTTTCCTCCTCTAGGCAGGTTGTGATCTGGTCATTGGCAGGCAAACAAGGCTGATTTTGGCCAGGTCACAGCCTGTCCAGAGGAGGAAAGTTTTTGATCATGCGGTACTTAGGTACTGAATGATAGTAACACCTGTTTTTAGCGTATTTTTTCAATATTTGACCGATTTGACCGTCAATTGACCGGTCAAATTGACCAAATCTTATTTGACCGGTCAAAATGCAACCCTACTTTTCTTTCAATGTGACGTGCACTAACCTTTTGTTGCGGGTAGATTGTATCGAGTCCACGATTACCCCTCGGCACATAGTTCACTACACAAACATCAACCCTTTGATGCACCGTTCTAACGAGATTTTTAAGTTACTCCTAACAGATCGGTCCTGTGCGACTCAATCTAAATATTTCTAAATCACTCCAAAGAAAGACGGTGCTATAATCTCAATCCAATTACTATCATCTTCCCCTACTGGAAATTGGCTAAATCTTTTATCGTCTATTGACCACCCATCTCGCATCGAGTCTCAGGACCCACTCGCTAGACGATCACGGCCAATCTCACCCTCAGCTCTCGTTTCTTCTCACTATATTAGTGCTGCCTTGTCACCCGAAGAATGTCAAAACTCTTACTTTGCAAACCTCGGCCCGTTTTTATAGCTTCAACATCATTCTGTTTGGGTCTGGCGGCTTCGAGGTTTTATTAAAAATTATTATTGTTTTCCTCCTTCTCGGCTTATCAGTGCCATAGGAGTTTTTGCGCCTTTTATTGATAACAGTGAATTATATTACATAGAAATTACAATATACGCAAATTTTTCAACAAACACAAAACATCCATGACTTACCGGGATTCGAACCCGCGCCATCCGCACCACAGACGGCAGACGACCGACTGGGCTACGGGGTCTGGCGACTTCGAGGTTGTTACAAAGACCTAGCTTTTCTTTTCGACTTGAGTTCTAAAACTTGCATCGACAAAATTTTATATTCAAATAACTAGGCTCCTAACTCGTTTTCTTTCTTCTCTGAAGTCGGGCCATTACAGTACTTACTTTTGAAACACCCTGTATGTCATAACTTTTACATGTTTTGAAAAGAATTTTTAATTATCTTCAGAACGTGATATCAAAAATGAAAATCGTTGTGTCACAATCTCCCGACACTCTTTGACAGTGACATAGTCTGACAGATTACGGTAATAATAGTATATCACATACCGAGGTGGAAAGCGTCTCATTACAGCCAAGGAACTCAATATATTGCCGAGGCATGCCAAGGTGAGATAGAATCCCGTAGGCTGTAATGACGCTTTACTCCGTGGTATGTATAGGACTTTATTCACAATGATCCAGTTTAAATGCAAATAATTGGCTTTATTTGAAGTTTTTCGCGTCAAACGTTTCCATCAGGTAGGATAGGCAACCTTTTTTAACAACGCATCCATCAATACTTCGCGCTTCGCGATAGCTGTTTAGATCAGATCACCTTTTTTCATAATTATTTTCCAACCTGTAAGGAATCATTCACTTTCCAACTCGCTTTCCAACTTTCCCCCACTTTTTAAAAGTTGAGAATGTATCGATCAGTTATACTAACTGATTTGTGAATAATCTTATTTTTACCTTTCTACCATAGACGCTACGTAGAGGGTGTTGGCGTATGAATTTAACCCCCCCCCCCCCCAATGGTAATACATGTCACACCTGAAAGGTTTGTCAACAAAACACACGTGGAAAAATGATTGAGATTTTAAAAAATCTAAAGAAAAAATCTCAAAAATAATTCAGTGAAATTTGCACCATTTTGGGTAAATGGATTCGATTCTAGTTTAGTTTGGAAACTTTTACTTTTACTCAACTTGGCATAGCTCTACAAACTTGAACTTAGGTGAAAAAAATCATAATCAACGAACTTTCTCACATGTGCTTTGTTAACTAATCTATCATGTGTGATGCATATTTATAATTGGGATGAAGAGCGGAATCGATTCCTATACCAAAATACAGAGTGTACAATTATTTGAAAAAGAATTCATATGTTTCACCCGTAAAGTGACACATCATGGAAAATAATTGTGGTGGACAGACTCGAAAGGTACGAAAAAAACATGTAAGAGTCGTTTTTTATTTTTTTAGTTATTTTCTTTGAGAGGGACAGTCTTCAATTGGGGGGGGGGGTATAATTTATACGTGCGAACACCAAATTTGGTTGAAATCGGTCCGACGGTTTAGGAGCAAATCTAGGGTCTAAAAACCTAGACACAGACACGCAGACCGATCGACAAGGATTCTTTTTCGACAGATATCGACGTTTTAGCATCACGGGGGGCCGAAAAAACGCATGAAATTTTTTTTCGCGAATCACATACTTCCCAATTTCCCAATTGATGGATGAAAAGTATAGTGCGGCTGTTAACGACCATTTTCCAGAGAAACCTTGCATGAAGTGATAGAAGCATGAAATTTGGCATAAACGCTCTACAGACTCTCCTTTACTATTTACGAGGCGGACCCACGATGGAACCGCCGTGCAGCTGTCAGAATTCTCATTTGCCTCCAGGAGCAAAAACTGAAGTCGGTTATCGAGCTGATTCAAAAATGACGTCTATCAATGCAGTAGACCTTCACAGTAGGTATAACTTCACCAAAACATATGTCAATATTACAAAAGGAGGGGGAATGGGAGGAGATAGTTCTAGCCGCGGCACAGATTTTTTTATTTGTTGATTTCGGACCAAATTGATAAGTTTGGTGTCGTTTCCGACTAAATTACATCTTCTGAATTCAAATGGAATGTTGTTATTGCAGTTTGAAAAAAAAGATTTTGTTTTGTTGAAAAAAAATATATTTCAGAGAAATAATTTAGGCTTTTTTTATTTTGATTTTCATCCTAATTCAAGGCATTCGAAGTGGACATCGTTATTCAGTTCACTTCTTCAAAGCTTCCTGCACATGAAAACCATGTACGAGACCTGATTTTTATTTGACAAGTTCGTAAACCTCATTTGTTCCTAAAGTAGTAAAAGTAATATGCAATCATTTTCATGTGGAAATGGAAGTGTGCGTGCAAAGGTATTGCGGCGATTCTGACAGCTGCACGGCGGTTCCGTCATGGGTGCACCTCTTATATCGTAAAGGGCAGTCCATAGACTATGTATGCCAAGGTTCAGGCTTTTGTCACAAACTGCAAAGCTTTGCACGCACACCTCCATTCGTACATGGAAATTAATAAAATTATTGGATATCACTTCTACGACTTTAGGAATAAATGAGGCTCACGATCTTGTCAAAGTAAAAATCAGGTCTCGTACATGGTTTTTATGTACAGGAAGCTTTGGAGAAGTGAACTAAATAAGGATTTCCACTTCGAATGCCCGGAATTAGGATAAAAGCCGAAATAAAAAAAGACTGAGATTATTCTCTGAAATATATATATTTTTTTCAAAACAAAATCTTTTTTTTTTCAACCTGCAATCACAACATTCAATCTGAACTCAGAACTTAGTCGGAAACGACACCAAACTTGTCAATTTGGTCCGAAATTAACAAATAAAAAAATCTGTGCCGCGGCTAGAACCATCTCCTCCCAGTCCCATTCCTTCTGTAATATTGACATCTGTTTTGGTGAAGTTATACTGTGAAGGTCTACTGCATTGATAGACGTCACTTTTGATTCAGCTCGATAACCGACTTCAGTTTTTGCCAATGGAAGGTAGGCAAATGGCAATTCTGACAGCTGCACGGCTGTTCCATCGTGGGTCCGCCTCGTAAATATTTAGTAAAGAACAGTCTGTAGAGCTTATGTGCCAAATTTCATGCTTTTATCACAAAATGCAAGGTGGTTCTTACTAACCGCCGCGCCGCACTAGTAGAAACAAGTGAGTATGCCTTCACGTGCGTGAGTCTCAGTAGCGCATTTTCTCAAAGAGGCATATTGTGAACGTAAAGAAATTTGGTTGAAGGAGAAACACCATTCCTTGTCCACTTTCTTCGTTCGAAACTCATTGTGATATTGTGTTATCAGAATGGGGTACCCGCCTATGAAATAGATTTGAATGAAAATTTTTCCACTTATCAATATATTTTTTTTGTTTGAGGGAGGGAGCTGGGAGCGGCGACTAATCAACAGTAGTCTATTCTTTTCCATTTTTAGTCGGCTATCCATATAGCGAAAGAATTAGATCGCTATGTCTTCGGGTTTATGTTTTCCATTTATCTCTTACTTTGAGGGCAGCGTATGGGGGTGGCAGCATTCGGCAAAGTAACTGTTGCACAGTTTGAGTTAGGAGTTTCTAAATGTTTAAGGAAATATGACAATCAGTGAAAATTGTGAAAGTTGCATTTTTGTTTGTTTGGAGGCGGGAGCTGGAGGCGGCGACTAATCAAAAGTGGCCTATCTCTTCCCATTTTTAGTCAGCTATCTATATAGCGGAACAATTAGATCGCTATGTCTTCAGGGTTATGTTTTACATTTATCTCTCACTTTGGGGGCGGCGTGTGGGAGCGGCAGAGTTTGGCAAAGAAATTCTTCCACAGTTTGAGTTTGGAGTTTCTGAATGTTTGAGTTAACATTAAAATGTGAATCGGTGGAAATTATTGAAAGTTGCACTTTTTTCTTTTGGGGGTGGAAGTTGGAGGCGGCGCCGTATCAAAAGTAGCCTATTCTTTCCCATTTTTAGTTAGCTATCCATATAGCGAGAGAATTAGATCGTGATGTTTTCGGGTTTATGTTTTTCATTCATCTCTCACTTTGAGGGCAGCGTGTGGGGGCGGCAGCATTCGGCAAAGTAACTGTTGCACAGTTTGAGTTGGGAGTTTCTAAATGTGAGGAAAATATGACAATCAGTGAAAATTGTGAAAGTTGCATTTTTTGTTTGTTTGGAGGCGGCAGCTGGAAGCGGCGGCTAATTAAAAGTGGCCTATCTTTTTCTAATTTCAGTCAGCTATCAATGTAGTGAAAGAATTAGATTGCTATGTCTTCAGGTTCATGTTTTACATTTATCTCTCACTTTGGGGGCGGCGTGTGGGAGCGGCAGAGTTTGGCAAAGGAATTCTTGCACAGTTTGAGTCAAGAGTTTCTAAATGTTCGAAGTAACATTATCAGCCAAATCAGTGAAAATTGTTGAAGGTTGCACTTTTTTTCTTTTGGGAGCGGAAGCTGGAGGCGGCGCCATATCAAAAGTAGCCTACCTTTTTCCATTTTTAGTCAGCTATTCATATAGCGAAAAACTTGGATCGCTATGTCTTCGGGTTCATGTTTTTCATTTATCTCTTACTTTGGGGGCGGCGTGTGGAAGCGGCAGCGTTCGGCTGAGCAAATGTTGCACAATTTGAGTTGGCAGTTCCTAAATATTGAAGGGAACATCTCAATCAGTAACATTTGTGAAAGTTGCACTTTTTATTGTTTGGGGGCGGAATCTGGGGGCGGCGACTAACCAAAAGTAGCCTATCCTTCCCCATTTTTAGTCAGCTATTTATATACCGAAAAAATCAGATCGCTATGTCTTCGGGTTAATGTTTTTCATTTTAAAGTGATTGGGGGCGGTTTTTAGCACTTTTTTCATGTCGGCGGCGCATATTGAAGACGGAATGTTTCTTGGCTTACGTTTATAAGTGGCAACTATGTATTATTCAGGTCTGGTAGAAAGTGCAATATTATGTTATTTCAAGTTTATCGGGGGCGGTTTTGTCTATGTTGGCGGCGCAATATAGACATCCAATATAGCCTAGCCCTCCTTCGGGAGTGGCAGCTATGTAACAGTGGAAAAATTAGAAAGCTAGGTCGTCTAGTTTGGGAGGAGTTCGAGGAACGGACGGACGGACGGACGGACGGACGGACGGACGGACAAAGCGGTTGCAATAGCGATTTTCATCGAGATGGAAAATGCGCTAAAAATCCCTGGGAATTATTGAGCCTATCGACAACTCGCAATATTAGGCAACCAACAATACGTTTCAATTAGTGGGAAAAAACTATCCATGCTAAAAAATTCCTGTAGGTGAAATGAAGACAAGCAGTAATAAGAGCGGTCCTGTTTTGATAACTGCGCTTGAGTAGATGTATCGCAATGGTAAATTTCTCGATCGATCGAAATTTTAGTATCGATAGTGCTGCCGATGTTTTCCACCTCTACTACACTAACACTACACACGAAATTCAAATTTGTAATGTATAGGTTGGATGTCAGTTACACACTTTGGTTACTTTGTAATGATAAAAATCACTGCTGAGTGCTGACTGCTGCATTTATTCCTGCATCTTAGAATTTCATTAAAAAAAAAAGTTTCCTACTATCCTCCTAGGTATCCTAGCGAGAAATCTGGTGGTGACCCTGGTAGGAAATCTGTCAAAGGTATGTATGGTGGAGACTGGAGAATCTAGAGACCTATCGCAGGAGCTATGGCAGGAGTGTTGGCAACACTAGAATGTGCAAAAGGACACCATCGTCACCATCCCTCTGGTTCATTCGATTTGAGCATCTAGCAAGAAGAGGAACGAAAAAGATAACCGCTATAGTGGTGTTCCGCTCACTGTTACAATTTTGCTTCTTCCATATCGTACAAACACCACGAAGCTATATTATATAAATAAGTCGAAGTAAGAAAAGTCGTGAACGCAACAAAATCGCCTTCCCACCCGTGGTGTGACCAGGAAATCAACCACGCCGCCATCGCCATCGTTCGCAGTAACCCGTCAACACGGACCTACAGCTTCAAGCTACAGTCCGCGCTTCTTCGTCGAGACCTGCCACCTGAAAGCCGAAGCTGCCGGCTGCCGAGGAAGAAGCTTCCAGCCAGGTATCCTGCATAGATAAAGCGCTTTGCCATATTCCCTCTGTCCGGTTTCCTACATTGCCAATTGCTATAGGTACAATAATATTTTCAAGCGGCTCCATTTGCGTATTGCGTAGCTTATACGCGTGACGTCATCATAGCTATCGTGTCTCAACCAAAACAAGGTATTGAGCATAGACGTATTGAGTTTCGGACACAAAATCGCGCCAGTGCATTCTTTTGCACTACTTCCGAGTGTTTCCAGGAATTCTGATTCAAGTCTATTTTTTATTTGCACGTTTTTTAATTTGCAGTTTTACAATAATTCATTCTTCTTATCCTTTTTGGGTCAGGAAAACGTAATCATGGAACAAGAGAAAAAAGAGCGCATCAGATTGGTCGAAGCCAACTTGGATCTTTGCATCGGAAGGCTTAAGCAATTCGAAAAGTTTGTTCAAAATATCAGCAGTTATCCCGATCCGGATGAAATTGACCTTGAGTCATTGCGCCTCCGTTTTGATCAATTTAAGACCATTCTAGGTGAGTACAGAGACCTAGTCGCGAAAGCAGAATCGTTGTTGATTACCTCCTACTTTTTACGCTATCCAGAGTTTGAAGATAGATTCTTTAAAAGTGTCTCAAAGGCTTCTCTTATTCTGAAAAAATACAATTCGAACCAACTGTCTGATTGGTTGGTTTAACTTGGTTTGAATTTGAAATGAATTGTACTATACCTTATTTTAGTTTTCATACCTTTACTGATGATTTGTAATCTGAAAACCAATTTTTTTTCATAATACAAATGAAAACACCCAAGTATCTAGGTGTTGAGTACAACATTTGAGAATTATTTGATAAGTACTTATTGAACATTAATTCCTACAGAATTTTGTCTTGCCGCACGTACTTGTTATAAATGCCTTAAGTTCTGGGAAACACTCGACGATGATTTTCAAAGCGTTTCAATCCAGGCTGAGTGGAGCCCTTGTGTCCGATTTTCCCATGATCCTAGCGAGCTTCCCACCCGCACATGTGGACATATCCTAATCGGCAAGCCCTTACTTGCGATGACTGAACCTGGTTGATTTGGACATTCGTTTGGACATGACCAAGAAGAACCGGTTGTCGGTACACCAGCGAAGCGCATCGTTCACAACTTTCGGAAGCGCTAGAATCTAGAAGTAATTCCGGAGTATCAGCCCCGTGCGAAATGGTTTTTCCGCCTGCCTGATTGCCCTGATTTGCTGAGGATCGATGGTGTTGGTCTCCTCAACTTGCTTCCAAATGATCGTCGAGCCTTGCAGAGCCATCAAGATTCTTCAATCAGCTGACGGCGTGATTCGTTCTGCTTCGTTGAAGTTGTCCAACAGCCACAACGTGACACGCACCGTCCACAAAATGTGTCTTCCCAGAAAGTGAATGACTAAGCAGCATTCCATCAAGTTCTTTTTGCAATGCATTTTCTTTGAGTTTATTCTTTTTTTTTCTGTATCTTTTGTATAACCTTCGATATAAGTTGAGTTGCTGTCCATCGAAAAGTCGAGTTCAGTGATTTTATCTAGTACTATTCATTAGTTCCTCTATGCTAGATTTATTTCCTTTGACTTCACCGAAGTTTTTTTTTGTATCTCTTGTATAACCTTTAATAAATAAGTTTGTCAAGTTCCATTATTGAAAAGTTGTGATTTGACCTTGTCGAAAAGTTGAGCAGCTAAACCGCGAAACAAGAAAAGGACTGACAACGTTAAACTTCAAACGCAATTGAAATAATAAACAATATACAGGGTGTTAGGTACTGGTTGTCACAAACTTCGAGGGGTGATTCCCCATCAAAAAAGTTGGAGAAAAAAAAAACGCATGGTCCCAAAATGCTTCCTTGAAAAGATACTGGGTGTTGAAGTTGACTTTTTAGAGTAATTCACATAACGAGTGTAGAAAGTGATGTACAGGGTGGCCCACCGAAAACAAAACAAGAGGGTTTTTGCGTATTCCACTGATTTTTTTTTTTGAGAAAAGCTCAAACAGGTCGATTTTTATTATATCGAGAGGGACATCTGAAACATATATTGGCAAATTTATATCTGAGCCCCCTCACCCCCACCCACCTCAACTTGAAAATTTCAATCGACGCCATCTACTTTGCGATACATCAAATCAAAGAGAATCAAATTCTCTTTCTGAAAAAAGTATTTTTCAAATTCATGGCCCCCACTCCCCCTCCTTCCTGAAATTCTCTGACTGTCCCATATTATATTCTTGACCCCTTGATTCTTTTCAATTTATTCAGCGTCATCCTAGATAACATCGGAGGAGAAAATTTTCGGTGAAAAAAGTGCTACCCAAATTCACCCCTTTTGCTCTCCCCACCCCAACTTCAAAATTGAGCAAGACACCGACTACTTTGTGATACATCGAATCAAAGGGAATTGAATTCTCTTTCTGGAAAAAAATGTATTCAAAATTTGCAACCCCTTTCAGAATAAACCTACCATTCGGAGTATTTTACCCCCTAAAAGGGGGATTTTTGAAAATTTGTAAAATATTCAAATCAGGAAGAGAATTCAATTCCCTCTAATCTGAGGTATCACCAAGTATGGAGTGTCGTTTCAGATTTTGAAGTTGGGGTGGGGGAGTTGAGGGGTGAATTTGGGTGGCACTTTTCACACAGAAAATTTTCTCACCCGATGCTGTGCAGGATGACGTTGACTCAGAGAATTTTAGGAAGAAGGTGGAGTGGGGTTAAAAATCATAGAAATATTATTACAGAAAGAAAATTCAATTCTCTTTAATTTGATGTATCGCCAGGAGGGTAGTGTCATTTGAAATTTTGAAGTTGGGGTGGGTGGGGGTGAGAGGGCTAAATATAGAAATTCGCCAATGTATGTTTCAGATGTCCCCCTCGATATAACATAAAAATCGACCTGTCCTAGCTTTTTCTTTAAATGAGATGAAATGCCCAAAACCCCTCTGTTGTGTTTCCGTTGGGCCATCCTGTATATATTTCACACGAGTACAAGAAATATACTTTTGCAACAAATTGTATACACTATTTTTCCTACAACTCCATTATTTCCACATTGGAAAGGAATGCAACATAATTTTCAAGGAAATGATCAAATACAGGGTGAGTCAGATGTAATCGTGCAAACTATGAGGGTAGTTTCTCCTATTCAACCAAATTAGCTTAAATTCAGCATAGGTTTGGTCGGAAACATCTACCTACTTGCAAAATTTTGAAAGAATGCAATCTGTAGCGTAGGAGTTATGGGGGGGTCAATAATTTGGAAGCATCTGAAGAAACTTTAAAATAATGTTCTCTACAGAACTCCTACACCACTGATTGGATTCCTTCCAAATTAAGCAGGTCAGTAGACAATCCCGACAAACCAGCTTGTACTGAATTCAAGCTAATTTGGTTGAATAGTTCGCAAGTTATACAAATTTTTGATAAATGAAAAAAGCTCGGAAAAAAAATGAACTTTGACACCCTGTATATTTCTTAGGAAGCGAGATAGATGCATACAATATAGGTTTTTCTGAATCAGGGCGTCCAGGAGAAAGTACTCTTGAAGTTTGCACGATTACATCTGACTCACCCTCTATATAAAAAAAAACAGTAATTACACCCGATTATGACTACAAAAGAAAACATTTTCCCTAAGCCCCAGAAAATATTTAAATTGAAAAGTATTAAAGTACTAGAACGTTTCTATTTCAAGATTTTCTAGTACAAAGTGGGTATCAAAAATAAAAAATGTCCAATTCCCAAAATTTCAAATATTTTGGTTTAGAAGTACATCTCGAAGTACATACAGGTGTCTTAAAAGTCACATACAGAGTGATGAAAATTGAATCCACTCAAGAACACGAAGCAGTATTTAAAAAAAAAAAATTAGTAACGATTTTTGAAGATATGGTGGATCAAAAGGTGGAATTTCGCTTTCTGTTTTCGTGAAAAGTGATTTTGAGGAACTGTTTGTGATAGACTTATCAGTGAAAATCATCAACCACTGGGTGTACACTGAACTTTTATTTAATACACCAGGTGATTCATAAACCTCGAAAATTCATTTTCCGTCAAAAACGCGTCTGAAATTTTTTATATAAACGGAAAGAGTAATCTTGTTCTGAATTATTGTAGAGGCCAATGGAAATTTCATATACATAATGGGGCCTTGCAATTGAAAAACTCAACGTGAGGTCGCCACTGCTGTATGGGACGCCTACTTCGATGAAGCGGCCCTAACGATGGGAAAACCACAGGAGTTTGAGTAGTTTGACCAGTAACTGACAGTGACTTGAAACGTCAAGCAAGAAACAGAGGTTATCCAATTTTCAAATCAAGACATGAAAGATTTATGACTTACCCTGTATCATAAACAAACTCAGTGGACGCCCCACTGGTTGATCATTTCTACTGTTTAGTCTACCACTAACAGCTTCTCCAAATCCCTTCAAATAATAATAAGCGAATATGTCTCACGGGCGTGAGGCTCAGTAGCGGACTTCCTTTTTGAAGAATTAGTGAACGCAAGATGTTAATTAGGGCTCTACCGTTATTTTGGCAGAAATTTCAATATGGCGGCTCGTACTAGACAATGGTAAGTTCCAAGTTTCATGAAAAACGTTCGAGACTTTTACAAAAATAAAGTCAATTCTAGTGTCGATTGATAAATTATTGAAATAATTTCAATTACAGAATCTGACTGCCCCCGGTTACCACCTGACCAAGCCATCACAATTCCTCTGATAAAAAGCGGCGAGGAATTACCGCAAATTCTTCTGGATCTTAGGACTACAAAGACGTACAAATGGAAATCTGCTGTTGTTCTTTACGACAGCACGCTAAGTAGGTATAGTACCTAATAGTAGAATAATAGTGGTCTTTTAGTTGGCCCCCTTCTCCCAAATATCCCTTTGGGTAGATTCGATAACCGTAACGCAGTGAAGAAGTGGATAGAAATTTGGGTCCGTGAAGTTGGCCCCACCATGTCGGATTTCTAAAATTTCAACGACGGCATCTGATGGTGCTCGCGAAGTGCAGGCGAATGCTGGTATTTTTTTCCAAAAATTCTGGCTTCCTGATCAAGGAAAAAATACTTTTGTGGGCGGGGCCAACTTCACGGTGGCCAGCACTTCGCGAGCACTATCAGATGCCGTCGTTGAAATTTTAGAAATCCGCGACATGGTGGAGCCATGTTCACGGACCCTAGAAACTTGTACCTTTGTTCGTGTTCAGCCTTGGTTCATAATAATGGTGCTATCGTTTCGGTTCACATCTTCATATTCATATTATAAACGAGATTATGAACTTCTACAAAAAAATTGCCGTTGATGCGTCTTATCAGTCGATTGTGTGCATTTTAATCCTGATAAAAAGTAATTAAAGTGTACAGGGTGTTTCAAAAGTAAGTACCTAGCTATACAGGTGTCCCGAAATTAATGCAACAAAATTCACAGCGAGATAGGAAACTGAAAAATAAGGGAACTGATTTAATAAAAATATATTCGTAAACATCATAACGGAGATACAGGCATTCAAAGTTGTTTTTTTAAACAGTTTTTTTTCATAACTTTTGAACCGTTGAACCGATTTCATTCAAATTTGAACCAAAGTTTACTGAAATAGGCTTCTATTGAAAAATGATAACGCATTTCATCAAACGTTTCAGGGGCGAAGATAATAGGGGGTACCCTCCCCCTTTTCCCCTATTTTTCACCTCCCTGAATATTTTTGGAAACGGTTTCAATTGTTGAACTCTACGTTGTATTTAGAGAAAAAAGTTACTCCTACAAAATTTTGATTAGACGTTTCATTTTTGAGATATTTGTGCTTGAAACTTTGGAAAACATCTCAAAATCACCAATTTCCAGGGCCCAATTTTTTTTTTCTGAAAAACTACATGTTTCTCAGCAAGGGAATCCTCATATCACCTGAGGAATCTTGAGCTTTCTTGAATTTTAATTTTTATGGCTTTTGAAAGTGGTGTTTTCGATACGTTTTCCGAAGTTTCAAACCCAAAGATCTCGAAAATAAAGCCTTCAATAACATTTTTGCAGAAGAAACTTTTTTTTTAATTGAACGTAGAATTCAAAAATTGAAACCATTTTCAAAAATATTCAGGGGGGTGAGAAATGGGGGGGAGGGTACCCTCTATTATCTTCGCCCCTAAAAATATTTGATGAAACGCGTTATCATTGTTCAATGGAGACCTATTTTAGTAAACTTAGGTTGAAATTTGAATGAAATCGGTTTAACGGTTCAAAAGTTATGCAAAAAAAAAAGTTGAAAAAACAACTTTGAAGGCCGGTATCTCCGTTATTACATTTGCAAGGGTATTTCCATTAAGGAAGTCCCCTTATTTTTCAATTTTCTTCTTCCCTGTGAATTTTATTGCATTAATTTCGGGACACTCTGTACAGTTACCAAAGATCGTTGTGTACTGGAGGAGTTTGTCTGAATTTCAAAAATCGTTTTTCAATATAAGTAATCAAGGGAGATTTCCTCGGAGATTTCCCTTAAGCCACTTTTTGCGTATTCTGATAATTATCTATGATCTAAGTAGGTATAGAAAAATTAAACGCTGGGCCGCACATGGGAACTCCGGGAATAAAAGTGGCACGCAGAATAAGTTAATTGCACGGGTTACTTAAAATAATAAGAGCCACCGAAGTACATCAAATTTTACTTAGCGAGGAGAGCAACAGCGTAGAAATCTGACGTGTGTTGATTTGTTTATGGACGTCTGAGAGATATACGGGGAACCTGATACGACCATCACTATCGCATACTCATAGAAACCCGAGTAGAAACCGATAGAGAACTATTTTATGCCGATGCCGGTCTGAATAAGAGCTTTAAAAGCTTAAGGACGGAGTTATATTGGTGAAATAAGCGTTGCGGAATCAATCCCTGTGGGTTTATTTCCCGACAAAATCTCACCATTCAAGTCTCGTCCGAAAGCTACAAGGATGTACTTGAGTTTGAGCCCATTGGCATTTCCAAAATCCAAAAATTAAAAAAAAATCCAATTTTGGATTTTGGAAATGCCAATGGGCTCAAACCAAAGTACATCCTTGTAGTTTTCGAAAGAGACCCGAATGGTAAGATTCTGTCAAGGAATAAACCCACAGCGATTGATTCCGCAATGCTTTATTTCACCAATTCAACTCCGTCATTAATGGGTCATTCAAATACAGAGATACTTACGTACGCAACTTTTGAATGTTCTGGATCGCCCGTATAAAATGGATTGATTTCATAGCGGCAGAGATAGCAACATGTGAATTATCGTTTTGCAGGTAGGGACCACGTAAATCGCGTGGTCAGATCCCTGACGGCCGAATCGAAAATTCTTGCTGAAAATGCAGTTTCCCTATCGCTCGTGAAGCTCGAGATCGACGGCACGTCGTCGCAGGAGTTCAGGCAAATATTGAAGGAAACGCTCTCGGGTCTGTCCACCAAAACGCTGGGCGGCAATTTTATGGTCATCGTCAGCTTCGAACTGGTGGAAATCATCATGGAATATGCGAAAGCAATGAACTTGGTCAACACGAAGAACCAGTGGATGTACGTGGTTTCCGATACGAATTTCAGGACCGGCAAGGGCGTGCAAAGGTTCAAGGGTCTGTTGACCGAGGGAGATAACGTGGCTTTCTTGTACAACACCACCGTCATCAGCGATGTTTGCGTTGTAAGTTCCCACTCTGTTACATTTTTTTTTTATTAAAATAAAAGTTAAATTTCCAGCCGAAAGTCAGGAACGAGCATATACAAAGATAGGCAGGCGACCCTTTTATTAAAGTAAGCTCCAAGTTTAAGGACGGAGTCCCATGACGGAGTCATATTGGTGAAATAAGCGTTGCGAAATCAATCCGTGTGGGTTTATTTCTTGACGGATTTTTACCATTTTGGTCTCTTTCGAAAGCTACAAGGATGTACTTTGGTTTGAGCCCATTGGCATTTCCGAAATCCAAAGAAAAATTTTTAATTTTGACATTTGAAAAAATTATTTTTGGATTTTGGAAATGTCAATGGGCTCAAACCAAAGTACATCCTTGTAGCTTTCGAATGGGACCAAAATAGTGAGAATCTGTCAAGGAATAAATCCACACGGATTGATTTCGCAACGCTTATTTTACCAATTTAACACTGTCCTTAAAGGAGACCACAACACAAAAATCGTGTCTATATTTTATTTGACTAACTTATGGGGAAGGTAGTTCAAGAGCATACGGAACAAATTTAAGTTTTCTATACGAGTCCGATCAGCCGATAAAACGTTTTGGAAATATTATCGTGACGTCACTTGGGAAGATGTTTTGACTTAGATTTTCACCTATCACGTTCCCATGGTCTTGTTATTGCTGTTATTGTCGTTCTGACAAACGTTCAAACAATGAGTAATAATTATGGCAGGCTTGAAACCTTAGAATCTTGAAACCGTCGTCATCTCATCGGCAACGGAATCAGGTACAGGTATGCCCGTCAGTAGCTATAGGTAGCCAGTGAAAATTCGCCCCTATGACGTCATTGTCGTTCTTAATTATAGCCCCAGCGCTCGCCATGAGATAAGGAAATTTACAAGACCCTATGCAATCGTTCTAGTTTTTTCAACTCTTTCATCTGAGACCGACTTGTATTTTGTGTTGTGGTCTCCTTTAAGCTTTCTTCCTATCACAAAGATTATTTCATTAGCTGGGACGCCTGCGCCTGTATAAAAAATGCCTTTTTTGTCTTATTGAAAAAAAATTATTCCACGACCCAACTAACAATATCCTACAATATCGACCTATCAAACTTGTCCGAGAATAATCTTCGGCTTGTTTAAAAAAGCTGGATCTTTTTGCCTGAATAATCAAAAGGAATAAAATAAAATTTTGAAATAATATCTATTCTAGACTACCTTCCAGTTGTTTTTCAAAGTTCCTAGGTTGTGTTACTTTTACACTGATATGAAACCTGATTTTAGCAATAGGTCAAAGACTTCCATATCCTACATAATCAAAGTAACTGACCATGGCAACAAAAATCGCCTTCACTATTCACTTTTTCATTCTCATAAATATTTTGAGAGCTTCTCTGTTTTTACTTGGGTGAAATATCAAGGTGGAAGGAAATGAAGATTATAAAAAGCACAGTTCGGTTTTTCTATTTTCAGGGTGGCCTCAAATGTCACGCTGAAGAAATCCTGGAGTCCTTCACGGTGGCCCTGGATGATACCATCCAAGACGAATTTGAAATGGCCAGTCAAGTTTCCGATGAAGAATGGGAAGCGATCAGGCCCACAAAACTGGACCGAAGAAAATTTTTGCTGGACCACATCAAGGTACCTACCTACACACAGTGGGGCAGAATCAGATGTCGGCGGCCAAAATTCTGAAACTCAGCAGATCGTCTTGAAATGTGAAGGCGATTATGGGGAAAATATTGAAAAAAAATTGATGGTCTTCGGGGGTGAGATTTAAGGGTTGAAAAAAAAATTATGGCAAAAAAATTCGACATTCACCAAATCGCCTCAAAATGTGAAGGTGATTGTGGGAAAAATATTGAAAAAATTTTAATTGTCATGGGGGGTGAGATTTGAGGGTTGAAAATAAAAACAATGGCAAAAAAAATCGAAATTCACCAAATCGTCTTAAAATGTAGAGGGTGATTATGGGAAAAGTATTGGAAAAATTTTAACAGTCTTCGGGGGTGAGATTTAAGGGTTGAAAAAAAATTACGGCAAAAAATTCGAAATTCACCAGATCGTCTTAAAATGTCAAGATGATTATGGGAAAAATATTGGGAAAATTTCATTTATCCTCAGGGGTGTGATTTAAGGGTTGAACATAAAATAATAGAGCAATTTCCAGCTGATCAAGATGAAGTTGTTGCTTTAAATCAGCCACTACTGATTCTTCTGTGAAGTCCTCCTCGGTACCAAGAAGCTGAACAACTTGATTGTAGACTTGCTCGTTTTTCTCATGAGGATCTCCTGTTGCTTGGAGCCAGGCTTCAAACACTTGCCGCCTCCCTAAACTTTCTTCTGCCATAACTACTTAATAAAGTAAGGTTCCTGCATAAAAACATATTTTTAAATTATTAATTTTTTCATTAAGTATATCAGTGTTGTATTTTATGTAGGTACCTACGATATCTAGTTTTACTTTCAAAATCAATATAACATAATTGTATTGACTATGGAAAAGATAATATACGTTGATTGGACCATCTAGGCTTCACTGCCGCAGGGCGCACCGCAACCGAGCCAAAATGCAGCGCTCGCGCTCCATGTATCTACACTAAAGAATTTGCAATCACTTGAGTTCAGGCAAATAATGGCAGCTGATTTTTTGCATGCAGGCAGTGGAGACCTCAAGTAATCGTCCCACCAAGAAATACCGGCACCCTGGCGCACCCTACTATTTTGAAAGTCTACGTGAAGTTAAACTTGAAATCGCTCAACTTACATTTGCACCTACTATGAATAATATATCTTACCTTGATGTTATTTAGAACAGATCCAGCAATATATGGATTTTCTTACACTAAAAACTTCAGTCTTTATTATAAAAAAAAAATTAAAGACTTGGCTTGCTTATTAACAAAAATATCGCAAGTTGAACTTGATGAATATTTTGTGATGTTACTTGCTTGAAAGCGACACATCGAATGGCCCTTCTTCGGCGCTCAACAATAGGAGTGAAACGGTACATGAGGCTATTGTTGTGGACGTTCCAAGAAGGACTGTCATGTTTTCTACCTGGTAAATAAGTATTAGGGCTAAATTGCATTGTTGAAAATTTTGAATTTTGGCCGCGACCTTGAAATTTTGCCCACTGTGCTACAGGGTGATCTTCAAATCTTATACCTCCCCCCCCACATGCACGTCACTTTGGCGTTACAAATGTTACAGCTGCACAGGGTGTTTACGAATAAATTTGACAACAAGACTTCCGACTGTGACGTCAGCCGCAAAATACAGGGTGAGTCATTGATATGGGCGAGCTCAATTACACCTACGCCATTATTGATATCGAAGTGAACCAAACGGCACTGCAAACGGGAGGTCAAAGTGCAGTTTGTAAAACTATTTTGCTCTATACAGGGTGCCCCATTTTTGCAGAGCAGTTTTTAAACGAGCTTTTTTAAATGGCACCCCCTGTATATTTTTGCATATTTGGATTTGCCCTTTCTCAGGCATTACAAATTCATTTAGTTTTTGCAATTTGCTTCAACTGTTCAGATGTTATTGATTTTTTTCTAAAAATTAATGCGTTTGTAGGCACTTACTAGATAAATCGCAAGGCACTTGGTTTTTAGGTTATCAAGTTGCGACTTTGCTCATGTTCAAGCAGTAACATAGGGTATCTTTTGGAGGTAATATCGCCTATTTTTGTTTTGGTATCACCTTGCTGTGACATATTGATTTTTGTAAACTTTGAAGGGCCATAACTCCATTTTTTCAAATAGCATTCCCTGTTTTTTATTTTTTATTCGTATCAAGCGTCTCACTTCACATCTTTTTTACCTCTTATTTTTTTTCTCAAAAGTGGATAGTTTGGGAAATAATTCGGTTTTTCTAAAAACTGGACACAAATTTCATCGATTAAACTTAGCGTGCAATGAAAATCAACTAAACTGCTCACAAATTGAAGTGGATATTTTCAAAAAAAGGTTTTTCTGAAATCGCCAGAAAATTCTTGAAAATTACTCGATTGTGAAATCGCTTGCACTGTTTTGAAGAAAAATGTCAATATTTTCAAGAACTACTGAAGTCCTCCACAAAAATCACATGTATATGTCTAATACAGGGTGATGAAAAAAGTCGTTCAGTTTTGTTCTTTTTTACTCTTGTGCAGGAGATTATTCATCCACCCTGTACACCTATATTTACTTGGATCTTATAGTCTGTAGCTTATGTAGCTCGTCAGTTTTTAGTTTTTCGCTTTCCGTTGCGTATTTACCGGAATATAACCTTTTCACTTTCCAAAGTCGTTTTATCGATGAATCTACTAAATCCGGGCGCTACTGGATTCTTTTTTGTACTAAGCAATGCCACTTGATACTTTTAGAACGATTTTTTGCGCAGATTTCAAAATTAACGGAGGTATGGCGTCTCAACCATTTGATGTATACAGGGTGTCGCAAAAAAAATCATTTATGAGATTCATTTTATTTCGAAATAATCAGTAGCAAAATGCCGTTGCAAAGATCAACTCCAGGTAAGTTCGGTATCGTGGCAAATATCTTGCGGAATGGTACAAGGAAAAGAGAAATTGCCAATTTGGTAAACGTATCACAAAGTGTCATCGGTGGACAAAGAGACGACTCCAGGCCACTGGCAGTGCCCGAATCACACATGGAGAAGGTCGCCCGAGAATAATTTCAGTAATGGCAGATCTCTTCTTGTTAGACATAAAATTGTAAAATTGAAAAGTGGCATTTTCTACAACCTGTAATAAGGTGTCAGAAACAAAGTTCTTTGTTCATGCGACACCCTGTATATTTTTATGTAGTCTTCTATTTGAAATCTGTTTAAAAATCGTTCCAAGAGTACCAAGTGGCATTGTTTTGTAAGTACCAAAAAATCCAGTAGCCCCCTGGATTTATTCATCGACGAAATGACTTCGGAAAGTAAAAAGGCTATATTTCGGTAAGTACGCAACGGAAAGCAAAAAAATAAAAACTTACGAGTTACATAAGCTACAGACTATAATATCTAAGTAAATATAGATGTACAGGGTGGATGAACAATCTCCTGCATGAGATTAAAAAAGAACGAAACTGAACGACTTTTTTCATCACCCTGTATTAGACATATCCATGTGATTTTTGTGGGGAACTTCAGTAGTTCTTGAAAATATTGACATTCTTCTTCAAAACAGTGCAAGCGGTTCCACAATCGAGTGATTTTCAAGAATTTTCTGGCGATCTTAAAAAAACCTTTTTTTAAAAATATCCACTTCAATTTGTGAGCAGTTTAATTCTAACAACCAATGTCAATGTGACTTCTATTGTACGTCAATTTTACATTTTGACAAGAAATTGACAAAAAAACAGGGGGTGCTATTTGAAAAAATGAAGTTATGGCCTTTCGAAGTTTACCAAAATCAATGTGTCACAACAAGGTGATACCGAAACAGAAATAGGCGATATTACCGCCAAAGATAGGTACCCTATGTTATTGCTCAAACATGAGCAAAGTCCCAACTTGATGACCTAAAAACCAAGTGCCTTGCGATTTATACAGGGTGGTCCAGGTTTTAGTCGACAAACTTTGCAGGCTGATAGAGGATAAAAAAAGAAGTCGACTCACCCGAAAAAGTACATATCTAAAATGCATATTAAAAAAGTTACAGCCCTTCAAAGTTGCAGAAAAAAATTGTTTTTTTCTTGATAACTTTTGAACAGCTTGACCGATTTTGCTCAAATTTTGCACATATGGTTAACAAGCACGCCCCCAGTGATTTCTTGAAAAAAAATCTATCAGAATGACGCAGTGCGGTAGATATGGGAGAGTACTAACCCTCTTACCCCCCTACTTTCTACGCCACTGGATATTTTGGAAAAAAGTTAAAAGTATTGAATTCGGCGTTCAATTCTGAAGAGAAAATTGGCGTGTCATTGCTACATTTGGAGCAGCGGTTTCGGAGATATTTGTGTTTGAAGCTCGGTTTGAAGGTTCAAAAACACCGAATTACGCAAATGTTTCAAAATCAGTGGCGTATTTATGGGGGTGGCATGGGGGGCATGTACCTTCCCCCCCCCCATTGATCTGTGATGATAATAATAATAAGAAGAAGGTATACCCGGCAAAAGAACAGGCGCGCTCCGATAATGTTGGAAATTTAAAAATTTATACCTAATTTTGTTGTATAATACATAATAACGTTCTACCCTTCTACACAATAATTACTATTAGTCCAAATCTTTGCTGTTCATTGATGGATGGAGTCATTTTGTCTGCCCTCTGTTCAACCCCTCCCCCCCGCAAACACCTTCTCACGTATCTTGCATTACCTATTTAAAAAAAAATCACCATGCCCCCCCATACCAAATATCTCTAAATACGCCACTGTTCAAAATTCGAGCAAGCTTTGATCCATTCACTTTCAACTTTTTTCTCAATTCAAAATTATTGGTCCATGATTTAGCTTATGAGAAATTGAAAATTGGTTGTGAAAATTCATAATTTCAGCAACAAATGAATATTCACTAGGTACCTATTCACTTACTGACAGTTAGGAAGTTTAGTAAGAACAAGAACAAGGCCCTTTGTTTCTTATTGGTCATGTTACTGAAATTATGGCTTTCCACAACCAATTTTCAATTTCTTATGAGCTAAATAATGGATCAATAAACTTTAAATTGGAAAAAAAGTTGAAAGTGAATGGATCAAAGCTTGCTAGAATTTTTAAACATTTGCATAATTCGGTGTTTTTGAACCTTCAAACACAAATATCTCCGAAACCGCTGCTCCAGATGTAACAATGACACGCCAATTTTCTCTTTAGAATTGAACGCCAAATTCAATACTTTCAACGGTTTTCCAAAATATCCAGTGGCGTAGAAAGTAGGGGGGTAAGAGGGTTAGTACTCCCCATATCTACGGCACTGCGTCATTCTGACAGAATCTTTTTCGAGAAATCACCGGGGACGTGTTTGTTAACCATATGTGCAAAATTTGAGCGAAATAGGTCAAGCTGTTCAAAAGTTATCAAGAAAAAAACAACTTTTTTCTGCAACTTCGAAGGGCTGTAACTTCTTTAATATGCATTTTAGATGTGTACTTTTTGGAGTGAGTCGACTTCTTTTTTCATCCTCTATCAGCCTGCAAAGTTTGTCGACTAAAACCTGGACCACCCTGTATAGTAAGTGCCTACAAATGCAATAATTTTTAGAAAAAAATTAATAACTTCTAAACAGTTGAAGCGAATTGCAAAAACTAAACGAATTTGTAATGCCTGAGAAAGGGAAAATCCAAATATGCAAAAATATACAGAAAGTGCCATTAAAAAAGCTCGTTCAAAAACTGCTCTGCAAAAATGGGGCACCTGTATAGAGCAAAATAATTTAACAAACTGCACTGTGACCTCCAGTTTGCAGTGCCGTTTGGTTCATTTCGATATCATTAATGGCGTAGGTGTAATTGAGCTCGCCCATATCAATGACTCACCCTGTATATTTAATTGGTTATTTTGAGTTTTTGATGACCAACTTCGGAAATGGAAAAAAGTCCCATGGACAATTCCGCTAGATGCTGGACGACTCTTTGATTCGATTTTTTCTCCAACAATTTTCCAGGCACGTCTTCTGACCAATGGCCAGTGTGATAACTGCACATCCTGGAGCATGAAAGCGGGCGACACTTGGGGTCGCGAATACCAGCAGAACCTCGTCAATGCCGATGCCGTGACCGACCTCATACAGGTGGGAACTTGGCGTCCGATAGACGGCCCTTCCATGGCGGAAGAACTCTTCCCGCATATATCGCACGGCTTCCGCAACATAAGCTTGCCAGTGGTCTCCTTTCATGTAAGATTCCATTTCCTGTTACTTATTAGAGTCACTCAAGTCGGTTTAGTCTAGTGAGTTTAGTCAAGTTAGTCTAGTCATGTCAGTCTGATCAAGTCAGTCTGGTCAACTCAGTCTAGTCAAGTCAGCCTAGTCAAGTCAGCCTAGTCAAGTGAGTCTAGTCGGGTCAGTCTAGTCGGGCCAGTCTAGTCGAGTCAGTCTAGTCGAATCAGTCTAGTCTATCCGGTTTAGTCCAGTCGGTCCAGTAGTGTCAGTCTAGTAGAGTCGGTCTACACGACAGCCTAGACCACGTTAGTCCAGTTAAGTCACTCGATACGTTGTTCACGCAGAACCCTCCCTGGCAAATAATCCGGAGCAACCAGTCCGGCGCCGTCCTCGAGTACTCCGGCTTGATCTTCGACGTGATCAAGGAGCTCGCCAACAACTTGAACTTCACCTACACGGTGGACATCGTGCGACTGACGGGTTCCGAAAACATCACGACCACCAGCAACGCTTCCACCACCGTCAGCTACGAAGTCACCGACGTCCAGACGAATTACATCCCCAAGGGCATAATCGAAATGGTCAAGAACAAGAGCGTGGCTTTCGGAGCTTGCGCTTTTTCCGTGACGGAGGAGAACAAGCACTACGTCAATTTCACGAGTCCGGTCAGCACGCAGACTTACACTTTCCTCGTGTCGAGACCACGGGAACTCAGCAGGGCTTTGCTGTTTATGTCGCCGTTTACTGGAGATGTGAGTAGCAAAACAACAAAACGAAATTAGTTTGCCGATAATAATATCGTATCGGTATCCTGAAAAGATTCCGTTCGATATTGTTTACCTGTTCGTTCTTGAAGCCTTCTCACAGAGAGTGCCTCAGTTATTTTCAGCGCATTCCGGGGCATTCCCTTGAAAATCCCCGATTCGACGCTTCGATATTTATCTGTTTTGTTTTAGCTTTCGTAGTTTTTTTCAAGTTTATAAAAACTAAAATCGAATTGAGGAAACCGAATTTACTTTTTTCGTGATTCAACCAGTCCGGTAGTGGTAAGGTAGTTGAAAAAAATGTCCACTTTTGGCTCTAACGAAGACGTGTGGAATTGGATTTGAAAGTGAATCTTTACAGGACAAGTTGGCGTGTTCCAAGGACGAGCGTTAGCGAGTCCTGGAAGCCTGCGAGTCCTGTGATGACACTTTCTGGCCTAGTTACGGATGACATTTTATCCCCAACTACTTAGACCTAGCTCTAGCTAGATTCGTCTCTTCCTACCGTGACGTCAAGCGTAACGGCGGATTGTCAAGGCCGTGTTCTGACGACATACGACGTTCTGTTTCTGAGCGATGAGAACACTGCCCAAAGGAGAAAACAGGCCATTAGCTTTCACACTTACAAAATGCTTGGTCCGTTGAAAGTGGTTTCGGTGGCTGCAACGACCTTCCCACATGATAAATGACGAATTATTTCAAAATTGCTGCCGCTTTTCTTATCCGGCAAAATTTCACCATGTTGTCAGAACTAAACGTCATAAACGTCAAATAATGGGTAGTATTAATAAAAAATAAGCATAAGCATTTGCTTAGATTTTTGAGGAGTTGCTAAGGGGACTTTCCCTAGCAACTCCTATGAAATCCAAGCAAATGCTTATGCTTATTTTTTATAATTACTACCCAATGACCTTGAAATACCGCTTCGTTTTCTTCCTCCTAAAATAGAAACTTTGCCGCCCTAGGCAGGGAGGGTCCCACTTTCCTGCCTCAGAAGACGCCTGTGTAGTTAGTATCCATTGCCTGTCAGTTTCGGGTAAACTTGATTTTTGTCGAATGTTTTCTCAGAACTCGAAAACTAATCTGCACTTGAAAATGGAGGCCACAGTTATTCATTCGTGATAGCAATGTCCGACTTGGTGAGAGCCGGTATCCCACTTATCTTTTTCAGTAAGTTTACAATTTCGAAAAACTTGTCAAAACCTCTGGAAACGTCAAGGTTGACTTCTTTAGAAATCTCCGAAAACATCAGAGTCGGTTTGAAAACCGCAAGCCTGATATCATTTCTCACTAAAGTGCACAGCCAACACAATTCCGACGTTCATTATTCCATTACATGTAGGTAGTGTGAAAATGTACCGGGTGTTTCTTAAAATTATGAATTGCAGTTAGCTGTGCAAGTTAGACCGTATGTCAGCGACTTGATTCATCTTCTTGCAATTTGAATCAAGTCGCGGTCGTACGTTTTCACTTTTCTAGCTAGGTGCACTTCGGGCTTTAAAAAACACCCGGTATCACAAATTTTCAAAGAATTTCCAAGACATTAGAAGATTAAATAGACAATGGCAGCATGATTTTATTGGTCTGTTGATGACAGAGCATTCCACACCAACAGAAAAGAGGCTCGTGAAAAAAACAAACAAAAAGTAGAACGTTTTGGTTTTCATTTTTTTTTTTAGACTTGAAAGGTGAGACAAAAGCGAGATCAAATTGCGTCCTGAGCAATCGTGCTTAACAAAAAAAATCTTGATCCCACAGCGTTGCCCCCCCTGAGCAATCCTAGTCACGGCACCACTTCTGCAATGATACGCATCTTAGCTGTGCTTTTTCCTGTGATCGTCAAAACTCTAGCCTGAGACCGCTCCTACCTGTTCAGGAGTGAAACGTTCCGAGGGGAAACAAGTTAAGTTTATTGAAAGACGCTCATCGCACATGAATGGGGTATAATCCAATTTGAAAAAATGGACTATGTAGTTATTTATTTTATATATTAACATCCCATAATGAGCCTGTGATAGCCTATTCCACCATGAATGTCACAATAAGGAGGTGATTCTTTTTTGAAAAAAGCAGGAGGGGATCGGTTCGTTTGAAGAGACGACCTAGTGACGTCATTGAACTGGCAACTCCGCGACTCGCCCCGCGAGCAGGGATCACGCCCGCCCGCGAGTTGAGTTCCGATAGCAACGAAGATCTGTTTCAAACATTCAAACCAGTTGTCAGACTGTCAGCTCTGACTGCAAATCCGTACTTACTGTTATTATTTTGTTCTTTCTTGTGCACGGTCTGCCTCTGCTTGTCTTCATAACAATATTCCCAAGTAAGGCCCTGGGTAAGACAAGACATGTTTTTTTGCTAGTTGCTCCAATACCAAAGAATATGCCCCCAATCAGCGGTGAGCGTCGACTGTATGGAAAGCTGTGTACATTCAGTGAATACCTACCCCAGCTGAATGGTCGGTATCCAGAACCCTTCCACAGACGAAGACAGTGGAAGTGACACTAGTTGTCTGATGCTTACGATTTTAAAATAACTGAACTAACTTTATCTTCCGGTGTCACCTTCGCTTTTATCTTGCAAATTGGATCCTTTCTTTTCAGTTGAACATATCCGACAGCATCGTCCAGATTGCTTTTTTACCTGCTTTGTAATGCACACAGTAAGTACCTACCTATCCCTGATAGTTCTGTCAAGTCTGGAGTCTGGCCGATAAAATTTGGGTGACTGCGAGGCTGACTGTCTTATACGCCAGCATCAACCGCACTTTTTACAGTAACGAAAACAAAACGATACTCACCAGTCACCACACACCATCTACGTTTCGTTTTCTAGCATTTTTGGTGAGGACGAATGTTCTTTTTCGATAGATTAAAAGTTATTTACTTATTCTGGACGAACTATGGGAGCTCCACCTCTTCGCTTACACGTTTGAAAAATTTGTATTTGTGCAGTAGAACGTATATTTGCCATTGTCGTCAACTTGAGTTCCCTTCCTCAAAGCCTCTGTCCTCTGTCCATAACAGATATTAACGGCTGGGTCACTTATTTCATCCACCTCAATCAGATCAAACTCCAGTTTGACGTCTAACTCTAACTTGACGTCTGTTATGAAATTGTTTCAAACAGAAATAAATAAGTATTGGTTACCATCGCACCCAAAACCGCGATGTTGCCAATCAGGGTATAACCTGGCTCGACCTAGTGACGTCACTGGCTCAGAAAGGAATTCTTTGCGAATTTTTTCCCGCCCTATTATGAAGATAAAAATGAAACAAACTACCACATGCTCATTAGGAAGTGTTCAGCTCCTTATTACCAGTCAAAGAAAAAAATTGGATTATACCCCATTCACGTTTATTAATAAAAAAAAGTGCAAAATTCGTTCTTTAAATGGTTGTTTACTTTAAAACACCTAACACTATGACAATGACTGACAAAACAGACAAATGACAAAACGAACAAAATGCAATAAAAACACAACAAACTTGGATATCAAGCTAGTCTAGGAGAATTTGAACTCAAACAGACGGCGCTTACAAAATCATTAAATTGAGTCCGGATTCCCATAATGAGTGGATTTTCTCCAGAAAATATATTAAGGAGACGAAAAACGAAGATAAGGCTTTCAGAAATGAAGTTTAAAAATCGATCTTTCGTCATAATTTACAGACCAATTTTTCCATTAGTAACTTTTGTTTCTGAATTGAACAGCAAGTCCATGGAGTAACTAGGGCAGAAGAACGATTTTGGAGTATCCAGTGGCGTCAAAGATTAGGGGAAGGAGGAAGCGAACCCCCAGTGTCTATGCCACTTTGCCACTGGACTCTTTCAATAGAAAAATGATGCCATGCAATCGTAGGTATGTTTCCAGATACCATATGTGTCAAATTCAAGTAGAATTAGCCAAGAAGTTTCAAAATTGTGACAAAAAGTCGGTTTTCAAAGGTCTTTCATTTTTGGAAGTAATTCGTTTTTAAAATATAATTCCACTTGTTCCACTTATTTTGCAGTTTTTATCGATTAGTACGTGACTTAGAATTGAAAAAATCAGTGCTAGTCACTTTTAGATTTTTTTCAAAATTCACTTAGGATTCAACTTCGAAATTTTGTAATATTTGTAACAATCAAAAATTCAAAAAACTCACTTTTGGACATTTTTGAAAGCTTTCAACTTTTGAAAGACGTGGCAAGATCCAGCTGCGAAGACTACAATTTTTATTATTTTTGGCATTTGAACCAATCCAGTCTTCTTTCATTCAAAAAATATCCACTACTTACTTAAGAGAAAATGTTTGCCATAAGTATATCAATTTTTCCAAGGGGTCCAGTACAGATAACGGCCACACGCAAATCCAAACGAAAAAATAGGCAAATCACTCAGAATGGCGTGTGGAATGATAATCTAAAATAAAATTTGCGGATTATCCAGAAATTTTGTCAAAAAAAAACGCGTTAAAAGAACAGTTTAAGTTTCTGGATGTTGTTGTATTGTTGGTTGCCTACATCACCAGTGGAAAATTAGAGCAGGTACGCCACAGTGACTCATGACTTACCAACAAAACAATGTTGCGCGTGGGCCTGAGATGGGCAACGCAAGGAGAGTAGTACGACGTGAACAATTCAACTGCAAAGAAACTATAAGTGTCATCGTGATTCCCCCCTCGGTGAGGACTACTCGTCGTGAGTAGAAGGCAACAGAGTTTGTTTCGTAGTTGTAAAAAGTGTTTGAAATGTTTGTTTACCCAACAAAGGCTAAAATGCCACAATACTACGATATTTCTGGATTTAATGGGAAGAGTTGATGGAACATAGTTCCATATGGCAAGTAGGCCTCATTTTTGGGTCTTCTGCATCACCTGCTCAGACCAGAGCCTTAATCACCGAGGTGCAATGTGATGCTGGGATGCTTGATGATCAGTCCTTCCAAGCCTGGGGCTGCACAGTGGTCGAAAAATCACAAATACGCGCAGAAATTAATTGTATGAAGATTTTTTTGACAAATTTGACATTGGAATACTGTAGCAGAATGTTTAGACTACTATTTTCTCAAAAACTGCAATTGTTGAAGGAATATTGATACCCAAAACCTAACTCTAAACTTGGCTCACTTGTGGTGTGGTAGTTAGCGCGTTCGACTACCACTCTAGAGGTCGCGGGTTCGATCTCCGCCGGGGACGGATTTTCGCCTCGGAAACAAGCCTCTTGGTTTAGTTGGAATGCTTGCTAAATGCAAGACGCATGTCGTGTGTCGCATAGCACGTAAAATACGAACGATGGTGCCGACCCCATGCGATGTTGATGGTCGTTAAAAATCCCTACCCTGTGTTGGGACACACAGGGGCTCGGCAAAATTTCCGGTATAGTGGAGGAAAGCATTCACCGGCGTCGGTGTTAGGCCTCGTTGCGTAAATAGGCCGACTTGAATAAGGGAATAAAGAAAAAACTTGGCTCACTTGGAGTACTGGAGAGTCTCTTCCTTAATGAGCGTAAAATGCCGATTTTCTTCCTGGCATAACATGGAAGACGACTCTCTACAAGAATAACAGCAGTTCTAATTGGAATCAGTAAAGTTTTCTCCATAAGAAATCATTTATAAAGTTCACTATTAACACAGTCAAGATGAACTATTATTTTTTTATGAAAAACTGGTGAAAAAATAGAATTAATGTGAAGTTCGTAATCCATGAAAACTTTTCTTCCAACTCTCACCGAATCCCGCCCTATAATTAACACCATGTTATGCCCTAATGTTTCAGCTACAAGATGCAATATAAACTTTTTGTTACTTTCTGCTACTTTGGCCTCTAGGTCCTTTTTCAGGCAAAATTGCACTTGAAAATAACAAAATTACTTTAAATTTTGTATTTCAATGAGGCTTTCTTTTCAACTCCCGCCGAATCCCACCCTATATACCGCGTTCGGCATGCCTTACTCGGTTCACTCTTTTCACTCCAACTACCACGTGACCATGGTTTCAAGAGTCCTGATTGGCTGAATCGATGTCGTGGAGTTGAAGGAGTAAAAAGAGTGAGCATGCCGAACGCAACTATAATAATTGATAGGTACAATGTTATGCCCTATGTTGTCATTTTGCGGAATTTTGGTGTACGATTATTCTTGCTGCATAATGGCTAAGGTTACAAAACGAGTGTTACTTGAACTTGAATAGGGCCAAGACTTGACCAACAAGGTAATTCATGGCTAGTTTTGTAAATTTTGGTCGGCTTTTTAGAATTCCATCTCCTGTCCCATCCCCAATTTTGATCGAGCATGATTTCCAATATTTTTTCCCAAGAATGCCTCCGTTGCGTTGTCTATAGTTACTACTAATTCTTATTCTGGAAGTTTCATGAATTTTAGTGATTTTTTCTAAACTCCACCCCTATTGCTAAGTAACCCCATTCTGAAGATAGGTTTTTTCTGACATTCTTTTCAAAAAATGCGGGATCATTGTCTAACGATTTTGATAAGTTCAAAAATGTTGATCACGTTTTCACTATTTCCCTTCTTGCTTCATCCCCTATTCTGATGTTTAGTTTTCTCCATTTATTATTGTTCTCAAGAATGCCTATACGTTGTCCACTTCTTCGGGGAGTTTTAGTAAATTCTAGTCGTTTAGAAATTTCACCCTCGTCACTACCTTCATTCTGCCAGTAATTTTTTCGTGAGTTTTTCCTTGGAAGGTGTACTCTTTTGTCTACTGATTCCGATACTACAAAAAAAAGTTGTTATTTCACCCCGTTTCATCCCCGATTCTATTGGTGGATACCCCATTTCATCCCTTATTTAATTGATGGATTAAAAAAAAATAATTTTCATAGCAATATCTACCTACCCGTTGTCTACTTGCTCAGAGAGTTTCGGAAATTTCAGGCATTTCTCCAAAATGTCACCTGAATATAGTTTTTTTTCAGTACTTTTTGCAAAAGTATCTTCACATTAGTTAGTCATTCTGAAAGTTTCACAATTTCTACTCGTATTTCCTATTTTCCGACCACTCTGGGCCGCCAAGCGCACGGTTCATCGTGATTTCGCCATACGCCCAACGTAGATGTAGGTATATGTCAATACCCAATGCCTGTGCTGGTCCGTTCTTGACTAGTCCGTCACTCGCCTGAGCTCGCGATTATCCTCTACACTTCGCCGTACTGCCGGTTGCAGGCGTAATAGTCGAAAAAGCTTGTCCAAGGCTATTCGAAAGGAGTTTGTCAGCTTGTACTGGGTAGATACCGACCCATCCGAAGTTCTCCTTTGCTTCGCGTTGCTGCAGTCGAGTTATATCTCGACTGAAGCGGTGTACCACGGGCCATTTTGTCTGTTACTACGCCATTATTTGTTGAACTACATTTCTGTGATTTGAATGCCGTACCTACCTAACTGGCACTCGCCAAAGGACCTGAACCAATATTATTTCGAAGTGTTCACAGAACTCCACATTGCAATCAAATTAATTCGCTGAAGACGACAAGGACAAGACATCGCGTCATGTTCTGTAAATTCCTACTTAAGTTAGTACCTACCTACTCGAAGGAAAATGTTTGTTTCAAGCTCCGGTGTGTGTCTCTGTCGACGGAAATGCCAACACTAATCTTAATACCAAAATTATATCTTCAGCATCTCAGCTCGTGAGCAGCAAAAATTACAATAATTTGACTTTTTAATTTCTTTCCATGCAACCAGACATGGCTATGTCTCTCTGCGGCCATCGTCTCCATGGGCCCGATCCTCTACTACATCCACCGATACAGCCCCGTGTACGAATTCAAAGGAGTCTCGAAAAGGGGTGGATTATCCTCGGTCGAAAACTGTATTTGGTACATGTACGGTGCGCTTCTTCAACAAGGTACCTACATTATGCTCAGAAAAAAAAAACTTGATGAACCAGATATTTCCGGAAACACCAAACGAGTATTCTAATGTTTCGGTAATTATGATTGTTGTCTAGGCGGCATGCATCTTCCTCAGGCGGACAGCGCAAGGATAATCGTCGGGGCATGGTGGCTGGTCGTCCTTGTCGTCGCGACGACTTATTGCGGAAACCTCGTGGCGTTCCTGACGTTTCCCAAGATCGACATTCCCATAACGACGATCGAAGAGCTGCTCGCCCACAGAGACACGGTCACCTGGAGCATGGTCAAAGGCAGCTTTCTGGAAACGCAGCTCAAGCAAACCCCGGAGCCGCGGTTCAAAGCTCTGTACGAGGGCAAACGCAACGACAGGACGGTCGTCAACAGGGACATGATCGAAAGCATAGAGGCCGGAAAGCACGTGTACGTCGACTGGAAAATCAGGCTGCAGTACGTGATGAAGAAGCAGTACCTGGCGACGGACAGGTGCGACCTGGCCTTGGGTAATTAAAGGTTTTTCTTGTGTGTGTAAACAACCTGTTGATGATAACGACGGGCTTATACGGTTCAAGGTTTGGACGAATTTTTCGACGAGCAGCTGGCGATGGTCGTGTCACAAGACTCGCCGTACTTGGAAATAATCAATGACGAGTAAGCGGACCGGCGTTAGATAACGCAAAGAAAAAGGCGAGCGGAAATTCACGGTGGGTTTTGTTTACAGGATCAAGAAGCTGCACCAAGTGGGGTTGATACAGAAATGGCTGATGGATTACCTGCCGAAAAGGGACAGGTGCTGGAAGAACCGGCACATAGTCGAAGTCAACAATCATACCGTTAACATGGATGACATGCAAGGGAGCTTCTTTGTTTTGTTTCTTGGTAATTCACCCACTTATTTTTCATTGACTGCAACCACCAAGCTTAAGTTCTTAAAAATTCTGTTGACCGGCAATGTAACCGGCTTGATGCTTGATCCCTGACGACACATCAGAGTTTTTGAGAAAAGCCTTAGATGAAGCCTCAATGATACAGTACTTAGCGTAGAATTTGTAGAACCTGCTCCTTGTCGCCTTGTCCTTGTCCTTGTGTCTTTGTTTCTCCAAAAAATTGGAATATTCTTTTTTTGATGAGCTCAAGGTAGGCAGGGTCATATAGGTAAATTAAAATCACCATGAGACTTTACCTAACAACATACGAAGACTAATTACCTCCGTCGACGCGACGCTTCAATTGATTTTTGCGACACTTGACTGGAATGGCCACAAGACTCTGAATCAACGCTATACTCGCTTCATTGATTTTCAGGAACAACATAGGCTTGGATCTAGGAAAAATGTGCCCCAAAAAACTTCTTCAGAAAAAACGTTTCCCATAAAACATTGCCTGGAAATTACGTCCCAAAAAAAGCCCGGAAAAAACCGTCCCTCTTCTGGCTTTTAATTACGTATACTGATGACCTCCTTGTGCGTAGAAGTTTTCCTGAACTATTCGAAGTCCTAGAGGGCCTTTTCGGTTTTTATGTGGCGCGTGGAGCCCTAATCAGACCCTTATGTCCATGCTTGTGGCTTTCGAAACTTTTATGTGTACACTTGTGTTTTTTGAGACATCCTCAGCCCAAGAGGGCTCATTAGGGCTCCAAATGACTACCCTTGTGTTTTTTGAGACGGCCTTACCCCAAAGGGGCTCATTGTGTCTTAACGACTGTGTCGTTTGGAGCCCTGATGAGCCCGACTTCGGCTTCCGGTCTATGCTTGTGGCTTTCGAAACTTTTGTGTGCCCTCTTGTGTCTTTTTAGGCCATCCGAAGCTCAAGGAGACCCATTGTGTCTTCATGTGTCGTTTGGAGCTCTGATGAACCCCCTTGGAACTTCGTGTGGCCCTCGGAAAGCTTGTGTTTTCTCTTATGTCTTCTTGTATGTTCGCCAAACGGGGCCCTCTGTCTCTATCCGTCTCCTATTGCAGCCTCACGATACGCCTTTTCTCCTCTTGTGCTATCGAGGTCTCACTTATGTGGCTGGAAATACCAAATATCGTTTGGAGCCCTAATGAGCCACCTTGTGCCTTCTTGTGGCTTTCGGAGCTCTAGCGTGCCCTCTTGTGTCTTCATGGAACGTTTGAGCTCCAGCTAGCATTCTTGTAATTTCATGGTGACGTTTGGAATCCTGATGAGCCCTTTTGTGCTTCTTATGGCTTTCGGAACTCTAGTGTGCTTCCTGTTTACCTTCTTCTCTTGTGTGTTTTATGTCGTTTGGACCTCCCTTCTGTTTTATGCGGCCTTGCTTTTGAGCTTAGACGAGCTTGTTTTTGGATATCGTTCTTCGGGTGCTAGGATGATTCTTTGAGTTGGACAATTCTTCGCCGGACAGTTCTTCGCAAGCATTGCGCTCGTGCTTGACAGGGCTCGTTGAGGCTTAAATGAACATTTCAAGGCACATGGGGCTCAGCAGGGCTTCAAAAGCTGCAATGTAGACACAAGGAGGGATAGGGCTCAGAATATCACAATAAAGTTTGACGGGGCTCACTGGGGCTCCAAATGATACTTGGAGATACAAGTGGGTCTTGTAGGGCTCCGATCAACACATAAAAACATACAGGAGCTCGCCAGAGCTTCAAAAACTGAAATAAGCTGGGAGGGGGCTCAGCAGGGCACAAATGACAAATGAAGACACAAAGGCCTGATAGAGCTCAGCTTCTCAAAATTCCATAAACTCTGAGAAAACACAAGGGCTCAGCAGGGCTTGAAACGCTACAATGTAGACACAGACAGATAATATACGACCCTGAATAACACGGGAAGGCATGACAGAAGCTCAGTGGGGCTCCAATAAACACCACTTGAACACACTAGGAAGCTCAGCAGGGCTTGAAACACTGCAGTGTAGGCACAAGAGATGATAGGTCTCTGAATATTACAAGAAGGCTTGACGGGGCTCATTAAGGCTTCAAACGATACTTCGCGACACACAAGGAGGCTCTGTAGGACTCCGAAAAATACTTGAAAACACAAAGAGACTTACTATAGCTCCGAGAACTAAGTCAAGATAGAAGGGGCTACAAATATGACACATAAAGACACAAGAGGCTTAATAGGGCTTTGAGAAACCTAGCGCGGGCTCCAAAAACCAAAAATTGATTAGTCGATAGTTGATTGTCCACGGAAAATGCAGAAAATCAAAAGAACACCGATCATTTCTTCATTATTGTCTTTAAAACCTCAATTTACATTGGAAAGCTGGCCAGAATATGTTCAAGAAAATCTTGAACCAGCTATTCTTCAATTAATTTTTTTAGTGAAACTCGCGGCTAAGGCACAAGAGAGTTTCAAAGTTCCAGAAATTCCAAGAAGACACGAAAAGGGTTATCACAGCTGCAGACGATCTTTGAAGACACAAGGGGGCTCACTAGGGCTACAAACGACACTTGAAGACACAAGGGAGGTACGGCTCTGAATAATATGAGAAGGCATGACGGGGCTCATTGGGGTTCGAAAGGACACCTGAATAAATAATAGGGCTCGGCAGATTCTCAAACGCCACAATGTAACACACAAGGGAGGACCGAGGCCCTATCACGATGAGTAAAATTCTACGCTTGTGACGTCATGTTGCGTAGCAACTGCCTCTCTGATAGGCTGAGCTGCTCTGCTAGACAACCTGACGTCATTAACGTACTATTCTTTTGAACGTGGTAGGACTTCAAGGCTCTGAATAACACAAGAAGGCCTGATGGGGACGCTAGACCTGCAAATGACACTTGGAGACATAACGGGGCCCTCTAGGACATTGACCAGCACATGAAGACGCAAAGAGGCTTACTAGAGCTCTGGAAACTTAGACAGGGTAAAAGTGGGCTTAGCAGGGTGACAAATAAAACATGAAGACACAGGGAGGCATAATAGGGCTAGGAGAAACCTAACTAGGTACAAGGGAGCTTCAGAAACTTAGGGCAGATACAAGTGAGGTCATCAGAGCTCCATACAATACTTGAAGACAAAAGAAGAAGGCTCATCATGGCTTGAAACGCTACAATGTAGGTACAAGGTAGAACTAGGCTTGACCAACATACAAGGATGAAAAGGAGCTGACCAGAGCTCTGAAAACTGAAACAAGATAAAAGGGGGTTCAGCAGGGCTACCAATACAAATGAAAACACAGGGAGCCTAGTAGGACTCGGCTTCTCAAAGTTCCAGAAACTTTGAGAAGACACAATATGAGATCATCAGGGCTTCAATCGATACTTGAAGACACAAGGGGGCTTAGCAGGACTTGACAAACTACAATGTACACAAAGAGATGATACCTCTCTGAATATTACGAGAAGGTGTTTGATGGGGATCACTTGGGCTCCAAACAGCACTTAAGACATGCGGGGGTCTGTAGGACTCCCGACTAACACATGAAGATGCAAAGGGGCTTACCAAAGCTAAGTGAAAGTGGGCTCGGCAGGGCGAAAAATGACACGTGAAGACACAGGGGGCCTAAAGGGCTCGGAGAAACCTAAAAAGACGAAAGGGCGCTTTCTAAAGCTCCAGAAACTCCGAAAATAAACAAAAGGGAGGAGAATCATCAGGGGGTCGAAACTATACCTACTTGAAGACACAAGAGTGGTCATCAGGGCTCTTTACGGCACATTTTTGACATGAGGGGACTCAGCAAGGCTTGAAACTCTAGAATTTAGACACAAGAGATAGGGCTCTGAAAAATACATGAAGGCATAAGAGGGCTCATTGAGGCTCCAAACGCTACTGCAAGATACAAGGAAGCCCAGTAGGACTCCGATCAGCACGAATCGGATTGTGCCATAAATAAGGCATAAAGCCCTGGTTATTATAGTTTTTTTCTGGTGACGTAATTTTCAAGGCACATAATACAGACAGGACGTAACTTCCAAAGGACATTTTGTGGAGGACGACGGTTTTTCCAACACGTTATTTCTAGGGGACGTTTTGTGGGGGACGCTTTTTCCGGATTCGACAAAGGCATATGTTCCATTATTTCAAAGAAATTTCGCTGGGGCGCAAGAAAATAATCTGTCTGACAATTGGCTGGAATGACTATAAGACTCTGACTTACGAAAACTCCTGATACTGCCGTTGCCGGCTTCATAAATTTACGCCAAGGGCAAGGACAAGAGCTGGGGTCACAATGTTGTGAGAAAAAAATTACTCTTGTCCAGGGGAAGAATGATTTGCCTAAAAATCGGCTCAAATGACTACCAAACTTTGCCTAACCACATACTAAAGCTGACATTACCTTCATTACCGGGTACATTGATTTTTCTGGAAGATAAGGCGTAAGTAAGTCTGCGAATTGAATAAAAATCGCTGTCGGGTCCAGGAACAGGTAATAAGTTGCTTGTAGATTGACTGAAATGACTTCAAGATTTTGCTCAACAACAAAGTCAACAACAAAAAAAAACTCCCAGTACCTCTGCTGATGTTGTCTTTATTTATTTTTGCGAGCAATGGATGCTAGACGGCTGGTACGGTTGATGCCATCTGAAAGATAGCACCGAGGACTTTCAGATGCCACTAACCGTAGCTTCTTAACGTCCTCTTATGAATAGCTAATTAGTCTCAAAGTTTCGACCCTAAATAGGTATAAAAATATCATTTCTAACTGCAGCTGTCTATTCCAGGATTCATCCTGTCCGTTTTGATAATCCTCTTCGAGAAGCTCTGGCATAAATACCACGCCAAGAAAAAAGACAAAATAATCCAACCGTTCGTTTCGTAATAAAATTCCAAGTTTTATTTTTGATACTTGAACTTATAAAACATTACCACCTAAATATCACAAGCTAATAAATAATTAATGAATCAACAATGATGTAAGCTGCCGAAATGTTCCTTGTTCTTGAACGTGGAACCCCAAGACCCGTAAGCGTCCTTCTTGCCGTCGTCCTTTTTGCTACCACCAGAGCCGCCAGCAGCGTCCTTCTTCTGCATGGCTTCGTATGAAGATTTTCTACAAAAGAAGATACAACATTACAACTTCCGACTAGCTGGCTATTTACAGAACAAGTGACTGTTTTGAAAATTGTAAACGTGAAGACACGTTGTGTAAAAGATAGTTATAGCAATAAGTACAGAACAAATTGATCACAGAAAAACTTGAAGCAGTAACTCACTTGGACTGATTGCTTTTCCAATCAGTGTCCGTTTGTTTGGAAGCGAAATGTTCGTAAGCAACACCTTGCACCATTTTCAAAGCTGAGATGTCTCGTTCTGGCACTCGACCGGGGCAAAAGCTAGGGAACGTGATGGATGTGGGTGAGGACTTGAAGTTCCAGGCGGTTTCCCGAGTTTCCTCTACGGCTTCCTTTTCTCGTCCGCAGGTTTTTATCGACGCTGCAAATTCAATTTCACGATATTAATGGTTGCGATTTAAACGAGACTAAAAATTCTATCGGGCATATACTAAAGAATTTCAGAGAGTATTTAATTTTGATATCAAGATCGGTTGTGGGAACAGTCGAACTTCCCTCGAATTTTTCCTGAACAAGTGGGGAAGAGCCGGGTGTCACTAGATAGGAATAGGTGAGAAGTTTATTAAGTAGGTACCTACCTATAAGTAATCAATGTTTGTGTCGGGGAGATATTGATTCGCTCGACCGCACTTGTCAGTTGTCACGAACAGTTCAACTTTTCCCTCCAATCATCTCCGATATCGAGCAGTGGTAGATTTTTTATGTGTTGAGAAACAGAATAAGCGCGGAAAAATTGATTATTTCTGCTCGCAGCAAGCTCTTGATCTCGGCTTTGCGGCTTGATAAAAAACCTCACGCTTCTGACCGTTTACATGACGTTGTTTTAAACAAATAACAAATATATAAAACTTTTTAGCTTACCTGACTACTTGGTGGAACTTGGAAGTTAAAATGAATTCGAGAACTTTCATTGACACATACGTTGGTATCCAATTTAGAAAAATAAAATTTTGCTGCGACACTTCATCACACAAATCGAGAGAATTTCAACTGATTTGTTCTGTCGAGGAGTGGTGGCTTTTATAGGACTCGAACTGATCACGACGTCACCTACTGGTTTTCTCTTTTTTATTGAATAAATAATTTTTCTAGTAGTTGGAGTTCTATTTAAAAATTTTATTTCATATAAATTATGCATGGATACTAATGATAATGATCGAGAAAAATGTACATGTGCACGATATGTGAAAAATCTTACTCACAAATTACTTGCATTCAATATTATAGTACCTCTAACACCGCGAGATAATTTGAATTTCAAGAATAAATATTATTTGAGTTCAATCAATTAGCATAGAGCTACAGCATCGGTCACCTGATCAACGATTACCATTCCCAATGTAATTTTCCAGTATTATTCATAATTTATTACAATGTAGCATCATGTAGGTGCCGTGCCTACTTGAAAATTGAAGTATCACGTCGAAAAATGATGATTTTGGGTAGTTACCCATGATTGCAATTAAGTACAAATTAAAGTGACGGTTCCGGAATTTTTTTATTTTTTTTTTCGAAAAAACAAGATATTTTTTGAATGACACCACCACTTTCTAGTCTTATCTAGACACGGTTTTGGAATTGGTTGGATCGGGCGTCGAACAAAAAAAAAATGAATATTTAGTTTGAACGACGCACTTTTTCTTGTATGGCTGAAAATTTGAAAACTCAACTTTATCAGATTTTCATCTTTGAACATTTTTCCTCTTAATTTTGATCCTTTTGATGTGATTCTATAGTGAAATTTCAATTTCAGATGAAAACAAGGTCATCAAACGACAAAATTTGGTAAAAATAAAATATGTTCGTGAATGTCTCAACAGAATCGGCGTTTTTTCTTGAAATGCAATTTATCAATGGGATTCACATTGACGAGATCAAATTTATAAAGAAAACGACAAAACAAACATAAGAAAAATGATGAAAGTGAGTTTTTAAAATTTTTACCAACTCATTTTGAAAATAAAAACACATTCTGGCCTAGGTGAAATAATAAAGGCATGCTACCGATATGGGACATAATTCATCAAATCATTTTTTGTAATTAAATTGAAAATTCATATCTCCAAATGTTCCGACGATCCAAAATAATTCAAAACCGTTTCGAGATAACATCAAATCCCATGACTGCATCAGTGAAATTGGAAAAAGTTTTCTGTAAGAACGAACACAACATGCTGAACTTGTAATGATTTTGCACCGCTTAACGAATCACCGTGGAAAACCAATCACATAAGAGACTGAAATTTTTCACCAGTGAGATAAATGCTGAAGGATGAAGCTGACGAGCAACGAAAACCGAATCAAAATCGATTGAAAATAAAAAATATCTTGTTTTCAGAAAGGGTGAAATTTTCGTTACCGTCACTTTCATTTGTGCGTAGTTAGGCTCAGAAAAAGTACAAAAAAAAAAGATTCCCGAAAACTCATCTAATCAAGTAAACAAAAATATTTAGTCGAAAACACGAACTTCAAAAAGATGTTGTTTCCTTATTGACGCGTTTTCTATTATATTCCACGTCATTTTGAACAATAAACCTTCTGGAAGGAATCCCAAAGTCCTTTCCATGACGTGTTTTTCTTGTTCTTGTTTTATCGTGACGCATAGTTACTAGCATTTAGTTGTATAGTCTAGGAAGGTAGGTTCATGAATTATTCTAAAAGCAAAAAAACGGTCTAGCAATAATGCATCAATTTTTCAAGGCAGGTTCTTATGTGTATAATTTCTTAGTGCCAAAGTTAGACTTAACGGGGAAAAACTTGTTTAAATTTACAACTGGATATTTCCAGAAACATGCGAAGTAAAAAAGGCATATTATTTAAATCATAAACTGCTATAAAGGATTCACGTGATGAAGGCATGGAAGTGATGCTTCACCGGACTAGTTAGTGTTGAAGGATGAGTTACAGTGAGCTTCAAAATAGCAAAAAATTAAAAAAAAAATTAAAATGGTAGGCATGGAACTCTTAATTTAGAAAGTTCACATGGAATAAAATCAATTTTACAATAAGGGCAATACTGTAACCTAGCTTAACTGTAATTTGAACAGCCTTTCTAATGTTTGAGGATCTTTGAAGGACCGATCGCTTTTATTCTTTTCACCTAAACTTGGTGTTTCCAGTACCTACCAAGAAAATGGCCCAAACATCTTCGTCATTCCAGGTCTTCTTCGGTCTTTCTCTGCTCTACTTTTCTGTACTCTAGCTTCCCATAATTCTCTTACTGGTCTTGTCTCTTCCATTCTGTTGATGTGCCCAAACCATTTCAGCAGTTGCTTTTCTACTCCTTCTAGGACATGGTTTACACCCAATTCTTCCCTCACCAGTTTATTTCTTATTCGATCTGTTCGTGTGACACCTCTTCCACTCTCCTCAGGCATCGCATCTCCACAGCTTGAATTCTGCATTATTGCGTCTTTGTCATCGCCCAGCTTTTGCTTCCATATGTAAGCATCCGTCGGTAAATGGTTTTGAACAATGCGATTTTTGTCATTGTGGATATTTCTCTTTTTCCTATCAATGTGTTGGTTGAAGCATAGTACATTCTTGAGGCGTTTGTGATTCTTTCGTTTATTTCGCTCTCCATGCTTCCATCTCTCTGTATCTGCACTTCCAATTATTTGTAAGTGTCCACTTGTTCAACTTTTTTCTCATTCATGATCATATTGGTTTCTATGTTTTCGTCTCCGATTACTATGATTTTAGTTTTGCTAATGTTGATTTTCATCTTCTTCTTGACCAATTCTTTTTTCTATATCTTTAGGTTTCGTTCTAGGTCTTCTTCTCCTAACACGCAGATTATCAAGTCGTCAGCAAAAGCGCACTCCGACAATACAACTGGCCTCATTCTGTAAAAACCGACATTCAATTTTTCTACTTCCCTTGATGATGTCGTCCATCAGTACTATAAACAAAAGGCGGACTCGGTACTCCACCCCGCTTTAATCCGTCATTGATTATGAATTCTTCAGACTGCATGTTGTCTTTCCTCACATAATTTCTGTTGTCTTTGTATAGACTTCTTATTCCTTTTATAATTGCTGGGCTGACACTTCTTCGTTCCAAGCTTTCCCAGATAAGTTTTTATGGTACTCGATCAAATGCTTTTTCCAAATCTAGAAATACAAGATACGATGCTGTTTTCTTAATTTTTGATTTCTCTATCGGTTGCTTTACAGTGGAAATGTGATCCTGCGTGCTGCGTCCTTTTCTGAAACCGCTTTGTGACTCTTCCAGTTGTGGCTCTATCATTTTTCTTAGTCGTTTTTCCAATATTGATTCATATATTTTTGCCAGTATACTCAGCAGTGTTATTCCTCTGTACTGTTTGCACTCTGCTATCTTCTTTGTTTTTGTATACCTAATGGGACTATAATTCCAATTTTCCAGTCGCCCGGTACCTTCCCGTCTTCCCATGCTTTTTTGAAGATTTCTGTCAATATTTCTTTGCCATTCTGTCCCTGGTTTTTCAGCATTTCTATGGTTATTTTGTCATGTCCAGCGGATTTACCTTTCTTGATTGTTTTCATGATTTCTGCCACTTCTTCTATTTCTATATCAGCTTCTACTTTGGCCGTGTTTAAGTTATGTTTTTCTCTTCCGTTGTTATCACGTCTCTCGTTGTACCTATAGCAAATCCTGAAAATATTCCTTCCACCTCCACCACCACCACCTCTTCCATTCCACCTCTCCATTATTCCGTTTCCATTGGTTATTATCTTGCCGTCTTTTCCCTTGATTTGTTTTATTTCGTACTGTTTGTCTTCTCTTAGGTTTCTCAATACTTTATAGAAAAGCTTCTGGTTTCCTTGACTATTTTCTTCCATTTTTCTTCCAAAGTCTTCCCAAGTTTGCTGTTTTGCGTGTTGTACTACCATTTCCTTATAACTTTCGTTTTCTGCTGTTTGTATACTGTGCATGATGCTTCTGTTTTGTGTCTCAAGTAGTCCTTCTATTTTTTCTTTTTCATTTTCACCGCTTCAATAATTTCGCCACTCCACCATTTCGTCTGCTTCCTATTCTTATCTATAATGTTCCGCAACATTCTTTCGCTTCTATTAGTGCCGATTTTTGGGAATATTTTCGAAAAACATCTTTCTTCATCTCCTAAATGTGTTTTGAAATTTTATTTACTATACTACAGGGTGTGAGTCATAGATTTTGGAGATTCGTATTTTTCAAAAACACCGACAAAAACCTGCAAAAGTTGTAGAGAAGCCTTATTCAGGATAATAATGGCCTAGAGCAGTGATGTAAAATACCCGGGTTTTTATATTTAAGGGTAAATACCCAGGGTAAATACCCGGTATTTACCCAAAATCGGGTCTCTAATAGGGTATCTATTTTCAGTTATTGTTATTAACAATTGAAGAAACAACAACAAACAAATAATGATTTTTGCTCACAGCAGCAAAATACTAATAAGTGCTTCGAAGGTTACGTTTATAAAGCCTTGGAACTTGGAAAAAGAAATCATTCAACTTTCAACCGTCAACACTGTCAACCGAGCTGTCAACAGTGTCAACTTTTCTGTCAAACTGGGTAGGGCGGGTAAATACCGCTCGGGAAAATACCGGGTAAATACCCGATTTATATTTACCTACCGACCCGGTAAATACCCGACTCACATCACTGGCCTAGAGCATCAACTGAAAAGGCCTAAAAATAGTATCTCCCTATTTTATATAATATGAATTAGAGAATTTAACTTGCCTACTACTATTACTGTGTCCAAAAGTGTACCCAAGTGTTAAGTTTTTGTGTTCTATATTTTTCATTCTTTCAACTGCCTAAAATCCGGTCTGTGAATTAACATTCAAGGTGAAACCCCGTTGCAATTTTGAAGCCTCACCTAGTGTAGACCTCGTTGTGGACCTAGCTTCAACACCATAGTTTTCTGTGTGAAGTACGTCGTCTTCGGTGAGTGATTTCGGTTACTTGGAGTACTCGCACTTGTATAGATCAAGCCATGTTTCCAAAGTTCAACTACTCTCTCGTTATTTTGCTTTCTCAATTCACCGATTTCAAATCCTTTCCACACGACTACAATTATTCTAAGGTCTCAACTAGTGAAGGCCTACCTTCAACACCATAATTTTCTACTAGAACGTGGCCTTCGGCGAATGTCTTTGGACTGACATTTGCTTGTATAGACAAAGCCATGTTTACAAAGTTCTGAAAATAGGTATGTTGAGACTATTGATTCCTAACGTTGATTTTTTGCAAGCTTGATGCACAACAACATACTTAGCACCCATCACTGTTGCTATGGTGGCAAGACATGCAAAAATGTGTACTAAAACTTGTTTTTTGAACAGGTTCCAGTCAGATTCGTCTCCTTTTTTCCACTTTTTCCAAGGTTTGAATAACAATGATTATTAGCACCAACAATAACAGATGAATAATTTGTCTCAATCCCTAAAGGTTTCAGAACAAGTAATCCATTCGTTTCACTCATAGGTTCAGTTTACTCAATATAAGTTCCCAAGAAAACTGATACAAAATAATTTTCATTGCAATGTTCAACGACAACAAAAATCGTCACGTGATGATTTTTTCATGCTTGGAGTTCAAATACCTCTGCAGAAATTCAGGACAATGTATCCAAAGGATACCTACATGAGAAAAGTCACATCCGCTCGATGTCGGCGGATTAATAAAGTGTCTGATGCTATATGGTCACTTGTTGCATCAGCAAAAGTTAGTATGCAAGAATGTTATGCAAAAATTCTGGCGTATTTTTATTTACCATCGTCGACCTATTTACCTTTGAGAAACCAAGAAAACACTTTGTACTTTACAGCAAAAGGACAAAACTTTCCGGCTGAAATTACAATTTCAAGTACACGCGTGGCAAATCATTTTACTCTTTAAAAATGGCCATTGAATTTATCTATTTTTCTCGCCTTTTCCTCTTTCACTTGCGTGAAATCAAGTCGGCAATTACCTTCAATTTCTTGAATTAAGTAGGCAGGTAGCTGAAAATTATTACATGAAAATCATCAGTAAGTTACTCGGTAAGTTACCTCAAGGGTTGCCTACCTACCAATTACTTTCAAGGTTGGACATGGAAGGACATACTGTGACATAGGTACATACCACAAGTGTGGAAAAGACAAATATAAGAGTTTTTTTTCCTAGTTTCGATGCTACCAATGTTCCAAATACAGAAGGGAAGGAAGTACTTCCGAAATTGAATTGACCAGTTCAATTTATCATTTCTTTTTAACGCATGCAAAATTTTTAGAAACAAAAACGGCTACAATCGGCTACATTGATTATTTGACTAGACAGTCCAATTATTTCAATACCTACTAAGACGGAAAACGACATTTTCGGTAGGTAGCTAAGAATTATTACATGAAAATAATCAGTAACTTACCTCGAAGGTTTCGTACCTAGATGCCATCTACTTTCAAGGTTGAACAGGGAAGGACAGACCGTAGGCTACCAATGTTTTAAATACAAGTAGGAAAAAAGAATTTTCAAAATTGAATTGGCCACTCCAACAGCTACCTATTTTATTTTTTCTACAAAACATGCGATGCAGAATCGCTAGAAACGAAAAACAAAAACAGCTACCTACTATCCATCTGACTTTGCAGGCCAATAACTTCTCAACTGCCGGTTGCGATCTCCATTTTCCTTATTGCGTTGATTAGCTTGATCTTTTAATAGCCCATCCTGTAATATTGAATGTTGAGAAATTTCATGTAAAACTTCTACAGGGTGATATGTAAAATGGTGGAAAATTGCAACAACTTCATCGTACCTACCCTCATTTGTCAAAAATATGTATTCTTTATATTCTAATGCAAAAATCATGAAGTGTGATGCCTTATCTCGAAGTAGTTTTGAAAATACCGAGAGCAGAAGTCTGACACTGAAGTTATAAAGTTTTTATGTTGAATGTTACAAATTTGCGAAACTCAGGCATAGCACAAGCGCAGAAAGTATAACGTCCAGGGGGCTCCACCTCAGTCGAAAATTGAAGTTCTACATCGTTACAATGCTCAGGGGCTTGAACTTGCAAATAGAACATGTTCCACATATGAAACTCTGATAAAATTCGGACGTTATTTTACGGTACGAAAAACAGGCAGTGACAACCACGTGAAAACGTGCCCCCTGCTTGGCCCCACACCAACTATTCGGGTTGTGTTGAGAGTAAAATTGTCCTTAAGTGTTGTAGGAACAATCTTGCTCAATATCAATATCCATTCATCAGAAGTGACTTAAATTCGCATGCCAACAAGGCACATATGTAGTAGTATTCAACATAAAATTTTATATCTTCAGTGTTACAATTCCAATTTCGCTAATTCTAAAAACATCACACTCCTTGATTTTTGTATCAGAATATGTTAGAAGTTTTTTTTACAAATGGGGGTACGATGGAGCCGATACAATTTTGGATCATTTTACGTATCGCCCTGTAGAAGTTTTACATGAAGTTTCTCAACATTCACTATCACAGGATAGGTTACGGAAACATGAAGTTAATTACCGCAATGAACAAAATGGAAATCGCATTCGGCAATCGGAAGTTATTGGCCTTCAAAATCGAACCATTTTTCAGATACCGACAACTTCGTTGTTTAGCAAAGTAGATAGTCCAATTATTTCAGATAGGTATAGACAATACAAATAGAAAAGATCATATGTTGTCACGGATTTTCACGGTTGCGTAGGAACCAGGCGAATCCATCATTTAAAAAAAAGTTGGCTGATTTTTGATGCCCCAATATCCGTGACGACGGTGGTGATAACATATGGTCTTCTCTATTTGTATTGTCTATACCCAATTTCTTCAGTTTTTTTTTTACGAGGCATTGACAGTGAAGGAACTAGGAACTGTAAAAAAGAACGACATTTTCAAAGAACAATCTTGGAATGAGCCAAAAATTATTAGCTGAAGCAGAACCCGACAAATTTTATTGAAGGAAGGCGGACACTTTGAGGTTATTAGATGATATGAAATACCTAACTATCTTACATTATTATTAGTAATAGATCGTGAGTAGAACGTTTTGAAAAACAATATTTTCACCCAAAAGTTAGTGGCGAAGAATTACGCAGAATTTTATCGACAATCTGGCAACAGGGCAAGGGCGATTGTTGGTGGCCCGATTGGTGTCGAAATTATCAAAAAAGAGTCAGAGAAGCATATCCGTTCGTAGGTATTCGAGATGTACCAATGCTTATTTAGTACATAATTTGCCGACTTAGTGCTGTCTAAATTAGAAAAATCTGTTTCTTTTTCGAAATCACGCCGTGGTGGTTGAATAAAACCTCAGGGGATCAAATGTGAGCTGGGCCGCTACTCTTGAATCGTGTGAGAGAAGTCCCTGGGAACTTTATGCAATCTGGAATACATCGATGTAGCGAGAGTTGCCTAAAACCATGTGAGAATGGTTCTCGCCATTTCTCGAGTAGACGAGATAACTCACATAGGTTGCACCATTATACGGAGTGAAGTGTCATGGCGGACGGCGACTTCGGGTGAGGGTTCAGAACACGTAACGGGAAACAGACAACTGCAAAAGGAACCGAATCGGCCATTTCTCCCACACTTCAAGGATACACGTTTCAAACTGGCTGAACTGGCATGTGATTTTGTCACACGATAGTGGGTTGCATCTCACCCGTGTGAGTTTCTCACACGATTCAAGAATAGCAACCCTTATCAACATTCTTCGTCATACTTTGGGCTTTCGACGACGTGTATTTTTGGCCTGTAGAACGAAATCTTGAAGCGATAACTCGAGAACTACGCAAGTACACAATAAACTTTTACGTGTGCTTCCAATCACCCGATTCACCCGGCGTGTGTGTCAAACATGACATCCAAACCATAGACATCCAAACTCCCTAACTACAACACGAAAAACCCCAACACCGGCTGAGATAACGAGCGACGTTGCCTAATTGTTCTTTTTACTAGAGCGCGCTATTTACTCAAGTTCAAATGTGCGGATAATCTGATTGTACTTTTGAAAGCCTGTAATTCAACGAAAATTTTTCTGATGTTTTCTTCTGATTGAACTGTATTGATCCTCAGATGTTGGTTAATTCATTAACCTACAAATTTGCTCGTTTCTCAATGTTGGAATATAGCCCGCCGCCGAACAAGTATAGGTGTTCCATCAGCAAGTGTGAGTGCTTTCCGTCTCTGAATGAGTTGTATAGCTTGGCAATAACTATTATAGAAATAAAGTTGGTTAAACGGTTCAAAAGTTGAGGTGAGAATACGCTTTTAAAAAGTCAACTTGAACACCCTGTATCTTTTCAAGAGAGCATTTTAGGACCATGAGTTTTTATTATTTTTTACTCCATTTTTGATGGGGTATCGTCCCTCAAAGTGTGTAACAACCAGTACCTAACACTCTGTATAGACTGTCTCATTCTGACATTCTAGAACTCCCAGGTCGAAAATCAAAATTTATTTCTATTGTTTCAACATCAACGATATTTTATGGAAAAGCAGGCTTTCGAACACACAAATGGGTTCAATAAATATGAAAAACCAGAAGCGAAACATTAGTGCAGGCAATAATTATTATTTACATAATCTGATAGATATGACTACAACAGCTGGGACAGGTAGGTAATCATCTACGTGACAGTGACAAAAAGTTATGATATGCAACCATTATGATGTTTTTGTGTAATGATAGGACCAGCAACTATCAGAATATTGTGACGAAGGTAATTTTATGGTTCATTCAGTGCTTTGTTGTTAAAATAATTGAATAAACGTATTTCTGCGTAAATTGCATCTGCACCTGTTTGTAATTTGTATTGAATTTGAACGCCCATAATAATTATTAGATATTATAAATTTATGAATAACGATTCTAGAGAATTCGATTACCATCTAAAACATTCAGTCAAAGTGCTCTGGGGTGCGATTCTCGAACGTTTTCCAAATGTTTTCGTATACGAATTCTCCTTTCCGATAGCCCAAGTGCACACGAAACCAAGGAGATTCGTATACGAAAAATCATTCGAATAACTCGAGAATCGTACCCTTGCTATATTGTCACGAATAGGAAAAGGTCAGGTCCTTAGCCCTACTCATGAACTGGGGTTCACACTTTATTAGCGCACTTCTCCAAACGGGAAGGCGCTTTTATCCTCGCTTTGTCCGTCCGTCCGTCCGTCACAGCATCTAGTCCTAGACAAAAAGGTTTTTGCGAAAAATTTTTACTCCATTGGGTAGCTCATGACCTTGTATCCCGAACCAAGAAAAATCTCGACGAAATAATAATAAACAATGACAATAATAACAATTTAATGTGACGCGGCATCGCCGTTGAATGCTGCATTTCAGAAGCCGGCCTGATCTCGAAAGTTATCACATGCGAGGAAGTACCCGATCTTATCATTTTACCATAATACATATGCGGAGTTATATTTAGAGGATGATTTGAACTTTATTTTAATGACAATTTCACATCGGTGCGAGGTGCAGGCCAATAGTTATTAATTTTTGAAAATGACTCCGAAACTACGGCTCGGCCGCAAATGATTTATTCGTTGCTTGCTGGTGCTTGATACCCTTTCCTCCGAACAAAACGAAATTCAATACAGAAAATATTTCAACTCGAATGGGTAGCTCATGGCCTCGGTACGCGAATCAAGAAAAATTTTGCCGAAATAATCATGAACAATTACAAAAATAACATTTTGGTGTAGGGCGGCTTCGCCGATCAAGTGCTGGCATTCGCGGTAAGATGTAGAAAGTTGCGATATGCAGGCAACTACAATTTCTTAATGAAATACATCACTGTATGTACGGCATTATATTTAGAGAACAATTTGAACTTTCTTTTGACAAAAACCCCACTTCGATCCGACCGTCGGGTCAATTGTTATCCATTTTTGAAAACGACCGCAAAGCCACGGCTCGGCGCATATTACACGACCCTACAAATTTAAAATCAGACGTGCCGAAATAGTAATTACCATTTTGAAATAGCCAATACTAGGTACCTGAAGGATAATGGCACTCAAATACGAAACATGTTCGCTCAATAACAAAAAAAAAGTAGGTAGGTATCACTAAAAATCATGTGACAGGCTACCATTTTTTCGGTTTTTCGATAAAAAAGAAATGTTCCAATTCAAAAGTGAACCCGATATTCGTGTTCAGGAGGTCGAAATCAGTTGAAGAACATTTTTTTATATAAGTAACAGAATGACGCTTATGTGGCCGGTTTGTCTGTCTGTCTGTCCGACTCCGTGCAGAAATTAAGACGCTGTACTCCTTCTCGAGAATTGAAACAAGAGTCTTGGAACTTTTTTCCGATTAATAGCTGATGTCCCCAAGGGTGGCCAATGGGCACTATTTTTGTTATCCATACATCGTTATCATTATTCTCAAAAAACAGAGATCTCCTGTGCACTTCGATGAAGTTGAACTTCTCCTCGGGAAATAAAGCTACAGCCCTTGAAGATTGAACTTTATCCGGTGGATAGCTTAGGTCCTCAAGGACCAAATAGGCAGGTTGGCTTTCATAATTCGGCCGCCATCTTGGCTGCCATATTGAAATTTCTCATTAGTGGAACGATTGTCATGAAACTTGAAACTTACCCTTGTCTAGTACGATCATTCTTATTTTCAAGCCAAATTTCATGATTGCCCCACCATCTTGGCCGCCATATTGAAATCTCTTATAAGTGGAAGGGTTTTCATGAAACTTGTTGTTGTTTAAGCACAACTGGAAATCGCTGGAGGTAATAAATGGGAATAACGAGCGCACTCTACTAAGATGATAAGTTTTTCAGTTATAATAATAAAATGTTATACACCTGACACTCGACGCATTAACTCGCGAACAGATATAAAATGGTTTTACTTACATGCCAATTAATGAACTGAACCACGACGTACTGAACAAATGCCCAAGAGGGCTAACCGAATGACAATCGACCATCAATCGAATCAATGAATAATCAAATGCCCCGTGTTAAAAGCTTCAAACCTCTTTTATCGAATCGCCCAAATCAGGTCAGTGACGCAGCTTTGCCTTGCTGATCCAACAAAACCTCTATCTTCATTCTATTCCTATGCAAAAAATGACCTAGCATCTGCTGATTTGGACGATTCGGCGATACTTTGGCTACACTACACTTTGCTTTTCATGTTCAAAGGATGAACTTTTACCTAGGGCCCTTATGTCACTACCATGACGATATAGGTACCTGAAAAATTGGAACTTTTTATTAATTGTTCTTTCCCTTCTAGCCAAGAATAAGAAAATATCTCTTTCTGTATTGTTTTGAGTGTTGTCGGGTGGGTAGGTGTGGACTACCTATTGTATAACAAATGTGAGATATACCTAACAGGTATTTCATAAAGCGCCCCTACATCACTGACCCATTTCCACATCGAATCTTTGGCAATGGGGTCCTACACAGGTACACAGGTATTGAGAATGAAGTTTATTAAAACACTAAAGCCATCGTCAAGCTTAAAATCATGTTATTCATTCGATTTTCGCGTTTATTGGGTAAAATAATATTTTGCCAAACGTCATGATATTGGAGCCCCAAGAGCTACACAGATGGCGTTACGTATGGGAAAGTGCAATTTGTTTCTGAACTTTTGTGACTAGACACAGGGAGGGATTTAGGGATCATTTTCATAGACCTCAACAGTGGATCCATATAATAACACCCATGCACCGTAAAGTCATGCCACCATACATGTAAGCACACACCAAAAGAAGCCCACCGTACATTTTCCCACCGTATTGGTTGCGACCTTACAAATACCCACCACCCTGCACCATCAATAAATTCACACCATAATCGGGTCCTATACTCTATACACTCGTAAAAAGGACCACCAGATTCCTCATCCTCCGCTTGAGAAGTAGTCCCGAGCGTTACCCGCGAAATTTAAAATTCCAGTTAGAAAGAGGTGTTATTGCCGCTAATCACAGCTAAGTGCAATGGTAATTTTGAATGACATCAGTTTGATGCCAATTTCAATGAATGAAAAAATAATTTTTTTGAATGAAGCTGATTTTATTACACAACACTGACAACAGCCGAGCCGACTAAAAATAACAAACATCATAGAGAAATGGAGGTTAGAAATCGTACGTAAGTGTCAAACTCGCTGAATGTAATGCCATTGGCTTGGCGTAGGAATAATTTGCCCGGGTCAGAACTACCAACCGAACAAAACTGATATTAGTTCCAAACGCGCCCATGGTTGGTAACAGTCTTTGGTGCTTTTATTTGGTATAGGCTACATCACTGAAATTGAAAAAAGTCCGTTCTATCGCTGAACAGACTATATCACAATAATACCCACCACAAATAACACCTACCGTAAATTGATGCAACCATAATGTATCACACCGTAATAAGACCCACTCTCCGGGCAACAAGCTTTCGTTTTCTTGGCCTGTTCTGGGCTAGTCGGAGTGGGTCTTATTACGGTGTGATACATTATGGTTGCATCAATTTACGGTAGGTGTTATTTGTGGTGGGTATTATTGTGGTAGGACCCGATTATAGTGTGAATTTATTGATGGTGGGTGCATGTGTGGTTTGCTGCATGTATGGTGGGATGACTTTACCGTGGATCTTTAGGGTCGTGGGCTCGGTGGCGGGTATCTGTATGGTCGCAACCAATACGGTGGGAAAATGTACGGTGGGCTTTTTTTGGCGTGTGCTACATGTATGGTGGCATGACTTTACGGTGGGTCACATTGTGCGTTTCCGTCTTCGTTACAGGGAGGACCCGCAAACAAGCGTCCATACTCCATAGACTCAAACATTCTTACCGTGCCGTGCCTGTACATTTTGCAATCTATCATCATGCACATCATCTATCATGCACATTGAGCTCAATAAGCTGGATTACCAGACCTTCTCATATACTCACAGCACACGAAACAGAGACAATTTTGTTGTACCATTTCACAGACTGCGACGATCCAGAGAAGCGACAGACTACCATGGAGTCATGTTCTTCAATAAGTTGCCTAGCAATTTTAAAAGTCAGACTCCTGGAGCCGTATTCTTCAACTCTAGCAGTCGAACCGACAAATATCGCTATCGGTAGCTAGGCAAGCACCATTGTGATTGGCTTTTGTCTGACTACCGATAGCGATATCTATCGGTTCGATTGCATAGCGAGTTAGAGAATACGGCTCCAGCGCGGCTCAAGATATCCCTCGAGACAATATTGTTGAGCAAAGCCTTCTATTCAAGTCAAGAATTTTTTTCATTTGAATTCAATACCTACCTGAATAATATCACTTGATTCTTCAAATTTTATTTTGTCATCTTTTTTTGACGGGTGTAAATGTATCATTGATATGTGTTAACATGAGTAAAGTTTGTTATGGTTGTTGTTATTAATGGTTCTAGCAAAATATGTTACTAATATATTCACCAAATCACCCTCTACCTACCCTGTATGTATACCTGCAATAGGTACAACCAGATGACTGTGAAAAGATGAGGAGTCCCCAGGTAAAATAAATAATTTCACGTGGTTTTTCTGCTATGATTCCAGAACATTCCTCACTGCTTTTGTAAGAAACCATTCACAAAGAGAAATTGAGAAGTCTTTATACTTCATAACAATAGAACTAGTCAGGCATGGGGGCATGTCAATAGAAATTGAACTGAGAAATGAATTGACGTCATGCAGCGGGCCAATCGTAGCGAAGCCGCCTGAACTCCCTCATTTACCTGCGCTATACCCTTCTGTGAACTGAACCCCGTTCCCTAATTGATTTTCAAGGTATATTCATTCACTAGCAGACTTGTGAAGTGGTTGTTTGAACTTACCAAGCGTCTTCAGCAATTTGAATATATACCAGAAAAAGTCAAAATGGTGAAAGTTCAGTGTTTAAAAAAGTGCGTGAGAAAGTCCCAGCGCGGTTTGGCACAGAAGCTGCAGAAAATCCAGCTGAACGATTTGAAGCTGGTGTCTAGATTTGGCAGCGGTGCCTTCTCCCACGTGTCACTGGTGCAGCTCAATGGTTACCCAGAGTCATCGTTTGCCTTGAAAGCCGTCAAGAAGCGCGAATTACGAGATCCAGACGAACGGCAGAGGATTCAGAACGAGAAGAAGATCTTGAGCCACGTTAGAAACGACTTTATCGTCAAGCTTCACAACACATTCAGAGATAAAAGGCACTTGTACTTGCTGATGGAATATTTGCCCGGCGGCGAGGTGTTCAGCCTGGGCAGACTAACTAAAAAAGCTGCCAGGTTCTACGTGGCGTGTGTCGTTGAAGCAGTTGCTTGCTTGCACAAACAAAACATAGCCCACAACGACATCAAAGCTGAGAATCTGGTGTTGGATGCCGAGGGCTACGCCAAACTGATCGACTTCGGCTTCGCCTGCCACGTTCCGCCGGGGAAAAAGCTAAAAAACTTTTACTGCGGCACAATCCATCACATGTCTCCCGAGGCCTACACAGCACGAGACAAGGCAGGCGACTTGTGGGCCCTGGGCGTTATGCTCTATAAGCTGTTGACGGGCGCGACGCCTTTCGAAGCCGATGGTGGAGACGCGAAAACTCTGAAAAAGATTTCAAAAGGAATTGATCAAGTGAAGTTCTCGAGGAGGTACTTCACAGAAGAAGCTGAAGACGTCATACGGAAGCTTTGCGCTTTCGAGCCTGAAAGCAGGTTGGGATATGGGAACATCGAGGAAATAAGAAGACATCGGTAAGTCGTACAGCCATTCTCATTCACCTGGGGTCCTCGGGGCGCAGGTCCACCTATATTGGCGCCGTCGTCAATCCCAATCCTAACCAGTCCGATCGATAAAGCGCTCCTGGTTAAGAGGAACGACTCCAGCATTTTATAAAGGTTTTTTTTTCCCACAAGTACGTAATATGACGTGAAGGAATTTGTAGGCTTGCACAGCTTGCATTATATCTCATCTGCGCGACCTAGCTATTAATAGATACAGTAAGTCAATGCAAGTATCAGATCTTTCACGCGAGGTCATATCCAATATTCTGTGGTCGAATCATAGCCACCGTTTTTGCCCGTATGCCTTGCATTCGACAGAGAACGCTGAAATACAAGGTAACTGTTTTTGCAGTTTACAAGGTAACTGCAAAAAAACACATATCTTGAAGGGCATGATTGCGTTTACATTTTGATAATACTTCAAAGAACAGCGCATTCAGAGGTTTATAGCGATCGAAGGTACATTTAGGTGATTTATTCCTTGTTGAAGTAGACATTTGCATTTTTTTATATTAATACACGCGTAATTTTGTTCAAAAGCACTCGGCGCCAGTGTCTATATCGCTACCTATCAGGTCCTCGAAATAAAATTTGTTGATTTTTCTCTTGTTCAAAATTAATGATAAACTTGCGAAATGCACGATCTCTCTCCAACCCGTGCTGGTGCTGATACAAAATTCACGTCAACGGGTTTTGCTGGCTTTCAACTATTACAAATGTATGGCGGATAGTCGTTCCTCTTAAACAGCCAATTGAACGTACGAGCTGCGAGCAAAGAGAACCTCGTAAAAGACCTTCTCATATACGCCTATATGAGAAGGTCTTTTACGAGGTCTTTTATCTCGTCTTTTATACCACTGTTACTTTGTGAGGATAGAAAGATTTATTTCATTTATTTTTCAGATGGTTCTATGGATTCGACTGGGAGAAGCTGCGAAGCAGAAAGTTGAAACCGCCGTTGGTGCCTAAAATCGACAGCGTTCTGGATACCACGAACTTCGATTATCAAGTTCCAGATTCGGATTCGGACGGAGAAGAATACGAGTCCGACTGGGACGTGGACTTCTAGGCTTTGTACTTATATCTTGACTTATATCTGAATAACTATCGTTATGCGAGTTGTTACGCTGCATTCACGTTTCAAATTATTTATCTTAAATTAATAAATTTTCACATTGTTCACTGGTGTTTTTTGTTTCGGCCCTGTTACTAAACAGCGCGAGCCAAATTGGCGAGCGACAAAATTGCGCGGAACTGATAGCGCCGGACAAAGCCGCGCTAGGATCGAATAGCGCCGGACAAAACAGCGCTAGGATCAAACAGCGCTGCAACACAAAAGCGTGCGGCAAAATAGCGTGCGACAAAATCGCGCGGAACTTATGGCGCAGGACAAGACAGCGCCAATATAAAATAGCGATGCGACCAAACAGCGCTAGGATCAAGTGGCGCCGGACAAAATATCGTAAGACAAAATAGAGATATACATTATAGGTTTGTTCCATAAGGAGGTTTCAAACTAGTACTAGTAAGAGCCAATAGAAATCGAGAAAATCAGTTTGCAAACTGATTTGGGCGCTCCTCATTGGCTCTGACTAGTTTGAGATTTCTGACGGAACAAATCTAATAGCGTCGAACAAGGAAGATGATGTGTGCACATGTAACTCGTGTAATAAACTGCTCGTCAAAAGTTAAGCATAGACCAAAATTTGCACCAATTTCAAGTAAGGATTTCTTCGGGGAAGGATATCTGATTTGAAAAAAAATGTATGGTGCTTGGTAGAGCTTTTCTTCAGGTACAAGACGCTATGTCGATTAACGTCACCATTGACTTTGTCCATGATATACAGGATGCCAAAGAAGGAGTGTCAAAAGTGTTAATTTTTGAAGTCGTGGAACTTTTTTAGAAAAAATTCCGGATTTTTTTTCTCTTGAGTTTTAGAAAGCGGATATCAATATCTCGAAATAATTTTTGACTTTTGATCGTATTTTGTTTTTTCAAAGAGTTCTTGATTTTTTTGTGAAATTTAGATTTTTTGATGCAGAATTTGCTAGAGCAGTTGCTTTTTCTTGAAAATTCACAGAAACATACAAAGTTGCTGGATGAATTATATCATGAGAAAATTGACCTCATGGACCTCCAGAAGAGGTCATCCTCTGGACCTCTTCAGGGGAGATGCCCAATGACGCATGCTGCGACATCACTTTGACACTTATTGAACCCAGCATGGATTAAAGTGCAAGACTTGTAACCATACGTTGCATCAAAATTACCATGGTTACCAATTAGTCCCATCATGGGTGATTTTGTTACTGCCCAAGTCACTGGAAATTTTCAGAAGTGATATCTCCTAGACGAGTAGAGATAGAGCCATAATTCTTTTTTTGATTTCAATCGGACATATTATTGGTCATTCAAGCACGATGTGCAAATTTTTCACGTTTATACTTTTTCAGTGGTGGAGGGAAATTTTGACGTTTGTCATGTCAGAATTTTTTTTTTGTACTTGACATCATTGAAATGTCAACATGAATGTAATCTACTACTTCCACATCAGTAATGAAAACAAAAGACCAACGAAGGTTTTCGCAGGAAACCTGGACTTTGAGGAAGAAAAACACCAAACGCAAACTTGAAATTCATCAGCTGAAACTGACAGTATACATTCATGTTGACATTTCAATGATGACAAGTACAAGAAAAAAAATCTGACATGACAAACGTCAAAATTACCCCCCACCACTGAAAAAGTATGAACGTGAAAAATTTGCACATCATGCTCGAATGATCAATAATGTGTACGATTGAAATCAAAAAAAGGATTATGGCTCTATCTCTACTCGTCTAGGAGATACCACTTTTGAAAATTTCCAGTGACTTGGGCAGTAACAAAATCACCCATGATGGGACTAATTGGTAACCATGGTAATTTTGAAGCAACGTATGGTTACAAGTCTTGCACTTTTATCCATGCTGGGTTCAATAAGTGTCAAAGTGATGTCGCAGCATGCGTCATTGGGCATCTCCCCTGAAGAGGTCCAGAGGATGACCTCTTCTGGAGGTCCATGAGGTCAATTTTCTCATGGTAAAATTCAACCAGCAACTGTGTACGTTTTTGTGAATTTTCAAGAAAAAGGAACTGCTCTAGCAAATTCTGCATCAAAAAATCTAAATTTCACAAAAATATCAAGAACTCTTTGAAAAAACAAAATACGATCAAAAGTCAAAAACCGTTTCGAGATATTGATATCCGCTTTCTAAAACTCAAGAGAAAAAAAATCCGGAATTTTTTCTAAAAAAGTTCCACGACTTCAAAAATTAACACTTTTGACACTCCTTCTTTGGCATCCTGTATATCATGGACAAAGTCAATGGTGACGTTAATCGACATAGCGTCTTGTACCTGAAGAAAAGCTCTACCAAGCACCATACATTTTTTTCAAATCAGATATCCTTCCCCAAAGAAATCCTTACTTGAAATTGGTGCAAATTTTGGTCTATGCTTAACTTTTGACGAGCAGTTTACTTGAAGAATTGTTACTCCGTCAGGTGCCCGAGGAACAGTTAGGCACCAGCCGTTCAGATGAGACAAGTTCAAACATTTACGGATAGCGCCAGCTAGAAAGAGCCGGAACAAAACAGCGCAATAAAACAGCACAGCTATATTTTATACAATAGGTAGGTGCTCAAGAAGACTTGAGTATTCTTCTTTTCAAACCCACTAGACAATGTTCCAAGATAAAACATCAGGAAGCTAACACCGCCTTGAGGATTTTTTCCTCTTACTGCTTTCAGAAAATAGTTTTTAAACCGTTCCAACCCTAAACTTTTTTTATCTGAACCTGTATGAAAGGTTACTTCACCTTACTACAAAAGCGTCAGAACCTCGGCCAGAACCCAAGAAAATTAACAACTTGGCAAAAGAATTTGTTCTCGACGGTTTATGTCCAAGTTTCAGTAGTAGACACATTGGAATAATTCATTCTGGGCTCCATACATGATAGGTAATCATACCATGAGATCAGTGGTTGGCATTACCTTATACTACTTTTATCATAAACACATGTGATAGCTTCCACTGGACTGTTGATAATGGGGCCTTGCACTGCAACTTTCACACACCGAGGGCGCTACAACCGTTGGGGGCAAATTCGACAATTTTGACGGCGTTGACGCTTCAGCGACCGACGTCCGTCATTTTATGTCTTGATTTGAAATTTGAATAACCTCTGTTTCTTGCTTGACATCTCCAGTCACTGTCAGTTACTGGTCAAGCTACTCAAACTCCCCTGTTTTCCCCGTCGTTACGGCCGCTTCATCGAAGTAGGCGCCCCCTACAGTAGTGGCGACCTCACGTTGAGTTTTTCAATGGGGCCTTGCAATTGAAAAACTCAACGTGAGGTCGCCACTACTGTAGGGGGCGCCTACTTCGATAAAGCGGCCGTAACGACGCGAAAAACAGGGGAGTTTGAGTAGTTTGACCAGTAACTGACAGTGACTGGAGACGTCAAGCAAGAAACAGAGGTTATCCAAATTTCAAATCAAGACATAAATGACGGACGTCGGTCGCTGAAGCGTCAACGCCGTCAAAATCGTCGAATTTGCCCCCAACGGTCGTGGCGCCCTCGGTGTGTAAAAGTGGCAGTGCAAGGCCCCATTGCAAAGCCCCATTGTTTTATTGACGATTGTACACTACTAGGGGACCAGAGCAGGTGAGGTGTCAATACTGGGTATAGACACAAAAAGAGTCTATACACAGACTCAAAAAAGAGAAGACCACAGTCGTCACGGATATTGGGGCATCAAAAATCAGCCAACCTTTTTTTTAATGATGGACTCGCCTGGTTCCTACGCAACCGTAAAAATCCGTGACGACATATGGTCTTTTCTATTTGTATTGTATATACATTCCTTTTTTTATCCTGGCGCCATTTTGTCCGTCGCTATTTTATTCGACCCTATTTCCTCCTAGAAATGTTTTGTCCGAGCGCTATTTTATCCAAGCGCTTATTTATTCTGGCGCTATTTTTTCCGGCGCTGTTCAATCCGACGCTATTCCATCATGGCGCTGTTTTGTCCTAGCGCCGATTTATTCTAGTGCTGTATTTTCCAGCGTTCTTTTGTCCGGCGCTATTATGTTCATCGCTGTTTAATAACAGAGCCTTTTTTCCAAGTAAAGGTGAATGAATCCTCTGTGACAGAATGCCGAGTTTCTTGCGCGCTGATCTGACTGTGGCTGATACAGTTTATTTCAGGGGTTTTATTGGAGTTTTTATCTACCAATCCAATTCTCTAATCGATTTATTTGAATTTTATTGCAGATGGAGTCGTCACACTTCAACAAGAGGTGATCAATAACGATCCGCAAAAAACGCAACCCGTCGCTGTGAGGATTCACCGTTATAGATGTTTTTCTCAGGTTGTATTCTATCTTCTATTCTACAAAGCCAAATTTAAAGCTAAGAACCACTCAAATCACTGATAGGTAATGAATTTGAGGAATCTCTAAAAAATTTTGTTTTCTAAATGTGGGATGATAGCAGCTCAGAGTGCTCCTCGGAGTGCTCAGACGAAAACTTCTCTTTCACTCCAAGTGATTGGAGTTGAAATTTGAAGTTTCTAGTTAGTAGGTACCTACTTCTAATAAGTAATTAGGTCAACAACAGAAAACAGATTTGCGCCTGAGATTGATCGAGTGACGTAATAAGAATAAAAAAAGATTTCAATTCCATTACTCACTTCAAGAACTTGGGTCCTACCTAAATATAAGGACTGCATTTCTTTTTCAATCTTGAATCAAGTTACAAGTCAATCTGTTGTTCCACCGCACAGTGGCGTATCTAGGGTAAATTGCGCCTAGGGCAAAACATGAAAATTTCGCCCCTGAATTAGAAACCCTGGAAAATGCGCCCAAGGCAGTTTTTCCAGAATTCAGGTGGGCCAACGACAATTTGGGCCTCCCTATTAGGCTATACCTGGATCAGAAGAAAAAGTGGAAAGTTGATCGTCTGTTTGAATGTATTGGCTTCGTTTATTTTTCCCTCTTTCTCTGTTCCCATTTCGTTTGTCAATTATTATTGCTCAAACGAATTGCGCCCAACAATTCAAATATCTAGGTATATTGTCGTATGTAATACACCGATAGGTGAGGTGTATTATCGCTACATCGAGGATTTTCACGAGGGGATCCGAGTGTAAATCGAGATGTAAGCGATAATATATCGAACCTAGAGGTGTATTTGTTGAGACAATTAACCGAACAACACTGAAAATCTTCATAAAAAAGTGAAAACTATTTGAATGTTTGAGGTTGGTCATTCTGGAGGGGTGTTTTCACCAATGACCTTGGTGGTAATACACTTGAACGGCCTACTGTTTCAAGGAGTGAGGTGAATTGTCTACATAATCAAGTTTATATACCGGGTGATCATTTGAAAACTATCCACCTGCAATAACTCCCGATTCCTAGTCAATATTTCTTCAAGCAAAAACAGGTCTATTTTTATATCGAGGGAGACATCTAAATCATACATTGGCAAATTTCTATCTTCAGCCCCCTCGCCCCCACCAATCCCAAAAATTAAATTTCAAATGACATTCCCTACTTTGCGATACATTAAATTGAAGGAAATTGAATTCTCTTTTTGAAAAAATGAATTCCCTTTTTGAAAAAAATATTTTCAAAAATTTTAACTCTACCCCCTTCTCCCTAAAAATTCTCTGAGTGTCCCTTTCAATATTCTGGACCCCTCAATTCTCTTCAGTTTAGTCAGCATCATCCTGAATAGCTTTAAAAAAGAGAATTTTCGGTGGAAAAAGTACCACCCAAATTGACCCCATTGCTCTCCCCCACCTCAACTTTAAAATTCAACAAAATACCACCCACTTTGTGATACATCACATTAAAGGGAATTAATTTTTTTTTCTAGAAACAATTTTTTTTAAATTTTCAACCCCTCCCCTATTTAACTGGACATTTGGAGTATTTTAGTAGGAAAACGGGGGTTTTAAAAAATTCGAAAATTGTTCGAAAATTAAATTTTAATCAAATTTGAGAATTTAATTCCTTTGAATTTAATGTATCACAAAGAAGGTATTGTCATTTTAAATTTTTAAGGTGAGGATGGGGGAGCGAATGGGTGAATTTGGGTGGCACTTTTTCCATAGAAAATTTTCTCTTTCGATGCTATGCAGGATGACGTTGACTGCATTGAAGAGAATTGAGAGGTCAAGAATATTTATTTGGACACTCAGAGAATTTAGGGGAGAAGAGGAGTGGGGTTAAAAATTTCAGAAATATTTTTCCAGAAAGCGAATTTAACTCTGTTGAATTAATTGTATCGCAAATAGGTAGTGTCATTCGAAATTTTAAAGTTGAGGTAGGTGGGGGCGAGGGGGCTAAAGATAGAAAATCGCTAATGGATGTTTTAGATGTCCCCCTCGATATAAAAATCTACCTGTTTTTGCTCGAAGACATTTCCACTAGCTATCGGGAGTTATTGCAGGTGGATAGTTTTCAAATGATCACCCGGTACCTATAAAGTTTAAAGAGCTTGGCTTTTGATTGTTTTTTTTCCATTCTTTCTATTTTTCATTTTTTTCACATTTTTATCCGAGTTTTTATCTTTTTCTCTCATTTGCGCCCTGAGGATCAAAGCGCGCCGATAGCACGTGCCCCATTTGCCCCTCCGTAGATACGCCTCTGGCACCGCACCACAATACTTTTCCGAATTGTATGCAGGAACCTATGGACATTTTTTTTTTTTGGGTGGAGTATTGTGTGGTGCAAACTTTTTTTTTATGAAAAGACGTCTGGCAGAATTCACGAAAATTCATACATTCAAATCGTCAGACCGATTACCATGTAGCCACCTGTTCAGAGTTCAATTTCCGAAGCCAAAGCAAATATTTGCATTGTTTTCAAACGAGAAAATTGAACAAAATGAAGTGGAAATGTTGAAATATGCTTTGGTAAATATCGAGGTAAATATGAAGTGGGAGCTTTATTAAATGAAAAGTCCTTTCGTCAACAAACAAATCATGACCCGGCCCGGCGTTCTAATTGCGCGCGATTCTTCACGTGCTCTTGAATTTCGCTTTGTCAGAGAAGGGCCCTGAACAATAAATAATAATTTCTCTCTCGTCATTTGCTGCTAAAATATGAAAGCAGGACGCGACGAGTGTGCGTGACGAGGGCAACACGACGATCATTTCTTTCATGTCCATGTCTTTTCTTCCACTTTTATTAATTTATTGAGTCTGAGACTCATATTTCATTCCTGGAAATCATAGGTATGCGCACTGACGTATAATACTAGACGGAGCTTTCCTATATCCATTACACTTACACACTGTGTTGACGCGCCAGAACCGCTAGGACCAGGGGAAAGTGGGGGGGCGCGAGCGCTTGTTATCAGGACGACACATAGGCGTGCTTGCAGCGTTTTCTTTATGTTAAGAGGGCAAAACAAATGAAGGTCAAAAATAACGTGAGTGTATGCTCCCGGTATGCCGAAGCTTTGCACACCTGGCACTGCTGCACCATTATTACCTCACGAAATAAGCAAAATATCGAACGAAACGACAAATAATGATGAGCAACAAAGAAATTGGCCGCTATATTGTGACGTGTGACAGCATGTAACGCGATCAGCTGACCGCAGCGCGCGACCCACATCAAGGTGCTACAGTACGAGGTGTGATCACTTGGAATTTAATCCCTACTCTCTACCTCTACTCCTACTTTACTTCTTAATTTTCAATCATACATGGAAAATCTTTCCAAGAAATAGTACATAATTGAATATCTTGACGATTTGGAGTAAAAATCCACACATTGGCTCTGCATTCATTACTAAATTGCGCAACCAATACTAGTTGGTTGCGTTCCAAGATTTTTAGCGCATTTTCCATCTTGATGAAAATCGCTATTGCAACCGCTTTGTCCGTCCGTTCGTCCGTCCGTCCGTCCGTCCGTCCGTCCGTTCCTCGAACTCCTCCCAAACTAGACGACCTAGCTTTCTGATTTTTTCACTGTTACATAGCTGCCACTCCCAAAGGAGGGCTAGGCTATATTGGATGTCCATATTGCGCCGCCAACATAGAGAAAACCGCCCTCGATAAACTTGAAATAACATAATATTGCACTTTCTACCAGACCTGATGCTCTAGTGTTCTCATTTTTTGAATAATACATAGTTGCCACTTATAAACGTGAGCCAAGAAACATTCCGTCTTTAATATGCGCCGCCGACATGAAAAAACTGCTAAAAACCGCCCCCAATCACTTTTTAATGAAAAACACAAACCTGAAGACATAGCGATCTGATTCTTTCGGTATATAAATAGCTGACTAAGAATGGGAAAGGATAGGCTACTTTTGGTCAGTCGCCGCCCCCAGATTCCGCCCCCAAACGATAAAAAGTGCAACTTTCACAAATGTTACTGATTGAGATGTTCCCTTTAACATTTAAGAACTGCCAACTCAAATTGTGCAACATTTGCTCAGCCGAACGCTGCCGCTCCCACACGCCGCCCCCAAAGTAAGAGATAAATAAAAACATGAACCCGAAGACATAGCGATCTAAGTTTTTCGCTATATGGATAGCTGACTAAAAATGGAAAAGGATAGGCTACTTTTGACATGGCGCCGCCTCCAGCTTCCGCCCCCAAAAGAAAAAAAATGCAACTTTCAACAATTTTCACTGATTTAGCTGATAATGTTACCTCGAACATTTTGAAACTCTTGACTCAAACTGTGCAAGAGTTTCTTTGCCAAACTCTGCCGCTCCCACACGCCGCCCCCAAAGTGAGAGATAAATGTAAAACATGAACCTGAAGACATAGCGATCTAATTATTTCACTATATTGATAGTTGACTGAAATTGGAAAAAAATTGGCCACTTTTAATTAGCCGCCGCCCCCAGCTGCCGCCTCCAAACAAAAAAAATGCAACTTCCACAATTTTCACTGATTGTCATATTTCCCTTACATTTGGTAACTTCCAACTCAAACTGTGCAACAGTTACTTTGCCGAATGCTGCCGCCCCCATACGCTGCCATCAAAGTGAGAGATGAATGAAAAACATAAACCCGAAGACATAACGATCTAATTCTTTCGCTATATAGATAGCTTACTAAAAATGGGAAAGAATAGGCTACTTTTGATATCGCCGCCTCCAACTTCCACCCCCAAAAGAAGAAAAGTGCAACTTTCAATAATTTCCACTGATTCACATTTTAATGTTACCTCAAACATTCAGAAACTCCCAACTCAAACTGTGGAAGAATTTCTTTGCCAAACTTTGCCGCTCCCACACGCCGCCCCCAAAGTAAGAGATAAATGTAAAACATAACCCTGAAGACATAGCGATCTAATTGTTCCGCTATATAGATAGCTGACTGAAAATGGGAAGAGATAGGCCACTTTTGATTAGTCGCCGCCTCCAGCTCCCGCCCCCAAACACAAAAATGCAACTTTCACAATTTTCACTGATTGTCATATTTCCTTGAACATTTAGAAACTCCCAACTCAAACTGTGCAACAGTTACTTTGCCGAATGCTGCCACCCCCACACGCTGCCCTCAAAGTAAGAGATAAATGGAAAACATAAACCCAAAGACATAGCGATCTAATTCTTTCGCTATATGGATAGCCGACTAAAAATGGGAAAGAATAGACTACTGTTGATTAGTCGCCGCTCCCAGCTCCCGCCCTCAAACAAAAAAATATTGATGAGTGAGAGAATTTTCATTCAAATCTATTTCATTGGCAAGTACCCCATTCTGATAACAAAATATCACAATGAGTTTCGAATGAAGAAAGTGGGCAAGGAATGGTGTTTCTCCTTCAACCAAATTTCTTCACGTTCACAATATGCCTCTTTGAGAAAATGCGCTACTGAGACTCACGCACGTGAAGGCATACTCACTTGTTTGAATTTTTGATGCAATATACCCGAATATACCCAAACATTTACATTTGTAAAAAAAAACGTAGCTGTAGCAGAAATGTATTATTTTTATATGTTCGACTAGAAACTTCAAGTTTACAGAAGAATCAGTCGCAATTGTTGTGTGAGCCAATTTCATCAAGAAAGAAATTGAAATGTGAAAGTTACTTTTCACCCTGTAAATTGAAAAGCAGCAGTTGCAGAAATGTTTCATTACATATGTTTAGTGTGACATTATAAGCTTGCAAAAGAACTGGAACCGGCCCCAATATAGATCAGTTTACCACTAAGAAAAAAAATTAAAGATGAAAAATAGTTTTCACCCTGTAACTTGATACACACCAGTTGCTGAGTGGTATATTTTTTATATGTTTATTGGAAGACTATGGCCTATCAAACTAGCCTAAAACCGTTTTTCTCGGTCATCAGTTTTTCAAGAAAAAAAGAAAGTAAAGAAAAATAATAAACTTTCACCCTGTATACTATTTTGTAGTAGTCCCAGAGTTGAGGACTTTTGATATGTTGAAGAGGGAACTGAAAGCTAGCCATGGTAAAAAAATCGTTTTTGTTTGAATTAATTCCAGCAGATATTCCATTTCCAATATACTATAGTGCCAGTGGGTGAGCCGCTGGCGGGTCTCATCTGATTCTGATTCTAGGCCGCCTGAAACTCTTTTTTGGGTGGTCCTAGGCAAACCCCTCGAGTATAAAATGGCTGTAACCGGCAGTACGGCAATGTGTAGGGAAAAATCGGCAGCGTGGTCAGAGAGGCTGATGAAGTCAGGATTGTACCGGCGCAAGGCGTGGATGTGTCGGACATAGGTCAATTAGTCATATTTTATTCGGATAATGATTTACGAATTCTTTGGCTTTTTCTCTACGACTCCCTGTATACGACACCTGCAATACTTGCGACTTTGTCTCTTAATCTTAATCGGTCCCATATGATCTTAGCAACAGGTAGGTATGACAAGTGGCATTGCTTGTTATAAAATTGAAGGGTACACTTTAAATTTTGACCTTATGAATAGCGGTTTTTAAATGGAGTTTGGACACATTTTGTCCAATTTCGATAAATAAATAATAAAAAATTCTTGAGTTAGTTAGGCCTATTTTCGAGATACAATGATGACTGGGACTATGGGCACTATGTAGAAGCTTCTCGCAACGTGGAATATCGAGCAAAACTACTTATTCATAGCCAGAGCGGGAGAAAAACGTGTGCCCTCGCACGTGTCTTTAGTACATAGGTAATGGAATTAAAGTAGAATTTAATCAACACCATCACCAACCAGAGCCTCTTAATTTGATTCCGGGCAACGTCAACTTTCAATGTGTTGTCGCCCTAATCGAAACGAAGTATAAAAAACTCGATTATAAAGTTTTTCCATTCTTCCAATGCGCACCCCGATCTCCTGGATATTGATGTCCTGAGAGCCATCAACACCTGACGACCGACGACGACCTACTTAAGAGTTTAATCGAAACTCATTAATAAACAGAATAGATATTGATATTTGAATTCCCATCATGACAAATTTATTACAACAGAGTTTGAGTAGGCATAGGTAGGTTGGGTATATTGTCCGAAGTTCGAAACTTCGTAGGTATTCCTATTTCGCACTTCCATATGCGCTACATTTCTGAATAAGGTGATTGCATGTAGAGGGAGTTTATGACAAAATGTCAATAGTGTCATTATCATCTGTCAAGTTTCATCCATGTCGGAGTCAACGTCAACCGGACTAACCTCACTCTAAATACTGTCATTTTCACGTGTTTTGTTCATATACTGTTTTGTTCGGCGTTTACGAGATCGAGATTATAATTTTCAATCATTCTAACAATGCCTTAGGTACACCTTGGACAGGGAGCTGGTGCCTCAAAACTTACGTCATAAGGTACATGATTTTAACCTTGTATGTCTAATGTGCGTTGATAAGGTTGTTGAAAATTGATTTGTCTTACATGTCAGACTGGGGGCTCTAGGCTGGTATGAGCTTGTCAATTTTCAAAAAAATGGCCGAAAATTTACGTCATAAGGTACATGAATGAGACCAACTGGATTTTGTGTAAGAGCATCCCCTTAGTTGAAGATATGGTCGTGAGACAAAAAATTTGGGGGGTTTCAGTCCATAAGACAAGTTTGAAATTTTTAAAAAAGGACCGAAATCTATCAATTTTTTCACAGGCGTTTTGTTGACAACTCACTAAGTGTGATATATATTTGTAATAAGGATGGAAGACGGAATCGAGTTCCATGTTAAAATACAAGGTGTACGATTTGAGAAAAAGTTTTCGATGTTGCACCTTGTAAGCGATGTACCATTGAAAAATTTTGTGAATAGATTCGAAACCTACGTGAAAAATTATGTGAGAATCGTTTTCATTTCCTAAAATCATGTCAAAGGAGAAGTCTCCAGGAGGAGGTAAATTTGGCCCTTTTTGAAAATTTCAGAATTGTCTTATGGACCGAGAGTCCCCAAAAATTTTGTCTTATGACCCGACTTTTGATTGAGGGGATGTTCCCACATAAAAGCTCGTTGGTTTCATTCATGTACCTTATGACGTGAATTTTTGTCATTTTTTGAAAATTGAAAAGCCTATACCAGCCTAAAGCCCCCGGTGTGACATGTAGGACAAAGAAATTTTAATTAACCTTACCAATGCACATTAGACCTCCTACGAGTATTCTACGGGTAGGCGATTATAGAATTTTGGTCCCCAGTAATCGATCCCTCTGGTGGAGTTGATCCGGTGAAATGGTGTTGCGAATTGTTCTCTCCTTCTGGTCGCGTAGTGGTGGTAATCGCCATTCTGTTTGAAAGTGTGCCTATGTTGGTGAACATACCGCAGGGCGTCGAAGATGTAAAGGCTGCTCAAGGTGAGTATTTGGTGCTCCTTGAAAAGATCTCTGCAGCTCGTCCTACAGGGCACACCCACCAATGTTCTAATAGCTCTTTTTTGCAGCACGAAGATTCGTTCTACCTCAGGAGAAGCTCCCCAGAACATCACTCCATATTGCAGAATGGACTGGACCCTCGCAAAGTACAACGGAAGATTTAGGTGAATTGTGTTAAGAAACGAGGAACGAGGAAAAAAATAATTATTACGAAAAAAAAGCGGCCACAAATAGCCTCCGCCACTACGTCTGGCGAGGCTTGAAAATCGAAAAAAAATTCAAGTTTTGAAAAAATAATTTCACTTAATACGTAATGTAGGGTATTAAACCTACTCATGCTTAGGTACTCAGCCTGAGAAAATTGTTCGGGGCATGGGAATAAAAGTCACCGAAGGCGTGTTTTGTACAAATTGGGCGAAGGTCGAAGGATGGTCTCGAGGATGATAGAGGACAGAAAATGCTTCGATAGCAACTAGCTACGATAGGTATTTCTATACTAAACTGATTGAATAAGGTATAAGCTTTGGATGAAGTGGCACCGGTTCTTTGCTACAGCGTACTGCGGTGATTTATAAGCAGATTTTCCGATTCCAATCAGTTTGAAAGGGAAAATCAGCAGTCGGGAAAGTGGTGGATAAATGGATAAAATTCTAAATGTTACGGGAAAGGAGCTCGGACTTCGAAATAAAGCGACGCTGAAAGCTGGATAGAACGGCTGAGGCGAGAAAACAGTTTTACCTAGTTTTTTATTGCGATCAGCATCTTGAAAAGGGCTTAAGAGATAGGTTGGAAACTGAAAATACAGTATAAGACAAATTATTGTTTGATATTCCCGATCAATATTCCGTAGATGCTTATTAGTAATTATAAAAAAAAAATACTAAAAATTAAATCGTAATTCCAGCGACCCAAAAATACCAACATTTGGTAGAACAAAATTCCTTTCCTGTTCCATTCGCTGCTTAGACCTTAGGACCATAGTGTTCCGAGGCAAAAAAATTTGTCGCCAATCTTGGACAATAATTAATAGAGTCTCAAACAAGTGAACAGCGATCGACAACTTTTCTCAGGCAGAAACTCAGCCTTGCCATACATAGCCCAGGCTTTTTAGTCGAAAAAACGGCAAAACATGAAACAAATTAAAACACGGTCAATCTCTTCAGTTTTGGGTTCACTAGACTTTGCTGTATAACATACAAAAAGTCCCCAACTTTCCCCCGTGTGCGTCTTTGTTTTTTTGACAGGCAAAGATGAAGACACCTCAAAATGCACTTCCCGATTAAAAATGCTCCTAGTTCTCAACCACCCAATCGATTTCTCTTTTTTTCTGGTTTTCGCCAGATGATAGCTCAGGTACTCTAGATATACAATTATACAAACAACAAAGGTATTTTATTTCATTTTTCGTTCGTCCGTCCGTCCGTCCGTCTGTCATTTCACGCAATATCGCGGCTCCTAGTCCTCGGATTAACCTCTGATTTTCGCTAGATAATAATAGCTAAGGTACTCTAGGTGCAAACAAACAACACGGTGGGCTACGCGGGAGCACCCAAGTGTAGTTGGTCCCCGTCAAGACGCATCTTCCTCCAGCTCCGCGGAGACTCTTGAAGATAGTATCTTGCAACTACAAGAAGAACTGCGGTCTAAAATATAGATGCAGGCGATCTTCCTTGTCTTTTTCGCAGATGTGTAAGTGAGTTCTGTAGGGGCACAACATGTGAGAGTCTACCCCACCTTGTTGAGTATGACCCTAAGGACGATCTGTTATTTTCATAAACTTATGTATTTAGTCCCTTTATAAGCTAGATGGGATTTTTTTTGACTACTAGTGAACTTGAGATTATAATAATAATTATTCGATATTTTTTGCAGAGCATGGCTATAAAAATCTTCCTGTGCTGTGCTAGACTTTCAGCTAGACTTCCAATACATTAATTATATGTAAATACAATGTTGAAGCTCTGTTTTGGAAAGATTGTGAGCATTTTTGATTTGAAAAAAATGATAATTGGCTCTTGAAAATTGTGGATTTTTAATCTACGATATTTTCACGTTGAATACATCAATGTTCAAAATTTCGAATAGGATGGATAACTGCAACTATTTCACGCATTTACATCAGGCATTCGACATAATTATCATTTCTTGAATACTATAAAATCGAGTTGGTTTGATGTGCGGTGTAAGCCAGCTTGAAACTGAAAAATGTGGCTATACCCGCGGGAAAGTTGCTGTTGTTATATTATTATTATTTTAATGTAGAGTGTTCTTTTTTCGGAAGCTAGAGAATTGTTTTTGCTACAAGAAGAAACCTTGAAAGATGAAATCAAAGCCATATTACAGCTACAATACATCTCTTTCAACTGCGCGGAGATATTTTTGAGTGACATTTCTGGAGAAAGGTAATAAAGACTTTCGTTTTTGCAATGAAGTAGGTACTAACCTAATATGATTGTATTATTGTATTTTTGCATTTTCACAATAATAATGAATAGGTGCGTGTATAAGTACAGGTGATTCATAAAACATGCTCACCATCATTTTTCTCGAGAACCGTTCACGATATCGAGTCGCGGAAAAAACCTCGGGAAAAACTGTTGAATTACCAATGTTTTTGAGATCCGATTTCACATGCTTCCAGAGTTTTTCCAACTGAACTTTCTGTACTTTTTTTGAATAGAATAGGTTTCCTATTCCTATAGGAATAAACCTATTCTATTCTATTCTATTCTATTCTATTTTACTTTTTTTGCTCCTCAGAAATTTGTAGGTACCTATTTTTTTTTCCACACCTGTACAATGTTGAGTGATATGTCATCTAAAAGAACTTTGAAAGTTCAAAGGAAAAGTGCAAAAAGTTTTGAAATTTTTTTAGCGGTTTTCATTTTATGATAAAAACAAAAAACCTAGAAAAACACGTTTTCACGTATACAGGGTGTCCCAGCTAAAACAACCCAGCGCGATTTCCTAAGAAAGTATCAAGGCAACAAAAAAAAATCTCAATTGGGGGGAAGCCTGACCCTTTAGCTTTCATTTGAGGGGGCGCCGATGCTTGGAGGTGCTCCAGTTTCCAAGAATATGCAGTTTTAATTGGGCGAGTCACAAGAATTCTGAAATTCATGACCGACAAAACAAAATACTTTAGAGGAAGAAAAATCCTCTTTCTCTGGGCTTTCCACTGATGTGTCGCCGATGTCTGTACCTGGCCCAGTAAGCCAGATATGCTGCCTTACAGCCCAGCAAACACAATAATCGGAATTCATGACGACGTCACCGATCATACACTTGTTGATTTTTTAACATCAGCCAGTATTCATTGCTATGGTGAATCCAGGTATGGTAAGTGAAAAAGTCTCAGTAACGACTAGTGTTGAAGTCAACAAGTATGTGATCGGTGACGTCATGACTCTGATTATTGTGTTTTGCTGGACTGTGAGGGAGAATATCTGGCTTACTGGGACAGGTACAGACATCGGCGACACATCAATGAAAAGCCTAGAGAAAGAGGATTTTTTCTTCATCTGTAGTATCCTGTTTTGTCGATCATGAATTTTCGAATTCTTGTGACTCGTCCGATTAAAAATGCATTTTCTTGAAAACTAGAGCACCTACAAGTATCGGGGCCCCCTCAAAAAAAAGCTAAGCCAATTGAAAAAAAAAATTCCCTTGATATTTCCTGATAAAATCGCGCTGGATTATTTTAGCTGGGCTACCTGTAAAATGAGAATCTATGTGTATTTTTTCAAACTGTAAACAGCATTCAATAAAACTCATCAAAACGGTGAGTACGATGTGGGTGTGTGTAACTCGAGGTGTAACTCAATATGGAATAATGATTTTGAAATTTCGAGGCAATTCAATTTCACCCAATCAAATTTCTGATTTCGGAAGATACGAAAATCATAAAACAACCATTGCATATTGAGTTTCACATCATACTGACCGTTTCGATAAGTTCTATTGGATGCCGTTTGCAGTTTCAAAAAATACTCATAGATTCTCATTTTATTCGTGAAAACGTGTTTTTCCAGGTTTTTTGTTTTCATCATAAAATGGAAACCGCCGAAATTTTTTCAAAACTTTTTGCACTTTCCCAATAAACTTTCAAAGTTCTATTACATGACATGTCACTTAACATTGTACAGTGTGACAAAAAAATCACAAATTTTTGAGGCGCCCCCGTACAGAATGTTTTGGTCGAGGTTTTGGTGGAAGGACTCTGATAGCATATGAAATCTGACCTCAAAGATACCGTTGATTTAACGGTTTTTTCCGCGACTCGATATCACAAACGGTTCGCGAGAAAAATGGAGGGGAGCATGTTTTATGAATCACCCTGTATAATATGTCGACATCCCCAGTGCAGCGCAGCCTACTGCAAAGTTTTGGAAAATTTTTATATTTCACATATTTGGAAACATGAAAACAAAACAAATCTTCCAGCCGAGTACAGTTGAACCTGCTTTGTTTAGGTACTCACCGTTCATTACTTAGAGTTGACGGCACACCACAGGGACCTGTGGGCGGGGCTGAACAGAAAAACAAAAATCGTTTTGGACGAGTTCGTGTGTTGAAATAGGGGAAGCAACACCGTCAGCTGGAGTGGTGGACCATAACCAGGTCACAGATGAACCTGAAATTCCACCGATAATCTAGGTGCACCACTAGATGAACTCAGTTCGCGCAGTTAGGCTCCGCCCACAGGTCCCTCTGGTATTCCCAGTACTCTACTTCCTCGGAACTGCTTGCAGTTTTACCTAGCCAAGTAGTCCCAACTAGCGAGATTGGAGCAACGCTCCTTTCAGCCACAGACTTTTCGGTGCTAGGACAATTCTTCGCGGACAATTCTTCGCAAGCATTGCGCACGCGCATGACCGGGCTTATTGGGGCTCTAAAAGACACTTGAAGACACAAGGGGGCTTAGCAAGACTTGAAATCCTACTATGTAAACACAAGGGAGGACTAGGGCTTTGAATATCGCAATAAGACCTGGCAGGGCTCACTAGGGCCCTCAACGACACTTTAAGACACAATACAATACAATACAATACAATACAATACAACGTTTATTAGTCGCCAGAATCTACATTAGACATTAGACATCGTCAAAGAAAATAGGAAAAAATAATTATGGAACAAGCAAACAAGTACCTACAATAGGTATCTAACAGTAAAACATTACTTACAATAATTTACAATAAATCACAGCTGGTAACGACACAGAAACATCAACAAATAATGAATATTAAAATCCCCAATCACTCTCAAAGTATTCCTCAAGCGAGTAAATGGGGCGCTCCAACAACAAGACACAAGGGGACTAGCGGGGCTCAAATCGTCACAATGTAGACACAAGCCCAGATAGGGCTTCTAATACCTAATACAAAAAGGAATTCATGCATTCATGAATTCATGGGATTCAGGCATGAGGGGCTCAATGCTCAATGGGGCTCCAAACGACATTAGAAGACATAAGGGTGCTCAGCAGGGCTTAAGCGACTACAATGTAGACCAAGAGAGGATAGGGCTGTAAGTATTGCAAGAAGGACTGATGGGGCTCACTAGGGTTCAAAATGACACTTAGAGGCACAGGGGGCCCCGATCAACACATGAAGAAACACAGGAGCTGACTAAAGCTCCGAAACTAAGGAAGGTTAAAAAGGGGCTCAACCTAGGAATCAACAGGGCTACAAATGACACATGAAGACATAGGGAGGCCTGATAGGGCTCTGATAAACCTAAGAAGGCACAAGGAAGCTTTCTAAGATGCCAGAAATATCGAGAAGTTAGAACCGGGACTCCAAACAATACTTGGAGATACAAGGGGGCTCAGTAGGGCTTGAAACGCTTCAATGTAAACACAAGAAAGGAGAGGTCTCTAAAAATCAGACGAACGCCTGACGGGGCTCACTGGGGCTTCAAATGACACTTGGAGACACGAGGGGGGCCCTGTAGAACTTTGACCAACACATAAAGACTAACAGGAGCTAACCAGAGCTTGAAAAACTCAAATCAAAACTCAAACACATTGTAAAAAGGGCTCCGCAGGGCAACAAATGAAACATGAAGACACCAGGGGGCTCTGAGAAGTCTAAGAAGGTACAAATGGAGCTTTCTAAGATTCCAAAATAATTGAAGACACAAGAGGGCTCAGGGCTCAGCAGACCTCCAAACGATACTTGAAGATACAAGCGGGCTCAGCAGAGCTTAAAATTCTTTGATGTAGACCTCGATGTAGACACAAGGGAGGATAAGGCTTTAAAAATCGCATGTTGACCTGGCGGGGCTCACTATAGGGCTCAAAATGTCAGTTTTTGACACAAAGCAGCCCTGTAGGACTTCAACCAAAACATAAAGATTTACAGGAGCTAACTAGAGATTTGAAAACTAGAGCAACGAAAAAGAGGCCCAGCGGGGCTTCAAATAAAACACAAAGACACAAGGGGGCCACATAGGACTCTAAGAAATCTAAGAATGTACAATATTTGTTCCAATTCCTGATGGTTCAAGGAGTCAGAAAAAGGTCACCAGGGCTGCAAACGATAATTGAAGACACAAGAGGGCTCACTAGGGTTCCAAAAGGTCCTTGGAGACACAAGGGGGTCCTGCAGGATATCAACCAACACACAAAGACTCACAAGAGCTAACTAGAGCTTTCAAAATAAAAGCTATGAAAAAGGGGCTCAGCAGGGCTACAAATGAAACACGGGAACACAGGGCGTCAAGGCGACCACATGGGGCTCCGAGAAACCTAAGAAGGGGCACAAGGGAGCTTTCGAAAATTCCAGAAACTTCGAGAAATCAGAAGGGGGTCACCAGGGATGCCAACGATGATTGACGGCATAAGGAGGCTCATTAGGCCCCAAACGATACTTGAAGATATAAGGGGGCTCAGCAGGGTTTGAAACGCTTAAGTGTAGATACAAGGGGGGATAGGACTTTTTTCATTGCAAGAAAGCCTGACGGGACTCACTAGGGATCCAAACAATAATTGGGGACATAAGGGGGCCCTGTAGGGTAGGGTGGGCCGAAAAAATAAAAATTTGCCAAATCGAAAAATAATAGTGCGGAAAACTTGTATTTGAGCTTTATAAGTATTCCTATGAAAATTTGAAAAAAATTAATTTAGGTCTTGGGGTGCCACAAAGCACTTGAAATTTAAAAAAATTGAAATTGTACCGATCCAAAATCCCGGCTTTGCCCTGCGGACATGCAAACCCGGCTTTACCCTGCGAGAGAGCGCCGAACCCCCCGGCGCCTGATTGACGAGTAGCGCCTTCGGCGGGGAGGTACGAAATACAGCAGTTGAGCCAAAGGTAAGCTAGCTCGCGAAAGTCAGTCGCGAAGCTTCCTAAGCAAAATTGTAAAATCGCGTACAAACAGTCCCGGTTCTTCCAGATCGTTCCGGCCGAGTCGTGTGTGCCTTCAGGTCGATGAGGAAGAGACGTCCACACCACATTTAAATAATTCTTCATATTTGTTTCGTTATTTTACGTTCCGGCGTGTGCGGAAATAAACAACGACTTTTTTTGGGTTTTAAGTGTGCGGTGTTTTGAGTTTACCCGTCCCTGAAAGTACTCCAACTCCCTCCCCTTGAAGCTCAAGGCTACAAAATTCTTTGAATTTTTTTTTAAATCCAAGCATTTTTTCCAATTTTTTTTTGCCGAAGGTTTGTATTGGGTCTTTGACATTGTGTGTACAATTTTTTGTTTCAATTAGTCAACTTTCTGATTTTTACATGACATTTCCTGAAATGAATGGATTTTTTTCAACTATTAAAACTTTCTAATGTCCTGTGGAACCAAAAATCTTGACTAATTGAAACAAAAAATTGTACACACAATGTCAAAGACCCAATACAAACCTTCGGCAAAAAAAATTGGAAAAAATGCTTGGATTTAAATTAAAAAAAAATTCAAAGAATTTCAATTTTTTTAAATTTCAAGTGCTTTGTGGCACCCCAAGATCTAAATTAATTTTTTCCAAATTTTCATAGGAATACTTATAAAGCTCAAATACAAGTTTTCCGCACTATTATTTTTCGATTTGGCAAATTTTTATTTTTTCGGCCCACCCTACTGTAGGGCTTCCACCAATACATAAAAACTCACAGGAACTAACTGGAGCTTTGAAAACTAATAAAAGGTAAAAACGGAGTAACAAACGGAATATGAAGGCACAGGGGGGGGGCACATAGGGCTCTGAGAAAACTAATAAGCCACAAGAGAGCTTCCTGAGATTCCAGAAATTTCAAGAAATCAGAAAAGGGTCACCTGGTCTGCAAACGATAATTGAAGACATAAGGGGCTCAATAGGGCTCTAAACGATACTTGAAGATACAAGGGGGCTCAGTAGAGCTTGAAACGCTCTATTGTAGACACAAGAAAGGAGAAGCCTCTGAAAATGGGACGAACGCCTGACGGGGCTCACCCGGGCTCCAAATGACCCTTGGAGACACAAGGGGGCTCTGTAGAACTTTGACCAACACATAAAGACTAACTAGAGCTAACAAGGGCTTTGAAAACTAATGCAAGATAAAAAGGAGCTTAGCAGGGCTACAAATGCAACATGAAGACAGGAGGGCCTGATAGGGCTTTGAGAAACCCTCCAAGGCATAAGGGCGAAGCAAATCTCTTCAGAAAATAAGATACTCAAGGGCCAAGGGGGTTTATCAAGACCCCAAACGACACTTGTAAAGACAAGGGGGTTCAGCAAGGCTTGAAACGCTACGTAAAAACTCAGTGGGGGATAGGGCTCTGAATATCACAATCCCACTGGGCCTCATTAGAGCTCCAATGTTTCTGGTGAAGAACTGTCCGGCGAAGAATTGTCGGTGGCGGTCGTTTTGTTAGAAATATGGCACATCTAGAAAGAGCGTCTGTTAGAAAAATTTGCTTGTAGGCTTTAGAAACTGATCCGATAACACATAACCCGAAGGCACATCTGTTGGTATGTAATAGAAACTAGACAACTTGAAAACATTCATTCGACGGAAACTTGCGCGCAGAGAGCGCATAATATAGCCCAGGAAAGAAATGCAAAATTTTTATGAAACCCGGAGTAAATTAGGGAAAATCTGAAAATTTTAGGATCCCTTCAGAATTTGATGGGGAACGAACAACATACTAAAAGTCCCCATCTGTCCGAGGCTTGGCATTTTTTCTGTGGGAGGTCGAAGGTATACAAGAAGTTGCCATTTTCAAAGTTGGTATTTTTTGGGTGATTTTTTCATTGGACTTCATATTTTCAAGGCCGAGAAACCCAATTCAATGGTTACCAGAAAGTGTAATGCACCAGTGGCGTACCAGACGGCTGCGAAGTGGCCGAGGTGCGATTTTTCATGAAGTCGTATGGTAAACCGTGACCAACAGCTTTTTTGACATGTTTGGTATCATTTCTTATCAAATCGCACATTCTGATTCCACAAGTAGGTGTGAAATTCTGATAGAGACGTGTTCGAACCAGTTATATCAGAAAGAAACATGATTGTTTTACCCTCAAATTTGATGCTTTGTAGCTCTAGTATTATCAGTGTCCAATGTATTTCTAACTGATTTTGATTTGAACAGTTAGTTTGGGCTATTTTACACACAAATATCATTCGCTGTTTTTAACGCATTTTCCATCTTGATGAAAATCGCTATTGCAACCGCTTTGTCCGTCCGTCCGTCCGTCCGTCCGTCCGTCCGTCCGCTCCTCGAACTCCTCCCAAACTAGACGACCTAGCTTTCCAATTTTTTCGCTGTTACATAGCTGCCACTCTCAAAGGAGGGCTAGGCTATATTGGATGTCTATATTGCGCTGCCAACATAGAGAAAACCGCCCCCGATAAACTTGAAATAACATAATATTGCACTTTCTACCAGACCTGAAGCTCTGGTGTTCTCATTTTTTGAATAATACATAGTTGCCACTTATAAACGTAAGCCAAGAAACATTTCGTCTACAATATGCGCCGCCGACATGAAAAACTGCTAAAAACCGCCCCCAATCACTTTAAAATGAAAAACCTGAACCCGAAGACATAGCGATCTGATTCTTTCGGTATATAAATAGCTGACTGAAAATGGGAAAGGATAGGCTACTTTTGGTTTGTCGCCGCCCCCAGATTCCGCCCCCTAACGATAAAAAGTGCAACTTTCACAAATGTTACTGATTGAGATGTTCACTTGAACATTTGGGAACTGCCAACTTGAATTGTGCAACATTTGCTTAGCCGAACGCTGCCGCTCCCACACGCCCCAAAGTAAGAGATAAATGAAAAACATGAACCCAAAGACATAGCGATCTAAGTTTTTCGCTGTATGGATAGCTGACTAAAAATGGAAAAGGATAGGCTACTTTTGATATGGCGCCGCCTCCAGCTTCCTACCCCAAAAGAAAAAAGTTCAACTTTCAACAATTTTCACTGATTTAGCTGATAATGTTACCTCGAACATTTAGAAACTCTTGACTCAAACTGTGCAAGAATTTCTTTGCCAAACTCTGCCGCTCCCACACGCCGCCTCCAAAGTGAGAGATGAATGTATAACATGAACCTGAAGACATAGCGATCTAATTCTTTCAATATATTGATAGCTGACTGAAATTGGAAAAATATAGGCCACTTTTAATTAGCCGCCGCCCCCAGCTGCCGCCTCCAAACAAAAAAATGCAACTTTCACAATTTTCACTGATTGTCATATTCCCCCCACATTTAGAAACTCCCAACTCAAACTGTGCAACAGTTACTTTGCCGAATGCTGCGGCCCCCACACGCTGCCCTCAAAGTGAGAGATGAATGAAAAACATAAACCCAAAGACATAACGATCTAATTCTTTCGCTATATGGATAGCTAACTAAAAATGGGAAAGAATAGGCAACCTTTGACATGGCGCCGCCTCCAACTTCCACCCCCAAAAGAAAAAAGTCCAACTTTCAATAATTTCCACTGAATTACATTTTAATGTTACCTCAAACATTCAGAAACTCCCAACTCAAACTGTGGGAGAATTTCTTTGTCAAACTCTGCCGCTCCCACACGCCGCCCCCAAAGTAGGTAAGAGATAACATAACCCTGAAGACATAGCGATCTAATTGTTCCGCTATATAGATAGCCGACTAGAAATGGAAAGAGATAGGCCACTTTTGATCAGTCGCCGCCTCCAGCTCCCGCCCCCAAACAAAAAAATGCAACTTTTACAATTTTCACTGATTGTCATATTTCCTTAAACATTTAGAAACTCTTAACTCAAACTGTGCAACAGTTACTTTGCCGAATGCTGCCACCCCAACACGCTGCCCTCAAAGTAAGAGATAAATGGAAAACATAAACCCGAAGACATAGCGATCTAATTCTTCCGCTATGTGGATAGCCGACTAAAAATGGAAAAGAATAGACTAATGTTGATTAGTCGCCGCTCCCAGCTCCCGCCCTCAAACAAAACAAAAATTGATAAGTGGAAGAATTTACATTAAAATCTATTTCATTGGCAAGTACCCCATTCTGATAACACAATATCACAATGAGTTTCGAATGAAGAAAGTGGGCAAGGAATGGTGTTTCTCCTTCAACCAAATTTCTTTACGTTCACAATATGCCTCTTTGAGAAAATGCGCTACTGAGACTCACGCACGTGAAGGCATACTCACTTGTTTTCCCTGTTTTTAAAAAGTCACCGGGTGATTTTGTTTCTTGAGATGTATCATGCGAAAGCTTGATTTAACGAAACGTGCTATTTCACAAGAAAAATTAGGCTACGATCAGAATGTAGCCTTGAATTGATACTTTGACCATTTTATGGCATGAACATAGTTTTCTCTATCAAACAAAGTTCGGGAAACAAAATTCGGAGCCGTATTGTGATCATGACATCATTTTTCTCCAGAAAGTGCGAAATAAATTTCGCAAAGAAACGCGGAGTTTCGATCTACGAATGTGTCGTTTTTTGCTCTATTTCCATCGTGGTTCAAAACACTCATGATCACAATTTTGACATAGATTATTCAATTGAACTATTCAATGGATGAATTCCATAACTAGAAGTTTCTATTGCTGTTACAAAGTCACGCGGTAATTTTGTTCCAGAACGTGCATCATGTAGAAATTTAATTTCGAAAGCTCGCATTGTCGGAGGAAAAATGATGTCATGTCTAAAATACAGCTCCGATTTCAGTTTTTTTCGTTTTGTCTAATAGAGAAAACTATTTTCATGCCTTGAAATGAATAAAGAATCAAATGAAAGCTACATTCTGATCGTAGCCTAATTTTTCCTGTGAAATAGCACGTTTCATCAAGTCAAGCTTTGACATGGTAGGTACATCTCAAGAAACAGAATAACTCCGTGACTTTGTAAAAACGGGAAAAGAAATCAGAAAATGACATTTGTGTGTGGAATAGTCCAAACTAACTGTTAAAATCAAAATCATGGTTGGGAATAGGTACATTGGACACTGATAGAACTGGAGCTACAAAACATCAAAGGGAAAAAAAATCATGTGTTTTTCTGATGAAACCGGTTCAAACACGTCGCTATCAAAATTGTATACTTATTTTTGGAATCAGAGAGTTCAATTTAGTTAGAAATGATAACAAATATGTCAAAAAAGGTGTTAGTATCGGTTTACCATAAGACTTTGTCAAAAATTGCACTTCGGCCCCTTCACAGTCGTCTGGTACGCCACTGGTGCATTAATCTTTCTGAAAACTTATTTCTCGTTCCTCGACCTTGGAAATATAAGGTCCAATGAAAAAAGTATGAAAAAAAGAACGATTTAAAATATGGTAACTTCTTGTACCTTCGACCTCCAACAGAAAAAATGCCAAGCCTTAAACAGATGATGGGGACTTTTAGTCTGTTGTTGTTGTTGTTCAAATTCAAATTCAATTCAAATCAAATTCTGAAGGGATCCTTGAATTTTCAGATTTTCCTTAATTTATTCCGGGTTAAAACCTGTTTTTTTTTTTTTATTTTTATTTAGTAAGCGTCAGCCTATAAGACTATTAGCTATGTACTATATACAATTACATTAAATCAATTCAAATAATTCTAATTGTTTTAAAGAAATTAAAAGTTGTTCTTCGCTTTCAGGATTTCTTCCTAATTTTGTCTTCAAGGCATCATGGTTATCTTGTTCTTGGCAGCCCATCAGCAAATGTGATATGGTCATTGTTCTGTTACATTGGTCACAGAGGGGTGGTTCGGTCCGATTTATGAGGTGTTGGTGGGTGACTCTTGTATGTCCGATTCTTAGCCTAGTTATTACAATTTGGCTTCGTCTTGACTGGAGATTTGGGATCCAAGGCTCCGTGGTAGGTTTTATTCTGTTTAGTTTAGAGTGTTGACTAATCCAGTCTTGTTCCCATTGAATGTCCGTGAGTGTTCTAACGTGTTTCTTCAGATCTTGATGTGTTGTCGTCACTTCTTGGGATTCGGGTAAGGTAAGGGCATTTGATGCCTCGATGTTCGCCAGCTCGTTTCCAGGAATTCCAACATGAGATGGGACCCATATAAGCGTAATCTGTATGTTACTTCTTGTCAGTGATGTAATATACTGCTGAATTGCTTGAACTAGAGGATTGGCACAGTATATTTTTTTGATTTCCTGGATGGCAGTTAATGAGTCGGTACAGATGGTGACGTTGTGGCACCCTTGCCTATGGACGATGGCTGGTGCCTGGGGAGTCAGCTGCGAGCCGCTGGCTTCTTCCCAGGCTCCAGTGACGGTTGTGGAGTTTATACATTTTAGAGCCTCAAGTATAGCATAAAGTTCCGCACTGAAGGTACTCGTAAATTTCGATAATTTGAGGGTTTTTATTGTATCATTCTCTGTTACCACAGCACACCCGGCACTACTTTCTGTTTTCGACGCGTCCGTATATAAAATCGAGTCACTTTTTATACTGTCACACAATGATTTAAAGCGATCCCGAATTACCGAATGGGGATAGTCGTTTTTGGGTAATTTGGTTAGTTCAATGTTGACGTTAGGATTGTACAATCTCCATGGTGGTATTGTTTCGGGATGATTCATTATTTTTTGAAGGGAGAATGTGAGGTCTCGTAAAATGTTGTTTATCTTAGCATAGAAAGGTATTAAATTGTTCTTCATTCTCTCGAAAATCTGAGTGTACCGCTGTGAGAAGGTGTATCTGTTGGCAGGATTTTTTGGATTTGCTAACACTCCAATTGCATACGATAGTGCAAGTTTTTGCCTTCTGTAGTATAGTGGAGGTTGGCCTGTTATTGAATAGATGCTGTTGACAGGGCTTGTTCTATATGCACCACTACAGATTCGCAGGGCGGTGCTATGTACTGCTTCTATTTTCTTCAGAGCCGTCTTACTTGCCGAGTTGTAGATAAAAGAGCCATAGTCGATTCGGGATAGTACAACACTTTTATAGAGGCGAATCAATATCTTGGTGTCAGCTCCCCATGGCTGACTTGAAAGAGCTTTGAGAATTCCTAATCCCTTCTGGCAGTTTTCTTTCAGGTGTTTCAAATGTACATTCCATTTCAGTTGATTGTCAAAGTACATCCCCAGAAATTTGTAAGTATCAACTACCTCAATTGATCTGTCATAGATCTTCAAAATAGGTGTCTCTGCAGTAGGTTTCTTGCTAAACATCATGCATTTGGTTTTGTTGATTGAAAATTTGTATCCTGTATGGTCGGCCCAATCCTCGAGTGATAGAATTGCTTGTTGTAATGTATCTTCTATGGATTGTAGATTTTTCCCTTTAATATAAACCACAAGATCATCAGCATATTGTAGTGCCTTTACCGGTAGGGAAAGTTGGCTGATTGCATCGTTTACTGCTATCAGAAACAGGGTTGCGCTGAGGTTGGATCCTTGAGGTGTCCCATTTTCTAGTTCCTTCATGTCCGATATACTTCCATTGACTCTTACTCTGAAGGTACGGTTCTTCAAAAAATTTATCAGGAATTGTAAGATTTTGCCATCAAGTCCCCAACTCTTGATTTTGGTTAATATTCCGTGTCGCCAGGTCATATCAAAAGCTTTTTCTAGATCAAAGAATATTGTAATGACTTTTTGTCCATTAGCAAAAGTTTCATGGATGTCAGATTGTAGAATTACCAGGTTGTCTGTCGTGGCTCTTCCTGTTCTAAAGCCAGCTTGTTGTGGAGTAATCAGTTTCTTCTGCTCTAAGTACCATTGGAGCCGTTTGTTAATAATTTTTTCTAGTAGCTTGCACTTTGTGCATGTAAGAGATATCGGCCGATAAGATTCAACTTTATCAGATGGCTTGTTAGGCTTACAAATTGGTACTACTATTGCTTTTGACCACGAAGCAGGAAATTGGTTAGATGTCCAAATCTTGTTGTAAATACTCAGCAAGTATTTTTTAGCTTCTTCTGACATCATCTGACAAATCAAATTCTGAAGGGATCCTTGAATTTTCAGATTTTCCTTAATTTATTCCGGGTTAAAACCTGTTTTGCCTGGCCTAATGGGGAGTTTGCGATCTCAAGGAACGTACGACGTAACGCAACGTAGAACGTGAAAATTTCCCTGTACTGAGGAATTGCAAGTAACAACCTCGTCAGTTTTCGCGTCGAATATAACGTTACGTCGTACGTACGTGTGCACGCAAACTCCCCATTATACTAGAAGTCTTCTCAAACTTTCTTAAGCTCGTTCTTAACAATTTTGCACACCAAGCTGTGTACCTACATGGATGTCGTCAGTTCAGTGTTTTTTTCAAGGGCCGCTATCAAACTACGAAACTACCCAACCATGAAAAGTTTTATGAAGTTGCTTAGTTTCGGGTGTTATCGTTAACAGGGTCTCTTTGTAAGATATGATAGAAGAGATTGATCTAAACATGACAAGTGTTTTTAGGTTCTCTAGTATACAGAGAGCAGTATACAGCCAACAGTATACAGACAGTATATCCCAACCGATATCCCAACAGATCGGCCTTCGAGTATTACCGGGACACTTTTTAACAAGTAAACGCTACTACAAGAGTAAAGTTCTAACTTACGCTCTTTCTATAACTAGTGATTTTTCTAACAAAAAGACTGTAGCGTAGCCCGGGCTGTAGCCGAATTGTCCGCGAAGAAATTTGTCCGCGCGATGAATTGTCCGGCCACCGACTTTTCAGCCCAGCACTGAAGTTTGCACGCGGAAGAAAAATATACCAACGGAAAAGCAGAACTTTCGCCACGTACTCCACGTACTTACTTGCATAACTTTCCCACTTTCCGCACGTTTTCATGAACAAAATCAGCACGATCACAGTAAGCCTTTTTTCTGTCCTTTGATTTGAGTCTTAATTTTGAGTCGGGAAACGCACATTAGAATAAAAACAAAACTTTCCGAGCGCAATTCCCGCGCGCATCAACAAGTCTCCCGAACCGACCTCCCTCAACAACTCGCACATCAAACTCCGTGCAAGCCTCGAGGGTGTCGCACGTGACTCGACCATCGCACACCAAATCGAAGTGAAAGTTGCTCTCACACGACGCGCGTTTTACACAATGTAACTCTTCCCTTTGAGAAATCCTTTCGAGTAATAATTATCAAAAACAACCGAGAAAACAACACAAGACAGGGGAAACTCTGCGGAAAGAAAAATGGGTTCCGCCGAGAACTTCACCGACCCGGAAAAGGAGTTGGGCCACGACGTGCCGCCCCACGTGTGGGCCATGATCCACGAGTTCTTGCTCGGCATCAAGAATCCAAAGTTGGACTTGAGGGAGGCCCATCTGAGGCCGGCGGTGGCCAACATTTACGTGTTCATAGTGTTCATGTACGCGGTCATCATCCTGACGGGGCTCGTTTTTAATTTGGCGGTTTGCGGTCACATTCTTTGGAATAAACTCTACAACGACGCGACGTACAGCTTCGTCCTCAACAATGCGATAAGTGATGTGGTCAAGTGCGTGATGGTGTTGCCCATTTCGCTGTACGTGCTCATGGTGCAGAACTGGATGCTGGGCGAGTTGTTGTGCTCGTTCCTGCCCATGCTACAGGTGAGTTTTCCGAGTCTGGTTCAGTTAAATTCTGAAATGAAGCAATTGTTTCACTTACTGTTTTTTTCGTTTCTTTTTTCTTGATTTATAAACAACCTCGAACTTTACTTAGGGGCGTGAACCGTATACACGTCATAGTCGGTAACATTAACCACAAAAAATATGTCGGGTACCTACATACTTAGCTACAGAAAAGAATATTTACCTGTGATACACGATTACACGAAGTACCTACAGGGTTTTAGAGGTGTTTGACAACACACTAGGACCTACAAATCTATCATTTATACACACCTGCAAGTTACACTACTACACTGGTACTTGTACAGGTGTTGCATGAGGAAACCGACATAGCTTTAGGGTAGGTCCTATTTTTCTAGGCGAATTAGGATCAGGCTTTGAAATTTTTCATGACTCTTTGTTACGGAGTTACAGGGTGAATCATGTATTTTGTCGAATTGTTTGATGAGCTATATCTCTCGAATGGCTGAATGGATTCGACTGTAATTTCATAGGTATAATCTTCTAATGATAGCTGATACATTACACCACGAAGTTGTTCGGAAGTTTTCAGGGCCGGACTTATTTTTTTATTTTCAAACTTTTTGTTAGAAAAGTCATCTTGTTGAATGTTTTTTTGAAAAAACCAATATCAGATTCAGAAACTACAGAAAAAATGCTACAAGAAACATCATTCAACTTCTTCGGCGCACCTAAAGTCTGCCCAGAAAAAAATATCTTTTGAGATTTGGGTCGGCTGCGTCGATGCTGCGATCTAGTGGAAACTAGTCAAGCACTCATTCTTTCACGGATCTTCGAGCTGTTTATCCTATAATTTATTGCTGCAACGGTTTTTTACACTTTCACGTTACACTTTTTACACGTTAGTATCACTTGGTACGGCAAAAAAGACAAAAGTCCAAGACCGGATTCAAGTCTAGTGAACATTATTTCTAAAAATCCGATTTTTCAGTATTCAGTTGAAAATTACAGCATAAAGTTATGGTGAAGTGGCTAAAAATGCTCTCTTGTCTGCATGTGGAACCTTAGGTCACTTTAGAAACCAGCTAAACAATTTTTTTCTTTTGTTGATTTCAAGAATACAAAAAGTTATTTCCGAAATTTTTCGCGGACAAAATAAAGAGGAGCAGGAATGATAATTCAGATACGTGGTTTTTATGTGTAGAATAACGAACAAAATCAATAAACTAAACACTATAGTGGGGACGGTACGCGACGAAAATCCCTTGGATACTGCACTTTTGAGTAGAGTTATGAAACATGGCACACAGTTCCTAGGGACCATAAGAAGAAATTTCGCCCGATGTTCCCAAAAAAATTTTCGACGGGATCCGTTATATAGGCCCCTTTTTCCAGAATGGCGTCCAAATTTTGAAAATTGGTGATTGCTCGTACAGTGGCACGCAAAGTATCAATTTCTAACATTTTGACCATAACGAGTTGACTTGAGCCACCCCTGACTCGATTCGTCTGATATTCTGGCCATTTGTGCCTTTTTTCCAAAATGGCAGCCAAACTTCGAAAATTTGAATTTGGTCGTATAGTGGCCTGCAAGGTATCAATTCTCGACATTTCGACCATGACAAGTCGATTAAAGCCTACCCTGACTCTACCCAACCTAGATTTTGGCCTCAATACTCAATTCTAGTGCTGATTTAGAATTCTTTTTTTTTATCTTGAGAAGGGTTGTGGAAAACCCGAGGGAAGACCACTTCTTGGACTTTCTGTGTGTCCAACATGTGAGTAATCCGGAGAGCAGAATCACTACATTTTTGCGAAGGAATGAAAGGTTTCCCCCAGTGGCAAAACCTATTTCACGCTTGTATAAAACTGTGACAGCCATCAAAAACGTCGAAAGTTCATACCTACATACCAACTGCAAGTTGTTTCAGAAAATTTTCATCGGTGCAGAAGAAATTTGGCAAATTTGGCAAATTTGGCATGAATCGATTTCGACCTCCGCCCCCTCGATAATTACTCCAATTCACAACTTATATTTTTTATTCTTCAACTTAATGTGAGCCAGTTTCATGAGTTTTAAAATGCTTGAGACAAATTCTTATTTGGACTAGGACATGGTTGTAGGCAGATATTATGGTAGGTGGGAAAAGATATGGTCGAGAAATGAAGAACTCAATCCTTATACAGATTGGTTTTATTATCATTTTGTCATTCACCCAGATCAATTTTTAGATGAACTGTAAGGTCCATAATTTCATTGTTGTCCTGATTTCGACCCTCTACTTCCTCGATGACACCAGAACTCGTTGGTTTAGATTTTTTTGAATTATTCTCTCAATAATGGGAATCGCAAGTTTCAAAATGCTACTTCGTTCCCTTGATTTTGACCCCCAGCCCTCTTTAGAATAACACCCAATTAATTGATTTAAATTTTCCAAAATTATTTTTCCATTATCATTCTGTTCAGATTTTATAAGAATAAAAAATTCGGAATTTTAATTTATTTTCTCAATTTCGATCCCCAACCCCCTTCATAACTACCCCAATTCATAACTTGGATTTTTTTAATGATTTTTCCCATGATCACAAGTTCGATCTGGACCAGTTTCGTGAATTTCAAAAAATTTGAGACTATTTCTAATTTTGGCCTTATTAGGGGTGTAGGGGAAAAACTGTTCATAGGAGGGGTCCAATTTTTTAGGAATATATTTCTTGAATCAAGATCTACAACAAAGTCGATAAAAGTTATACTTGATGAGATTTGAGCAGAAGACAATCACAATGTACCTCTTATTGAATCATAGTACTGTTTATAAAACTTTCTGCAAGTTTATAGTGTGTCCAAGGCACAAAGATCTCTCCTATGGGTCTTAGTTTGTCCCATGTGATACATTTTTGGCAAAAAATATAGGTACAGTGTTCGATTTTTTGAACTTATAGCCGTAAAGTCCCTCATTATTGAAACCTGTTCCTGGATCGCAATCGGATTTTCTAGTATCTATGGTAGGAAGAATATTATACCTTCGAGAAAAGCATTACAGGTTCAGCGCCTTATATGCATATAGTTCTTTCCCAACCTTGGTATATGTAAGTGACAAAACGAGTATAATGCAACATGTAGGAATTGAATCACCTACAGGAATCAGAATTCAAAAGGGATTCAGGATAGGTGAGAGTTCCGTTCTTCACCAATGTAATAGATAAAGAAAACAGTAAAGAAGAATGTAGGTGAGCGTCTCGCACAATCGCACAAACGTAAACGTGCAAATTTTCAAATAAGTTGCATCCCATATCGGTGCACAGTCGACTCGGATGCTCTACATCAGTGGGACGCTCTCTCATGCAGAAAATCAAACCTTGCAAGAATTTATTCCTAATCAACATGCAACATTTCTTCTACACTGATGAAAAGTAACCGAAGTCTGAGGTCTGAGAGGCAGAGAGAAGTCAAACCTCCAAACACCACTGAGAATAGAGCGCAGATTCCTCAATCACTGTTATTTCTGGTAACGTAATATGTAACCTGACTTATCTTTTAGCACAAATACAAATTAAATACTTTCGACATTTTTTATGGTTTTTACAGTTTCATACATGCGTGAAATAGGTTTTGCCAGTGGGGTGGGGAGCCATTTATTTTTTCGGAAAATGTAGTGATTCTGCTCTCCGGATTACTCACAGATATTGGACACACAGAAAATCCAAGAAGTGGTTTTTCACAACCCTTCTAAAAATTGGAAATAAATTTCAGTATCAGCACTGTAATTTAGTATTGAGGCCAAAATTTAGGTTGGATGGATTCGGGGTAGGCTTTATTCGACTTGTCATGGTCAAAATGTAAAGAATTGATACCTTGCAGGCCATTATACGATCAGATGCCAACTTCGAAAGTTTGGCTGTAATTTTGGAAAAAAGGCCCAAATGGCCAAAATATTAGACGGATCAAGTCAGGGGTGGCTTAAATCAACTGATCATGGTCAAAATGTTAGGAATTGATACTTTGCGCGCCACTGTACGACCACTTGCCAATTTTCAAAATTTGGTCGCCATTTTGGGAAAAGGGGCCTATATAACGGATTCCGTCGAAAATTTTTTTGGGAACATCGGACGAAATTTCTTCTTATGGCCCCTAGAAACTATGTGCCAAGTTTCATAACTCTACTCAAAAGTGCAGTATCCAAAATCGTATCGACCCCACTACTAGGGAACAAGAAGAAAAAGACCTTATTATTGTGAATGATTTTTGAAATGGCCGCCGTAATGTATCATGTTATTGTTATATCCTCGGTTATGTCTGATCTCATCAGCCACCGCGATATTAATCTGCGTGTTTATTTCGGCTTCATGTGGCCTCATTAACAATAGTCCAGGAGAGTAAGGTCCGGGGACCTGGCTGGCCACGTATGGGGACCGCCTCGAGTCTCGAGTCCTAAAATCTCACTGCAAATCTAGGTGCACCACTAGATGAACTCAGTTCGCGTAGTTAGGCTCCGCCGACAGGTCCCTCTGATGTTCAGAGTACTCTAATAAAATCAAGCATTAAATAATGAAAGCCTCGACATAATTTCTTTGATGAATTTCGATAGAAAAAAGTGACCACCCGTAATAATTCCCAGTGGATATTCCCTTCGAGCAAAAATAGGTCGGTTTCTACATACATATAAGGGGATATCTCGAGGGATATCTAAAATGTACATTGGCGAACTTCTATCTTCAACCTCCTCGCCCCTTGCCCCTGCCCACCTTTACTTCGAAATTCCATACTGTAATGGTGATAGTTCGTCAGAGGGTAAGGGAGCAACCAGATTTGGAGATTTGGGGCCAAATTTCAAGTCCGAGTTGCAACCCGCGCAGCGTGACACAAGTAGTCACGTGATCTGTGCTCATTGGCACAAAGGGATCACGTGACTACTTGCGCCACTCTGCGCGGGTTGCAACTTGGACTTGAAATTTAGCCCTTGGACTCTAGCAAGGTTGCAAGAGGAACGACAAAAACACAATAAAGCCGCTAAGGCTTCGGAACGTAAGTGGGCTTATTTACACATAAAGACACAATAAGGGGGCTTTACAAAGTGCTCTAAAAAACGCAAGCAAATACAAGTAAGTCCGATAGAACTCCAAGAGCCAGGAAAAATGCAAGAGGGCCCCGAGGGCTCAGCAGGGCTTCAAACGATACTAAAAACACAAGGGGGCTAATGAAGCAAAGGGGCCAATGGAGCTTTATACCAGGACCGGGTGATCTACCTGCAACAACTCCCGATTCCTAGTAAATATTTTTTCAAGCAAAAACAGGTCGACTTTTATATCGAGGGGAACTTTTTTTTTGCTCTAGGACTGGTTTGTCCTATTGGCCATTACACTAATTAAAACTAGAAGAAAATATAGGACTCAAAAAAAACGAAAACTAATTCAGACCTGCAGAAATAAGAACGTTATATGTTGAACGACGCTTCCTTCAAAAATTTCATCAAAGCAGAGTACACCTCAACTCTTCCTGACTCAAGGATTTGTGACATGTTCAGTGAGAGTGGTATTCCTGAGACTCTCAGTTCTCTCAACAAGTTTTCCGTGTGTACCTGGTATTTTGCACAGTTGTTGAAAAAGAGGTGATCCAGATCACTTCGAACCAAGCAAGTGTCGCATTGGTCCGACGGAAGGACACCTTTAGGGGGACATCTAAAACATACATGAAGAAATTTCAAATGACCCCACCTACCTTGCGATACATAAAATTGAACAGAATTAAATTCTCTTTCTGAGACAAATATTTTCAAAATTTTCAGCCCCACCTCCACCCCCTTCTATCTGAAAATTTCCAAGTGTCTTATTTAATATTCTGGACCCCTCAATTCCCTTAAATTCAGTCTGCGCTCGAGTCTGCGTCATCCTACAAAGCATCGAAGAAGACAATTTTCGCTGGAATTTTCGGTGGCTACCCAAATTGACCCCTTCGCTCTCCCCAACCTCAACTTCAAAATTCAACAAAACACCACCTACTTCGTGATGCATCAAATTACAGGGAATTGAATTCTCTTTCTGATTTTTTTCTTCTAATTTCCAACCCCTCCCTCATGAAATTGGACATTTGGAGTATTTTAGGAGGGAAACGGAAGGTTTTAAAAATTTCGAAAACATTTTGTCCAGGAAGAGAATTTAATTTCCTTCAATTTGATGTATCACAAAAGAGGTGGTGTCATCTAAAATTTCGAAGTTGGGTTAGGTGGAATGGGGGCGAGGAGGCTGAAGCTGAAGATAGGAACTTGCAAATGTATGTTTCAGATGTCTTCCTCGATATAGTGAAAATCGACCTGTTTTTGCTCGAAGACATCTTTACTAGAAATTGGGAGTTCTTGCAGGTTGATAGTTTTCGGGATAGTTTTCAAATGAGCTTTCAAATGATCACACACTATAACAAATTAAGACAAAAGCCTAGCAAAAAGAGACTCACTGGTATTGTGAAAGCCAATAAACGCCTAAGTGGGCTAATTGGGGCTCCAAAGGCACTTATCAAAGCTGAGGCAAAGGGCATAATAGTATTTCGCGACTAATTGTCCACGAGATGAATTATCCGGTCACGTCCTAATAGAAGAAGGAAATTCGATATTGTGTTTTGAGATACTCGAGGACAGACTGTTCCCTCCAGGGGAAATCATTACCGATGGAAGTTCATTCCGGTGGAGTCAATTCTGTACAAATTTCTTCTAGGGAAAATTATTTCCGAGAGAAGTTCATTCCCGAGTTCATTCCGGCGGAATTCGTTTTGGTGAAATTCCTTTCAGGGGAAAGAAAATAGGTTCCGGCTATTTTTTACTCTCCTGCCCCCCCACCAACATGGAAGGGAAAGTATTGTAATTGAGCAGAAAAAGGTTCAAGATTTCGACAGATAATCCAGTTTGATTGAGGGTTCCCAAGACGATTAGGACCATTTCCAAAATGATGTCTGTCTGTATGTACGGTTGCGGCCATTTTAAAGTGGACGACAATGTCAACGAGTTGGCTTGCTGTCATGCGACGTTCAGGCCAAAATCCTAAAAAATATGTCAACTGTCGTCCACTTTAAAAAGGCCGCAACTGTACCTATCAAGGTCTGCATGTGTGTAATAATTGTCTGCATGTATGTATGTATGTATATCTGTAATCTTCCACGATAACTGCCAAACCGTCGGATCCAATCGACTTAAAAAGTGGTATGCAGACATGGTTTCAATGATATGTGGAATGCGCCCATTAGTTTTTGGCCGCTATCTGTCAACCAGAAGTGTCACTATCAACAAATGACAGATGCCAATTTTCACGGAATTTGACTTGCGGTATGTCATTTGAAAGCTCTTGAAAAACTGTATTTAGAACAGTTCAAAGATAGAGGTGCAGTACTAACGGATAGCGGCCACACGTGAAACCAAACAAAAAAATTTGCAAACCACTTAGTACTTATTGGGCCGTATTCATATCTCGCTTTTAAGCTATAAAAGCGCATTTAAAGGTGCGTTTTAAGGGGCTGTCCGTTCATATTTGAGTTTTCAAAAATAAATATTACAATTGAACGGCTGTATGTTGTAATATGTAGTTTTGAACATTCCAATATGAATGGATAGCCCCTGAATGCGCTTTCAGCTTAAAAGCGAGATATGAATACGGCCCATTGTGTATAATGATATTCCGAGTGGTTAACCACTTGGCAATTTTGGTGTACAGCCGTGAGCGAATTTCTGGCAATTGTGGTAATTTTATAGCAATTGTGTGGCAATTTTCTGGCGATTGTGGCAATTTTCTGTCAATTTTCGGGCAAATGGCGATTTTGGTGTACACATTTTTCTCAAGTGGTCAACCCCTCGTGATATTCTAAAATAAAATTTGAGAATTATCAAAAAACAATTGCAAAAAAAAGAAGAAACAACGCCAAAGGAACATCAGCTAAAGTTCTTATAGGGATCGTTGTTGTATTGTTAGTTGCCTACATCACTTCAGTGAAAAATAAGAGTGGGCACGCGCTACACTGACCGTCGTCGGTTCCACAAAAAAGATGATCAGCGATCAAGGCTGATTGCAGGATTAACTGAATCTTTTTATGCTAAATGCTAGGCGATTAACCACAAAAAATGCCTGAAATCTGTACTAGACCCATCATCTTTTCATTATTGAGGAATAAACCAGCATTTCATTGATCACTCAGCTACAAATTGACAAACAAAATCGCGAATCAACTAATCTCGTATTATCTTTTTAATGGAACCCACGGTCTCTGTATGAAGTGATGTAGGCAACCAACATTACAACAACGATCTTGATAGGAACTTTCACTGGTGTTCTTTCAACGCGTTGTTCCTTCTTCATTTATCTATCGGATCGGTTCCCAGCACCTGTCCAAGTGAACATTCCCGACCGCTTTATAATGACAGGTGGTTACCTCCACTACACAGGTGTCCTCAAGTAGAAATGAGTTTAACAGAATTGTCACCAAAAACTGTTGATGAGGCCTTGTAATAGAGGTTCCGGGGAGCACAGAAATGTATCTAACAAAATCGCAGCTGATCCCGAACGGCAATTATTCAATTTTTAAGATTATCAGTTAAAAATGTCGTGATAAAAATTTTGCTTTGTTTTTTTTCAAATTTTTAGAATAACTAAGATTGTCTAAACGGTTGATTTTGCATCTCTCCCAATATCTGGAAAAATCTCTGTGAATAGACTCATACCCTTCTGTTCTAATAAGAGTCCAAGACCTCCATTGTTGAGGAACTTCAACAAGTTTAGGAGATTACATGAATTTCCAAAGCTTCTGATAACACCCTTGTCCCAAAACACTTTGATAATATATTTATGCCCCCTTTGTAAGGTCCAGCTACAACCTTTGCAGTGCTGAAACACTTTTCAACAATTTTGTTCATCGTTTTGAAGGCAGATACAAATGGAATAACTCAAAGTACTCCCACATTTTCTACGTTTTCCGGATCAGTAAGACCGGCGCTCTCCTTTGAAAGTTTCCGGCAGGTGTTCCTTTTGAATATCTCGTCTTGGTAACTTTTGCCCACTAAGCTCAACTTCTTGGGCCACAGCAAAACTTCATCACGTCAAAGTATCAGCACAAGATCATTCCAAAACAAATGGTTCACAAACCCTTGAAAAGATGCAACTCTGGAATTATGAAATTCTCGGTAACATACAAGCTTTGTCTTTTTCAAAAAAAAAGGGGGGTTGATTGAGCTTGTGACGCTCTTTTGAAAACTTCTTTCTTCCTTCAGAGCAAAATTTCTCATCAATGCGCCTTTAAGTCTTCATAAGTTTTCATACTCGTAACCATTTTTTTCTATTATTTTCTTCACAAACCTCATTTCAACGTCATTTTATCGAATTTCCCTCGTAAGTCTTTTGGAGTGATGAAGCAGTACGGGCATGGTTGTCGTGTAGCTATTTGCTGGCCATTGATCAAGAGAATAAGTTCAAGATCCGAAACAAATTTAAACCCAAGTCCATTGATGTTGGTCATTTGAAACATCAACTCGATATTTTCATATAGGTTTTTTTCACCTGGGGTACAATGCAAACCATTCATAAGCCTATTGAAACTGGTTGATACCCCCATTTTTCTCAATCGATCCTCAATCTATGTAACGACTTTTTTGCTGCCTGTGTAATTTTTCTTTTCCTCTTTCTCTAAAACTATTTCTGCATCTTCTAGACCAATAAAAATCAAGTTGATGTTTGAAATGACTAATATCAATGCAATTCCTTTAAAATTTGTTCAGGAATTTAAACTTCTTTTGATCAATGACCAGCAAACAACTACGGCTACTTTCATGTCCGTACTGCTTCATCACTCTAAAAGACTTACGTGGGAAATTCAATGAAATTACGTTGAATGAGGTTTGTGAAGAAAATAAACAGAAAGAGATGGTTACGAGTATGAAGACTTATGGAGATTTGAGGCGCATTGATTGGAAATTTTGCTCTGCAGGAAAAAAAGAAGAACTTTGCGAAAGATTGTCACATCATAATTAACCCCCCTCTTTTCGAAGCATCTCCTTTGAGGGTTTGTGAACCATTTATTTTGGAATGGTCTTGTGACGATACTTGGGTGTGATGGAGTTTTGCTGTGGCCCAAGGAGCTAAAATTGGTCGCCAAAAGTTACCAACATAAGATTTTTGAAGAGAACTCGTATCGGAAACTTTCAAAGGAAAGCAACAGTCTCAAGGATCCGTGAAAAATGTGGGAGTACTTTGCGTGATTCCGTTTGTGTCTGGCTTCAAAACGATTAACAAAATTGTTGAAAAGTGTTTCAGCACTGCAAAGGTTGTAGCTGGACTTTACGAAGAGGGCATAAATATATTATCAAAGTGTTTTGGGACAAGGGTGTTATCAGAAGCTTTGTAAATTAATGTCATCTCCAAAACTTGTTGAAGTTCCTCAACAATGGAGGTCTTGGACTCTCATTAGAACAGAAGGATATGAATCTATCCACAGAGATTATTTTAGATATTGGGAAAGATGCAAAATGACCCGTTTAGACAATCTTAGTTATTTTAAAAATTTGAAAAAAGCCGAAGCCAAATTTTTATCTTGACATTTTCAACTGATAATCTTAAAAATTGAATAATTACCGTTCGGGATCAGCTCCGATTTTGTTAGATACATTTCTGTGCTCCCCAGAACCTCTATTACAAGGTCCCATCAACAGTTTTTGGTGACAATTTTGTTAAACTCATTTCTACTTGAGGACACCTGTGACTACTTGGCTTTCACTAGATCGGCTTTACGTCTTTTGCAAGTACTGCCAACCTAACGTCACGGATGACATTATGGCACAATCGGGCACAATCCTGACCTTGCCAGACAAGCATCTTGACCATCGTAACCTTCAACAGGCAATCTTATCTTTGAAGCAATCGACGATATTTTCACCAAGTTATTACGGTTAGGATTATTATGACTAAATCAGAAAGCACCAAGCTTGCTGTTGTCCAGCATTGCGTATAAACCCTCCTTCGAACCGGTTCAAGCATTTTCATGGCAATTTTGATCCGGTCCAAGTTAAAATCGATCTCCTTAAATCGGATGAAGCTTTAGAATTTCACCCCAAATTTTAAAAAAATAATGGTTCTCATCAGATTGAAGCACCGTTTTCAATTTCCTGCTTTTTGTCTTCGTCTTTAAGTTGAAATGGCGAACCTTCAAGATCCTCAAACTTTGTTTTATCCAAATTTTGAACTATAATTTGTGGGGACTGAATTTTCCTCTATTCATTACCTACCCATTTTCGAATCAGTGATGTTACCCTTCATGTTATGTCGAGAACGATACAGTTCAGCGCCTTTTATGAAAAACTGCCCCAACAAAATTATAAATAACCACACAACTTTCAGCCCCGGCCGATATTTTTGCTGTATTTTTCATTGGATAACTCGTCATGTAAACACAACCCAAGGCCCAGGCCCAATCAGATTAATTATTCTCACGCTCCGCGTTCCACGCTTTTCGCGGCAGTTTTTTTTTTGCCTTGCCAGCTTGCCACAACCCAACAAACTTCATAAATCACTTAGATAAGTAGAATAAAGCTCGCTTGTACATAGGTAGGTAATGTAAATGATCCCGCAACACAGAGAGCAAAAAACATGTTATCAGCGCGAATTTTCATAGGCGTGTAAGCCTCAACCCTGATTAAGTTTGCTCCATTAACTAAACGGATTTTGAACCATGTGCACTCCCCCGGCGGAATAATAATTGATATGATTTGACGTCGATACGAATGCTAATTTGAATTTGACGTCAAATCGGATTGGATCTTGATCGAATCAAATTTAGCTTGTTAGCTTAATAATCATTCCATTGTAGTGAATCAACTCTCTGTAGTATTAGTATAATACCTAAATCCTCTTATTGATTCCGGTTTATTCAAAACTCTATTAGGCATGCAAAGAGAATACCCTCCCTGCTGAAAATGCCCGCATTGAACCGAAAAAAAATAATGAAAACGGTCGAAGAAGGTTTTCAACTTCGGGATGAATGTGGTTAGTGAAACAAATTTATTGAACGGATCCAATAAGGAGTTTCATCAAGCAGGTCGAATACGGGGAACAAAGGAAAATACGGAACATGTTCAAAAAGGAATTTTGGGAACGTTTATGAAGCAGGGCGAATGCGGGGAACAAAGGCAAATACGAAACAGGTTCAAAAAGGAATTTGGGAATGTTTATGAAGCAGGGCGAATGCGGGGGAACAAAGGGAAATACGAAACAGGTTCAAAAAGGGTTTTGGGAATGTTCGTGAAGCAGGCTGAATGCGAGCTAAAAAGGGAATAATGAAACAGGTTCAAAAAGCGTTTTGGGAATATTTATGGAGCAGGTCAAATGCGGGGAAAAAAGGGAAATACGAAACAGGTTCGAAAAGGGCTTTTGGATTGTTTATGAAGCAGGCTGGAATGGTATCTGGAAAAAAAAATGTCCCCGAATAAAAATCTGGTCCAACCTCGTCAAATCCCTTTTTTTTATGAAGATCTGTTCAGATTAATTTGAATGAGGGGACGCGACGTTATTTCTAAGAACATTTTCCAGGAACGCTCTTAGGGACGTAAATTGATGTCAAACAGGTAGAATTTTGTACACATACCTTTTAAATTCAAGGACACATCGTGGAATTTTGGTGAGGTATATTTACCGAATATTTAGCAAAAATATCCACAAAAATTATTTTTTGCACTGTCTATACAAAAAGCGTCATTTTACTCCCTCAAATGCAGGAGTAATGTTTGATGGGACAACAATAAAGCTGCAGATATACAAGACACAGTTATTTATTATTATAATAATAATACACCATAATACTGTTGTGTGAAAAAATGGGAACTTTAATGGCGTTTCCTTACTTCTTATCGTTCTAATTTTTGACTTTAATAATTATGAGTTTATCAGCTTTTTTCTTTGGTCTCGCTCATCTTGGGTCGAAAGATTTTCTCTAGATCCATCCTGTGATCCAGCAATTCTAAAAAAAATACATATGTATAGTTATAGGTACAGTACGGTTACGATTGCATAAATGGAAACACTTGACATTACTTGTCATCTTTATTTTCCATATTTTGACCGACTGAAGTAATCTCCTCATGGGAACTTGGCTAGCCATAGAAGAGAACGTTTATTTTGTGCTGTCGTAAAGATTGGATAGAGAAATCAAATAATACCAGCTCAAATTGAAAAAGAAAAACTGTCAGTGTCAAAGTGTTTCCATTTATGCGATCGCAACTATACTTAGGCAGTCTAAACAGCCTATAAAACTATGAATCTAATATGAACAATATTCACAGTATGATAATTATTGAGTATAGAGGTACATGGTTTTATTGCTTAAAAAATAAGTTGGTGTCAAGAGAAGGTACCTCAAAAGATACAGGGTTATTCATATCAAAGGACCACTCAAAATTTCTCCCTCAAATTTTTGATTTTAAAAAAACTCAAGTAACTACTCCCATTTTCAGAGAATATGAACGCTTCTAACGATACAAAACGTTTTTTTATTTCAAAATTGTATGGGGGGAGTATAAAAATCGTTGGTTTTTGTGCAATCCCTATATATTTTGTTTATGAGACCTAGTGGAAAATTTTTGGTAGAGATTGAAGATGTATAAATATTCCTAATAATTATGGTTGTTGGTTTCTAGGGTCTGCAGAAAAAAGTGAAATTTTTGTACACGGCGTACAAGTTTTTAAAAAAAAGTTCTGTATCGGAAGAAGCGTTGATTATTTCTGAAAACTGAAGTAGGTACCTACTTGAATTTTTTTTCAAGTCAAAAAATAAGGGAGAAATTTTGAGAGTCCATTTGATATGAATGATCCTGTACCTAATAATCAGCATCAAAATGCTCAGCTTTGCCCTAATTTAATCGACTTCATATAACTTAAGGACTAATTTGTTTTCTAAATTGAATCTTCACACCCATCATTATTTTTTTCAACGTTATAATAATAATTATTATTAATTACCATGAACCACTGAGTGTTTCCGGGATCACTGCCTCCGTCCTCATGATCGAGGTTTGGTACGTTTTTGGATGTAGGTAGGTACCACCAACATCAGCAGTCTCCATGTCGGCTGCCTTCTCAGGTTGACCCATGGTTGTGTCCACCAATGTCCAGCTTGCAACTTGCAACCTTAGTGCCAAGTTTCACGTCCAGCTGATCGGTTGGTGGTTTTTCCAAAACTGTTAAGACCTCCACATCGGGTTCCGTCTTTTTTTTCTCCTCGTTTTTCTCCAATATTAACTTGGACGTTATCTCAAGGTTCGATGGTTAGCGGTTCTTTCGACTTCGCCCGGGGTAACTTCCATCTCGATCTCGTCGATGCTTTTATAAATGGCATAAGGTCCCTGTGGAAGAATTAGATTTAAGTTCTTTACTTCATGAAAGAACGCACTTCCACCACAATAGGTGATAAATACTTAGATGCTTTCTTAATTCAAGCCAAATAATACATAGCTACACTACCACTACAATCATATTACATTATTATCTACAACGAGCGTGAAATAATGCCAATGAACCGAAACCTTCCTGAAACCTTTGTAGATGAAATATTATATAATGTAATGTTGAAAGGTCTTATTTAGTTCGCGAGGTCACTCTCTTATATTCGTTTCACAAGCGTCCTGCTCACAAAATAATTTCTGTCAATTTCAACACATGCATCATAAATAGGTAGGTAGCTATATCATTTATATTTTTCTAGTCATCGATATTTCTATGTTGCAAATATGCTCGTACTCAGGGGCTGTTTAGTAGGTAACCATCCAACAAGAGGTCTTGAGGAGGATTAAATATTATCATTACAGAAGAAAACAGATTTCACGAGTTTTTTCAAAGCAAGTTTTCTAAAGTTTGGGGTCTCGTACAAAATTAATAAACCTAGTTATGATATTATGATATGAATTAAAATAGCACGAAGTCAGTACATGTTAAAAACTTGTAACAAAAATAGAGATAGGTACCTATCTATTGAGAAGGTTCTTAACAAAATATACTTGAACATATTAGAGAGCTTATACCGGCTGATTCGAGGGCTGATTCATGATTTATCATAGTTGTGCATTGTTAGGATGGCCTTCTGCTGAAAACGCGCATCTGATGGGTTGCCCTTTAGGTATATCCCATATGCCATGTGTAGCAGGTTCTTTATATTTTCCAGATGTGGACTCTGTGGAGGCAATAATGGTATAAACTTGTGAAATGCACCGATATATCGCTCGACCTTCCACGGGTTGTTTATAGGAATCCCTAATAATTCTTTTTGGCTTTTCTTTTAATCGCATTGACTCTTATTGTTTTCTATTTTATAAACCGTGGGGCCGGGCGTGCGTTTTGGAGGGAATAAGTACTCACTACCTAAGTGAATATATATAAGTAGGTATAACTGTAAATTGGAACTCAATTTCAAATTGGGAATAATTATATGGGTCCTAAAACAACTTCAAACTGCATGAGAGCAATGATTAGTTCATTTTCGAGAAGAGCAGTGTATAGGTGTTTATCAAATTCTATTGTTCTTCTTGCCATAACTTAGTCCAAGAAGTATCATGGATATTCAAAAATCACATAAAAAATGAGCTCTAACGGGGAGAGAAATTTAGCGTAGGTAGGCGCCCTAAAAAATTTCGAATTATTTTTCCAAAAATCACTATTTTATACCTAATCATAAAAAGCCCCACCTTCCTCGATTCTACCTATCGAGCAGAAGATATAGATATGGTATACCCCGTATTTATAGCTGTATACCTACCTGTACTTACAACAGTTTATTTATTGTGAGAGTGTTTTAGACAGCGAGACAGCGTATCATCCACGCAACAATGTTTGAACGCGATTCTGTAAAAAATTAGATTCTATAAACGCTTATTCTTTTATGTAAAAAATCCTGTCGGCCATTGGCTGTTTTCTAGGCAATAACAGAGTAACAGAGCGTTTATGGATTGTTATTTTTTAGAGAATCGAGAATCGCACCATGAATTGTTATTACTTAGATATATTATTGTTATTATTGTGATATAATAGTAAATAATAGTACATACCTCCCATCTGTGAGAAGATCAGAAAAATGGAAAAAAAAACACTGAATCACTGTAAAAATCGCTGTGGAATCACAATTGTTATTACACTCGCGTCGCAAAGAAATCATGCACATGCAGGGTCTAGAATAAGTCAGCAACGAATGATCTATCATCTATTCTGAACCCATAGACTCTAAACTAAACCATTTGTTATACGCTTGTGTTCGGTGATGGGAACTGATCCACCAACTATAGCTTTTACCACTTTGCCGGTGAGCTTTTACGTAGGCTTTTACCCATCAATACGCATCAATACCTACTTCGTTTCATGATGGTCATCGATCGGCCAGGCCAACAATAACTAATAAACCTAACCAATTTATGTACCTTTTGAGCCCTGAGTTAGGTACCTACCTATTTAAATTATTATTTAGTATGTATTATAAATCAGTTTTTGATGGATTGAACCGTACAATTCAATAACCATGGCGTACAACCATGCGTACAACATACAATACATAATTAATACAGGTACAGGTGTCCCGGAATAAGTGTTAAAAAAATTCACAGGGAGATAGAAAATTGAAAAATTACGGAACATTTTTCATTTAACATTGCAAAGGTTCGAAAACGTATAATAACGGAGATACAGGCCTTCAAAGTTGTAAATTAAAATATCGTTTTTTTTCATAACTTTTGAACCCTTCAAACTTATTTTGCTCAAAATCAAACCAAAGTTTACTGAAATAGGTATCTATCGAACAATGATAACGCATTTTATCAAACATTTTCAGGAGCAAACATAATGATAATTAATAACCTTCCCCCTTTTCCCCCTATTTTTTCTCCCCTGATTATTTTTGAGGATCGTTTCAATTGTTGAATTCTCCGTTCAATTTAGAGGAGAAGGTTACTCTTGCAAAACTTTGATTCGAGGCTTCGTTTATGAGGTAACTATTTGGGTTTGAAATTTCGGAAAAAATCTCAAAATCTCCATGCACTTTCAAGAGCCCAGTTTTGTTTCGTGAAAACTTCTCGTTTTCAGAAAAAATGCTTATGTATCAACTTGAAACACCTAGAAAACCTATTTGAATTAAGGAATCATGAGTTTTCTTGGATTTTAATTTTTAGGCCTTTGGAAGCGGTGTTCTCGAGATGTTTTCCGGAGTTTCAAACACAATAAAAAAAACTCAAAAACGAAGCCTCTAATCAAAATCTTCTTGAGTACCTAACTTTCTTCTTCAAATTGAACGTGAAATGCAAAAATTGAAACGATTCCTAAAAATAATGAGGGGAGTAAAAAATAGGGGGGATAAGGGGAGAGAACCCCCTATTATCTTTGCCCCTGAAATTTTTTTTATGTAATGCTATACCATTGTTCAATAGAGATCAATTTCAGTAAACTTTGTTCTGAATTTGAACAAAATCGGTTTCTGTTCCAGAGCAGTGCTTTTCAAACCGCATTGAAGGTGGTTGAAAAATGTCGAATATCTTTCTGATTGACCCGTGCCACAAGCTATTCTTATTCATCCTGTTGGAATATGGTGCTCTTTTACCCGATTCAATATCGTGCTTTTCAAACCACATTGGGTGTGATTGAAAAATGTGAAGAATCTGCCTGATTGACTCGTGCCACGATCTATCCTTATTCATCCTTATTGAAATATGGTGATTTTTTGCCCGATTCAATATTATGCTCTCAAACCGCATTGAGTGTGTTTGAAAAATGCCGGGAATCTGCCTGATTGACCCGTGCCACCAGTGATCCTCATTCATTCTTATTCAGCATTGTAACCACAAATGAAGGTTTCAATCAGGTCAATTGTAGCCCTATTGAACCTCATTCGATCCGAGCTGACGGGAATGAGGTTGAATGCGGGTCGAATAAGGAAATCACGAAGATTTTCAGCAGGGCTACCAGATGTAGGTAATTAAATAAAGGGTGACCCAACGAAAACCCAGCAGAAAGGTTTTCGGACTCTTAACCCCGTTTTTCGAAAAAAAAAACTCAAACAGGTCGATTTTCTTCTGAAGAGAGACGTAAACGTGCTATCAATGAAATTCACGAGGAAATTCATTATCGCCATACTCGCAAGTATAGCCCAGAGGGCGCGACATATGCCTGGGACCATCCGATCAATGTCAACATCAAGCTCAAGGTCAAGCCTGCAGTTGTCATTTCTTTCATATTCATGAATCAAGAATCATCAGTATTTCATGTTCTGTTCTTGTTGCAGAAATGAATAATTTTAAATAATGAAGCAATTTTTCAGAGTGGATGTCACTACCGTGAGTGTAGTTGCGTCTATCATATTACTGCAATATTTTTGATTCATAAGTAGATACTAGATACCCCTCGAGATACCCACTATTCATGATATAAATTTGAAATATTGTGATGCAAAAAACTCATTTTAGATCTATTCCTATAATACTACCTATAATACCAAGTATCATCTACAGATTAGTGATACCTACTGCAAACACTTCACAAAACAAGTAGGAAAATAATCGCAATATTGACAGCATTAACCTGAAAACTCTTAATGGACCTCGGGCATCACTTAATTTGGAGGACCAACAAACAAACGAACAGACCCGCGTTTGACAGTATGACAGGTGTCAAGCGTTAATTTGGAGGACCAACAATCAACATAACCTCTATAACCTACAAATTTGAAGTCCGGTCGGTCGTTTACTCGTTTTATTTTTGTTGTGTGGTGTCGATGTGCTTCGTACAGACAGATCCAGATGTGTACCTACTGTGTGCATTCAAGGATTCGTCGTAATATTTGCGAAAACGGTGGGCAAATATTTTCATGGATTTGAAGGCTTGAAAGAGGGGCCGCCCGAGGCAGGCTACCTTGCAAAAATCCGCTTGTTGGGCGGGATTGCTCTCTAAACAGTCATGATGTGTAGTATAATTGTGTCTAGTGAACCATCAGCTCTTGTTCATACCAAGGTAACTACCCACACTGTGCAGCACCTTACAATAATAAGGTCCTTACTTACATGTTTTGCATAATTATCTCTTTTTGTAGGTCTTGCACTCCCAGCCCCAGCGGAAAGGAAAATAGCTCTTGCAGTGATGATCCAACCAGAGACATAATTTCTACTCATGCCTCGACAGCGGTGTTCCAAACAGATGACACGGTAGCTCCTGTGACAACGACGACCAGAATCCTGGTGCACATTTTGGATGTGATGCATGGTTGCTATCATCACAGCTGTAGTGTTGTGTTCAGAATTTCACTGCTGCATGCAATTATTGATCACAATGTTTTAAAATTGGAAGGAGTCTCTGTGACAAAGTATGCATATTATTATAAATTATAGGCAATTTATAATACTCGATTTGTTGTGCAGGTGGAAAAACATACTGGAAGTTGAAGTTACCCTATGCTGTTTCAGAGGCATCAAGGGACATAGATTTCTTACTGAGAGAGAAAATTGTCAAAGGTGAACTCTTGCCGAACACAAGGAAATTGGCTACATCAGTCAAGAAGAGATCGTGGAAATGGAAATTCTCCAATAAGGATGTTGCCCAACAAAGGACTCCGTTTGCAGTTATTTCCCTATTCTGTGGTACTTTTATCTAACATAGATTTAAACATAGAAAGCAAAAATAAACAGATGTAGATATTTATTAGTTTTATTAAAATTGGTTTGTTTTCAAAGAAATTCGGTGTGACAAAATTATACTCAAATAATGAAGGAAGTGATAAAATCGATGGTGAAAATCTTTTTGATCAGCTTTTCAAACTTTTGAAGTCCTCGGTTCTCTGTCAGGTGTGGGAACAACGCTTGAAAATCAGAAATCCAGGATGTCGCCGTAGTTATCTTGGGAAACATTGCGAGGTCATCGGAACATTCAGAAATTCAGAATCCATGACTGTGTAGATAGCAACCTCGCCAAACACGCGGATTTTTGTAAGATAGCCTGCCTCGGGCCCCCTTTCAAGCCTTAAATCTATGGAAATATTCGCCTTTCATTTTCGCAAAAACCGCCACAAAGGCTATCATCGACAACGACGAACCTTTGAATCACACTGTAGGTACACACCTGGCTCTACAAAGCACACAAGGAAAATAAATCGAGTAAGACCAACTTCAAATTTGTTGGTTATAAATAGGTTATGTTTTGACGTTGGTTGTCAAGCGCGCGCGGGTCTGTTCGTTTGTCTGTTGGTCCTCCAAATTAAGTGATGCCCGAGGTCCATAACCTAACTGGCATTGAACTTTCACCACTGTCACCTGTCTAATCCTTTGAGCGACACCTACGGTCAATATTCCAAACTATTTCCTGTTCTTATTTAAATTTCTGGCGTATAAATGGCCAGTTGCGGTTTCTGTTTTTTTTTTAATTTCAATTTAAACTGCTCAACAATTGAAGTGGTCCACTCGAAAATTTCGCCCGATTTCAAATACAAATATCTTGGAAAAAAAATCGACCGATTCTCAAAAGAGCAGTGTTTTTCGATAGCTTATTCTTTCCACTATAAGGTGCCCCGATAGACCAAACAATTGATTACATAATGCATAATATACAGGGCGACAACAAAAAGAGTGTTAAAATGTTTCATTTTGAAGCACGTCCCACTTTTGCAAAAAAAATCGCTGAGTCTTTCCGAGTACATTTTTCAGAAGTGCACATCCATGGCTCGAAACGGTTTTTGAAATTTCCGCCTATCTTCTTTGGTTACAGGGTGATGTGCAAGAAACAACTTTTTGTTTTTGTAGTGGTAACTTTTTCATTTGTTGACCGATTTCCAAAATTTGCAGCTTATGTTGAAGCGAAGACCTCAGGTAAGAGGAATCGATTAACATAATTGAATTAACACATCATTTCAAAAAGGGAGGTGGCATCAAATGTGAGCTAAGCATGAAATAAGGCCGAAATCCGATTTGGGGGAACTTTTAAAGAAGAATCAACTTGTCGTTAAAGAAATCACTCATTACGAACGTTTTGAGATCAGTCTCGCTTATTTGGGGCAACAATTAACGACTGAAAACCCAAATTAAGACTGCATGTTTTCACAGGAGAACCGATGCTCTTGCTCACCTGAAAATACACGTAACCCATGTTACGAGAATCACTGATCGAGTTTCCTTCGCGATTTGGACAGTCAACAGAGGGTCGACAGAAACAGTCAAAAGTAACAATAAGTACGTGTGTTTTCAGGTGAGTAGAGGCATCAGTTATCCTGTGAAAACATGCAGTCCCAATTTGGGTTTTCCGTCGTTAATTGTTGCCTCATATAAGCGAGACTGATCTTGAAATGCTCGCAATGAGTGGTTCCTTCAACGAGAAGTTGATTCTTGTTGAAAAATCCCCCCAAATCGAATCTCGGCCTCATTTTATGCTAAGGTCACATTTGATCCAACCCCTCTTTCAGAAATTATGTGTTGATTCAATTCTGTGATTCGATTCCTTTTAACTGAGGTCTTCGCTTCAACATAAGCTTCAAATTGTGAAAATCGGTTAACAAACAAAAAAGTTACCACTATAAAAACAAAAAGTTGTTTCATTTTACATCACCCTGTAACCAAAGAAGATAAGCAGGAATTTCAAAAACCGTTCCGAGACATGGATGTGCACTGCTGAAAAATGTAATCAGAAAGACTCGGAGATTTTTTTGGGAAAACTGGGACGTGCTTTAAAATGAAACATTTTAACACTCCTTTCGTTGTCACCCTGTATATCATGCGTTATGTATTCAATTGTTTGGCCTATTATTGCACCTTGTAGTGAAAAGAATAAGCTATCCAAAAACACTGCACTTTTTGAAATCAGTCAATTTTTTCCGAGATATTCGTATTTGAAATCGGGCGAAATTTTCGAGTGGACCACTTCAATTGTTGAGCAGTTTATATCGTTCTACCTACAGTGGAAAATAGTGAATACAATTATCCTCGCAATTCTATGGAAATACTTCTCCCATTATCATCCTGACTTGAAAAAATATAACAAAATGCCCCTTACTCGCTCACTAAAGCAGATAGAGAATGTCAGAATTTAGTGTTTCGTTTTTTGGACCTACACTAAGCATGAACCTCGGCATGAACAGCCTTATGGAACTCTCTCTAATTTAGCCTAGTAGTTTGTAGACCCACCTGTCTGTCAAGTTTAAATTGAATCCAACCAGTGGAATCGAAGTCACCTACTAGGAACTAGGGCTATTGGAAAAAAAATTAGTCACTTACCGTCAGTTCCACACAAAAAAATCAGCGATCAAGGCTGATTGCAGATTAACTGGACTTTTTTCTGCTGAATGCTAGGTGTTTACTCACAAAAAATGCCTGAAATCTGTACTAGACACATCATCTTGTCATAATTGAGGGATAAACCAGCATTTCCATTGATCAGTCAGCTACTAATTGATAAACAAAAATCGCAAATCAACTAATCTCGAATTATCTGTTTTGTAGAACCCACGGTTAATTTGCGACTTCTGGCAACTCCGATGCCATTGGTTGGATTCAATTGGAACTTGACACGCAATCCATTACCAATACCCAATACCTATCACTCTATTATCCACATCTTTGAATTAGTCTCGTACCTTGGAACACCTTCGGAGCTTGGTCGGAGCTACAGTGTAAAGAACTGACGAGGGAACTGATGATAAGAAAATTACCGAAATGCCACCTATCTACATATTACCCGGGATTTCTTGAAAAGGCGACGTAACAGAAACTAAGACGCACACTCGGGCGCACACTCGGGCGCACACTTGGCAGTTGGACGTCAAGTTTACAATGGGTGCTTTCCACCTAGCTCCAAGTTTGGTACACCTTCCATTTGCGCACGTGCGGGTTCCAAACGGTGCTTTCCATCTACGTGTTCTTACCTGGTTTTGTGCCGTCCCGTGGATCACCTAAAATTTTGTGCCATCGAAAGGCACACCGGAAACGGATGCGAAAGATGACGTACCGTCAGCTGCAATCCAGCACTCCGTTGTCATATGTCTCTCTCTGTGTCTTTCATCCATGCATCCATGTTTTATTTTATTTCTCTGCAGGAATAACGTACGATCGATTGAGATTTACGCTGCCATTTCTTTATTTCTGAATGCCAAAGTCATTTTTCGCCTTCAGACCAGAGATGTCGCGTCGGTCAACGATGCCGGTGCTTTCCATCTAGGTGTACCCAATCGTGGAACATGTTCCGTCTGGTGGTATTTGTACCGTCTAGGTGGAAAGCACCCAATGCCAAACTGTAAAATTTGCCCGGCCGACTAGAATCACGTCAGGAGTGAACATACTATATGTCAATGAGCCTTCAAGTCAAAAATTATTTCGATTTTAAAATTGATCAGATTTCCGATAGTGTCATATTTATTTGTGTCCGATTTATTTATGACCACATAAAAATATCCAGCTACAATTTCTTACTCACCTACCATCGTACACAACGTACCTGCCCGTACTTAATTATTTCACCTATGTGGTGGGTTCTCATGTGTTTTTGTGTCTCTCAGCCATACATCATTTATTAGAAAGCCATTGGAGACACAAAAATTTCCTATGAAATCGAACAGGGTAACTTTATCTTCGATATTGTTATTACAGGGAGGGCGAGGGACTCGTTGAAATAATACAGAACAACCGGAACAAATGTCGGCCTTGAGAAGGAAATGAGTGTTTTCGGGGTTGGGTCGGCGTGTAATCAATATTATTAGACGAGTTTATTATTTTTGCCCGAAACGCCGTCGATTATAATCGTTTACCGCTAGGACATAATTAATAATATACCACAAACGCCACCGACATATTCTGGCTGGACAAGAACTCGTTTTTGTGGGAATTGTCGTGGATTCCTCCAGTTTCACGCGGCACCCTGACATTATTTCGAAGGGCTTAGAGTGCTTGGACTAAAATAGACGAGGAATGGGTAGGGATTGTATAAAAATAAAGGTCGAAAAACTCGAGAACATGCTCTCGCAGTCCCTTGCGATAGCCCTGTATGTTCGAATCACATTATATTTGAATAGAATAGATCACAAAACGTAAGATTATGCTGAATTAATTCTCATACGTATTCTTTGAGCCATTATGAAGTTACAATCCATATTCTGTTGCTCAGAGATGGCGCGTGATACTTAACTCACCACGTAGCAATAACCGGTCGCCTTTTCATGATGAATAACAGGGCCAAATAATATTATTTGATTTGACGATTTGATCGCAATCATCAGTTACACGCCCGCGCACGCAAGCGACAGTATGAAAGAAGGTATCGAAGACACGCTAACCAATTCACTATACCGGGTGATCATTTGAAGACTACCACCTGCAACCTGCAATAACTCCCGATTATAAGTGAATATTCCTTCTAGCAAAACAGGTTAATTTTCATGTCGAAGAGGACATCTAAAACTTACCTTGGCGAATTTCTATCTCTAGCCCTTTAGCGCCCACCTACCCCAACTTTGAAATTTCAAATGACACCACTCAGCTTGCGATACATCAAATTAAAGAGAATTGATGTCTCTTCCTGAGAAAATATTTTTTGAATTTTCAACCCCAACCAACCCCTTTCTTTCTTGAATTATCCGAGTGTCCAATTTAATATTCTTGACCTCTCAGTTCTCTCCGTTGCAGTCAACGCCATCCTGCACAGCATCCAAGGAGAAAATTTTCTCTGGAAAAAGTACCACCCAAACTCACTCCTTCGCTCCCCCACCACAACTTTCAAATCCAAAACGACGCTATTTATTTAGACCCTAAATATTTTAAAAAATTTCAGAAAACCCTGTTCTTTCTTAAAATTTACTCCAAATGTTCAATTAAGTGGGAAAGGGGTTAAAAATTGAAAAGAAATGTTTTCTGGAAGATAATTCCATATTCTCTTTGATGCATCACAAAGTGGGTCGTGTCTTGGTTAATTTTGAAGTTAGGCTGGCGGGGAGCAGAAGGGTGGATTTGGGTAGCACTTTTCCCACCAAAAATTCTCTTCTTCGATGCTATTCAAGATAATGCTGGCTATATTCAAGGGAGTTGAGGTCCAGAATATGAAATGGGACACTCAGAGCATTTCAGGAAAAAGAGGGAGTTGGGTAAAACATTGAAAAAAAAAAATTGCGAAGAGAATTTAATTGCCTTCAATTTTATGTATCGCAAGATAGGTGGTGTCATTCGAAATTTCAAAGTTGGGGTGGGAGGGGGCTGGAGATAGTGATGGCAAAAATAATAAATCATCTGGGGGAAGGGATCAACTAGAAGAAGGGGTAGAGGGGGAGGAACCACGCACCACCTAACCCTATTGTGTGACGTGCGCTCGAGAAAATAGTCCCACGCAGTTGAATTGTTACCTTGGAATCGGGACGTTTTCCATCAACGTTTTGCCTCACACGCTTTGGTGATCACACTGTAATAGCAGTGATCCCGGAGAAAATTGTGGTTGGGAGAGGAAGGAAGAATGAAAAAAAAAACGATGAAGTACATATCAACTTTATTTTGTCACCTTATACAAGAATAGGTTCAACCGTGTGAGATTTTAATATTGGGTACGTGTCAATATCCGGTAAATTCACCGTTGCACCCAAGAGTATAATATATAAAAGTACAAAAATATATCTTCAAGACGATGACGCGGGATAACATTTTAAACATGTACTATTGAAGTTGTCTCAATCCGATTCATAACCATCGCTCATGCTGAAAAATCGAGCCTGGTATCTAAAGTCCTCAACTTCGTCCAAGTGGATTTGATTGCTCCGACTGCTACAAATGGCTTTTATAGACTTGCGGATCTGTTGAATTTCCATCATGATTGTCCGCCTTCCAATTTCATCGTTCTTCTTTCTTTTGTGGTCTGGATCATGCATTTCTGAGACCTGCAAGGTTAGAACACCGAATAAGTCAAAGTGGGTTGTTGAAAATAGGAAATATTTCTCATAGGCTGCATGATGTTAGTATTGAAACTTATGTACTCAATAATTCTTAGTGAAGTTGATAAATTTATGTAGGTACTGTACAGCAAAGAAAATTAAGCAAAAGTTCAAATGCCAATGCAAAAGTGTTGTTATAAGTTGTAAAAGTTACAGGGTGAGATGGTCCACAGGGGAAGTAATATGTTCAAAAATTGATAGTCCAGATTGCCAACTTCACTTGAATAATTCGTACATATTGGTGCCTACTTATGCAATGGGGAAAAAAATAATGAAATAAAATTAAATGAACACTCACCATGTCCACAATAGCATCGATTTGTTCAGATGAGTCAGGTGGCAATATAGGTGCCCGGCAGTATGGGCACGTTGGATTGTCTTCTTTTTCCTGTCGCCACGTGGTTATGCACGACCTGCAGAACAAGTGGTGACAGTTGGTGATTGTAGCTTGCACCACAACTTTTGCGCAAATTGGACACATCAGTTCTTCTTCGATGACTTCCAAAGATTGCTTCGCGAACTCTTCATCTCTGTCCAGAATTTCCAGTAGAGCCGCCCTCGAGGTGAGTCTTGTTGCGTCTTGATCTCCACGCACTGTATCTTGGATATTTTTGCGAAACTGCTCCACGAGATTAGACATTTTTATAAAGTAGAAACTGCACTGTAGGATCGACTGCCTTTGAAGATGGTTCGCTGAATACTGGCCGACTAAAGAACGATTGACCTAAAGCTCCAAAGGAGGTGTTGCTATCTTCGGTGAACACAATGATAATGACGAATAGCTAAATAACGGTGCACAGGTAGACAGACTACAATGGTTGTTGTGCCAAGTTAGAAACAATAAAATATTACCTGAAAGTACCCGAAAGCCTTGAGATGCCGTAAGCTTTTACAACAATGGAAGGGGTCGCGTTGCAGTTACTTTTCATCTTTTGTACCAAATTTCACCATGGTAGGTACAGGTTTCTTTATTTCCAGTCAAAGCTTAGTTTCTGAAGCATTGTTTGGAAGCTTACGGAACCCCCAGCCTCTTTATCTCTTCCAGGCGATATTTTTATCCATTGTTGGCCGACTTGACACAACAGGAATTGTATCCCTCTGTCTACCTGATTAACTCCGTTAACATATTCCATCTGAAGGGACCAAAGACTTTTTTCTATAAAGTGATGGTAAGTTTCTTCAAAGTGACTTTCATTGCCAAAATTACATCCAGGAGAGACGAAACCATAACAGTTGATACCAAACACTTATTACAAAAACATTTTCATAAGGGTTGCTAAGAAGGACATCTCCGCTGTGTTGGAGAATGCGTCACTATGCGATTGAAGAAGGAATAAGAATTTTGCCTTTATAGACCGTGAGCTAGCGTCCTTTGAGAGCTTGTTATTTCTGACCACACCAAATTCTTTGTGGTGATAGCCACCCACATGATAATTGCTGAAACGCCAGCCTGCCTTCCCAAAGCGAGTCGTCTTGGGAGCTGCCAGTTGTCGAAAATCCCCCCAAAAAACCAAATTTTGCAACGTTAATCTTATCGACTTGAAATTTGGTATACGGATAGAGCCTTGCTGTCAAATGAGCTGATTAGTTTATGGCTGTCATCTGTCAAGTGGAAATGTCACTATCAGAAAATTACAGTAGCTTTATTTGACGGAACTTGACGGCCCCGTGGCGCAGGCGGTCGAGTGGCTGCCTGCGACGCGGAAGTCCCCGGTTCGATTCCCGGTGAAAAGTTTAGGTGTTGTGTTGTCCGAAATTTGCACTTTTCTGAGTTTATGAACCTGATAAATGAACGGGCAAACTCCTATGGCAAGAATCAGCCGATAAAGACAAGAACATTTTATTTTTATTTTTTCAAGCCTCGCCAAACGTAGTGGCGGAGGCTTTTTGTGGCCAATTTTTTTCCCGTGTTTTTTTCTTCCTCGTTTCTCGTTACTCGTTCCCCAGCAAAACTTACCTAAATCATCCGTATCTTCTGGGGTATCTTCCGAACGGTTAAACATATCAAATTCATTCTTTCGTCAATCGAATCTCAACTATTGCGAGTTGATACCGTGAACGTTTAAAGATGATCGGTCAAATATAAACATTCTTTTACAACAATAAAGAATGCATGAATCTCAAAACTCATCGAAAATAGAAAAAACGCATTTTTACCAAATTTACACCATCATATCTTTCGATCTAATAAAGCTTTGTGCCTTATTTTAAGCACAAGAGTTAAGGGGTCAAGAATATGAAATGGGACACTCAGAGCATTTTAGGAAGAAAAGGGAGTGAGGTAAAAATAAAAAAAAATTTTCACGGAGAGAATTTAATTGTCTTAAATTTTATGTATCGCAAGGTAGGTGGTGTCATTCAAAGTTGCAAAGTTGGGGTGGGAGGGAGCTAGATATAGTGATGGCAGAAGTAATAAATAATCTGAGAGAAGGGATCAACTAGAGGAAGAGGGAAAGGGGAAGGGATCACGCACCACTTAACCCTATTATGTGTCGTGCGCTCGAGAGAATAGTCCCACGCAGTTAAATTGTTACCTTGGAACCGGGACGTTTTCCAACAACGTTTTGTCTCACACGCTCTGGTGATCACACAGTAATAGCAGTCACCCCGGAGGAAATTATGGTTGGAAATGAAAGGAAGAATGAAAAGATAACGATGTAGTACATATCAATTTTATTTTGTCACCTTATAATAGAATAGGTTCAACCGTGTGAGATTCTCAAATTGGGCACGTGTCAATATCCGGTAAATTCACCGTTGCACCCAAAGAGCATAATATATAAAAGTACAAAAAAATATTTTTCAACTATGGCGCGGGATTACATTTTAAACACGTACTATTGAAATTCCTTCAATCCGACTCATAACCATCGGTCATGCTGAAAAATCGAGCCTGGTATCTAAAGTCCTCAACTTCGTCCAAGTGGATTTGATTGCTCCGACTGCTACAAATGGCTTTTATAGACTTGCGGATCTGTTGAATTTCCATCATGATTGTCCGCCTTCCAATGTCATCGATCTTCTTTCTTTTGTGGTCTGGATCATGCGTTTCTGAGACCTGCAAGGTTAGAACAACGAATAAGTCAAAGTGGGCTGTTAAAAATAGGAAATATTTCTCAGAGGCTGCATCATGTTAGTATTGAAACTTATGTACTCAATATTCTTAGTGAAGTTGATAAATTCATGTAGGTACTGTATACAGCAAAGAAAATTAAGCAAAAGTTCAAATGCCAATGCAAAAGTGTTGTTATAAGTTGTAAAAGTTACAGGGTGAGATGGTCCACAGGGGAAGTAATGTTCAAAAATTGACAGTCCAGATTGCAAACTTCACTTGAATAATTCGTACATATTGGTGCCTACTAGTACAAGAAAGATAGATTTCAACCTCGGAATAAATATGGACGTCGTGAAAATTTGATATTCTGTTCAGAATTGAGTGCTCTACAACATATCCAAAATCGCCAAAAATCGCACCCGGGGGTTTTGAGTTATTGGAGGGGGGGTAAAAAATTGTAACTTAAAATGGAGGGGATGAAGCCCGTCAATCAATTGGAAGCAAATACGTTATGATTCGACGCATCATATCCCGTTGATACCATTTTGGCACAAAAAGTGTCGATTACTGTTGAAGGGGGGTCGTGGGGGGGCGAAGCTCTGCTAGGTGGTCCATTTTGTTTTTCTGGCCATGTAGAACCGATCACGACAAGTTTAGTATCTCTTCCGACTAAATTCAATCTCCTGAACTCGAATCCGTTGTGTAAATTTAGATGAAAACAAGTTTGAACAAGTTAACTTGAAAAAACTTGTTTTTTCTTCGACAATTTTGAAGAATTTTTTTTCACTGTTAGATGTATTCATCTCCCAAAAATTTTCAGGGGTCATTGGATTGGAGTGTATTCTTCACGAAAATCATCCACTTAATGTATAATTTTGATTCTCGAGTTCAAAAAATCGATTTGAACCTGAGCCGGCTCGGCGCGTCGTCTACTACTGACCAGAACACTACGGCATGCACCTTCCAATGAAAATAGCTCAAACTCTCGAAGAGATAACAACTCATCTTTGAAAATTTGATTATATGTGCAGAATTGAATTCTTTATAACATAAGCAAAATCGCAATGAATCGCACTGCAGGATTTTGAGTTATTCGAGGAGAAAGATAACATTTTCTCAAGATTCGTGCTCTATTAACTGTTACCTCTCCCCGCAAATAACTCAAAACCCTGCAGTGCGATTCATGACGGTTTTGTTTGTGTTATAGGGAATTCAATTCTGCACAGATAATCAAATTTTTGAAGATAAGTTGTTATCTCTTTGAAAGTTTGAGCTATTTTCATTTCAAGGTGCATGCTGTAGTGTTCTGGTCAGTAGTAGACAACGCGTCGAGCCGGCTCAGGTTCAAATCGATTTTTTGAACTCGAGAAACAAAATTATACATTGAGTGGATGATTTTCGTGAAGAATACACTTCAATCTAATGACCCCTGAACATTTTTCGAAGATGAACACCTCTAACAGTAAAAAAGAAATTCGTCAAAATTGTCGAAGAAAAAACAAGTTTTTCCAAGTTAACTTGTTCAAACTTGTTTTCATCCAAATTTACAGATCGGATTCAGTTCAGGAGATTGAATTTAGTCGGAAAAGATACCAAACTTGTTGTGATCGGTTCTACATGGCCAGAAAAACAATATGGACTACCTAGCAGAGCTTCGCCCCCCCACGACCCCCCTTCAACAGTAATTGACACTTTTTGTGTCAAAATGGTATCAACGGGATATAATGCGTCGAATCATAACGTATTTGCTTCCAATGGATTGACGAGTTTTATCCCCTCCATATTAAGTTGCAATTTTTTACCCCCCCTCCAATAACTCAGAGCCCCCAGGTGCGATTTTTGGCGATTTTGGATATGTTGTAGAGCACTCAATTCTGAACAGAATATCAAATTTTCAGGACGTCCATATTTTTTCCGAGGTTTTGCAGATTTTTTTACTATTTTTCCTGTACTATACTTATGCAACGGGGAACAAAATGATGAAATAAAATTGAATGAAAACTCACCACGTCCACAATAGCATCGATATGTTCAGATGAGTCAGGTGGCAATATAGATGCCCGGCAGTAGGGGCACGTTGGATTGTCTTCTTTTTCCTGTCGCCACGTGGTTATGCACGACCTGCAGAACAAGTGGTGACAGTTGGTTATTGTAGCTTGCACCACAACTTTTGCGCAAATTGGACACATCAGTTCTTCTTCGATGACTTCCAAAGATTGATTCGCGAACTCTTCATCTCTGTGTAGAATTTCCAGTAGAGCCGCCATTGAGGTGAGTCTTGTTGCATTTTGATCTCCACGCACTGTATCTTGGATGTTTTTGCGAAACTGTTCCACAAGACTAGACATTTTCATGAAGTAGAAACTGCACTATGAGATCGACTGCCTTCGAAGAGGATTTGCTGTATACTGACACTGACCACTGAACGACTGAAGAACGACTGACCTAAACCTCCGAAGGAGCTGTTGTTATCTTCGGTGAACACAATGTTAATGAGGGATAGCTAAATAACGGAGCCCAGGTAGACGGACTACTACAATGGTTGTTGTGCCAAATGAAAAACAAGAAAATATTACCTGAAAGTAGCCAAAAGCCATGAGATCCCGCAAGCTTTCACAACAATGAAAGGGGTCACGTTGCAGTTACTTTCCATCTTTTGTATCAAATTTTACCATGGTACAGGTTTCTTCATTTTCACTCGAAGCTTAATTGCTGAAGCATTGTTTGGGAGCTTACGGAACCTCAAGCCTCTTGGGCTCTTTCAGACGATGTTTTTGTTCATTGTTGGCCGACTTGGCACAACAGCAATTGTATCCCTCTGCCTACCTGTTGAACTCCGTTAACATAATTAATCTGAAGTGACCAAAGACTTTCCTCTTTGAAGTGATGGTAAGTTTCTTGTCACAAATTGTCACCTTGGAATCGGGACGTTATCCATCAACGTTTTGCCTCACACGCTTTGGTGATCACACTGTAATAGCAGTGACCCCGGAGAAAATTATGGTTGGGAGAGGAAGAAAGAATGAAAAAAAAAACGATGAAGTACATATCAATTTTATTTTGTCACCTTATACAGGAATAGGTTCAACCGTGTGAGATTCTAATATTGGGTACGTGTCAATATTCGGTAAATTCACCGTTGCACCCAAAGAGTATAAATTCATAAAAGTACAAAAAAATATCTTTCAACTATGGCGCGGGATTACATTTTAAACACGTAGTATTGAAATTTCCTCAATCCGATTCATAACCATCGGTCATGCTGAAAAATCGAGCCTGGTATCTTAAGTCCTCAACTTCGTCCAAGTGGATTTGATTGCTCCGGCTGCTACAAATGGCTTTTATAGACTTGCGGATCTGTTGAATTTCCATCATGATTGTCCGCCTTCCAATTTCATCGTTCTTCTTTCTTTTGTGGTCTGGATCATGCGTTTCTGAAACCTGCAAGTTAGAACAACGAATAAGTCAAGTGATTGTTAAAAATTGGAAATATTTTTCATAGGCTGCATTATGTTAGCATTGAAACTTATGTACTCGATAATTATTAGTGAAGTTGGTAAATTCATGTAGGTACTGTACAGCAAAGAAGACCAAACAATAATAATTCAAATGCCAATGCAAAAGTGTTGTTATAAATTGTAAAAGATACAGGGTGAGATGGTCCACAGGGAAAGTAATGTTAAAAAATTGACGGTCCGGATTGCAAACTTCACTTGAATAATTCGTACATATTGGTGCCTACTTATGCAACGGGGAACAAAATAATGAAATAAAATTAAATGAACACTCACCACGTCCACAATAGCATCGATTTGTTCAGATGAGTCGGGTGGCAATATAGGTGCCCGGCAGTATGGGCACGTTGGATTGTCTTCTTTCTCCTGTCGCCACGTGGTAATGCACGACCTGCAGAACAAGTGGTGACAGTTGGTTATTGTAGCTTGCACCACAACTTTTGCGCAAATTGGACACATCAGTTCTTCTTCGATGACTTCCAAAGATTGCTTCGCGAACTCTTCATCTCTGTCTAGAATTTCCAGTAGAGCCGCCCTTGAGGTGAGTCTTGTTGCGTCTTGATCTCCACGCACTGTATCTAGGATATTTTTGCGAAACTGTTCCACAAGACTAGACATTTTTATGAAGTAGAAACTGCACTATAGGATCGACTGCCTTCGAAGATGGTTCGCTGAATACTGGCCGACTAAAGAACGATTGACCTAAAGCTTTAAAAGAGGTGTTGCTATCTTCGGTAAACACAATGATAATGAGGAATAGCTAAATAACGGAGCTCAGGTAGACAGACTACAATGGTTGTTGTGCCAAGTTAGAAACAATAAAATATTACCTGGAAGTACCCGAAAGCTTTGAGATCCCGTAAGCTTTCACAACAATGAAAGGAGTCGCGTTGCAGTTATTTTTCAACTTTTGTACCAAATTTTACCATGGTACAGGTTTCTTCATTTTCAGTCAAAGCTTAGTTGCTGAAGCATTGTTTGGAAGCTTACGGAACCTCCAGCCTCTTGGGCTCTTTCAGATGATGTTTTTGTTTATTGTTGGCCAAGTTTCTTCAAAGTGATTTTCTTTTCCAAAATTACACCCAGGAGAGACGAAACCATGCAAAAACATTTTCATAAGGGTTGTTGTGAAGGACACCTCCGCTCCGCTATCTTGGAAATGCGTCACTATGCGATTGAAGAAGAAATATATCAGGTCTTCTTCTCTCAAATTGTCAATTTTCAGTATTTTGGGAACAACTCTTTGCAAAACTCATCTAAAGAGGACTGATATAGGTACAGTCTATTTTAATTTAAAGTCCATTGTAGTGCAAATGGCACACACCTTTGCATTCACCGTCAATGCGAAGGGTCTGTCATTTGCACCACAATGGAGTAATGGACTTTAAAAAAAAATGGACTGTAGATATGTATACAATTCTCGATAACCATTCGAGAATAGCGCGTCAATTCGCCGAAACCAGTTTTTGTTCGCACGCTATAACGACAACACTGCCACACAACAGGCCCGTAATGTTCCGTCGCGGTGCCTCTATTCCCGCAAGCTAAATTAAGTTATATCCTCCTTTCAAGACAGGCAGGTACGGGGCTTCCGTTCCTTATCCGAGCAGCGGCGCCTTTTACTCACCTGCCCGGAATCATTATGAGGAAAAATCCTGGGAAATTGTAATTGATAATAAAAGCGTCCCGGCGCGCCCGGCGTGTGACGCAACGAGAAAAACCTTCTGTAATTATTTAGCGCGGCTTTTGGAAAATTCTCCGGTAAGTATACAGTGCACCGTCTAACGTTGTGGAAAACTGAAAATAATTGAATTTACCTATCCCATCTCCTTAGATGGGAAGTAGGAAGGTATTAGAGGTACGTTTTCCCCGTGACCGCGTGCATATAGCCGGCTGTAAACTTGAGGAGCAGCTAGCAGCAGCACAGAAAGTATTGAAAAGTTTATTAAGTATGTACTATGCCCAAAGGGAAGGCTGCTCTTTTGACGTTGTTGGTAAATATTTGAGGGAGACTTGGAAAAGTTCAAAAACGTAATTTGATACGGCGCAGAACTACGAAGTGCAGTATACTGCGATATATTTGATATCGGTTTGAAAGAGGAGCTTTGCAACAGGATGGATTAAATACATGTGCTATTTGTAGTGACTTCTCGTTTTATTATTCATCCGCCCCCAAGTGAGGTTCAAGGCCCCTTGTACTGAAAGCATATTGCGCCCTCCATGTATTTACTCTATGAATGGGGTCTTCCTGAATGATGTAGTGATTGGTGAAATAAGGCGTTGTGAAATCAATTCAAGCGGGCTTATTCCTCGAGTTATTCCTTGACAAAAAATTTCCATTCCGTCCAAAAAATCCAAAAAGATATCAAATTTCTCAAAAATAATTTTTGAAATTAGAAAATGCTATGATAAACTCATACTCACTGTAGCTTACGAAAAAGACCTGCTTTCGCAGACCTGGTAGCCCGTCGTCAGGTCTCAGCGGTGCGGCAGCACCTACGATTATGCAAAGTTCTTGATTTCATGCATTTGTCTTAGCCCGACACCAGTTTTGCCGAGTTTTGTACATTTCACCGATAACCAACTCACCGACTAGACATTTCACCGACAGCCATTTTACCGAACGGAAATTTCACCAACACGCCGGCGACGTTTCGCTGACAGGACATTTCACCGACAAGACAATTCACCGACTCGCCATATCACCGACAGGACATTTCACCGACTCGCTAACTCGCCGACAGGACATATTTCAGCGACACGCCGATTCATCGACTCGCCAAATCACCAGCAGGATATTTCACCGACTCGCCGATTCAGCGACAGGACATTTTACCGACAAGACAACTCACGACGAGACAATTCACCGACTCGACATCTCACCGACAGGAAATTCCACCGACTCGCTGATTTTGCAAATTTTGCTTGAAAATGAGTTTCCGGTTTTGTTTTGAGATTTCGAACAGCCATGATGAGCGTCAAGCCGATTTCAATTCTCTGTAGTTGCTTTGAGCTTTTAAATGCGGCCTCTTTGTTTCAGCTACCTAACTTCAAGAAGCCAGAAAAAGGGTGAAAACCTCAGTAACCCTTTCGAAAGAGATTAAGCTTCCTACAGAACATGATTTTGTAGACTCTATTAGCTTGAGACAAGCACTAGGAGTATTTATGCAAATCAAATCTGGGCAAAATCTCGATCACGCGTTATTTACCCCGTACAATTAAAGACTTAACCCTCTTCGTACGACAAGGAGTGTATGGACCTCGGTATGGACATTAAAATAAGCTAGCGTTTCAAAACAAAGAGGACCTCTTAAGAACAATGCCAGAACATTCAGTGTCGTTTCGAAAACACTTCAAGACAGAAAGGAACATAACATAAGTTTTTGCAGGCTTATTAATTTGGGGCTCATTGCAATAAACTGTACACCTAACCGAAGTATAGATTTGAGTGGAGTTATCTAACCCAGCTCGAAATAGAGCTGCTGGATGAGGCTGTGGGTTCGAACTACAGCACCAGCCGGATATAAAAAATCCCTGGAATGTAAACACTCAAATTTTATGTGAATTATTTGATCAATAATTAGAATAATGGCTGATTTCGAAATAACAGGACAATACCTAATGAACAGCCATCTCTCTCTAAGTACAATTAGATAGTAAAGATTTCTTTTCGAACCAGTGAAAATGGACGAGAAGGAAGAAAGGGTTGAAAAAAAAAACTGGACGAAGGGTTAATAAATCTGGCAAGGAATTGAAATTCTAGTGCATTAGGAAATGGGTTCATCAATAGTTCGGCAAATTAGGAAGAATGAAAACGGAATTAAATTGAAAGGTTTGAAATGAGTCGTAGGGTTTTCGCACGTAATTAGGGTGTATTTTCTTTCAGAAACCGAATGTAACTCTCGATGTAAACTTATCTAATTTTTAACGCTAGCTGATGCCAGCACGTCTGGAAATTATGAAATGAATAATTAAGGTGAACCTTATTGAATTGGCGATGATTGATTAATTTGTAATTAAGTTGAGGTGTGGTTACATGATTTTTTTTTCAATATTCATTTAATTCATCCCCTCTCAAAGAACGTGAGGTTACTGTGGTGGATTGAGGTACCTATTAGCACGACGTTATTTTGAGGTAGATGAAATTGATTTAAATAACTTGAGTAAAGATAAATTGAAATCTACGGCAATGAAAACACAACTAGGGTCATAGTCCAGTCAAATTAAGCAAAAATTTGGCCAAACCGAAAATAAATTCGGAAGTTGACAAAACTTGGTGGATCGATGTAGAATTTAACGTAGAATAACATACTGAAATTTCTGAAAATTTCAAGGCTTGGATTTTCTTTTAGGACCAATAAAAGAGCGCCATCCGTGGAAGTTTTCGATTTTTTCAGAATAACTTGTAAACTATTACCTTAAGAACACAAATACCCGTAAAGCAAATGTAGCCCGTTAAATTCCCAAGAGATCAGTACCAAACTTATTACTTTCTGGTCAACAGTCTCTGAGATACAGCGTCTGCCAGAATGCAGTGAAAATCACTCAAATTTTTTTTCCGGATTTTACATAACAATTTGCTTAGTGTCAGTTCACGGGTTGTAACGTGGACAGCAAATGTGCGGATTACAATGTGTTTTACATGTTTGGAAAGCCAATTCAACATTTAGTATCACACTTTTGTCTAGAAGTCGCAAACTTCAAAATGGTACTTTTCCTCGACCTTTGAAATCGATACTTGATGTCCCGAAGAATCCCAAAAAATCGATTTTTTTTCATACCATGTCATTTGCCTGATTTTCTAAGTAGAACAAAACCATCCAGGGAATATATGAAGAATTGGATACCAAAAAAAATTACATGTTTCGGGATCTTTTTCCTAATGATGGTTCCTGAGTTATATGGATTGAAAGACTTGAACGATCTATTTGGAAGAAAGATAGGTAGTCCGGACATTAACTGCTGAATACTGTACGGACCTTGCATTTGATGATACAAAATGCCACTTAGCAGACGTGTTGAATATACTTATGTACTTTCCACGTCTCCCAAGTGACATCATCTTACACCTGAAATGCAAGGTCCGTACAGTATTCAGCAGTTATTGTCCGGACCACCTGTCTTTTTTCCAAATAGGTCGTTTTAGTCTTTCAACTCATATAACTCTGGAACCATCACTGGGAAAAAGATTCCGGAGCATGTTATTTTTTTGGTATCCAATTCTTCATATATTCCCTGGATGGTTTTGCTCTATTTGAAAAATTAGGCAAATGGCATGGTATGAGAAAAATCGATTTTTGGGGATTTTCCGGGAAATCAAGTATCGATTTCAGAGGTCGAGGAAAAGTACCATTTTGAAGTTGGCGACTTCTAGACAGAAGTGTGATATTTGATCTCTTGAGAATTTAACCGAGAATTTGTTTTGCTGGCTTTAGTGTTCTAAATGTGATAGTTTATAAGTTATTCAGAAAAAATCGAAAATTTCCAAGGATGGCGCTCTTTTATTGGCCCTAGAAAAAAAGCCAAGCCTCGGAATTTTCGGGAATTTCAACATGCTATTCCACGTTAAATTCCGCATCGATCTACCAAATTTTGTCAACTTCCGAATTTATTTCCAGTTAAAACCTATTTTGACTGGATTATCACTAGACGTATCACAGCTTAATCAATTTAATGTAGGGAAGGGGGTAGATCACAGTATGAATGGTATGATAGAAAGCAAAAATTAACCATCAATTTTACGACGTCAACCAATCTGGATTCGGACGTACGGTTACTGAGTTACAAGTTGTTCAGTGTGGGGTCTCCAAACATCCCGAATTTCCTACGGACGAATGAAAATATACCGTAATACACTGAACAACGTTGGGCAATTCACGTAGATGGTTTTCGTCATTAACTGTTGTTTTCTACGTCTTGTTCGGGGTCAATAAGAGAAAAGTGGAAAATCGTGGAAAATTGAGGTTCCACTTTTCCCGCGGAAAATTCAAGCAACGAACCAATGATACGGGATCATTTAAAATGAAATTACTGAATTAGTTATTTTATTTTTGTTGGAGTGAGTTTCCACTTTTTCATCAAAAGAATGATGCTCAAGTAAAGACTAATTTCTTATAAGTCTGGAAAGAAAAAGAATGCTCGAGTCAAAAATTCAAAAATTGAATGTGTATTTGGTAAGTCTAAACAAATAGATGATACTTGAGTCAAAAATAATTTCTTCAACTAGCGGGTTCAAAGAAAAAAGAAGATAAGCCAAAAATCATTTTCTCATTAGGTGGGTCTGGAAAGAAAAACCGATACTTGAGTGAAAATCAAGTTTTTATCTGGTTATTGAATACACTGTCAGTGAATCGGCGATTCGGTGGAATGTCTTGTCGGTGGAATGGCGAGTCGGTGAAATGTCCTGTCGGTGAATCGGCGTCCCGGTGAAATGTCCTGTCGGTTAAATGCTTTGTCGGTGAATCGGCGTGTCGGTGAGATGTCCAGTCGGTCAATTGACCTTTCGGTGAATCGGCGTGTCGGTGAAATGTCTAGTCGGCGAATCGGCGAGTCGGTGAAATGTTCTTTCGGTGAAATGGCGAGTCGGTGAGTTGGTTGTCGGTGAGATGTTCGTATTCCGTTTTGCCCTCGCTGAGCTGATAGCTTGACTCCAGGTCCTAACGTTGTGGCAGATATAGAGAATAGAGATTCAGTCGAAAACAGTCGGGCAACATCCATTTTTCGCAGAGCTGTCGGCGTCGGCAAGTCCCGGCGGTGCGACAGAATTTGACCTGGAAGCAGTTTTGCTTTTGCAGACCTGGTAGCCGCTAGAATTTTGTTACAGCAGTCCATAGATCAGCAGTCGTTATTATGACATTCAACCAAATAACTTCAAGGTAGAGTTGTCAACAGAGGCAGTTGTCAACCCGGAAGACCCGGAATGAAAATACTGGGCGTCATCGTCAGGGTTGGAGGGTTGTCGCTGAACAAAGCAACGGTTGCTTTGCTAACGAAGTAGAAACTTCTCAAAATTGACAACTACTCTATTGTTGTACCTATATAAGTCTTTCTGAAATAATTATTATGGATGACAGCGATAAAAACGGCTCCGGCCGAAAATCCTACCATGAGGTAATCCCCCAACCAAATTTCCTGTGCTCCCTCAAATGTGCCGACCCATTTTGGTCCCCTTTCAGTACAACAATAACAGGACGGTGGGACGATCCATTGACTCGTCACCAATCTGCAACAATAAATTGCTGGACGCCCAAAGAACCATCGAGAACAAAGATATCCTCATCAAAATGCTACAAGAACAGCTGAAGAAAATCGAAGGGATGTACAAGAAGAACTTGAGCGAAACCGAGGAGGTCCATTACAAGTACTGCGTGGCTAGCGATCAGCTGGGCGAAATCAAAAATGTAAGTTGGTGCTTGCTTTGTAATCTCTCTTTGATTTGCTGTTGTTCCTTGAAACTTGAACAAAAAATTCCAGCAACTAGAAAAGCAACAAAAGACGCCTTGCAGGCGTAGAGACGAACCGGGAGTCAAAGCGTTGCGGCAAGAGATTTTCGAATGGATGAAGCAGCAAAGATGTGACGACGCAGACTTGGCCGCGACAAAGGAGAAGCTCGACGACTTGGAAAGAATTATACTGCAAAAGCTTGAAGAAATGAGCGACAAGATTGAGCAAATCTCTTCGGAAAGGGGCGTGAGGATTACGTGCAGAACTCTTATACCCGAAATGAAAGACATGAAAGACATGAAGGTTAAAGAAGCCGCTCAAATTGCTGGATCATATTCGAAACCGTCTAAGATTCGTTCAGAACAAGAGATAAACCCAGATCGAATTAACACAGTTGATGGAGAACAATATGCTAGTCGGAATGATGATGCGAATTTCGCTGGAAACTTGCTCGAAGACAAACTCTCAATGCATCGAATCAGAAGCGGTCGTCCATCAAGCTCAATTCTCCGAAGTGAAAACTTGGATTCAAACCACGTAGCAGCAAGCTCGGCGACATTTGCGACGTTGCTAGGACTTGAACACGAACCACAGTCTATGGGAGAAATTATCAAAGTTGAGTCTGTTTTTGGAGACGAACATCACCGAAAGGAAAGCGTAGACAACACAACGCTGTTCCAAACAGTTGCAGATGAGAGTTCTCCCACGGATAGCGGTTTGAACAGCCATAAAAAGCACAGCGTCAGTTTCGTGAGGACGAACAGAGCCTCGTCAGTCGGCGGCGCGTCGCCATTCCCAGGTTGCTCGATGGATCAGTCGACAGACAGCTTGCCCGAATTGAACGATTTGCAACAAATCGTCACCGAGTTCACGAAGCTGTGGCTCGACGTCCGCGGAATCAAAGTCGACCTCCGACATTTGCAGGCGACCAATGAGACTTTCGAAGACCAACTGAACAAGTTGAGCCGAAATCTGTCGAACACCAGCCAACGAGCCGCGCTCAAATTCGAAGAAAGCAAAACGTTGGCTCGGGAGCTGATCAAAGAGAATTTGAATGTACATGGCGAATTGTCGCTCGTCAAGAAACAGGTGGACCAGCTGCAGGCTAGAACAGGTGCGGAGACCAGAGAAACTTCGCTGTCTGTTGAAGATTCGTTTGCAAGCGAAACCACGGTCGAAAGAGTGTGCTATCAGATTGAAAGTTTGATCAAAAGCGAGGAGGATGGCAATTCAAAAACTGTGCACAGATCAACGAGCAACGTCGTTGGCGTGATGGCGTCAGTTGAAGAGGATGACTCGGATGAAAGCGACGTTGGACAGACATGCCAAAGGAATTGCATTGGTTTCAAAAACAGTGCCAGAAGTGAAAGAGGGTATAGCGAAGAACAAGGCATGGAACCAAGCGAAGAGCTGGACGGAAACGACGTTGCTGATCTGATTCGCCGGCAGATTGAACAGATACGGCAGAAGAATTTTGGTGGCAGAAGAGACTGTGCAGGATTTAAAAGAGTGAAGAGCGAAGAACTAGGTGGAGAACAAGGCAAAGAAGTAGGCAAAGAAGTAGGCAAAGAAGCAGCAAAGCAACAAAGCGAGGACCAGTGGCGTGACATTGAGGAAGAAAGAGAAGCTGCTGCTCAGGTTCTCATGCGAATCGAAGAGATACGGCAAAATAAGTGCGTTTGTGGAAGAGACCTCCCAGGATATGAAGGCGAAAAAAGTGCCGACTCGGGCGAAGAACAACGCAAAGAATCACGCGAAGAGCTGCGCAAAGAGTTACGCGAAGAGCTACTCAAAAGACTGAGCGAAGAACTGCAGGACCGAGTAGGACAAGAACAACAAGAGTTGATCGCAGAGCTAATCGAAGATCTACTGAGACTACTAAGTGCAAAACTGCAGGACCGAGTAGGAGAAGAACCACGAGAGTTGAGCGAAGAACTAGCCGAAGATCTGCTAAGACGACTAAGCGCAAAACTGCAGGAACGAGTAGGACAAGAACCACAAGAGTTGAGCGAAGAACTAATCGAAGATCTACTGAGAAGACTAAGCGCAAAACTGAATGACAGAGTGGGACAAGAACAACAAGAGTTGAGCGAAGAACTCTGCGAAGATCTACTAAGAAGACTAAGTGCAAAACTGCAGGAGAGAATGGGACAAAGACAACAAAAGCTCAGCGAAGAATTACGCGAACATCTACCAAGAAGACTAAGCGCAAAAGTGCAGGGCCGAGTGGAACAAGAACAACAAGAGTTGAGCGAAGAACTACGCGAGGATCTACTTGGACGACTGAGCTCAAATCTGCGAGACAAAGTGGGACAGAGACAACAAAAGTTCAGCGAAGAATTACGCGAAGATCTACTAAGAAGACTGAGCGCAAGACTGCAGGTGAGAGTGGAACGAGGACAACTAGAGTTACGTGAAGAGCTACGTGAAGAGCTACGCGAAGAGTTATGCGGAGAGGTACGCAAAGAGTTACAAGAAGAGTTACGTGACGCATCATGCAATATGCTGCGCGGAAAGTTTCGCGCCGAGTTTCGCGATGAGTTACGCGAAGCGTCATGCAAAGAGCTACGCAAAAAGTTTGGCGAGGAGTTACGCGAAGAATTACGCGAAGATCTACCAAAAAGTCTAAGCTCAAAACTGCAGGACCGAGTGGGACAAGAACGACATGAGTTGAGCGAAGAATTACGCGAAGATCTACTTAGACGACTAAGCGCAAAACTGCAAGACAGAATGGGACAAGAACAAAAGGAGTTGAGCGAAGAATTACGCGAAGATCTGCTGAGAAGACTAAGCGCAAAACTGCAGGAAAGAGTGGAACGAGGACAACTCAAATCACGTGAAGAGGTATGTGAAGAGGTGCGCGAAGAGTTATGTGAAGAGCTACGCCAAGAGCTACAAGAAGAGTTACGCGAAGTACGCGAAGATCCGCCAAAAAGACTCAGCGCAAAACTGCAGGACCGAGTGGGACAAGAACAATATGAGTTGAGTAAAGAACTGCGCGAAGATCTACTTAGACGACTAAGTGCAAAACTGCAGGACAGATTGGGACAAGATCAACAGGAGCTGAGCGAAGAACTGCGCGAAGATCTACTAAGAAGACTGAGTGCAAAACTGCAGGAGAGAGTGGAACGAGGACAACTAGAGTCACGTGAAGAGGTATGTGAAGAGGTACGCGAAGAGTTATGCGAAGAGCTACACCAAGAGTTACAAAAAGAGTTACGCGAAGAGTTACGCGAAGAGCTACTCAATGAGCTACGCGAAAAGTTTCGCGAGGATCTACACGAAAAGTCATTCGGAAAACTACGCGAAAAGCTACGCGAAGAACTACATGATGCAGAGCATGTGAATCGCGGTTCTGATCCAGCGGATCTTCAAAGAAACCGCTTAAGATCGATCAGCCAAAGCGAACCCCTATTCCTGGCTGATACTGAATCCAACAAGTACAGTCTCGAAACCGGAAACGAAAGTTTCGATTCTTTGCGAAACACGACGTTCAGAAACGAACATTTTAGTACTTCTCAACTGACCGATGTCTCAATAGTGAGCGGTGCGTACTCTTACGAAAGCGATGCAGGCGGACCTTCGGCTAGCCGGAAGAGTTTAGTGGGCGCAATCAAGAAAACCGAAAGTCAGCCTTCCCTGTCATCTGCCAGAGTAGATGATTGCAAGTCTTATTACAAAAGCAGTTCGGAATCGATGCTTTCTCCGCTAGGTCTCAGCGACCAGGCAGACAACAGCAATTCCAAAACCGTCGACGAAGAATACTTGCAGTTTTACATTGAGAAAGTGATAGCAGAAAACGGTAAGCTGAAAACAACAATCAACGATTTACTGGAAAACGTCAAAGTGAAGATAGACCAGATCAACAAGGACAAGAGCAATTCCGAACCTCCACAGCCGGATCCTTGTGAATGCCAGCGCACCAAGATTTGTAAATGTGACCAACACACGCAGATCAGCGGAAGCGATGTCGAACAACGAGAATTGGAGGTACTAGAACACAACCTGGAGCAAGAACACGAAAACATGGTGTACGCCGACAACAAGATGACCCTGTACCAAAGGTCGAAGTGTACCATCTGCTTGTTCGACCACAAGCTGGAATGGGCCGCGGGACCCCTTCCGAAACCGGATCGCTTGTGTGACAACTGCGGCGTCGTCACTACCAAATTCAAACTGGAGGGCAACGACGACGAAGAAAAACAGAAACTGGTCCTGAACACTCTGGAGAATTACATAATGTACCTCCAGAAGCAGCTGCTGATGACCAGGAAGATCGAGAGCGATGTCCAGAGTTTACAACACACCGTCACCAGCTCGAACGAGTAAGTTTTTCGTATAAAACCCGAGTAACAAAGTGCTTTCATCTGAGTTTTCAGAGTGTTCCGGAAGTCATTCACCAGATTCAAAAGAGATATGTAGTTTTATTGTAAATAGTATGTATTTCCTGTAAGCCAATAGAACATTCTTGCCAAATGTCAAATAGCCGCCTTTTTTTCTACCTTTTGATTTTTCATTTGAACTTGCCCGTAGCTTTACCTGTGGAATTATTTTGGAACTTCATCGAGATGCATTCGACTTCTTTCTTCAGTTCTCTGTGCTTTCTTCAAATCTGAACGTGGGAGAGCTGTGGAATGACCTTCCTCAAGTTGGAGGGACAAAATATGGTCCTTCGGTTCCTGCTGTTTTCCTTGTTTTAAAAGATTTTTGTGAACTGTTTATAGAAAAATAATGGGTACTAAAAATCAACCTCTGAATCTTATCGAATTTCTGTTTTCTATACAGGGTGAGTCATAAGCTACAAAAATTGAGTTTTCCTGAAAAAACCAGAAGCAAACAAATTCTGTGTTTTATTGTGCTCTACATAGGTTACGGGACCACTGTGACTGATTTGCAGGCACTATTAGAGAAAAATCATTTCTAGGATTCATGAGTCTGTAGACAAAACAGAAACTCATCACTGATTCAGAGGTTGATTTTTTATACTCATTGTTTTGTCATAAACAGCTCACTAGAATCTTTTGAAACAATGAAAATAGGAGCGATTGAAGGACCAACTTTTGTCCCTCCATAACTTAAAAACTGAAAGACATAGAACTTTTCAACAACTTTCCGGCACTCCATATTACGCATCTTCAAAGTGGTCCGACAATTTTGAATCAGCCTGTAGTGGACAGGGAGCTGGTGCCTTAAAACTTACGTCATAAGGTACATGATTTCAACCCTGTAGGTCTAATGTGCGTTGATAAGGTTGTTCAAAATTTCTTTGTCTTACATGTCAGACCGGGGGTTTTAGGCTGGTATAGGCTTGTCAATTTTCGAAAAATGTCAAAAATTTATGTCATAAGGTAGGTGAATGAAACCAACGGGCTTTTGTGTGGAAACATCCCCTTAATCAAAAATCGGGTCATAAAACAAAATTTTTGGGGGCTCTCGGTCCGTAAGATAAGTTTGAAATTTTCAAAAAGACCAAAATTCACCTCCTCCTGGAGACTTCTCCTTTGGTATATATTTTAGGAATGAAAAACGATTCTCACGTGATTTTTCACGCAGGTTTCAAATCTGTCCACAAAATTTTTTAATGGTACATCGCTTACAGGGTGCAACATCGAAAAATTTTTCTCAAATCGTACACCCTGTATTTTAACATGGAAATCGATTCCGTTTCTCATCCTGATTACAAATATATATTATACCTAGTTGGTGGGTTAGTCAACAAAACGCCTGTGGAATAATTTATAAATTTTGGTCTTTTTGAAAATTTCAAACTTGTCTTATGGACCGAAAGCCCCCAAAAATTTTGTTTTACGAACAAATTTTCGATCAAGGGGATGTTCCTACACAAAATCCAGTTGGTTTCATTCATGTACCTTATGACGTAAATTTTTGGCCATTTTTTTTTGAAAATTGACAAGCTCATGGCATGGCAAGAGGCTCTTTCATTGTCCCGGCAGGAGCTGCAGGGTAGATCACTAGACAAAGAAAGTAGATCTAGCTGGGCCGTGATTGGCGTGTGTATCTACTTTCTCTATCTAGTGATCTACCTGGAGCAGCTCCTGGCGCAAAACGAAAGCGGCTAACAAGCCGGAATGCGCGATGCGCTGTTGTCACGTCAAACATACTTGCAACGTTGCCATAGCGGGTACCAAGATGACGGTTATGTTTCCGCGACCTATAAGGTGTTTCATTTGAGAAAATAATTGAACTACGTACTTGAGTTATGCCACTTCTCATTCACACGGCCCAATATACGGTATGATCAAAAACTTTCTTATTCAAGGCAGGCTGTGGCCTGGCCAAAATCAGCCTCGTTTGCTTGCCAATGACCAGGACCACAGCCTGCTTTGAGTAAGAAGCTTTTTATCATACGGTACTATTTCTCACCTTCCAAAATCAGGTTAAAACAAAATAAATATAATGAGCTAAAATCCGAAGCTTCTCAAATTGACGTGCAACTATTTTACTTTTCCAGCCCTAATGGGACTAATGGGGGAAAAAGTATTGTATTCCACCGGAAAATTATTGTGATGCCACAATAGATTTTTTTCCTTGAATGGTGCGACAAGAAATAGTATCTTCACACTACTGAGACAGTCGCACGCCGACTTGGAGTCATTTAAATTAATTCACACGATAATTATTCAAATTTGAAGTTGAACAATTTATATTGACTTGAAATGTACACAGACGCAGCTGCAGTTTCGTAACGATTCACGGGACGTAGCAGAGCTTTCACCTCTGCTTAGCAGAGACGGTTCCTTTCAGATGGACGATGTCATCTTCGATCTTTTTGGAAACGTCGAGTTGATCTATAAGATCCTGGATGTAGTTCTCCAGCGATCTGACCAGAGTGTCTCTGTCGACGTCGCATTCTTCACATCTGATCTTTCCATTCGCATTCTTTCCAAGAATGGCGCCAGAAGACTCGTTATCCTCTGAAGATACTTCCAGTGTTTGAGAAGTTGACGCATGACCTAGACATATTTCGTTGCTCGAACAAATCAAGCACGCAGCAAATATCTCTAACCGTTCCCCTTTTGGATCTTCGCTGGATCCCTTCTTTTGCTTTCCTTTTGCCTCAAAACATTCTCGTTTAACACATTGCTTGTTCACATTTGAAGCACTTGTCTGTTTGGAATTCCTTGCTTCTCCACTGATTATTGATCTGCTAGTTTGCTGGCACACTTGACATGATCGCTTGCTTGTGTTCAGCTGATCAACTTGAGTCTTGACGTTCGTCAGCAAGCTCTCGATGGTCGATTTCAGCTTTCCGTTTTCGTGAATGACTTTGTTTATGTAGAACTGTAGGTAGTTGTCGGCAGTTTCGGAAGCTACTTGGTTATCATCTGGAGTTTTTTTTCCTTCTTCTTCCACGTAACAGTGTAGAAGCTCTTCCACAGTCTTGATTTGCTGATCTTTTTCTTTGCGTTCCTTCTGCAAATTGGTGTAATGTTGCCTTAAAATTTCCAATTTTCTCACCGATGACAGGGGTGCTTGGCCGGATGAATGTGCCAAGCCGGAATGCTCTGGTTGCGTGTGGCTGATTTGAGCCACGGGTTCCGAAAATATGCTTCCTGATGTTTGTGATGATATTTGCTCCGAAATGCTTTTGTAGAACGGCCAATCCTGCCGGGGCGTTTGCTCCACGGCATCGATTGAAAAAATCGGGATAACGTGCTCCGAAGTAATCGAACCGGAAACTGCGTCTTCGGACTGCTCATGGACTATCGGCGGACTAACGGCGGAAGGAGGTGGACTGGGTCCTTGCTGCGCGGCTTTATATGATACCCTCCGAGAATCTTCGGAAATAATCGACACTGATTTTCGGCTGCTCATGGACTGCTGGTCGCTCCTGTACGAAATCAGGTCCGTAGGTGGATCAGCGGGACTGAAGTCGTGTTCTTGGTGCTTCAATTCCGAAATCAATTGTGTGATTTCGTTTGCCTCGGTTTTTCTTGCTGTTGATGGTTCAACGAGTGCCTCGTCGAACCAAAACTTCTTGTCCAACGTTGTGTCGTAGCTTTGCGGGCGTTTTTTCGTTTCGTTGAAAGACATTACCCGACCATCCTTCAAGGTGAGACTGACCGATTTCGTTTTGCGCCCCTTTTTCTTCATTTTTTTCGCTTCCAGATCTTCCGACATTGTGACGGTCACTTGGCTGTCGCTCGAGGAATCCCTAGCCGGTGCAGATTTGTAAACATTGAAGCTAGCCGCCGAGCTTTCTTTGTATTCAGCTTCGCCGGTTTTTGGCTTCTCGCCCGGTCGGTTTGTCGTACTTTTCCACTCTTCACGGAACCTGGCAACTTCCGTCACACAATACGCAGATCGATCTTCTATCCTTCGGACTACTTCCTTGAAACAATCCAGTTCTCCTCTCAAGTCGTTGAGGTTCATAATGATTTGTTTCAGCGCTACCGCAGTTTCGGTATCTTGTCTCTTCAAAACGTTCGCTTCATCTCCTGTATATACTATATCGTCCATAGATTCGTCATCTTGATCTTCCACTTCATCCTCTACAGACATGTTTGAAACTTCTGTACGATCAGAATCCATAGACTTCTCACCTGAGCTTTTGCAGCAGGTGATTATGGATTTTTCACTTTGCATAGATCTAGGTTCAGATTTAACACTTGAGCTTCTTCTGTTCTCAGCTTGTTCGTTCGCTTCATCTTCTACAGACACATTTGAAGCTTCTGTATGATCAGAACCCATAGACTTCTCACCTGATCTTTTGCAGCAGGTGTTCACGGCTTTTTCACTCTGCATAGATCTAGCTTCAGATTTTACACTTGAGCTTTTTCTTTTCTCAGCTTGTTCGTTTGATTCATCTTCTACAGACACGTTTGAAACTTCTGTATGGTCAGAATCCATAGACTTCTCAACTGATCTTCTGCAGCAGGTGTTCACGGCTTTTTCACTTTGCATAGATCTAGGTTCAGATTTTACACTTGACGATTTTCTCTTCTCAGCTTGTTCATTTGGTTCATCTTCTACAGATACGTTTGTATCTTCTTCATGATCAGAATCCGTAGACTTCGCACCTGAGCTTTTGCTGGTCTTACTTTCGTCGGTGACTGGTAGATTGCTTTGGCTCACGCCTTTTTCACTTTGCACAGATCTAGTTTCAGATTCAACACTTGAACTTTTTCTGTTTTCAGCTTGTTCGTTCGCTTCATCTTCTGCAGATACGTTTGAAACGTCTTTATGATCAGAATCCATAGACTCCACACCTGAGCTTTTGCTGACCTTCCTTTCATCGGTGACTGGTAGATCGCTTTGGATCACCACTTCTCCACTTTGCGTAGATCTAGTTTCAGATTTCACACTTGACCTTTTTCTGTTCTCGGCTTGTTCGTTCGCTTCATCTTCTACAGATACGTTTGAAACTTCTTTATGATCAGAATCCATAGACTCCACACCTGAGCTTTTGCTAACCTTCCTTTCATCAGTGACTGGTAGATTGCTTTGGATCACGGCTCCTTCACTTTGCACAGATCTAGTTTCAGATTTTACACTTGACCTTTTGGTGTGCTCAGCTTCATTCTTTGGAATCTGCTCTTCTTCTTCTCTGACTTCTTCTCTATTTGAGATTGGTTTATCTACAGATTCGATATCGCGTTTATTCGCTTCGTCTTTAACAGGTACACTTGGATTCTTTTTACAATCACAATCTTTGGACTCAGTATTTGGGCCTTCACTATCCTTCTTTTCGTCTTCAATTGGTAGATTCCTTTGAATTGGTGAATTGTGTTGCTCATCCTCTCCATTAGATGTTGGTTTATCTACGCACTCTGACGTATCACTTGCGACTTCACCGTCCTTGCCTCCGTCGTCATAGATTTGATTGTTCTGAACCACTTCCTCATGCTGAGTCGACTCATTTGTGTACATTGTACTTGTACATTGTTCAGAACAATTTCTTTTATTTTCAACTTGTTCGCTAGTCGGAATAGCAAGAGCATTTTCGTATTGCGTTGATACATCTACAGACGTTGCACGGTGTTTTGGAACCAAGCTTGTTCGTACTGTCGAACATGAACGGCTGCCAGCACTTTCATTTCGTGATGCTGCTTTTTGATCCCGTTTCAGCGAAACTTTTCTGCTGAATTTTCGTTCCCCTTCGCTTTCAGACGACGTACTCTTTTGAGATGTGTCATGATCACTGTCACTACGGTTTTCAGTGACGCTAAACGTTGAAACTTGAACAGACGATTCTTTCGAGTACTCTTCACTCTCGCCGATTTCGCCAGGGTCAGCAGTGCTATCCGGAGGTTCGTATCTTGATTCGGCTTCTGTAACGTGAATGAATAAACAGAAATTCAAGTGGCAGGGGTAAACTCACTGAAAAGATGACACACAAGAGATGTAAAACCTAGTGCAAAATGCACAGGAAGTCTAAGAGAAAATAAGTCGATGTAAGGAATCATTTTCAGGTAGGTGTCTTTGAAGAAGTACCCTCTAGAAGTCCGAGGAATGTCAATGTAAGGGTCTGAAGAGTGTCTCAAAAATGTCAAACGTCTGGCAATTCAACCTCAAAATTAAGCTGAAGTAAACTATATCCTGTTCACTTTTCATTTTCAGTAGAATGACTTTTTGAATCAAAAATAAAGTGACAAACTGGAAGGCTACGGCTATGGCTGTGGCACCTGCAAAGTTTTGGAGCGAAACTATCAACGGCCATCAGCCGTCTCCTCCCAGCGCTCCATATTTTTGCTTCAAAAAGTCATTCTACTGAAAATAAAACGTGAACGGGATATAGGTCCGCAAGGGCGACATATCGGCGAACTTTGGCCACACATCGCTCTTTTTGACATAACGTCCGCAGAATTGACTTTTTGTAGTATTTATGTCAGTAGAGGAGGAAATCTGGGTAAAGTCCAAGAGAAATTGCAAAATTGAACTTACCAGAGGCGGAAAAAGCGCTTTCCGATCCCATTTCGCTTGGTTGTCCTGATTGAAAAATTATCCCATCCGAAGCTTCGTTCATCATCTTTCTGTTCTCATAAACAACTTCCACCGGCTTGATGGCCCGTCTCATGATCTCCAATTCTTGTCTGAGCATTCCGTTCTCGTAATTGAGCATTTGTAATTCTTGTTGTAGCATATGTATTTGGGGTGCCGGATACTCGTTAGGGCATTCGTTGTACTTCGTATCACCACTGGAAATTTTCTCAACTAACCCGATCAATGTTGAATAGTGCTCGTTGATGATTTTCTCGAAACTTGCAATTTTCTCCTTCAGTTCCGGCACGAACGACTCTCGCTGCTTAGCTCTCATACATTGCTCGCAGTGTTCCTTCCACTGTTCCATTTCTTGTTGTACATTTCCGCATCTCGATCCTGCTTTCTTTTATGAAAAAGAAAAAACAAGTAGGTAAGTTGATAAACCTGCTTGTTGAGAAGTAAAGTCTTCAAAAGTAGGTAGAAGAAAAAGGTGGAAAGTTGTTCTTTTGGAAGGGAAGTTGGATGTGAACTAGGAATGGATACGTAAAATGTTCGACTCAACCTACTCGGCATCTCATTTGGTCAAGTCGATCATTGACTACGCAGTATTTGAAGCGGATTCTTTCGGTTTCGTTCAGGTTTCGCCTGTATCTGTCTTCGATTTTCTTTAGCTGCTCTTGCAGCATGCGGATCAAGACGTCTTTGTTTTCAATGGTCCTTTTGGCATCGAACAGCTCCATGGTTCTGAGGGTGGTCGCGCCTTCGTATGCCTGTCCCATTTTGTTGTCCGTCTGGAAAATTGTTAGAGCTGCTCAATGTGGAATGCAAAAACGCGTGATTGAGTATGTACCTACTTCGTTCCGGTGTCTTCGTTCTGCGTTCGCTCCACATCCGGGTTTTCCACATGACCTTTGACCTTGACCACACTTCATTTTTTTAAAGGGACCCACAACAAAATTAAAAAAAAAACACAAAAAAGTTACATGACTGGAGGACTGACAGGTGCTAGCGCGTCAAAAATTTGTGACTTCCAGGTTTATTGTTGACTTTGACAAGTTAATCGAAGTAGACTTTTTCCTGCTGTCTAACCTGTCAGTGTCCAACCTACCCTTGTAACCATAGATACTTGTAACCTACCCTCAAGTGAATGGCAGGGATCACGTGAATAGCAGGGATCACGTGAATAGCACACTCAACAAAGGTCTTCCAGCAAGTACCTAAGTATTCCGCTGAATTTTACAATTGAATGTTAAATGTCCAAAAACTTTCTTCCAACTGAATGTTGGTTACCTAACTGACTTCCTTCACATCCCTGCTCGACTCCCAAGTACATTGGGCTTCCAGAAGGTTTTTTCCCTTGGATGCAAAAGGCTTATTCAATTTTGCAGTTTGTTCTCTCAAATGTCACTGACTTCAGACTAGCAGAGACCTGGTGCTGATTAGTGTTTGGCTGCCCTCAAAAGGATTCTCATCCTCTGTAGCCCAGGTACTATCGTGTTTCAGCATGAACTAATTTATGGTCGGCCAAATTTTTCATAAAACGACAAAAAAGAGTGTCTGCTATAACATACCAAAAGTCCCCTAAGATCCCGTGTCGGCGTCCCCCTTTTTGGGGCGTTTTTCTGAAATGACAGTTACGTTATAAGTATAACACAGAGATATTGGGACGGGCGCCTGTCACCCGGAATAGCTCAGTGGCAAAGGCTCTGCTTTCCGAGTGATGGATCGCTAGTTCGATTCTCCTTCGAGACACAATTTTTTTTCGTGAAAGTGATTTTTTCCTTCTCATAAAAATTATTCAAGGGATAAGAGTGCCTATTTTGAAGCATTTTCGATTTTTTTTCTCAAGAAAATAAATCTATTGATACGAGTTCTGGACACACAAACTAGAGGACTAGTGGAAATGCTCGTCCAGCATTATTATTGAAAATACCCAAATACAATTTCGCAATGGCAGGTAACTGCATTTTATGAGTTGAAAAATGTTATGAAAAAGCCATGATGACATCACCGAGGGCATCACAGCTTATTATTCATTGTGTCCAGAACTCGTATTAATAGAATCATTTTCTTAGGAAAAAAGTCGAAAATGCTTCAAAATAGGCACTCTTATCCCTTGGGTAATTTTTAAAAGAAGGAAAAAATCACTTTCACGAAAAAAAAAATGTGTCTCGAAGGAGAATCGAACTAGCGATACATCAATCGGAAAGCAGAGCCTTTGCCACTGAGCTATTCCGGGTGACAGGCACCCGTCCCAATATCTGTGTGTTATACTTAAATAACGTAACTGTCATATTTCAGAAAAAACGCCCCAAAAAGGGGGACGCCGACACGGGATCTTAGGGGACTTTTGGTATGTTCTAGCAGACACTCTTTACTGTCGTTTGATGAAAAATTTGGCCGACCATAAATTAGTTCACGCTTCGACCTGAATAGCACCTATAATACCTGGGCTACTGATGAAAGGTAGTTTTGGGTACACCCCGTACCGCCTATCTTTCACCGCACACGACGAATGACGATGACACCCTCGAACGCGCTCTAAAGCCAAGCGCACTCAAAACCCTCGGAAATTTCACGGTAGAATACTTTCAATTAGCCACCTTCACCCTTCGACATTGACCTTGAGACACGTGTCTCGTACAAACAAGCTGAATTCATTAATTTTATCAAACCACCAACACTTGCACCAGCACCACCACCACCACAACAACGATTTTAATAAATTTCTCCGTCATCAGCAGTCGGTTCTAGCGACCCTAATTAATTTATTAATTCCTGCACTATGTCAACAAAACGAGGCTTCCGATGTAGGTAGAGCTTTTATCCCTCCCTCTCCCTCCAGAAAAAAGCTCGCAACCTGTCAATTGTAGAGGTATATTAATTAGCCGCGGCGGTGCTTTGAACCGTAACAAATAATTAGTCTGATGACATGGGTTCCGTTAGTGGGCTTTGTTATACGAGTAGGCTCTGGGAATTTTTCATTTATTACGAAGCTTAATTTTTTTTTAATCATTTGTATTTATAATCATTCCATTATTTTTTTGGCAACATCAAAGTGAGTAGATGCCTAAACTCCAAACGTTTACAGCATTGTTGTCACTCAGAGCAGCACTGTTTGAGCTGGCGGATTGTTTTGAGGACATTATAGGACGTAATAAAAGACAGAACCATCACACGTCACATTTCTTACATGTGATTGTTTTGTCACCTTTTGGTGTTGACAACGCGTAACGCCCTATAAAGTTCCCGCGACTTGTAATAGCTATTTACATAAGAAGGCAGGAAAGTGAATCTTTACAGGGCTAGTAGGCACACATTCGAGGACTAGCGTAAGCGAGGCCTGGAAGCCTACGTGCCCTGTAAAGACACTTTCCTGGCGTATTATCTGAAACGTTTTACCCAAAACTACCTTAATTAACCACAAAGAAATAAATTGGTACCAAAACTCTGAAATGTCATTCTGGCACAATTTGGCAAATATCACGTTGCTGGGTTTACCAACAGTTTCCAGCAAACAAAATGTCTTTTTACGCCGGAAAGTAGGATTTCCCTGCCTAGGCACGTAAAGTTCTCTCAAGTCAAAAGACGCTTGTCGCTTGGACACTTCACCTGTCAGTTTCGGGTAAATTGTATTTTTCTTATATTTAATTGACGAAGGAATTGTACCGTTGAATGAATAATTAGAATGAAGCGCAACCGGTGACATTTCTGATACGAACTCGATTTAGTTTTATAAGGGTAATCGCCATCTGCTACCTACATGGTGCGATGAAAACTGCGACCTTTATTTTGAAAAATTCTCATGACTCAAGAATAAATTGACACCAGAACAAAATTTTCCCAGCTTGGGAGATTAAATAGCACGGTAGAAGTTGTTGTAGCCGTGGATTCCGCTGTGTTGCTTCGTTTTTTAGCGCACTTCTCCAAACGGGAAGGCGCTTTTGTCCTCGCTTTGTCCGTCCGTCCGTCCGTCCGTCCGTCACAGCATCTAGTCCTAGACGAATAGGTTTTTGCGAAAAATTTTCACTCCATTGGGTAGCTCATGACCTTGTATCCCGAACCAAGAAAAATCTCGACGAAATAATAATAAACAATGACAATAATAAAAATTTAGTGTGACGCGGCATCGCCGTTGAATGCTGCATTTCAGAAGCCGGCCTGATCTCGAAAGTTATCACATGCGAGGAAGTACCCGATCTTATCATTTTACCATAATACATGAGTTATATTTAGAGGATGATTTGAACTTTATTTTAATGAAAATTTCACATCGGTGCGGGGTGCAGGCCAATAGTTATTGATTTTTGAAAATGACTCCAAAACTACGGCTCGGCCGCAAATGATTTATTCGTTGCTTGCTGGTGCTTGATATCCTTTCCTCCGAACAAAACGAAATTCAATACAGAAAATATTTCAACTCGAGTGGGTAGCTCATGGCCTTGGCACGCGAATCAAGAAAAATTTTGCCGAAATAATCATGAACAATTACAAAAATAACATTTTGGTGTAGGGCGGCTTCGCCGATCAATTGTTGGCATTCGCGGTAAGATGTAGAAAGTTGCGATATGCAGGCAACTACAATTTCTTAATGAAATACATCACTGCATGTACGGCATTATATTTAGAGAACAATTTGAACTTTCTTTTGACAAAAACCCCACTTCGATCCGACCGTCGGGTCAATTGTTATCAATTTTTGAAAACGACCGCAAAGCCACGGCTTGGCGCATATTACACGACCCTACAAATTTAAAATCAGACGTGCCGAAATAGTAATTGACCATTTTGAAATAGCCAATACTAGGTACCTAAAGGATAATGGCACTCAAATTACGAAACATGTTCGCTCAATAACAAAAAAAAGTAGGTAGGTATCACTAAAAATCATGTGACAGGCTACCATTTTTTCGGTTTTTCGATAAAAAAGAAATGTTCCAATTCAAAACTAAACCCGATATTTGTGTTCAGGAGGTCGAAATCAGTTGGAGAACATTTTTGTATATAAGTAACAGAATGACGCTGATGTGGCCGGTTTGTCTGTCTGTCTGTCTGTCTGTCTGTCCGAGTCCGTGCAGAAATTAAGACGCTGTACTCCTTCTCGAGAATTGAAACAAGAGTCTTGGAACTTTTTTCCGATTAATAGCTGATGTCCCCAAGGGTGGCCAATGGGCACTATTTTTGTTATCCATACATCGTTATCATTATTCTCAAAAAACAGAGATCTCCTGTGCACTTCGATGAAGTTGAACTTCTTCTCGGGAACTAAAGCTACAGCCCTTGAAGATTGAACTTTATCCGGTGGATAGCTTAGGTTCTCAAGGACCAAATAGGCAGAATGGTTTTCATAATTCGGCCGCCATCTTGGCTGCCATATTGAAATCTCTTATAAGTGGGAGGATTTTCATGAAACTTGAGAGTTACGCTTGTCTCGTACGATCATTCCTATTTTCAAGCTGAGTTTCATAATTCTGCCGCCATCTTGGCCGCTATATCGAAATCTCTTATTAGTGGAACGATTTTCATGAAACTTGGAACTTACCCTTGTCTAGTACAATCATTCTGATTTTCAAGCCGAATTCCATGATTCTGTCGATATTTTGGCCGCCATATTGGAATTTTTTGCCCAAGACGGTAGAACCCTAATTACTTAACATCTTGCGTTCACTAATCCTCCAAAAAGGAAGTGCGCTACTGAGCCTTATGCCCATGAGGCGTATTCGCTTGTTTCCAAACTGCTGACGGCCGAGCATCGCATTGATCATGCGCTAACATTCCATGCTAAACGCCGCCTAGTGAGGCTCAAGCACAAAGTGAAGGCATCCATCACATTTTTCAGCAAAATAATAATGCATAATCCAGTAGTTGTGAAAAGTTATTCGCAGATATAAACCGAGTTCCAAGTGCGATTCGTTTAAAGCATGCCGAGGACTCAATTGTCGTTTAGGTAGTTCTACCAAAATCTCGAGATGCTGTATGATTTGTTCCAGGTTAATTCAAGGTTCACATCTGATTTCTCACCTGATCTTACCTAAAATCTGATACATATTCATTTGGAAGGGTTATGTACTTCGCAATTTTTCTTTAATAATTCAAAAAATTAATATTGAAGTAACTTGTTCACCAGACCACTGTACCATGATTACCAAATGGCATACAATGACAGATAATTTGACAAAGAAATCCACGGCAACCTATGTCTAGTTACGAGATAATGAAATTTGCAAAACTTCCCGCTCCCGTGGTCCACCTTGTAGTTATATTACCAGGTCTTTGTCATGACTGCCTTGCAATCGATTTTTCTGCTGCTGCAGCTGACAGCAATAATAGGTGAGCGACAAACTTTGGACGGCAGCCATTGACACTGTTGACAGTAAATACCAACTCATGCGAAAGCGCCCTCTACATCTAATCACCCTACTGAGACAATAGTCCGGCTGTTAAGAGGAACCACCTTGCATTTTAGAGACAAGCGACGAAATTTGACACACTAGTTCACTAGACCCTACTTTTCGATTTAAGAAATGTTGCCACCATCTGCTATCGTGTAGACACTTTATACAGGGTTCAGTAGAGAAAATTTGTTGAAAAATCGTAAATCGTGAACCATAACCGGTGGACGTATGTAAATCAGGATATTGATGACTGATTCCATGCCCATGGAGATGCTGCAAACAGTTTTGAAATATCTTAAGGCGTTACCGAATTACTTTGGTGGAAATGAAATTTCTTCAACTTTTTCTTTTTTCAATAAATCAGTTGTTTTTGGAGATATTGAGCAGCAACTTGATATTCCGGCAAACAAAATGTTTTCCATGAAACGCGATGTGGAACCATCGACAAAGTCTGCTAGATTCGAAACTAAAATCTTCAACTTTTTTTCCATCATGAGCGCCATCTTCAAATTGCCCTTCGTGAAATTGTTGAAAAAACAACAGGTAACGACTTTATTGGACACACACGATGTTTCATCATGAAAAACCAGGTACTCAATTGTGGCAATGACCTCTTCGCCCAAGAAACGTTATCAAGTTCGTTTTCCTGTTTTTCCTCAACTTACGTGGCAGTCATGACCAAATCAAACTTTGGATCAAATGAATGTTTGCGGTATTTCAATCAACATTGTTTTTTAACGTCAGTCACCAAATTTCATCATCATCAGTTGAGTGGTGTTCTTTTAGCAAACAGTTGAACAAAAAGTTTGCTTGAATATATGTGAAAAGGGCAAACATGCAGGGTCACCTTCTGTCCTCAAACCCGATTGAAGAAAATATGTACCCAAAAGTGCTACCAACTGATACTGAAATGATTCGGAGGAATGTGCTCCGCAGTTTAAAGCCAAGCTCAAACTGATTGTTACATTTTAGTTCGCAGGAGGGACGTGAAAAGTGTTGCTACAACTTATGTTTGAAGCGTTTCTGGCAATATTCAACAAAAAACGTTTCAAATATTAAGCTGTGGCAACACTTTCGACGTCCCTCCTGCCAAAGTAGCATGGGAAAATCCATTTCGGTTCAACTTGAAACTACAGCAGACATTCCTCCGTACTCTTCCAGTATCAATTGGTAGCATTTTTGGTAACATATTTTCTTTAATCTGGTTTGAAGGGACGACGTGGACCTGCCGTTTTTGTTTTTTTCACAAAAATCGAAGCAAACTTTTTGTTCAACTGTTTGCCAAAAGAACACCACTTAGCTGATGAGGATGAAATTCAGTGACTGGCTGCACAAAATAATGTGGATTATAATGTCGTCAACATCTAATCGATCCAAACTTCCATTTGGTGATGGTTATCACCTAAGTTGAGGGAAATCAAGAAAAACTAACTTAATAACGTTTCTTGACCGAAGAGGTCATTGCTGCAATGCAGGAACTGGTTTTTCGTAATAAAATGAACGCGTGTGTCCAATTAAGTCGTTATCTGTTGTTTTTTTCAAGAATTTCACGAAGGGCAATTTGAAGATGGCGCTCACGATGGAAAAAAGTTGAAGGTCTAAGTTTCGAATCTAGCAGGCTTTGTCGATGGCTTTACATCGCGTTCCATGAAAAACATATTTGTTTGCCAGAATATCAAGTTGCAGCTCAATATCTCCAGAAACAACTGATTTATTGAAAAAAGAAAAAAGGTGAAGAATTTCACTTCTTCCAGCGTATTTCGGAAACGCCTTAAGATATTTCAAAACTGTTTGCAGCATCTTCATGGGCATGGAATCGGTCATCAATATCCTGATTTACATACGTCCACCGGTTATGGTTCACGATTTACGATTTTTCAACAAATTTTTCTTACTGAACCCTGTATAAAAAGTCTGCACGATTTCCGCAGATGGTGGCAATATTTCTTAAATCGAAGAGTAGGGTCTAGTGAACAAGTGCGCCAAATTTCGTCGCTTGTCTCTAAAATGCAAGGTGGGTCCCATATATGTAGCTTAACGTCCGGACTACAATGGCTACCTTCGAAATGCAAAAGATTACACTTAATTTATTGGTCATTTCTCTTTCTAAGCGAAAGGATAGGTGTGGAATTTCCAAGTGCAATTAAGGTTTAATTGCAAAGGACTAAATAATTAACGGGGTTTTATTATGCAAGAATTCAACCTCAAGTTGTGTTAGGATCTTCTCTTTTTAAATCAGAAGGAATTCGGAAACAAGCATCAGATTTGAACAGGGCAATTATTTCATGATCATGAAAACGTAAATTGACTTGAATATTTCCTCATTGTTTGCTGAACTCAGCACATCTGAGACTGTGTAATTAACATATTATTCAAATTGGGTTGTAATTAAGGTTCAATTAATTAAATTAGCGGTATGAATTAATAGGCAATAAAGTCAAGTGTGGTTTTGGTTTTAAAACTTAGTTCATTAGTTATGGTTTGCTTATAATTCCTTTTCAAGAAAAGATCTGGGAACAAGAAACTGGGAGTTTGTTCAAATAATCAAGTGTTGGAAGGTTACGATAATCTTGAACTGTTCCCCTCATTTCGACCCTTGGCTATGATTGTCGTTACCCCCTCCCCCTTTCACCTTGGACCTGTTGATTATACGTTTTACTTACGTTGTTCGTTTCACTTAGGCTTCACTCGAGACGAGAACGGAACTTTGGGGATGAAAATTCTATTGAAAAGTTGAACAACAGCACGAATTAGAGCGAACAAAATGAACTTTTTCAATAAAATCATCAGCAATATTCAAATGAATTGGATTCTTTTCATGAAACACCTAACAAAATAAGACTGACAGACTAGCAAAATGACACACAATAGACAAAATGAACAAAAACAAATAAAAACAACAACAAAATATGTCATACTGTCAGTCAAAGAAAAAGAGGAGTGACGGATTCGAAAAAAGGCACTCAGTGGAAGAATCCAGTCGAAGAAACCCCTGAGTTAAGCCCTGAGAAGAAAACTCTCACATATGTGACAAATGAACAACAAAAACTCACTGATAAATTCCGGTATTCACGTAAGTGCAATTAGTAAAAACAAACTCGCAGAAACATCAGTAAACAAATGTAAAAACATTGGTCAACAATGCATAATAAATCAACAAATCCACAATGCAGATAAAATCATCAACAATGTATGAAAACCCAAAACAAGACAAAATAGAGGTGGTTAGTAGGATCCTGTAAAATACCTACATTGAATATCTGACAGACATAGCAGCGAGCATAAAAACATGACATAAAAAGATGAGGGTCAGAAAAGACGGAGGACAATGACATTAATGAAAATCAAATCATGACTCCAACAAAAATTGGGCGTACAAAAATTACAGTCAAGTAAGTACATGACAATCAAATTACACACAAAATTAACAGAAATGGTCACAAAAATATTGACATAAAATTCATAAGTTTACAAAATTCGTGAGACACCAAAAATGACATCAAAACCGGACCTGAACATGGAAACAATTCCCGTATATACGCACTTGAGCTCGAGCCTGAGACAAAGAAATCCCAATGCTTTATTTTTAGAAAATGCAGCTTCGCGCGCGGGGCAACGCTGTGTGTTCCAGGAGAAAGAAGTGCGATTCAAACACGAGTTTGACATAATCTATGGGAAAAATGCGTAGGTAGCGTCAACAGGGCCGTTGCACAGTGGGACGAATGGCTACATTGACTGGACAAGAGTATTCCGATCCAATTTTCAAATTCAGAGCGGGTTCAAATCCTGGCGTCGGAATTTTTTTTCAAAATTTTGTCGAAGAAGCTTGCTCAAGTGTTATACTTTTTTTCAAAGTAGTTTTTATGAGCTACAATACCACGAAGTTTCATTTAATTATGATCAGTTTTGTAGAAATTATCTCGTGTTTCGATTTCAACACGCATGGCCATGAAAAAATAGTTTAGGCAGTAACTGGCAGCCAATTCTTTGTACACATGATCAGGAGGGATCAATTTGTTCAGTAAAACAAGAAAATCATTGGAAACTCGTGGAAGTTTTTAACAAGCTTCCAAAGTTTGACAGACATTTTCTGAACTTGAGTCATAAAGTTAATGTGGACCAGAAAGAGTGAAATTTACATGAGCTTCTGATGAATAAGACCAAATTACCTCTGTTATATGGACGTCCATTTCATGAAATGGAGCCACTCTTCAAAAATGTATCACAGTTTTTGAGCTGAGATCGTCAAAATTTCGATAAACCCAATTTCTGAATAAATGGTATATCAATGTTTTCTGATCTGTTAAAGTCGTTGCATTTGTTTCAGTACCTGTCTATCATGATTTTCAATACACTACAGGTATTGGGAATAGAACCAAAAGAATATATATCAAATCCCAGTGTCTTGCATTTCTTGACTTTTGTCCAGCTAGAATGATGATTTGGCCCACTGTGCGTTGGGCATCCCAGAAAATTAGTGAAATACACTGGACGCGTAGGGAGCCTCCATCCTCGCTTCAACACGGGCTGTAAAAATCGCGAAAACCCCTTTCGGTCCTCTTCTTGCTCTGAATTCCCGGAAACAAATAAAATTGACACCCAAACAGGAAGACGCGGTTTTAAATTCATTATTAGGCCCTACATGCGTGAAAACAAAAATTGAATCACCCAAAAACTATTGCACCAAAAGCGATTTAGAGTATGATTTTAGGAAATACTGTAAAAACGACCCACCTGTAGTAAATTACGGCACACGTCGTCTTCAGAACGTCTGGTTCGCAAGAACACACAAAATCAAGTCCCCCCCTTCGACCTAGATTTCCGCCGCGTTTACATTCAGTTCCTAAGATGTTCTCTCGCGTAGAATTATTGAAAGATTTTGAAAAATTATTGCTAAAAATGCGTTCCACCACAATCTATGGGACAAAAATGCAACACAACGTAGGGCAAATCACGAGCAATTATAGATAAGGGTTTTATTACAGTACCTGCTCACCTTTCCCTAGTTTTAAAAAATAGGGAAGTCGACGGCATTTCAAGGGCATTTTTTCACGTTTTGACGTTCATGACGTTTCGTTTTGACAACGTGATGGAACTTTGCCGGAAAAGTGGAGCAGCAGCAGTTTAAAAATCATCCATTTATCATGTGGGGGAAAGTCACTGCAGCCACCTAAACCATTTTCAATGGAAAAAAGCATTTTGTATGTGGATGTTGATTTTAATATAGGTAGGCTCAGCCACCACCGCATGTAGTGTATCCTGAGCCACCATTGTGACAGGTTGTATCTGGGTGTCATTCAAAAGAGAAAACACACTTGAACCATCTCCACTTGGTTTTTCACCTCACAATCAGAATTACAGCAACACCTACAAAATAGATCATTGATGGCACTTTTTCCTTCTTTGGGTATTGTTGTCATCGGTCAGAAATGAAACGTCATGCGTCAGCACATGACCTTGACTATCCGCTGCTCAGCATGACGTCACGGTAGAAAGAAACGCCGGAAAGTTGGAAACGCTAATTGTTTTCGCGATTATTTTTTCACTGTGGGATGATAAGTTAGTGCTGACTGTTGATTTTATCAGGTGAGGATACCTAGGATAACGGGAGGACAGAAGAGTGATTGACCCTCAGGTAGTTATTTACCTCTCTATACGATTATTGGCTGAGGGACACTGTGTTAGAATGAGATTAAAGTAAGAGAGGAAGCCAATAACTAATGATTGTCGTATCATTACGGAGCCAACTACTCTACTCTGTTACCCTATGCATTGTTTTTTGTGGATTAGCGATTAAGTATTCCGATCGATCTGATGGTACATTGGCAGACAACAAAATGAAAATATTATTGAAAAGTGTCAGTTTTTGAATTCAAATTGCAAACTTTGTGAAAGTGATCTGAAGAAACTACTCGCTTTTACAATGTTTAGAAAGTCTACTTCAGTTTTGGGAACAACTCATCTTCCCCAGTCTAATCGCGTGGCCCTAATTCAGATTCAAAAATTGACAAGTTTGACAGGTGTTTCCATTCTATTTTCCGCCACTGTACCTTAACCATTTTCAAGGTTTTGAAGCCGTCAGTACTACCCAACTTTGAAACTGGCCGCAAGGAAATCCTTCCAGATGACGCAACAAACTATCAGAAGAAGCAATAATGAAAGCAAAGACATAGCTTTCCCAAACAGATTCAGAAAAGCAAATGCGTATTCATTACGGCAACGCTCTAGCTCGACAATTTCTGTCAATTCATCTGTAGGATTAGTGGCTGCGGAGGATTCACCACTTCATTATCACTTAGAAAGGCTTTCAGTGTCCCGATTTATGACAAGCGCTAAGCGGGGAAGACATAATAAACTTGATAGGCACTGGTCTGTCAAAACTTCAGCAAATTCCAATTTTGAATGGTGCCACTTTTACATTTCCAGAAACAAAAACTTCGACGTGTGTTTCCGTTAAAGGAGAAGCCAGATGAAATCTTAAACAGCCCTGGGGTTCTCTTGCACAAAATGGGTTGTGTCTTGTCTCATTCAATTTTGTTTCTCCAAATATCAAGCAACATCGTGTATTTCGTGAAATTGTACATGGACACATTAGGCTTCTTCAAATTATTTTCGCACAAGGTAAGGCACCAATATTTAACCATTTTTTCCGAGTCTTTTCTTTCTACGCTCGGTGCTTGCCTATAAATCTGACACTTCCACTCTATACTGACAATTGTCCCAAGCTGCGGAAAATCATGACGTCACAATAGAAAAGGACAAGCGCAAATTTGAAAAGGTCTATTCCGAAGTCTATTGTGTGATTTCGTTTTCCTCGGGCTTTTTCGCTGTTGATGGTTGGCCGAATACGTCGCAGGGCCAAAGAGGAGTCGAAGTCTGGACCATCCATACGTCGTAACTTAGCGCGCGTTTTCTTGTTTCCGTTTCTTTCACATCGCTTTCGCTCTCTAAGGTGAGACTGACGGATTTCGTTTTGCGTCCTTTGTTTTTCATTTTCTTCGCTTCCAAATCGTCCACCATTGCCTCAGTCGCTTGGCTATGGCTCGACGAATCTTTGGCCATTGCAGATTTGTGAATATTGCAGCTGGCCGTAGAGCTTTCCTCGTTCTCAGCTTCGTCGTTGTCCATCGATCGGTTTGTCGTATTTCCCCACTCTTCACGGAACTTGGCAACTTCCGTCACACAATACGCAGACCGATCTTCTATCCTTTCGACTAGTTCCTTAAAACGATCCAGTTCTCCTCTCAAGTCACTGAGATTTGTGATGATATGGTTCAGCGCTACCCCAGTTTCGGCATCTTGTCTTTTCGAAACGTTCGCTTCGCCTCCTGTAGATACTCTTGCATTTTCTTCGCAACAACGAACTGTGGAGTTTGTATTTACGCGTTTCCTATTCTTCTGTTCATCTTCAACTGGTAGATTGTTTGGATTCACGGCTTGTCCACTTTGCATGGATCCAATTTTTGATTTTACACATGACACTTTGCTTTGGTCACTTCTGTTTCTTTTTGGAATTTCTTTGTAATTAGAATCCATAGAGTGCACACCTGAGCTTTTGCTGACTTTTCTTTCGTTGGTGACTGGTAGATTGCTTTGTATCACGGCTTTTTCACCTTGCATAGATCTAGTTTCAGATTTTACACTTGACCTTTTCCTGTGCTCAGCTTTACTAATTTGATCTTTCTGTGGGGTTTCTTCTTCATTTGGCATTGATTCACTTACGGATTCAGTTTCTTGTTTATTTGCATCGCCTTCTACAGATATTTTTGAATCCTCTTTACAGTCACATTCTATAGATTCAAAGCAATCACAATTTATTGATTTAGTATTTGAGCCTTTACTGTCCTTACTTTCATCCTCAACTGGTAGATTCTGTTGAATTGGTGAATTGTGTTGCTCATTCTGTTCTGTTGATGTTGATTCATCTACAAACTTTGACGTAGTGGTTGTGACTTCACCGTGTTTGCCTCCATCGTCATGTGATTGATTTTTCTGAACCACTTCCTCATACTGAGTCGACTCATTTGTATAAATCTTACTTTTACATTGTTCAGATGATTTCCATTTATTTTTAACTTTTTCGCTATCCCGAATAACAACGACCTTTTCATATTGCGTTGATTCATCTACATACTTTGTACGGTGCTTTTGAACAACTACGCTTGTTTGTATTGTCGAACTTGAACAGCAGCTAAAACTATCATTTTGCAATGCTCCTCTTTGGTCTCGTTTCAAAGAAACTTTCCGGCTGAAATTCCGTTTCTGTTCGCTTTCGGACGACGTACTTTTTCGAGATATCTCATGATCACTGTCACTTCGGTTGTCAGTCACGCTGAACGTTGAAACTTGAATAGACGATTCTTTTGAGATTTCTTCACTATCTCCGATCTCGTCAGGGTCAGCAGTACAATTCGGAGACTTGCATCTTGGTTTTGCTCCTGTAACGTAAATGATTAAACAGAAATGCAAGTGGCAGGAGCTAACTCACCAAAAAGTTGGCAGACAAGAGCTGTAAAACCTAGTGCAAAACGCACAAGAAGACTGAGGGAAAAGAAGTCGATGTAAGGAACAATCATTTTGAGGTAGGTATCTAAGAAAAAGGACAGTCTAGAAGATCGAAGAGGATCAACGGAAGGGTCTAAAGAGTGTTTCAATAATGTCAAACGTTTGGCAATTCAACCTCAAAATCAAACTGAAGTATCCTTCAGCGATGTTGTTTTGGTTCGCAAAATTGAGTTTTTGCAAAAAATGTAGAGAAGAAAATGTGAGGAGAGTCCAAGTGAAATATTGAAATTACCATAGTCGGAAAAAGCGCCTTCCGATTCCATTTTGTTTGGTTGAGCTGGTTGAAAAATTTGCCCATCCGAAGCTTCGCTCATCAACTTTCTGTTCGCATAAACAACTTCCACCGGTTTGGGGGACCGTCTCACAATATCCAATTCTTGTCTTAGCATTCCGTTCTCGTAACTGAGCATTTGTAATTGTTGTTGTAGCAGCATGTTTACCAGGGGTGGAGGATACTCGTTAGGGCATTCGTTGTACTTCGTGTCATCACTGGAAATTTTCTCAACTAAACCGATCAATGTTGAATAGTGCTCATGGATGATTTTCTCGAAACTTGCAATTTTCTCCTTCAGTTCCGGCACGAACGACTCTTGCTGCTTTGCTTTCAAACATTTCTCGCAGTTTTCCCTCCACTGTTCAATTTCTTGTTCGGTATTTCCGCATTTTGATCCTGCTTTCTTCTATAAAAAAAAAACAAACAAATCAGTTGATATAGGTACTTTTAGGGGTTGAGTCTTCAAAAGTAGCTAGAAGAAAAAGGTGGAGATTTGTTCTTTTGGAACGCAAGTTGATAATGCGAACTAGAAATGGAAGTAAGATCTTCGACTCAACCTACTTGACTTCTGATTTGGTCCAGTCGATCGGTGACTATACAGTATTTGTAGCGCATTCGTTCGGTTTCGTTCAGGTTTCGCCTGTATCTGTCTTCTATTTTCTTCAGCTGCTCTTGCAGCATGCTGATCAAAACGTCTTTGTTTTCAATGGTCCTTTTGGCGTAGAGCAGCTCCATGTTCCTGAGGTTGGTCGCGCCTTCGTACGTCTCTGACGTTTTGTTGTCCACCTGGGAATATATCGGAGCTGCTGAATGTGGAACGCAAAAATGTGTGATTGAGTATGTACCTACTTCGTTCCGGTGTCTTTGTCCTGTGTTCCCTTTACACCCGGTTTTTCCACATCTTGGACCTTGAGCACACTCCATTTTTTTTAAGGGACCTACAACAAAATTGAAAAAAGCACAAAAAAATTACATGACTGGAGGACTGACAGTCAGCGCGTCAAAAATTTGCGACTTTTAGGTTTGTTGTTGACTTTGACAGGTTAATCCAAGGACGTTTCCCTGCTGTTGACCTGTCAGTGTCCAATCTACCCCTAACCACCCTAACCTGAGGCTGGTCGACCTTGCCTTGGCTCCTAACCTACCTCCAAGTAGAATGCATACGTAACAAAAGCTCCTTCAGCCAGTAACTACTTCAACTTCAACTAAATGTTGATTACTGAACTGGCTTCCTTTACATCCATGCTTGACTTCTAAGAACTGAACTTGCAGAAGGCTTACTTTGGCTACGAAAGGTTTATTTAATTCTGCGATTCGTTCTCTCAAATACCAACGATTTCAGACTAGCAGAGACCTTCCGCTGTTCAGTGTTTAGCTATCCTCGAAAGCATTCTCACCCTCTGATAAAGGGTCCCCCTTCCAGAAAAAAGCTCGCAATCTCTCAATGGTAGAGGCACAAGTAGAGTTATAATTAATTAGTCGTGGCGGTGCTTTGAACCATAACAAATTATTAGCATGAGACTGATGAGTTCCGTTAATAGGCTTTGTTATACGAGTAGACTCTGAAAATTTTCCATTTATTCCGAGATTTATTCCAAAGCTTCATTATTTTTTTTTATTTGCATGTCGGGTTTGTTAGTTTTGCAGAAAAAAAAGTACATCCGATCTGGTCATCCGACCGATCAATTTGATACATAGAAATCTGGAACATCCTATAATATAAACAGTGAAACAATAATTCCGTTGGAATAGAGAGGTGTGAATATTATTCTTGAACTGTTTCTGTCAAGTGAACAAAGCACACTACCCGCTATGTGGGTCATACCACATACCAACTTTTTAATTTCATGATTCAATCGAAAGGATCGCTTTTGTGAGCCAGAATGAATTTTTGAAACAACGCACGCCAAAGCGGAAATCGCGGAGGTAAAATATAATAATAATGGAAAATTCACCCCAAAACTCACAGGACCACGCCGAAATAATGACTGGATGTGAAAAAGGAAAAGTTCACAATGGAAATTTTTCGTTATTTTGTTCGGAGGCGGCGAGCGTCCAAAGTTTTCATCAAAGGCTTCGGAAAACAAAGCGCGCGTACGTTTCTTCTCTTTACACAAAACAGAAATAAGGAATGATGTTTTGGCAAGAAGAAGGGCGAAATGGCGCGTCGACGCACACTAAAGCTTGGCTCGCCGAGCTGAAATTAATTTCCTCAAGCGAGAGTATGCGTACCTACCTACGAGTCTTACGACCCTTAGAAAACGTGCCTGATGCTCGACCTGATGTCTGTTGTTCGATACCCAGTTTTTTTTTCAATTCTGATTTAACACGTTGACTGCCATGGTGTTTTTGCCTATATTTCCCACCACGCCAAGGTGTTTTGAGCCAAATTTTCCCCTGGGGCCATTTGGTGCCAATGATAGAACTCTATGAATGAAGTTGAGAGAAAAGTTCATTTTTCAAAAAATTTCAAAAATGGCGTAATGAAACATGAAAAAATGACTCGGTCTTATAGACCGAGCTGGCGGGGGTGAAAGCCGACGTTCATTCACTGCCGCCGCGGTCTACTTCTCGGTCTCGATAGTGCATGCGCAATACTGGAACGCCGCACGCCAGAAAGACACCTGTTCAATTCAGTTCCTCGACGAAATACTGTGTTTCAACCGTCAAAATGTCTAAAAAAAATATTTGCGCTCTCTCACAGATGAGGAATTGGCTAGTTTCTTGGAAGTTGGAAGACATGTTAGACTGAAACTGGGCCGTGCCAAAGGTTCCCTGTGGCCGACTCGGTCTAAATGCATGAGTATGTCCGTATGAAAACACGTCCGTGGCACGGTGGGATCGACTTTGTGACACGGTCTTATAGACCGATACGGCGCCAGCGACTCATCACAACCTCGGTCTCATAGACCGTGATGGCGTGATGGGAGATACGATCCTCGGTCTATAGACCGAGATGGCAGTCAACGTGTTAATAACTTCATTCCCGACAGGCCAATACAAATACCCAATTATAGAAATGATGTTTATTCATGACCTATATAGGTGTCGAAGATTCAATATGTACTAAATTTCAAAAAAAATTGTTTCTTATTTCACCGGCCCACATTGGCCATAAGGGTTTCTCCCTTCATTTTTTTGCCTCTACAACAATGAAAAACATGATACTATGCCTATACCTTCCATATTATACCCAATTACTCATGCCTCCCATATCCGTTGTCATCCATTCCCATACTATCTATTAATTACTAGCCGTTACTAGGACTTTTTCACTTACCATACCTGAACTTACCATAGCAATGAATATTGGCTGATGTAAAATCAACAAGTATGTGATCAGTGACGTCATGAATTCCGATTATTGAGTTTGCTGGACTGTGAGACAGAATATCTATCTGGCTTACTAGACCAGGTTCAACAGGCATCAGTGACACATGAATGGAAAGCCCAGAGAAAGAGGATTTTTTTCCATCTGAAGTATTCTGTTTTGTCGGTCGTAAATTTTTGAATTATTGTTTCTCGCCCGATCAAAATTGCATTGTCTTGGAAACTAAAGCACCTACAAGCATTGGCGCCCCCTCAAAATGAAGCTAAAAGGTCAGGATCCCCCCCCTAGTGATTTTTTTTTTTGTTACGACTCACGGATCAGTAGTTACGAATTTTTGAAAATGATCCCAGAGCTATTGCTCGGCCGCAAAAGATTATTCCTTGCTTGCTGGTGCTTGAAATATTCTCCTTCAAACGGGACAAAGTTCTTGACAAGAAAGATTTAAACTCCAATAGGTAACCCATGACCTTGGGACCAGAAACTAGAAAAATCTTTTCCGAAACAACGGTAGGGGAAAGTGGTGTAGTTTCGGCAGTAGGGAAGTTTCGGCACTCCTTTCTAACTCAGTGAAAATTTGAAAATTTTGCGCCAAACCACTCCTTCAATGTTGGCTGCATTGTAAACAAACATGGCAGTGTGGCCCCAGCCCCATGAGTTTATTTGTTATTTCTTTTGTAGCAGTTGAAAACATAGTTTCTTGAACACAAAAGTGAGAAAGTAGCCTTTTTCCCAAAAGTCAGCGTAGGTTATGCTTTCGAGATAACTAGTATCTTTTTTTTGGAGAGGTTCCAGCTTTTTTCACAGCTTATCGTCTATATTTGTCATTAATCATAACCTTCACCGGTTTACAGATCATAGCTTTTTAACAGATTTATGGTGCTATTCTGTAAAAAATAACATTCCATAAACGCTCTGTTATGTAAAAATTCGTGTCGGCCATTGGCTGTTGCCTAGATAATAACAACGTAACAGAGCCTTTATGGAATAAAATTTTTTAGAGAATCGCACCATTAGTAGGAGTGGTATAGATTCGGCATGCCCATGGTAGGGTGCATTCGGCATGCCGATTGTACCCCACGGGTAAGTTTCGTCCATTACAATACGTCTCAGGTTTTATTCTAAATGTCAAAAAAATATCAAACATATACAGATCAAAATGTCATTGATGAAGGTGATGTGACAAAAGCATTGACAGCGTTTTTCAAAAAAGGAACCTCTTTTTCTGAAGTGAGTTGTACGTACCTACAGCATTAAGCGACGAACGGCTTCCGCCTCGTCCCTCTAAGCAAGCGAACTCGTCCGCTAAAGATTCATTTAGCGTACTTGTTACATAAAATACTCTTAATTTAGTCAGCGTCATCCTAGATAGCATCAAAGAAGAGAATTTTTGGCGGAAAAATTAATACCCAAATTCACCCCTTTGCTCTCCCGCACCTCAACTTCAAAATTTAGCAGAACATCACCTACTTTATGATACATCAGATTAATCGGATGCAATTCTCTTTCTGAGAACATTTTTTTTGAAATTTTCAGCCCCTCCCTTATCAATTCAGAGTATTTTAGGAAAAAACGGGGGTTTTGAAAATTGTGAAGAAATTTTGTCCAGGAAGATAATTTTCTCTTTCGATGCTGTGGAGGGTGACGTAACTGCATTTAAGAAAACTGACAGGTCAAGAATATTCAATTGGATACTCGGAGAATTTTAGAAGGGGAGTGGGGTTGATAATTTTGTAATTTTTTTAGAAAGAGAAATCAATTGTGTTCAATTTGATGTATCGCAAAATAGGTGGTGTCATTTGAAATTTCAAAGTTAGGTGGGTGGGGGCGAGGAGGCTAAAGATATGAATTCGCCAATGTATATTTCAGGTGTCCCCCTCGATATAGAAATCGACCTGTTTTTTGCTCGAGGACATCTCCACTTGGAATCGGGAGTTATTGCAGGTGGATAGTTTTCGAATGATCACCCAGTATATGTTTTGGTTCTGATACGTGTCCATTATTCAACTGAAGCCTCACCTTAGTATTGAAGGTATGAATAAAGTACTGTGGGACAATTTAAAAATCCAACTGAGGACTCGGTTTGCTCTACTGTTCATTCTAGGTGACTGACGAATCTACCCAATGCTACTGCCGAAAGTACCCCACTAGTGGGGTACTTCCAGCATTTCGTATCTTTGTCGGAATTTTTTTTTTCAATGTAAAATAGGTCGATAGTATTTTCTGTAACTTTGATAGTAGATATTCCATGGTTAGAGCTGCATAGTGTCCAAATTTCCATTTCATAACTTGAGCATAGTCTGAGATATACGGTATTGTTTACTAACATGCCGAAACTACACCACTCTCCCCTACACAATTGCAATAATAGTATTTCAGTGTAGGACGGCGTCGCCGATCAAGTACTGAAGTTCAAAACTGGATTTGAAAGTTTCCACCATGCGGCCAATTACCGGTTTTCATGGAAATATTTGGAGACATTGCTGCATTACATGCTCACTGAGCCCCCCCAAAAAAAAGGGGATAGCAAATCCGTCAAATTTCACAAGAAAATCGTGACACGGGAGTCGGGCTTGGAAAGCAAAACACAGTACACTCGTTCGACTTCAGTACATTGATAAAACTCAAAACGGGACCTGATGAAATTACATTTTTATAGCACAACAAATATAGCGGCAAAAGGCCGTCAGCAAATTGACCCAAAAATTATTATACAACAGGAACGACAATTCTCGATGCGTGGCCGGACAATTAGTCGCACGGAACATTCGCATGAGATCCGAAAAAAGGCTGAGGCTACTAGGCCACTAAGACTTCGGAACGTAAGAGGACCTATTACACATGAATACACAAGGGGGCTTAAAGGGTTCGGAAAAACAAGGGGTGTCCAATTGGGATCCAAATATTACATGAAGGCACTCACTAATGCTACGAAAGTCCAACAACTTGAGAAGGCACAAGGGCGCTCAGTGGAATTTTTCAAGTCACAAAAACACAAAAGGGCTCATCAGGGCTCTTAAAGGAGACCACAACACTAAAATCGAGTCTATATTTTATTTGACTAACTCATGGGGAAAGTAGTTGAGAGTATACGGAACAAATCTAAGTTTTCTAGACGAGTCCGATCAGCCGCAATAAAACATTTTGAAAATATTATCGTGACGTCACTTGGGAAGATGTTTTCACCTAGATTTTCACCTCCGATTTTCACCTATCACGTTCCCATGGTCTTGATATTGCTATTGTCGTTTTGACAGACGTCATTGTCTTCAAACAATCAGTGATAATTATGGCAGGCTTGAAACCGTCGTCGTCTCATCAGCAACGGAATCAGGTACAGGTATGCCCGTGCGTAGCTATAGGTAGCCCGTGAAAATTTGCCCTTCTGACGTCATTGTCGTTCTTATAGCTACTGTCGTTCTCAATTATAACCGCAGCGCCCGCCACGAGCTAAGTAATATTACAAGACCCTATGCAATCGTTCTAGTTTTTTCAACTCTTTCATCTGAGACCAACTTGTATTTTGTGTTTTGGTCTCCTTTAACGACATATGAAGACAAAAAGAGAGCCAATAGAGCTCCGAAGACCACGGAAAAATGCAAGAGGGCTCAGCAGAGCTTCAAACGATCTTGAGGACCCAACGGGGCTTAATGGGGCTCTATGTAACAAAAGAATGCAATATAGTAAGGGATACGGACGCGGTTTTAGTACCCCGATCGAGTTATGTGTAGAGACTATAATCTATGTATCGAGAAAATATGTGCAACAATGGAATGGCAATCCTGCCTAAGTAAATCCTGCCGGAAATGCAATTAATTAAATTATTTAAAAATTGTGAAATACCTACAACCTTAAACATTTTTGTCAACAAATGTCAATCACATTGTTGATGGCACCAACAAGCACCCCCTTCACGCGCCCCTGCCAGAAACTCATCTAGTAACGATAGTTGCTTAGCAGCACCATGTAAAAATTTGATTTGAGCTTATACTTTCCACAAGGTTTCACTTTAAGCTCAAATCAAATTTATACAACAACTATTCCACTCCAAGTTTATGGAAACCTTCTACATTAAAGCACCATGTAAGTTCTGGCAGGGGCGGGTGAAGAGGGTGCTTGTTGTGTGCCATCAACAATGTGACTGACATTTGTTAGCAACAATTTTGAACGTTGTATTTTACAATTTTTAAATTATTTAATTGATTGCATTTCCGGCAGGATTTACTTAGACAGGATTGCCATTCCATGGTTGCACATATTTTCTCGATACATGGATGATAGTCTCAAAACATAACTCGATCGGGGTACTAAACATGCGTCCGTCTCCCGGACTAATAGGGGGCTTACTGTGGTACTCTGAAAGTCAAGAAAAACATAAGTGAGCCAATTAGGGCCCTAAACTATACTTGAGGACACAAGGGGACTTGATAGGGCTCCGAACATCACATGAAGACACAAGGTGCCTATTAATGCACCGAAAGTCAAGTAAAATGTGAGGGGGCTCACCAGGGCTTCAAAACATGTTGAAGAAACAAGGAGGGTCTAATGACAAAGCTCTGGATAACACAAAAAGGCAGAATGGAGCTTGCTTGAATTCTGATCCTTGGCTGTGAAAAAACATAAGGAGGCTAATTGGGGCTCCAAACTACACTTTTGGACATAGGAGAGCCGATAGGGCTTCGAATATCACATGAAAATACAAGGAACTTACTAATGCTCCAAAAGACACAGAGAAAGTTGAGGGGGCTCAGCGAGGCTTCAAAAGACGTCGAAGAAACAAGGGGGCCCTCGGAAAGCCACTAGGGCCTTGTACAACGCAAAAAGGCACAAGGGGGCTCACTAGAACTTTGAAGCTACAAACATAAGAGGGCCATCAGGGCTCCAAACGATACATTAGGGCACAAGGGGGTCCGATAAAACTCCGTAAGTTACGGAAAAACTCTAGGGTGCTCAGCAGGGCTTCAAAAGACGTGAAGAAACAAGGGGGCCCTTGGAGGGCCACTGAGGCCTCTAACAACGCGAGGAGCCACAAAGGGGCTCGCTGGAATTCTGAAAGCTATGAAAGAAAAATAGAGCGCCGTGAGCCACGGAAAAATGCTATGGGACTTAGCAGAGCTCCAAACGATACATGAGGGCAAAGGGGGCCCGATGGAGATCCGTAAGCCACGGAGAAATGCTAGGGAGCTCAGCAGCAGGATTTCAAATAATTTGGCGACACGGAAGGGGAAGCCAACGGAGCTTTGTTAAACAAAAGAAGGCAAAGGGGCTTACTGGTACTCTGGAAGCCATGAAAAAACATGACGGGGCTAATCACAACTACACTTGCAGGCATAAGCTGGTCAACAAGAGTCGAAATATTACCCATGTCTCATGTTACTCATTGTGTCTCCATAGACACAACAGACTTACTAATGCTCCGACCGATAGGGCTCCGAATGACGGGACAAGGATGCTTATTGATCCAAAAGCAACGGAAAATACAAGGAGGTTCAGCAGGGCTTCAAATTTCATAAAAAATACAAGAAGGGGGTCAATAAAGCTCTGGATAACACAATATGACAAAAGAGGGCTCAGTGGGATTCTGAAAGCCAAGAAACACATATGGGGGCTCATTGGAGGTTCTAAATTACACATGGGATACAAGGGAGCCCGATTCGAGGCTGAATATCACATGAAGGCACACAAGAGGTTCACAACGGGGTCCACTAGTTCTTGGAAAGCCCCGAAAAAAAAATTGAAGGAGGCCCAACAGCGCTTCAGTCGATATTGAAGACACAAGTGGGCCTACTGGAGCTGTGTATAACAGAATAGGCTTATTGGAAGGCTCTGGAAGCTCATCAATTCTTGGGATTATCAGGGCTTCTATCACACCCCAAGACACAAGGGGGCCCGGTAGGGCTCCGAACATGGCATGATAGCACAACGCTGCTTGCTGCTGCAGAAGTCACAGGGCAAATGCAAGGGGGCATAGCATGGCTTCAAATCACACTGAAAACATAATAAGGGGGCCCAGTGGGGCTCTTGGTGACAAAAGTTTGCAGAAAAGGGCTTATTGGAACTCTGAAAGCCAATAAAATAAAGTGAGTCTTATACAATTAGAGCTCAAAATTATACTTGAGGGCGTAAGGGGCCCGACAGGGCTCCGAATACCACATGAAGATGCAAGGGCTTACTAGTGCTCCGAAAGTCACGGAAAAATGTAAGGGAGCTCGGAAAAGCTTAAAACAGAATAAATATAAGTGGACTCATCGGGATAGGGCTCCAAATATGACATGAAGACACAAAGGTGCTTACTGCTACGAAAGTCACCAGGAGATGCAAGGGACTCACCAGAGCTTCAAACTGCTCGAAAGACACAAGGAAGCTGAATGGAGCACTGGATAACACAAGACGGCAACAGGGGGCTTGCTGGAATTCTGGTAGTCATGAAAAAATCTAACGGGTTAATTAGGCCTCCAAACCACATATGCGGACACAAAGGGCTAGATAGGGCTCCGAATATCACATGAAGGCAAAGGGGGCTTACTAGAGTTCCGGAAGCTCGGTGCACCACGAGAAATGCGCGGAGTAACAAAAGGGGACTTACTGGAGGTTCAAATAAGACATTGAAAAAAACAAGGGTGCCCAAAAGGGTTTTAAATAATACAGTAAGGTATAAGCGGGCTCACTAGATTACCAAGAGCAAAAGAAAACACAAAACGGGTTGGTAAAGCTAAGGCAAAGGGCAAAACTAAATTTCGCGACGAATTGTCCGTGCGACGAATTGTCCCGTCACGTCCAGCGACACAGCTCGGGTCCAAACGTGGCGCCGACTTGAGACACAACTGCCGAAGTTTTCCGGTGGGTGATGAGGGTGTTTGTAGTAGGTAGGGACGCCACGAATTGTCTAATTTTCCGGTGTCCCAATGCTGGTAGTCGATTCAACGTAGACGAGTCACGTGGGGGGAGCGGTGACACTGGAGAACCACAAGCCGGATCAGAAAAACACTCGACACATTGGCACATAATAAGATAAATGTAGCAGCAATATTGATACCAGCTGTGACGCCACTGGTCTCACGACAAAGCGAGACAGGCAACGTACAAAGCTTACGCATGTTGAGGTTTAGTACCTTCGACAAGCTCAAGTGACAGACGTCAACATGACAACACTGCGCCCGAGGGTAATGGCGCGCTATTTAAATGTCTAGCAAATACCCGAAATGCAGCAGTGACTAAAATACGTGGATTAGAAACAAATACAATAGGCGATTAGCAGATATGCCCCCAGCGCCATTGTGGAGGGATGAACTAAAATGCATCATTGCTCAGAATCAAGAAGACTAGGTATTATTATTATCATTGTTCATTTTGTCATGAAAAAAGTCAATTGATGATAGTTTTGTCACACCGTGGTGTCGCGAAACTTCAGTTCGCTATCTGTATGTGACTCTGAGGTAGGTTTTAGCTTTATTATTACTAGGTAAGTACCAACGGTAAGTACTTTGAATTCATAAATAAATTGTCTCCCCTTTCAAGAAAGTAAGAAAGCAAACTACAGAGTTGTAAGATGGTACAACCACAAAAATCGAAACTGGGCTGTTGTGTTATTGGATGCCGTAATACCTATTTTAATGCAGGAAAAAGATCTGTGGTATTTTATAGATTCCCTGGAAGATGGCACCAAGTTGATCGACGGCAAGTTTGGATAAATAGTTTGGATAAATAGTTTGGATAAATAGTTTGGATAAATAATGTAAAAAAAGCCAAGTAAAGACAACCCGGAAATTTTTCTGATCAACCTAAATTCAGAGGAGCTTGTGGTGTGGTTAGTTAGCGCGTTCGACTACCACTCCAGAGGTCGCGGGTTCGATCTCCGCCGGGGACGGATTTTCGGCCTCGAAAAACAAGCTTCTTGGTTTAGTTGGAATGCTTGCTAAATGCAAGACGCGCCGTGTGTCGCATAACACGTGAAATACGAACGATGGTGCCGACCCCATGCGATGTTGGTGGTCGTTAAAAATCCCTACCCTGTGTTGGAACACACAGGGGTTCGGCAAAATTTCCGGTATAGTGGAGGAAAGCATTCACCGGCGTCGGTGTTAGGCCTCGTTGCGGAAATAGGCCGACGTTAAATAAACGAATAAAAAAAAAAAAAACCTAAATTCAATCATTTCACCTTTCCAGTAAAAGTGAAACAGAAGGGTGGCAGCCACGAGCCTACCACAGGGTATGCAGTGACCAGACTGACCAGTGACCATTTTGTTGCAAAACAAAAGAGCGATACTGCTTCGAGGCAAGTTGACTGAGGTCTGGCGAATTACCTTCGCCTTTATTTGGCCTGCTACCTCCACAAGATTGAAAATATGACTTGCTTCCTTCAGCATCTTCCCTTTACCGGCATTGCCGGCTGTTTTATGCCGGAAGGAAACCGGCCTGAACCCAAAAGATATAGATTTATCCATCACACCTCACAATCAGTCACTCAAAAATCTCGCGGCACGGACTTTCAAAGCCCTTGTCAATGTGACATGCGCATGTCTACCCTCCAAAGGAGTGCTTTTCTACCGCTAGAGGCGCGAAAACAGGCGCGGAATTTGAAATGTGCAAACTGCCTATATCAGCGACCTGAGAAAGCGACAGACTCACGCATTAGGTGTCGCTGGTAAATAAAAAGAGATAAGTTATGATGCTATGGTGCGCGGCAGCATAGATGTCGAAAAACTGCAATAGTCTGTCACCTTATTATTTATTGCCAGCAATTAGTGCCCTTTGGCTCTATAGTTTTTCTTTTCTTGCGGAAATGACGAATTTGCACAAGAGGAGAAATTTTGTGGAATGTGACAGCATATAGCGGCGTGTTGTTTGAAAATTTTGAGTCGATGTCGGGAAGCTGATTTAAATATTGACTTTAATTGTACCCTATGTCTACACTGAAGCGATCACGAGCAAAAAAACGCAAGCTAGCAAAAAAATTGATTTTGTTAATTAGAGACTATATGGAGCTTCGCGAATGCGATGGTTTTTTTCCATGTTTTTGTAGCTGGGAGCCAGCCGCGAATGGAAAAAAGCGAATAGGTAATGAGTTCACACCCATGTCGACCTGATTAATTCACGTGCGGTGAGAAATTCGAATTAGGTAAATTTTCATTTCTCTTTGTCCAAATGATTTAGATTGGATTTTTTTTCTGTTCCTGCGATCCATCCTACCTAATAAAAAAAAAAAACTGTTGTGAGCGACGCAATACTTTGCTGGTATCCAGTGATGTAAGCAACTATTTTGATCAAAGCGGTTTCTCAAAAGGATAGTCTCCTTGGAACAATAGTATATTACATACCGAGACGGGAAATACATTATTACTGCTGAGGGCCAAGAGTATGTATACTATTTTACTCACAACCATGTACTCAGCTTGCAGGATTACAGGCGTTCAAAAGTTGAAATCTGAAAATTAACTTTTTGTCATAACTTTCAGATAGGCCGATTAATTTTACTGAAACGTGGTTCAAGAAATACTGATTAACACACTTATTGTTTGGTTGGATGCATATTTTGAAATTTCACTTCTAAAGCTATCATTTCTTCACTTTCTCGGGAGGTCGGCAAGGGGGTCACTTCCCGACCCCCTACTAGGTATGTAATGAATCAATTACCATAGTGGTTGTGAGTAAAAGGCAATTCAAACTCAATGGTGGACATAAAAAAAAAATCATGACATTCGACAGGGCACGTGGAGAGAAGATTATGGAAGTTGCGAAATGGAAAGACGATCCAATCGAAGAGGTGAAAGAGTTTGAGGATCCGGGCTACACCTTGAAGGAAAATAGCGTAACGGAAGCGCATATCAGAGAAACATGCAAGAAAGGATTTAGAGAAAAGACGGACTCAAGTATGGCGAACCGGGGCTTCCGATGGCTAGAAAGAGTTTGAAATAAGCAGCAGCAACTGTAGAAAAATGCGAAATCAACACTCCAGATTATAAAAAACATGATATGCATAGGTTATCAAAAGCAGCGGAAGCCCACAAGTCCAAGAACCGTACCAATATGCTTATCTATTTATTAATTTATTCATTCATTATTGTACTACACCCAACAGGCAGAAGAGCCCAGGAGGGTGAGGGATACCAAATACAAATCCAGGGTGGGGACATACTTAGGTAAGAATTTGGGTCTTTATGTCGGATAGAGAACAGTTAGTTGAAGAGATCAACTTCGCTGTCATAAGCAGAGTAATTAACAATCACCTGATAGAGAGAAGATGTCACTAGGATGTTGGTTCCAGCTGTGGGAAGGTGGAATAAATTGTGTGATCTAGAGGAAAGCCGAGGAATACTGAGACCCACAGGGCCAAGAAAATCAGGGCAATCCAACGCGTTGCTAAACAGTCCAAAGAGAAAATAGATTGAATGGAACACTCTTCGAGACTTCAAAGATAACAAATTGAACTGCTCCAACGCATGATGATCTCCTAATGGAAACCACGTGGAGGGTATTGGTTGTCCAGTATAAAGTAAGCCGCTTTCAGAAATCTCCTTTGAACTCTCTCTAAGTCATTGATGAAGGAGTTATAAATCGGACTTCAGGCACGAGATCGTTCGGTCTTAAGCTTGAATACGCCTCTCCGAGAGTTATGTGTATGTTATAATTGAGAGATCCGTCAAACTGTTTCATGTTCGGCAGTTACCGTGTAAGATTACAGTCATACATCCACACATATACAGACAGACAGACAGAACGATAGACATCACTCTCACTCACATTGTTTTCCGATCCATGTTGGAAAGGCGGGAGGAAGAAATGATTATTAATCTGCTAATTTTATAACGCCAGCTAGCATAAGGTAGATTGTCCATGCAAAATGATGTATGTGTTCCGTGTAGGTCAGATCGGATTCAGAGGATTACCTCGCACTCTTCTCCAACTCCTCGAACTCCGAAGACGCATTTCCACACGATTTTCAAGTCCCAGTCTGTGTATCTACCTACCTACTTACCGCGAGCGTGAATATTAACAAAAGTTATGTAGAAAAACGCTCCAAGAGGGCCCTTGCAAATGCTATTATCAAACTCTGAACGCACCTGGTTTTTGCAGCCGCCTTCCCGAAACGATATTAAAGTTTCACGACTTCAAACTCAAGCACACATTTCGAAGAACTCTGCGATAAATCATTAAAACGTTTCTGTGAGCGAAGCCACACACATTTTTCAGTTCACCACCGCCGCCGGCAATTTTTACCCTCTGCTCTCAGTTTCTTTTTATAGCACAAAAAAATCTCTAGGACTTCCAATTATTATTACAGATCTGTTATAGCAAAGAAAAATACTCGATTTTTTAGAGGCACCTACACCGGATTCCCTTGAAATATTATTCGTTTATTATAGGTGCCTGCCTTTACCACCCGCTCCACCTAGATGTTCTCTTTTCCTTAATAATACCCAATAGCTGTGAGAGAACAAGAAAAGGCTTTTTATTCATCAAGATTCCTTTGGCCACCCCGGGGCAAAGAGAGGCGCCGCGATAAAAGCAAAAACGATTCGTTATATTATTCCTTCTCGCCTTCCCTCTTTTCCTCATTCCGTTCAATTAATCACGACGCGGAGATTTAAATAATTACCGCGACAGGAGCACACGCCTGGCTGGCCTTTTAATTTTCCACATTTTCACAAAATTAGTGATGAGGTGACAAATGACAAATGCACACGTATTCCATATCAATCACACGCCGAATAAGTTAGTGTGGGTATAGGTAGGGTGTATGCAGATAATAAGGCTGTATGTGCGTGGTGCAGAGTAGATTTCTCTGTGAATTTTCCCATTTTCGATTCAACAACGCGACGGTGTGGCAGGTTATAAAAATTTAAATGAGGTATTGAGGAGGGTGGGGGCGCGGTACATGTCAATTCTTCTGGGAAAATATTGGCAGAGCCGCTCACGAAATGCGGGTGGAATGATGATCACGAAAAAAAAGTTCACGTTTCTACATGCGGGAGTCTGTTTGGTCTTGCTTGCTTGCTTGGGTCTGTTTGTAGAAGACCCGAGCAATTTTATTACACGATCAAGGTTTTAGAGGGCAAGGCCTAAACGACGTCGACGCGGTGCCGACGCAATGTATATCCCATACACTTTCTATTTTCAGTAGAATGACCTTTTGGAACAAAAAAAGTGACAAGCTGGATCGCTGGGAGAAAACGGCCGATGGCATTTGATAGTTTTGTTCCCAAACTTTGCAGGTGCCATCAGCCGTAATCGTAGCCCACCAGCTTATCACTTTATTTTTGTTCCAAAAAGTCATTCTACTGAAAATAGAAAGTGCATGGGATATAATGGTGGAGATGGCACGTTCAAAGTAAGCTGCATTTTTGGAATTTTGTCCACCGTCGCAATCGAAATTTCAGTTCAGATCCTGTTCACAGGGTAAAATAAAAAATAATTCAGAAAAAATGTACCTATCGTTCGGGAACCGAAAAAGGTAGGGTAATGGGTGGCACGTCATATTATGATGCCCAATTTCATGATCGTTCGATGCACTAAGCAATTTTAAAAACCCTTTTCAACCATCCCCAAAATATTTCGTAAAAACTCGCTAAATAAAATAGTATTGTCTCCAATAAATTGGTTATCTCTGAAGATATCGGAGTGTTTACTGTTTAGTATTTGCCCAATAACTGACCTTTGAAATTAATTACAGTTGTAGTTAAAATCTAGGCCTACCTTTTTCTTAGGAAAAGACAGTCAACTTTTACTTTCCCGGCCCCCCACCAACATGGAAGGACAAAGTATTGTAATCGTGCAGAAAAATATTGTGGCGAGCGGCGATACTGGATAACACGCGATCTTTCTAGACTCTTCCCGTTAGATCGCAGTGTACAAGTGCGGACGTTAGGGTTGCTAGATTATCGACAGCTTTGGCTGTACAAGGGTTACGCAATCATCCGTTGCTAAGGGCCGATGGGAGGGGCTAAAATTCAGCTATGTGTCTTGTGTCAAAATTTATCATGAGCGGAGAGAAAAGGAAATTTGCGGGGTCCGGTGCTGTTGCTTGATGTCCGCAACCGAACATACATGAAAATTTCATTCATATAGCAGCATAAAAGACGTGTTTTGAAACTCATCGGGCAAGTCATATCCACCTCTCACACGAATTTGTACACCTAAATCCAAAATAAGCACGCTCTTGACAGCCAGAGCCCGTTGAGACGGACGCCTATGGCCTTCCGTGATGCCGACAGCTGTCACTCCCTAACTCCGTGAGGCCATATAGTAAACAAACGCTCAGCCAGAATGCGGTACCCTTACGCCGGCCGACCGGTCGCGTGATAATTAGGTTCCCTAGCGGACGTACAACTGTATGGAGACTTGGAGCAGTGGGTCAAGCTACATCTGTCCGTTTTGGCGGCGGTGATGACACACGGGAAGCACGCGAAAGGTATGTGATTTTTCGGGAGTCGTCTAGAAACCATATGTCGGGTCACTATGGAAATTGCTGGAGGATGATAGAAAGTTCGGGGACACTAATCAGAGGCATATATAAGCACCGTCCTCAGCGCGACAATCAGTTATAAATTAAAATGCGAAGTGGTACCGAGCGGATTAAAAGCGATTAGTAATCACAGCGATATTCCTTAGTAAATAATTGTGGGCGTGTATCTATTGTAGTACGCAGTGATAAACAGTGTGTGTCTTAAAACGATCGTCTCAGTTATATTCGAACCTGTACGCGAAATACGTAACAATATACATATTGAGATTTCGACGAATATATCCATTTTGAGGGGTCTCAAGTCAAGAGTATCAAGACGATTTAGACTACTTCCAGAATGATGTCTGCCTGTGTGTCTGTGTGTCTGCCTATGATCTTTGAAGATAACTGCCTAACCGTTGTGGTATTCCCCCTTTGTTTTATTTGTACGTTGGTACCTGAAGTAGGTACGGTCGTTGACGTTCGTGACGTTTGCCGATGGGAGAGGGAGATGGCGCTACGCTAGGCGAGCTGGGCGAGCGGCAGCCGCGGGCAGACAGAGAGAAGAGAATCAGCTGTGGTGAAGAACACATGACTTTCCAGTGCAATGAGTGTACATCGGTTTCTCCTAATTTAAGGTCGGTCTTTCTTTGATTATTGTATCGTAATTTTGGCTTTCACCCACTCACCAAATCATGCATTCAGATACCTATGTTGTCCGCAAAATTATTGTACATAACCCGAAATTCTTTGTTCTCTTTGTTCTCAACGGGCTTGCATAACCCGCAGTTTTTTCCCTTTGAACTCAAGGTGCTTCGCACAGCTTTGAATTTTGTGTAATTTGTCTACTCCCAAATGATCTCAATGTTAACGGCGAAGGCCGTAATCTAGTGGGTGTGCACTTGGCGCACTCATGATGTGGCCTGCGAACTGCGTTGCGCGCGTATTTCGAGGTTTCATTGATTGTTTTTTTCCCCAAGTTACGTCACAAACAGTAAGACGACAAAAAAGAGACTCTGCTACGCCCAAAATCAGCCGCTAAGTAGAGAACCGTGCTTTTGATGATTCATTCACATTTGATTGTCCATATGTATGTAAAAGTCCATATGTAATTGTAAATAATATGATTTGCAAAATGTGATTTACTACCAATGAGACCAATTGATTTGATTTGATTTGATTTGAATAGATTTGATTATATCTCTGTTATGTTCTCCTATTCGTGTGGAAAATTTTCTACCTGTATGACCTATATACTTTGCATGGCATGTCTGACAATTCAATTCATAAACACCAGATCTATCTTTAATTGGTAAAAAATCTTTTGGTCTACTCAAAATTTGTTTCAAGATATAATAAAACAGAGATATAATCAAATCTAAATCAATTGGTCTCATTGGTAGTAAATCACATTTTGCAAATCATATTATTTTAACAAAACATAAATTTGATCCAAATACAGATGTTAAATTTTTACACCAAACAACAAAATATAACCAAAGAATACTTTTTGAATCACTAGAAATTTTAAAATTAAAACATTATCGAAATTACCAATACCTAAATGAGCAAACTGAAGATTTAGAAGGAGCCAAAACAATTAAAATTTTACTAGATGCTGAGTACATCTACCTTAATCAATAATAATCAACCTTTTTCAAATCTTCTATTCCCAAAATTTAAATTTTATAATAAACTGTTATCATGTTATCTTGAACCAACTGTTTTTCATGTCAATTAAAGTAATTATCACATGTCAATTGAATTAATTTTTGACGAATGTCAAAACTTTTACAACTTTCTCCGAAAAAGAAAATATTTTAAATATTATACAGTAAGCTTTTATCAAATTTAATATCAATTTATTTCATACAACTGATTACAGAACCCTGACGATGCCGAAAGGCGAAACCGGTTGGTAAAAGAAAAATAGAAAAATTGTGGTGTAGTTTCAAGATTATTTCAATATATACCTTCTACTTTATACAACACCACTTCAAGACCAATGGATTTTTACTTATTTATTTTATATAAGAATGAAGTTCCTAGCACTTTTTTTTTTAATATTTGTATTGTATTTGTTATTGCCATAAGGACCGGAACCTGTAACTGGGTATTTTCAGACGTCCATAATTTGTTCATTGAAGAAAAGACTTTCTATACTCGTGCATTTGTTCCGCAGTTTGGGAAAACGGGACAATTTTGCGTCCCGATGCTTTTTTCGGGGACACCAGGACGGAAATCCGAAAAAAGGGGTAGTCCCGTTCGAAACGGGACGTATGGTCACGTTAGTTATACATGAAAGTAAAGGAAGGAAAGAGAGACTTGCCGCTTCTCCGTGTCCTAGGGGGGGGGTTCACCTCTTGTATGAATCTGCCTTGTTGAGTCTACTAACCTTTCCTTATTTGGGGGGAAATTATGTAAAATGACGAAGAGAGGGCCACAGGTTGGCTCGAGTCGATTTTCTTGTATTTACTGGTTATTTCTTGTATGTGATTACTGTTTACTAACCATTGTTCTGTTTTGAATGTATGTATGTATCTGTGGGGTTTGTGATGGGTAACTTCTGGGGAATTTTGGGCGAATGCGTTATAGATACTTCTTCCTTCCAATTGCTTACTAAAAGTATTACCAACTCCAACTTCTCTACTTATTTACCTCTCACCTGTTTCTTGTTTATTTATCTACCTATTTATCTCTTATTTGTTTCTTGTTTATTAATTCACACAACTACTTATCATGTGTTTTTTGTTGATTTATCTACTTGTTTACCGATCATTCATCAATTGTCTACTTATCTATCAATTTGACTTCTTTTGTTTGTGAAGTGAAACATTAATTGCTGAGCGAGTTCCCTTTTGTTGTTATGTGAATAACTTGTAAACGAAGCAAACGTTTCAAAGAGGTTCAAGCACCGCTTCATGCTGACTTGATCAATGCATAACTGGATTGACTTCTCTGTTATTTCATCATAACTCATTCACACTTGACTTTTGTTCAGATCATTTGGGAAGGGATTTTTCAGCAACCAACCAGGCTATACGCCTGGGTTTCTTTGACGTGCTCTTCCCATGTGTGCCTGTCAGCGAATACGTCACTTTTTCTTTGCGATCAAATTGACAGTTTAACATGTTTCATGATTTCTTGTTTTGTTTTGTTAATCTGATTTTGTGATTATTTCATTGTTGTGAATTCCTGCATTGTCTAAATAATTTGTAATGACTTTTCTTGTCTCATTTGTTTGTGTTTTGTTGTTTTTCATTCATGTGGTGTCATTTTATCACTGTAAATCTCTTGTTGTGAGGTGTTTTGAGAAAAGAAACAAATTCATTTAAAACTTTCCTAATTGACTTTCAATAAACATTCATTTTGCTTGCATTCCATTCGCGTTTCATTCAAGAATCAAACCTCATCCCCAACGACACATTCTCATCTCGAGTAAGAACTCAACACAACGTAGGTAAAATGTAAACGACGTGGGAAAGGGAAGAAACAACGACGATCACTGCCAACATCGAAAACGGGGTGACACTACAGAAGTGGGGCCGAAACAGTGGGTATACCTACTACAGAAATGGTGCCGTGACCAGGATCTACTACTGTGTTGATCCGATCGACTTGAAATTTGCTATACGGACATTGTTTTTTTCGTGGAATGAGCTAAATAGTTTTTGGCTGTCAACTGTCGAATAGAACTGTCACTATTAACAATTGTCAGAATTGCGTAGATTTTCAAAATTTCTTCTAGCCGTTGCCACCCTAGGGGGCCTCTCGCCCGTGTTTTGACCAGGACGACTCGCTTTTGATGCAGGACTCGACTCAAAAATTCATTCCTGCTCGGGGATCGATTTTTTTTTAAATTACAATTGATAACGAAAGTAGATTGGACTGGACGTCGTGTAGACCCTGTTTCAAAATCGACAAGGTTCCGGTTTTCCGACGGTAATTTGTTCAAAATAAAAGTTGCACATTTCGTGAATTTGGAAAAACTGCAGTGCAAACTTCGACATGCGGTTTTCGAGTTTTTTTCTCTGGAAAAACTGCAAATTTTCCAACTTTTTATCATGTGAACAGACTCTCACCATTTTTTTCTCAACAAGAGGTGACTTTGTAGTTCTTGAATTAGTACCGTAATCGTTTTCAATTGTTTACCAAAATTCGTAGCCATTAGTTGAGTTGTTCAGAAGACTCGCTATTGAAGATAAAAGCAAACTGACACGGTAAAGTGCTCTCAGCCGGTTAGAATTAACCACTTAAAGGTCAAAAATTCAGAATAATTTGTTCATATTCTTTAACCAATAACCGGTTTGAGTTAATCTGGTCCTGTGGTGGAAGCACGCCGTCAATCGGTTACTAAGTTCGTAGTCGTATAGGAATTTTGCTAGCACGCCATTTTCATGTTTCGTGAATAGTGAATATCGCCCAATCCCTTGCGTCTTCTGCCCCGTGCAGAGCATGCGTTCAATCGGTCACGAAGTCCGTTTTCGTATCCGAATTTTGCGAGCAAGCCACTTTCGTATTTCGTAGAAATCGACCAGCCGCAAAGTATCGTATTTTTCTTGTCTTTGTCTAGCATCGAGTCTAGCAAAAAATATCTGCATCTTCCCCCTTTATCGCTGAAATTTTACCAATATGGCGGCCTTCATCCACGGGCACGACTTTTTACGATCGTTTTCGATTGCGAAGCCCAATGACAATACGCAAGTTCATACAATATAGATAATACGCAAGCTTTGTATACGGAATTCGTGAATGGACGGCGTGCTCCCCGTAACCGTACATGAACCAAACTCCGAACCGGTCATGGTTAACGATCGACCGGTTTAAAACCCGTTGTGTCAACCTGTTTACCCGTCAAAAAGGGGTCACTGTTGAACGGGTAAAACCGGATACGGCTGCCGGGACATAAACCGAACACGGTTAACCGGTTATTGTTTGGTCATAACCGGTTCAACTTTAACCGGTTATTTTGTAATCAGTCAAAGTTTCTTTGACCGATTTCATTTCTTCTGACAGCCTTGGCTTACGCCCGAGGATTAGACAGGGAAAGTGAGAGAACAGTATTTGAACTCTTTGCCTTATCAAACAAACGGTTCATATCATGTGATCCAAACCATTCCGAATTAGGGTAGGCCTAGGCTGTGACATGGTCAAATTCCGGGATGTAAAGCTGCTTTTCGCCAGAGCACAGCCTACCCCAATTCGGAATGGTTTGGATCACACGGTATTTGGGTTCGGCGATTGCAATCGAGGTGCGAAGCACCGAGGTTCATTATGCAAAAAGAAGACCCGCAACGAGGTGCGAAGCACCGAGGTTTATTATACCATGCGATCAACAAAATTCGGAATTGGGATAGGCTGTGCTTTGGCCGAAAGCAGCTTGACATCCTGAAATTTTACCAGGTCACAGCCTACCTCAATAGGTCCCTTCGTTTCGGTTTTTTTGAGTGCGCATGTCTGGCGCGAATTTCATAGTTTCGTACACCGATATTGAAAATAACACTAAAAAATATTGTAGTGCACCTAAAATTCCACAAATAATTTGGTTGAATGTTAGATACCCTTTTTGTATATTCAAAGGAAATGTTTTATTGAAATTAACTTGGATGATTATTTGTGGAAGTTCAGGAACAACGAAAATGGCAACAGCGCACAAAACAACAAGACATCGGCGCCAACTGTCACTTGTGACCATTATCATCACACTTCTCGTTTCTACCTGACCTACATTTCATTTGCTCATGTTTTGACGAAAGAACAGAACCGGTTGAAAATGGCTGTACCGAGAAGGAAGTTCAAAGAAGCTACGAAGAGATGCATTTACGGTATGTATAAAAGTGACAGCCAGGAACCAGTTGTTGGTCAGGCGGCTAGACAGAGCATGCAGCGTTGCCATTCTACTGACAGGTGTACGAAAGTTTTCAAAATTTGGAGCCTTCAAGCATGCGCACCTGCCCTAACGAAGTAGCCTATTCCGAATTTTGTTGATCGCATGGTACAAGGAAATGACCCGCAACGAGGTGCGAACCACCGAGAGATTCGAGTAAAAAAAATAACAACTTGAGACTAGGCGGGGTTATAGCTACTCCAACTTTTTTGTGTGTACATTTTCCAGAATTTCATGCAAAATTGTGAAATTGCGTGTGTGCTACGAAAAAAGCTGCTCCTGTTGAATTTCGATAGCTTGCGCCGTTTTTGAGTGAAATCGTTTGATTTTTTTGCTGGCTGGAGAAATACGGAAAAATATGAAAATATTTAAAAAGAGAACATGAATAGTGACACAAAAATTATGACACACCACAAGTACATCAATGACACTACAAATAAAACTTGGACGCGGAAATAATTACACAAAAAATTATTAAAATACCAGTTGGTACAGCTATTAATGAAAACAAAGATCCAACTTCAAATTCAATAATCACCCGCAAGGAACAAATCCAGGCAAGGCGAAAACAATAAGAGCGCGTCGGCGAGACAAAAACTGAATTCATCGTGCGTGTTTAAAATTGGCGAAGAGGCAAATCAAACCGACAGTTTTCCCAAAAATCAGAACCACGCGATTCTGATAATTTCAAAAGTAGGAATAGATTAGAAACAGTGTCTGATAAGGTTCTATGAAGAATTATCCACTAGTTTCTAGGGAAAAAGTTCATGAAGTCATGAAACCACGCAGTGTATTCTCGGGGGTTGACTCGATTTGAAAAATTTCAAAAGTAGGAATGGACTGAAATCACTGTTCAAGAAGGTTTTAATTAAATTAAATTAAATTAATGTTTTCCTCCTTCTCGGCTTATCAGTGCCATAGGAGTTTTTGCGCCTTTTATTGATAACAGTGAATTATTACATAGGAATTACAATATACGCAAATTTTTCAACAAACACAAAACATCCATGACTTACCGGGATTCGAACCCGCGCCATCCGCACCACAGACGGCAGACGACCGACTGGGCTACGGGGCCGTCATTCAAGAAGGTTTTAAACAAAATTTGCGAATTATCCACTAGTTTTTAAGAAAAAAAACTGAAATTAAGAACTCACACGCCACACGTACTGTATTTTCGACGCTGAGCGGGTATGCAACTCAACAAACGAGCCAAATAATGGGAAAAGCACACAGGTTAGAAAGGTGGTACCCATGGGGATGAGGCAAGAATCCCGTCACGTATTTCGCCTACGGGTTCGTTTATAATTGAGACGATCGTTTCAAAACACACACTGTTCATCCTGCGTACTACAATAAATACACGCCAATAATAATTATTTACGCTTGGAAATATCGCTGAGACTACTTCGCTTTTATCGCACTCGATCACTTTCAATTCATAACTGCTGCGTAGGCTGAGGACGGTGCTCAAATATGCCTTCGACTAGTTTTCTCGAACCTTCCACGGGTCCTCCAGCAAATTCCACAGTGACCCGGCATATGGTTTCTAGACGACTTCCAAATAATCACACACCTTTCGCGTGCTTTCCGTGTGCTCTGGTATGTGGCAGCGTGGTTCCCGTGTGTTCTGGTATGTTCTGCCAGTAAGTAGGTACCTACTAATTTCCAGATAAGTATTAAGTATAGGTACCTGATAATTTGCAAAAATCTACCAGGTAAGATAATATTGAGTATCGCAATTCGTATGCCCAGTTTGTAGCTATGTTGATCACATTTATTACCAGCTTGATACTCAAGTTTTCACCTAGGTATGTAAACCTGAAAATTGCTCTTTTCACTGTAGAGAAACGAAAAAAAAACAGAACTATTCCTGCGACATGCGTGGGTTGAGGGTTGCAGAACTTCTGAAGGGTTGTCGTTACTACATAACGGAAATAAAATACGATTGGCAATAGGCACAGCATAGACTTTGATGTTTTGTAATCACTTAGATCGAAGAAAACCGGAAAGTCTGATGGATTGATCATTTATTCGAGAGCGTGCTCTGGGTGCTTTTTAGATCATTTCACCTTTATCAACAACTTTCTACTAAAATCTGAAAGTGAATGCGTCTGAAGCTATTACTTTCCGAAGCTTTGATGAACCTCCCTAAAAAAGCTATGAAAAACCTAATCTTCAGACACTTTATATATCCACCACCACATTTTCTCGCTTTCTTTTTACGGCATACCACTAACTCCCGAAGTACCTATATCGAGTTTAAAAACAAAGCGTTCCTTTGAAAGCTCCACCGTAAACGACAAAATCCGATGTTCTTTCCACCTCCGATAGGGTGCCAATTTCAAAGTAGAAATCCCACCATCACCACCCCCTTCCCAATGTCACGCCCCAGAACACCGCACACCCCCTTCCTCTTAGACATGATTGAGATGCCCACGACGACATTCATCGGAAATATCGCCTTTAACCTTCCCGAATTTTCCCACCGCCGCGGCACCATCGCATCGTCACTTTCCCAGACCCCGCGTCTGGAAGCGACAAAATGAAATTGACGAGCACTCGGAAAAACCCGACGGTGAACCCTTACGGCCCAGCGAGTTCCTTGACCGTAATTGGACCAGATCCAAATCATTATGAAGAACGACAATGTAACCAAGTGAGAGAACCTAACTAACTCCTAGAAGTGCCGTATTATTAGGCCGTTTTCGTCGCTTCCCTTGCGTCTCTTGTTCTTGATGTCCTTTTGCGCGAAAAGAGCGCTTAAACGGAATACACGAGAAGGAGCAGAAGTTCATTCTCGAAACATTCTTGGTAAGTCTCTTGACTTCTCAAAGCCGGGGCGATATAATTTTCCTTGCCATTGAGTAAGCCAGCCTAGCTTTAGTTAGTTAGATATACCCTTACCCCGCATTAGAAGGCAGATAATGCCATCGGATGCATTCATCTTGGAAACTAGAGAGGCCTCGCTGGAAAGGCAGAGAGCTTTCGGCGAATCGGTACCTAAGAAGGGCTTTATAATTTCCAGATAGAATGGAAAAATGTTTCTTGGGAGTGCTTGCTGTACTCGGCATCCGTCGAGCTGGATATAATACGCGTTGTCTCTCAAGATATTAATTTCGCAACATGATGATAATTTCTCAAGATAATAAATTCTGAAAACCACTGTTAGTAGTCAGCTTTCATTTGTGTCTTATTGTTTTCATAGTACTTGTATTATACTCATTGAAATCCTTATTGTTTTAAACAAGAGTTTTGCATTTATTAGCCTACAAGCTATATGCCGATCAGCTTTTAAATTCAGCACTGGAACGGTAATTTTTGCACGCCAAGTTGGCAATTCTGCGATATTTGGGAATGCTCAAATTTGTAATGTTGGATCAATATTTCCTCAGATGACCTTGAATTCGTATTGTCAATCGAGTACAGCGCTGTTGCAAGATTGTATGAAAGCTCAAGACGTCTTGATTTTGGTCGACTTTCTCCAGTTTAAATGGGCGACTGGTGAACAGTTTTTTTCAAATAAAATAGTGAATCATAAAATACCTACCATCATATTATTTATATACTAGGTTGAGAAAACTGTTCTAATGTATGGTCAGAAATGAAGGCCAATGTCTAAAACCTAGAACGGCTCGGCACTCTGTCACTCACCTGCCATTCTGACAAGATAACAGTCATAACAGCCAAGGCAACACTGTAGCGGAATATGATGCAAGGAGACGCCAGAATTGGCATTTCATGTCAAAATTTCCTAACCTCACTGGACTTCGCCACAAAAAGCCCGTTTTCACGTAACTTGGTCTGTCAGCGTCCGTTACACCCTAGGGAACATGGCCAACCGCGTTTTAATTTCTACTGAATTTAAAACGTGATCGGCATATATGTAGTTAGAAGTGTAAATATTTTGGACAGGTGTAGGTCCTGTACTGTTCCCCTCTTTTGGACCCCTGGCTGTGATTGTCGTCATCCTCCCCCCCTTGGACCTCTTACTTATGTTTTGCTTACGTTGTTCGTTTCACGTAAGATCTATACTCGCGACGAGAACGGAACTTTGGGGATGAGGATTGTATTGAAAGTTGAACAGAAACACGAATTGACAGCAAACAAAATGAATTTTTATTGAAATCATCAGCAAAATTCAAATGAATCAGATTCTTTTCATAAAACACCTCACAAAATGAGACTGACAGAGTAACAAAATGACACACAGTAGACAAAATGAACAAAAACAATATCAAAACACAACAAAATATCCCATACTGTCAGTCAAAGAAAAAGAGAAGAATGACGGATTCGGAAAAGAGCACTCAGTGGAAGAACCCAGTCGAAGAAACCCCTGAGTTAAGCCCTGAGAAGAAAACTCTCGCATACATGACAAATGAATAACAAAACTCACTGATAAATTCCGGTATTCAGTGTAAGTGAAATTAGTAAAAACAAAATCGCAGAAACATCAGTAAACAAATGCAAAACACATCAGTCAACAATGCATAATAAATCAACAAATCAACAATGCAGATAAAATCATATCAACAATGCATAAAAACCCAAAACAAGACAAAATAGGTATGGTTAGTAGGATCCTGTAAAAGACCTACAGTGAATATCTGACAAACATGGCAGCGAGCATAAAAACATGACATAAAAATATGAGAGTCATAAAAGCGGCAGACAATGACATTCACATGAAAATCGAATCATGACACAAACAAAAATAGGACATACAACAATTACAGTCTGGTAAGTACATGACAATCAAATTACACACAAAATTGATTGAAATGTTTGTAAAAATATTGACATGAAAATTATAAACTTACAAAATTCGTGAGACAACAAAAATGACATCAAAAATGAGAACGTAAAACAGACTCATATAAAAGAGCAAATTATTCATGTTCAAACAAAGAATAACAAGTTAGCCCGGACCTGGACCTGAAAACAATTCCCGTATACGCACTAAAGCTCGACCGCAAAACAAAGAAATCCCAACGCGTTATTTGTAGACTCTAAAATTCTTCGCGCGCGGCGACAATGTGTTGTGTTCCTCGAGAAAGAAATGCAATCCAAAGATGAGTATGACATCATCCATGGAAAAATGCGTAGGTAGCGTCATCAGGGCCGTTGGCATCCCCGATGATTAGTGAAATACACGAGACGCGTCGAGAGCCTCATCCATCCTTGCTTCAAACTGGGCTGTAAAAATCGCGAAAACCCCACTCGGTCCTCGAATTTCCGGAAACAAATAAATTGACGCCCGAAACAGGAAGATGCGATTTTGGAAACGAAAATTGAATCGCCAAAAAAAAACAACTAATGCAGTCACACCAAAAGCGATTTAGAGTATGATTTCAGGAAATAATGTAAAAACGACCCACCTGTAGTAAATTACGGCACACGTCGTCTCGAACGTCTGGACCGCAAGAACACACAAAATCAAGTCCCCGCTTCGACCTAAAGTCCCGTCGCGTTTTCATTCAGTCAATTCCTAATTTAGAATCGATTTTCTCGCGTCGAAGTAGGTACATATTAGATGCGTATTTGTAAGTTTGTAAGAAGTTGCTGAAAATGCGTTCCATAACAGTCCCTACGTATCTGTAGTCTGCAGTCGTCGCTGCTAATTCATTGGCGTTGATTTTTTTGCTGCAGTTTGTGTTCGTTATTCGAGTTTGCGCCCTGCCTGTCTTTTGCGGTTATGATGTATCCCTGTCAAATCATTTTTTTCGCTGGTGAGTTTTTCGCATGACCGTTTTTACGCCGTAGTTTTTCTTGTCGTACGTCTTGGAGAAATGATAAAGTACTTGCATCGTTCAAGTTATCCCCGATCGATCCACTTCATGATGTCCAAGCTGTCATGGCTCTTGAACGAAACGACCATCTTAATCCGGGTGCTTTAGCTGATCTTCGTGGATCTCGGAATAAGAGTAACTGGAAACTTTGACGCGTGGAAATCTCGACAGACAATCAGCAATGACATTATTCTTTCCTGCAGCAAATCCTCCACCCGGTGACTTCAAACGCATCAGCCAATTCAAAAGTGATTGCGGTCCTATCTTGACGTTTATCTATTAGTTGTATTACACTACACAATTTCTTGTACAATTTATTGATCAATCTGTCAAATCAACAGTCAAGTTTATTGTTTTTTGACACTATTTTGGCAGGTTGTTCAAGAAATTGTGGAGTGTAATACAGCTATTAGAGATAACTGCTAAATGCTGAATTTCTAAAAGCCACAAACTACCGCGAGAGGCTTACGCTCATCGATCAAATAATTTTTCCCAGTTAAAGTCAATACAGGTTTTTGGCCTGACCCGTCTTCCTGATTCGCTCTTGCAGCTTCTTAGATACTCTTGCTTAATTTGTTAATAAAGCTTGACAATCGGATTCTATGGGAACAAGGCCAAATCGAACTAACCCGGAATAGACAGGGAGCTGGTGCCTTAAAACTTACGTCATAAGGTATATGATTTCAACTCTGTAGGTCTAATGTGCGTTGATGAGGTTGTAACAATTAGTTTCCGCTTCACGGAAATAATTGTTCAAAAATAAATTTAAAATAAGTAAACACCTCAATATCAAATTTTAACGCTTATCGCAAGTCCAAGGTTTTGTGCGAACAGAAGAAGGTAGGAAGAAAAACGGTAGATAGATAACGGCAGCAGAACCGATAGCCACGCTCGGCGTTTTCCTCCAGCCAAAATTGGGAAATAGTACCCATCCAGTGGTTTTCTGGGACATAATTGGCGGAAGGAAATCGGAAAAAGGACCGAACCGGTGTTAGGTTGAGTCCCACGCCAAGTTTAGGCGGATATATTTTGTCGACGCTACGTTATCTTCAACACTTAAATTCAAAAACTTGAACATCGCACCTAGTTTCTTCTGGTAAGGTTTTCTAACTCTTTCGCATACAATTGAAATTTAATTCATCCAAAACTTTTAGTTCTGAGTGCGCTTCAATTTCCACGTGGAAAATTCTATTGATTATTCCATCGATCACGCTTCGCATTCGCCATTCGCCATACGCCACGGTCGTAGAGAGCACGCGGAAGAAAGCGTAGAAAGCGGGAAAACAGCTGGGAAAAACCACTCAGAAGGGGTTATCTTTCCTGGAAAATCAAGGAAGAAAGAAAACGTCATATTGGGAAAGTTAACCGCCATTTTGTGGAACCCACGTGAAATACGGGAGATTCGATTTGAGACGCTTTTCATCCAGTCAATCAGGACAAACAAGACCTTTTTACACCTACAGGGAGTTTCCTGCACCGGATTTCAGTGATGAGTACTTAGAAAACCTAGTTTATCAGTACCTCATTTTTCTGCATCGCTTTCACATATTTATCTTAAGAATATTTCCAGTCAAGTTGATCATTGTCATTCAGTTCAGAGTTTTAAAAGTTTATCTGCAGTCACTAGTTCAGTCACAATAATTTTACTGTTAGTTTATTTCGCCAATTTAAAAAAAAAAAAAGGGAAAAGAGAATTCACCCACACAGTGATTATTGTTTTGTACAAAATAACTGGGGAACGTGACGTCACGGGAATCGGTATTTTACTCTATGAATATAGTTTATTTCTGAATTCTATTGTCGACCATCAGACGCAGGTACTTAACAATATTCATAGTCCACAATTTACTACCTACTATCTACTACTCACCGATTTATTTTTGTTTACATCGTGATTTATTCCATCGCTTATTATTTATATTTTTTTTGTGAATTATATTTTGGGGGAAAGATTAAATATTATGCTGGTATCTGTGTAAATGTTATCTTTCATTTCATTTTTCCCCACAACCCTTGGGATCTCTCTCTCTTCGATTTCTTCGACTTTTAAAGAATCTTTCGGATCAGCCGGTCGGGAAATTGCTTCAGGTTTTCACTCTTAACCGGTCAGTGGGTTAAAAGAGTGTGGCGCCCTTTGCATTTTTGTGTTAATTTTAATTTTTACCAGCTTAACCCACCCCCTCCGTCCGATTGAGCTACGGGACCCCCACTGACCAGGGAGGTAATTTCTTGGGCTGATTCAGAGGAAGTAAAGGAGAATTGTAGGCGTTGCAGAAGTGGCGCCCAACGTGGGGCGAGCTAAAGCTAGTCGAGGGTGAGAGAGCCTTGGGGGTTTTTGGGAATTTGTGATGCGAGTTTTGGTTTTGAATTTTTGAACTTGAGTGACGGGGAAAGGATTGAAAAATAGGGGGAATAATTTTCTTGAGATTTTCATATAGGTTTCTTTGTATTTGTGAATTTTTATTTTTGGTACTGAAACATTCGTGCATTTTTTCTCTCTTGTGTGAATTTTAAAAATTGGGTTTGTGCTTAACAAACTGTTGAGCTCAATCACGTAAGTTTTACATCGAATCACCTGATATTGCTGACGTTAATTTTGTTTTGTTTTTGCGCTTTTACGGTTTGAAATTTTTTGTGATTATTCGGAGCTTTTCGAATAATTGTTTTGCGTGTCTATGGTCAAGAGGGAAATACTTTCCCTACGATTTTGACGATTACGGCGAGGCGTGGTCGAGGCGAAAGAAAAACGTAACGGTTATTTTTTTATAAGTTTGGAACCTTAGATTTAAATTTCGCGAATTTTGAACTTAGAAAATTTACCACTGCTGGGACTTAGAATATTTTACTCCCGCGAATCTTGGACTTAGAAAAGTTCATCATTGTTGGAACTTAGAATATTTTGCGAAGGTCTGGCTTAGAGAATTTTTCGCGAGCCAACACTTGGAAAAATTTTCGGACTTAGTATATTTCGCGCGGGGCGACACTTTGAAATTTTTTGGGACTTGAAGTATTCCGCGATTGGACTTTGAAAATTTTTCGAAGGTGCGTCAGGTTTTTTTTTTTTTTTCTTTTTGTTGCGCTTAGGCTATTGTACCTACTGCTGCGCCGTGTGAGTTTGATTCAGTATCGGATTTTTCTTTTTTATTCCTGGTTTCTGTCGCGTAAAGTTTTTCGTTTAGCATCATGTCTCTCAAGATCGATGTGAATCGACTTTCACGTGAGCAGCTAACGTATGAGTTAGAGGTTAGGGGTGGTGGAGATATAGAAGCTATGACAGTCGATGACTTGCGAAGGGCGGTTCGTTCGGCGATGCGTTTGATGGCCGATGGTAGTCTTGCTGAACCCGACGAGTATCCATTCTCCCACGGTCAAGATATTGCAGCGGTTACTGCAACCCATGACTGGTTGGTTGCGGAGATAGCGGGTATAACCACAGAAACGGATAAGTCGGTCATTACAAAAGTGAACACGAATCTAGCATACGCGTTAGGTCGGTTGGACCGTTGTCCTACAGGCAATGAAGATCAACGCAAGGTAAAGGTGGCTTGGAGGACCAAGATCCTAGTTCTCGTGGAGACGTTGCATGACAATCTCAAACCACCACCGGTAGCTCCTCCCGCAATACCACCGCGAGCTGTTTTGAATCTGACCAATTCTGCACCGCAAGCAAATAGTTCGCGATTGTCCCAGTCGAGTTCGAATTCAGATGACGATTTTCCAATGACGAACAAGTCTGTGCCGGTCCGTAATTGGGGTTTACAGTTCTCAGGGGAGAAATCGTCAATTTCCCTCCAAGCTTTTCTAGCGCGAATTGAGGAATTGCGTATACCGAGGCGCGTGTCCAAGAAGGAACTGTTTAATTCGGCGGTTGATTTGTTCGTGGGCAAGGCTTTGTTGTGGTACAGAGCAAATCGGTCTTCGTTTGGGAATTGGAAATCATTGGTCGCGGGGTTAAAGGGGACGTTTTTGCCGTGGGACTATAACCACAAGCTGTTCGAGGAGATTAAGCGACGGACTCAGGGAGAGGAGGAGAGTGTGTCAAACTACTTCGCGGCAATGATCAACCTCTTCAATCGTCTGGACGAACCAGTCTCTGAAGAGTTCAAGTTGCAAATTTTGAACACGAACATCCACCCATTCTACCAGCCCTATTTGACTTTTGTTCCGATCGCGTCGGTTGCTGATCTGCAGGGAAAGTGTCGCGAGATAGAGGCGAGGCGGTCAATCGCGCAATCTTTTGTACCACCACCGCGAAAACAAGGGACGTTGGAACCGGATTTGGCCTATCTAGGTGGAGACACGGACTTCACAGAGGGTGCAGGTGCCTGCGGAATTGCGGACAGCCGATGCTGCAAGTGCGGTCGTACGGGCCATTTCAAGCGGGAATGTCGCGGCGGAAATTTCACTCCGAAGTGTTTTGGTTGTGGACGTGTGGGTGAGACTTTGCGTACTTGTCCGTGTCGTAACTCATCTGGGTCCGAGAGACCAGAAAATAGTTCAGGCTCTGACAACAGAGGGGGCAAGTTTGGATTCAAACGTGACGCGGGCGCGATTCAAACCGGTTCGGGAAAAGGCAGAGGGGAACGTCAGTAAGGGACGAGGAAGCGTTACCCCCATCACCCACCCTCGTCAAAGAAGATCGTTTTATACCAATTTTGAACTATATTCTAGCTCATGTCACCGGAGATGAACGGCCATACTTGACTGTACGCGTTTTTGGGGTTCCGATTACGGGTCTTCTGGATAGCGGGGCTAGTCGTACTGTGTTCGGTGGCGAAGGTTGGAAGTTTTTGCGGAGCTTGGGTGCGCATGCGTTGCAGAGTAGTCAGACTAGGTCGGTTCGAGTGGCAGATGGAGGTTCAGTGAAATGTTTAGGTGCGGTTCAGGTACTAATCGAGTTGTGCGGTAAGCAGAGGTCGTTTGAGGCTCTGGTGGTGCCAGATCTGCCGCATGGTCTGATATTGGGTATAGATTTCTGGAGGGAAATGGGTTTAATACCGGACTTGCGAGCTAGGGAGTGGACTTTTGCAACCGAACCACCTCCATACATTTTTGAAGTGCTTGCCACCCGTGACACCTTGACTTCTGAGCAACGCGAACGGTTAGACAGTATGACGGACGAGAAATTCAAGAGAATGGGAAATGGGCTAGGGTGTACCACGTTGGTAGAGCATGTAGTTCGTACAAAATCGCCACCCATTAAACAACGCTTTTACCCTATTTCTCCGTTTCGACAGCAGATCTTCGACCAACAAATTCGCGAAATGTTGGATGCAGGTGTCATTTCGCCTTCAAGATCTTCATGGTCCTCACCGGCCTTGTTAGTCAAGAAAAAGGACGATAGTTGGCGGTTTTGTGTCGACTATCGTAAGTTGAATCAGGTCTCCGAGAAGGACGCATATCCAATGCCCAATGTCTCCGCGATTTTAGATAAGCTTCGCGACGCTCGGTACTTGTCATCGTTAGATGTGAAATCTGCCTACTGGCAGATCCAGGTAGAAGAAAAATCGCGCCCCCTAACTGCTTTTACGGTGCCGGGTCGTGGATTGTATCATTTTAACCGCATGCCTTTCGGGTTACATTCAGCTCCTGCGACGTGGATGCGACTTATCGACCAAGTCATAACACCAGACTTGGAGCCATACGCATTTGCCTACCTAGATGATATAATCATTGTAACGCAAACGTTTGAACATCACCTCGCAATCTTAGAGAAAGTTTTTGACGCGTTGATCTCGGCAGGACTCACATTGGGAAAGGAAAAGTGCTATTTTTGCAGGGACGAGCTCAAGTATCTGGGGTACGTGGTGGATAGATTCGGATTACACGTGGATCCCTCCAAGGTTCAGGCTATTTTGCAAATCCCCATTCCTAAGAAGTCTAGCGAGGTTCGTAGTCTGATAGGCACTGCAAGCTGGTACCGCCGGTTTATTCCTAGCTTCTCGACCCTTATCGCTCCGTTGACGCAGTTACTTCGCAAGAAATGTAAGTTCGAATGGGGAGAGGAGCAAGATAAAGCGTTCCGCGAAATTAAAGATTGCTTGGTGTCGGCGCCAGTACTGTCTTGTCCCGATTTTAGTCTTCCATTTACCGTCCAGACAGACGCGAGCGAATACGGTTTGGGCGCGGTCTTGTCCCAGAATTTTCCGGACGGCGAACGGGCGATTTGCTATCTCAGTCGGAGTCTTACGAAGGCAGAGAGGAAGTTCTCCACCACCGAACGCGAATGCTTAGGGGTCCTATGGGCGATAGAAAAACTGCGGCCTTACATTGAGGGGACACGTTTCACGATTGTGACCGATCACCACTCCTTAGTGTGGCTTAACTCCTTGAAAGACCCTACGGGACGTTTGGCACGCTGGGCTGTGCGAATTCAGCAATATGACTTCGAGATAGTGCATAGGAAGGGAAAGGATCACGTGGTTCCGGACATGTTGTCGCGTGCGGTCTCGGAGGCGGTTGACGTGTTGAACGAAAACGATGCCGATGTCCAGGGGGGTGCCCAAATTGATCGATGGTATGTTGGCATGGTGGAACGAGTTCGTTGTAATCCTCTGAAATATCCGGCATGGCGCGTAGTTGACGGAAAGTTGTACAAGTACGTGAAACAGTTCAATTCGTTCCCGGGGTTGTCGCGGGACATCGACTTTTGGAAAACGGTAGTGCCCAAAGCACAGCGTCGGCAACTCATTCGCGAATTTCACGACCAACCTCGTGCAGGACACGCGGGTATATTTAAAACATATGCCCGTATTGCAGAGAAGTACGTTTGGCCGAAGATGCGTAGCGATGTGCAGACCTATGTTCGTCGTTGTCAGGTGTGTGCGAGCAGTAAGCCAGAGCAACAGAAACGTGCAGGTTTGATGGTACCTAACCAAATTGCTACGCGTCCTTGGCAGATCGTTTCGTGCGACCTCATGGGACCTTTTCCGCGCTCGAACAAGGGAAACAAGTATCTGATGGTCATGTTAGATTGTTTCAGCAAGTACCCGATTATTGTACCTCTCCGAGAGGCTACGGCTAAGGTCGTCTGTCAAGCTCTCGAGGACCATTTGTTACTTATCTTTGGGGTGCCACAGATTTTAATTACGGATAATGGGGTACAATTTCGTAGTAGGCTCCTCAATAATTTGTCTCAAGAATATCGGTTCAAAATCGCATTCACCGCCGTCTATCATCCACAGGCGAACCCGACAGAACGCGTAAATAAAACGATCGGAACTATGTTACGGTGTTATGTCGGGGACAATCATAAAACGTGGGATAAAAATCTGCTGAGTATCACATGCGCCATCCGAACCCAAGTACAAGAAACCACGCGTTTGACGCCCTATTTTGTAAATTTTGGCCGCGAAATGTCATTGTCAGGAGACCCAGACCCAGAAGGACTGCCTGGGGCACGAGCTGTCGATCTCAATCGGGGTGAGGCTTTCAAAAAGCTCTATAAGGAAGTAAAATTGCGAATTGAGAAAGCGGCTGTGCAGCAGAAGGGGAGGTATGACTTACGACGGCGGCCCGCCACCTTTCAGGTTGGTGACAAGGTCTGGAGACGTAATTACGTCTTATCCGACAAAGCCAAAAATTTCGCCGCAAAACTGGCGCCGAAATTCATTGGGCCCTTTGTAGCGCAGCGGAGGGTGTCACCGTGGACATGGGAATTACAGGACGAAACGGGTCAGTCCAGGGGAATTTGGCACGTGAAGGACTTGAGGTTGTACTCGGAAACAGAAGAAACTTAGTCAAGTTGCTCTCCTGGGCGGGGCGCAAGGAATACGCCAGGGGTCACTCTTGACCGGGGGTACAAGTCCCTCCAAAAGAGACAGGGTCGAAATAGTTTTTTTTGTTTCTTTATATTTTTTGTTTTGGGTTGAATTTTTTTTTCTCTTTCCATCTGTTTGGTGTCTAGTTAGTAGGTAGATAACGGATTATTCGGTCGGGTCGGTTTCACGTCAGATCAAATATGCTTTTCTGTCATCTGGTTTCAGCATTGTCTCTTGCTGTTTGCTCCATTTGTCTGTCATGAAATTAGTCCCATTGTTTAGTTTTTTTCTCTCGAGAACCTCTTTAGCGAGGTACTCGACTTTTAAGTAAGGGGGGAGTTGTAACAATTAGTTTCCGCTTCACGGAAATAATTGTTCAAAAATAAATTTAAAATAAGTAAACACCTCAATATCAAATTTTAACGCTTATCGCAAGTCCAAGGTTTTGTGCGAACAGAAGAAGGTAGGAAGAAAAACGGTAGATAGATAACGGCAGCAGAACCGATAGCCACGCTCGGCGTTTTCCTCCAGCCAAAATTGGGAAATAGTACCCATCCAGTGGTTTTCTGGGACATAATTGGCGGAAGGAAATCGGAAAAAGGACCGAACCGGTGTTAGGTTGAGTCCCACGCCAAGTTTAGGCGGATATATTTTGTCGACGCTACGTTATCTTCAACACTTAAATTCAAAAACTTGAACATCGCACCTAGTTTCTTCTGGTAAGGTTTTCTAACTCTTTCGCATACAATTGAAATCTAATTCATCCAAAACTTTTAGTTCTGAGTGCGCTTCAATTTCCACGTGGAAAATTCTATTGATTATTCCATCGATCACGCTTCGCATTCGCCATTCGCCATTCGCCATACGCCACGGTCGTAGAGAGCACGCGGAAGAAAGCGTAGAAAGCGGGAAAACAGCTGGGAAAAACCACTCAGAAGGGGTTATCTTTCCTGGAAAATCAAGGAAGAAAGAAAACGTCATATTGGGAAAGTTAACCGCCATTTTGTGGAACCCACGTGAAATACGGGAGATTCGATTTGAGACGCTTTTCATCCAGTCAATCAGGACAAACAAGACCTTTTTACACCTACAGGGAGTTTCCTGCACCGGATTTCAGTGATGAGTACTTAGAAAACCTAGTTTATCAGTACCTCATTTTTCTGCATCGCTTTCACATATTTATCTTAAGAATATTTCCAGTCAAGTTGATCATTGTCATTCAGTTCAGAGTTTTAAAAGTTTATCTGCAGTCACTAGTTCAGTCACAATAATTTTACTGTTAGTTTATTTCGCCAATTTAAAAAAAAAAAAAAGGGAAAAGAGAATTCACCCACACAGTGATTATTGTTTTGTACAAAATAACTGGGGAACGTGACGTCACGGGAATCGGTATTTTACTCTATGAATATAGTTTATTTCTGAATTCTATTGTCGACCATCAGACGCAGGTACTTAACAATATTCATAGTCCACAATTTACTACCTACTATCTACTACTCACCGATTTATTTTTGTTTACATCGTGATTTATTCCATCGCTTATTATTTATATTTTTTTTGTGAATTATATTTTGGGGGAAAGATTAAATATTATGCTGGTATCTGTGTAAATGTTATCTTTCATTTCATTTTTCCCCACAACCCTTGGGATCTCTCTCTCTTCGATTTCTTCGACTTTTAAAGAATCTTTCGGATCAGCCGGTCGGGAAATTGCTTCAGGTTTTCACTCTTAACCGGTCAGTGGGTTAAAAGAGTGTGGCGCCCTTTGCATTTTTGTGTTAATTTTAATTTTTACCAGCTTAACCCACCCCCTCCGTCCGATTGAGCTACGGGACCCCCACTGACCAGGGAGGTAATTTCTTGGGCTGATTCAGAGGAAGTAAAGGAGAATTGTAGGCGTTGCAAGGTTGCTGAAAATTGCTTTGTCTTACATGTCAGATCGAGGACTTTAGGCTGGTATTAGCTTGTCAATTTTCGAAAAAATGGAAATAAATACGTCATAAGGTACATGAATGAAACCAACTGGATTTTGTGTGGGAACATCCTTTTAATCGAAAATCTGGTCGTAAGACAACATTTTTGGGGGCCCTTAAGACAAGTTTGAATTTTTCAACAAAAAAAACCTCAATTTATCAATTATTTTACAGGCGTTTTGTTGACCAACCCACTAAGTGTGATATACATATATTTGTGATCAAGATGAAAGACAAAATCGATTTCCATGTTGGGATACAGGATGTACGATTTAAAAAAAAATCGATCTTGCACCCTGTAAGCGATGTACCATTGACAAATTTTGTGGAAAGATTCGAAACCTACGTAAAAAATCATGTAAGAATGTTTTTCATTACTAGAATTATGTCAAATGGAGAAGTCTCCAGGAGGAGGTAAATTTTGGGCTTTTCATGACTTTCACTTCTTACATGTCTCCGAGCATGTCTCCAACTTACAACTAACATAATATTACGTAAGCAACACAAAAGAAACCTTACGGAAAGTACCTGACAATCTTTTTGGTAAGCCTTTTGGATAACGGAGGAACTCCACTGTGGGCTGTTGGTTGAGTAGACGGAAGTTTACTGGAGACAGTAGTTTCTAGTTTCATTTCAAAATGATATTCACTTTCCATAATATAAGGATCTTTTGGGTGTTATGTCATGCTCACGTTCATTGTGAATTAGATATAATACTGTTTCTAGCTGTTTCCAACTTTTCTTTCGATTAAGCTACCAACTAAAGTGATATTCACCACAAGAAAGAGTGAGAGAGAGATAAAGAGGAGATATTATTGATGCAGAAAGGTGTTTACGAGCAGACTTGTGCAACCGACACTTTCATACACCAGCTTTTATTGCGACAACTTGGTAATTCACCCCTAAATTTCCGAATTAATTCAAGAATGTTCGTTGTTCACCTCGCAGTTCCAAATTGTTTCGAATTAAACCAAACATTGCCTAAAGCAAGCTACCGGAACACGCACCCCAAAAGTACCGTTTACGCCCTCGAGTTATACGAGGTAACGCCATTAACGTTTCGCCTCTAGTCTCTGTCGACACTCGATCCGCCCCCGGAGGACCGTGTGAGAGCCCCCCGCAAAAAATTCCAGCCGTCATTTTCCATTTTATTACGGATTCGTTACACATGCTGACGGCCCTCATGCCATCACCATAAGCCCGCGGGGATAGTATTTTAGCCCGGCTACCTTTCGTCCGTCCATGAGAACCCTTGACGAGGGTCGAACAATTTCGCTCTTGATGCGGTCTGACCCTTTCGCCCTGTCCTTCAGATTGAATGCAATTATTCATATTTCTTGCAAATTCTCGAAGTGGCTGAGTTATTATTTCAGAACTGGAACGACCCACTTGCTTGTTTAGATATATCGGCGGCAGGTATACCTGTCTTTGCGGGAAGGATTTACGATATCCTCGTGATGCGACGCGAGGCACGTGGATATCTACGTTTCCGCAAAGAAGCCGAGGGATGGGGTAAATGGAAAAACTCCCGCGCGCGCGAATTCGGCGAGGCCTATTATGATAATGGAGAGGATGAGCCGCTGCTCACCACTCGCAGATAATTTCCCTCCCCGAGAAACTCCCCAATTGCCTTTCAAAAAGTTGCCTTGACAAATTACCCGTTGCTTCAGGCGTGAAGCGGGAACTCGCGCGAAATGTATTACGGAATTTAATTTTTTTATTCGACAAAGAAGTGGTTGCGTGATTGGATATATGCGAGATCACTGCATATTTCCCAGGTGTTTCCGGGATTCCGGATTGTGCCCACCACAAATAAATCACTGGTGGCTTCGGGGCGTCCGTTCCCATCCAGGAGCTGATGGATTTGAAGTAGGTCAGGTGGAAAACTTATTGATGACGAAAGTTTCAGAACGAAAACATTTGATTTATCTAATCCAAAGACGCTAATTCCATTCTTGTTATTTGCGATTCTTTTCTTTGTTACATTTAGATTGCTTTCATGCAGAAAATTCATCAGTTTTCAAACTGATGCTCACGCTGCGATGTTTAGCAGTTTCGTGCATGATGACGTCGTAAAGGTAAAGGTCGGATCGGAATGCTCGGATGTTCGTCCATATTCTTGACATAAGGAATGGAAGGTTGTGAAACGCCATTTATTTAAATAATTTCAGGAGGATGGTTTTGAACAGACCGTGTCTATCCACCTGGTTCATCTATAAAGTCGTTGAAATGACTGTGACTTCAATTTCAAGTAACAGTATTATCTCATCATGCAGTTTTAGATCCCACGCGAACCCAAATATTTTGTCTCAATGACGTAATCTGATTCAGGACTTGAATAGGTGGAAAATAGGAGTAAAAATAGTGGGTTCTAGGAGGGCCGGCGCGATGGGTTCGATAAATCAAAGTCCAGGTGGGACAAGACAAAAGATTGGAACCTCAGAGGGTGAGTGGATTCTGAAATGGTATCTAGTGACAAGCGTGAAAATAACTAGCGTATAAATTGCATCGAATTGTTCAAGTATTGTCCTACATTAATGGTGCGATTCTCTAAAAAATAACATCCAATAAACGTTCTGTTACCATAGAGTCTGTTACGCTGTTATTACCTAGACAACAGTCAGTGGCAGGCCGGATTATTTACATAACAGAGTGTTTATAGAATGTTATTTTTCACAGAATCGCACTATAAATATAAGTTTAGAACTCTATTATCGTGAATGAGGATGTAATTAGGAATGATGAATCAGGAATGAGGGTGTAAGTCTCTGTTTCGAAATGAGCCATTTCGAGATTTCCGAAGTGAGTAGGTACTTTAAAATGCATTCGAAAATATTGTGCGAACCCAGTTGCGAATGTAAATTGACCGAACGAGTCTAGAGAGGGCACAATTTATGTACTTTGTAGATGTGAGAAAAGACGCGTCAGCTTGTAGAGCCGTGATTGGTCAAATCCAGAGATGAGGGGAGACACGGGCGCTCTGTAAGCACGAACAAGGACCGTTGAAGAAAGAGAAAGAGGACTTTTAGACGAGAAGCGAGAAAATAGAGTAGTGCGAGTCTGCAAGTTTTAATAATTAAAAGTTCGGTTATTAAATTCACGTAAACACTCGAAGGCGAGATACTTCGTTTTTCACAGCGTTCCACTAATCAAGCAAATCGTAGTTCGAGGCCTGGTTAAGCTATATAGAGATAGTGTGTGCCCAGTGAACACGGCGAGGTTGTATGTAACTCTTATGGAGTTCACATGCGGCAAATATAAAGCCATTGCGATGTTCCCAGCGAGGTCTCCAAGCAATCCCTGCGACCGCGAAATGTCCGCCCCAAATGCAATGAAACGAACTTCCCATAGAAGTAACATTGTGGAGGTTACTGGGAGATCTTATTAATACTTCCTGGGGAAGTAATTTTCATACGCCTATTAGAATCACGATGTGACTTCCCAAAGATTTCTAGTTTTTGACGTCCACAGTACCTCTCAGTAGTACTTTTCAGATAGGTACTTCAATATGTGGGACCTCGTGAGGAGTAATGTAATAAAAAATGTTTTTTGTATAACACATTTTATTACAACACATGACACATTAGCTACAAGTCTATTCAATACATAATTATTTCATTTGACTCTGAGATACAGAAATATAAAAATAGCTCAAATTAATTTGGCAGCTTCCCGCTCCCGACGTTGCTTGGAATGGCATAGCCATATTCTTTGACAGAGATCTCAAAATCTCTTTTGAAATTGAGTGTGTATCTCGAACTGCACCTGAACAAACAAAAAATAAATAAATAATACAACATAATAGATATTTACGATACTAGTAGTGACATTAATATAGCCAAATTCAAAAATTAGTGCTATTCCCGTTAGGAAATTGCACTAAAAGAAGCTAATAAAGTGTATACTCACCTAGAAGGATATTCACTCACCACTCAGGGCATCTGATGATTAGTAGGTACTGCTTGATTTCGATATATTCATAATATTTCACTGCCAATAACTGAACTGCGAACAACATCCGTCATCATCCAAAGCCAAGAAGGGAAAGAATGCCACGGCACTCGGAGTAGAAAAGCACCATCAACGGCCAATTCTCTCACTACGGCTTTTGAGCATCCCCCGGGCTGTCACAGAAGTACATCGCCAAGACTTCACATTGTGGTGAAAAATTGGTATTGCTAAATGCGCGTGCAATTACGAATAACATCTAAATGAACTCCTTTATGGGAAATCCAAATAAACATCGTTTTGCGACGTCCATGGGTGCTTGCAATGTTGACAATAATTGGACATAGGTTCTTGGACCTCCCGAAGCAAGCTGTGGAAAGTCGCTTTGAGAAGTCACTAATTTAACCTCTTATGGACATCGTAAAAATTCTCGGTTTCCGGAGAGACCTCCTCAGGCAAGCTATGCGAAGTTATTGTGGGACTTCACAAATTTCACTTAAAATGGACATCACAAAACCTCTTATAGAGGTCCGTGTCCACTGGGTGTTGTAACACTTATAGCTAATTGAGATCATCCTTGAATCAAACACACTCCTGTACTGAATATTCCCAGCTCAATTTGGCTCCAAGGAAATAACAAGACTAGTTCACTACCGTGATATTCTACAAGTATGTTATTGAAACACCCCCGAAAGTTGTGTCACTTTGTTAATTGTGAAGTTCGAATAAGTATTGAACTTACCTAAGAAGAAGTCTTTGATGGCCGGCTAATGATCAGTCTAGGAAAATAGGGACCCCATGAAGTGTTGATGGTTCTTTAATGATAGTATGTTCTTGTTGAGGAATGCGGGATTTACCAATGAAATTATAAACTCATTACAACAAAAAGAGATTAAGTAAGATTTATTGTGTGGTTTCTAAGCGCCGTGTCACACTATCCAATTTGTATCAAACTGGTTTGATCAAACAAGATCAAACTCAAACGATGACGTCATCGTTTGAAAGATTGATCAGTTCCTCTATTTTCTATCAAACTACATCAAACTGTCAAATGTCAGCTTCTTGCCGATACCTGCGGCATCCCTCCTTGGCGGCATCTCGTGTTGCGGAAGTTGCTGTGTGGATTTTCAAAATAAATAAGTGAGAGAATAGGGAAAAAATAAGCAGCAGAGATAAGTTCACCAACCTCAAGAAAGGAGTCAATAACGATATCGGGTTACTGAAAAAAGACAGGTAGGTATCGCTGCTGAGGATCTGTTCAACTACAAGAATTAAATGCAAATGAATGAGACCACGTTTAAGACTTTATTGGGACTCCCAGAGATACATATCGCCAAGAAAAACACATTGCCACGGGAAACTATCAAGCATCAGATTGACCGGGACGCACGTCAACAATTTCGGCTAGACTCTCCTTCTGGGCAGATCTTCGCGCCAATTTATTGTTGTATAGGGGATCTTCCACCCTATACAAATACCTCTTAGGCTTGGTGCAATTCAATTACCTAGTCGACGAGATGACTGCGCTGTAGTCGAAGCCATCATCATAGATGCCATTTGTCATTATTTCGCTGGAAGAAAAATACCTGTAATTCACACAGTCGTAAACTTTACAAAAGTAGATCCCACGTACCTACCTACCTGATTCAACACAAAACGCACAGAAACAGTCTGAACTGAAGCGACCAGCACGAGGTATTCTGCGACCAGATTGACGACAGCTGAATGAAAAATTCTGACATGATTCTGACGTGCCGGAATCAAAAATCAGATCAACCAAAAATCTAGAAGCCCAAGGGCTCTCTAGGCAACGGCAGCCATGTGAGGAGAAGGGATGCTCTATAGCCAACCCTGGCTTGAGTTTGATCAAATTAACGGACGAAAATAGGAGCCCCTCTATTTCCATCCAACTATGTCCAACCGAGTTTGATGCGATTTGTTTGATCAAAATTGGATGGTGTGACAGCCCACACTCACCCATCATCAAACTGATGACGTCATCGTTTTAGTTACAGCTACTATAAAAGGGTAGCTGACTCGTCAGCCATTTTGGTGCAGATGTCAGTCCGACGTTCCGATGTCAAGCGTCTTTTTGCGTCATTTTTGCGTTTAGTAAACCTAGTTTTTCGAAGACAACGTTAGCTATGGACGTCAAGTTGCCGTAAATGCGTCGTTGTTGACGTTTCAGAGAAAAACTGACAGATATGGTAAGTGTGCACAATTCAACTGCTATTATCGTGATTTTTCTGGTAATTTAGTTGGTATACATGAAAAACAGAATAATTTGGGACATGTAGTTCCTCATCCGTCGTGGGAGGGACCATACCTACACCGTGGTGGTGAACTGGTGAAGAGGATATCAACGACGTCGTGAACGCCGGACCAAAGAGCCCCTACAACCGAGATGAGTCATTCACCTGGATCGACTCGCACAATACTGAGGGAATAATGAAGTGCCTGATGCCTGCATGCTCGCGAGCTCGCGAAGAACAAATAGTGCAATACTTACCTCGTACGACAATTCATGTGACTTGTAAATTAGCGGTACCTATATGCAGCAATAAAACAGTGAAACAATATGTGTTTGAACGTTCCTCCTAATTATTGAAGTAGGTAGGTACCTAGGTACCGAAAGCAAATCCGTAGCACTACTTTGAATCCTCTTCAGCCAGTGTGGTGTACCAAGGGGAGGGCGGGGAGTGCGGTTCGCTCCGGGTACCAGCAGTAAGGGGGTGTGTCAGTGTTGTTGGATTATTCGAGGTATTGGGGTGCAAAAAGGATATACAGATCTGGGGCGCAAAGTCTTGGAGGGTGCAAAAATAAACTGGAAAAGCTCAGTTTTCTGGGGCGTGATTTTTGATCTCAGAATTCCCGGGGCGCAAAACTGCCGAATCCGACACGGGTTTGGGGGGTTTCACTACAGTCTGCAGTTCATTCTCTAGGTAGGTGGAATTAGGTGAGGGGTCACGCCGCTGTCGGCATTCATTCATGGACAAGGCGAAGCTCATCATAGTTGAAAACTGATACCTCGTACGACGAGGTTGACGATTCATTTTCAAATTTCCCGCTATTGATTATCCACGCATCACAACGCGTGACAGAATGCGCAAATGTGACATTTGCACCAAAATGGCTGACGAGTCAGCTGTCCTATATAGAGTAGCTATAGTTTTAGTTTGATCTTGTTTGATCAAACCAGTTTGATGCAAATTGGATAGTGTGACACGGCGCTAAGAGAACATTTGATATATACTGTAGCATCCTGTACGGAAATCAACTTACCCTCTTGTTGAATAAAACAAGCTTGCGCTATAACTTGAACAAAGCTTGGACTTCTACCCTCTGGTGGTAAGTATAACATGCATATAAGCGCCGTGTCACACTATCCAATTTGTATCAAACTGGTTTGATCAAACAAGATCAAACTGAAACGACGACGTCATCGTTTGAGAATTTGATCAGTCCCTCTATTTTCGGGTTTGGTACATTTCACCGACAACCAACTCACCGACAGGACATTTCACCGACAACCATTTCACCGAACGGACATTTCACCGACACGCCGTTTCGCCGACAGGACATTTCACCGACTCGCCGATTCACCGACAGGACATTTCACCGACTAGACAATTCGCCGACACGCCATTTCGCCGACAAGACATTTAACCGACACGCCGACTCACCGACAGGACATTTCACCGACAGGACACTTCGCCGACACGCCATTTCACCGACAGGACATTTCACCGACACGCCCTTTCACCGACAGGACATTTCACCGACACGCCAATTCACCGACACGCCAATTCACCGACAGGACATTTCACCGACACGCCATCTCACCGACAGGACGTTTCACCGACACGCCGATTTACCGACAGGACATTTCACCGACACGCCATTTCACCGACAGGACATTTCACCGACACGTCATTTCACCGACAGGACATTTCACCGACACGCCGATTCACCGACAAGACAATTCACCGACGGAAAATTTCACCGACTCGCCGATTTAGAAAACTTTGCTTCGGAATGAGTTTTCGGGAAATGCTGCAAAATGTCACCATATCATGTTTGGTATTGGCGATTGCGGGATAAAAACTTTTTTGTGTAGGTTTCATGTTTCCACATTGACCCTGTATACTGTACATTGCTAAAAGCTCAAACGAGGAAAGAAGATTCTTGCCTGTATCTTTTTCCTGGGAAATTCGAGGCAAAAAAATAGGCGCGTTCGGATATTATCTCGGAGCGAGCAGACAGAGCAGACAGATATTTGATCACGTGATGCCAGAGCGATCCGAGCAATTTTTAATAAACGAACGGTCGAGATTACTCCGTATGTAAAAGTGACAGCTGATACCTGTCAGCTGTGCTCAATGGCTAACGTAACCTAATGGGATGATTCTGTAATTTAGTCATAACATTATGTGGTTTCAACATTATGTTGACTACATAGCTCCGTTGTGCTGGCTCTAACCTCGGCTCTAACATAATGTTGTGTGGGGCGTATTTATTCTGTAAAAGACAATGGTGGGTTTTCGAGGTAATGGGCTGGAAATGGTGTGTAGACCTATCACTTTTATTTGTCGTCTGTCGTCCCTTTTTGCAGTTGTTGTGCTGCATCTTTGCTGCATGTGTTCATATCACATTCGATATTCGCCATAAGTGGCCCATACACACGCATGCAAGTGCTAAGACTTGACTGCACAGGCCCAGGCTCGCGTGCAAGTACCAGTGTGGCAGTGTGTAGATATGTGTCACAACTGAGCGCGGACTTACCTGAACGTGCTTGGTCGGGTGCTTGCATGCGTAGTGTATGGGCCACTTTAGACATTCATTTACACTGTTGTGCCAGAGCTGGTTCCTCGGTTTCGATTTCGAAAATGTTCGGAGACGCAAGCACATACATGCGTGACAAGTGAAAGTGACACGCGTCAAAAAATATCTGGGAGCTCGGTCAAAAACCTCCGACGAAACCGAGCGTGCTCGGAGGCCTCTGCGAGGTAATATCCGAACGGTACAGATTTTGCTCTGGCTCGTCGGCTTGCAATATTCGAACGATTCAGAGCTCTCAGATCGATCCGACGTAATATCCGAACGCGCCTAATATGGTATGACAAAATGCAAAAGTTGATCATCAGTTTTAAGACACCAACCAATCTCGATTCAGAAGTACGTTTACCAAGTTACAAAATTTTCAGTGCCTGGGGTCTCCAAACATTAGGAATTTCTTATGGATCAATGAAAATTCACCGTAATTCACTGAACTACGTTGAACATTTACGTAAATGGTTATCGTCGTTAACCGCTGTTTTCTAGGTCTTGTTTAGGGTCAATCAAAAATAAAGTTCTGGAAAATTAAATTTCCACTTTTCCCGCGAAAAATCCAAGAAGCCATAATGATATAGGATCGTTTGCGATGAAATTACTGAAATGGTCATTTTTATTTTTGTTGGGGAAATCCAAATTTCGAAAAAACTTTTTCACAAATTTCCTTCACAAGTGAGTATAGGCTGTCTAATTTCTACATGAGTCTAGTGGGCTGTGTTTCTGGTCGTCATCGGCCGATCGCGGCCTGAATCGCAGCCGACTAGAATCATGTAGAAATCAGACAGCCTATACCTGCACTTTTGCATTTTCGCGTAAAAATGAGTTTCCGGGAAATGCCGCAACGAAACCATATCGTGTTTGGTGTTGGCGAATGCGGAAAAAAATACTCTATGTTTTGGTGTAGGTTTCATGTTTTTACAAACTGACCCTGTACATTATTGCGTACATAAGCTCAAACGTGGAAAACAAATTCTTGCCTGTATCTTTTTTCCGGAAAATTCAAGAAAAATGAAACTGGTATGATAAAATGCAAAAATTTATCATCAATTTTAGGACACCAACCAATCTGGATTCGGACGTACGGTTACCGAGTTACAAGTTTTTCCGTGTCTTGGATCTCCAAACATCCCGGATTTTTCCTATGGATTCAAGAAAATTCACCGTTATTCACCGAAAAACGTTGGGAAATTCACGTAAATGGTTTTCGTCATTGACCGTTGTTTTCTACGTCTTATTCGCGGTCAATTAGGAAAAAAAGTGGAAAATTGTGAAAAACTGAATTTCTACATTTCCCGCGGAAAATCCAAGAAACGAACCAATGATATGGTATCGTTCGAAATGAATTCACTGAAGTGGTTATTTCATTTTTGTTGGAAAAATCCAAATTTCGAAAAAATTTCCCATTTCCTTCACGAGTGAGTACCCCCTCAAATTTTGCATTTTCGCGTATAAATGAGTTTCCGGAAAATACCGCAACGTAACCATATCGTGTTTGGTGTTGGCGAATGCGGAAAAAAAAAACTCTATGTTTGCTGTAGTCTGCTTTAGCCATTTTTCATGCTAGAAAATGCTGTCCTTAAGTGAAGAATGAATTTATTATATGACAAGCCTGGAAAGAAAGAGGATGCTAGACTGCTAGAGTAAAAAATTCGGAAATGGACTGTGTATCTGGTAAGTCTAAAAAAAAAGGATACTCGAGTCAAACATAAACTCCTCAACTGGCATGTCTGAAGAAGGAAGATTGCTTGAGTCAAAAATAGACTTCAGCTATGTAGTGAGTCCGGAAAAAAGAATGATACTTGAGCCAAAAATCATGAGGTGGGTCTGGAAAGCAGGACGATACTTGAGTGGATAAATCAGTTCTTATCTTGTCGGTGGTGAGTGTGAGAAGAAGGATGATACTTGGATCGAAAATAAACTCCTTATCTGATATGACTGAGGATACTTAATTAAAAAAAAAACTTACAGTAGGTCTGAAATTAGGGACAATACTTGACTAGAAAATTGATTGGTTATCTTGCGAGTCTAAAAAGAAGGATGATACTTGAATAAAAATGAACTTCTTATCTGGCGAGTCTGAAAAGGAAGCTTGAATTAAACATTCAAATATAAGCTCGGTATCTGGTGAGTCTAAAAAAAAGGATGATGCTCGATCAAAAATGAACTTATGAACTAGCAGGTAAAGAAAACAAGAATGTTTGGATCAAAAATAGACTCCATCGATCCCTGTCGTGAGTTTGAAAAGAAAAATGGTACTTGAATCTAAAATCAATTCCTTATCTGGTGAGTTTCAAAAGAAGGATGATACTTGAGTCAAAAATCAATTTTTTATCTGATAAGTCCGAAAAAAATTATACTTGAGTTGAAAATAATAGTATATTATTCAACCTCGTATTCAACAAACGGGAACTGATTGCTTCTTACTCATGAGGATGCAGTTGACGAGTGTCGTAATAGTCGTAAAGCATCCGAATGAGTAATAGCCATTACCCGCGAGTAGAATACTATGCTTTATCCAGTCTTATTGAAAAATGCAGGCATATATGCGCGTGATAATGCGTGCACTATTCAATAGGATAAACTTGGATAAACTTCTTATTTGGCGGGTCTGAGAAGAAGGATGATACTTGAGCAAAAATCAATTACTCATCTGTTGAGTCCGAGAATAATGATAATTATTATTGAGATTATTATACTTGAGTTAAAAACAAAAATTTTTCATGGGTCTGAAAAGAAGGAAGATGCTCGAGTCAAAAATTCAGAAATTGACTGTGTATCTCGCAGGTCCAAAAAGAGGGATGATACTCGGGTCAAAAATAAACTCCTCAACTGGCAGGTCTAAGAAAAATAGGAAGATAAGCCGAAAATCAATAACTCATCAAATGGGTCTGGAAAGAAGGACGATACTTGAGCAAAAATTAAACTCTCATCTGGTTTTTTACTTGTGTGGGTCCAAAAAGAAGGATGAACTCGAGTTAAAAATCAGATTCTTATCCGGTGAGTCCAGAAAGGAGTTTGATAGAGTCTGAAAAGAAGGATGTTACTTGAGTCAACAATCAGTTCGTAAAATGTCTTGTCAGAATCAGCGTGTCGGTGAATGGTCCAATAACCAAAATCACACATAACGTTGAAAACCAGACAAAATATTTGTGCATGTGATCAATAATAAAAATATAATTTACACAATGTGTTGGTGAAATAAGATCTGGAAAAACTGTGGTAAATTCATATAATTTCTGATCACCAAAGAAATACTAACAATTCATTAGAAATTGATTTCAAGTGTAGGTATCTGGAAGTTTGTGGATCTTGTTTCAGTACCAAGCTGATTTGACTTCCTAGTCACCCCTGATACATCTACACGCGCCTTTATTCTTTATTTCTGATCTTTTTCTTAGACTCGTGCCTCATGAGCAGATGACCTTTTGCCTTCATGGCTTCTACCGCTTACGTGGAGAATTTATTTCAGATGTCTACTTTATCAAATGGAAAATTCCAAATTTTAACTAACTCAAATGCATGGTGCACCCAAGAGAAACTTGCCTTTGTTGTAAAAACAATTTTCCTCGACTTTTTTGCCAAAAATGGCCAGAAAAAAAAGACCGTAGCTGTCAACCCATCTCTCACTTTTGGCGCTGACTGGCGCTGACCAGCAACCATGGTGTTCGGAAACGCGCCGTCAAATGGCGCCAACGGTAGGGAATCAAGCATATCAATCTTTCAAATGTAGGTCACTTTCGCTCATAGATTTTGCTCAAAAACTCAAAACGCTACAGTCCTGTCGGTGAAATGTCCTGTCGGCGAAATGGCGTGTCGGTGAAATGTCCCGTCGGTGAAATGGCCCGTCGGTGAAATGGCGTGTCGGTGAAAGGTCCTGTCGGTGAAATGGCGTGTCGGTGAAATGTCCTGTCGGTGAAATGGCGTGTCGGTGAAATGTCCTGTCGGTGAAATGGCGTGTCGGTGAAATGTCCTGTCGATGAATCGGCGATTCGGTGAAATGTCCTGTCGGTGAAATGGCGAGTCGGTGAATCGGCGAGTCGGTGAATTGTCCTGTCGGTGAATCGGCGTGTCGGTGAAATGTCCTGTCGGTGAATTGTCCTGTCGGTGAATCGGCGTGTCGGTGAGATGTCCTGTCGGCGAAACGGCGAGTCGGTGAAATGTCCTGTCGGTGAATCGGCGATTCGGTGAGTTGAGTGTCGGTGAAATGTCCTGTCGGTGAGTTGGTTGTCGGTGAAATGTCCGTATCCCCTATTTTCTATCAAACTACATCAAACTGTCAAAAAATGTCAGCTTTCGTGTTGCGGAAGTTGCTGTGTGGATTTTCAAAAGAAAGTGAGAAAATGGGGAAAAAATAAGCTGCAGAGATAAGTTTACGAACCTCAAGAAAAGAGTCAATAACGTTATTGGGTTATTGAAAAAAGATAGGTAGATATCGCTGCTGAATATCTGTTCAACTATACAAGAATCAAATGCGAATGAATGAGACACCGTTTAAGACTTTATTGGGACTCCCAGAGCTACATATCGCCAAGAAAAACACATTGTCACAGGAAACTATCGAAGCATCAGATTGACCGAGACGCACGTCAACAATTTCGGCTACACTCTCCTTATGGGCAGATCTTCGCGCCGATTTATTATGGTATAGGGGATCTTTCACCCTGTACAACACCTCTTTGGCTTGGTACAATTCAATTACCTAGTCGAGATGATTGCGCTGTAGTCCAAGCCATTATTTCGCTGAAAGAAATATAGATACCTGTTATTCACACAGTCGCAAACTCAACAAAAGTAGGTCCTATACGTACCTACCTGATTCAACACAACACGCACACAAACAGTCTGAACTGAAGGGACCAACACGAGGTATTCTGCTACCAGATTGACGACAGCTGAATGAAAAATTCTGACATGATTCTAAGATCAACCAAAAATCTAGAAGCCAAAGGGCTCTCTAGGCAACGGCAGCCATGTGAGGAGAAGGGATGCTCTATAGCCAACCCTGGCTTGAGTTTGATCAAATTAACGGACGAAAATAGGAGCCCCTCTATTTCCATCCAACTATGTCCAACCGAGTTTGATGCGATTTGTTTGATCAAAATTGGATGGTGTGACAGCCCACACTCACCCATCATCAAACTGATGACGTCATCGTTTTAGTTTGATCTTGTTTGATCAAACCAGTTTGATACAAATTGGATAGTGTGACACGGCGCTAACTCTTTCAACATTAAATACATATGTATAATGGAGGGAAAAAGCAAGGAAATTGGCTGTGGTCTCGAAGAAAGGCAGGGAGACTGCCGTCCCGCGTCCAGACACTTTTCGATAAATCGAAAATATATATATTGATCCCGTCAAGTTGTCGGGACGGTGTGTGACTGTCCACCCCTGTACCCTGCCAAGTCTTCTTTTAGGCTAGCGTTGGGTGGTTTTTTACTAGTCCTCAAGGAATGGGTGCGTCTTCTTTTCATCCGTGAATTGCCCTCGACTTGTCGATGTGGGTGTGCGGGTATGGGAAAACGCGTTCAAGTGCATATGACAAGACTACCTATGCAAGTCTGTCCGGCACAAAAGTTAGTTCGGGAGAGAAACACGGATATCATTCCTTCGTACGAGAGCGAATTACCCAAACGAAGCTCTAGCCTAACACGTCTTGGTATGTTACAGACATTTGGGTCGTTGTACCTTGAATGGTTTGCCGTACGGGAAACTTTACAAGTTGAATGAATTCGGTCGGAAAGAAGAAGTTACTGGTAACGCGTTTTCCCACCTGGAAATTGTTGTCTTCGGATGCCGCGTTGACCAGGAGATTACCTAAGAAGAGAAAATCAGCATAAGACAAGGCTGTGATTATGATTTGGATCCATTGCGGAGGATCGAATTCGCTAATGTTTAATGGTGGATGAAAGCTGCGTTGAAAACTGTTGCTGAAACTTACCTCCTGCAACGGGAGGTTCTTATGGTCAAACAATGTTTGTGTAAGCCACAGAGTAAACTGCAGTCGGTCAAAGGTAGCACTGCTTGGCCGAAAAAATGACATGCATGGACAGGTGATCAGTCCCATTGTTCAAAGAACAAGCAACCTATCGCCACTCAAGAGAACACCCAAAAGGATGGTCAAGATCGTCTAGAATAGTAGCGCGCAGAAGAGGACTCGCCCAGAGATCGGAACAGCAGAATCAGGAGCAGGACAGGGTACCTGAGGAAAATAACGTGTTGTTGCAGACGAGGTTCGGCCATCGGCAGCGTTGCGTACGAAGGACTGACACTGTTTCGGGTCATCTGTCATCTGGCTGTAAGAAATATTAAGATAAGTGGTGTAGGTGTCAACTGTGGAAGGCCCTGCCCTGATTGTGGACTGCCGAAGAACGGGTGGAGCCTGAATACCCATCATCACGTGATTCATGTTATTCTCTCTCCGCTCTGGCAGTACCGCTGGCCAATGCTGATATCTTTTGGTGTTTTGCTGGTGTTGAGGAATCGCTGAAGAGTGATGGTTTTTGATGATGGTGTGATGGTCGCTAGAACATTAGATGCTGGCTGGAGATCTCTGGAGGATTCCGGCTTGTAGTGGGAAGAACTGGTGGTCAGGTTCAATGACGACGACGGCGACGATGAAGAAGAATTTGAGCTGAAGAACAGACAGTAATCCACCTGGTACGTATTTTCAACCCCTCGGTTTATTGCTGGGCTAATGTTGGTCGCTTACTATTTATAGCCAGTTTGTTCGATTTCCAAGAGTGGCCTGCGTTTTTGGCGCCACCCACCTGATGGAACCACAACTGGCTTGCTGGGTAGACTTCCAGAGGTGTCTCCAGAGGCTCTACCCGAGATGCTGTACTTGCGGTTGTGGTCCCTCAGTGGAGTTGAGGCGTGACTGCTGACATTGCGGCCATCCTTGCTCCTCTGCTTTAGTCCAGGATGCCTATCAGCTTTTGGTCCTCCGAGTTTTCATCCTTCCCCTGTAGTGGAGGCTCCTGGATGAAGTATGCTGAGCTTGCTTGCCCTCAGCGTTCCCTTGCAGTCATGTAGGCTATAGATTCTTGAAAAGGGTAGTTGTAGAGTCGTAGCACCTAGTGTGGTAGAGAACAGTCAAAGGTAGATTTACTGTAATGGTGACTTCAACTACATACCGTGTTTTTATAGTTTATACTTAACACCGTTCCGCGTAGTTCTTTATCTCTGCTCTCACACATCACAACAAGGGGGGTGGTTTGATAGAAACTGGGGCGTTACACTCTTCTTAGACGACTTTTATCTTTGATAATATTCAGTTAGTATATATGACTCTAATTGGTTCAGATGGTCCGGTTGTCTATCTTCGAATTCAGTTGCTGTCTTTTCTACAGCGGTGGTTATGCAGTCGTCGTAGTGCTCTAACGTTGTATCAGTGTGTCTTGTAGATTGCAGAATTTCCAGTTATTTCAGTTTAGAGTCTTGTCTCTTTTTGAAAAGTTCCTACTCAATTTTGCCATGTATGACTCTTGTTGTTCTGAGTAGTTGCGATGCTGGTGAATGATTCGATTACTGGCAGGTGATCGAAATCAAGCTCTGGTGAAACCTCCTGATGGTTGGTAATGTAAAATTTTTGTATACCTCGTCCTCGTATGTGTTGTTTGTCGATGCGTTAATCTACAAAGTATGGGTTGAAGCAATGTTGTTCAGAACAACTCCATCTGAGTTGTTGGTTCACCAGCCCCGAGTTTGAATTGAAGTCGTCAATAATTAGTTGTTCAACATCTCAAGGGAGTAATTGTTGTGTAATCAGTTATTGGGTGTATGGCGCGCCGTTTGGAACAACATAAGAACTTTATTTCAAGAAAAGAGTGATCCATGGAAAACAAAACTTCTCCGGAACCAATTTCCCGGAAATAATTTTTCCAAAAATTTTCCCTGGACGAAAGGTTGCCTTCTTGTGTCATCAGAGCTCCATTGGTCCTCTTGTTTCTTGACGCCTTTTGAAGCCCTGCTGAGCTACTTTACAACTTTTTGTAGCTTTCGGAGCATTAATAATAAGCACCTTAGGTCCTCATGTGACATTTGAGTCCTGTCGGGCCTCCTTGTCTCCGCAAGTTTGGTTCGAAACCCTACTTGACCCACCTTTGTTTTTTCATGGCTATCAGAATTCCAGTGAACCCCCGTTTGTCTTCTTGTGTTAACCCGTGCTCTATTGCGATCCCTTGTTTCTTCAACGTCTTTTGAAGCCCTGCTGAGCTCCCTTGCCTACATCTTTCCGTGGCCTTTGTAGCATTAGTAAGCACCTTGCGCCTTCATGTGATACTCGGAGGTCCGTACGGTAGCTTCTGTGCTCCTGGTAGCTGTTGCTCATTACACGTTCATCCACATTGTGGGCTTTCATCGTTCACACCTCCACTATCTCTCTCTTATCCTTATCCTGACACATCAGATAATTGTTGTTGTGTTGTAGGGGGTGGGAGGTACCCCGAAGGAGCGTTTCAAAAACTCTTGAACGTTGCAACCCTGTGGCACTCACCCTTTCTAATCACTTCTTCGAAAAGTTATTCTCCAAAAACTTTTTTCCTGACGCAAAAATTTTGTTAATGAAAATTTTGAGAAAGTTTTGTTTTTATTGACGCAAAAGTTTCATCTTTCAAGACGAAGAAAGTTTTATCATTCTTTGAGATGAAGTTTTGTTTCTCTTGTCGAAAAAGTTTCCCATTTTCCATGACTAAAAACTTTTGACGCAATATTTTCATACTAGACAAAAAGTTTTGTTTTCATTGACGCAAAAGTTTAGTTTTCTTACGCCGGGTTGCTCACTTCGGGTTTAACTTTAAACCCGGTTTGGTTGCTATGAAAATAATTGTTGCAACAAATCAATCTATGGCAATCAAACCAAGTTTAAATTAAAGTTAAACTCGAAGTGAGCAACCCGGCGTTAGACGAAGAAAGCTTCATTTCCTTTGAAGTTTTGTTTTTCTTGTCTAAAATGTCTTATTTTTCCACGAAATAGTTTTCTATTTATTGCGGAAAACTTTTTTATCAAGGAAAAGTTCTATTTATTGTGAAAAGTTTTGTTTTCCATGAATTCCTTTTTTTTAAAATAAACTTTCTATTTTACCCAAACGGCGCGTCATAGGGGTCGCTTGTAGGCACTGATGATCCTAGTTTTAGTTCCAGTATTTGAAGTTGTTATTATCCCTACCACTTCCTGACTGTCCAGTTTGACTTCTCCTATAGCTTAGTGTGGAATTCTTCTTCTTATCAGTATCGCTACGCCGGCGCCGGCGCCGCCCAAGGCTGTAGTTTCTATTTGCTCCATCATAGGTGGAATATCCAGGTATTCGTGGGGTTTGTTTATGATGCATGCTATTTCAGTGTTCTGGTGATTCAGGAAATTCAATAATGTTGAGCGTTGGTGCTTGATTCCGTTGAAATTCCAATTAAGAAGCTTGATTTTCATTGAAAATATGATCCGTATCATTTGCCATTCAAAGAGACTGGGAGTAGGTTTGTGATATACATACATATAAAGAGTGATCGAATAAATTTCTCCTTAAAGTAGGCCTTGGTCTCCTTGGCTTGGTAGCCACGTTTTTTGGCCGGATTTCCAGGAATCATAGGCAACTTGAAGAGAAATTCACTCGATCACTCGTTAGTACAATAGGAAAGTTCTTGATGTGATCAAGGTGTGGCTTTATGAGATCTCGGATAAGTGTTAGAGTAGCTTTGAGCTAAACTTTGCCGAATAAAGTCGCTTTATCATTATTATTATTATCTTTGATAGATTTCAAGGTGGTATTGATGGGGGATGTGGATGATTGGTCTGACAAATGATCCTTGGTGTTGGAAGGGTCTTCGGTGTCTTTTGCTTGCTCCAGACTAAGTCGTTTTGGGCAACCTGTGTGGGTGATGACATCAGTGGTCTGAGTTCGTCGAGTATGTCTGAAGAGTTCTTGCTTTTGTTTGTATTCTGTGAAGGCCTTACATCTCTGAAATTTGATGGGTAATTTTCTCCATAGTGTGGTATTCCCCCTTTGTTTTGTTTGTACGTTGGTACCTGAAGTAGGTACGATCGTTGACAGTCGTAGCGTTTGCCGATGGTAGAGGGAGATGGCTCTGGGCGCGCGAGCGGCAGCCGCAGACAGAGAGAAGAGAATCAGCTGTGGTGAAGAGCACGTGATTTTCAGTGCTCCGGAGTGTTCGTCGGTTTCTCCTAATTTGAGGTCGGTCTTTCTTTGATTATTGTATCGTAATGTGAGCTTACACCCACTTACCAATCATGCATTTCGATACCTATTTTGTCCGAAAAATTATTGTACATAACCCGAATTCCTTTGTTCTCTTTGTTCTCAACGGGCTTGCATAACCCGCAGTTGTCCCCTTTGGATTCAAGACGCTTTGCACTACTTTAAATTTTGTGTAATTTATCTACTCCCAAATGATCTCAATGTTGACGGCAAAAGCCGTAAATCTAGTGGGTGTGCTTTTTTGCGCACTCTGACGTGACCTCAAGGGCGCGCTATCGCGCGTACTTCGAGGTTTCATTAATTGTTTTTTCCACAAGTTACATCACAAACAGTAAGACGACAAGAAGAATCTCTGCTACGCCCAAAAAGCAGCCGCTAAGTAGAGAACAGTACTTTTGATGATTCATTCGCATTGCATTGTTCATTGTCGGGTTATACATGAAAGTAAAGGAAGGAAAGAGAGACTTGCACGCTTCTCCGTGTCCTGGAGGGGGGTTCCACCTGCTCGTATGAATCTGCCTTGTTGAATCTACTAATCTTTTCTTATTTGGGGGGAAATTATGTAAAACGACGAAGAGAGGGTCACAGGTTGGCTCGAGTCGATTTTCTTGTATTTACTGTTATTCACTGTATGTGATTACTGTTTACTAAACATTGTTCTGTTTTGTATGTAAGTATGTATCTGTGGGGTTTTTGATGGTTAACTGCTGGGAAATTTCGGGCGAATGCGTTATAGATACTTCTTCTTTCCAATTGCTCACAAAGGTATGAGGCTCACAAATTCAACTTCTCTACTTATTTATGTCACCTGTCTCTTGTTTATGTATCTACCTATTTATCTCTGATTTGTTTATTGTTTATTTACCCACATTATTTCTTATCGTTTGTTTCTTGTTTACTTATCATTTGTGTCTTGTTTATTTATTTGCTTGTTCACCGATCATTTCTTCATCGTTTACTTATCTATCAATTTGACTTCTTTTGTTTGTAAAATGAAAAATTGAATTGCTGAGCGTGAAGTTTTCTCCAAAGCGTAAACAAGCGAGTTTCCTTTTGTTGTTACGTAAATAACTTGTAAACGAAACAAACTTTCAAAGAGGTTCAAGCACCGCTTCACGCTGACTTGATCAATGCATAACTGGAGTGACTTCTCTGTCATTTCATCATGACTCATTCACACTTGACTTTTATTCAGATCATTTGGGAAGGGATTTTTCAGCAATCAACCAGGCTATACGTAGGGGTTCCTTTGACGTGCTCTTCCCATGTGTGCCTGTCAGCGAATACGTCACTTTTCCTTTGCGATCAAATTGACAGTTTAACATGTTTCATGATTTCTTGTTTTGTTTTGTTAATCTGATTTTGTGATCATTTCATTGTTGTAAATTCCTGCATTGTCTAAATAATTTGTGATGATTTTCCTTGTTTCATTTGTTTGTGTTTTGTTGTTCTTCATTCATGTTGTGTCATTTTCAGCACTGTAAATTTCCTGTGGTGAGGTGTTTTGAGAAAAGAAACAAATTCATTCAAAACTGTGCGATTGATTTTCAATAAACATTCATTTTGCTTGCATTTCATTCGCGTTTCATTCAAGAATCAAACCTCAACCTCATCTGGAGTAAGAACTCAACACAACGTAGGTAAAAGGTAAACAAGGTCAAGAAGGAAAGGGACAACGACGATCACAGCCAAACATCGAAAACGGGGTCACACTACAGAAATGATGTCGTGACCAAGATTACATTACAGAAGTGGTGCCGTGACCAGGATATACTACAGAAGTGGTGCCGTAGTAACCCAGGATACATTACAGAGTGGTGCCGTAGCTTGGATTCACAACAGAGTGTTGCCGTGACCAGGATTACATTACAATAGTTTGAGCATATGGATGGGATGTCATCTGTTTTCTAATTTCTTGCAATCTTTGTTGTAGTGCGGACCTGAGCATTTCACGCATTTTGGTCACAGCTAGCAATACTTCTTGTTTTGTCCAAATGACTGACAACGATGACATTGTGGAGTTTTCTTGGTCCTTCTTCCAGGCTTGACAGATACTATCCAGTGAAGGAGTTCGTCAAGTTTATTGAAAATGGCAGCAGATTTTCCATTTTTGATTGGCACATGGCACATTTATAGGTAATATTTGTTTACTTCTGTAAGTCAGAGTTAGCTCAACTGAAATAGGTTGGTTTTTGATTTGAAACTGTTGGAACACGTCCGCTCGTGGCTCGCGGCTCTCGGTTAATTTTCACGGTCCGGACACGGTTTTCTTCAATACATATGATGACGTACCATGGTGGAAAATAAAGGCTTAGGCCTCCATCATATATGCAGGATTTTTATGAATAATTGGCACGAGAGCGAATTTTCTGCCAAATAAATCGAAAAACTGCCAGCGCTAAACCGTTGTTCACACCAGCAGTTTATCAAGCTCTCCGCAGTCGTGTTTATTAATGTGGTCAAGAGTGCAGGCTCAAAAATGACACGCATCATCAACATGGAAAAATGGGAAAAATGCTCTCGCCCTCGACAAATATTTCACATCAGAACGTGCGAGATTTTTCCCGCTCTCCATCCATCGTTGCAGGCAAATTATTAAAGTGCACACACTCCCACTGTCACATACTCTCACGAGCTTTGAATATTTCTCGAATATAACAACCTGATGGAAACCGAAAAATGAAAATCCCATCAGCCACTTCAAAATATTACATCCCGAAGCTTACGTCTGCACTGTGATTTGTACCGGAACTTGGCGGGTTCAAGAACGTTATGCAAAGGAAACGTGTTTGTCTCTGACGTTGTATAACGTTGCTTTTTCGGATCGAGCAAAAACAATGAGCTTTCAGCACTCGTAGTTTTGCATCCTGCAGGCTTGCCAGCAACATCACCGCCCAGTTCTTGCGTGATATACTCGAATTCTTATCCGAATTTATGCCGGAAACATCGGTTGCCTGGTGTGGCTCTTCTTATGTTCCTGGAACGAGCATCATAATCCCGCTTATCAGAGAAGGTTATTAGCCCCGCCGCCGACAAACGATTTAATTAAATTCGCGCGGGCGGGATTAACGTTTCAACCGATTAGGCAGGGGTTTTAGGCCTGCGGAGCATCAGGGTCGATTTGTTTTTTTTTTCTGTACGAATGAAACTTTTCTCTTGGTCATTGGAGATGGGTAATGATGCCGCTCGAAAGCTCTGCAGCAATAGCCGCTTCCAGTCTTGATTAAGAGATTTGGCAGAACAAACGAGTCCTATAATATAAAAACTCAATGGGCACTGAAGCAAAATGGCGAACAGAGCTGTTGATGAGCAGCTTGTGGTTGTGGAGAAGGATGTAATGTAAGCAGAAAAAGACGAGGAGAAGACAGCGTTCACCACGCACTCCAGGGGGTTGTGTCAGTTCACTGTCACTCGGGGTTTACGCCAGCCGGTGATTAACAAAAATACAGCTGGTTACACTTATGGTCAGTTTGGTTCTTGATTGAGGAATTTTTGAGCACAACACCCTGAGGTATGGAAATTGAATGAGAACTTGAGCAAAATGAGGAACAAAGCTGCTGATGAGTCTCTCATGGTTAGCGGGAAAAAATAAACGATAGACCTGCCAGGACTATATCAATTCAATGTCATGCCATTCGGCTTCACGTCAGCCAGTAAATAATATTTGAAGCTGGCTACGCTGTCTGCCAATTGAGAGGGTATTGTTTTTGATCCATCAAAGATTCACGAGAACAAGAATTATATAATAATACTGAATGGGAACTGAGGCACTGAGGCTGAATGGGTATACCCTTTAAGGCGTCGATGTGCGAACAAGAGGGCATCGTTTTTGTCATAAAAAGCCAACAGTGGATGGGCCGTTATAAATCGTTGAGTATTCAATCTAAACACCAACACACCCTTTTTGATTCTAAATATAGTTGTCACTGTGCCGGGAATAACCCTGGGAAACGGTATTCGAACGAGCGGGAGGGAGAAGGGAGAAAGCGGCTCCAACCGCTGCGTTGCCGCCACCGCAACCGAAGGTGATCGAAGGATTGGATTAATTTCCCCGGGCTCGAACATAATGGATCTTTAAAACGCCCAATTTCTGATGAAGGAGCAGGAAAAATCACGCTGGCGTAAGTTCGGTAATCAATTTTTAATGGCGTGGAAGCCATCACGCGGAGAATTCCAGGTTGCACGGTCAATTGATATAAAAACTGCCTCCGCGTTTTTCTAAATGTAAGTACTAGCCTCGGTACTAGCCGACCGCTTGTTTGGTTAACTGTAATCAGGTGTTTGTACGGAACATTTGCAGAGTAGATAGGCACCTATAATCAATTTCACGGCTTCCTGCATTAGAGCAAGCTATGGAAAAAATGGGTTGCGTTGGTACGAATGGTACGTTGACGACTTGTTAGCAGCTAGCTGTCTTCAGGTGCAATTTTCAATGTGACATTGTCACCGTCTCGGGGTGTCATGTACGCGAAAGTGGAAATTTTTGAGAATATGCGAGGAATTGTGAGTTTCCTCTGAGTGATTCGCAGTGTGGACGATAAGGGACATTGTCTCCACTGGTTGGTGGGTCTTCGCCAAGGCTCTTTGGTTTTTGTCGGCCACTAAGTGAATTATGCCGAGAGTCCGCGATGCCGTGGGGAAATGGAACGTTAAATGGGAGAACCGACTGCCCAAGAGCAAACTGATCCTTCAGATGGACAATATGGATAGTAGGACAATAATTTATATAGTTGAACTGTACGGAGACTAAACAATGTGGGCGTGAGTAGGTAGGTGCACTGTGTTGTTTGCCAGCATGTGTCTTCATATCTCGCTTGCTGATCCAGTAGGTATAACTAGAGCTAGAGTAGGTACCTAGTACTCGATACTCCAGTGATGTGCATCAGAAGATTGTAGCCTTCTGGACGGTGGGCCTTTTCATCCGAGTAGTATCCTGCTGATCTTTGACATCATTCATTTATTGCCGCCAAAAACCCAACAACTTTGGCGGAGACCCATCAACCAGTGAAGACAATGTCCTTTATCGTCCACACTGCAAAGCACTCCAAAGAAAGTCACGGTTCCTGGCGTATGCTCAAAAATTTTCACTTTTGCGTACATGATACTTCGACACGGTGACAAGGTGTCACATTAAAAATTGCACGTGTGAACAACTGGCTGGCATCTTCTTGTCATCGTATCATTCGTACCAACACAACACAATTTCTCCATAGCTTGCTCTAATGCAGAAAGCCGTGAAATTGATAATACATACTGACACCTTATTCTGCAAAAATTATCCAGTTGCGTGATCCACGGGCACTGGTATTTTAGAGTTGACGGCACACCACAGGGACCTGTGGGCGGGGCTAAACAGAACAACAAAAATTGTTTTGAACGAGTCCTTGTGTTGAAATAGGGGAAGCAACACCGTCAGCTGGAGTGGTGGACCATTACCTGGTCACAGGCAAACCGAAAATCCCACTGCAAATCTAGGTGCACCACTAGATAAACTAAGTTCGCGCAGTTAGGCTCCGCCCACAGGTCTCTGTGGTGTGCCGTCAACTCTAGCTATAAGTAGAGGGAATTTCTGTATTCTGGGACTGAGGGAGGGGAAAGACAAGGAGGAAGATGAGCGGAGTGAGAGGTTTTCTAGGATAGTTTTCTGGAGTGGACAGGAGGGGGATGTGCTAAGGATACGTTGAATGGGATAAAAACAGCTTTTACTGGCTCCAAGCTCTTGCAAGCAAGATTAAAAGATAATGAATAATCGGCTTCTTGCAGCTTCTGGATCAGAGTTTGAGCTTATTGACTTTATCACCTCTTTCTTTTCTTGAGTAGAATAGCAAAAGATATTTTTTTGCCCTGCATCAACAGCTAGGTTATTAGCAGGCTTTCTCCATCGGGGTTTTTGTATAACGATAACAATAATGACGATAACAACGAAGAACTGTAAGATTCACATCTTTGCATAAGTGGGGGATTTAGTAGTGGGGTTTTGTTTCGATGGCTTTCTCGTTTCATCCCTCTTCCCGGGGCATCACCTCACGATAGTAGATGCCCTAGTACTAAACGCCGCGTGAAAAAGTCCATCTGGCCCACTGCGGATTTGAACCCGGGACCTTCGCCATAGAAGGCGGGACTGAGCTCACCGTGCTACCGACTGGGTTAGAATCATTGTTTTCGTGAAAGAATCGAGAGGGAAATTCTCAGATGTTTTTGTATCAATATGTAGCACACTAGTTTACATGAATGGTCCCACTAGACTAGGCAGAAAATCTCAAAAAAGACTTCCTAGAAGCAAATCATGTAACAATTGATTAACAGGTTGTTTCTCAGGTTTTAGACCCCGCTGAACACGACTAGGGGTGTTATCTTTTCGAAATTTCACCCCTTGCCCCTTAAATCCAAGATGGCGGAAAGTTAAGGGTAAAAACTGGGTGCACGCATAAAAAGCTTATTTCCGGCCCGATTTTCCTCAAAATTGGTTCTATTCTTATGTTTTCGGGGTCGTAGAAGATGATGAGGCCAATTTCAAATACCTCTGTGAAGCCATTCGGCCGGAAATTAGTGTTGTCCAAGTTTCAGGAGCAAATCAGAAACAAATTTACGAATAACTCAAGATAAAATCATGTAACAATCAGTTAACAGGTGATTAGTTATGGTTTGGACTCTGCTGATCACAACTAGGTATGTTAACAGTTGAAATGTTTACTCCTTATGTCTCAAATTCAAGATGTCGTATAGTCAGAGAAGAGTGGCGATCGCACAAAAGCGCATTTCTAGCTCGATATTCCTCAAAATTCTTTCTTTTTGAATGTTTTTGGGGGTGTAGAAGATTACTAGAATAATTTTGAAGACCTGTGGGCGGCCATTTGTCCTGGAATTGATGTTGCCCAAGTTCCAGGGGCAAATCAAAGTGAAAAATTGGGAATAAACGATGATTAGAATGTTGGAACATTTTTGATCAAAGTATAGATATAAGTACCCAATCATGTAATCCACATGCAATTGAGAAAGACAAATATGTAAGAAAGTGTCAAAGTTGGCCCATGATTTTCTTAGGCATCACGAGTCTTCTATTTTGTTTCGAAATTTTTCAGGCAGGCATCTACACAGAGCAGTGAATGCGAATCCCTTCTTTCTGCAGCCACATTTTTTGTGCGACAGGGAGATGCACACCCACAGTATACTAGAGACAAGGTTTCTTCGGGAACTGGCCCTCGGGTCGTCCACACCGGTAAAACTTTGCCATCTGCCATGCACCTTCCAGCCGCAGTCACTGGGCGACGGTGCCTGTTCGAAAATTCGCCTAAAATAATTAATTGCGGTTTAGGAATTATCAATTAACAATTATCAACAACTAAACGTATTTGTAATGCAATTTTCTAAGGATGAAAGTCAGACAGATTGTACTTTTGACAAGTAAAAGACAAGACAATTGATTTCATTATCAAATCTGCTGAAAATTGGAGTAGAACAGATTCAACTACAGTAAGTAATAAGACAAAAGTTTCAAAACCAATCATCACCTGTCTGCTGCAACTCCGCACCTTTACATCTTGAGACAATTATTATAAAAAACAGTAGATACCTCTTGAACAATAATAGCGCCCGCCTTATTAAGTGACAACTGACAATTGGGCAATGATATTAAGCACTGGCGTAGCCAAATGAACATCATTGGCGGGAGACCGGGATATTACCACCAAGTCTAACATATCTAGTCATGTTCAGCAGAGTTCAAAATATAAGTAGTGAACAATCTGTAAACTGTTGTTGCATAATTTGATTCCCTTTAAAGTTGGACAACACACATAATAAGTCGGAATGGTCACTCAGATGTCTTCGAAATTGGGCCCCTATCCTTCTACAACTCCGAAAGCAGAATTTTGAAAAAATCAAACAAGTGTGATTCAGAAAAATCAATGTGTTTTTTGTACGTTCATTACTCCTCGCTAACTATAGGTACCTACGCCATCTTGAATGTGAGGCACAAGAAGTGAAATTTTCAACTAATACAGACCTAGCATTGATCAGCAGAGTCCAGAACATAAGTAACTGCCTGGTAACTGATTGTTACGTGATTTTATTTGAAGCAGAAAGTAGAGAGAGACTTTTTCCATCCACATTGTACCTGCATACCCATGATTGCTATTTTATGAAGAAAATTAGATTTTTTTACTTTTTACGCTTGACACTTTCTTACATTTGCCTTTGTCCATTGCATGTGTGATAATACATAATTGGGTACCTACATAATTATATTCTATGCTTTGATACAAAAATGTACCAACATTCTAATTATCGTTAATCTCTAAGTTTTCACTCTGATTTGCGCCTGAAACTTAGGCAACACTAATTCTAGGACAAATGACCGCCCACAGGTCTTCGAAATTATTCTAATCATCTTCTACACCCTCAAAAACATTCCAAAAGGAAGAATTTTGAGGAATATCGAGCTAGAAATGCCTTTTTGTTGCGCTCGCCACTCTTCTCTGACTATACGCCATCTTGAATTTGAGACATAAGGAGTAAACTTTTTAACTGTTAACATACCTAGTTGTGATCAGCAGAGTCCAAACCATAGCTAATCACCTGTTAACTGATTGTTACATGATTTTATCTTGAGTTATTCGTAAATTTGTTTCTGATTTGCTCCTGGAAGTTAGGCAACACTAATTTCAGACCGAACGGCTTCCCAGAGATATTTGAAATTGGCCTCATCATCTTCTACGACCCCGAAAACATAAGAAAAGAACCAATTTTGAGGAAAATCGGACCAGAAATAAGCTTTTTATGCGCGCACCCTGTTTTTACCCTAAATTTTCCGCCATCTTGGATTTAAGGGACAAGGGGTGAAATTTCGAAAAGATAACACCCCTAGTCGTGTTCAGCGGGGTCTAAAACCTAAGGAACCACCTGTTAATCAATTGTTACACGATTTTCTTCTAGGAGTGATTTCTAGGCCTCTTTTGAGATTTTCTGCCTAGTCTACACTGGTCTCCTGGAACACGGTGGTGTAGGTAATTAGATATGAAACATTTTGTTCAATTACTTACTATACCTAATTGTTGATGTCAACGGATGTAAATAAAAGTAGTTGGAAATGTAGTATAAATCCACAGTCCTCACACACTGAAACCACCTGTTGATCCATCACCATCACAGCCTAATCAAGATGTACATAAAAGCGGTAAAGCATCACCATCGTACAACGCAAAAGCCTTTAGATGTCTTTTTATAGCGCCACCGACCTCCCCCTCCCCCTTCCCTTAGTCTCATATTCTCATTGAATAATACATTTCCCACTTTTGACATTTAATTCAGTTATGATATTTCCGCCAGGTGGTGCTCATAAATGCGTCTTATTATTTTGATGCGTTTTTTCTCCAGCCCGCCCCTTCTCATCTTCCATAACATACGCGAAGCCCGCCAAAGTAAAATGAAACTGGAAAGCCGTTATCGAAATTAAATTCTTGCCCCAGCTCAGCCCAAGATGATGAAGACGTTAATAATGCACGCGGAAAACCCTGAAAGATCGTGATGATAGGGCCAGTTTTAGGCTGGGGTCTGGAGTGGTTATTAAGGTGTGCTTGATATCGTATTCACCTACATTTTTTCCATAATTTTTTGCGTGCAGGGTGAGGCAGTGGTACCAGCTGCAGAAGCAGTGTTGCGAACTTCACGGTAATATGTCATTCAGTTTTCGAGGCCATTGGTCATTCCCCTTGACGTCACAGCGGAGTCCAGAATTACCCACCAAATCTGAACCAGTTAATGTTAGTGGGAAACCCAAGTACCGGACGCTTGTGGAACTCCAGTTTCTGCTCTTTTTTCTTGGCTGTCTTTTTGATTTAGCATGAGCTTGAAACTTGCAACATAAGTCTGAGACAATGTCCTCAATGCGGGTTCCATTTCGATCTGGTAGAAACCATTAGCAAGGTCAAGACAAGTGAAGTATCGACTACAGTTTGTCGAGCATTTTGGAGATGTTTGGTGAAGGGTACCGATCATCTACAGTATTTTCAATCAGTTTTCGGTAGTCTACGACGAAACGCCGTTTTTGTTTATTCGATCCAACAACGGGAACGATTCGAATTGGTGCGTTGGAGGGAAAATTGAGTACTCAATGATTTTTCGTCAAGCATGTCCGAAATTTCTTTATTGATTTCCTTTTCATGCACGTAAGGGAAGCGATAACTCTTCGTGTATATGGGTTCATCGTCTTCAGTTTTATAGAATACTTGGTAACATTTGTGAAAGTTAGTTAGTCCTTGGTCCAGAAAATGAGAAATAGCTTTGTATCTCACTAAAAAGGACTCCGCACGATTCTTATGGAAAATGGCTCCCGGTTAAATTCTCTGAATTTTTGATATGTTGTAGCTGATGAGGTACTAATCAAATACCGTGAAACCCAAACTCAAATAATTGACAGTTTTTAACCCACAGGGGGTTGAAGTTGGAGGTTTTGACGGCTTCAAAATGATATTATGACGTTAATGAAACTTTTTATTTGGTTTCTCTCCAAGTTGTGTTTCATGCTAAATGTATTTATTTGACAGAAAAATATCAACCCCTTCCTCCACCCCCAACCCCTATCTACCATTATAAAATTCGAGATTACTCCCAAAAGCCATGCGGATGGCTTCTGTGATTTGAATTATGAATTTTGACATGAAAATTATTTTCCACCCCTGATGTTGGGGTGCCGATTTTCCAATTTCCTTGGTTAATTTGGCTGAATTTTTGGTATTGTGTACTTCTATTTCTGTTGAACAAAAAGTTCTGATACCAAAACTAATTCCTACGAACAGTTTTTGTTCTGCAGAGGAATATTTATGCTCCCAAATCTTCAACTTCAGTCCCCTGTAGAACAAAAACTGTCCATAGGAATAAGTTTTGGCATGGGAGCTTTTTATTCAGCAAAACTAGAAGTCCGCAATACCAAAGATTCAGCCAAATTAACCGAGGAAAATTGGAAAATCGGCATCCCAACATTAGGGGTGGAAAATAATTTTCATGTCAAAATTCATAATTTGAATCACAGAAGCCATCTGCATGGCTTTTGAGAGTAATCTCGAATTTTGTGATGGTAGATAGGGAATGGGGGTGGAGGAGGGGGTTGATATTCTTCTGTCAAATAAATACATTCAGCATGAAACACAACTTGAAGAGAAACCAAATAGAAAGCTTTCATTTCCGTCAGAATATCATTTTTAAGCCGTCAAAACCTCCAACTTCAACCCCCTGTGGGTAAAAAACTGTCCATTATTTGAGTTTGGGGTTCACCGTATTTGATAAGTATCTCATGAGCTACAACATATCAAAAATTCAAAGAATTTAACCGGGAGCCATTTTCCATAAGAATCGTGCGGGGTCCTATGCTTTTCTCTCTTTTTTATTCATCGGTCATGTGGTCTATCCTAATTTTGAACAAGTCAAAGTGAACAAGGAGTTGCAGGAAGATTTCTATTTGTAATCTTGTGTATTGTTTTACTAAATGAAAATTTTATTCAACGTTGAATTTCTTACAATCGAAGCTGTTCAAATTTCTGAAGTCGTTAGTTTCGGATTTACTTTGTGTACCAAATTTGGTCCAAATTCGGTAATAGAATCTGAAGTAGGTAATAACAAAATGAACATTTTCAAAACTTAACTTCGAAAGCCTCTATCTCCGTTATAATGCGTTTCCGATAATTTTTTCGAGATAGTCCACTTATTTTTTGATGCTCTATCATCTCCTAAAATATTGACTACAGAAAGTGAAACACCCGTATACTTACCATTTTACAAGAAAAGTAAGATTTCTCCATGAAACAAAAGTACTAGCCCTCAATGTTTCTGGAAACTCTGAACCTACCCCCACTAAATTAGATGATAAATTCTGGCGTTTCCTGCTACGAGCTAACGCCTCTCTCAGTAATTATTCCAAAGGCTTCGAGAGACCTCTTCGGCTCTAATTTGTCAATAAACGCTAAAAGCGTCGTAAATAATAACTTTAAGGGGGACACGACCAACACACCAAAAATATCGTAGTGCACGGGTTGAGAATAACGGGGAGACGCCCGCGGGGGATATCTCTAATCAATTTTAATTACGTTTTAATAGGGAAAATGTCAAACTATATCCAATCATGGCAGACATTCTCATGAATAATTACCCCCCTGCGTATACGCAAAACAAACAAGAGTTCCAAGAAAATTACGAAATCAGGCGCCACCACCACCATCATCATCATCATCGAATAATTTTAATCCTCCTCATATAGCAGCTAGCCGCTAGCCGATCATACAAGGGATTTTACTGTTTATTATTTGTTCAACACTTTGAAAGATCGGAATCGGACGCGCATCAAAAATTGGTGGGTGGTTGGTTGAGGATTTAGCTAGTTCCTGTTTACGTGTGATTTACAAAAAAAAAAGTGGAAGCAATGGATTAGCGGGAAATGGCCGACGTGCTATTCGGCCAGTAAACACGATTATGGAACTGAGCGGTTGGATTGAGCCCCATGGCCAGCTATAAAACAGAAAATGATGAGGAGATTTATCCCGGTGCTAGCGAGCCGCTGCAGGACTTATTATTGTGGAATTGATGGTGTTGCTCAGCTTAAAGTACTAAGATATTAATTCCAGTTCGTTTGTGTACAGGGTGTTACGAAAAAAAAAAACTTTCCTGCGTCACAAACGACATCAAATAGAATGCGCCCATCAAATTCCATTAATGTTTTCAAACGTGACAAACTGACTGACGAAGTGTTAGCAACGGCGTTGAAAAATCCGCTAATCAGTGGCTCTCAAACTTTCTTCGTACAATACGTTTTTTGGGGCCGAACAAACCTGACCGCACGTTTCGAAGAAACACATTATCATTATCAGGGGATCAGTGTCTACAAATATCGAATTCAAATGTAAATTTCAAGCTTACATTTATAAGAACATATAAGGTTTTATGAGAACCTCTCTTATTTTAGCTACCATAGCAGCGCCTGTATGGCCTCATGTATTGTTCGGCGTGGTACCCTGAATAGAAGTCCCAGTTGAAATAACGGCCCATTCTATGCCTCTACTGGTACTGGTTCATCTTTTCTCTGCTGTGTCTGCATGTTTCTCGAAATCGTGTATGGCGAGAAATTGGAGAAGTTGGCAGCACTGCATCGCTAATCCACCATCCCTTTCTGAGCACGCGCTTCACATTCCGTACGATTTTCTTGTGTTTCAAGCAGAGAACTCGAAAACCCGGAGGAATCTTTCACATCACGTATTGTCCTTTGTGCTCGGGCTCCATATAACCCCAACGAATGTTTCCAATAACACCTCCGCGTACACAACACCACCAGACTTTTCCTTTGCGATGCCAGACCTCCATCGGAATTGCCCTCGTATATTTCTCTCTCATAAATACGGTTTTCTTCATCTTTTTTATTTCCTCTCCCCCTACACCGCCACCCGAACAATTTCAACAAGTTCTGCACAACTCCCTAATATCTGGTGCTTGAAAAAGGAAAAAGTCGAGTGTTGGCGCGGCGTGCAGAATTGGATTCTCTGCTTTAATATTCCGTCGGTTTTTCGGAAAACTCATACTTTCGTCTGTAGTACACACTCGTGTTATGGGTGGGTATATAAGAAATGTGTAGTAACACTTTCGATTTCGTTTCGTCGGAGGCGGGAGAGCACGCCGGTGCTCGAACGATCCAATAATTGTGTGCAAAGCCTCACTAAATTTAGTAGTCGCACGGCGGGGCGACACTGCCAAAAAAGCTCTTGGTGTTGGCAAAATTTTAATATCACGCCGCCTCCATGCCGTGTCGTGATGAGTTTTGTTGTTATTAGTTTTCCCGAGCTTTGCTTCAATTTGGCTCTAATTTGAACATGGATTTCCCAAATTAGAATCCAGGCTCTATGGGTACGCAGGTGTACCTACAGGGTGACACCGAGGTGGATTATATGTTTCACTGTGAGTCATGAAAAGTTGAAAACATGCCCAAATTGATAACCCTTCATAATATCTATGAGAAAAAACACCTTGATAAATAAAAATACAAAATTCGCGTTTGAAGAAGTAACTTCCACTGAAGTAAAATAATGCAATAGGTTCTCTTAAAAACAATAGTACTCAAGACACGTATAACATGAACATAAAAATGCTTAGATCGGTCACCGACGTTATCGTGCCCCCCCCCCCACTTACGAATTGGATAAACACATGCATTCAAAATTCAACCTTTCCTGACTCCATGAAAGTGGCCAAAATAGTACCCATCTCCAAAGAAAGGTTGCAAACTTGATCCAGCATATTACCGCGTACCGCCCCATTGTCATTCTTCTCCTTCTTGATAAGATTTTTGAGAAATTGTTGAACAAACAAATATACCAGTACCTACTTCGAAACAAATTGCCTCTTCCATATGGCACAGTACGGCTTGACAACTAACCGTTCAACAACTCCAGCAGTCAGCAGATTATGTCGTGAAATCTCCGAAGCCTTCGAAAATAATGAATATCTTGACGCCAATTTTTAGAACTTGACAAAGGCATTCGATCGTGTGCACCACGAGATCTTGATAAAAAAATTGAGATTTTACGGCTTTTAGACTTCGAGCAAACTTTTAATGACTTTCTATCTGCAAGGGAGAACCCAATAAAGTCATGCATCAAAAACGTCAAAATTGGAGTACCTCAGGAGTCAGTTCTGGGCCCGTTGCTTATCCTCATTTACGTTAACGACTTACAGACAAGGAAATCGCCAACCTGACAGCGACAGCAAACTTGAATCATACCAACTTACGACAATGGATTTCATCGAACAAACTTTCTCTGAACGACGAAAAAAACAACACTTACTTTCCCACTGAAATCCATAGATTAAAAACTGAACCTGTAAAATTCCTAGGAGTCACGTTGGACTCTGGCCTTACTTGGGAAGCACATGTGACGTCACTGTGCAAAAAGCTATCCTCGCGAATATTCCTGATACGTCAACTGTCAACTGAGGTCAATGGTTTCCACGCACGTTTTGAAGACAGCCTACTCCGGATTGTTCCAAAGTCATTTTAGTTCCGCAATTTGGGCCTGCGTTCATTCATCTCACGTTACAAGGGTCTTTGCCATCCAAAGGAAGTGTCTCAGAATCATGTCTGGCGGTCGATACAACGACGACTGTAAACAAGAATTTGCAAACTTACAAATACTAACCCATACTTTTTTCAAGATGTTTTGTATGTAAAGTGAGACAAAAGACGGTGCTAATGGCTCGATGAAATTAAAAAACATACCCCACTGGAAATTCGCCAGTTCTTGTGCTTCTGACATTAACCATCTCGTTTCTCTGTCCAAGACCAACTGACTCCCGTCTTCGGTCCACTGCCCAAGTTCTCGTTTCTTCTCCCTCTTCACATGTTTCTTTCTTGTCACCCCAGGAATTTCTTTTCCACCCTCTAGCAAGCAAGCCGGACTCACGGCTTCTTTTATTGCCCTTCCAGATGGCCGAGGCTGGCGGCTTTTCAGATGTTGCAAAGGCCTGCTGTTTTTAAAACAACTGCTAACTTGAACAAAAATTTGCATCTGCAAAGTTAATATTTCAGGATAACTAGACATGCAGTTCGTTTCTTCTTTCTCTGAAGTCGGGACACCACAGTACCTGCTCACCAAAGATAATTTGTTCATTTGCCACTCAAGTATTCACCTACTTATTAAGTACTGTGAGAAAACCGCTTTCCCTAAATTAATAAATTACCTGTTATACCTTTAATGACTCTACGTTATGTTTTTGTTGTACCGTAGATTTTAATTACTTTTACCTAAGTCATTTGAATCAATCACACCTACCTCGATTTCCCAGTCATGCCCTAGTACCCCTGTTATGCGAGTAACCTCTGTTCTTTGGAAGATGATGAGTTGAATAACTGTTGAAAAATAAACAGAAGTCATTTAACTACATCTCATCTTTATTCCGAATTAATCAATCATCGCCAATTTAATTAGGAAGACTCCTCTGAACGCTTAAAGCACCTCCGACTAAAAGGCCTCTAAATCGAAGGCGGTGATTTTCTTTCAACTGATATTTGGTCATAACACTTCATATCTCCATAAAAACATGTGAAAAGAAGAAAATCTGTGAAAAATCGAGCACAGCCGAAGATAGTAAAATTTTACGGGCGCCATCCTAGGGCCTTAATTTGACTTGAAAGAGAATACCTTTTCCCAAAGAGGACTCTCTACAGTATTCTGCACCAACGTACCAGGTGATTATTCAATAAAATATCTGGATTCGAAGTTATTTGGCTGTGAAAATTATTAAAAAAATGATTCAAAATTTTGAGCTTCATATCTTCAGCTGAAAATTTTTCACTGGAAAACCACCCGGTACGATTGTGCAGAATACTGTTGGGAGTCTACCCGGAAAAAAGGATTTTTGTCTCAAGTCAAATAAAGGCTCTAGGGTGGCGCGTGTAAAATTTGGCTATCTTCGGCTGTGATCGGTTTTCCTCGGATTTTTTCCGTTAGCATGTTTATATGGAGATATAAAGTGAGATCTCCAAATGCCAGTTCAAAAAAAAAAAAGTCATCGGCTTCGAATTAGAGGCATTTTAGTTGGGGCCACTCTGAGCGTACAGAGGACTCTTAGTTATTCATTACATAATTTCTAGACGATTTACATTTTCTGAGAAGAAAGTACACCCTAATTACGCGCGACACCCTATTTTCACTTCCGAAAAGAGATCTTTATTATTTAATTATACTTAGCCATTAGTACTTGGAGAGAGATGGTTGTTTATTAAGTATTGTCTTGGTATTTCGAAATTATAGCCATTATTTTGTAACGGGGGAAATGAGAAAGACGCGTCAGCTTTGTAACGACTAGAATGTGTCGCTCTTATCCTTCAACTCGGATAAACTCGCGGGTTCTTACTCTTCCCACATGAATCGATGCGTTTCTCTCTATTGGGTTTGCTCGGGCGCCACCTCACTCTACCGCAAGGAATTAAACAAGATTTGGGTTTTACTTTAGTATATTGAACACACAACAATATATCAAACAAGTATCAAAGACAACAATTACATCTACAATTTACAACATTACTTAGAGAGAAATGTGACCGCACCTATCCACCCTGTGGGAATCTACTACAACAACACGACTACCGTCAATAATCCAATCTCAGTGCAATGCGCTACTCGTTTGGTGTGAAGCACCGATAGGTTCCGACCCCGCAACAGTCTAGGGTACTCTTCGTATCCGCTCCACCCCGCAACAGTGTAAGGTGGAGTAAGCCTACTAGAGCAATCCACACCGCAGTCCCCTTCAGGTCAATCGACCGGTACCCAAGTCCAAGACAACCGCGTTATCCTTAGACAAGACACCGGAGAGTGCACCACGAAGACGACCCGCAGGACGCGGTATTAACACGGAGGGACATCCACACAGTCGCCCCCTTTCGGTTGATGTCGCAGTATCGAGGCTCAGGACAACGGTCAGGTTGTTGTCCACAGCTTTGACTCCGCTAGTCCCCCACAAAGGTGACCCGCAGGACACTATTGCATCTCAATGCAAAGTGGCGAAAAGTGCGATTCCGGCTCCACCCCGCAATAGTGTAAGGTGGAGTATAGCCTACAAGAGAGCGATCCACACAGTGGTCCTCTTCAGGTCAGTCGACCGGCCTCCAAGTCTAGGACAACCGCGTTATCCGTAGACAGGACACCAGAGAGTGCACCACGAAGACGACCCGCAGGACGCGGTAATTACACGGAGAGACATCCATACAGCCGCCCCCTTCAGGTCAATGTAGCTTTGACACCGCTAATTACCCAGAAGGTGACCCGCAGGACACTTCTGCATCTCAATGCAAAGTGGCGAAATGTGCGATTCCGGCATCACCGCGTCAGTTGGCCGTCGTCGGCTTGGTTCGAACAAACTAGTTTGGTACTGGTGTACAAATTGGTCGGCCGCGGCCAGTTAACTCGTCAAGCACCGTTCATGTACCTTCCCCCTAGATGTTGCCTTATAGTCTGGACGTTAGGGGAAACCACCCTGCATTTTAGGGTTAAAGCATGCCAGTCGGTATAGTTGTTCCATGAACTATAATCTTTCGATTTAGAAGTGTAGACATCAGCAGCAGACGTGCAGGCTCTGTGTGCAGAGTGAAAAAGGAAAAAGAAGAAGGAAAAATGGTAACTCATAAACCAAAAGAGGTAGAGTCGTCTAAATCGGCATTTATATCCCGATGTTCATGGCAATGAAATTTCATCAAACCATTTTCAAATATCCTGAAGCATTTCTGAAATATTCTGGAACACTCGTTTTTTTTCATAAAAATTTAATTTTTGGGTGAATCAGTAAATTTTAAAAGTATAAGAGTGAAACTTGGTAGTTCTTTATTCAGTGATGTGATCAATTGAAAATAATCGGTAGCCAGTGCCTAGGCCTGCTATTTCCAGAAAAGAGACATTCAACTTTTTTTCCTCCTCCCGGCAGCCATTTGCGTTAACTATTTGCACAATAATCAAAGAAGGACTAGCAATTATAAAGTTGGTGAGGTACAACCATTTTACCCCAAAAAAAGTAACATTGACATTAGGGACTGCCTTCTTGTAGAACAAAGATTGTCATTCGAGTTGTTTATGATTTTACAGACTTTCTTTGCTCATGATGGCTAATGTGGTTATTGAAAGAAAAAATTACGTTAGGCATTCTTATGCTTCACATTTTGTCAAGTCGGTCACAAAAATTTATCATCGTCAGTGTAGACGTTTGTCTCAGACAGCTGATCAAACAAAAGATATACCATTTTTGTGCGAAAATTGCAAAAATATATGAGGTTTCGTCGTCATCGAATGAGTCTTGAGGAAAATCTATTGCCTTGAGAGGTACGAATTAGCATGCAAATAATTTGATGCAATCTGGTGTTAACAGTGATGCCAAGAAAAATTGGTCAGGTGTGTCTAGCTGTCCCATAAAAGACGAGGAAGATGTGGAAAGCGTGGAAAAATGCAATATTAGCTATATTTGGACCTCGATCCGAACAGTAGGCGAAAAGCACCCTAAACTGTATGGTTAGAACATGTCACTTGGCACAGTGACTGTTTGAACCATACTCTCCCAATTTAGAAGTGTAGCCATCAGCGCCAACCCTACAGTCCCTGTATATGGGGAGAAGAAGTGGCATGTTTTAACCCTAAAATGCAGAGTCCACCCATATTTTAGCGCCTAACGTCCGGACTATTACCGATTGCGACTGGCACAGTGATGTGAGTCGGGTATTTACCGGGTAGGTAGGTAAATATAAATCGGGTATTTACCCGGTATTTTCCCGAGCTATATTTACCCACCCTACCCAGTTTGACATAAAAGTTGACACTGTTGACAGCTCGGTTGACAGTGTTGACGGTTAAAAGTTGAATGATTTCTTTTTCCAAGTTCCAAGGCTTTATAAACACACCCTCCAAAGCACTCATTATTATTTTGCTGCTTTTTGAGATAAAATCATTATTGTTCTTGTTGTTATTATCATTATTATCAATGAAAATAGATACCCTATTAGAGACCCGATTTTGGGTAAATACCGGGTATTTACCCTTAAATATAAAAACCCGGGTATTTTACATCACTGGACTGGCACAAACTACGTGTCTTTTTATGACTGATGCATTCTCTGTACAACGTCTTCACAACGACATGTACACATGCGATCCAGTGGAATTGGATGAAGTGGCCGTACGCCACAACTTTATTTACGTTGGGTCGTTGGGCGCGGTGCGGTGGCTTGGCCGCACGGCGCCCTCTCTTGGTCACCGTTGGGACCTTCTATTTACCGCGGGACGAGTGCGCTTGCTACCTATTTATCTCGCGCTACCTAGACGCTTTATCACAATTTTAATTATCGATCAAATAATTTACATAAAAATTGAGTGTTTACATTCCATGAATTTCATCCGTCTGGTGCTGTAGTTTGGAACTCACAGACTTATCCAGCAGCTCTATTTCACGCTGGGTTATATAACTTCACGCAAATCTGCAATCAGGTGTACAATTCATCGCGATGAGCCTCTAATTAAGCAGCATACAAAAATGATATTTTGTTCCTTTCTTTCTTGAAGCGTTTTCGAAACGACACTGAATTTGCTGGCATTGTTCTAGAGAGGTTCTCTTATTCGGTTGTAACGCTAGCTTTTAATGCTCATAAACTCCTTGTCGTGCGAAAAGGGTTGAATCTTTTATTCTATGGGGATAATAACGCGTGATCAAGATTGTCGCCCAGAATTGATCCAAATATATATGTCGAGAGCGCTGAATTTTCAGCAGAACTGACCTATGGAATCAACCTGCCGGAAACGGGATCTTTGTGCAGGGTTACTGAAGCTTTGACCATTTTCTGGCGTCTTGAAGGTGGCTGAAACCAGATATTTAAAAGCTCACAGCAAGTTCAGGCTATTGAATCGGGTTGACGCTAACTATGGCTGTTCGAAATATCAAGAACAAGAGCTACTATCATTTTAGAAACAAAAGAATTACTTGAACCCCATTTAAACAATTAGCATTTGATTACAATGGAAATCAGACTTGCCTTAATATTTTCTTTTCTCGTAACTGATGCACTACAATTATTAACAGTGTTTTTAGCACTTCTTAATTTATTCTTCTTGATAAATAATTATTTTCTCCCCTCACACATCTGCCGTTGTCGAACACTCTCACGCTCATCCTCTCCACCTCCGAGTTCTTCTCTTGGGCCATTCCTTTTTTGCTCTCATCTCCTCTGCTGAAATCTCCCCTGACCCACAAAACCGATGCGCCGACATGCGGTGTCACCCCGAGACCAGGCGGCAAAAATCGATATTCTCGCATTCCTCAACCAAGACTAATTTGTCCCAAATTATAATTTTCCTTTTTTTCATAATTTTAAGCTACCCATTACAGTACCTTACTTGATTTTTGTTATGTTTGACGAGTGTAAATGTTGATAGCACGAATAAAGATTATGATTATGAGCCCGTTCAGGCAATGTCTGGCATTCGTAGTGCAGCCTTCAACAGGAGCGGTTTTAAACCGAGTTTTAAACCGACTGGAGTCGATAGAATTGACCAAGATGACATATAGCGAGATACCAACTAGAGTACTTCTTTGTTTTTATGCTATCAGGATAAACTCACCTGCAACAGGATCGTAGCTGTGTGACCTAACAGTGGGCGACAGCTTCAAGTCTTAAGAATTTTATTCTCAAAAGACAGCTGACCAGGAGAATCCTGGACGAACGATAATCGAAAAAGGGTTGACTCTGCATGACATTAAATTCGCCGCGAGACACGTGGATTCTACAAAGAAAGGGTTCACTATGTTCAAGCTCCTTGCATGCGAGCTAAATTGTATCCTTCATTTGTCTTTTGCAATCTGTCATAATTTCCATATCTGCTGGTTTAAGTCAGCTTACTCTTTCAAGCTGAGACACAGGATCGATCGTGTTTTTTGTATCTGGCTCGTACTTTTCAGCTTGTTCCAGCAAACGGGTAACCCCGTCTCTTCGTCTTCAAGGCAAGAATTAAGTATAGTTGATTTTATGTTTTTTTTTTTGTTTGATTTGTGTTTTGGGGGTTGATTTGATCCATGATCTGGAATACCTGTGTCAGGAAAAATAGAAAATCAAAGCCGGGGTCAAGTTGGAAATCTAGCTTTTGCCAAAGGATGCCATCTAGGCAAATTTGGAACAGGCTTTCTCTTTTAAGCCATTCGGCCTAACGCTGTGGGTCTGGGTAGTGGTCCAGCATTCAGCCAGGATGTTAATGAGGACTGAAGCAATTAGGCAGTAGAGGTCATCCACCAAAGGGTTGACGAATGGTCAACTGCAGCCTCGGAACTGTGCCAGTTGTGTTTGTTTGTTTAGGAATTTCTAGGGTGGGATCAACTAAGTGGAGAGTTAATTAGGCTGTAAATTCTGGAATTCGAGGCTGCTCGGTACGGGCCATGCAATACAGAATTAAGGCAGATTCAGGTAGTCCCGACAATTATGATCAAGGATTTATTGTTCCGATTTTCAATGATTTTAATAAGGAAATGAAACTCCAAGGTGGTTTGAGAAGTCGCTGGTTATCACTGAATAATTCATTTTTTGCGGCCCATACCACTGTTCCATAGTTTAGGGTTTTTTGGGGTGTCGAATTGATTTGTGTCATTAATTATTAATTTAATCAATTGATGGCTAATCGATCGGGAAAGAACACAACCTAGGGTCATTTATGTGGAGTAAAGTACGTTATCAATCAGAGTGGAGCACCCAGTGTAAGCAAAAGTTATAAAATAAGTGTAAGCGTTAATTCAATTAGTAAAGGGGGGTTTGCTCCACCACCTCGTCCACCACACTACCTACCACATATTTTAACACACCTTCAAGGTGGTCCGACACTTTTTAATCACCTGTATTGAGACTAAGGTTCGAACTCACCCCACAGAAATATCTGACCGATAGATAGTGAAGTTAAATCGGCCTCTGACTAAACGTTGATCTGTTTGTTGTAGACCAAAAATGAGCATGCATGGTGCGATTGGTGTGCTGGCATGCATGAAAGCACACATAGATTCGCCTAATGTCAATATTTGCTTTAGTGAATTTAATTTAGGCAAAGCAAAGCCGCGTGAGCGTGAGCCCCGGTCCCCCGGTGTGCATTTACTTACCTACTCATAATCGAGTGATGGATATTCCGATTTTCGACGAAATGTAAACAATGGCTTTTGGCATTTGAAATTGCAGCCGTTGAAATTTAGTGATATTTTGCCTGTATTATTCTCTTTGAGGGCGGCGGTACGTTCCTTGTTTCTCGCATATTTGGCGCGCGACGTAAGCAGAAGAAAGCAGGGAAAATTTAATTTGAGCATTCACAACATCACAAATATTTGAAAAACTTGTTGTGCTGCAAATGGTCGGAATGACAATTACAACAACAAACTCAAAATGAACCCATAATATCAATATGTGGGTGTAGTTTAAGGCTGAAATGCGATAAGTTAAAGACGCGTAGATAGTAATTGCGTTTTATTTACCACTGCAGAGGCCAAAGTGGAGCTTCCCGTTCTTCTTTCATTGGGACTCATCCCATCCTAGCTATACTTAAATGTACCTATCCAAACAAACTAATCAATCAGCTGTAGGAGTCACTCTCGTGTTCCCATTGTCACTGAATCAAAGGAGAAGTCTTTGCCTTCAACTTCGTATCAAAGGAACCCTTTTCAACCCTGTCTCCAACCTGAGGTTGATGGCTTCTACTGTAAATTCCAACATGAATAGGGTATGTGACGGTTTTTCAATTTTGGTCTAAATAATTTCTAATTGCTTGGTTTTTACTGAAAGTAATATTTATTCGGATCAAAATATTGTTACGGATTTCGCGTACGGGTTCGAATATAATTGAGACGATCGTTTTAAAACACACACTGTTTATTACTGCGTACTACAATAAATACACGCCAACAATCATCTACTTGGAATATATCGCAGTATACTTCGCTCCTATCAGCTCGCTACCACTCCGCATATCAATTCAATACTGAATGTCGCGCCGTTGCGGTGCTTTTATATGCCTCCGACTAGCGTTCCCGAGCTTTCAAACATCTTCCAGCAATTTCCATAGTGGCCCGGCATATGCGGTTTCTAGACGACTCCTGAATAATCACACACACCTTTCGCGTGCTTTTCGTGTGTTCTGGAATCTGCACCTCCACCAAAATGGACAGATATGCCTTGATCAGGCGTTGGAGTCTCCATGTAATCCAGTGCCATCGAGTTTACTCTAGAAATGTCCAGAGCTCCACGCGTCTGTACACTGCGATCTAATGGATGGAAGAATCCAGAAAGGTCCCGTGTTTACCAGTATGCACAGAATAGCCGCTCGTAACAATATCTTTATTTTACGTAAAAAAATCTTTTTTATTTCGCTAAAATATTTGGCGCCCAAACGCTTTATGAAAGTCAACGGCCATTGTGAAGTCACAGTTCATAAACTGTTGAGTGTCATTCTTGATACTTGAACGACAACTAAATTTCAGCGTATTGGGTTGTCGATCAAGGGAAGTTTCGCCTGAGGGGTGGAAGAAGGACGCTCGCGAGATAGGAGTGGACTGATAGAGGTGACTTGGATGTGTGTAGTGGTGAACGATAGACCCCTGAAGGAGGAGCAAATTGTTTGTTGTCAAAATTAGTTACTAAGTCGAGCCAGAATTGATGATAGATGTGCACCATCATCAGCGGGAACCAACGCCAAGGCAAGTCTGTCTTCCATGTAACTCAACGATAATTTCAAAAGGTGAAAATCTATTATTGTTGTGGTTGTAAAGTTTACGATGGGTTTTTTATTCCAATGCCGATCGAATGTCTTGGCAGATCTATAGAATTTTCTATTCAAATATAGTCCCAGAGGGCAATTACCTGCTGGCAATAGCCTTTAACAAATTGAAACTATAAAAGCAAATCGGTGTCACCAGGTTAAAGGTGAAATCATCATTTACACTTCAAGTAAAGTGGCTCCCTACAGAACGGTGTTGATTCCATCGACTGTCAAACAGTACTGACAATTGAAACAAAAAAACACCTGACCCTGGGCTTCGAAATCTCGCGAATATGTCTTTCGGTGGAATTTGTTGCTGTATGGAACTCAATCCTTTTTGAGAGCGTCAAACAACCACTTCCAAGCTAAAGCCGATATCAATAAGGTCTGCTCAAGCAAAAGAAAGTTGAAAATTACAACGCATTCAGGTATCTCTACGAGAACATTGAGATGCTCTTTAATTTCCACAGGTTAATTGAAGGACAACACCGTGATTTTTATTTTATCCAATACATATTCAAGTTGGGTATAGCTGGTTGACAAATATATGCTTTAGCCGAAAGCACAAGCTTGAAGTAAATCGATCTAAAAATCTTACGAAATAAATTAAAGAACTATACTAGAGCTAATACTAGATCTAAGTTCATTTAAGTTATTTTGACGAGTATGGAAGGCAAAGGATGAATTCGGAATACAAAAAAAAACCAATCCCATGTATCGTATGATCAAAAGAATTCTTATTTTAGGTAGGCTGTGGCCTGGTCAAACTCAGGTGTGAAAAGCTGCGTTAGGCTAGGGCACAGCCTGCCTAAAATAAGAATTCATTTGATCACACGATATTTATGATGATTTTCTCTCTCTCTTTCTCTCTCTCCTCAAGTGCAATATGGGCTTGATTATGGAAGAATTAATTACTCAACGGGGTGCTTCTATGCAAGAAGTCAACCTGGAGTCATGTTAGGTTCTATTTCTCTTTCTTTAAAATATAGCCCAGGCGCCAGGGAGCAAAAATCAGCTCAATAAGGAAAAAATTGTTTCCTGGCTGAAAACTAGCTTAAAACGATCTGTGTGTCTTAGGGTTTGACATACTAATTTCCCCCCTTTCGGAAATGTCGGCGTCATGTCGCCATCATCAACAAGAAGTGCACCAGCGTGGTTTTTGCCAAATATCTTGATTTTGGGCCATCTGACAGCAAAAGATGTGAGAAGTCGTTTTGAAACCAATGAAATTTCCTACGGAATAGTTTTTAAATGACGTTTCTGCGACCTATGGTTTTTGAGATAGAGCTTCTGGAAGCGAGAGGCATTGTCGTAAAAGCTCCATGGTCACTTGACTCAAAAAACTAAAATGTCGATGTGACAAAAAAATTTCAAAATGAGATTTCTCGAGATTCCTTTATGCTATAGTTGCGGTGATGGTCTTAAGAGGGGGCATTGAAGAGTCATCTTTCCGCAAGTAGCTGAATTAATTTGATAAAATTATAATTTGGAAACAATCGAAAGTGCAGTTTTCTACTAGAAGGAAAGTGTATAGTAAGCTACCAACAGTAGGTTTGTTCGCGTCACATGAACTTTTCGCACTTTCTGCACCCTAGCCAGTAGGTTTGTTCGTGTCGCATGAACTTTCTGCACTCAAACTGCTGTGATTGGTCAGCTGCTGCCAGGGACCCCACGCTATTGGCTAGGGTGCAGAAAGTGCAAAAAGTTCATGCGACGCGAACAAACCTAATAGCGACCCCACCCTGGCAGCAGCTGACAAATCACAGCAGTTTGAGTGCAGAAAGTTCATGCGACGCGAACAAACCTAGTGAGAGGGCGTTTTTTTGATATTTCGATTCCGACAGTGTAGTGATTTTGGTTAGAATTCAGTCTGTTGCGTCTGTCATTAAAAAGTGACACAGTTTCTTTATCACTCTCCCAAAACAGATGATTTCAAGCAAACTCTCTCTCATCTCAGCGCCACAAGTCCAAAGAGTCACAAGTCTTGCCTTAATAGAATCCGCACTTCGCAAAGCACACAAGGCATCGTTTTGCAACTCCGTTTGAAAGGCAACAGTGACAACTACAGCGATAGCTGGAACCGCTCGACGATCTCTGCGGCTCGTTACAGCGGCCACTACCACCCCTGCCGGGCCACCGGGCCTGAATCCAAGCCTCGATCCAAGCCGAGGGAGGCGAAACCTGACCTGTCGCTGGAGAAAGGCAGAGCCCCGCAAGCATCGAAGCCATGGATGGCATGACGTTTTGCAGCAAACCAGCACCATCTCGTCACCCGACAACGATCTCAGCACCGACAACTTTGTCGACGACGGAGACAAAGGAGCGTCTCAAAAAACGAAGAAGGCCTCAAAGGCCATCAGGAGCAATGTCAAAGCCTAGGAGCTTGCCACGAGCTTGCTCACAAGTGTGGCTATCATCGACATCGAGTGATCGCAGTCAGTTGACACATACACGTCAGCGTCGTCAGGCGTCACCTCATCAACCCCTGAAATTTCCAATTTGTGTCACAGTCGCGTCGTGTATTGCCCTCAACAAAGGCTCTCAACTCAACAAGGGTGCTTGCTGCTCAGCTTGCTGCCGCATTTCAAGAAAATTATTGATATTCCAATTATTGCAAGTTGCAGGTGAATTTCGAATGCTAGAAATCTGAAATGAGAGCTAATTTATTGCTCAATTTTGCAGCTACTTTTGGACCGGCAAAGATGTGTTGTGACTGGTGTGGATTGTGGTGTGGTGTTGTGTTGTGTTTGGTACCTATTATTATAAACGCAAAACAAGAAATCAGAAAGTGTAGTAGGGAGATGCCCTGTGATTAAACGTGTCGGTCAGTGGGACAATGTCACGCACTGTGAGGATTATTCTCATTCATGGACAACTTTTTACCCTGTGTTGACCAGGATACTTACGAGTACGACACCTCTGAATGAATTTTTGTAGGTACCTAATAAAACCGATGTATTATGGTCTTCTTGCTTTTATTTTAAGGTATAATTGACATTGACAATCGTTCTTAACCTTAATGACAATGACAGTCGCTCTTAACCTTAAATTTAGGCAATACCTGTCAATCGAGGTGAATAAAATTTGCCAGCAAGGAATATCCGAGTTACCTCAGGGATGTCCTGGTGCAGCGACACCTGTCAGACAGTAGCCAAACTGTTGAGTGGTGAAAAAATTTCGAAGTGCATCTACTTTTTGCAAAGGCATGATCTCAAAAACCAAGCAATTTCGTTTGATGACCTTTTACAGTAAGTTTCAGCAAAAAGTGACCTAGGGAATGAAATACTGTTCATTCGCTAAACGTTAAATCCCGACCCAGGAAAAAAAGAATTCAGTTTTTGCTTATTAGCCATTTATTCAAAAAGCAGTGAAGAAAATGATGGGATCATTGTTTCATACCCTGGAGGATGATTACTGCCGTGTTCGTGCCAAATAGTTTTGCGTTCAGTTGAGAAATACGCCTGAAAATGCCTTTGAAAAATTATAAACGTCACGTGTATGCGCCCTCTTAAACTCTTTCTCTTGAACCGTTGATTACGAATATAGAAAAGTCAAAAACGTCACATTGTACATATACAGGGTGTACTAAGGGAATAAAATCAGATCAAGGAAATTTTACATATTTCTTCGATTTAGCCTATATGCGACACTCTAAGCACCTAACACGAGTCCAATATCAATATGGATTTGCTTTATAAGCTTCACTTAATACACTAAAGAAGTTGTCAGCTCACAGCTTTACTGTAAAATGTTCTGAAGGCCCTCTGAAATCATCAAAATATTAAAAATTTACAGTACCAAGGAATGTATGTAACAGTATATTATATACTAAGGGATCAAAGTGGATTTTTAATTTGGGGATTTGGACCCAAAGGGCCCTTGAGCAACAAACTTCACCCAAGAGATCAAAACTTCACTTTGGTTCCTTGGTATATAATATACTGTTACATACATTTCTTGCTGCTGTAAATTTTGATGATTTCAGAGGGCCTTAAAAACATTTTACAGGAAGGCTGTGAGCTGACCACTTCTCAAGTGTATCAAGTAAAGCTTACAGAGCAATGCATATTGATATTGGACTCCTGATAAGTGCTTAGAGTTTCGCATAGGCTAAATCGAAGAAATATGTCAAATTTCTCTGTTCTGATTTGATTCCCGTAGTACACCCTGTATATGTACAATGTGACGTTTTTGACTTTTCAATATTCGTAATCTACGGTTCAAGCGGAAGAGTTCAAGACTATTAATGCAACTATAGCACAAATGATTCTCGAGTAATCTCATTTTGAATTTTTTTTGTCACATCGACATTTTAGTTTTTCGAGTCAAGTGGCCATGGAGCTTTCACGACAATGACTCTTGCTTCCAGAAGTTCTATCTCAAAGATCATAGGTTGCAGAAAATTGATTGAAAAACCAAACTGTAGGGAATTTCATGGGCTTTAAAATGACTCCTTACATCTTTTGCTGTCAGATGACCCAAAATTAAGATATTCGGCAAAAACCACGCTAGTGCACTTCTTGTTGATGATGGCGACATGACGCCGACATTTCCGAAAGGGGGGAAACTAGTATGTCAAAACCTAAGCTACACAGATCGTTTTAAGCTATTTTCCAGCCAGGAAACAATTATTTCCTTATTGTTTTCCCTGGCGCCTGGGCTAATAGGAGGAATAAGGAAACAGGGATTCAGTTTGTGAAAGGGTAATTAATTGGGCGATGGTGTTATCACGCAACTATGACGTATTTTATTCCAGATACAGAACTAGAAATTGAATCGAATAACCCCTTATTGTCTGCTGAATTCAGCACATTTGAGACTGTTCAATCAACAATTATTTCAAATGAAGTAATTGAGGTTCAAATAATTAAATTGGTGATTGTGAATTTATAGGCAATAAACGTTGAGTAAAATTTCAAAACGTTGTTCTTGTTTGTATGTAACGTTTGTTTATTGATCCTCTTCCAGGTAAGAATCTGGGAACAAGTACCTGGGGAAAGGGATTTGGGAATATGTCTGAACAATTGAGGGCTCAAGGGTTACGAAAATCTATAGAACAAAAATTAAACACAACGTAAGGTAATCACTTGCATTGGAGATAACCGTTTGATTATAGTACCTACTTGATTAGATAATCAGAATCAGTTTTAGATATGCTTAGTGACACCATTTTTGCGCTCCGAGTACGCTACCAAATCGACACTGTTTTGATATTTGGGGATTTCAATTGTAGAATGGGAGAGCTAAACAGTGTTGAGGAGCCGCTGGTCGCCGACAACCCGAACCTTCACCACCAAAGGGAGAGTCTTGACAAGGTAATCAGACCCGAGGGAGCAGCACTGGTGAGTATGATGGAGGAAAACGGTTTTTTGGCACTGAACGGCAGAACAACAGGAGATGTTCCGGCACAACATACGTATGTCAGTAAAGCAGGTAACTCGGTGATTGATCTGGCTTGGATTGATGTGCGGGACGCGGCGGCTGTGGAATCTTTTCAGGTTGCAAACTATTTCGTATCGGACCACCATCCGTGTCGGGTGCGCTTGCTGATGAGTGGTAATACACACGGTGGGGGACAGAGACGACGTACAACACATAGTTCAGCACACAACACCACCGTGGAGATTCTGAAAATACCTGAAAACAGAAAACAAGCATTTAACAACATCATGAATAAATCGTATAGGCTAAATGTTAACAACAATGTAAACACTGAATGCTTGTATAAGAACTTCTTATCAGCTACTAAAGAAAGTGCTAGGTTTTTGGGTCTCTACAAAAAAGTCAAGATAGGCGCGGACAATATAACTCCGAGAATGAATTGTTGGTTCGATCAGGAATGTAAGGAACAGAAGAGGCTAGTAGGATATCTTTTTAGAAAATTGAAAAAAGGAAACTATGCTTCAAAGGATAAGGAGGAATATCTCAATGAAAAAAAAAAGTATAAAACGTTAATAAATAAAAAGAAAAAAGGACACCACGATGGCATAACTTCGAAATTCGATGATGTGCGTAACCCTCAGCAGTTCTGGCGCGTGTATAGGAACGCTACAAAGACAGTTAGAAGACACCCTGTGGCAAATTTGACGTCGGCTCAATTGCAACAGTATTACATCAGCTTTTACAGGACGGACGCTCTGACGACGGACCTCGACTACATTGACGTTAGACATCCTTATTTGGACAAAGACATCACTAGGGCAGAGATGCACAAGGCAATTAGATGCGCAAGAAATGGTAAGACCTCGGGAAACGACGGTGTAGGAAACGAAGTATATAAGTCGCTCCCAATCGATTGGATTGAGTACATCCGCACTTTATTTAACAATATCCTCAGCACGGGAGAGGTTCCGAGAGAATGGGGGCATGTTAAAATTCACCACATATATAAAAAAGGGGACACAACATTGGTTGAAAACTACAGACCAATCGCTCTCATAAACTGTATATGCAAACTTTTCACATTCATTATAAACAGCCGAATAACAACCTATGCGGAAAGCGCGGGCATACTTCCGGAAAGTCAAAATGGATTCCGAAAGGGTCGGTCTTGCCTGGATAATGTCTATACACTAAATACGATCATAAACAACAATTTACGTCTGCCGGGACGAAGAGTATATGCCATGTTCATCGACTTCCAAAAGGCGTTCGACTCGGTGGTTCACGAGCGTTTGTGGCGGGAATTGTTCGACAGAGGGATTAGTACCAACGTGATCAGAACTATACGAAACCTTTACAAGAACGCGAGTATGATGACAAATGCGGAATGTGGTGAAAGGGTGAGAATCGACATAACAAAAGGTGTGTTGCAGGGTGACTGCTTAAGCCCGACGATGTTTATTTTGTTCATCAGCGAAATAGAAAAATATATGCATAGTAACGGCGCAAAAGGAGTGGCTCTGGATGGGGGAGAAGATGTTCTGATGCTGCAATATGCTGACGACATAGTCATGCTTTCGGATTCTCCCGTATCTCTTCAGAGGAATCTGAATATCCTTAGCAATTACTGCAAAGAAATGAAATTGAACCTTAATCCAGAAAAGTCAAAGATAGTCATCTTTAGAAGAGGGGTAAACCTTAGGGAGCAGACCTTTTTTTTCAACAGAGAAAAGATTGAAGTGGTAAAACAGTACAACTACTTGGGTGTCACTTTTCACTTCAACGGCTCATTCCATGAACATGTCAAATCGGTTACCTCCAAGAGCAAAATCACAGGAGGAATAATAAGAAGTGTTATAAACAAAAATAACTTAAACAACTGGGGGGCAATTCACAGATTGTATAAAAGCACAGTAGTTCCTACTTTTATGTACTGTGGTGCGGTGTGGGGAATAGGATACTTGACCGAACTGGAAAGAATACAATTAGGCTTTTTCAAAAATTTATTATACCTGAAAAGAAACACAGCGGATTCCATTGTCAGAATTGAAATAGGTATCTGCAAAGTAGCTAGTATTCTATTCAAAGAGGTACTGTTATATGTAAAAAGGATTGGTAAGATGACAGAAGGAAGATTACCTAGACGTGCGTTGCAAAGACTTGTCGGACTTCATAAAGTAGTAAGGAATGATAAGTATAACTGGCTTGGTCGGATTATGGCTTACCTGAAATCAATGGACGTTGACTGTGATGTGAGTAATTTTCTGACCGTGGATGATGAGAGGATCGATTCCATTCTTACACAATTAGAAAAAATGTACTGGGATTCCGACTGGAATAGGGTCCTCTTGTCGATCCATAATCCGCGCTACAAATTTATAAATTCAATGACGCAGCAGTACGGTCTGAGCGAGACGAATGTGCCGCTTAGCCTGAGAAGATTCCACACGCAGCTTAGGACATCGTTTGGCACACCAACTCGTCTATACTTTGGTCAAATTACATACGATGTTGATGCGGGTAACAAATGCACAATTTGCAATCTCAACGAGGAAGAAACATTGAATCACATCCTTTTCGTCTGCCCGATGTACAGGGAATTCAGAGGAAGGCTCTGGGGACTAGAGAGGGATGTGGAACGGTTACTGACAACTGATGAGGTAAGGACTATAAGGACTGTTCGCCAATATCTTTACCAGTGCTTGCGACTGAGGGCTTTTGTTCAGGAGGGGGATGGTTGGTGACTGGAGACTCTGAAACCGGGATGGCCTGAGATTTGAGGGTGGGGGGTGAGCGACTTGAGCACTGAGAGTGTCTGTCTCTTGTTTGGTTATAATGGGAAGTATGTAGAGTTGGAATGGTTCACAAGAGTGCTTTTTTCCTCATTTTTATTTTGTCGGAAATGTTTGCATAGCTATTAGAATTTGTGTCCTTAATTTGATTTTGATCTGTTTTTCTATCTTACGAGCTCCTTGCTCAAAATTTTGTAAAAATTATTAGAGCAATAAATGTATTTATTTATTTATTTATTTATTTATATGTACAATGTGACGTTTTTGACTTTTCAATATTCGTAATCTACGGTTCAAGCGGAAGAGTTCAAGACTATTAATGCAACTATAGCACAAATGATTCTCGAGTAATCTCATTTTGAATTTTTTTTGTCACATCGACATTTTAGTTTTTCGAGTCAAGTGGCCATGGAGCTTTCACGACAATGACTCTTGCTTCCAGAAGTTCTATCTCAAAGATCATAGGTTGCAGAAAATTGATTGAAAAACCAAACTGTAGGGAATTTCATGGGCTTTAAAATGACTCCTTACATCTTTTGCTGTCAGATGACCCAAAATTAAGATATTCGGCAAAAACCACGCTAGTGCACTTCTTGTTGATGATGGCGACATGACGCCGACATTTCCGAAAGGGGGGAAACTAGTATGTCAAAACCTAAGCTACACAGATCGTTTTAAGCTATTTTCCAGCCAGGAAACAATTATTTCCTTATTGTTTTCCCTGGCGCCTGGGCTAATAGGAGGAATAAGGAAACAGGGATTCAGTTTGTGAAAGGGTAATTAATTGGGCGATGGTGTTATCACGCAACTATGACGTATTTTATTCCAGATACAGAACTAGAAATTGAATCGAATAACCCCTTATTGTCTGCTGAATTCAGCACATTTGAGACTGTTCAATCAACAATTATTTCAAATGAAGTAATTGAGGTTCAAATAATTAAATTGGTGATTGTGAATTTATAGGCAATAAACGTTGAGTAAAATTTCAAAACGTTGTTCTTGTTTGTATGTAACGTTTGTTTATTGATCCTCTTCCAGGTAAGAATCTGGGAACAAGTACCTGGGGAAAGGGATTTGGGAATATGTCTGAACAATTGAGGGCTCAAGGGTTACGAAAATCTATAGAACAAAAATTAAACACAACGTAAGGTAATCACTTGCATTGGAGATAACCGTTTGATTATAGTACCTACTTGATTAGATAATCAGAATCAGTTTAAAAGGACTATATGAACCAGGAGCAAGCAGGCTCGATAGATTTTTGAGTAACAGAAATACACAACCTGCGAGAAGAGAAAAATTGTCAGTCCACTTTCAACTATCCCTGTGATAAAAACGATTTTTTAGCGCACTTCTCCAAACGGGAAGGCGCTTTTGTCCTCGCTTTGTCCGTCCGTCACAGCATCTAGTCCTAGACGAAAAGGTTTTTGTGAAATTTTTTTACTCCATTGGGTAGCTCATGACCTTGTATCCCGAACCAAGAAAAATCTCGACGAAATAATAATAAACAATGACAATAATAACAATTTAGTGTGACGCGGCATTGCCGTTGAATGCTGCATTTCAGAAGCCGGCCTGATCTCGAAAGTTATCACATGCGAGGAAGTACCCGATCTAATCATTTTACCATAATACATATGTGGAGTTATATTCAGAGGATGATTTGAACTTTATTTTAATGAAAATTTCACATCGGTGCGAGGTGCAGGCCAATAGTTATTAATTTTTGAAAATGACTCCGAAACTACGGCTCGGCCGCAAATGATTTATTCGTTGCTTGCTGGTGCTTGATATCCTTTCCTCTGAACAAAACGAAATTCAATACAGAAAATATTTCAACTCGAATGGGTAGCTCATGGCCTTGGTACGCGAATCAAGAAAAATTTTGCCGAAATAATCATGAACAATTACAAAAATAACATTTTGGTGTAGGGCGGCTTCGCCGATCAAGTGCTGGCATTCGCGGTAAGATGTAGAAAGTTGCGATATGCAGGCAACTACAATTTCTTAATGAAATACATCACTGCATGTACGGCATTATATTTAGAGAACAATTTGAACTTTCTTTTGACAAAAACTCCACTTCGATCCGACCGTCGGGTCAATTGTTATCAATTTTTGAAAACGACCGCAAAGCCACGGCTCGGCGCATATTACACGACCCTACAAATTTAAAATCAGACGTGCCGAAATAGTAATTGACGATTTTGAAATAGCCAATACTAGGTACCTAAAGGATAATGGCACTGAAATTACGAAACATGTTCGCTCAATAACAAAAAAAAGTAGGTAGGTATCACTAAAAATGATGTGACACAGGCTACCATTTTTTCGGTTTTTCGATAAAAAAGAAATGTTCCAATTCAAAACTGGATCCGATATTCGTGTTCAGGAGGTCGAAATCAGTTGGAGAACATTTTTTTATATAAGTAACAGAATGACGCTTATGTGGCCGGTTTGTCTGTCTGTCTGTCTGTCTGTCTGTCTGTCCGAGTCCGTGCAGAAATTAAGACGCTGTACTCGTTCTCGAGAATTGAAACAAGAGTCTTTCTCCTAGAACTTTTTTCCGATTAATAGCTGATGTCCCTGAGGGTGGCCAATGGGCACTATTTTTGTTATCATTATTCTCAAAAAACAGAGATCTCCTGTGCACTTCGATGAAGTTGAACTTCTTCTCGAGAACTAAAGCTACAGCCCTTGAAGATTGAACTTTATCCGGTGGATAGCTTAGGTTCTCAAGGACCAAATAGACAGAATGGCTTTCATAATTCGGCCGCCATCTTGGCTGCCATATTGAAATTTCTTATTAGTGGAACGATTGTCATGAAACTTGAAACTTACCCTTGTCTAGTACGATCATTCTTATTTTCAAGCCAAATTTCATGATTGCCCTACCATCTTGGCCGCCATATTGAAATCTCTTATAAGTGGGAGGATTTTCATGAAACTTGAGAGTTACGCTTGTCTCGTACGATCATTCCTATTTTCAAGCTGAGTTTCATAATTCTGCCGCCATCTTGGCCGCCATATTGAAATCTCTTATTAGTGGAACGATTTTCATGAAACTTGGAACTTACCCTTATCTAGTACAATCATTCTGATTTTCAAGCCGAATTTCATGATTCTGTCGATATTTTGGCCGCCATATTGGAATTTTTTGCCCAAGACGGTAGAACCCTAATTACTTAACATCTTGCGTTCACTAATCCTCCAAAAAGGAAGTGCACTACTGAGCCTCATGCCCATGAGGCGTATTCGCTTGTTTGACTGTTATGTGTATGTATTGCAAATAGTACCGTATGATCAAAAAATTTTCTACTTGCGGTAGGCTGTAGCTTGGCCAAAATCAGCCTTGTTTGCCTGCCAATGACCAGGCCACAGCCTACCACAAGTAAAAGTTTTTTATCATACGGTACTTGCAAATAGGCTTTTGATAGTTATCGAAGATTATTATTTATTTGAAACTATGCCCATCTACCCTCGCATCTACCCGACGGGTATAAACAAATTGTAATTTAGTGAAATACAAATGAAATTATATTCTATTTAATGCTAACCCAACTGTTGAATGGTCTTTTTATTTGAGTGAGGTCTTCAAATCCGAAGTTGCCGACCTTCTTCTTCAAAAGGTGCTCTGATGGCAGTCCAACAACATAATTATTTCCTATTCTTTTGATCGGCGGAAAATCCATTTTTGATCTTAGTAGATAGTACATAAACGCGCCTAATTTTCACGTCAAGTAATTTTTTTCCATTGGGTTTACGAAGAAAAACTTTGGAGCTGTTCATATTTCCAGTTAATTTCGCTGCCCATTTGAAAAATTCTTCTGAAAAATCACATCAAGGATATCGTGATCTAGGATAATCTCGTGTCGCTTTGATGGCATCAGTATTACTTCAAACTTCATCAAAGTCATCTGTGAAATGGGTCCCTGGACGCGCACCATTAAATTTCAATCCGTCATTTACTTCGTAACCGTCGCGCATTTGCATACAACTAAACTCGAATCTGATAAATCAGTCATTTCCACAACCGCACAACCGACTCAAAAATAATATTGCCATTCGGCTCCATCAAAAACAGCTCACACATCAAAAATGCATTATCGTGAAAAAAAAAGCGCAACCGCGCTGATATGCCACTCTGGCGCAACAGTAATGAAAAAGTTTCAATTTCCGCATTTGTTCGCACAGAACGCAACCCGCCATACTATATGTAGGTACTTACGATAATAATGTAGCCGAACATAAACCGTTTAATTGCTACAAATCGTTTCAGAGCCAGCCGCCACAGTTTAGCCCATTAAATTTTCATTCCGCAACTTCATAACCACTTTTATGATTTATTGATTCGCTCCGCCAATAAAAACGGGTATTGGATGCATTATTTACCTACTCCATAAAATATGGGAGTTGGCACCGCGCGCCCAGTTTTAGTGGGCTGTTCTCCTTACCAAATGACAGCTCTCGGCAGATGTGTAGAAGGTTAATTTTTTGCAGTTTAGGGACATTCAGACGTCAAACCTAGATCTGTTTTCAATAAATTCTGATTTGTGACAAACTGGTTTCATGGTCTGCTCTAGACAGTGGTGCTTGCTTGCCTAACCCCGCTCATAACATTCGCGGTCCTGTTGCAAATGTCATATAAAACCATATAAAAAAATCTATACTTATGGCTTCTATGTGGTTTGAAATTGGAGTTTGAACCAGGAATCTTATATGGATACCTAGTACAAAAATAGTATATGAAAATCCACATGGAAAGTACTACAAAACCATAATTATAGAAGCCATATAGACTATAGAGTCAGATACGATTGAAGGTTATTGTAATGGAATTCCATACAGAATCATATACATTCATATACAGGGTGTTTCAAAAAGTATGTGCAATACGTGAATGGCGGATGGAGGATGTCGAGGCGAGTTAAGATCAAGAAGAGAAATTTTTTTTTGGCAATCGGTCTCGAAGGTACATGGTGTTTTGTTCTTTGGTCACAATTTACAATAAGCGATATCTCTGGAGTGGTTTGATATAAACAGATGAAATTCACCTGTCGCATTCCTCTGCTGGTACTTGATCAAATGCCATGACAGGTAGGAAAAAATCAGGTCCGGACTTGAAAAAAAAAGATTTTGAGTTTGCCTGTCAAAAAGTACATTTTCTGAGCGGATTTCGGAAAGAACACCACCATATCTGAAAAGCTCAGGAAAAATGCTACAAGAGTGACTGTTCAATTTTCACGGCACACTTGAAATCATCCGGCAAAGAAATTGAGAAACAACTCATACCAGTGTTACTATTCAGAGTGAGATTTTTATAAGGCCAATAATGGATACAATCCGGTACGATCACTGCAGATTCTCCAGTTCTATCATATCTTTCACTAAGACTCGACATGTCTCACAAGGAAAGACATTTCAAAAAAAAAAACTCGAGAAAACCAGAGTTCTCGCCAGAGTTGGACTGTTACATTTTCGTTCTTATGTTTCATTCAAATTTATTTGGATATGCAGAGTTCACGGATTTTTGTCAACAACCTAGAAAAAAAATTGAAAAAAAAAGTGTCGAGTTTGCCTGTCAGAAAGTACATTTTTTGAGCGGATTTTGAAAAGGAAACTACCATATCTGTGAAGTTTAGGAAACATTATACAAAAATGACTTAAACCGATGGAGGAATAATCAGAAAGGCCACACGGCATTTGTTGGTGCGATGCAGAAAATGCAATGAAGTTGGAGGAGGGCACATCGAAAACCTGATTTAAGCGTTTATTATTGTTTGATTTATGGAATAAACGTTTTGTTTTTTCTACTTTTTGGTTTATTTCAGAGTTCATCAGCTCCTGAATCATTGATCGTACCGAATTGTATCCATTGTTACACCTGATAAAAATCTTCACTCAAAATCTACTGGAATAGTAGCAGTGATAAAAATTGTTTCTCAATTTTTTTGCCGGAGGATTCTAAGTGTGCCGTGAAAATTGAATTCATGTTTGTAGAATGTTTCCTAAACTTCACAGATATGGTAGTTTCCTTTTCAAAATCCGCTCAAAAAAGTGTACTTTCTGACAGGCAAAATTAAAAAAAAAATTTCAATTTTTTTCTAGGTTGTAAACAAAAATCCGTGAACTCTGCATAATTCAAATAAATTTGAATAAAACAAAAGAACGAAATTGTAACAGTCCAACTCTGGCGAGAGCTCTGGTTTTCTCGAGATTTTTTTTTTAAATGTCTTCCCTTGTGAGACATGTTGAGTCTTAGTGAAAGATATGATAGAACTGAATAATCTGCAGTGATCGTACCGGATTGTATCCATTATTGCGTCTAACAAAAATTTCACTCTGAATAGTAACACTGGTATGAGTTGTTTCTCAATTTCTTTGCCGGATGATTTCAAGTGTGCCGTGAAAATTGAACAGTCACTCTTGTAGCATTTTTCCTGAGCTTTCCAGATATGGTAGTGTTCTTTCCGAAATCTGCTCAAAAAATGTACTTTTTGACAGGCAAACTCAAAAACTTTTTTTCCAAGTCCGGACCTGATTTTTTTCTACCAGCTATGGCATTTGATCAGGTACCAGAAAAGGAATGTAACAGGTGAATTTCATTTGTTTATATCAAACCACTCCAGAGATATCGCTTATTGTAAATTGTGACCAAAGAACAAAACACCCTGTATCTTCGAGACCGATCGCCAAAAATTTTTTTCTCTTCTTGATCTCAACTCGCCTTGACATCCTCCATCTGCCATTCACGTATGGCACATACTTTTTGAAACACCCTGTATATCCATATACCTTACGATCAAACACTTTCTTACTCAAGGGAGGCGGTGGTCCTGGTCATTGGCAGGCAAACAAGGCTGATTTTGACCAGGCCACAGCTTCCCTTGAGTAAGAAAGTTTTTGATCATACGGTACCTTAACCTGGAAGAACCATAGCCTGAAAACATTCCTGATTGGCTGAAATTCTATATTAAAAAGCATGTATCCCAAAAGCAATCCCTTATTTGTCAAATTACATAAATATCAACACGATATGCGACACGACGCGACGCTGAAAATTTCTTTTATCTTAGGTTCTGTGTTGTGTTCCATAGTCTCATGAAAAGACAATGGAACAAAAACGGAAATAGGTACAACAGCTATATTTCAAATCAGATGCATGCTTGAGCATGTGTTTCAAGTTTCAAGAACTTCAAAGTGGCGTTGGAAGCAAAATGCAGAAAAGCTTGGTAGGTGGAGTAGAATTATTATTATTCTATGGTATGGTATGGTAGAATCAGCGCTTGCAAAAATTACTTACTAGAGTCGCAGAAGATTTACGCATACCTACGCACTTCATCACTTCAACATGAAATTATTATTAGTGCGTAAATGTAGCGAGCAAAGAACCCCTCAAGGACGTGGCGGAAGAATCGATCAAATTAAGAGCGTGTGATGATAATAAAAAAGCCCTTCATCAGGAAGCGTTACCTGATATTTAACGAGTCCCCATGTTTGCCCTGTCCCTGTCGCTGTGTTTGCACAGCCATTTCATTTTTCGCCTGCTCTCATCCCCAACATGACGGAGTCCTTGTTCACGTTTTGGGTTGTGTTGTTCCAGGATATCCCGTTGCATACGACAACGCTCACATTCCTGATGATGGCCTGGGACAGATTCCGTCTGGTTCGAAATCCAACGAAACCTCGCATGCCGGCCTTTGTTTGCACCATCGGATCGTGGCTCACGTCCGTCTGCCTGGTTCTACCTTATCCAATTTACATCATCTACGTCGACCTAGGGGTGAGTACCTATATGAACACATCGTACTTGAATGGGAAATGTGGATACAAGATGGTTGTGTGTATACATCAAAAGGAGAAATCCGAGGTGTAGAGGGAGAGCATTTGGGGCTATAATTTCTGGCTATTCGGCGAAATGGCTTTGAGCGTAATTAGCACTAATCAGGGCTCAACAAAAGGGTCGATAATTATGAAAGCGTTCGTCGGATTAAAATGGTATTATTATGTTCATTACTGTTTCCGCCCATGGGTAAATTAATTATGATATAAAAGGTCTTTGGGGTTGTGGACAAAATTGCAATAAAGCTTTTTTTTTCAGTAGAATGATATTATTCTCAAGCCGTAGTTCATCCCTGGAAAATAAAATTGTACAAGTCCGCATTGATGTTGTTAGGGCATAGTTTGGAGGTCATACGTTTATAATAAGTTGTAAAGCGTTGACTACAGTTTTTTTTTTATAATAATTGAAGAAATGCCGAGCTTACAATTTATTCAAGTAGATACTGTTACGAGCGGCTATTCCGTGAATACTGCTAAACACGGGATCTTTCTGGATTTTTCCATCCATTAGATCGCAGTGTAGAAGTGCGGAGCGATCTGGTGCATTCCAGAAGTATACGCGATGGCTTATTGGCATTGGAAACCTTCAACGCTCGATCGAGACATCTGTCCATTTTGGCGGAGGTGCAAATTCCAGAACACACGGAAAGCACGCGAAAGGTGTGTGTGTGATTATTCAGGAGTCGTCTAGAAACCGCATATGCCGGGCCACTATGGAAATTGCTGGAAGGTGATAGAAAGTTCGGGAACGCGAATCGGTGGCATATAAAAGCACCGTCCTCCAGTGCGACAGTCAGTTATGAATTGAAATGCGAAGTGGTAACGAGCGGATAGAAGCGGAGTACCTGCGAATTTCCAAGTAGATGATTATTGGCGTGTATTTATTGTAGTACGGATAAATAAACAGTGTGTGTTTTAAAACGATCGTCTCAATATATTCGAACCCTTACGCGAAATACGTAACAATATGAACTGAGGAGTAAATTAGCGAGCGGGGCAGGGTCTGAATTCGTATGAGCTATCTTAAGACCGAAACGTACCTACAGGCTGCAGAGCTGGAGCTGGATGCATGCTTTACCTCGCGTTATAATGCCTCAGGAGGATTTTCTCGCAGTTTGTTAATGTTGAGAAGGGTTGAACACATGACACCGTGCACTAGAGATTAAATACACAGAATGCTGGACTGTTAGAATGGTTGCCTTGAGAGTAATTAATTAAATTTGTCTGGTGCAATTAGATTGCACCTGGCTTCGGGTTTCGAACGCTACACGACTCCGATTTTAGATTTGTTATTCAGCTTTTTCACGGCACCTATTATACCCGCAGGACGCAATTTTCGGGTTGCAGCTCTCATCATCGCCAAGTGGAACTCACCAGCATCCCAGTTGCCGGTTTTAATTTCAGTGGTGATCATTAGGGGCCAAATCTTGAGCACTTGGAAAACGAAAGATATCGTCGCAAAGTCAGCATTGCTGTGAATTTTGGCATTTGACACACTTTGTTTCGTCACGGCGAGCGTCCGATATCAGCGGAACCTGAGGAGAAGCCTATGGCCTTGCTCAAAGAGCGGATTAAGTTTCATATTATACAGGATGTTTTAATAGAAACGAGCCATCCTGAATAAATTTTTGCCTGGTGGAATTCAGAAAATTTTCCGAGACCCGTCGATCTTTGTTTTGAGGGAGACATCTGAAGCATCTTCAACCCTCTCACATCAACCTACCCCAACTTCAAAATTTCAAATGACACCACCTTGCGATACATCAAAGTGAAGAGAACAGAACTCTCTTTCTGCGAAAAAAATATTTTTCAAATTTTCAACCTTACCCCTCTTTTTTCTAAAATTCTCTTGAGGGTCCAATGGGAATTATTTTGAGTCCGCAAAATACGTTTTTAGCGGACCAGTCCTTCAAAGGTAAGTAACTAGGCAACACTTTAGAGGACTGAATTATTTGTTTCTTGGAATATGCCATTCAACATTTTCATTCACAATATTCACACTATTTTTCTTTTTCCATTCGATGAATAAATCATATCATCCGCCCTTAGAGACTCGGCTTCCGCCTCGTCCCTAAGTAAGCGAACTCGTCCGCTAAAGATTCATTTTGCGTACTTGTTACATAAAATGCTATTTCGGAACGAGTCTTTCTCCAGTTTGATACAGAGGCGTATCTACGAGGGGGCAAGTGGGGCACGTGCCATGGGCGCACTTTGATCCTCAGGGCGCAAATGAGAAGAAAAGATAAAGATGTAAAAAATTAAAAATGAAAAAATGAAATAATGTAGATATTTGAACTGTTGGACGCGATTCGTGTGAACAATACCTAATTGACAAGCGAAATGGGAATAGTGAAAGAAGGAAAAAACCAAACCAATACATTCAAACAGACGATATCAACTCTCGACTTTCATCCGATCCAGATATAGCCTAATACGGGGGCCCAATTTGTCGTTGACCCACCTGAATAGGCGATTGACCTTATTGGGGAAAATGGCCGTTTCGTCGAGGAAGTTTTAGGGAATTAATTGTCAGAAGAGGTGTAAGTTGCCGCAGGCAACGTCGGCTGTTACGTCAATTGGTGGCACGTCAAAACTGTCACTTTGCTACTGTCTTGTGCAGTCCACTACAAGTCAATAATGTGGGTATTGCAGGTATCCACTGGTGCCCACACGGTAAAAATTTTCTCTGAGTGAAGCAGGTTTCCAAATGAGTGAACAGAATTTTTGAGTGAAATTGATTCCAATTGATTGAGTAAAATATTTCTTCACTCAATAACGAGTACCTACTAATTGCTCAATTTCACACCGGCATCGGCATGGCATTAGTAAAATAAGTTTTCACGGAATTATTTCTCTCAATCTGGAGTATAGCTAACTAAATTATTTCTTCAAAATTATATGATTAGCGCCATTTAACCTACTACGCAGGCGCGTGTTGAGAAAACTCATTCTTCGTAGGCCCTCCGGGTATGGTAGTCAGCACTGATTGCTATAGTTATTGTTGTTGCGGAAGTAACCGTAATTGTGTAATTATTGTGACAGTGGTGTGGTTCAGTGGTTGCTGTGGATTGGATTGGCGTTTGCTGTTTTGAATTGCAACGTGGGCAATTCTTATTGAGGCGTTCATTGCAAAAACCCCACTTCTCACTTTTTGGTAGAACCTAATTTCGGATATTTGGGGTCATGCTAGACTCAATTCACTGAATAAATCTCTGTGAATTCACTGTAGTAAAGTTTAAGGTGTAGTTTTTGCGAAGAATGCCTCAATTGTCTTGAAGTGAAACAAATGGCATCAAAAATTCGTCTCGCTTCCAAATGTGACCGAAGCATCCTCCTACACCTCCGCAAATGTGCATGAACAGCTGAAAACAAACCAAATTTTTTTATGCCATTGGATTTCAAGACGATTAGGCCCATACTGCATCCGAAGCACCAATCCAATGTAGAGCAACCACCATCAAGCACATCATCATCACAATAATCAGACAATTTTTATTATAATTAGGTACTTCCGCAAAAACAGTCGATTGATTATCTGAGTGAAATTCACTTACAATCGAGTGAGTATCCGAGGGAAATTCACTCACAATCGGAGTGAACTTCTGCCAACTCTAGACTAAAGCTATGAGTGAGAGTTTTAACTCCAACCTATTTCTCTTCACTCGATCAAATGAGTACAAAATTTTCGCTCAAAATCAGAGTGGATGCGATTCTACTCCGATTTTGAGTGAAATTTCACTCAATTTTTTTACCCGTGCACCTAGGCTACTAGACGTTGGAGCATGTGTTCCTCGCAAAAACGTCCTCTATGATCAAGTACCGAGTTCTTCACCAGGTGGCGTTTTTTAAATGTAAATCGCTTATTCTGAAAAAACCGGCTGCGGCGCAATTTCCAAAGTTTCTTATTCAGGGGCGCACTTTTTATGTTTTGCCCTAGGCGCAATTCACCCTAGATACGCCACTGGTTTGATATATCACAAAGTAGGTAGTGTCATTTTAGATTTTAGAGTTAGGGTGGGGGAGCGAAGGGGTACATTTGGGTGGCATTTTTTCTAGAGAAAATTTTCTCCCTCGATGCTGCGCAGGATGACAAGTTGATAACTGATGATGATAACTGCAGCTGTTATCCATTTATGACGTCTTTTATCAGACAAATACTAAGTTTCACTCCGATATCTTCGAAAATAGGCGATATAATGAAGATAATGTTTTTTTGACTGATCTCAGTTTTTTTAGAATAGGTATCTCGAAAACGGTTAGCAATGTTTTAAAATGGTTTGGTGTACCTCAACAACCATCAAATTGCGCATCATGACATGCCTTGCAATACTCTACCTTTGTCCGTTCAAAAGATGCAATTTTTTAAATTGTTTTTCTTCTCCACCCCTGTATACAGGATTATTGATTTCATAGTCCGAGGCGGAGCCAAGGTCTATGAATGCGAGCACTCGCAAATCCGTTTCTGGGCAAGTAGTGATACACAACATTCTACATGCCGAATATTCGATTTTTTGGAGACTGAAATCATCATCAAACTGGTTCAGCCTGACGTATGTCGCTTTTGACAGGCGCTTGGAGTAGACAGCGAATATTGCCAACACGTGAACAAGAATGAAATTTAGCCAAAGTCTTTCATCTGATCATCAAAAAATCTTGGAAAACAAAAATGAGTGGACTTGTATCGATTGTTTCATCAAAATCAAACTCTGGAGAGATCCTCAAATTTTTAGATTTTTCTTAATTTATTCCGGGTTTCATCAAAATTTTGCATTTCTTTCCTGGGCTACAAGTATAATATGAGTTCGAAAAGGCACTTGCTGAAACATGCTGCTGCTGAAGACATCGTTATTGGTTTCAATGTGCAAACTGTTCATACAAGTCCATAGAAAAGAGCACTTTAAAAAACGCATAATTCATAATAAACTGCTCAACAACTGGAATAACGGTATCGAAAATTTTGCCCTTTTTCAAAATGACGTAACTTTGGATTGACACAACCGTGTTTGATTTTGTTTTCATAGCTTTTTAGATCCATTTTTCAGCAATCCATCCCATTGACAAAATGTTGTTTTACTTTCCAAATCCTTTTTTCACAGGGTGGAATGTAAAACATTGCAAAATTGTGCTGAGTTCCATCGATCCCCGTTTCTGTAATTTTTTTTCTCGGATTCTAATGTATTATTCATGAAGCCTAATGTCTCATCTCGAAACGGTTTTTGAATTTTCCAGATCAGATGTCCAACAATGACGATATGATTTTTCTTACTTTCCCGACCCACAAAAATCTGTTCTCGGGATAAAAAGTTGGAAAATTTGTAGTTTTTCCAGAGAGAAAAACTTGAAAACCGTGAGTCCGATTTCGAAAATTTTTCCATTGGAAATTGATTCAATCTTTTCTCAAACTTTTATTCCCTGTATGTCTGCACCTAGAATGGATATTTCGTGGGGCTCATGGCATGTCGAAGTTGGCACTGCAGTTTATTCAAATTCACAAAATGTGCAAATTCCATTTTGAAAAAAAAAATTGAAAAAACTACCGCCGGGAAACCTAAACCGTGTCGATTTTGAAGATGGATCTACACGTTGGGAATGATCTCGATCGTCAAAGAGGACCTCAAAACGGATATATCCGTCGGAATCTCGAGAATTTTTTTTAGCGCTTCCACAATACTCCCCCTTCACGTTGGATGGTGGGTCGGGAAAGTAAAAAAATCATATCATCATTGTTCGACTTCTGATCTGGAAAATTCAATAACTGTTTCGAGATTAGACATCAGGCTTCATGAATAATTCATTAGAATTCGGAAGAAAAAATCACAGAAACGGGGATCGGTGGAGCTCAGCACAATTTTGCAATGTTTTACATTCCACCCTGTAAAAAATTAAATGGAAAGTAAAACAACATCTCGTCAATGAGATGGAATGCCGAAAAATGGATCTGAAAAACTGTGGAAACAAATTCAAAAACGGTTGTGTCCATCCAAAGTTACTGGACAGGGCAAACTTACGTCATAAGGTACATGATTTTAACCCTGTAGGTCTAATGTACGTTGATGAGGTTGTTGAAAATTGCTTTGTCTTACATGTCAGACCGGGGGCTTTTAGGCTGGTATGAGCCTGTCAATTTTCGAAAAAATGGCCAAAAATTTACGTCATAAAGTACATGCATGAAACCAACTGAGTTTTGTGTGGCAACATCCCCCTGATCGAAAATCTGGTCGTAAGACAAAATTTTTGGGGGCTTTCGGTCCATCAGACAAGTTTGAAATTTCCAAAAAAGGACCAAAATTTATCTATTATTTCACAGGTGTTTTGCTGACTAACCCACCAAGTCTGATATATATTTGTAATCAGGATGAAAAACGGAATCGACTTCCATGTTAAAACACAGGGTGTACGATTTGAGACAAAATTTTCGATGTTGCACCCTGTAAGCAATGTACCATTAAAAATTTTTGTCGGCAGATTCGAAACCTGCGTAAAAAATCATGTGAGAATCGTTAGCCATTCCTAATATTATGCCAAAGGAGAAGTCTCCAGGAGGAGGTAAATTTTGACCTTTTTTGAAAATTTCAAACTTGTCTTCCGAGAACCCCCAAATATTTTGTCTTATGACCCGATTTTTGAATTAGGGGATGTTCCCACACAAAAGCCTGTTGGTTTCATGTACCTTATGACATAAATTTTTGACATTTTTCGAAAATTGACAAGCCTATACCAGCCTAAAGCCCCCGGTCTGACATGTAAGACAAAGAAATTTTTAACAACCTTATCAACACATCAGACCTACAGAGTTGAAATCATGTACTTATGACGTAAGTTTTGAGGCACCAGCTCCCTGTCCATACGTCATTTTGAAAAAAGGCAAAATTTTCGATCCCGTCATTCCAGTGGTTGAGCAGTTTATATTATAATGAGTATATTATTCCCTCAGGAATAGTGTTGAGTAAGTAGTGATATCTACGTCTTTATTTAAGACGGCACGAATGTTCCGATACAGTTGAAGTGGAAAATTATCTGAAACCGAATGCTCCTGTACTGTAGCATCATCTGGCTGGCCGATACCAAAAGTTTGGGATAGCGTCTTTACTGCCTCTTTGTATTGTTCACTCAACGGTAATAGGTACTAATGAACAGTTTATTACTGGATTTCACGAATTGGTGTTGTTTTAAATAGATATACCTTCCCCAAACAGAACGGCTCATATTTGGAATGCCAACAATGTAACAACCTCTACCTCTCGTTCTGCCTGGATTGCTTCCCATCCGGGGCCAAAACGAACATTTGTTGAATCCTGCTTGAAATTCCGGGAACAGGAATACAGTGTGTCCCAGCAGAACTCGCGCCCCAGGAGCAAACGGTGAAGCACGAGACGGCTACTCAGATGTGTGATTTTAAAGAAAAACAAGTGAATATCCCCTCACGTCCGTGAGTCGCGCAATAGCGCATTTTCTCAGTGCAGATCTGCCATTGATAGATATTGAGTCCAGCTTGAAAATAAAAATGTTCATACGAGACAAGAGTAATAAGTTTCACGTTTCACGACAATCGTTCCACTAATAAGTGGTTTCAATATGGAGGCCAATATGGCGGCGGAAACATGAAATTCAGCTTGAAAATGAGAATAATCATAGGAAACAAGGCCAGTAAGTTTGAAGTTTCATAAAATCGTTCCACTGATGAGAAATTTTAATATGGCGGCCAAGATGGCGGCGGAATCATGAAATCCAATCTGCCCGCTTGCCACCCTTGAGGACCTAAGCTATCCATCGGAAAAAGTTCAAGGGCTCTAGCTTCATTGCTCGAGGAAGAGTTCAACTTCTTCGAAGTGCACAAGAAATCTTTGTTTTCTGATGATGATAATGATAATGATATAACGATGTATGGATAAAAAAAATGCCCATTGGCCACCCTTGGGGACATCCGCTGTCCATCGGAAAAAGTTCCAAGGCTCTAGCTTCATTTCCTGAGGAGGAGTTCAACTTCCTAACTTCTACACGGACAGACAGACAGGCAGACAGACAGACAGACAGACAAACCGGCCAAAAACATCTAGCTTGAGATCTATTAGACGAGAGCAAGTTGAACTGTTGAAGTTGACCAGTTAGTCCAGTCTCTATGTCTTTCTACTTCGGAAAAAATAGTATTGGGTTGAAATTTTGTACGCACGTTCCTGAGATGGTCATGTATAAAAATTGAGCTTCGAGGCTCTCTCATTTTACAACTAAGTACATAAAACACAACAACCAACAACTAGGTAGTTTTCGTGTTGTAATCCAAAATTTATTGCTCAAAGAAGATTTCTGGCGAAAGAATCATACGCACAACATTATGGTCAACAATTTTCTTCCATACAGTTTTTTTCGTGGGATAAACCAATTGCAAGATATACCTATGCTTCGAAGCACGGCATTGCTTGGATTTTTCGCTGCGCGCTCGAAGCTATACCCTCCACTTCAAACGTTTTTTTTCGCGAATTGGGTGAAGACTGGCCGTAAAGTCAATTTAACCTTTCCGATGAAACACACACCCAAGTTACCGTTTGGCACAAAAATGAGAAAAACCAGCACCATGTCGTCGTAAAATCCATTTAGGCGTGACTGCCAAAATCTCCGAGTATTTTGATATGTTGTTTAGATGGGTCACAAAGGTTACTATCTACACAAAATTCAGCTCCCGGAATTATTTGCTGGTTAAAACCTAAACTGTCTGGACTATCAGTTAAGCAATGAAATAAATGGCGTGATGAAATAAGTTGTTGGGATCTGGAAGTTCATTCAACTTCAACTCGCAATAACTCTTGAATCCCGGCGGTAGCTCGGTGGGCTGCGTCTCTGGCTTCAAACCCAGAGGTCCGGAGTTCAAATCCCGCCGGGAGAGGTGTTTTGCGCTCTTTGGTACTTTGGCGTGTACTAACCAAGCGGTCACGTTAAGGGAAAGAGAGTGAAACGGAGGAAGCCACCGAAAAATGGGCGCTAATAAGCTTGTCCTAACTAAACAAATAATAACTTTTGATTCCCGCGAAGGATTTCAATTCTATTTTCAAAGTTCAATTTCACAACAGCCTTGTTTGTGCTCGTAAATGGCACACCGCCCAATAAATTATGACGTATCGATTGTGTCCTACAGACTCTGTTGATTATTTCATGAAGCGCCCAGTCGAAGGATCGATGGCGATGACTTACTTTTTAATCACATCATTGGGTGTAGAGAAAACTGGTATAAACTCCGAATGCTCACGTGCAATTTCCCGCGCCTCGTTAAAGAACGAACGCAACACGAGTTTTTGACGAATCCAATATAGCATTTCCCGGCACTGGTAATTAACGCGCAGAGATAATGTTCCGCAAAATAGCCAGAGTAATTTCCGTCATTTTAATGAAAGACATCTTTTCTAGAAAAGATGTTCTTCGAGATGTCTCGAAAATCTGATTTGCCCTCAGAGCCGTGCGGCTTTATTGTGGTGGGAGCGGTACGCAAAAGCATACCGCATTTTGGAGTGCAGTAAAGAGATTTTGCATGTGCGTACTTTATACCAAGACAAGCGATTTGACCCGCAGCACTCGATATTTCGTCCCTTAGGGGGCCAATGGGGGCCCTCCAAATTTTCAAGATGCAAGAACTTTCACAAAATGATCATTGAGTATTGTCATGTATGTCATAAGTGAAGCTTACGGGTCTATTGAAAATGTTTTTATCAAATGTCGTCGTGTCCGATTCATTCTTCACATTTAAAAAAAAAATTCTTTCGCAGAGGTCAAAAAAACTGTTTTTATTTTTTCTGCTGTGCAAGGAAACGATAAATTCATATGTTTTGTTGCGTTCCCAACTAAATCGCGTTCCGTATGCCCAAATATGAAGACAATTTTTTCGCAATATCATTTTCCCAAGAAGAGGCGACCTCTTCAGTACACTTTTTTCAGCAGCATTTTTTTCAATGTTCCTAGTGGATAAGACTATCAATTTTCGCTGAGATGAGAAGCTTGAACTCTTTTCTTAGTAATTTCCATGCAACATGGCTTCAAAACATACAAGAGAGCCCCAAAACTTTTTTTTTTTGCTGGGCCGTCAAATTTTTGGCATGTTGATTTTGTAGTAGGGGAGACGCGCAAATAAATAAGATCTAGTCTAGGCGAATAAGTTCTACCGGAAAATATACCTACTTACACCTAACGACTCTGCGTTTTGTTGTACTGCAATAAAACACGGCATGGAAGAATATTTTTTGTTGAAAACAAATCGCCTGTGCCTGCAGCCTGGATTGAAAACTGGTCCGCGTCTCTCCTACTATAAAATCAAAATATCGTAAGTTGGACAGCCCAGCAGAAAAAAAATTTTTTTGGGCTTCCTTGGGCGCTTTAGAGTCATGTTGCTTCGCAACCACCAGGAGAAGAGTTCGAGGTCTCCATTCCTGCAAAAATTACGAGTGATATCCAGTGGGGACATAGAAAGAAATGCTCTTGGAAAAGAGGTACTGAAGAGGTCACCACTTCTTTGAAAAATACCATTACAAGAAAAATTTCTTCATAATTAGGTTTAGGGAATGCGATTTAGTTGGGAACGCAACAGAACATATGAATTTATCGTCTCCTTGCATAGAAGAAAAAATAAAAACTGTTTTTTTGACCTCTGCCAAAGAATTTTTTTTTCAAGTGTGAAGAATGAATCGGACACAACGACAATTGATGAAAATATTTTCAATAGACCCGTAAGCTTCACTTATGACATACATGACGATACTCAATGATCGTCATGTGGAAGTTCTTGCATCTTGAAAATTTGGAGGGCCCCCATTGGCCCCCTAAGGGACAAAATATCGAGTGCTGCGGGTCAAATCGCTTGTCTTGGTATAAAGTATGCCCATACCAAATCTCGTTACTGCACTCCAAAATGCAGTATCGATGTGTTTTTAGGTGTGTACCGCTTGCACTATTGGGGTAATGTGTCTTCGCCGGCGATATCAATATCTCCCGCCAGATATGGCAGCGAGGGCTATTATTTTCTCGGTTCCATTATTATCCCCCTAAACTGTTGCTGCTGTTGCTACTGCGCTGCTGCCTCGCCTGTCGTCTCATAAAGGCCTTGCGACTTGTGTAATTCGATATCATTCCTGCGAAAACACAAGACGCGTTTCCCTCGCTGCCAGCACTTAGCACTGGGCAGGCTTCGGCTGGAAAGAGGTGCCCTCTTGTGCGAACCCCACTGAACGCTCATTCTTCAGTACCGCCAAAATAATACTCTGCCCGTGCCAGTGGCAACTCGTCAGAGCCGAGAAGGTATGTGAAGCTTGCCTGGTTCCTGTTTGGAGAACAGACACACGTCCGAATCAGCAAGAGTAGCAAATCTAATACACCATAGCTTTCACTCCACATGAGTTCAGCCTAATCCTTGATCTAGTCCCCAGAACTGTTCTCAAAACTCCAAAATCACTCTCTGAAAAAAGTTTCACTTTTAGAAAAGAAAATCACAAAATGTAATCAAAAACACGAAGCACAAACACTTCCCAATCGGCTCCCACAACCAAACTTTCCACACGCCACACGAGGTGTTAATCTTTCGCCAAACAACCGCGCCAAGTGTAGTTACTCGGATCTCGCCCGAGGGGCGCCCAAATCGCCCAACTTCCGGCGTTTTATTATCAATTCCGAAACTTTTAATACGCCCTTCCCAAGATTAACCCTTCAGCCCTCCGGCTCCACCCTTGTTCTCGCCCCGAGAAATTTACATCTCTCTGCGGTATGCCCACTCTCCGCCGTTGCCTAAGAAGGGCCATATAATTTCTTTGCGTTAATTTATGGACGGCGGCACACGCCGCCCTCTCTCCGATTCACACTACTAATATCGAAGGCGTAAAGGCCTGAGAGGAATTAATTTATTGATATTTCAGAGAGAGGGAGAGAGAGAGGGGCACCATCACCACCACCACCACCACCACCACCACCGTTGCGGCACAGGCACTTTTCGCGAGAATTCCTCAACGTTCCCAGAAATTAGATGGGGGCTCTCGTCGGTTCTCGAGCCAGTGGCGTTTCGAAAGCTACTGGTTCACGTTGTAGGTATAAGCGAGAAAAAATTGTGAAACAACAAAAAAGGACAAATATTTTAGGTGGGTGCCTGAGGCCGCGGGGGTCATGATGAACTCGATTCGGGTAGCTGTCTCTGTTATAGCTGCAACCGTTCTTTCTCGACCCTCATTTTATTCCCAGTCCCCACTGCAACCCTCACTGCGATCGTTCAGAACCTGCACGAAAAGATGTGATAGACAACGGAACCATTCTAGAAACTTTTAAAGAAAACATTGGAAATGCTATGGGGTACTCAGCAAAACTGAGCAAGGCTTTCTTCAACCGTTCCTCAACGACAGCTAGTCCATTTTCAAGGTGTATTATCGAAACCTACCACGTTTTAACGTAGTTCTTGATGGTGTAGACGACCGAGCGGTTTCAATGTCTGCATTATCCACCAATCGAGATCTGCGCCTGTTGCTAGATAAACTTATTTCAGATCCAAACTTAGTTGCAGAAGTGATGATGCGCTGTTAAATAAGCTCGCTCGCGTCAATGAGGACATTGTGATCGAAACCAAGCCTGGAGCGGTCCACATTCATTTATTCTACGACCGTCACAAGCCGGCACTTCCCAGACGAAACTTTGTCGAGGGCCATTTCAAGGCGAATACCGGCCATTGCAGATCCGCTGGCGTAGATAATAATTACATAATTGTGATGGTCACTTCCCAATGCCCGTGCCTTACTTGAAACACATTCGCTTTGCCCTCAGTTTTTCAAATTCGCTCAAGACGTATTACTCAACAGAAACTTTTTTTTTCAATCGCCGCGCCGTTATGATGAAAAACTACATCTCTACTTCCTTGCATGCGAAGTGAAACTATTCCATTACTGACCGAAAAGCTCAATCGATGATATCGTGTCGTGTAGTATCGTGTAATCATGATGTAAAGGTAGTTTTTATACTTGAGCCAGAACAGTAAAAACACTGGTAGATAACAATCAAAACTATCAAGGACGAGCTGTTGAAAAAAGCATCTTTACATCGACACCAGTATCCCTACCAAGCAGGAAAATTGTGCGAGTTCAGCATACACGAGTTTACGCACATGATCAAAAGCTCCCTCAGGTTGCCTCAAGAGCCTCTTTGGACATAAAAAGAGCATTTGGTAAAACGTCCTCCAACTCCATCTAGAAAGATAACGAAAATCGGGGTTGGTCGATCATGGTCACAGGCTGGATCAGCTCAACAGCCTTATTGGGAAATGTGATCAGGAAATTGACTGCTTTGCAGGGAAGGGTGCCGTCACCCCGCATCTAGAGCCTGACAATGGACAGATTCCTATGTGGAGGGACCGTATCGAACCTCATGCAACAAGCCCCGAGTGTAGTAGAAAAATGGTGCACTGCCAAGGGTACGACTGTACACCCTGTAAGAGTAACATTTGTTGCCTTCACAGAAAAAAAGGAACCTTCAAGACTCGAGGGCACTTCGACTATGGGAAAATGAGTTCTAACTGAGCAGCGAGGTCAAGTACTTTGGACTTACTTTAGAAGTTAAATTTCGATGTCCACATGATAAATGCAACTAACAAAGCCACTCGGACCTTTTGGACTGAGCCATAGGGAAATGGTGAATGAAACGTGGGGACTAAATTCGAAAATGGTCCTGCTGCTGCCATGGATATACACCAGAGTGGTGCTCCCCACAGCTGCATTCGGTTCTATCTGGTGTCATAAAGCCAGAGAAAAAAACGTTCAACCATATTAAGCAAGCTGCAAAGACTTCGTTGTCTAGGAATTACAGGGTCGATGTCAACGACCTTTTGGGGTCGATGGAATGATTGTGTAGAACTTTTAGAACTGTTTTATTTCGTGTCTCGAATTTTACAATTGAACATTAACTGACGTCGCGTCGTCTTCTGTTTCTCCACGGCAACTCCAAGCGTCGCGATCGGACGTCTCACTACATCACTCCCCCGGCAGTGATACAATCACGATGCAAAATCGGAAAAACGCACTACTCTGTGCCGTCGTGTTCGGAGAATGCGGCCTTCTTCCTCGAGGCAGACCTCGGCGGAATCGTCCACATGAGCCGGCTTCAGCCTGTCGATAGACACGTACTTTTGCTTGCCATTGACCAAAAGAGCGAAAAACTTCTGATGTCTCTCAACTACCTTGAACGGACCTTGATAGGGTGGACAGAGTGGCTTAGTCACTTTGTCGTCACGAATGAAGACTTGGTCGCACAGGTTGAGGTCTTTATGGACGAAGATTTTTTTGACGGCTGAATGATGGCCGATTCTGGCAGGCTTCAACCGGGCGATAATGGCTCTCAACTCTCTTATGAATGTGTGCTGTTCAAATTCAATGGAAGTGTTCGTTTCGCCGAAAAATTCGCCGGGCAACCGGAGCGAGGTTCCATAAAGCATCTCTGCCGCTGAACATGCCATCTCTTCGCGGAAAACTGTCCTTAACCCCAACATTACTCTCGGTAAGGCTTTCACCCAGCTAACTTCGGACGAACACTTGATAGCCGCTTTTAGAGTTCGGTGAAAACGTTCGACCATACCATTGGATTGAGGGTGATACGCAGTGGTGTGGATCCTCTTCATACCACATAGCTTGGCTAGCTCGGTGAAGAGTCTTGATTCGAACTGTCGACCCTGGTCAGTGGTGATGCTTTTTGGGCAGCCGTAGTCAGAAATCCAGCGATCAAAGAAAATTTCTGCTACGGATTCTGCCGTAGCTTCGCGAATCGGCACGGCGACAGGCCACTTAGTAAATCTGTCTACCATGGTCAGGATGTATTGTTTGCCAAGACAAGGAGGAAGGGGACCGACGATGTCTACATGGACGTGGTCGAATCTTGCTCCAGGGGGTAAAAAATGATGAACCTCGGACTTGACGTGGCGCGAAATCTTATTTCGCTGGCATTCTAGGCAGGTCTTAGCGAACCGTGCACAGTCTTTATTCATGTGCGGCCAAACGAACTTTTGCTTGAGAAGACGGCAAGAGGCTTTGATGCCTGGATGAGCAATACTGTGCAGCGAATCAAAAACGCAGCGTCGCATCGTCAATGGAACGTACGGTCGGGTCGTGTTACCCGAGGTGTCGCAGTACAGCAGATTTCCTGATGTTGCTCCAAAAGGCACGGGAGTGAGCTTTAGGGAGTTCGTCGGAGTGTTTTTCAGCTCCTGCAGCTGAGGGTCATTTTGCTGTTCGCATGCCATGCGGTTGAAGTCGACGACCGATTCGGAGAGCACCTCGATCTGAAAATCAGGGACAGAAAATTTTACTAGCGAGGTCGTGCTCGAGCTAACTATTTTCGCGTCACCTGATTGTACTGCGCAGTTGTCGACTGCGTCTGCTCTGGATAGCGTGTCTGCAACGACATTATCCTTGCCGGCGACGTGGCGGATGTCTGTTGAGAACTGGGAGATGAAATCCAGATGTCTGAACTGCCGTGGCGAAGCTTTTTCAGGTTGCTGTTTTAAGGCGAAAACCAGCGGCTTGTGATCGGTGTAAATCGTGAAACAACGGCCTTCGAGCATATGACGGAAGTAGCGAACTGACGCATAAACAGCCAACAGTTCCCTGTCGTAGGCACTGTACTTCCGTTGTGCTGGACTTAGCATTTTCCTGAAAAACCTCAGTGGCTGCCACCCTTCGGGAGTTCTTTGCTGCAGAGCTGAACCCATAGCCGTATCCGAGCTGTCCGTGAAAAGACCCCACGTGAGATCAGGATCGGGATGTGCCAGCAGGGACGCACGTGCGAGGCCATTCTTACAGCTTTCAAACGCGTTTTGAAGAGTAGGAGTCCAAACTACTGGTTTGTTGCTTTTAACAGCAGGACCTTTAAGGCAATCGTTCAGTGACGCCTGGAGGTCTGCAGCTCTAGGGATGAATCTTCTGTAGAAATTTATCATGCCTAAAAACCTTCGAAGCTGTTTAATTGTTGTAGGGGGTTTGCACGTGCGAATGGCGTCGACCTTGGAAGTGGGAGGCTTAATACCTCGAGGTGAAATCGTGTACCCAAGAAATTGCACTTCAGATAAACCAAAGTTGCTTTTTGCGACATTTATGACTAGACCGTATTGCGAAAAACGTTCAAAGAGCTCAGTCAAGTGTCTGTGGTGTTGTTCCTCGGTCTCCGATGCCACTAGTACATCGTCTATGTACGGGAAACAAAAATCGAGTCCGGAAGTCACCTCGTCAATAAATCTCTGGAAGGTTTGTCCTGCGTTGCAAAGGCCAAACGTCATCCAAGGAAATTCAAAGAGACCGAACGTGGTAATTATCGCCGTTTTACTAATGTCTTGAGGTGCCATGGGTATCTGGTTATAAGCCCGCACCAGATCGATGGTAGAAAAAAATCTTTTACCTGCAAGATTAGCGGTACAGTCTTGGATACTCCTTGGTTGGTACCTGTCAGGTATCGTGCGAGCATTTAGGGCGCGGTAATCGCCACAAGGACGCCATTCACCGGATTTCTTTGGCACCAAGTGCAAAGGTGACGACCAGCTGCTTTTAGACCGTCTGGCAATACCGAGTTTTACCATCATGTCGAACTCTGCCTTCGCGATCTTCAGCTTGTCAGGAGCGAGGCGTCGCGGTTTGCAAGCGACCGGCGGACCGCCCGTGGTGTTGATGTGATGTCGAGTCGAATGACGAACCTTCTCCGGCCAGCAGAAAGCGCCTCCGGGTTTTGTAAGGCTAGGAAATCGGCGTAGTAAAGTGCTGTAAACGGAATCGCCCACTACCGATTTCACCTCGCCTACAACCTGTTGAGTCGCCCAATGTCCCGCGATGGACAGGTTAGTAGATCCGTCAACAAGACGTTGGTGACGTACGTCAACTAACAAATTAAAATATGACAGAAAATCAACACCAATAATGGGCTTGGTGACGTTGGCAATCACGAAACGCCATGGGAAATCTCGCCTCAGACCCAGGTTTACGTTCAAAAAAATAAAGCCGTAAGTTTTTATTTCGGAACCGTTGGCAGCGTAGAGCACGTAGGTGGATTTGGTTGGTCTGTCAGAGGTAAAAGCTACTGGGTAGACACACAAATCCGAACCTGTATCCACTAAAAATTGTCGTTTGGTGACTTTGTCGGTAATAAAAAGGCGGCTGTTGGGTCCGCGGGCATCGCTTACAGCGATCGGCGATAGCCCGATGCGTTTCCCTGGTCGGAACTGGCAAACTTGCACGGCTCGCGGCATTTCTTGGCGTTTGATCCAAATCTATGATGAAACCAGCAAATGTCCGCATTGTCAATCAACGTCTTGCCACTCGAGTCGTTTCTACGGGTTTGACTTTGACGCGATCGTGATCGACGACGACTGTGTGCAACATTCCATTTATTGACTGACAATGCTGAAACCTGAGCTGTGAGTGCTCGGACTTGTTTTGCGAGGTCGGATTGATCGTCAGCGGAAGAAGCAGTAGTAATGCAGGCCAGATGCACAGGCGGAATTATTTCATGTAAGCGGTCGGCTAACCTACCTAACGACTCCAGGCTGGCGTCTGGCTGCGAAGTTAAACAAAGCTGAGTTTGTTGAGGAAGACGGTTCATCCATAGTGTTTTTATGAAATCTTCGGGTGTAGCGGGTCCGGCAAGTTTCATTAGCTGTCGTAGAAACTGCGTTGGTTTGCGATCACCCAATTCTTCTCGCTCTAGCCGTCGTCGGATCTGTTGATCTTGCGACATGGAGAAGCGTTCGATGAGCGCCGCCTTGAGCACTTGATAGGCATCGATACCAGGAGGGTTTATTAGAATGTCCTGCACTTCAATAACATGCCGCTGCTCCAGATGGGCTATAACGAAATGGAATTTGCGAATGTCACTTCGAATGTTATTGACAGTGAATAATGATTCAAGTTGGGCAAACCATAACGTTGGGTGCTCTGGCCAAAATGGAGGTGGACGGGCGTTCATTTGCAACGCGTTGACCTGTGGTGGATGAACCAAAGGTTGAACATTCGGGGCATTCGGTCTCACGTTCGGAATTCGTTCGCCTTGGCCTTCATTATCATCAAAATCGATGAGGCTGTCGTCACGAGACATGATGCTTGCAGCTCAACTTTAACACTATAAAATGTCTCAAGAGACCACTCGCGCAACACAACGTCTTTAAGCAAAAAGGGGTGCTCAGCAATGCGCGAGTTTGGGTCGTATCTTGAGGCACTCGTTGAGGACGGAACGGAATTCAGTTCTATTGATCTAGGCTCCACACAGGATCGATCACGTCGGGGTCACCAGTTTTGGGGTCGATGGAATGATTGTGTAGAACTTTTAGAACTGTTTTATTTCGTGTCTCGAATTTTACAATTGAACATTAACTGACGTCGCGTCGTCTTCTGTTTCTCCACGGCAACTCCAAGCGTCGCGATCGGACGTCTCACTACAACCTCTACTACAGTCATGAAACTCATGAAAGCGTTTCTAGTTCTCTCGTCATTACAAATAGTGGTGGGATTGGAGGCTCTGCCTGCCGCTTACAGGCTGAGAATCCACGACCATGATCACACTCACTCAAGAATTGGAACCCAAATCGAGATCTTCAATCCAAATAAACGTCAAAGGCATGTTCTGAGCATGCCGTCAGACAAAACTGTAATTTTCCTTCACTTTTTCAAACTCTATCGGGTAATCATACCTGCAGAGGGAGTAGAAGAAAACGAAGAGCCAAGGCAGCAGCAAGAGACCAACTGCTGGAGCGAGGGTCATCGGCATAGGCACAAGGTGTGAGAATTCAGCCTTAACCTGTTCCATCTGGGAACTCTTCTGCGGGCCGAAATAAATTCAGGCGTGTGAGCAGAAGATGATAAGGAGGTCCTAGAACTATAGGAATAAATCCAGATCTCCGACTACTTACATGAACACAGCAACAGAATCTACCCTGAGCTAGATCAAAAGCCACAGCAACAGAATCTACCCTGAGCTAGATCAAAAGCCATCAAGGGACGAGCGAAAGGAATGAAGGGGACTGAATCCCTCCGATAGAGCTTGATTGAGCCAACCTGCTGTCTGTGACGTCAAGCGACCAGAGAGGAAGTAAGGAACATGTTGAAAAAACACATCATACAAACTCCTGGACTGAGGCAATCGCCAATGTGCATTTATTCAACCAGAAGAAACACAAAAACCCGTAAGTCTCATCTTGAATTTTTTTTTGGCGCGGGGCTTATAAAACAAAAAACAACAGACCACAATAAACTTTTGTTTCAGTGCCAGGGCAATGAACCCAACTCGAGAGAAAAAAATTACATGAAACATATTTTGAGAGCTCTTTACATACACATCTTGCTCTGTATTGGTAATTTAATTTAATTCTGAAGCAGTAAACTCATTGAGCAAACTCGAAGCGAATGGTTTCGGATCAGCTTGCTTCCTTCCTCATTTAAATTTTATAGGGAACCAGCAAGTGGATTCCAGAGATGTTTACGAGAGCCAAAATAAAGTGTTTTTTTCACGTCAAATTAGGATTTTTATCCATTGCTTATTTTCAGACATGAAATGTATAACTATTCTTGCCTGTTCTTGACTATTATAAGCCTGAAATACTTGTATTTTGTAAACGCTTTGTTTTACCAAGGAGTGTTACAGCTGACACGTCTCAGTTTGGCTAAAACATATACTAACAGCTTCCGTATTCCGCGCTCAGCGCCGCAAGTGCTAGGGACGGCTGGGAAAAAGCATTGTAACACCCGCCGACGCCGAAATTACCTATGTATAGAGCTAGACCAGCTGTCTCGCAACTATACAGTATGCAGCTTTTCTTCATTTCAGAAGATCTTCCTGCAAGTTATTGGACTCGTAGCGCGCAAGCTGTTTTCGTAAGCATCATTAACTACTGCCACAGATGCTCTTTAGCCATCACAGGTATCAATACTAGCAGCAAGACCAAAATTAGGGAGGAAATAGACGATTTATATCAAATTTACCTGAAATACCTAACAGAAGACACACGAAATCGAACATAAAATACACCTCTGACAGGTACATGACAACTCTGCGACTATCAGTCGTAAATGACGACTATGGAACACTAGCCTAAGTCCTAACCACAGAATCAAACTTTGTGAAACTGGTAATTGACCTCTAATTCATGTGGTTCGCGTATTTAGATGTATATGCAATATGATCTATTTCACGGCTTTCTGCATTAGAGCAAGGCTATGGAAAAAATGGGTTGCGTTGGTACGAATGGCACGTTGACAGCTCTTGTTGGCAGCTAGCTGTCTTCATGTGCAATTTTCAATGTGACATTGTCACCGTCTTGGGGAGTCATGTACGCGAAAGTGAAAATTTTCGAGAATACGCGAGAAATTGTTAGTTTCCCTTGAGTGATTTGCAGTGGGAACGATAAGGGGCATTGTCTTAACTGAGTGATGAGTCTTCGCCAAGGCTATTAGCTTTTTTGCCGGCCACTGAGAAAATTATGCCGAGACTCCGTGAAGCCGTGAAGAAATGGAATGTAAAAGGAAAACCCACTGCCCAAGAGGAAACTTATTCTTTAGATGGACAATATGGATAGTAGGACCATAATTTATGGAGTTGAACTGTACGGAGACGAAGAAATTTGAGCGTGAGTAGGTAGGTACACTGTGTTGCCTGCCAGCATGTGTCTTCATACCATGCTTGCTGTAGCAGTAGGTAGAATAAGTAGAGCTAGAGCTAGAGTAGGTACCTAGTACTCACTACTCCAGTTCGGAATATGTAGCCTGTTGGGCGGTGGGCCTTTTCATCCGAGTAGTATCCTGCCGATCTTCGACATCATTCATTAGTAGCCGCCAAAAACCCAACAACCTTGGCGGAGACCCACCAACCAGTAAAAACAATCACCCTTATCGTCCACACTGCAAAGCACTCCAAAGAAACTCACTATTCCTGGCATATGCTCAAAAGTTCTCACTTCCGCGTACATGATACCTTGACACGGTGACAAGGTGTCACATTAAAAATTGCACGTGTAGACAACTGGCTGGCATCCCCATGTCATCATCGTATCATTCGTACCAACACAACATAATTTTTCCATAGCTTGCTCTAATGCAGAAAGGCGTGAAATTGATTATATGCATCAGGAACAAGCGAGACACCACTATCAGCTGAGAAGAAAATATCTGAGATTGATGGCAAAAGGAATTCAGCTATTAGGTGTCACGTGTGCCATTGGTTGCCAGAATACTGGGCATAAACAAGCACTTGTTTTCGACATCCGTTTCCGTAGTCATCCTCATCCTACGTGTTTTAATTTTGCGCATACCCACCTACCTACGACGACATTTTGACCCTGAAAATTCCCGGAAGACGGCTTCTGCACACCTGACGGAAACTTGGCGTGTCTGAACTCTCATATTTTGCAAATTAGTTTTGTTTACCCACCTATTACCCACCTACCTGCCTTCTCCCAAACACTGAACCGTTTTAGTTTCGCACGGAAGGGATTAAAGGACGCGGTGGGCGCAAGGGTACACCCTAATAAATTCAATTTTCAGAGCTGAAACTTGACACAGCGGCAGCGGCGCCCAGAAATTCCAGACTCCAGCCGGCTACGTCAGCGTCGCCAGGATGATAATTTAAGGAGGGAAAGGATCAAAGTTGAATTAACAATTGCTAAAGACGGGCACGAATCGGTGGATCTCCGAGCTCTAAATCACACACCTTGCTACACAGAAGAAATTAATTTGGCGGAGAAGACTGGCGAGAAAACGGAGTTGGAGCGCGTGTCTTTCGATGGTGCGGGCTTCGTCTGGGAGGAGAGTCTTTATTTGTTCTCACTTTTTTGCGATTGTTGATGCGAATGGGGCACGGACAAACTGGGATTTTCTCGTATTGGGATAGCTCGTCAGTGTTGATTGCTTTTCTGATTGATGTCCAGCACTGAGCGAACTTGAAAGCGTGAATAGTGGCTTTATCCATGAAAACTAAACATTGAGGCAAAAGCTGCAAGCACTTGAAAATCAGAATTGACCACTGATTTATCAAATCGTGGAGACAAACTCCCAAATTTGTTTCGTCTTTATTTCTACGTGAAGCGAGTTCTTCAGCTTTGCGTCTATAAAAACAGAAATGAGCTGAGCCTCTCCGTTTTTTTAGGAGTCAAGTACTCCTGTAGGGATACCAAATTGATTTACTTGCAATTTCTTTCAATTCTAAGCAACCAACGGTGCATAAAGTTGGTAAGTACATACTAAAATCTGATGTATTTAGAATGTAAATTCTATGTAAGTATGTAAGATTTATGAGAAAAACACATCCAGCATCCTACTCGAGAATCATCTGATAATCACATGATCAAACGAACTTACCCATGTAAAGTTTGATATCGATGGTATATGACATTGACGCCTTACCATTTTAGTATAGTAGGTTCACTCCTACCGTGATTCTAGTCGGCTGTGAGGTTTTGTTTCTAAGTTTCCAAATCTGAAATTTGAAAACTCGTTAGAACTTGGCAGTTGGTTGCAATGATATTGAAAAGTTCAATTTTGACAACATCAACATTGCCGTTTATGTCAAATACACTAAAAATCACGAGTTTCACGAACTTTGTGGTGGAATTATGCTCAATACTTTGAAAATTGTATTTGTGCCTCGGGTTGTGTCTTGACCAATAACGTCCAGTGCCCATTTTGAAGCCCTCGAGGGTGTCATAAGAACTCGCTTTTGGGAGGAAATTGGCGGAGTAAATAGCATAAACTCTCTTATCGTTCAGCTTTGGAGAGAAGACGTGAATTTATTTCCGAAAACCACATAATATGGAGGCATTGTGAACTATTCCTGGTTTTCAAAAGAAGTACGCACACTTTGAAAGACTGGGAAATTTGCGGAAATTGTGAATAGTGAAGTACATCCACTCCATACTTGCAATTTGCAAAGCTAATTTCGTAAATTTTTTCATCTTTCACAGAAACAGTCAACAACACACCAACATAACCTATCTTGACAGCTACGCACCAACATAACCTATCTTTTGAAGCCAGACGCCCAGACGTACACTAGGCAGTTGGACGTCAAGTCTACAATGCCATACTGTAAAATTCCCCCAGCCTACTAGAATCACGGTAGGAGTGAACCTACTATACCCATAAAGCATGGGTACTAAACCAATACCCATAGATTGGGCGACAACTTCGAGCTTTTATAGAGACTTGTGTCTTTATTAATCAGATTCACTTTGTGTGTTTTCCAAGTGGGTTATACATCGTTATTCCTCATCCGATCTTCAAAATTCAAAAACCACTTCATATGATTTTATGTCTTCTACAATTCGACAGTAGAAAATATTTTTTCTGTTATGATGCTTCTGAGCACTGATAGTCAACTTTTGTTTTTTGAAGACAACAATATTTTTTTAATTTTTTTTAATTTTTTTTTTGATTCCTTATGCTTATTTGAATATAATGATGCATCCATATCACACATATTATCATTAGACACGAAAAAAAAAATCGAAACTGCGAAATTTTTACACATCACAATAGCATCACAACACCCACGATATGCACGCGATCATGGTAGGCTGGGTGCAAAATGATGTTCAAAAGCACATAGTGTAGGTCAGGCGTTTGATTTTTCAAAATGTAAATGTCAAAATGTTTTCAAAATCCAAAAGAAGCTGTCCGTCTTTAATGCCCGATTGCACAAAAGTGAATTCAAATTTTAGTTCGGTACTAAACACGGGATCAAATTTTTGAAGTGGAACAAAATGCAAACCCAGTTACTTCAAGGGAAGATTATGATGGAAATACAAAATATGGCTCCAAGTGATTATTTGGATACCAAAACACAGGTGAGATAGCCTTTATTTTGGCTTGTAGAACAAATCTTGCGAGAACTGTGAGATCTTTTCTTTGTAATAAAAAATAAGCGACAAGTGCGTGTTACCCTAACTTTTTTTCTGTATCCAAATAATCTTAAGGTGCCATATTTTGCATTCCCATCATTTTCTTTCCTCGAAGTAATCGGATTTGCATTTTGTTTCACTTTTAAATATTTGATCCGGTAAAATTTTATACCACGTTTGTGCAATCGGGCATAAGACGTCTTCATTCTCTATTTTCAGCTTATTATTTCACACATTTTCAAGTAGGTATTGGACCTGTCAGGACAAAAACGTCTTATTGGTTTTCCATTTCCACAATACACACTTGAAAAGATATGAATTAGTAAGCTAAAAATAGAGAATAAACAAGTCTTAGAGACGGACAGCTTCTTTCGGATTTTGAAAACATTTTGACATTTACATTTTGAAAAACCAAACGCCTGACCTACTATCTGCTTTTGAACATCATTTTGCACCCAGCCTACCAGATTGCGTGCATATCTTGGGTGTTCTGACGCTACTGTTGTGTGTGAGAATTTCGCAGTTCAATTTTTTTTCTTCGTGTTCAATAACAAAAAGTGTGATATCGATGCATCATTATATTTAGATAATTATAAGGAATCCGAGAAAAAAATTACAAAATATAGTTGTCATTTGAAAAACAAAAATTGACTGTCAGTGCTCAGAAGCATCATAATAAAAAAAATATTTTCTACTGTCGAATCGTAGAAGGCATTATTAGGCCAGGCGGTATGTCGGTAAAATCACTACAATCTGGAAAAAACTCCGACCAAAGCTTTTATGGTGTCAAACTCTTCGTAAGGTCAGCAGGTACCTACCACTGAGTTTCCGCCCAAAAACGAGTTGTGCTGATTCCTCCACATCTGCCCAAAGGTAAAGGATGTCTTCAAGGTGCAAAAAGATCAGTTAAACTCCCGTACTTTTTCATTTTATTTGCCTCAATGCAAACTTACAGCTCTAACGCAAACATTGGAAGCATTTGTCATCATTTTTGTGCCAGTCTTACTGTTGAAAAAAAAGATTTCTTTGTGCGGGTCAGAAAAATCACATTTAATTGTTTTTCCACACAAGAAAACGATGAAGCAACATGTATTTTTGATGTTTTCTAATAACTTGTACTCATTGAGCCCATTGATGGCGTTAAAATTTCAATAACAGCATTTTTGAAGATGTTGTCAGCAAAAAAGAGTAAAATTTTCACCCGTCTGTTCAGCAGCAATTTTTTCAATTTTATCAAACACCGTTTGCGAAAATTTTATAAGAAATGAAAAGCTCAAACTCTTCTCTAACGATATCGTGCCTGGCTTAACCGCGGCACGCACCTTAAAGTCTAAAAAACTGTTTTCTTTTCGAGAGGTCCTGTTTCACCCGTGTGCGGCCGTGCCTACTTGACATAGACCGGACTGATCACACGAGCTTGGAAATGTACTCTTTTCCAGCTTTAAAACGCGACAATTATTATTGAGACTTTGTACATTGATTTATGAAGAAATCATACATAATTTTATCATTAATGATCGTGTTTCAAAGCTGGAAGAGAGTACATTTCCAAGCTTGTGTAATCAGTCCGGTCTATGTCAAGTAGGCATGACTGCACGCGGGTAAAATAGATCCGCTCGAAAGAAATCAGTTTCCTACACTTTCAAAAAGCGTGTCGCGGTTGGGCCAGATATAATATCATTAGAAAACAGTTCCAGCTTGTCATTTCCTATAAAATTTTTGAGAACGGTGTTTGGTAAAATTGAAAAAACTCCTGCTGAACAGGCGGGTGAAAATTATTCACTTCTTCACGGGCAACATCTTCAAAAATGCTGTTTTTGAAATTTTAACGCCATCAATGGGCTCAGTGAGTACAAGTTATTGGAAAACATCCAAAATACATGTTGCTTCATCGTTTTCTTGTGTGGAAAAACAATTAAATGTGATTTATCTGACCCGCACAAAGAAATCTTTTTTTTCAACATTAAGACTGGCACAGAGATGATGACAAATGCTTCCAATGTTTGCGTTAGAGTTGTAAGTTTGCATTGAGGCAAATAAAATAAAAAAGTACGGGAGTTTAACAGGTCTTTTTGCACCTTGAAGACATCCTTTACCTTTGGGCAGATGTGGAGGAATCAGCACAACTCGTTTTTGGGCGGAAACTCAGTGGTAGGTACCTCCTGACCTTACAAAGAGTTTGACACCATAAACGATTTGGTCGGAATTTTTTCTATCCAGAATGACCTACCGCCTGGCCTATATACCATTCGAACTGATTTTTGAGTTTTGAAGATCGGATAAGGAATAACGATGCTACAGCGGTGGCCGTTTTTTATGCACTCCTCTGTATACTGACGGCCAAAATTGAAGGGCCACTTTTTTAGAGTTTTCCTACAGAAAAACCACTTGGCAGATTTCTTCCAAATTTTTTATGAGGAAAGCTCGAAGGAGTCGAAGGATAGGATTGAGGACTCACGGGTTTGTGGACCTCAATATTACGGGGTGACCCGACTGAGATTGTAATAATGTGCCAAAATCGTTTCAGCAAAGTTTTCAGTTGGATTCATGAGATTGTTGTATAGCCACGGGAAATTGCATTACACCCCAACAGGTTTAAATCAACTGCTCGCACTCAACGAAGTCCTCTTACATTGAAATTTTGCTAATCTTCTTAATTACTGTCAGGATACAGTCCTTTGTTCTGAATCATGAGAAAACAGCTCTATGATAATCAGAAAATGGTTCGAGTCTGCTACAAATTCATTTTTCCCCTCGCGATAGAGGTCGCTGACCCATGGATTGCAAAAAACTTCCCAAGTCTTCTGTAACCTCCAGGTCTAGTTGGCTATTGTCGTTACCACTGCGATTTTCACCATTTGGAGTTATTTAAAAACATTTTTATTGATAGTGGGATTCGTTTGTACCTTTGGTGACCATTAGATTCATCTTTTGAGCTTTGAGTCCCCAGCGAGCCCCCCTATAGCCCTCTTTTGCTACATCATAGATAAGTAGTAACATGAATCTTATGGTTACCAAATGTACAAACAAATCCTCATTATCAATAAAAATGTTTTTGGATCACGCCAAATGGTGAAAATTGAAGTGATTAAAGACAATAGTCAACCAAACCAGGAGGTTGCAGAAGACTTGGGAAGGTTTTTAGTAATCCATAGGTCAGCTACCTCTTTCGTGATAAGAAAAACTCATTTGTAGCGGACTCGAACCATCTTTAATCATCATAGAACTGTTTTCTCATGATTTAGAACAAAGAACTGTATCCTGATAGTAAGTAAGAATATTAGCAAAATGTCGATGTAGGAGGACTTTGTCAAGTGCGAGCAACTGATTCAAGCCTGTTGGGGTGTAATCCAACTTCCCATGGCTATACAACAACCTCAATCATTCAACAGAAAATTTTGCAGAAACGATTTTGGCACATTTCTACAATCTCAGTCAGGTCATCCTGTAATGTCGAAGTCCACAGACCTGTGAGTTTAGGGTCTTGGAGAATACCCTTCGAGCTTCCTTCATGCAAAATTTGGAAGAAATCTGTCGAGTGGTTCACCTGTAGGGAAACTCCGAAAAAGTGTCCCTTCAATTTTGGCCGTCAGTATATTTCGCGCCATCCCTGCTGCGCTACAGAAGTCTACTCCAAAACAACCTATTACCACACCGACATGGTTGATCTACCTACTGAAGAAATAACCACAAGGTTATGTCGACGTGCAAAGGAAAGGTCAACTGAGTTAGTGTGGACGATGGGCATGCTCAAGTGGTAGGATGCCAGATGCCAGATGCAGAATAATTTGTCACCAAACGCAATGGGTTGAATCTATGATGGCTGGAGTCTGGACCGCTGTTGAACTAAGTATTCATCAAGTTCAGCTCAACTCCCGAAATTCCAAATACCTGTTCGGCTGAATAATAGTGAGGGGGGCAGGTCAAACAGAAAGCTTGAGATTGAAATGAACGGAACCTTTAATTGTAGCGATAGGGAAAAATATGATGAACTTAAATCTTAAACTTCAATTATTCATATAGAAGTGGTTGTGTATATGGACGGTATTCGCGGTGATCTTGATGTATTTCCTCGGACTCGCTTCGTTTCCCTTTCCGGCATCTTCAGCCTTTGCGTTATTGCTCCTCGTGCTGCCGTCGCTTCCCGATCTGCTTTTCCGCTCCTCGTCTCTCGTGGTCACAACCGTCGTGACGCCGCCAAATTGGAACTGCACGTTGTCCGCCCTGAAGCTAGGCGAATCTCTGGTCTGCGTGCCGGTTCCCTTGGGACTCCTCGTTTCGAAATCCGGATGATGTTCGTTGCTGGACCACACCGGTGGCGGCGTCAACCGTTCCACCAACGTATCCTCGAAAATCGTGTTCATATTCCTGGCGGGTTCCTCCAGCTCGTCCTCCACCGCCCTGCCGACTTCAAAATCGTCCATCTCCAGCTCCTCGTCCAGCTTCTCCGGTGCCGACTTCTCCTCTTGCTTTTTCCGCCACGCGATCTTCGAGCACAAGGGGCCCCGTGGGGGCCTCGACTCTTTCGCAGGGCTGCTCTTTTTTGGCGTTTCAGGATGCAGATCTTGCTGTGCCAGAGGCATGCTAACCAGAGTGGAGTTGGCTTTTTTGTTGTTGGTGATGGGCCTGGCGAAGACGCGGTAGTTATTTGGCACTTTTTTGACTGTTCGTTGTTTTTTCTGTGTTTTTTTTTGTTCGTTTTGTTGTCGAACGTACTGGGCGTAGTCAAGTTTTTCGATGCAGAGCTTAGGCTGGTAAACGGGGTCCGTTTCTGCGCAATTGGAGTCCGAAGAACGGTCAGTTTGAGTGGCCACCTCACGCATGTTCTTCATTTTGATCAGTCTGAGCCGCGTAATTCGCATAAATTTCTGATTTTACCAAGATCACCGACATGCGAAGTGTCATTTATTGTCAGAAAGACAAAACTGTGTTGAGTGAGCTTTTTTCTCCATGGTTTCACTGTTTCAGAAAGCTGAACACCAGCTAAAGCAGCCTTTTACAAAAAGCAAGGCTTGATGGGGCTCCCCAGGGCTCCCACATAATAACTCCTAGCCCGCTTTCATTTCAAATCGATCCATCTCCGATTTTTTCTCTAAAAAATGTTTCTTCAAAAAATCCGGAGATATATCCCATACACTTTCTGTTTCAGTAGAATGACTTCTTGGAGCAGAAATAAAGTGACAAGCTGAGGGGCTATGGCTACGGCTGATGGCACCTGGAAAGTTTTGGAGAGAAACTATCAGCGGCCATCGGCCGTATTCTCCCAGCGCTCCAGCTTGTCACTTTATTTTTGCTTCAAAAAGTCATTCTACTGAAAATAGGAAGTGTATGGGATGTAGGTCTACTTTATATTTGAAAGGACACACAATTAGTATAGATAAATTCACTTCTCCTGCTCCATCTCTACTGTCTGATTGCACAACGGTGGTATTGTTTGGTACCGAACTGAAATTTGATAAGTAGATACCATCTTTCTGCAATCGGGCATTAGGGCCAGTTTTCAAACTTTGGGTCAACTCCTAACTGATCTTGTTTTCATGGATTTGATTGTTGCAACAATAATTGTACCGTATGATCAAAAACTTTCCTCCTCTAGGTAGGCTCTAGCCTGGTCATTGGCAGGCAAACGAGGCTGATTTTGACCAGGCCACAGCCTGCCTAGAAGAGGAAAGTTTTTAATCATACGATATTAGAGTTTTTGAATTTTCCTTTGTCTCTTCCTGCCCTTATGTCGTAAGAGCGGATCGGCAAAGTCATGTTTTGACATACGATGTTTTGTTTATGACCGATGATAACACTTTTGTAGGTATACTGTGTTCAACCGTAGTGTGATTCCAGTTGGCTAGGAGTCTCGCCACGCGACGCCTTTGGAAAGGAGAAATTCGGGAAATCATAGCTCACTAGAATCACACTAAGGTTGAACGCAGTTTATTACCGCATGCTTCTGATTTCACTTTAGGTACTGTGTTAATGCTGTGGCAACCAACTTAAGATGGTTGACGTGTGTTTCCATCTTTTCAGTGGATGAAGTAGGAAAATGTGCCTTTCAAATGTGGGTCCATTTGAATAGCGCAATAATAAATAATTTGAAATAAAAATAACATCATTTGTATGTTTTGTATGGGGGTTAGATAAAAAAAATATTTTGGGAAGAAGTGCCGACGGGATGGACGTGAGCAGGCACTCAGAGGCAAGCCTCGTTACCGCGTTGAGTTTTAGAACCCACTTCTTGGCAAAGAAAATCCCTTGAACAGGAAGCAGGAAAATTGGATTCATGCTATTTATGTGTCCCTCTCGAATATAACATCGACCTGTCGCGGGATGAAGCTTTGAGGAAACATGTTGTAGAAGGGGTGGAATCGAGGGGTGGGCGTTTTGCCGTTTTGAGATGAAAACCCATTTGTATAGGCATGTATGAGTTTTCAGTGGAAAGAAATGTAGGGTAAGCTGATAGTTAGATACTTACTCTTTCAAAATTGTATTGGGGAGAAACATACTAGAAACTTCATCCACATTTTGCATTCTTCTACTATACCTTTCCCAGCGGTACTGCAGAAACTGTCAAATATTGCCTTTCAGAAATTTTTATTTGAAAAAAAAAATAGGAAAGATCTCATGAGCTCCTTTTAGTTTTTGGCGACTTCAAAAATTTCGCTAAGCTCCCTTGTGTCTTCTTGTGTTAGAAACGCCTTTGTTGCTGCAACGTCACTCTGAGCCCTGATGAGCCCTGTTGTTCAATTGTTGCTTTCAGAATTTCCAGTAGGCCTCATGTCACCTTGTGTGGTTAGAAAACCTACTAGGATCTGTTGTTCGTCCAATTTTTCCGTGGCTTTCGCAGCTTTAGTGAAGCACCCTTGTGCCTTCATGTGAGAACCGGAGCTTTATCGGGTCCCTTTGTGTCGTTTGGAGTTCTGGTAGACCCCCTTGTGTCTTCTCCATTTTTTTTTCAACTCGAGTAACCCCCTTTGTGTCTTTCTGTTACTTGAAGGTCTATTGCACAATGCACCCTCTTCTGTCTTTATACGTCACATGTTCTTCGGGGATTACGACCAACAACACTTACACTCTTTTTGGAAACCTAATAATAAATAAATGTAATATTTCTTTTGTACCCAGTGTAGAGTCAGAATGAAAACTTCAAGAACGAAGCACGAAGGCATTGTTGATAGTGAGCGATGGCTTGCTATTTACACTGTACACTGACCACTACAAAATAGAAAATAGGTAGTTCGTTTCTGTTGAACCACAAGCCTGAACGAAGGAATAGCCGCGGCAGATACAGAAAACATGCGGGTTAACCTCGGGGTAAACTAACTCTCGCTGAGAACTAAAATTGACACCATTGACAGTTTGTTGAGGCTTTGCTCTAGTTACCTAGAAACCTAGCAGGGTCGACAGTCGTTACACAGGAAAGTTGCTAACATTTATTTAATGGGCCTTATGAATAAAGATTGAGCAATTGCTTTTGCTTGATTTTCTGTTTTTAAAAAAATCTCAAAAAATCAGAAACCTCAAGTATCTCCTTGATTCAGGTTTTATTGAACATTTGAGTAACTGATTGAAATAATAACAATGGTTCAAAGTCTCATTTCCAAATGTTTCTTCGTTTTTTGCTGCTGGCTTTTAATCAAAAGCAATTGCTCTATCTTTATTCATAAGGTCGTATCTCCTATAGGCGATTTACATCTAAAAAACGCCACCTGGTGTTTGTAGAGCTCGGTACTTAATCGTAGAGGAATTTTTTGATAGAAACACATACTTCGACGTCTAGTAGCCTAGGTGGGCACTAGTGGATACCTGCAATACCCACATTATTGACATGGAAATTTGACAAGTAGAAATAATGTGAAAAGGAATTTGCATTTGTGTCTCTCATTTCATGTTATGGTTAGCGTATTTAGCAGGCTTGTAGTAGATCTAGCTCCAGAGGTGCGCAGCTGAAAGACTACGCCTCCAGCAATGCAGTACATAGCGATAAAAAAAGACAACGCTTACGTTCCGAACACAAAGGTAGCTACGGCGAGCTTATTAGAATGAAAAATGCAAATCTCCAGCTGAAGTCCAAGCAGAAAATCTTTAGAAAAAAACGTGGATAAAAGGTAGGTGGTGGTTGACTCTGCACGGCCAGCCCGAGGTGATTTTTTCTTGGCTGGCAGGCTGGCTTGTTGCAAGGCTGGTCGACTTCCTTGTGTGTTTCCCTCCGTGCGGATGTGACAGTCTGTTGCTCTTCCTTGGGCGGAAGCTATGGATGATTTAGAGAAAGGTCTGCGACGACGCTGGTCATCAACATGGGGCCCCATAAAGAAGAGCCTACGGGCTCCCAAGGATTCACAGGAACAAAAGTTTGCTTTTAGTGGACTGCACAAGACAGCAAAGTGACAGTTTTGACGTGCCACCAATTGACGTAACAGCCGACGTTGCCTGCGGCAACTTACACCTCTTCTGACAATTAATTTCCTGTCACAACACCACTTTGCGAAGGATGGAAGAATTTTTTCAATTTATTTATTCAATGATTTAGGGCATTCCACCTGCCTGCACTTTGCCTGTTATCGTCAAAAACCTCCGCCTTTTGTTCAGGACTGTAATAGACTAGAACGATTTTCCCAAAAATTGAATGCAAGAAGCATTTTATGTAATGGTTGGGCAACAAGGCTTTTCAGGGTATATAAACTGCGCACAAAATGAAGTGACAATTTTATTTTGGGAGGTTTTTTCAGATATCCATAACTTTTTGAAAAATGATCGGAATCTGAAACAGCTTGCACTATTTTGAAGATACATTGTTCTATTTTTGTAAACCACACATATCCAGGTCATCCAAAGTAGAGAAATGCCTCACACAGGGTGATACAAAAGGGCGTGCAAAGTCGTGCTCTTTTCATCTTGGCACAGGAAATTTTTCCGTCACCCTGTATGTACCAATGTGACCGTATCTTGTAGCCTGTAGTATCTATAACTCAGAACCGTTTAGTTTTTCACTTTACGTTATGTATTAACGGATATATGATTTTTCTTGTGCAAAAATGCCAATTTGCAATCTTTTCAACGGCAACAATAGCGTCACATGAAACTGTCACCAACAAAGAGCTAACAATAAAAAGTCGTATCTCTGTATCTAGGCAATGGATTTTTGGCAATTGTTGGCAATCGGCCCAAAGCCCAAGAAGATTGAGGCACAGAACAGTAATTTAGATTTTAACTTGTACCATAAAAAAATCACTGCAGCAAAATTGACTACGAACCCGGAGATATTCCAAGTGCCTGACGGCAGGTTCATCGGGGTGACAGGTGGATATGGACATGCAGCATGCGACTCGGACGGTTGACCAATGGAGGTACATACGTAATGCAGAGCAAAAAGGCAACCTGTTAGAGTTACAGATACTACAAGCTACAAGATACAGTCAATCCAAGTACATGTACCGAGTAATAATGGAACCATCCCTGCCTGCGCCAAAAAAAAAACGCCGTCTTTTTTCATCACCCTGTATGTTTTATTTCTTCGCTATTATGGACAATTAAATTTGTGGTTCCTGGAGAAGAAACACATCATCCCATCTTAAGATGATTATCGTTGAATTAAGAAACTTTTCCGTACCATTAATACTCCTCGATGAAATAATTGGTACTTTTATACAAGAAAAATCATATCTCCCCGAGTTAACAACGTAGAGTGAAAAACTGAACAGGTATTAGTTACAGATACTACAGGCTACAAGACAAAGTCACATTCGTATATACAGGATGCCGTGAAAATTTCCGGTGCCAAGATGAAAAGATCAGAAAGTTGCACGCCTTTTTGTATCACCCTGTATGAGACATACCTTAACTATGAATGGCTTGGATATGTAGGGTTTACAAAATAGAAGAATGTATCCTCACAACAGTGAAAGCTGCCTCAGATACCGATCATTTTTCAAAAAGTTACGGACATTTGAAAAAACCTCCAAAAATAAAATTGTCACTTCATTTTGTGTGCAGTTTATTTGGACCTCGCTGAATACGAAAATCGCTGTTGTCAAATCAAAATTTTCCCAAAAACCCCCATCGGGAGGGAAAAATTGACCAAAATAATGACATGCGTCAAATCTATCGCTGACTTTGGTTGAAATAGATATTCATTCGACATAGTCAGACCACACATGACCTTCGTGAGACGTCATGTGTGTCCATAATTAAAAATGGGAATAACAGGGGTTTTTTGAGGAAATAGGGGTAATTTTTCTTTTCTGTCAATAATCGATCAATTTCGGCAAGTGTGGTGTCGTTTTGGACTAAATTTGATCTTTTGAGTTTAATGAAAATACTAACTAATCGATATGGACAAGTTTTGTTTGGTTTCACTGGGAAAAATATCATTTTTGGGAACTTTTATCTCACTATTCTCAGTTGGGGTTTTCTTCTTCTTGTTCAAGAGATTTCCCTATTTGTTTTTTCCCCTATTTTAGTGGAATGACGTATCCTGCATATAAAAATAATGCACTGCATGCATTGATTACTATTTTAAGGTCAAGAAATGGAATTGTTGCAGGTGTTCTGTGTCAATTTGTCAACTTAAATTTACGCATGCTTGAAGTAAAAATTGTGAAGCGCCTACATTAAAGCTTCAATTGCACTTGACTCTTATTCTGGATTATACAAACAAGATCAATCTTTGTGCTTATTCAAAATCCAAAAAGAAGCTGCAGCATTTGCGTTGGGAAGTAATCCTACCGGGAGGACCAGCGTGATTCAACATCGAGTCAACACTGAGAACGCCGCACCGATCCGACAGGCTTCCTGGCGCCTACCATTGGCGAAGCAAGAAGAGGTGTCGAAGCTCTTGAAAAACATGTTGGATGAAGGCGTGATAGAAGAATCGACAAGCCCATGATCATCACCGGTTGTTTTGGTTACGAAGAAGGACGAAAATATACGATTTTGCGTGGACTACTGCAAACTCAATGATGTGACGAAGAAAGACAGCCACCCACTGCCTTGGATTGACGACACATTGAACACGCTGTCTGGGTCGAGATGGTTTTAGACGCTCGACCTGAAAAGTGGTTACTGGCAAGTAGGACTTCACAACGACGATAAAGAGAAGACAGCATTTTCTGTCGGGAGCGGCCTTTATTGGCGACGTAATGGTCATCGGTAGAACATTTGAAGAACACCTCAAGAACCTCCGGGAGGTATTGCGACGTTTTCGAGGTGCACATCTCAAGCTCGACCCGAAGAAATGCTTGCTCTTCCAGAAACAAGTCAAGTTTATAGGGCACGTAATGTCGTTGGAGGGAATTGAAACTGATCCAGCAATTGTATGCTGTCCGAGAATGGCCACGACCAAGAAATCAGCATGAAGTCAGAAGTGTCTTGGGCTTATGCACATACCACAGACGATTTGTGGAGAAGTTCGCTGAGAAGCAGTCTTAAAAGAATAGAATAGAATAGAATAATTTATTTAAAGTGCCACTGAGACCTTACACAGGTATTTTACATCTAGACACTGAGAGATCTATTACAATAAAATCAATTACTCAATACAATAGACAATGACATGAGAACAATCACAATTAAAATCGTATAAAATATCACAGCTTAGTGCACGACTTCATGCTCGTCTCAAACTCTTCAATCGAGTAGAAAACGTTTTCTTTCAAAAAAGACTTGACTGTATGTCTGAAAAGATTCGAAGTTAGTACTTTCCAAGACATAGGCAGCGAGTTGAACAACTTGTAGGGTATAAACTTGACAGAGAGATGGGTCTTCTGCAGTCTGAAACATGGGAGAGGTATGGCATTGTTTCTGGTCGCGTGGATTCTGGTCATATTCAACCAAAGACTCGACTCTCTGGCACATACAAGAGACTCCCAAATAAACTGATTGACAGAGGTTAGTATGCCAAACTTCCTAAACAGCGGTCTGCAGGATTCCCTCGGATTAACACCAGCTATGACCCGTAGTGCTCGCTTCTGCAAAATCAAAATATCCCTTGCGTGCGGGGAAAGGCCCCACAACAAAATTCCGTATGACATCACTGAATGGAATAGTGAGTGATATGCCATCTTAACGCAATCCGTCGACACACTATTTTTCAAGTTTCTGAGGATAAATATGACCGTCGATAACCTCTTTGACAGACTCCCGACATGCGGCGCCCAAGACAACTTCGAATCCCAAACCAAACCCAGACATTTGACAGGATCTCTCCAATCGTCATGCCCAGGCTTCAGACTGAAAAACAAGTCCTGTGTCTTGTCCAAATTCAGCATCAGGCCCAAAGTACTAAAATACGACTTTGCCGCCAACCGCGCAGTCCCCGACACGTCCTCGAAAGCCTCGTCCGCGCCAAGCCTAGAGAAAAGGGTCGTGTCGTCAGCATAAACCAAACATTCGTCAACGCTTATGTGGCTATTGATGTCGTTAATGTATAAAAGAAAAAGAATTGGACCCAAAATGGATCCCTGTGGAACGCCGTATTCCAACTTGACGCGATCTGACATGCAACGTTCGAAAGAGACAATCTGGTATCGACCCTCAAGATACGACTCAACGAAACCCAAAGCCCGGCCCCTGACACCACAAGCCTCAAGCCTATCCCGAAGAAGCCGCGGGACTACGCAGTCGAAGGCCTTGGACAGATCGCAAAATGTGGCGATAGTAGAGTCCCCCGCCTCGAGAGCGTCCAGTATGTAGTCTTGCATGGCGATCAAAGCATCAACCGTAGACTTTCCCTTTCTGTAGGCAAACTGCCTGGAGTTTATGATGTTATATTTGTCAAGATACGTCACCAGTCTATCCTTGAAAGCCACTTCCATCACCTTAGACAAAACCGGGACAATTGAAATAGGACGGTAATTTCCAACCTCATTCTGATCGCCCTTCTTGTGAATCGGGATTACTTTTGAGGTTTTGAAACACTCTGGAAACCTCCCCTCCTGAAAACATAGGTTAACCAAATGAACGATCTGGTCCACCAATATATCACCGACGAGCTTAATCGCGCCACTATCCAACCCATACAAATCACAACACTTGGAATTGGACAAGCTTGGAATAATACGTAATATTTCATCCGCCGTGACGGGCGCAAGATACAAAGAGTTTGAAACAGTCGGACCAGACCTCGCCGCGCGACATGAAGTTGGCAATTGCTTCACAATGTTTTCAGCAACGGTTGAGAAGTACCGATTGAAGTCAGAGCCGGACAAAGAAGTATTGGAGGATGTCTTTTTCTTTCCCTTATGTGAATTTATGATTTTCCACGCGGCTTTCATTTTGTTTTGATCCCTCATGATGATATTGTTGTTGTAGTCAACTGAAGCTCTAAGTCGCTAATAATCGCTCCGGCACTTCTGCGCCCCATGACCAGAGGCTAGGTACCTACTACATGGCTAACCAATCAGCAGTTCAGTTTGATTGAGAGGTCCGTGCTATATATCACATAACAGATACAGATAAGTTTTGTTTATTGCATCGCCAAGGTCTCGAGCTACCTCGACAGAAGTTTACTGCAACTGGCATTCCCATTTCGAGTAACGTTCTTGCCTTGGCACAAACGGCGAGCCTGGTAAATCAAACGGAGACCATTCAGAGACACACGAAGGTGTCTGGGAATAAGAAGCTAAACGGCCCAAGAAATTGGATAGGTACACCCTCGGGGGCTCTTATTCGCAATAATACGTGAAAATCCTTTTATGTGGAAAACGTTATTGCGGAATCAACAAAGAATGGCAATTCAATGCAGAGCGCTTTAATAATAAAACCAGCACAAATAATTCGATCAAGCGTTCCTTTGTTGCATTCCAAATGCAACGGCGTATTTCCGATAGATCCCGCGTTTAGCAATTTAAATCGCGCCGCCACCACCGCTCCTCCGCCGCATCCGCGTTGCTCCTTCATTAATAAAACAGGAAATTGTCGTACGTTCCTGCGTTCTTCCCCCGGCATGCTCTCCCACGAATTCCCGTTTGCTTGCGTCTGCAGCTAGCCGCCAGCCACCACACGGAATAAGATTGAATACCAAATGTTGCAAAAACTCAACCTCTCAGGAAGAAAGCTGCAATTAATCGAAATCAAGCCCAGCAGTCAGGCACACGCCGCAGATTTACAGTTCAATCTTGGAGAGTAGAGGGTTCCTTCGAGTCTATCAAATTGCATGTTCTCCAGAAGGGCGCATACGGCAGCAGGCCGGGAAAGCTGGAAAACTGGAAAACTGGAGTGGTTATTTGTCGCAAAATATATCAGATGCGAGGGATATGTGGAGAGAGCGCGAGCAAGGATTTATTAAAATTCTTGAGCCGGGATCCTTAAGGGTCGTCATGGAAATGGCTGGCAATTTTTTACCTTCTGGAGTAGTCAGTGCTTCTGCGAAAGAATTTGTGCGCGTTGTTGCAAGCTTTTCAATTTACAGCCTGGTATGCATCCCCGCTCCAGGAAAGAAAGCTCCCCAAATTCAAACGTACAATGTCCCCAAAGGCAAATGAAGGAATTCGTTAAAACCATCTCGAAAGTCGATTTGGGAAATGCCGCGCGCGAGCGACAAAAAAATTAAAATCTGCTGGTATACCGTAATTAAACCAGACCAGACTTATTGTGGGATTTGAAATGCAAATCGTAATTAGTATCTTTTGAAATTTGGGAGGCGAGTAACTTTTGTATATTCACGAGAGAACAGCAGCACGACCGAACCGTTCGCCATCAAGCTGTTTGCGTAATTTTAAAGACTGGAGTCTTAACGGGGTTAGTTTTTTCTGTTTGTTGATTTTGTGGAATCGTAAAATTTTTCTGATTGCGACTTTCAAGCTGTAATAATAACTGGTCTAGATATTTCATCTACCTGTTTATCTCTTATTTGTTTCTTGTTTATTTACCTAAACAAACCTATCTTTTGTTTCTTGCTAATTCATCTTCTTGTTTACCGATCATTTCTTTATTGTTTACTCATCTATAAATTTGACTTGTTTTGTTTGTGAAGTGTAAAATTAATTGCTGAGCGTCAAGTTTTCTTTTGTTGTTACGTGAATAACTGTAAACGAAGCAAACGTTTCAAAGAGGTTCAAGCACCGATTCACGCTGACTTGATCAATGCATCACTGGAGTGACTTCTCACATTCCATCATGACTCATTCACACTTGACTTTTGTTCAGATTATTTGGGTAGGGATTTTTCAGCAATCAACCAGGCTATACGCGTGGGTTTCTTTGACGTGTTCTTACCATGTGTGCCTGTCAGCGAATACGTCACTTTTCCTTTGCGATTAAATTGACAGTTTAACATGTTTCATGATTTCTTGTTTTGTTTTGTTGATCTGATTTTGTATTCATTTTATTGTTGTAGATTTCTGCATTGTCTAAATAATTTGTAATGACTTTTCTTGTTTCACTTGTTTGTGTTTTGTTGTTCTTTACTCATTTTGTGTCCTTTTATCACTGTCAATTTCTTGTTGTGAGGTGTTTTGAGAAATGAAACAAATTCATTTAAAACTTTGCTAATTGATTTTCAATAAACATTAATTTTGCTTGCATTTCATTCGCGTTTCATTCAATAATCAAACCTCATCCCCAACGACACATTCTCGTCTAGAGTAAGAACTTACCCAACGTAGGGTAGAAGGTAAACAACGTTGGGAAGGGAAGAGACAACGACGATCACTGCCAAACATCGAAAAGGGGGTTACACTACAGAAATGGGCCCATGACCACGGTATACTACAGAGATGGTGCCGTGACCAGGATATACTACACTATCTTCTACGCCACTGAGAATACTTCAAAGGCAAACGCATTTTTAGAATAAAAATGTTTTCTAGCAAGGTTTTGATTGGAGGCTCAATTTTAGATATCATTATTTCTAAAGAATCTGTGGCCATTTCATTGAAACGGGACTTAAAAATTGGATACCCAGTTTGGGAATCTGACAGCAAGCAAAAAACATTGCGCCAACTACTAATCTTGTGACTGAAAAGTGCGAAAGGTGAATTGTAATCAATATCGACGCGACAATAAATCGACGAAAATGTTAATTGTCGCGAGTTAATGGTTCAATAAAAAGCCCAAATCCATGATAATACAATGCATGTCATGGTTTTGTAGATGCTTTTGATGGCATGAGAAATTAAAAGTACACTGGAGGTTCGGTGGCGGCGAACATCAACCTTCAATTTGCAATAACGAACTGAAAGAAATTGTATTCAGAAGTCCCAAACCTTTTGATAACACCGATCCGGTAACCTCCTGAGCAAGCCGGAACCTTATTAAGCTGAATGGTCGCTCCGATTAACTAATCAAGATAAGACCACCTTCAAGAGTGCCCCTTCGCCGATTGACTCGGAACTAATTTGGACATCCGAATTCATGATAATTTCATCAGCCGGTGCTGGTGTTCCCAGCACGAGTTTTCCCAATCCAATCACTGAACTGCTGCTTATTCAATAATCTTCTACCTACTATACTGCTCTTGGTTTTAATCAGATAAAAATCCCCAACTGCGAATCGTCTGGGACATTTTACAGCCCCCCGAGCGTGTGCATCAACAAAAAATCCCGAAGGACAGAGGTCACGGGATGATTTAGACTTTAATTGAATTGGCGACCATGACACATGCAGTGCATATTATTGGTTTACAAGCGCAGAACTCAAAACGCAAAATAAAGTTAGTTTGTGGAACGCATCAATAAAACGAACGGAAGCGGACCACAGTGATCTACATAGTCCGCGTTGAAATTGCATGGATTCTGATATTTCTATCTGGATCGGTGGGAAATATTATTGTTGGTTGAATGAAACTTTGCGCTAACCCTGGAGTGCACCAAAAAAATAATAGGTACTCAATAACCGCTAATACGGAATTAAATGGATTTCAATCTGGCCAATCCTATAGTGGGTTGACTATGGAAAGTGCATAAAATATTGAGCTTATTGATCTTTGGATTATTTTCTATTGTGAAACCGGAATTTTGATTATCCACCAACGAGTACGGACCAAAGGATATTGCACTAATCCCGTATTATATTAATTGGGCGTTGGTGCAACCCAGGGTAGTTCATGCAACTAATAGCCCAGGCATTTTAGGTTTTGACCTGGAAAAAAAAAACGTAAATCTGAAAATTGGTGGAACGCTTCCACTTTAACCCCTTAACCACATACTGGGAAGTCCTAAAAAATCCTATGTCCACTTCATCGGTTTTTGGCGGCAAAAAGGTGTAAGTGACATTATTTTGGAAACTATTCATCAAAATACGCGTTGAAGTTTTAATACAGCTGAAAATTTCCGAAAATGATCTTCTCGATCACTTGAACAACATATTGAAAGTCCTAAAAAAAATTCTCTTTCCGCTTCATTGGTTTTTGGCGGCAAAAAGGTTCAAATGACATTATTTGGGAAACTATTTATTAAAATACGAGTTGAAGTTTCAGTACAGCTGAAAATTGCTAAAACTGGTCTCCTTTGTCAGTTGAACAACATACTAGAAATCCTCAAAAATCCTATGTTCGTTGCATTGTTTTTTTGGCGGCAGAACGGTATAAAGTGACATTTTTTTGTTACTATTTAATTAAATACGAGTTGAAGTTTTGATACAGGTGAAAATATTAAGTTTCCTTGGTCAGTTGAGCAGCATACTGAAAGTCCTAAGAAATCCTATGTCCGCTTCATTGTTTTTTGGCGGCAAAAAGGTGTGAGTGACATTGTTTTGAAAACTGTTCAATCAAACAGGCGGTCAAGTTTCGATACAGCTGAAAGATGCTGAAAATGGTCTCCTTGATTAAATCAGCAACATATTGAAAGTCCTGAATAAATCTTCTCTCCGCTTCATTAGTTTCTGGCGGCAGAATGGTGTAAGTGAAATTTTCTTTTGTTACCATTTATTTATAGTAACAAAAAATCATGGTGGAGATCATGAAACATGTTAAACTGTCAATTTAATCGCAAAGGAAAAGTAACGTATTCGCTGACAGGCACACATGGTAAGAACACGTCAAAGAAACCCACGCGTATAGCCTGGTTGATTGCTGAAAAATCCCTTCCCAAATAATCTGAACAAAAGTCAAGTGTGAATGAGTCATGATGGAATGTGAGAAGTCACTCCAGTGATGCATTGATCAAGTCAGCGTGAATCGGTGCTTGAACCTCTTTGAAACGTTTGCTCCGTTTACAGTTATTCACGTAAGAACAAAAGAAAACTTGACGCTCAGCAATTCATTTCACACTTTACAAACAAAAGAAGTCAAATTCATAGATGAGTAAACAATAAAGAAATGATCAGTAAACAAGAAGATGAATCAGCAAGAGACAAAAGATAGGTTTGTGTAGGTGAATAAACAAGAAACAAATGAGAGATAAACTTCTCTTCTGATTCTCTTCTCTGTCCGCGGCTGCCGTTCGCCCAGCGCAGCGCCATCTCCCTCTCTCATCGGCAAACGCTACGAACGTCAACGGTCGTACCTACTTCAGGTATCAACGTACAAACAAAACAAAGGGGGAATACCACAATAGGGGGGCAAAAAAGAGAGGCACTTTTGTCCAAATACGTTATTTTCTACTGTATCTTAGCCCAGGCGCCAGGGAAAACAATAAGAAAATAATTGTTTCCTGGCTGGAAACTAGCTTAAAACGATCTGTGTAGCTTGGGTTTTGACATACTAGTTTCCCCTCTTTCGGAAATGTCAGCGTCATGTCGCCATCATCAACAAGAAGTGCACCAGCGTGGTTTTTGCCGAATATATTGATTTTGGGCCATCTGACAGCAAAAGATGTAAGAAGTCATTTTGAAACCAATGAAATTCCCCACGAAACAGTTTTTGAATGATCTTTCTGCGACCTATGGTTTTTGAGATAGAGCTTCTGGAAGTGAGAGGCATTGTCGTAAAAGCTCCATGGCCACTTGACTCAAAAAACTAAAATGTCGATGTGACAAGAAAATTTCAAAATGAGATTTCTCGAGAATCCTTTATGCTATAGTTGCAGTGATGGTCTCAAACTTTTCCTCTTGAACTGTAGATTACGAATATTGGAGTCAAAAACTTCACATTGTACATATACAGGGTGTACTACGGGAATCAAATTAGAACAGAGAAATTTGACATATTTCTTCGATTTAGCCTATGCGAAACTCTAAGCACTTATGACGAGTCCAAAATCAATATACATTGCTCTGTAAGCTTTACTTGATACACTTAAGAAGTGATCAGCTCACAGCCTTCCTGTAAAATGTTTTGAAGGCCCTCTGAAATCATCAAAATTTACAGTAGCAAGAAATGTATGTAACAGAGTATATTATATACCAAGGAACCAAAGTGAATTTTTGATCCCTTCGGTAAAGTTTGTTGCTCGAGGGCCCTTTGGGTCTAAATCCCCAAATTAAAAATTCACTTTGGTCCCTTGGTATATAATATACTGTTATATACATTCCTTGGTACTGTAAATTTTAATTATTTTGATGATTTCAGAGGGCCTTCAAAACATTTTACAGTAAAGCTGTGAGCTGACCACTACTTTAGTGTATTAAGTGAAGCTTATAGAGAAAATCCATGTTGATATTGGATTCGTGTGAGGTGCTTAGAGTGTCGCAAATAGGCTAAATCGAAGAAATATGTAAAATTTTTCTGATCTGATTTGATTCCCTCAGTACAGCCTGTATATGTACAATGTGACATTTTTGAATTTTCTATATTCGTAATCAACGTTTCAAGAGGAAAAGTTTGAGACCATCACGTGGGGTTGGTACGCTTTTGGATACTGCACTTTTGAGTAGAGTTATGAAACTTGGCACATAGTTTCTAGGGACCATTAGAAGAAATTTCGCCCGATGTTCCAGAAAAAAATTTCGACGGAATCCGTTATATAGGCCCCTTTCTCCAAAATGGCGTCCAAATTTTGAAAATTGGCGATTGGTCATACAGTGGCCTGCAAGGTATCAATTCTGGACATTTTGATCATGACAAGTCGATTAAAGCCTACCTCGACTCTACCCAACCTAAATTTTGGCCTCAATACTCGATTATAGTGCTGATGTAGAATTTACATATTTTTCATCTTGAGAAGGGTTGTGAAAAACCCGAGGGAAAACCACTTTTTGGACTTTCTGTGTGTCCAACATGTGAGTGATCCGGAGAGCAGAATCACTACATTTTTCCGAAGAAATAAAAGGCTCCCCACCCTACTGGCAAAACCTATTTCACGCATGTATTAAACTGTAAAAACCATAAAAAATGTCGAAAGTACATAGGTACATATCAACTGCAAGTTGTTTCAGAATTTGTATTTGTGCTAAAAGATAAGTCAGGTCACATATTACATTACCAGAAATAACAGTGATTGAGAAATCTGCGCTCTATCGCGTGTATTTGCTGTTTCTCAGTGGTGTTTGGTGGTTAGACTTCTCTCAGACCTCAGACTTCGGTTACTTTTCATCAGTGTAGAAGAAATGTTGCATGTTGATTAGAAATAAATACTTGCAAGGTTTGATTTCCTTCATGAGAGAGCGTCCCACTGATGTAGAGCATCTGAGTCGACTGTGCGCCGATATGGGATGCAACTTATTTGAAAATTTGCACGTTTGCGTTTGTGCGATTGTGCGAGACGCTCACCTACATTCTTCTTTACTGTTTTCTTTATCTATTACATTGGTGAAGAACCGAACTCTCACCTATCTTGAATCTCTTTTCAATTCTAATTCCTGTAGGTGATCCAATTTCTACATGTTGCATTATACTCGTTTTGTCACTTACAGATACCAAGGTTGGGAAAGAACTATGTACATAAGGCGCTAAAGCTGTAATAGTTTTCTCGAAGATATAATATTCGTTCTACCATAGATACTAAAAAATCTGATTGCGATTCAGGAACAGGTTTTAATTTTAATAATGAGGGACTCTACGGCTATAAGTGCAAAACATCCAACATTGTACCTACATTTTTTGCCAAAAATGTGTCACATGGGACAAACTAAGACCCATAGGAGAGATCTTTGTGCCTTGGACACACTAGATAAGAGTGTGTTGGTGTTGGTATTCAATAAGAGGTACATTATGATTGTCTTCTGCTCAAATCTTTTCAAGTACAACTCGTATCGACGTATAAATCGGCAAAAACCGCTTATCTCGATCCGTTTCCGTACATATTCGAACAACTTGCACTTCGAAATTTCTTGCGGTTTTGATGCAACGAGATCGTAACTGACAATAGGACAGGACTATAAATGGGGATTGAGGTCAAAATTTGAGTCAAGTCGAGTCGGGAAGGGTATTAATCGACTCGCAATGGTCGGAATGTCCAGGAATGGATACCTTGTGTGCCCCTACGACCACGACGTGTACGACCACCTGCCGATTTCGGTTTGGCCGCCATTTTGGACAGAAGGCCTCAATGGCCCAAATATCAGCCGAATCGAGTCAGAGGTGGCTTCAATCAACTCGTTATAATCAAAATGTTACGAATTGATACGTCGTGCAAACGTGCAAAATTTATAAATAGCGCACAGTCGACTCAGATACTCTACATCAGTGGGACGCTCTCTCATGCAGAAAATCAAACCTTGCAAGGATTTATTCCTAATCAACATGCCAAATTTCTTCTGCACTGATGAAAATTTTCTGAAACAATTTGCAGTTGGTATGTAAATATGTACTTTCGACGTTTTTTATTGTTATCACAGTTTTATACTATAGTCCATCCGCTAGGTACTATTCTGTATTTTTTTAGAGGTCGAAAAGGTTTTTTTTGGAATTCCAATCAGTTAAGGTCCACAGAATCATATTTTTTTGATGGCAACGCTCAAAAGTGGTGCGGTCACCCTGTGCACCCCCATGGGGGCCAGCCCCCAGTTAATCGAATTTCAGTTCTGTAACTCGGAGGATCGACACAGAATTGCAAAAAATTCAGGATGTCATGAAAAATGTCCCTCAAAAGTCATCCACAGTGAAGATACAGCCCTTCAAGTTTCAAAAAAGGCGATTTCCATGGAGGTACAATTTCCACAATTTTCAACCGATTTTGCTGAAAATTTGGCTAAGCCCCTCTGTAACAAGCATCTAGAAGGGGGAATTTCATTTTCTGGATGAATTGTCCAGAGGCGGAACGACTGGAAATTTTGACATAATGCCGTCCCTCCTCATTTCTCGAGTCCCTGGTCAACTTTGGACTCTGAAACTTTCACTATGTATCGAATACATTATTCAGCTACGATGTTCCCAAAAAAAAACAAAAAATTCGAACACAATTTTTTTATATTAAAAAATACTAGGATATTCAGCTAAAAAAAATTAAAGCAAATCCTCCTCTTCTATATTCAACATTAAACTCAGAAAACAGCTCTGATTCTAATTTTTTTGGGAACATCGTAGCTGAACAATATATTCGATACATAGTGAAAGTTTCAGAGTTCAAAGTTGACCAGGGACTTGAGAAATGAGGAGGGACGGCATTATGTCAAAATTTCCAGTTGCTCCGCCACTGGACAATTTATCCAGAAAATGAAATTCCCCCTTCTAGATACTTGTTACAGAGGGGCCTAGCCAAATTTTTAGCAAAATCGGTTGAAAATTGTGGAAATTGTACCTCCACGGAAATCGCCTTTTTTGAAACTTGAAGGGCTGTATCTTCATTGTGGATGACTTTTGGGGGACAGTTTTTATGACATCCTGAATTTTTTGCAATTCTGTGTCGATCCTCCGAGTTACAGAGCTGAAATTCGATTAACTGGGGGCTGGCCCCCATGGGGGGCACAGGATGACCGCACCACTTTTGAGCGTTGCCACCAAAAAAATATGATTCTGTGGACCTTAACTGATTGGACTTCCAAAAAAAACCTTTTCGACCACTAAAAAAATACAGAATAGTACCTAGCGGATGGACTACTAGCGTGAAATAGGTTTTGCCACTGGGGGAGCCTATGTTTTACAATGGTGGAGCTTTTTATGGGAATAAAATTTATTCTGATTTCATTCCTTCGGGAAAATGTATTGATTCTGCTCTCCGGATTACTCACATGTTGGACACACAAAAAGTCCAAGAAGTGGTTTTCCCTCGGGTTTTTCACAACCCTTCTCAAGATAAAAAAAAATAAGTTCTAAATCAGCACTATAATAATTGAGGCCAAAATTTAGGTTGGGTAGAGTCGGGGTAGGCTTTAATCGACTTGTCATGGTCGAAATGTCCAGAATTGATACCTTGCAGGCCACTATACGACCAAATTCCAACTTTCGAAGTTTGTCTGCCATTTTGGAAAAAAGGCCCAAATGGCCAAAATATCGGACGGATCGAGTCAGGGGTGGCTTAAACCAACTCGTTATGGTCAAAATGTTAGGAATTGATACTTTGCGCGCCACTGTACGACCAATCGCCAATTTTCAAAATTTGGACGCCATTTTGGAAAAAGGGGCCTATATAACGGATTCCGTCGAAATTTTTTTTTGGAACATCGGGCAAAATTTCTTATTATGGTCCCTAGAAACTATGTGCCAAGTTTCATAACTCTACTCAAAAGTGCAGTATCCAAGGGATTTTCGTCGCGTACCGTCCCCACTGATAGCATGAAGGATTCTCGAGAAATCTCATTTTGAAATTTTTTTGTCACATCGACATTTTAGTTTTTTGAGTCAAGTGGCCATGGAGCTTTTACGACAATGCCTCTCACTTCCAGAAGCTCCATCTCAAAAACCATAGGTCGCAGAAAGGTCATTCAAAAACTGTTCCGTGGGGAATTTCATTGGTTTCAAAATGACTTCCTACATCTTTTGCTGTCAGATGGCCCAAAATCAATATATTCGGCAAAAACCACGCTGATGCACTTCTTGTTGATGTTGGCGACATGACGCTGACATTTCCGAAAGGAGGGAAATTAGTATGTCAAAACCTAAGCCACACAGATCGTTTTAAGCTAGTTTTCAGCCAGGAAACAATTATTTCCTTATCGAGCTGATTTTTGCTCCCTGGCGCCTGGGCTATCTACTTTTCAACCAGATACAAATTCACCAAAACTGATCAAAGCTCCAAAAACTTCGTCAAGCGGTTCAAAAGTGATATGATTCTTTCCCACGTTGGAGGGGTGTATTTATTTTAATATGTGTTTTTTGAAAAAGTTTTACGCAGAAAGTCCTCACCTCATTAGATGCCATATTTATTGTGAAAATCTTTGCGATTCAATACCGAAATTTCCATGCTTCTCAATATACTCGCTGATGTGTCAACTCTGTCGTATCCGCTATGGCAGGCCCAGTCCCATCCGAACAGGTAATATTAAATCGTCTCATATCAAACAAAGCAAAATGAATCAACGTGACTACCCAGCAACAAGCACTGGACAACATGCGATTGTTGGTAATAACCCCAAACCCCATCCACATGTGCAAAAGCAAAACATTTAAAAATGGTCAAGTTACGTTGGGCAGGAGTGATTGATGGCAAGAGGATGCTTGCACCTTCTTGCGATATCTAAGAAAATGAGCATTAACACAGCAAGGCTTTATCATACTCGCAAGCGTCATGATAAAATATCGGTACGTTGAGAAAATTCGACTTTGGATATTTAAAAGACACTTAAGATGGAGGACATGGAAAATTTACACAAAAATCATGACACATCACATCATTTCCATCATAAAAATTGGACACACACGAGGACACAGAAAACATCGTATTCAATGACGTACAGACAATATAGCAAACAATCTTGCAGTTCAGTTGTTACATGCAAGAATAATAAAATTGAACAAGAAATACTGGAATGACCATTGAAGCAATCAAACGAAATAAAAATGCGAAATGAACAGCAGGTGGTTGTCGTCTCTTTTCTCAGGAGCGCTTTTGTCTACAGAACCCCAATATTCCCCCAAAAAGGCCACAAAATCCCTTTAACTCTCAGATCGCAGCCGTGCCCCCATAGTGTTCACAAAATATGCTGTCATAATCTGTCGCATTTCGATGGTACAAGAACCTTAATACCAAGTTAGTCCGAGAGAATTGGAACTCAACAGACGGCGCTCAAGAAATCATTTTCGATAAGTCCGGATTCCCACACTGTCTCACTGTCCAGGCACTTGAAGGTGTGCCAGGATCGGGCTCGAACATGATGGGATCTTGAGAGTCCTAAGTTCTTTCTCACAATCCTAAGGTCACACAAATAGGAATTTTCTTCCCTCAGTTTGTTCTAGAATTTGTCAGTGTGTTCGAATCTTCTGCAGTACGTGCGCAAACTGAACAAACTCGATATATCGTGCTTATCTCTGGGTTTTGGCCAATCGCAAACAGCCTCATGTGATAGATCTCTTTCCCTTTCGCGGAGATAACAAGTCCCAAAAACTCAATTTTCCGAAAAAGCATACATTTTCTCAGATTTACCTACTTGAGTTAAGCAGCTTCATAGCTTGATTGCTATCTTAAGAATTGAGGTGACTAAATCCCTTCCTGATTTTTTTTTAGATGTTCTTCGAAGATACAACCGATCACCATCACTTTATCCAGATAAATTAAGCAACTGTGCCAGTGCCATGTCAATTTTCCAAGAGCATTATCCATCAAACGTTCAAAGGTGGCGAGTGCATAGTAGCGTCCAGGTGCCCGGCGTCCACCTGTCCAATGGGCAGGTGAAAGAGGTCGATGCAGCGTTTCATATCTAAACCACGGGCTTAAATTTGTCAAGAATGTCTCCTTCTTCAAATTGACGTGCCTGTCCTGTTCGGGTTTGAACTGTTCCCCTTATTTTGACCCTTGGCCATGATTGTCGTTACCCCCCTCCCCTTCTACCTTGGACCTCTTACCTACGTTTTGCTTACGTTGTCGTTTCACTCGGGTTCTACTCTCGACGAGAACGGAACTTTGGGGATGAGGGTTGTATTGAAAAGTTGAACAAAAACACGAATTTTGACAGCAAAGAAAATGAATTTTTCATCAAAATCATCAGAAAAATTTAAATGAATCAGATTCTTTCCATAAAACACCTAGCACAGGACTGACAGACTTGCAAAATGACACAAATTCCGCGCGCGAGGCACTGATGTGTGTTTGAGAAAAGAAGTGAGATCCAAACGCGCGTATGACATCATCCATGGGCAAAACGCGTAGGTACCAGTACCTAACACCGCGTTCAGAGTCTGTTGGGCCGTTGGGCATCCCAGAAAAGTATGAAAATACCTGATACGCGTAGGGAGCCTCCATCCTCGCTTCAACCTGGGCTGTAGAAACCGCGAAAACCCATTTTCGGTCCCCTTTTTGCTTCTGGATTCCCGGACACAAGGAAAATTGACGGCTGAAACAGGGAGTTGAAATCCACACTTCGGCCCTACATGCGAAGTGAAATTTGAAAATGAACGCGGACAAACAAAAGGGATGTGGATTAGGTCCTGAACAAATAAGTCAAAAATCACCCACCTGTAATGAGAATCTTCCAGGACGACGCGGGACATACCCAGCCTCGACAAAGCACGACACAAGAATCCCCTGCTTGACCCGCAAGAACCCGAATTCCTGCCGCGTTTTCAGTCAGTTCCTAATATAGAAATGTTTTCTCGCGTCGAATTATTGAATTAAGTTTTAAAAAGTCGCTGAAAATGCGTTCCATCACAGGTTGAAGACTCTAATCAGGATTTTCAAAGCTCCTTCTAGGGTTTAGGTAACCTTTTGGGTCCTCATCAACGATGATTGACAGAAAGACATCTGATTTTATATAAATAAGTACAAATTACTTTGTATCATCTGTGCTTTGTATACGGAATTTTATGGTTCATGCACGCAGTACCTACTTAGGACGAAGATGACACATTGAATACACGTAATTTCAAATGACAGACACGCTTGAGCTCGTGTGTGGTGTGATTAATCCGACGTGAGTAACCTTGAATATTTCCAGAGGGTTGCCGACCGGACAAACAAGTTTAATTAACCGCCTTTCGGCCCGCATCATTCTGCGGGATAGGTGCTTTGCATCACGAGCAAAATAAAAGTGCGGGAGACTGCTGATGCCATTTTCCGAGTTCCCGGTGAGATCCGTAGATAGCTGGCTCGGTAGCCTGGGCATATATTTTCCGACGAATCATGAATAATTTGTTTACGTGCCCGCAAATACCCGTCATTTTCCGTTAGTAGTTATTCCCGTAGTGTCACACAGTTGGATTACTAAACAAGAGTTTGTTATGGAAAGCTAGGCGATATGAAGGACAATATACTTCATCAGAGCTCTTTTCTGCGGATCTAATGCGGTGAAATGAGTGATTGCCGAAATGACGAAAGCAGAAAAGTTTTTTTCCTTGCGTGGGGAAAATACGCCGCCATATTAATTTGGAATGAGAAAACCTCGGAGAAAACGTACTAGTAGATAGGTGCTTTTGTTTAACTCGCCTGTCGATAAAACGGAAAAGAATGTTCGTAATGAGAAGTGAGCCTGGGTATGGAAGTCAAGTGCATGCAATTTTCTGAAGAGAATGCGTCGGATGCATCTGACGAACCTTTCCTTTTATAAAGACAATGCCCTGAAAGTTTTTAGTGGGAAGACTTGTGACTACAAGTATGAACTTTTGATTGGAGAAGTCTGTGGCCTGATCAACAAGTCGAGTGTTCCTGAAAAAAAAAAACCTGCCAAGGTGAAATGTGTCGCATTTTATTCGAACGATCGACGCACGTGCTAGTATAGCGTCTACAAAAATGCTGGTCGGGGCATACCCCCTGTTTCGCGCTTCGATCCAGTTTCCAGATTTGGCGCGCCACGTCGGTGAACCCGGAGATATGAAAAGGGACGTGAAATCGTAAAAATGAGGAGTAGACATCACGCAGGCAGACACGGTGAGGGTAAATTGATCTTTCTCTCAAAGAGAATTTCTCTACAACACAACAGAGACGCACAATAGAATTAGGAGGAGATAAATCTCCTCGCATTTTGATAAAAACATTTTGGGTTTTGTGTACCCAGAGCAAGCTGAAGGGGGAATCCAGAGCGATGCAAAAAAATAGCGATCGTATGAATTCCATGTTCCTTTCTGCGGATGAAATTTTGTTGAACCAACAAGCTAGTGCAAAATAGCTGAAGGTGAGCGGCAAGTTCCAAACTGGGTCTCCATTTCTAAACTAAGTCTCCATTTTTCTCCTTCATATCAGGTAGGTACTGTAGTGGCCCTGTAGTGGCTGTAGTATAAGCCTCCACCCTAATTAAATTACTTGTCAAGCACTTACATGGCTTGGGCTTTTACTGGATGCTTCCACTTTCTCAACCCAACGATGTACTCTTCCACGGCGTAAAGGCCCTACGTTGTGGTTTTTCCAATTAATTAGTCATTTTATAATATGAATATGCCGACATCCTTCGATCCACTTCCAGCCAGCAGACTTCTCAGTGAACTCTTTCTAGTTCTTCATATTCTATCTACCTTCAAATTTTTGTTTGATACATGAGTACAGTTCCTTGAAGACTTTCGAACATCATCATCCACAATCCCATCTTAATTCCCTCTCTTGTATTTTCCACGCCATTTCCAGCATTTCTGTTCTTCTTTCTTACTAGATCTTTCACATGCGCTCTCGCCATATTGGTCGTATTGAAAGCGTGTTCATTGTATTCAAATTCTTTCATTTCTTCACTTGCTCTATACTTTCTCGTTTCCATTTCCACTCTGCTACTCCCGCTCCTCTGATTCTCCTTCCAAAGACCATCATTTTAGTCTTGTCCACATTTACCTCCGCAGTCCTTTTTACTTCATACTTTTCCAAATTTCTCATCATCTCTTTCATTTCGTTTTCATCCTTTGCTGAAATAACCAGATCATCCGCGTGAGCCAACGTCCATAGTTTTTTTCTTTCCCCCACAACTTATCCTGTTTGAGCCTTTCTGAACCTCTCATCAGTACTCCTTGGTATTCAGCAAACAGACTGGGACTGAGACTGCATCCTTGTCTGACGCCTCTTTTTTTTACAAAGACTTTTGCTTTCTTCTCAGTCACTGTTATTCTCATTTCGTATACCTCTTTGCTTGCTAAATGTCCTTCAACTCCCTTCTTTCTTATATATTTCCATAGTTTACCTCTGTCTTTACTTTCAAATGATGCTTCCAAATCTACAATAGCGCATACATACGACCAGCTTTCTCATTTAACTGTGTCTCTATCAGGTATTGTAGTATACTTATTATACCTATACGGTGTCCACTGTACCGCCTGTCCGTCCGGTAACACCCTTTTCTCTTCCACTTCTTTCGAGAGTCTCTCTTCTAACACCATTGCATAACTATTATGTCTTGCACGCTGTATTCAGGAGTGTGATGCCCCGATCATTTGTTACGTCGTATCTGTTACTATTTTTGTGAATTGGGCATTTCACCCCCCCTTTCTTCCATTGTTGCAGCATCTCTTCTTTTGTGGAATTTCAAATAAGTTTTTCTTCACTTCATCTGTGCCGTATATCCATGCTTCATTCTCGATGCCATCTCTCCCAGGTACTTTTATTTTCTTGGGTTTTTCAATTTGTCCTTATACTTCCCCTTTGATCTCCGTCTTCTTCCTTCCTCTTGCTCTATATACCTTTGCTGATGTCTTCTTGAGTTCGGCGGTTTCTCTCAGTAATTGTTTGAAGTGCTTTTTCTTTCTGTTCTGTTCTCTCACTTACTTTTCTATTTTCTTTTGTTTTTCCTCTTTTTCTTTTCAAATTTCCTTTCTCTGCATTTTTCTTCTCCATATTCCTCTGTTGCTTCTGTGTACTTTTATCTCATTCCTCTCTCCCACCTCCAATCTCTCGAGAGTTCTGGCACATTCTTCTTCAGACTGGTGCATTCCTGATTTCCATTTCATCTGATTACTTTTTTGCACGAACTGGATTTAGCATGTTGGTCATCAGTTCTATTTTTTCCGTTGCTTACCCTGCTTCCAATACAATTTATTCTGTCCTCAGTTTGTATCTTGCAATTTCTTCTTTCGTCTCAGCTGCACCACAATTTCTCTTCCTTTTCCTTTTTTTTTTTCGTGTTTTCTCCATACATTTTGATTTCTGTTTCTGAAGGTTGATGGTTTTATTCTACTCTTTCTCTAGTCTCGGATGCCTAGATCCTCAAGACTTCCTTTTCCTCGTCCCTTTTCAGTTAGTCTTTTGCTGCTATTTGCCCTTTCCTTTTCTAATCCTTGATATTGTCATAATAATGATATAAAGGCCCTAGGTAGAAGTTCATCCCTTGAACATGAGAGGAAAGGGCGTGTGGTCTACCATTCAAGCAGACAAAGAAATTGCTCGACTCAGCAAAGCAAATCAGTTTCTGGTAGAGGTACAAGTACAAACTGCAAGACTAGGTTTTGTACAAAACAGAGGCCAATAGCCTACCGAAAAGGGGGAGACGTCACAAGGCTTCTGGTCCGGCTCGCTGGCTCACGCGATTCATCGATACATTGGATAGAATTGTGAAGTCGTGTCTTAAGACTGTCCTACGCCAGCTTGTCAGTTGGTCCATTTTATGTCTGCGAGTTTATTGTGTCATCCTACGGTGATTGTCATGTGTATAACATCTTTTTACTATAATTAATAAGCTTATTGTCTTAGTAGAATGCTTGTCTTCCCATTTACCTCTCTCGACTTCAGCTGTGCTTAAACAACAATAAACAGCAAACCCCAGTTCGGGGTTAAGGTAGGGTAAGGGCCGGCCATTTTCCTATTCGTGACAATTTTTTCATATCTCTCTCTCTCTCTCACATTGCTTTTTAAAATTTATATCTAAATTAGTCTGCTAACCTTCTCTCAATCTTGTTCCAACTCATTTCTTTTGCCCGTTATTCCGACAGTCCCGCAACATCGAGTTTCTCTATACAAAGTGATTTAAAAGTGTCGGTCCAAGACCATAATACTCCGAACCTTCTATGAAGCCCACGAATAGTATTAAAAAAAATCCGTCGACTTTTAGTTTCGAAGTTATGAAGGCTCAAAGGGGGGATCTTTGAACCCTTCTATTTAGCTGCGTTTTTTCAAAAGATTCTATTCAACTGTTGGTGACAGAGTAACGAACGAAAATCATCCAACTACTGGATGTGTGCTTGATGTTGATTAGTGTAAAGACGGATTCGAATGAAAATCTACTCTAGAGTAAATAATCGTTCAAGACAAATCTCTGCCAAGTTACAGTCGAATCCCGCCGACCCGTTTAGGGATTATTCATCAAAAAGCAATAAATAACCGCCAACTGCCACGTCTACGGCAAAATCCATTCAATTTTATGAATATTGAATGAAGCGAAACTCTAATGAACTTGTGGAATATTCAAAACTTGGAGATAATAAAAACTAAACAGCTTTGGCCTCTATTCCCGTCACCAATCAGTCACCGCAGTTTTATTGAAATCCCTGAAAAATGCCCTCCCTCCCCTTACTTTTACTCCAGATTTGGCGGCACTCACAAAAACATCCCATGGTAGGGATTGCCATTATTTTCCAATGTGGATTTCCTCATTATTCCATTGATAACACAGTCCGATCTTGAAACTATGAACTTTCAACATTACGCGCTAGTGTGAAATTCAAGCTTCTTGTTTGTTAGTTTTAACGTCATTATGAATTGATTGAACTGAAGTGGCAATTTTCCCAGCGACTACCCTTGAGTTGATAGTCATTGGAACGCTCAGATTTTACCTAAGCCATAACATTTCGTATTTGGGTATTCAAATCAACTCATCAATCAGAAAATAATTTCAAGAAATCCTCAGTGATACTGAATTGGTGTGTTTCGAAGCCTCTGGTTAACTGCAATCTCGCTCTTTCTTTGATCATTCTTGCTCGTCGCTTGAGGTCTTTTCCACAAGCATCCCTCATGAAGCGGCATTTTTAAAGGAATGCAGTTCTCACGTCTTCTCATCCAGATGTGCCTATTCGTCCGTCGGTGCGACCAATTGGAAAATCACCACTCCGCCACGTACATCCGGTCTTTAGAAAGATTTGACTGCTTAGAAATTTTCAGATCTAATAAAAGAACTAGCTTTCTCTACCAGAAGTCCGGAACACATCACCTACCTACTATTTTATTATCCAGGAATGTATGTCTTGAAATTGTCGATCAAAGAATACTGAAAAGTGCTTTGAACGTGTCAGACACGAGCACGACGTGCTACACTCACTGCTGATCGGAAAACATGCTAGGAAGGTACAGCTGTTTGTCGTTTGGCATTTTGCTTTACACCTCGTGGCCAAGTTCATTGTTATTCAATTTTATGCGGCACTCTGCATATGAAGCACTCACTCCTGCGGATGCCTGCTGGCAATTCGAAGCGAGCATTTATTGAGGAGAATGTGTAAACTTGAACATCCTCTCTCCGACAACCATCTCCGCGTCAGTTAGTGAAAGTTTTTGTCAGGTACCGCAGGCTGAGGCTGGAAGTATAATGTATTATGTATTCATATCGATTCTTGTTGGAGCAGTGTGAATTAGGGATGGTGTTTTTTCATAGTGACATTGTGTTGTATAAATCTTTCAAAAAACAGTGACTTACTTACAAATAGATTCAAGGTCACGGACTTTTTTCTGTCCTTGACAAAACATTGTGGCAAGGAGCCGTCTTCCTCTTTTACGCCACCTGGCATGCTCACGGCCGAGGTGAAAACACTAATCCGGTTCCACGTTAGTCTCTTGGCATTCTTCACCTGTACAAAATTGATCTGCTCAATAATCTACATCTGAAAATATTTGGTAAGCATTCTAGCTCAAATATTCACCGGTTCGTAGTCAAAGCTGTATATTTTTGGGGCTCTGCTCAAGCCTAAATAATACAAATCTTATAAAAAGTGAAGATATTCAATCAAATTGAATTGTAAAAATAATTGAACTTGAAAAAATAGCTACTTGATGGTATCCTTGCGCAAGGTCCAAATCAGTGAAATACATCGCTCCTCCAGAAGAACCTAATATTTCATCGATACGTGGTGATGGAAAATTGTTTTTTATCGATCAATTCAAGGACCCGTAATCGATGACAACTAGCTATTTCTTGTTTCCATCTCTGTCCAATTTTTTTAGTGCAACTGGGAAAGAAGTTGATTCGGAATAATCAGTTGAGTCAATAATTTTCCTGTTTATTTATTGATTTCCGACTTCAATAAGTAGAGTAGTCTATAGGGCTTAATGTGAACGTGCTTTGCGTCAGGTTGTGCATGGATCCGCTGTTAGAGGCTTTTGTAGTTGTCAATGTGCTATTTTCTAGGCAAGATACTCCTGCAAATTTTGCAATAACTATTTTTGTATCGTGAAAAATCCGCATTCATTTATTTTCAATGTTGTTTTCTACTTTGAGTACCTATATTCATTCTCACTGCAGTCTCTAATAGTTAAGGCAGGAAGGGAACAGGAAAAGCAAGCCACGAAATCCAATTTTCACGCTTCTTTATGCTCACAGGTCGGTACAATCCGTCCATACACTTAGTATCCTCAAAGCTCTGTATTTTTATGAAGTCCATGATATTTCTTGATTCTTTTGGTTAGCCGTTCCACTCCCATCTTCCCCTCAAAAAAGGTGAAGGTTTATCCCCTTTGTGGCAAGGGATAAATTCTAAGTTTTGCGTTTTGGGGCCTATGACTTTGAAGGCCACCTGACTGACGCACGCAGCTACAAATACCCACCTAGTGTCTACATCCGGCAACGCTATTTGAGGCGTAGCCTCCTGACATGCTATACTTCGAACGTACGGAACGCGAAACACTACGTATAACTATTTGCTGTTTGACATTCTGCTTTACATTTCGCGCAGAGTTATTCGCTTTTACGCGTCATTCTGCTATAAAGCACTCACTTGCGATGTCTGCCGTCGATTCGAAACGAACTTTTTTATTTAGAACAATGTGTAAACTTCAAACTTCTCCCCCGAACACCACCTCGCCAGTCCTCATCGATAAGTGAAAGTTTTTGCTGCCTCAGGCTGGAAGTATTCCGATGGGTATCGATTCTTGCTGGAGCAGTGTGAATTTTACATGAGTCTCAGGTGTCTACCTATCTCTGGGCGAAACGTCAAATCTCTGTGTTTTATTTACATAAACTACATTTTTCAGCCTTGAATATCTTCTTGAAACTCAACCTTTTGTTATCAGTCGACCAAAAGAAATGTAAGAGTTGATTCTTAATTTAAAATAACCGTGTGCTCAGCGTAATTGCATCAGGAAAACATAAGGGGCATCCGGACCCGGGCTTTGAGACGTGCGCCATCGGTTAGCAGCATTACGCTAGCTGCTAGAGAAATTATGTGAGTTATTCTCGGAGTTTTTTGAGTTGCATGGGTCATTTACAACAAGAATGTACTTATTTCTGAGATAAGCTGCAGACAGAACTAACGCGATAAAAAAAAACCAAACCGTACGCCATTACTATTCTACCATACGGTTCAAAATACGCCAGTGATTACCTGAAGGTAGGTACCTGACAGGCAAAGAATAAAGAGATGAAGAACTGGTGATGTTTCAATTCTCAGACTGCAATATTTATACCTCGGCTCCTCTACATAAAACTTGACCCGTGCACGCCACAAAAAAATAAAACTACTCTCGTTTGCGGCGACCCCGAATCAATCAACCCCTTCTCCAACTCCGGCACTTTTCCTCCACACACACACAAACACATGGAGGACCTTCTCCTTCTCCCTGCCGGCTCCCGCACATACACCAACACCATCAGCTGCGTGTTGTATCCGTCTTGTTTGACGTTTATATTAAATGCCCCGTCCGACCTTGTTGTTCCGTCCCGGTCCTCCACCATATACTTACCGTAAAAGTTCGAACTTTCGAGATTAATGGAACGACGTCCTTTTCGGAGCCGAGAGAAAAAAGTGACACCGCTCTCTGTACTACTGCGTGTGCAACTTTGGTCGAGTTTTACGGGACCTCGATCGATCGCGGCCGACCTTTTGGTAATGTGTACTTACATCTATTTCCCGTCCTCGTCCTTGCTTGGGGGAAAGAGGACGTGCTTTATGAAATTTCCTCTCTTATTATGTATTTTATGTCCGTCCGGCGTGGCGTCCCATTCGAAAGCGCCTGGGTGTGTGTACCAAAGACAAACATCTCCGCTGACCGTACCCTAAAAATATGACACGCGGCTTTATTAGATTGGCATGTTTCATTTCCTGTCTTTGCTCTCGCGCTGATATATTTGGAGACGGTAAACATCAACAGGGTATAAGAGTATGGCCGTAAAATTCCTTGAGACCGGAGAATGTACACTATTCATAAGGATGGTTCTAGAACAATTCTTCGCTGATGGAAAGTTACTCGCAAGCATTGCGCCCATCCTGCAAATTGCGGCCCGAATGTGCCCTCCACAGATATTTGGGAGTACGCTTCAAGCAACGTTATAATTAAGACACTGCTCTCATACTTTTGAGTAGATATAGGAGGCCCTGTAGGACTTAAAAGACAGAATAGGGCTCATTAGGGCTCCAAACGACACTCGAAGATCGAAGGAGACTCAGCAGAGCTTATAAAACGCCACAATGCAGACACAAGGGGGTAATATGGCACTGAATATCCCAATAAGGCTTGACAAGGATCACAATAAGGCCTGGCAAGGATCACCAGGGCTCGAAACAAGACTTGGAGATACAAAAAAGGCCTTTGCAGCTCTGACCAGCACATGCAGGTCCAAGGGGGCTTACTAGAGCTTCGAAGCCGAAGACAAGATAAAAAACAGGTCAGCAGAGCCACAAATGCCACATAGCTACATGCCAGCTGGACCAGCTTAAGACGGCCTCCAAAAAGGGGGTAGCAAATCCCTTGAGTTGCATAAACAAAATAACAAAAAGTGTAAGGAAATGCGGAAGACGGGGGTCGGAATGCAAAACACAGTAGATTCGTTTGCCTCAAGTGTATTGTGTCGAGTATTGTGTATTAACAAAACTCAAAAAAGGATTGGGACACGATGAATCTGTGGTCTGCGATCACGTCGGCGGGCGGCGACGCTGGAACAAACAGGTCGAATCAGAAAACACTCGACACATTGGCACGTAACGAGAGAAATACAGTAGCAATACGGATACCAGCTGGGTTGCACTGGGCCTCCACAACTAAGCGGAACAGCAGCGTAGAAGTCTCGGCATTTTGGAGGTTAGATACATTTCAACAACCCAAGCGACAGATGTCGAAGGTGACAACGACCATGACAGTTCTGCAGCAGGACCATGGCGCACTATTCAAATATCAAGAGGAAAACATTTAGCCGAGCAGCGGGCACTAAAACACGTGGATTAAAAACAATACAACACAACACAACGGTGTACCGCGGTGTACGAAAGCCTAGTTTCTGCTAATACTTTACGACAGCGGCGTTACTCAAAAGGACTTACCTTTGATCTACCGCGGTGTGGAGCTCCGTTCCGGAGCTTGAGACCACTTTCTAAGGTAGAGAAACAAGATATCAATTTGCGAAACCAAAACGAAAGAAGAAATTCACCCGAGAGATCGCAATGCGCAGAGCCACGGTGGTGTTCACCCGGCCGTGTTGAGGCCGTAAACGTCGTCCGCCAGTTTTATAGCCTAGAACTTTTGTCTCGGGAATGAACAAGCGAATACGCCTCATGGGCATGAGGCTCAGTAGCGCACTTCCTTTTTGGAGGATTAGTGAACGCAAGATGTTAAGTGATTAGGGTTCTGCCGTCTTGATCAAAAAATTCCAATATGGCGGCCAAAATATCGACAGAATCATGAAAATCGGCTTGAAAATCAAAATGATCGTACTAGACAAGGGTAAGTTCCAAGTTCCATGAAAATCGTTCCACTAACAAGAGATTTCAATATGGCGGCCAAGATGGCGGCAGAATTATGAAACTCAGCTTGAAAATAGGAATGATCGTACGAGACAAGCGTAACTCTCAAGTTTCAGGAAAATCCTTCCGTTTATAAGAGATTTCAATATGGCGGCCAAGATGGTGGGGCAATCATGAAATTTGGCTTGAAAATAAGAATGATCGTACTGGACAAGGGTAAGTTTCAAGTTTCATGACAATCGTTCCACTAATAAGAAATTTCAATATGGCAGCCAAGATGGCGGCCGAATTATGAAAGCCAATCTGCCTATTTGGTCCTTGAGGACCTAAGCTATCCACCGGATAAAGTTCAATCTTCAAGGGCTGTAGCTTTATTTCCCGAGGAGAAGTTCAACTTCATCGAAGTGCACAGGAGATCTCTGTTTTTTGAGAATAATGATAACGATGTATGGATAACAAAAAAAGTGCCCATTGGCCACCCTTGGGGACATCAGCTATTAATCGGAAAAAAGTTACAAGACTCTTGTTTCAATTCTCGAGAAGGAGTACAGCGTCTTAATTTCTGCACGGACTCGGACAGACAGACAGACAAACCGGCCACATAAGCGTCATTCTGTTACTTATATAAAAAAATGTTCTCCAACTGATTTCGAATTCCTGAACACGAATATCGGGTTCACTTTTGAATTGGAACATTTCTTTTTTATCGAAAAACCGAAAAAATGGTTGCCTGTCACATGATTTTTAGTGATACTTACCTACTTTTTTTTTGTTATTGAGCGAACATGTTTCGTAATTTGAGTGCCATTATCCTTCAGGTACCTAGTATTGGCTATTTCAAAATGTTCAATTACTATTTCGGCACGTCTGATTTTAAATTTGTAGGGTCGTGTAATATGCGCCGAGCCGTGGCTTTGCGGTCGTTTTCAAAAATTGATAACAATTGACCCGACGGTCGGATCGAACTGGGGTTTTTGTCAAAAGAAAGTTCAAATTGTTCTCTAAATATAATGCCGTACATGCAGTGATGTATTTCATTAAGAAATTGTAGTTGCCTGCATATCGCAACTTTCTACATCTTACCGCGAATGCCAGCACTTGATCGGCGAAGCCGCCCTACACCAAAATGTTATTTTTGTAATTGTTCATGATTATTTCGGCAAAATTTTTCTTGATTCGCGTACCAAGGCCATGAGCTACCCATTCGAGTTGAAATATTTTCTGTATTGAATTTCGTTTTGTTCGGAAGAAAGGATATCAAGCACCAGCAAGCAACGAATTCAGCATTCAACGGCGATGCCGCGTCACACTGAATAGTTATTATTGTCATTGTTTATTATTATTTCGTCGAGATTTCTCTTGGTGCGGAATACAAGGTCATGAGCTACCCAATGGAGTAAAAAATTTTCGCAAAAACCTTTTCGTCTAGGACTAGATGCTGTGACGGACGGACGGACAAAGCGAGGACAAAAGCGCCTTCTCGTTTGGAGAAGTGCGCTAAAAAGAATACAAGGGAAACAATGGCCTTTTCAGCCCGTGACGCCAGTGGTAATGCAAAACACAAAATTTCTTGTCGAAGATCGAAAAGTGGCTGGCTGCAGCTGTGCACACGTAAAACGACATTCCCAGTGGCTTAGGGGGAGGTGATTTCCGAACGTAACAACATGTAGACACAAGGGGGTCCAATAGGGCTCTGAGACACGTAATAAGCCAGAAATAGGCTCCCTGAATTTCTAGAAACTTCGACAAAACATGGTGCTCATTCCGGCTCCAAATCACACTTGAAGACACAAGGGGACTCGCCAGAACAAAGCTTTCAGTAACACAGGAAGGAATTACTGGGCTCATTAGGACTCGAGGATACTTGGAGATACGAAGAGGGCCTGTAAGTAGAACTCCGACCAATACATGCAGGCACAAAAGGGCTTACTAGAGTTCAGAAAGCCAAGATTAGAGTAAAGGAGGCTCAGCAGGGCTACAAATGACACAGTAGACACAAGAGGGTCTAAAATGGCTCTGAAAAATAAAAGAGAGAACAAGGAAGCTTCAAGTTCCAGAAACTTTGAGACAACACAAAACGGCTTATCAGCGAACTGAACAAGTTACAATGTAGCTCATCAGGGCTTCAAATGATACTTGGAAACACAAGGGGACTCAATAGGGCTTGGAACGCTATGAGGCACAAGGGGGGGGGAGGCATAAGATTTTAAGCAACACAGGAATACACAAAGGGGCTTCTCACAGTTTCAGAAGTCGCAAAAAGTACATCAGGGCTTAGTAATGGTCTGAGTCTCTGAGTAATGGTCTGGCTCTAAGACACTTGGAGACACAATTGTGCCTTACAGTTACAAGACTCTGATCAATTGGCTTGCTAAAGCTCCAAAAGCTGAGACGGGGAAGAAAAGGGCTCAGCAGGCTTACAAATGGAACATGAAAGGACAGGGGAACTACCAGGGCTCTGAGAATTCAAAGAAAGCACAAGGGAGCTTCCTACATTTCAGAAATGTTGAGAAGGCACAAGAGGGCTCTTCAGGACTCTAAGCAACACTTGAAGACACTTGGGGGCCCAAAAAGACTCCAAATGCCAGGAGGCACTAGGAAGCTCACTGAAGTCCAGAAAGCTACGATAAGATACCATGGGGACTCATTAGAGCTCCAAAGTGTCTGGCGAAAAAATGCCCGCGCGAAAAGTTGTCTTACCGCGATAAGGATACAATAGGAGATATTATTTCTTTTAGTTGAAGTGTAGTGTAAGGGGCAGCTCAAAGTTATAAAAACAAAGGGGGAAATTATAATTTGGGACAAATTAGTTTTGGTTGAGGAATCCGAGAATATCGATTTTTGCCGCCTGCACACGAGGTGATGGAGAGTCAGGAAACGTATGCGGGCGGATTGTTTTGGTAGGCCCGGGGATGAGACGTGAGAGGGAATGGGGCAGGAAATAAGAAGCGGTCCGAACGTAGCGACGGGAGTGGAAGGATTCGCGTGGTAGCAGTCAAGAACGGCAGATGTGCGGGAGAAGAGAAACTCATATTTTTCAAGAAGAATAAATCAAGAAAAGTGCTAAAACACTGTAATTAATTGTAGTGCATCAGTGACAAGAAGGAAAATACCTCGGAAAATACTGAGGCAAGTTTGATTTTCATTGTAATCAAATGCAAATTGTTTAATATGGTTGACAAAATTGTTTGGTTTATAAAACGATAGTAGGTTTTATTTAAACATTCCGAACAGCCATGATAAGCGTCAAGCCGATTTCAATTCCCTGTAGTTGCTTTGTGCTTTTATATGCGGCCCCTTGTTCCAGCTACCTGCCTTTAAGAAGCCAGAAGAAGGGTGAAAATTTCAGTAACCCTTTCGAAAGAGATTTAGCTTCCTACAGAGCACGATTTTGTAGACTCCATCAGCTTGAGACAAGCACTAGCAGTATTTATGCAAATCAAATCTGAGCTAAATCTCGATCACGCGTTATTTACCGCATAAAATAAAAGACGTAACCCTTTACGCACGATAGGGAGTCTATGAGCATTAAAATAAGCTAGCGTTCCAAAAACAAAAAGAACCTCTTAAGAACAATGCCAGAAAATTCAGTGTCGTTACGAAAACGCTTCAAGACAGAAAGGAACATAACATCATTTTTGCAGGCTATTTAATCAGAGGCTCATTGCAATAAACTGTACACCTGACCGGAGTGTAGATTTGAGTGGAGTTATCTAACCCAGCTCGAAACAGAGTTGTTGGATAAGGCTATACGTTATAAACTATAGCACCAGCTAGATGAAAATTTATGGAATGTAAACACTCACTTTTATGTAAATTATTTGATCGATAATTGAGATAATGGCTGGAAATTCTAAAGATCAAGACAAAACTCAGTGAACAACAATCTCTAAGTACAATAAAATAATCGAAGTTTCTCTTAGTACAAAACGAAAAATGAGCAAGAGGGAAGAAAGGGTTGAAATTAAAATTAGACGAAGTACTAATTAATTAAGCAGGGAATTAAAACTCAGGTGCGTTAGGGAACAGGTTCATCAATAGTTCGGCAAATTAGGAAGAATGAGAACGGAATTAACTTGGAAAGGTTGAACTAATTCGTCGTAGGATTGCGCACGTAATCAGGGTGTACTTTTGAATAATCCCCAACGCTAGCTGATGTCAGCACGTTTGGAAATTATGAAATGAATAATTAAGGTAAACCTGATTAAATTGGCGATGATTGATAATTTTTGTGATAAAGAATAGGTGTGGTGTTAAATAACTTTGTTTATTTTTCGATATTTATTCAATTCATCCCCTTTCAGAGAACGTGAGGTTACTGTAGTAGATTGGGGTACCTATTAGCACGACGTGAATTTGAGGTAGGTGAAGTTGATTTAAATAACTTGGTAAAGGTGAATTAGAATCTACGGCAATGAAAACACAACTAGGGTCACTAGACGTATCACAACTTAATCAATTTAATGTAGGGAAGGGGGAAGGGAAATCACAGTAGATTGCTCAATACTCAATCAGGACAAACAGTTTTTCATGTCTATTGTAAGAAATATTGAAAAATATTTATGGTAACCGTTTTTAATGACTTGGGTTCACACTGTACGCTCTTAGCTTTCCTCTCCAATATTCAAGGCAGTGTTAAGGATTCACTTTTTGCGTTTTTTCTTTATCAATATTTGGTCATCAAATAATCAGATCAGCTATTGATAATCAAGAATTTGGAACCTCGAAGTCGCCTGAGCTTGTTGCTGAATTTATATTTGTTTGCTGTTTAAGCTGTGGTTATTACATACATACCGTTATGTACATTGCCTTAGCTATTACTACTCAGGAGAGGGCGTCGGCTGCCACGTTATCTTTGCCTTCGATATAATTATGGATTAGTGAAATCGTATTGTTTCTATAAACCAGAAAATTAAGAGAAGTTCCCGGTGCATAACCGGCTAGTTCTTCACAGCTTTGATTGATTTGTCTCCTCCGTTCGAAAAAATGGCGCCTGATGCATCTGCTCTCAAAATGAATTCATTATTATTCGAAAAATTTGGAATCTGTAGATTGGAAGATTGAATTGAAGCAGATTTTAGCGCTTCGAAAGCTTCTTGACATTTTTCTGTTCATTTAAACCCGATATCCTCTTATAAAAGGTGGTTCAAGAGTGTCACGATGTGAGCGAACTTCTTAGTAAATTTTCTGTGATAATTCGCGAATGCAACTAAAAACTTTTCTTGTGAATCTTCAGATCCCGGGTGATTTTTCGTTGCTGCAATTTTTTTTTCCAAGTGAAATCCCTTGCTCTGAAACACAGCTGGACCACAGCAGCTAATTACATTCCCTAAACCAATGCGCACTACGCAATAATCCAGTTATTATTGTACGTTTCTCGGAAGGCGAAATAAGCTGGACTTCCGGACGAGGCCTATCAAGCAATAATCTATCATTCACCCACGCGAAAGCTTTCAGTCACTTCTTCGACCATCGCCAGCTCCCTGCCGAACCCGCACAGGAAATTATATTAGTTATTGAACTTCCCAAGTTCCACCCGGACGGCAAACCTCATGTAAAACACAAGTTCGAGAACCGAACGACGCTAAAACTAAATCATATTTCGATCACGATTCCGATAATCGCCCTTTTGACGAAGGTCTCACCTTGTGCCGCAACCTATAGGTACAAAGTAGAGCGTGTAGTAGTGGTGGTGAACAACCGCATAACCACTCACTCTCAGGAAAAGGGTCAAGTCCTCCTCTCTTCTATTCAGTAGACCTTCAGCATTCTGGGCGATATTAATTTATAAACTGCATTCGCCGGAACTGAATTCGAAATCGGATTTCCGTGCTCGAATAAATCACCTCGCGCCGTTTTGTTTCCGGAATTCCCGCAGGTGGAACTGACGGGCACAAAACGGTTTGATTAAAATTTCACGGGTAGCTCATCAAACCGCGCTCTGATTGTCTAATTCTAACAATCAATAATTAGCACCGCTGCGCAAGTTCCAATCAATTTCGGCAAATAATGTGCAATTAAGCAGTTGGCAGCACTTATGTATATTAGAGATGTTTCGATTCGGGTTTCGTTTCGCACACAACGGTTCCTGTATCATTGGCATTGTCGTTCCTTGAGCTAAATGAATAACGGTTCCGTCGGGATGAATAATAAGTCATCGACACGCAAGTCTAGGCATTTTTGCAGAAGTAAGTAGAAATGAACAATGTAAGACATTCAAAAAGCTTCGCTCTGTCTGCGTGTGACGTCTGGAAAGCTTTGAATGAATTGGCGGAACCGCGAACGCATCCCTTTTGCGAATCTAAATCAATCAAAATTACTTTGAAATTGCGCAGAAAGCTTTGACGTTTATGTACGTTCGAAAATATCGCTAAAATCACAATGCAAAGCCCCATCAGTGCAGGAAAAAACGGAATGTTCGCAGCACAAACAGTATCAAGCCTACACAAGATTACAGAAGGCTTGAACTGTTCCAGCTCTGCAGACTCGAATCGAAGCCGTTTTTTTTTTAATTCGCAACCCTCCATTGAAATCAGAACCAGAGTCCCACCACCTCTGATAATTGTTTCCGAGAACATGACGAAATTCAAATCGAAACCATTAGCGTCAAGAAAGAGCGAATCGGGATTCGGGAGAAACCTCTGCTGGCACAATGCTTGGAGCAAAAGGATAATAATAACAATAAACCAATATTAGCGGTTCCTTGAAAATCCTCGGAACATTTATTCGTTACAGAAAGCAGGACTTGGGTATACCCATGGGCGAAAGAAAATAAGAGTCAATTATTATTGCGAAGCGAGCTCCGTTTGATATTATTTGTTTGATTTTTTCTAATCGTTTTCTTTTCGTCTTGTTTGTTACAGAAATACACAGAAATCGCGACTTTCGACGGAGTCGGACTTTGCGTCATCAATCTGGCCGATGACATGCAAGAGTACATGCGAGGGATATTCCTTGTCATGTAAGTACACTACACAGTATTGTTTATCGAGCTAGAAATAGCTCTTTTTCTTTTGTCGTCGGTTTGGTAGCCGTCTGCCTACCTATAAATAGGCGCTGTAACCGCCCACCCCCACCTCCCACCCCACATACAAAAACAAATATTCACCAAACAAGAATAATCCCTTGAGTTGAAGAATTAGATTGGCCGTGATTGTGATCGTCTAGCGGTGATTGGTAGGACTCTTGTTGTACCGAAGTTCCCCAAGGTACCACAGGTAAATGAAGGCTTGGAAATGAAACACAGAGACTTCAAATCAACAAAGTGAACTGTTTCCTTCTTTTCGACCCTTGGCTTTGATTGTCGTTACCCTCCTCCCCTCCTACTTTGGACCTCTTACTTACAAAGTGAACTGTTTCCCTCTTTTCGACCCTTGGCTTTGATTGTCGTTACCTCCCTCCCCTCCTACCTTGGACCTCTTACCTACGTTTTACTTACGTTTTCGTTTCACTCAGGCTCTACTCTAGACGAGAACGGAACTTTGGGGATGAGGATTGTATTTAAAAGTTGAACAGAAAGACGAATTGACAGCAAACAAAATGACATCAGCAAAATTCAAATGAGTTAGGTTCTTTTTATAAAACACCTCACACAGGACTGACAGACTAGCAAAATGACACACAATAGACAAAATGAACAAAAACAATTGGGAACACAACAACAAAATATGTCATACTGTCAGTCAAAAAAAAGAGGAGAGTGACGGATTCGGAAAAAGGCACTCAGCGGAAGAACCCAGTCAAACAAACCCCTGAGTTAAGCCCAAAGAAGAAGACTCTCACATATGTCACAAATGAATAACAAAAACTCACTGATAAACTCCGGTATTCAGTGTAAGTAGAATTAGTAAAACAAAAATCGCAGAAACATCAGTAAACGAATGTCAAACACATCAGTAAACAATGCATGATAAATCAACAAATCAACAATGCATAAAAACCCAAAACAAGACAAAATAGGGGTGATTAGTAGGATCCTGTAAAATACCTACATTGAATATCTGACAAACATAGCAGCGAGCATAAAAACAAAAACATGACATAAAAATATGAGAGTCATAAAAGATGGCGGACATGATTTACATGAAAATCAAATCATGACAAAAACCAAAATACAAGTAAGTCCGTGACAAGTGATTAAATGACAAGCAAATCACACACAGAATTGATGAAGTGGCCACAAAAATATTGACATGAAAATCAGTAAGTTTACAAAATTCGTGAGACAACAAAAATACCATCAAACATCAGAACGTGAATTCAATGATGTGGCCATAGCAGGATAAGGGGCCAAAAAATGCCCCCGCTCGGATTCAACTGAAATTCACACCACACGTCCTACTTGGTACTAGAATACATCATACCAAATATCAGCCCGATAGCTCCACCAGGAGAACCCCCTCCCGGGAGTATGCAAAAATTCGAAAAAAATTATTTTCTCTAAAATTAGAAAGAGGAAAAATTTGGAAAAAACGTACAGTATACATATTGATAGTGGGCTTCCAACACACATCAGAACATCAAGATTGCGAGTCAAAAAATATATGAATTTAAATTTTTTAGCTTTTTAATTTTTTTTCCCCATGAAGGAATTTTTTGACCAAGTTTGTGCATACCCTCCAACATTACTACTTATCTGATGTATATAAGAAAAAAAATGACAAATTGCAAGTCCATGCGGAAGACAGTCGAATTTTGAATAAACTCATTTTTTCCGCGTTAATTCAGGTGACGAAAATTGATAAATGTGAGGATGAGTTGATGGCGCTAAAATGATCATATTACCTTCATATTATCTTATGCAAAAGACGAAGCAAAAGTGAAATGTGCCATCAATGTCAAACAGCAATCAAAAGTGATCAAAACCGTAAAAAGCGAGAAAATGAAAAATATTAATAACTTGAAAAAAAAAAAGATTGTAGTTTAAGGGCAGAAGGACCTCGGTCGATAGCCCTTTGAACATAACAGTTCAATAAATATCATTTATTATTATTATTTGAAAAATATTTATTTTTATGAAAAAAAAAGATACATGCAGGAAGGAATAACTGTGTATTAATGCAAACTGATAATAAGGAGACATCATACAAAACACAAACAAATCACGTTTTAATCAGAAACGAAGAAATTGTCACAAAATAGTGAAAAAATATTGAGAGAAAACACAGGTGAAGAAAATTGATAAATGTGAGGATGAGTTGAAGGTTGAAGGCGCTTGAACTATTAAATCATGATTATAATCCCATGAAGAGTGAAATGTGCCATTAATGCCAAATGCAATATGGCAGTATTCGCAGTATTGAATTGGAATGCGAAGTGGTAGCGAGCGGATAAAAGCGAAGTACCTGCGATATATTTCCAAGTAGATAATTGTTGGCGTGTATTGATTGTAGTACACAGTAATAAACAGTGTGTGTTTTAAAACGATCGTCTCAATTATATTCGAACCCGTACGCGAAATACGTAACATTATTCTAGATCACGTCTTTGCAGAAAAATGTATTTCAATTGAAACATTTCTTCTTTAGTGAAAATATCGAAGTCATTTTACTAAAAATAAAAAATAAACGGGATATAGTTTTTTTTTATGAGAAAGAGATAGCTTGATCTGAAAACTACTCAATCAAAGTGAAAGAAATGCATGCTGGCATTATTCTTTGGCAAAATCGAGAAAAAAACCTGTAATATTTCGAGACACTGACAGCTTAGCTGTGCTGATAGTAAAAGCACTGGGGGTTTTTCTCACTTTGATCGAGTAGGTTTTAAATGAAGCCTTTAGTCATTCTTTCCCGCAATTTTTTTTCCTGAAAATAATTGTATATTATTCAACAAGTGGGTAATTATTGCTTCTCACTCATGAGGATGCAGTTTGCCAACACGAGCCTTGGCGAGTGTCGTTAAGCATCCGAATAAGTAATAGCCGCGAGTAGAATACTATGCTTTATCCAGTCTTATTGAAAAATGCAGGCATGTATGCGCGTGATAAGGCGTGCATTATTCAATAGGATTGGATAAAATATTTATTTCGTTCATTTTTTTTGCGGTTTTGAACTTTTCTGAATACTATTTGGCATTGATGGCACATTTCACTCTTCATGAGATCATAATATGAAGGTAATAGTTCAAGTACCTTCAACTCATCCTCACATTTATCAATTTTCCTCACCTGTGTTTTCTCTCAATATTTTTTCTCTATTTTGTGAAAATTTCTTCTTTTCTGATTAAAACGTGGTTTGTTTGTGTTCTGTATGATGTCTCCTTATTATCAGTATGCATAATTACACAGTTATTCCTTCCTGCATGTATCTTTTTTTTCATAAAAATATAGTTGTTTATACAACAAGGGACTAAAGTGGATTTTTAATCCCGGGGGTGAAGTTTGTTGCTCGAGGGCCCTTTGGGCCCGAGGGCAACAAATCACCCTAAGGGATTAAAAATAACTTCAGTCCCGTGTTGAATACAAGACTTTTCGCAATACCGGAATATTTTCTGAAGCCGAGGAATTACAAAAAGAAATTCCAGTTTTTGGTGCTTTCAATAAATAAGAAGGCTGAATCGCTAAACGTAGGTACCTATAGCAACCATAGCAAACTGAAGTGTGTTGTCAATCAATGAACACAAATTTGACGTTCCACATTTTCTACATGGGCATTTTCAGTGAAAATGTATGAAGATTCCATTCCACAAGAAGTTTTGAACGAAGCCTTCCAAGCGAAGAAAAATCTGCAGCCGAAGTCGCTTGGTTTATGAATCGAAGAAATCGCTAATATTGATTGACAAGGGAGCAAACAACTAAATCCATGCGTACTTACCTTATTCATAGGTACATAACTACCTTCTAATCAAGATACATAAGTAGATCCGCAGTTTGAAATAATTTATACCGAGTGTTTATAAACGTCTGTGATCGCATCGCCTTTGGAATCCGCTTTCATCACTGGAATCGCGCCTGTTACTGCGTTTTTCGGCCTGACCCATGCCTGCCGCGATCACAGTTTCTTATAAACACCCCGTACGTACGGTTGAAACTATTGTAAACCCCATTTTTTAGTGAGAACCTAATTATCCTTTTTTTTTAGGTTGCTGTATTATTTGGACTTTGTGGGGCGTTCAGGTGGAAGTACCCTATCATATGGCGAAGAGATCACCATAAGAGATTCAGAAGAACGTTGGTCCGTGGTGCACACCTACGATGCTTTTCGCAATGCCGAAGTTATTACAATAATATTAAAGATATTTGCCACAATTGAAAAACATAGAAACAAACTTTTATTGCAGGTACGAGATTGAAGATGAATACAAATACCTAGAATACATAATGTAGAACATCAATAAATAACTATGTAATAACTCAGCTTTCGTACGTCGCTTGTTTTGCCGTCTCTTCCAGCTCGGGTGGAGTAAAGGAATCTTCTGAATCGGAACAATCCATTGCTATAGCCGATCACTTTCGTTATTAAAAGCCGAACTTTCCCATGTACAACAACCACAACGAAGCTCAGAAGCTAGATGTCAGTTTGAAAAATTAATTATTTCAAACTGACATGCCGGCACTCTATCCCGTCAAATATTATTATTGCCCGCTTTCAAAAAGCGGGACTAAAATTCTACTTTAGTCCCGCAAAAGTGGGAGCAAAGTTGTTGTTATCGTTACGGTATTGCGAAAAATATTTTTAATTTTCTCGCTTTTTACGGTTTTGAGCACTTTTGATTACTGTTTGACATTGATGGCATATTTTACTTTTGCATAAGATAATATGAAGGTAATATGATCATTTTAGCGCCATCAACTCATCCTCACATTTATCAATTTTCGTCACCTGAATTAACGCGGAAAAAATGAGTTTTTTCAAAATTCGACTGTTTTCCGCATGGACTTGCAATTTGTCATTTTTTTCTCATATACATCAGATAAGTAGTAATGTTGGAGGGTATGTACAAACTTGGTCAAAAACTTCCTTCTTGGGGAAAAAAAATTAAAAAAACTAAAAAATTGAAATTCATATATTTTTTGACTAGCAATCTTGATGTTTAGATGTGTTTTAGAAGCCCACTATCCATATGTATACTGTACGTTTTTTTCAAATTTTCCCTCTCTCTTATTTTTGAGAAAATAATTTTGTTCGAATTTTTGCATACTCCCAGGAGGGGGTCCTCCTGGTGGAGCTATCGGGCTAATATTTGGTATGATGTATTCTAGTACCAAGTAGGACGTGTGGTGTGAATTTCAGTTGAATCCGAGCGGGGGCATTTTTCGCTCCTTATCCCCTTATCCTGCTATGGCCTTTAAATAAATACGCACTAGATTCACGGTTCTGCCGATATAAAATTGGTAAAAATAGAGAATAAATTCAAGCAATCGGGCCTGCAATAAAAAAATATTCCGATGCCCGCGATATTATCTCACGACGCCTCTCGGTTTCTTCGCGCTCGAGCTCCGATTTGCGTTCATTCATCTGTGTGACATCATCCAGAGGAAATAACGCGTAGGTACCTAGTACCCAATACGTCCAGCGTCAACAGGGCCGTTGGGCATCCCAGAAAATTAGTGAAAACATGAGACGCGTAGCGTGCTTCCATCTTCGCTTTAAACTAGGCTGTAAAAACCGCGAAAACCCCTTTTCGGTCCTCTTCTTTGTTCCGAATTTCCGGAAACAAATCCATTGACGCCCGAACAGGAGATGCGATTTTGAATTCATAATTCGGTCTTGCATGCGTATTGAAAGTTGAAAATTATGCGGATAAACCAAAAGAGATGTGGATCAAATCTTGAACAAATAAGTCAAAAATCACCCACCTGTAATGGGAATCTTCCAGGACGTCGCGAGATACATCTAGTTTCGATAGAGCAGCACGCAGGAATCCCCTTTGTTTGCTCGCGAGAACCCGAATTCCTGTCGCGTCCCCGTCCCCGCATCGATAGACCCAAATATAGAAATAAAAGGTTTCACGCGGAAGGATTATTGAAATGTATCTGTGAAAAGTCGCTGAAATTGTGGTCTATCACAAAAGAACAGTTTTATTTCAAAGAGAAATATATCGATTCATGTACAATTGTACAAGTATACAATATCAATTTAATTACCCTAGCCTCCCACTATTTTAAATGCAGTGTGTAAGCCACTGATGCAGAGAGGATAAGAGAAAGACGAGAAAGAGAATGTCGCTCTCGCCAGAACAGATTATATTAGTTCCACGAACCTAAATTGCTGGGGAACTTGGGAAAAAAAGACTGCAGACCAATGTGTGAGTATCGTCAGTACGTCACTTGGCGTAGAGTGAAGCAGTGAGAATAAGTTTTTTAGTAAGTTCTACAATGACCTAAATTGATGAGAGATTTTTTGTTCTGTGCTCTTGGCATTGGATTCGGGTCCATTAGCCAGCTGATGGGGGATCTGTAGTGGAATAGAGACGGTTTTGGCAAGCACAGGTGCTCTTGGACCTGCTGCTGAAAGAAGAAGAAAGAACAGAACAGAAGAAGATCCAGAGACATCTCTGGGGCCCTATTCCTACGTCCGAAGCGATGCGGACCGGATCGGATGCAACCCGATCGCTTCGCCTGCTTTCAAAATTTGGTATTCCTACGCTCGTTCACCCGTGTGTTTTCGCATGGATTCGGAAGAATTCGCCGAGCGAAATGTCAACGCTGCCAGTCGCATACGTCAAAAGCGTTGAACCATAATCCCGGCCTCAAGAGCCTCAAGAGTTCAAATTGTGGTTTGAGAGCAAGTCTTGTCTAGATAGTGAAAATGGAGGGTGTTACTTGAAAGAAAAAGCGGCTATGGCTCCCTCCCGCAGGTCTCAGGCGGAGCGAAATGCTCTTTGATTTTTGAGTTCAAATCCGAATTCAGTCATTCAGTGCAGGGCACGGTTACGGCCAATTTCACGAGCTGAAATGCTGTGGAAGTAGAATGCCGGCCGACGAATTAACTTGAAGGAGGTACAAGCAAAGCACAGTTCGAGTGTAGCGCTAAAATCTGTGGAGGCATCTTCCCATCAGCGCCATCCGGAAACCGTCTCTTAACATTGTCAACGTCAGCATCGCTTTTGGCTTCCTCCAAGTCTTCGATTGGGTATCCGTTGTTGTGCCCGTGGCACACGTAAGGCATTTATTATTGGTTCACTATCAATCAAATTATTCGGAATCAAACACACACTGACAGATCATAACTATTTATAATCATTGTGACATTCATTTGAAATTTTGTTACTGACATTTCTGTCACTTGCGACAGTTTTCAGATTTTTTTGGTGGAAATGTCTTTTTAATTGGTGCTTTTTATCAGGGAACCTTGAGAACACTGCAAAGGTTGCACGAGGGTTGCACGCACCGCTCTTCGCATGACCCATGGCATGCGGAAGCCAGGCGGACGGCGCGTCACGTAGCAACGGCGGGATCTCAGGCGAAGCGAACAACCGCTTCGCCCGTAGGAATAGGGCCCCTGGATGTCTTTTGATCATACCATAATTAAAGATGGCAATAATATCAGCAATAAAACAGTCAATCCATATTCACAGGAATACACATAATCAATATTCACGGAGAAAAATATTCTGACCATGTCCATCAAGTATGACAACATATAGGCTGTCTGATTTCTACATGATTCGAGAGGGTTGTGTTTCTGGTCGCCATCGGCCGATCGCGGCCTGAATCGCAGCCCACTAGAATCATGTAGAAATCAGACAGCCTATACCTCGTAGTTCTCAAAGCCACGTCGCCTGTTCCACAGGTCATCGCTTTGTTGTCTCGCTGGACCCTGGCTGTCATGTAGCTCACCCGCAGGTCATCTGAAGATCTTGTGGCGACATCGTGTTACTCTTTCGTCCCTCTCAAAGCACCAACAACGGTGATCCACACTCCTGTACTATACACTGTACCCATCAGGGATCGTAGGTGCCCATTATGAATCTTTCGTAAATTGTTACTATCATTGACGTCTACATGACATGAATAGATACAAGTTAACAAAGATATCAAATAACTGCACTTGCGAGCATTCTGGAGGCACGGCAGCTGTATTCTGGAAGTCTTCAACATCGGAATAGACTTCAATCTTCTCTTCACTAGGATCTGGACTCTCCAGCGTGTAAGTACCAATTTCTCTCGTGTTCTTCTCGCAGACATCTTCCGTCATTTTCCCCACTTTTTCAACTTTCGTTCCTTGACGACGGCATCTCCCTTTTCAGGTGTATCACCAAAGCTCACGATGTTTAAAATTAATTCTCAATACGATGAAGTGCCGGTCGGTTTCAGCGCTTTGTACATTTCAAATATCCCGCCCGTGTCAGCACCTTTATGCGGTAGTTGCGAACAAATGTGTTAGGAAAATTGTCAATATTGAAGTTTATGAATTATTGAAATTGACATTTGCAGCTGGTATGATTATTCAAATGGCATTGTTGTTATGAGAACCGATAACTTCCTGCAGAAAGTTTAAAAAAAAAATCGCAACTTTTGGCGCTGAAGCAAATCCGCAGAGTGCCTCTTAGGCAGGTAGCACAACGAAGTTCAGGGAAAGTTCGCTGGAGGTTATAACGAACGAAAGTTCCAAGGCTCACTGGAGGTTAGAAGTACGAACCAACAGAACCTTCAAAGAACGTTTGTGGAACTTCGAGAGAACGTTCGGTTTCAGCGTTCATGGAATGTTCACCCGACGTTCATAGAACCATATCATTCGAATTCATTCGAATAACGTTTTGAAAACGTTCGGTAACTTACCGGCTGGAAGCGCAACCTCCAGGAAGGTTCGGATTGTTCCAAGAACCTAAAGAACCCAAATCTAACGTTCGCCGAACGTTGTTGTGCTACTAGGATAGTTCTTTTCTGAATCCTAACTACCTTTAGGATTGTAGATATGAGCGTTATACCAGTGACCCATCAGAAACAAACGTCATATTTAAAAAAATTGCGACACATATCATGAGCGACACTTAGTGTTAGTGAGCGGCTGAATGACTACGCTACAAGATAGCAAAGTTTTGACGTGTCTTCAACTGACTTGACAGCCGACGTTGCATGGCGGCAACTTAAACCTCCTAAATATTTGGACTTGGGCCTTTTTGTCCAAGAAAGTGAACCGCGTATATTTTCAATCAACGGATTAAGTTTTCACGTAAAGAGCACTATGGCGGCCTCAAAACCTAATAACTTATTCACGTGAAGTTGGCAAACAGTTGTCCTATCATTTCTGCTGTCACTCAATTAAAACATCTATTCCCACAGCCACTCACTGTGATAAATCAGGCAGGTAGTTAGGTACCGCGTGTGACATAAGACGGCGCACAAAATCGATTGAATATTTAAGTAGATTGTAAACGTGCAACACTAATAACAACCCTTCGTCTTGAACAAACACACTCGCACGCAAAGTCGTCCACAATCTCAATTTAAGAGCTTATCTGTTTTGATGCAAACTTGAAGTTTCTCTCCCTTAAGCCCCGGCCATCAATCTTGCCGCATTTAGAGCGAGTGAAAGTTTCTTTGATTGAGTTTCATAATGAATGTGCGGGCAACATAATCGGATTTGTGTGAAGGACATGGACCACACAAGAGAGAGAGTTTGGGCTTCAGTCGTTGACCATCAAGCGTGTGGTAGATTCCCAGCCGATATTAATTGATATAAGATAAGACGCGTTTGTATGGAATGTGCTAGTAGGACGTATGAGTAACTTCTTTATGCAGTCATAGTCAGTTTGTGGTAGAGGTATCATTTCTTTTTCAAGAACAGCAGAAACTTCCTCAAACCTCTAGCGAAACGATGTAATATTTCCGCCCAATCGTCACGGGTTAGGGTGTCTTCCGAGTGGAAATTTTGGTGGTTTTATAATTCGGCATGACAGAGGCCTCAAGCTACTTGGCGAAGTATTCGATGGCAAAGAGATGTATTTCTGAGAGCAAATTTTGTTATAGAGACCGTGTTAGCTACGTTTCTTGCGTTGCTTTCGAAACTCAAGACGTTATAAAGCACGTACCTACAATCAGAAAAATGTGGAACATCATGCTCGCTGAGCTTGGTTTAGTGCAGCTGTGGATACAAATTGCGTTTCTGTGCAACGGAAATATTGCTTCCGTCTGATGATGATGCGAGCTTCCAAAATATACTTCTGAGTATATTACTTCTCCGTTCAGCCACATTTGCAAGCCTGAGTCTGGATGTGGCTGTTCCTCATAAACGAAAGGTACGCCCTCAGGATGGGATAGTTACCAGGAATAGGAATAACGTAAATATAAGGGTTAGCGTGTAGCTGCAACCACCAAGCCCAAGGGTAGGTTCAACCCCTTGGCCCAAGCACCAAAATTAGCCTCGTTTGGCTGCCAATGACCAGACCACAGCCTGCCTTGAGTAAGAAAGTTTTTGATTGTACAGTATAATATATCGACTTGAGGCTGTCTCTCTGTTTTGGCGTTGAATCAATTAAATAACTCACATTACACGAAATACACGATGTCAATATTTCAATTTATACATTGAGCTTTTTATTTTGAACTCTCCATAGGCTTAAACAATCTTGGGAGTCGCAGGTGCTTGCCGATGCAATGAATTAACCTTTTTGGATATCAGCAAGGTCCAAGACAAAAGCAGTTACCTGTACGTGCTCATTCCGGATACGAAAATAGATATTTCAAAAAATTTCACGATTATGGAAGAAGCTTTTTCAGTCAATGCTGTAGAAATATGTCGAAAATACATCAATCTGCGACCTCAATGGGGGACTGTGGGTGAAATTTTGTGTCAATTTCAAACTTTATATAGCTGCGGGATGGCTTTAGTTAATTTTTAGTCAAAATCGCATAAAAAAATTCCAAGCCTTTACGAAGTTATCGTAAATTTTGTGGGCTGATCATGACGTCATACTGCGCACCGTAAAGGACAGGTCGGCAGGCCAAAGCACCACGCCAACAATTACTAGACCTTTATAAAATGAAACAAGTTTACCAAACGGTAGACGCAGGTCATTTGACTTTAATTTCAAAGTACGGTGAACCAAATTTCAGTAGACATTTTTAAAAACATGAATCAAGTGCGACTCTATCTGTCAATGAAATAAAGCGGCAACATGGCGAAATCGCAAAGTCGCACTTTAATTATGTTTTTAAAAATGTCTACTGCAATTTGGTTCACCCTACTTTGAAATTAAGGTCAAATGACCTGCGTCTACCGTTTGGTAAACTTGTTCCATTTTATGAAGGTCTACCAATTGTTGGCGTGGTGCCTTGGCCTGCCGACCTGTCCTTTCCGGTGCGCAGTATGACGTCATAATCAGCCCACAAAATTTACGATAACTTCGTGACGGCTTGGAGTTTTTCGATGCGATTTTGACTAGAAATCAACTAAAGCCATCCCGCAGCTATATGAATTTTAAAATTGACACAAAATTCTACCCATAGTCCCCCGGTGGAAGATTTTTTTTTGCGATATGTGGCTGGAAAATATACTATCAGGTGTCAACATAATTTCGAAAACCTTTTCATGAGTGGCTTAATCTCTTGGGCTCCCTGATCCAGAAAGTTTATGGACATGGAATAAGGCGTTTTTCGGCAACATCCTGGCCAATGCTGGGGGCGATATTACCACTGTCAAGTGTCACGGTGGTTGGAAGTCGACTACGTAGTTGGTAGCGGAAAGTTATATAGAAGAATCACCTGTCCAGCAAGATGGCAATCGCTGAGAAATCCAGATCCTAACGTATGCATTGACTAACTTGGCTGGCAATGTCGCCGGAGCTGTGGGCCCCTCAAGTCCTTCAGAAACTCCCTACCAAGTGAATTTAAACAATCCTGGTCAAAATGACAAGCTCGTTGTTGAGGTAAATGTTCATGGTAATATTAATAATAATTCTAAATAAAATTCTGTAAAATTAAAGCCTGGTATATTATAATTCTAATCCACTTTAGTGTAGTAGAGGGCCTCCAATCTACGGAAAACAGACGTATTAAACCTTCCTATTTAGTGGTCGTGGATGGAACTAATAATCGTACGCTCTCTGGTCTCCCCACTCCAATCGAGCTGGTGCGCTTGATCTATGTCATACGTCACAATATTGTTGAGCAAAAATACCTAGATATTGTAATAAAACTCCCTTTCTCCTTATTGGACGTGAAACAATGACCTTACGTTGTGTTTCAGTTCTGTGCCGTAGACTTGCAACCCTTTTACCTGAACCATTTAAATGAATTCTCAGATATCTTTTTATTCCCAAAGTCCCCCAACTCCCCAGGTTCTTTTTAAAGAAGGCAATCAAATGAACATTGCGAATGAACAAAGTCTTTGAAACCACAACTCTTTTATTTACCGATTACCGATTAATCAATGATCGCTAATTTAACATAGTGAACCTCATTTACTTCATTTGAATTATTTATTTATTACATACTCTCATATCGTGCTTACTCCAGCAGCTGACAATAAAGAATCAATTGATACAATTTACATTCGGTCTCTGAAATTGAAATTACATCCCAATTACTTGTGAAAATTCGCGCTCAATAAACTCCACTCTCCAAATCTAATTCCCGTTTCCTTATTCTGCTTAGCTTGAAAAGATACAGATGAGCAAAATTCCATATCGCACTTGAGTTTGATTCCTTGCATAATTACCCGTTAATATCAATTAGCCCTTTTCGATCACGCCACTTAGAGAGAGATTATAACCCATTGAGTATGGTCTTTGTATTTCGAAATCATAGCCATTATTTCAATTACCGATCAAAAAATCTTCATAAAAGTTGGGTGTCTTAGTTTGATCAATTTACGTCAAGCTGGTGCTGTGTTTCAACTTGACAGACTGATCCAGCAGCTCTATTTCAAGTTGTGTTACATTTACCAAGTCAGGTGCGTAATTATAGATGTAAGTCATCAATTACTCGAAACTAATTGCCTCTCCCATATGGCACAGTACGGCTTCAGAACTAACCGTTCAACAACTCTAGCAGTCAGCAGATTATGTCGCGAAATTTCCGAAGCCTTCGAAAATAATGAATATCTTGGCGCCAATTTTTATGACTTGACGAAGGCATTCGACTGTGTGGACCACGAAATCTTGATCGGAAATTGAGATTTTACGGCTTTCAGACTTCGAGCGAACTTTTAATGACTTCCTATCTGCAAAGGAAACACAATACGTTTGCGTGAACGATAAAAAGTCATGCCTTGAAAACATCAAAATTTTAGTACCTACCTCAGGGGTCAGTTCTGGGCCCGCTGCTTCTCCTCATTTACGTAAACGACTTACCAAACTGCTCCGAGAGTAACCTCCTACTCTTTGTGGACGATACTACTACATATGACACAGACAAGGACATCACCAACCTGACAGCGACAGCAAACTTAAATCATACCAACTTACGACAATGGTTCGCATCAAACAAACTTTCTCTGAACGACGGCAAAAAACAACAACTCACCTTTTCATTCAAATCCATGCATTCGAGGACTGAACCTGTAAAATTTCTAGGAGTAACGTTAGACTCTGGCCTCACTTGGGAAGCACACGGGACGACACTGTGCAAAAAGCTATCCTTGCGAGTATTTCTAATACGTCAACTGAGGTCAATGGTTTCCACGCAGGTTTTGAAGACAGCCTACTTCGGATTGTTCCAAAGTCATCGAAACCACGCAATTTTAGTCTGGGGTCATTCATCTCACATTACAAGGGTCTTTGCCATCCAAAGGAAGTGTCTCAGAATCATGTCTGGCCTTCGATACAGAGAAGACTGTAAACAAGAATTTGTAATCTCACAAATACTAACAGTACCGTGCCTATACATTCTCCAAGCTTGTACGTGAAGTGCAATGAAGGGGACTACCAGGCATATCCACACACTTACAATACTCGAAATAAGGATCATCTTGTAATACCCTTTCACAGACTTAAACGATCACGAGAAGCCACGCTTTACCATGGGCTCTTATTCTATAATAAACTGCCATATAGTCTGAAAGATAAGTCTCCAGCGCAGCTCAAGAGATCCCTCAAAGACGTCTTGCTAAGAAATGCTTTTTATTCAATAGCCGAATTTCTATCCTTTGAGTTTGTAAGTTAGATTCAGGTACCTACTCACCAAAAATTGATTGTTTATTTGCCATTCAAGTATTTACCTACTTTATTACCTTATTTCATTATTTTTTTGTTATGTTTTGACGGGTGTAAATGTTATTTTGTACATAATAGCACGAATAAAGATTGATTGATTGATTGAAATAATTGACCTGGAAAATGATATTCATTTCGATGTCTTGTAGATATTTTCTAAGCGACAAATTGGCCCCTTGGCATGCCTCGAGCGGTGCCTCATGTTGTAAGGAACTCAACATAAATGCAAAGGATGCCTCTTGACGCTGAGAAAGGGTCAAAGATATCTTATGCTATGGGGGAAGGGTAAAAGATATTGTAATTAGCCCAGATGTAATTTGAATATTGTATACTGCTAGCCACTGCATTTTCAGTTGATAGAGTCTACAAATCAACCTGTCGAAGGCTATCTTTGGTTGATGTGTCACCTTGGTGACTTACCTAGTGGTAACTGGAATACTGGAAACAATGTAGGTTGAAGCTCACAGCTATTTGCGGAATATTGAATTGGTTTAACAATACCTTTGGCTTTTGACTGTTATCGAATTACAAAGAAAAACTCAATCAAGTTTATAAACAAAACAATTAGGTACTTTCATCCCGTTGAACAATTATTATTTGATTACATGGAAGGCAACTTGCCTTGATATAGTCTGCAACTAGTATATGCTACACAATAATTAACAACAGTTGGTTAAGCACTCTTGGTTATTCATTCTTGACCAATACAAATTTTCTCCGGCCACACATCCGTTCGTGTCGATCGCCCCTACACCAGTCTCGCTACCTCACCCCCGTTTTCTCGCCCTCTTTTCTTCTGAGGATCTTCCTGTCTCATGCAAACATAGTAGGTATCCATATAGTCGAAGTTTTGGCAGATACTGAAATCGTTCTGGCATAGGTATAGCCCCAATTAGGTACTCACCTATACCTACCCTGTAAAAGCTTTCAAACGCATATGGTTGGCATAGAGGATTCCCCTCTTCAAGTTTATAGGCCAAAGAGAATTCATCAGGATCCTCCAAAATGTATCCGCATCAGTCTTCTCTCCCCCTTTCACATTAATTAAATTTAAAACGTGGAAGCCTCTGCTAGCGAAAGATTGAGAACAGGCCATCGCTCATCAAAGCTTGGATCCGCAAACTTTGATCTAATATCTCCCACTTACAACGAGAACGACGACGGCACCTACTGACTGCCCGTAACTAAAATTGCGCTGGCAAAATGTCGCTACAGTGTTCTCCTGACGATCTTACCATCAACAGTGATATTTGACTTTGAACTTCAGCGTCGGAAGATTACTGAAACTTTTGCAGTTCGTATGTATTACCGGCACTGGTGTCATTAAAAAGTTTTAACAGTACCGTATAGAGCTGTTTACGTTTTAGAAGCATCAGCGACAGCGAAAATACCCGGCGCGAAAAAAGGGCCACGAGTTCGTAAATAACGGCATAATTCGGTTTATGCCGAAAATGAACTTCATCCCGAAAAAGTACAAACAAGCTCTAAACTGGGGACATATTATCGGAAGTTCTCTACCCCGCCGGCAATCTTTGGGAAGCAGGCGGCGCTGATGATGGTGCTCGTGTCAACATTATGTATTCATGGAAATTTCCGGAGTCGAGCGTGTCGTCTGCGTCGGTGAGAAATACCATGGCGACATTGGCGACATAGCTTTTCGGCAAAGTTTTGTGGTGGCGCTGTGCCGGTTTTAACAAAACTGTTAGTTATTTGACAGGCGATTGCTTGGTGCAAATTTCCGTCGATGATAAGTGTGGCATAAAATAACGCTGATTTAGGAATTGGCTCGCCTCGGCCGGGGCGAGTCAGGCGGCATGGAGCGTTTTCGCGAAAAGCGTTTGCCTCGGAAAAGAATTATTAAGTTCTGAGCTGTGCTGTTCCACTGCGTTGCGATAATTTAAAATAACGTCTGGCGATAGATCTGCAGGGGAGCGGAAGAATTTTATGGGCCGTGCCTTTTTCACACCTTCTTGCTGGCTGACGCGGGTCTCTGTTCTCGGTTGGTTGTGTTTTCCCGGGAAAATACCGGAAAAACAAAAAAGACAGCTTGACACATGCGGAATGCGTTAAGCCAAGCTCGAAGCCACTAGAGCACACGACTTTTGTTCCTAGTTTCGAAGAAGACAGAAGTGTTTTCTCTGCATAAGTGCAGTTGACTGTGCTATTGGAATTTCCAAATATCATTGAAATGTTTTCAAAATAGGTATTAGCTGTCTGAATAACCAACCTGAATCAAGCTTGCCTAGCAGTCTCTAATCAGTCAATAATAAGGCTTCGAGTCGCAACTTCATGAGCTTTGCTTGTATGCAAAGCTCCAGTGAGGAAATTGCATACGCCAAACATCTCAGAACTTGAATGGACAAGACCCCATTGACCAAGTATAAAGTGTAGTACACACTATATCCACCCGCACACAGTCTAATAATAATTATAATTCTGTCGCCACAAGGCTTGAATGCAGCCATTTAATACCCCCACATATAGATATTATAGCCATGTAACCACCACTTGATTTGCTCCAGATCCGATGTAAAGCCCTTAATTGATGCTTCATACCTGCCTGCGCACACAAAGTTCCCGTGATTCTGGTCTTATACGCTTCTGTATGCTGGGTACTCCATCATCATCTCATCGCAAATTAACTAATAACCGTAATTATTAAGGCCGGTACACGAATTCGCTCATATCGCATCAGTGTGTTTGATATACATACGTATTATACCTGTTCGATTTCGGCCAGCGAGGTGATGACGAGGCGTCCTTCCTTAATAATAATAATAATAATACTGTTTATTGTTCTTTCAGTGGTAACACTATGAACAAGGGAGTAGAACAAAAATCGAATAATTCAATAAAATTAGGTAAAATAACTAAAAATATTACAATAGTGCAGTATGGCATAGAGGAAAAAAAAAAAAAGGATGTAAAAAGACTGATTATTCATTCTTACTAATAGTCTAGGCCATTTTTCTCAAAAGGCGTCTAGAAACCGGTCCTAGAAGCAAATCATATAACATTTTGGCAACAAGCGGTTTTTCACTAAATGGACCCTGCTGAATCTGAAAATCCATGTTGCCACCCCGAAATTTGGACCGTTAGGCCCCCAGGGCCCCATTTTCGACATTTCGGGGCATTTTGGTTTTCTCCGGTTTTTTCAGTTCAACAGGTCATATCTCGGAGACCGTAACAGATAAAATAAAAATTTATCCACTGTTGCCTTGCCTTATGATTACTGAAAGCCTCCTATGCAATTTCCGTTCTTAATTTATGACAATTACATCTGCAGATCATCAAGATCAGAAGAGATGCAAAAACACAACACAAAAACTTCGACCTATGGGGAGCTATGTGAAATGTTGAAAATAAGCCCATATAAAGTGCTCAACAATGAAAGTGTTACAAAGCAAAAATTCACCCAATTTTGAACCGCTGTAACTTTTGATTGGCACAAACGATTCTGATTCCGTTTCAAATACTGAAGAGCCCAATCTTTTGGCCATCTTTCTTGTCAATATGGAATTAATAGAACCCCTCATAAAATTTCTACAGGGTGATGAACAGAGCAGTGCAAAATTGATGAAAGTTCAACATACCCCCGTTTTCGTTGAAATTTTTTTTCGGGAGTATCAACACCAAATTTATGAAGAATGATGTGTTCCCTCGAAACGGTTTTTGAATTTTCGGGATTCCAGTCGAAACAGCCAAAATGTGATTTTTTATTGTGAATACTGTATATCATTCCTGTAGCAACGCAAAAACATTAGAATTTTTCATATCAAGATGACGCCACTTGATAGGCTTGTTCACTGAACAATTCTGAGCAATTTGACTTGCAACACGTTCCTATTGTCTAGTGTAGGGGTGAAGAAAAGCCCAATTGGCAGTGTACATTTTGGTACTACTCCTAAAATTGGAGTTTTTAGCATTAAAAGAGGTTAATTTTCACTCTCTTTAGTCAACATGGGACTACGTCATTAGAATTGAATTAACAACATTTTCGCCATTTTGGAATTTTTTGCCTTTACCTCAAATTTCAAAACATAGGCATGTTTGGCTTCATTTCTTGAAATGTTGGTCCCCTAAATAGGATTCTGTCAATAAGATCTGTCTATCTGTTTGTTTATCTGTCTATCTCTTTCCGAAAAAATATTAATAGAATTTTTAACCCCACCCCCCTTCTTCCTGAAAGGAGTGTCCAATTTGATATTCTTGACCTCTCAATTCTTTTCAATGCAGTCAACGTCATCCTGCATAGCATCGGAAGAGATAATTTTCTGTGGAAAAAATGCCACCCAAATTTCACCCTTTCGCTCCCCCCACCTCATATCAAAAATCTAAAATGGCAATCACCTACTTTGTAATACATCAAATTGAAGAAAATTAAATTCTCTCCATGAACAAAATTTTTTCAAACTTTTTCAAACCCCCATTTTTCTCACAAAACACCCCAAATGTCTAATTTATTAGGAGAGGGGTTGAAAATTTTGAAAAAATTGTTTTCGGAAGAAGAATTCAATTCCCTTTAATTTGATGTATCACAAAGTAGGTTGTGTTTCGTAAAATTTTTAAGCTGAGGTGAGGGAGAGCAAAAAAGTCAATTTGGGTAGCACATATTCCACCGAAAATTCTTTTCTTCGATGTTTTCTATGATGACACTGACTGAATTAAAAACATTTGAGAGGTCCAGAATTAAAAATAAGACAGTCAGAGAATCTTTAGGGCGGAAGAAGGTGGAGTTAATATTTTTGTAATTATTTTTTTCAGAAAGAAAATTTAAATCTCTTAAATTTGATGTATCGCAAGGTAGGTCATGTCGTTTGCAATTTCAAAGTTGGGGTGAGTGGGGGCGAGGGGGCTCAAGATAGAAATTTGCCAATTTATGTTTTAGATGTCCCCTTTGATATGAAAATCGACCTGTTTTTGCTCGAAGAAATATTCACTAGGAATCGGGAGTTATTGCAGGTGGATAGTTTTCAAATGGTCACCAGGTGCAGTATTCACAATAAAAAATCACATTTTGGCTGTTTCGACTGGAATCCCAAAAATTCAAAAACCGTTTCGAGGGAACACATCATTCTTCATAAATTTGGTGTGGATACGCCCAAAAAAATTTTTTTGCGAAAACGGGGGTAAGTTGAACTTTCAACAATTTTGCACTGCTCTGTTCATCACCCTGTAGAAAGTTTATGAAAAGCTCTATGCATTTCATATTGACAAGGAAGATGGCCAAAAAAATTAGGCTATGCAGTATTCAAAGCAAAATCAGAATCATATGTGCCAATCAAAAGTTATAGCGGTTCAAAATTGGGTGAATTTTTGCTTTGTAACACTTTCATTGTTGAGCAGTTTATATGCGAGACCATATGTAGAGAAAGCTTCGAATAAGTTTTTGGCAAAGTTACGTTACAACAGGCCTTTTGGTTCAGCAGTTATGATTTTTTGAAAATCGATGTAGGGAAAGTGCGCGCTGTTTTGGGGGAGTGTCGGTCATTTGACCGAATAAGCTGACATCGGCCCGCAGTGCAGCGGCGAGGCTAGCAGTTCGTTCTCTTACTCTCAAAATTTGCTCTGTATGGATATTACTGATCATTTCACTATGTTTGATTACGAATATGAATATATACCCACCTATATGTATGCGAACCAAAGCACAAAGATCCATGGCCCATAATCTATCGCTGGTTTAGGTAATCTCATGACCGGGCCAGGCTGAATGGCACATCGCACTATTTTGAGCAATAAGCGGTCTTCGGGTAGGTAGTTTTATTGATATTATTGCGGCATCTACAAGAACGGTTGATTCAGCCGGTTTTACATCCACAAGACAAGATGTTGATCTATACTTTCGGTAAGGGGTCTAGCGTCGTCAATAAGGATCAAGTTCCGTGCTCCGTTTTTTTCCAGTCACAGTTTTCAGGAAGTAGTAAGACTGAGTCGCAGATATTCGCGTTGTACCACACTGCTGCCTGCCAGTGACTTCACTGGATATGAAGTCGGGCTGCATAACTTGTTGGGATAGAGCTTCAGGCTTTTTGATTGTCACTGAAAGGACATTCCTGGCGATAGCAGTCCTTATTTCAACTGAATCTTTCACCCACAAAAAGATTTCCAGTCAGTAATTTAGAAGACCTTTTGAATTTAGTTTCACTTTATAATGCTTTGTGAGGAATCTCGCTGCATCAAAGATGTCATCTTTCGTTAGTGGCATAGCCCCCAAGTTCGAAAGTAACGTGCGTGATAGGTACTTTGCAAATATTTTTAGGGCTGCTGTCTCCGTAATTATTGCCGTAATAAATGATGTCACATCACATCTCGTGAATGCGTGCGAAGCAAGTAGATATACTTTGTTTTTCTTCCAGCGATAAAGTTGTCCCGGTCATCCCTGCCAAAGATATTGGCACAGGTAACAGGCTCATGTTTTGAAATCTGCGATAGATAAATTTCTCTGCCTGCTTTGTATGCCACCCGAAGCGCCGCTGTAAGATATTTCTATGGCCTTGCTGAACTATTTTGTTGGTATTTTTCGATGCAACAACTTTTCGTCAGTCGCCGAGGATGGATGTATGATTCTTTTGCGAAGGTTGATGGTGGCTACTGTTGGGCTTTTGAGTTTAGTTATCCAATATCTGTGCAAGACGATCTTCAACTAAGCTCTTCACTTGCTGTAGTTCTTGTCGGTGTGCTTCCAACATGAGCCTGTTACTTGTTCCAATATCTTTGGCAGAAATCACCGGAAAACTTTATCGCTGGAAGAAAAACAAAGTATATCTACTTGCTTCGCACGCATTCACGAGATGTGATGTGATATCATTTATTACGACAATCACGGAGACAAGTGCCCTTAAAATATTTGCAGAGTATCACGGACGTTATTTTTGAACTTGGGGGCTATGCCACTAACGGAAGATGACATCTTTGATGCAGAGAGATTCCTCACAAAGCATTATAAAGTGAAACTAAATTCAAAAGGTCTTCTAAATTACTGACTGGAAATCTTTTTTTGGGTAAAAGATTCGGTTGAAATAAGGACTGATATCGCCAGGCATGTCCTTTCTGGGACAGTCAAAAAGCCTGAAGCTCTATCCCAACAAGTTATGCAGCCCGACTTCATATCCAGCGAAGTCACTGGCAGGCAGTAGTGTGGTACAACGCGAATATCTGCGACTCAGTCTTACTACTTCCTGAAAACTGTGGCTGAAAAAAAACGGACCACGGAACTTGTTCCTTATTGACGACGCTAGACCCCTAACCGAAAGTATAGATCAACATCTTGTCTTGTGGATGTAAAACCGGCTGAATCAACCGTTATTGTAGATGCCGCAATAGTATCAATAAAACTACCTACCCGAAGACCGCTTATTGCTCAAAATAGTGCGATGTGCCATTCAGCCCGGCCCGGTCATGAGAGTACCTAAACCAGCGATAGATTATGGGCCATGGATCTTTGTGCTTTGGTTCGCATACATATAGGTAGGTACATAGTCATATTCGTAATCAAACATAGTGAAATGATCATTAATATCCATATAGAGCAAATTTTGAGAGTAAGAGTACGAACTGCTAGCCTCGCCGCTGTACTGCGGGCCGATGTCAGCTTATTCGGTCAAATGACCGACACTCCCTCAGAACAGCGCGCACTTTCCCTACATCGATTTTCAAAAAATCATAACTGCTGAACCAAAAGGCCTGTTGTAACGTAACTTTGCCAAAAACTTATTCGAAGCTTTCTCTACATATGGTCTCGCATATATATGGACTTATTTTCAACATTTCACATAGCTCCCCATAGGTCGAAGTTTTTGTGTTGTGTTTTTGCATCTCTTCTGATCTTGATGATCTGCAGATGTAATTGTCATAAATTAAGAGCGGAAAGTGCATAGGAGGCTTTCAGTAATCATAAGGCAAGGCAACAGTAAAAGAATTTTTATTTTATCTGTTACGGTCTCCGAGATATGACTTGTTGAACTGAAAAAACTGGAGAAAACCAAAATGCCCCGAAATGTCGAAAATGGGGCCCTGGGGGCCTAACGGTTCAAATTTCGGGGTGGCAACATGGATTTTTAGATTCAACAGGGTCCATTTAGTGAAAATCCGCTTGTTGCCAAAATGTTATATGATTTGCTTCTAGGCCCAGAAAAAACTGGAAAGTGTCCTAGTCTATAAATGCTCTTAGCTTGAGCATTCCCACAATGAAATTAACAATTTTCATGATATCACTCTTATCATTATTCTCAATGAAACGTAGAAGCACCGCCAGATTGTCAATATTGCTCATGTAATGTGATCTCAAAGGTCTGTAAATTGGACACTCAAAAAGAAGGTGATCTAAAGTTTCTTTTTTGTTCAAATTACAAACAGAACACAGTTCTTCGGTTAATATTCGATAGCATGACCCCTTCCACGTAAATTTCAAGTACCGATCACTTCCTAGCCTCAACTGGGCTATTACCTTAGTGGCACGAATAGGCAAATCCAACCACAGGTATGGTGGGCAGCCAGAACTGAAGGCGAAAGAACTGTACAATGTGGAGAAATTGGAGGATTGCACCCTATTCAGATCATTGTGATGAAGACGTTCCGCATAACGAGCAAGAATCTCCTCCCTGTGTCTCATCAAGCTTTGCAAGTTTAGACGCGGCCACAAATCACCAAAACCAACGGACCGGAAGAGCAGCTTCATCTGAGTAGCCCAACTGTATTTAGCTTCCTCCAAATCAAGTTGTACCAAACGCTTAAAACATATCACTGGAAAACGGCTCGAGTCCATCAGAAAGAGTTTCTCCAACCAGTCTAAGCATGCCCTGAAAGTAAAGAGTGCTAAATCCGGAACCCCCATCTCTAACCTCACAGCATAATCTGGTGTGTTTTTTGCCAAAGCATACAGTCGCTTGAAAAAACAAACTTGAACTCGCTCGAGAAGGTCGGTATATCGGACTCCATACACAGCAATGCAGTGGGACAGTGAATTGACAATAACGGAATCATAAAGTTTCATGCGAGACTCCCAACAAATTAACCCAGTTCGAGACATCAATGACAATACCGCCCCGCTCGCAATCTTGGCTCTAGCCACCGACTCTCTCGCCGCCTGAAGAAACACTGATGAAGAGGTGAAAGATATTCCCAGGTACGTATACTTTTTCACCACCGAGATCTGTTGTTTGTCGTAAAAAAAGTTCATCCCACTTGTTGAACTAGCAGGGCTTTTACTGAAACAAACGATCTTTGATTTTTCCGTGTTGACAGCTAAATCATTGACCAAGCAGTACTTCTCAAGGACTGATAGCTTCCGCGCCAAGTCAATTGGAGACTCTCCCAGAATAACCAAGTCATCTGCGTACAGGAACACGCAGACATCCACTTTATTGTCAATATTAAGTCCCACCGAACCAGCCTCGCGAAAATATACGTCGATATCAGATAAAAACAGCGCAAATAGATACGGGCTAAGAGATTCTCCCTGCAAAACTCCCGACTCAACCTCAAACTTTCGCGTAAACTCCGAGCCGACTCTCACTCTCATAGTAGCACTCTCATACAGACCCTTCATCAACCTAATAAACTTTGCACTGATCCCCAAATGATAGAGCTTCTGCCATAACAACGTATGCTTAACAGAATCGAAGGCGCGTCTGAAATCGATAAAAGCTGCGTAAACACGTCGTCCCCTCAACCTTAAATGGATCTGGATTATAGAATTCAGCACAAATATATTGTCCATACAGCCTCTACCTCTTCTGAAGCCAGATTGACATTCAGGTATCGTACATGTTTTCTCATCCCACTGAATTAATCGCTGCAGTAATATATGTGTAAAAAGCTTCGTACAACAGTTCACTAATGCTATCCCTCTATAATTCGACGGATCTACGATGGGTCCCTTTTTATGAAGCATCGTCAGAATGACCTCACTCCACTGGCTTGGCAACTCTTCCTCAATTAGAATGCGATTGAACAACCCCTGCATGTAAAGCAGCCAATTCTGAGGACACCCTCCAAAAAACTCGTAAGTGACCCCGTCAATACCCGGTGCCTTTCCAGATTTAGATTTACAAAGTGCGCAGAAAAGTTCATCAGTCGTGATCGGGATATCCAAGATCTGACAGCCTGCGTCGTAAAAAAAAGTGTTTGAGGAAATACGTGTTTCCGAAATGTAAATCGATTGGTAAAACTCTTCCCAGGTCTCGAGAGGTATTATGTCCTTATTACAGGTTGTTCCACGGAACGATCTAAGAGTTTTCCAGAAAAGTGCCGAGTTCCTAACATTGCTTAAGGCTTCGATGTGTAGTTTCTCAAATTCAGACTTTTTGAATTTTAGTAATCTGTTGTATTGCTTTTTTGCTGTGAGGTATTTGTTTACAAAGACTTGCGAAAAATGGTTATGTTTACAAATATTTAACTTTGTCTTAAGTTCTCTCCTAGCTGAAACGCAATCCCGGTCGAACCATTTCTTTGGGCTAACTGCTTTTTTACCATCCGAGACATATTTCACGAGACCAACTTTTTTCCCAATTTCAGTTATTGTTCGGCATAAATTGTCATACATTTCTTGAGCACAGCCACCCCTAGCTACGTTTGGTGAATGTTGCATTTCAACCTTAAACTCCGTACCCAACTCATTCCTCCATCTCAGACGCACTGTGCGGCTAGTCCTGCCTTTCGGTGAGGATCGATCCGTGCACCAATGAAACGAAATTTGTAATTCTAGTCTGATGGGAAAATGGTCAGATTCAACTACATCGTTCATAACAAGGAAATCATTCACTCTATGCAAGTCAAGAACTGAACCCCAGACGTAATCTATACTGCTACTACCTGATGGACCGCAAAACGTGAACTCTCCCAGTTCGTCACTCTTGGATCTGCCATTAATGAGAATCAACGCGTTTTCACTCATGAACTCAAGTAAAGAACGTCCCCGCTCGTTAATGATCCTGTCCCTGGAACTTCTGTCTTGATACAGGTTGCAATCCTCCAAGGCCTCCAAGGGAAAGTTACCCAGCTCACCCAACCTGCAGTTGAAATCACCCCCTACCACCAACATGTCATCAGGATACATTAATTTCAGGTCATCCAAACAGATCTGAAAAAGTTCCAACATATTAGTGATATCAAGTGACGGCCTAAAATAAACTGAGCATAGCAAAATATTAAAATTTCTCAACGCAAGCCTACAGACAATCCAATGCGGTGATATGTCGATTATTTTAACAAGTTGTGAGAAGTGTCTGGGAAAAAACGACAGCAGGCCGCCACTGGCCCTTCCCCGTGAATGATCTCTGATTGCCGGAGAAGAAACAACCGAAAAGTGCTGGAGGTAAGGGGGCGCCACGCAGACATCTTCAGCCAGCCAAGTCTCACTTATACACAAGATATCGAATTGACCAAGACAGCCACAAAAAGATTCAAGATTAGATAAACCGTGACAATTCCAAAAAACCACACGGAGAGCTGATAAGGATTTAGCTTTTTGACATTCACCAATTTTACAAAGAACTTGACTTGTTTCCTCCCTCATCAGTCCCGTGTGCCTTCCTGGTTGCTATGAAGGCGTGTTATCGCTGTAGTTGATCGATCGTCGGACTATGTCAATCTTCCGTTTGAAGCTTGGACAATTAAGATCCCTCGCTGAATGCTTTCGTTCCATTATCCCCATTTTTTCACAGTTCGGACAATTCAATTCTTCGGCTTTACATTCCTTCGGTTCATGTTTTTCTCCGCATAGATGACAGCATATTTCAGCACTACAGTACTTGGCCACGTGAGCAAAAGCACAGCATTGGAAACATATAGCCAAGTTTATATGTTCTTGTACGTATAGCTTCAAAAGATCGAAATTGATGCGCTCCTGCTTCACCAGATATTTGAAAATATCAGGGGGTGTTTGTATTATCCAATTTTCTTTGCCAGGATTTCTGCAGTTCTTCTTTGCAATTATGCGGATTGTCTCCAACAATCTTTGGCCGCCAAACTTCGATCGGAATTCCTCATTCTGCTCAATTATTATTTTTTTGAAATCTGAATCTTCGTATCCTTTTTCTACTCCGGTTATAACGAGCATGGGGTCGGAGTTTTGGACCTCATTTACAGTTATCTCCGTGAAATCTTTGAGTACGTTCCTCAGTTTGTTCCTCTGTTCCTCATTCTGACTCTCTATAATAACATTGCCATTTCGCAATGTTCTTACACTTTTGAGACCACCCTGTATGTCTGAGATTTTGATGCCTTTCTTGAGTTTATTCCAAGTTTCTTTTGTGTTTTCTTCGTTGATGGATTTTATCATCACTTCAAATTTTTTTTCCAACTTGGGTGATGTCCAGGCTTCTTTTGTGTCTTGTTTTTCTCGCGTGTGTTGTGTACCGTACGTTTTTTCCTTTTCCAGCTTGGTTGTTGCTGCTGTCTGTGCGTAGGATCTTTTCCGCTGGTCTAATTTGATAAGATCTCGTTGTTGTGTTTGCTGATTAAAACGATGGTGTTTTTGTTCATGGTGCAGTCTCTGGAGTTCCATTTTTAGTTTGGAGTTTTCCATTTCGATTTGTTTAGAACGAGAGTTAAGCAGAATTATGTTTTGGTAGATAGTTTCCCTAGCGTTGGTCAGCTCTTTGTATCTTTGAACCCCAGCTTCATCCATTGCAACGCTATCTGTGGCATATTTGACTACATTCAATGCCTGTATTATCTCGTTAAGCATTTCACTTTCATTCTTCTTGAACTCGGTCTCTTCGTCCCACCATCTTAACTCTGGGGCGGATACATACCGACTTTCATCCATCGAGCGTTCCAAAACATCCTCGAAAACATCAGTATTTTGAGTACCATCGATCGGAAGGTTAATCGCGGTCAAGTCCGCAACTGCTGGATCGCCAGAGTTCAGCTGGGTGTCATCCTTGAATTTTTTCTTTGGTCTGCCCGAATCCGCAGGTGACGTACTTGCCTGACGATAGGAAGGGGGGCGGTTTGCCATAGTGAGAGTGTGGTACCCCGGCGCTCACAACGCAGAGGCCCCAGGGCCCCTACTGGGAAGGAGCTCCGGAGTACAATCACTGTGCAGCAATAATAATTATTTAGCGTGCATACAAGTCCGGGCTATCCAAAGATAAGAACGATCAAATTCAACAACAACAATGGCGTGCTCCAACACGCGGTCGGTCGAACTTTGCCCAAAAAGAAGCTCCAAAGCTCGCTCGAAATCACCAGATCACAGAGGGATGTGTGCCGTCACTGTTGGCACAGCTTCGTAAATTTTAGCCACTTCAAACCATGACAGAAACACAAACAAGAAAGAAGACCCAAAAAACAGTACACAGACCGGACATTCACCAAGTTGAATCCAAGTTGAATTAGTATGTTAATCAGAAGGCTTTGTACTTTCAATTTCAAAGTGAATGGCAGGAATTTCTATATAAATCTGACGCAGAAATAGGCAACCTCATTGATGGAATATGTTCATGATGAACGCTTTCAGAATTGTCTAATTTCGATCGCATTCTCAGAATTGAAATTGCACTTGATTGGTGCACACGTTGTTGTATTGAAAACACCACCGCTCTGCTCGAGTGATTTCTATTGCATCACAAAGCATGTTGGTAATGATGGTGTCAGAAGTGCGTCTCTATTGCCGAATCAATTGCTCCAAATACACATTTTAATTTCTTGAACGCTTCAGCTACTAGCTAGAGCTCAGTGGCCTTGGAAAAAAAGAAACGGGGTTAGCTGTTCAAACGAGCTGAAAAGTGCTAGATAACTGATAACTGTGCTTAATGTTTGCATGAGACAGGAAGATCCTCAGACGAAAAGAGGGCGAGAAAAAGGGGGTGAGGTAGCGAGACTAGTGTAGGGGCGTTCGACACAAACGGATGTGTGACCGAAAAAAACTTGTATTGGTCAAGAATAAATCGACAAGAGTGCGAAACCAACTGTTATTAATCAATGTGTATCATCTACTAGTGACAGACTATGTCAAGGCAAGTTGCCTTCCATGTAATCAAATAATAATTGTTCAACGGGATGAAAGTGATTGTTTTGTTTATAAACTTGATTGAGTTTTTTTTAGATTCGATGAGATTCAAAAGGCAAAGGTATTGTTGAACCAATTCAACATTTCGCAAATAGCTGTGAGCTTCACTGTACATTGTTTTCAGTATTCCAGTTACATTCAAAGCACTGGGTAAGTCAGCACGATGACACATCAACCAAATATAGCCTCTGACAGGTGGATTTGTAGACTATGAACTGAAAATGCAGTGGCTAGCAGTATATATTCAAATCACATCTGGGCTAATTACAATATCGCGAACCCTTTCCCCATAGCATAAAATATCTTTAACCCTTTCTCAGTGTCAAGAGGCATTTTTTGCATTCATGTTGAGTTCCTTACAACATAAGAACCGCTTTAGGCATGCCAAGGGGCCAATTTGTCGCTGAGAGAATATCTACAAGACATCGAAATGTAATATAATTTTCCAGGTTAATTGAACTGCTGGACAACGAAGTTGTCGGTATCGGAAAAATAGTCCGACTTTGAAGACCGATAACTTCCGATTGCCGAATAGGATTTCCGTTTTGTTTATTGAGTTGATCAGCCTAATGCTTCCGTAATCCATCCTATAATAGTGAATGTTGAGAAACTTCATGTAAAATTTCTACAGGGTGATACGTAAAATGCTGTAAAGTTGTACCGACTTTTTCCGACATCGTACCTCCATTTGTCGAAAAAAAGTTATGTATTCCAATACAAAAATCATGAATTGTGGTGTCATACCTCGAAACGGTTTTGGAATTATCCGGATTGAAAGTCTAACATCGAAGATATAAATTTTAATTTTGAATGCTACAGATTTGCCTTGTTGACACGCGAGATTAAGTTCTGATGAATAGATGTTGACATTGAGCAAGATTGTTCGTACAACAGTCCAGGACAATTTCACTCTCAACACAACCCGAATATTTGGTGTGGGGCCAAGCAGGGGGCACTTTTTCAAGTGTTTGTCCCTGCCTGTTTTTCGTACGTTGGATTTCGTCAGAATTTCATCAGAATTTCAGATATGGAACATGTTCTATTCGCAGATTTAAGCCCCTGAACATGGTAACGATGTGAAACTTCTGTGTCCGAGTGAAGTGAAGCTCCCCTGGACGTTATACTTTTTGTGCTTGTGCTATGCCTGAGTTACGTAAATCTGCAACATTCAACATAAAAATTTATATCTTCAATGTTAGACTTCCAATCCGGGAAATTCCAAAACCGTTTCGAGATAAAACACCACACTTCATGATTTTTGTATTAGAATACATAAAAAAAAAGACAAATGGGGGTACGATGAAGTCGTTGCAATTTTGCACTATTTTCTGATCACCCTGTAGAAAATTTACATGAAGTTTCTCAACATTCACTGTTATAAGGTGGGCTACGGTACAACAAACAAAATGGAAATCGCAATCGGCAATCGAGAGATATTGACCTCCAAAGTCGAACCATTTTTCCGATACCGACAACTTCGTTGTCCAGCAGTTCAATTGATGACTCACATGTATAATTGCGCACCTGACATAGTGAATATAACACAACTTGACATAGAACTGCTGGATCAGTCTGTAAGTTGAAACACAGCACCAGCTGGACGTAAATTGATCAAATTAAGACACCCAACTTTTATGAAAATTATTTGATCGGTAATTAAAATAATGGCTATGATTTCGAAATACAAAGACTATACTCAATGGGTTATAGTCTCTCTCTAACGGAAACGGGTGGGTACTTACCGCATAGACCAAAGCCTCGATCAAAGCAGTCCAAGGCAAAAAAAAGGGCAGAGAAAGAAATAAAACTACGGTCGGCGGTTTGACGTTGTCAGTCAGACTCGGATTTGAGATGATACGATTTCAAAGTTTGAAGACGGCACCGAAACAACGTTATATCGTTGCCAACCCAACGAGGAAAAAAGCCCTTCTATGTTCTATATCTGATATATTTGTGACGTCACAAATATATTTTTAAACCACGCATTGCGGCCACAATTTTGGGAATTTGGGAAAAAGAAAAAGTATGGGTACATTATTTTTTACCGTACTATCGATTAAGCCAATAAAAAAAAATAGGCAAGTACCTCATCATGCAAAGAATCAAACTCAAGTGCGGTATGAAATTTGGCTCATGTTTATTATCTTCTCAAGTTGAGCAGAATACGGGAACAAGAATTTGATTGGGAGAGTGAAGTTTATTAGGCGCGGGTTTTCACCAATAATTGGGATATACTTTCAATTTCAGAAACCGAATGTAAATTGAATCAACTAATTCCTTATTGTTAGCTGGAGTCAGCACGATATGAGAGTATGTAATGAATAATTAATCCAAATGAAGTAAATGAGGTTTACTATATTAAATTAGCGATTATTGATTAATCGGTAATCGGTCAATAAAAGAGTTGTGGTTTCAAAGACTTTGTTTATTAGCAATATTCATTTGATTGTCTTTTCCAAAAAGAACTTGGGGAGTTGGGGGACTTTGGGAGTCAAAAAGTATCTGAAAATTCATTTAAATGGTTCAGGTAAAAGGGTTGCAAGTCTACGGCACAGAATTTAAACACAACGTAAGGTCATTGTTCCACGTCCAATTAGGAGAAAGGAGGTTTCATCACAGTATCTAGGTATTTCTTGCTAAACAACATTGTGACGTATGGTATAGATCGAACGCACCAGCTCGATTAGAGTGGGGACACCAGAGAGCGTACGATTATTAGTTCAATCCACGACCACTATAATAGGAAGGTTAATTACGTCTGTTTTCCGTGGATTGGAGGCCTTCTACAGTATAGTGGATTAGAATTATAATCCAGGCTTTGATTTCACAACATTTAATTCAGAATTAATATACCTATTACCATTACCATTTATCTTAAGAACGATTGTTACGCCTATAATTACGTAAGCCGCTTGTGTGAGACTCTTTCTGGGTCGTGAGGTTCGCCTCCTGACATATCAATTATTCAGGTGGGTATTGAAACAGGAAAGCGTTTACGGGAGAATGGTAACCAGTTTTTTACGCAAAATAATGAAGGAAAAGAAAAATGAAGGCAAAAAGTGTAAATATAAACAAATAAAAGTGAATTTACAGGAGATCTCGTCTAAGAGAAGATTGGATGCTTATAGAAAACGAAAAGAACGGAGTGGAATACCCGAGGACTGACCGCGAAGGGGTAAGACCGCAAAACAAGGAAGGGAATGGACCTAGCTAACCCGCCCCTTTCTGTGCACAGAGAATGGTGGTTGCTACCTTATGGGCCACTCGCCCTAAACCCGGTCCTGTCTCGCTTGGTCTCAACCAAGTCGGCAAATCCGCGATACTCACCAACGTGTTTTCTTTTTTTTTTTCAAGTGTTCTGGACGAAAACTCTGTGAAATGAATTTAAGCAACAATAAATAAACTGATAATGAAACTTGACAAAATAAAATAAAATAAATAACTAGTTATACAAGTAGCAGTAACTGAAGGCTACTGAACCTGAGTTAAAAGAGAAATTTGGTGTGACGGTTTCTAGGCACTGTCGGACGCGGTACTAAGTCTAGGCTCAACTTGCGTCTCGGGTTGGCCTCGAGAGCTTTCCAGTCTGGCGACGGCTTCAAGACGCAGAGAGAAAGTCCGGACACTGGGACTAGACACGAAGGTGCGTCACCAAACACGACGTGTGTTGTTCACGTCTTCAATGTTGTTCACAGACGTCGCAGCGCCCTGGACGTCGCAGTGACACCGAAGGAAAAAGATCGTAGATGAAGAAATCCTCTATGGGGATGGTAATGACGACCCGCAGGACCTTATCGAGGTGTAGTTGTGCGACACAACACGCTTCTTCCGGGGAGAACAATATATCCACGTCGATGTTGAAAATACGAAATGAAGCGGATCGCAATAACCACCAAAAAGATGGGTGGAAATAAGAATGAAACAAAGAGGCCAAAGTTCTTGTGTGGCCTCACTAGAGAGTAATTGCATTCGATCTATTGGTGATTAGAACCGAGGTGGTGGATTAAAATCAAATTTTCGGGACTTTTCCTGCAATCCCAGCACACCTTCTACTCGAATATCTTCGAAACATTATCTTTCTTCAAACGATCCCCTCCAGTTCCTCACCTAGACCACAGAAATAAATTGGTATACTTCCTGATTGGAAATTCCTCACGAAAATATGTACGTGAATGGACCCCAGGGGTAAGGAATGAAAGGCTGTTTGATTCTGTTGAGGAAAAATCGATGTTCATGGCTGGATGATTCCAGAAAATGGTTTTCCAACGGATTCCACGTGTAATTCCCATATTTGAGGAGGGTGGTTTCTTCTCTCGCGCACTTGATGTTTCGCATCGCGCTATCTCTCTCGGTCGCCGGCTTGCGAAGAAATTGTATGCGCCGCTTAGGCGCGTGGTCGTTGCCCTCGTGACTCGATCAGCTGGGCCGCAGAGATAGGGTAAATAAAAGAAGAAAGCACCGATTTGACCAAAGCATCGATTTGAACGTAACACGATCTTGTCATTTTGACCAGGATTGTTCAAATTCACTTGATAGGGAGTTTCTAGAGGACTTGAGGGGCCCACAACTCCGGCGACATTGCCAGCCCAGTTAGTCACTGCATACGGTAGGATCTGGATTCTGGATTTCTCAGCGATTGCCATCTTGCTGGACAGCGATTCTTCTATATAACTTTCCGCTACCGTAGTCGACTTCCAACCACCGTGACGCTTGACAGTAGTAATATCGCCCCCAGCATTGGCCAGTAATGTTGCCGAAGAACGCCTCATTCCATGTCCGGTGAAACTTTCTGGATCAGGGAGCCCAAGAGATTAGGGCACATATGAAAAGGTTTTCGAAATTATGTTGACACCTGCTAGTATATTTTCCAGCCACATATCGCAAAAAAATCTTCCACCGGCAGTTCTAGGTTACAGATTGATGTATTTTCGTGACACATTTCTACAGCATCGACCGAAAAAGCTTCTTTTTCATCGTAAAACTTTTTGAAATATTTGTTTTCGTATCCGGAATGAGCACGTACAAGTAACTGCTTTTGTCTTGGACATTGCTGATATTCAAAAAGGTTAATTCATTGCATCGACAAGCACCTTCGACTCGCAAGATTGTCCAAGTCTATGAAGAGTTCAAAATAAAAAGCTCAATGTATAAATTGAAATATTGACATCGTGTATTCCGTGTAATGTGACTGATTTAGTGGGGTCGGTACACATTAAAAAACGGTACTATACGGCATTTGATGATACAGAAAACTCCTTTTACTGGAGTGTTCTGCAAGGTCTATAGAACGATATTAGAAGGGGAAGCACAAAAGCTTCCCCTTAGGGGGGCCGCAGGGGGCCCTGTCAAGTTGACGGTCCAAGAACTCCTACCAAACCATCTTTCAATTTCGTTGTATCACTCAAATGGGGATAATGTAACTCCATTGTGAATCTCGATGACATTGGTCGCCATGTCTCTTCCATCCTTCATGCTTGAAAAAATAATTTCTTCGGGAGGTCAGAGAAATCACTTTTTATTTTTTTAAACATACAAGAGAATGCGAGGTTGGCACGTTTTGTGTCTTAACCGGTTATTTGACATTCCCAAGATCCTATTATGGAGTTAATTTTTCGAATTCTCAATGTTGGGTTGATTGGTAGGCTAAGAAGTAGGTATTTTTTAACATCCAGTTCAGACGTACTTTTCTCAGTGTCCAACTGGAGGTTATCGAAATCATTATCAGGGGTGGATACACCAAACTATTTGCTAAACATTATGTCGAGAAAATCAATTCTAAACCGCGCATAGAGAGTACTCAGATTATTTTTCTTTCGGTCGGTTGAATTGCGATGCCTACTACGCCCGTCAAGGAGAACGCTTAGCATCGCCAGCCTAAACTGGTATGAAAACAGCCTAAACAAATTCAAAACTGACTAAAACTCTGAGTGCCAACTCAGAATTGAATGTCGAACCACATAATGAGTGTTTTGGGCAGTTTGGAATTCGTTTAGGCTGTTTTCATACTAGTTTAGTCTGGCGATGCTCAGCGTTCTCCCTGGCGGACGTAGTAGGCATCGCAATTTGATCGACCGGAAGAAAAATAATTGGTGTACTCTCCATGTGCGGTTTAGGATCGATTTCCTCGACATAATGTTTGGAAAATAGTTCAGTCTATCCACCCCTGCGATTATTTCAATAACATCCAGTTGGACATTGAAAAAAGTACGTCTGAACTGGATGTTGAAAAATACCTAACTCTTAGTCTGCCAATCAGTCCAAAATTGAGAGATTGAAAAATTGACTTCATATTAGGATTTTGGGAATGCCATATAACAGGTTAGGACACAAAACATGCCACCTTCACCTCCTCTTGTATATATAAAAAAATAAAAAGTAATTTCTCTGACCTCCCGAAGAAATTATTTTTTCAAGCATGAAGGATAGGAGAGACATGGCGACCAATGCCATCGAGATTCACAATGGAGTCACATCATCCCCATTTGAGTGATACAACGAAATTGAAAGATGGTTTGGTAGGAGTTCTTGGACTGTCAACTTGACAGGGCCCCCTGCGGCCCCCCTAAGGGGAAGCTTATGTGCTTCTCCTTTTAATATCGTTCGTTAGGCCTTGTAGAACACTCATGCAAAAGGAATTTTCTGTATCATCAAATGCCGTATGGAAATGGCTACCAACCCCACTAATTCAATTGATTCAAAGCCAAAACAGAAGACAGCCTCAAGTCGATATATTACACCGTACGATCAAAAACTTTCTTACTCAAGGCAGGCTGTGGTCAGGTCATTGGCAGCCAAACGAGGCTGATTTTGGCCAGGCCACAGACCTGGAGCTTCAAGTTCTGAAGATACACCCCCACCCCTCCGTTCCTATGGGGCAAATTTGGTGGTGCTCCGTGTCAAAACGCTTGAATAGGTCAAATGATCATCTGTGCTGAAAATAATCGAAATCGTTAGAAGTGCAGAATAATTTGGTGTACCGCTACGACTATAATATCATAGAGTCACCATAATAATGGTCACATTCTTTCTCAGAGCGGCTACGCCCTTGTCTGCACCTTACGCTCGTATACTTGTTGCTTCTTCGCCGGTGTGTCGGAAGAAGTCGCAATTCATTCCACGCTCGAGCACCGGTTGTACTTGAGCTAATTTTTGATGACCCATGAATTCCCCAAAATTTTGCTCTTGCGTATTAGTATGAAAAATCATTAGCCTGATTTTAGGGCACCTTTAGAAGTGTGGGTTTTAATTCCCAGTAGAATCACATACGAGCTTTGTGGATGGCGCTAGTTTGAAACATAAAAGAGAAATGCCGGAAGTCATTTTACTCTTTAATTTCGCTTTTGCTTATATGCCCGAAGGGCCGTACACTTTAGCAACGGCTGACGCACACGCAAAAAGCGTTTCGTCTCGCTTAGTTTGCTTTGAATTGCAATTAAACTGGAATCTTTACATGCGAGAACGAACATGAATTGTGGTTATTTACCATTAGAAGTTGATTCAGGAAAAAAGTTGAATTGATCGTTTGCGCTAATTTCAAGGGCCGAATGAGATTCTTTTGATGACGTCATCCAGTCAATAAATAATGCATGCTTGCGATTGGTCGGTATCAGATGACGCGTCACATATATCGTTAGTCTGACCAATCGCATGATGGACGAAGCTCTAGCCAACATTGAGCAAACAAAAATAGTGCAACGCAATAAGAATTAATTCGGCAAGGAATCAGAACTCAGCGCGTTGAGAAAACTCAACTCATCCATGCCTCTACTTTAAATTGATAGGAATACGGACACGGGAATTGATTCAGAGCGTGGATTTAATTAGGTGCGGGGTTTTCGCAGGGAATTAGGATGTACTTTAATTTTTCAGGAACCTAATGTAAATTGAACCAACTGATTCCTTATTGTGTGCTGAAGGCAGCACAATATGAGAGAATGTAATGAAGGAATAATTACGGTTATATGAATAAAATTGCCGATTATTGATTGAATCGGTGAAATAAAGGTTTTGTAGTTTCAAAGACTTTGTTTATTTCGAAAGACTTGTTCAATCGTCCTCTTCCAAATAGAACCTTGGTACTAGCATTACGGGGGGATTAAAGAAGTTGGGAATTTATTTGAATGATTCAGGTCCACGAATTATAAAACTACGGCACAACAAAATACACAACGTACGATTCAGGTCAGTTGCTTCACGTCTAAATAATTAGGAAATGGGGGGGTTTTATCTCACTATGAATATTAACTTTTCAAGTTAGAGGGAGACAAAGCATAGGAACGCAAAGTAGGGAGCAGGACACCACAGCAGCTTCAGATAGATTACCAAGTCCAGAGTAGCAAGCGCCAATTACATAGTAATAAATACCTAAATAATAATTTTCGACAGGGATGATTCACCGCCAATGTATTTTAAGCCGGGTTCAGCAATTTTTATCGAAATTGTTTAACCGTTTACATTCTAGACTAGCTGTCACCGGCGCCGGCAAGCCGTCGCCTGGGTGACAGCTATGGTTGAAAAGTAGACAGGGAATTTGTTCCACTGACACCGGACAAGTGGAAAGGGGATTGTATACATGATGTTGATTTTCGGTTGTTTTAGGCAGATGTCAGGTTTTCCTTTGGCGAGTTTAGTAATTTCATGCATGTCCGTCGATAGTGTTTTGGTCAGATGAAGTTTTTCAAGAGGCGTAAGCAACGACCGTAAGAGTAACAAGAATTCGAAAAGATGTTTGTTTTTCGCGTGTTTTGAAATTTCTGCCTCGACTTATAGGGTTCTATTGTGAACGAAACGCATGTCAGTGGGTGGTGTCTGGTCAGTGAAGAGTTGTCGGAAAAAATCGATACACCATTATTTTGTTCATTAATATGTATTTCTACTTTTGATCAAGGTAACTCCTAAAAATACTGGAAACATGATGAAGCTTAAAAAATGAAAGCGACGATATGTGTTATGAAAACCTGAACCGTGAAGAAGGTACTGTCGTGGGAGACACCGTGTAGTGGAAGGAGAAGCAGAACCGTGTAGGTATTTGTAATATTCAGGAGCCTTTCTAAATATTTGTAGGAGAAATTGAGATGGAATAAAAATAAGTGCAAAATTCCAAATTTGACAGTTATGTTCCAATTGTTCATTTGAACCAAGTCTAGGTTTGAAAACTCAATAGATTCGGTTGAAAAAAGCAAGAATTCAGTACACAGCGGCTTCAAACTGCGAAAATGTCGAATTTGACAAATGTGTTTCGATTATCCATCTTGTCGTCCATAAGTCTTTGTTCGAAATCTCAATATAATCTGTTGAAAAATACAAAAATTCAATATGACAGCCTTGCGAATGTCAAAATGGCAGATTTGACAGATGCATCTCAATTAATTGTCTACTTCACTGACGTGTCTACTTCAAGTAGGTAAAGGTTTGAAATATTAATCGGATACTTATCCGATTTGTAAAAAATACAAAAGTTTAATCTGGCGCCCTCTTGGAACGTTAAGAATCAAAATTTGACAGATGCATTTCCATTGTCAACTTCAAGTGGGTATAGGTTCAAAATCCCAATCAGATCGGTTGAAAAATGCAAAAGTTTAATATGGCGGCCTCTGAAACGTCAAAAATCAAAATTTGACAGATGCATTTTGATCGCCAACCACAAGTAGGTGTAGGTCCAAAATCTCAATCAGATCGGTTGAAGAATGCAAAAGTTCAATATGGCAGTCTCTAATATTGTCAAAAATCGAAATTTGACAGATGCATTTCCATTGTCAACCTCAAGTAAATATAGGTTTGAAATCTCAATCAGATCGGTTGAAAAATGCAAAAGTTCAATATGGGGGCCTCTGAAACGTCAAGAATCTACATTTGGCAGATGCATTTTGATCGCCAACCTCAAGTGGGTGTAGGTGTAAAATCTCAATCAGATCGGTTGAAAAATGCAAAAGTTCAATATGGCGGCCTCTGAAACGTCAATAATCAAAATTTGACAGATGCATTTCCATTGTGAACCTCAAGTGGCTATGGGTTCAAATTCCCAATCAGATCAGTTGAGAAATGTGAAAGTTCAATATGGCGGCCTCTTGAAACGTCAAAAACCAAAATTTGACAGCTGCATTTGGATCGCCAACCTCCAAGTGGGTGTAGATTCAGAATCTCAATCAGATCGGTTGAACAATGCAAAAATTCAATATGGCGGCCTCTTGAAACGTCAAAAATCAAAATTTGACAGATTCGTTTTGATCGCCAATCTCAAGTGGCTATGGGTTCGAATTCTTAATCAGATCAGTTGAGAAATGTGAAAGTTCAATATGGCGGCCTCTTGAAACGTCAAAAACCAAAATTTGACAGCTGCATTTCGATTACCAACCTCCAAGTGGGTAGAGGTTTAAAATCCCAATCAGATCGGTTGAAAAATGCGAAAGTTGAATATGGCGGCCTGTTGAAACGTCAAAAATCAAAATGTGACAGATGCGTTTTGATCGCCAACCTCAAGTGGCTATGGGTTCAAATTCCCAATCAGATCAGTTGAAAAATGTAAAAGTTCAATATGGCGGCCTCTTGAAACGTCAAAAACCAAAATTTGACAGCTGCATATCGATCGCCAACCTCCAAGTGGGTAAAGGTTAAAATCCCAATCAGATCGCTTGAAAAATACAACAGTTCAATATGGCGGCCTCTTGAAACGTCAAAAATCAAAATTTGACAGATATATTTTGATCGCCAATCGCAAGTGGCTATGGGTCCAAAATCCCAATCAGATCGGTTGAAAAATGCAAAAGTTCAATATGGCGGCCTGTTGAAACGTCAAAAATCAAAATTTGACTGATACATTTTGATCGCCAATCGCAAGTGGCTATGGGCTCAAATTCCCAATCAGATCAGTTGAGAAATGCAAAAGTTCAATATGGCGGCCTGTTGAAACGTCAAAAATCAAAATTTGACAGATGTATTTTGATCGCCAACCTCAAGTGGGTGTAGATTTAGAATCTCAATCAGATCGGTTGAACAATGCAAAAATTCAATATGGCGGCCTCTTGAAACGTCAAAAATCAAAATTTGACAGATATATTTTGATCGCCAATCTCAAGTGGCTATGGGTCCAAAATCCCAATCAGATCGGTTGAAAAATGCAAAAGTTCAATATGGCGGCCTGTTGAAACGTCAAAAATCAAAATTTGACTGATACGTTTTGATCGTCAATCTCAAGTGGGTATAGGTCCAAAATCCCAATCAGATCGGTTGAAAAATGCAAAAGTTCAATATGGCGGCCTGTTGAAACGTCAAAAATCAAAATTTGACAGATGCATCTTGGTTGTCCAACCCAAGTGGGTATAGGTTCTAGATCCCAATCGGATAGGTTAAAAAATGCAAGAGCTCAATATGGCGGCTTTTCGAAACCTCAAAAATCGAAATTTGACAGATGCATTCAGACAATTTTTTTCAAGTTGGCATAGGTTCAAAATCCCAATCGGATGTTGTGGTAATGATGATAGAAAAATGTCATGTAACGATTTACACGCTTTCATCATTACATTTACTCGCGAAAACGTCCATAACTGTCAGCATCATTCCAACGTATTTAAAGGCTCTGACACGGAATAGCGCTGGTCAAAATAGCGTCGGTCAAAAAAGCGCTACCAAAATAGCGCTGTAACAAAAAAGCGCCAGGAAAAATAGCGTCGCGACAAAAAAGCGCCGACAAAAATAGCGTTGCGACCACTGACGTATAATACTAGACCGAGTTGTTTACATCCGTGCATGCGGCCAAGACCTAAATCCAGTATGGCCGACGTCAGGAAAATAACAATATGCAAGTATATCAACTGAGGTGAGCCCGCTTAATGAATGCAGGGCCAATGTGTGGATTTTCACTCCAAATCGTCAAGATATTCAATTCTGTATTACTTCTTGGGAAGATTTTCCATGTCTGATTGAAAATTAAGAAGTAAAGTAGGAGTAGAGGTAGAGAGTAGGGATTAAATTCTAAGTGATCACACCTCGTATTGTAGCACCTTGATGTGAGTCGCGCGCTGCGGTCAGCTGATCGCGTTGCATGCTGTCACACGTCACACCATAGCCAGCCCATTTCTTTGTTGCTCAATATTATTTGTCGTTTCATTCGATATTTTGCTTATTTCGCGAGGTAATAATGGTGCAGCAGTGCCAGGTGTGCAAAGCTTCGGCACACCGGGAGTATACATTGACGTTATTTTTGATCTTCATTTGTTTTGCCCCCTTAACATAAAGAAAACGCTGCAAGCACGTCTATGTGTCGTCCTGATAACAAACTCCCGCGCCCCCCCACTTTCCCTTGGTCCTAGCGGTTCTCGCGCGTCAACACACTGTGTAATGGGGATAGGAAAGATCCGTCTAGTATTATACGTCAGTGGTTGCGACAAGAAAGCGCCGTAGTAAATGGCGCGCATTTCAAAATAGCGCTGTAAAAAATAGCGTTGCGAAAAAATAGCCTCGTACGAAATAGCGCCGTGAATAATGGCGCTGCAACAAAAAAGCAGCTCAAGAAGCCTCAATCAACACCCTCAACACGTTCACTGCCACGCTGGTCCGATGGGCCCAGCATTCTTTGTGGCTCGATGTGTCCGTATGGTCCTGGTCCAGCTCACCGCTGGTCCAACTGACGGTCGCCGTGCATAACATGGAACAAACATTACCCGCAGATGTACCTCGACGGTCAGTATTGTTTTCTTGAGCGGCCTGGGAGGAGGGGACTTCTTTCAAAAATATGCTTGGCAGTGAACGTATTAAAAAATTATTGTACTTAGACGAAGGCGTTTTGTTTTGAAGTAAGCAAATCATTTTCAATTACCAATTACCTGTGTCCCTGCTCAGCTCCCTGTATGAATAGTTATAGGTAGCAAGTAAGTACATATAATACCGGGTGTTTATAAACGTCTGTGATCGCGGCAGGCTTTGGTCAGGCCAAAAGTCGCAGTGAAAGGCACGATTTGAAAGAGTGATAGGAGATTTCAAAGGCGATATGATAACAAACGTTTATAAACACCCGGTATGAGGGATATCGTGAAACTCATGAAAATCACATCTTACAAACAATAATCAATTGTGCATCATCAACTCAACAATTTGGTTCATGTCGTATTTTCATTTTCCCGATAAGCTTACGTCAACCCCTTTTGTTGGATCTTTCGTCACAAATATCTTATACTTTTGTCAACAGCTGACGCCAGAAAAACTTACCTCGGTAACAATCCGGCGCTATTTTGTCGTAGCAATATTTCTCACAAAAAAGCGAAAAGCGCTATCGTGTCGCGGCGGTGTTTTGTCCCGGCGCTTTCATGTCCAGAGCTTTTTTGACGCGACGCTATTAATTCCTGTGCTATTTTGTCGCGGCGCTATTACGTCCAGCGCTTTTTCGACGCGACGCTATTTTGCCCGGCGCTTTTTTGTCGCGGCGCTATTATTGGAACGCTGTTTTGACCAGCGCTATTCCGTATCAGAGCCTATTTAAAAGCACTCGCGAAAAATAGGCCCAAATGGTTCGCGACAAATCGCCTTGAAGGTGTGCCGTCACTGCTGTGACATTACATTGACATTTGCAAATGGCACAACACAACTGCGACGTTCAATAATGCTGCCAATGTTCAAGGACGCACATCTAAACACGAACCCTTTCTTGAGGTGTAGCCAAAAGGTCCGATGGAATTATCATGGATTCCGTAGAAAACAAGTCGCGACAAGGAACCCCTGTAACCGACATGAACTTTGCTCTGGCGGGCCGAAAAGGCCCCTTTATCGAAATGTGAAGCCGCTGGAAATTGCAAATAAATTGTGAGTACCCCCCAGATGTGTTCTGTCCCCAAATCAACATCAACTTATCTGTTTTTTGTGAAATTACTCCGTCAACGTCAGACACGGCCCGCGAAATCTAAGCGAAATGCCTTATTATTTGAAGGAGACCTTGTGTTTCTGGTGCCTGGCAAACGCTCACGGGTCTCCTGGACCGCTACGGTAACATTTCGTACCCTGACAGGGTCATTTTTTCCAAAAGCACTGTTGAAATGCCCCGAGGTGTTGAGTTTTCCAAAACCCAGAGCGTCAATTTGACGTTTCTGTCACTTTGGCCGTGCCGTGACCCAATTTCAACATTTTTCGGCTAAATTTCAAGAAAAGCCCCGCCAAATGGCCCGCAACGGACGAAACCGAGCCCCCGGAAACCCCCCGGTCGGCATTTCACACCAAATTTCTCGAAATTCTCCCCGAAAAGCCGAATTTTTGCCGCTAAAACGTAACAAGATGTTTGGAATGGAATACTCGAAGCGGCGGTTCCCTGGAAAAAATTGGAATGAATTATGAATTTTCGAAAAATCCCCTCAAATTCGGCAGAAAATTTGGAAATTTCCCATCGTCAACTTGTATTGCGGTTCGTTTGCGAATTTTTTTTAAAAAATACCCCGTCAAAATCCGACGTCTGGTTTTCACAAATTCCTGTCAGACGTCGTTAAGTTCTCACACGGGTTAGTTTAGGGTGACTATTTTCAGAATGTTGACAAAAATCCTCATGGGTACAATTCGTTTGCATGTCACGTCTCATCAACATACAATTTCGTTAATAAGATGGGCAGCAATGGAACTCTATAAGTATAGCTCTAATTACCTAATCAAACGCCAAAAAAAAATCTATAATTATTACCATGTACTATGCACGGTAGTCGCCAAAAGTTGAAGTTTTGGCCGTGGCATGTTCCTATATTAGCCAAGATTCATCTGCTTACCAAGCATGAAAGGGTTTTAAACCGATCCCTTATTACCACCCCAAAAACACGCAGAAACACGAACTTCATGCCATCCAGGCTGGCGGCGGTTAATCTAATTAAGCTAATTAGTCTGAGGTCCGCGTGTTGGTGGTGTTAACTGATAAGTCCGTTTAGTGGTGTGATTAACTACCCTATGTAGGTAGAGCCCTTAATCACTCATCCTTGGGTGGTGAGGTGAGGAGGTAAGATTTCTTGTTGGTTTATTCTGCGTCGTACAATTTCCATCTCCAATCTCTTAAGCACCTAATTAGATATTATAACAACGTAACTTTTCACGATAGCTCACTAGCTCACTTGCATTATTCGCATCGCTGTATCTATACGTCAAAAATTAATTTCTCGTCATTCGTGTTGTGCTGCTGAGAGAGATAAAGGAAGGGATGGCGTAATGATCGTAACGGGACGTAACAGAGACGGATCGGGCCGCCGGGGGTTTCCTGAAAATTTCCCATGGGCTCCGTGTTTTCCCGGTCACTAACACGACTGCGGAAAATCGATCTTTCATGTGAAAAACCGCGCTCGCAGATGGGTCACGTCACATTATTTGATAGAATTATTACTGATGCATACAGCTCCAAACGAAAAGCAATAATATTACGGAAGCTGAAAGAGATAAGGTAACATAGGTGCGGTGCCTACCTTATACGACATCTGGTGACACAAATGAGGCTTTGATGCTTCTGAGTTTTCTAGGAAATCTCTTATGTGTTTGCAGCTCCCGATAAGAGCGTCGGGACTAGACCTATCTGCCTATTACGAAAAGGAAATGGGATTCAAACCCTCAGATATCTGAAACGTCAGGCAGGATAGAATATTCTCCGGTGCGGTTGTGAACGGCGAGAGACTCCGCGTGTATTTTTACTGTGGTGAATTCGCAAACGTTGTATATGTATTTATGCTTAGCGTAGTGGTTTTATTTGCAATTTTGGGTTCGGGATGGGTCCATGTTGGGGATTCATTCACTGTCTCATGAAATACAACAGGAAAATTGAAGCCAAAAAGCAAGACATAAATTGTTATTTTATTCGGGATTTTATTCAGGTCGTCGTTGCGGCAGTGTGGAACAAAAGGTACTGAACGAGGAACTGAAGAACAAAATTATAGGGCGTAAGATGAATTCCGGAGGTTCTCTTTCGATTTGTTGGAGCTCCGAGGGTAGGTATTACTTTTTGCTCTTGCGATTTGAATTACAGGGCGTGTGGCCGCTTTATATCCGGCGTACAATTTAGAACAGGCGCCAGCGAGGGGTTGACCACCTAGGAAAAATGTGTACACCACATTTGACATTTACCACATTTACCAGACATTTACCACATTTACCACATTTACCAGACATTTACACATTTACCAGACATTTACACATTTACCAGACATTTACTAGACATTTACACATTTACCAGACATTTATCACATTTACCAGACATTTACCACATTTACCACATTTACCAGACATTTACACATTTACCAGACATTTACACATTTACCAGACATTTACTAGACATTTACACATTTACCACATTTACCAGACATTTACTAGACATTTACACATTTACCACATTTACCAGACATTTACCACATTTACCGACATTTACACATTTACCAGATATTTACCTGACGGTAACCAGACGGATTTTCAAAGCTCAACTTTGAAGGGCTTCATTTTCCTCAGGAGGTGTTCTTGAAAAAATAAAATTATCCACGTCGACTTATTTTTCGATGGACCATCCAGTGGTGAATTATTGCTACTATAACCTGGACCATCCTGTAGAAACCGGAACAAAATTTGTAATGAAGGTTTTAGAAAAGCGTCGCAACGCTTAAAATAATTTCAAGGTACGGGGTACGGGCGGCTATACCTTGATGCTATAGTACAGGAATTTTAGCTGAAATATCACTTCAACCTCAAAAAAAATACTGTAGTCGTGAAAATCACAGGTTCTGTTCAGAATTTTGTGCTCTTTCCAAATTTTTGGGTTTCAGAAAAATCCCATCGGAGACTTTTTTTTTAGAGCTGTCAAAAGTCTGAAGACTGATATTTCTGAACAATTTCAAATTGAGCTCAATTTTTCATGAGATTTCAAGTATACACAGTTATGTGGAGATTGCAAATGTTGAGAATAAACATACGAACAATTCTGAACCAAAAACGATAGAAAATTTCATAGTTCTGTTGGAATATTCTGATTTTTTCTGTCAAATGTATATGATACAGGAAAAATAGTAAAAAAATCACTGAAACCTTGGAAAAAGTATGGACGTCCTGAAAATGTCATATTCTGTTCAGAATTGGATGCCCTTCTACATACCTGAAATTGACAGGAATCCCATCCCGGGGTTTTGAGTTATTGGAGGGGGGGTGATCAGTTGCAACTCAAAATGGAGGGGATGAAACCCGTTAATCCATTGGATGCAAATACATCTTAATTCGACGCATCATATCTCGTTGATACCATTTTGGAACAAAAAGTGTCGATCATTGTTGAGGGGGTGGTCGTGGGAGGGGCGGAGCTCGGCTAGGTGATTCTTTTTGTTTTCCTGGTCATATATAACCGATCACGACAAGTTTGGTATCTTTTCCGACTAAATTGAAACTCCTGACCTCGAATCCGATGTGTAAATTTGAAACGAAACAAGTTTAAACAAGTTAACTTGAAAAAACTTGTTTTTTTCTTTGGCAATTTTGGCAGTTTTTTTTTCACTGTTGGAGGTCTGAAATCCTCAAAAATATTTCAAGAGCCATTAGATTCGAGTGTCTTTTTCACGAAAATCATTAACTCAACGTATTATTTTGTTTTTTGATATTAAAAAATCAATTTGAACCTGTGAGTCGATCCAGCGTGGTGTCTACTACTGACCAGAACACTACAACATGCACCTGCAAATACCGTCCGTTTTTTTTTCTAGGCCCCAGCGCGTAGCGTCTTTATTATGGGTTCTACACCCAACATATTATATATTTTTGAAATCAGAAGAACAAAATCTTTCGATTGATGGTATGTCAAATTATTTTTGACAGATGTCATTTTTTGACATTTGACAGAATAGTACTTCTCATACTTCATTTTAAAGCCCAATAAATTCTCAGAAAAACTGTGTCTTTATTTTTGGAATAGGTTGTCTTTCACAGCTTCTAGAGGTCTTCAAATAGGAAAAATTATTGAAATTCAGAAATACTCAATAAATACGTAAGTAGGCAAAACCCGCAAAACAGGTATTTTCAATAATAACTAATGATAATAATCAATAAATAATCACAATGAAACGAAAAATGTCCTGAAGAAGTCACTCGAAATGACCGTCTCCTTGTTCCTTGAATGAGAGATTCAACGACCGGTGAATTGGAACTGCCAGCCCAACGCTATAGTATCCGAGGTGGCCAGGTATGACCCCCTCGATTTTTTTCATGAGCCTATCTGAAAGATAAGGTAGTTATAGAATCTCCCGCTAATTTAGACGATTTGAAATCAGAATATTATCATCAGTTGATTTTAAAAATACTTATTATTTATTGAGCAGGTATTTCTGAATTTTGACAATTTTTTCTATTCAAAGACCTCCAGAAGCTGTAAAAGGCATCCTATTCTATAAATGAAAACATAGTTCTCCTTAGAATTTTACGGGCTTCAAAATGGTGTCACACAAGTACTATTCCGTCAATTGTCAAAAAATGACATCTGTCAAAAATAATTTTACATACCATCAATCGAAAGATTTTGTTCTTCTGAATTCAAAAATATATAATATGTTGGGTGTAAAACCGATGATGAAAGCGCTATAAGCTGGGGCCTAGAAAAAAAAACGGACGGTATAAATAGCTCAAACTCAAAACCCTGCAGAGCGATCCATAGCAATTTTGTTTTATGTTATAGCAAATTCAATTCTGCAGAGATCCTCAAACTTTCAAAGATAAGTTATTATTTGTTCAATAGTTTGAGCTACTTTTATTTGCAAGCGCATGTTTCAGTGTTCTGGTTATTAGTAGAAACCACGCCGGGCCGACTCACAGGTTCAAATTGATTTTTTAATATCCAGAAACAAAATGGTACATCGAGTAGATGACTTTCGTAAAGGAGACACTTCAATCTAATGGACCATGAACTATTCTCTAGGGATTCAGACCTCTAACAGTGAAAAAAAAATTGTCAAAATTGTCAAAGAAAAAAACAAGTTTTTTCAAGTTAACTTGTTCAAACTTGTTTCTATTCAAATTTACACATCGGATTCGAGGTCAGGAGTTTTAATTTAGTCGGAAAAGATACCAAACTTGTCGTGATCGGTTATATATGACCAGGAGAACAAAAAGAATCACCTAGCCGAGCTCCGCTCCTCCCACGACCCCCCCTCAACAATGATCGACACTTTTTGTTCCAAAATGGTATCAACGAGATATGATGCGTCGAATTGAGATGTATTTGCATCCAATGGATTAACGGGTTTCATCCCCTCCATTTTGAGATGCAACTGATCACCCCCCCTCCAATAACTTGAAACCCCGGGGTGGGATTTCTGTCAATTTCAGGTATGTAGAAGGGCATTCAATTCTAAACAGAATATAAAATCTTCAGGACGTCTATATTTTTTCCAAGATTTAAGCGGATTTTTTTACTATTTTTCCTGTATCATATACATTTGACAAAAAAAATCAGAATATTCCAACAGAACTATGAAATTTTCCATCGTTTTTGGTTCAGAATTGTTCGTATGTTCATTCTCAACATTTGCAGTCTCCACATAACTGTGTATACTTGAAATCTCATGGAAAATTGAGCTTAATTTGAAATTGTTCAGAAATATCAGTCTTCAGACTTTTGACAGCTCTAAAAAAAAAGCCTCCGCTGAGATTTTTCTGAAAACCAAAAATTTGGAAAAAGCACAAAATTCTGAACAAAACCTGTGATTTTCACGACTACAGTATTTTTTTTGAGGTCAAAATCTATTTTTCTTGGGCTACTATTGATGATATCACTTGAGTATTCGATGTTCAAGAACAACAAATAGCAAAAGCTCAGTGGAAAAGCAAAATCTCCCGCTCCGAAAAAAAGCAATTTCTTTATTAATTGATATTCCCCTTGATCGGCGCCGAAGAGCGACGCCCTCCCTGCCCTCCCCATAGAGGAGAGGTACCTACCTACGCAAGCTTGAAGGTACGCCACTGCCAATTTGAATGGCGCTTTTTTGCTAAAGCCTATATTTATTTATAGTAGGGGAGATGTGCCTGAGTTGGCATACTGTCTGAGTTGGCATAGGGCCCTTTTCCCGGGAAACTTTTTGAAATACTGCGCTGCGCTCTGCTGCAATGTTGATACAACTGCTTGTCAATGCTACCATGTCAATCGCAACGTCACTTGACGGAAGAGTATCTACGTTTTTTACAAAACAAGAAAATTTCGGCTTCAAAGTTTTTCTGGTAAGTAAATGTTATAGTCTTTATCTTCAAAATGCTCCTCTGGATCAATTCAACAAATTGATGTATGATTTCTGGTATTATGAGCTCGTGCTCTCATTATAACTTTCAAGTGTTGGCCAAAGAAATAAATCGGCGGGAAATATAAACTTAAAACAGTGCATTTCAGGACTGGTTGGCAAACCAGGGGCTCGGGCGAGATGGCATACTATGCAGAGTGTACTGGCGTCTCCAGAGCGTTAAAAATTTTTATTTGTGATATCTGCCCATAACAGGTGGAGCTCTAACCAAAAATGCCAACAAGAAAATGTTTTTCTTTCAATACACAATATTGCGCGGAAGTGGCGCTCCGGCACGGATGTCGTGCGAACTAAGAAAACAAAGAGAAGTTATCACCGCGCATGTTCAAAATTCGACACTGAAATTGACTTCTGTGTTTGACGTTGACGTTTTGTTGTCTGTTCAGTTTTATCAGCAAGTTGTGAAGTCTTCCGATTCAAAATGGATATTCGCCGGTCGAAAAAGGGTGTGCCACCCAGAGAAGTGACTGTTGTCACACCATAGTCTTTTCCGAGCGAATAACTTTTCATGACCGGTTACACTTGGTTATAGAATTTGACGTTTGAGCGAGGATTGGTTATAAGCGGTAAAGGAAGTGCAGCCATTTTGATATCATCATCGGTTATAGGTCGCGGGAACAAAAATGGCGTGCTAAAGATGGGTATATGGTATAATTTTATTCTCACTAGTACTTGTGAATACCATTTTCTTTAGTTGTAATAAATTATATAAATGATTTATTGAACAATTGCCACTTTACCAAAAAAATTATTGTGCTAAACTCAAGATTTGTGTGAGTAATGTTGAAAACAAACGAATCTCTACAGCGGTACCCTGGCACCCTGTCTGCGCTTGCGCGAGCGTTTTATGTCAATTCAACGTCGAAAGAGATGTGCACTGCGCAGTTGCCATGTCAGGCATACTTGCAACGTTGCCATAGCGGGTGCCAAGGTGACGGTTATGTTACCGCGACCTATACATTTCATAACCTGGCCATAGGGCTGGTTATTGTTATGGTGGGGGAACAAATTGTGGCAGCAACAGATTTGAATTTGAAAAAAGCAGCGGTCCAGAATTTCCAAACGTCAGACGTATTTAACCTAACCTCAAAAACTTGACTTGGCGACTAGGGAAGAAGAATCGAAGACGATGGACTCCTCTGCGATGGACCCACAAGAACATCAGGCAATCAGTCCGATGGCCGCCTATGGTTAACCCCTATGGTTCAAGTTTTGAACGGATTCTACAGGGTGTTTTCAAGCTGGTTTTACCAACTTCAAGGGGGGATTCTCTTTGCGTGAAAGTGCCATTCACGCCGTTTTTAAATTGTAGCTTTTTTACCAAGATATCACCCTTTAAAGCTGGAGTTTTTAAATTGTTTTTTAGCCGTAGGCCTTAGATTTATTAGAGGTTTTTCATTGAGATACCAATATTTCAGATTCCAGGAAATTAAATTTCTATTCCCTTGCCGGTACCGCCAAAGTACCGCAGAATTTTCTCCGTCAATTAAATTCACTGTTTTCCCGCCAAATGCTGATAACCAAAGTTATAACCGCAACGTTTTAGCGAAAAATTTCATATGTCAAAAAAATGACAGTAGGTATCCCTCAATCTAATGTCAACCGCTAATAACCAACCGGTTATAAAAAGTTATTAGCTCGAAAAAGACTCATGCTGTCATCAATACAGTGCAGCACTGATTAGATAAAATATCTCCAAACCACTTCGCGGTAAATTTGAATGTTATGGTTGAAGTGTTCAATTTTTCTTTATTCCGTAATTTGGGGCATTTAGAAATGATCCCTCACAATCTCACATATAATGTGCTTTCATGAATAGGTTGCGAGGCTTACTTTGATTTTTCTATGTAATCACTTCTACTTGAAAACAACGCATACTCCGTTGAGGTTAGTTTTCGAATCATATATTTTACAGCGTAACATACGGAAGACCCAGAACGAATCACCTCGTTATTTAGCGCATGCGCTAAGCGGTTGCGCAAAATTGTGTATTGTGAATTTTTTTTTTCAGTGAAGTTTGGAAATTTTATCACACATTCTCCTTTTTGGATACTTTTTCAACTGGAATGAGATTTTTGTATGACATTCTATTATTCTTCAATAAAGTACACTTAGTGAAATAGTAAAGTGAAGTAGTAAAGTAGTCGTTGCTAAAGACGAGAACATGATGAATGTCAACTCACCTGCACAAAGTCAGGACAAGATGGTGTTGGCATATTATGAGTATTTGATAGGAAATAAAAACAAAAAATTAAAAGAGCCCTACATAGGCCCCGGAATTTCTAATACAAAATATTAGGCTTCAATTCAATGCAAATAGAATTGTTTTCCAAGCGTCAAGAAAAAAAATAGAAACCTGAACACAAAATGTATGCCAAACCCGGTACCTACTTATGGTCCATATCTTTGAAAAATTACATTTCATAATGGCTCTGTTACGTTGTTATTCCCTAGGCAACAGCCAATGGCCGACAGGAATTTTTACATAACAGAGCGTTTATGAAATCTTATTTTTTACAGTATAGCCGCTCTGCACATTTTGAATATCCCGCCCGTTTCAGCACCCTCATGCGGCAGTTGCCAACAAATGTGTGAAGAAAATTGTCAATATATAGAAGTTTATGGATTGTTGAAATTGACATTTGCAGGTGGTATGATTATTCCAAATGGCATTGCCGCATTGTTGTTATGAAAAACAGAGAACTTCCTGCAGGAATTGCAAAAAACTCGCTACTTGCGGTGTATTTAATAGGAAGCCGCGCCAGAAATGTGCTACTTGAGGGTCTACTACTATCTATCTTGTTTCAAATGGATTACTGAAAAACGCGCTAATTGGTTGTTGACGATTTGTTTACCTATGTTATTAGTGATCACCCCTCAAATGCCATAGGTTGGAGACCCCTAGTCTCATTGAAGATTTTAAGAAGGGCAGCCCCTGCCTATACATATAGTGAGGTGAAACAGCAAGATTGAAAATATGCTGGTTAGATGTCCTCTCAAAAACAAAACGTATGAGTTTTGGCTTTTTTGCAGGAAAGATTTGTGCGGGAAAATATCGGAGGTGAAAACTTTTAATAAAATCACCCTGTATTGGTTTTTATATGGACGCAAATTTTGTGTTTGGCGCTGGAGAGTAGCATTTTTCATTATTTTGTATTACCACATTCACCAGACATTTACCACATTTACCAGACATTTACCAGACATCTACCACATTTACCACATTCACCAGACATTTACACATTTACCAGACATTTACACATTTACCAGACATTTACACATTTACCAGACATTTACACATTTACCAGACATTTACACATTTACCAGACATTTACCACATTTACCAGACATTTACCACATTTACAGACATTTACCACACATTTACCACATTTACCACATTTACCAGACATTTACACATTTACTAGACATTTATCACATTTACCGACCCTTGTACACCACATTTACCAGGTGGTTAACCCCTCGGGCGCCAGGGATAAAAAATTGAGGCACTAGGGAAGTAATTCCCAACAGGCTGGAAATCGGCTTGAAACGATCCTTATAGTTCAGATCTGGCGGAGATGACGGCTTCACGTCGCCATGATAAGAATTGCAAGAAACTGCGGTTTGTGTAGAATATCTTGATTTCTGGTCGTCTCATAGAAAGTTCCACAAACGATTTTTTGTAGCATATTAAATTATGAACACTTTGATGTATCGCTTCAAATGAACACCGAAAGTAATGAACAAGCTAGAATCCTTCAAGCTAAAAATTATCAAAAAGTTTTAAACTTTAGTTCCATCTATAGATTAAGAAGCTTCATTGCGAGAACATTAGTCCTAGAACACCTAGTCATGTACAGGTTGTACCAAAGAAACGAACAGAATCCTCTCCTTGAACTAACACGTTTTCGAATGTTCACCTGGGAAAACCTTTAAACACACACTCTTTATGCCCGAAAACGATATTCTATTCATAAGGCTCAGATGAGTTCATCTAGGGTAATTTCAAAGTAACAGCTCAAACCTAGATGTTTAGTGAGTTTTTTCAGCGTTTTATGATAGTCGATATTAGACTCACAATCAAACGCTAAAAGAAGTCACTTCCCAACATTCCTGTGGTATCAGCTCTTCTACATTCCTACTATCACGTATTTCGCGTACGGGTTCGAATATAATTGAGACGATCGTTTTAACCGCACACTGTTTATTACTGCGTATTACAATAAATACACGGCAACAATTATCTACTTGGAAATTATATCGCAGGTACTTCGCTTTTATCCGCTCGCTACCACTTCGCATTCCAATTCAATACTGACTGTCGCACTGGAAAACGGTGTTTTTATATGCCTCCGATTCGCGTTCCCGAACTCTAAGTGTACGGTATTAACAGTGTTTTAGTACTCTCGTCACTTTCGTCTTCTTGATGGATCTCAATTTTCTCCCTTCACGAATCTGCCGTTGTCGAACACTCTCACGCTCCTCCTCTCCACCCCCGACTTCTTCTCTTGGGCCATTCCTTTCTTGCTCTCATTCCCTTTACTAAAATCTCCCCTGACCCCCAAAACCGATGCGCCGGCATGCGGTGTCACCCCAAGACCAAGCGGCAAAAATCGATATCCTCTCATTCATTCCTTAACCAAGACTAATTTGCCCCAAGTTATAATTTTCTCTTTTTAAATAATTTTTATAATTTTATAATTTCAAGCTATCCATTACAATACCAATAAAATCGTATTTTGTGATTTTTGTATATGACCTCATTCTGTTGTGGACTCCTTTCTTGTAATTCACCTCGAAGTCGAATTGTTGCAGCGACAAAATCCATCTGGCAAGCCGTCCTGCTGGCTCAGGTATGGGAAAAAGCCACTTCAGGGATTGATGATCGGTTTCCACTAGAAAATTATTTCCCTCCAGATAAGGTCGCATGTTCCAAATTCCCCACACGATAGCCAGACACCCTTTCTCGGTGGTGGAATAGTTCTTTTCTAGAGCTGATAGCGTTCGGCTGGCGTATGCAACCTCCTGATCTTGCCCGCTGATTCTCTGGATCAGAGCCGCTCCTAGGCCTAGGTTGGAGGCGTTGGTTTGCAAAATAAAGGGTGCGGCGAAATTCGGACTCGCCAAGACAGGAGCTTGGGTCAGGTGTTTCTTGAGTTGGGCGAATGGGATCCGCCGCAATACTCTCTTCGAATACAACGTGCCCCCCAAATACGTGATTTTCTTCTGGAAGAATTTACATTTTCCCATGTTTGGAATAAGTTTGGCTTGTCGTAATCACCGGGAAACTTCTTTCAAGCTCGCAACATAATCTTCAAGCCAAGACAAGAATGTCATTAAGATAGGCAAAAGCTTTGTCCTTCAAGTCCGCCTCAAGACCGGTGTCGAGCAGATGCTGGAAGGTAGCTGGAGCCGAGTAAAGGTCAAACAGCATAACTTTAAATTGGAAAAGAAGCCCTCGCTGCGGTATGGTAAAGGCAGTAATGGATTTACTTTGGAAATCCAACGGTATTTGCCAGCACCCTTGTTTCAGATCGATGGTCGAAAAGTACTAGCTTTCTTTTAATCGGTCCAGAATATTCGAAATGAACGGCAGGGGGTATGCATCTTTCACGCTTGCCTTGTTAACTTTCTAAAGTCAATACATGATCGTTCGCTTCCATTCTTCTTGCTTACGATCACCCCGGGACTGCTTCAAGGACTACTGCTTGGTTCAGTGATATCTTCCTTTAAGATACGGTCAACTCTCCTATCAACTGTCCGCTGCATTTGGTGATTCGGGGCCGATATCGTTGTTTGACAGTAGTTGAAATTCTCAATTTGATGGAATGAAATGCACAATTAGTACCCTCTTTACAAGGTTGAATTTGGATAATTCACTCCGTACAAAAGACTTCATTTTATCTTAATCGAGGGGAAACGGGTTGAACAGCACAGGTTAGACGGTACGGTGAGAGGGAAGATTGTCTTGCGTGATCAGTATCCTGCGGATTCGGATTCCAGAAAAATTTCCCTCCTGGCAAAACCCAGGACACAGTTTTAATTATTAAGGAACTTCACACACAGCAAAATTTCCTCAACCAGGGTGGGCAGAATACAAAATACTTTGTGCATCGGTTTCTCCATAATCGTGAAATGGACAAGAAATTCTGAGTGATGGGCACCATGTCCTCACTGGCATTTGAACCATCACGGGAGGATGAACTTTGCTGAGCTTCATTCTCATCGTAGGACACTGCTCGGTGAAGCGGTGGTTCACATATTTTATGAATAAATAACTCTGATCCCTATCACTCCAGGTTGCACCGCATTGATTGGATGATTAGGAAAATGCGTTTTGCTTGGTTTTTTCAATTCCAGATTTAATTGCTCAAATTCTCGAACCTGAACCAACAGCTCCTCGATGGTCTGCACATCGGACCTCCGTTTATAATATTGTCGATATTCGGGTAGTAGGTGCGAATATTCGATCCAGCGATCGGACCAGAAATACCCATTTACACCAAAATTAGAACTCAAGCTGTGAATTATTAGTGCATTTCTTTTGGGCCTCTTTGATGTCTGGGGCTCAGTGCTATAGTCCGGAAGTCCCTCTCTTGAGCCCGACGCTGTCTTTACCCCTGGGTTTCTTGGGAACCCCTGAGGGTTCTTCACTCCCCAGTGAAGTTTTTGAGCTGGCAAAAAAAGGTAATTTCTTCGATTGAGCTTTTTTCAAGTTTCTCTAGAGCTTCACTAAGTTCTCCCAGACGTATTCAACCCCCTCAATTCTTTATGGGTCTTATTAAAGTTTTTTTGGAATCCCTTGCAGTTCCCCTAGAATATTTACTCCACAGTGAAGTCTTCGAGCTGGCAAAAAGAGGTAATTTCTACGATTGAGCTCTTCTTCACGTTTCTCTAGAGCTTCACTGACTTTTCCCCCAGATTTAATAAACTCCTAACTTTTTTCTGGGTCTTCTTAGAGTTTTTCCAGAGTTCCTAGGAGTTTCCCTGGAATAGTTAGCTCCCAGTGAAGTCCTCGAGCTGGCACAAACAAGGTAATTTTTGCGATTGAGCTCTTCTTCAAGTTTCTCCAGAGCTTCACTAAGTTCTCATAGACTTATAGTCCGGATGCTAGTTGAAAGTACCTTGCATTTTTTGATGAGAAGATGCCACTCGGTGGAAATGTTCTTTGCATCGTACTCAACCGATCCAGAAAGGTAGCCATCAGCGCCATCCATGCCGGCGGCGTATACAGGGTGATACAGAAAAAAAAAGTTGAAAAATCATATTTTATCAACCAAAACATGTGGAGACGTGTAACTCACCACATACATTAACTATTTTATGCTTATGAAGTCACAGCAAACTGTTCTTGATTACCCTGAACCGTCTTTGAAATGTAGGGGAAAACCAGAAGAAAAAAACAAGAACACTCTTTTTCCCATAAATAAGTAATTCTTTGAGATATTGACACAATACTTGGTATTTCCACAAAAAGTAATGTAAGAAATGATATGAGCTGGGTAACCAATTTCTAAGCCAACTATTTCCAGAAATATGATTGTCAACTTTTTTTCCTCTTGAGCACCATCTTGAATCTGCCCTGTGAGGCATCGTTGAAAAAGTGATTGGTTATTATAATAATAGTAACATGAAATCATCGCATCGCAAAAACAACCTCCTCATCATAATTTAGTGACCTCTTCGGCGGGAAAGAATTGCATTCACGTATTTTTTGGCTCTTCAAAGCTTTAGTGCCCATGATGGCATTTGCAACATCTGGAGTGGTGAAATATGTTACGCCTTATGAACCCTGATGTACTTTGAGGTAGCCTACCAAGTTTCACCATCATCAATTGAGAGGTTTGTTCTCTAAAGTTGTTTGAACAAAATTTGTGTCGTTTTTATATGAAAAGTACAAAATATTGGGTCTCTCACCCTTACTTGATCCCTCACTGATGATAGCCCGAAACCGAAAGTCTGGGAAGTGCTCTTCAATGTTTAGTTGTCAAAAATTGTATAGTTGCGTTCAATTTCCAGACAGAGAGCGACAAAGAAGTTCATGCAGTAAAAAAAGACATCAATTACAGTCGAGAAAAAACTATTCCAGAGCTAGACTGAAAGCTGTCTGGAGACCTTGCTTTTTATAACATAAATGTGCCATTTGGTACACTGTTAGATCCTTAAAATAGTAATGTTTCAAGCCTTTCACCCACGCTTGAGAGTCTTACAGAACCTGTGTATTGCGAGAAGCCTATCTAAAAGGGACATTTCCGGGATTTCTCCGTTGCATTGAGAGTTGTGTCTTTTTTCACTGCATGAACTTCTTTGTCGCTTTTTGTCTGGAATCTGAACGCAGCTGTGCATATTTTGACAACTACACATTGAAGAGCAGTTCTCAGTGAACCATTAGCATAAATTTTTTTGAGACTTTCGGTTTCAGGCTTTCCTCAACGAGGGATCAAATAAGGGTGAAATATCCAATATTTTGCATTTTCCATGAAAAAAATTCAACAAATTTTGTTCAAACAGCTTTTAAGAACAAACCTTTCAATTGATAATTGCAAAACATGGTAGGTTACCTCAAAGTACATCAAAGTTCATAATGCGTAACATATTTCACCATTCCAGATGTTGCAAATGCCATCATGGGCACTGAAGCTTTGAAGAGCCGGAAAATACGTGAATGACAATTCTTTCCCGCCGAAGAGGTCACTAAATTATGATGAGGAGGTTGTCTTTAGGATGCAACGATTACATTTTACCATCCTATGATGACCAATCACTTTTTCAACAATGCCTCACAGGGCAGATTCAAGATGGTGCTCAAGAGGAAAAAAGTTGACAATCGTATTTCTGGAAATAGTTGGCTTAGGAATTGGCTACCCACCTCATATCATTTCTAACATTACTTCTTGTAGACATACCAAGTATTGTGTCAATATCTCTGAGGATCACTTATTTATAGAAAAAAAGAGTGTTTCTGTTTTCTTTTCTGTTTTTTTCCCTACATTTCAAAGGTGGCTCAAGGTAATCAAGAACGGTTTGCTGTGAGTTCATTAGCATGAAACAATTAATGTATGTGGTGAATTACAGGTCTCCACATGCTTCAGTTATTTGAATATAATTTTTCAACTTTTTTTTTCTGTTTCACCCTGTATACGCTCCCGGCTTGGATGGCGCTGATGGCTACCTTTCTGGATCGGAAGAGTATGATGCAGAGAACATTTCCACCAAGTAGCATCTTTTCATAAAAAAAATGCAAGGTTCATTCCATTTTATGAAACTAGCATCCGGACTATTATTCAAACTCACGATCTCTCTCTGAGTCTTCTCAGAGTTTTTTCAGAATTCCTTGGAGTTTCCTTAGAATATTCAGTTTCCAGTGAAGTCCTCAAGCTGGAAAAAGAAAGGTAATTTTTGCAATTGAGCTTTCCTTCAAATTTTTCTAGAGGTTCACTGAGTTCTCCTAGGCTTATGCGAACTCCTGAATTCATTCTGAGTCTTCTTAGAGCTTTGCCAGAATTCCTTGGAGTGTCCCTAGAATATTCAGCTCCCAGTGAAGTCCTTGAGCTGGCAAAAGAAAGGTCATTTTCGTGGCTGATTAGGTGTTTTTCTATCAATCTCTCTCTCCAGAATAGCCCTGAAACCACTAGAACTCTCGAATTTTCCCAAAATTTCTCGTAGTTCTCTTAGTTCCCATTGAAGTTCTCTAATTTTAACAAAAGAGGTAATCTTCACGATTAAGCTCTTTGTCAAGTTTCTCTAAAACCACATTGAGTTCTCTCAGATTACTCAAACTCCTGAGTTGTTCCTGAATCCTCTCCGAGTGTTACTAGAATTCCTTGGATCTCCCCAAAAATATTTAGTTCCCAGTGAAGCTCTTCAACTTGCACAGAAGTCATTTTTGCGACTGAGTCCCTGTGAATTTCGCTTGCTGAGCTTCTTTTTTCGGGTGTCTCCAGGGTTACTCTGAAATTCACCAGAGCCCTTTCAAGTTCCCCTAGAATTTTTCCAAGCTCCTACGAGTTCTCACTGAAGTCCTTCAACGTGAACAGAAGTCATTTTTGCGACTGAGTTCCTCTGAATTTCCCTTGCTGAGCTCCTTTTTCCGATTTTCCCGGGTTTCTCCAGGGTTACTCTGAAATTCACCAGAGCCGTTTCAAGTTTTCCTAGAATTTTTCTAAACTTCTTCGAGTTCTCACTGAAGTCCTCCAACCTGCACAGGAGAAGTCATCTTTGTGACTGAGTCCCCCGGAATTTCCCCTGCTGAGCTCCTTTTCACGATTTTCCTGGGTTTCTCCAGGGTTACTCTGAAATTCAACAGAGCCATTTCAAGTTTTCCTTCCTGGGTTTCCGAAACTTCATAATTCGATAGAAAACGAAAAAACAGAGGGACTTTTTCTAGAAAACATAACTCCAAAACAAATAATAAAGGAAATGCAGTCCTGCCCTATTGCGCCTCAAATATTTGGAAGAAATTAGAAAATAGTCGAGTGCTAGTACGACACGTGTTTGCGTGTCGAAAAGTGGCCAGTACGATACGGTAGTAGAATTACAATATTCCAGCTTATTAATTCATATTTTGCAAGGAACAAAATAGACTAGGACCATTTCTCCCGCTAAACCAACTCACACGAAAGAAACTTATGCATAAACAATGAAATAAAGCGCCGCACAAAACTTCACGTAAGTGGTTTCGCGCCAGAACACCTGTTGCTCGTCCTATCCCGCTTGCCACTGCGGGCATAATTTAGCTTCAGACCGACAGACTCGTCCAGGCGAATAATTGCAGGTAGCACATTAAGAGAACGATAACGCAGAGAAATTAATAACCATCACGGCGCTTGTGTTTGTGCGTTAAATACAAATCTGCTGTGTTCTTGGTTCCAGGTATGCCGGACCTCTGGCCACAATTTCCTATTTGTACGTGAGGGTCTCGCGCGAGCTCCAAGCGCACCAGAGCTCCATGGCGGTGATAATGTTCGAGGCCAGGAACAAGGAGGGTCGTTCCAGGACCGACTCCCATTCAACTGCCACGGATTTCCGGTAAGCCCAAACAAATTCACCCTCAGCGCTCGCTCTTGCTTCTCCTCCGGCATCGTCATCGGTCTCCACCACATTCTCTACAAGCATTCCAAATCAGAGAGACGTTGCGTTCGAGTCGGTTTATTTTTTCATGGTTTTTGGTACTTCGCAAATGTTTTTTTGCTGAAAAAAACAACTTTTCAATAGCAAATGCCATCACCAAGCATTCTTCTTCTATCGTGTTGTACCACCGTTCGCGTTCTCTAGCTATAACAAATGTTGTCAGTGTATCGCCCACAGAGTAGTATCGCCATTCGCCAATAATGACATGTACCTACCACTGTATGTGTCGCGTCAGTGCTGAACACATTTTTGGCTCCCAGATCAATCAAGGGATCAACGCACTTGAGCCCGCTCCTTACCCACAAAACAAGCAAAACAGGAAAACAGCTCTACCAGCATTATTCTAACTCACAGCGTTTTGTTTGAAACTGTTGTCTAAAAGTTAGTGTTCCCTGGGAAACTCTAGCCTGCAGGCTTCCTCGATTGAGCCATCTCAAGCACAATAATTCCCCTACTCGATTCTCCACTCCTTCTGCTAAAGATTTCGCGAAGCTGCAAAGGTATTTAGTTGGGGAGTTCTCGATAATTTCTAGAGTAAATACGACCCTCCCGCCGTAATTTCGTAACTGGAGAAATTACTAAACAATCATTCCTTCCGAGTAACCGGAGAAATCGGGCAATTTGAACTACAAATTGCTCGAGCAAAGTAGCGTCTTAGAGAAAAGTTTCCCAGTTTTAATATTGGCGTAGAAATTGGATGCCCCATCGCTAGGTAGTGATTGGTGATTGATGCGATGCAATGCGAGAACCCCTTTACAGCTGATGGAGCAGCAAGCAGGGACGACGGGAGAGGTTGGATGATGGAATCTGCTCTGCAGCCATCGCAGTCGAAGCGAAATTGTTTGCTTAATGAAGTTGAAATGAGAGAGTCGTGAAGTTTTTAAGTTCGGAGTTTCGGCACGACTTTTGTAATTCAATCGGAGGGCGTCTTGTGTAATGTCGTCTGTTTAATTAATGTCTCAATATTAGCTCCGATTTCGAGAGTCGCTGGCTGTTCGCAAAAAAGCTTATTGGAATAGGTATGCGGCAGTTGTGCTGCACTTAGCCGATATTTTATTACACTTTGCATAGGCATTCTGTTTTGCTGAACGTATCTAACAATAAGAAGTGTTCGCTTCGGATTCAGTAATACGGTAATACGAAGTAATTCTCGGAGAGTATGAACTTCAATAATACAATTCGAAAACGCCATTATGAAAGAATGTCTGTGAAGGATTTCGACATAGCTGTTTTCTTCTGCCTTAACGCACGCTTGCACCTTGTAACAAAATTTGCGCAACTTATTGGCACTTGGCAGAGATCAAATAATTGAGGATTCAAAAATCCCAGGGCAAGGAACAAGTTTCAAGATCAAGCGAATATAACAGCGATACGTTCAATTCTCACTGGAGTTGTATAGTAGTTCCAGTTCCGCTGGCTTCTTACAGAAAGATGAATATTCCATCGGTTGTAAAACAGCGCTGGCCACCAAAAGACATCTGACCCTGGGCTTCGCAATCTCGCCATCTCGCAATCGCGAAAAATTGAAGCAAGCCGAAGGCTGAATTGTAGATCTAGCTAATTCTACGAGAACATCAAGAAGCTGTATAGTGTTTCCAGGTTAATTGAAGACTACTCTAGATGAGAACGGAACTTTGGGAGATGAGGATTGAATTGAAAGTTGAACAGAAACACGAATTGACAGCAAACAAATGCTGCAGCATGAACTTTTATTCAAATTATCAGCAAAGCTCAAATCAATCCGATACTTTTCATTAAACACCTAGCACAGGGCTGACAGAATGGACAAAATGACACACAATGGACAGAATGAACAAAACAATCAAAAGCACAACGACAAAATATGTAAGTAAGTAAGTAAGTAAGTAAATTTTATTGTTCTCAGGACTATATATAATGTCATGAAATATGTCAAACTGTCAGTCAAAGAAAAAGGAGAGTGACGGATTCGGAAAAAGGCACTCGGTGGAAGAACACGTCAAACAAACCCCTGAGTTATTAGCCCAGGCGCCAGGGAAAACAATAAGGAAATAATTGTTTCCTGGCTGGAAACTAGCTTAAAACGATCTGTGTAGCCTAGGTTTTGACATACTAGTTTCTTCCTTCCGGAAATGTCGGCGTCATGTCGCCATCATCAACAAGAAGTGCACCAGCGTGGTTTTTGACGAATATCTTAATTTTGGGTCATCTGACAGCAAAAGATGTAAGGAGTCATTTTGACGCCCATGTAAGTCCCTACAGTTTGGTTTTTCAATGAATTTGTGCGACCTATGGTATTTGAAAAAGAGCTTCTGGAAGCGAGAGTCATTGTCGTGAAAGCTCCATGGCCACTTGACTCTCAAAAACTAAAATGTCGATGTGACAAAAAAAATTCAAAATAAAATTACTCGCGAATTCTCTACGCTATAGTTGCGGTGATGGTCTTAAACTCTTCTTCTTGAACCGTAGATTACGGTTATTGAAAAGTCAAAAACGTCACATTGTACATATACAGGGTGTACTACGGGAATCAAATCAGAACAGAGAAATTTGAATATTTCTTCGATTTAGCCTATGCGAAACTCTAAGCACTTATCACGAGTCCAATATCAATATGCATTGCTCTGTAAGCTTCACTCGATACACTCAAGAAGTGGTCAATTCACAGCCTTCCTGAAAAATGTTTTGAAGGCCCTCTGAAATCATCAAAATTTACAGTAGCAAGAAATGTATGTAACAGTATATTATATACCAAGGAACCAAAGTGAATTTGTTATCCCTTGGGTGAAGTTTGTTGCTCGAGGGCCTTTCGGGTGCAAATCCCCAAATTAAAAATTCACTTTGGTCCCTCGGTATATAATATACTGTTATATACATTCTTTGGTACTGTTAATTTTTAATATTTTGATGATTTCAGAGGGCCTTCAAAACATTTACAGTGAAGCTGTGAGCTGACCACTTCTTCCACTTCTTAAGTGTATTAAGTGAAGCATATAGAGCAAATCCATATTGATATTGGACCCGTGTTAGGTGCTTAGAGTGTCGCATATAGGCTAAATCGAAGAAATATATAAAATTTCTCTAATCTAATTTGATTCCCTTAGTACACCCTGTATATGTACAATGTGACGCTTTTGACTTTTCTATATTCGTAATCAACGGTTCAAGAGAAAGAGTTTGAGACCATCACTGCAACTATAGCGTAAAGGATTCTCGAGAAATCTCATTTTGAAATTTCTTTGTCACATCGACATTTTAGTTTTTCGAGTCAAGTGGCCATGGAGCTTTTACGACAATGTCTCTCGCTTCCAGAAGCTCTATCTCAAAAACCATAGGTCGCAGAAAGGTCATTTAAAAACTATTCAGTAGGGAATTTCATTGGTTTCAAAATGACTCCTTAAATCTTTTGCTGTCAGATGGCCCAAAATCAAAATATTCGGCAAAAACCACGCTGGTGCACTTCTTGTTGATAATGGCGACCTGACGCCGACATTTCTGAAAGGGGGAAAACTAGTATGTCAAAACCTAAGCTACATAGATCGTTTCAAGCTAGTTTCCAGCCAGGAAACAATTATTTCCTTTTTGAGCTGATTTTTGCTCCCTGGCGCCTGGTCTATATGCCCTCAGAAGACTCCTCAATATGTGATGAAAGAATGACAAAAAACCCACTGATAATTTTTGGTATCCAGTGTAAGTGGAATTAGTGAAACAAAATCGCAGAAACATCAGTAAACAAATGTGAAAACATCAGTAAACAGTGCATAATAGATCAACAAATCAACAATGCAGATAAGATCATCAACAATGCCAAAAACCCAAAACAAGACAAAATGGGAGTGGTTAGTAGGATACTGTAAAGGTACCTACCTACACCAAATATCTGAGAAAAATAGCAGCGAGCATAAAAACATGACATATAAATATGAGAGTCACAAAAGAAGGCGGACAATGACATTCAAATGAAAATCAAATCATCACAAAGACGCAAATTCAAGTGTGTACATGCCAAGTGATTATACATATTGTGGTATTTCCCCTTTGTTTTGTTTGTACGTTGGTATCTGAAGTAGGTACGGTCGTGGACGTTGGAAGCGTTTGCCGATAGGAGAGGGAGATGGCGCTGCGCTGGCGCGCGAGTGGCAGTCGCAAACAGAGAAGAGAATCAGCTGTGGTGAAGAACACGTGATTTTCAGTGCAACGAGAGTGCGTCGTTTTTACAATTTCAAGGTCGGTCTTTCTTTGATTATTGTACCGTAATTTTGGCTTCCACCCACTCACCAAATCATGCATTGCGATACCTATTTTGTCCGCAAAATTATTGTACATAACACGAAATTCTTTGTTCTCTTTGCTCTCAACGGGCTTGCATAACCCGCAGTTTTTCCCCTTTGGAATCAAGGTGCTTTGCACTGCTTCAAATCTCGTGTAATTCATCTTCTCCCCAAATGATCTCAATGTTGATAGCAAAGGCCGTAATCTAGTAGGTGTGCACTTTGCGCACTCATGACGTGGCCTCCGAACTGCGCTGTCGCGCGTGATTCGAGGTTTCATTGATGTTTCTTTTCCACAAGTTACATCACAAACAGTAAGACGACAAAAAGAAACTCTGCTACACCAAATCAGCCGCTAAGTAGAGAACAGTACTTTTGATTCATTTCCATTTCATTGTTCATTGTCGGGTTATACCTGAAAGTAAGGGAGGAAAGAAGACTTGCACGCTTCTCCGTGTCCGGAGAGGGGGGTCCATCTGCTCGTATGAATCTGCCTTCTTGAGTCTACTAACATTTTTCTTATTTGGGGGGAAATTGTGTAAAACGACGAAGAGAGGGCCACAGGTTGGCTCGAGTCGATTTTCTTGTATTTACTGTTATTTACTGTATGTGATTACTGTTTACTTACAATTGTTCTGTTTTGTATGTAAATATGTATCTGTGGGGTTTGTGATGGGTAACTTCTGGGAAACTTCGGGCTAATGCGTTATAGATACTTCTCCCTTCCGTTTGCTTGCAAAAAGTATGACCAACTTCAACTTCTCTACTTATTTATCTCTCACTTGTTTCTTGTTTATCTATCTACCTATTCATCTCTTCTTTGTTTCTTGTTGATTCACTTACACCATCACTTATCATTTGTTTTTTTGCTGATTTATCCACTTGTTTACTTATCAAGATCCCATACACGCTATTTTTGGAATCTCCAATTTTCCGCGCGTGCGTTCCTTGGAGAAACAGTGCAAACACGAGTGTGACATCATCCATGGTAAATAAAACGCGTAGGTACCTAGTACCCAACATGGCGTCTAGCGTCAACAGGGCCGTTGGGCATCCCAGAAAACTAGTGAGATACATGAGACGCGTAGGGTGCCTCCATCCTCGCTACAAACTGGGTTGAAAAAACCGCGAAAACCCTCTTTCGGTCCTCTTCGTTGTTCTGAATTTCCGTAAACAAGCAAATTGACGTCCGACGCAAGTTTGAATACATTGTTCAGCCCCATGTGCGTGAAAACAACAATTGAATCGACCAAAAAATAATGCAGTAAAACCAAAAGCGCTTTAGAGTATACTTTTGTGGATTGAAGTATAAAAACGACCCACCTGTGAATAAATTACTGCAGCACGTCGTCTAGGAACGTCTGGTCGTGTAGCACACAAAAGATCAAGTCCCCTGTTTGACCCGCGATTCTAAACATTCCCCTCACGTTCCCGCATCGATAGATCCGAAGATAGAAAGATTTCACGCGGAAGTGTTAGAGTAAGTTCTTGGAAATTAGCTAAAAGTGCGTTCCATCACAATACGCGCTTCTGCATCCCAGAATTTTCCGGACTTCCTTTGGAAAAGCTTCGAAGGTTCTCATCACTTCAGTTCCGGCATATCCCGCTTGATGTATTTGCGAGAGCTACAAAAAAGTCAATTGCTTCGTGAGTATTTCAAAAGCTCCTGATAATTCCTCGCCTCTCCGCCATGATACGTTTAAAAAAAAAGTCTCTTGAACGCGTAGACGCCGGAACTGTACCTAAATAGAGGGTCGTTTTGTTGGTGACATGAGTACTGAAAATAAATTGCACGAAGAGCCAATCTTTTCTCACCACCGCTGCTGCCATAATAGGGAGCTATTAGTACTACCCTATGTAGATACATCCTCGAATAAACAAACAATTTTATCTGAAATAAGACAGTTTCGAAGGAACACACGGCACTGGTGATACTTCCGTCAAAATAGGGGGCCAATATTTGTCAATGGTCGCATACTACGAGGGGCAGATCGTCTGTTTCCCTTAATAGAAAAGGTGTATTGTGTGTCTTGTTGCGCGATGTAGATTTTTTAGGTGATCACGCATATTATAGAGTTGCTGCTAGCAGGTAAAGTGATTCTTGCTTTTTCTGTTGTTTTGTTGTCGTCATCTCTTCACCCACCGCCGCAATTGTTTCCGATTCCCATTGATGACTCCGGCAAGGAGCAAGGAGAATTGATTTGAAAATACTCACGGTATCTAATCCTAACATCTCTGTTCAAGTGCCTATACCTATCAAAAGGTTTTGAAATCGAAAGTTAAATTAACTGTATAAAGTACAGCCGGCATAGAAGGTCAGAAAATTCGACGCATCAAACACAAAGTTTTAATTGAAAATCGACAGTGGATATCCCTCACTGAGCAAAACCCTGGTGCCGGAGAAATTTCGCTGCCAGCGAAATTTCTACAAACATCCGGCCACCCCTTTTAGAGGATCAGATGGGCGAAACAGCTTGCTGCTGGCCGTGATCAAAACAACGTTGTTCTGTGTGTTGTTTTTGCATTATTTTGATACAAAATGACGTGGCGTTACGTATCAACGTATATACCTGTACCTACCTTCGGGCCCTTTATCTCTGCTTGCCCATGCTCCCCTATGCCCAGTTCCTTTTTGCCTCGTGTGATGATGCTTCCAGCGGTGGACTCCAGCCGCGATATTTACTTCTCATCGTAAATGCGTGCTCCAGTCGAATCCGTATAGAATTAATAGAGGAATTAATATTGTTTGTACTAGCCTGGATGCGGTCTGTGGTTTGCAGTTAAATGACGAAACGGGTTTGTTTGCAGGAGCAGCAGCAGGGGCGACTGCGACCTCACCAGCCAGTACAGCAGGAACAGCAGGAGCAGCTACAGAGAACATGAAAACGGACGAGCAAGGTATGTTTGCAGTGCCGCTCGCTCTGGACTTTTCAATAATTTGCATACAGGGACTTATCTAAATTGTTATTTGCTCAGCTTATTTATCTGAGTATGTTTGATGATAGCTCATTAGAATTTCTTTTGAAGTCCTCGTTTTAAGTTTCGCTCGACTTTTTGTCAAAGCAGTGATGCTGATGCACGGTTTTTCATAATTTCCCTAGACACAAGTCAATGTGTACGTTTGTTGAACATTCAGTGATATTTTCAAGTTTAAACCGATGGAAATGGAAATGGAACAAACGAACAACATCACCAGGTAGATGTACGAGTATTTGCTGAACTTGGAGCGTTGTACATGTATCCAGTATGTTTCCGTTTTAGTTAGCCAGAGTTTCTCTTGCTAGGTGGCATAGGTTATTCCACATAAATTATTCAGCAGCTGGTGGGTGGTTAGAGCAGTGCATTTTGTTCTGTTTTGCTCGGTACGTTTTCACTGGGGAGCTAATTTAAAGTTTATACTGAATAAGCGCTTGACATCAGAGAAAATATATAAACACGGCATGAAAAAAAAAGAACTTCAATAATTTCCGTATCCTTTAATTAGTACCTACCTTCCTCTATTGGTGGGTATGTTTACCCAGTACCTTTTCATTGCGACAACCTGGTGCTTTCTAGCCTTGTAATCAATTTCACGGCTTTCTGCATTAGAGCAAGCTCTGGAAAAATTGTGTTGTGTTGATATGATATGATACGATGACAAGGCGATGCAAGCCAGTTGTCTACACGTGCAATTTTTATCGTGACACCTTGTCACCGTGTCAAGGTATCATGTACGCGAAAGTGAACATTTTTGAGCATACGCCAGGAATCGTGAGTTTCTCTGGAGTGCTTTGCAGTGTGGACGATAAGGGGCATTGTATTGACTGATTGGTGGGTCTCCGCCAAGGTTGTTATGTTTTTGGCGGCTACTAATGAATGATGTCGAATATCGGCAGGATACTACTCGGATGAAAAGGCCCACCGCCCAAAAGGCTACATCTACTGATGTACATCACTAGTGTAGTGAATACTAGGTACCTACTCTAGCTCTAGCTCTACCTGTTTTACCTACTGCAACAGCAAGCAAGGTATAAAGACACACATGCTGGCAGACAACACAGTGTACCTACCTACTCACGCCCAAATTGTCTCATCTCCGTAGAGTTCAACTCCATAAATTATTGTCCTACTATCCATATTGTCCATCTGAAGAATAAGTTTCCTCTTGGGCAGTGTGTTTTTCCTTTTCACATTCCACTTCTTCACGGCATCACGGACTTTCGGCATAATTTTCTCAGTGGCCGGCAAAAACCTGATAGCCTTGGCGAAGACCCACCAACCAGTGAAGACAATGTCCCTTATCGTCCACACTGCAAATCACTCAATGAAAACCAACATTCCTCGCATATTCTCGAAAATTTCCACTTTCGCGTACATGACTCCCCGAGACGGTGACAATGTCACGTTGAAAATTGCACATGAAGACAGCTCTAGCTGCCAACAAGTCGTCGACGTACAATTCGTACCAACGCAACCCATTTTTCCCATAGCTTGCTCTAATGCAGAAAGCCGTGAAATTGATTATACTTGATACTTCATGTCATCATAAAGATACAGGGTGTTCCATGATAAGATCGACATAGAGTATGGGCAAGTAGCGTTTTTCAAGGCCGATCAGCATCTAGCTTCAAAATTTATGTAACGCTTTTCGTTTCGAAGTTTGCAGGGTGATTCATGTATTTTGTCGATGTTTTTATCGGCCATATCTTGCTAAAAACTTGGCAAGCAAAAATTTAAGTCCAATCCTGCAGTCTTTGCAGTTGACAATTAGGTCGATGACGCGTTGTATTAAGGGTCAATACTGCCCTGTATAATACAGGCCCTGACAATACAGAATATGCCTGTCAAATTTGACTAGATTCTATTACTTCGTTCAAAAGTTATGACGAATAAAAATTTGATTAGGCGAAATATTTGAAGTCATTAATTTTTTCTTGACACAGTTCAGTGGCGCCAAAACAATATGTCAGCCGGAGCCACAGCCTTTTTTATCTTGTCACCGAATGTGTGAAACTGAATTTTGAGAAATATGCATACAGGCTGAAATTTTTGACATAAACTTGAAACAAATGAAAAAAAATAATTCCGGCCCTGGAATTTCCGAATTGGGCAATGTGTCGGTAGTCAACGTACCTGCCCAATTTTGTTTCATCCTATCAATTCGTCCCAAAGATATGACCGATCAAAAAATCGACAAAATACATGAATCACCCTGTAATACCTGTAACATCGAAACGAGGAGCGTTAAAGAAATTTCGAAGCTAGATCCTGATTCGCGTTGAAAAACGATACCTGCTCTTACTCATGTCGATCTGACTGAGCAACACCCTGTATATTCGTGCGTTCAGGCGCAATATGAAGGAATTTTCATATTTTGAATACTTATGTATTCACGCCAGGCTTTAGGCGGTCTTATACGAACGTTATTCACGTTGTACAGGGTGTGGTGTCCCAAGTCTTTATGCACAAAATTCAACCTCATGGAATCCTCAAATGATGCCAAATACAACCGTGTCTCTTATTTCACGAAAATAGGCTCAAAGATGAAGACACAAATCCTCAAGGTTCGACTTATTTTGCGTTTACCTCCAATAGCTCATGAGCGGCTAAACTTATTTGACTCCAATTTGATAGAGCCTATTGTTTTGACTCATTGGGTACCACCTTCAACTCAAAATTCCAGCAAAATACAACCCAGCTAGCGCAGCGGTTCCAAAGTTGAGTGATAGAAATGACAGGAAAGATTTTTGAGAAGTGAAGTTTTGGAATAAAAAACTTCACAGCCGCTCTTAACATCATCTGAGGACTGTATGGTTGATTTTTATACATAGAAACCTGGGACACCCTATATGTTGTTGCATAAAATTTCTGCACAATTTATTCCGCACATAATCATCTACAGTGCACACCTACTATGTTATTATTGCGCAATTTATTGAAGCGCAAATAATTTTAGAGCGAGTGAGAAATGAAAATTGTTTATGCAGATGCATACTTGCTTCTTGATTTTGGAAAAACATTTGTTAGGCTTTTGTGTTCCAAGGCATGGGTATTCTAGAGGAAGAGGACCGTCACCATGTCTTCACCTACTTGCATTTGACGATATTTTCGACCTGAAGGGTTCGTAACGGCCGTAATTTCGAATGTATAAAGGGAATTTTCTTTCGTCGTATAATGGAGCGTTCAACCAACATGAATGACAAATAATTGATGCGTGTGAAAAATTTGACGGCACAGAGGAAAATAATTCTTTTAGGGCTCCCTCCAGCATTTTGGAGTCATGTCGCAGCAAGATTACCCAGAAATCAGCTCAGGCTTTCCATTTCTGATGGAACTGACAGTCATATCCAGAGGAGACATTAAAAAAAATGCTGTTGGAAAGTGTGTTATGAAGAGGTCACCATTTCTTTGGAAAATGTCTTTGCAAAAATTTTGTTATGTCGCAGCTCAGTTGTTTTGTTACGGAAAGCCGTTTTTTTTTTGAGTTCTCAACCGCAAAATATTGACGCTCGATTTATATTTGGCGCCAATCAGGAGCGTCAGCACGACAAAGCTGAAGTCCCCACGTGTACCTACTTGATATCACTGAAGGGATGTCGAAGTGATTCTGACAGCTAATGTGACAGTTGTTATAGTAGAGAGTTTGGAAAAATAAATAATCAACGCTAGAACAAAAATGAGATGTGTTTGGTGTTTATTTTGGTGTTTGCTACCCAAAAGAGGTACGTAAGTAATGCATAACGTAGACAGTGTTTGATATGTGCAGAAAGTAGTGCGGTTATGTTGTATGTACAGTGCTTTTCGGTTGATGTTGAATGTTTTTCAGGTCCGGATCCGAAGCCAGTCCAAAACCCCAAGAGTCCTGCACCGCAAGATACTGGCAAAGTGGACTCACACACGCCCCCTCCCCCTTGACGAGCTCTTTGAGAGAATGTGTGTGATTATGTTTGATGAAGTAAAGGTGCAGTCGGTCGTGGAATTCGACCAAGGAAGCTGCCAGGTCATAGAGCTGCATTCGCAAAAATGGTCAAAGGGTTGGTTTTTGAATGTACGCAGCCTATTTTCAATAATTTCGACAAAAGAAAATGACTGAAGACATACTTGACGATGATGGTACGATGATAAAACTGAGGGAGATATCCTGTGAAGTCATCGCGTGCGTTTCAGATGGTGGCGGTGGTACTGTCGGGCTTTGTAGAGAGTTGCAGGTGGACTAAAACCATACTTTGCAGGTGGACTAAAACCATACTTTCGTTTCTTCCCACATCTGATCGTGAGAGAGAACACCCACGTTTTTGCTGATGCATCTACTGAAGCTTATCAGGAACTGGCTCATAGATACAGACTACACGTTGGAAGATGGAACGTGGTTTAACCTGTTGAATAGCTATACAGGTTCCGCATCCATAGCCACGATGAAACCGTACGGTCTTCAGTTGGGAACGCAGAACAGAGACTTGGATGATGCATGGACATTAATATTGAATATTTTACGGTGCAAAGAAAAACAATCAGTACCAAATTTCCAGAGGGTAATTCTGATGTCTGTATTTTCCCTGGAGCAATTGTATATAATATCAAAGAAAGATATTCAGGATGCACTGGGGAAAAGATGGCAACTGTGTGCTCGCGAAGGGCTACATGATCATCCCTCGCCATTGGAGGCAGTTTATTGCATCCGCATGATTATTTTGGGAAAAACCCAGTTGTTGTCTTCTGAAAAAACACGGTTGCCATCGATGTCGAAGACAAATATAATTGACCAGTCATTTCTTCTTGTGACTGTGACAGAAATCGAAGAGGGAAATGAAGAGCCAGATGATGAATATAATGGAAATAATGATGCGTGTGACGTTTCTCAAATGGACAACACGGGAGCTTCCTTTTTGGAATCACAAGAGGCTACAGAAAGCAATGGCTTGCAGTACTGAGCCGATTGGGTTTAGGTTTCCCTTGAATACGGCAATCAAGAGAGGGCCAAAAGTTATCAGTCGGATAGTGATGCTTGTTAAAAATAGACATCCATCCTCAAGCGTTGTGGTAGCGAAAGTGTTTCTTATCAATGATTATTTATGAGAATTGGATATGGCCATGAATAATTCAATATAAAACGAACCAAACCCTTTTTTTCTTCAAACAGTTTCCTCCATTCTGAATCATTTCAAATTTGATTCAATAGAAAACTTTAATTGAAATTTTAACCAAGATTAAATTTTCAATCAGTGTTGCGGCACCTATCCGCTGAACGTTTGACAGCTGACTCAGCCTCATAACAAGTAAGCGATGTGTGTTCTAGACTTACAGTCTGGCATTTCAAATCGTGTTTTGTTTTGGTGAATAATAAAAACATGCCAAATTCTTTCAGAAACCACCAGTTGGTGAATGCAAATTGTAACGGTCTGAATTTTCATCAAGTAAATGGTTCTCAAAAGTTTGTAGTTTGTTTGGAATTCCTGGTGTGAAGAAGAAAATGTTGTAAGAACGCGCTTTTTCGGTGCTGATAACAGCGCGCTGGAGTTTTTGTGATTCTATCCGCAGCGTTCTTGCCGGACGTCACGCTATTTTCGTGCATGAAAATCGTCGCAATTTGATAATTTGTCGCTTATTCAGGCTTCTCTTTCTTTGGAAAGAAACTGTTACGAAGTAGGATTTTTCCCGGCGAGGGGTGAGATTTGTTCATATCGGTCTGGGACAATTTAAAAATGGTAATTCTTCTTTTAGCGCTATAACCGCTCACGTTCCAACGCGTGGTGTGCATACCTAAATCCACTTCGAGCAAGAATCTGGTGTAGGTGCGGTTCAGCCGTTCTTTGATTTTGTGAAGAAAACCCTTATTGGATAAGGTACCTACGACTAAATTATCAATTTAGATTCGCGATTGATTAGTGGTTTTCAGGGTTTTCCTTTTCCGTCTTGGTGATTGTGTTTTCCTGAAGTTTTCGTCGAGAAATTTGTGTGATTGTGACAATTCTGCAACAGGCCAGACGCAGAATTTCAGCGACCATCAGTTAATACCTTTACTTCAGTGGTTCAGTTAGCAACATTAGCTGGAGGAAGACGACGTTATCGGACCGAGAGCCACGTTGTTGCCTTTTTGGAAATATTCCCAGTTAAGTGCTAGTCTAGTGTAATAAAGTTCCACCTTCGTTTTATTTCCTCACATATTTTGTTGTTGCCTGCACTGTTGGCGCCTAGTTATCGAGAGCCATTGTAAAATCTGAAATTTGAGCTAGACCTGCTAGTCGCGCGAAAACCTAGGGCCCTCGGTAGCAAAAATAAATTTACAGTGTCTACAATTAAGCTTCAACAGTGATTCGTAAGTCCTTTTGTAATTTTGTGTGTTGGAAATTACTGCGTTAACTAACTAGACTTGACTGGAATATTGCGAACTGTCGTAGTCATTCTGAGTCACTTCCTCAGTGACAAAATTTTGTTTTCTTTTCTTGTGTTTGAAGTCTGTTCAGCTAATTTTTAATTATTGTTGCGAAAGCTCTCTTCAAGAGGTTCTATTAAACTCTCTTCAAGAGGTCTAAAATAAGTCCGAATTTAAACGTCACGTTTGTAAATTTTAATCCAGTAATTTGATAATTCCACGTAAATAATATCATGTTGTAAATGTTATCACTCCTTTCCTTGGTAAATTAATTTTGCTATTAATTATTTTTGTTCAATTATTCTTCTTGAATCTTTGATAAATACACCGATTCACTGCCAGTGCATTTGTATCATTTTCCCTCTAACCGGCGACCCCGAATCACAGTGTCATCACTGGGCCAACCCAACCCCCTGAGATGCAATTGGCTAAATTCGTTTAGTTTGTTGCAACATCGACCATTTCTCGTGCAGTTCAGAATTTTGGTTGATTTTCGTTGAAATAAGACTCGAATTGTCAGTCGAAAGAAGTGACGATTGGAATGCGAAGTGGTAACGAGTGCAAAACAAGCGAGGTACCTGCGATATAATTCCAAGTGGGTTATTGTTGGCGTGTAGTGATTGTAGTACGCAGAAATAAACTGTGTTTCAAATCGATCGTCTCAATTATATTCGAACCCGTACGCGAGAGATATCATAACATTATTAAAGAAGTTGTTATTATATTACTCCTATAATTTGTATAGGTTTCTTTATTTTCAAACGTCATATAACATGACACTTTTGTGACTGTGTTGACAAGGTATAAGGGACATTTCTATGACACCGGCATTGAGCGGCGTAAAAGTACTTATACCTCCGCCGGCGTAAGAGTGGGCTGATTGCAGCGTGGTTGTCGCCTATGGAAACCATCATGATCGACGCCAGGCAACTTGGTCTTTTTTCAATTTTCTTTTTTCTTTAATATTTCGTGTACAAAATGATTGTTTGAAAATGAAACATTGTATTGTATTCGGAGTATAAGTGGCTTTATGTGACTCGTATGGATTTAATTCGCCTCGCTGCGCTCGGCGCTTGAACATCCATACTCCGTCATCCGTGACTCCGTCACATAAAGTGTCACTCATACTCCTAATACAATAAATATCTATCATTTTCCTATTTTAAACTTTATGCCTATCAGATTTCATGTTACAAAAATGTATATTTTTCTCAAGGAAACATTAAATATTGAATTTAATTGAATAATGCCAGCGCATGCCGCTTATAGCAGCCACCTTGTGGCGGGAAAAATCAATTTGAATCGGGAATCTCAAAATTCTCTTTATTTTGCTTTGATTTTGTCCTGACTTGGCTTCCGGTCCGACGTCCTCCACAACGCCCAAACTCTGAGTTTGCATACATCTTGCAAATAAAAGTCACTGCACGCAGCAATTTTTCGGCTCTATTAATCCCAAAGGACCGATCGGAATCCCTGCAATGTAACTTAGAGAAGCTCCCCGATGACCTCGGGCTTCGCTCCGGACCTCGGCTACGACTCCATCCCGTAAGCCCGCGAGGTAGTTTATACGCCGAAGTGAAGTTGTAAGCAATCATTCTGCAGATCGCCGGCATCCCACTCCCATTCCATCATTTCCATCCCTGGCATCCCCCTGTTGAATAATAGAATATTGCCTGTTATTGGAGCATCATCCTACACCGTTTATCCTGGAATAGTCCCTCGAATGCTGCCAATCTGAACGAAAATGTATATTGGAATCGGTGTGCCACTGCAGTATAATAGCCGTGATATTTCACATACACTGTAGGTACTAGGTACCGAAGAACCCACCCAGTTACTTATTTTACGTGAATAAGTGCGCGATTTGTAGCCGGAAATGTGAAATTTAAACGTATATTTCATGGAAAGTAAGACGTTTTCTTGATAGCTTCAGTAAAAATTGCTTGCTGTAAAAATTGGTCGAAAAATTGTTTGTCATGCAGATGACTCGTAAATCTCCAAAGTCTAAGTACATGCCAAAGATACAGAAATTCAAAGTACTGCACTTGCGCCTGCGATATGTAGGATAGAAAATGACACGATTCTTCCCAACTAGACATCCTTTTGCAAGCGTATTTGACTGGATTTCCACGATTGGGTTTGGAAATAGTACATAACTTAACAAGTACGGAAAGTGATACATCACGCACGAGTGTGTAAGTAAATGCACGAGGCGCCGTCGAGTGCAGAAATCACACGAATGAAAGTAAGACACTTTACGGCGAGTTACGTACACTATTTTTCCTACGACTGGGAGAAAATTACATCCAGATTAAGACGTCATTCTCGTGTTTTTCTGTGAAAGTGGATTTTATGAAAACCAGAGGATATATTATTATAATAATTACAGAAATAAGGGTCCATGGATTCTTTCCATCCCATTTGTTCCGCATTGGCCTTCTCGAGACACCGGTATGCTCGTGTGACAATGAATCGATTGATGACATAAATCATTTGATGTTTGCTTGTGGGAATCATCAAGGTCTGATCGAAGCTCTGATAAAGAACTTGGTCAGCATCAGGAACTGTTTTCTTCCTCTGAACATCACTTCCCTGCTGGCTACAAAAATCCCCCAAATCCTTTCACTGATTTATAGAGTTCTTCCAAAACATTGAGACGGAAAAGTTTGAAATTGAAGAAATAGAAAAAGTAAAATTTTGAATTAAAAGTTCGTTCTAGTGGCTAAAAGAGCAAGCTCTCAAAGCCAACCAATGAACAAAAAAAAAAAGTAATTTTGAATGGGTTTATGAAGAAAACTTCTATGTATTTCAAATTTTCAGAATTTTTTTTTCCAGTTTTAATTTTTTTTTTCTCGAAAAACATCGCTTCTCCGACCACCTAGATTCAACAATAGTATTATTTTTTCATATAACGGGTGGTTTTTCAAATCTGGCGTCAAGCATGCTGTGCTCCGACCGGATGAGGCTTTTTTCGGCTGGAGCACAGCATACTTGAACGCCAGATTTAAAAAAACGCCCATTATTTCAATTTTTTCTCGAAAAACACCGCTTTTTTCTGACCACGCCTGCCTGTGGCTGTTGTTATGCTTGACCATCTCACAAGCGAGCGGTGCACCGAATTATCGCAAAAAAATCAAAAATCCTATCAAAAACCAGTATTTCAAATTTAGATTGCTTTCAAAATATGAAAAATGATCTTTTTCATGAAAGAAAATTCGGGGAATCGCAGGAATCGACCTCGCGCCCTCTGGACACACGCTTCGCGCCTGTTGCAGCAAGTAAGGTTGGAAATGGCGTCTTTCACCATCAAGCTATCAGGGTATTTTTGTCAGCCGGCCAAAACCGTCATTAATAAAGGACACGAACAATTCATTTAATTCTTTGAAGAGCAATAGCGGCCTAGCGGCTCGATACCAAGCTGGGGCTGAGACCGCCGTAAGTGCAGTTACCATAGCAACGGCGGATACCAACCAATCAGTCCGCTGTATTTGGCGAGTTACGCTGTCTCAAACTTTGCGCCTGCAACTTGGTATCAAGCCCTAAGGCTCCGGCCACCAGCCGGGAAAGGTACGTTTTGGTCATCTGCAGGTGTATGGGACTTCATTTATTAACAACGTCTCCTTGTGAGAAAATTGAAAATCAAGTAATGAAATTAGTGACATTTCATTCGTCATTTTGACATTTTAGTATGTTAACTTGATTCAAAGTATTTGGGTGGATTGGATGGGGCTGGTGCAGCTCAAGGTTTCCAAATGGACCCCCATTTGATCTTTTGTGGTCACATTCGCATTGCTACCAAAAAATTATTCTGCTTTATAAGTGTAGGTGAGAATTTCATTCATAACTTTACAATTACTGTTGTTGAAAGTGAATTTTGTGGGATTTTTATTTTTATACATCTCACCGCTAGGGTTAGGCCTTCGATAAGGCTATATAAGCATGTCAAACCCATACTATCGGTTGACTGAGAACATGACTGAGGCTAGTCCTATAGGTGCGAATTATTGTTGATTTGCTTGTGAATCAGAGTTAGGGTGGTATCGAAAGAGCCGGTTTTTCGAAATTGTAATTAAATCGTCGTTTAAATTCGTATTGTTTCGTGGTCTGATGAACTGTTCGTTTAAATAGTCGTTCAAATTCGTATTGTTTCGTGGTCCGAATGAACTGTGCGTTATAATAACGCACGGCTCATAACGCACACAGGTTGGGTAGGTTGACGTAATTGACAACTTTCGAGCCTACTATAGCGTGTGGAAGGGATCACTTTCGTAGGTGGTCGTAGGAAAATGGATTTTTACATAGCTTATGGTCCATTTTGTCCATGCAGTAAGGCAAAGCAATATAATATCTTCTTTGTCTTGAAATTGCGTTCTTCAGGTGAAAGCAAATATTGAGCTATAGGTATATTTTAGCTAGATTATAGGCACATAAAAGCTATCACACCATTCACACCTAAATTTTCTATCATTTCTATCAATTTTCCACTTCTCGGAATAAAGCTTCAACTTGACAAGGAAAGTTTTCTAAACTAATTCGAGTGAAATTTAAGCCCGTTATACTCAAATCAGAACCAAAAGCGAGAAAAAGGAATTGGTCCAAATCGTAAGGCACACCACAATGTGCCTAAAACATAAAACAGCCACACGGCACAAGTTCAAACTAGCTGATTTGATAAAACAACCAAACGCGAATCCAGTCAAGTGTTGACCATAGAGAGCGTCACATAAAAAGAGAGAGATAATTGAAGAACAAATAACCGAGATGATAGCGGACGGAATAATGGAGGTTCCACGGAGTTCTTGGACATCACCAATCGTGTTGGTTCTCAAAAGGGATGAAACAAAAAAGTTTCATCCGGGTATTGGCAAATCGAGATCCAACCAAAGTCTGAAGAGTACACCGCTGTCATAGCGTCAGGATAATCATATCAGTTCGAGATGTTACCATTCTTTGGACTATATGTAATGCCGGGTGAAGTTCTCAAAATTCAACCGATATAGTGCTCGGAGAGATGAAGTATTTGGAAGTCTTAGGTTACATTGATGACATTCATGTTTACTCCAAAACTTTTGAAAAACATTTGCAGAGCCTCAGAAAATTCTTCGAACTCAGAAAAGCGGGTCTAATCTTGAAACCAAGTAACTGTAATTTTGGGATGGGAGAGGTACTAATATTAGTTCATGTATTAATTCGGAGAGCTTCGGCCGAATAATACAAAATTGACCGCAATACGAGAGCTCAAGCGGCCTAGCACAATGAAGAGTGCAATTTTTTATAGGAATAGCAAATTTCTATTGATAATTATTTCCCAACTTTTTTAAAAAAGCCCGTCCACTATTCAAAACAATAATACAAGAAAAAGGGTTACACTGGTACGACGAACAAAAACAAGCATTTCCAACACTGAAAACAAAATGAGCGGAGGCACTCTTGAAGCCATTCATGACAAATCTCGAATCGAAAAAATTGCGCCGGCTTTCATGCTAGTTCAGCGAAACAACTACTTATGAGACCTGCAATTGTCAAGTAGAAAACACAAAAAAGTAAGGTCTGGTTCTGAGATTCTTTAAACCACTGGATTGGAACAGTAGCCCAGTCATCCTAGCTCATTTCAGGGCTTGAGGTCGGAATCTCTCCCATAAAGCTGGATTTTTGCATACATGTCCAGAAAACAGCTCTCTTTCTATTAGTGATGAAAAAAATTTCTGAGACCCGGAGCGTTTTCCGCCATTTTGAAAAATCTGTCAATTTTTTCAGTTTTTCTTGAATAACCCTGTAAATATTCAACTTATTGGCATGAAAGTTTTTGCAGTGGTTAGAGCTTGAGATTCTGCAACCAATGTTGCCAAAAATATTTTTTTAGATTCCATGGTTTCTGAGAAATGTCAAATGAGTTAAGCGACTTTATTCACTTTCATCATTTCATTTGACCAATTGAAAAAAAATTATCGGGCTTTCAACAGATCTGCCCTTTTTTGCATTCGAGTACACATAAAATAAGCTTCCAAAAAATATTCATATGTCGGTCGGTCTGCAGGTCTAACGGTCAGTCTGGTGGTCGGTCTGTTGAATTTTGTGCCCAGATTTATTCCCAAGCCGTTGAACCGATCCCGACCAAATTTGGTAGATTCGTAAGTGACAAGGTTTCAACGACAAAAACCAAATGTCATCTTGATCTGTCACTTGGAAGTGTCACTACAAAAGAATGACAGAAGGTCTATCTCACCGAATGCAACTTGTGACACATCATTTTAAAGCCCTCAAAAAGAAGCATACAAAATGGTCAGTGAGAACCTTCAATGTTGCGTCTGTCAAAAAATCACAAGCTGTCAAACTTTAAATTTTCACTTTTCATAAATCTTGAAGTACGGAACAGAATTGAACCAAACTTTGTTCCCAACAAGAGTGCCTCGCAATTATTTGATGGATCATAAAATGTACCGGCAGCAGACAGGGATGCAACCTGAAGAAAAAAATTGCCTAGTCATCTGAGCCTGTAATGTACCTACTTGAAATAGTAAAAAAATCATCCTTCGCTTGGAGAAAGTAGTTCTCAAACGATTTTTTTGCTATATAGTTAGCTCTTCCCCACCTCTTCAACATGGTAAAAGCAGACATCCCTGTGACGTGTAGTATTTAGTATACAGGGTGAACATTGAAAAATGAATATTTGAAAATGTTTTTTCCGTTGAAATAATCCTCGAGAAAAACAGTCTTTCATCATTAAGCAACTTTATAGTCTCCTGCTGAACATGTGAAAAATGTACCACTCCATAGCCGCTGGTATTCTACGTACAGGGTGCAATCGATTTTTTCCAATATTTCTATCGTTATCGAATAAATCAAAACAAAAACCATTTCCAGCTCTGTTACAAGCCTATAATCTTTTATTCAATATACAAAAATGTCAGATTTCTGAAACTGCAGAAACACAACATACAGGGTGAGACAAAAAATTGATTTCACCCTGGTACGTAGAATACCAGCGGCTATAGAGGGGTACATTTCTCATATGTTCGATAGGGGATCATAAGGTTGCTGACCAATGAATGACTGTCTTTTTCGAGAATTATTTGACCTTGAATAAAAAAGTTAAAAGATTTATTTTATTACTTTCACCCTGTATACCTACTAAGTAGACGCGTCACAGGGATGTATGCTTTTGACATGTTAAACAGGTAGGTATAAGCTAACCATATAGCAGCAAACTGTTTGAACTAGTCATCTGAGCCTAGCTGTGAAACAGAAATTTCTAAATCGCACTTGGATCGAGCTCAACATCTGTACATATCGTCCGTCATCTCATCTCACGTAGTTTCGTAACTGATTTTTGATATTTTTTGCATGTCCTTTTTATATCATTTTCGATACACATTTGTAAGATAATATCGCCAGTTTTGCATGAAGAATTTTCAGAAGAGGACATGAGAAAAAATACCAAAACTCAGTTACAACACTACGTGAGATGACGAAAGATATGTGTGGAGAAGACCTCTCACTATAAACATCTAGGGCCCGAAGGATACAACACCATTTCCAAGACAAGAGCCATCTTTTCACAGTTGCTTGTAGTTACATTTCCATCGAGAATTCTGTCTACATACCTACAGTTTTCAGGAGATTTGCGACAAAAGACTTTATGAGGCAGGGGCCTCGGTCATTGGGATATATTGAATACCATGGGGTGTAGTTTTCCAGCCCTAATCCAGAAACTTGTTCTTCACATCACGTCCAAAGATTATCACGTCCATCACGCCATGTTTGTACCTGATGGTACACTTGAAAAGGATGCTGTGTGTTTAAGGGTTAGAGAGTAGTCAAGTCCACTTTCTCGCATGTATTGAGAAATGTATTTATTTTTGCTTCTGCATGTCACCTTGGATATGAACTTTTGATGGTTATTATTTGCCGTGAAAAAAACTGCAAAAAAGGCTTTTTTCTATCTGGAAGCCGTTTGTACGCCAGAAATGATTGTAGATTTATTGATTGTAAAGTCAATCCTCAGCCGTACTTCTTATACGTTCCCTTATTCACTGATAAAGCTTCTAGTCTTATATTTTTTGTATAAGTAGATATATACTTACTTGCAGTATATAGTCTATACTTTATAGACTTTATAGTCTCCTATTGAACATGTGAGAAATGTACCCCTCTATAGCCGCTGGTATTCTACGTACAGGGTGAAATCAATTTTTTGTTTCACCCTGTATGTTGTTTTTTGCAGTTTGAGGAATCTGACATTTTTGTATCTTGACCAAGAGACTAATGGCTTGTAATAGAGCTGGAAGTGGTTTTTGTCTTGATTTATTTGATAAAGATAGAAAATATTGGAAAAAATCGATTGCACCCTGTACGTAGAATACCAGCGGCTATGGAGTGGTACATTTTTCACATGTTCAACAGGACACTATAAAGTTGCTAAATAATGAAAGCCTGTTTTTCTCGAGGATTATTTCAACGGAATAAACATTTTTAAATATTTATTTTTCAATCTTCACCCTGTATACTAAATAGTACACGTCACAGGGCTGTCTGCTTTTACCATGTTGAAGAGGTGGGGAAGAGCTAATCATATAGCAAGAAAACCGTTTGAGAACTACTTTCTTCAAGCAAGAGATGAGTTTTTGACTATTTCAAGTAGGTACACTACAGGCTCGGATGACTAAGCAATTTTTTTTTCTCAGGTTGCATCCCTGTCTGCTGCCGGTACATTTCATGATCCATCAAATTATTGTGAGGCACTATTGTTGGGGACAAAATTTGGTTCAATTCCGTTCCGTACTGCAAGAGTTATGACAAGTTGAAATTTAAAGTTTGACAGCTTGTGATTTTTTGACAGACGCAACATTGGAGGTTCTCATTGACTATTTTGTATGCATTTTTCCGAGGGCTTTAAAATGATGTATTACAAGTTGCATTCGGTGAGATAGACCTTCTGTCATTTTTTTGTAGTGACATTTCCAAGTGACAGATCAGGATGACAATTGGATTTTGTCGTTCAAAACTTGTCACTAATGGCGGCTTTACAGAACTTCGTATGTCGCCGGCGACAATCCCCCACTCTACTGTAGTTGAATAATTTGAACGACACGACGACAGGAACTCGTGTCGTGGGAATGATATGGAGGGGGGTAGGGGAGTACAGGCAGATCGAATCCTATTGGCCAGCGACACTGTCGCCGGCGACAAACGAAGTTCTGTAAAGCCGCCATTATGAATCTACCAAATTTGGTCGGGATTGGTTCAACAGCTTGAGAATAAATCAGAGCACAAAATTCAACAGACCGACCACCAGACTGACCGTTAGACCTGTAGACCGACCGATATATGAATATTTTTTGGAAGTCTTTTTTATGTATACTCGAATGCAAAAGAGTGCAGATCTGTTGAAAATACGATAATTTTTTTTCAATTGGTCAAATGTAATGATGAAAGTGAATGAAGTGGCTTAACTCATTTGACATTTCTCAGAAACCATAGATCCTAAAAAAATATTTTTAGCAACATTGGATGAAAAATTTCAAGCTCTAATCACTGCAAAAACTTTCATGCCAATAAGTTGAATATTCGCAGAGTTATTCAAGAAAAACTGAAAAAATTGACAGTTTTTTCAAAATGGCGGAAAACGCTCCGGGTCTCAGAATTTTTTTTTATCACTAATAGAAAGAGAGCTGTTTTCTGGACATGTATGCAAAAATCCAGCTTTATGGGAGAGATTCCGACCTCGAATGCTAGGATGACTGGGCTACAGGGTTATTTTAAGCGCCGATGTTTATTTGCGCTTTATATTATTTTTCAAAAATTTTCACTGTCACAAGACATTGAAAATTCATAATCGGCAAAAAAGTGAGGTGAATAGCTACGCCATCAGCCACTTTGCGGATTTCTCACCCCTTTAGAATGATTAGTTGATAACGTCATGAAGCAAATATTCAGGTTCCTATGTGAGCTTTTCCGACTAATAAACCAGCAGTTTGATCCACAGGTACGAGCCGTACGAGCCGGAGCTGGACATCCCGCGGGAGAAGCGCACCCAGAAGTATCTCGTCTCGATGGTCACCGTGTACGCCATCTGCCTGTGCCCTCTGATGATCCTGCGTCTGGCCCGTTTGGCCCTGCTCGAGACCTACGACAATAGCGGCCACTTCGACATCACGTACACCATGTTCGTGTGGGTGGCATTCCTGCCCACCTGCACCACCCCCGTTTTCTACGCCATCTGGCAAATGAGCAGGTAGGTGCCTACCTGTCTACCTACCTACCTATCGTTAAACAGCAGAACTCCCCAAGTTTCCTTGTGTTTTCGTCGTCGTAATACACAATGAGAAAAACAACGGCATTCTTGTCAACAACAAAACAAAACAAGCGTGTTAGCTGGTGATTGTTCGGCATCATCGGATCGTGATATTGCATGGGGTGATTTGGTCGAGATGGTTGTGTCACCTGTAGCAACAGGCAACAGAAAAGGGGCGCACTGGAATTTTCCGAAACAGGATGTTTTCGCCGAGAGAATAAAATAATCGGCGGATGGAAGTGATTAGCCCTGTCTTGAGATGTCATCATAACGTTAGGTATACCTACGTTATCTTATGTGATCTATTCATATCTACTACTGAGTAGTATCTATAACTAGCTATACATATATAGCTCGTATATACGTATTATATATGTACGTATATAATCAATTTCACGGCTATCTGCATTATAGCAAGCTATGGAAACATTCTTTTTTGTTAGTAAGAATGATTGGGAATCACTGACGTGGGAATCCATAACCGTCGTCGCAGAAGCTTTGTGTAAATGTGGTATGTGAAAAGGTTAGGTATTGTGGCATTTGTGGCAGATGTCACCCTTCGCGCGGTGTGATGCACGTCAAGTCAAAATGTTCAGTTTATTTGGGGAAAATAGATAAACACGTGTTCCTCGGAGTGTCAATTAGCTGGACACCGTCTTCACGGGTTGGTGGCTCGTTACTTGTGCTTTGGTAGTGGCGGCCAGTGAGCCAGTGTATTGAATGACGCCAAAGGAAGTCAGCGGCAGCACTAAAGGGAAGTAGGACTGATAGTAGGAAGTACTACGTGCTCTACAACACTAAAACAGCATACAAGCCAGAAGAAGATGAAGAAGGGAATACATACATGAAATGGTCAATAATTTCATGTTGAGAAGATCTTCCAACACAGAGTGCACTCACGCGTCGTGTCTCGACTGTCTTGTCTTGTACAGTGCAACTCCATAAATCAATGTCCATGGAAGCGAATTTTCTCAACCTCACTGGGGCCACTGGACAGGCATTTTCATTAATTTTTCTTCCCTTCAGTGCTGCCGCTGACTTCCTTTGGCGTCATTTTATACACTTGCTCACTGGCCGCCACTACCAGAGCACAAGCAAAGACCCACCAACCCGTGAAGACGGTGTCCAGCAAATTTACACTCCGAGGAACACGTGTTTATCTGTTTTCCCCAATAAAACTAAACACTTTGACTTGATGTGCATCACACCGCACGACGGGTGACATTTGCTACAATACCTAACCTTTTCACATACCACATCTACACAAATTATCTGCGACGACGGTTATGGACTCCGACTCATTCCTACCAACAAAAAACAATTTTTCCATAGCCTGCTCTAATGCAGATAGCCATGAAATTGATTATATGTATAGCTGGATGAAATTTTCAAAATTTTGAATTTTTGAAATTGAGATGGAAAAACATGTGTTGAAGATATTCAAAACTACTCTTGATTACGAGCTTGATCACTTGCTGGCCAGCAATAGTGTGAGTGTCTTCTTTCATACATAGCTAACTGCTTGACGGTATAAAATCGGAATAATCGGACCACTCCGTCTTCCTGGCTCTACCGCTAACCGTATAACTCTGTTCCACAGGGTTACGCCGTCTTCAAGAGAGCTCGGTGGAGCCAAGAGTTAGGAATTAGTTGTCCATACCACTGCCACCACCTCTTGCTCCGCCGCAGAGTAATACCTTTCCGCGTTCGAAAATCAGCGAAATAAACTTGACAAACACACTCTCCGATGCGGTGCAAAACTTTCATTGGATCCTCTTTGCGCGAACAACTTTGCCATTTTCCGCACCGACAATCGAAAGCTCAAAGCTAGCATATCCCCTTCGCTTGTGTTGTCAGCCATTATTCGCGGCTCTCTTTTTATTGTCGTCGCATGCACGAAAAACCAGGGCGGCAATTTTCGACGACAGCGACGCAACTTATTCTATGGGTTCTCTGCTGTACGGCAATAGCTGAAACTATCTAGAAACTTCTCGGAAAGTCGCCTGAAACTTTACCTGCTGGGAATAGGGAATAGGTAGGTAGGTACCGACATGAATGCGCTCTCGCTCCGGCCGCTTAATGCATATAACTTGCATCAATTTTCATTCTGTTCCTATCTCGGGACCGCAGGCATGCAGAAGTCGAGTTTCGATTGAATGATTTACTGGATAGTGACTTCTCTGGGTGCTCCGAAGCTGGATGTTTATCCCCATTGAAGGGGGCGAGTTTCACGGGCTGCATAGTATCGCTGATTTAATAATCATAAATTTCCATTCATTGAGCACAATAAAGCGGATAGATAATGAATACCTCTAAGTATTATCTATGCTTCCGCACAGTTGAATATTGTTTTGTTCAGACCGGCTTCTGCTGTTGATGCATGCGGAGGTTTAGTTGGCGGCTTCAAAGCGAAGGTTTGTGTTTGTTTATTAAATAATTCCAGTAATCAGGTTTCGCTTCAGGTATAAATGACCATTACACTGATTCAAAGAATATCTGCCGCTTCATAATGCACGAACTGTGGTGCCCAATGTTTTGGAAAATGTATGCCTATATCTTGTTTACTTTTTATTTTCAGTAGAATGACTTTTTGTAGAAAAAATAAAGTGACAAGCTGGGGGGCTCCGGCTACGGCTGATGGCACCTTGCAAATTTTTGGACCAAAACTATCAGCCGCCATGAGCCGTATCCTTCCAGCCCTCCAGCTTGTCACTTTATTTTCGCGCCAAAAAATCATTCTACTGACAATAAAAAGTGAACGGAATATACCTACGTGCTCATGTTAGCCTGGCTATCATGTTTTCTGCCGAGTTCTCTACTGTTACAGAAAAAAAATCGTTTTTCAATTTAATTTCTGATTATAGCATTGTCCACCAGGGATCACTTGTCCACCTAGTTTTCTGAGTTACCTGTACCTAATCCTTGACGCTGACGGTACAAATTTATGAAAACTAGACGTCGAATTTTGGTATGGTATTTTTTTTAAATTTTAGCACACTAACCGCAAAGTCAGTTGAGGATGAAAATGTGAAAAAACTTGCCTTGAATTTGTGATGATTCTTCGAAATCTCCAAATCGTTCCATTTTCTTTTGACCGGTTTCGACATTTGACGTAACTCATTCCAACAATTTTGAAACGATTTTGCGGCGAAAATTCGAGTTTTTGAAGAAAATCCAACAAAATTTGGTGTGAAAGGCAAACTGTGGTCTTGGGGGGCCTCGTATCGTCTGGTGGAAACCATACAGCGAGAGCTTTTTCCAATTATTATTGTCGTGAAATGATGAAATTGATCGCTAGGCCAATGTGACAGGAACGTCAGTATGATGCTGTTTTGTTTGACTGATTTTGTGAAACACAAAAGCTCGCGGCATTTGAACAGTCTTTTCGTGGGAAATGACCGTGTCAGCATGCGAAGTTCAACTGGGATTCTGAAGAGACCTTTGGCTGCCTACCAGACACAAAGCACAACGAGTTTCTTCCAAATTGAACGGCAATTTACACAAATTCCGCAGGCCGCCTCTGGGCTTCGCGGAGTAACTCCACAAGCCCAGGCAAGTTGACGGGGCCAGACACGTCTGGGGGTACCCACAGCTCATTTGCATTAGGGCCGGATTTCCAGCGGTTCCACTTTCGCGAAAAGGGGCCTGTTTCGGTTTCCAGAGCAAATCTTGTGGAGGCGTCAGTGTTTTCTTGACGCGTGTTGTTTTCTGGGAAATCCATGTTTACTACAGAGGACCCTTTGGCCGCACTTACAGAAAGGGTCAATGTTTTGATTTGCATACTTCTTATGGCGTCTTTGTAGTTTATTTTGTCGAAATCTGTGTGGAATTATTGACATCGCTGGGGTCGAACTGACGTCGGACAGATCTGTCAACGCCAAAACGCGGCCCCGTTAACCGGATCCTATCGATCACGAAATTGTACGGGTCCACGTCACCATAATAAGACCTTCTCACGGTACACCTTTGCAGCAAGATGCGGACAAGCGTGTTGGTGTAGGCATTCAGATGTTTCATTCCGAAACTCGACCGTGAAAGATGGCGCTGTACACGCTATCAAAAAAGTGGTCAAAGAAGCCTTGTCATTTGTCATTTATGTCATTGAATCCAGGATCTATTTTTATTGCTACTTCGGAAGCATAATGGTAAGGTTATTTATCATGAATTGCTTGGTCCGGTGAAACTTCCTCCTGCGCATGCGAATCAGCAATGAAGCAGACATCTTTAATTTTGTGTTTGACATTAATGACAGGTGTATGAAATCCGGTGCTCATAACTGTACCGACCTAAAGCCTTGTCTTGTGGGGGCGTTGTATTTCCACCTTGTCTGCAAACAAATGGTGAAAATCTTGCTGTATTTCTGTCCCATACTTCCCAAGACTTAGTCACTTAACTGTATGCTTCGCTTTTGCTTCAGGGATAAGTATGCAACAGGAAGCGTTTATACAAGCCGCCGTGTCGTTGCAGCTCAGCTAAGCATGTGTTTCATACATCTCACACCTGTAAAACATCCATTCAGAGATTGCATTTTTCAATGATCGCAGCCCAGCCAGCATGTCACCAAGTCAGCAGGGTTTCTGTTGCTGCCGCCAGGAGAGGCAGAACACTACTTATGTTGTATTCATCGGCGTAGGCGATTGACCTTATTGAGAAAATTGGCCCATTCGTAGGAAGTTTTAGGGAAGTATTTGTTAGAAGAAGTGTAAGTTTCCGCCAGGCAACGTTGGCTGTTACGTCAATTGGAGGCACGTCAAAACTGTCACTTTGCTGTCTTGTGCAGTCCACTACCAGCAAACTTTTGTTCGTGTAAACCCTTGGGACCCCGCAGGTTCTTTATTGGGCCCAAATGTCGATGACCAGCGTTGTCGCAGACCTTTCTCTGCATCATCCCTAGCTTTCACCCAAGGAACAGCAACAGCGACTGTGGACCGAGTCCTCCGCACACACCAACTGTTGGCACGCTAGAAAAGGTCACCTTTGGGCTGGCTGCGTCGTCAGTCTCCTTTTCCTAAAGATTTTTTTGCTTAGACCTCACATAGAGATCCGCAGTTCGCTCTTTTTGTATTTGGCACGAAAACGTTTGTTGTGTCTTCACTGTCAAGATCCAGGCTTAGGCTTGCTTTGCGACCAATTGGGGATTGGGGGATCAATCAGCAGGCACTAAATGCCAGGAATGGCAGGGGCGAGAGCTACTGGCGAAGCATAATACCATGCTTGCATCTGCCTGCGGGAGGTGTAATGTAACAATCACCAGCCGCAACTACAATGCAATGCACTGCTGGTAGCGCAGTATTCCTGTCCCTCACCTCTGGAACTAGATCCTACTGGTAGCCTGCTAAATACGCTATTCACAAGATCAAATAGGGGAGACAAAAGCAGACCCCCTTTTACATTATTCCTACTTGTCAAATTTCATGTCATTGATGTGGGTATTGCAGGTATCTACTAGTGCCTACCTTGGCTACTAGACGTCTCAGTATGTGTTCCCCTTAAAAAATTCCTGCACGATCAAGTACCGAGCTCTACACCAGGTGGCGTTTTTTAAAATAATGTAAATCGCCTATACTAACGCAATAATTCAAGTCAAGCTGCAACACTACTTGCTCACATTCACGACGACGTGAATAAGTTGGAGAACAGAGAAGACAAGAGGTGGTATCATTTACCAACTGTCAAAACAAACTGTCTATATTCAAATGACGATGATGATGATGATCAAACTGTGATGATTCAAATGCGCACTGTCAGCTGTCAGGTGCCACTGCGCTGTGTACTTGCTTGTCAAGGGCCCCTCCAACCATTATGTTTAATTGCGCTCAGCGCCTTCTGGTGGCTGTGATTTTCGCCATTATTTGCTTGAAAGATACCACAATCGCCGTAGCGCCATCTTCCAGAGGGTAGAGCAACCGCAAGGACAACCACTAGCCTTATGGGGTGTTTTCTCTGCAGTTGTCTAGGTGTCAAGTAGATGGCAGCAGGGGCCAACCCGGGTTATTTTCCCGCTACTTTTTGAACGGTTCTCAAGTGGAGGGGGTTTTCCTTTTGACTTTGGTGTCTGCCCGCCGCACGAACTTGCCTGCCGGGTCGGCTGTCATGTCAAGTCAAGTATGAATGTGTGTCGTCAGAGGTGAGGAAGGAATTAGATTGAAAAAATACGTACACTTGGCTTTCAGAGCAGAGGTTTTTAGTATTATAGATGTTTTTGAAGAAGAGCATAATTGTGTTCTTGAACATGGACAGTGGGGCACACGGCACGGTAGCAGGTAGGTTGCAATAGGTTGCAAATCGGCCGGCGTGTCCGCGAACTGTTCCTCGAGTGCTGTTTCCCGGACAATCCCTCTGGCCTCTCTGGCAAACATTTGCACGGTCATTGGGCCTTTTCAGCCCCCAAAAATTACCAAAAACGACCAGTACAACCAGTGGCGTAATTAGAAGTGTCCAATGGGGGAAGGGGGGGGGGGGGTCACGACTGAAAAATATGCAATAATGCGAGCAAAGCGAACAAAAAAGCGCCGCATTCGAAATTTTTCCAGGAAAATCGATGGCTAAGGGGGGGAGGGTTTGACCCCGAAACCCCCCTCTAGTTACGCCACTGAGTACAACCCCACGTTCAATATTTTTTTCAGCAAATGTCAATCATATGGTCGTTGCTGTCATTTTCATTGTTCGAGTGAACAGTGGCAGGTGGCAAAGTGCTGGGCAGGGATCACGGTGCTGGGTGTAGCATGATGCTGACGGACACACGAACGGGCTCAAGATCGAGATACGAAATACCAACATGGAGCAGGTGGGCTTAGCAATCAACAGTAACTTAGTGATAAACCCGGGTTAGCCCCTGCTGTCATCTATCGTCTCCTTCAGCGGCGAAACATCCCATTGGTATAATTTGTGGTTACAGCAACGTTGCCAAATCGGAGCGCCGCAGCTTTCCTACTGCAAATGTTTTTTTAAAGTTGCATTCGCGTCAGAGACCACACAATCACATTTACAATTCAATTTATAAAGTTCGTATTTGTGTGTGAAAATATTTGCATTCGCACAACATCAACGTGAACAAGTAATAATAATTAGTGCTTCGACTATTCCATTTATTTGTTGATTATTTGTTTCTTCTTTTTGTAGCGATAGCAGGATCTACGTTAATAATTAGTTTACAATCAAAGCTTTTTCATAATACATTATTTAGTTGGAGATGCACCAGTTGATACATACATTCATCGTGATAATGAAGTAAACAAGTTAGGTATGGTCCCATGCTTTTCCACAGCGACGTTTGCATGGACTGCAACACCATACAGTCATAAATAATTAGCTTGCATCAGTCGACGCTGATTTTCCGCCTGATAAATATGAAATTTGCTCCCATCCGTGCCGATATAACGCACAAAAAGTGCTGCACGTGGCAACTTCCTCGCAACTTCGTAATTGGACAAGTATCTAGTCTCTAGTTGTTATACCCAGGTATTAGTGACTGGCTGAACCTGCAAATAAATTTTGCGAGTGTTGAAAATACACTTCTGAGCAAAAGTTAAGGGCCACTTTTTCAAATGTGAATAACTCACAAACGCTTTTTTTGATTTTGACGAATTCTCGCACAGAGGTGGTCTTATGTGTTGTAAAGACAAGTGTGAAGTGGCGCACTCACCAATCCATAGGTTTGTGGTAGAGAGGTTTCCGACTGTTGCTTTGCAGAAATGCGTAATTTTTAGTGAAATCAAAGCATTGGATTTTGGACAAAATGGAGGTTCATCCAATGAAAAACGTCTAGTTTGCTTTGTTACAATGTTCTCAAGCAAGTACCATGCTAAGTTTGTCCATTGACATCTTTCATCTTCAAATTTTGACCATCAATCTCTTCTTATGGCTTAAACAATGTGTGAGGCACTACTTTGCGTGATTTTGGTTACATACAGTTCAGTCGTGTATTTCTTGTGATTTTGCGTCAACGTTTTGTGATTTTGGCCACTCTTGAGCTTCAAAAACAATAAATCCTCTATGCAGATTGTTACTAAAGAACAAAAACAAGAGAAAAAAGCTCACAAAAATGTCAAAATCTTGAGCATTGACAAGAAATAAGTCATAATTTTCATCACATGCCGATGAAACACCTCTACAGTGACCAAAGAAGAAATGGTGAATTTCTTCAATTCTTTTGGGGAAAAGACATTTACGGGGTGTCGCCAAGAGGCCAAGCGCAAAAACGATGAGTGACAACCTTGATTGATCATTTGCCATCAATATTCAAGAGTTTAAATCACTTTAACGCCATCAGGCCCTTTCGAATGCGAAGATGTTGAGAAATTAACTTCAAGTTTGTTGCTCTGCACTGAGTGAACCCATGGACGGATATGGATGATGGCCATACTCAGAGATGTGTATAAGCCTTGTGTTTGAATGTAGAAACCACCAAGAGCATCTGGCGACGCAAAAATTCAAAATCGATGTTTGTTTCAACCTCTGCAGTGTGAAAAACAGCTCAAATCAAATGACGTTCTCAATCGGAACTGTCGTCTTTTGTAATTGTACAGGAACTGATCAAAAAGATTCCTGCTCACACCATGATAGAGCCACCTCCATTCGGAATCCTGAGTGGAATGCAATCTGCATGAAACCGATGTCCACAACGACGAAGACATCATACACGACCGCGCTAGTCGTTTCCTGTCAGGGAGATACGTGTTTTACGTTCGTCGTTTTTGACCAGGCCCTGTACAATTACGAAAGACGAACAATCCCGATTGAGAACTTATTCGATTTTGGCTGTTTTTCACACTGCAGAGGTTCAAACAAACACCGATTTTCAAATGTTCGCGTCGTCAGATGCTCTTGGTGGTTTCTACTCTTGAACACAAGGCTTTTGCATATCTCTGAGTATGGCCATCATCCATTTCCGTCCTTGGGTTCACTCAGTGCAGCGCAACAAACTTGAATTTAATTTTTCAATTTCTTCGCATTCGAGAGAGCCTGATGGCGTTGGAGGGATTCAAACTCTCGAATATCGATGACAAATGATCAATCAAGGTTGTCACTCATCGCTTGTGCGCTTGGTCTCTTGGCGACACCCCGTAAATGTCTTTTCCCCAAAAGAACTGAAGAAATTCACCATTTCTTCTTTGGTCACTGTAGAGGTGTGTCATCGGCATGTGATGAAAATTATGACTTATTTCTTGTCAATGCTTAAGATTTTGACATTTTTGTGAGCTTTCTTCTCTTGTTTTTGTTCTTTAGTAACAGTCTGCACAAAGGATTTATTGTTTTTGAGGCTCAAGAGTGGCTAAAATCACAAAACCTTGACGCAAAATCACAAGAAATACACGACTGAACTGTATGCAACCAAAATCACGCAAAGTAGTGCCTCACACATTGTTTAAGCCATAAGAAGATATTGATGGTCAAAATTTGAAGATGAAAGATGTCAATGAACAAACTTAGCATAGTACTTGCTCAAGAACATTGTAACAAAGCAAACTAGACGTTTTTTATTGGATGAACCTCCATTTTGTCCAAAATCCAATGCTTTGATTTGACTAAAAATTACGCATTTCTGCAAAGCAACAGTCGAAGACCTCTCCACAAGAAACCTAGGGATTGGTGAGTGCGCCACTTCACACTTGTCTTTACAACACATAAGACCACCTCTGTGCGAAAATTCGTCAAAATCAAAAAAAGCGTTTGTGAGTTATTCACATTTGAAAAAGTGGCCCTTAACTTTTGCTCAGAAGTGTATAACATCATAATACCTAGCAAACTTTGCGCCATTATTTAATATTGTAGGTACCTAGTTAAGGTGTGTTTTTTTTTGACGTGTAGAACTTCAACCAGCGATAGCGTTGGTACTTGAAAAAAATTGGCCATAATTTTTTCATCTAAATAAATGTTCATCGAGACTTGCCATTTCATCATGCTCGAGACATTGCACTTTATTCATGGAAGCCAAGCCATACACAGCGCGGCCCCCGTCTTTGGATGGATGACCGCTGTAACATGACACTGGTGGAGCTCACTCGAAGTCGGGACATTGGCCCCAAGTCCCCTCTCGTCAGGGCTCTGAGCAAACCTTCAATCTGAATAAATTGCCCCCCTATTCAATCCAAATAGGCAGAGAGCAAGCTAAAAACCCCGAATGGGTTGTTTGAAAGGCTGTATTTCGGTTATTGTACAGGGTGTTCACGATAAAATTCACCCCCCTCCAGTTGATTCCCCTTCAAGATATTTCGAAGAACTAAAAACTTTTTCTTGACGATTTTTCCCAGGGACCTTAAATCGATCCTCTAAAAGTTTCTAATTGGTACCGTATACAGGGTGTGATATGTAACTTTTTTATTTTAAATGCAACACCCTATATATATTTTATTCCGTTATTTGATTAAGCCTTTTTTTCTGATTACAAATATATATGACACTTATGATTTATTTTGACAAGTAAGTTTTCGAAAAAATAATAAAATAGGTAGTCACATAATTTTGTTTCGCGGCAAGATGACTTTGGTTTCTACAGTTCACTTAAAAAAAAGTTATTCTCGCAGCATTTTATCTGCGGAATTCAACTTTGCATGGAAAAATGGTCCAATTCGTTCCTAATACAGGGTGTCGCGTAATTTTTAATTTTTGATTTATTTGACTACCTATTTTATAATTTTTTTGACAGCCTCTAGTCAAAGTAAATCATTAATGTTATATATTTTTGTAATCAGAAAAAAAGGCTTCATCAAATGACGTATTAAAATATAGAGTGTTGTATTTGAAATAAAAAAGTTACATGTCACACCCTGTATACGGTACCAATTGAAAACTTTTAGACGATCGATTCAAGATCCCTGGGAATAATTGTTGAGAAAAAGTTTTTAGTTTTTCAAAATATCTTAAAGGGGAATCTCCTAGAGGGGGGGTGAATTTTATCGTGAACACCTTGTACGTTTTTGAACAAAGCTTGTTTTTTGAAGCTCTACCGACTACCGAAGTTCCCGCAATTGAGCACGTGACATCCTGTATAACTTGCTGGCTAGTTCCCACCCAACTCTTGCAAACAGCACTGAAAGGAAAGAGTCGAGGAAAGAGTATATTGGAGCACAAAGCTCAAAATTAAATCCTGCTCGGTGCTTCAAGTGTAAGAAAAGTTACGCTCTCCTGTTTTCCAAGAACTAATTTTGATATTCTCAGGTACGAAGATGCATCTCATATAATATTCCGTATACGCAATCCACGTCTGCTCAGTGTTCCCCAACTGGCTGACTGTTTTCTTCTATGTACCTACCGATTGTCTTTTACGTATTACCCTATTCAGTGAGCACCATTTTCTACATCGCATCGGGAAAGTTGAGACAAGCTGGAGCCATGAGGGAAGATGGAGACACCGTTTCTAAGTAGTATAAGCAAATAAGCACTGAAAAATCAATCAAGTGTAGCTGTAGTCCAGGAATTATAGAAAAAATAGCGAAAAAAATGATAACTAGCCGGATTTTTGTATATAAGCTCAGTTAAGCATGTAGTTCAACATAGTAAAAGTCCTCAAGAATCCGGTGTGAGCTTCGGCCGTTGTGGCCTCGAGGAGAAGTTGAGGATCAGTTTTTCGTGTTTATCTCGTAACAGATGGCACTTGGGGGAAAAGCACTTGGATCAAAATTTTTGGAAATTGTGTTGTCTACAAGAAAGGTCCTCACATATTCCATCACCAGTCCACTCCTTCTTCGTCAAAACACAAGAGAAGCTGAATAGTCCAGATGCTTGATGCCGAAGACTGTACGGACGTTGAGTTTTATGATGGCAGGGTGCCACTTGGTATAGGTGTTGTTAGATCCATTCTCTTTTGATTGAAACTTGATGCCATCAATACCAACTATGCCGGCGGCATATACAGGGTGACATAAAAATAAAAAGTTGAACAAATGTACCTCAAGAACCAAAATAGGCGGAGACATGTAAATCGCCAAAAATATTTCTAATTTCATGACCATGAAGTCGTCGTGAACTTGAATCAAATATGTTGAGCCGTTTCTGAAATATCTTCAGAAGACTGAAGTCGTTACGAAAAAAAAATATTTATAATGGTTTTTCAACTCATCATTGACTTTTAACTCGTGGGTCACACATTATCTTTACCTTTATCAGGTGCCTTGGCTTTGTTTTTTTTCCCGGAAACTTCGTACCTCCCGAAAATAGTTTTCCGTATATCAGTAATTCTTCAGATCTTGACTCGAAACTTGGTGTTTTGAATCGAAACAATGATAAATTACATTTAAAATGAAATCACAGTGGAAAGCCCTCTCTAGGCCAACTAATTTTAGAAAAAACACAGTCAACTTTTTTTCTGATAAGTAGACGAAAGTTTTTTTTTTTTTGGTAACAACTCCAGTCTTTTGAAGATATTTCAAGAACGGCTCAAGATATTCAATTCAAGTTTACGACGACTTCATGACCATGAAATCAGAATTATTTATGGCGATTTACATGTCTTCACCTATTTTGGTTCTCGAGGTACAAATGTTTAACTTTTTATTTTTATTTCACCCTGTATATGCCGCCGGCATAGTTCGTCTTGATGGCTTCAAGTTTCAACCAAAAGAGAGTGGATCAAACAACACCTCTACAAAGTGGCACTCCGCCATCATAAAACTCAAGGTCCATACCAGTCTTCAGCATCGAGCATCTGGACTATTTTTATTTTCTTGTGTTTTGACGAAGAAGGAGATGACTGACGATGTGTAAGGACCTTTCTTGTAGACAATAAAGTTTCCAACAATTTCTTCCCGGGAACTTTTTGACCAAGTGCTATTGTTCATGAGATATACGCGAAAAACTGACCCTCAAGTTCTTCTCGAGGCCACAACGGCCGAAGCTCACACCGGATTCTTGAGGACTTTTACTATGTTGAACTACATGCTTAACTGAGCTTTTATGCAAAAATCCGGCTAGTCATCATTTTTGATCGCTATTCGCGATTTAAACAGCTAAAATTCCTGGACTACCTACTGATTTTTTGGAAGATTTTTTGTAACTCAAGTCAGGTAGTAAACCAAACTGTCAAGCTCTTGACGAAACTCTATTGAAAAAGTAACGGTGTCTCCATCTTCTCTCATGGCTCCAGTTGTCTCAACTTCCTCGATGCGATGTAGAAAATGCCGAGGAAAATGCTGCTCACTGAATAAAGTATTAGAAGTATTAGAACGTACTGTGAGGTAATTAAAAAAAAATCATTCCTGCTACGGTTTCAAATGTTACTTAGCAGTCTTAGCACCCCACGTTTCTCTACTACTACTTTTTCACTCTCAACTTCTCCTATGCATAGCCATAGCCTGTACAGAAAATTCTACTAAAAAATCGAGTAGGTATAATACGTATAAGGAAATCGCTCCATGGGAGCAAACAGTCGGCCTGTTGGTGAGTACTGAGTAGACGTAGATCGCGGACTGAATATTATATGAGATGCACTTAGCTTCGTACCTGATAATAAGAAAATTAGTTCTTGGAAAACTGGAGAGCACAACTTTTAGTTTTCAGAGCAGCGAGTAGTTTTACCTAAAACTACTTTCTGCCTGATGAAGCAGAATGCAAGGAGCAGAGCATAAAATTAATTAAGCTCCCCACCTCCCACCCACTTTCGACTTTATTCCCAGAGTCTGACTTATAAATCGAGTTATTAAATCTAAGTATTCAGTTGATGTGAATTTATTAAAGGAATTTTGTTCAGGTAGATATGCACTGAAAACTTAAGACGATCTCTATTTGAATGAGAAAATAACTTCAAGAAATCTCGTCCGTGATGGAGCAACGAAATATACCAGCTTTTCCGATTAATTTTGATCTTTTCACTTGACGTTGATGCGTTGACTTTTCACGTCAGATTGACACACGAACTTCGACTGTCGGCTAGCAGGGGCCGCCATCAGTTTCTCCAGCAAGCGGGTTGCATACTAGCGTCCCGCGCCCTAGATTGGCCCCTAAAAATTAATATGTTTAGTTCAGTAGGATTCACTGTGAGATTTCACATTAACAAATTATTGACATCCAGAAAATTCCAGTCCACATTTCTCAACAATTCTTATACCGGCACGCATTAAATAAATTGGACTGTGGATCTGGAAGGAAAACATCCGTGTGCTCTTTTCTCCTTACAACAATAAGAACCGGCATTTTCCGTTAGTTGGAAAACGAGGAATCTAGTGTAAACTTCGGTTCCATTGCTGGTTATTCCTGTGTATGGGCACTTCATCCTCTCCACGAGTATGTGAATATCTAATCTCTCAAGTTTTGGTGAAGTCGTATACTTTGTGGAGATTTCGATAAAGCATTTACGAAATTATAATTTCCATGAAGCAGGTATACGGGTAGAGATAACAGCTATATTGTTCTGTAGCTGTAATTGGATTCGATGTAGCTGTGTTTGTAGGATTATTTAATTTACTTGAAGCTGCTGCAAATCCACTTGGACATTGTCACTGAAGAGGGTGAATGGAATTGAATTTCTTGTTTTTATTCAGGTTCTTGGATTGTTTCACTGAGATCGATTGTTTGCGTTTTGTGATATATACAGTAGAGTTCTAACGTGGTTATGCCTTTTGTTTAGGTGATACCTAATTATTGCTTTTTTGACTTTGTTTGGCCAAAAATTTCAGTGAATTCCAGTAAGTAGCTCCACTCAACTAACATTCTCACTAATGAAAATAAACTGCTGGGCAACGAAGTTGTCGGTATCGGAAAAATGGTTCGACTTTGAAGACCAATAACTTCCGATTGCCAGATGCGATTTCTCTTTTGTTTATTGTGTTGATAATAATGCTAATGCTTCCGTGGCCTATCCTGTGAAAGTGAATGTTGAGAAACTTGATGTAAAATTTCTACAGGGTGATACGTAAAATGCTGCAAAATTATACTGACTTCATCGTACTCCCATTTGTCAAAAACAATTTTTTTATGTATTCTAATGCAAAAATCATGGAGTGTAGTGTCTTACCTCGAAACGGTTTCGGAATTATCCGGATTAGAAGTCTAACGTCAAAGATATAAATTTTTATTTTGAATGTTAGAGATTTGCCTTGTTGGCACGCGAGATTAAGTCACTTTTGATGAATGGATGTTAACATTGAGCAAGATTGTTCGTACAACAGTTCAGGACAATTTCACTCTCAACACAACCCGAATATTTGGTGTGGGGCCAAGCAGGGGGCACTTTTTTAAGTGATTGCCCCTGCCTGTTTCTCGTACGTTGGATTTCGTCAAGAGTTTAATCAGAATTTTAGATATGAAACATGTTCTATTTGCAGATTTAAGCCCCTGAACATGGTAACGATGTGAAACTTCAGTGTCCGAGTGAAGTAAAGCCCCCCTGGACGTTATACTTTTTGTGCTTGTGCAATACCTGAGTTTCGTAAATCTGCAACATTCAACATAAAAATTTATATTCTCAATGTTAGGCTTCCAATCCAAGAAATTCCAAAACCGTTTTGAGGTAAGACACCATACTTCATAATTTTTGTATTCGAAAATAAAAAAAATATATTTTTGAAAAATGATGGTACGATGAAGAAGTCGTTGCAATTTTGCACCATTTTACGTATCACCCTGTAAAAAATGTACATGAAGTTTCTCAACATTCACCATTATAGGATGGGTTATGGGTTACGGAAAGATTAAGCTAGTTAACGCAATAAACGAAATGGAAATCGCGATCGGCAATCGAGAGATATTGACCTCCAAAGTCGGACCATTTTTTGGATGCCGACAACTTCGTTGTCCAGCAGTTTAGTTCGTTTAGGTAGGTACCACTGTAAAGCAAGCTGTAAAGGTACCGCTGGGACTGTAACCACAATCTATTCGTTGCATCAACTGAGAAATATTCATGGTCTAGTTTAATTTTCAGCGGCTGTTTTCCTTCGGCATCGTTTTTAGTGATTATAAACTAGGCATGAATTGCATGATGCAGTTGGGATTTGCATCGGAATATGCACTGATTCGAATCGAAAATTTTATCATTGTGTGCACCTATCTATGTATAGACAAAACATGCACAATAATTACAATACGAAATTAAGCTGGGACAAAAAGAGGACGAACAGCGCTATGGCTTTTTGTGAATCAGTTATTTGACATATTTTCACTGAATCCATATAATAATAATAATTCTTTACAGAGAGAGGTAATCAGCATTATTGTGTATTATCAGGTACGATGCGCACGTCAAAACAGTAGTGTTTCAATAATTCCAGCTGAATCCCCAAATACTGCACAACAATCATGTAATTATTACAGGGTGTCAATTTGAAAACTGTCCACCCCGGTCGATTTCAAGTTGGATAGAAACTATGATTTAGCATCAATTCATAATTAAATTTTCTTGACTCATTCCCTTAGGGTGTCTACTCGACCCCTATACCCATTTACATATTTTAAGGCTGGTCACAAATTCTTTTTTGAATAAACGTATTATTGGTTGCATAGTTCCAGGGGCAGATCGTCTATCCTATCTCCTCTAATGAAAACGTGTTTGTCTCATCAGTTTCGTTTCACTAACTGAAGAATCACTTTTTCAACTGGCTGTATAAGGTACCTACGTACATTTTCCACCTTCGACGGTTAGCTAACGCTTCAGAGGCTTTCCTCACGCTTCACCGACCAGCGTCTAAGTATACCTGAAGCACGCTTTTTTCTGCTGACATTTTCCCTAGTAATTAAATTTTATTTCACATCATCAGCAAGAAAAAGGCACTTAATACTCTTGATAATTGAGCTATTTGTGCAATTTACCCCGTAACGAAACGCCCTCCAGACTTAGACGGCCGTATAGCAAGGGCGTTATAACGAGCCCAGGTGCACTTAATTTCCTTTCTGGCCGTGAATCTCTCGGCATTTTAACATTGCTTTAATGTTCCTGGAAAAATCCTAGCACTCCCGGCTACGAATTTCCTCGAAGCTATCATTTAGTGAGTGCCTTTTTTTCCCTTATACAAAAAAAGCTCTCTGTGAATAAGGTTGCTTTGTCGCTGCTAGCTTCACATTTTTTGATATTTCGTATGACACATTCCCAATTAGCTGCTTGAAAACGTTATACCAAGCTGACGCACCTACGTATCGCTGAAGAATATTTTTCTGGAAAAGCTGAATAGCCTGGAAGCACAACGAAAGCCCCGAAAAAGTGAAATGATGAAACTACGCTGGCGCATACGCTAATTTAACAAAATATTTTGTGTAAAACTCTGGCAAATTGCTTTCATTACCGAAATTGGTGCCTGATACATGCATAACAACCTCGTAACAACCGTTTTTATATGCCGTCGAGAGGAATTTTGCGAACCGTTCGGCTGCGCCGACCAATCAATGGACAGTTTTCCGCCAGCCCAGCATTGCATACTGCCAATTAGCTTTTTTTCTGCTGCATGGAAAGTTCACATGATTACCTCTTTTTGGATTCAGAACCATTACTCTGTCCACCACTTGAGGATTCTTTTGATTCAAGTGAATCAAATATAAAGTGAATCAGAAACAAATTCAAGTGAAACAACAACAAACAATTATGATTTTTTGTTCACCAGCAGCAAAATAATGATAAGTGCTTTGGAGGTTATGTTTATAAAGCCTTGGAACTTGGAAAAAGAAATCATTTAACTTTTGACCGTCAACACTGTCTACCGAGCTGTCAACAGTGTCAACTTTTCTGTCAAACTGGGTAGGGTGGGTAAATATCGCTCGGGAAAATACCGGGTAAATACCCAATTTATATTTACCTACCTACCCGGTAAATACTCGACTCACATCACTGCGTGTTCAGAAGACCTTTTTTTGCAATTCCAGATGTGGCGCCATGCAAGATCTCGCACCAGAGGCACTGTATTGCGGTTAATATATCTGCTAGGGGTAAATTCTGCAAAAATGATTCCTGGCCGGTCTCTGGTACCGCAGTCGGTATTTTTTAGTTCTGTTTAGTTTAAACTACATGTATAGTGGGAGCGGTACGCAAAAGCATACCGCATTTTGGAGTGCAGTAACAAGATTTTGCATGGGTGTACTTTATACCAAGACAAGCGATTTGACCCGCAGCACTCGATATTTCGTCCCTTAGGGGGCCAATGGGGGCCCTCCAAATTTTCAAGATGCAAGAACTTTCACAAAATGATCATTGAGTATCGTCATGTATGTCATAAGTGAAGCTTACGGGTCTATTGAAAATGTTTTCATCAAATGTCGTCGTGTCCGATTCATTCTTCACATTTGAAAAAAAAATTCTTTCACAGAGGTCAAAAAAACTGTTTTTATTTTTTCTGCTGTGCAAGGAAACGATAAATTCATATGTTTTGTTGCGTTCCCAACTAAATCGCGTTCCGTAAGCCCAAATATGAAGACAATTTTTTCGCAATATCATTTTCCCAAGAAGAGGTGACCTCTTCAGTACACTTTTTTCAACAGCATTTTTTTCAATGTTCCTAGTGGATAAGACTGTCAATTTTCGCTGATATGAGAAGCTTGAACTCTTTTCTTAGTAATTTCCATGCAACATGGCTTCAAAACGTACAAGAGAGCCCTAAAACTTTTTTTATCTGCTGGGCCGTCAAATTTTTGGCATGTTGATTTTGTAGTAGGGGAGACGCGCAAATAAATAAGATCTAGTCTAGGCGAATAAGTTCTACCGGAAAATATACCTACTTACACCTAACGACTCTGCGTTTTGTTGTACTGCAATAAAACACGGCATGGAAGAATATTTTCTGTTGGAACCAAATCACCTGTGCCTGCAGCCTGGATTGAATACTGGTCCGCGTCTCTCCTACTATAAAATCAAAATATCGTAAGTTGAACGGCCCAGCAGAAAAAAAAAATTTTTGGGCTCCCTTGGGCGTTTTAGAGTCATGTTGCTTCGCAACCACCAGGAAAAGAGTTCGAGGTCTCCATTCCTGCAAAAATTACGAGTGATATCCAGTGGGGACACAGAAAGAAATGCTCTTGGAAAAGAGGTACTGAAGAGGTCACCACTTCTTTGAAAAATACCATTACAAGAAAAATTTCTTTATAATTAGGTTCAGGGAATGCGATTTAGTTGGGAACGCAACAGAACATATGAATTTGTCGTCTCCTTGCATAGAAGAAAAAATAAAAACAGTTTTTTTGACCTCTGCCAAAGAAATTTTTTTTCAAGTGTGAAGAATGAATCGGACACAACGACAATTGATGAAAATATTTTCAATAGACCCGTGAGCTTCACTTATGACATACATGACGATACTCAATGATCGTCATGTGAAAGTTCTTGCATCTCGAAAATTTGGAGGGCCCCCATGGGCCCCCTAAGGGACGAAATATGGAGTGCTGCGGGTCAAATCGCTTGTTTTGATATGAAGTATGCCCATGCAAAATCTCGTTACTGCACTCCAAAATGCAGTATCGATGTGTTTTTAGGTGTGTACCGCTTGCACTAGTAGAAATGAGTAAAGAGTACATTACTACAAGCAAAGTATCAAATGCTGCCTTCACACGTTGTTGTTATACATTTTAAGGCCAATTTTGTTTTAGTACAGGAAAGTTAGTAAAACAATCGCCAAAACCTCGGCAAAAATATGGACGTCCTGAAAATTTGATATTTTGCTCAGAATTAAGTGCCCTATCACATATCTAGACTCGCCAAAAATTGCACCCCGAAGCTTCGAGTTATTGGAGGGTGGTAGGGTAGGTAAAAAATTTCAACTCAAAATTCAGGGTATGAAACACGATGGAACCCGTCAATCCAATGGATGCAAATACGTCGTAGTTTGACGCATCACATCCCGTTTATATGATTTGGCTCAAAAAGTGTCGATCGTTGTTGAAGGGGGGTCGCGGGGGAGGGCGAAACTCGGCTGGGTGGCTCTTTTTCTCCCTGGGCCATGAAGAATCGAGCACGACAAGATTGGTATCTTTTCCGACTAAATTCAATGTCTTGAACTTGAATCCGATGTGTAAATTTCGATAAAAACAAATTCGAACAAGAGACTTGAGTTTTTTCTTTGACAGTTTTCACAAAACTTTTTTTCACTGTTAAAGGTATTCATCTTTGAAAATATTTCAAAGGCCATCAGATTGGACTGTATTCTACACGAAAATCATCCATTCGATCTGTTACTTTGTTTTTCGAGATTGAAAAAATTGATTTGAACTTTAGTCGGCACGGCCCGGCGTCTACTACTGACCAGAACACTACACCATGCATCTTCAGATGAAAATAGCCCAAACTATCTGAAAAACTATAGCTCATCTTTGAAAGTTCGAGGATCTATGCTGAACTGAATTCCCTATAACATATACAAAATCGTCAATAATCGCAATCGCATTACTTGATGGTGCATGCTGTAGTGTTCTGGTTATTAGTAGACGTCGCGCCGCCGACTGAAGTTTATATCGAGTTTTCCTATTTCGAAAAACAAAGTTACAGATCAAATGGATGATTTTCGTGAAGAATACAGTTTAGTGTAATGGCCTCTTGAGATATTTTCAAAGATGAATACCTCTAATGGTAAAAAAAAGTTTTGTGAAAATTGTCGAAGAAAAAACAGGTTTTCTCAAGTTGACTTGTTCAAACTTGTTTTAATCCCAATTTACACATCGGATTCAAGTTCAGGACATTGAATTTAGTCGGAAAAGATACCAATTTTGTCGTGATCGATTCTTCATGGCCCAGGGAGAAAAAGAGCCACCCAGCCAAGTTTGGCTTTCCCCCGCGACCCCCTTTCAACAATGATCGACACTTTTTGTGCCAATTCTGAACAAAGTAAAAAAATTTCAGGACGTCCATATTTTTGCCGAGGTTTTGGCAATTTTTTCACCATGTTTCCTGTACTAAAACAAAATTGTCCTTAAAATGTATTAAAACAACGTATAAAGGCAGCATTTGGAACTTTGCTTGTGAAATAGTGATGGGTTGTTATTTAACTATCTGTTATTTTTCGACTGTTATTTGAAAATAACAATAACAACCTGTTATCTCGGTTGAAATATAACAGATACAAAATAACAGTTTACCCGCATCGTCGACGCACGGCGCGATCAACTGATGAACAGTGAACGACTAAACAGATACAAAATAATATTTAGTTTACCCGGTTCTTCGACGCCCGCCGCGATCAACGGTGAACGACTGAACCATAGACTGACTAAACAGATACAAAATAACACTAATATAACAGTTTACCCCGATCGTCTACGCCCGGCGTTAGTTGTTAGTTAGTTCTGTTACTTTTGCCTTGTGATATTGAGAATCCTGGGGCCCGTTTCATAAAACTACAAACGACAAATTACAAATGTATAACCTTGACGACCGATTGTTGCAACAATGGGTTACCAAGACTACACACATTACTTGTAGTCATTTGTAGTTTTAAGAAACGGGCTCCTGGTTAATTTGTGGAATAACAAATTAACAGTATCTGTTATTTTTAACTGTTATTTAAAAATGACAGTAACAGGTTGTATCTGTTACGTAAAAATAACAGTTTTGCCCATCACTATTGTGAAAAGTAGTCCTTACTCATTTCTACATGTAGTTTCAACTAAACAGGAGTAAAAAATACCGGCTGCGGTACCAGAGACCGACCAGGAACCATTTTTGCAGAGTTCACCCCTAGCAGGTATATTAACTGCAATACAGTGCCTCTGGCGCGAAATTTCACGTGGCGCCACATCTGGAATTGCGAAGGAGGGTCTTCTGAACAAGTTTGCCAAATTTCATGCTTTGATCACAAAATACACAGACCATTCCGCTAACCCCCCCTCCACTATAACTAGACGGTAAAGATTTTAAGATTTTGCACAAAGCATTCTACACCTCATACGGCTTCCCATGCAGATTTTCAGGCTTTCGCCTTCAAAGTAGTAGTTATAGTAGTAGCATAGATCTTCGTGTAAATCTTCCTCGAGGTTTGATGGGGAAAGGTTTTGTCCACGATACCGTGTTCTCTCGGGAATGCGGCCACCGGGGCTTTGCGCTGGTGAAACTAATAATTTTAATAATGGCCAATTGGCCAAGTCCGGCTCTGTCGCACTGCGCGGCCAGGTCGAAACAATAAGGCCGAAGGTATGCGGAATATTCAACGAAAACCCCGCCAGCCAAGCACATCTGAACAAAGCGGCCGGAGCAGAGCTCTCATGAATTGGCGATTGTTTCAGGACCTCAAAGGAGCGTTTGCGGGGCTATTTCCGATTCAGCAACAGGAAGCTGAGGCAATCCTGCGAGACGGTGATCACGGCGGCGGGAACGCCGGCGGCCGTGCCGAGGGCCAAGGGCAGGTCGTCGCAGTCGTCGACCAACCACGATTCCATGGTGCTGCGCGAGGTGGACATCGCAGACGGAGGGCATTCCGACAACAACAGCTTCCAGCAGGATTTCGCCTCGTCCTGATGATTCAGGCCCTAGTAAGTGGGAGGGATTTATGGCCATAAGCTGGGATGGAAAGCACGGGCGTCGAGCGGGAGCTTTCACGATATGCCACGCATTGAGACGAGACATTCAGTTGTCCTTGTAGTTATTGTGTAGCACACGATTGCTTTCAAGTGTTCAATCCTCAATTCCGGTAGGGAAACCTAATCTTGTAGGCTGGAGATTATCGCCGAGGGCGACTATTCGTTTGGAAATGGATAGACAGAGCTCTCGGACTGCTACAACATCGGACCATCAAACCGGAACTCCACAGATTTGTATTTCGCTCTCTTTCGGGGGCTCATCAATGCGGAGACATTCAGGTCGGATGATCCGGTAAAATGGCGGTCAAAAACTTTCTGAAGTACACTATTGGGCGACTCATGAAATGTGAGCTTCTCATGCGGCGCCATCTATCCAAGGCTTCAGCGTACCCATCACTCAAGCATGAGGCAGGCAGGGAATATAAGAATGAAATTCAACGTAGTGTCAAACTGTCAAAAGTAGCATCGATGGTGGTAGAGTACACCTTTATACTCAGGCCAAGTAGAGCAATGTTGAAAAAAAAAACACAAATGAATGCGCCAAAGCGAACTTAAAGAACAGTTTATTGTGAACAGAGCTCTCAAACTACTAGCCACACCTCCTAACCTTGTAACGGTTTGGCTTTACGCGGAATTCTGTTCATATATTCACCGCCTGTCTGATGGCTTGGGTGATGTGCATTGGGGAATGTCTTGGATAGATGGCGTCACATCGGAACTCTCATTTTATAATTGTATAAATGATAAATATATGGCTCCCAATAATTTACATTGAAGATCTCTTGACTGCAGTTCCACCTGATTGTCTGACCTGGATGCTTTCGAACTGATGAGCCCTCAATAGGAACGAAACACGTGTCTGTGGAGTTTTAGTCTGATGGGCTGGTGTTCTAGTAGCCTGAAAGCTTTGTTTATGAGCAATATTAGGGTCGTTTTAGACCTAAGCTTGAATAAGGCAATCACCGAAAGGGCGTCTTTGTATGAGAAGTTTTTTTTTGAGCACCTGGGGGTTGCCTCCGGGCTCCTTTGAACTACTACCTACAAGTCCGGGCACTGACTTATCTTTGGCGATGATCTTTGAGCTTTTGTCCCGAGTCACGTTGGATGATTCATGATTGTCTTCCATAGCGGGTGAAATTAGAATTTATTCATTTAAGTTGGAAATGTGATGAAAGAAACATAGCAATGTAGGGAATGAAAAACTGAACAGGAAGAACCAAAACTATATTTTTCACTTTCCCAGCAACCATTGCAAGTAAATGAAGAAGAGAAACTTGTATCGCACATTTTTTCCTGGAACAGTGAAACAGTGGTGAGAGATTTATTTGAAAACTGTCAGGGACAAAGCTGCAGGGAATGCATGTTCCACAAAAAGGCTCTCAAAGCTGCCCGCTAGTCCAATAGAATTGAAGAAAACTCGCTTTGACATTCCACCCTCAGTGCTGTGAGAGCAACCAGAGATAGTTATCCGAAAAATGTGTGGACAAAAGATCCAGGATCGTTTAGTCGTAAACTACGTTCAAAGCTGCGCGGCAATCCAGTTGAGTGGTTCTTTCAGAAAACTGACACAAATCCTATGAAAAAAGATTTGGCGTTGTGGAGAATGAAAAACTAGGTAAGAAAAACCCAAGTTATACCAGGTGGGCCATAAAAAATCGCACTGTTTTATTTTCCTCGCCGAATTTTTGTTTCTTGACCGATTTTGACAAGCATTGGTATCCTTGTGTAGCCAATTGAATAGGCACCAAAGTCATATTTTATATAAATATTGCCGAAATATAAAAATTCAAAATGGCAGACACAGCTGAGAATAGACCTCCTTTTGCAGTCATTTCTTTTGATTGAAATTCGACAGATTGACAAAACTAAAGGCGTTTTTTCAAAGAACGAACTGTTTTCTACATTTTGATACCATGATCAGCTCAATTGGTTGCTTCGTTTGGGAAATATGGTACCTAAATTGAAAAAAGCTTATTTGCCATTATTTTACCCTGTAACGAATAATAAAAATATATTGTTTTGTTTGCCAAATTTTGGTTTCCCAAGCGATTTTGACAGGTTTATCGATATCATTGTGTAGCCAAATAAATAGGATACAAGTCTCGAATGGAATATAATCTAAATGTCAACATTCAAAATGGCGGACACAACTGAAAGTGCAGTATTCTGTTGCAGTTGTTTTCAATTGAAATTTGATCGACTGACACAACTGGGGGCCTTTTTTGAGAACAGACGGTTTTTTGCATTTGGAAGCTACAACCAGCTTAAATGGTTTATTGGTTGAGGAGATGCAGCTGATTGAAAAAAAGCTTACTTGCCATTGTTTCAATACTTGAAAGTATTACAAATTTAATGTCTTCACTGTTGAGTTTTTGCTTTTTCGTATCGATTTTGACAGATTAGGCACTATTCTGTAGCCAATTGAATAGGTTACAAGAATTATACGTGAATCTGGTCAACATCTCAAAATTCAAAATTAAACTCAACTGAAAATAAGATGTTTTTCTCAATTTGCTACATGTCCACCATGAATGAACCAAGTGAGCTGATCATAGTTTCAAAATATAGGAAACAGTTCGTTCTTCTGAAAAACATTAGTAGTTTTTATATCATTCTGTCACATTTCAATGTAAAAAAAAACTGCAAAAGAAGGCTTATTTCCAGTTCTATCCCCCATTTTTTATTTCAAGTTTTGACCATATTTGTGTGAGAATCTTGTAGCTCATTTATTTGGCTACACAATGGTACCTACCTAGCCTGTCAAAATCGATGAAGAAACAAGAGTTCCGCAGTCAAAACAATAAATTTGTACCTATCACTCGTTAAGGACTGAAATAATGACAAACGAGCCTTTTTTCACTTTGCTACATCTCCCTAAAAAATACGCCAATTGTGCTGGTTGTGGTCTCAAAATGCAAAAAACAGTTCGTTCTTCCAAAAAACACCTTAAGTTTTATCGTTCTGGCTGCAAAATAAGGCCTATTTCTAGTTGTATCCGCCATCTTGAATTTTGACAGTTCGATCCTATTGAAATATGACACTTGTATCATATTTAGTTGGCTAGACCTATCAAACCTGTCAAAATCGCTCGAGAAACAACAATTTGGCAGGCATAACAATATTTTTTTTATCATTCGTTGCGGATTGAAATGATGACAAACAAGCCTTTCTTCAATTTGCTACATCTTTCTAACTAATAAGCCAATTTGAGCTGATTGGGAAATGGCGAACCGGTGAAGAATTTTTATGCGGAGATGGAGCAGCGTTGACATGTTGAATTTTTATAATATTATTTATCTATTCTTGATTTTTACGAAGGTTTTAAATTTGAGCTGATTGTGGTTTCAAAATGCTAAAAACAGTTAGTTCTTTCAAAAAACGCCTCTAGTTCTGTCATTCTGTCAAATTTCAATCAAAAGAAACGACTGCAAAAGAAAACTCATTCTCAGTGGTGTCCGCCATTTTGAATTTTGATATTCCAGCAATATTTGTATCATGACTTTGGTATCCTATTCACTTGGCTACACAAGGTTACCAAACTTGTCAAAATCGGTCAAGGAACAAAAATTCGGCGAGGACAATTAAACAGTGCGGTTTTTCATGACCCGCCACCCGGTATTTAACACCATCTAGAAAAACATGAGAAGGAAATTTAAAGACAGAAAAATTGAAAATCAGCTCGAAACTTCTTCACTAAATGCTGCATGAAATAAATGTGGACATTTTTGAAAACCTTCACAAACAAACGTATGAAGATTCTTACATAAAAGCCCGTGAGGTCATCCATCCATTTTGGTTTAGCCGTAAAGTTCTGCTGAAGTTGAGGTGACAAGTGAAGTGCCGCGAAGTCAGACAACCGCCAGGCTATCATGACTTTCTCAACTTTCGAAGCGCTTCGCGGCTAAGCCCCACCAAGATGAATAATATCCCACGGACCTTCTTATAGACCAATAATTTATTCTTTCATACGTTGATTTGTAATGGTTCTCAAAATGTTCACGTTTCCATTTTTTAGTTTTTTCAATTTTTTTCCACGCTTCCCTGCACCCGGACGCTGTGAAATGTAATTTTGGTTCTTCTTATTCCGTTTTTCATTCTCTACATCGCCATATCTTCCTCATCGAGTCTATGATTTTTGTGAGTTTTATAGAACAACCACTTCATTAACTGGATTGTCGAGCAAATTTGAACGTGGTTCACGGCTAAACGAGAAAAGTTAGAAATAATTATAGGCTTTGAAGATCTTTTTGTGGAATATTCCCTGCAGCATTAAAGGGGGAATTTCGCACCGAGTGTTTTTAGCGCATCTTCCATCTTGAGGAAAATCGCTATTGCAGCCGCTTTGTCCGTCCGTCTATTCGACCGTCCGTCGATTCGGCCGTCCGTCTATCCGTCCGTCCGTCCTTCCGTCTGCCCGTTCCTGGTTTTCATTTTACTGGACTGGCGCTCAACTTTGAACGCGATTAATGGCTAAATTGAAGAAGTTAGACCCATGCCATCCCAGACTTCTTGTAGATTTCTGAATTCCCTGTCTAACTAATTTGAAAGTAGCGCCTTTTTTCTCGACACTTTTGTCAGTGATGATACCAGGAATCAAAATTCCTTGCTTAGTATGCGTTATTCCAAAGTCTGTACAGTCTGTACAGCACGCTGTATATTTTTTCTCGCTCGATTGTCTTTGAACCCTCAAAACTTAGTTCCTTACTAAGTCGCCTACTGTGATCGCATTTGAACCCTTCAAGCTAAGTTCCTATACTAAGTCGCTTTTACCGAATATCTTGAAGTCTTCAAAAATGAGCTCCTTTTTCGAATAGTCAACAGTGGTTACTGAGGCCCCATTCAATTGATGGTTCCCTCTGAATCCATCATAACTTCGAAATAAATACGTAGTTCTGTTTTTCAGTTCTTATTTCACTTTTAAACGCGCGCCATACAAACCAGTTTTTCATTCACTATCAGCAAATCCATGTAAATATTTGTATTCCCCGTGGCTCTGTTATCGCGCTCGACCATCTGAAACACAAAGTGAAGCTGATGTTCCCCGAGAATATCTAAGGTTTGAAATTCCCTTTACTGTTTGCCCGTTGAAAGGTTATTTTTGTTTTTCGCAAAGACACACAACTGAACACAATATATTTCCGCTGGCTTCAACCTCAGATGGGTTTATTTAGAAGAAAAACAAATGTTTGAATTTAAAATAGAATCAGTCCCGCTGAAGGACCTCCAGGACCTTGACCTTTGTGTTCTGGTCCTGGTGTCTAGCTCTCCATGCCTTGAATGTAAACACGTCGCTCATTAAACTGTCGCGCGTCTTCGCCAACTGCTGACAATTTCATTACAACTAGTAAGACGACAAATAATGTTTAGAACCAACAAACCCTTCCGTGAAATTCGTACGATAAACATTTGACGTTCATGATGCATTAGTTGAGAGCTGAGCCCGAATGTGCTTTATAAATATCTAAAATGATGTTTACAGTGTAAGTGTAGTAGGATAGGTCTTTATTCCGATAAAATATTCTGATGGACTGAGCGTTAACTTTTCATAATTATGAAAGTACGTAAAGGTCATTACGACCCACCGGAGCCTCATTTGTGTATCAAAAGTAGTTACCAATGAAAGCCATCAATAACAATAATGAATAAGTTTCGTACCTATAGAAGGAAAATGCTTTCCAAAAAAGCCATTGTAATGAAAATATCAACCATAAAACTATGAAAAGAGTTCGATTTAGTGCTATTAATAATTATTGTACCTTATAATAATTGTTACGTACCGTTATTTATTATTGTTGCTAATACCTGCTACCTGGGATGATTTGCGAAAGGTTAGATTTTGTCAAGGGGTCGAGGAGTACACTCAACGGTCACATTGTAAACACTTTTTACAACCACGAAGCCAACTTTGTTGTCTTCTACTCACGATGAATAATCCCAACCGAGAGGAAAATTACGCTCATAGTTTCTTTGCAGTTGAATTGTTTACGTCGTACTACTCTTCGTTGCGGTGCCCACCTCAGAGCCACGCACAACATTGCGCAACATTGTTTTGTTGGTAAATCATGAGTCACTGTACCCCGTACCTGCTCTAATTTTTCACTGAAGTGATGTAGGCAACCAAGAATACAACAACATCCAGAAAACTAAACTGTTCTTTGAACGCGTTGTTCCTCCTTCATTTTTTTTTTAAATTTCTGGATGATCCGCGAATTTAATTTTAGATTATCATTCCACACGCCACTCTGAGTGATTTGCCATTTTTTTCGTTTCGATTTGCGTGTGGCCGTTGAGTGTCATGGGCTCTTGTCAAGTTTTCTGATTGGTGTAAGCAGTAGGTACACGAAATTCAAGCAATCCAATCCCGTGACAAATTGGTGTCAGAAGTGAGATTAATTTCTAGGGTGGAGTGCTAAAACTCACCCAATTTGTCTGTAACTTTTTAGCGAGCTAGTGCTGGGTATATCGATGGTTAGCGTATCTAATTAAAATGAAATCGTCTGGCACCTGTTTGAACTAACATCCGAAGAGTTCGTCAATTCAATTGTCTCCACAGTTTCGAGGGTGTCTCTTTTGCAGTACCCAAGTTAGCTTCCCAGATCATATGAATGTGGTCGTAATTTGAATTCAAAAACTGACAGATTTGACAGGCGTTTCCATTCACGAGCTCGAAACCGCACATACCTACAGCAATATTTCACCCGATAATGCCCACCTCCATCCTGTATATTCGATGCAATTCTCTTGTTCATCTCATCATTACGCTATCGTTGATTATAACTACCTGCTAGCCCGGAAGCGGGATTTGTTGCCCGTAGGTATATGACATGATTTACGAGCGAAACACATCGAATTTTGTCTGTGCCGATGGTGGTTCTGCACAATTTTCGCATCACCAAAATACCTGGAACGTTTCCCAGAGGTGAACCGGGAAATCGGGGAACCGTTCCTGCTAGGAATTTTAATCGAATCATACCGAAAACTGCATCCAAATTACCGCCTGACCTCGTTAGCGGAACACGTTACAAACATGTCCGCTGCAACTGATGGAAACTTTTCGGATTACCTAAACACATTATTATATCAACCCGAATTGCGCGAACTAGTGCCGGCGGCTGGGAATAGGTAAAACGCGTCCGCATTTTGCATAATATCCAGAATTTTCCATGTGTGAGAGTTTTCATGTGGCATTAAACGTACGTGTAGGTAGACCGGAGTATGCACAATGTGCATTTTTCCTAATTGCTTCTGAAAGCTTGCGGATATATTAAATATTTCATACTATACTCACGACACCTACGTAAAAGTTGGTGAGTACGCTTCAGCTTGCATAAAGCTCGTCTTTTTGCCGTCTGATCTGATCATTGTTGGGCTCTGAAGCCGCATAAAAGCTTATAAAACTTTATAACAATTCCTTACCGGGGCAATTTCACCGCAACAATTGGGTTCCGAGCGAGTCTCAAGATGAAAATGAGCTTAGTGCTCTCCAGGATAATATGCGTGAAGCTGCAGTTTTTATGCCGTTGTGCTTTCAGCAAAAGTTATTGCGCGAAATTGGGGCACACGAAGCCTGCTTCCAATGCTACTTGGAAAGAATGCCGTAGGTACTGTAGTAGAGATACCTTGCATGTGTAGTAGAAATCAATTCATGTAAGAGTCCATTAATTTATCTGATGTAAGTATACGTGAAACTGTAATGTACGCAATGAATCTAACTTGAGACTCACCTTTCGAAACTCAATTGAAAAGAAAACCTACATAAAAATTGTCTGATACTATCAAGACAGGTACATTTCTAATACTCAATGCACAATAGACCTAATACGTAATAAATTTCACGAGCAAACATTCGCTTGGCGGGTCTTTTGGACGATGAAGACTCTGCTGGGGGTGTTGGATGTGTACAGTACACCAATATGTCTGGTTGACGATTGACGTTTCTATTGGAGACACTTGCTGATTTTATTTTCAAATTATGGAGCCACTTTTCGTAAGAATCCATAATAATGTCTTATGTCAGCCTCACGTTTATTATGAGCTAGACATAACCGTTGTTATACAGCTGCCCTCCAATAATAAAAATGAATTCCATCAGATGTGACAAGAGCAGTATCAGAATATTATTATGATAAATGAGCAGCAGACTCATTAGATTTTATCATCTCACGTAATAGTCTTGCCTTGTTTACAACTCTGAACGAAATTGCAGCACCAATGAACGGGAATGTTTGACCGTAGCTTGGACCATCAAACATTTTAGAATGTACTTAACTGGAAGCGTTTCTCAATACATAATGTACTATATTGATCTCATACCCTCTGAATAATTTATGCTGAAGCATTAAAGATTAAAATGGGCCTTGAATTTAATGGATTTGTGCTGCCTGTTAATTGCAAAGGAACGGAATCAAGAACGGCTGCTCACAATTTCGTCTATTTTTTATACGCTATAGATAACTTCCACTATTCTGTAAATATCTCTTGTATAATAACATCGCAATATCAAGATCACAAGAAATATTTGCATTATTCCAACCCTCGCTTTGTTCGGTTTAATTTACGAACAGAAAATGCAAACTAGGCAACAGAATAAATTGCAAACGAGGAGGTATTCTCGAGAGATTAATACAGGAAATGTAGCAGCTAGAGGATATTTGCCTGATATTTTGCAATGAAATCTATGGTGTTTTAAAATTGTCATTAAACATGACAAAACATTGTTAATGTTGTTAAAAATTCCACAGCTATCTTTTTGAACCCCCAAATGGGTAGACAACCCATCATACTTCACTTTAATTCAACTAATTTGAATTGAATCACGTTTCCCGCTTTTAGAAACCGCTTGACCGATGATCATTTAGTATCAGGACGACCTCCTGTTGTTTTTATTTATTCATTTATTTAATTGTCTTATTTTACGAGGCGGCATTCAGCTATAAGCTGCTCTACCATGCAACCTCGGGGACAGCACAAAATATCCATGGATGAAGTAGGATTCGAACCCACACAGGGCAGCGCGAATGGTGTGGCTTGCCATCACCTGTACCACTCGGCTACCACCGCTCCTGTTGTGTTGTGCCGCTCCGCTCCGCTCTGTTGTGCCTTTCTTCTTGTTGTTCCAGGATATAGCTCTCGAGACTGTCGAAACAGGTGTGACTACGAGTTTGAACACCATAAGACACAGTATAAGTTTAAACATAACATCAATCTATTGACCTCTATGTACAAGTCAAAATAGTTAAATAATGGCTCGCTCCTTCACCTAGTCCTACCCTCACACTGCAGGCTTAAATATCTAAAATGTCTAAAGAGATAAGTTTTCCCAAATTATTTCAGAAGTCCCAGCACCCCAACCCTCCGACGAACACCTGATTCTTCACCTTGACCGATATTCAATTTGACTGGTTTTCGTCGTTCAAATTTCTTTTTGTGGTTCAATCAAATTCAACATTTATGTTAAGTGTTAAAAGTTATGTTAGAGTTTGGCCCAGCTTCTATACACTGAAATGGGGGAAAGTGACTTCAACCACAAGTGCAATCCAAGATTTGTGGGCCGGTGTGTGTGTGTGGTAGCTCACCTTATTGTGGCATTCCTTTAAAAGGCTGCTGCTTCTTTTTGGGCCATGGTCTATTTTGCCCGTTTGGAAAGGACTGGATATGGCTTGCCTTTGTGGGGGGCGGGCCTATTCCTTGTTTTTACCGGGAGTTGCCCCTAACGCTTATAAAGATTCCCGCGGTCGCGAGTGCCTATAACCGAAAATATTCAAAGAATTTCGCCCTTCTAAAAACTTTCGAACCTATGATGTGCGCGAAACAGTTACTCACGTTAAGGTACAAACTTTATTGTGAAGAACTTTTTGAGCACGTCCCGTATACGCGCTAGTTCGTAGTTGTTGTTTACCAGTCCGTGAGATAATGCCGCGCAGTCAGGAGAAACAAAATGCAGATAATTGACTATACAGGGTAAAGACGATACGGAGAGGCGTCGAAATAATTCTACCCTGACACTAAATAACCGCCGTCTACAGTCTACCTGCTCGAGCCCTATTAACAATTCATTTTACAAAGTCTCTATCTGAACGGTTGCGTCGTTGGGTACCGGAATAATCTCATCGGTTTCAAATAAGAACGTTTTCATCCCAGGAGCAAACTTATGCATTCTCAATAACTTCAGTCGACGGCTCTTAATAGTTTAGTTATTTTGCTCTTCTACTAACTTGGAAAGTTCAATCATCATGAAAATATTGATAATTGCTGTGGCGTTGAAACAAAGTTTATAGTTCCAAGGAGGGGGAGGGGGTTTCATTATCAACTAATTCCGATCAACAATTACGACTCTACGGCAGAGTTCGAACCTCGATACAAACGCGATTCTATTTCATTTGAATTCTTGATTTTTCACGTGGCTGTCAAAATTTACATTTACCGAATAGTACTGGGAGCTTCAGAAACGCAAAGGAGGTTCACCCGCGAGTTTTCAGATTTAACCCACCAGGTCCGGTGCTCTAGGAGTACCGCAGTCACGACGCAAAGTCCGGAGGGCCCAAGGGCTCGAATACTTTTTCTGTGAAGGTATCCAGCAAAGGACGAGGCTTAATAGTGACTGTACCGATGGCAGACAGTAGCGCAGATACCAGCACATGCAGGCAGATTCAGAACGAACGCGTAAGCCCCATGATACATTCTCCACAAGAAAGCTCAATCGTAAGCACCAATCCCAACTCACCAAGACCAACCCTCTGCTCGCCGAGGTCATCACTCCGTTACAAGAAATACCTAAACAAGAGAACATCTAAGGTTTCAACTCCACATCATCGAGGTGGGTCAAAACTCTTCGTAGAAGGATCGTAACTCAACATCCTGAAGGGAGATCGAAGCACATCATCAACGGATCTCAACTCTACAACTTGAAGATAGATCCGAAACTTGGCACCGGAAGGGCCTCAGCACAACTACCTGAAGATGGGTTGGAACTCGTCATCGAAGGGTTTCAACTCGTCGCCTAGAGGCGGATCGAGACTCAACATCCAAGGGCTTCGACTCTACCTCATAGAGGTGGGTCGGAACTCAAAAGAGTAGCAGCTCATCAGGCTCTAAGTGGATCGAAACTCATCCCCGTAGGTGTTACGGTCTAATTTGACATTTGCGACAGATCAAATGTGAACACCAAACAGCTGAGAAAAAGACAAAGGTTCACCTTGAAAGAAAGGGTTTTTGCTCCTCATCTTTGATTGATTGAATTTTTTTTATTCCGCACTATGAAAAGCACAGCCAGTGGTTTTGATTCCGCTTTGAATATTATTACGTCATAAGGCCAAGGTTCCTCGAGTTGTGTGGCCACGCTCGTAGTTTGAAGAGCCAAAACTGATGAGGTTACGGAAAAGAACCACTACTTAGTGCCAGACCCACTACATCCAACGGGTTCGTAATTGTTTCTTCCTAGAAACTATAGCTGGTCAGCACCTCCTCTTTCAAGTCCACGTTACGGTCACGATTCATGACAAGTACCCACGTAGACGACAAAGATCACTGAAACCCACCACGGTAAACTTATTGCAGTGGCTGTCACAACTCCGGTTTGAGGTTAGGTCTGTCCTGAAACTGTCGCTCGAACCCACAACTGCCGCCAGAGAGCCTGGTTGGCTCTGGTTTCATGTAAGCGAGGACGACCACCATCTTCACCGGCAATCCAACAGCACCACCACCGCACTCGGCGTTACGTCACAAGCCAGATCGGCGGTACTTTCCTTCCCCTCTCCCGAGAGAGCCAGTGTGAATGCACCGAATTGCCACCATCGAGGAAGACAACGAGGGAACGGGGTGAGCAGCCATCTTTCCGAATTTCCCACAGTTTTAACTTCCTTGATCCGGTTATCATTACGCGTAGCATATAGTCGACTCTTGCAGAATGAGATCTCATTAAACAAACAAGCGACCTCATCGAGTTCTGGTCGTTCCATATCCGTACTGGGTGATAGTCCGACATCCCTCCTTGTGTGTGCCGCAGAATACGAAGCTCCAGTCTGGCTGAACAGCCATCACGTGCACAAAATCGACACCGTACTCAATAGTACAATGCGCATTATCACGGGATGCATTAAATCTACACCGACTTACTGGCTCCCCACACTTAGCCATATTGCGCCTCCCTTTCTCCGAAGACAAGCTGCTTTATTTCGTCAATTCGGAAAGGTGATGGAAAACGGACATCTACCTATACACGAAGATATTGTCACCGCGTCTTCAACTCGATTAAAATCGCGTAGACCACCCATCAAATCGGCCAATCAACTTCGCGTTGAAAACTTCAATATCAAACATAAGTGGGAGGAATTATGGAGTCAGACAACAACCCAAGATGTAAACTTATATTTACCAGTCGACCAGAAGCCGAGTGGATTCGACCTTCCAAGGAAAATCTGGAAGACTGCGAACCGAATTAGATGCAACCACGGTAGAACCGCCGACTTTTTGTATAAATGTGGTAAAGTTCAATCTGGACACTGTGACTGTGGAAATCCACGTCAAACTGTCGTGCACATTGTTCAGGAATGCGAACGAAGGGCATACCCTGGCAATTTCTCCGACTTTTACACCCTTTCCCCAGATACAGTCACTTGGATTGAAAACTTGGACATCGGGATCTGATGGATTATTATTTCTTTTTATTTACTTATTTATTTATTTACTTTTTTATATACTCGTTATATTAAGTACTTTCTATTAATATTATAGTACCTCTTGTCTGTAGCATGTATGCCACACGCTAAATAAATAATCCCTCCTTGAACTGTAGGCCCTCGAAAAGAGCTTGGTTTCTCCACTTTCCACCGGCGTCGCACGCCTCTGGAATTAAAATCTCACGTTGTCACCAAAGAATGAAAGTCGCTCATTTATATGTTCACCTTGTATTTGTCCTTGGTGTAACATCACTGTAATATATCCCATTTTAATCCCGGCGGTGCTGTTTGTTTTGTATTCACTACCCTAGGCTGGAACAATAACAAATCTGTGGTTTAAACTCCATCGAAATTAGAGTGGCTGTCATCTTTGACAGGGAAACTGTCACTTCGACAGTTCCGACCGAACCAAGAACACAAAAGACACTAACAAAGGATCTCAGCTCATCTTTCCTAAGGGGATCGAAACGCATATCCGAAGGATTCCATCTCGACATTCTCCAGGTGGGCTGAGACGCATCAGCCGGGTTTTCGACTCAACATCGTCACGCGGGTTGAAACTCATCATCGAAGGGCTCCAACTCTACGACCTCTAGGTGGGTAGTGACGCAGCATCAACTGGTCTTGACTCAGCTTCCTCGAAGTGGATCAAAACTCTTCTCTAACAGATCCGCAGAAGCACTCGGCAACGGACGTGACAAGTTGGGAGCGGACGGCAGCCCGGGCGGATTGATATAGTCGTAAAACATTCCATAGCTAATTTGATGAAGCACGCTGGAGCGCAATTACTGGGGTATCGGGTGACGCGCCACGTTGATGCAGCAGGCTGGCGGGCGGACCATCTCTATTAGCGGGTGTGCTTGAATTCTACCGCATGATACACCGCAAAAGAAGTGTACCAACCTACAAGTTTTAGTCACTGGATCTTCCAAAATGCTTCAAGTCGTGAATATTGGGTACATGGAAATCGATCATATCCAGGATTTCAAGACAATCAATCTCTCCACACAGGATCTTATAGAGGAAAACCACAGAGTGAGAAGCTCTACGGTTTTTGAGGCTATGCAGCTGATATCTGTTGAGCAGGTCTTCATTCGGGAAACCTGTTACAAGGTAAACACCGTCGAGCCTCAAATATTGAAACTTGAGGAGCTTCCGCTTGACATTCTCAAGACTGTTGACGTGGACTGGAGCTCCAAACAATTCTAGTCTCGATTTGACAAACGCGAAGTAAAGCAAGCGGGCTGTGGCGATGTCTGCAAAGTCCCGCTAGTTTTGAATAACAAAACCCAAACTTGTGAACGCCGCCTCAATAGTTTTATCGATATGTGGCCTGAACGGTAGTTCAGTGTCGAAATTGACAGCCAGATCCCTGATACATGATCTGGGTCGTAATTGTACTCATGTCCCTCTTATAAACACATCATAGCATACGAACCAACGAGATGCCACAAGCCACGCCCGCGTGGCTTCTTGTAAAGCGCTGGGCCACCCTCTATTTTACTCCAGCGCCTGAAGTTAATGGGATACAATTTCAAACTAAACGCCCAGGGCCGAGGAATTTCAAATTGATGGGCGAGATCTTTGTAGTTATCCACCTACATGTAAAAAACTTCGCGGTGAGAGCCGAGGAGGATAACAAATCGAAAAAGGAAAGATCCAAAACAAAACCATCGATCTCCGATCGACTGAACAAGCACGTCGGCCGCACGCCCCATTTAATCGCTCCATTTTCGCGCGTTTATGCATTTTCATGATGTTTAGCTCGCGAGCGTCGTCGCCCGCGTTTTTCCCTGAAAAATGATCCGCGCGCCATCCTCATGACGTCCGAAATGGGGGTGACAAGATTTATGTTTGGCCTCTGGTCGCTTTAATAAATTACCGCTCTAGCTGCGTCTTTCACTGAAAAAATCGTGCGGGTCAACGAGATCAAACACTTTTGCCTTGTTTGTGCGTATACGTCTGTGTGTGCGTAAAAGTCTGAACGGGTGGAATCATTGAGATTTATGTTCATACTGGCCAGCCAGAACACAGCTTAGTATAGGTTCAAAGAGACCCCGGAAACCGGAGCCATCGTAAATTTATTAAATAATGATGTAATATCCAGCATTGTGTATAAATCAAGATTCTTTTTTTCATTGCAGTTTCTAGCTTCGGCGTCGTCCCACCGTTTTCGCTCGGATATGCAATAATTTTACTTGACGTGACATATTGTTGGTTGTTCGGATCCTGTTATGGAAACCTTGGGTGCGTTCAAAACGTAAACTTGATTTCATTGAACTCAAATTCCATCTTTTTTTTCGAGAGGAGGGGATTGCTCTTCATGCACGCCTCGGCTGGATGGCACCGGGGGAGTGTGGGACTCGCCGCGATCTTTGCCAAATCCTACCCATTAAACCCCTGCTCAGACCAGACCTGGTAGTTAACCCGTCCGGCGTCCCCTGGAACCGCGCGAGTATTACTTCAGGGGGGGGGCTGATCTTTGTAAACCCGTAACAGGAACGAATTTCCCCTGAAAGAATTTTGCCGCAACCAATTTCCCGGAAACAATTTCCCCTGGAAGAAATTTCCCTGGAATGAAGTCCACCGGAATGAACTTTTCTCGGAAATAATTTCCTCCGGAAGGAATTTCCCCAGAATCAATTCCACCGCAATGAACTTCCATCAGAAATGATTTCGCTTGAACGGAACAGTATCTCAAAACACAATATCCAATTTCCTCCTTCATCTAGGACGTGACCGGACAATTCATCGCCAAATAATATTTTGCCTTTTGTCTTAGCTTTAATATGTTCCTTAGCTTCCTAGGCCTCTTTTGCAGTCTTGTGTCATCAAGAGCTCCATTCGGCCCTCACTATTCTGTCTTCAATGTAATTTGAAGCCCTGCTGAGCCCCCTTACATTTTCAATGACTTCCGGAGCAGCAAGCAACGTTATGCCGTCGTATCATGTTTGGAGCCCTATCGGGCCCCATTGTATTGTTGAGCCTCCTCATGTTTTTTCATGGCTTTCGGAGTAGGGACCTACCAGTATGTTTCATTTCCCGCTGGGCCAGTGGGCCCTTAGGCCCCCTTGTGTCTTCAATACCGTTTCAAGTTCTGTTGAGCTCACTTGCACTTTTTTGAGGCTTTCGAAGCACTAGTATGCCCCTTGTGCCTGTATGTGGTATTCGGCCTGAAATCGGGCCGAATTCCAGACGGTCCTTTTTTGCCATCTTGTGTTACCCAGGCTCCAATGGCCCCTTTATTGTGGCTTCAATTTGATTTGACTTTTGATTACTCTCAGAGGCTGGTGATCACCCTTCTGCCATCATATTATTCGGAGTCCTTTGGGGCCCCCTTGGGTCCTCAAATGTAGTTGGAGCCCCGATATGAGTCCCCGTATGGGTTTTTGTGGCATTCAGAATTCCAGTAAGCATTTTTTTGTCTTCTTTTATCCTACAGAGCTTCATTGGGCCCCTTTGTCGTTTTTTCATGACTTTCGGAGCCCTATCGGACCCCTTGTGCCTTCTCAAATGTGTAGTTTTGAGCCCTAATCAGCTCACTTATGATTTCTTTGGCTTTCAGAGTACCAGTGAGCCCCGTTTCGCCTTCTTTTGTTATATAGAGCCCCTTGTATAACCAATATCGTCTGAAGCCCTACCGAATACCCTTGCATTTTCCCGTGACGTTCGGATTTCTATTGGGCCCCCTTTTGCCGTAATGTGTCATCGGTTGGAGACCTAATGAGCCCCCTTATGGTTTTTTGTAGCTTCCAGAATTCCAGTGCGTCTCTTTTTGTCTCCTTTTGTTATATCAAGCCCCCTGCCCCCCTTTGTGATAAAGCGTCTAGGCAACGCAAGATAAACAGGTAGCAAGCGCACTCGTCCCGCGGTAAATAGAAGGTCTCAACGGTGACCAAGAGAGGGCGCCGTGCGGCCAAGCCACCGCACCGCGTCCAACGACCCAACGTAAATAAAGTTGTGGCGTACGGCCACTTCATCCAATTCCACTGGATCGCATGTATACACGTCTTTGTGAAGACGGTGTACAGAGAATGCATCAGTCATAAAAAGACACGCAGTTTGTGCCAGTCGCAATCGGCGAGGCGAACATCTAGGGATGGTACATGAACGGTGCTTGATGAATTAACTGGCCGCGGCCGACCAATTCGTACACCAGTGCCAATCTAGTTTGTTTCGTCGGCCAACTGACGCGGTGATGCCGGAATCGCACTTCTCGCCACTTTGCATTGAGATGCAATAGTGTCCTGCGGGTCACCTTTGTGGGGGATTAGCGGCGTCGGAGCTGTGGATGACAACCTGACCGTTGTCCTGAGCCCCTGATACTGCGACATCAACCGAAAGGGGGCGACTGTATGGATGCCCCTCCGTGTTAATACCGCGTCCTGCGGGTCGTCTTCGTGGTGCTCTCTCTCTGGTGTCCTGTCTACGGATAACACGGTTGTCTGGGACGTGGGTACCGGACGAGTGACCTGAAGGGGGCTGCTGTGTGGATTGCTCTTGTAGGCTTACTCCACCTTACACTGTTGCGGGGTGGAGCGGATACGAAGAGTACCCTAGACTGTTGCGGGGTCGGAACCCATCGGTGCTTCACACCAAACGAGTAGCGCATTGCACTGAAGTTGGATAATTGACGGTAGTCGTGTTGTTGTAGTAGATTCCCACAGGGTGGATAGGTGCGGTCACATTTCTCTCTAAGTAATGTTGTAAACTGTAAATATAGTTGTTGTCTTTTTGATACTTGTTTGAGATATTGTTGTGTGTTCAATATACTAAAGTAAAACCCGAATCTTGTTTAAATTCCTTGCGGTAAAGTAAGGTGGCGCCCGAGCAAACCCCCTAGAGAGAAACGCATCGATTCATGTGGGAAGAGTAAGAACCAGCGAATTTAGTCGAGTTAAAAGAGGAAAGAAAGCTTTCATTTCCCCCCCGTTACAAACTGGCGCCCGAGCAGGGACCAGTTAAAAGAGAAACCCCCTATTTCATTTTCCCCCCGTTACACCTTGTGTCACCAATATCGTTTGAAGCCTTACTGAGCCACCTTGCATTTTTTCGTGGCTTTCGGATCTCTATTGTGGACCCCCTTGTGCCCTCATGTGTCATTTGGAGCCCTGATGAGCTTACGTTTTTTCGTGACTCTCAGAGCTCCAGTAAACTCCCTTTTGCCTTCTTTTATTCAGAGCTTCATTCGTCGTGGTTTTTCCAAGGCTTTCGGAGCTCAATGGGGCTCGATGAATCTATTTTGAGGGAAATTCAGTTAGACCGAATTTATTCTAGGGGAATTCTTCCCGAGGGAATTTCATTCGAGTGGAAATCATTCTGGGGAAATTCCTCCCAGGGGGAATTATTTTCGAGGGAAATTCATTCCGATGAAATTAATTCCGGGGAAATCACTTCCAGGGGAAATTATTTCTGAGGGAAGTTTATTCCGGTGGAAATAGTTCTGGGGGGATTCCTTTCAGGAGAAATTACTTCCGTGAAATTCGTTTCGGGGAAAATAGTTCCTGGATTCCTGTTAACCTGCTGAAGTTGTCCTATTATTCAGCTTCTGTGCTCTTTCTTCTTCTGCCTTGGTGCTCATGATCTCAAACATGAGATTTTTATGACGTTCCATCGCTCCTTTGTCTCTATCATGACTTTGTGATGTCATCCGTCGCTATCTCTATTTCGAGGTCGGTTTCTATGTAAACTGCGCAACAGTCAATGTGTCCACCTCGAAAATTTTATCCTTTTTGAAAATGGTATAATTTCCAAATGCCACCAGGGATTTCAATACGGTTTGCTTTGCTTCAAAGGCTGATCCTTCGTTCTTCTGAAGAATTGACGCCGAACATTTAGCAGCTTCAAATGAAGCTCCTACAGGGTGATACGTAAACCGGTGCAAAATTACTCTGCCGTCAAGAGGTCCTTGTTTGCAAAAACAAATATTTCTTTCAATTATAGCAATAAAACCACAAAGGCTGATGCTTTGCCTTTGCGACCATCCTAGATTTTTGTGAATCGGAAGTCTAACAATGAAGATATGAATTTTTATTGGAAATTATGCATTAAAATTCTATCGGTACGTGGCATTATCGCATTTGTGATAGTAAGATAGTACAATTGAGCCAATTTGGACCTTGAAAGGTTTCAAAAAGTATGACTCACAACACACCTTCATTATTTCAAAGGTGGCTGGAACACGGGCAATTTTTTTCAGATGATAAAGGGTTAAAAATCTGAAAACCTCAATCGAGGGGTTAACCACCGTGGAGGTTTTCTGTCCCTTGCCTTGGAGATCCGTGGAGGTTTGGTGGAGATCCGTGGGGATCCGTGGGGATCCGTGGGGATCCGTGGAGATCCGTGGGGGTTTTTGGGGATTCGTGGAGATCCATGGAGGTTTCGTGGAGATCCGTGGAGGTTTCGTGGAGATCCATGGAGGTTTCGTGGAGATCCATGGAGGTTTTATGGAGATCCGTGGAGATTTGTGGAGATTTCTGCTCAATTTGGACATTTTTCCGATATTTGAAGTCATGATATCTTTGAATCAATATTTTGATAAGTTTGATTCGTTGGCCAGCTCTAGTTAAAAATAGTAAAGAAATACTTCGTATTGATAGAACGGCAAATTTTTGATATCGTTAATACATAATTCTGTACTATCCCATTCAAATTCAAGACGACCTGTAACGGATATCACTCCTGTTTTCCCTTTCCTGTTTTCAAGTTATTGACGTTTAAGCCAAACACGTAACTTTCGTGCTCGTCGAAATGTTCGTGTTTGTTGCGAATCGTTGCGAATAAGAAAATCAAGGTAAGTGCCAGTTTTTTTTTTTTTTTTTTTTTTTTTTTTTTTCCAAAGACCAGTTTGACATAAGCGAAATAGGACTTTTCGAGAATAAATCTTGGATGCAGTAAACTGCACGCCGGCGAAAGTTTAACCCAAGAGATTACAAGGAAAAAGTAGGTGGCCCTGTCATAAAGGGGACCTGAAGCCGTACATTTCACAATAACAATTTAACCACCATTCTCTTCCTTATGCAATCATTTTGAGTCGATCTAGATACGGGAGAATACAATTTACTTACGTTAACTATTTAGCTTTCGCACTTAAACAGGGCATTTTCCTGGCCGCATACTGCACATGTCCGAGGTGCAAATAATGGCGGGATATTGAAAACAACCGGACAAACCAATGTATTTACGCAGATTTAGCTGCGTTCAGTCAGCTTATTTAAGGTTGATTCAGTCAGCTTATTTAGCCGCAGTTTTAGTTTTAGCCGTAAGCGCTCCATCGCTTATTGGCTGTTCTGAGGAGGCTGGTTCATAAGAGCCAATGGGCGTCTCTGCGCTTGCGACTAAAATTAAAACTTGCGGCTAAATAAGCTGACTGAACGCACCTTTAGCCGCAAGTTTTAGTTTTAGTCGCAAGCGCAGAGACGCCCATTGGCTCTTATGAACCAGCCTCCTCAGAACAGCCAATGAGCGATGCAGCGCTTACGACTAAAATAAAACTTGCGGCTAAATAAGCTGACTGAACGCACCTTTTGTCATGAACAAAGTTTTTGCACAGATGAAATATTATAGCTATTTTATCTCAAAAATAGACTAGCGCTGGAAATCTTCCGCGCTGTATTACATTACAGGTGCATTAGAGTAGGATTCAAAGGTTTTTGTCCGGTTGTTTCAAAAAGCCCGCCTAAAATTCAGCGCATATCCCTGAAATGATTGCTCATGACAAGCCCCTATTGTTAACTTTCCTTGCTTATCGCCATGGTAACCACACTCTATTCTTGCTGGTCTTTTTTTTGACAATTGACGTTTCATTCACAATGGTCAACGTTTGACAGCTAGCCGACAGCTGGGTGCGACATCGCTCATTGCAGGTTATTTTTATTGTGCCTTTCAAAGTGTATGCTGTAAACTAGGAGGTAAAGAAGAAAACAGAATACGTGCCAGATATTTCAGCTTTTGTGTCATGCAGGGTCAATACAGAACTCTTGATGGGACCCCACGGGCTCAACTTAGGCAACAGTGAAAACGGCTGTATTGTTGATTGCCTATATCACTTGAGCGGAAAATAAAAGCACGCTACGAAAATTGTACAGTTGTATTGTTACTCGTATGTTACGTATAGGAGCTGTGTTTTATTCCTTTTTTTCAAGTACTTTACGCCTTTTTATGCTTTTGCGCGATGATTTTGATGCGTTGTTATCCTTTTCTTGAGCTCTTTCGGTTTTTTCCCTGCATTTCATTCTTTCTTTACACGCGTCGACTACCTCATCTTGCGACTTTCTTCCCGTTTCGTGTGAGTTATTCTTACTTTTTGATGTTTTTTCTTACGATTGTTAGCGATTTTCAGCCCTGTTTCTTGTTTTATGACGCGTTCTTTTCAGATTGTCCTCGCCCAACACCTCTATTCCGCTCCACGGTCCCGTTTGTGCCTTTTAGTAGCGTATTACCACTAAACAATGTCTTTTCCTGGTTTTCTCAAGATTTCTTGCCATTTCCTGTCCTGTCTTGTTTTATGACGCGTTATTTTCAGCTTTTCCCGGCTCAACAACTCTTTTTTACTCCCCAGTCCCATTAGTGTGTTTATTCTTTCGTTAAGTACCATTTCCACTTCGTTCGGGAGGTTGCATATCCGCCCGGCGCTAAAAATAGACTGCGTAGTTTCCCACTTGTCATGAATTTTTTCTTCAAAATGTGTGTATCTTCCGCAAAATTCCTTTCAGAAAACCTTCTTAGCCACTGTTTGTAGTCCATTCCTACTTATGGAATGATCGAAATCAAAGTCGTCTTTATGACACGGTCACAATCACAAACTTATCAGAAAACAATTGGATTTGATTCCCACTTGAGACAACCCTATATGCAGTATGTGTGTACGAATGTATGCGAAAACTGCGCATGCGCTATACTGTGGAGATTCATGGAGATTTTGTGGAGATCCGTGGAGGTTTTGTGGAGATCTGTGGGGATCCGTGGAGATCCGTGGGGATCCGTGGGGATCCGTGGGGATCCGTGGAGATCCGTGGGGATCCGTGGAGATCCGTGGGGATCCGTGGAGATATGTGGAGATATTGTGGAGGTATTGGAGGTTTTACTCTATTTGGAGGTTTTTTGTACCAGATTTTTGACCGTGGTCGACCCCTCGACCTCAATTAAACATTATTTGACGTTTGGAACCTCTTTTCTTCGCAAATTTGAGCTTCTGGATACGATTCTGTCGTCAGATTCCAATTTCATGTCACAGGAAAGGGCCCAAAGGTCAAAATATGTAAAGAAACACAAGGCTTGTGAATATCCAAATGACGTCCGGATATTGCCTTAATTTGAATCTTCCATCGTCACTTAACATCGACGGATCATTATTACATAAAAAGTTCTTCAGAATACATTGAAGAGTCCGAATTGACAAATATTTTGTGGTTTCTGGCACTTTTTTTCCATTTGCTTGACCTTTTGAAGTTAGTTGTTGTGGACAAGCTGAGGGACAAGCTTTGACAATTTTGGTACAGTGCTGAAGATGTCATAAGAGCAGTTAAGGCTTCATTTGAGTCAAAAGTGCTGAATCTTTCATGAGCAGAGCTATTTTTATTTCAAATGAGACCCTGTCTGTTGATGGGATTGTTGCCAACAAAGGGTTAGATGGTTCCCATAGAGCGGGCAAATTTAAAACGTATTGCATTATTTTAAGCTCTACGGTAACCATCTGAGCCCTTTGTTGGCAACAATCCCATCAACAGTCAAAGTCTCATTTGAAAATAAAGTAGCCCTGCTAATGGAAAATGCAGCAATTTTGGCCCAAATGGAGCCTTGAACAGATCGCCTGACATTTTTAGCACTACCGAAATTGTCAGAGCTTGTACGACAAAAACTAACTTTGAAGGGCCAGGCAAATGAAAAAGAAGTGCTAGAAACCATGCACAAAATATTGGTCAATTCGGTCTCTTTGTATGTATTCTGAAGACATTTTAATGTCATAATGGTCCATCGATATCGAAGTGACGATGAAAGACTCAAATCAAGGCAATATCTAGACGTCATTTGGATATTCACAAGCCTTGTGTTTCTTTCCATATTTCGGCGTTTGGGCCTTTTCCTGTGACGTGAAATTGAAATTTGACAACGGAAACGCATCAAGAAGCTCAAATTTGCGAAGAAAAGAGGTTGCAAGCGTCAAATAATGTTTAATTGGGATTTTCAAATTTTAAACCCTTCATCATTTTAAAAAAATTGCCCGTATTTCAGTCACCTTTGAAATAATGAGGGTGTGTTGTGAGTCATATTGTTTGAAACCATTCAAGGTCCAAATTTGCTCAATTGCACCTTCTCATCATCACAAATGCAATAATGCTACGTACCAATAGAACTTGAATGCATAATTTTCAATAAAAATTCATATCTTCATTGTTAGACTTCCAATTTACAAAAATATAGAATGGTTGCAAAGACGGAGAATCAGTCTTTGTGGTTTTATTTCTAAAGTTGAAAGAATTTGATTTTTTCGCAACCGGGGACCTCTTGACGGCGGAGTGGTTTTGCACCGGTTTATATATCACCCTGTAGGAGCTTTATTTGGAGTTGCTTATTGTTTGGCGTCAATTTTCCGGATAAAGAAGGATCAGCCTTTCGAACAAAGCAAACCGTATTGAAACCAGCGGTGGCATTCAAAAATTATACCATTTTCAAAAAGGGTAAAATTTTTGAGGTGGACACATTGACTGTTGCGCAGTTTAGTTGTTCCTTTTCGTTTTGAAACTGTTCGCAGACGAATACCGTGTGTTCCACCGTGTCTCTCTCTCTCTCTCTCTCTCTCTCTCTCTCTCTCCCTCTCTCTGCGCAGTACCAACACATAACACTATCGCTTCTGTTGTTTTCTTTTTCAGCCCATACGTCAACCCTTGAGATGAGTTCAGGTGTTCACGCTTGATCCCTGATGTTCACTTTGCCTCATCTGTCGTTCTTTCCCATCTTTCTTGCCGCGCACTCATCTCATTTCTTGCTTCTTTCCTTGTGTTTTCGCCTTTTGCATATAGATCTTTTCTTTCATCATTAGATCGACCGGCAGGCTCCCGCTTATCACCTGCAGAGCTTTCGTTGACACTGTTTTTTAGACGCTGCATATTCCACTCATGACCTTTATTTGTGTCCTCGCCAGCATGCTTTTGTATTTCTCATGTTAAATGTCTCCCATATTTCCGCTCCATGTAGCAATATCGAGTACATCACGGAGGCTATCACTCGTCTTCTGCTTTACGTTGCTCCATCTACGTTGGGCGCATAATTCTTCCGAGTGGTAAGCAGCTTTGACGCTTTTGAGGTGATCTTCACTTGCTCCGTCGTTCTCATGTTGTGGTCGAAAGTAACGCCCAAATATTCAATCGCCTTGACAGATTTCATTTGTGTGTCTTCTTGATTGTGAGGTTGTGATACTTTCTTCTTTCCACTAGTACGACCTCCTCACTTTTGTTTGAGGTAGGGTTTGAGGCTAGTTCCAACTTTTTTTGCTGTCATCCATAAGGTGACCAGATTTGTCTGTGATGAAATCGGAACATGCGGGGCCCGAGAGGCAGAGCCCGCCGAGATGCGCCGCAGGCGTTTTTTTCGAAAAAGGGGCGTGGCCAACTTACATTTGCTGATTTAGAATTTCCAGGCACCTACCTACCATCTATTCCTTATTTTTCTGGATCTGTCCATTGTTGGATATAAATACAATAATACACCGATATTTGGTGATATTTTCTGGAACTCAGTTTTACTGATCATTTTTCTGCAAAAAAACCTCGAAAAAACAGCAGCTTCCAGGGAGGCGGGTGAGTGATGCTGTCCCTTGCCCCCTTCCTAACCAACGGTGTTCATAATAATACCAATTAATAATAATGAAATAATATTGATAATGAAATTATATGCTTTTTTCAAACAACATGTACATTCTGCAGACAGTCAAGATTGCATAGCGTGGGTACCAATCGAAATAAATTCAATTTTGTAAATAAACTACAATCTACATTAGATTCCAACCAAATCAACCGAAACATATAAAAGAGGAAAGAGGTGAAAAAAAATAGATTGTTTGTTGCTCAAATCGGAAATCGGAACATTTACGGAACAGAAAGTCGAATCGGAAAGTGTCTCCCGAAAACGGTACAGTTCCGATCAAATCGGAACGTCTGGTCACCTTAGTCATCCATGCACTACTGCGTTACAAATCACACATCGAGGCGGAGTTTTACAGTCCTTTATCCTATGGTCTGTCTCACTGCAAGTGAAACATTGATCTATTCTGTCCGTCCCCTTACACGCGTGTGTAAAATGCCCCGATTTCTATTATATAAAGCATCTATTTATGACACCTTGTCCTGTATTCTGCACATCGTTGATCCTATGCGTATCTTACCTTGTTCCAGTAGTTTTTCCGCTCCTTCCTCGTCGGTGGTTATGATAGTGATCTGAGTGCCGCCATATCCTTGTCTGATGTTTCTCACTTTCATCCTTTATCGCAACCTAATCTTATGTCGTTGTTTTGATAATATTCTATTCTCGTTCGCTTACTAACTCGTCTCGTTCCTAATTGACTTTCAACTTTTCTCTTCGCGTACCAAACTCGACTCGTTGCGTCTTCACCGGAATGGTGGGACCACTCCCACAGGTCACGGGATCTCTTCGTTACGTGAGGTCAATCACGTTCTCACGATATTTGAGCCCTTTCGCGGGTTATCGGCAAATACGTCCAGACCGGTGCTTGCAAAATAACTTCCACCACGGTGGTGGTCAATGATTACAGGCCACGCAATCAAATTTCTCACAAGCGACCAAGTCTTCACGAGTGTTTCACATAATTATGTAATTTGGCTTTTTCCTAATTACTCAACGCAGGGTCCGGAAATAAGAATAAACCTCTTGGTAATACTCACGCTTTATCCGTGCTTCCTCTCTTTACCATGCTTAATATTGGTACTACCTAATTTACGGACCAGCAGACCAGACGTCTAGATAAGAACCATCTGACGGACCAGACGTCTAGACATTCAAGGTCATAAGGTCAATGACCCTTGCGACATACTTTCGAATAACCTAATACTGAGTCATGAAAGCGCAAACGCGAACCGGGGCACAAAGCTCAATGATACATGTAAAGTCATGCTCCCGAAGGTATCTTCCGTGATTCCACCCTTCCAAAATTTCAACCCCTATTCTGGTCCGTCACATAAAATCTGACGGACTGGCTATTTGTAGTGATCCGATCAGGATGACACTCACCACATGTAAAGACACCCTCCCGAGGTATCTTTTCGTGATTCCACCCTTTCAAAATTTCAACCCCTATTCTGGTCCGTCACATATAATCTGACGGACTGGCTATTTGTAGTGATCCGATCAGGATGACACTCACCACATGTGAAGATACCCTCCCGAGGAATCTTTTCGTGATTCCACTCTTTCAAAATTTCAACCCCTATTCTGGTCCGTCACATAAAATCTGACGGACTGGCTATTTGTAGTGATCCGATCAGGATGACACTCACCACATGTACAGACACCCTCCCGAGGTATCTTTTCGTGATTCCACCTTTTCAAAATTTCAACCCCTATTCTGGTCCGTCACATAAAATCTGACGGACTGGCTATTTGTAGTGATCCGATCAGGATGACACTCACCACATGTGAAGACACCCTCCCGAGGTATCTTTTCGTGATTCCACTCTTTCAAAATTTCAACCCCTATTCTGGTCCGTCACATATAATCTGACGGACTGGCTATTTGTAGTGATCCGATCAGGATGACACTCACCACATGTAAAGACACCCTCCCGAGGTATCTTTTCGTGATTCCACCCTTCCAAAATTTCAACCCCTATTCTGGTCCGTCATATAAAATCTGACGGACTGGCTATTTGTAGTGATCCGATCAGGATGACACTCACCACATGTAAAGACACCCTCCCGAGGTATCTTTTCGTGATTCCACCCTTTCAAAATTTCAAACCCTATTCTGGTCCGTCACATAAAATCTGGAGGACTGGCTATTTGTAGTGATCTGATCAGGATGACACTCACCACATGTAAAGACACCCTCCCGAGGTATCTTTTCGTGATTCCACCCTTCCAAAATTTGAACCCCTATTCTGGTCCGTCACATAAAATCTGACGGACTGGCTATTTGTAGTGATCCGATCAGGATGACACTCACCACATGTGAAGACACCCTCCCGAGGTATCTTTTCGTGATTCCACTCTTTCAAAATTTCAACCCCTATTCTGGTCCGTCACATATAATCTGACGGACTGGCTATTTGTAGTGATCCGATCAGGATGACACTCACCACATGTAAAGACACCCTCCCGAGGTATCTTTTCGTGATTCCACCCTTCCAAAATTTCAACCCCTATTCTGGTCCGTCATATAAAATCTGACGGACTGGCTATTTGTAGTGATCCGATCAGGATGACACTCACCACATGTAAAGACACCCTCCCGAGGTATCTTTTCGTGATTCCACCCTTTCAAAATTTCAAACCCTATTCTGGTCCGTCACATAAAATCTGGAGGACTGGCTATTTGTAGTGATCTGATCAGGATGACACTCACCACATGTAAAGACACCCTCCCGAGGTATCTTTTCGTGATTCCACCCTTCCAAAATTTGAACCCCTATTCTGGTCCGTCACATAAAATCTGACGGACTGGCTATTTGTAGTGATCCGATCAGGATGACACTTATCACATGTGAAGACACCCTCCCGAGATATCTTTTCGTAATTCCACCCTTTCAAAATTTCAACCCCTATTCTGGTCCGTCACATAAAATCTGACGGACTGGCTATTTGTAGTGATCCGATCAGGATGACACCACATGTAAAGACACCCTCCCGAGTATTCTTTTCGTGATTCCACCCTTCCAAAATTTCAACCCCTATTCTGGTCCGTCACATAAAATCTGACGGACTAGCTATTCGTAGTGATCCGATCAGGATGACACTCACCACATGTAAAGACACTGTCCCGAGGTATCTTTCCGTGGTTCCACCCTTTCAAAATTGGACATTTTTCGAAACACCCTGGCTCTCATTACCACAATCGATGCACACATTGTTATCCCGAAAAAGAAGATTCAGAATAATATCTTAAACAACTTTTTGCAGAATGCTGGATTCATTTCAGAATCATCAGATATGTCCCGGATACTTTATCAGTCATTTCATAGCCCATACATTTTCCATTTTCAGTAGAATTGCTTTTTGGAGCAAAAATCATGTGACAAGCTGGGGCGCTGGGAGAATACGGCCGATGGCCGCTGATAGTTTCGCTCCAAAACTTTGCAGGTGCCATCAATGGTAGCCGTAGGCCCCCAGCTTGTCACTTTATTTTTGCTCCAAAAAGTCATTCTACTAAAAATAGAAAGTGTATGGGATATATGATATGTCATTCCGTGTCATTTGAATGTGAAACAATGTATATTGGGTGGTACCAATAAAAAATTAGCATGAGCATTTGCTTGGATTTCATAGGCGTTGCTAGGGAAAGTTCGCGTGAACACCAGCCGTTACTAGGACTTTTTGACTTAACATACCTGGATTCTCCATAGCAATGAATACTGGCTGATGTGAAAATCAACAAGTGTGTGATCGGTGACATCGTTATGAATTCCGATTATTGTGTTTGCTGAACTTGGGGCAGAATTTCTGGCTTATTGAGCCAGGTACAAACATCGGCGACAAAATCATGTTTGTGAGGTCCTAATGATATGCACATGGGTTCGGTTATACCGGGTTTATTGCACGGACCGAAATAAGAGTACTTGGGGCAGCGAGAGCATCCAGAAGGCAAGGATAACGTGCGGTAGTGAGCTGACGCTTTTATGGACTACCGCTTTGGTGGGGTGCGCAAGCCGCACGGTGATGATGCGCGCATGGTACTGCTACAGGTGGAATCACAAAAATATAGCTCGGGAGGATGTCTCCATATGTGCCAAGTTCCATTTTGGTCGGACCACTACAAATAGCCAGTCTGTCAGATTTTATGCGACGGACCAGAATAGGGGTTGAAATTTTGAGGGTGGAATTACAAAAATATAGCTCGGGAGGATGTTTCCACATGTGCCAAGTTTCATTTTGGTCGGATCACTACAAATAGCCAGTCCGTCAGATTTTATGCGACGGACCAGAATAGGGGTTGAAATTTTGAAGGGGTGGAATCACAAAAATATAGCTCGGGAGGATGTCTCCGCATGTGCCAAGTTTCATTTTGGTCGGATCACTACAAATAGCCGGTCCGTCAGATTTTATGCGACGGACCAGAATAGGGGTTGAAATTTTGAAGGGGTGGAATTACAGAAATATAGCTCGGGAGGATGTCTCCACATGTGCCAAGTTTCATTTTGGTCGGACCACTACAAATAGCCAGTCCGTCAGATTTTATGCGACGGACTAGAATAGGGGTTGAAATTTTGAAGGGGTGGAATCACAAAAATATAGCTCGGGAGGATGTCTCCACATGTGCCAAGTTTCATTTTGGTCGGATCACTACAAATAGCCAGTCCGTCAGATTTTATGCGACGGACCAGAATAGGGGTTGAAATTTTGAAGGGGTGGAATTTCAAAAATATAGCTCGGGAGGATGTCTCCGCATGTGCCAAGTTTCATTTTGGTCGGATCACTGCAAATAGCCAGTCCGTCAGATTTTATGCGACGGACTAGAATAGGGGTTGAAATTTTGAAGGGGTGGAATTACAAAAATATAGCTCGGGAGGATGTCTCCACATGTGCCAAGTTTCATTTTGGTCGGACCACTACAAATAGCCAGTCCGTCAGATTTTATGCGACGGACCAGAATAGGGGTTGAAATTTTGAAGGGGTGGAATCACAAAAATATAGCTCGGGAGGATGTCTCCACATGTGCCAAGTTTCATTTTGGTCGGATCACTACAAATAGCCAGTCCGTCAGATTTTATGCGACGGACCAGAATAGGGGTTGAAATTTTGAAGGGGTGGAATCACAAAAATATAGCTCGGGAGGATGTCTCCGCATGTGCCAAGTTTCATTTTGGTCGGATCACTACAAATAGCCGGTCCGTCAGATTTTATGCAACGGACCAGAATAGGGGTTGAAATTTTGAAGGGGTGGAATCACAAAAATATAGCTCGGGAGGATGTCTCCGCATGTGCCAAGTTTCATTTTGGTCGGACCACTACAAATAGCCGATCCGTCAGATTTTATGCAACGGACCAGAATAGGGGTTGAAATTTTGAAGGGGTGGAATCACAAAAATATAGCTCGGGAGGATGTCTCCGCATGTGCCAAGTTTCATTTTGGTCGGACCACTACAAATAGCCAGTCCGTCAGATTTTATGCGACGGACTAGAATAGAGGTTGAAATTTTGAAGGGGTGGAATTACAAAAATATAGCTCGGGAGGATGTTTCCACATGTGCCAAGTTTCATTTTGGTCGGATCACTACAAATAGCCAGTCCGTCAGATTTTATGCGACGGACCAGAATAGGGGTTGAAATTTTGAAGGGGTGGAATCACAAAAATATAGCTCGGGAGGATGTCTCCGCATGTGCCAAGTTTCATTTTGGTCGGATCACTACAAATAGCCGGTCCGTCAGATTTTATGCAACGGACCAGAATAGGGGTTGAAATTTTGAAGGGGTGGAATCACAAAAATATAGCTCGGGAGGATGTCTCCGCATGTGCCAAGTTTCATTTTGGTCGGACCACTACAAATAGCCGGTCCGTCAGATTTTATGCAACGGACCAGAATAGGGGTTGAAATTTTGAAGGGGTGGAATCACAAAAATATAGCTCGGGAGGATGTCTCCGCATGTGCCAAGTTTCATTTTGGTCGGACCACTACAAATAGCCAGTCCGTCAGATTTTATGCGACGGACTAGAATAGAGGTTGAAATTTTGAAGGGGTGGAATTACAAAAATATAGCTCGGGAGGATGTCTCCACATGTGCCAAGTTTCATTTTGGTTGGATTACTACAAATAGCCAGTCCGTCAGATTTTATGCGACGGACCAGAATAGGGGTTGAAATTTTGAAGGGGTGAAATTACAAAAATATAGCTCGGGAGGATGTTTCCACATGTGCCAAGTTTCATTTTGGTCGGATCACTACAAATAGCCAGTCCGTCAGATTTTATGCGACGGACCAGAATAGGGGTTGAAATTTTGAAGGGGTGGAATCACAAAAATATAGCTCGGGAGGATGTCTCCGCATGTGCCAAGTTTCATTTTGGTCGGATCACTACAAATAGCCGGTCCGTCAGATTTTATGCAACGGACCAGAATAGGGGTTGAAATTTTGAAGGGGTGGAATCACAAAAATATAGCTCGGGAGGATGTCTCCGCATGTGCCAAGTTTCATTTTGGTCGGATCACTACAAATAGCCGGTCCGTCAGATTTTATGCAACGGACCAGAATAGGGGTTGAAATTTTGAAGGGGTGGAATCACAAAAATATAGCTCGGGAGGATGTCTCCGCATGTGCCAAGTTTCATTTTGGTCGGACCACTACAAATAGCCAGTCCGTCAGATTTTATGCGACGGACTAGAATAGAGGTTGAAATTTTGAAGGGGTGGAATTACAAAAATATAGCTCGGGAGGATGTCTCCACATGTGCCAAGTTTCATGTTGGTCGGATCACTACAAATAGCCAGTCCGTCAGATTTTATGCGACGGACCAGAATAGGGGTTGAAATTGTGTACCTAAGGGTGGAATCACGCGAATGTTCTCCGGGAGATGAATAAATAAAATTGTGAGTCAGATTGTGCGGTTATTAGTAGGTAAATTCGAGAGTGGGTCACAAGATGTCATTGGTCTTGTTTGTCTAGACGGCGAGTCCAGCTCAGTCCGTGTGGTCCAGTCCAGTCCGTAAATTAGAAACTTCCCTTAAGGTAAATACTATAACAAGTAGGTAGGGGAAAGGGGGCTAATTGTGACAAGGCCCGCACTGCTAAACAGAATATGAACAGGAACAATTTTATTGCGCAAGTTATTAACAAATAGACAGTGTGTTCACGTTTACATGGAATAATTTTGAATACGTCGCTTACCGAGCAATGTCTATGTCAGCCAGAAGCTGATGGAGTGGCATTACCAACAGTTATATTTCTATACTTTAGACATAACCATTGGAGTAGTTTAGCTGCAGTGTTAAGGGATTACGGTAACCAGATAGGAATATGAAAAACATGCTACATAATCTGTTCCATTGCCTTTTGTAATAACTCACGGTTTGTCGTTCCTGCGTAAAGGAACGTACGTACCTACTCGAACCAAAACAATAGTTGAAAATACATAAATCCAAACTAATCTCTCGCATAAGAGTGCTTCTTTGTATTCGCACTCGTACAAAACCCAAGCGACAGGACGTGATTTACTGCGAGCTTTCCAAATGATGGAACCCATATCATATTAGGAGCGCGCATCTACTATATCATTTCGCTCCAAATTTTTTTGAATGTTTTATGTGGCATATTATCCATATATTCCACAATAAAGCCAGGATGAGTATTGAATTTCTTTTGTGCCATGAGGCGATCATATTGTACAGAGGCGATGCTATTGTTGTGCGATTTTTCAACTGAAATGAAGTAATAAGCTCATCTGAAGAGGATCGAAGAAGTCACAGACGCATATCCGTTGAACAACATGCTGTTACGTCATTTTATCAATCCAAGTGTCAAACTTGCAACTAGTAGAATATAGGTATGCACGTAACTAACAACTTAATTAATATAGAATCACCTCGAGAATCACCCTCTATAGTGTACATTGTGCAGCCATAGTTCCCATATAATATGGCTTTGCAGTTCCTCCAGTTCTAGGAACAAAAAATTCCCAAAAGCTTCCTTTAGTGCTTTAGTAGATACACTCACTTACTTGAAAGCATTTTGTTCAGAGATCATAGACTCATCCGCACCCGGTGGAACATATTTTACTGTCTTGTCTCATGCCTAGTTTTTGTTTCTTTCCACAGCTCGATGGCCAGTTCTTGCATCTTCCGAGTGGAGCATCTCATCTGAGCCGTGTGGCTTCATCATCATCATAGTTTATGCGATTTGGCTGTGCGTGGTTCAGCGCAGAGTGTTTCTTTGTCACGCAAACATCTGTATTCCTGAACGTCGCACCGTAATCCACGTGTGTGAATTATTAACGCATGGAAAACGGATGTATTTGCGACCCTTGGGACATGAGGAGGAGCGTTTCCTCCCGTCTCTTTCCGTCTTTCATCGATTATCGATTGGACAAACAAAAGGGACATGTAGTTGGTACGTTTAGATAAATAAATAAAATGCCCGATGGAAAGTCGCATCAGACACAATAACAGTTTTTTGCATGACCACCAGTCTTTACCCCAAAAAAAACCTTGTTCGAAACATTAGAAATTAGATTGTGTACATACTCTTACTCTGTGTACTTACCTAAGTAAGGATTTTACTACTATTTTTTTTAGATTGAGAAAAAAGCTTGTTTAGCGGGCATGTGCGCCTGTTTGGAGAATACTATATTGATATTTGTAATACGAAATATTTGGATAATGTTTATCGTCTTAGTACCTAAATTTTGTGTAAATACTTTACAAAGATATTAAAGAGGTTGTTTCATAATCCGGGGTTGCACGTTTTTTGTTACTTTATCTCAAAGCGAAAGTACAGCTACAGCTGCTGTTGTATCGTATACGTTTATATCGTATTTCACGGGTCAAGAAGACAGCGGTCAAAAAATCCCAAAAATTACAAAATAGTATTTATATTATTATACGAATGAGACCAAGCTCTCCGACTACCACAACATCAGACGGTCAGATCGAAAGTGCACAGACACGTGTTTCGCCTCTATTCGGAGCTCATCAGTGCGCAAGCATTCAGTACAACCATCCGATGCCGTGGCAGCTAGGCCAGAGATCTCCCGGGAGGACTCCTAATATGTGAGTCTTCCAAGCGGCGCCATCTATCAAAGGCATTCCACAGATGCTATATTTCAAGGCATCAGGCAGGCGAAGGAACTGAACACAATTCCACGTAAAGCCAACTGTCGCCAAGAGCATCGATGGTAGGTGTACCTACTGTGGTAAAACCGCCCTTTGCCCTAAATTAATTATCACCTACCGTACCAGTATTGACCCTACGTTGTGTTTTTTTTTTGTGCCGTAGATTTCTAATTACCTTTACCTAAGTCGTTCAAATCAATCACACCTATCTCAATTTCCCGTTGTGTTGATACCATACTATAGTAACCTGAGTTCTTTAAAAGAGGATGATTTAAATAAATGTTAAAGAATAAACAAAGCCATATTCAACCATACATCACCTTTATTTAAAGTTGATCAATCATCACCAATTTATTCAAGTAAAACCTTAATTATTCATGACATAGTTCCCAGGCGTGCTGAAACCAGCTAACGATAGGAACTAGTTATAGTTAATTCAAGTTTATTTTGGTTTCTGAAAGGCAAGTACACCCTAATTCCGCGCGGATCTCTGTTACTAATGAACTCAACTCGTTCAATTCGATTTTGTTCGCGTTCTTCCTAATTTGCAGAACTATTGGTGAACCCGTTTCCTAACGCACTTGAGTTTTAATTCCCTGCCTAATTAATTGATACCTCGTTGATTTCACTCTAACCCTTTCTGCTTTCTAGCTCATTTTATTTGCACGAAAAGAAATCTCGTTTATTTAGTTGTACTTCAAGAGAAATGGTTGTTCACTATTTTCTTGGTATTCCAAAATTATAGCCTTTATTTCAATTATCGATCAAATAATTCACATAGAAAAATTGAATGTTTACATTTTATAAATTTATATCCGGCTGGTGCTGTAGTTTTGAACTTACAGACTTATCCAGCAGCTCTGTTTCACGCTAGGTTAATTAACTTCACGCAAATCTGCAATCAGGTGTATAATTTATCGCGGTGAGCTTCTAATTAGTTAACCTGCAAAAATGATGTTATATTTCTCCCTATCTTGAAGCGTTTTCGGAGCGACACTGAATTTTCTGGCATTGTTCAAAGGGGTTCTCTTTTTGGAACTCAACCTTATTGCTCATAAACTCCTTGTCGTGCGAAAAGGGTCAAATTTCCATTCTCATTCTATGATGATGATAACACGATTAACACGTGAGATTGTCGCCCAAATTTGATCCAAATATATGTCGGGAGCGCTGGATTTTCAGCAGAACTGACCTAAGACATCAACCTGCCGGAGACGAGATCTTTTTAAATGGTTACTGACGTTCTCACCATTTTTCTGGTGCTTTGAAGGTAGCTGAAAACAAAGTATTTAAAAGCTCACAGCAATTTCAGGGTACTGAATCGGTTTGACGCTTCCTATGGCTGTTCGAAATATCAAGAACAAAACCTACCACCTACTATCATTTTATAAACAAAACAATTACTTCAACCTCATTCAAACAATTATCATTTGATTACAATGGAAATTAGACTTGCCTTAATGTTTTCTTTTCTCGTAACTGATGCACTACAACTATCAACAACGGTTTTAGTTTTCTCGTCACTTTCTTCTTGATAAATATTAATTTTCTCTCCTCACACATCTGCCGTTGTCGAATACTACCACGCTAATCTTCTTCACCCCCGTCTCTACTTTCGGACCGATTCTTTTTTGCTCCATCCCCTCTGCTAAAATCTCCCCTGACTCACAGAGCCGATACGCCAGCATGCGTTTCCTGACTCTACCATCATCCCGTGTGCAATTTCGTCACTTACCAATATCGCCCGTAATGCTAATTTATTCCTAAATATTCAATTCCCTTTTATTTATATAATTTTAAGCTGCCCATCACAGTACACACCTATCATGTGTGAATTATATACCTACGAGTTTCATAAGACATGGTATTGTCACTCGACTGATTTTGGGTCACGACGAGCTTGCGAGGAGTGTTCCAAAGTAAGGAGTGTGGCAATACGTCTTATTGAACAAGTGTTTTATACTATTTTATCTACTTCGCCCGGGTAATCGCCCAGAAATTGTAAATTCTGGCTGCTAAAAATAGAAACTTTTTGACAGGTGACACCTTCGCACTGACGTTCGCCCACCTTCTATTGACAATGAATTATTGCTATTGGTGGAAAAGCAGTTGATTAATATTCTCCATTAGAGCACCGCTTTCAATGTAATAACGAATCCATTAGTAACGCAAAGTAGATATGATAACAATACATACCTCCTTGAAAAAAAAACAAAATAAGATCAAAAGTCTAACAGATACTGGAGTAGGTTTTCTAAGAATCACAACTGAAAAATCTGCTACGTCTTTTCTCTAAACGGAACAGGATTGCTAAAGTCAGGTCATTTTTGCCCTCCTTTCATTGTCACCTTGTATATCGTACATAAAGCCAATGGTCCAGTGATCTGAGATGGTAGGCATAGGCGTGCGCAGAGGCTGTTCTTTGGGTGTGCCAGTACCTTATTATCTTGCATCATAAAATCATACAATATCAGTAGGACACAGAGAATTTGGGCATTGTTTATTTGGGGTTGTTCCCAGTGGCGGTTTTGGTGTAATAGATTGGTATTGGTGTGGTACAGTTAAAAAGTTTCAAGGACAGGGCGTGGAGACAGGGGTTGTCGAAAGAGGATCGGAGGGTGCAGCTGTCGGTTGTGCGCCGCAGGCGAAATTTTTTCCAAATTGGGTGGGCCGCCCGACTTTTTGACCCCTTCCCATACCTCTGCTGACTGGCAACGTTGAAGAGAGGAGTTTTGACCTATTCAGTTTAGCTGAATGCCGCCAATAAAGACATTTTATTATTATTTATATGATCTATAGGAGCGCATGAGATATGAGCCCTAACAACAGGAACAGTTCTGCTCGGAACGGAATAAAAAATTGAAATCTTTAATCTGAAATCCCTTATATTATCCCCCAGTCCAAAATATTTCTCTCGAGAGTTGAGGGTAAATTTTACCGGGTTCAAGAGAAACCGCATTTTCAAGCTTTTTTGTGGTGAGGAACGATAAGTTAATTAGATATCATGAATATTAAAGAGCGTATTTTTCTTGGTAAGTATATCCTGAAAATTTGACTCAAATCGCTCGAAGCGTCTTGAAGTTACATCTATTCAGAAGTACCAGAAATTACCGATTTTCAAGCTTTCCAACAAAAGTTCTTAGTGAATGGCAATTTTGAATAGCTGTAACTTCAATAGATACTTCCGCCAATTTTAATCACATTTCCAAGAAATACTTCACGATCTACAAAAAAACGTTCTATAATAAATATGATATCTGAACTTATCTTTCCCACTACAAAAAAGTTTGAAAATGCGATTTTTCTTGAACGGGGTGAAATTTACCCTCGGAACAATTAAAAAAAATGCACTTGGGCATTAGAGTGTGTCGGGGCACACTTGGCACACCCCGTGCGCACGCCTATGATGGTAGGTAGCTTATTGTAGTCAAAAGATTACTTTATCGGGTACCGGGTACCACCAAAATTCCCAAAAGCAGGCAATTTTTTCTCGGGATATCCTCAGTTTAACCGAGACAACATTTCAGAGTGGTCCACTTCTTTGCTCCAGTTCTTTCTAGCTGGATGAATTTTTACCCTGCACGCCTAAGTTTCTTGAAGAACTTTTTTTTTACATAAATTTTGCATTTCTTCTCCCAGCTTGGCCTCCTGTTCAATTAATGAAGTGCTTAGGTACATTATGCCCAAATACTTGAATAAAACATCAACTCACGTACCAACCCGCACAAGTCTGATAAATTATACAAGCTAATTGACAAAAATCAATCTTGCTTATCAAACATTATAACATTATTCATTCGAAAAAATGACTTTCACTGAAACACTACGACATGTCCTCACAACATCAATCCCCTCGATCGTTGAAAACAACAAATTCATTCAAAGTAAGAGTGAGGCCCAAATTCATATCTATGTCGCTTATTTGAACTTGGAACGGCTGCTAAAAATTTGAAAAAGCCTGAAAACTGCTTTTAACGCGCCCAGACATGGCTCAAAACAGTCATAATAGTGCGGAGGTTAGTAGGAATATCTTGCTTTTCACTCTGCTGGGATATTTGCATGAGTGGTGAGTACCTACTAACTGCCTTGGGTCATTTTTAAAAAGTGCGGTGCCCGCTTGGGGCCCGTGACAGAACCGCAGTACGAGGGGTTGCCCTGGTCGGCAGGGTCAGTTTCTTGAAATCCCTCGAAATATAGGGTTCCGGTGCCATATAGGTAGAGTTGAATCACAAATTACCTACTAAGCAAAATGTGTAGTACTCATTCTACTACCATTTTGTTTCTAATCCAATTTGAAATTGAATAGGCTGAGGAATATTGCGGTTTGTACCCACATTAATTATTTCATTTCACTGTTCTGTTTTCACTGATCACTATTCGCTGTTGGATTCCACGAAGAAGCTATTTTTCACTGTATAGTGCGGGTTTTGCGTCTTCGCGATATTGCACCATGTCTCACACCTTTTACGCCCATTTAACGTCGTAGGTACTGTTGATGCAAAAGGGTTGGCGCCTTCTTCATTTTTAGCGGGAGAGGGGAGGGGTGCGTGACTGTATTCATACAATCATACAAACGGAAGTATTATTTCTGAGCGAAAAGCGCGAAAACTGCAAGTTGCAATTCAAGGAAATACAAAAAAAATCGCCCCTGTCAGGTAGAACAACCTCGAGAGTAGGTAACCTCTTATACTGCGGCTCTGTCACGGGTCCCAACCGGACATCGCTTTTTAAAAGCATCTGAAGGCGCTTTTAAAGCTTAAAGCGACATATGAATGATTATGGGTCTAAGGCCTGGTATTCCCATCTATATGCTATGCCATATTCCATAGCGACGATTGTTGAAACATGATAGTAGGTACCTATACCGGGTGATCATTTGAAAATTATCCACCTGCAATAAGTCCCGATTACTGGTGAAGATGTCTTCGTGCAAAAACAGGTCGATTTTCATATCGAGGGAGACATCTAAAAGTTGTGAAACATACTTTGGCAAATATCTTTCCTTAAACCCCTCGCCTCTACCCACCCCCAACTTTGAAATTTCAAATGACACCACCTGTTTTGCGATACTTCAGATTGAACAAAATCAAATTCTCTCTAAAACAAATATTAATAAAAAATTTTACCCCACCCCTATTCTTCCTACAATTTTCAAAATTTTCAAAACCCTCCATTTCCTTCCTAAAATACTCCAAATGTCCAATTTATTGGGAGAGGGGTGAAAATTTAAAAAACATTGTTTTCAGAAAGAGAATTCCATTCTCTTCAATTTGATGCATCACAAAGTAGGTGGGGTTTCATTAAATTTTGAAGTTGAGGTGGGGGAGACCAAAAGGGGTAATTTGAGTAGCACTTTTTCCACTAAAAATTATCTTCTTCGATGCTATCTAGGATGACGCCGACTGAATGAATTGAGGGGTCCAGACCAGAATATAAAATAGAACAGTCAGAGAATTTTTACGGAGAAGGGGGGTGAAGTCGAAAATTTTCAAAATATTGTTTCACAAAGATAATTTCATTCTCTTCAATTTGATGTATTGCAAGGGGTGGTGTTGTTTGGAAATTCAAAGTTGGTGTGAGTGGGGGCGAGGGGGTCAATTATCTGAATAGTTCTTATCTAATGTCCGAAACATTTGCTCTCATTCGGAAAAACTAATTTCCAGATGACTTCATTTGGGTTATGCGAACTTTCTCCATCGACATTTTCTACAACAGATTTTTGAAATTCTTCGAACTGTTTTTGATGCTCTACCACTTGACCTTGCTTCTTTTGCAAATTGCTTACGTTTTTGTTACGTACGAAAACGAAAAGTACACCAAGATCATACAGTATGGACCGTTTTTGAGCATCACTGTTTATGTGAGTTGTAAAAACTTCAAATGTTTTGTGTGGTTTTGTTGATGTGTTTTTTTCTTCTCTCATCGTCACATTTGTGTATTCTACTACCTGTCCGCAGAGTCGCTGATGAGCACCTTAATATTTTTTTATTCTAGAAACTGTTTCTTCCATTCATTTATTGTATCAGTATTACACTACACCATTTCAAGAACAATCTGCAAAAAATAGTGTCAAAAAACAATGAACTTGATTGTTTAACTGACAGATTGTTCAATAAATTGTACAAGAAATTGTGTTATGTAGTGTAATACAGCTATTAGAGAGGGGTAAAAATGAAAAGGTGCCGTCATTGTCAATATTTGTAAAACTTTGAGGCTACCGCTTCCCTGGGCCAATCAGGACTATGATTAAACTGGTTGGAAAGGGTAACAAAGTATCCCAGCCAAAAATATCTCCCCATAATCCACAAATCTCCTCGCAATAATCTATGCGACAGCATATTTGAGCTAAAATATTCAGGCCAATAATATCTAAACCAAGGATATTCCTGCGACAATATATCTTGGGCCAAAATCTCCTCGCTGCAAAATGTTCTAGGTCAAAAATTTCTCCGTCGACGAATTGTCACATATTTGAGAAAACATATCATAATATCATATCATGTCATAACATGATATTGATTTCTTGATTTATCAAATATCCTTCGTTGTTCCTTTGTTCTTTTCTTTTTTTGTGCGATAACTTATTCCGAGACTTATGGTGCTATTCTGTAAAAAATAACATTCCATAAACGCTCTGTTATGTAAAAATTCGTGTCAGCCATTGGCTGTTGCCTAGGTAATAACAACGTAACAGAGCCTTTATGGAATGTAATTTTTTAGAGAATCGCACCATTATTCAATAAATTGTTTCCATAAAAATTATAAAATACAATCACTGACTTGTGTTTCGAGCCGTTTGGTCTATATCGAGGTCGAGATGCACGTGTTTTTTCTGGTTCAAATTGTTCTCGAGTGAAAAAGTTGTATGAGGGCGAAGGTGAGAGAGAGCACCTGAAGAGTTGCATGAAGCGTGAATCTTGGATAAAGAGAAGATAGAAGGAGGCGCATAGCCACTGCGTCTCACCTACTCCCATTTGATACTTCACTGCTAAGCACCCATTTTTAATCTTTATGAAATTCAATATTTCGGTTTAGGTATTCCTATATTCTACCCTGGGATATTTTTGGCAACCCGGAAATATTTTTGGCTGAGTTACAATAGGCGGGGAAATTTTTGGCTTCGGAAATTTTGCCGCCTGTTTATTTTTGACTGGGTCGCATTATTCATAACCTCTTATTCCTAGTATCCACTTAAATATCATTGTATGTAAAAACGTTCTGCACCATCATATTTATTTGGATTGTTTTTTCAGGGTGTCCTCACGGCGGCTCTGCTGTTTGGAGTAGAATCAAAAATAAGAAAACTCTTCCACGTCATGGACAAAATCCACTGGAAAATTTCCGATTCTCAAGTCGAGGCCCAAGCTTCACACCGCATGATCGTGATTTTATCGTTTTATATTGCGGCCATATGCCTGGGCTCGATCCCATACCTTTGTATCTCACCCTTTTTCTTCGACGTTTCAGGTCAGGTTTTGGTCTACAAAATTACCAAGGAATATTTAAAAAAATCTCCGAAGATCCTGTTCGATACAGTTTACTGGCTGGCGCTGGCCGGAATGTTTCACGCCTTAATTTGCCCGGCTTTGATAGTCAGTTACTTTGTGATCCATAGTAATGTGCAAATCAGGATGGTGTACATGAAAATCGAGAGAATCACGGAAAGCGTGGACCGACGCGTGGACAGAGCATCGGAGGATTACCAAGAACAATTGTTTAGGAAAATCTGTTCTTATTCTAAACGCGTGATGGTCATCAAAGGGCAAGTGTTTGATGATGTCATTACTGTAATGCTTTGTGCTCAAGCTGCTCAATCTCATTAATATAGTCAAGTCCTAAAATTTTGTACAAATATTCCCGTTGATTGCCATGAATGATACAGAGCGAGAACAATCAATTACTCAATGGGGCCTTGCAATTGAAAAACTCAACGTGAGGTCGCCACTACTGTAGGGGGCGCCTACTTCGATAAAGCGGCCGTAACGACGCGAAAAACAGGGGAGTTTGAGTAGTTTGACCAGTAACTGACAGTGACTGGAGACGTCAAGCAAGAAACAGAGGTTATCCAAATTTCAAATCAAGACATAAAATGACGGATGTCGGTCGCTGAAGCGTCAACGCCGTCAAAATGGTCGAATTTGTCCCCAACGGTCGTGGCGCCCTCGGTGTGTAAAAGTGGCAGTGCAAGGCCCCATTGCTTGATCAAATATTCAATTGCTCAAGTTGGCGTACGATGCTCAACTTTTCCCCAAACACGCGATCATGATTCGCCCGTTCGGGGAAAAGTGTGCATCGTACGCCAACTTGAGCATTCGAGTATTATTTGATCGCTTTTTATATATCATCAAAATAATCTAGGGGACAAGCAAATTCAAACGATTTCTAAAATCATCATGACTCTTGATTGCTGTCAGCGATTTCATATCGGTTTTCAGTGTTTGATAATCCAATCCTTCGTTTTTATGCCTTGATTACGTCGAATACGAACAATGTTTTATAAAGTTGCTACAAGGTGATCAATGGAACAGTGTAAAATTGCCGAAAGTTCAGTACCAGTGCGATTTCCCCCCCCAAAAAAAATAATGCATTCCAATGCCACAGTTATGAAGATCGGTGCTTCAGCTTTAGTGACGTTCTTGAATCTTGAGAATCGAAGGTGAATTGCCAAAGATATTGATCATTTTGTACCGCCGCCATGTTGAACTTCCAAGAAAGAAGAATGTGATCCGATTTCATTGAAACTTGAAACACACTCATGTCTGGTTTGAGTTATTGGAATTTCAAGGTCGAATTTCACTTTCGATTACTTTCGAGCCGCTATATAACTTTTTACATGAATGATTCAATTTGAATAAAACTTGAAACACACTAGAATCGAATCATTTACATAAAAGTTCAATGTAGCGGCTTGAAGTGACTAAAAAAAGACATTTGACCTTGAAATTCCAATTATTCAAACCAGACTTGGATCACGTTTCAATGTAATCGGATCACTTCCTTGGAAGTTCAACATGGCGGCACAAAACGATCATATCTTTGACAATTTACCTTCGATTTTCAAAATTCAAAAACGTTACTGGAGCTGAAGCACCAGTCTTCATAACTGTGCTATTGGAATAAATGAAAAATTGTTTTTGGGAAATCGCGCTCGTACTGAACTTTCGGCAATTTTACACTGTTCCATTGATCACCTTGTGAAAACTTTATAAAACATTGTTTGTATTCGACGTAATCAAGGCATAAAAACAAAGGATTGGGCTATGGAACACTGAAAACCAATATGAAATCGCTGACAGCAATCAAAAGTTATGATGATTTCATTTCAGAAATCGTCGCTTGTCCCCTAGATCCTTTTGATGTGTGTATAATTTTTTTTTTTTCCTGAGGTCCAACCTTGGCAACCTTGGACAATCACCAACATACGACGGCCCAGAGCAGATATGGAAGAGTTTTTTCCTCGTTTTTTTCAGTAATTGCCGTTTTTTTCTGTCAATTTCACTTTTCTCTGGCAGTTGTCACTTTTTATGATCGGCACCAATTGCCATGTCTTCACTTTCCCAGCCCCACTATTCCATTAAAAGGGAAAGTATTGTAATCGCAAAAAAAAAGACGTATATGTTATCTATTTTGAGGTCCCCCAAGACCATTGATACCATTTTCAGGGTGACGTCTGCTGTCATATATAGACAGACATACACACAGACAGAAATGTATCACCCTGAAAATGGTCTAATATGCAGGCAGACAGACACACAGACAGGAGGGCAGGAGGGTATCACCTTAGGTCACCCTATTGTTGACCTTGTGTATGATATACGGGGTGACAATGGAAGGGGCGTAGGCAACATTTTTAGAACCCGTACTATACATCAATATGCCAAAACGATCTTGGACTTTTGATCGTATTTTGTTTTTTCAAAGAGTTATAGATTTTCTTGTGGAATATGAACCGAGAATAAGGCCATAAAAAAGCATTTCCAATAGGAAAAATTGGTTACTATAGCTATCGTTATGCAACAGAAACTTGCCACTGGTTCATTTTGAACCACCCCGGGCTATTTAACATGTAATATGCAATGTGTCTGAATGTCTGAATATAATGTCTGAATACCAAATTTCATCTCGATCTGACTAACGATACAGCAGTTACCGTGGAAGATAACAAACAGACAGACATCGCGCATTGTTCCGAAAATTGTGTCTTGGGCGACCTCAAAATGGATATACTTATCCGTCAATTTTTTTTTATGGAAGTTACCTTGGAAGTTACCTATTTGAGCCACCACCGCAGTGAGTTTAGGAGTTTTGTATCAGCTTATTAGGATCTCACAATACCTATCTAACCACTAAAATGAATAACTTTCCATTACAGACAAATTTTGGAGTTTCTTCAAGGAGTTTCTGGTTCAGCATCAGCGATTTTCGTCGTTGGGGCCTTGGTGGAAATCGCAACAATCATGCTAATAATGAACGTAGCTCCTTCCGTTTTTTTTTCGTTTAATAAATACAATTCATTCCAATTATTGTTTACAGAATTATCGAACCAACGGTAAGGTAATGTGGTACGACGTTGTGATTTGTACCGGATCATTTTTGGCCATTTGGCCTTTTTGGATCATGTGTCAGTGGCTGATTGATGATGTAATTATAAGCCAATATGTCAACATGCAGTGTTAACGCTGACGTCATCTGGATCGCCATTTTTGTGTCATCAAGAATCAAGATCCAATCAGCAACCTTCCATAGGTCGATAGAAGTTTGTGGAGTCATTTTTCATAACGTTATTTTGAATATACGTATAATTATCCAAATGCATTCTTCCATCTGACTCCCTCGCTTGTTGAGGATGTTTGGATTGTTTGTGACTTTAAAAATGGCGATTCTGACGCCTAACGTTCCTCAATCTCAACTTCGATTTTTTTTACTCCAAGACTGGGAGAATTTTCGATGCAGCCACGGCATGTTCTTGGTACAGATTAAATAATAAAAATAGAAAAGTTTTGATGTTGTTCATGTTAAATAATATGAAACCGATCGGCTTTACGATATGTGGATTATTTGACGTAACATATCCTCTGTTTTTGAAGGCAAGTGTTTTTTATCATTTGAATATAATATGGCTGGATGAAATTTTCATACAAAAATAATACATTATTTCAGTACATCAAAGTGTCATATCAATTTACATTTATGTTTATGAATCGTCACTCACTTGTACCTGAATGATTCGAGAGTTATCATATGCATTCAGTAAAATTTCACGTCGTCTCTGTGATTTCTGGAAATCTGGTGAGCAAGCTATTGCTCCCACTCCCAGCCAGCCAGCAGACCCACACGGCTTACTATGACGTGAAATTGGTTTGGTTTCTCCAGTTGAACCGGAGGGACAAAAAAATGTTTACTGATGTTACTCTATTCGTTTTGCTATATTCTTCGCTACAATAAAATAATTCACAATCACTATTATAGGAGAAGTATATTCAACCCTAGTGTGATTCTAGTTACAAGATGGAAGTCTTGACACGCGACACCCTTGGAAAAAAACATTTGGGAAATCATAGCTCACTTGGATCACACTCGGGTTGAACTTACCCACTACCTATTGTTTATTGATTCATTCCAGACATTCAAATCAAAAATTTTGAAAGTGAGTGGTGTAGGCGAACAGTGTGAAAGTTGCAAAAGACGGCTGCTGCTCGGGAGGGACATTACATTTCTTTCTTCTTATCTTCGTAGTCGCTCAATGATATCTTCGATCCCATGTGGTTGAAGAAACCAGGCCCACTTCAACAGCGACCATGATGCGCGAATAAGATACATCTGCACAATTGGTGGAGGAGCTGTGCATCGCCGTGAACTTGGCGGAATATTTTTGAAGCTAGGCAGGTTGCCTCGGTTTCCATAACTGTGGCCAGCCTGTGGTCATTGTATCCCTCCACGTAAAGGGACACGATCAGTAGTTCAAAAAAGGACATAAGTGAATCAACATAGTGAACGAGATATATTCTAGATGAATCCATTTTGAGCCGGCGTGCGTCGAATAAGCTTCTTGAAAAATAATTTCTTGCATAAATTTTGCATTTCCTCTCTCAAAGTTTTATTGATAAAGTACTTAGGCACGTTATGATGCCCCAACATTTTTTAATAAAACATCAACTTACATACCAGCCCGCATAACTCGGGATGAATTATACAAGCTAAATGACACGAAATCAATCTTGCTTAAGAAACATCGTAACATAATCCATTCGAAAAATGACATTCACCGAGACACTACGACGTGTTCTCACAAAATCAATCCCCCCGATCATCAAAACCAACAAATTCTTAGAAAGTAAGAGTGAGGCTCATATTCACAGGTCGCTTTTGAACTTAAAAAAACCGCCAAAAGTAAAAAATATAGCGAAAAAAACGCTTTTAACGCATCCTAACATGGCTCGAAACCGTCATAATAATGCGGAAGTGGTACCTAAACTTGTAAAAATGGGTTGGGTAATTAACGAGGTAATTAGGGGAAGAGAGGCGAATATCGACCGGCAGTCCAATATCGACCGCACCACTGTGGCTCACCCTGTAGGTTTTTTGGAATCATGACACAGGGTGCCATCTAGCATTTTGCAAGTGAACTCCAGCACAGCTGTCGGTCAGCCATTCATTTGAAGCGCTTGACTGACAATAACGAATTATTGTTTCCAGCCGATATGATTCAAGTTCAGGAGTGTTTATGATAACGTATTGCAGACTTTTCATTGTAGTTAGACTTAGGTCTCCTGGTGCAATGTATCAAGGATCATTGATAGTAATTTTGTGCAGTAGGCCTAGTTCCATAATTTAACCTGGTTCTTCATCGTCAAAGAATTGTTTTTTGCTTTTGTTGTCGGCCAATATCGACCAGGTTGGAGTTTAATACATCATTTCAGATGCCTCGCGGAAAATATCTGCAAAAAACGAATCGCGCCTCGTGTGGTGCGAAAATGACCTGATGAGGTTCCTGAGAGTACTCAACTACCTGAGAATTTTTTTTAATTTTATTTGTTAAACTTTCAAGTTCTCATCATGGGAATCGTTTTTGGTAAATGTTAGGAAAAGGAGGGCAAATTCAAAATCAAAAACTTGATTTTTTTCGAAAAGAGATGTTTTGACGTGTATTTTTGCGCTTTTGCTGAGCATGCAGACTACAAAATGGCTAAGAAAACGTGCGATCGATATTATCTGACCTGGTGGTCGATTTTACCCCACTGGTCGATATTACCCGCTGAAATTTTCACTTTGCTTTCGAATTTTTATCACAAAAATGTTCCTACTTAGTGAGTGACTATTTTAGGTTTTGGGTAGTTGAATGGTTGGGGAATATGGTACAAAACGTACAGCCTTGACAGTGCACATGGCTACTGGTTTTGAATTTTTTGCCTTAAGTGGTCGATATTCACCTGCTCTCCCCTAACTTCACCTTACGGCCAATAAGGAAGAAGTGACTTGCTGGCAATGGTTATTTTTGCCTTGAGATTATTGCATACGACCAATTTTATGAGTACCGATCGATTTCCCACTTATTAAATATTGGGCGAATTCATATTGTTGGTCATAAAAAAATTGCTTGTCTAATTTCCGAAAATAGTAGTCAGAGACGGCGGCAACAAATTGCATTGCATATTTGACGTCACTATTTGTGTAAATATCAAATACATATAATCCGAATATCTCGCCAAATATCTTGAAAAATCACTGATTTATTGAAAAATTTCAATTTGCACGACCCCGACCACTTCTTTAATGATATTTCAGAAACGTTTGGGAACAATCAGTTGCGGTTCATCTTATCTTGATGAGCATTGAATTGGGAATCAAAATGGTGATTTCCATGATTCCAACTTTCTTGGTTTATGAGTTTGAATTTTTGCGATTTTGATCACCTCTTGTATACGGCGTCTGTACCGACCGCCATCGTGGCAACACATCCCAAAATTGAGGTAATGTTTCATAGAGCCATTTTACCAAGTGGCATCTCGGCATCGAAATTTGTAAGGTTAGTCCAATTTATGTCGCTTAGCCGCGCAACTATTGAGAACTCGATTGAGAAGCTGTGTACAAGGACCTATTCAGGTCAGGAAGCTTTTTTTTTTAATGGATCCGATAACAACTTCAGTTCAAGATAGCAGTTCAATGCACGACGAATTGGGCGCAAATAGCTGTGTACTTACTTGAATGTTCATATATTTTACTACTTCTATTGATCTGTGCCATTGATTGAGGCGCAGTTTCACTATTACCGATCTGTGCCGTAGGCTGAAGAACGGATTCACTACTATTGAACTGATTTTCACACATTCCCCTTTCCTGTACATTTACAAGTGATCTAAGCGGTGTGTACTCACCACACTGCACTGAGTACTGGACAACTAAGGCAATCGTGAACGTTTGTCGGCGGATCTCCCAGGGAAAGAGCGAAATAATTAAATCTTGGCAAGTACCAGCTAAGACGGACAGTAGTTAGACTATTTACGGGACACTGTTCGCTCATGAAACATCTTACTACTATTAAGGTAAAAGACAATTCTGACTGTTGGGTAGGTTATGTAGTGAAGAGAAGAAGATCCCTCTCGACATACCATTATCATTGCCCTGCTCGTGGAACAGTCAGATACTAATACTTTGAGGCTAGCTACGTATGTAGAACCAGAGGAGGTAACAAAACAACCAAACCCATAAGTCTCGGACTTTTTTGGGGCAACCGGGGCTTATGGAGTAAACATCCAAGGCGCACAATAAACTGTTGTTTCAGTTCAAGGGGTATGAACCTAACCCAGGAGAATAATAAATAAAATGTTCTTACCACGTTTCATACCATCAGAATGAAAAGCAAGGTCCGTCCTCGGGTCCGTCCGACCTATGAAATTATATCCTTATTAACGTTGGCACTAAAACGGCGATGCCGAAGTTAGAGATGCGTTACAAGAGTTCATGCACAAGCATCAAGGATGCGTCTGAAGACGCCAAGAAAAGCCCTTTTGAAGCTGAAAGCGACATATCATTATTATGGCTCTAAAGCTCAGTACTAATTTCCATCTGAAAGCTATGCCATTCTGCATTCAATAACAACGATTGTTGGAACCAAATGATATCTATCTTTGGCAACCTAATTGCCCATTCAAGTCTTCTCTAATGTCTTCACCATTTTATATATACTAGGTCATGAAGGCGCGCAAGCACGCCTTTAACCAAAAGTCAGGTGGTCTTGAACATTGAATAAACTTGAACATTAAATAATCTCGAAAACTAAATAATCTTAAAAATTGAATAATCTCAAAGAATGAATACCCACCCTTGAAATTATTCGAATTATAATTTCTCCTCAACATTACTTTTCCATCCATTATTGTAGAACACACAATGAAAAAGAAATCAATTTTTTAGATCATTAACATTTCATAGCTTGAAATTTCTTCTTTCCAAAATCTGATAATGTATAAGATTCGGAGGCCACCATGAAACATGCTATAAAATGCGATTCCTCAATTGTTTGGCACGCTTTGGCTGATTCGAAGAAAAAAAATATAAGTAACTGAAATGTTTCAGGAATATTTTCAAAAATTTCAATTTAGATCAGTCAAACGCTATTCCAGATATTCACAAAGTCACTATTGCAATTTTGGTGTTCTAATTGACCATTATAACACTCGATAACAACGTAATCTAATGAGATGCACCTAGGTATCTACTCATTTTACTTTCATTAAGCTTAGAGCATAATAATAGGCAACAGAACATACAAAAGTAACCTTCGCTGTTGTACAACACAACCACACTCAGATGTAGACAACCAAACATACTTCAACTGATGCAGGGGAACAGTGTCTAAGCTAACGCAATCAAATATGGATTATTTTATGAAAAGGACCGAACTTTCGGCAGGACACCAACATTAAAAAATTCATTCTGAAAATTGTGACCAATAATATCCTATGATGATCATGTTCGTTTTCACGTTTATTACTTCTTGTGATACACTCAGTGTTCACAGTCACCTTAATGTCCCCTATCAGTTCGTTTCAAACTACCTACTTGACCACGTGATCAAGTTCGAAGTTCGAACAGCGCAATCGCGTCCATGGCCTTGAAGTGGACATCTCTTTCCTAGAGTAAGGATATATTTTGAGACAACAAACAACTAATTTCCAGATGACTGCATTTGGCTTATGCGATGTCTTTCCATCGACCTTTTCTACAACAGAATTGGAAGATTCATCGAACTGTTTTTGATGCTCTACCACTCGACCTTACTTTTTTTGCAAATTGCTTATGTTTTCGTCACGTACGAAAACAAAAAGTACGCCAAGATCATCCAGTATTAGCCGTTCTCGAGCATCACTTTTTATGTAAGTCATAAATTAACTTTAAATGTTTCGGGTTGTTTTGTTGTTTGTTTTTATCTATATTTCCTCATCCTCGCAGTTATGCATTCTGCTACCTGTCCGCAGAATTCTTGAACACGCACCTTAATTCTTTTCTATATTTGAAACTGTGTAATTTGATTCATTCAGAGAGGTGTGAAAATAAAAAGGTACGGCCGGCCTATTGTTATTACTTATCTGTGATCATCGGAGGCATACCGCGGCGCTGGGCCAGTCAGGATTATAACCAAACTGGTTGTGTAAGGGGTGATTTATCTTTGCTATAAAATATACCAGGATTCCCAGATCAAGAATATCCCTGTCTATGAATTGTTACATACCTAGGCATTAAAAAAAATACATCAGTCAATATTAATATTGCTAATCTATGAAACATCCGTTGTTGTTCCTTACTCAAACTCTGAAGACATCATTTTTGGAATTTTGAAAATGCCAACAGGCTCAAATCAAAGTGAGTACATCCTTATAGCTTTCGAAGGAGATCACAATGGTAAATTTCTGTCAAGGAATAAACCCACAGCGATTGATTCCAAAAAAAAACCTCAATCCTTAATAGAATTTTGACTGAAATATTGGGCACGTGTATTTTGTCGCCTGGGTATTTTTCGCTGGGGTATTATTGGCCCGGGATATTTTGCCGCGAGGGCATTTTTGGTCGGGATATTATTGGCCAGAGATATTTTGTGTTGCAGGGATATTTTTGACTATGCTATATCATTGCCGAGATTTTATGGCGAGATATTTTTGGATAAGATATTTCAGCGCCACACCGACCAAAATTGGCCAACTGCGCATCGGCCCAAAAAAAAAACCGGCGGTCTTAGTTCTAATATTGTCAACATTGATAACCTCTTATTCTTAGTACCGTCAAACGGGGTTAAGTCACATACTTAAATAGCTATACCGCTTATGAACCTATTGCGCATTCTGCCGCGCCGCGTAACAGAAGGAGTTAGAGAATGACGCCATTTTGATGGTTAATTTCCAGTGTATCTCAAAATACCGAGCTATATAGCTACCACAAAATGTCTTAAGGGCCGTGAAACTGATCAAACTTTCTGCAATTTTACGATAGCGATCCAGTTTTCTCAAGTACCATTACGTGAGTGTATTTAGTTTTTCAAAATTACAAAATAATCACGTCGCGTTGGATGGTTGGGTGCCACTGTATTCTGAGTAAACTAAATGTCAAGTGACAGCTTTTTGACAGTGTAAATAAACATCACGTAGTTAACCGAACTTTTGGACGCTGGAATGATCGCACACCTTTTCTTCACCTGTTGATTCCCACCTGATGTTATTAGTGTTGATTCCACGTACTTTGAGGGAGAAGCAAAATAATATCGTGCTTAGTCAAGTGGCCAAGTAGCGGAGTGGTGCCAATCCACACCACCCAAAATCCCTAAATAACCATCAAGATGGCGGCGCCCATTATTACAAGTGTCGGACGTCTCTCTTGCGCGGTATAGCTCTTTAAGTATGTGGGTTAAGTGGATCAAGAAATGACGTTTTCTTCGGATTTTGGCTTGAAAAATGAGTAATAAAATTATGAAAAAATCAAGTAAGGGCACTCAATATCTGTCTTATTGAATGGAATGAAAATGAGAAATGACAAGTCGACTGTTTTCTTTTTTTTTTAGTTTGAAAGCTGATCCACTTTACCCCACGAAAAGGGTAAAATGGATCACCTACTCATTTATGTACCAAAACTATTTTAAACTCATTCAGAGGTAAAGTGGATCAGTAATTAACTTTTTTTTGGAAGATTTTGAAAAAAAAAAGAATCAATAACTGAAAAAACTCAATAATAATGGGAAAAAACGCCTGATGGTCAAATTATATGGCGTAACATAAACTATATGAACCAGTCTATGCCTGGCATGTTATCAGTGAATCTTTTTTTATTCACTCTAGCCTTACTCAGAAATTGTTGAGTGATGTATCTGACATCATAACTTTTTAGGGGAAAACCCCACTCCGCACAGGTCACCAGAGCTTGAACCAATAAACGTTCTTCTTTTTACCTGTAAGGCCGGCTGCCTTCCATACTTTAATGCTTCAATATTTGCCTATTTACGGTACTATAGGGAACCGCCAACCCAACCGCATATACTGTTCAGAGGCTTGACGCATGCTCAGTCGGCCGCTTTTCACAGCAGCCACGGCCCTTTCGATGTAAACTGTCTCATAATTTCGCTTCCCATATGCACCGAGTTTTTTTTTTGTACGGTTGCGGCCAAAATAAAGTGGACGACAATGTCAACGAGTTGGCTTGCTGTCATGCGACGTTCAGGCCAGAATCCTGAAAAATCTGTCAACTGTCGTCCACTTCAAAAAGTCCGCAATGGTACACCCGTGACATTTTTCCTGAGAACAGAAAACTGGTTTTATTGAAAATACAATAATTGGAGCCAACAAAATAGAGCACATGATAAGTTACATTGCTTTATTTTGAATTCCGATATGATTTTAGTGTTGATCCATTTTACCCCGCAAAAGCTGACTTTTGTACAATTTGCTTATATCTAGTCACATCATAACCTTAAAGAGAAACCGCCAAGAGTCATGTTGTCTTGGACATACATGTATATTGTGAATAAAGTGCATTTGAACATTTACTTCATACAGTTTCTCCTGCACAACAGTTTGTTGTCGAGTAACCGCAAAACCATTGATTTTCACCAACTTATTCAATAATTTTTAGAAAACAACTCATCAACGTTCCAACTCTCAAACCCATCTGCCTAAAAGCTGGCGCCATCTATGTGCCCAAAAATGAATTTCGCATCCCTCTGCAAGGTTTGCTGTCTGTTTTAAGGTGTCAGATTTGAAAATGAGCGCGAACGATCCTCTTTACCCACTATGATTCACTTAACCCCGTTTGACGGTACCTAGAGAGGGGTATACTCAACGATCATTATACGTAAACGTACTTCTCCTTCATATTTATTTAGATTATTTTTTTAGGGTGTCCTCTCGGCGACTCTGCTGTTTGGAGTAGAATCGGAAATAAAAAATGTATTTCACGTCATGGACAAGTGCTACTGGAAAATTCCCGATTCTCGAGTCGAGGCCAAAGCTTCACACCGCATGATCATGATTTTATCGTTTTATATTGCGGCCATATGCCTGGGCTCGATCCCATACCTTTGTATCTCACCCTTTTTCTTCGACGTTTCCCATCAAATTTTGGTCTACAAGATTACCAAGGAATATTTGAACAGAGCTCCGAAGATCCTGTTCGATACAGTTTACTGGATGGCTCTGGGCGGGCTGTTTCACGCTTTAATTTGCCCGGCTCTCATGGCCAGTTACTTTGTGATCCATTGCAATGTCCAAATCAGGATAGTGTACATGAAATTCGAGAAAATCATGGAAAGCGTGGACCGAGGCGTGAACAGGGTATCGGAGGATTACCAAGAACAGTTGTTCAGGAAAATATGTTCTTATACTAAACGCGTGATGGTCATCAAGAGGTGAGTGTTTGATGATTTTACTATTATGTATTGAAACTGCTCAACCTTATTAATGTTAGTCCAGTCACTATATCTTTTCACTTGAAAAGAGTTACTAGAAGGCTGAATCTTTTTACACAGTCATGATGAGCTGTGAGCAGCACGGTGGGACTAGGGCAGGCGGGTGTTGGGATGATTCGATACTAGTATAAATACGAGTAAAGTATCGGACTTATGAAAAAAAACATTTTCAATACTCAACTTTGCAAGCTTTTATCGCCGTTATAATGCGTTTCCGACATAATTTTTTTTTAGAAAGTCCATCCTGTATACCGGGTGATCATTTGAAAACTATCCACCTGCAATAACTCCCGATTCCTAGTCAAAATTTCTTTGAGCAAAAACAGGTCGATTTTTATATCGAGGGGGACATTCAAAACATACATTGTCAAATTTCTATATTTACCCCCCTCGCCCCCACTCACCCCAACTTTTTAATTTCAAATGACACTACCTACCTTGCGATACATCAAATTGAAGAGAATTGAATTTTCTTTCTGGAAAAATTATTTCCAAAATTTTTAACCCCACCCTCTTTTCCCTAAAAATTCTCTGACTGTCTCATTTTATATTCTGGACCCCTCATTTTTTCTCAATTTAGTCGGCGTTATCTTAGATAACATCGAAGAAGAAAATTTTCGGTGGGAAAAGTGCTACCCAAATTCACCCCTTTGCTCTCCCCCAACTCAACTCCCAAATTCAACAAAACACCACCTACTTTGTGATACATCAAATTGAAGGGAATTGAATTCTCTATCTGAAAAGAATTTTTTTGGAATTTTCTACCCCTCCCTCAATAAATTGGTCATTTAGAGTATTCTAGGGGGGAAATGGGGGGCTTTGAAAATTGTGGAAAATCGTTTTCATGAAGAAAATTCAATTTCCTTGAATTTGATGTATTACAAAGTGGGTATTGACATTTTAGATTTTTAAGGTCAGGTGGGGGGAGCAAAGGGGTGAATTTGGGTGGCACTTTTTTCATAGAAAATTTTCTCTTTTGATGCTGTGGCGGATTAGTTGACTGTATTGAAGGGAAATGGAGGTCAAGAATATTAACTTGGACACTCAGAGAATTTTAGGAAGAACGGGGGGTAGAGTTGAAAAATTTCGAAATATTTTTTTTAGAAAGAGAATTTAATTCTCTTCAATTTGATGTATCTCAAGGTAGGTAGTGTCATTTGAAATTTCAAAATTGGGGTGAGTGGGGGCGAGGGGGCTCAAGATATAAATTCTTCAATGTATATTTTAGATGTCCCCCTCGATATAAAAATCGACCTGTTTTTGCTCAAAGACATTTACACTAGGAATCGGGAGATATTGCAGGTGGATAGTTTTCAAATGATCACCCGGTATAATTTTCGATTACAGACAAATTGTGAAAAATCTGCATGAAGTTTCCACCAAGGGATCTGTGATTTTCAGCGTCGGGGCCTTGACGGAAATTGCAACAATCGTGCTAATAATGAATGTAGCTCTGCGTTTTTTTTTTAAACGAATTAAATTAATTTCAATTCACTTTCACAGAATTATCGAACCAACGGTAAAGTGATGTGGTACGACGTTTTGATTTGTGCCGGATCATTTTTGTCCATTTGGCCTTTTTGGATGGTGTGTCAGTGGCTGGTTGATGATGTAATTTGTAATTATAAGCGAATATGTTAAATATAGTATAGTCCATTCAGCAAACATTAATGACAAGCACTGTCAAAGCTCATAAAAGCAGAGTATATTTCGAGGGTATATTAACCTAGTGACTTCAGAGTGTTCTGGTAGGTAACTTTGGTTTTTTCTTATGTGAATGTACTTTTACAACCTCAAAAAAACGTCATCTTCTTGTCGGTTGTCAGTTGGGTTTGTCTCTTGCCTTTGTCGCAGTAAATAGTTAGAGGTAAGAATAATCAGTAGCATTGCAGAATAGGTACCAAATGCTTATTTTAGAACAACGGAAAATCATCACCGCGGCTCTTGACCTGGGCTTCTTCCCAGATAAAATACCCGGATAAAAAGCTTCTTACTACACTAAACTAGTGTAGAAATACTGGCGTACCTATACTTCCTGTTAATTGGAGAACGAAAACATCCCGGTAAAGTGCCGACTGATATGACGAAAGACGAACTTGGGAATGGGGCTATTTTTGAGTTCCGTTCTATTGCAGTAAATAGTACGCAACGCAATGAATTTTCACCAAAGAAAACCGTAATATCGTCCAAAATAATGTGGAGAAGGGCTAAAACCCGAGGGGTAAACCACTGCCGGAATTTTTGTACACCGATTTTCAATGATTTCCAAATGGTTTCCATGGTTTCCAATGGTTTCCAATGATTTCCTGGTACACCAGATTTTCAAGGCTGAAATCTAATGTTCACAGACAAAAATTGCCACTCCTTTTGAATTTCAAAGCATTGCCAATGATAGTTGCCAAGCTCAAATTATTCAGAGTCCTTAAACTTTGTCCAACTTAATGTCAAATTTATGTCATTTACCTATGTTTGCTGAATGGATTATATGCAGAGTCATCTGGATCGCCATTTTTGTGTCATCAAGAGTGTCCAGCGCGATCCAGTAAGCAACCAGCAACCTCTGATTTCAATGGAGTTTTGAGAAGTCATTTTTATAACGTTATTTTGAAAATCATTCGAATCAACAACCGTTCCATCTGACTCCCTCGCTTATTGAGGATGTTTGGATCGTTCGTGACTCATTTGGAAATGGCGATTCTGATCCTGAAGCCTGACGCCCCTTAATTCTGACTTCAATCCACTCAAATCAACAATTAACTCAACTTGACTTCAATCTTTTCACTTCAAGACTGGGAGAATTTTCGATGCAGCCACGGCATGTTCTTGGTATAGATTCAATAATAAGAATCGAAAAGTTTTGATGTTGTTCATGATGAATAATATGAAACCGATTGGCTTGACGATATTTGGATTGTTTGACATAACATATCCTGTGTTTTTCTCGGTGTTTTTAAAGGCAAGTATTTTGTATCATTTATTTCATAGATATTATGTCTGGATAAAATTTAATTACAAAGATTATACGTTATTCCAGTACATCAAAGTGACGTATCAATTTACATTTATGTTCATCAATCTTCACTCACTTGTGAATGATTTGTGAGTATTCATGCATTCGGAGAGAATTCACGTCGTCTCTGTGGTTCTTGAAAGTCTGGTGAGAAAGCTTTTTGGATTGGCTAGCGACCAGACCCACCGCTCACTATGCATGAAATTTCATTTGAACTCTCCAATTCTATTGGAAGTAGTAAAAAATATTTACAGATGTTGACTCACTTCTTTCGCTATATTCTGTCTATGTACCTACTGGTCTCTTCTTCGTTCAAATAAAAAAATAATCACAATCACTGGTATGTAATGTACGTTTAGCCCTAGTGTGATTCTAGTAGGGTGGAAGTCTATCCACGCGACGCCCTTGGATATGAGAAATTTGGAAAATCATACTTCACTCAAATCTTACTAGGATTGAACGTGTTATTGTAAATGATCCATTCCAGACATTAAAAAGTTCAAAAGTGGGCTAACAGCTTCGAACAGGATAGGCACCGCGTCTAGCTCAAATGAAAGATATTTCAAGGACGTCGTTTTTTAGTGTTTTTTATTCTGTCGTCGTGTTTTTCGCCTAAACCTGTCTGCCAAAAAAAGTGTAAAAAATGAAAGGAGCCAACTGAAATGACTTTGGCGAAATAAGGTATAGTTATTTCGAGGTAGTCATATTTTGAATTCCAATTTTGAAAAAATTCAATTTTTTGTTCAAAATTTGTTATTTTGCCATTCTGTTGACTGAAAAGGGCCAGGACAAGTAGCAGTTTGAATAAGCTAGAGTTTTGAAAACTGTTTTGACAATTTTGCCACGATATGAGATAGAGAAATTATGGATAATTAATGACCCTGGAGGAAATAACGAAATATTCATAAACTCTCTTCATTGCATATCTTAACCTAGATATTATGTAGTCGTGATAGCACAACTATATGAAATAAACACATCTTCGTGTACCCAAAACGATATTCGATAACAGCTCCCTAATGCGATAGGACATTAAAATAAGTAGGTAGGCTTCCAGATTATGGATCCATGCGCGCGTCGAATAGGTTTTTCGTAGACCTCCAAAACTTCATGACTCAGTTTTGCATTTCCTAGCCAAACTTGGCCCCCCGTTCGATTACGTTACGTCCAGCACTTGAGTTAAGCATCAACTGAAAAAAAAATCAACCTGCAAATGTACTGATAAATTATACAAGCTAATTGACATAAGCAGTCTTGAATATCAAATATCGCAATATTATCCATTCTTGAAGATGACATTCGCTGAGACACTACAACGTATATCCCCAATCATCAAAAATAGCAAATTTTTGGAAAGTAAGAGTGAGGTCCATGATATTCATTCACTTACGTCGTTTTTGACTCGAAGCTCATCCCAAAATACATTGTATGTTGAACGGTTTCAAGTTTTCAACATGCCTCTAACATTTCTTTGAATAGTTATAAATGCGCTTTACCCAAAGCTGACAGCGACATATGAATGTCTAATGCCCAGTATTTCCATTTTCTGTTAACTGGAACTGAAAGGCAAGTGCCATATAGCAATTATTGTAGGAACAATTAGGTAGGTACCTACAAGGTATCTATGGCATTCAGTCTCCAGTCAACCTCAGCCCTAGATGGAAATACTGTGTGTTTGTATGGATCGTCCCCAATTTCCCAACCAGATTATTTGAACAACTTATTTCCAGATGATTGCCTTTGGGTTATGCGGATTCTCTCCTTCGACATTTTCTACAACAGATTTTTCAAACTCTTCGAGATGTGTTTGGCACTCTATCACTTGGTCTTGCTCATTTTGCAAGTTGCTTACGTTTTCGTCAAGTACGAGGACGAAAAGTATGCCAAGATCATACAGTATTTGCCGTTTTTGAGCATACCTTTTTACGTGAGTTATATACTGTTGTATGGTCATTCCTATCATCTAAATCCCTCGAGTGTTTTTGTGTTTATCTCCTCATATTCACAGTAACCTAACACTGATCCGTAAAGAGGATCAAGGTGCACCTCCATCCTTCCCCATTTTAGAAACCGTTTTATTTGATTTATTTATTTATTTATTTATTTATTTATCTACACAGTATAGTGTAACACGCGGGCTTTTTTGATTATTCAAGGGTCACATATTTTTGATGATTGAAATGAGCCCAAGCTATAATAATTTCAGCAACCACCATAACACAATTGTAACACCATGCGGTATTCAAGAAGGATTGTTATCTCTAAAGGTTGTAAATGAAGGTTGCAATATTTATAAAGGGGTTGTCATAGTATTATACTTGGCTAGATTATATATGGCTAGAGAAATGATCTAACCGACGCTGCCATCAATGTACCACCGGCGTGCCCAATAAGATATGTGGTTATGTGGGTACCTACTCATTCATAAAGGAAGAGTGCGTCCTTCGGTTGTCAGGGGGCATTAAAACTAATTTTCGATAGCGTAATCGCTGACACCACCGCGTCCTTGCTTTACTCCTGTTTCGCAGATCAGGACTATCAGGAGGAAGGTGAACAACCGAGGGTGCACGGGGGTAGTTTTGTGGTAGGCGTGGCGTGCTCTATAGTTTTTCCTTCAAGATGAGGCGTGTAAAACAGTGTAGTGTAACCCGCACTTTTCGACGTTTTGGCTGTGATCGTCGTTGCCCCTTCCCTCCCCAACGTTGTTTACATTTCACCTACGTTGTGTGAAATCTCACTCTAGATGAGGATGTGCCCTTGGGGATGATGTTGAATTTTTCAAATGGAACGCAAATAAAATACAAGCAAACTGAATATTTATTGAAAATCAATAGCAATAAAGTTTCAAATGAACTGGTTTCTCTTCCCAAAACACCTCACAACAATAAACTGCCAGTGATAAATATGACACAACATCGATGAAGAACAACAAAAGCCAAACACGAATGAAACAAGAATAATCATTACAAATTATTCAGACAATGCAGGAATTTACAATAATAAAATAAACACAAGATCAGGTAACCAAAACAAAAACAAGAAATCATGAAACATGTGAAACTGTCAATTAATTCGCGAAGGAGAAGTGACGTATTCGCTGACAGGCACACATTGGAAGAACACGTCAAAGAAACCCCTGCGTGTTGCCTGATTGAGTGCGGAAGTCCCTTCCCTAATGATCGGAACAAAAATCAAGTGTGAATAAGTCATGATGAAATGACAGAGAAGTCACTCTAGCAATGATTTTTCAAGTCAGCGTAAATCGGCTCTTTGAACGTTTGCTCAGTTAACAAGTTATTCACAAAACAACTTTACGCCCAGCAATTGATTTGACACTTTACAAACAACAATAGTCAAATTGATAGATGAGTAAACAATGACGAATTGATTGGTGAACAAGTAGATAAGGCAGCCAGAAACAAATGATAAGTAAGTAAGTAGAGCAGTCAAGAAGAAAACAAGTGAAATCGGGTTTGGTCATTCTCTTGATAAGCAATTGGAAGAAAGAAGTATATATAACCAGTGATGTAAAATACCCGGGTTTTTATATTTAAGGGTAAATACCCAGGGTAAATACCCGGTATTTACCCAAAATCGGGTCTCTAATAGGGTATCTATTTCCATCAATTGTTATTAACAATTGGAGAAACAACAACAAACAATTATGATTTTTTGCTCTCAGCAGCAATACAATAATAAGTGCTTTGGAGGTTATGCTTATAAAGCCTTGGAACTTGGAAAAAGAAATCATTTAACCTTCAACCGTCAACACTGTCAACCGAGCTGTCAACAGTGTCAACTTTTCTGTCAAACTGGGTAGGGTGGGTAAATATCGCTCGGGAAAATACCGGGTAAATACCCGATTTATATTTACCTACCTACCCGGTAAATACCCGACTCACATCACTGTATATAACGCATTCGCCCGAAATGCCCTTGCCGTTACACATCACAAACCCCACAGATACAATGATACATACATACAAAACAGGAGAATAATTAGTGAACAGTACAGGCAAGAGGTCCGACTCAGCAGTTCTCTCTTGTCGTCTTATTTGAAAGTGGAACCCCACAACGTGAATCGAACAGGTAAATTTGGAGTTCGAGGTATTTTCGTGAAATCTTGATGGAATGGACAAGGGATTCCCAAGAAGTCTATTTTTTATGAAGCCCACACGTGGGATCAGCCCACTAAGGTGCCTGTCGGTGAGAATGCCAAACAGTCCTCCCATCATACTGAACAGAGCGAGGTAAGAGCAAAAGAAGTGAGACCGGGTAGGAAAAACTACTTCAAAATTGAGTGTCTCTACAGTCGTTCCCAAAGGTGAACACTTATTTTTGTCAATGCAAGATGAGTGACATTTACAATAATTGAGCTTGTGAATAGACATTCTCGGTATCATTTAGAAACGCAAATTGCAACCACAAGCATTGAACACTCACATCACTTTCATACTTCATTCGAGTTTCAACATTCAACGACGTACACATTTCCGGTGAGGAGATTCCGTGATACTACCGAATGCCCGTTAAACGGGGCAGTAAAACGAAACAAACCCGAGTCTGTAGCAGCGGCAAAAGGGATTGGAAACTAATGTTGCGATTCTCCAGAAAAACAACACTCCATAAACGCTCAGTTATACTAGGCAAACCAATAGCCAACAGGATTTCTTACATAATAGAGTGTCTACAGAATGTCACCCTTTACAGAACTGCACCATAAGTAGGAACAGCAAGGGATGACGTTGAAAATTTTGAAAAAGAGATAATAAGAAAAGGTTAGTAGACTCAACAAAGCAGATTCATACAAGCAGGTGGCGTGCCTCCCTCTCCCCCACCCGGACACAGAGAAGCCCGCAAGTCTTTCTTCCTTCCGATGGCGGCTGTCACAAGATTAAATGGGAATGACTCATCACTTCTTGTGGTGACTAAATTCTGTCAACATCTGAGGCAACGTTCTTGTAATACATCGGTGTGGATCCACGGAAAAGCCAGCTTGTAGCAGCGTAACAAATAATGAACCTCGAAACACAACAGCGCAATTCTGAGGCAACGTCATAAGTGCACACAATGCACGCACATCCTCTAGATTTACGGCCTTTGCTATCAAGGTTGAGACCATTTGGGAGTGGATGGATAACGCAAAATTCAAAACAGTGTAAGGCACCTCAATTTAGAAGAAGAAAAATTACTAGTTACGTAAGGCCGTAGAAATATGAAAAACAAAGAGAATAAAGGATTTCGTGTTGTGTATAATAATTATGCGAACAAAATATGTATCAAAATACCATCCATGATTTGGTAGATGGCTGGGAGCCAAAATTATTGCTATACAATAATCAGTGGAAAACCAACCTTGAAACTCGTCGAAAAAACGCCTACCGGAGCACCGCCCAATTCATGTGTCGTCCGTCAAAGCAGCTGTTTTTCTTCCTAGCGGCTGCCGATCGCGCGCAGCTTCATCTCCCTCTCCCATCGGCAAAGCTACCAACAGTCCTTCAACGACTGTACCAACCTCAGGCGTACCAACGTACAAATAAAACAAAGGGAGAATACCACAACAGTGTCACGAAACTCGCTGGAGATCCCGACGCGCGAATAGGAAAATCTGCACAATTGTGGGATGCCGTGCTTCGAGAGCTGGCCAAAATATACGTGATGTTGATGGACTTTTCCAGAACCCACGCGAATGAACCAGCGGCCCATAATGCTGGAATTTACCGAAAGACATCTGGAATGTTTTCGAATGCGACATGTTATGGGTATATAATAAGCGCTTTCCTTTTACATCTCATAGCAAAGATTCTGACCTAACTTACATAGGTAAGAATCTTATATGTATAATCTGAGCAAATGTGGTAGTCTAGAAGGAGCGCTAAAATTTGACTTCGCCAAGTGTAAACATATATCACTATAAACTCACCTTTTGATAATTTGAGGAAACAAGGTATTGTGTGATTTTCCTTTTTGACGTTTCTCCCACTTTTGAATCCAACTCAGTAACTAAGTATGGGAGTATGGCCATGAAGGTACCTTGACAGGGGTGAGGGGGGAAGTAAAATTGAGTTCGTCTGTTTGATCGCTGACAAAAGGAACGTTCTCTCAACTCAGTCAAAGTCAGATTATGTCAGATTTATGATGAAAGGAAAGCGCTTATTACCTCAGGTGTGGCACCGGCCAGGGCGAGCAGATTTGAATTCACACCGACGGTGAGCAGATCAGCGAAGTTAAACAAAGCGATTTCCGAGTGCGACGGATAATGAAGTTTGTAAATTAGCGGTACGCAGTGATAAACAGTGTCTTTAAACGTTCGACTCTCAATTATCAAAGAAGGGACTCGGCAAAAATTTGTAACAATATGCTCCTATTGCCCCTGTTTAACCTATTTTGTATGTTGAGAGAGTTAAGAGTGTTGAGACACGTCCTGGCGATGCCCAAACAGTTATAAGGGATGATAACGCCGTTAACTTTTTCCGCGTCAAGCAGTCAGAAAATAATACCTGCGACATTGATTGATACCAGGAAAAGTTCAAAACCCTTCAGTTTCTGACAACAGTTGAAGAGTAGAGGGCTTCACACTTCTAACACTGTTCTGACTTCTTTCAACATTTAGAGCTCGGGCATGGGTCCTGTCCTCCCGGATAGTATTGACCTTTATGTTGACACCTCAAAATAGGTACTTTCCTTTTACCATAAAACTCACTGATCTGATCTAAGTTAGAGAGAGAAAGAGCGTTGAATGCGTCCTTGGCGAAAATCAATCACCTCGCTGTAAGGAATTTACAATTTTATCCATTTTGAAAACATTTCTAGTGACGTAACAAATAAGGCTGAAGAAAGGGGACAACTGCTCCCAGTGTTTACTCCACTAGCCGCGGGTTTCACGAAAAAAGTTAATTGAGGAAATACAAGTCCGCGATTTTCTTTCCAAGTCGGAATTCTGGCCAATCAACCGATCTAAATTTTTGTTTCAAATAATAAAAAAAAAACAACGAATGATCGGTGTTCTACGGATTTTACGCACTTTCCGAAGTCAATCAACTAGCAGAGGTCAAAACAAAATCCATTTCACAGCGTGTTAGCACTAACACTGTGGTGGTTACTTTTTAGTGGAACCCGCGCTTGCGATTGGTGGTTTTGAAGGTGCCTTTGACAAAAGTGGTTTTGACAGATTATTTTCTCAGGGTGTCGTCACGGTGACTCTGCTACTTGGAGAAGAGTGGAAAATAAAACACGTCCTTTGCGTCATGGACAAGTGCTGCTGGAAAAACTCCGATTCCCAAATCGAGGCCAAAGCTTTACACCGCATGATTGTGATTCTATCGTTTTACATTGCGGGCTCCTGCTTGGCCTCAGTTCCGTATTTTTGTGTCTCGCCTTTTTTCTTCGACGTTTCAGATAAAATTCTGGTCTACAAAATCACTGGGGAATATTTGGAAGAAAAATGGAAGATCCTGTTCGACACAATTTACTGGCTATCTCTGATCTTTCTGCTTCACGCCACAATTTGTCCGGCTCTCATAGTCAGTTACTTTGTAATCCATTGCAACGTCCAAATCGGGGTGGTCTACATGAAATTCGAGAGAATCATGGAAAGCGTGGACAGAACATCGGAGGATTACCAAAAACAACTGTTTAGGAAAATATGTTCTTATTCTAAACGCGTAATGGTCATCAAGAGGTGGGTACCCATTTGATGAGTTTATTGTTAGGTAAGGTACCTACCCAATGTAGAAAATTGGCAGATTTGTTTCAATTCACCTACTGGAGATTGGAGGATGCACCATTTTGTGAACAACAACTCTACCTACCTACCAGAATCAATAATTTTTGATTACAGACAAACTCTGGAAGCTCTTGAATTAATTTCCGCTAAAGCGTCAGTGATTTTCTTCACCGGAGCCTTAACGGAAATTGCAACAATCGTACTTCTGACAAATGTACGTAGCTAGTATCGATTTTTTTTCCAAAAATCGGATATAATAGCTCAAATTTTCTTTTTTAGAGTTACCGAATCAACGGTAAGGTGATGTGGTACGACGTCCTCTTTTGTGCCGCATCATCTTTATGCATTTGGCCGTTTTGGATGATGTGTCAGTGGCTGATCGATGACGTAATAATAACTATAATAGTTGCAGCGGTACGCTTTTTGATTCTGCATTTTGTGATACTGCAATGAAATTTGGCATATGCAAACTACATAAAATTCCAAGTGATTTGACCCGCAGCACTCAAAAATTTGTCCATTAGGGGGCGACTAGGGGCCCCTCCAAATTTCAAGATGTCAGAGTTTTTACCATGCACCATTCAGTACCGCCCTATCTACCGTACAGGACCTTAACAACTTTGTTCTTGACCATCATAACATTTTTCGTCATGTCAGTTCCATTCTTCTTACAGAAAAAAATTATTTCTTTGTCTGGTCAACAAGTCGAGAAATATATATTTTTTTGGACCGCAAATAGATTGTTGAGTCGTTTTGGTGTGATCATCGATAAATCCGCATCCCCTTGATTCATTTATGAGAACAAAAGTTTTGCTGTTCTATTCTTTAACGAAGAGGTGACCTCAACTTACCTTTATTTTCAACATCACCTTTTTCAATGTTTTACACCGGTAAGTATGATTATTGTTATACTAATATATAGCTTGAAGTTTTCTTCAACGGTGTGGATGATGAAACGGCTTCAGATTCCACCTGGAAGCCGTGCATATTAATTTTTCTGCAAGACCGTCAAATTTGGCATTTTTGATTTTCTAGCGGGAGCGGCTAAAATGTCAATACACACCACTCCGCCCAAGAGCACCGGTTTGCTCTAGCGGAAAACGATATTCACGCCTAACAATTTTGCATTTTGTGATACTGGAATGAGAGTTGGTGCGAAAGTACCGCAACCGGTGCTCTTGGGCGGAGTGGTGTGTATTGACATTTTGGCCGCTCCCGGTAGAAAATCAAAAATGCCAAATTTGACGGCCTTGCAGAAAAATTGATATGCACGGCCTCCAGGTGGAATCTGAGGCCGTTTCATCATCTACACCGTTGAAGAAAACTTCAAGCTATATATTAGTACAATAATAATAATATTTTTAGGGATAAAACATTGAAATAGGTAATGTTGAAAATAATGGTAAGTTGAGGTCACCCCTTCGTTAAAGAATAGAACAGCAAAACTTCTGTTCTCATAAATGAATCAAGGGCATGCGGATTTATCGATGATCACACAAAAACGACTCAACAATCTATTTGCGGTCCAAAAAAATATATATTTCTCGACTTGTTGACCAGACAAAGAAATAATTTTTTTTCTGTAAGAAGAATGGAATTGACACGACGAAAAATGTTATGATGGTCAAGAACAAAGTTGTTCAGGTCCTGTACGGTAGATAGGGCGGTACTGAATGGTGCATGGTAAAAACTCTGACATCTTGAAATTTGGAGGGGCCCCCAGTCGCCCCCTAATGGACAAATTTTTGAGTGCTTCGGGTCAAATCACTTGAAATTCTACGCAGTTTGCATATGCCAAATTTCATTGCAGTATCACAAAATGCAGAATCAGGGTCATTTTGGTAGCGTACCGCTGCAACTATAAGCAAAAATGTCGACATGCAGTGTTGATGCTGACGCGAACAGAATGGCCATTTTTGTGTCATCAAGTACCTAGTATACGCCACATTTCCACCAACATCATGATGTGGATGGAATTTTGTAGACTTTTCTTTTTTCAATAACGCCATTTTGAATGGAATCGAGTATACGCATAATACAGGGTCCGGCCGGAAAAAAGTACTGATGATCACTTTAGTTTCATTGTATAAACTCATTGACTTGGGCAAATTACATAATACATTTATATTATGTAGTCAAAAGAATGATGGCAAATTCATGCTGCAATAGTTGTATCGCGCTTTAAATCCGCAAGCAATCAGTTGTTGAATCATACAATTTTCCAGCGCGCTTGTAATGTTTGGAAAGAGAATTTTGTCTGTAATGTTTTCCAACTCGTTTCCCACCAACTTTCTCATCCAGATTCAGATTTTTTTTAATCACGTTTATTAATATATCCATTTATACATAAAAAAAAAAAAAAAAATTCTGGAATTACTCCTTTAATTTCAAGTCACACAACTAGTACAGGGAAAATAGAAAGAAAATCGGCAAAACCTCGGAATAAATATGGACGTCCTGAAAATTTGATATTCTGTTCAGAAATGAATGCTCTCTACTGCATATCCAAAATCGCCAAAAATTGCATCTAAGGGTTTTGAGTTATTGGAGGGGGAGTAAAAAAATAGACCTTGAAATGGAGGGAATGAAACCCGTCAATCCATTGGATGCAAATACATCGTAATTCGACGCATTGTATCCCGTTTATATCATTTCGGTACAAAAAGTGTCAATCATTATTGAAGGGGGCTCGTGGGGATGCGAAGCTCGGCTGGGGTTTTTTTTTTCCTGCGCCATATTGTCGACAAGTTTTGCACCTTTTCGGACTGAATTCGATCTCCTGAAATTGAATCCGATATGTGAATTGGGATGACAACAAGTTGGAACAGGTTAACTCGAAAAAACTTGTTTTTTCTTTGACAATTTTGACGATTTTTTTTTACTATTAGAAGTGTCCTTTCTTGAAAATATTCCAGTGGTCATTAGATTGAAGTGAATTCTCCACGAGAATCATCCACTCGATGTATAGTTTTGTTTCTTGAGTTTAAAAAATTGATTTGAACCTGAGCCGGCGCGACGCGTCGTCTACTACTGACCAGAACACTACAGCATGCACCTTTAAATGAAAATAGCTTGAATTATTGAAGAAATGACAACTTACTTTTGAAAATTTCAGAATCTGTTCTGAATTGAATTCTCTGTATTATAAACAAAATCGTCATAAATCGCACCGCAGGGTTTTGAGTTGTTTGAGGGGTTAGGCAACAGTTTATGAATAGAGTATGAATCTTGCCAAAATGTTATCCTCCTCCTCGAATAACTCAAAATCCTGCAGTGCGATTCATGGCGATTTTGTTTATGCTATAGGAAATTCAGTTCTGCACAAATCCTCGAATTTTGAAACATATGTTATTATTTTTCCAATAGTTTGAAACACCCCTAACTCTTTAGCTTCTGCGCCTGGATGGATAGGCAACCCAACATACTCCAAATAATTCAACTTATTTGAATTAAATCACTTTTCCCGCTCTTGGGACTGCTTTGGCCGGTGATCGTCTAGTATCAGGACACCATCCTGTTGTGCATCCTTCTTGTGGTTCGAGGATAGAGATCCTGGGCGTGTTGAGATCGAATTAACCTCTAGTTTGAACGCAGTAAGACACAAAAATTAGTTGTAACATAAAGTCGTTATATTGTCTTCTATTTACATGTCAAAGTGTTTAAATAAAGGCTCGTTCCTATACCTGACCCTACCTCAACGCTGGTAACTAGGAAAGCTGAGTTTTCTAAGTGTTCCCTAAGAGATGAGTTTCCCCTAATAATTATTTCAAAGCCGTCACACATCAATACTCCGATGGACACCTGATTCTACACCTTGACCAACATTTAAACTTTGTTTGGGGAGCGTGGTTCGAAATTCTTATCGTGGATTCATCAGGTTCAACATTTAAGTTAGTGTTATAGGTTATGTTAGGGTTAGGCCCAGCGTCTAGACACCGAAAAAGGGTTTGAGTGACTTTTGCGAGCGATGGGAACTTCCCCCTCTCTTTTCTGTTGCTTCCCCTGTTCCCTACAATCTAAGTTCGTGGGCCGGTGTGTGCGGGGCTCCTCCTATTATGAATCTCTTTTCAAAGGCTGCGTCTCTTATTCTCTGGACTATTCTTTTTGCATGACTCTTTTTAGGCTATGGTAATCTTTTGCCCGTTTTGGAAGGGATTGGATATGGCCTGTGCCTTTGTGGAGAACTGGACCTATTTTCACCTTGAATTGCCCTTGAAGCTTAGAAGGATTTCACGACCGCGAGTGTCTATAGCCGGAAATGCAAAACCAAATTTCACCCTTCCAAAAGCTTCGGAACCAATGGTGTGCGCGAACAATTACTCAAGTCAAGGTACAAACTCTCCCACGTGAAGACCCTTTGGATTGAACCCCGTTCTGTTTTGTGTGAAGTGAACCCCATTGTTGCTAAAAACCTACAAAGGTGCTCGCCGACGAACTAACGCAAGAAGGCTTCGAAACAACTATTATTCCCTATGAATAAATATCAGATTGCTTACCAACTATTGAGCCGTAACAATTCATTATAGGTACAAATTTATCGAAGCGTCGCGTCGTCGAATATCCAAGTAATTATACGAACAGTTTCTAATCGATTTTCCATTTCCCGATTACACAATCTCTATCACTCCAGGTGCATCCTGCAACAAATTCATTAGTCACGCGATGAACAAACCGGACGTCACTCTAGGTGAAACTCCTCTCCATAACATTCGTCATTTATAATAATTCTCTTGTTCTTAATGACCCAACCAAAATGGAAATCTAAATAACTGCAGTTGCACGCTAAAACAAAGTCATATTAGTTTCACGGAAGGGGGGGGGGGTCGTTGTCCTAAACCGATTGTTATTAACAATTGCGACTCTACGACAGGGTCCGAACCCTGGTTTCAACAAACGCGATTTTAGTTCTTTCCAGTTCCTATCCGTTTCGCGATTCCCTAAACTCAGCAGCGCGTATTCAGACGTGTCGTTCAAAGCTCTGTCGAAGTTCCAACCCCAACCCCTGGACTGCAGGTACCACCCACTGAGAAGTTGAAGTCTACCCCGTGTCGATCGTGGCTTTCTAGGACATTGCAAATCTCAATCGTAGGCCGTCTACCCCACCCCACAAGATCGCTCCTTTTCCACCGCGAGGTACCGTTCGTCAATTACAAGCATCCACTCCTGAAGCCTAGCTGAACCGAAGCAGGACAAGACGCACCCCGCGAGGAGGCCCAGACGCAGCCAGTGAACTGTCAGGAACCACCCCCAATAAAGGCCATGACGCATCGCCTGTGAAGGCCAGGACACAACGCTAAAGAAGGCCCCGACGCGTCCAGTAGAAGGCCTGGACACAACCCCGAAAGGAGGCCCAGACGCAGCCAGTGAACTGTCAGGAACCAACTCCAACGAGGCCATGACGCATCGCCAGTGAAGGCCAGGACACAGTACTAAAGGAAGCCCCGACCCGTCCAGTAGAAGGCCTGGACACAACCCCGAAAGGAGGCCCTGGCTCGCCACGGAGGAGCTTTTTTGTCAGGGACAGATTACAAGTGCTCGATGCAGGTTCCTCTTCCAACAGGCAGCGTTCTGTGTGAAGGGTTACAACCCCATGGATATGAAATTATACAATCTCTTCGAAGGCAAATGACGCACTCAGGTCTACCTCGGTTACTCGCGATACCCACACGATCCAAAGGCTCTGGCTTTAGCTTAAAAACTCCCTGGTAAAGACGTCTCCCAAAGTACGACGCAATTAATCCCGGAGCAGAAATGAGGTGCGCACCGGTGCGAAATCTAACAAGCTTGATACTAATTTTCACACGAACGCGAGCAAATGTGCAATTCCGGTATTTAGAAATATGGGATGAACAATCAAGCGCGAGTGGTGTGACTCCCGATGATGAAGAACTTGATGTAGACGGGGCAATTCACATCTGATCCTACCACGGCGCGGATGGAAATCTCTTCGATGATGGGCTGGACTGTGCCTCGGTGGCGCGTGTGGAGATGAGCTTATTGGTAATCAGACGTCGGGAAAATTGTCGCGCATTTAGTTTGGGAACGCCGAAATGCGGGCAATGGCACACGGGGAGGCCGCGTAATTCCGAGGTGCGGCGGAGCACACGGACATCGGTTCGTCTACAGTGTGGAGTTCAGAGTGCCCAAAGAATTACAGCTAAATTATTTTATACCAGGTCTCGAACTTTCTATGTGTCCATTACACGGCTAGCGACATCTTTTAACCATGTGGTGAACTTGCATCGCACGCTCAATTCCCAATACCATTTATTGATTTTTCCTCCGCGTGATTTCGACCCGTACAAACGGTTGGCTTCAAGTTTGAGCTACTTTCCTTTAAAGGTGCATGTTGTAGTGTTCTGGTCAGTAGTAGACCACGCCCCGCGCCGGCTCAAGTTCAAATCGATTTTTTGAACTCGAGAAACAAAATTATACATCTAGTGGATGATTTTACTGAGAAATACACTTCAATTTAATGGCCTCTGAAATTTTTTCAAAAATGAACACCTCTAACGGTGAAAAAAAAAATCGTCAAAATTGTCAAAGAAAAAACAAGTTTTCTCAAGTTGACTGTTCAAACTTGTTTTCATCCAAATTTACACATCGGATTCGAGTTTAGAAGATTGAATTCAATCGGAAAAGGTACTAAACTTGGCGTGATTGGTTCTACATGACCAGATAAACAAAATGGGCCACCTTCGCCCCCTCACGACCCCCCTTCAACAATGATAGACACTTTGTGTGCCAAAATAGTATCAACTGGATATGATGCGTCGAATTATAACGTATTTGCTTCCAATGGATTGACAGGTTTCATCCCCTCCATTTTAAGTTGTAATTTTTTCCCCCCTCTTCAATAACTCAAAACCCCCAGGTGCGATTTTTGGCAATGTTGGATATGTTGTAGAGCACTCAATTCTAAACAGAATATCAAATTTTCAGGACGTTCATATTTTTTCCGAGGTTGAAATCTATATTTCTTGTACTAAACGCTTGGACTGGCAGTGTTTTATACAAGTGGAGTGAGAAGTAGGAAACCGGCGTTCAAAATTCATTCAAAACCCCTTTGCATTCTGTGAACCAATTTTCCTACATATTTTCCAGTGACAATGAAGTAGTCCTTTGCAAGACCTTGTTTGTTGTTTTTTTTTTTTCGGAATAGAAAAAAGTGATAGTACTTCGTGGCCTATCGCCTGAATTTTGAAGAGAATAACGCTAGCCAGAGGAGCGTTGAGTTGAAAATGTTGCAATAGAGACATGGTGCGTAGGTCACAAAGAGCATTCCGGCGCATTGTGTAGTATTCACTCCGAGCTGATAAGCCGAGGTTAGAATCAGATTCACTTGAAGCCAAACAGAAGTTGAAAATTACAACGCATTCAGGTATTTCTACCAGGGATGGCACGAAATAAAACCCACTTGAAAAACCCACCGGGTTTTTGACACAAAAACCCACGCAAAAACTCACACAAAAACCCTAACAAAAACCCACACAAAAATCCTTGTGAAATGTGTTTTTTTCAGTTTTTGGTACCTACTCTCTACAGGGTGTTCCCAAAATGGTGTTACAAACTTCTAGGGGAGATTCCCCACCAAAAATGGACAAGGAAAATATATACCTTTGATGTCCTAAAATGCTCAGTTGAAAAGTTACAGGGTGTTCAAGTTGACTTTTTAAAACTGATTTTTTGACATAAGTTTTGAACCGTTCAACCGATTTTGTTCAAGTTCTCACAAAAGTTAACTGAAATAAGTCTCTATCCAATAATAGTAACGTGTTGGAGAAAAAAGTTCAGGGGCGTGGATAATTGGGGCTGTCCTCATATTTCCCCCCCTATTTTTTACACCCCTAGCTATTTTCCCAAATTGTTCTTATTTTTTCATTCTACGTTCAATTTAGAGGAAAAAGTTACTCTTGCAAAATTTTGATTAGAGGCTTCGTTTTTGAGATATCTGAGTTTGAAACTTTGGAAAACATCTCGAAATCGCCACTTTCAATGAGCCCAATTTTTTTTCCCTGAAAAGCTCTCGTTTCTCAGAGGAAATAGTGGTTTATCAACTTAGAAAGTTGGAGAGAACCTATTTCTGCTGAAAAATCATGAGTTTTTTTTTATTCTAATTTTTTGGCCTTGGAAAGTGGCAATTTCGAGATGTTTTCCAAAGTTTCAAACTCAGATATCTCAAAAACGAAGCCTCTAATCAAAATTTTGCAGGAGTAACTTCTTTCTCTAAATTGAACGTAGAATAAAAAAATAAGAACAATTTGGGAAAATGGCTAAGGGTGTAAAAAATAGGGGGGGAAATATGAGGACAGCCCCCATTATCTACGCTCCTGAACTTTTTTCTCCAACACGTTACTATTATTCGATAGAGACTTATTTCAGTTAACTTTGGTGAGAACTTGAACAAAATCGGTTAAACGGTTCAAAACTTATGTCAAAAAATCAGTTTTAAAAAATTCAACTTGAACACCCTGTAACTTTTCAACTGAGCATTTTAGGACATCAAAGGTATATATTTTCCTTGTCCATTTTTGATGGGGAATCTCCCCTAGAAGTTTGTAACACCATTTTGAAAACACCCTGTATACAGGGTGGTCCGACTTTTATGTCGTTAAATTTAAGGATCGATAGAGAATGAAAAATTAAGAGGACTTTTTCCAGAAAACATATCTGAGAAATGCCTAATAACAGAGATACAGCCCTTCAAAGTTGGAAATGAATAATCGTTTTTTCCGCATAGCTTTTGAACCGTTCAACCGATTTGATTCAAAATAGAGCCAAAGGTTTACTGAAATTATCCCCTGTCGAACAATCATAACATGTTCCATAAAAAAGTTTCAGGGGCGTAGACATTAGGGGGTGTCCCTACTTTTACATTCCTATTTTTCACACCTATACTTATTTTTGGCAACTGTTCATAATTTTGAGTTTTAAGTTCAATTTAGAAGAAAAAGTCACCCTTGCAAAATTTTGATTGAGGGCTTCGTTTAGGAGATTTGAGTTTGAAACTTTGGAAAACATCCAGAAATCGCCACTTTCCAGAGCCTAAATGGTTTTTTTCCTGTAAATTTCTCGTGTTTTGGAAAAAATGGTGGTTTATCAACTCAGAAATTCTAGAAAACCTATTTCAGCTGAGAAATCATGAGTTTTTTGAAATTTTAATTTTTAGACCTTTGAAAGTTGAGCTTTTGAGATGTTTTCCAAATATTCAAACCTGAACATCTTCCAAACAAAGCCTCTAATCAAAATTGTGATTTTGTTTTCAAAATTGAACGTAGAATCCAAAATTATGAACAATTTTTAAAAATAACTAGAGGGGTAAAAAATAGGGGGGGAAAGTAGGGACACCCCCTAATGTCTACGCCCCTGAAACTTTTTTATGAAACATGTTATTATTGTTCGACGGGAATAATTCTAGTAAACCTCTGGTTCTATTTTGAATCAATTCGGTTGAACGGTTCAAAAGTTATGCGGAAAAAATGATTATTTATTTCCAACTTTGAAGAGCTGTATCTTTGTTATTAGGCATTTCACAAATATATTTTATGGGGAAAGTTCACTTCATTTTTCATTCTCTATCGATCCTTAAATTTAATGACATAAAAGTCGGACCATCCTGTATTGTATCGTCTCAAACGAGTTTTCTAGACCTAAGTAGAGTTTTGAAGAGGGTGATATCCAGGAAAGTTTTTGTGTAACAGTTATCATCACTAACTTCTAAGAATACAAGTGAGCCGTGAAAGTGGCTGTCGTACAAACTCGCTTCCGATTTACAGAGGCCTTGTCGTTCATCGTTTGCAACTGTGCATTGAATTGACAGATAGGCAATTTTTACAACAAAATATAGATGACGCCACACAAAAACCCATCAATAACCCAAAAACCCACCAAAAACACAAAAACCCAACAAAAATCCAAAAACCCACCCACTTTTTCTGAATATATGGGTTTTTGCCTACCCTGATTTCTACGAGAACATCGAGATGCTGTATAATATTTCAAGGTTAATTAAAGGTTTACGTCTGATCTACTACATATCCAGTTTACACATAGCTGATTGACGAATATGTGATTCAAGTCAATCACTATACATCTTATGTCATGTGAATTATTTTGACAAGTAATCAAGACAAAGGACTGAATTTGGAATACGAAGAAAACCTACTCCATAAAGGACCCCGCACACAATACACTGAAAATGGCTTTCGGTTAAAATCGCTAATTTTTTGATATTTTGTAGTTCATGTCATGCTGATCAAAGATTGATAAGTCAAAAACTTCTGTAAATTACCGTTTGCTGGGGAAAAAATTCCAAAGTTGAAGAAATGGAAAATTTTCAACATTTCTCCGGTCATTTTTTTTTAAGAAATCCTTCAAGGGGTAGAATGATTTTGACTACTGCGCAGCAACCTGAAGTCTTAAATTTCATGTTCAACCCGTCACGGTTGACAGGTGACATGAATGACATATTTTTCTGGCATTTTCAGTATTTTCATGTGAAAATAAAATCATGTACATTTTTTTACATCCAGTAGGATGATTTTTGATTCATGTCATACTCAGTTTAGCAGTTCGGCCTTGACGTCATGTAAAATAACAGTTTTTTGGAAAAAATCTTTCACCTGTTTTTTCAGATCTTACAAAAAAAAACCTGAAACTCACTAATAATAAGAAATCAAGTTATATTTCTGTATATCAATGCTTCTGTCAAGGTCTTTTCGGTCTTGCGGTGTTATGTTTCTTATCTTATGTGTCAGTTGGCGCAAGATTTCAACCAATAAAATATCTCTCAGACAATTCATATTCCATATTTCTCATATTTCAATGAAACGCGAGGGAAATTGTCCTTCGGCTGTTCTTATCTTCCATCTCGTCACCAATGTCCTTCCACCGTCTGTGTCAATACTAATCTATAAATAGATATATTGTTACGAGCGACGATCCCGTTTATATTGGTAAACACTCGATCTTTCTGGATCCTTTCATCCATTAGATCGCAGTGTAGAAGTCTGGAGCGATCTGGTGCATTCCAGAGCGTTCGTGTATGTGAAACTGAATGGAGACTCCAACGTTCGATCAAGGCACATCAGTCCACTTTGGCGGAGGTGCAGATTCCAGAACACATGGAAAGCACGCGGAAGATGTGTGTGATTATTCAGGAATGGTCTAGAAACCGCATATGCCAGGCACTATGGAATTTGCTGGAAGTAGACAGAAAGCTCGGAAACGCTGTTCGGAGGCCTCATATAAGGCATCAGCCGGCAGCTCGCAGCAGTATTGAATTGGAATGCGAAGTGGTAACGAGTGCGAAACAAGCGAAGTACCTGCGAATAATTCCAAGTGGATAATTGCTGACGTGTAGTTATTGTAGTAGTACGCAGTAATAAACAGTGTGTGTTTAAAACGATTGTCTAAATTATATTCGAACCCGTACGCGAGATATCGTAACAATATGCAAACCCACTACAGAGAGAAATGATCAATGAGACACACATCTAGACAGAAATATCTTTTGACTTGGTAATAAGTTATGACAGGATCTATCGGACGAACTTTCAAGAGCAGGACCGTTCCGAAAGGGGAGTGTGGGGGGGTGTAGCACCCCCCCCCCCCCCCCAGTCGCGAACATCCAGTCGGCAAAATCAAGATGAATTGAAATATTGTTCCTGAAACTATTATTTGAAAAAGAAAGGTGCCTAACTATTATGCATAGTGCACCAGGAACTTTGTGCATTATATAAAATTAAATTGCATTAAATATCTTACACTTGAAGTCAAAAGATATTTCTGTCTAGATGTGTGTCTCATTGATCATTTCTCTCTGTAGTGGGTTTGCATATTATCTATTTATAGATTAGTATTGACACAGACGGTGGAAGGACATTGGGGACGAGATGGAGGATAAGAACAGCCGAAGGACAATTTTCCTCACGTTTCATTGAAATTGTCTGAGAGATATTTTATTGGTTGACATTTATCGAAATCTTGCGTCAACTGACACATAAGATATGAAACATAACACCGCAAGACGGAAAAGACCTTGACATAAGCATTGATATACATAAATATAACTTGATTTCTTTTTATTAGTGAGTTTCAGGTTTTTTTTTGTAAGATCTGAAAAAAACAGGTGAAAGATTTTTTCCAAAAATCTGTTATTTTACATGACGTCAAGGCCGAACTGCTAAACTGGGTATGACATAGGTCAAAAATCATCTCACTAGATGTAAAAAAATGTACATGATTTCATTTTTACATGAAAATATCGAAAATGTCAGAAAAATATGTCATTCATGTCACCTGTCAACCGTGACAGGTTGAAAATGAAAATTAAGACTACAGGTTGCTGCGCAGTAGTCAAAATCATTCTACTTCTTGAAGGATTTCTCTGGAAAGATGACCGGAGAAATGTTGAAAATTTTCCATTTCTTCAACTTTGCAATTTTCTTCCCAGCAAACGGTGATTTACAGAAGTTTTTGACTTATCAATCTTTGATCAGCATGACATGAACTACAAAATATCAAAAAATTAGCGATTTTAACCGAAAGCCATTTTCAGTGTATTGTGTGCGGGGTCCTTTGTGATATTTATCTTTCTCTCTAAGCGCAATAAGGGTCTGACTCCGGAAGGATTAATGATTTACGGGATGTTATTCTGCAGAAAATCAAACTCCAGTGTCTTATGATGTTTATCTCTTTCTCTAAATGGAATAAAAGAATAATTCGGTAATAGGGATTGAATCCGGGAATGGTTAATTTTTTTTCTTAATTATTTAGATGATATTATCATCATTATGCATGCAATTGGCTGTAATTTGTGAAGACTATGAAGTGAACAATTTATTCAAATGAAGTATTTCAAGTTCAATTATTTGAATTAGCGATTATGAACTTATAGGCAATTAAGGATCAGGTGTGGTTGCAAACTTTGTTTATTTGTTATGTTTGTTAGATCATTCTCTCTCAAAAAATATCTGGAGACAAGAATCTGTGGATTTGTTCAAACAATTAAGCGCTGAAGGTGTACGAGAATCTATGGAACCAAAAATTAAACACAACGTAAGGCAATCACGTGCAATTAGAAATAAGCGGTTTTATTACAGTACCAAATATAGTGCTTCTGACTACATTCTTTTCAAAAAAAAGTGATCGGTACCTGCTTTTTGCCGGGCCTTGTTTATCCAAATATGTATGTGTATTCTTCCATCTGTTTCGCTCGCTCGGTGAGGGTTTTTGGATCAGTCACGTTCCAGAAATGACGATTCTGACGTCACATTATGTCAATAATCTTCAATTTTCTCTGTTCAAGTCTGAAAGGATCTTCGATGCAGCCACGGCATGTTCATGGTATGAGTTCAATGATAAAAACAGGAAAGTTTTGATGTTGTTCATGATAAATAATATGGAACCGATCGGCTTGACGATATTTGGATTATTCAACGTAGCATATCCTGTGTTTTTAAAGGCAAGTATTTTGTTCCATTCGTCAATTGTTATGGCTGCATACAAGAACAATTTTTTATTTCAGTACATCAAATTCTCCTATCAATTTACATTTATGTTCATTAATCTTCAATCACTGGGAAAAAATTTGTGAATTATCATAATTGCGTATTCGAACTATTTTACGTCAATAAGTCGCCTGAGCTTCTTGAAATCTAATGAGAATAACATTAGTAACATTTTTTCCTTGGTCCTTTTAATAGGTACCATTATCAGGAAGAACCTATTACAAATTTAACTCAATACTGCTTTCGCTATGTTCTTGGGTGCAATAAAATGTTTATTTACCATCACTAGGTAGTAATGATTTTGTACCCTCGACCCTGGGGATGGATCCTCGCTGTGGAGGATTGGTGCGTCGAGTGGAAAATTCCGTTATGGAAATGAAATATACTGCACATCGATGGGAGAAACCCAAAAATGCCAAGGTACAATTTCCATTCCTCCAGCGACAACTTCTAACGCCTGTGGAGACTCAGTTAGGTCACTTTAGGTCTGGGAGTGAGCATTACCTCTATCTTTGGATTATCTAACCATACCTGGAGTCTTATTGTTGACAATGTTAACTCTCAAGGAAGGCATTCCTGGTCCCTGACTTGAATGCGCGAACATCACCACTGGAACTTCAAACCGGGATGGCATACCGTTTCTCCAAAATTCCGAGAAGTTGGAGTCGGTCCAGTATAGGATGAGACGCTGGGTTCCTGAGTTCTCCGGTCGAGTGTACGTGGTCAGACCCTTGCTCCTTGGCGTGAATTAAAAGCTTAATTTTTGCGTTCAAGGTCCTTCGGGAGTTCGTCGGTGTTAGGCTTAAGAACCTGTTTAGGATGAATGCCGCTGACGGACCGCACGTGTTACATTTTGTCACTTGTTTTCTAGTTTCCACTTCAGGTATCCAGGTACGCTTTGCACACGCTGCTTGTCAATACTTCGGGGATAGATAGACGATGACGAAGCTCTAGGTTTTATGTCATGCTGCGCGTATCGAATAATACAAAACTACCCACTATCATTTCTTACAATCTCAATTAAAACGTTGTCACTCAAACAGGTAGATATATCAAGTTTTTCACTCGAGTCTTTCACCTCTTCAACTTATGAGATGAGCTTATAAGAACAGAAAAAAAGATCCTGAAGAACAGGGAGGTTCGGAACCCCTGAAACCCCCCTTTGGCTATATCACTGACCGACTGCAATAATCTCTTCTCCGTGGAGATACGAGTTCACCTTTTTTGTGGCTGTGCAGAGTAGCCAGTGTTATCAGTTACACCCCGCATAATAATAATAATAATTGATGGAATATTTTATTAAAAATAGATTGAAATATAACAATAGTAACAGACCAAAGTCAAAAGTAGGTACTACAGCTTCTGGTAGTCGAGCCACAGTCCACCATCGACAGCCAAGATGATACTCCGCGGATCCATTTTGATTGGCAATTCCATTTGGGAGCCCAAAGAAAACTTGTATTTTTTCAAAAGCATGGCCAATCCAACTTTTGTTTGCATGATGCCAAATCTCAAACCTGCAAAGGACAAACGATTGAAACCTCCGAGTCAAACGTCGTTGAGCTCCTCAGTAGGTGTCTAATTATTGTTATACAGGGTGATTCATGAGTGACCTTACATAGGCTAATGAGAGATAGAGGAATTCGAAGCGAGTCAGGATCCACTGAAGAAATTTTGTTTTCTCCATTGGTTACGAAGATACAGGGTATTTGTGTGTCTCGTATGAAACTTTGATAAGCGATATTTCTGAAACGGCTAGAGATATTTTCGTGAAATTCACCAGTAATATTTCTCTATTGGAACTTACCCCGAGGCCATACTGGGTATATAGGCCAGTCAAATAAGGAAAGCTGGAGGGAAAAAACTGTTGGAGTTTTGGAAATTTGACAGTAATGTCAGGTAAGGTGTACTGTTAAACATACTAAAAGTCCCCAACTCTACCTATTGAGCTCGAGCCGCCATCTTGGAAAAATGGTCCTTCGATCCAGTTTTCTGTTCATATTCCGCTAATCATCAGAGATATTCAATTCAGTTTAATAAAAAATCAAGGCTATAAAAATGTCTACAAAAATTGTTTCATACCGATTTTTTTCTCGAATCTGTTGAAATTAATTAAATTGAATTAACAAAAAAAAAAATCAAAAAATAAGCGATTTCTGCCTATGGCTAGAGATATTGTCTTCAAAATTTGTGAAGATGTTGGCAGTCTACATCAAAGCTAAATGTGACAGTTGAGATAGAAAAAAAAATTGCGAAAATATTTTTTTTTTATTTTTTTTTTAAATAAAGCAAAAATTTGGTTTTCGAGTTTCACATTTCCAACAGGGCGGAGTGAAGGTTTCAATCGAACATCAATCAGTTTTGATATTTACATATTGTAAGACAAGATTTCATAAGTATTGTGCCTTCACGAGCTTCTGGAATGCTCGATATGAATTAAACTGAAAGAATAATAGCTAAGTCCAAAAAGTGTTGTCGATTGGTTCTGAAGGAAACATTTCGAAACAAAAGATATCAGCAAAGGATATACAGGAGGTCCAAAGGTTATTCAACTGTATATGAGCCCCATATTGATGTGCCTTATCCAAAATAGTACAAAAGAATTAATCAAAATGTGAAAATCCACCCTGGATAACAAAAAGTAACGATACAAAATGGAAGTAGTAGATCATACCTGGTGCCAAAAATACAGCTTCTACATTGCTGAAAAAAAGAACAAAATTATTTGATTTATTTGAAAGTTATTAGTCCTCAAACTTGACTTCACAAATTTCAGCCAGTCAAATAGGGAAAAGTAGAGTGAAGTAACGGTCGGAGTTTCAGAAATTTGACAGGAATGTTCGCTAAGGTATACTTATAAACATACTAAAAGTCCCCGCCTCTACTTATTGCGCTTGAGCCGCCATCTTGGAAAAATGGTCCTTCGATCAAGTTTATTACCATTTTTCCAAGATGGCGGCTCCAGCACAACAGGTAGAGGCGGTGACTTTTAGTATGTTTATTAGTATACCTTAGCGAACATTCCTGTCAAATTTCTGAAACTCCGACAGTTACTTCTCTCTACTTTTCCCCATTTGACTGGCTGAAATTTGTAAAGTCAAGTTTGAGGACTAATAACTTTCAAAGAAATCAATCAATTTTGTTCTTTTTTCCAGAAATGTAAAGGCTGTATTTTTGGCACCAGGTATGATCTACTACTTCCATTTTGTATCGTTACTTTTTGTTATACAGGGTGGATTTTAACATTTTGATTGATTCTTTTGTACTATTTTGGACAAGGCACATCAATATGAGGCTTATATACAGTTGAATAACCTTTGGACCTCCTGTATATCCTTTGCTGATGTCTTTGGTTTTGAAATGTTACCTTCAGAACCAATCGACAACACTTTTTGGACTTAGCTATTATTCTTTCAGTTTAATTCATATCGAGCATTCCAGAAGCTCGTGAAGGCACAATACTGATGAAATCTTGTCTTGCAATATGTTAATATCAAAACTGATTGATGTTCGATTGAAACCTTAACTCCGCCGTGTTGGAAATGTCAAACTCAAAAACCAGATTTTTGCTTAATTTAAAAAAAAAAAAAAAAAAATATTTCCGCAATTTTTTTTTCTATCTCAACTGTCACGTTCAGCTTTGATGTAGACTGCCAACATCTTCACCAATTTTGAAGACAATATCTCTAGCCATAGGCAAAAAATCGCTAATTTTTTGTTTTTTTTTTTGTTAATTTAATTTAATTAATTTCAACAGATACGAGAAAAAATCGGTATTAAAAAATTTTTGTGGACAATTTTATAGCCTTGATTTGTTATTAAACTCAATTGAATATCTCTGATGATTAGCGGAATATGAGCAGAAAACTGGATCGAAGGACCATTTTTCCAAGATGGCGGCTCGAGCTCAATAGGTAGAGTTGGGGACTTTTAGTATGTTCAACAGTACACCTTATCGGACATTACTGTCAGATTTCCAAAACTCCAACAGTTTTTTCCCTCAAACGGAAAAATTTGTTCTAATTTGACTGGCCTAATATCAAAATCCAGGGCCGGGATTGAAAAAATGTGCCTTTTTTTTATTTGATCAAAAAATATATTTTCTGACCGCTTTTCAAAAAAACTGTTATCGGATTCGTAAATTTCAGGAAAAGTGCTTCAAGAATCACTATTCAATTTAGATGGCACACCTAAACCGTTTCGCCAAAAAAATTGAAAGTGAAATTTATGGGTAAGTTTCCATTTTTAACCGGACATAATCGACTCATTGTTTGATTGAATTCATTCAAATTCATTTTTTAGCTTGTATATGTGAAATAGAAGAGCTTGGTTAGAAGAAAAATTCCATGGCCGAAGATTTTTTTCGACGACCAAATCGAGTCTGATTTTGGTTTCACTCTCGATTTTGTCATAAAAAAAAAAGGTCGGCTCTGGAATTTTTCTTTTAACCAAGCTCTTCTATTCAACAGAGACAAGCCAAAAAATGAATTTTGATGAATTCAATCAAACAATGAGTCGATTATGTCCGGTCAAAAATGGGAACTCACCCACAAATTTTACTTTTAATTTTATTGTCGAAACGGTTTAGGTGTGCCATCTAAATTGAAGAGTGATCCTTGAAGCATTTTCCCTTAGCTTTTTGAATCTGGTAGCGGTTTTTTAGAAAAGCGGTCAGAAAATGTACATATTGATGAAACAAAAAAGGGGCACCTTTTTTCTAGCCCGGCCCTGGATTTTGACTTACCCGGTATGGCTTCGGGATGAGTTCCAACAGAGAAATATCACTGGTGAATTTCAACAAAATACCGCTGGCCGTTTCAGAAATATCGCTTATCAAAGTTTCATACGAAACACACAAAACACCCTGTATCTTCGTAACCGTTGGAGGAAATAAAATTTCTTTAGTGGATCCTGACTCGCCTCGACGTCCTCTATCTCCCATTAGCCTATGTAAGGTCACTCATGAATCACCCTGTATATCTCAGAATCACAAAAAAAAAACAACTAATACCTACCTGTCTAAAGATAATACGCAGTGCTTATGATTACCTACTCTTCTGAAGATTTATATCGCGAAAACAACTGATAAATCAAGTAAGTATCCATCTGATTATCTAGGTTGGTATTCAGAGGAAATGAATCTCACCTATGCAGATCCTTGGACCTTCACCAAAAGGTAAATAAGTGAAAGCTGGGCGTTTCTTTTTGTTGTCTTCTGTAAACCGTTCCGGATCGAACTTTTCTGGATCTGGGAAGTAATCTGGATCGTGCTGTATGGCATATGTCGGGATGTGGACTTTTGTTCCTTTTTCGATGATCAGATCATAACCGGGGACTTTGTAGTCTTTGTTGCATACTCTGCCGTTGACAGTAAATGGTGGGTATTTCCGTAAGGTCTCTGAAATGACAGGAATCAATCTGATGATACCTCTTCCTCTAAATTCTGACCATTTATTTTATGTTGTGTTTGATGTGTCCATGGCGCTCAAAGTTGGTAGGTACAACAAAAAAACACTAATTTGGTGACCACTGACCGCATGGACGGTTTTTGTAGTTACGAAGAATACACGTGTGCAGAACCACAGACCACTATTTCGGGACCTTACTTTACAACTAGAGGTTGCTGAAGAGCAGAAAGTTTATCCAGCACAAAATATCTTACCATGCACAACTTTTTCCATGTAAGTCATCTCTTGAATCGCTTCGTACGTGATCCTTCCACCGTGCTTCTCCAGAATTTCCTCAACTTCCTCCCGCACTTTTTCCTGGATTTCGGGATGCTGCACCAGTTCGAGCAAGCAAAAAGTCATTGTAGTCGACGACGTATCGTACCCAGCCAAGTAAAACAGAAAAGCTTGAGCGGCTACTTCGTTGAAGTTCAACGCTACATCGCCGTTTTTCTTCTCGCCCTTTCCGGCTAGAACTTCTCCGTCATCCGACAGCGTTCCCCTGTTCTTCAACTGGAGCAGCAAATGCATAAAATCTTTGCGATAGACGTTGTTCTTTTCTCTGTACTCGACGGTCTCCTTCATCACGTCCATGAAAAACTTCGACAAACTCGGATTGATCATGAGAGTCCTGAAGAACTTCATCACTTTCGGCATGACAAACGTCAAAGCTTGCAGTAAGTTCCGCACGCGGTCTTCACCTCTGAAGAAGAGCTTTCCCTTCTGGTGGAATTCGCTCTGGGGGTTTTCCAAGCAGTTGCAGTCCACGCCAAAAGCGCAGTTCACGATCACATCCGTCGTGTACCTGGACAGGATGTCTTTCATCTCTAGCGAGCTTGTGTCGACGTTTTTGTCCATTTCTTGGACGAGTTGATCGCCGACTTTGACCAAAGTCTCGAACATCATCTTCATTCTGCCGGAAGTGAATGTAGGCGACAGCTTGATCCTCAAGTTCCTCCACTTTTCATCTTCCAGGGAAAACAAGTGGGCGCTCAGTGGATCGTCTTCTTCGTTGTAGTACATGCCTCTGTTAACGAAATAGCTGAAGTCAGTTTGAAGGATGCCCTTGATGATATCTGGATCCAGCGGCACGTAGACTGGTTTGAACAAGTTGTAAAGGCCGCCGTGTTTTTGGCCTCGACTCTTCAAAAATTTATACGTTCGCGTGGACATATCAGCTAAGGTTTCCTTTCTGACAAGCAGAGCTCTGGTGTTGCCAAAAAAGAATTCAGGTGCGAGGTGCTGCAGGCCTCTTTTAGACCAATAATTGTAGCAGGTCTTGATCCATGTGTAGAAAACGACTCCTACAGCCACGAGGATGCCGATAAAGTCCAAAAGGTAGCTTCCAGTAAAAAGCCCCATTGCTATAAAAAAAGAAACTATTATATAAATGTAGGTACTATTACATATTACATACTCAGTTCGTTCCAAGTTGGAGGTCATATACTTGCCGTCAATAGAATAATATTCGTAACAGTGAGTGTTGTCGGGAAGGTTCTGTATCTTAAAGCATAACTCAGCACCGAGCTCAGCACATAACATTATGTGATAAAGGAGACGAAAATATTTGTTCACCTTGTTTGTTTTTGGACACTCATCATCTTCAACCAGTTTGATGTGTCATTTTATGCTTAATTTATTTAATCGTTTGAATCAACCATTAAATTTCCCGACCCACCGCTCAACGAGGAGAGAGAGTTATTATGATAGCAATAATAGCTATAAATATTTGGATGTTTGTATTGTCCAATTTGCATTTTTTCACGTTTATATGAATAAGTGAATAATGGCAAAACCAAAAGCAAAGCCTACCACCAAGTGTACATGAACCAAAACAAGCGAATATGCCTCATGGGCATGAGGCTCAGTAGCGCGCTTCCTTTTTGAAGGATTAGTAAACGCAAGATGTTAATTAGGGTTTGACCGTTATTTGGGCAGACATTTCAATATGGCCGCCAAAAAAAAAGGCAGAATAATGAAATTTGGCTTGAAAATCAAAATGATCGTACTAGACAAGGGTCGCTGCCACCCGTAGGATCCAAAGTCGTACGATCTAACGTCGTACAATGGAACATCGTACAATCGAACGTCGTAGAATCGAAAATTCCGCATGCGCTTTACCAACTTAACAGTAGTCCCAAACCATCGAATTGGAACCCAACAGAATGTATCAATCTGTTATCAACCGAACAGAGTTGAATGAGAGGTTGCCGTCTCACTTTTTGCTATCAATTGATGAACCAGATATGATTGTGCGCTGTGTTGGTGGTCAATTTGTTTTTTTTTTGTTAATACTTCAATCATCATTTTAAACTATAACATCATTCAAAATAACAAAAAAAATATAAGGAATTCAATTTGGTATAATGTTATGACGTGAATGAAAACCATCTTGTTCCCTTGCACGGTTTTTTGAAAAACTTACGTTCGAATCGTTCCGTCCGAGTTTACGAACATAGCTCGGTTGATAGGGCACGAGAAATTCCAATCGAAACTTTCCCAGGTTTCATTTTTTAGAGCGTAACAGGACGTTTGCGTTTTCTTGATGGAAATCGTTTTTGCAAGAAAATAAACAACAAGTCGGAGCCTGGGCGCGCTGCGAACGGCCGAAAACAGACTCAAATTTTTTTTAAAACCGATGATTGAAAAATATGGTTTTCGGGTTCATTGGGGACATATTTTGTTCAGTGAGAAATATCGAAAGAACTTCTCTTTTCGGTGTTTAGAGAGTTTTAGAAAAATGAAAGAGCGACAAGAGTTTTCGAAGATCCCGTCGGCCTTGAAGAATTGGTATTTTTCTGAACTTTTGTTTTCGAATGATTTTCAAGTAAAAATGATTTTTGCTCATGTTTTATGATAGGAAAAGTCCAAGAAGTTCTCCGAGAACTTGACGCTTTTTTATGTTTTCAAAATTTTGCCCTAAATAAGAATAAACGGCAAAAATTGACCAGATCATTTAGAAATTTTCAATTTTCCAAAGTTACGATGAAGTTTCAAATATTCACTGTATACTCAAATCAGCCAAATTCCCAACCGTCTTTAGAATACTAGGCCGGTTTTTTTTGTTGATAATGAAACAAATCAAGCCACTACTGATGAAAAATTTAAAATTGGAAGTGACGACTCAAATACCTATCTTGTTTGCAAATTTCCATAAAACGAGCAGAAATCAAAATTTCTGAAAAATTATCTGAAATGAAGAGTTCCCAAAGATATCAATTTATCAAGGCATGAGATCTTCGCCTCCGAGGACTTGACGCTCTTTAATATTTTTTTGAAACCTTCCATCACCAGAAGGAAGAGGTTTCATGATATTTCTCAATGAACAAAATATGTCACTTTATTGTATATCATATCAAGTGCTGACTACATGGAGAGCAAGACCTGGATTCTGGATCAATTGAGTAGCCACTTTTGTATACTTGTTGGCGGCCACTGGCATATAACGCGGGATTTTTTATTGTACGACGTTCGATTGTATGACGTTCGATTGTACGACGTTCGATTGTACGACGTTCGATCCTACGACTTTCGATTCTACGGGATGGAGCCGTTTCATGAAAATCGTTCCACTAATGAGAAATTTCACTATGGCGGCCAAAATGGCGGCGGAGCATCATTTATCCAAAATCGGATGTATTTTGATAAAGTTCACATCGCCTGCGAATTTCACTCAAATCTGACCACTTTAAAAGAATTTCAAAATGGCGGATCAAAAATGGCGGCCAAGTGTCATCGCTCAACTTATTTATATGGTGGACACGTACGCATTCGATTGGCGTTTGCACCACATCGATATATCTTTTCGTTGAGACATAATTCTTCTAGTTCTATCACTTCGAAACATGTTCAATGTCAATATGGAGAATACAAGATGACGGCTGGGCATCAATTGTCGCAAATTGGATGGATCTTGATGTGGTTTACATTGCCTGCAAATTTCATTCCAATCGGATCGCTTTTAGAGAAATTCGAAATGGCGGATCAAAGATGCGGCAAAGTATCAAAAAATTTCAATATGGCGGCCAAAATTTCGGCAGAATCATGAAATTCGGCTTGAAAATCAGAATGATCGTACTAGACAAGGGTAAGTTCCAAGATCATGAAAATCGTTCCACTAATAAGAGATTTCAATATGGAGGCCAAGATAGTGGCAGAATCATGAAATTTGGCTTGAAAATGAAAATTATCATACGAGACAAAGGTAACTTCCAAGTTTCATGAAAATCGTTACACTAATAAGAGATTTCAATATGGCAGCCAAGATGACGGCGTAATTATGAAAGCCAATCTGCCTATTTGGTCCTTGAAGACCTAAGCTATCCATCGGATAAAGTTCAATCTTCAAGGGCTGTAGCTTTATTTCCCGAAAAGAAGTTCAACTTCATCGAAGTGCACAGGAGATCTCTGATTTTTGATAATAATGATAACGATGTATGGATAACAAAAATAGTGCCCATTGGCCACCCTTGGGGACATCAGCTATTAATCGGAAAAAAGTTTCAAGACTCTTGTTTCAATTCTCGAGAAGGAGTACAGCGTCTTAATTTCTGCACGGACTCGGACAGACAGACAGACAGACAGACAAACCAGCCACATAAGCGCCATTCTGTTACTTATATAAAAAAATGTTCCTCAACTGATTTTGACCTCCTGAACACGAATATCGGGTTCGTTTTTGAATTGGAACATTCCTTTTTTATCGAAAAACCGAAAAAATGGTAGTCTGTCACATGATTTTTAGTGATACCTACCTACGTTTTTTTGTTATTAAGCGAACATGTTTCGTAGCTTGAGTGCCATTATCCTTCAGGTACCTAGTATTGGCTATTTCAAAATGGTCAAATACTATTTCGGCACGTCTGATTTTAAATTTATAGGGTCGTGTATGCGTAACGTGACCATACGTCCCGTTTTGAACGGGACTGTCCCTTTTTTCGGTTCTCCGTCCCGGTGTCCCCGAAAAAAGCCTCGGGACGCAAAATTGTCCCGTTTTCTCAAACCTCGGCTCAAATGAACCAGTAGGTATATTGTGGAAGAGAAATTGTGGAAGTCGGAAAAAACCTAGATACAGTATTATGACAATAACAAATAGGTACAATACGAATTAATAATCTTTGATAAATGGAAGCTAATTTATAATAATTTTTTTTTCATTGAGAACCCAGGCCGGTATATATGAAGGAAACTCACATTTATTTTGATCAGGCTACTTGAGCTGCCAAAATGTATGGAATTGGTCATCCCAATCCCATACATTTTGGCGAGCAAGGGGTTCTGATGCTACTAAAAACTGTATTAGTGAAAGTTATTCTTTGTACCTTTATTTTGAAAATTCAAATTTGGCTTTCGACCTCTTTAAACAGAAATGTATGGACAATGCTATTAAATTTTCCAAAAAAAATTCCAATTTTCCAAAAATTTCCAAAATTTTGGAAAATGAATAGCTTTGCTCATCCTTTCAAGGAAGTCGCATGCCAAATTAGAATTTTCTATTATCAAAATAAAGTTAAGAAAAATAATTTTACTAATCCACTTTTTCAGTGGCATCAGAAACTCTCCAAGTAGCGAAATCAAAAGCTACTCAATGACGTTAATAAACCGATGTACCGTTTTAACTCAAAAAATAAATGGTCACGTTATGTATGCGCCAAGCCGTAGCTTTGCGGTCGTTTTCAAAAATTGATAACAATTGACCCGACCGTCGGATCGAAGTGGAGTTTTGTCAAAAGAAAGTTCAAATTGTTCTCTAAATATAATCCCGTACATGTAGTGATGTATTTCATTGAGAAATTGCAGTTGCCTGCATATCGCAACTTCCTACATCTTACCGCGAATGCCAGCACTTGATCGGCGAAGCCGCCCTACACCGAAATGTTATTTTTGTAATTGTTCAATTGTTCATGATTATTTCGGCAAAATTTTTCTTGATAAGCGTACCAAGGCCATGGGCTATCCATTCAAGTTGAAGTATTTTCTGTATTGAATTTCGTTTTGTTCGGAGGAAAGGATATCAAGCACCAGCAAGCAACGAATAATCATTTGCGGCCGAGCCGTAGCTTCGGAGTCATTTTCAAAAATTAATAACTATTGACCTGCACCTCGCACCGATGTGACTTTTTTTAAAAAATGGAGTTCAGATCATCCTCTGAATATGTATTATTCTAAAATGATAAGATCGGGTACTTCCTCGCATGTGATAACTTTCGAGATCAGGCCGGCTTCTGAAATGCAGCATTCAACGGCGATACCACGCCACACTAAATTGTTATTATTGTCATTGTTTATTATTATTTCGTCAAGATTTTTCTTGGTTCGGGATACAAGGTCATGAGCTACCCAATGCAGTAAAAAAATTTCGCAAAAACCTTTTCGTCTAGGACTAGATGCTGTGACGGACGGCCGGACGGACAAAGCGAGGACGAAAGCGCCTTTCCGTTTGGAGAAGTGCGCTATAAATAGAAAGACATTTATTGATTTATTATTATTGAAGAGAAAGAGATAGATTCTTGGGGCGTGAGTTCCTGCCAGATCTGTGCAGATAAAAAAGTAACAAAAAAATAAGTTATTCAAATCTGGGCTGGCAAGATAATGAGGGTCTTTTTTTGAAAAATATCTAGTAATAGTAGTTTACGATACGAGTTGGATGTTACAAGTGATTTTCAGACACGAAGCCGAAATTTGAGAACGAGGGCGCAGCCCGAGTTCTGTGAGAAGCCGAGTGTCGGAAAGAATCTTGTGTAACCAGCCACAAGTGTTGTACACTATTTCACCTGTTTTTCTCAATGCAATCGTATAATTTTAGTAATGTTTGAGGTTATTTTGACAAGTGTCAACTTGAATACATAAACTGTAATATCCATATACAACTTATATAAGAGTCATAACAGCTTATTTATTAACACAACAAACACGTAAAAGATATGAAAATTTTCGAAAAAAAATCGAGTTTTTCGAATTTCAAAATCATCAAATACTTATTAGTTTTCATACTTGATTTTGGATTACCCTCCTTTTTTCGATTCTCCTACTCCAGTGGTTTCCATGAAACTCACGTTTAAAGAAAAAACAGTAGGAAATGCCGTCTTTAATATAAAATAATATGTCCACCCAACTTTTAGTGGGATTTGGACAGTATAATTTATAGTCACCCGCTTCCCAAAGTAACTCTGGGTTTATCCTGAAAAAACGTTCAGAAACACTTTTGGTAACTGTACCTATATGACGTCATATGTAGTGTTCAGAAATGATTCGGGTGATCACCCAGAAAAATAATTTCAAAAAATTGTTCCAAGCTCAACCCAGTTTGGACTTGGTTAAGAATAACCTAGACTTGCGCAACTTGCGTTTTGATGGTGACTGGTTGTCGTTGTCACATTTTACATTGTCTTCTATTATGGGTTGGAATATTGGGAGGAATTGGATTCACATCTATGGTGATGCGAAAATGTTGTTGAAATTCATGTGCGATGTAGTGTAAACTACTCTTTCTTCGACTCTTTCTATATAGTTCTTGATTCGGGAAGGCTTGCGCTTCAAATGAGAGACATTCAAATAGTGCTTCTCTACGACCGTCAACATCAATACTGTTTCGTCATCACTGCTATCTTCACTGGAAAAATCAGACGCTGCTTCCGACGTGGCCGCCGCCCTTGAATCGTTTGTTAGCTCTAAGAGCACCAGGAAAACTGAATGATTTGTGGCGCCCTCGTGTCTGCAACAACATCATGCTCGCCGGCAAAGGCAGCCGGTTGTGCTCATAGGGCTCGATACCAAGTTTGGGACGGCGTAACTCGCCAAATACAGCAGTCTGATTGGTTGGTATCCGCCATTGCTATGGTAACCGCACTTACGGCGGTCTCAGCACCAACTTGGTATCGAGCCGTCAGAAAGGGGGCAGCCATGTACTGAACCAGAGTGGCGCTGCTGAGACGCGGGTTGGAGACACTCGACTGGTATAGATGCCACCTCACGGAACCGCTGAGATCGCACCGGTACTAGTTTCCGTATCCACCGTTGTTATTGTCAAATTGTGTGCGGCCTTCTGCTAGCACCTTGCTGTAGATTGTAATTCTCCATTTTTTTTTGAGCTGTTAATATAGGTATAATATAGTAAAGTCAAACAAATGTGCTGTGTTTGCTTTCCGACCCCTGTCACGTGTGTCTTGATTACCTTGTAACTCGAGTGCCGAGCTACCCTCTTTTGGAGGGCCCTTTATAAGCTGGCTCAGCTGGCAGGGTAGCAACTTGATGGGTCAGAAAAATGATCATATTATAAAAACTGTTGATCAAAATCAATATTTTTTGAGGATTCTGCAATGCTTTGACTTCACTTGCTTCTTGCTCCTGAATGAATATAGAAATTTGCATAAACATAAAAGTTCATCGCATGCTTCAATGGATGATGCTTTCATAGCTGATCAAGATGTTTGCTAGTCTATAAATAACATTTTTGAACAATTGTTTCTTTATTGCCGTAACTCTATCAGAAAGGTCTCTATGTGCATTTAAAAAAAAACACATAGCCTAATTGGATCAAAGATATGATGACGTGAATGTTACCACATTGCATGTTCGCTCGTCGTTATCTATAACGAGTTTCGCGACCCGTAAATATTTATTTTTGTTGCAGAATGTTTATATTAGACCGATCGTCCTCAAATATCGAGCCAAAATAGATAGATTGGATAACCGAAAGAATGGATCCAAAATTCAAACTTAACAATAGTAGGTAACAGACCAAAATAAAAACTCCTACAACTTCTGGTAGTCCAGCCACAATCCACCTTCGACAGCCATAATGATACTCTGCGGATCGATTTTGACTGGCAACTCCATCTGGGAGCCCATAGAAAACTTGTATTTTTTCAAAAGCATGGCTAATCCTACTTTTGTTTGCATGATGCCGAATCTCAAACCTGAAAAAGAAAAACAAATTAAATCTCCGAGGCATCGTCGAGCACCTCAACTGGTATCTGATAATTATCATCTCAGAATCACAAAAAACTACCTATCTACTAAAGATAATTGGCAGTACCTATTTATGATTAGCTCTCTTTCTAAAGATTCATATCGTGATAACAACTGACTGGTTTTCTAATTATCTTAGTAGGTACTTATCTAGAAAGAAGGGATCTCACCTATGCAGATCCTCGGACCTTCACCAAAAGGTAAATAAGTGAAGGCTGGGCGTTTCATTTTGTTCTCTTCTGTAAACCGTTCTGGATCGAATTTTTCTGGATCTGGGAAGTAGTCTGGATCGTGCTGTATGGCGTACGTTGGGATGTGGACTATTGTTCCTTTTTCAATTACCAGATCGTGACCGGGGACTTTGTAGTCTTTGCTGCACACTCTGCCGTGGATAGCAAACGGTGGGTATTTTCTCAAGGTCTCTGGAATTACAGATACAAATTTATTAGTACCTTCGAATTCGGAACATTTGTGTTGCGTCTGACGTGTACATCTGATACAAAGTTGGTACAACTGCAAACTAATCCGCAGTAGAATCTGTGATAGAATATCTTCGGTAGAATACAATCCATAGACTTGAGAAGAAAACACTAATTTCGTGAACATGGAAGGCGTTTGTAGTTACGAAGTGCAGACCTATGCAGAGCCGCAGGCGGCCACCATTTTTAGTCCGGATGTTAAGAGGAAAGACCCTGCATTTTGAGGTAGAGCGAAGCCCCTTTGCATGTGTGATGCTTGGACCCCCCCAGATCCATAATGATCGGTAGCCACCGGCAAAAATCGTGCAGGCACTGTATACAGGGTGAAGCAGAAAAAAAATTAAGAAAATTGGTATTTCGTGAACCAAAACGGATGGAGTCGCGTGAAACACCATATCTGTTCCAAATTTTGCGCTCATTAAGATAAAGAAATCCGTTTTTGATTATCTTGTGCCATTTTTGAAATATCGGGAAAAGAAAAAAAAAAGAAAGCTGAAAATTGCCTTTCCATAAATGGCTGAAAATTCAAGATAAAGAGATGCGATTTGGTTTGTATGCTCTGAGTGATGTTTCAAGTGAAATTCGAGGAGTAGCCACCTGGGAAATCACTGCGGGCGCTGTTACAGGGTGAAGCAGAGAAAATTGAAGATAAATCGTATTTCATGAACCAAAACGAATGGAGTCCCGCGAACCACCAAATTATTTTCTAAATTTTGCTTTTGACAAGATGTGAGCAATAGTTTTTGAAATTCTCATTTATTTTTTGAAAAATCATCACAAGAACTTTTTCTTTTTTGAACTTTATTTTTTTTATGAATGACTGAAAACCCAAGATATAGACGTGCAATTTGTAGGGTATGTCCATACTGATGTTCTAAGTGAAACGCAATTGATAGCCACCGGCGCCAGTACTGCAGGCGCTGTATACAGGGTGAAGCAGAGAAAATTTAAAAAAAATCATATTTCGTGAACCAAAATGAATAAAGTCGCGTGAACCGCCTTATGTGTTCTAAATTTTGCTATTGAAAAGATGTGGGCAGTAGTTTTTGAAAATCTTGTCAACAATTTTGAAAAAATCGCCATAAAAACTTTTTCGTTCTTGAATTTCTTTTTTTTTATGATCGTCTGAAAAGTAAGTATAATGAGATGCAATTTTGTGAGTATGTCGATAGTGATGTTCTACGTGGAATGCGATTGGTGATCACCGACGCCAACACTGCAGGCGCTGTATACAGGGTTAAGCAGAAAAAAAAAATGAAAAATCGTACCTATATAGTAGTTCGACAGGGATGAGGTCGTGTGAACCACCATAATATCTTCCTGATTCTACAATTGTTATTATGCAAAAAAACACTTGAGATACCCTGTTCCGTTTTGAAAGAATCGCGATCAAAATTTTATTATTGATTTTTTTCCAGTGATTGTATTGGCAGAAAGTTGAAGCTGTGGAGATGCCATTCGTCACGCACCTATGTCAAAAAGTATATTCCAAGTAAACTGCAACAGGTGACCACCGGTGTCAGGAATGTGGGGGCTATATACAGGATACAGCAGAAAAAAAAAGAGATAAAGTTATACCTCATGGTGAGTCGCGACCCGAAACCAATGAAGTCGCGTGAAGCACTATAGGTATATATTCCTTTTTTTAAATTATTAAGATGCAAAACACTGTTTCAGGATGTCTGGTCCCGTTTTTAAATAGATACTACAGTTATTGCGCATGGATTTTTTTCTATGAAAATTCTCTCTTTAATGAATGCAAATGGTGAAAAATTTCAAGATATGTGGTTATTATATCTATATAGGAATATAATTTCAATTTGATATGTACTGTCAGGAGCACTGTATCACACACAACAATTTTTTTGTAAATCCAAAAAAAGTGACAAGGCTATGAAAGAGCCCTCACGGAGTTCATTCACCATGAAGTCCTTTTTTTTCGAGTTTTTTTTAATGACAAAAATTTTAATGAATGTGATATTGTGCTTCTGACGGTACCCTATACGTGTGATTTTTCTGGTTCTTGTTGATATTCAATTGAAATTCGTTGATAAGTCAATAAATAAAATAAAATAAAGATCATGTTATCGGGCCAAGTTCATCCAAACATGTGTACTTTATGGAGCCTCACTATGTGCTTTAAATAAAAGAGATGGAGGGATACGTCCCATAGCTGTGGGCACAACTCTTCGACGTTTAGCAGCTGAGCTTGCTTGCCAAATGGTACGTGAATCAGTGGGAAACTACCTTCGTCCCGCTCAGGTCGGTTTTGCAACCAAAGGAGGATCTGAATCAGATCATACATGTGTGCCGAAGCTTCATTGAAGATAATAATATAACAACATAAAATAAGGTGATACTCAAAATAGACTTTCAAAATGCCTTGAACTCAATAGAACGTGACAGCATGTTGAACGAAGTTTCAAAACATACTCCTATTTTGTTTTTATTTATCCCAGTATTACAGAAATTTATCATATTTATCATTTGGGGATGAGAAGATTTTATCAGAAGTTGGAGCTCAACAAGGGGATCCCTAGGGATCCCACTGGACCAGTGCTTTTCGACCTTGCCATGCAGCCAATTCTAAATCAACTTAATTGTAAATTTAATGCATGGTACTTAGATGATGGTACCTTAGGAGGAGCTCCAGATTTAATTCTTGCAAATTTCAAAATTGCATCTGAAAATTGCGAAAATCTTAGACCTAACATCAATGATCAAAAATGTGAAATTTTCTTCTGCTCATCTTTCAACTGTGGAACCTTCAAATCCTTCGAAAACCACCTACCTGGGATCAAAGTAGTTTCAAAAAATCTCAGACTACTAGGTGGACCGTGGAGCGCTGAATCTACAGAAATTATCATGATTGAAAAAATAACAGATCTCAAATTATTACTCGATCGATTAAAGCTTCTAAATACGCACACAGCATAGTATCTGCTTCGCCACTGCTTGGCCATCCCGAAATTGAACTACCTTCTTCGGACTACGCCCTTGAATGGATTCCATGACTCAATCAACAAGCTCGATAGCCACATATTTGCAACATTGGAGAAAGTGATGAATATAAAATTAGAGCGGAACCAATTACGAATGGCTTCCTTACCAGTCCAATATCCAATATGGAGGACTTGGGATAAAAAAAATTGATGACATCCATAAAGAGCCGCTTTCCTCTCATCTGTAGTTTCTGTTTCTCGTTTGGTATTTTCTTTCATGTTCCTTCCCGAAGAAGAAGACTTGACTTGGATCAGTGGGTGCAATGAATCTTTAGCAGAGTGGCTTCTAGTCAGTCATGAGGTTCCTGAGTTGTCACATATCCTGGGATACCATTAACATCAGGATAATAACTTAAGAATTGACGTCGAATCCAACTAATTCAAGGATAGAAAAAACAAGATACTTGGCTTCGACAGCTGCCGTCTCTGGTGCTTGGTTAAATGTGTTACCGTGTGAAAATCTTGAGACTCCTTTAAACGACAACGTGTTCCGCATATCAGTTGCTTTGCGCTTAGGATGTGAAATATGTAAACCCATCGTTGTGTCTGTGGGAGGATGGTTGATCTTAAAAGTACACATGGTCTTTCTTGCTCGAAAAGCGCTGGTAGACAATCGCGTCATCGTGAAATCAACAACATCATCCAGAAAGCTCTTTCTACTGGCTCAAATTCCGTCAACTTCAGAGCCTATCGGATTGTCAAGACTTGACGGGAAGAGACCAAACGGTATGACGCTAATACCTTGGTCTCACGGAATACATTTGGTCTGGGACGCGACCTGTGCAGATACGCTTTCGCCTTCACATTTAGAAAACTCATAAAAATGTACTGGGAACGTAGCCGATATCGCTGCCAACAACAAACGGAGAAAATATTGATAAATTATTGACGCAGGCTATCGGTTTTTAGCTTTTTCTGTGAAAACGCTCGGTCCTTGGTCCAAAGAGAACGTACAATTTGTGGACCAATTAGGAAAAAGATTGAAAGCTGTGACTGGAAAAACACGTTCAAAAATTTACCTAATTCAAAGAATCAGTCTTGCCACTCAACGGGGAAATGCTGTGAGCATCATGGGCATGTTGCCGTCGACCATTCCCTTCCCATGGATAAAATATTTTTAATTTGACTTTACTCATTATACACATTATAATATTACAATTTTCATTATCAAAAATTTATATCAATAATAAAATTTTAATCGCGATTATTCTTTCAAAACGAAACAGGCTATCTAAGTGGTTTACTGCATCATCATAATTGCAGAATCAGGAATATATATGGTGGTTCACACGACATCATCCCTGTCGAACTACTAGGTTCGATTTTTTAATTTTTTTTCTACTTAACCCTGTATACAGCGCCTGCAGTGTTTGCGCCGGTGATCACCAATCACGTTTCACGTAAAACATCACTGTCGACATACTCACAAAATTGCATCCCTTTATCCTTAATTTTCAGCCGTTCATAAAAAAAAAGAAATTCAAGAACCAAAAAGTTTTTATGTCAATTTTTTCAAAAATGTCGACGAGATTTTCAAAAACTACTGCACTCATCTTTTCAAGAGCGGAATTCAGAACACATATGGCGGTTCACGCGACTTTATTCATTTCGGTTCACGAAATATGATTTTTTAAGAATTTCCTCTGCTTCACCCTGTATACAGCGCCTGCAGTACTGGCGCCGGTGGCTATCAATCGCGTTTCACGTAGAACATCACTATCGACATACTTACAAAATTGCATCCTTTTATCCTTGATTTTCAGCCGTTCATAAAAAAAAAGAAATTCAAGAACGAAAAAGTTTTTATGTCAATTTTTTCACAAATGTCGACGAGATTTTCAAAAACTACTGCACACATCTTTCCAAGAGCAGAATTCAGAACACATATGGCGGTTCACGCGACTTTATTCATTTCGGTTCACGGAATATGATTTTTTTAGATTTTTCTCTGCTTCACCCTGTATACAGCGCCTGCAGTACTGGCGCCGGTTGCTTTCAATCGCGTTCAACGTAAAACATCACTATTGACATACTCACCAAATTGCACATCTATATCTTGGGTTTTCAGCCATACAAAAAAAAAATAAAGTTCAAAAAAGAAAAAGTTCTTATGATGATTTTTCGAAAAATGAATTAGATTTTCAAAAACTATCACTCACACCTTGTCAAAAACAAAATTTAGAACATAACTTCGTGGTTCGCGTGAGTCCATTTGTTTTGGTTCACGAAATACGATTTATCTTCAATTTTCTCTGTCTCACCCTGTAACAGCGCCCGCAGTGATTTCCCAGGTGGCTACTCCTCGAATTTCACTTGAAACATCACTCAGAGCATACAAACCAAATCGCATCTCTTCATCTTGAATTTTCAGCCATTTATGGAAAGGCAATTTTCAGCTTTCTTTTTTTTTCCTTTTCCCGATATTCCAAAAATGGCACAAGATAATCAAAAACGGATTTCTTTATCTTAATGAGCGCAAAATTTGGAACAGATATGGTGTTTCACGCGACTCCATCCGTTTCGGTTCACGAAATACCAATTTTCTTAATTTTTTTTCTGCTTCACCCTGTATACAGTGCCTGCACGATTTTTGCCGGTGGCTACCGATGATTATGGATCCGGGAGGGTCCAAGCATCACACATGCAAAGGGGCTTCGCTCTACCTCAAAATGCAGGGTACCCCCTGTTTTTTGCTCTTAACATCCGGACTATTTGGAACCGTTATCTTGAACTAGATTTTTTTGAAGAGCAGGATAGTTTATCATGCACAAAACACCTTACCATGGACAACTTTTTCCATGTAAGTCATCACTTGAATCGCTTCGTACGTGACCTTTCCACCGTGCTTCTCCAGAACTTCCTCGATTTCCCTCCGCACTTTATCCTGGATTTCGGGATGCTGCACCAGTTCGAGCAAACAGAAAGTCATTGTGGTCGACGACGTGTCGTACCCAGCCAAGTAGAACAGAAACGCTTGAGCGGCTACTTCGTTGAAGTTCAACGCTACATCGCCGTTTTTCTTTTCGCCATGTTCGGCTAAAATTTTCCCGTCATCAGACAACGTTCCCCGATTCTTCAACTGGAGAAGCAAATGCATGAAATCTTTGCGATAAACGTTGTTCTTCTCTCTGTACTCGACGGTTTCCTTCATCACATCCATGAAAAACTTCGACAAAGTCGGGTTGATCATTAGAGTCCTGAAGAACTTCATAACTTTCGGCATGACGAACGTCAAAGCTTGCAGTACGTTCCGCACGCGGTCTTCATCTCTAAAGAAGAGCTTCCCTTTCTGGTGGAACTCGCTCTGGGGGTTTTCCAAGCAGTTGCAGTCCACGCCAAAGGCGCAGTTCACAATCACATCCGTCGTGTACCTGGACAGGATGTCTTTCATCTCCAGCGAGCTTCCATCGACACTTTTGTCCCTTTCTTGAACGAGTTGATCGCCGACTTTGATCAAAGTCTCGAACATCATCTTCATTTTGCCGGAAGTGAAAGTCGGCGACAGCTTGATCCTCAAGTTCCTCCACTTTTCATCTTCAAGGGAGAACAAGTGGGCGCTTAGCGGATCGTCTTCTTCGTTGTAGTACATGCCTCTGTTGACGAAATAGCTGAAGTCAGTTTGGAGGATGCCCTTGATGATTTCTGGATCCAGCGGTACGTATACCGGTTGAAACAAAAAGTAATGACCGCCGTGTTTTTGGCCTTGGCTCTTCAAAAATGTATACGTTCGTGATGACGCATCAGCAAAGGTTTCCGTTCTGAAAAGCTGACCTCTGCTGTTGCCGAAGAAGAATTCGGGCTCGAGGTGCTTTAGGCCTCTCTTAGACCAATACTTGTAGCAATTCTTGATCCATGTGTAGAAAACAACTCCTACAGCCACAAGGATGCCGATAAAATCCAAAAGGTAACTTCCAGTGAAAAGCCCCATTGCTGCAAAAAAAAAAACTATTCCATAGGGACTAAGTTCACCTCAAGTTGAAGGTATACTTGCCGTTTATAGAATGTTGTTCGAAACAGTGAGTGTTATCAGAAAGGTTCTTGATTTTATAACAAAACTTAGCATATTAAATTATGTGATAACAGAGACGATTATATATTCGTTTACATTGTTTGTTTTTGTACACTTATCTTGAATCGTTTCGATGACTCATCCTACTTACTTAATTTATTTAGGCTTTTGAATTCACTATTTTTTTGCCAATTAATTGCCAATTAATACAAAGCGTGTAATGATGGTGGCCTTACATTGAGCATCAAATGCTGCAACTTCCTTTGCTGCAGAGTTCTGATTGCATGGACGGAATTAGAAAAAAGTTTCGCTGCCACGCTGTTCAAGAAGTGAGGGTCTAGGTAACTTCTTTTGCAGCAAAAGCAAACTGACGCAAGTATCCCCAGTAGCAAAGAAATATTAGAGACATATTCGACAAAAATATTCATATAATATTAAAACGACAGATTTATTTATATAGGGGAAATATTCGAAGTGAATATTTATAAATATTCAATTTAAATATCTATACCATATTAGTTGCATTACATCTGGTGGATATTTAAATCGAATATTAATAATTGTTTGAAACAGGTTCAAAGCTGAATATTCAAAATGAATATTCATAAATATTTGACAAGGATATTTCAATTATATTGCATGAAATATATTCATATTTTTTATTAGAACTGTAAAAAATAGTAACAAAATAAATGAAGTAAAAAATGCAACAAAAAATATGATTTCAAAACAGAAATTGCATTACAGCCTTCATTCTTCTGCGTTCTGAAACATAATATACAGTATTTTATTCATAATGAGGTTTGTAAATACGAATGCAGAAAACTTACCGCCAGGAGAATGATGCGAAAAATAAACTGTTGACTTAGCACCCATTTTATCTTTCTGATGGCACCAACCGCGACTTACTTGTCGCCAGGAACAACCCTACTTCTTTGTCGGTTTCCGTATCCGTCCAATTTAATAGGGCAGCTGCAGGCGACCAGTACATAAAAATGAAACATCTAATCATGAGTATCACTTCATAAAAGTCGCCCCCTAATCCCTCCCTGAGGGTGAGGGGGCATGAATAGCAGAACACAACACATAACCATTAAATGCAATGTGTAATAATAAATGTATTCGACTTACCAAGTTACCTGTGACAAAAATTAATCGAACTAATTAAGAAATAGCGTTTCTGCACTCTGAAAGTTTCTGCTTCAGAAGAGTAAAAGACCAGACCACAAGACCGTTTCCCACTGGAAGCAAAAAGCCGCGAAACACTGCCAAAAATTGACATAATTCTCACTGACGCTCTCTTGACAGCCAGCTCTGCCAACCTAGCAGCGAATACGCAACTAAACGCAAACGTTTTTGCACGTAAAATCAGCACTTCAGCCCATTCTCAGCTTTACTTGACTGGAAATGTTAGGATATAGCTCGGTAATTTTGATTTACGCCGACTCCACGTCTCATCACCCGTTGATCTGGATTATACTTACAACAGCATGATTTGGTAATTTGCGATTTGACGTTGGCTACATTTCCCGCGCGGATTTCAAATCTCTATCTTAACTACCATAAATTAAATTAAATTCTATTTTCGCCCTAGTAAACATATTTTCTAGATGGGATTCAAATTGGTACAATATACATAGATTTGCATTTATTTTCCTCAGCTCGTCTACCAAAGTTAGCTGGCAACTATGGATGGCAGTCATGTAGGTAGGTATACCATCGCGTGCAAAAAAATCTAGTACAGAGAGTGAAGCGGAGTGTACTGATTTTGGCTTGATGTCACTGTGACAGCCGGCCGAAATCGGTACACTCCACTTCACTCTCTGTACTAGATTTTTTTGCACGCGATGGTACATTAAATGACCTTGGCCTGGAGACAATAATTATCATCAGCTTTGTTCAGTAGTCAACATGAAAAATAGGATTAGGTACATTAAACACAAAATCTCGACACAAATATTTTTGCACATGATGAATGTCTGTTAGTTGTAGGTTCAAAACTCCATTTTTTTTTTCGTACGACTTAAGACAAACATTTAATGAGCATTGGAAGTTGTACATTTCTTTTCGCAAATGACATATTAATGTCCATTGCATATTATGAACTGATGGCCTATTTCCATATATCAGCTGAATGTTCAATTCACATTTAGAAATGCACATTTGTTTCCAAATATCAGACGAATATTCAATGCACATTTGAAAATGCACATTTGTTTCCACATATGAGACGAATATTTAATGCACATTGTGGATTGCTTATTAGTTTTCATATATTGTAAAGATATTTGATGTACATCCAGAAATGAATATTTGTTTGCAAATATAAGACAAATATTGATCCAATATACGTAATATTTAGCCAACATTGTAATATTCCGGCAATATTTGGAACATATTAGGTGAATATTGCTTGCTACTGGGGATGTCATATTGCTGTTAAATATGTGAATGTGACCAATGAGAGCTCGGCAGCTAAAAAACCTGTTCGAGTAGATTTTCCCGCCACAAAATGGTCGTTTCCTAATAAAAATAGTGAAGTAGATATGTTCCTACTGGCGTTGAGTGAAAATGTAGAAAGAGGTGTCAAGGTGTCATGTAAATCTTGTGACCGGTAGACTCTATATATTAATTGAGAGACTTGAACTCCCTCTATCTTCGCTATTTAGAACTATTTTGATAGATTGCTTGAGTCAGATTGAGGGGGAATACATTTGAATGTGTTTTCAAACTTGAGTCTTATCGAGTTACGGTGTTCGTGGTTACGGTGTATCATCGATTTTGAAAATCTATAGTGGGATGAAATGAATTCTTGATTGAGACAGGCCGTGCCCCAGCCAAACACGAGGCCAAACCGCATTCCAGGCCAATGACAAGCCAAACAGCTTATCCCAGCAGTCTCCCAAGAAAATCATCCGATTCAGTGAAACAGTGAAAGACCAAGACCGAGCGACCACCTCTAATCTACAATCTACAGCCAAACGCAGGTGGGACCTTGCAATTGAAAAACTCAACGTGAGGTCGCCACTACTGTAGGGGGCGCCTACTTTGATGAAAAGGGCTCTAACGACGGGAAAAACACAGGAGTTTGAGAGTTTGACCAGTAACTGAGAGTGACTGAAAACGTCAAACAAGAAACACATGTTATCCAAATTTCAAATCAAGACATGAAATGACAGACGTCGGTTGCTGAAGCGTCAACGCCGTCAAAATTGTCGAATTTGCCCCCAACGGTTGTGGCGCCCTCCGCGTGTGAAAGTGGCTGTGCAAGGCCCCATTTATTAGCAGTGAAGTGAATGTCCGTTTTTTTTTCAAAGCCAAAATCTCCAGGTCAAACAATATTTATTGACAAAAATGACAGAGTGGATGTGAAGTCCCTTGTCACTTGGAGGGGAGTTTTCAATCCATTTGCAGTTCACACGATTCCGCCGCTCTCAGCAACCACATCCCGCATCTCCGCCGGATGACGTCGCAGTTCGCGTCCGAACCTGCGACGGCGTACTCATTCTCGACGCGGTCACCCCCAGCGTACGCACTCCCATTCTGGGAGCAGCTCGGCCTCTCTGCCTTTGATCGGCTGCAGCTCCATAACCGGTCTCTGTTCTTTTCCACGGTGTCAGCCGTACTGTTCCCATCCATGGAGTGGTGCCGGTCCTCTCGTTCACCTCACGTACGGGGGGCATGTGGTCCACACGCCTCGGCTGGACCTCTCGCATTCCCGTTTTGCTGACCATGTTGACCTCCGACGGTTCCCTCGTCGACAAGAGATTCGGCTGTCGTTGCATTTCGCGCCTCATCTCCGCCATGCCATCTTCCGTTGCTTGAAGTCGCTGGACGGGGTACAGAGGCAGCTGCTTTGTGGGCCTACTTTGTGGTCTCGGAAGTTGTGGTTTGCTAGGTCTTTCGGGTATTTCTTCGACATCATCGCTAGCATTTTCTTCATCGTCGAGGTCCCTGATGATGGTTTTCACGTAGACGGACTTGTCATCGTATGTTGTTCTCACCACGATTTCTTCTTTGACCGCCTTATTTCTTCTGCAAGATGTGAAGAGTTTCCCTATTTTTTTCTTCATGTTACACTGAAATTTCGATTTTGGTTCTAGGCCGGAAACGTATGCGGATGACGTCCGGGAATGGACTCGTTGAGGCGGATTTTTATGACATTTTCTGCCTGACAGTAGCTTCCTCCCTTTTATGACTTGAAGACTCTGCGACTTGAAGTAGTAAACAAAATCGAGCAGAAGCTAGGAGGATAAGCTAGCAGAAGTTATCTGACAGGAGCCAATTCTTCAGGCCCAGTTTTCCATGTTTGGGTAATTTCAGCCAAAGGTTAAATGTCATAGCAATGATTGTTGCAACAATGATATCTATTACATCTAACCTCAAGTCAGCCTGACAGTAGTAGTGTTCCAAAGTGCCTAACGGCGGCTTTACAGAACTTCGTATGTCGCCGGTGACAGTGTCGCTGGCCAAGAGGATGCGATCTGGCTGTAATCCCCTATCTTCCTCCATATCATTCTCGCGAAACGAGTACCTACCTGTCGTCGTGTCGTTCAAATTATTCAATTACAGTTGGTGTCGCCGGAGTGGGGGGGGGACTGTCGCCGGCGACGTACGAAGTTTGGTAAAGCCGGTAAAGCTGCCATAATAGTGACTCCAGGTTCCCCTCTTCTGTCTCCTTAGACACCAGCCGCAGCCGTATCGATGGATCAATGCGAAACTTTGGGTCACTTATTTCGTAGAAGGTCAAGTTCAATGGATTCTCTATTTCGAAGTGATCCGATCTGAGTAACTCAGGAGGGTCTTATTCCTAGTATGCCCATGCAATAAAGAATCTTCTGGAAAATCACTGCGAATGGGGGAAAGTTACTTGATGAATGATGCATCAGATATCTTGCGCCTTTTTATTGCTCGTCGCGACAAAACCTCAGGTATCTAACTCTTTGCTGCGTTAACTTCGGGTCACATACTAAGTCAGTGCCCTGTCTTGGAGCAGTCAGGTGTAGGTACTCATACTTTGTGGCTATGTATGCAGAATCAGAAGAGATAACAGCCACACACCTATAAGTCTTGTGCTCAACTTCATTGGGGCAACGGGGCTTATGAACTATGAAGTGATATTTTTTTAAACAGTCCAAACGTGGGATGATGGCGTGGGAGTGAGACGTAGAGAATTACATCCCTTGGGATGGCCGGATGGCATGAGATGACGGGAAATCACTAAAATGCGATCCGGTCCAAATGTTACATAATGAAAACAAAATTCAGTCGTGAAAAGTTTTTTACCTATAGTCAGAGCGAGCTCCTCCAGTCGGAGTCCATAATAGTTGAAATGACTCGTACTTTTGGAGCGTTATTGTGGCGAGAAATGTGGAAAGAAGAAAAAACATATAGGTGAGTCATGAAAATAAAGACCAAAATGTATGTTGTATACTTAGTGCAGTAAAGATAGGTTTTGGGGTTGAAAAAATTAATTCATGAAATTTTAAAGCTGTTATCGATTTAGAATTTCATCGTCTACCATGTACTCAAAATCCCCGAAAATCCCATGTGAGCATTTTTCTTGCGGCGCTGTCAAAGTATATCATGTTTGCTGCAACAAGTCCGAAACTTGTATTCTCGCTTTTGTCACAATAGAGAATAGATTGTTAGTTCAGAGCTGTTGGTATATACTCCAGGGCATGACCAGAACGGCATCTGAACCGCTGAAATCCTATTTCCCGCAAAAGAAAAGACGTAGCTCGCCTTATTCTGCAATTACCAATGGTAATTAGGTGTAGTTCGGGGATTGGTGACCAAATTTAATAAAATCTGTTCTTTTTGTGATAAAGGCATGAAATTTGGTATAAGAGGTCTTCATGGCCCCCTTTTCAAATGTAGATATTGTGCCTTGCCACATTTTGGTCAGGGGGGCTTAGGTACCCCCTTGAAAATTGAAGTTGCAGAGACTCATGCAAACCACCATTAAAATAATTGTCACGCATCTCAAAAAGTAATCATTTGACTCTACGTTAAATCTCTACAAGAGACACACCAGTTGCCACCATGTGCGCACTGTTCTCCATAATGAAAAAAAAATTCTTCGGAATGTCAAAAAAAATCAGGTTTTTATAATTTTTTCATGTAATAGATGAATAAATTATTCTTTCGCATATCATTATTCACTAATTCGTATCTGCCGAAGCCATTGATGAAGTCTATTTCTTCACATTGACATCTAGAAGCTACAATTCCAGATGAAACCAGCCAATTCAAGTTCTCAGTTCAGCAGCGTTTTTTTCGATGTTACCAATTGATATGAATGACAATTTATTATTGAGTGGATAGCTTCAACTGTTTTATAATTTTATTGAGTATAACTAGATAATGAGTGATGCGCAAAAGCCCCGAAATTTTTTTTTTTACCGCCACCCATCATTGTTAGAATTGCACCAAATTTCATGCTACTTTGGCGAAACAACAGCAAATACAGACTAAAGAGTATAGACAAACGTCAATACGATCTGCAGTTGTCAAGTAGAAGGCACGAAGAATGAGGATTGAGGCGTGGAATACTTCAAAGCACTCAGTTCGAGTAAATACACGGTATAGAAATATTTTCAACACACCCTAGGGGCACAAATTTTATGATGGTGAGCGACGCAAAAAAATATTTTTCCTATGCTTTTGCGCTTGGTTCCGCGTGTAGTCATATAAAATTAGGTTACAAAACAGTTCCAGCTATCCATCCATTTATAAACTGTCGATCATATTGATTTGGAACAATCAAAAAACGCTGTTGAACTTCACACTTGAATTGGCTCATTTCTTCGGGAGCTGTCATCCCTAGAATGACAATATCAAAAAACAGACTCTATGAATAGCTTCGGCAAATACAAATTGGTGAATAATGATACATAGCAGATCAACTCACCGTTTCTTAGATTGAAAAATCATCAAAAACTGTGTTTTTTTTGACACTCCGAAGAATTTTTTTTTTAACACGAAGAACAATGCGTACATGGCGACAACTATTGTGTCTCTTGTCAAGGTTTGGTGTAGAGTAAAATGATTACTTTTTGAAATGTGTGACGATATTTACCGGTGGTTTGTGAGAGTTCCTGAGAGTCCTGAGACTTCAAATTTTCAAGGGGGTCTTTAGGCCCCCCTACTCAAAATATGACGAGGCGTGTCATGTTTACATTTGGAAAAAAGATCATGAAGACCACTCATACCAAATTTCATGTCTCTATCACAAATCAAACAGATTGTAATAAACTTGGTTACTAACCCTCGGATTATACTTAATCAACACTGTTAATTGGAAAATAAAGCGACTTCCGTGTTTTTTTTTTTGGGAAAATACGAGTTAGAGGTTTAAACGAAGGGCTGGTCATGCTCTGCAGTATATACCAATAGTTCTAAGCCAACAATGTAGCTCTAGTGTGACAAAAACAAGAATACAATTTTCGGACTAGTTGCAGCAAACATGATGTACTTTGACAGCGCCGCAAGAAGAATGCTCAACTGGGATTTTCGGGGATTTTGAGTATGTGGTGAAGAATAAAATTCTGAATCGATATCTGCTATAAAATTTCATGAATTAATTTTTTCAAGGTTTGGGATCTTTTTTGACTATCTTTACTGCACTAACTGGACTAATAGTCCAGGAATTATAGAAAAAATAACGAACAAAAATGAAAACTAGCCGGATTTTTGTACCATAAGCTCAGTTAAGCATGTAGTTCAACATAGTAAAAGTCCTCAAGAATCCGGTGTAAGCTTCAGCCGTTGTGGCCTCGAGACGAACTTGAGGATCAGTTTTTCGTGTTTTTCTCGTGAACGATGGCACTTGGAGGAAAAGCACATCAAGCAAAATTGTTGGAAATTGTGTTGTCTACAAGAAAAGTCCTTACATATTCCATCATCAGTCCACTCCTTCGTCAAAACACAAGAAAAGCTAAATAGTCCAGATGCTCGATGCCGAAGACTGTACGGACCTTGAGTTTTATGATGGCAGGGTGCCACTTGGTAGAGGTGTTGTTCGATCCATTCTCTTTTGATTGAAACTCAATGCCATCAATATCAACTATGCCGGCGGCATATACAGGGTGACATAAAAATAAAAAGTTGAACAAATGTACCTCAAGAACCAAAATAGGTGAAGACATGTAAATCGCCAAAAATATTTCTCATATCATGACCATGGAGTCGTCGTAAACTTGAATCAAATATGTTAAGCCGTTTCTGAAATATCTTCAGAAGACTGAAGTCGTTACGAAAAAAAAATAGTTTTCCGTATATCAGTAATTCTTCAGATATTGGATCGAAACTTGGTGTTTTGAATCGAAACAATGATAAATTACATTTAAAATGAAATCACAGTGAGAAGCCCTCTCTAGGCCAACTAATTTTAGAAAAAACACAGTCAACTTTTTTCCGATAAGTACTTGAACGAAAATATATATTTTTTTGGTAACACTTCAGTCTTTTGAAGATATTTCAAGAACGGCTCAAGATATTTAATTCAAGTGTACGACGACTTCATGACCATGAAATCAGAATTATTTATGGCGATTTACATGTTTTCACCTATTTTGGTTCTCGAGGTACAAATGTTCAACTTTTTATTTTTATTTCACCCTGTATATGTCGCCGGCATAGTTCGTCTTGATGGCTTCAAGTTTCAACCAAAAGAGAGTGGATCAAACAACACCTCTGCGAAGTGACACTCCGCCATCATAAAAGTCAAGGTCCATACCAGTCTTCAGCATCGAGCATCTGGACTATTTTTTATTTTCTTGTGTTTTGACGAAGAAGGAGTGGACTGATGATGGAATGTGTAACGACATTTCTTATAGACAATAAAATTTCCAACAATTTCTTTCCAGGAACTTTTTCCCCAAGTGCCATTGTTCACGAGATATACCTACGCGAAAAACTGATCCTCAAGTTCTTCTCGAGGCCACAACGGCCGAAGCTCACACCGGATTCTTGAGGACTTTTAGTATGTTGAACTACATGCTTAACTGAGCTTATATACAAAAATCCGGCTAGTTTTCATTTTTGTTATCTATTTGCGATTTAAACAGCTATAATGGGGTACTTGCCAATGAAACAGATTTGACTGGAAACACTTTCAATCATCAACAAGAGTAATAAATAGTATTTTCTGAAAATTTCCGGAAAATATATCCATTGATTAAAAAGATTTTTTTTTCGTTTTTTTTTTCAAAAGGTTGGTAAAAGTCGGGAATCTTTAGTGAAATTTTTCTGTCTGTATTTTTCAAATATTGTTAAGCCACTCTAACTGTTTTTTGAGTTTTCAACCCAACAGTGCTGTTTGTTTAGTTTTTAGTATATTTGTGACGTCACAAATATATTTTTCAAACAGACACTACGGCCGCAATTTTGGGAATTTAGGAAAAAGAAAAAATACGGGTACAATATTTTTGCCCATACTTTCGATTAAGCCAATAAAAAAAATTTGGGCAAGTAGCCCATTCCTGGACTATTTTTCAAAGCAAATGAAGCCGCTTAGGTACATCACCCGCAAAAATTCAACTAGGTATTCAGCAGAGGTTAATAGATTGTAGCAGAAAAGATACAGATGGGGTTAATTTTCACTTTCTAATGACGCCTGCAGAAATAGGAACACGTCGAGGAACACGTAAGATTTAAGTGTGTGATTTCGCAACGTGTTTGAACCGGCCGCAACTCACTGAATGATGTTCACTGATGAATAATGTATTCTATTAATAGATACTCAAACATCTTACGTGTAGTAAGACACGTTACTAGTACCTACCATACCTCTACTTTTCTACAATCCTATGATCTTCCTAATTTAGTTTCAAATTTAGGTACTTAGGTATTATTCACTCACGTATGATTCATCCATCGGGTTCAATCACTAATCCCATTACATTAAGTGCAAACACAAACTTTTGAGATAATTATCTGCTAAATATGTTGGTATAAAAATACTCTCATCCAGTATACATAATTCAGTCTAGTATTGATATCACGGTTCGTATTATTATTCTTCTTTTTAATCATTTCAACCTGGTTTTCAACCTATATGATGCCTGTGCCTACATTTATTTTTATAGGTGTTCATAATTTAGTTTTAACTTGAGATAATTTTTGAATCAATTTCTAGATGTTATCGACTGGAAGCTTCTGTCTGGACCTCTTCGGAGTCTTCTTGGCCTTTATGGCGGTGGCCATAGCTTGGATGCAGTACCGCTTCACCTACTGGGACAAAAAAGGCCTTGTCAGTCCCCCTACCCATTGGTTCGTAGGCAACGCTCAAGGTCTTCTGACTCGCAAGAAAACCCTAACCGAGGCCACCACGAACCAGTACAATTACATTTCCAAAACCATGAAGCAACCGCACGGCGGTTTCTACCTCATGTTCAACCCGATCTACATGCCCACCGATCCCGAGTACATCAAAAACATCATGCAAAACGACTTCGCACACTTCGTAAACAGAGGGCTTTACTACAACGAAAAAGACGACCCGCTCAGCGCCCATCTGTTTGCCCTCGAAGACACCAAATGGCGCAACCTGAGAGTTAAAGTGACTCCCACTTTCACTTCCGGCAAGATGAAGATGATGTTCGAAACGGTGGTGAAAGTGAGCGACCAGCTGACCGCGGAAATGGACAAAAACGCCGGGCGGAGCTCCGTGAATATGAAAGACATACTCGCCAGATACACCACCGACGTGATCGTGAACTGCGCCTTCGGAGTCGAGTGCGACTCGCTCAAGAATCCCGACAGCGAGTTCTTCAAGTACGGAAAACTGTTTTTCAAAGACGAACCGCTGAGGCAGCTTGTCAAAAGCCTGACTTTCATCGTGCCTTGGGGCATCCTGAGAAGACTCCGCATCGGATGGTTGAACCCAAAACTGTCCGGGTTCTTCACCGAAGTCATCCAGAACATCGTCAGCTACAGGGAGAAGAACAACATCTACCGACCAGATTTTATGCATCTGCTGCTCCAGTTGAAGAACAGAGGCGAACTCAGCGACGACGGTAAAATCACCGGGCCCAAAACAGGCGACTTGAGCTTGACTTTCAACGAGCTTGCCGCGCAAGCCTTCGTTTTCTACTTGGGCGGGTACGATACGTCTTCAGTCGTGATGACTTACGCCCTTCTGGAACTGGCTTTGAACCAGGACATGCAGGAGAAGTGCAGGAGGGAAGTGGAAGACGTCTTGGAGCGTTACGACGGCAAGATGACCTACGAAGGGATCATGGAAATGACTTATTTGGATCAAGTTGTTTATGGTAGGTATCTCTCATTAGCAATATCATCAATCTTCCATATGTAATCTATCATGAATCTGAAGATGAATCTTTATACGAGATATCTTGTTGTTTCAGAATCAATGCGGAAATATCCACCTTTCTGCGTTTTGAGCAGGAAATGCACGAAAGAGTACAAAATTCCCGGGAGTGATGTGGTGCTTGAAGAAGGCACTTCGGTTCAGATTCCAGTCTACGGTATCCACCACGATGAAAAGTACTATCCAGATCCGGAAAAGTTTGATCCGGAAAGGTGGTCGCCTGAAAACAGGAAGAAGCGTCCCCAATTCACGTTCTTGACGCTGGGAGAAGGACCACGAGTTTGCATAGGTATGCACTTTTTGACCGAAGTAGCTCTTTGTTTGCCTATTTCTCTTTTTTCTCTTTTAAAGTCGAGTACGAGTACTTTGTACCTACGGCAATTAATTGGAAACAAACGCTGTTTGATGATTAATTTGTTGTCGAGTAACTTTGAACATCCTGTACAATCTGAGATTCATTCTAGACTTCTAAAACTAATCTTGAATTTCCAGGGAATAGATTTGGAATAATGCAGAGCAAAGCTGGACTCGCCGTCTTGCTGAGGCGGTACAGATTCACAGTCAGTTCGCAGATGTCCTTTCCCTTAGAAATGGACCCTACTACGGTTCTTTTGGCGCCCAAAACTGGTGTTTTATTGGACTACGAAAGGATTTGAACAACAGCGAGATGAAAAAGAAACATGCTAGGTCTTAGTTTTAAATTTGAATAGGTATGGAAAAATCAAGTTATCTTGAAAGGAAAGAAGTGTTGATTTAAAAGAGTTTTCAGTGTTAAATATCGTAAAAATAATGTTTATCGGGACATCGATACGCTCAATTTTTATAAAATTGTTCAACATCAATTGAAAAATGTTAGTTTTTTAAAGAGACAGATGTAATTTTTATAAGTGGATACGTGGATTAAAAAAATATTGTCGTTATAGAAAAAAAAAAGTGGATTGAAAAAGTATTTGAAAAAAAAAATTGAAAGAAGACAGTTTCGTAAATTGCTTAATAAAAGAAAATATTTTTGTAGTGATGTTGTGTCGATTCCTTGAATTTTTAAAACTGAATAAGGTATAAAGTTGTATAAAGAATCTGCCTCTTCACATAAATTGTATAAGTACCTACCTATATTCTGCTGACACCTTTATTGCTTTGAAGATGGCTCTCACATTACGTGGAGAGACAGATTATTAATACAACTTTATTTCTACAAGATGCCTCCATCCTCCATTAAGAGAATCTCTCTTGAGTTTTACGATATAAGTAGATAAGATATTTTGATAGATAATAGATTTCATCAAATTCGTTATTAGTTTTCCTCTGATCGAGGTAATTATACCTACTACTTATTCATATTAGATCAGTTTTGGACTTTTATTATTATTATGCATATACAGGGTCGTGTTTTAGGTGAAACCCCAGGGGCCATAGCTCCGTTATTTTTTATGCTATTTCGATTATCTACATATATCAAAAGTTTACCCCGAATATGGTTCCTTCAAGACTTATCAGTTTAGTACAATATGTATCCAATTCAGACAAGAATTCAGATTTTTTCAATTTCAAATGCAACGTCTAGAGAATAAGTTTTTTGCTTATGTCGGTCTTCTGTCGAATCTGCAATCTGCAGACATGGACCGAGCAAGCTGATGAAGTGTGTCTGACTGGCGCAGACTGCAGAGCACGCTGCTTAGCGGCATGCCAATGTATAGCTATCTCTTCCTCTGTAGGTAGGTAACCTGTATGCCTGTACCTGGCTCCAAGGGCAAACCATATCGCAGAAAATCATATAAACGGACGGTATGCGGACAAAGTTTCAAAGTTATTTGATGTCTTTTAGGATCGTTTCGTGATTCGTGTCATTAAAAACTCATGATCAACTTCCATAATTGACAAGCAATGTCATCCGCCCTGTTTTGGTTTTGGTACGAGTATTATTTGAACGGAACAGGCCCTTACGTCAATCTACCAACAGTGGTGGCGACCTCTACGTTGTGTTTTACAAATGCATGGCCCCATTGAAATTCTGCTGCACAATAAAAAATGTGGCTTTCAAAAAGTCAGTGTTGCTATCAAAAAGGTGTCATTTTTTTCAAAATCTGAAGCCAGTACCACCTGTTGAGTTATCTGTCATCTTAGCTTTTAATACACTAATAACGTGACCTATTGACCGTGACAATACCAATGGAAGCGAAAGGGAAAGAAAATGCCACCTTTTTGATAGGAATCGTGGTTCTGCGTTTTGAACGCCTCCATTTTTTTGTGAGCCAGGATCTCATTTGTTTTTATAGGTTAGATAATCAAACAAAGATGAGAATGTAATTTTTTTGACCCCCATTGCATTTAAAAAAAATTTGGGCTCTTGCCCCTTGCGCCGCCCCTGGCATTGTCAAGGTCACGTAATTTGTTTCAAAATGTCGAATTTCAAATTTAACAATCGACATGACATGTTTTCGGTGAAATGTTTTCTGTTATTGAGTTACTGAATTCAAACAGGTTAAAGGTTTCACGCTGTCTAGTGTACACAGAGTGATTTTTTGAAAAGGACGACCCCAGATTTCTCGCCGCACAAATTTTTCTCAGTAAAACGTCAAAACAGGTCGATTTTTATTTTGACGGGGTCATCTAGGAGTTCTTGGACACACATTGTCAAATTTTCATCCTCAGCCCCTTCGCCCCCATCCTACCCTACTTTAGAATCTCAAGTGGCACTACCTATGTTGTGATATATCAAATGTAAGGTAATAAAGTTCTCTTTCTGTCAAACATGTTTTGATTTTTTTTTCAAGTCATTTTCCAATCCTTCTCAAAATTTTGTCATTGTTAATTGAAAGAAAGCTTTTCCCCTATTACGAGCCCTATCAACTCTCGATTCTTGGAAAATAGATTTTCCAGCGAGAACAGGACGATTCTTGTTTTAAAGAGGGCATCTAAGACACATAACGCCAAATTCTCATCTTCAATCCCTTCGCCCCCACCCTGCCCTTTTTTTGAATTCCAAATAGCAACGTATACCTTGTGCTCCATCAGATTGAACGTAATGAAATTTGCTTTGTGCAAAAAATAATTTCAGCTTTTTAAAACCTTCCTTCCTCTAACCCTTTTCAAAAATTTTCTCAAAGGAGGCGAAGGGGTTTAGGGTTTAAGATAAAAATTTGGCAATACGTGTCTCCGATGTCCCCTTCGAAATAAAAATTGACCTGTTTTTGCTAGAAAATCAGATTCTCAAGGATCAATAGTTCATAGGGGGAAAACTTTCTCTTATTTGACAATAAAAAAAAATTGAGAAGGGTTTGGGGTGGTTTAACAGATTTCAAAATATGTTTGACTTACCTTTAAACTGATGTATCACAAAATACGTAGTGCTATTTGGAATTCTAAAATAGGGTAGAGTGGGGGCGAAGGGGCGAAGGGACTGCAGATGAAAAATTTGACAATGTGTGTCCTAGATGTCCCCCTCAAAATAAAAATCGACGACGTTTTCCTAAAAAAAAAAAATTGGCAGCGAGAAATTTGAAGTAAGTCTTTTTTAAAAAGTCACCCTGTATGATATTGTTACGATATTTCGCGTACGGGTTCGAATATAATTGAGACGATCGTAAAACACACACTGTTTATTTTTGCGTACCACAACAATAAACGCCAACAATTATCTACTTGGAATTTTTTCGCAGGTACTCCGTTTGTTTCGCTCGCTATCCACGTCGCATTCCAATTCAATACTGCCGCGAGCTGCCGGCTGACGCCTTATATAAGGCCTCCAAATGGTGTTCCTGAACTTTCTGTCCACTTCCAGCAAATTCCATAGAGGCCCGCATAATATGCGGTTTCTAGACCATTCCTGAATAATCACACAAGTTACCAGTATAATTCTCGAGCGGCGCCTCCGCCAAAATGGACAGATGTGCTCTGATCAGGCATTCGAGTCTCCATTGAGTTTCACATACACGAACGCTCTGGAATGCACCAGATCGCTCCAGACTTCTACACTGCGACTGCGATCTGATGGATGGAAGGATCCAGAGAGGTCGAGTGTTTACCAATATGTACGGGATCGCCGCTCGTAACAATATATTACACATATATGACGTTCACGTTTTAAATTCAGTAGGATGACTTTTTGGAGTGAAAATAAAGTGACAATAAGCTGGAGCGCTGGAAGGATACGGCTGATGGCCGCTGATAGTTTCGCTCCAAAACTTTGCAGGTGCCATCAGCCGTAGCCGTAGGCCCCCAGCTTGTGACTTTATTTTGATCCAAAAAGTCATTCTACTGAAAATAAAAGGTGAACGGGATATTAATCAAAATTTGTGTCATTACTCATTAGAATAAAAACTTTCTTGCTTTATTAAAATTATGGCCTAATAGAATAAAGGTCTTACATGACTTCTGGCTTCATGGTGAAGGTACCACGTAAGTGCTCCTCCATGACTAGGTATGCCTTTTTTGAGTTACTGACAGTACCTGTATTCAAGTTTTCCGTTCCCAAGAATTTCTTCACAGAATACAATGAGGTAAGGCATCCACCTTAAAATTTCCACAGGACTATCTTGTAGCCAGAAACTGGACTGCGACTAATATGCCTAGGTACCTACTTGATTTTCAAAGCAAATGAAGCCGCCTATAATATAACTCGCAAAAATTCAACTATATGCCGTTCACGTTTTAATTCCAGTAGAATGAGTTTTTGGAGCAAAAATAAAGTGACAAGCTGGGGAGCTACGGCTAGGGCTGATGGCACCTGCTAAGTTTTGGTGCGAAACCATCAGCGGCCATCAGCCGTATCCTCCTAGCGTTCCAGCTTGTCAATTTATTTTGCTTCAAAAAGTCATTCTACTGAAAATAAAAAGTGTACAGGATATCTCTCAGACAGCACTGCTTGCAGCTCAACCCTGAAGAATCGGTAGCACTTCTGTTTGGCAAAAAGGTGGATCGGGACAAGGTGAAATGCCATGATGGTATTGCAGTGGCGTATTTAGAGATTTGGGATGGGGGGGGGGCAAGGTCAGGGGTGGATTTGGCAATAGGCAAAGTAGGCACGTGCCTAGGACGGCAGATCCAAGGGGGCGGCATCGACATCGTCTTCTTGGAAAAAATGCGTGGTTTTATTTTTATTCCACAAAAATCGCGTTCGCGTAATTTTTTTCTGTTCAATTTTTGTTAATTTGTGTCAACTATTGATGAAAAACCACTTATTATCATTAACAGCAGTTAGTGCTCTAAGAATATAAACACAAACTAGTTCTCTAGAACACACCTCTCTAAGGGGACGAGGCGGCCAATTCAGTCATTCCTAGGGCGCCAGGAAAGCCAAGTCCGCCCCTGCGGCAAGGTGATTTTGAAAAAAATAATGCAATATACGTGAGAAGGTCTTTGCGGTGGGAAGGGGAGGGGTTTCAACAGAAGGCAGACAAAATGCCTCTATCCATCAATAAACAGCAAACATTTGGACTAATAGTAATTATTGCATAGAAGGGTAGAACGTTATTAGGTTATTACGTATTATACAACGAAATTAGATACTTATTTTTGAATTTACAACATCATCAGAGCGCACCTGTTATTTTGTCGGTATACCTTCTTCTTATTATTATTATAGATCGATGGGGGGGGGGGAGGCACATGCCCCCCATGCCACCCCCATATATACGCCACTATGATATTGTGATTGGTGATGAAATTGTTCCCTTTGCATGCGAGGCTAAGAACCTTGGGCTACACATCGACAATGACTTGAAGTTCAACACTCACGTCTCCAAATGCCTTCAGCGAGGTTATTTTCACCTCCAATCAATTGATCAAAACAGATCATTCTTAAGCTTCCATGTAAAAAAACTGCTATAATGTGAATCCTTGGTGCATGCTGTCTCAGGTCAATCACTGTGACGTCGTATATGGTCCTTTTCTGAGACAGAATGACAGCTACCATCTGCAAAAGCTTCAGAGCTCGTGCATTAGACTCCTTTACGGAATAAAAAAATACGACCGTGTGAGTCACAAACTCTCCAATGCTGGTTGGCTTAATATGGAAAACAGAAGAAAATTACATTCTGCGACCATGTTCTTCAAAATTTTCCGTACTGAAGAGCCCCCGGATTTGTTTTCCAGAATAACCTTTAATTCAGATGTTCATAATGTCAACACCAGATTTAGGGGATCCATCACCCCTCCACTCCACTCCAAAGAACTGTTCAAACGATCATTCACTTACCAGGTCTATAAAGTGTTTTAACAGCTTGTCATTTGAGTATGCCACCCTCGGTTTGAAGAGTTTTCGAACACAGCTTTCTCAAACTTTGATGAACTGCCAATGATGTAAATAATGTAATTGCGTGTATGTTCGATACTTGTACAGTTTTATTCGCTTCACTTTAATTTTGTAGAATGTACAATCTTTAATTCTTTACTTCGTATGGAGCGGAGTTAGGTGGGAGAACAGCTGGTGAGCCAAGGACTACCTATTAAGCTGAATCTTGCTCTGCTCAAATGCTGCTCCAATAAAGACCATTTATTATTATTATTATCATTATTATTATATAAGTGTTTAAGACTCTTTAGAGTACGGTGGATTCAAAAATAAACCACATTATTTTACATCTTCGAGGTACAGTGGTGCAAATTTTATACCACTGTTGAAAGTTGTTTTGTTGAGGTTTTTTTGGTTTAAATGATAGAAATAAATAACCAAAATTTGACACCCTTATTTTCCAAAATTACAGTAAAAAAATTATGAAAATATTTCTTGTGAAGCCACCCGCATTTGGCGGGCCGAAAATAATCCGGAGGAAAATAATTCAAAGCCGTGAAATCGAGGTATAAGAATGTGAATATTCAGAGTCAAGGCATCATTAAAAGATGTCGCTAGTTATTTAATTCAATCGTGTAAATCCCGCGAAGCTCTACAACATAATTTACTTGCTCCTCATTGAAATTCATCAACCGTCACTGCTCGACGTCCGATGAAATGGTGAATTGGTGCATATGGAGTAAAGCACCCGCACTTCAGCCCAGCCAGTTGCCGCCGTGTCGTACTCCTGCTGTTAAAGCGCTCCGCGCTGCCCGCTCGCCGCCCGCCATCATCCGATGTTCACGTGTTGGCACTTGGTGTCCCAGCGCCACCCACCGGTGGATTAAATTACCCATTGGAATTTCACGGCTATACGCCGCTCGCGGTCGTTTTGAATCCGAAAAAATATTCCGAATTGCTGGGAATGGAGGATATCGCCGGAGATGACCGTGGTACCTGGACCAATCCTCCTGGGCTGCCGACCGCCCCCGACTTGTCACGTCCGTTGCCGAGTGCTTCTGCGGGCCTGTTAGCGAAGAGTTTTAGTCCCCTTCGAGGAAGCCGAGATAGAACCCGTTTATGTTGCGTCGCGACCCTCCTAGAGGCCGAAGCGTCGAAGCCCCAATGATGAGTCCCAGCCCACTTGGAAAATGACGAGTCGATTGCCCGGCTGATGTGTCTCAAAGGCCCCCTGGAGAAAGTCGAGTTGGAACCCTTCGGAGACGTGTTTTGGTCCCCTTGGGGGCACGTTGAGTCGAGAACCCTCCAGGTTGAGTTTTGACCCTCCGAGAGACTGATGAGTTGCTTCCCCCGTTGAGTTGCAACCCGTCTCTAGGATGTCGTGTCAGAGCCCTTGGACGTTGAGTCTTGATCCGCCTCCAGGTGTAGAGTCAGAGCCCTCCGACGATGAGTTCCAGCCCTTCGCCAGGTCGATGTGCCAAGGCCCTTCCGGTGTTGAGTTTCGACCCTTCTCCAAGTCGTAGAGTTGGGACCCGTTGACGAAGTGTTTCGAACCCCCTCCAGGATGCTGATGAGTCGAGTTCCCTCGACGATGAGTTCTAGCCCACTTGGAAAATGACAAGTCGATTCCCCGGCTGATGTGTCTCAAAGGCCCCCTGGAGAAAGTCGAGTTGGAACCCTTCGGAGACGTGTTTTGGTCCCCTTGGGGGCACGTTGAGTCGAGAACCCTCCAGGTTGAGTTTTGACCCTCCGAGAGACTGATGAGTGGCTTCCCCCGTTGAGTTGCAACCCGTCTCTAGGATGTCGTGTCAGAGCCCTTGGACGTTGAGTCTTGATCCGCCTTCAGGTGTAGAGTCAGAGCCCTCCGACGATGAGTTCCAGCCCTTGTCGAGTTGTCGATGTCGAGTTGAAACCCCTAAATGAACCAGGCCCGATAGAAATGAGGTCTCTCGTTTCGGTATCTCGCGTGGCGGAGTGATGACCTCGACGAGCGGGGGGTTAGTCTTGGTGAGTTGGGGTAGTTGCTTACGGTTGGGCTTTGTCGTGAAGAATGTATAATGGGGCTCACGCGTGCGTTCTGAATCTGCCTGCTCGTGCTGGTATCTGCGCTATTGTCTGCCATCAGGTACAGCCACTGTCAAGCCTCGTCCTTTGTTGGATACCTTCATGGAAAGGTATTCGCGCTCTTGGGCCCTCTGGACTTTGTGACTGCGGTACTCCAGAGCACCGGACCTAGTGGGTTAGATCTAGAAACTCGCAGGTGAGCTTCCTCTGCGTTTCTGAAGCTCCTAGTTATTCGGAAAATGTGAATTTTGAGAACTACGTGAAAAATCAAGTAATTGGAAAAATAGAATCGCGTTTGTATCGGGGTTCGGACCCTGCCGTAGAGTCGCAATTGTTGATCGGATTGATGGAACCCCCCCCTTCCTTGCAACTTATGATTTTGTTTTAGCGCCACGACAGTTCCGGATATTTCCATGTAGAGCTTGTCCCGGGAATGAAAACGTTCTTATTCGAAACTGATGAATTTATCCGGTACCCAGCGACGCCACCGTTCAGATAGGGACTTTGTAAAAATGAATTGTTATTAGGGCTCGATCAGAAATAGTGTAGACGGCGATTATTTCGCGTTAGGGCAAATATTGTTTCGACGCCTCTCCGCATCGGCTTTTCGGCGAACACCCTGTATAGTCAATTCTCTGCGTTTTGTTTCTCCTGGCTGCGGCCTTCTCTCATAAATTGCTAAACAACAACGAACTAGCGCGTATATAGGGCGTGCTCAAACGATCTCCATCTTAAATTTGTACCTTGACTTGGGTATTTGTTTCGCGGACACCATCGGTTTGGAAGTTTTTGGAAGGATGAAATTCGGTTCAACATTTCCGGTTATAGACACGCGCGACCGCGGGAATCTTTCTAAGCGTTGGGGGCGACTCACGGTGAAAAAAGGGAATAGGCCCCCACAAAGCCAGCCATATCCAATCCTTTCCAAACGGGCAAAAGAGACCATGGCCCAAAAAGAAGCAACAGCTTTTGAAAAGAATGCCACAATAAGGTGGGCTACCATACACACACCGGCCCACAAATCTTGGATAGCACTCGTGGTCGAAGTCACTCTTCTCTTTTCAGTGTCTAGAAGCCGGGCCTAACCCTAACATAACCTCTAACACTAACATAAATGTTGGATCTGATTTTACCACAAAAAGAACTTTGAACCGCGAGAACCAGTCAGAATTAAATGTCGGTCAAGGTGTGTAGAGTCAGGTGTTCGTCGGAGGGTTGGGGTGTTGGGACGTCTGAAATAATTAGGGGAAAGTTATCTCTTCGGGAATAGGTTAGATCTTTTAGATAATTTAGCCTGCGATGTGAAGGTAGGACTAGGTATAGGAGCGAGCCATTATTTAAACATTTTGAATTGTACATAGAAGTCAATAGATTGCTGTTATGTTAAAATTTTATACTGTGTCTTATTGTGTTCAAACTCGTAGTCAAACCTATCTCAACAATCTCGAGAGCTCTATAATCGAACAACAAGAAGAGAGGCACAACGGGATGTCGTCCTGATACTAGATGATCATCGGCCAAGCGGTTCCAAAAGCGGGAAAATTCAATTCAATTCAATTCAATATATTTATTGTTCCTTCGGTGTTACACCATGAACAAGAGAAAAAAAAAACAGGGTAAGATAAATTAACATACAAGTCAGTACTCGTTCCTGCTGAACGCCCTCAGCCTGAGAGCTCCCACAATGAAATTGACAATTCTAACAATAACAGAAGTATTATTTACCTCAATAAAATGCAAGACATCTCTTAGATTGATGACGTCATGCATGTAGTGAAATCTAATAGGCTTATAAATTGGACACTCGAATAGTATATGCTCCAACGTCTCCTGTCTGTGCAAATTACATATAGTACAAAGCTCCTCAGTTATAATTCGGTAACATTTAAAAAAAAAAAAATTAATGTTTTCCTCCTTCTCGGCTTATCAGTGCCATAGGAGTTTTTGCGCCTTTTATTGATAACAGTGAATTATTACATAGGAATTACAATATACGCAAATTTTTCAACAAACACAAAACATCCATGACTTACCGGGATTCGAACCCGCGCCATCCGCACCACAGACGGCAGACGACCGACTGGGCTACGGGGCCGTCGAAACATGAACCCATGAACATAATTCGGTAACATGAACCCTTCCACGTGAATTTCAGGTAGCGATCACTGCCTAATTTTAGTTGGGCTACTATTTTCAACTTGGCAATAGGCAACCTCAACTGCAGGTAGGATCCGCTGTCAATGTCAAAGGTAAAAAATCTGTACAAGGAGGAAAAAGTGGAGGACTGGAACCTGTTTAGATCAATGTTGCGCAATCGTTGTTCATATTGATCGAGAATTTCTCCTTTATACCTGACTAAAGTCTGCAGATCCAAGCACGGCCAGAGGCGCCCAAACCCAGCATCCGTAAAAAACACTCCCATTTGACTGGTCCAACTGTATTTGGTTTCTCTTGAATCTATCTGAATCAAACGCTTGAAACATATAAGCGGATAGCGACTACAGTTCATGCAAAGTAATTTTTCCATCCAACTCAGGCAAGTTTTGAGTATCACAAGTGAGAGAGCCGTGACACCTACCTCCAGTCTTACAGCATAATCAGGAGTATTCTTAGCCAAGGCCAGCAACCGCTTGAAAAAACCGACCTGGACCCTCTCCAGAAGGTCAGCATATCTCACTGCATACACGGCCATGCAATGCGACATAGAGTTTAGTATGGTCGACTCGTAAAGTTTAATTCGCGGTTCCCAGCTATTAAACCCAGCACGTGCCATCAATGATAAAGTCGCCCCAGATGCAACCCTGGCCCTAGCCACTGTCTCTCTCGCCGCTTGCAGGAAAACCGATGAAGAACTAAAGGTAACTCCAAGGTAAGTATATTTATTCTCCACCAATATTTGCTCTCTGTTGTAAAGAAACTTCAACCTTCAACCCTTCAAAAGCGGGAAAAGTGATTTAATTCAAATAAATTGAATTAAATGCCAGTATAATGGGTTGCCTACCCATTCAGGGGTACAAGAAGATAGCTGGGGTCTTTTCACTTGTTATTCTTTTTTTTCATCTGATCAAAGTTCGAATTGTTCTTTCTTAGTTTAGAAATTAAATAGATTCTCGTACCTCTACGGTATATTTTTCACTGAATTTCCCGTACCTGAAAGAGCAGTTAACAGAGGTGAATCGATTGTACAAAACGAGGTTTATTTTCAATTTCTATTGATGTGCCCTGTAGTAGAACTAGTAACACGGAGAGGAACATGTAAGTTTTAAGTGTGATTTCGCAACGTGTTTAAACCTGCCGCAACTCCTTGACTGATATCCAGTGATGAATCGTGTAATTATTCTATAAATAGATAATTATACATATTTCGTGTACTCACCATACTTTCTTTCCGACAGTCCTATATGATCTCCCGAATTTATTTTCAAATTTAGGTATTATTCACTCGCACGTATGATTCATCCTCGGGTTCAATCACTAATCTCATTACATCAGGTACAAATAAAAATTGTTGAGATAGTAATCTGGCAAATAAGTTCGTATAAAAATAGGCTCGTCCAGTAAGCGTAATCCAGTCATCTATTGATATCACGGTTCGTATTATTATTCCTCTTTTTTATCATTTAAACTTGAGTTTCAACCTATATGCCTGTGTGCCTACATTTATTCCATACGTGATCATGATTTAGTTTCAACTTTATGCAATTATTGATTCAATTTCTAGATGTTATCGACTGGTAGCTTCTTTCTGGACCTCTTTGGAGTCTTCGCGGCCTTGACGGCCGTGGCCATAGCTTGGATGCAGTACCGCTTTACCTACTGGGACAAAAAAGGCCTTGTCAGTCCCCCTACCCATTGGTTCTATGGCAACGCTCAAGGTCTTCTGACTCGCAAGAAAACCCTAACCGAATTCAGCACTGACCAGTATAATTACATTTCCAAAACCATGAAGCAACCCCACGGCGGCTTTTACCTCATGTTTACCCCGGTTTACATGCCCACCGATCCCGAGTTCATCAAGAACGTCATGCAAAACGACTTCGCTCACTTTGTCAACAGGGGACTTTACTACAACGAAAAAGATGACCCGCTCAGCGCCCATATGTTTACCCTTGAAGACGCCAAATGGCGCAACTTGAGGGTCAAAGTAACTCCCACTTTCACTTCCGGCAAGATGAAGATGATGTTCGAAACGGTGGTGAAAGTGAGCGACCAGCTGACCGCGGAAATGGACAAGAACGCCGGACGAAGCTCCGTGGAAATGAAAGACATACTCGCCAGATACACCACGGACGTGATCGTGAACTGCGCCTTCGGAACCGAGTGCGACTCGCTCAAGAATCCCGACAGCGAGTTCTCCAGGTACGGGAAGCTGTTCTTCAAAGACGAGCCGCAAAGGCAGTTCGTCAAAGGTCTGACTTTCATCGTACCTTGGGGTATCCTGAGAAAATTAGGTGTCAGATGGTTGAACCCAAAACTGTCCGGGTTCTTCACCGAAGTCATCCAGGACATCGTCAGCTACAGAGAGAAGAACAACATCTACCGACCGGATTTCATGCATCTGCTGCTCCAATTGAAAAACAGAGGCGAACTCAGCGACGACGGTAAAATCACCGGGCCCAAAACTGGCGACTTGAGCTTGACTTTCAACGAGCTTGCCGCGCAAGCCTTCGTTTTCTACTTGGGAGGGTACGATACGTCTTCAGTCGTGATGACTTACGCCCTTCTGGAACTGGCTCTGAACCAGGACATGCAGGAGAAGTGCAGGAGGGAAGTGGAAGACGTCTTGGAGCGTTACGACGACAAGATGACTTACGAAGGGATCATGGAAATGACTTACTTGGAGCAAGTTGTTTATGGTAGGTTACTTTCATCAGCAATATCATCAATCCTCCACATGAAATGTATCATAAATCTGTAGATAAGTTTCCACATGACATATGTTTTTTTTTTAGAATCAATGAGGAAATATCCGCCTTTCTGTATTTTGAACAGGAAATGCACGAAAGAGTACAAAGTTCCCGGTACTGATGTGGTGCTTGAAGAAGGCACTTCGGTTCATATTCCAGTGTACGGTATCCACCACGATGAAAAGTACTATCCAGATCCGGAAAAGTTTGATCCGGAAAGGTGGTCGCCTGAAAACAGGAAGAAGCGTCCCCAATTCACGTTCTTGACGCTGGGAGAAGGACCAAGAGTTTGCATAGGTATGCGCTTTACTAGAGTGATTCTTTATTTGCCTGAATTTTTTTTTATATTACTTTGAAACATTTCCCTTGAATGTTCTGGGCTTTCTTTTGGCGAGTTCAGAGCATCCTGAGTTTTGCGTACCTACAGTATGCTGAAAATTAATTCTTCTTGTTGCTAGGTTGAAACAGGGAAGCTGGGCATAATATGTCACTTACTCATAATTATTTTGAAAATCAGCCAGGCGACAATAAAATGACACTCCCATGACATTTTGTAAGTTTGCCCAAAAAAAAGCTGTATTTGATTTGCAAGTAAAAGATTTGGTCAGCCGGTAGACAAATGAAGTAGATACGAACCAAATAATTTGGTACAAACGCTGCTTGATGATGAATTTGATGTCAACTAATTTTGAACACTCTGTACAATCTGAGATTTATTCTAGACTTCTAAAACCAATCTTGAATTTCCAGGGAATAGATTTGGAATAATGCAGAGCAAAGCTGGACTGGCAGTTTTGCTGAAGCGGTACAGATTCACAGTGAGTTCGCAAATGTCCTTTCCCTTAGAAATGGACCCCACCACGGTACTTTTGGCGCCCAAAACTGGTGTTTTATTGGACTACGAGAGGATCTGAACAACAGCGAGATGAAGAGGAAACGTCCTAGGTCTAGTTTTAAGTTTAAATAAGAAAAATCGAGCATTTTAAAAAAATTATTAGAGTCGCGGTCAACTTGAAAGGAAAAAAGAGTGAATTATAGAGTTTTTAGTGTTAGATATCGTGGGAATAATGTTCATCGGGACATTGATACGCTTAATTTTTATAAAATTGTTTAGCATCAAGTAAAAAAAAATGTTATTCAAAGAGAAGAAAATATATTTTTTGTAAGTAGGAACACAGATACCTGGCTTGGAAAAATATTGTAAAGAATAATCAAAAGAAGACTGTTTTGTAAATCACTTATTAAAAAAATATATCGAGATAATCAAATCATGTTGTGTTCATTACTTGAATTTTTGATACCAGATAAGATATTTCGATAGATAATAGATTTCAACACTATGTTATAACTTTTTTTCCAATAATCGAGGCAATCACCTAATCGATTATCGCACACCTGTTATTGTTTTGCAATAATCGCCAACGTTTCTGTCGCTAGTCTTCAAGTATTGTTTGTATTTATCGCCAACTGATCTAAACTACAACTTGCCTCCGTTGGGCTGGGTTTGCTGCTTACATTGCCATGGGGCCCAAAAGTGAGGCCCACGTACCGGATGCACTGGTGGAACTATATAACATCACTTCCCTATATTTATTAGAAAAAGAAGTGTGCTGCCTGCTTCGCCCCGATTGGTTTAGAACAGAGCATAAACATCACCCAAAAACGGACAGTGGAAACATTGTTTGGAACAAAATTTATTGAAAGCTGAACCAATGCGGACCAAATTATGCAGTTCTTTGGAACAGTACATAAGACTAAAAATATGCAATGATTCTTACACCTTAGTGTAATCTAGCCAGATTCCACCTTCAGGAGACATAATGAAGTTCTTGACGTCCATCTTGAGAGGCACGTGTGTCTTGGGGCTGAGCGAAAACCTGTAGTTGCTCAGCAAAACGGAGAGACCGACCTTGGCCTGCATCATTCCGAATCTGAGGCCTAAAATTGACAAAAAAAATGTATTGGTTCAAATAGTAAACGTAAAATACACACCAATGCAAACCCTCGGCCCTTCACCGAAAGGCAAGAACGCGTACGCCGGCCTAGTTCGCTTGTTCTCTTCTGAAAACCGTTCCGGATCAAACTTGTCCGGTTCCGGGTAGTATTCCTCGTCTCTCTGGAGCCCAAGAATAGGAATCATAACCTTGGTTCCTTTTTCCAGCAAGAGATCGTATCCGGGAACTTTGTAGTCTTTGGTGCAGACCCTGCTTAAGGTTGCCGACGGAGGGTATTTCCTTAAAGTCTCTGCAAAAATATACAATATTTAAAACACTATAACGAAATGGAAAAAATTGACAAAGCTGACCATTAATGACTTTTTCCATGTAATGCATATCCATGACAGCTTCGTACGTCAACTGATTTCCGTGTGCAGCCAAGACTTCGTTCACTTCCTTTCTGAGCTTTTCTTGAATTTCTTGATTAGAAGCCAGCTCGAACAGACAGAACGTCATCGCAGTGGAGGAAGTTTCAAATCCGGCCAAAAAGAAAATGAAAGCTTGAGCTGCCAGTTCATTGAACGTGATTCCAGGGAACTGTTCGCCATCGTCACCGACCACGTTACCGTCGTCGACTAGTTTCCCGCGGTTCTTCAACTGAAGCAGCAAGTGCATGAAATCTTTCCGGTGGATGTGATTCTTCTCACGATACTCGACCGTCTCTCTGACTACTCTCATCAAAAATTTCTCCAGCTTCGGCTTGGTTATGGTCATATGGAACTTGCGCATCAAATCCGGAAATGTGAACGTAAGGAGTCCCTTGATGTTGTTCCATAAGTCGTCTTCAAAGAAAATCCGTAGGGTGCTCGTAAACTCGTTGTTAGGCTCTTTCATTGAGTTGCAATCGATACCGAACGCGCAATTCCCGATTATATCGGTGGTGAATCGCGATAAGATGTCTTTGATGTCGATGGGAGTGCCGATGGTTTTGTTCATTTCATCGGTCAGCTGGTCTCCGCATTTCACCAAAGTCTCGAACATCATTTTCATTTTCCCGGACGTGAACGTCGGAGTGAGTTTGACTCGTAAGTTTCTCCACTTTTCACCCTCGAGCGCGAACAAGTGGGCGCTTAGCGGATCGTCTTCTTCGTTAACGTAAACTCCTCTGTCCACGAAATGGTTGAAGTCGGTCTGCATGATATTCTTGATGATTTCGGGGTCAAGGGGAAAATATGTCGGCGATAATAAGAAGTAGATGCCCGCATGTGGGACTCCTTTGGCTTTGAAAATGTTGTAATATCTCAAGATGAAATCAGCGAAAGATTCCTTTTGCAAGAAAATTCCGGCTGAGTCTCCAAAGATGAGGCTCGGAGAGTCGGTAAGGATTTTCTTTTTCTCCCAGTAGGACAAGCTCCATTTTGCGTAAGTTACGTAAACTGCGACTAGAGCTACGACGATTCCAATCAAGTCCAGGGTCCAGCAGCCTGTTAACAGCGCCATGTCCCTGAAAAATATTTGAATTTTTGCAATTGTGCATTCTTTTCTGTATCTCCTGTGGAAACTTGATCTCAAGTATCTCAATATTTACTTCAACAGGATAGATGAGAGGAAGATTGAGCTAACCAACACAGCAAACCAAATTAGATTCGCCTTAAGCAAACAAAACTTATTAGCCTTCAAATTCAAACGACTTTTTCAGTTGCGCAACTAATTCGTCCAGCAGTTTACTTGATCATTTCCCCGTTTGGCATGCAGCAAACTAAAACTTGAAACTATATTTGTCTCGATGTTTGTGCAAACGAACGAAGTCCAGCGGCTGAATATCGTGAGACATTTCAAGCTATATTACGCGGACAGTGAAATTATTTTAGCTATACTATTGGATCGACATAACTGAGAGTGAGTCATTCACATCCACAGTGGGTGTGAGGGAGTAAGTGAACACTTGGGGCGTTGCGGCGAAGAACGTGGAACTAAGGTGGGAAGTGGGGGTCACTCTCAGTTATCCACGCTCCAAGTGTTCACTACTTATAAAAAAATACTCACTCACACCCACTGTGGATGTGAATGAGTCACTCTCAATTATTTAGATCCAATAGCATAGGTATATACCTACTTTAGGTAGGTAACTATTGTTATATGAATAGTATTATGTATCTCGGTAGGCTGTAGTATTAGAATGGGGATCGCAATCTATGAAACTCTGATATGACAGACGCTGAAAGAAAAGAATATGCAACGGTGGTCGACAAATTACTATATTGTAGACAAAAAAAGCTGAACGACAGATGAATGACTTTTCAAATTTTGTGAAAGGCCCTTTAGGATTATAAATTTTTGACAAGCCCATGACAAAATACCAGTGATTTTTTGAGTCACAAGACAACGTCAGTTGTGTCTTTGCTTTCTTTGTAGCTATGGACCAGGAGTAGAAGCAGCATATACCTTCAAATATATGCGGATGCTATATACTCTCGTATATACTGTTCGAGTTACAAAGTTATGTAGATTTGTAATTGTGATGTATAATGTACATATATAAGTAGGCAAAGCGGCACATGGAAGCTATATAACTTGGGGGAAGATTTTTTCATGTATCAGGTATGTAACATTGATACATTGGTTTTGAGCGCGGCTGACATCTTCATCAGCATCAAATCTGCAGTCTGCACTATAGCTCGACAGAAAAATTGCCGTGTCGAAAGAAAGCAATCAAAAAAGTTTCCTTGTATCTTCCGTTGCATTATTATAGTGCGGTCGGTAGAATACAAAAATGGGACACATACTGCACTTTTGATTAATGCCATGAAACTTGGCACACAGTTCCTTGAGACCATTTTAAGTAATTTCATCCGATGAGCCAGAAAAAAAAATCGATGGGGGGCGCTGTGCAGCCCCCTTTTTTTCAAAATGGCGCCCGAATTTTGGAAAAATCACCAAAATATCGTACAATTGCCGGAAAAACATCATTTTCATGTGTTTCGAGGATGCTGAATCGATTGGCAGCAACATTGACTTAACTAGACCAACGTGGAGGTCGTAGAACTGTTATTCTGGACCTAAATGGTGATAAAGCATTCTGGTTAAAAGTCTCAAGCAAAACCGATTTATTTTCCGGCCATTTCGGGGGCGTCTTGTTGTTTAGTAGTGCTCCGGAATCGAAGAGGTTAACATGAAATGAATACCACTGAATTTCTTCAAATTGCAGGCAATCGAGCAGGCAATGCAGACCATGGAGTAGTACGGAGTGCGGGAGCTGAGAACCAAAATATGTTTATAACTTGCACTTTGCGATACAAGCATGAGGTATATTTAGTTGGTATTCCATACTCCCTCAAGTATCGCAAAGAAAACTCATGATTAGTGTGTTTTCCTCCTTCTCGGCTTATCAGTGCCATAGGAGTTTTTGCGCCTTTTATTGATAACATTGAATTATTACATAGGAATTACAATATACGCAAATTTTCCAACAAACACAAGAAAACTCATGATGGTACTCAGTAGAACTGTTCCTCCATCAAAGGCAAGGGCGTTACCAGAGTCACCACATTGCCTTCAGGACCCTACATTCTACCTTAGAACGCCAAATAATATCAAAATGCTGATTTTTTATTCTTGTTGCATCAACTCATGTTGGATAGTTGGAAGGAGTATGACTTAGATATTTTTGAGGATTCTGGAATAATTGACAGCTATCTGACTCAACTGGACTACCAGAAAGGCGTAACGCCGCTCTCGTTCTGTGTTCAAGTGGTGTAAAAGAAGAGTTTTAGTCAAGTCTCCTCAAGCGAAATCCAATGTATCATTTTTCCGAGCATTGAAAGGTCACTTTATCGCTTAGTAGCTATGCTGAATTGGTACAAGGCATTCAACCAACCAAAAGAAAAATTAATGCTCTTCTTGCAGTTTAGTGGTGGTATTTGATGTATATCTTTTCTGTGGCCTGAGCATAGGTACCTACACACTAAAAGTTTAGGTGAATAATGTGAACTTTATGAAAACATGAAAGTACCTATCTACAAAATTTCCATTATATTAAAGTAGGTAGGTACCTATTTTTCATGCACTTCTTTGTCTTCGACTTCCACACTGGATATCAGTGGAACTTCTTTCATGGAAATCAAAGCTAGCAGACGGGGAAAAAATTGCCAAAATAATATGAAACTGGTTGTGGCTGGTTTGAATTGTAGCAGTTCCCCTTGGAGTCCTTGCACCCACCACAACATTGAGTGCAAGGTATCTTATTTTGCTCTTTTACAAGAGCACCTGCTACTTGCTTTGACGTACATATTCATCAAGTTCATTGAGTGACTTCCATATAGGTGGCAAATCTGTCCATGGTGGTGTCCACAGGCGTGATCCCTAGTCCACAGTGCTGTCGTCTACTCCCAACCCCAGTTAAAGAGAGCAAGGGGCATGAGATGTTGGGGTTCACGTCATCGGCTTGACCACAGATGTTGCTAGCCTGCAACATTGCCCGAACAATGTGTTGACGCAGTGCAGACGTGAATCCGTGGTAACTTGAGGGTTTTTGTTTTTGTCACAAATACTTCCGTGCTTCGTTCCAAGTTCCAACTTTTGTTCGCGCCATATAGGAAAGCCACGAGCTTTTCTAGGACGCTGAATGTAGCATCGGTACCTAATGAAAGGGGTGAAAAATGGCAAAGAAAGCGTCAGTACTATCTGTAAAGCTCTTCCACACTTTTACTGTTGACTTCCTTCCTTTTCTCATGGAAGATAAGACGGTAGGTATCACAATTCACAACCGGTAAACGCATGGAATCCTCGTAATGCAGGGTCCTCTCTTCGCCAAAACTCTCATGGCAGGCAATCTGGTGTGAGTACTGTTATACACCGCTTTGTATGGCCTGTGCCGAACAGGATCAAAAAATCAGTCCAAGATGTTTTCATCCGAAACAATAGGACACTGAAAGCACTACAACTTTGAAATGGACAGTGCAGATGAGGATCGACTGAGTGCCATGTACAGTCATATATCTTTTGGGTGAGCCGTAATTCTACCGTCAGCCTCCTCTGCCACAACACAAAGAAACTCTGCAAGAGATGTCCAACCGTTTCCAGCCGATCTGATGGCCCTCATCGATTCTAGATTACTACCCAAACAATAAGACGCCTCGACCGAAAATCGATTCGGTTTCACTTGAGACTTACCCAATCAAAAGGCTTTTTTTTTTAAACCATTTGAATCCAGAATAACGGTGCTACGATCTTCACGTTGGTCCAATCAAGTCAATGTTGCTGTCAATCGGTTCAGCATCCTCAAAATATATGAAAATAGTACTTTTTCAGCAATTGTACGACCAATTTGGTGACTTTTACAAAAGTTGGGCGCCATTTTGGAAAAAAAGCTGTGCAGCGCCCTCTATTGATTTTCTTTTTCTGACTCATCGGATAAAATTACTTGAAATGGTTCCAAAAAGCCTTATGCCAAGTTTCATTCCATTTACCAAAAACGCAATATCATTCAACGTACCTACCGACCGCAATAACGAAAAACATACATTGAAATAAGCGAATAAGTACCTGTTCCAGAGTCTGCATTGTCTGCAATTCCAACAAATTCACCTCTCGTTGCCCTCATCGATTCCGGATTACTACCAAACAACAGGACGCCATCGAAATGCCCGGAAAACAAATCGGTTTCGCTTGAGACTTCTAACAACAATGCTTTTTTACCATTCAAGTTCAAAATAACAGTTCTACGACCTCTACGTTGGTCTAGTCAAGTCAGTGTTGCTGCCAGTTGATTCAGCATCCTCAAGATACAAAGAAATTATGTTTTTCCGGCAATTCTACGATAATTTGGTGATTTTTTCAAAATTCGGGCGCCATTTTGAGAAAAGGGGGCTGTACAGCGCCCCCTATCGATTTTTTTTTCTGGCTCATCGAATGAAATTACTTGAAATGGTCTCTAAAAACTCTGTGCCAAGTTTCATTCCATTAACCAAAAGTGCAGTATCATTCAGCGTACCGACCGCACTATTATGCATTGGCGCTTTGCACTTGACCGTGAGTACTACTACAGCGTGTTCAACAATGATTGTCCTTGCCGCCTTTTGGAAATAACAGTTGCAACTGGCCTGTGCCGCTTCAACGAAGTTATTTTGAGATCTGTAGTAACGAAATTGATAGGCGTCACGTCAAACTGACTGATATAAAATTTGGGGTTAACAGTGACGGCTGTGACTGCTAGAAATACTGAACAAGCAACCTGACGCAACGGGAATGGACCAACCGTCAATGTCAACCTTAAATTTTATATCAGTCAGTTTGACGTGACGCCTATCAATTTCGTTACTACGAATCTCAAAATAATTTCACTGAAGTGGCACAGGTCAGTTGCAACCGCTATTTCAAAAAGACGGCAAGGACAATCATTGTTGAACAAGCTGTACCTACGATAACAATAATAAATATGTGTAGGTATCGTATCACTCGTTGCGACCGTTGCGTCAGAATGTTGCGTCATAATTATTTTGGTACCGCGTCCTTGACCGCTAATTAAGGCTCACCGAAAAAGTTCACCTGTTTTGTTTACATGGAAGCAAATCACATCGATCGGTTCGGTTGCCTGCCCAGCATATAGCTGCTTTGCTGCCTCCGTCCTGTTTGGCTGTTTGTATAAAATATGGACTAAACCGAGGACTAAACTAAGGGTAACTGTCACTGTACAATCTATCCTAGCGTTCCCTACAGTTAGATGTACCTACCTAGAGTTCCTATACCAATCCGACGGATCGTGACAATATACTGCACCAACAAACAACACTACCACGCAACTTTGCTAACTGTGTTAGTTCCTCAATTATATGACATAATCTCATCAAGATTGCGTGGTTCCTGGAGAGCGCGTGATGAGAGCGCGTCTTGGTCTTGTTTGTATAATTTTTACGCATGAGCAGGGCCGGATTAAGCATCGCCTGAGCCCTAGGCTAATATTTTGACGAGAATCTTTCGATTTCCACTTTAGGCAAAGGGTGTTTGTGTTTTATATCTCTCTCAACGACACATTCTACAGTATCTAACGAAACACACCACATCATTCGCGTTTCACATCCGCACACAGTTATTCCCTCACGATTTGGATGCTGCTGCCGCTGCTGATAGCACGGGTTCATTGCCATCAACAGTACATCCGATGGTCTCCTACTTTACTTTTCCCTATGCAATTCACTTTTCTCTTCGACCAGATATAGCCCAGTTAACCAGAACATAGCTGATACATACCATTCTGATATCATGGAAGTTACAAATTTATATTGCAAAGTTACCTTTAAATATATGCGGATGCTATATACTGTCTGAGTTACAAAGTTATGTAGATTTGTAATGTACAATGTACATAAATAAGTAGGCAAAACGGCACATGGAAGCTATATAACTTGAGAGGAGATTTTCTTATGTATCAGGTATGTAACATTGATACATTGCTTTGAGCGCCTGCGTGAGCAGCGCCATGGCAGCTCGCAGGCTTCTTGATCAGCATCAAATCTGCAGTATGCACTGAGCTCGACAGAGAAATTGCCGTGTCGTACGAAAACAACTGAAAGAAGTTTCCTTGTGTCGTGTCTTCTGTTGCATTTTTGTACATTGGCGTTTTGCACTTGACCGTAAGTACTCTACTACCTACAATATTAATAATATTTAACTGGAGCGTTCAGCAGCCAGTCGGGTAGAGCTACTGGTGGTGTCACACTTGCACCTGAGGAGGATAGCATCTACCGGACGCCATTTTTTCTGCTAAACGCCCCCAATAACAATATCATTTTCATTTTTCTAGTTCCTTCACCTCCAAAGAAAAATAGATCAACACAAGGATGTCGTACAAGGTGAGTTCAATATCATACATAATCTTTATTTGTGTGATAGATAATTATATTATTAATCATCTTTTTCTATTGCAAGTTCCCGGAAGGTTGAAAATTATTGCCAGAAAAGATGGGCTTGTGGATTTAGAAGATCATGGAAGTAGGGGTTGATCCAGTAGAAATTTGTGTCGGTGGCTGTATAAGTATAGATGAAGGTGAATATATTTTAATGGATAAAATTCAGTAGAAGTAATGAATAATGCCGGATCAATTCAATTTTTTGTGAGCCATTTTTCTTTTTTTTTTCTTTTGTTACTACAATAGGGTCCTTGCACAAATTTTCAAAATCAGAAATTTCTATGTAGGAACATGCGCTATGTTGTACATAGTCATATAGTTCAAGGAAAAGACTGAAAAAATTTTTTGAAGCCTTTTATTAAAAAAGTAAAGTTTCCAACAATTTAAATTTATTTTCGCACCCAAAAACAGCCATGACGTCAGACATGCTGGGGATATTCTGGGGATATTTAGAACGACAGCGCAGCTTTGTGGTTTGCATGTTGTTTGTGCACCAGACTGACTTGGCACTTCTTTGGCACTTCTATGCTTGGCACTTTTTTTTTGTCACTGTCAGCTGGAAGTGATTGTCACTTTTGAGCTGCTTCGCGCAGCTATATTTTCAACATGCCTTCCAGAGTTGTTGACCTCAATGAGTGCGTTGCTTGATGAGTTGGTGGCCAAACGATTCAACTTCCACACCTGATAAGAGTTTAATTCAAATGCCCCAAGATTTACCACGAAGACAACGTTGGCTCGAAGTGCTAAAACGCCAAGATCTGTCGCCTTATACCACTTTTGCCTCGACTTTTGCCTTTGTGAGGATCATCAAAATCAAGCTGTAGGTACATATCCAACGGCGGAGTTCGCATAGATGTCTCTACCAGCTCTAGAAATACAAAAAATTACAGAATAGATCTAAATCGATTTCACTTAGGCGCCTTCCAGGCAACTGATTTCACAACTGATGATGGCTGAAAAGATGGCGGCGACACGTTCGACGTCGAAAGTTACAGCTCCGATAACCGACACAATTTCCGCAGCAAAGAAAAGTGAACCAAAACTCTGTAGCACTGAAACAGTTGGGAAAATAGTGCAGGAAGCGGTGAAGAGTGCCGTGGCTGAAGTAACACTGAGAATAGCCAGTCTCGAGAGGAAGTTTGATTGTGATGACGACACCGAGCCAATTGGAGGCAGCGAATCGGGACCCAACCTTGACGCAGAATCCATTGGAAGGCTGATCCGGGAGTCCGTAGAGGATGCCCTGATGAAGATGACAACACTGGTGACCAATCTAGAGGCGAAATTTGACGATTTACTCCACAGAATCGAAGGTTCAAAAACTGAAACTACTGCGCAGAAAAAGCAGGTAAACAAGAAGAAGGAAATAAAGATAACAACACCTCAGGTGAATCAACAAAAACTAGAATTGTCTGATAAGCCACAAGAGGCGCCACAAACAAGAAACATGGCCAATACAATGACCAGTTCATCAAAAGAAACAATTGTTAAATCATTAAATAAATGTTCCAATTTTCAACAAGCAAACTACTGAAGATAATAAACACCCGTCAACTAGGAAAGCGCGAGTAACTTCTTTCGTCGGAACGGGGGACGGAGCGGCATTTGAGTCGATCTCATTTGGCGGACGATCTGAAAATGAGAACAAAAAAGGATGGATATTTTTGTCACATGTAACGGACAATGCAAGCGCAGAAATCATATCCACATACATAAAGAGCAAAATTGCACTACTTGACAATGACCTAATAGTAGAAAACGTGCCTGTAACGTACAAAAAGGTAGACAGTAAATGTTTTAAAATCGGCATTAAATTTGATTTTAAGGACCAACTATACGAGCCGGCTTTTTGGCCGAGAGGAGTCAAATTTCGAAGGTATCGCATCAAATATGATAAGAAAGAATTATCTAAATCTTTTTTAGGTCAACCAAACCAAAACCAAGAAAACAATCATTAATGGCAGATATGATTTTGTTTGTCTATCAGAATGTCCGAGGCCTGAACACTAAAATAAATGAGTTCTTCACAGCCACATGTGAACAAAATTCTCATATAATCGCACTAACTGAAACATGGCTCCAACCACATGTCGCTTCTGAGGAACTTTTCCATGATCACATAGTCTTTAGGTGTGACCGAAATTTGGGGGCCACGTCGCTGTCACGTGGCGGTGGCGTTCTGATTGCCATCCGGAAGGATATTCATGTAACTCCTATTGACCTAACTACCTTTTTGACTAAGCTACCAACGATTGAAATTGTCGGATGTAGAATCCATCTTACTCGTGGTGCAATTTATGTCTTTGTCATTTACTTTCCGCCATCGACACGATCAGAGGATTACGCATTGTTCTATGAAACTCTTGGATCCTTGACAATTACACCCAAAAGCAGAATCGTCATCCTAGGTGATTTTAACATGCCGGAGTACACTGAGACGAGTTCGAGCATGAGAATGTTGGACTTGATGGGTTTCATGAGCTCTCTTGACCTGAAACAAATCAATAAAGTCAAAAATACTGGAAATAGAATTCTAGATTTTGTGATTACCAATATGAAAGGGGACGTCACCCACGAATTATGTCCCCTGGTTAAAGAAGACCTACACCATCCATGTTTGTCGCTGGACCTAAGTTTTAGATGTGACATTATCCCTAACTTTCCGGCTGGTGGTGCTTCCTCAAGCTATGATTTTCGCAGGGCGGACTTTGTTGGTCTTTATCATGCAATATCTGACTTGGACTGGTCGGCATTATATGCAGAGAAAGATGTTGATAGGGCCACTGACATATTCTATGCTGGACTGTACAAAGTTCTTGACAGGTTTGTTCCAAAGACCAGGACTCGCCAGCAAAAGAAGTCTCATCCAGTGTGGTTCACACCCCAAATTATCAACGATGTGAAGAGAAAAAAGAAACTGCATAGAATTATGAGAGAGTCAGCTATACCTGCCCATAGGATGGAGTATGCCGCTCTACGAGCTGATCTAAAGGCACGAATCAAAGAAGCATACAAGGACTATCTGGAAATTACACAAAGAAAAATTACTACAGACCCAAATGAATTCTGGAATTTTGTGAGGAGCAAGCAAAAGAAAACCAGAATTCCCGGGAGAGTTCACTATGAGGGAACAGAATTTTCCAGTCCACATCGAGTTGTGGATGCTTTTGCAACTTTCTTCGGAAGTGTCTTCTCTGAACCTGCCACTAATTTCAAGACCAATCAAACATCAAGCTCCGAGAGAGAAAACATCACCATCACTGATTTTTCCGAGGAAGAGATTCTGCGTGCCTTGAAAAAGATGAAACCCAAGCGGTCGACTGGTCCGGACCAGGTTCCCTGCTTCGTAGTTAAGGATTGTGCGGAGGCTTGGGCTCGACCTCTGCGACATCTGTTTAATTTGTCCATTGGATCATCGACTTTTCCCGGCAGATGGAAGTCATCAAAAATAACGCCGGTCCATAAATCAGGAGACATTGAAGATGTAACCAATTATAGACCCATAGCACTTATATCCGGATTTGCTAAAGTATTCGAAACCTGTATAGGTATAGCCGTATCTACCGCCAAGTGAAAAACATAATATCTACGAGACAGCATGGCTTCTTCGAGAACCGTTCAACAGCGACGAACCTAGTATACATCACCCACTGCATTAGCAAAGTGTTGGACAGTGGGGGCCAAGTTGATGCAGTGTATACAGACTTCGCCAAGGCTTTCGACAGGGTGGACCATCATATTCTCATCTCAAAACTGGCAAGCTTCGGCTTCCACCAGAATCTTATAGCTCTTCTAAAAAGTTACCTGTCTGACAGACGCCAGTTTGTAGAATACATGCGACACAGGTCCTTCACTTATACTGCCACTAGTGGAGTACCACAGGGTAGCAACCTTGCTCCCCTCCTGTTTCTCATCTTCATTGACGACATCGTACGGGATCTGGAGGGCGAAGTTCTGCTGTTTGCGGATGATGCAGAGCATATTTTAAGGAATTCCAAGTGCGCGACCAAAAGTCATGATGCTTCCGTTTGGCGTCGCAGGCAAAGTTTTTCAAAATTTAGGCGGGCCAGAGAGTCAAACGGCCCCTATTTTTTTTTTTAATTACAAAAAACTTTTCATTTGAGGTCATTCCAGAAATTTTATGGAACAGCAGCTAGGGAAATGCTCCAAACGTGCCAGAAAGAAGTTTCAAAAAGTTCTTGATTTTTATTTTTAGAAATATGGATGATCAAAATAAGGTGGTCCTTCGGCCCCTTCCATTCTCGTTATTCGAAAAGATTCCAGGAAACTCTTCCAATTAGACCAAAAAGCAAATTTTCAAACCTTTGAATGTGTTCTATAATTGTATTTAGTGTACAGGGTGAGTCATAGATCGTGTAAAGATTTATCTGCCTCAAAAATGCCGGTGAAAGGATCTAGATGTTATAAACTGATGTAGAGCAACAAATAACACAAATGGTTCTCATATGAAATTTTCTGCTTCCATTTTTGAAAAAAAAAACTGGATTTTCAGGATTTACGACTCACCTGTATAGTTGATAGAATTACAGAACACATTCAAAGATTCAAAAACATTGCTTTTTGGTCTGTTCAAAAGAGTTCACTAAAATCTTCCAAAATAACGACAACAGAGGGAGCCGAAGAACCACCTTTTGATCCTCCATATTTTCCAAAATAGAAGCCCTAAATTTTTTTCAACATTCTTCTGATACTTTTGACGCGTTTTCTGTTACTTCGGTTCAGTTTTCAACCCCAAATTTGCAAAGACCCTGTATAATATGAATTACAATAAGGAGCTTCAGATAAATATCAAAATTTCAATGTATCAAAACTATTCATTCAAACCATTTTAGTACGGTGGTTAAGCGCCAAAAAAAGCTCGAACTATGCATTTTGAGCTTAAGCAATGCGCTTTTGGGGTTCGATTGGGGATACCCAAACCTTAATTTCAAGAGTTGGAGACATCGGTGCACTCGATGCGGAGGGGTCTGGGGGGCCCTTGAAAGTTGAAGGCGCGAGGCTTCCCACCAAATCACCATACCACCACGTAATTCCTACTTGGATATCATCAAACGACTCTAACCTACACATTGACAACATTTGTTACCATGTCCCAACAGTTCTTCACACTGAAAAAAATTAATTCTTATGACAGATCGGAAAAAACTGTTTATCTCAATTCTTCATCCCCACAACGAATAAACTGCCAAGTTTGGTGTCATTTCAAAGTAAACGGCATCCTCTGATTTCATTCACTGAGTCAAAATGTTTGTGATACCACCGTGCAAAGAATGGCACGCCAAGAAGTGAGCATTTTTGAGCACCTCATTTAACAGTAGTTTCTTGGCTGATACCAATCGATATGATTGATAATTTTGTCATGGATCAATAACTTGAACTCTTTTGTAACGGTAATGCTCGTGAATGAAACTCGACACGAGCGTGGAGGCCTGGAAAAAATATTTTTCTCCAGCGGTCGAATTTATTTCACGCCTACTGAGCGTTAGTCTGTTGGGCTCAGGCAGGCAGCGTTTGGATAGGTTTGGAGACAAAATTTTCATATCTGTCTATGAAGCTGAGTAGCATAATTCTGGAAACTGATCTGAGAATCATCAAAGATTATTTTGACGGTCACTAGGTACCCCCATGGGGATTAACTGCACAGAGATCATGGCTGACGACGGAGGGCATTCAACTTTAAAAGTGTTATTTTCTTTTTTCCTCTACCAACCTTCAAGGTTGTTATCATTTTGTACGTGTAAGTTTTCTTATGTTTGGAGAAGAAATAATTTTATAAAAACAACCGTGAAAATGACTGTCAGAGTGGCAGAGAATAAGATCTTGGGCGTTGAATTCCCTCCGCCGTTAGCCATCACTTCTGCAGTTGACCCTCATGTGGGTACTGACCGGCAAAACAATAATCATTGATGATTCATAAATCAATTTCCAGAATTAAACTGCTCAAATTTCCAGATAGATATGAAAATTTTGCTTCCAAAGCTATCCAAACGCTCCCTACCTGAGCCCTGCGAACTGACGCTCAGTAGGCGTGAAAAAAAATTCGACCGCTGGAGAAAAAAATTTTTCCTAGGCCTTCACACTCGTGTCGAGTTTCATGCACATGCATTATCGTTACAAAAGAGTTCAAATTATTGATCCATGACAAAATTATCAATCATATCGATTGGTAACAGCCAAGAAACTACTGTTAAATGAGGTGCTTGAAAATGCTCACTTCTTGGCGTGCCATTCTTTGCACGGTGGTCTCACAAACATTTTGACTCGGTGAATGGAGTCAGAGGATGCCGTTTACTCCAAAATGTCACCACACTTGGCAGTTTATTCGTTGTGGGGATAAAGAATTGAGAAAAACTGTTTTTTCCGATCTGTCATAAGAATTAATTTTTTTCAGTGTGAAGAACTATTTGGACATGGTAACAAATGTTGTCAATGTACAGGTTAGAGTCGTTTGATGGCCTCCCAGTAGGAATTACGTGATGGTATGGTGATTTGGTGGGAAGCCTCGCACCTTCAACTTTCAAGGGCCCCCCAGACCCCGCATCGAGTGCACCGATGTCTCCAACTCTTGAAATTAAAGTTGAGGGACCCCCAATCAAACCCCAAAAGCGCATTGCTTAAGCTCAAAATGCATAGTTCGAACGCTTAACCACCGGACTATTCAATCGGTAAGAAAAGAAATTAATATTGTGAGTAGCTCGACTGTTTGGAGCTTTTTATGATCGTGTGCACGAAAACAGTCTTTTCTGGACCTGCGCTATGAGGTGCTAGAGAAATGAAAGCTTCGACTAATTTCGCAAAAACGGTAGCAGGCCATGCAACTCTCGAGCATTGAAAAAAGAGAAGAAAAATTTCCGCTTGCAAAAAGAGAAACGACACCATCTGTGAACTGTGAATAAACAGCCTTATTACCAGAAAGATTTTTGACCTCCGCTCTTGCTGTGGCAATCACTCGCATTCGGCAGTGATTCGACTCGTGACGGCAGTCACTTTGATTTCTGGAGTTGTTAACAATTTTTCAATTGTTTCCACAACATCTCGGTCTTGTGACGTACGTTGGACAAAAATTCGTGGGTTGACAAAATATAACTTCATTTACGATACTAATGAAGGAGTCACCCTTCTCCTAGAAACAGTTTCCCCCAATTCATCGACGTCATTGGAGCCATTGGCTTCTGCCGAAAAATCTTCCTCAAACCCACCAGGATAAGGACCTTTTTCCATCGTAATAAGATTTATTGACTAGATCCTGGATCACAATTTTCTATGAAACTCCAACGTCACAAATTGTGAACATTGATTTTGGATGTCACTTTGATTTAAAAAGAAATTGGGTCTTATTGCTTTTATGAAAAAAAAAATTAGAAGTACGAAGTAATAAAATGTAGCAAAAGAATATTTTTTGACTGCGCGACCAAACTTTGACTACGCGACCAAACTTTGTCACTGGGCGACCAATTGGTCGCCCACTTGATATGTTATTTTATGCTCTGGGATGATGTCAAGCTATTTCGCAGTATCAGATCCAGTGTGGACTGCGATGCACTTCAGGCTGACCTTGATACTTTAATGGGATGGTGCTCAACAAATAATCTCTTCTTGAACATCGCCAAATGTAGTGTTCTCACATACAGCAGATCAAGAAATCCAATACAATACAACTACAAATTGGGCGATGAGGACTTGCAACGCTGCACTGAGGTCAAGGATCTTGGTGTGCTGTTCGAGACTACGCTGTCTTTTGCGGCTCACATTGATTCAATCACCGCCGCTGCATCTAGAACGGTGGGTTTCATATGCAGAAATTGCCGTGAATTTTCCGGTACCACTGCGTTGGCCACGTTGTACAGGACCCTCGTCAGGCCAAGGCTAGAGTATTGTTCTGTTGTGTGGTCTCCACACTATGAGAAATATATCAATCAGTTGGAATCTGTTCAGAGGAGATATCTCAAGTTCCTGCATTACCATGTGGCTGGGACGTATCCCGAAAGAGGCCATCCACAGGACCAGCTCCTGGAGATGTTCAATTATGACCTTCTGTCGCGGCGTCGAGACATGCTCGATGCCGTGTTTATTTACAACTTATGCAACAATGGTGTAGATGCCCCAGGTCTGCTGAGCTGCATTACCTTTCGCGTTCCACGTCTCGGGTCGAGGCAAGCTGCTCTTTTTCATGTTCCTGCCGCCAGAACAAATATACTTCAGGTCTCACCACTGTACAGAGGTTGCCACCTTATCAATCGATTGCTGACAAACGACAAGTCCGGTCAATTGGACATACATGAAAATAAAATTAATGTTTTTAAAGACAGGGTCAAACTTTTGAATGTATTCTCTTAGTATTCGTGTGTACACCTGTTCTCATTTTCTGTTGTCAATTCATACATGTTATTCTATTGTGTCATTCTGTTCTTTCTTGTTTCTTTTTTTTCTGTGTAATTGGACAATTCCGTACAGAAATAAATCTATTATTATTATTATTATTACTATTATTACAACTACTAATCATGACTCCGTTGAGGTCACCCGATCAAATCTTGTTAGGGGTATCTCATTCTGCTCATCTGAAAAGCGGCTGATGATATCAAAGAAATCGAACATCTACCTGTGAGCTTCGCTGTGAGCTTTGACTCTTCTTCTGCTGCTTTAAATTTTTCGTTCTTCGCGAAGAACTCTTCCTCCATCACGAAGTTAACCATCGGCAAATGGTCGGATTCCGCCTGAACAAAACCTTTCTCCATCGTCATCCCATTTTACACAATACACAACACAACGATTACGGCTTTCAAATTTTGCGGCTTGACGTTTCGTTTGGCGGCTGCTGTCATGCTGCGCATTTAGGTTGAAGAGGTGTGCGTTTCACTTAATTTCAAGTCGTATCAATGAATTTGAAGGATCTTCAGAACAAATAGTCAAACCCTGTTCTATTATAATATTTTCATAATGAGGTAAAATGGCATTTTCACACATTTTACACATTGAGAATTGTGAAGTAAATTGAAGCTTCTAAACTTCTTCAAACCGGTGTAGAGGAGGGCGTAAACTTATGCATTTGCAAAAAATGTAAGGATGTTGCCTACACTCAATTTTTTTAAACTTTTATTGAAAATTTAAACAAAAATACAAAGGTATATCACAATTAAGATAGAACATAATATTAAGTGACTCAAGGGCATTCTATTGGAGTGGGAAAAAAATTTCATGCAAGGACCCTATTAAGTAGGTACCTTACTGTGGTTTTCCTTATGACGGCAGAAGTACCTATCATTATGCTAGCATTATATTTAGAAGACAAGCGACTTCGAACCTGAATTGGAATTAATTTTCTATTGTTTATGTTTCAGTGGATATAATATAATAAGAATTTTTCCACTTGCTCCAACCCTATCTCCATTCAGACCAACATTCAAGGAAAAGTAAATTCTGTCACTTTAGATATCGCATGAATGATACCTTCGGTAAGTTTACTCATCAGTTTATACATAATAGGCAAGTAGGCGAATAGGTAAATCTCACCCTCAATAGATTTTACTTTTTTTTCAGAGCGGCTCTTTAATATGTACTTTCTCATGAAACTTATTCATATCACATCAATTGATGAGCGATACTTAAAGTTAAGTAATAAGTAATCAAGTGTAAAAAACAACAGCCTCCTAAATCGAACGTCTCCCTGCATATACATTTGAAAAATCTTGAAGAAATGTTTGTCCATATTTTTTTTATGGTAATCAACTTACTTTACCTGGGAACTTTGAGCCCCACTTTGAAATTGCCTATGAATAAAAGTGTTAAAGAGTCATTGAAGTACCATTTGTTCATTTATTTTCTCCACCATTCCCCCTAAAGGACTCGCACGATCCTTATCTTATGGGGAAAAAGGTCCCCGATGTATTTGCTTGAAATTTTAGTTGGTATGTTATAGGTTATAATTTTCGGCAAGCTGATCAAAAGATATCCTTGCGCCAACTCTCCGGAACCAGCGGTTCATCTTCCGGGATCGGTTGAATGTAAACTGCTTGACAATTGAACTGCAACACCTAAAAATTAGGTGCGTTTTCAAATTGAGATAGCTCAAAAAATATCTGACGGATTCCAGAAATCCAGGCATGTGAGGAAAGATCATTTCTTTGACTATCGAGTGCTGGGATTGATGATAAGTTTGATTGCACAATTTGTCATATACAGGGTGCCAACGGAGAGCGTGCAGATATGGACAATCTTGCACCTTATTGTGCAACTTTCGAAAAAAAAAGTTCATTCTTTCATTATGCCGAAACGGTTTTGAAATTTGGACCCTAACTTTTTTTTTCAAAAAATCGTGCTCAATTTTCTGAAATATGCACTTTCTGATTAAGAAAACGAAATAGAGACATTGTTTGTTTTCAAACGGCGTCCATATTGAATTAACTTACGAAGATTTTCATTTGAGCCTCCACATCCCCTAGAAACTACCCCTTTTGGGACAACGTCTCACAACAAGATATGCAATGCTTCATTTAAAAGGCCTAAGAAAAGTACTCATCAATAATTGGATTGAAATAAGTACACTGGGATGACCTCACGCGTACAGCTCCCTGAAAACCACCCCTTGACTTCAAGGGACAGGGTTGGTATGATAAAACATGCAATAGATGGAACTTCCAAAAAACGTCTTTTTCAACTGTTCCACTAAAAAAGTGATGCTACACGATGACCCTTCACGTAGGTCATCCCAACAGTAGCTAACCTCTCGAAAAAAGAACTACCCTTTGAAAAAACAGTATTTCCGGAATACCTCATTTGTTAGGATTTTTTCAAAATCTGTCGCAATAGTTTGCCGCTACGATGATTTCATTCACATATCTACCCGAAACTACCCCTTCAACTACCCCTCCAATATCGCATAGCCTCTACCTTGATGCGTTATTTACGAGTTGAAAGAACTTTTGCCCACTAACCGTTTCATTGAAATGATGGTGTTTTCTACGATGATAGTACAAAACCTTTCCTGAAACTACCCCTAGAAATCGCCCCTTTAGTAAAAGGTATACAATACTTCATTTGGAAGCTCAGAGAAGGTGCGATTGAATAAGTTCAAAATGATCTCGCGATGACCTTACACGCATCAAGGTGAAGGCTATGCGATATTGGAGGGGTAGTTGAAGGGGTAGTTTCGGGTAGATATGTGAATGAAATCATCGTAGCGGCAAACTATTGCGACAGATTTTGAAAAAATTCCAACAAATGAGGTTTTGCGGGAGTATGTACTGGTTTTTTGAAGGGTAGCTCTTTTTCCGAGAGGGTAGCTACTGTTGGGATGACCTACGCAGAGGGTCATCGCGTAGCATCACTTTTTTAGTGGAACAGTTGAAAAAGACGTTTTTTGGAATTTTCATGTACATATTGCATGTCTTATCATACCAACCCTGTCCCTTGAAGCCAAGGGGTGGTTTTTAGGGAGCTGTACGTGTGGCGTCATCGCAGTATCCTTATTTCAATCCAATTATTGACGAGTAATTACCTTATGCCTTTTAAATAAAGCATTGTATATCTTGTTGTGAGACGGTGTCCCAAAAGGGGTAGTTTCTAGGGGATGTGGAGGCTCAAATAAAAATCTTCGTAAGCAAATTCAATATGGACGCCGTTTGAAAACAAACAATTTCTCTATTTCTTTTTCTCAATCAGAAAGTGCATATTTCAGAAAATTGAGCACAATTTTTTGAAAAAAAAAGTTAGGGTCAAAATTCCAAAACCGTTTCGGCATAATGATTCAACCTTTCAAAAGCAGGCGATAGATAAAATCTCGGATTTTTTTTTCGAAAGTTGTACAAGGTGAAAGATTGCCCATATCTGCACGCTCTCTGTTGGCACCCTGTATATGACAAATTGTGCAATCAAACTTATCATCAATACCAGCACTCGATAGTCAAAGGAATGACCTTTCCTCACATGCCTGAATTTCTGAAATCTGTCAAATATTTTTCGAGCTATCTCAATTTGAAAACGCACCTAATTTTTAGGTGTTGCAGTTCAATTGTCAAGCAGTTTATATCGGTTTAAATGGTTTTTCGTGATAAAGTGGCTATTGTGGCTGTTGTGGCTGTTGAACGCAAGATTTCAGGGGTTGAAACTCCTCGAATAATTGATGAGAAATATTTTGACCATGTCATATCAAAAATTGAGTCAAATAAATCGGTTCGTTTATTTATTATTCAACGTTGAATATTTTGTAATTTTTCAAATATTTCAAAGGGGGGGGGGGGTAGAAGTAGCGGGATATGGAATATTTCCAATTTGTTCGATGTTATGGCAAATGTATGGCACACAGCACCCCCATGTCAAAAAACACGCTATAGCGATTGCTACAACAGGCACTTTTGTATAAAAATCCATTTCAACCCGATATACAGGGTGTTCCAGAGATGATAGCAAAAAATCCAACTGTGGGTAGATCTAGTCAAAATATGACGAAAACCTATATACCATTCTGCAAAGCTCGGCCTAATGACGAAGATACAGCCCTCCAAACTTCACTTTTTTTCGGATTTCAAAATTTTTCAACTCAGGAACTTTTAGAAAAATTCAGCTTCAATTCAGCATAAGCTGGTTTGTCATAATTATCTATCAACCTGCCAAATTTGGGAAGAATCCAATCAGTGGCGTAGAAGTTAACTTTTCTTCGGATGATTCTAAATTATTGACCCTCATAACTCCTACACCACTGGTTGGATTCTTCCCAAATTTGGCAGGTTGACAGATGATGGAGTATTATACTAAAAAAAATTTTTGATCAAAATGGAAACTAGATTGAAAAATAATTGACCCGTGTTTTTTTATTTAGTCAAAACTTGTATCGTTTGGGCGCAATAAATAAATAACATCAACTAGTTCTGACGTCACAGCGAGTCACCGCCTATACTGCCTGTGTAAATGACGTCAGAAATAGGCAGAATATAGGAGTTTCGTTTATTTATTGCGGCCAAACGATACGATTTATGGCAAAATAAAAAAATACGGGTCAGCTATTTTTCAATATAGTTTCCGATTCCATCGAAAACAAAATATTTTTTCAAAAGTATAATACTCTATTGTGACAAACTAGTTTTTGCTGAATTAAAGCTAAATTTGTCGAAACGTTCCTGAGTTACAAATTTTTGAAATCCGAAAAAAAGTGAATTTTGGAGGGCTGTATCTTCGTCATTAGGCCGAACTTTGCAAAATAGTAAATAAGCTTTCGTCATATTTTGACGAGATCTACCCACAGTTGAGTTCTTTGCTATCATCCCTGGAACACCCTGTATACCTACATTCAACCCACCCTGGACGGTGAACCGTTGATTTCAAAGAGTTGGCGGAATGAAATTTTTTCATCAGCTTGCCGAGAGCTATGACCGAGGCTATAACATACTAAAATTTGAAGAAACTTCATCGCGGATACCTTTTTTCCACAAGGATCGTACGAGGTCTTTTCCCCTATCCTAAAATTTCATTGTAACGCATTTCTACATACATTTTACGTCACAATGTTACATATAAGAGATAAAGACTTTACTTATATCATATACGTAACTTTATGATATATCAGGTACATAGTTGCGAGGGAGCTTTGTCGCTGACATTTGCATCTAGATGAGCTGAGAATGATACACCCATGTTACGTAACTAAATAGCGTTTTTAAATAACATTTCTATATCATGTATGTAACTGTGTTAACTGGGAGGGTAAAAGGGGGTATGGTTGGCAGGGCCCCAATGATTGGGACCTCCATTTATTTATCGCTTTAATTAGTGAAATATCTCCATTTCGCCAAATCTAGTATTTTTCACAAAATGCAACAACCTTGTTTGATATATTATGTCGATAATACAAATAATTACTTCATTCATTCTCTGTGTGACGAGTGGATTTATGGCAGAATTGCAAATAAGATAAGTTTCTTATGATTTTCTTAAGAATTCATCACCCTCAATGGGTAGTTTGTAACTTGCCAAATTTATTCAGAAATTTGTTCGGTTTTGTTATAATTCAAAGAATAAGCTTTGTTTTACATTTTGCTGCTGAAACCACTAGTGTGGCTTTCTTATTTTAAACATTTTTCTTGGTGCCAACTTTTGGGTCACAAAACGGTAACTTTCCATTGATTGGCAGGGGTGCCAATGGATGGAGCATGTCGATTTGAGCGAAGCTCCAATGATTGGCAGGGGTGCCCATAAGTGGAACATGCCGTTTGCGCAAAGTTCCAATCATTGGAATCGATATTTTTCCGTCCAATTCAATAGGTTTTGAGCAAGATTTGCGAAAAAAAAAATTGAAATTGAGAACCACTCTGATGGCTCCATTTTTTTCATTGTTGAAATGCCATTTAATCTCAGCATCTCAGCTTAGTTTATTCTTGTTGTTGGCAGCGCGGTTCCCGTAACGGCATGTTTTATTGTTCATCATTCACTAAAAGAGTATCGAAAAAGAACCAGTGTTGTTTGATTGTCGATGGCGTCAAACGATCAAACGAAACAACAATAATTCCCCAATAGCTAACTTGCGAGTATTTCAAGATAGGTATCCAGACAATCAATCGAAGATGATAAGAATTATTATTAGCCTGAAGACTTATGCTACGGCTTAAAAACAGCGATGGCAAAACTAGACTTCATTCACTCGTAATAAATGAGGGTTGAAAGTAGCAGTGTACGGCTCGAGGTACGGCTATAGTAGCAGGAGCAGCCTATCGCTGTTGAAATTAAACATTTTCCTGGCCAAAACGTTTATCGAGGACTTCACGGCAGTACCTCGTAACTGAAAAATGGAACTTTTCACAGGAGAGCAGAAAAAACTGCGATTCAAAGTCCGGGAATAGTACAGAAAATTACGATATTTTGAAGTGTTATCAAAGAAAAGTAAGTTCATACTGTTCACAGTTACCTACACTGAAAAATAGCGTAATCTCCTGTACTATTCCCGGATTTTAAATCGCAGTTGTTTCTGCTCTCCTGTAAAAAGTTCTTTTTTTCTTTAAAAGGTTAAAACTACCAAAAGATTGCTTTTTGAAATTTTTTGAAGACTTGCTCTTAGTTTGAGTCTGCGCTTCTGTGTTTTTTAATTTATTGATTTACACTATAAAGATAATTATCACGAATCATTTTTATTGTTTCTACTACTGCAAGTTAGATAAGGACCTATTTTTTGATGTCGAAATAAAAAAGTAGTGGAAAAATCTTGTAGAAAAACGTTTTTTCTCGTACCTACCCGTTTGTTTTTTGCTTGCCATTGGTTAATTATCTCACACCGTCCCAATACTCGCTCTTTCTCACTTGTTTAACAAATATCTATATTATGTTTATATATGGTTCAGGTAAATACCCTTTACCTAACTTGTGGTGTCTAATGCCAATGAAACACGCAAACCAGTGCCAAAACACTGCCAGCGAGCAGTGCCAATCAATGGCTCAGCTCGTCGTGCCAATCATTGGCTAAAGTGCCAATGACTGGCACAAATGCATCAAGGCTTTCATTGTTATTCTTTTTTGGCTGTTTAGAACACTGTTGGCATGAAACTTTAATAAGACCATATAGCGAAGACATTGAAGAATGCCTGAAAAAATAACTGCGGTTCGTACCTCTAATACCAAACGATTAATCAGCTTCTAAGTTTGAGAAACCTCTTAAGGTGCCAATCAATGGAGGTTTTACCCTATGTGTCGTCTATTCTACATAGACAATTGAGGTTGCTCTTTTCCCCTGAATTACTGCAAGTACACCTACCTACCTCATCTTGTTCACTCTATCAATTCAATCATATCGTTTTTTTATAATAAGCTGATATCGTGCTATGAACGATTTTTAATATTTAATTGAAAAAAATTGACCTCATGTTAAAATTTTCATTTGGGATCAATGCTCGGATCAATGGCAATATAATATATCCTTTTTTATATTACGGAATCAATTATTTTGCAATCAAGTGGATTTATTATAGGCAAATATAATTTATTCTATGACTATGACGTATACACGGTGATTTTTTGAAAGGAACTCACCCCAGATTTCTCCCCGCCAAAAATTTTTCCAGGGAAACGCCGAAACAGGCGATTTTTATTTTGAGGGGGACATCTAGGACACACATTGTCAAATCTCCATCTTCAACCCCTCCGCCCCCATCCTACCCTACTTTAGAATTTCAAATAGCACTATACTTACTTATGTTGTGATACATCAAATTAAAGGTAGTAAAATTCTTTTTCTGTCAAACATATTTTGATAATTTTCTCATATTGTTATTGAAAAGAAAGCTTTCCCCTACTAACTCTCGGTTCATGGAAAATGGATTTTCCAGCGAAAGCAGGTCGATTCTTGTTTCGAGGGAGGCATCTAAGACACGTATCAACAAACTTTTATCTTCAATCCCTTCGCCCCCACCCTAACCCTACTTTGAAATTTCAAATAGCATCTACCTTGTGATACATCAGACTGAAAGGTAATAAAATTATCTTTCTGTAATAGTATATTACATACCGAGACGGGAAATGCATCATTACTGCTGAGGGCACAGAGAGCCTCCTGGAGGCTCTAGCCCGAAGCTGGAATGATGTATTTACCGTCGAGAGTATGTAGATAGATAGATAGATAGATATACTTTATTCTTTCCCGTTTCATAGGTTTCAATACAAAACAATTAGCTAGTAGCTGTGGAAGTCGTCATAAATAAATAAACTATATAAGCATAACAATAATAATAAATAACAATATAAACAGTAGGTAATAAACACAAATAACAAAAGCAACAACGAAGCCATCACAGATGGGGTCTCACCAGTTACATGATATTTCCATTCACAAAACAACTATTCATCATCGAAAAACTCCTGAAGGGTATAATAACTTTTATCAATTAAGAAGGCCTTGAGCTGCGCTTTGAAATTCCGATGCGTTACGTTCTCAAAGCGTCCATCCATCCGGCTGATCTTGTTGAGACATTTAATTCCCATGTAGTTGGGGTTACTTTGGCCTATCGTGAGTCTTGAGTATCTTTGCTGGATCTCATTTGCACCTCTAGTGTTGTAATGATGGGTGTCGGTTCCCCGAAGCAGCTGTGTGTCTTTCACAAAAAGAATGACAGAATAAATGTACAGTGTCATAAGAGGCATGATTTTTAAATTTTTGAAAAATGATCTGCATGACTGCCGATTGGATGAGACACCCATCATAGCTCTTATAATTTTCTTTTGTATTTTAAAGACCCTATCCGTTGTCTGAGACAACCCCCAAAAAATAAGCCCGTATGACAGGATCGACTGCACTAAGCCAAAATAGGCGAGTCTGAGAACCTCATCCGATAACGTCGGTCTCAAATTTTTAATCAAAAAAAGTTTTGTGCTCAGCTTTTTCAAGATATTCTCGGTGTGAGTTGCCCAAGTTAATTTTTGGTCAATGTGAACACCCAAGAATTTGAAACTAGGCACACTCTGCAGCGAGCCAGATGGAGTACGAAAGAGCAGGCTAGACTGAATTGTGGTGTTCTTTGTACAGATCTCGAGTACAACAGATTTTGAGGTATTAAGCGTGATGTATACTAAACTACGCAACGAAATTATTGTCGTACTTCAAATTTCACTTTTTTTCAAACCTTGGGTTGGTTGAAGCCTTATAGGTTCCCTGGTGTCCACAGGTGTTCTCTTGGAGCCTCACTAAGCCCCCTTCTCGTTTGGGGCTCTGAAGTGCAAATAATAAGAACTCTGCCCCAGGTAAACTTGTGAAACGATTTTCAACAATTTATTTTTAAACAAGAGTTAACTGGTTCCCAAATACATTTACATTTTTTAAAAATTTTGTTTTCAATTCCCCGAGAAGTTCCCTGTTGAGGATGTAAAACCGGGTTGGGTTATCGAGACCGAACTCAAATTATGGAACTCAAGATGAAGCCCTTTTTGAGGAAAATATCTCAGTTGTTCATACTTCTTCTCAAATTCTAACTTCCTACCCGAAGGGACGTCTCATACAAAAATTTCCATCCGTTCCTTTGCTACTCGTCGGGGAAGTTTTGGGGTGACACAACCGATTTCTTTTCACATTCAACATTCAACAAATTTTGGTATAATCCAGCCAAATTCCGCCTTCAGAAGTCACGATGAAACTCGTTGGATCCAGTTTGAGAGGCACTTCAGTTTTCGGACTGATCGTGAACTTGTAGTTCTTCAGCAAACAACTCAATCCGACTTTGCTTTGCATCATTCCAAATCTCAAACCTGAGATTGATATTTAATTAAACGAAAATTAAATAGAAATACCGAAACTTACCAATGCAAATCCTCGGCCCTTCACCGAAAGGTAAAAATGTGTAAGGGTGACGGGTCCGTTTGTTCTCTTCAGAAAACCGTTCCGGGTCAAATTTCTCCGGATCGGGGTAATACTCCGGGTCACTTTGTAAGCCGATAACCGGAAGTATGACTTTGGTTCCTTCCTCAAGCACAAGGTCAGTTCCGGGGACTCTGTAATCTTTCGTGCAAACCCTGTTCAGTGATGGCAGAGGTGGATATTTGCGTAGAGTTTCTGCAAATTCGATTGGTAAAGTGAAGTGGTTTTTAACACTGAGGTATTCGACTTGTTCCATATACTATAATAAATTTTAACAATGTGAAAGTTACCGACACTATTACTTTGGCTAGCTATAGGCTCTTACTACCTATAGTTTGAGATTTCTGATGAAACAAACCTACAAATAAACGTACCGTTGATAACTTTCTCCATGTAATGCATCTCCATTAGAGCGTCGTACGTCAAACTGCCGTGCCTTGCTAAAACTTCATTGACTTCCTCTCTGAGCTTCTCTTGTACTTCAGCGTTCGAAGCCAGTTCGAACAAGCAAAATGTCATCGTAGTCGAAGAAGTCTCAAACCCAGCCAAGAAAAACACAAACGCTTGCGCAGCAATTTCATTGAACGTGAAACAGTCCTCACTCTTATCAGACTTCTCTTTCATTATGCTGTCATCATCCATGACTTGCCCGCGGTTCTTCAACTGCAACAGCAAATGCATGAAATCTTTCCTGTGGACGTTGTTCTTTTCCCGATACTCGACAGTCTCCTTCACGACATTCATAAAGAAATTGGAAAACCTCGGTTTGGAAATCGTCATCCCGAAAAATCGCATCAGCTTCGGAAAGACGAAACCGCAAAGCATTCTGAGATTATCCGCGATAGTCTCTTTGAAATAAAGCCTGCCGAATCGACTGAACTCGGTTTCGGGATCTTCTAAAGAATTGCACTCGATGCCGAACGCACAGTTCCCGATGATGTCCGTGGTGAACCGTATCAAGATGTCTTTGATGTCGATCGACTCCTTGCCGACGTTCTTGTCCATCTCGATTTGGAGCTGATCCCCGCACTTGATCAGCGTATCGAACATCATTTTCATCTTGCCAGACGTGAAAGTCGGCGACAGTTTGGCTCGCAGCGTTCTCCATTTCTGGCCTTCGATGGAGAACAAATGTGCGCTCATTGGGTCCTTTTTTTCGTTGAAGTAGACGCCTCTGTCGACGAAATGGTTAAAGTCGCTTTGTATGATGTGCTTGACGATTTCGGGGTCGATTGGAAAGTACACCGGGGCCAGAAGGAAGAAGAAACCACCGTGTTGGTGTTTGAGATCTTTGTAGTACCGGTAGTTGTTGGTGACGAAAGCAGCAATGGATTCTTGCTGGGTGAAGACAGATTTGATGTTGCCCAAGAGGAAGGTAGTCGGTGGGGAGTGAATGTTTCTTCTGGTCCAGTAGGCGAAGACCCAGTTGACGTAGGCGACGAAAACCACGATGATGGCTATGGAGATCTCCAAGAGCCAGCTTTCGGTGATCAGCGCCATGCTGGAAGTCTACAAATGTCATCAACAAGATTACTCAAAAACTTATATCAAGCCATCAATATGATGAAGCAAATAAGTAAGTAGTTAATATTATTGTAGGTATAGATTAGTAGTCCGGATGCTAGTTGTCTGAAATGGAATAAACCTTGCATTTTTTGATGAGAAGATGCTTCTTGGTGGAGATGTTCTTTGCATCATACTCTTCCGATCCAGGAAGGTAGCCATCAGCGCCATCCATGCCAGCGGCGTATATAGGGTGAAACAGAAAAAAAAAAGTTGGAAAATTATATTTAAATAACCGAAGCATGTGGAGACGTGATTTTACCACCTTCATCAACTGTTTTATGCTTATGAAGTCACAGCAAACCGTTCTTGATTACCTTGAACCGTCTTTGAAATATAGGGGGAAAACTGAAAAAAAACACTCTTTTTCCCATAAATAAGTGATTCTTAGAGATATTGACACAATACTTGGTATTTCTACAAAAAGTATTGTAAGAAATTATATGAGCTGGGTAGCCAATTCCTAAGCCAATAACTAAACTGCTCAACATTTGAAACGTCGGTATCGAAAATTTTGCCTTTATTCAAAACGGTTTCACTTTGGATTGTCTCAACCGATTCTGATTTTGTTTTCACAGTTGTTGAGATACATCTTCCATCAATCTACTTGGTTGGCGAGATTTTTTGACTCATTTCAATTACATTCGTTACAGGGTGGAATGTAAAGCACTGCAAAATTGTGCTTAGTTCAATAGATCCCCATTTTTGTGAACAATTTTTTTTTCGAATTCTAACGATACAATCATGAAGCCTGATGCCCTATCTCGAAACGGTTTTTGAATAACAATGATGACATGATTTTGTTTTGTAAAAGCTGCATTTTGGTCATTTCGGTTGGCAATAAAGTCGCATTTTGGATGATGAGAACCTGTAATTTTGCATGCTTGTTGCTTGAACTGTTGAAAACTGCTGTGTCTTCAGAAACCTCCGTTTTACTTTCCTGGTTCGCGTTTTCGAATAAAAAAGGAAATATTGTGAACGCGCAAAAAATTTGTACCGAGTTTCGAAAATAACTTTTCTCAAGGTCCATCTAATCGATTCATTTGGACCATTTCCAGATCAAAGTTGGTCCGTCTGCCTGTCCATTGTCTAACTCTGTGTAATCCTCCATGATAACTCCCAAACGGTACATCCAAATAGGCTGAAATTTGGTATGCGGCCATGGTATAGGCGTCTAATAAACTTATGTGATTTTGGTTTAAATCCGCCATCAGAGGGCGCACTTATTGCATCGTATCGATATCGGAATTTTTCACATACGGACCTCAAATTGAACATGTAGATGTTTTGTTGGTTCAGAAACACATTCTAAAATTTTAGTTTGGATATGTTTCAAAAATATAACTCCAATTTCTTATTTTTTCAACATGTCGTTGAACTTCTGATCTGGAAAATTCAAAAACTGTTTCTAGACAAGACATCAGGCTTTATGATTGAAGCGTTAGAGTTTGAAAAAAAAATTGTTCAGGAAAACGGGGATCTATTGAACTAAGCACAGTTTTGCAATGCTTTACATTCCACCCTGTAACGAATGTAATTGAAACGAACTGAAAATTCACACCAATGGAGTAGATTGCTGGAAGATGTATCTAAGCAACCGTGAAAACAAAATCGGAATCGGTTGAGACAATCCAAAGTTACACCATTTGGAAAAAGAGCAAAATTTTCGATACCGACATTTCAAATGTTGAGCAGTTTATTTTCAGAAATACGACTGTCAACTTTTTTTTCTTGAATCTGCCCTGTGAGGCATCGTTGAAAAAGTGATTGGTTATCATAATAATGGTAGCATGTAATCAGTGCATCGTGAAAACAACCTCCTCATCATAATTTAGTGACCTCTTCAGCGGGAAAGAATTGTCATTCACGTATTTTTTGGCTCTTCAAAGCTTTAGTGCCCATGATTGCAACATCTGGAATGGTAAAATATCTTACGCATTATGAACCTTGATGTACTTTGAGGTAGCCTATCAAGTTTTGCAATCATCAATTGAAAGGTTTGTTCTCAAAAGCTGTTTGAACAAAATTTGTTAATTTTTTTATGAAAAATACAAAATATTTGATCTTTCACCCTTATTTGATCCCTCGTTGAGGAAAGCCTGAAACCAAAAGTCTCCAAAATGTGTATGATAATGGTTCACTGAGAACTGCTATTCAATGTGTAATTGTCAAAATCTGCATAGTTGCGTTCAGATTCCAGACAGAGGACGACAAAGAAGTACATGCAGTGAAAAAAGACACAACTTTCAATGCAACGGAGAAATACCGGAAATGTCCCTTTTAGATAGGCTTTCCACAATACACAGGTTCTGTAAGACTCTCAAGCGTGAGTGAAAGGCTCGAAACGTTACTAACTTGAGGCTCTAACAGTGTACCAAATTGCACATTTATGTTATAAAAAGCAAGGTCTCCAGACAGATTCCAGTCTAGCTCTGGACTGGTTTTTTCTCGACTGTAATTTATGTTTTTTTTTACTCCATGAACTTCTTTGTCGCTCTCTGTCTGGAATCTGAACGCAACTATACAATTTTTGACAATTAAACATTGAAGAGCACTTCCCATTGAACCATTATCACGAAAAATTCGGAGACTTTCGGTTTCAGGCTATCCTCAGTGAGGGATCAAGTAAGGGTGAGAGACCCAATATTTTGTATTTTTCATAGAAAAACGACACAAAATTTGTTCAAACAGCTTTTAAGAACAAATCTCTCAATTGATGACGGTGAAACTTGGTAGGCCACCTCAAAGTACATCAAGGTTCATAATGCGGAACATATTTCACCATTCCAGATATTGCAAATGTCATCATGGGCACTACAGCTTTGAAGAGCAAAAAAATGAATGGCAGTTCTTTCCCGCCGAAGAGGTCACTAAATAATTTTTAATATCTTCCTTCTTACTCGTGATAATAGGTAGGTACGTTACATGAAAATAATATCGTTCTACAATAATATAATCTACGATAATCTATGCCTATCCATTTATTATTTATCTCGACCAAAGGTTGTCAAACTAATTCTTATTTCTCAACTATTCAATGATTATTTCAAGATATCTTGGTGCAATCTGGTAGAAATAATTAAAGTGATGTCGAAAGTAAATTCAATCTAAAGCCACCGCCACAACCATGGCTGACACCGTATACAGGGTAATACAGAGAAAATAAAAATTCATATTGCATGAACTGACACAGATGGAGCTGCAAATACTTGAAGAAATAGCACGCTCCATTCAGTCTTTCTAATTGCGGACGTTGCCTATTTCCACCCTTGATTTCACCGGACATCACTTATTCTATGATATAAGACCAAGTTGCACCACGAGATCTGAAAAACTTAGAAAAGACCAGGATGAAGAAATCGATAAGAGAAAAAATTTGAATAAGTGAAAATTTTAAAAATTTCCTCATCAAGATATTTCAGGAACTTTTGAAGAAATTTCAAAACGGTTTGCCGCATCTTGATAAGAACTGAAACAAGAAGGTTTCTTCAGGTTTCCACAGCTCGATCTGTGTCCGGTCATGCAATATCAATATTTAATTATTTTCTGTGTATTACCCTGTTTATACTGAGTTGGCGATTATTGCGGCGGCCGCTACCGATGAGCTGCCATTCTCAACATCACTTTGATTATTTCCACCAAATTGCACCACGACTTATCTCGAAAAATCATTGAAAAGTCGAGAAATTGAGAATGAAGGACAGTCTTCTTTTGGGAAATAGCAAATGTGAACGTGCGCTTTTCAGCAAACATGCACCTAACAGTTTTTATAGTATGTGTTGTTTTGTAACGGGGGGGAAAATGAAAGGTGTTTCTTCTCTTTTAACTGGTCCCTGCTCGGGCGCCAGTTTGTAACGGGGGGGGGGGGGGGAATGAAAGCTGTCTTTCCTCTTTTAACTCGACTAAATTCGCGGGTTCTTACTCTTCCCACATGAATCGATGCGTTTCTCTCTAGGGGGTTTGCTCGGGCGTCACCTTACTTTACCGCAAGGAATTTAAACAAGATTCGGGTTTTACTTTAGTATATTGAACACACAACAATATCTCAAACAAGTATCAAAAAGACAACAACTATATTTACAGTTTACAACATTACTTAGAGAGAAATGTGACCGCACCTATCCACCCTGTGGGAATCTACCACAACAACACGACTACCGTCAATTATCCAACTTCAGTGCAATGCGCTACTCGTTTGGTGTGAAGCACCGATGGGTTCCGACCCCGCAACAGTCTAGGGTACTCTTCGTATCCGCTCCACCCCGCAACAGTGTAAGGTGGAGTAAGCGTACTAGAGCAATCCACACAGCAGCCCCCAGGTCACTCGTCCGGTACCCACGTCCCAGACAACCGTGTTATCCGTAGACAGGACACCAGAGAGAGAGCACCACGAAGACGACCCGCAGGACGCGGTATTAACACGGAGGGGCATCCACACAGTCGCCCCCTTTCGGTTGATGTCGCAGTATCAGGGGCTCAGGACAACGGTCAGGTTGTCATCCACAGCTCCGACGCCGCTAATCCCCCACAAAGGTGACCCGCAGGACACTATTGCATCTCAATGCAAAGTGGCGAGAAGTGCGATTCCGGCATCACCGCGTCAGTTGGCCGTCGTCGGCTTGGTTCAAACAAACTAGATTGGCACTGGTGTACGAATTGGTCGGCCGCGGCCAGTTAATTCATCAAGCACCGTTCATGTACCCTCCCTAGATGTTCGCCTTGCCGATTGCGACTGGCACAAGCTGCGTGTCTTTTTAGGACTGATGCATTCTCTGTACAACGTCTTTACAAAGACATGCGTACATGCGATCCAGTGAAATTGGATCAAGTGGCCGTCCGCCACAACTTTACTTACGTTGGGTCGTTGGACGCGGTGCGGTGGCTTGGCCGCACGGCGCCCTCTCTCGGTCACCGTTGGGACCTTGTATTTACCGCGGGACGAGTGCGCTTGCTACTAGGGATGGCAAAAAGTTGAAATATATCGATATATCGGTCATTTGATATATCGCAAGCTATATATCGATACATTCGATATATTGCAAGAAATATATCGATATTTCCATATATCGATATATTTTGCAAAGTTTCAATATAAATATTGAACTGAACGATAAAACGTGATTTTTAGGAAGGATTGAATATAAAAAAAACAAATAGTGTGAAGCAGACAGGAAAAAGCTTGTTTTTTTATAATTTTCTAATAACAAACCAAATTTAAATCGTTAGAAAATTCCGAAGGGTTCAAGACTTCCAGACTTGGTCACGCATCAGTGCCATCTGCAAAATTTGCCAAGTACTGCGAAGCGTAGTTTCTTGTATTTTAACAGTCACAGCTCAGCCTCGAATATTCAATAATTTACGTACGAGAAGCGTGACAAAGTCGAGTCGGACAGTTTCCGATATATCCAGAAATATATCGATATTTGTACCTATCGATATATTGGAACGAAAAAACGATATAAATATATCGATATATTGCTAGGAATATATCGATATTTCTTATATATCGATATATCGTTGCCATCCCTACTTGCTACTTATTTATCTCGCGCTACCTAGACGCTTTATCACAGTTTATCTACCAAAGTTACACCTGATTTTTTCAGCACAAACCACAATGATGTTCTAGGTAGGTAAATATATATCCCATACACTTTCTATTCTCAGTGAAAGACTTTTTGGAGCAAAAATAAAGTGACAAGCTGGAGCTCTGGGAGAATACGGCCGATGGCGGCTGATAGTTTCGCTCCAAAACTTTGCAGGTGACATCAGCCGTAGCCGTAGCCCCCCAGCTTATCACTTTATTACTGCTCCAAAAAAGCATTCTACTGAAAATAAAAAGTGTATAAGATATGATACCCTATACCTAATAAGGGAAAGTTGGTGTCTCTCGGGTGTCGGATTATTTTGGGCATGTATTACTATTTTTGTTTTTTCAATTTCACCTGCTCTTTCAATTTGGATTTCTAGCTTTATGAAAACAAGTGTTGCAACAATAGAGTCCATAACAACAAAACCAAGTTAAGAGTTAACCCCGAGACTAAAAAACTGACTTTTATTGTAATACATGTGTGAAAAAACCCGCCGTTCGAAAGACAACAACCTGCTTCACCATTTATAAAAAAAATTGCTACTGAAAAAGCGTGGGGCGTAGCCCACGGGTCCACCTAGTATAGATTATTTACAGTTACAGGTTTGGTTAGGAGTCAGGACTCGAGTTAGGGAGTGTAGAAATTTGATGTTGACGGATTTGTAAGGTTAGCTACCTACCTCTGTTTATTTAGGCAGAACCTACCGGCGCACACTCGTCTTTAAAGTTTCTACAAATCATGAGTTAGCATACCTACACACTACCACTTGACAGCGTTGACTCTGCACTGTGCTGCGTGTTCAACTGATGAATGGTGAATCACACATCACACATCACACCTCACACCACACGCACTGCGGAGACAAGACACGAGGTGCTACCTTGACTACCTTCATTGCGACGCGACGGGAACCGTGAAAAGCAACAAAAATAATGCGTACCTAGGTACGATTAGGATGTATAGGTATGCTGTATTGATGTAATTATAAAAATATGCCAGCAAAAATGCTGCGACGCAAATTGGTTTGTTTATAATTTCACTATCTTAATTTTAGAGAATCCTAGATAGTGGGACGTGCAAAGATCAAGTAAAATGCTCATACTTACAGAAAGCTACAGAGACGGTTAAATTACAAACAAGTTGAAATATTTTGCGAACCTCACGAATATTATATAAAAATTAGAGCTGCTAGCTTGATCGTTCATGAAAAATTTATCCTGAAAAAAGTGAATGTAGGTTTTCTTATGGTATCCCGTGTGCAAGTTGAGACTAGAGTATAGTAGTTGGTGCCACATTGTTCCTTAGATCATGCTGAACTAGTATCGCGATGGCGAACATCTGAGACCCACGACTGGGCAGGGGGAGGGGGGTAAAATGTGATGAAGACATAAAAAATGTTAAATAATGAACCGAAATAGGTACAGTGATGAAAGTTACCATACGTATTCACCATTTTACGCTATTGAAGACAAACCCCCTCTGGGGAGTCACTTTTCATATTGAAATGATCTAATGCTACCATACCCACAGTCCCCTGTCGTTTTTGCGACTACTGCACCAAAAGGAAATCCAAGATGGCGGCCAAGCTGGTGAAAACAGTTGAAGGTCTTGTCCCCTAAAATAGTAGGCCGAGGAATTTTCGCCAATCACAACTACCTATATTTCTAACATCTCTAATAGTCGAAATACCAATTTTCATCTTTCCATCTTCAAAATTCTTCGATTTTTTCAACAATAAAATGTCCACAAAAAGAATTATATTTTTGAAAATATCTCTGGAAACAATTGATATTTTTGAAATCGGTTTGCTGAACCTTCATTAGCGTAAAATGGCAAATACGTACGGTAACTTTAATCACTGTACCTCTTTCGGTTCAGATTTAACATTTTTTATGTCTTCATAACATTCCCCCCTCCCCTCCCGCTGCCCAGTCGCGAGTCTCAGAAGTTCGCCATCGCGATCCTAGTTCAGCATGATCTAAGGAACAATTTGGCACCAACCACTATACTCTAGTCTCAACTTGCACACGGGCCTCAAAAAATGAACATAAGAAAACCCACAGTCAGTCATTTCATATTATAAGTTGGCCTTGGCCATACTGGATTTCTCCAAATTATGAGATTTGATGACAATACAGGTCCATGGATGACAGAGACAGAGCGAAATAGTATTGTTACCCGAGACCCGAACCGACCGCACTCGAGGAGGCAACCGCGGTGGACGTTATCGCGGTCGCCGATAGAGGGCGCGGAGTGAGCTGAAAGAGCGGCACGTGAAGGGATGCTGGCGCGGGGGTGGCATTCTCGGTGTGACCTGAGACCTGAGGGCGAGAGAGTTTATTTGTTTTGATTATCGAATTAGCATACTCTACAACCGAGCGTGTATGAAGGTGGAATAAACATTCATTTATAGAAATACTTGCGTTTTTCTGTAATAAATTCAGAAATGGGATAAATCCACGGTGTTTTTGAAACGCAGTGCCGCAGTTAAAGCGCGAAAGCAGAAAATCAACAGGTGGTTGTTTTGTGTTTTTGTGTGCGTGCAAAATGGCGGACGCGGAAACGAATGCAGAACGCGAGGGCGGTGGCCGAGCGTCTTCGCACCATTCTGACACGGAGACGGAGATGGAGACGATGGAAAAAGGGCTATCGGAATTTGCGGTGGTAAGGATGATGGCTCGCATCACAGCTTTGGAGAGAAAGCTGGAAATTGCGAATGCGAATTCCATAATGGCGACGGCGTCCCCGGTGGTCATGGCAACAGTGCCAACGGCGAGTGTGGTGACGTCAGAGGAATTGACAGGTGACAGGGAGGTAAACAAAGGCAAAGATACTGGTGTTTATTCTTTGCAGGTGAGAACCTCTGGCTCTGGCATTCCCGGTGGGTTATGTCAAGGTGTTGACGGCCGTCAGAGGAGCGCTACAGTGTCGGTGCAGGAGGACACCAGTGCTGTGGGCCCCAGCCGAGGAAGCTTTTCAAAGGCTAGCCTGGAGCTCATCACTCTGTTCGACCCAGATGACAGGGATCAAAACGTCGACAGGTGGTTGTCGCGAATTGATCAACTAGGATCGATTCACCAGTGGTCAGAGCATGAGCGGAGTTTGTGCATGCAAGTCAGGCTTGCGGGAGCGGCTAAAGCCTGGTTTAATCGGCTGGAGGACTACAACCTCACCTGGCCGCAGTGGAAGTCTGCGTTGAGGAAGGCGTTCCCAAGGCAGCATGATTTCTATGAAATGCTGCAGGAGCTGGCGGCCCGTAGAAAACGTGAGAGTGAGTCGATGACCAGCTATTACCACAGCATGGTGATGCTGTGTGAGAGGCTGGGAATCAAGGGCGAAGCGGCGGTCTCGTGCATCCTTGGAGGCCTACCACAGGAGGTGAAGGCCAGTGCTCGAGCATTTTCTTGCAAGGAGCCGGAGACGCTCTATGCTGGGTTCCTGTCAGCTCTTGACAGCCATCGCTCATCCAGCACAGCTCCAAGAATGGCGACTTCACAAGGCAATTTGTTCAAACGCCGCTTTGAGTCCACGAAGTCCAAACGTCCACGAGACCGTGGGGGCGACAGAAGGCGGTGCTACAACTGTCAGGAGGTGGGAGATCACCTGGCACCTGACTGCCCCATGCCCAGGCAGACCTGGTGTAGGGCATGCAACAAAACAGGCCATCGGAGCTATGCCTGCCCGGAGACCCGGAAGCCCTCAACTTCTACTCGGGCTGCTTCTGAGGAGTTGGAAGGCGAGCGTCCGAGCGATCAAGGAGAGGTGAACGCGGTGAGTGATTTGAACTCTTGCTACAAAACGCATGCTTTGTTACCTGGTGGCGAATTGGTTTCGGTGTACCTAGATACTGGCAGCCAGTTTAATATACTCACTGCTGCATGTGCTTTGAGACTAAAAATGCGGGTAGAACCTGACGACACGGTACTGAGGGGCTTTGGTGGTAGCTTTTGCGTGTCGAAAGGGCAGGTGGCTCTGACTATTTTTCTCAGGCGTGACCTTGAGCTAACGGTGACAGCTTTGGTTTCGGAGATGGGTTTACCGGGCATTGATTTAATTCTAGGCCAGCCTACACTGAACCAAGAGGGATTGGAGCTCCGTGTAGCTGGTAGCAAGGTGGAGCTACGACGTGCTTTTGCATGCGACGATCTCTTACAGGCCATCCAGTGTATTGAGGTGAATGACAAGCATGAAGTGAAGGTAGCTGAAGCGGTTTCATTGGAGCCAAACACTGCAAGGCTAGTTACACTTGAAGTAGAAGGAGGTGTGGTTGGTAAAACCTATTTTTTTAAGCCGAGGTTCTGGGAGCATGATAACAAAGTTGTTGCAATTTCAGGAGGTATTCTGCAAGGAGGGCAGTGTAGTCAACTGGAAGTAACGAGTTTTGGTGGAGATTTGTTGCAGTGGCCAGTAGGACGAATCATAGGTAGAGCTGAGGTTCTCTCTACGTGTGACAGTCAAAATACTGATGTAGAGGTGTCTACAGCAACCGGTGTAAACATTGCGAGTGTGTCAAAGCTTAGCTTGGGAGATGTGAAAACGGGAGAGCTTTCGAAGGAACAGAAAAGGGCTTTGGATGAATTGTTGCTAGCTAATTCTCATTGTTTCTCCGCTGGTGACACTGATTTAGGGCTGACTGACTTAGGTTGTATGGAGATTCAACTTACAACTGATAAACCTGTGTTCTATAGGCCCTACAGGTTAGCAGCGTGTGAGAAAGAGATGGTGAGAGCAAAGGTGAATAGCTTATTACGAGGTGGCGTAATACGAGAGAGCAATTCTGAGTATGCTAGTCCAATCATTCTGGTTCCTAAGAAGTCCAATGAAGTCAGACTGTGTGTCGACTACAGGGCTCTCAACTCTATCACGGTGAAAGATAGATATCCTCTTCCACTAATTGAGGATCAACTGGACAAATTGGCGGGAAAGTGTTTTTATACGGTCCTAGACTTGGCTCAGGGGTACCACCAGGTCCCGGTGCACCCAGACTCGGTGCATAAGACTTCTTTTGTCACTCCTGATGGTCAGTATGAGTACTTAAGGGTACCTTTCGGTTTAGCGAACGCTCCAGCTGTTTTTCAGCGGGTAATAAACAAAATGTTGGGTAGCCTACGCGGTGATGTAGTGCTAGCCTATCTTGATGACCTACTAATTCCGTCCACCACTGTGGAAGCTGGACTTCATTTATTAGCTCAGGTGTTGGAGCTGATCTCGAAAGCCAAGTTGAAGTTGAATCTGGCGAAATGTTCCTTTTTACAACAGGAGATTGAGTATCTAGGACATACGATTCGAGGAGGTGGTGTTCAGCCGGGAAAGAGGAAAATTCAGGCGGCAGTCGATTTTCCTGTGCCTGAGAGTGTGCACAATGTGAGGCAATTCTTGGGGTTGGCTAGTTATTTCAGAAAGTTCGTAAAGAACTTCTCGACGAAAGCTAAGCCATTAACTGTGTTGACAAAAAAGGATACCCCTTGGTGTTGGGGCGAAGAACAGCAGAAGGCTTTTTGCGACCTCAGAGCTGCGCTGGCTGAAAGGCCGGTGTTGGCGCTCTATGATGTCAATGCAGCAACCGAGTTGCACACAGATGCTAGCAAGCATGGGATTGGTGGAATTTTGCTGCAGCAGCAAGGAGATGGTGCATGGAAACCGGTGTGCTATTACAGTAGGGCGACTACTAGGTTGGAGCAGGTGTACCACAGCTATGAGCTGGAAACTCTTGCGGTCGTGGAGTCAATCAAGCGCTTCAGAGTTTACTTGACAGGCAAGCACTTTAAGGTGGTGACCGATTGTGCCTCTGTGAGAGCGACTATGCTAAAACGAGATTTGGTGCCGAGGATAGCCCGGTGGTGGCTAGCCATTCAAGACTTTGACATGGTCGTGGAGCATAGACCTGGGACAAAGATGCAGCATGTAGACGCTCTCAGCAGAAATCCGGTATTGACCGATTCTAACCCAAATGTCTTGGTGTTGACAGGGGCTGACTGGTTTTTAACGGTGCAGTTACAAGATGATAAGGCGCAAAATATCGTAACAGTTTTGGAGAATGGTCTGGCTGACGCTCAGTTGGCATCAGACTACAAGGTGAAGCAAGGGCGGTTGTACAGACGAACCTTGTTGGGCGACAGACTGTATGTACCAGCGATGGCGGCTTTCAGTCTCATGCGGAGATGTCATGATGACATTGGCCACCCTGGTTTTGACAGGTGCTTGGAACTGGTAAAAAGAGAGTACTGGTTCCCCAAAATGAGCCGTTTTGTTAAAAAATACGTGCAGGCGTGCATGCAGTGTGCTTTTAGCAAAGGGAATTATGGCCGCGGGGAAGGTAAATTGCATCCGATAGAGAAAGCAGATGTACCATATGATACCATTCATATAGATCATCTGGGCCCCTTTACAAGGAGTGTGAAAGGCCATAGCTATCTCTTGGTGGTGATCGATGCTTTTACAAAATTTGTGGTGGTGAAACCAACACGCACCTTGACATCGCGCGAGGTGATCGAGCATCTGCGTGACGTATTCAGTACGTTTGGATGCCCAAGGCGTGTCATAAGTGACAGGGGGAAAGCTTTTGCGAGCAGCGCGTTCAAGGCTTTCTTGGAACGTCAAGGTGTAAAACACGTTACCAATGCCATCGCGACCCCAAGGGCTAACGGGCAGGTGAAGCGAACGAACAGAACCCTCATCGAGGCGTTGGGAGCAAGTTCTGAAAGCGAGTCTAGCTGGGATGAGAAGATACCCGAGGTGGTGTGGGGTATTAATAACACGATTAACGCTAGCACTCGACATGTACCAGCAGACCTCATGTTTGCATACTCAGGTGGAGCGGTATTTGGTGATTTGGCCAACAAGGACCCAAGGAGAGGCCAACCTGGTGAGGTGCAGGCTCGGAGGAGCCAAGCGAAGGCAAATCTGAGTGGTGTGGCACGGAGAATGAAAGCCCGATATGATCAGCGGAGAAAAGCTGCAACCGAGTATAAGAAAGGTGAACTTGTACTGTGGAAAAGGGCGGCCACTTGCCTACCGGTGAAAGGTGTAAATAGTAAGCTTACGAGGAGATTCGACGGTCCGTACAAGGTGATACGAGTACTCGACGGTGATAGATACATAATTACTGCAGTAAAAGGTGTAAGGGGTTACAAAAATAATCGATTTACGGTGGCGGTCGATGCTTTACGACGATATAGGAGTGTCGTGCCGGGTCCCGAGGTGGTAAGTGACTCAGGCGTGGAGAAGACAAACCCCGAGGGTGAACAAAGTAGCGAAACTCAAGGTGTGAGTGATAGCCTAGATCTAGTTGATTTGTTCGAAAGTTGAGACGTCAACGGCGAACGAAAGGAGAAATACATTCAAGGTGAAAAATGATGAATTTGCAAGGTGTGTAGAAGTCATACGCGGGGTAGGTGTACCTAGCTAAGCACGGGCTGTGTCCTGATGAATAAGTGTGTGAGAGGAGAAAATGCGCTTGGTGGAGTATGACAGAAAGATTGGAGTGAACGCATGGTGGCGTCATCCTCATCAGGTGATTTCCACATACTGTGGATTAATGGGGTCATTAATGTGTTGCAGGATGGCCGAATGTTACCCGAGACCCGAACCGACCGCACTCGAGGAGGCAACCGCGGTGGACGTTATCGCGGTCGCCGATAGAGGGCGCGGAGTGAGCTGAAAGAGCGGCACGTGAAGGGATGCTGGCGCGGGGGTGGCATTCTCGGTGTGACCTGAGGGCGAGAGAGTTTATTTGTTTTGATTATCGAATTAGCATACTCTACAACCGAGCGTGTATGAAGGTGGAATAAACATTCATTTATAGAAATACTTGCGTTTTTCTGTAATAGTATTTTATGTTACTAGCGCCGAGACCCGGGCATAGCATAACGAACGTGAATGCAGCTCGAGGCCCTAGGCCGAGAGCTGCATGTAAGAGAGTTATGCTATGCCGTTTTCAGCGCGAGTAGCATACATAGTTTTTCGAGCTGCTTTTAATAAAATGGGGTACTTGCCTAGTTTTTTTGTATTGGCTTAATCGATAGTATGGTTAAAAATAATGTACCCGTATTTTTTCTTTTTCCTAAATTCCCAAAATTGTGGCCGCAATGCGTGTTTTAAAAATATATTTGTGACGTCACAAATATATTAGATATAGAACATAGAAGGACTCTTTTTCCTCGTTGGGTTGGCAATGATATAACGTCGCCAAGGTGCCGTTTTCAAACAACAAGATCTGAGTCTGACTGACAACGTCAAACCGCCGACCGTAATTTCTTCCTGTGCCCTTTTTTTGCCTTTGACTGCTTTGATCGAGGCTTTGATCTACGCGGTAAGTACCTACTCGTTTTATTCATTTCTTGTTTAACCTAACTAGTCTCTTTCTTTAGTCTTCAGTGCTGTCCACCTAAAAGCCTTTCGCATGTTTGTCACCCGTGCTCTGACCTGGCTGACCCTCGGCTTCATTTCGGACATCAGTGTTCCTGCTCCCCACATTTTATTTGGAGATCCATCGCGTCCTCCCCACATGGATCTCTTGTAGCTCTAAAGTATTACCTATCCGGAATTGTATGCTAATGATGAACCTATAAAAGCTCACTGTTCATTTTCAGCCTCTTATTTCTGTGCTATTGGTGATCCTTCAGATTTTCCCCTGGAAATAAATTATCTCGACTAAGACAGTGTTATAAGAGGTTTCTGGAGTCAGTTTCTTCGAAACCTTGTTCGACTTTATTGTCTAAATGCTCATGGTAAGAGAATTCGATAGGAAACCGGTTTTGCGATAGCATGTTCATAATGACAGTGTCACAGTGACATCCCTGACATTCTTGATTATTCCATTGTCACACAGTCAGACCAACCCCACTCAAAATCCCTGTCCTGGCGCGAAGCTTTTAGGAGGATTTTTCAAATTCGTTTTTTTCTGTAGAAAACGACGGGATTTTTGTGAAATTCTCAGTAGAGTCCCCTTATCACTTATACTAGCAATCAAAAGTATTTCCAGCTGAATCTATTCCATTGGCAAGTACCCCATTACAAATAAATAAGATCATATCGCAATAATCATTTCAAGTTGGTACTTCTGCCATCCATCACCAAGGCACGAGGCATATACCTACTAGATGCAAATTTTTGTGTGTCAAATGCCGATTTGAAAAATTGCGTCCTATGTTTGAATTTTCTTGCTTAAAACCGCCCTCCCCCTCCCCAATTAGGAGGGCCATCCCTTAAAAATCCCGAAATCACTGAGCTCTAGTGTCTTGTGGTGACGACGAAACAGGAAATGGCATAAATTAATCACTTTTAAACCTTCGCGCCACAAAACGTCAAAAATCATTCTGCAATTGTACCAACAGATATTAGAAAAATGACCCTAAATTGTCAGTTTTAAAAGTGATTATTTATAATTTTAACTGATTTAAACAGAAAATTTCAAGCTATAACATTGGAAACGTGATCTCTCTTGAATTGTAAATGATTTTGCGAGGTTAGTTAATTTTTCACGTGTACTTTTTACTTTGCCGCTCTAGATCTTTTTCTGAATATTACAGTGCAGAACACCGAGCGTATATGTCATTTTCGGTTATAGTCCTAGCGGTATAAGTAAAATTTCATAAAAATGGCTCTAATTGTGACAAAAGTGTGAAATTTGGTGTGTGGACTCCTTAAAGCATTTAAAAGGTTTTTAGAAGGGGAGCCAAGAAAAATTTTGATTTTGATTTTTTAATTTTTTGTGACGTCATTTTTTTTATTTTTCTTTTATTTTTTGCAACTATTCAAGATTTTTTACTTTTGCTTTTGTATTATGGTGAGTAACTGCTTAATCCAAGAAACGGAAGAGAAAATTTCCGAAAAAAATTAACTGAACTGAAATGATAGCGTTTTTTGTAAAAATCAATTTTTTCCATTTTTTTCAAAAAATACTGTGAATATGTGAAAAATTAAAAAAGGAAATTATCCCTCAAAACAAGCCCTTTCAGAAGTTATGAAAGTGTTTCTCAAAATTCCAAGCCGTTTTCGAGATATTTGGAAATATGTTATTTCTTGCGACTGTTTCTTCGTATTAGCTCCTATTTCATCAAACATATAACAGGGTTCTTTTTTCTTGAAAATATACTTCAGAATGATCAGACCGAAGATTTCTCAAAAGTTCATTGTAAATTGTGATTTTTCCAGTGGCGTAGATCATAAAAATCCAAATCGTTTCTACCCTCTCACCATACTTTCTACACCACTCGATTATTTGAAAAATACATGACATTTTGGCATTATGATGATCATCCAAGATCACTTAGCATGACACTTCATTTAAAAAGCACACAATTTTTCCGCTGATCAGATCGGCTGCAAAACAATGTATAAAAACCCGGGTATTTTACATCACTGAATTATAGTCCTAGCGGTATAAGTAAAATTTCATAAAAATGGCTCCAATTGTGACAAAAATGTGAAATTTGGTGTGTGGACTCCTAAAAGCATTTAAAAGGTTTTTAGAAGGGGAGCTAAGAAAAATTTTGATTCTAATTTTTCAATTTTTTGTGACGTCATTTTTTTTTCTTTTTTTTTCTTTTTGAAACTATCTGAGATTTTTGACTTTTGTCTTTGTACTATGGTGAGTAATTGCTTATTCCAAGAAACGGAAGAGAAAATTTGTGAAAAAAGTCAATTGAACTGGAATGATGACGTTTTTTGTAAAAATCAAACTTTTCAATTTTGTGTGAAATGTGAATATGTGAAAAATAGAAAAATGCAACTATTCCTCAAAAAAAGCCCTATCAGAAGTTCTTGAAGTGTGTCTCCAAATTCCAAGCCGTTCTCAAGATATTTGGAAAAATGTTATTTCTTGCAATTGTTCCTTCGTATTAGCTCCTATTACATCAAACACATCACAGGGTTCTTTTTTCTTAGAAATATACTTAGGAATGATCAGACCGGAGATTTCTTAGTGGTTTATTGTGAATTGTAATTTTTCCAGTGGCGTAGATCGTGGAAATTCGAACCATTTTTACCCTCCCACCGTACTTTCTACACCACTCGATTATTTAGAAAATATATGACATTTTGGCATCATGATCATCTAAGTTCACCTAGTATGACACTTCTTTTGAAAACAAGATGAAATCGACGATCTTGAGCACACAATTTTTCCACTGATCAGATCGACCGCTAAATATTACTTTTTTTTTAAGTATATTAAGTAACATTTATTAATAGGTGAATTTTACAAAGATAATATAGTAATAAAAACGGACATTACATTTTGTATCACCTCCTCGATCATCTCCATCATGACTGTTTTAGATACATAATAGTTTATTGTTCCCCCAAACTGAAAATTCTGCACTTTATCAACCGTAAAGTTGGTTGAGTGGCTATCACTGGCGTCGAAGGCATACATGTCATCGCATCTATTTTGTAATTATTGCGGTTTGGAACATAGGAACATACCTACCTATTTGTTTGTAAATATTTATATTTTATTTGACAAGATGATCATCAAAAGCCACCTGTTATGACATCCTATTCAAAAACTCTGAGGGGGGGACAATCAACTATAATTTATCTAAAACAGTCATGATGGAGATGATCGAGGAGATGATACAAGATGCATTGTTTCGCAGTCGATCTGATCAGCGGAAAAATTGTGTGCTTTTTAAATGAAATGTCATGCTAAGTGATCTTAGATGATCATCATATTGCCAAAATGTCATGTATTTTTCAAATAATCGAGTGGTGTAGAAAGTATGGTGAGAGGGTAGAAACGATTTGAATTTTTATGATCTGGGCCACTGGAAAAATCACAATTTACAATGAACTTCTGAGAAATCTTCGGTCTGATCATTCTGAAGTATATTTTCAAGAAAAAAGAACCCTGTTATATGTTTGATGGAATAGGAGCTAATACGAAGAAACAGTCGCAAGAAATAACATATTTCCAAATATCTCAAAAACGGCGTGGAATTTTGAGAAACACTTCCATAACTTCTGATAGAGCTTGTTTTGAGGGATAATTGCCTTTTTTAATTTCCCACATATTCACAGTATTTTTTGATAAAAATGGAAAAAATTGATTTTTACAAAAAACGCCATCATTTCAGTTCAGTTGATTTTTTTCGCAAATTTTCTCTTCCGTTTTTTGGATTAAGCAGTTACTCACCATAATACAAAAGCAAAAGTAAAAAATTTCGAATGGTTGCAAAAATGAAAAAAAAAAATTAAAAAATGACGTCACAAAAAATTAAAAAATCAAAATCAAAATTTTTCTTGGCTCCCCTTCTAAAAACCTTTTAAATGCTTTAAGAAGTCCACACACCAAATTTCACACTTTTGTCACAATGGGGTACTTGCCTAAATTTTTTTTATTGGCTTAATCGATAGTATGGTCAAAAATAATGTACCCGTATTTTTTCTTTTTCCTAAATTCCCAAAATTGCGGCCGCAATGCGTGTTTTAAAAATATATTTGTGACGTCACAAATATATTAGATATAGAACATAGAAGGACTCTTTTTCCTCGTTGGGTTGGCAATGATATAACGTCGCCAAGGTGCCGTTTTCAAACAACAAGATCTGAGTCTGACAGACAACGTCAAACCGCCGACCGTAATTTCTTCCTGTGCCCTTTTTTTGCCTTTGACTGCTTTGATCGAGGCTTTGATCTATGCGGTAAGTACCTACTCGTTTTGTTCATTCCTTGTTCAACCTAACTAGTCTCTTTCTTTAGTCTTCAGTGCTGTCCACCTAAAAGCCTTTCGCATGTTTGTCACCCGTGCTCTGACCTGGCTGACCCTCGGCTTCATTTCGGACATCAGTGTTCCTGCTCCCCACATTTTATTTAGAGATCCATCGCGTCCTCCCCACATGGATCTCTTGTAGCTCTAAAGTATTACCTATCCGGAATTGTATGCTAATGGTGAACCTATATAAGCTCACTGTTCATTTTCAGCCTCTTATTTCTGTGCTATTGGTGATCCTCCAGATTTTCCCCTGGAAATAAATTATCTCGACTGAGACAGTGTTATAAGAGGTTTCTGGAGTCAGTTTCTTCGAAACCTTGTTCGACTTTATTATCTAAATGCTCATGGTAAGAGAATTCGATAGGAAACCGGTTTTGCGATAGCATGTTCAAAATGAGTGTCACAGTGACATCCCTGACATTCTTGATTATTCCATTGTCACACAGTCAGACCAACCCCATTCAAAATCCCTGTCCTGGCGCGAAGCTTTTAGGAGGATTTTTTCAAATTCGTTTTTTTCTGTAGAAAACGACGGGATTTTTGTGAAATTCCCAGTAGAGTCCCCTTATCACTTATACTAGCAATCAAAAGTATTTCCAGCTGAATCTATTCCATTGGCAAGTACCCCATTAGAGCCATTTTTACGTGTACCGCTAGGACTATTATGGCAGCACGAAAAATTACCTTTCAATATATTTACATACCGGCGATTATTTCAAAACTATCCAACCGTAATGATAACTTCCGATTCCTAGTAGCCCAGGAATTTCAGGTGAAATGGTCAAACCCTGAAATAAATATGTCCCTTTGGAAATTTTGCAAACGGCCTTGGACCAATGCTGAACACGAGGCTGAACAACATACTTAAAGCTCTGGTCTAACAAGTGTGAGAAACATAGTTCTTTTGGGCAAGAAAGGAGTAAGTGCCGCCAGATCTCGTAGCGCCTGATTGAGAGATAAAAGAAAGTTTTAACTGCAGACCTGATTTGACTCTTTTATTTTGTTGCTGACTGCCGAATTTGGTTCCAATCCATCAAATAGATTTTGGATAATTGAATGGCGAAGTTTTGATTTTGGATAATTGAATGACGAAGTTTTGAATTTGGACATTTTTTAATATTTGATATATGACAGATAGAGAAGTACGTTCAACTGTTCTGAATACAGTTTTGCAAAAGCTTTCGAACGACATATTGCATGTCAAGTTCCGTGAGATGTATTAGCTTCCGTCATTTTTTTATAGTGACTAGTTTGTTTGACAGATGACAGCCAAAAATTAATGGGCTCATTCGACAGCAAAACCATGTCCATCCATATACCAGATTTCAAGTCGACCAGATTAACCGAGAGATCAACCATTTGGTCGTTATCGTGAAATGTTACTGACAGACACACGTACACGACAGCCAGGCACAAACACAGTCAGACACACAAACTTTCAACTTGAAATGGTCCTAATCATCTCAGAGAGGCTCAAAATGGATATTTACGTGTTCATCTCGAAAAAATTTTTTAGCGCCGCCACAATACTTTCCCCGAGACGTTCCCTCATCCTCCTTGGTTGGTGGGTCGAGAGGAGGGAAATCAAAGAATTCTGTTTTAAAATGTGGATCAGCATTGCTTGAAAGGCGTCCAGACCAACTAGGGTCCTTCAAAATTTTGAGGAAATCAAATTTTACAGAGTTACCACTGGTTGCGGAACTCTCCCTTCTTGCTCATCAAAAACTATATGACGCTCACATTTCAAGGCCTGGAGCTTTTAGTACATTGATCATCATTGTTTGAGGGACCCGCTGGTCAACGTTGAGACTTACAGCACCTTCTTCTGAACTACAGCAAGACTTTATCTGCTTTGGCGGCACTTACTCCTTTCTTGCTCAAAAAAGCTATGTTCCGCACACTTGTCGGACCCGGTCGGACCCTAGCTTTTAGTATGTTGTTCAGCATTGGGCAAAGGCCGTTTGTGCAACATTTCAGAAGAGACATAATTATTTATTTCAGGGTCAAACCCTCGGTCAAACCCTAAAATGCCTCCTCACCTCCTTTTATTTCCCTAATTATTTAAGTGTCCAATTTGATAGTTTCGACCTTTAATTTTCTTCACTGTAGTCAACGTGATCCTGGATAGCATCGAGTGAGTGAATTTTTCAGAAAGAAAAGTGGTATCTAAACTCACCCCGTCGGCGTAGCTCCCCTCACCCCAATTACAAAATTTAAAATTGCACCACCTACATTGTGATACTCACATCAAATTGAAGAAAATCTAACTCTCTGAAAATAGTATTCTCAACATTTTCATGCCCCCCTTTCTCCCTAAAGTTCTCCAAATGCCCAATTTATTTAGGGGAAGTTTGAGATTTGAGGATTATTCTCTTCATAAAGACAGTTCAATTCCCTTCAATTTGATGTATTACAAAGTAGGTGGTGCAATTTTAAACATTGAAGTTGGGGTGGGGCGAGGGGTGGGGGGAGCGACGAGGTGATTTTAGATATCACTCTTACCACTGGAAATTCACATCCATTGATGCTATGCAGGATCACGTTAGCTACACTGAAGAGAAAGAAGGGGTCGAAAATATAAAATTGGACACTCAGATAATTTCAGCAAAAAAGAGTGCAGTTTAAAATTTAAAAAAAAAAATCGGAAAGAAAATATAATTCCATTTGATTTTTTTCTTTTGTGGCCTTGACTGCTTATGGTCTTATAGTCAGTTTTTGTTGATGTTCTCTGTGAATTATCAGACTTAATTCATAGGAAAATACCGGACCCTATTGCAAGTGCTCTCTGAGAACTTCACTTTTACTGGCTGCTAACAATGACATCACCAAAGTGGGAAATTCTATCCCTTTGAAAAAATGATGTATCACAAAGTGCCATTTGAAATTTTGAAGTTGGGGTGGGTGATTATTGCGTTTGGGTAACTAAAAAAAACAGCATACGTCAACCTTATGTCCTAACCTTCAATAACCAGAGCAACCTCGAGAGCAACACAAATTATTTCCTTGCAAAATCACCAAAATCACCCTGAATATTGTTTCCGTTTTATCTGGTGTCACTTTCCATTCTTAATCAAGTGGGTAAATATTAACATTTTAAAGGGATAAATCCACAAGACCGCCGAGTACCTATCATCTAAATATGTGCCTACTCTTCAAGAAATCAATCAACAAATAATACAAATAGAAATCAGTATCCCTAAAAAGTCAAGAGCTTCTGGGCTCCAAGCTCATACATAATACACTCAAATTATTCATCCGGCCCTGCCTATCTATCAAGAAATACCAATCCTTTGACTGATGTCATATTTTGATAAATAAGTATAACTACTTGCTAATGAAAAAGAACAAGGTTCAGAAACATTGTAAAAGATGTATTAGAAGACCAATGCAGATAAAATAAGCAATTCTTTAAAAACAGTACGTAGGAGTGTGTGTCAACTACACTTTAGTGTAATCCAGCCAGATTCCACCTTCAGAAGCCATAATGAAGCTCTTGACATCCAGCTCGATAGGCACGTGTGTCTTGGGGCTTAGCGAAAATCTGTAATTGCTCAGTAAAACGGAGAGTCCGACTTTGGTCTGCATCATTCCGAATCTGAGGCCTGAAATTCAAAAAAATATACCTGGTTCAAACGATAAATTCAAAAATACGCACCAATGCAAACCCTTGGCCCCTCACCAAAAGGCAAGAACGCGTACGCCGGCCTGGTTCGCTTGTTCTCTTCTGAAAACCGTTCCGGATCAAACTTTTCCGGTTCCGGGTAGTATTTCTCGTCTCTTTGGATGCCAAGAATCGGAATTAATACTTTGGTTCCTTTTTCCAGGACGAGATCGTGTCCGGGAACTTTGTAGTCTTTGGTGCAGACCCTGTTCAAGCCCGGCAACGGTGGGTATTTCCTCAAGGTTTCTATAAACATGCATTTTCAAAATACGGTAACAGGAGTAACAAACAAAGCTGACCATTAACGACCTTTTCCATGTAATGCATATCCATGATAGCTTCATATGTCAACTGATTTCCGTGTTCGGCAAAGACTGAGTTCACTTCCTTCCGGAGCTTTTCTTGAACTTCAGGATTCGTAGCCAATTCGAACAGACAGAACGTCATCGTAGTGGAGGAAGTTTCGAATCCGGCCAAGAAGAAAACCAATGCTTGAGCTGCCAGCTCATTGAACGTGATTCCAGGCACTTGTTCGCCATCGTCACCGACCACGCTGTCGTCGTCAACTAGTTTTCCACGATTCTTCAACTGGAGCAGCAAGTGCATGAAATCTTTTCGGTAGATGTGGTTCTTCTCACGATACTCGACGGTCTCTTTGACTACTCTCATGAAAAATTTCTCCAGCTTCGGTTTGGTTATGGTCATATGGAGCTTGCGCATCAAATCCGGAAGAATGAACGAAAGGAATCCTTTGATGTTATTCCACATATCGTCTTGGAAGAAAGTCCGCAAAGTGCTCGTAAACTCGTTGTTGGGCTCTTTCATTGAGTTGCAATCGATACCGAACGCGCAGTTCCCGATGATATCGGTGGTGAATCGTGACAAGATGTCTTTTATGTCGATGGAATTGCCGACGGTTTTGTTCATTTCATCGGCCAATTGGTCCCCGCATTTCACCAAAGTCTCAAACATCATTTTCATTTTCCCGGACGTGAACGTCGGAGTAAGTTTGATTCGCAAGTTTCTCCACTTTTCACCTTCGAGCGCGAACAAGTGGGCGCTTAGCGGATCGTCTTCTTCATTCACGTAGACTCCTCTGTCCACGAAATGGTTGAAATCGGTCTGCATAATGTTCTTGATGATCTCGGTGTCTAGAGGAAAATACGACGGCGATAACAGGAAGTAGACGCCCGCATGTGGGACGTTTTTGGCTTTGAACTTGTTGTAATGGTTCAAAGCGAAATCGGCAAAAGACTCTTTTTGCAAGAAGACTTTTGTTGAGTTTCCAAAGATAAGACTCGGAGATTCAGTAAGGAGCCCTTTTTTCTCCCAGTAGGACAAGCACCATCTTGCGTACGTTATGTAAATTGCGACTAGAGCTACGACGATTCCAATGAAGTCCAGCGTCCAACAGCCCGTTAACAGCGCCATGTCCTTGAATAATCAGGTATAGAATTGGAACACTTTTCAATACTCACAACGCAAGAAAATCAAGATAAAACAATTAAAAGTAAAAAGTATCTATACTTTTATTTATTAAAAAATTAAAATTGTACCTACTAAATAGATAAGAGATATAAATTATTATTAATAATTAAATTTTCGTATAATCGAGCCAAATTCCCCCTTCAGAACTCATGATGAAACTCGTTGGATCCAGTTTGAGAGGCACTTCAGTTTTCGGACTGATCGTGAACTTGTAGTTCTTCAGCAAACAACTCAATCCGACTTTGGTTTGCATCATTCCAAATCTCAAACCTGAGATTGATATTTAATTAAACGAAAACTAAATAAAAATACCGAAACTTACCAATGCAAATTCTCGGCCCTTCACCGAAAGGCAAAAATGTGTAAGGGTGACGTGTCCGTTTGTTCTCTTCAGAAAACCGTTCCGGGTCGAATTTGTCCGGATCGGGGAAGTACTCCGGGTCCCTTTGTAAGCCAATAACCGGAATTATGACTTTGGTTCCTTCCTCAAGCACAAAGTCAGTTCCAGGGACTTTGTATTCTTTAGTGCAAATCCTGTTCAGTGATGGCAGAGGTGGATATTTGCGTAGAGTTTCTGAAAATTTGATTGGTAAAGTACAAGTAAATACTAAGGTAGTTTAATACTAAGGTATTCGACTTGTTTCATAGTAAATCTTAGCCAATGGAAAGTGTCCGACACTATTCTCCTGGCTAACTATAAGCTCATTCGAGATTTCTGATGGAACAAACCTACAAATAAACGTACCGTTGATAACTTTCTCCATGTAATGCATCTCCATTACAGCGTCGTATGTCAAACTGCCGTGCCTTGCTAGAACTTCATTGACTTCCTCTCTGAGCTTCTCTTGTACTTCAGCGTTCGAAGCCAGCTCGAACAAGCAAAATGTCATCGTAGTCGAAGAAGTCTCAAACCCAGCCAAGAAGAACACAAACGCTTGCGCAGCAATTTCATTGAACGTGAAACAGTCCTCACTCTTATCAGACTTCTCTTTCATTATGCTGTCATCATCCATGACTTGCCCGCGGTTCTTCAACTGCAACAGCAAATGCATGAAATCTTTCCTGTGGACGTTGTTCTTTTCCCGATACTCGACAGTCTCCTTCACGACGTTCATAAAGAAATTGGAAAACCTCAGTTTGGAAATCGTCACACCGAAAAATCGCATCAACTTGGGAAAGACGAAACCGCCAAGACCTCTGAGGTTATCCGCAATCGTGTCTTTGAAATATTGCCTGCCGAATCGACTGAACTCGGTTTCGGGATCTTCCAAAGAATTGCACTCGATGCCGAACGCACAGTTCCCGATGATGTCCGTGGTGAACCGTATCAAGATGTCTTTGATGTCGATCGACTCCTTGCCGACGTTCTTGTCCATCTCGATTTGGAGCTGATCCCCGCACTTGATCAGCGTATCGAACATCATTTTCATCTTGCCAGACGTGAAAGTCGGCGACAGTTTGGCTCGCAGCGTTTTCCATTTCTGGCCTTCGATGGAGAACAAATGCGCGCTCATCGGGTCGTTTTTTTCGTTGAAGTAGACGCCCCTGTCGACGAAATGGTTAAAGTCGGTTTGCATTATGTGCTTGACGATTTCGGGGTCGATTGGAAAGTACACCGGGGCCAGCAGAAAGAAGAAACCGCCGTGTTGGTGTTTGAGATCTTTGTAGTACTGGTACTTGTTGGCGACGAAGGCGGCGATGGATTCTTGCTGGGTGAAGACAGATTTGATGTTGCCCAAGAGAAAGGTAGTCGGTGGGGAGTGGATGTTTCTTCTGGTCCAGTAGGCGAAGACCCAGTTGACGTAGGCGACGAAAACCACGATGATGGCTATGGAGATCTCCAAGAGCCAGCTTCCGGTGATCAGCGCCATGCTGGGAGCCTACAAATGTCATCCAATTTGTGTCAAGCCATCAATTTAATGAAGCAATTAATGGGTAATGGGAGACTGTAATATGTTGTGAGGAGACAGAGGATGAGGAGGAAAGTGGGTTAGAATTTGTCCAGAATTGAGTAACAGAATATAAACCAAGAAATCCCAGCATTTTATATCCTAGAGGTAAAACAAGTCTGGAACGCCAAAATGTCCTATCCAAAGATATTGTTGGTTCATCTAATTTTTAGGATGAAATTTAATCAAATTTCTTGTTGTTTAGTGTTAAAAACAAGAACGGTTTAATAGATTGTCACTGATAGGATGTGATTTTGATTTTGTACCAATAAAATTGCTCTTCACTTTTCCAACCTATTTAGTTGACATTATTTGAGAAAATCTAAAGTGTTGTTAGGTACAAGAGCTAGGTCCCCAGGTACATACTCTTACCTAGTCAGTACTTTGGAATCAGTACCTGATGAAAATTACGCATATCATTTTTTTAATCATAACAATAACAATAACATAAACATAACAATAAGCGGCTTATTTGAAATTTCATACGGATTTTCGTTAATGTAAATAATACACCAGTGAAACTTCTATACAGAAAATTGGATCAATTCCAGTCAATTCAAAAATAGAGGATGTGTCCCTAGGTACCTATATTCTTTCCCACTCGTGATATTACAATAATATACCGGGTGGGCCATAAAAAACCGTGCTCGGAATTTTTCTTCCTGAAATTTTTAATCCGCCACCGATTTTATAGTACTTTTCGGCATTGGCTAGCCAATTGAATAGGCTATCAGTTCCGTATTTCAAAATGGCCGGTATATCAAAATTCAAGATGGCAGAAACAATTGAAAATAGGCCTTCTTTTGCTCTCGTTGCTTTTTATTAAAAGTTACTAGAAAGTCAGAAGCAATAACGTATATGTAATAAAAGAATACCTTTTTTTGTTAATTTAAGACTACAACCAATAAAATCGGATCATCTGCTGAGGAGCTTTTGCGAGTTGAAGCGAAGCCTACTTTCAGTTTCTCTCATTTCCGCATAATTGACCCAAATTTAGGTATCCTGCCCGCCAATCCGCCATATGCTTTTTTCTCAACCGATTTCGTCAAATTTGGTATCAATGGCTAGCCAATTGGACAGGCTACCTTTTTCATATGAGAAAATGACTGACATGTCAAAATCCAAGATGGCGGAAGCAATGGAAAATAGAATTTCTTTTGTTCCCATTGCTTTTTAATAAAAATCAGCAGAAAGTCGAAACCAATAGCTATTATGAAGGAATAGACCTTTCTCGACAATTCAAGACCGCGACCAATCAAATTGGATCATCTGCTGAGGAGCTATGGCGAGTTGAAGTAAAGCCTACTTACCGTCCCTTATTCCCGCATAAATGACCCAAATTTAGGAATCCTGCCCGCCATATCTTAATTTCCCAACAGATTTTTACAAGTTTGGTATCATTGGCTAGCCAATTGGACAAGCTACCATTCCATATGAGAAAATGGCCAACATGTCAAATTTCAAGATGGCGGAAATTATTGAAAACAGGCCTTATTCGTCCTTGTTGGAATAGAAAAACGGAAAGTAGGCTTCGCTGCAACTCGCAATAGCTCCTCAGCAGATACCCGATTTGATTGGTTGCGGTATTGAATTGTCGAGAAAGGTCTATTCCTTCATAATAATTCATGGTTTTGACTTTCTGCTAGTTTTTATTCAAAAGCAATGAGGACAAAAGAAATTCTATTTTCAAAAGCTTCCGCCATCTTGGATTTTGACATGTCGGTCATTTTTTCATATGAAAAAGGTAGCCTGTCCAATTGGCTAGCCATTGATACAAAATCTGAAAAAATCGGTTGAGAAATGAGCATATGGCGGATTGGCGGGCAGGGTTTATTGATTGTGGTCTTGAATTGACAAGAAAAGTCTATTTCTTCATAATACATTATTGGTTTTGACTTTCTGGTAACTTTTAATAAAAAGCAACGAGAACAAAAGAAGACCTATTTTCAATTGTTTCTGCCATCTTGACTTTTGATATGTTGGCTATTGTGGAAAACGGAAATGATATCCTATTCATTTGGCTAGCCAATGCTGAAAAGTTTAATAAAATCGGTGGCGAAATAAAAATTTCAGAAGTGAAAATTCCGAGCACGGTTTTTTATGGCCCACCCGGTAATGTCATCATTCTGCATTTCTGCAATGATATAATCCATACCCATTTATTATTTCTAATAATTTAACCTTGACGAAGACTACTGCCATGCACATTGCACAGTTCACTAATTCGGTAATTATTGCACAATAGCAATCTTCACTTTGGAAAGAAAGAAATTACTGAAAATACTGATTATACACCAAATAAGCTAACCAAACAAACTTAATGTAGGTAGGTACCTCTTTTATGAAATAACAGAAGCTTTTTTAATTATATTTGGACTATTAGCATTACAGGTTAAGTTAGGACTCGATTTAGGAGTTCAGAAATTAGATGTTGAAGTATTTTAAAAGGTTACCTACCTATACCTCTGTTTATTTAGGTACAATCTACCGGCGTACAGTCGTCCTTCAAGTTTCTACCAATCATGAATTACAGCACATACACTAACACTACCACTTGACGGCGTCGACTGCACTGTGCTGTGTTCAACTCATGAATGGTGAATTACATCACATGTCGAAAATTCCTTTTGTTTGTATTGGTGCGCAGACACGAGATGCTAACTACATGCGACGGCAACCGCGAAAAGCGAAAGAATAATGCGGATATAGGTATGCTGTATTGATGTAGATAATAGAAAAATGTGCCAGCAAAAATGCTACGACGCAGATAAGTTTGTTTGATTTCTCTATTTCTATTTTAATTCTAGAATCCTAGATATTGATTGAAAAAATGCTTAAAACATGCACAGGGTGTCCGCGATAATTCGGTCCGCCATCGATATCTCGAGAACGCTGAGAGCTACAGAGTTGGTTAAATTACAAAAGAAGGCGCTATTTTGCGACAATCACGAATATACAGTATACAGGTTTTCATATTCAAACTTTTCACCCAAAATTTCTCGCTTCCGAAATTTTTTGGGAGATATCTAAGAGACGTATTGCCAACTTTTTATCTTTAACCAGTCCACCCCCTCCAATCAGAATGATTTTTTAAAAGGGTTAGACCATGCTATTGGAAATTTTGAAAGAGGGTAAGGTGAACATTTGGCAATACTTATTGTCCTAGATGTCCCCATTGAAATAAAATTCGAACTGCTTATTCGGAAATTCTGATTTTTCAAATTTTTATTTTGCCTATAAACCAGTCATTTCCTATAAGTCTTGGATTTTTGTTATTTTGACTTTTGAAATGGTCATATTATTTAATTGGCTTCTGTTAGTAATTTTTTCATCATAATTCGTCCACAATTAGAGAATCCAGAGCAGAGAAGCTCTTTTTCAATTCATCGTCCCTGATCAATGCTTGCCAAGTAGACCTATTTTCAAATCGCTGGTAATCTACCATCTACGAAAAATGAGTCGAATGAGCTCGTTGTTGTCTTGAATTGTAACAAAAGGTCCATTCATGTTATTACTTTGTGACTTTTTCATGACTTGACAGATGCATGACCGTTCCATTAAAAAAACCGGAACAAAAAGAGGTAGGGTCTTGTCGGCCATCTTTGATTTTGACTTTTCGGATTTTGAAATTTGTGCCGTTTTTTTTTTACCTATATTATACTCGGTGCCTAAACAAAAATCGAATTTGAAATAATTTCTGATGATTTGAAAAGTGGCTAAAACAAGTTAAAAGTATAACCAGCAGAAGTTAAAAGTACCGTATGTTCGTTAAAATCATGAATTAGGGCAGGCTGTGAATTTCGAAACGTATATGTCAAAATCCAAAATGTATTCCATGACGGCGGCTCATCATGTTGACATCAAAGAGTGATTATTAATAAATTCACGACATACGTTTTCACTTCCATAGCCAGCCCTAATTCATGATTTTAACGAACATACGGTATTCAAAACTGGCCGGAAATTAATTATTTCAGGGCCAGGCGGTATGTCGGTAAAATCACTACAATCTGGAAAAAACTCCGACCAAAGCTTTTATGGTGTCAAACTCTTCGTAAGGTCAGTAGTTATCTACCACTGAGTTTCCGCCCAAAAACGAGTTGTGCTGATTCCTCCACATCTGCGCGAAGGTAAATGATGCCTCGAAAGTGCAAAAAGACCTGGTAAACCTTCCTACTTTTTTGTTATATTTGCCTAAATGCAAACGTACAACTCTTACGCAAACATTGGAAGCATCTGTCATCATCTCTGTGCCAGTCTTACTGTTGAAAAAAAAGATTTCTTTGTGCGGATCAGATAAATCACATTTAATTGTTTTTTTACACAAGAAAACGATGGAGCAACATGTATTTTGGATGTTTTCCAATAACTTGTACTCACTGAGCCCATCTATGGCACTAAAATTTCAATAACAGCATTTTTGAAGATGTTGCCAGCAAAAAAGTTAATAATTTTCACCCGCCTGTTCAGCAGCAATTTTTCCAATTTTACCAAACACCGTTTCTGGAAGTTTTATAAGGAATGAAAAGCTCAAACTCTTCTCTAACGATATCGTGTCTGGCTTAACCGCGGCACGTACTTGAAAGTCTAAAAAACTGTTTTCTTTTCGAGAGGTCCTGTTTCACCCGTATGCGGCCGTGCCTACTTGACATAGACCGGACTGATTACACGAGCTTGGAAATGTACTCTTTTGTAGCTTTAAAACGCGACCATTATTATTGAGACTTTGTACATTGATTCATGAAGAAATCATACATTATTTCATCATTAATGGTCGTGTTTCAAAGCTGGAAGAGAGTACATTTCCAAGCTTGTGTAATCAGTCCGGTCTATGTCAAGTAGGCATGGCCGCACGCGGGTAAAATAGTACCGCTCGAAAGAAATCAGTTTCCTACACTTTCAAAAAGCGTGCCGCAGTTAAGCCAGATATAATATCATTAGAAAACAGTTCCAGCTTGTCATTCCCTATAAAATTCTCGAGAACGGTGTTTGGTAAAATTGAAAAAACTGCTGCTGAACAGGCGGGTAAAAATTATCCACTTCTTAGCGGGCAACATCTTCAAAAATGCTGTTATTGAAACTTTAACGCCATGAATGAGTTCAGTAAGTACAAGTTATTGGAAAACATCCAAAATACATGTTGCTCCATCGTTTTCTTGTGTGGAAAAACAATTAAATGTGATTTATCTGACCCGCACAAAGAAATCTTTTTTTTCAACAGTAAGACTGGCACAGAGATGACGACAAATGCTTCCAATGTTTGCGTTAGAGTTGTACGTTTGCATTGAGGTAAATAAAATGAAAAAGTACGGGGGTTCAACAGGTCTTTTTGCACCTTAAAGACATCTTTTACCTTTGGGCAGATGTGGAGGAATCAGCACAACTCGTTTTTGGGCGGAAACTCAGTGGTAGATACCAACTGACCTTACGAAGAGTTTGACACCATAAAAGCTTTGGTCGGAATTTTTTCTATCCAGAATGACCTACCGCCTGGCCTACCAAGCATTTGCCTAATCTTTATCAGTAAGGCCCATTTCAGTATTCAAGTACCTACCTATTTATTTAAAATCTTATCCATGAAAAATGTCTTTTGAGTTATTGTATTCAACAATTATTATTATGAGTCCAGGTCTATAATTGCCTCGATAATTGCATTTGCTGATCAATCCCTATTGGTATGTAACATTAGACATGAATTAGTGGCGGGGTTAACGGCCAAAAATAAAATGATCTGTGCATTTTGTGATAAAAGCATGAAATTTGGCATACGTGTTGAGGAGACCCTCCTTTGCAATTCCAGATGTGGCGCCACGCAAGATTTTGCACCAGAGGCACTGTATTGCGGTTAATATACCTGCTAGGGGTAAATTCTGCAAAAATGGTTCCTGGTCGGTCTCTGGTACCGCAGTCGGCATTTTTTAGTTCTGTTTAGCTAAAACTACATGTAGAAATGAGTAAGGAGTGCATTTTCACAAGCAAAGTTCCAAATGCTGCCTTTATACGTTGTTTTAATACATTTTAATACCAACTTTGATTTAGTACAGGAAACATGGTAAAAAAATTGCCAAAACCTCGGCAAATATATGAACGTCCTGAAAATTTGATATTATGTTTAGAATCAAGTGCCCTACTACATATCTGAAATTGTCAAAATTCGCACCCCGAGGCTTCAAGTTATTGGAGAGGGGGTAAGAAATTGCAACTCAAAATTAAAGGTATAGAACCCGATGGAACCCCTCAAGCCAATGGGTGCAAATACGTCGTAGTTCGACGCATCACATCCCGTTGATACAATTTTGGCACAAAAAATGTCGATCATTGTTGAAAGGGGGTCGCGGGGGAGGGCGAAACTCGGCTGGGTGGCTCTTTTTTTCCTGGGCCATGAAGAATCGATCACGACAAGATTGGTATCTTTTCCGACTAAATTCAATGTCCTGAACTTGAATCCGATGTATAAATTTGGACAAAAACAAGTTGGAACAAGGTAACTTGAAAAAACCTGTTTTTTCTTTGACAATTTTCACAAAACTTATTTTTACTGTTAGAGGCATTCATCTTTGAAAATATTCCAGAGGCCATTAGATTAAACTGTATTCTTCACGAAAATCATCCTTTCGATCTGTAACTTTGTTTTTCGACATAGAAAAAATCGATTTGAACTTTAGTCGGCACAGCCCGTCGTCTACTACTGACCAGAACACTACACCATGCATCTTCAAATGAAAATAGCCCAAACTATCTGAAAAATTATAACTCACCTTTGAAAGTTTGAGGATCTGTGCAGAACTGAATTCCCTATAACATAAACAAAATCGTCATAAATCGCAATACAGGGTATTGAGTTATTACTTGAAGGTGCATGCTGTGGTGTTCTGGTCATTAGTAGACGCCGGGCAGTGCCGACTAAAGTTCAAATCGATTTTTCTCACCTCGAGAAACAAAGTTACAGATCGAATGGATGATTTTCGTGAAGAATACAGTTTAGTCTAATGGCCTCTGAGATATTTTCGAAGATGAATACCTCTAACAGTAAAAAAAAGTTTTGTGAAAATTATCAAAGAAAAAACAGGTTTTCTTAACTTGTTCGAACTTGTTTTTATCCAAATTTACACATCGGATTCAAGTTCAGGACATTGAATTCAGTCGGAAAAGATACCAATCTTGTCGTGATCGATTCTTCATGGCCCAGGAAGAAAAAGAGCCACCCAGCCGAGTTTCGCCCTTCCCCACGACCCCCCTCCAACAATGATCGACACTTTTTGTGCCAAAATTGTATCAACTGGTTGTGATGCGTCGAACTACGACGTATTTGCATCCATTGGATTGACGGGTTCCATCGGGTTCTATACCTTTCATTTTGAGTTGCAAGTTTTTACCCCCCCTTCAATAACTCGAAGCTTCGAGGTGCGATTTCTGGCAATTTTAGATATGTAGTAGGGCACATAATTCTGGACAGAATATAAAATTTTCAGAACGTTCATATCTTTGCCGAGGTTTTGGCAATTTTTCTACCATGTTTCCTGTACTAAACCAAAGTTGGCCTTAAAATGTATTAAAACAACGTATAAAGGCAGCATTTGGAACTTTGCTTGTGAAAATGTACTCCTCACTCATTTCTACATGTAGTTTTAACTAAACAGAACTAAAAAATACCGACTGCAGTACCAGAGACCGGCCAGGAACCATTTTTGCAGAATTTACCCCTAGCAGGTATATTAACCGCAATACAGTGTCTCTGGCGCAAAATCTCGCGTGGCGCCACATCTGGAATTGCGAAGGAGGGTCTTCTGAACAAGTGTGCCAAATTTCATGCTTTGATCACAAAATGCACAGACCATTCCGCTAACCCCCCCACTAAATGATAAACAAACCGAGAACAAACCGAAATTTCTCTCCAATAGAAACGCGTGTCGCGTACAGATTTTGACGCGAAATGTACTGATTTTTGAAATTTGGGCTTTGGTGTCACAGCGACAAGGTGTAGTCAAACTTCATCAAATCAGTACACTTCACGTCAAAAGCTTTAGGTAAGCGTTTTTATTGGGTATTTACCGTACGCACCTCGGTATTTACGTTGCCATTTAGGTACAAGAAATTTTCTTCATCAAGTTCCACAAAAGTTTATTTTTAAGGCAATATATTTTTCGCCAATCTCTGGGCATCTTCAAACTACAACCTTTTTTTCTTATATATGAAATATGCCTTATATTTCTACGTTGGGTATTAATTTTTTGCCTATTTTTTTAGGTAGAAAGTTTTATTTAAATATAGACTGAGCCCTGTTTGAAGATAAATTTGAATAATTTGATGTAGGGTTGTCAGCTGTCAAAAAATCTAGCGCTCTGACAACTGACAACTCTTCACATCAACTTCAACTTCAAACAATAAGGTTGTAGAGTCTGGATACGAAAGAGACTGGTGGAACAAGTACATAATATACAATTACCTATCTTTAAAATACACTTTTGGTGAAACTTGATGGAGGGAATCTTTTGGAAAATTGACTTGACAAAAAAAAGCAGCCAACTACCTAACCCTAACGAAATCACTATCAATTATTACAAATTGCATGACATGAAACTCAAACTGCAACTTCGTCAGGTATTTACATACATATTTCAATCTATAACAATTATTAACAGCTTGAATCAAAGAAATGTCACTTTTTTGACATCTAAATAGGAACCTATTATACAAGGTGATAGCAAACTTGGGGTAGAAAATTGAACCGCAACTAAGAGAAACTCGTCAAAAGTATCAGAAAAGTTTTGAAAACATGTAGGGCTCTTATTTTCAAAAATATGGGGAATCAAACGGTGGTCCTTCGACTCCTTCAACCCCCTCTATTTTCATTATTTTGAAAGATTTCAGTAATTTCTTTTCAACAGACCAAAAAATCAATGTTTTTGAACCTTTGAATGTGGTTTGTAATTTTATTTACTATACAGAGTGTCCGTTTTTCAAGGCTAAGCATGGGTATCTCGTTTATCTTTAGAGATACAGAGTCGGTTAAATTAGAAAAAAGTTGCGAATTTTCATGACAATCAATGATCCAAAAAGATATTTGACTTGTTAGTTTTAGTTTTCGAGATATTGAGAAACAAGCGAATATGCCTCATGGGCATGAGGCTCAGTAGCGCACTTCCTTTTTGAAGGATTAGTGAACGCAAGATGTTAATTAGGGTTCTACCGTTATTTGGGCAAAAATTTCAATATGGCGGCCAAAATAACGTCAGATTCATGAAATTTGGTTTAAAAAATCAAAATGATCGTACTAGACAAGGGTGAGTTCCAAGTTTCATGAAAATCGTTCCACTAATAAGAGATTTCAATATGGCGGCCAAGATGGTCGCAGAATGTTGGAATTTGGCTGGAGAATAAGAATGATCATACGAAACAAAGGTGAGTCCCAAGCTCCATGAAAATCGTCAAGTGATAAAAAATTTCGCTATGGCGGCCAAGATGGCGGCAGAGCATCATTTGTCCAAAATCGGATGTATTTTGATGAAGTTCACATCGCCTGTGAATTTCACTCAAATCGAACCACTTTCAGAGAAATTCAAAATGGCGGATCAAAAATGGCGACCAAGTGACAAAAGTCATTGGTCAACTTTTTATGATGGTCACGTACACATTCGATTGGCGTTTGCACCACATCGATATCTCTTTTCGTTGAGGCATAATTATTCTCCTAGTTCTGTTACTTTGAAACATGTTCAATATGGAGAATACAAGATGGCGGCGGGGCATCAATTGTCGAAAATTGAATGTATCTAATTGAAGTTCACATCGCCTGCGAATTTCACTCGAATCAGACCTCTTTCAGAGAAATTCAAAATGACGGATCAAAGATGGCGGCCAAGTGACAAAAGTCATTGGTCAACTTTATATGGTGGTCACGTACGCATTCGATTGGCGTTTGCACCACATCGCTATCTCTTTTCGTTGAGGCATAATTCTTCTAGTTCTATCACTTCGAAACATGTTCAATATGGAGAATACAAGATGGCGGCGGGACATCAATTATAAAAAATTGGATAGATCTTGATGTGGTTCACATTGCCTGCAAATTTCATTTCAATCGGATTACTTTTAGAGAAATTCAAAATGGCGGATCAAAGATGTCGGCAGAATAACAAAAAACTAAAAGTCAACTTGACATCCTGGACATATGTACTATTGATCAGCGTTTACACCACATCGATATCTTTCTTCCCCGAGGAGTTATCCCGGGTACGGACGGACGGACGGACGGACGGACAAAGTGAAGCTAAAAGCGCCTCTCTCCCATTTTTTGGGAAAGTGCTGTTGATGAATAAATGTTCAACATTCACGTTTTTTTTATCGTCGGTGCTGATTTTGCTTCCAAAGCACTCTTTGCTTAAAAGCATAAATGCACATTGATTTAACACTTGTTTTTGTAAATATATTTCACAAAATATCTTCTGTTAGATATAATTTTGTAATAAGTACACCATTTTGGTTTAAACAATAAACATTCTATATTCTATTCTATATTCCATTCTATATTGGATTTTGACATTTTTGAATACAATATTTTTTTCTGGTTAAAACGATGTGTCACATGCCACTGTTGTGCATTTATGCTTTTAAGCAAAAAAAAAAAACAGAAAAGTAACCAGAAAAGAATACCGTATTCAAAAATATCAAAATCCAATATGGCGCCCATTAGAGAAAAAAGTTGAATGTCGTATCTCGGTTACTTTGAAAGCTTGAATAAAGATTTTGGCAGCTTTGAATCCCCCTTGAAAAAGTGCCCTGACAATGTCTAGATTAGAAAAGGCCACCTTCAAGCGTTTTTTGAATCAAAAATAAAATAAAAAATTCAAATTCCTATTTTTTCACGATATCTCAAAAACTAAAATCGATACGTCAAAGGACCCCGCACGATTCTTATGGAAAATGGCTCCCGGTTAAATTCTCTGAATTTTTGATATGATGTAGCTCATGAGATACTAATCGAATACCGTGAACCTCAAACTCAAATAATGGACAGTTTTTTACCTACAGGGGGTTGAAGTTGGAGGTTTTGACGGCTTAAAAATGATATTCTGACGTAAATAAAAGCTTTCTATTTGGTTTCTCTTCAAGATGTGTTTCATGCTATATGTATTTATTTGACAGAAAAATATCAACCCCCTCCTCCACCCCTATCCCCTATCTACCATCACAAAATTCGAGATTACTCTCAAAAGCCATGCAGATGGCTTATGTGATTTAAATTATGAATTTTGACATAAAAATTATTTTCCACCCCCAATGTTGGGGTGCCGATTTTCCAATTTTCCTCGGTTAATTTGGCTGAATTTTTGGTATTGTGTACTTCCAATTCTGCCGAACAAAAAGTTCCCATGCCAAAACTTATTCCTATGGACAGTTTTGGTTCTACAGGGGACTGAAGTTGAAGGTTTGAGAGCATAAATATTGAACTTCAGTCCCCTGCAGAACAAAAACTGTTCATAGGAATAAGTTTTGGTATTGGAACTTTTTGTTCAGCAGAATTAGAACTACACAATACCAAAAATTCAGCCAAGTTAACCTAAGAAAATTGGAAAATTGGCACCCCAACATTAGGGGTGAAAAATAATTTTTATGTCAAAATTCATGATTTAAATCACAGAAGCCATCCGCATGGCTTTCGGGAGTAATCTCGAATTTTATGATGGTAGATAGGGGTTGGGGGTGGAGGAGGGGGTTGATATTTTTCTGTCAAATAAATACATTTAGCATGAAACACAACTTGAAGAGAAACCAAATAAAAAGCTTCTATTAACGTCATAATATCATTTTGCAGCCGTCAAAACCTCCAACTTCAACCCCCTGTGGGTAAAAAACTGTCCATTATTTGAGTTTGGGGTTCACGGTATTCGATTAGTATCTCATGAGCTACAACATATCAAAAATTCAGAGAATTTAACCGGGAGCCATTTTCCATAAGAATCGTGCGGGGTCCTTTCTTTTTGGGTCATTGATCGTCATGAAAATGCGTAACTTTTTCCCAATTAAATCGACTTTGTATCTCTTAAGATAAGCGAGATACCCATGCGTAGCCTCGAAAAACGGACACCCTGTATACAGGGTGAATCGTAAATCCCGAAAATCTAGTTTTCTCCAAAAATGCATGCAGAAAATTTCATATGGGAATCATTTGTGTTAGTTGTTGTTCTACATCAGTTTTATAACCTCTCGAACTTTTCACGAGCATTTTCGAGGAAAAATAGACTTTTAGGATTTATGAATCACGACCCTGTACACTTAACCAAATTACAAAACACATGCAAAGCTTGAAAAAATTTGTTTTTTGGTCTGATGAGAGGAGTTCACTAGATTCTTTTAAAATAACGAAAATAGAAGAGGGGTCGAAGGACCACTTTGTGACCCGCCATATTTCCAAAAATAAAAATCAAATGTTTTCCAACATTTTTCTGGTACTTTTGGAGCATTTCCCTACCTGCTGCTTAATTTCCTACCCCAAGTTTGCAAATACTTCTGTATATGTTGACTTATTAAAACTGACCGCTCCAGGAGGAGCCAATGTCATATCAATAATTTTGGACTCGAGGTCATTTGGATTCTGCCATCGTTACCGGTGTTCAATAATTATTATATTTTACGTAGGTTTAGGAATATTCGAGGTAAATTTAATATTCTTCCCATGAATGATAAGAAAAGAAAATTTGTTAGGTAGAGGTTACTCACTCCGAAACGGTTCTCTCTTCGTTGGCACAAAAATCAATAAATTGAGCACATACTTATTGCAAGAATGATTATCATTGATGGTTCGGTACCTAGCCTAGTGATAAAAGAAATGGCGTTCGGTTTTTATAGATATATTTATTATCTACGTAATATATAGGTATATTAATTATTATTACACTTGGGTTATAGGTACTCGAGAGTTTAATCTTAGCTTCTTATCGCCAACCGATCTGACAATAATTATCTACTAAAATAATAATCACGGTTCACTTCTAGAATTAAGAAAAAAATTAGGAGATTCGAGAGTAGGTACCTACTTTGATTAAAAATCAACTGTCATTCGACAAGGCAAAGGCAGAGATATATAGGATACCTATTGGCAAGGATACAGGTAGGCAGGTACCACTTCAAAGGTTAGGTTTTAGGTTAGTTCCGTGCTTATCTACCTATCCCTACCTTATTATTTTGGCGAAATGTGGAGATGAACTTGTGAGTATTCCCTCTAGCCTACATCACTACTGCTAAATCATTCCATCTTATTGCATAATGTGTCATGTTATGTTGTACACACGGCGGTAGTGGGAGCTATCATCACAGCACAGCCATCAATTCATCATTTACCCGATCATCCGTCGATTGTCTCTCTTCCTCTGACTCCTCTCCTCCATCTTAACCGTGACCTTGCGTTTCGGCGGACATAACCTGGTGCAATTTTATTCTCATTTCTCTTCAGCATTCCAGTCTCGACTCCAGCCTTTACTTTTTTCACAAAAAAGCTGAAAATCACCGTGAGAATTTAAAACAAGTGAGTATGCCTTCACGTGCGTGAGTCTCAGTAGCGCATTTTCTCAAAGAGGCATATTGTGAACGTAAAGAAATTTGGTTGAAGGAGAAACACCATTCCTTGCCCACTTTAAACATTAAAATGTAAATCAGTGGAAATTATTGAAAGTTGCACTTTTTTCTTTTGGGGGTGGAAGTTGGAAGCGGCGCCATATCAGAAGTAACCTATTCTTTCCCATTTTCAGTTAGCTATCCATATAGCGAAAGAATTAGATCGTTATGTCTTCGGGTTTATGTTTTTCATTCATCTCTCACTTTGAGGGCAGCGTGTGGGGGCGGCAGCATTCGGCAAAGTAACTGTTGCACAGTTTGAGTTGGGAGTTTCTAAATGTAAGGGAAATATGAATATGACAATCAGTGAAAATTGTGAAAGTTGCATTTTTTGTTTGTTTGGAGGCGGCAGCTGGAGGCGGCGGCTAATTAAAAGTGGCCTATCTTTTTCCAATTTCAGTCAGCTATCAATATAGTGGAAGAATTAGATCGCTATGTCTTCAGGTTCATGTTTTACATTCATCTCTCACTTTAAGGGCGGCGTGTGGGAGCGGCAGAGTTTGGCAAAGAAATTCTTGCACAGTTTGAGTCAAGAGCTTCTAAAATGTTCGAGGTAACATTATCAGCTAAATCAGTGAAAATTGTTGAAAGTTGCACTTTTTTTCTTTTGGGGGCGGAAGCTGGAGGCGGCGCCATATCAAAAGTAGCCTATCCTTCTCCATTTTTAGTTAGCTATCCATATAGCGGAAAACTTAGATCGCTATGTCTTCGGGTTCATGTTTTTCATTTATCTCTTACTTTGGGGTCAGCGTGTGGGAGCGGCAGCGTTCGGCTGAGCAAATGTTGCGTAATTTGAGTTGGCAGTTCCTAATGTTCAAGGGAACATCTCAATCAGTAACATTTGTGAAAGTTGCACTTTTTATCGTTTGGGGGCGGAATCTGGGGGCGGCGACTAACCAAAAGTAGCCTATCCTTTTCCATTTTAAGTCAGCTATTTATATACCGAAAGAATCAGATCGCTATGTCTTCGGGTTTATGTTTTTCATTTTAAAGTGATTGGGGGCGGTTTTTGGCAGTTTTTTCATGTCGGCGGCGCATATTGAAGACGGAATGTTTCTTGGCTCACGTTTATAAGTGGCAACTATGTATTATTCAAAAAAAGAGAACACCAGAGCATCAGGTCTGGTAGAAAGTGCAATATTATGTTATTTCAAGTTTATCGGGGGCGGTTTTCTCTATGTTGGCGGCGTAATATGGACATCCAATATAGCCTAGCCCTCCTTTGGGAGTGGCAGCTATGTAACAACGAAAAAATTAGAAAGCTAGGTCGTCTAGTTTGGGAGGAGTTCGAGGAACGGACGGACGGACGGACAAAGCGGTTGCAATAGCGATTTTCATCAAGATGGAAAATGCGCTAAAAAGTTTTAGTCGATGGTGAGAATAGGCACCTACGATACCCACAACCCACTAAAACCTGCCTTATCTAGCTAGCTAGAAAATAGCGACAACTTTGGTCTCACATCAATAATAATAATGAAAGAAAAAGGCCTAAGACTTAATTCAATTATTATTGTACCAATAATAAGCAAATAAGTCGAAAAGTAGAAGAGAAATTTTTTTCTCAAGCCTACTCGATCCCCGAGGCAGTTATAGCCCCTCAAAGGTGCAAAGTGTAACAAAGCTTCCAATGATTTTCTCAAGAACTGGCAAAGGTACGAGCTCCACATTTGATATTCCCGATAGGCTCGTTTAATCCAAAATTTTTGTTCCTCTGGCATTTTTTCCGTAGGATGTACCGTTCTGAAGAAAAAGTAAAAAAAAACACGAACGTGCCTAGAATAATTTTCAACATGATCCCAATCCTCTCTAATTTCGCTGACACTGGTTAGATTTGTTTGAAACTTTGAATGTACATTTGCACTGTTGAGAAACTTCTTTGCACAAATTTTAAAGTTCCTACCCTCGTTCCTACCTTAGACGGTTTTTCAGCTAATAATACATTTTTTTGTTTTTCTGCGTACCTTTGAGGGGCTATAAATCCCTTAGGAAGTACTTCAGGGAAACATGTTTCTCCTACTTTTCGACTTGGTTTCTTGAGAGGAATCACCTCCTGTAGTATTATGCAAGGTCACCGAAACACCCTGCATGTGTATGTATACAGAGAGTAGAAAATTGAAAAACAAGGGGACTTTTCTTAATAAACATACCTACCCTTGCAAACGCATGCATCTTTAATGGAGATACAGGCCTTCAAAGTTGTTCTTGAGAAAGAGTTTTTCTTTGCATAACTTTTAAACCGTTCATCAACCTATATGTGTTATTCAAATTTAAACCAATGTTCACCAAGACAAGTGTTTATTGAACAATAATAACAAATTTCATCAGACATTTTCAGGGGCGAAGACAATAGGGGGTACCCGCCCCCTTTCCCCTCTATTTTCAACCTCCCTGAATATTTTTGAGAACTGTTTAAATTTTTGAATTCTGCGTTCAGTTTAACTGAAAAAGTTACTCTTGCAAAATTTTGATTAGAAGGTTCATTTCCAAGATATTTGGGTTTGAAACATTGGAAAACACCTCGAAATCGCCACTTTCCAGGGCCCAAATTGTTTTTTTTTCTGAAAAACTTCATGTTTCTCAGCAAAAATAGTGGTTTATCAACTTGAAACAGCCAGAGAACTCATTCCAGTTGACGAATCATGGGTTCTCTTGAATTTTAATTTTCAGGTCCAGGAAAGAGGCGGGTTTGAGATGTTTTGCAATAGGTATGTTTGAATCCTAAATACTTATGTCAAAAACTGAGCCTCTAATCAAAATTTTGCAGGAGTAACTTTTTTTCAATTGAACGTAGAACTCAAAAATTACAACAATTTCCAAAAAATATTCGAAGAGGTCAAAAATAGGGGAAAAGGGGGGAGGGCACCCCCTATTATCTTCGCCACTGAAGATGTTTGCTGAAATGCGTTATTATAGTTCAATAGAGACCTGTTTCAGTAAACTTTAGTTCAAATTTGACTGAAATCGGTTGAACAATTCAAAAGTTATGCGGGAGAAACTGTTTTTATGTGTAGATTCTCATATCTGTATATTTTCATAATAAATAAATAAATACAGTAATGTCTGGATAATCCGAACAGAAAGTTTGCAGACCCCGTTCGGATTACCAAAACGTTCGGATTATAGAATTCACACTAAATTATATCTATAGGTAATCCGAACGTGTTCAGTTTATAGATACCTTGTTCACCCATCAAAATGCTGCGAATATGCATAAAAAGTATGCAAATTATCCATGAAAGGTTTATTTTAAATTATTCCATATTATTTAATGGGGTATAATGCAATTTTTTTCTTTGATTGGTAAAAAGGAGTTGAACACTCCCTAATAAGCATGTGGTAGTTTGTTTCACTTTTATCTTCATAATAGGGCGGGAAAAAATTCGCAAAGAATTTCTTTCTGAGCCAGTGACGTCACTAGGTCGAGCCAGGTTATACCCTGATTGGCAACATCGCGGTTTTGGGTGCGATGGTAACCAATACTTATTTATTTCTGTTTGAAACAATTTCGTAACAGACGTCAAGTTAGACGTCAAACTGGAGTTTGATCTGATTGAGGTGGATGAAATAAGTGACCCAGCCGTTATTATCTGTTATGGACAGAGGACAGAGGCTTTGAGGAAGGGAACTCAAGTTGACGACCATGGCAGATATACGTTCTAACTTCTACTGCACAAATACCTACAAATTTTTCAAACGTGAAAGTGAAGAGGTGAAGCTCCTATAGCTCGTCCAGAATAAGTAAATAACTTTTAATCTATCGGAGAAGAGCAATCGCCCTCAACAAAAATGCTAGAAAACGGAACGTAGATGGTGTGTGGTGACTGGTGAGTATCGTTTTCGTTACTGTGAAAAGTGCGGTTTCAGCTGGGGTAGGTATTCACTGAATATACACAGCTTTCCATACAGTCGACACTCACTACTATAATAATAATAATAATAATATATTTATTGCATTTAAAGAATTTTACACTCTTGCTGCAAAATTACATGATGAAATATAAAATATAATAAAAATATAATTCTAGAACGAAACCAAAAATATATATACATTATTCACACAGTGCAAATGATCTAAGCTTGAGCATTCCAATGACAAATTTGTAAATTTGTTTAGCGAATTGTGGCGTGGGGTTATCAAGATAAGGGATCATGTCATGGAGGTTCGATATGCCTTGAAATTGACATCTTATGCCTTTGTAAAGAGGGCAGAAGAAGCAGAGGTGTTCGAAAGTTTCCATTTCATGAAGGTTACATAAAGAACATAACTGTGTTGTGTCTATGACATACAGTGACCCAGAGTAAGTGAATCTCAATGACCTTTTATAAGTTAGTCTCAACTGGGCAATAAGTCTGATTGTGTGAAATGGCAGATTGTAAGTCAGGTATCTTTGGGCTGAGCTTTTGAGCGCGAAAAGACCATAGTATGGCGAATATCGTGAGTTATGAGCTATTTCAATATTAGATTGAAACAGGTTGTACCGGTACCTTTCTAGTACTTCACCCTTGTGCTCCTTCAGCGAGTTGAGAGTCAAATTTTCCCACACGTTCACGTGACCGGCGTCCTCAAAAAGTGCTGCAACCTGCTTTGTCCAGCTATACCTGACATCCACAGCCGTCAAACTGCGTTGCCTTTCGAAGCATAGTCGGGGATACCTAGTCGAGTCCATAGCCAACAGCTTGATCAGCCAGCTCATCACTAGTTTGAAAACCACGAGCGACAAGTGAACAGCTCCAACTTCGACCCGCAGAAAATGATCAGGCGTGCTCCTGGGTAAGAGCAACAGTCGTTTGAAAAAACAAACTTGGACTCTCTCCAACAAGTCAAGATAGCGGAGGCCCCAGACGGAAACGCAATGAGAGAAAGAGTTTATGATTAGTGACTCGAACAGATTCATTCTAACTTCCCATGAACCCAACCTGGCCCTCGCCATCAGATCAACAGTGGAAGTCACTGCCTGTTTTGCTCTCTCTACCGCAGACCTGGCCATCCCAAGGAAAAGAGAAGATGCGCTGAATTTGACCCCCAAATACACGTAATTATTCACTACCTCGAGTTCTGCGCCACCGAAGAAAAATCGACCCCCGTCGTAGTTACGGCCTCCCCTAGAAAAACGCATTACCTTTGTTTTACTTAGGTTGACAGTGAGTTTATTTTCGCTCGAATATAGTTTTAATGTTCTTAGCTTGTGGGCAAGATCGATCTCTGATTCAGCCAAAATCACGAGATCATCGGCGTAGAGAAGCATTAGAATTTCGTGAGAACTGTCGATACTTACACCATACATGCCTTTACCTCGGAAGAACACCTCTACGTCAGCCAAGAACAAAGAAAACAGATATGGACTCAGTGGCTCACCCTGGAGAATGCCCTCGGAAACGTTGAATCTCCTTGTAAACTCGTTTTCCGTCACCTTAATACTTACGGTTGCGCGATCATATAGACTTTTTATAACTCGAAGAGTTTTTGAGCTAACTCCCATATTATACAGTTTTTGCCAAAGTATTGAGTGATTGACACTGTCGAAGGCACGCTTGAAGTCTACAAAAACTGCAAACAACTTTCTTTGCTTTATTCGAACGTGTAGCTGAATAACCGAACTCAGTGTGTAAACGTTGTCTATGCATCCTCTATTCGATCTGAAACCTGACTGACATTCGGGGATTATGTTGTACGTTTCTGCCCAATCTGAAAGTCTCGACAAAATGATCTGGAAAAACACTTTGGCGCAACTATTAATCAAAGCGATACCTCTGAAGTTACTTGGGTCATCACTGGGTCCTTTTTTGTGGATCATTATCATTATTATTTCAGTCCAGGAAAGTGGGACAGAGCCACTGTCAAATATTTTATTGAAAAGATTCGTCAAGTACAGTATCCAATTTTGAGGAAGGTGCTTTAAGAATTCAAATGTTAGGAAGTCTTTACCAGGAGCTTTGTTATTTTTGCACTTTTTCAAACTTGAGATAACTTCGTCGTAGGTAATAGTTGCGTCCAGATAAAAATGAGAAGCATCTGAAAAGAGGGTGTTATCAACTGGTCTGTTTTGATACACTGAGCTATAGAAGTTTTCCCACTCGTCCAAAGTAACTCTCATTTTACAGCTTTTCCCTACATTACGGTAGTTATTGAGTGTTTTCCAGAAAACGTTGGGTTCTTTTACGGTGCTCAATTTCATCATTGTTTCTTTCTGGTAAATACTTTTTTTATGTTCAATTAGTTTTTTATATTCACGTTTGGCGTTCAGATACGCAAGTCTATAGTCGGTTTGGAAGTGTTTGGTTTTGCAGAGTTTCAGTTTTTCTTTGACGGTGTTTTTCAAAGACCTACAATCACTATCAAACCAAGGCTTTGACCGACTGAATCTACTTGAAGTCGCGCCTACTGTTTTTATAAGGCCCAACTCACCGGCAGTGTCTTGAATAGCTGAACAAAAATTTTTGTATGTTGCTTCTATGTCTGTGTCAGAGGAGAACGCGATTCTATGAGAATTTTGAATCGTTAGACTATATTTGAGACTTTCGGACTCTTTCCAGTAAAATTTCTTGGCTACTACAGGTGTACGACGGATAGGTATTCCAGTGGGACTGTCTTCGAGTACAGTTCCATCTGTTGAGAAAGTTCCGAATTCAAGGAGCACTGGAAAATGGTCCGAAAGGGAGACACAAGTCATAACACGTAAATCTAGAACAAATTGCAAGTCAGCGACACCACACCATACCAAGTCTATCACGCTCGAACCAGTTTTGCTGGTATATGTGAATTGCCCAGGCCTGTCGCTACCGGTCCTACCATTCAAGAGAACGAAAGCATTGATCGCCATAAATTCCAAAATTAGATGCCCTCGGGTGTTGGATAAAGTGTCCAAGCTGATTCTACTATTGTGAAGTTCGGTACCGCCAGCGACCTCTTGTGGCATGTCACCCAGACTTCCAATCCTGCCATTGAAGTCACCACCGATAACAGTCCGATGATCGCTGAATTTGACTTGGGCTTCGTTGAGACTAACTTGGAAAAGGTCAAAAATATCATCAATCTGCAGAGAAGGTTTGAAATAAAGAGAACAAAGAATAATCTTGATTTTACCACATTCCACTTTGCATATCAACCACCAGGGTGAGGCGTCAATGGTCTGACAGGTGAAGTCTTTCTTGAAAAAAACAGCAAGACCTCCACTTGCACGGCCGCGGTCCTTTTCTCTTAGAGCTGGAGAGCTGATGACGTCGTATCGGTCCAAGCAAGAATTCGCTGATTTGAGGGAATGGGTCTGCCATGTTTCGGATAAGCATAAAATGTCCAAATCGGCACCGTCCTGCATAGAGAAGTCTTCCAGATTTACAGTCGACACTCACTACTGATTGGGTGCATATTCTTTGGTATTGGAGCAACTAGCAAGAAAAACATGTCTTGTCTTACCCAGGGCCTTACTTGGCATCATTGTTATGAAGACAAGCAGAGGCAGACCGTGTACAAGAAAGAAGAAAATAATAACAGTAAGTATGGATTTGCAGTCAGAGCTGACAGTCTGAGAACTGGTTTGAAACAGATCTTCGTTGCTATCGGAACTCAACTCGCGGGCGTGATCCCTGCTCGCGGGGTTGCCAGTTCAGTGACGTCACTAGGTCGTCTCTTCAAACGAACCGGTCTCCTCCTGCTTTTTTCAAAAAAGAATTACCGCCTTATTGTGATATTCATGGTGAAATAGGCTATCACAGGCTTATTAGGGGATGTTAATATATAAAATAACCGTCAGTTCCACAAAAAAGATGATCAGCGATCAAGGCTGATTGCAGATTAACTGAACTTTTTTCTGCTGAATGCTAGGTGATTACTCACAAAAAATGCCTGGAATCTGTACTAGACCCATCATTTTTCCATTATTGAGGGATAAACCGGCATTTCCATTCATCAGTCAGCTACAAATTGATAAACAAAAATCGCGAATCAACTAATCTCGTATTATCTGTTTTGTGGAACCCACGGTCAGTAACTACATAGTCCATTTCTTCAAATTGGATTATACCCCATTGAAGCGTACTGCCAGGGTAGCGTGTGAACATCCAGACTCCAATTAACGCGAAATATCAGCTTTTTGTTGAAGATCAAGGTGACATGCTTCCGTGTTGAAGACATGGTTCAAATACAGCTGATCCGTGCAGCTGATAATGAAAGCTGAGACTTACAAGCTCGCATAAAATGTTCGGTGTTCTTCCGAAAGGCAGCGAAAAAAAAAAAAGTAACAGTTCGGATTACAGGATACAGGGGTTCGGATTATAGATATCATTTTACAGAATTGGGGTGTTCGGATTATAGAGTAGTTCGGACTTCGGATTATAGAGGGTTCGGATTATCCATACATTACTGTACTTCACTTTACTTGAAAAAACAACTTTGAAGGCCTCTATCTCCGTTATTATGCGTTTGCGAGGGTATGTTTATGATGAACAGTCCCCTTATATTTCAATTTTCTATCTCCCTGTAAGTTTTGTAACACTTATTCCGGGATACCCTGTATAACGATAATTTTGCAGCAAAAAAAAATGCGAGAATCTTTATCAACAGGTTGAGTGCCATGAGAGACGAACATGGTCTCACACATATTCGAGACTTTCTGGCCGCTTGAGACCGATGTGGTCTCGCATGTACCCGTACTTGATTTGGCTGCATATCTCCACAGTGGTCTTTCGTAGCAACGTGAAATCAATGGCATTCGAAAGAGCGCGGCCTGGCAGTCCCGGGACATATTTTGGCCTGTTGATATTAGAGACCAAAGTGGTGCTATGCGGCCAGAAATGATAGGAAATCAATATTTTTGTTTTATACAGGGTGTCCCGTGTTTAATCGCGAAGATTTTGCCAGTCGATAGAGCATTAGAAAAGAATGAAATATGCATACAAAAATTTCAGTCAAAAACCTGTAATAACGGAGATACAGCTCATCAAAGTTGGAAAACTAATATGTACAGTTCTTTTCACCTAACTTTTATACTGGTCAACCGATTCACGTCAAATTTTATACACGTATTCACTGAACAAATGCCTATGAACCTCAAATAACACATTTGGTGAGAACAGCCCCATGGCGTAGATAGGGGTGGTTGCGCCCCTTAATTCATCCCTAATTTTTTCCCCACTGCAAATTTTTCAAAATCAGTACCATTTTCGAGTTTTTCATTCAATTTTGAGCGAAAAGTCACTCCTGCAAAATTTCGATAGGAGGCATAGTTTCTGAGATAATTCAGTTTGAAGATTCCCAGTCAATCTTGATGTTGAGATCATCAAGTATCATAACGTAAGATCGCTTTTGATCAAAACTATCCAGTGGCGTAGAATTAGGGGGCCTTCTTACTTACATCTTACATCCACTTATCTGCTACACCACTGGATATTTTTCAGAAGCAATAATTTTTTTTTAATCTGTCGTTTGATCCAGAAAAAAAAGTTGCTCTTGCGAAACTTTGATTGGAGGCTTCGTTTTCGAGTTATTCGAACTTTGAAGTTCTGAGTCGAAAAAAAGGCTGGCATATCAAGGAAAACAGCAAACCCTCTAATCAATCTTGTTTTCAATTATTCATGTTGAGTAATGTACCACTTTCTTTTGATTTTACTTAGGTTATGTGAGTTCATACCTACAATTACCTTGATTTCACAGTTCATCAATTTTGAAGAAAGTTGAACTAGGAAAAAAATTTCATTAGCGGTAACAGAAGCCGGGATGAAAGACAAAATTGCATGTCAGTCAATGTATGTTACAATTATTATTTTTGTTCTCCAGTCATGTACCTATCTGTTTCTTAATAGCAGGGACTTGAATTTTACGGTTTTTTTTAAATTAATCTCAAACTTTGAAATTTGAATAACTCAAAAACAAGGCCTCCAATCAAAATTTAACAAGAGCAACTTTTTCCTCTGAATCAAAAGACAAATTGAAAGAAAAATTGATTTCAAAAAATATCCAGTGGCGTAGCAGATAAGTGGATGTGAGATAGAAAACCCCCTGATTCTACGCCACTGGATTGTTCAGATCAAAATCGTCCTCACGTTATGATACTTGATGATCTCAACACCACTTGTGTGAATTCAGAACTGATTATCTCCAATGATGTCGCAATGCAAATTTCAAGCAAATGTTGCAAAGACTGATCAGAAATCTTCAAACCGAATTATCTCGAAAAGTAAGCCTCTTATCGAAATTTTGCAAGAGCAACTTTTTGCTCAAAATTGAATGAACAACTCGAAAATGGTAGTGATTTTGGAAAATTTGCAGTAAGGAAAAATTTAGGGATGATAAAAGGGGCGCAACCACCCCTATCTACGCCATGGGGCTGTTCTCACCAAATGTGTTATTCGAGGTTTATAGGCCTATGGTTATAGGCATTTTACGTGTAAGAAATTTGACGCAAATCGGTTGAACACTATGAAAGTTAGGTGAAAAGAACTGTATTTGTTTTCCAACTTTGAAGAGCTGTATCCGAGGCTGTATCTCTGTTATTACGGGTTTTTGAACAAAATTGTTATATGCATGTCTCATTCTTTTCTGATGCTCTATCGACTGGCAAAATCATTGCGATTAAACACGGGACACCCTGTATGTTGGCAATATCGTTGTTCTTCCTCGTAAGGCTCCATGGTGTGATTCTTGCAGCACTACAAGTCAAATACTGCCGAACAAAAGCCTTATTCCTAACTAACATCGCGACAACTCTCAACATGCAGCCACATGCATTTCGTAGTGACACGTTGGTCTCACAACGGCCGTTTTGGCCAAATTATCGAATGTGTGGCCGCGTGAGACCAATGTGGTCTCCAAAAATTAAACGCCATTTTGAATCTTCTAAAAACTTTTGGTAGGTAGGGTAAGGTGACCAGACGTTCCGATTTGATCGGAACTGTACCGTTTTCGGGAGACACTTTCCGATTCGATTTTCTGTTCCGTAAATGTTCCGATTTGAGTAACTATTCCGTAAATGCTCCGATTTCCGATTTGAGCAACGAACATTTCAATTTTTTTCACATTCTCTATATTTTTGGTAAGTTTGGTTGAAATTTATGTAGATTGTAGTTTGTTTACAAAATTGAATTTATTTCGATTGGCACAAATATCCCCAAATATTTGTGTATTTTGCCCGGTATTTTTCATGTCTAACCAACAATGAACAGACGCGGATAAATTAGGAATAGAATCAGAATCAGATTTATTCTCAACTAAATAAATAGTTCCACAATCGTACCGTTGCGGACTTTTTAAAGTGGACGACAGTTGACAGATTTCTCAGGATTCTGGCCTGAACGTCGCATGACAGCAAGCCAACTCGTTGACACTGTCGTCCACTTTATTTTGGCCGCAATCGTACGTACAGCGTGTTCAACAATGATTGTCCTTGCCGCCTTTTCGAAATTTGGCCCGCATTAGACATGCGCCGCTTCAATCAAAGGTGCGTTCAGTCAGCTTGGTTTTAGTTTTAGTCGTAGTCGTTGTCGTAAATTTGAAAGTAGAAAGCACGCGTCATATGCGCGGCGTTCATACAGAGTTTTAGTTTTAATTTTAGTCGTAAGAATTCCGAAATTTATTTTCGAGCGAGTAACTTTTTGTAACCGGTTGGTTATTAGCGGTTGACATTAGATTGACAGATACTGTCATTTTCGTGACATCTGACATTTCTCGCTAAAACGTTGCGGTTATAACTTTGGTTATCAGCATTTGGCGGGAAAAGAGGGAGAGGGACTGGGACTGCATGATAGCTTCAAATAGTTACGTACTCTCTCTAACAGAGAGACGTACTTGTCTCTCTGTTACATATACCGTGTACTTGAACCATTCGTAATCTAGGATAGCTTTGAAAGTGAAAAATTCAGTCATTCAGCCAATCAAGTCACTTGAGAATCGATGAACATCTCGTTTCCGAAGTCACCCGGGTGGGCCCCAATCAGGGCCCTGGTTACGAATTTTGTGGATCACACGTGTCACGTGTATCGTGAATCGTGATCACATCACACATACAATTTCTATGAAATCCTGTTTGTTTTCTTGTTCATGGTGTAATACCGAAGGAACAATAAATAGTTCAAGTACCTATATTGAATTGAATTGAAGATTAATTATTCATATTTCATTTCTACTATATAAATATAGGAGGTATGACAAGTACTTTCAGGACTAAACCACCATCAGGCAGCCATCGGACATCTAGATTACCCGATGTTCTTGTGGGTCCATCGCAGATGAGTCCATCATCTTCGATTCTTCTCGTCGCCAAGTCAAGTTGTCAAGTTTTTGAGGTTAGGTTAGGTACGTTTCACATTTGAAAATTCTGGACCGCTGCTTGTTTCAAATTCAAATCTGTTGCCGCCACAATTTGTTCCCTCACCATAACAATAACCAGCCTCATGACCAGGTTATGAAATGTATAGGGTGCTTTCCACCTAGACGGTACAAATACCACCAGACGGCACATGTTCCATGGTGTGGCACAAATTTTAGGTGATCCAATGAACGGCGCAGAACCGAGTAGGAACACGTAGATGGAAAGCACCGTTTGGAACCCGCACATGCGTAAATGGCAGGTGTACCGAACTTGGGGCTAGGTGGAAAGCACGCATAACCGGTGATGATATCAAAATGGCGGCACTTCCTTTACCGCTTATAACCAATCCTCGCTCAAACGTCAAATTCTATAACCAAGTGTAACCGGTCATGAACGGTTATTCGCTCGAAAAAGACTTTTGTCGTATGATGCCGACTTGCAGGTTGCGTAATTACCGGTATAAGGTATGAGCATGGATGGTGATGGTAATGGGTTGTATGTATCAATAAAAAAAAATAGCATAAGCATTTGCTTCGATTTCAGAGGAGTTGCACTCCTCATAAATGTAAGCAAATACCCATTTATGCTTATTTTTTTACGAGTTTTCATATTAATACTACCCATTATGAACACGGACCGTATGAAGATGAAGGTTCGCGCAGTATCATTCGAGCTCCTATTGGTCAATTCTTACGACTAAATCTTGCTGTATGAACGCTCTTCTCTGTTACGACAACGACTAAAACTAAAACAGCGACTAAATAAGACGGCATTGACGGCCGATCCATTCTCGTTCCGTCAGGTTGCTTGTTCACTATTTACCAGCAGTCAGAGCCGTCACTGTTAGCCTCAAATTTGATGTCAGTCAGTGTGACGTGACGTCTATCAACTTCGTTACTACGATATTCCAAAATGATTTCATTGAAGCGGCGCATGTCTAATGCGGGCCAAATTCCGAAAAGGCGGCAAGGACAATCATTGTTGATTGTTGAACACGCTGTACAAACAGTGGTAGGTAGGAAGGTAGGTGCCTGGAAAAACTAAATTCTAAATCAGCAAATATAAGTTGACCACGCCTCTTTTTCGGGAAAAAAAAATTGCCTGCGGCGCATTTCGGGGGGAGGGGGGGAGGGTTCGGCCCCCGGACCCCCAGGGCTGGGCAAAATACTTTGAAAAATGTATCTAAATACAAAATACAAAATACATGATCCAAGATAGTCGAAATACAAAATACAAACTACTTCTTGATTTGTCTTCAAAATGCAAAATACAAAATACGTATTTTGTAAAACCCAGAAATTCCAAAATACAAAATACAAACTTATTTAAACAATGTTGTTGAAAAAGCCGGGAAATGCAAGGATTTCAATGGAAACACTTTATTGATTTAGTCGCAACAATAGATAAATGATTATGAACTATAAAAAGACAAATAAAACAAACAGAAAGTGGAGAAAACTTCATATTCGACCTATTCATAATTTGATTTATCAATTCTTCAAAATCACAAATGTTGCTTCCTTTGAGAACAACCAGCTTTTCCAAAATATTGTCCGACATCCGACATGGAACCTCTCAAGACTGACAGGATGCAGCCACCAATAAAACGCAAAAGAAGTAATCGAACGATCCTAGATAGTGTGCGAACGCAAAAAATGGCAAATGGGGTAAAGTATATCTAGTATTACCAAAACAATCTCAGCCGAAACAGACTATAGAGCGTGGGAAACAAATGCATTTTGTATTTTGAAAATCAAAATACTTTCCCGAAAAATGTATTTCAAATACAAAATACATAATACTGCCTGAACCATTCCGAAATACAAAATACAAATACTTCTCAGTCAAATGTATTTAAATACAAAATACAAAATACTCAAATGTATTTTAAATACGTATTTCGAATACTTGTATTTCAAATACCGCCCAGCCCTGCGGACCCCCCATGTTCCGATTTCTTCACTGCGAAATCTGGTCACCTTAAGGTAGGGTAGAGGGGGGCAGGTTCGGACAGGAGGCACCTCCGGACACTACAAGTTTCCCGTCTTCTGTCAAATGCAGCGGTGTAATATTTTGGGAGTTGGTAGCAAAGGTGGTGTAATGCCAGTTCACAAAAAACAGTGCAGAAAAAAGAAGATTCATAGAAGCAGTGAAGTGAAATTTCTAAATGCTTATGAAAGCAAGTAACACAATACTCCATTCCTAAGATTATACACTTTTACGTGTTTCAGTTTTTCATTTTTCAAGTGATGCATGCAAAAGAACAGACATTTGTGCTCTGCATCACCTATATTCCCACTTCTGGCAAACATGCGAAAGTGACTATCTGATTACGTACAATCATTTTTTGACAGACGGGGCAGGTCCGGACGTTTCAAGCGGGGCACATTCGGACTGTCCGGAATACGATGAATTCTTGGTGGAATTTTTGAGGCATTCTAAATCGCTTCCATTTACCACCCGTCGATGACGTTTCGACCGTCAGCAGGGCTGACATTGAATCAAAATTTCCCAAACCATTGAACGTGAGCGGAAGTTCCCGCTTGGCTGGTTACGTTGAGTTCAACATAAATTGTGACTCTTTGGACATTAAGTGCCCATTTTATATTATTTTTTGTACTTTCGTATTACTCTATTTTTATCTTCAAGCTTTCAAATGCACATTGAACATTATTCAATATTAGAGAATAGAGAATGCTGTTTGATTTGAGTTTTATATATAATGTCCGGATCTACCCCAGGCCTGTCCAGAACTGCCCCAGGGTGGGGCACATTCGGACAATTGCAACTGATTTTCCAAAAATTTATGACAGAAAAACTGCTTCACATTTTTCCAATTCAACTATCGCAAAAGTCGCCCAAAATGTCAAAGAATTATATGATTTATGTTTCAAGTTTCACATTGTTTAAATCTGGCTTGGAGCTTGATTTAGCAAAAACAGTCCGGAGCGTCCGGAGGTGCCCTCCTCTACCCTACATTGAAAACCATGTTCTTGTCATTAGGACCTTCATATTTGAGAGTTCAAGCAAAAAAATACTATCGGCCCCTGGGACCGAATTTTTTTAATATATGGTGGCACTCAACCTGTTAAGATACACTAGCATGCGTCTTGCAGCCCTGTGTCCCCTGAGTCACCTCTGCTCTAGGGATGTCCAACTTCGATTCGATTCATACCTGAATCGATTCAATGGAAACGATGCATCTGAAAAGTTGAATCGATTCATCTGTATACGATTATTTAGTGAATCGATTCAAACTAATGTGATTGTTGTTTCGATTAATACGCACGCGACAACACTCGTAAATGCCGAAAAGCCGTTCAGTTTTTTGGTCATTTGTGTCGACTATTGATGAAAAATCATTTATTATTGTCAACATTATTATTATTCTCAAAAATTTTTGCCAGGGGCATCATCTATCAACACCACAAGCCTTGATAAGTTGCCCTGCCGAACTGAATGCACTAAGATCGGTTCTTTTCGATGCATCGATTCATTTCATACGATTTTTTAATCGAATCAAACTATTGATCACGATTCGATTCGATTAGCACGAATCGATTCACCGACAACATTTGGACATCCCTACTCTGCTCTGTCAGCCTGTCACGGTCGTGGTCGTGGTCCCGTGCATAGATAAGGGTCCCGTGGTCGTGTTCTCGTCCTCGACTCCTCGCAACGTCCATGCTCAGACAGCACCACTGCTGCTACCTATCCTCATCTCTATGAACTAAGCGTAGCGCTCTGCATTTTTAATCAAATCTGAAACAAAACTACTTTAATAAATTTAATTTTATATTATCTATTTATCTAATCTGAACTCTAAGCAGCCAGCTTCTACCTTGAACTTTATCAACAGCTACTTTCACAGCAATGAGAACCTCTTGACCTTGCCGATAAAAAGTATAGGTACCTAGACTCTATTTTCCTGTTACATTACCTAATAATAATTAATATTTTAGAAAAGGGCTCCGTATTTTGTACTTTGACCCGTCCACCAACCCAATAAATCTCAACAGAGGAATCTCATTACGAAACGATGCGCGCCGTTTCCCAGAAGCATTATTTGAATTTTTTATCGTAATTTTCGACGGCGGCGGCGTCAGTCGCATTTCACTGGTTGCCCATAGATGGTGCAATGTCCGCCGCAAAAATTTCACACGTGTTGTTGTTGCCACGGAGGTTCGCAAGTCAATTTCGACATTCGTTGTCAGTTACGAATTTGCCGGCACGGAACATCGTCCGTACCCTATCCTCGTCCAAGAACGTGTGTATGGCAAAAGCCTCTTGCAGCTGTCCCAGTGATAAAAAGAAAGCAATGTCTTCAGCGTACTCCATCGTCGAAAGGGGCGTCCCATACACGTCCGACTACAGGGTCTACATACGTGAGTCTCTTGCGTGTTTCTCAGGTCTTGGGCCACTGTTCAGCTATGTTTTACCGTTGTAGAGGACAAAACCGGACCCATTTCCCCGCTTCACGACATTCCTCTGTACGCCGATGCCTCGAAGAACATCTGCAATATGGTCGTGGAAATCCCCAGGTGGACCAATGCAAAGATGGAGGTTCTATGCGAAGAAACGAAGCTCTTTTTTGCTTATTCATACAACGTTAATCCGTAGATCACAATGAAAGAAATCCTGAATCCGATCAAGCAAGACGTGAAGAAGGGCAAGCCCAGGTTCGTTGCCAACTGCTTCCCGCACAAGGGCTACATCTGGAACTACGGCGCTCTGCCCCAGACCTGGGAGAATCCGGAGCATCTCGACGACGGCACTGGCTGCAAGGGCGATAACGACCCGATCGACGTTCTGGAGATCGGGTACAAAGTCGCCAAGCGGGGCGAGATTTTGCAGGTCAAAATACTTGGAACCATTGCACTGATCGACGAAGGTTAGTCCTTTTCGTTCTTTGATTTTTGTGCAAGTCTTGGCACAGATCGTTTCAAAGTGCAAAGGTTAAAAATAATTGGAAGTGTTTGAAATGTCACAAGCTTCGTTGATGACTTATTTTTATCAATACATTATTGTGTAAGAGGTTAAAGTCTTTTAATTTATATTATGTAAAATGTATTGAGCTTTGTAATTACCTACCTAGATTTCTAAGTTTTGACGTGGTGCAAGGTTGTGACACATTTAAATTTTTGAGTGACACTCTGATGACACTGACACTTGACACTTGTAATGACTGCCATTTATGCCACCTTGGAAAAACAAAATGTCCTGGAGTGTTTGAATGTTCCTCCAAGTTTGAATGGGGAAGCCATGGACCTGTACAGGGTGTTCACATATAAATTATACCCACTTCCACCCTTGGAGACGTCCCCTTCAACAATATTTTAGAAATAATAACAATTAGGTATCATACATTTTTTCCGTAGGCTTCCATCTACTGTTATAATAAGTCCACAAAAATGTTATGTGGTATATTATATTGCTTACAGGGTGCAAGATAGAAAATTTGTCGCAAATTGGACACCTGTATTTCAATTTTCAATATGGAAACCGATTCCGCTTTCCATCGTGATTGTAAATATACAGGGTGTTACATTTTTTTCGTCAATATTTCAAGAGATTGTAGAGCATAAAAAAAAATCGTCGTCATGTATGCCGCGGGACCTCTCATCGTAGTATCCTACCTGCAACGTCTTTGAAGACTATAGTATCCAGGAACTTATGGAAAATTTTCTTCGAAGTTGGAACTAGGGTCGGTATTTTCATATCAAATAACTGACGGGTATCCCTAAACTGGAAGGCAAATACTGTGGAAACAATAAGAGACTTCCATATAAAGCTATCTTGAAAATAATTTGGAGGAAATTGAAAATTGTGTTTTGGAAAATTTGAATTTTCTGGGAAAAACCTCAGATCTTTTTCCAAAACATATCTTATTATAAAAATCGTCAATCAAGGCTTCACTTTAAGCTTCATCATTCAAGTCCGGTCTCAAAAACCCATAGCGCGGCAAACATAGCAAAAATATTGCCCAAACCTCAGAAAGGTTAAATCATGAAATTTTATGACTGATATCGACACAGAATTTCATCCTCTACAACATATCCAAAGTCCCAAGAAATCCCCTTATTGGCTTTTTTTATAGCCGGTTTCAAAGTATAGCGCATTCACAGTAACCATATTCCAAGACAATTTTCTGTTTTTGTCGCTATCATTTCACTGTTATGGTTTGAATCGTTAGTACATTTCAATGTCAAGGTCGAGGAACACAACGCAATAAGTACACAAAATCATAATAAATACGTTGCACAATGATGGAACTAGAATTACAAAACATCAATTTTGAGGGTAAAAAAATCATAGGTACTTTTTATTTTGCTTTGAGTTACACCATAAATAATTATTAATACTTCTTTGGCCAACCGGTTTCGCTGTTAAGCATCGTCAGGGTTGAGAAGTGACATTTTGTTATTTATAATTATGTACAAAATGTCACTTCTCAACCCTGACGATGCTCAACAGCGAAACCGGTTGGCCAAAGAAGTATTAATAATTATTTATGGTGTAACTCAAAGCAAAATAAAAAGTACCTATAACGTCAACACCATTGAAAGAGGGATGGAAGAATTTTTTCAATTTAAAAAAATCATGTTTTTTTTTCGATAAAACCGGTTAAACACGTCTCTATCAAAATTTCATACTTATTTTCAGAATCAGGATGTGCGATTTGGTCAGAAATGATACCAAACCTATCAAAAAAAGTGTTAGTGACGGTTTACCATAAGACTTTGTGAAAAATCGCACCTCGGCCCCTTCCCGGCCGTCTGGTACGCCACTGGTGCATTACACATTCTCGAAACTTATTGCGTTCTGTTCCTCGACCTTAAAAATATATACTTCAGCGAAAAAAGTATAAAAAGGCAACGGTTTCAAAAATGGCAATTTTTTGGACCTTCGACCTCTTACGAAGCACGCCAGTCGCGGGTCCCATCGGGGCACCACTTCTTGAAAATTACCTGCAGGTACCTACTACTCACGTGCAAAAGCGTTTTGCATTGGAATGAAATGCAAGGTTGGTTCTCCTAACGTTCGTACTTGAATATGAATACTAATATTGCGAGTTACGTCTTTGCTTGCTTCACTTGCGGGGACTATTTTGCTTCAAAAAAAATATAGCTGTGGTCCTTAAGTGAAGTGAATGATTTGAACCATGGCAGTGAAATGTTTCAATGATTCGAACCGTAACAGTGAAATGATAGCACAAAAACAGAAAATCGTCTTGGAATATGGTTACTGTGAACGCACTATACTTTGAAACCGACTATAGAAAAAGCCAATGAGGGGATTTTTTAGGATTTTGAATATGTTAAAGAGGATGAACTTCTGCGTCGATATCAATCATAAAATTTCATGATTTAATTTTTCTGACCCTAGAAACTATCTTTGCCGCGCTACCAGGCCGGTTTCACATTTTCAACCGGGAAATTTTTGGGAAATTGAAAAAAATTATTGAAAAATTGTTCAAGAACCAGTTACCTCTTGTTTAAAAAACAAATAGTGAAAATCGGTTCACGGGATAAAAAGTTGTAAAATTTGCTGTTTTTCCAGAGAGGAAAACTCGGCAGCCGTTGGTCCGATTTCGAAAATTTTTCCTCCTAAAATTATTTCATCGTTTCTCCAACTTTCATTCGCAGCATGTCTGCACCTAAAATGAATATTTCGTGGGGCCCGTCCCGCCCGTCGCATGTGGAGGTTTGCACTGCATTTTTTTCAAACTCACGGAATGTGCAAACTTTATTTTGGAAAAATTACCGTCGGAAAACCGGAACCGTTTTAATTTTGAAAATAGGTCTACACGACGCCCAATTCAATCTGCTTTCGATACAGTTGGAATTTATCGAAAGAAGTCGATCCCCGAGCAGAAATGAATTTTTGAATGGAGTACTGCATCAAAAGCGTGTCGTCCTGGCCATATCACTGGCGGAGGGCCCTCTCAGGTGGCAACGGCCAGGGGTGGATTGTGGGCAATTATTTTTTTCCAGTTTTGATGGCCGTGATTGCCTCATGTGAACAAAATTTTAACCAAACGTTCCACCCGTCAGACACTACCCACATACCAAATTTCATCAAAATCTATCAAAGCGTTTCAAAGATGTGAAAATAAAACGGATATTTCTATTAATTTATGTTGTGGTACACCTGATTAACATTTCGGGGCCAAAAGCTTATGGCGTTTTCGACTGGCCAGAACGGAGCCTGTTCAGCTCGAAAATCGCTATCACCGATTGGGCAGGGATTTTCGAGAACCAATCGCATTCCCTGATTTTAGAGCCGAGCTGGTTCGGTTCTAATGAGTAATGACTCGAAAACGCTATTATTTTCACGTCTGGCTACTATTGGACGCATGTTCACAAAGTTGTATTGCAATCACTCCAAAAACACGGAAAAAAGCGAGGGACAAGCTCATTTTTACCACGGAAAAAAATTGTTTTTTTTCCCAAGTTCGATGCCTGATTTTTATCGGAGCTGCCCATGCCCCGTCAAGTCCCTGGTGGATGCTCTTGCTGCGAACCAAATTTGGTCGAAATGGTACTTCTCGAGTTATCGAGCGTCAAAGTTTTTTCTTTGACAGCTTGAAACTTTTGACAGATGACAGATATGTCATAACTGTCACATGTTCTGGATAGAGTCTCTGAAGGGCTTCAAAATAAGCTGTTGAAAATGAAAATCGTTACATCAAAATCTTCTGTCACTTTTTGACAGTGACATTTCCCTTTGACAGATCACGGTGAAAAGCTTATTTTCTTCTTCTTTCTCTCGCCGATCATACCCGCATACCAAATTTGGCTGAAATCGGCCTGGCGGTTTGGAAATGAATCGAGGGACAAAAAAAATCTGACATACATCCTAACAGAGAGACCGACATGGAAAATGTTTTTTTTTCTTTCGACGTATCTCGACGTTTCAGCACACGGAGAGTCCGAAAAACGAATAACAATTTTTTTTCGCGATTACCTCCTTATTTTTCGAAGAATTTGATGAGAAGTCGAGTGAGAAGTAGTAATAGTGGACTTCTTCGGAAAAATTTATATCGGAAACGCATTATAACGGAGACAGAGGCTTCCAAAGTTGAGTTTCTCCAAAATGTTTTTTTTTTGTTATCACTTCATATTATTTCATCATTAGGTTAAATGATGTATTTTGTTTCAAAATTATCCCAAAAACAATTATTTAACCTTAAAAAAAAATAATCATTGGATCGAGCATTGGATTTTGACCAAATTTGGTAGATGCACAAAGTAAATTGAAGTATACCTACAAGCTGCAAGCTTGTCATATTGACCTTTGTCACATTTGTTAAATGTATAATTTTTTAATTTTTCATTCATTATTTTAATTTTTGTTTTTTTGTTTTTGACGAAAATATGTCAAAAACAAAACGTTTTGCGAACTCTTAAACCCAAATATGTATCTTGAAAACGAAGGCTCTAATTGAAATTTTGCAGGAGTAACTTTTTTCTCTAAATTGAACGTATAATCAAAAAATTGGAGCCGTTTTAAAAAATAATTTGGGGAGTGAAAAATAGGTATGAAAAGGCGAGGGCACCCCTCATTATCCACGTACCTGAAAAATTTAGATAAAACGCGTTATTATTGTTCGATACCGACTAAATTAATTTATTTTAGTAAGCTTTGGTCCAAATTTGAACAAAATCGGTTGAGAAGTTCCAAAGTTATGACGAAAAATGATTTTTTAAAGTTCAACTTTGAACGCCTCTATCTCCGTTATTATTCGTTTCTGACTTTTTTTTTGAGAAAGTCTACTTCTTTTGAAGTTTCCCATCATTTTATGAAAGGACGCGATTTGAATTTGAAACACCCTGTATAGCTGACAAGCTCTTCGATTTGCTTGTCTGAAGCGTTTTGCAGTTTGCTCCCAAAGAAAAACAGTACGTTCGTACTCAGAAACAGCCCGGGTTGGTTGGGACTCAACGCAACTGAATAATTGACATGACAGAATGGCAAGGCATGAAAATACAAATACGAATAATTATTGATTGTCTTTACCATAAGGCATACAGTTGAAAGCTATTACAAAATTATATAGAGATTACAGCTATACTATTACCTTACTAATTTATGATTGGGCTATGGGCTTTTTTCTCTACAAACAAGAACAGTACTTACGAACACTCAACACAATTGAATTGATATGACAAAATGGCGAGGCCTCAAAAGACAAATACCAATAATAATTTCTTGTCCTTACCACCTAATTTTAAGGAAATACAAAACTATACATATAGAGGTTCCAGTTATACAATTTACTTACTAATTCATGATTGAGCGCTCTTTTCTGCTAATAAGAACAGTACGAACACTCAACACAACTGAAGTGACATGGCAAGTATTAAACGAGGGCGATTTCATGTAGGGGGCGCTTGTGGCGCCTTTTGCCACTTGGGGACTTTGAGTTTATCAATTGGTACTGCAAACCGTCAAATCGTTTGTCATAACTGTCAATCGCGTCATTTTGGCACTTGAACAACCTAACATTTATCTCGCCTCACCAATTGCCCGTTGTCATCAGTTCTCTTCTCATCTTTCCATATTTTCGACGCGAAAAAGCCCCATCAATGTTGTGTGCCGCACTGCGCTCAAAGTTCAATAAACAAAAATGGCATAAAATTTCACAAGTTCCTCACGGATGAAGCCCTGAAGAAGCGATGGGCCGTTGTTTCCTTTCCCACTCGACATGCCCGACTTCCATTTGCAATAATTTGCAAAACATGACATAAAACAAACGAAACGAGTCGCGATAATCTGGATCTGGCGCAAGCGCGCTGTGCCGCCCGACCAAAGCCACCAAGTGGCGACAAGCTAAACCAACATCATGCAATTGCCCTATAACTCATCACCAAATCGCAACCGTCATTATGATTGCTGGTATCTTCCTAACGAATTGGAGAATCTCTGGAACTCTTTCAATACTGGAAAGACCGTTTCTTTGGCTATAAGTCTAAGTCTAATTGCTAAATTTCTCTTGAGCTCTGATAATTGTTGTTCATTGTACAGGGTGATCTATGATGGGGTTATTTTTCCGCCAAGAGTGTTGAGTCACACGGAGCAAATGGATCACTCTGTAAATGACATTTTACGTCCTGTTTGTAAATAGAATTGGTAGATCCAAAAAACGGTCATGCAAACAAGTTGTTTTGCGAGTATGTAGTTATTGTAGTTGTGGTCTTGAATGGTTTTGCGTCATTGCTGGAATTTTCCTGAATTTTTCCCAAATTTTGAAAAAAAAAAAGTTTCATCAACGAATTGAAGTACTATATTCATTCTCCTGATTTTTATCTACATTGAGCCACCTTTCCTGATTTTTTCTGTTGAACGGTTACGAAGAAAATCATGTTTTATCGTTTGCACATTTTCAGGTTAAGTAAGGAAACCCTTAAACTGAAAACGCGGAGGATAATGAAGTTGTTGTTTTATTTTGTTGCTATAGGTAAAGAAAAGCTAGATTCTTGATCATTCACCCCATGTACCAAACTTCGGGAATAAAAATCACTTGTCCAATCCTATTGAATAATGCACGCATTATCACGCGCATACATGCCTGCATTTTCCAATAAGACTGGATAAAGCATAGTATTCTACTCGCGGGTAATGACTATTACTCATTCGGATGCTTTACGACACTTGCCAAGGCTCGTGTCGGCAAACTGCATCCTCATGAGTAAGAAGCAACATTACCCGCTTGTTGAATAATATACTATTATCATGCGAATCACCCTGTGTAGTAAACAAGAAATTCTCATCAATAATAATTATTACAGTATCGGTTGCCAATTGGTGATGTGTTAATCATGTGGAGAAGAGGAGAAGTTGAACTTGGAGAACAAAAATCACGTTATCATGAATCACTCTGTATAGTTGACAAGAAATTTGTCATCATTAGACGTCAGTGGTTATCACCGTTATAAGTTCTCAAGTTGAATAGAAATGTTCGTCTCGTTTTGTAGTTTTTTTTTCAATTTTGATTCATTTTGGTGTATAATCACAAAAAATCCAATTCTCAGCACAGATGACCTTTTTTGTGGAAAAGTATATCCGAGAAATGACCGCTTCTTCTGAATTTCTATCGTGCAGTGAAATTTTGTGTGTAATTTTTCATTGAAAAAATCGTATTTTCCAAAACGTGAGCGTAGCGTTGGTGTGAATCGGCCCTTATAGTACAGCTGACGGATACATTACGCTCACCTTGCAAAAGATCGAGGAGAATCGAAAATTGGCCATTGATGGCCACAGTGAAGAAATCACTGTTAAATTTGATGTTAGCAATTTTACACTTCTGCCATTGCACCTTGTCAACAATGCTGTTATGAAAATTACGATACCAGAACGAGCTGTTCGATAGGTTCTTTTTACTGATTATTTATTCAACAATTGAAAATTCACGTCGATTTATTCAAAGGTAATTTTTTCTTCAAGGTTTCTTTTTTTTCGATTGAGCATTAAGTATGTAAAACATGCAAAATCAATTGGTAGTTAGTAACCTATTGCAGTTATCTATCAACGATTTTAGACTCGGATTTTTTTCATTCGCCGTTTTCGCACTTGTTTTGATGAAAATGGAATAAAGATCGAACGCGATTGGATCGTAAAATAATAACAGAGCTTTTATTCAGATTGCCAATAACTACTGACTTGATGGTCGGCATAAAAAGTGCATTTGCTTTGCTTATGAGCGTGGAAAACATGCGGGCAGAGTATCCCTCTGAAATACCTAGTAACGGGATAAAATTTTATAGAAGACCTGCTCGACGTAAAATATTTCACAAAAATGCATGCAACGCGGAATTGTAATATTACGTGGAATCAAGAACCGTGAAATTACTGATAAGAAATAGTGTGCAGTAAATAGTTTAATCCACTAAATCTGCATTGAAGGTGAAATTACAACAACACACTAAAGTGTTTTATAGTCAAATATTCAATTTATTAATAAGGAAAAAGTAGCAATAGAACGACTTGACTGACTATTTATATCGACTATAAATTCCGAGGTGAAATTGGTTTGATTATTTTTATGTGGCTTTGATTTTATGACCATTAAATCTTATTTTCTTCCAAGTGCTTGATTGATAAAATATTAAAGTTATTAGATTAAATCTCGTCATTGAAATGTGCGCGACTCATAAATTTTTATTATAAACCGTATTTATAATCTTTGATTGTTTTTTTTTTTTGCAGGAGAGACAGATTGGAAACTTCTTGCCATCGACGTCAAGGATCCCTTGGCCGACCAGATCAACGACGTGGCGGATATCGAGAAGCATTTCCCCGGTCTGCTCAAGGCCTCCGTGGAATGGTTCAAGATCTACAAAATTCCCGACGGCAAACCCGAAAACCAATTCGCTTTCAACGGTGAAGCGAAGTCGGCCAGTTTTGCCCAGAAAATCGTCGAAGAGGTAACAATGAACGTTTATAAAAGTATGCAACCAAGGGTACAGACTCAAATTTCAAAAATTCAGGGGTTTCACCCAGCGCGCGTTATGCCATCTTTATTAGACTTACGATCTCGCAGTCGCGGTTTTTAATGCAGTCCAGTTGAAATTCTGTGGAAAGGATCGTAAACTTTGTTTTAATGTTTTGGCATTGGAGCAAACGCAAACAGAAAAAGAGGAGATTCGAGGAAGAAGAAGGAATCTTGTCACGGTATATAAAAATCTGCGACTGCGACAATAGAAGTTTGTAGTAGATTTTTGTTGGATTTCCAATTTTTGTAGCGTAGTATTCTTGATTGCATACTCATAAGCATATCTACAGCGACTTCCAATGCAGTAGGACATGCAAAATCTCCACCACTCCTTTCATATTGTACGGATATATCCATTTTGGGGCCTCCCAAGATATGTTACATGCCAAAAAGGCCTCGTGCTTTTTCGGTGCGACTTACCATTGGTTTGTCTTATTTAGGAACACGGCCCGCCAGTTAATCAGAGGAGATAGGCCGGGGTTCTTATTGGATGGTCGGAGGCGCCACAGTATTGTGACCGAATTCCCCCCCCCCCCAAAAAAAAACCTAGCGCTAAGCAATGACTAAAACAATTCTGAAGATAAAGCAATGATTGGATTTCAAATACAAAGTCTATTTTCAAAAGGTAATGAAGATGAACAGGTGCCGGTTGGGTAATTCTACAATAAAGGAAATAAAAGAGATCGGTATGTCTATTAATATTGTCGAATAATGCCACAACAAAGTTTGTGTTACGTTTGGAAAAGAAGCTCGGCTTCAGCGCAAAGCGGAATTAAAATGTACGTTATCTGTTCCAAAGTGTAGGTACCTGTCGTCCGGTTTTTAACAGTACCGGAAACAATCCAAGTCGAGGTGAAACTGAAACGGCACGGTAGGTACCTAAGTTGATCAGCCACCCCAGAGAGTGTTATCGGCTTCTTTTCCACACGTGACAATGTTACAAAAACAATAATAATTTTATACATGAAACCTTGTGAATTTAATTCTAAGATTTTCCTTCGAAATAATAATAATTGATTACAAGTCAAATTAGGACCTTTCGCCCTATAACATCTACGTTATTTTCAACGTCACCAACAACAAGGTACCACGAGACCGTCGGTGGCAAAACTACAAAATTTGTGTACGGATTTCAAAAGATAAAGAGTGATGTTCATTTATACAAAGCGCATATACTCTTGGCGAATGGTCGAAAATCGCAGCAATTTAATTGCGAACAGACTGAATTTTGAATTTTACACTTTATTGTCCCCTGAAAACTGTCAATCTATTTTTCTTTTGTCTTTTTCTAGAACGGTACTCGAGTAGTGTTCAGCCAAATATCAACGTGAAAAATGATTATCGTTTACGCATTTTTGATAAAACGCAAATAATATAGGGAAAATAAAGCAACACAATGGACGAAATTTCGCCGCTTACTTGACCAAAACGCTAAGCTGTACAAACGGTGACGGCTTCCTGACGGCCGCGATCGACAATTTGTCGTACGCTGAGACTTCCAGAGTGCGGGCGATGGCTAGACTCGGCGTCGTAGATGGGGTCCACGCTAGTGCGAGAGGTTTCGCCGGGCGGTTTGGAAAATCTTGCACTCAAACCAAAGCGGGCTCTTATTTGGATCGTTCCCTTTCCAAGGAAAGAGTCGCTCGGGAAATTCCCTATTGCGTTAATGCGACGATGTCGATGACGGTGACGGCTTGCTGGCAAAATCTCCAGACTTTGAAACGGAATGGCAGGAAAATTGAGATGTCGGGAACTTGATCGTAGAAAAACTCGTTATGTAGCAGAAAAACTGAGTGGTGGGTGAAAGAAGAAACCTACAACAATTCACCCAACTCAGTGTCGACTCCAACTCGAAAATATGACAGAAAGGGGAACCAAATCAGTCTTTACTTTACCTTCAGGTGACAGACGGTTTTGTTTGATGCACCAGGTGTGGCGTGTAGTACACCGCTCCAGTCGGGCGATAACTGGTCTCGCCAAAAGTTGAATGGGAGACCGCCGGTAGGTTGTGCTAGTGGGCGAGCCACGGGCGAGTCTCATCTCAATTCTCAGCCGGCTGAAACTTCTCGGGTGGTCCTGGGCAAACACCCAGAGTATACCATATCTGCAACCGGCAGTACGGCAATGTGTAGAGGGAAACCGACAGCGCGGTTTGGAAGGCTGACAAGGTCAGGAACGTGCCGGCACTTGCGTTTCGGGGGGTCAAAGACGGAGTCCGGGTCGTGCGCTTGTCGGTCGCAATGCTTGGACCATCAAACATCTAGGCATCATATTGTGGCTCGGTGAGTCCGGCTGATCTAGGAGGAGTACAGTGGGCCCAATACTGAGAGGTACGTGCCAGGTGGGACTACGTTCCATCAACTCCCCCCAATGAATCCAGAAGACAGGATGGAATAATAGTATATTACCTACCTACGTCGCTGGATACCGCCGGGAAAGTATTGTGTCGCCCACCTAACAACAGTTTTTTTTACCTAAAAATTCACTCTTTTTTTTCTGGAAATTTCATTCGCAAATGAATTTGTGCAGGTATCTGATCTGTAATAATCAAAAAATTTAGTCATCACCTGAATTACCCAAACTTCACGAATCGTGTCACTTTTCTGCAATCGCGGGAACATCAAATATTTTATTTATTCTCATTCTCAGGTAAGTAGGTTCTTGGGAATCATTTGTGAAGAAGAAACTTGGAAGAGCTCATTAAGTCGTTACGATTATTAGATTTCTTATTAGTTGAAAATATTGAGCGCTCTGTGACTACAAGACGGAAGGATAGACATCAAAGCATCGGTAAAATGGCAAACTTATAATAAAAATGCGCTTAAAAAAGGAGATACAGCCCAGATTACTGTCCACAAATAGTTAGCAATGCACAGGACTAGCAATGTGTACGACGTTCTTTTGAATAAATGCTTGTATAAATTAGCCCCAGCGAGCAACCATTCCGCGGACAAATAACTTCATAACGATGCGGTTAGATGCAGTAGTTCTTCTTTAATAATAAATGTATAGTACAGGCCAGTTAGAATAAAAACTGGCTCAACCTGGAAATTTCAAATAACAAGCTGAAATTTTGGGGATATGTTCAGGAAGCTACTGTGAACAAACCCTGAAAAGTCCCAAAAAATCCCACTTGGGCAAACGCCGCCATCTTGATTCCTAACATGATCTCAACTTTTTCTCAGTTTTTACAGTTCTATTCCAATTTTTCGTTACAACTGAACTAAGTATACATATTATAATTCAATAGGGTAAAAAGATTCCTCTATATCCCATACACTTCTCATTTCCAGTAGGTAAAATGACTTTTTGGAGCAGAAATAGAGTGATAAGCTGGAGCGCTGGGAACACACGGCCGATGGCCACTGATGAATAGTTTCACTCCAAAACTTTGCAGGTGCCATCAGCTGAAGCTCCTCAGCTTGTCACTTTATTTTTGCTCCAAAAAGTCATTCTACAGAAAATAGAAAGTGTATAATTATGGGATATAACTGATACGCCGGCGCCTCGCAACGGGAGAATCCGCATAGTAATGCGTATACTCCTCTCCATCTCTATGTCTCTATGTCTTCGGCACATAGGTGAATTTTATCATCCTAGTCTACCTACACCGACCTTTTGCTGCAGCCATGGCCAGTGCAGAAACCACAAAAGTGCAATGACTTATTATGGGCCAATTATGGCCCCGGTTCTTGATTCGATGTTTTAGACTTGTATTTCCCATCCGAGTTGTTACTGGTTTTACAGAGTTTTTTTGCTCATGATGGTTAATGCGGTTTTTAAAGGAATGAATTAGATCAGGCATTCTTGTGCCCCACATTTTGTCAAATCAGTCCACCAAAATCATCATCATCAATGAATAAGAGGTTCGCTCCTGGCAGCTGGCCAAACTAAATTTGTACCATTTCAAAAATTATAAGGGGTTCTTTGCCATCAAATGCTTGGAAAGAGTATATGGCCACAAGATTCACCTGGAAGTAATTTGATAGTCTCTGATAGTTCAACGCAGAAAGAACGATAAAGGCTTAAAAAATTTTAGGTTGAAATTTTCGTGGTTGTGCCACTTCTTTCTTCTATATACAGGGGCTACAGGGTTGGCGCCGATGGCTACACTTCAGAAATTGGAAGAGTATATTTCAAACATCCACTGTGCCAAGTGTCATGTTCCAACCATAAAGTGCAGGGTGCTCTCGCCTACTGCCCTTATCGAGGTCCAAATATAGTTGAAATTCCCCTTTCCTACTCAAGAACGTCTTTCTCGTCTTTTATGCCACAAGTGGACACATCTCACCCGTTTTTCTTACCATTCTTAGCATCACTGTTAACATCAAATTTCATCAAATTATTTCCATGCCAATTTTCCACCTTCCGTGGTAATGGATTCTTCTCAAAATGCATTCGATAACGATGAAACCGAGGATGAAACTTCATATAAATATTTTTGCAATTTTCACACTGGCATGGACAAACGTTTTCACCGATGATGATAAATTTTTGTTGGTGACTTGACAAAATGTGAGGCATGAAACTGCCTGACGTAATAATTCTCCCTTTCGAAAGCCATCTTAGCCATCATGAGCAAAGAAAGTCAAGACAATGTTTACTCTACAATAAGGAAGCAGCTCTCAATGTTGAGATTAAGCACTGTTTTTGTGGAAAAATGATTGTACTTCACTAACCATTCAAATACCAGTCACTTTCTTAATTATTTTGTGAATAGTGAACGCAAGATGGCTCTCGAGAGGAGAAAAAGAAAGTTTTTTTCAGGGGATAGGCCTAGGCACTGGCTACCGATCATTTTCAATTTGTTACATTACTGAATAAAGAACTATGAAGTTTCAATCCTATACTTTGATAATATATATTTAATAGAATATTTCAGGAACGCTTCAGTACATCTGAAATGGTTTGATGGAGCTTCATGGGCATGAACAGCAGGCTATATGTTTACGCGACTCTACCTCTTTCGGTTCATGAGTTACATTTTTTTCTTTTTCTTTTCCAGCCTGTATTCAGAGCTGCATGTCTGTCGCCGATGGCTACACTTCTGGTTCATGAGTTATGGTCCATACAACAACTATATGCCAAGTGGCATGTTTTAACAATAGAATACAGGGTGCTTTTGCCTAACATCTGGACTATTATAACATGATCTCCATTTTTTATATTTTGTCATTTTTGTGTGTTGAAATTGTGATTTTGAGTTGAAATTATGATTTATAAATTTTGAGTTAAGCTTATCCACTCTTAAAAACCTCTGGAGAAGCAAAAATTCATAAAGAGCTATTCGCTGTGATGTTTTGTTGATGAACAGGCGACTAAAAACAAAAAAAAATGAAAGTAGGATGAAAAATCAAGATATCGGCGTTTGCCTAAATGGGATTTCTGGGGACTTTTGAGGGTTTGTTTCTACTGAGTCTATGAAGATGCCCTCCAAATTTCAGCTCGTTATTTGAAATTTCCGGGTAGATATCTAACTGGCCTGTACTAGTAGCAGTTCACTCGAGTCCTTGGCCTCACCATTGATTTCCAATAGTTTGCACAACACAACACTTTAATGAGTGTGTATAATTTCAGGTTCATTCTTTCTGGAAAAGCTTGGTCGGTAAAGAAGTCGACGCCAAGGGCATCTCATGGTCAGTATTATTGAACTTTTCTCGCAAACCACTCCTACCACCACAACTAACAGTAGTTTCAAAGAAGAGCAATAAACATAATCATTATTTTTTCTTTAGCGTCAACACAACCCTTGACGGTAACAGCTTCAAAGTTTCCTACGAGGATGGAAAGGATGTGATAAATAAGACTCCCGTGCTCGGCCCTGCTGCCTGTATCGATTCTATTGGTAAGCCTGCTTCTTTCAAAAAATCTGAACTTATAACATTATTAATGTTGCACTTCACTTTGGTTTCAGTTGATAAAATTCACTTCACTAACCAAATACGCATGAAAAGTAGTCTTTAAAGTATTAATGCTAGAGTTTAACAAGTACCTACATACGATTCGTTATCTATTTGCAAGCACAAATTGTTCTCGATTGGTAGACTTAGCATAGTTTAGTTCATGGTTCTGAATTTGTAAACGGTGGACGAAATTTTTGTAAGATGAAGATCAAGTGATGGCGAGTCACAGTTAATGACGGACCACAACATGAGCGAGAAAGAGATGAAGATACAACTTTTCTTCTACAGTTTTGACGCTATAAATGGTTCTAGTGCACTGAGTGTTCGTACAGGGCGAGTGTTGGGCTCGCTGACGAGACACCAGGATGCAGCACAGCAGTTCGGATAAAACCAGCTGGTTTCAGTGTGCGGAGTCTCTCTAAGTCTCTAGTTAGTGTTTTCTACACAAACGCGGCAAACTCGACGCATGTCAAATTTCAAATCCATCAGCGATACTGGTGGCGCCTTCACACAAAAAATGTTATATGCTATCTTTTCCGGCTCCCTTATCTATCCTACCTACCTATCTCACAACCTACTAGAGCGTTTGTCTGCAGTTTCTGAAACATCCTGCATTTACCCGACCAACCTGCGGATAAAAGATTTGTATCGTCTTCTTGCTTTTGCAGAAAAATTGAAATTGTTCAACTGATTGTCTGCTCATTGGTAAGAACTTTTGACCAGCTTCAGATGACTTGCCAACTTGGCGACAGAAAGCGATCAATTTGGTGTCTTGTAAATAGATTTCGAACCGCGTATATGCACCATAGTTGAGTATTAACAAAGAAATATATTTCTGTTTCAGTCGATAAGTGGCATTTCATACATTTAAAATAAAAACATAGAATCTTGGAACAATCTCAGGCCCGGCGATTTTTTCATGTACCTATCCAGTAATAGTGATATTTTATTATTAGTAACTTATTTGTCTCTAATTGTCACACAAGGTGTTTGCATTTATTTTCGTAGTTTTTTTTTTATTCAAAAATTATTCCCCTGCATTATACTCTGAAAGTTCGTTTTATGAAATAAATTCTCTCACAATCGGTGTTTGTTTTTTCGGAGTCACCTGAAAGTTTTCCGCTGGATGTTTGTGGACCAGCGAAGCAAGTTGGTTTATTCTTTTGTGTTCAAAGTTTGAATAAACTGGAGAATACACCGCACAAGGAAACGTCCGTTTTATTAGTCTAGTTATTGTACTTTTATACTTGGACACACTCTTTTACTGGTTTTGAAGTTCAATAAGAATTTTTAATGGATGCAAAAAGAGGAAACGAGGCTCTGGCGCGTACTTGCTCAAGCAGATATTCTAGCTATTTGAGTACGGGAGGTAAGTGCGCTTGTAGAATTTTAGCAAATTACAGGATGTGGCTGTAATTACTAGGAAGTTTTAATTGATTCAATGTTTTTGTACTCGGCTGCACAGCAGGGGTTTTCTATAGTCCCAGTACCATATGCTGCATGTGAAAGTGTCAATACGATTGTCTGGTGCAACATGGATAATGATGTCAAAAACCTCTTTGCAGTGCCATCCGAGAACTGAAAGATAATAAAAGGAACTGTAATTCGTACGTGATACTGCCTTCAAACGAGGTTCGTACGTATGTGGAGGAAGTAAATTGAAATTGAATGTCGCATTTTTATGAAGTTTAACGAGAGATCTAGATGTGATTGAGGTTTTGTTGGCCGCTCCAAGTCTATTACCGAAGCCAGACACGTACATACAAAAGGCAAAGTTTTAAAATTCCGAAACCCTGATTCTCAGGTATTCCCATTTCTATTATTGACGCGTGTCTCAAGTGGAGCTTTTGCAAGTTAGGTACGAGCACATGTAAACGGAGGACGTAAATATTTGCAGCATGCATGAGTACTAAAAATAAGGCCGTTAGATGGATCAATAGAGAATCAACCAAAATTTCCAGCACACATCCATTAATCTCTGGTGTGCGATATCAGCAATAATGCCTGCTTACATGATATTTTTTGCAACGCCGGACCTTTGAACCAAAAACGCTTTAACTAGCGCCGACGTTGACATGTTTTCCATTAATTCCGTCACCCCTGACTCGCCGCAATTTTTCAAAATAAAGACAACATTTTATCATACTTTTTGTTTTTATCTTTGTTTTTTTTTTCACTAGACAAATATTTGGCTCAGGTTTCCAATCGAGTCTCCGGAATTGAATTATTGCACGAAACTTGTTACCAGTTCTATAGAGGAGAGCGCACCTTGAGCAGAGCTTTTTTGATTTGTCTTCTGAGCAAAAAGTTTTTTTGGAGCCATATTATTTTTATATTACTTGAATCTTGCATTCCTACAGGATGGCAAAGGACTCGGTAACGAATGCTATTTGGAAACTCAGATAGCTGTTAAACGACGAACCCTTGCTCCATAGTATTATCACAAATGGTGGATGCGCTGGATGCATTTTTGCTCCAGCGATACAGAAGATTTTGTAATGGGTAACGATTTCCAGCTAGTTGTCAGTAACGTAGACGTTCAATTATCGTTGCATACTTTTTCTCGCGCTGCCCTTGCGTCGGTGATAGGTCATTACCACGGGAATATCGATGGCGGAAATTTCGTCTGGGCTATGAAAAGCTGTCCACGCATAATGACAAAGCACAAGGACTATGAGTCGATTTTTCATCTCGGGATGTACCATATCTCTACCTGTGGGTATTTAGGTAGCGGCGTGCCGTGCCGACAATGGATTTAGGCGCCATTGAAGAGCTCATTTCCATAAATTGCTTCCATAAATCGGCATTTTCCAACCGTGACTTTAACAATTGAATGGAGCTCAGCCCGCACAGGAATATTCCTAAATCAAATTTGAATAACAATAAAATAAAAAAAAAAGTGTGCGAATAGTTCGTCGATAAACAGCAGAGCACTGCGCTTCATTTTTCGATAAAGGATAGGTGGATAGGGTAGCATTTTATTCATTCGAATCAGTGGCGTACTGTTGGGGGTTCCGCGGAACCAGGGCCCCGCGTCTCCATTGGGCCCGCGGGGAGACCGACTATTTTTCAACTGATAATAAAAAAAATTCTCGTTTCACAATTTTTGTTCAATTAAAAAAAAGTCAACATGTTTTAAAGTAGGTCTTCAGGCGAATTCCTTGGGCCTCACAACTTTCAGCTAATAAAGTAATAAATTCACATACTATACTTATTTCCAGTATCTACCTACCTACCAACCTACCTAACTAACATGCATGTTTTAATTAAACATATTTTTGTTATATTTTTCTTGCTGCCGGTGCAGGATTTTGTTGTAAAGGTATAATATTATACCTAGCCTAGTGTTCGATTGGAAGGTTAGGGCCCGATTGCCTCTATTTCTTATTTCTGGCATTCTTAGGGCCCAGTAGGAAATATGATGGTGGTACCGGGCGAGGAATGTAGGAGATTTGTTACTTATTTAAGGACGGAGTTGAATTGGTAAAATAAGCGTTGCGAAATCAATCCCCGTGGGTTTATTCCTTGATGGATTCTTACTATTTTGGTCTCTTTCGAAAGCTACAAGGTTACAAGGATGTAGTTTGGTTTGAGCCCATTGGCATTTCCAAAATCCAAATATCAAAAAAAATATAATTGGATTTTGGAAATGCCAATGAGCTCGAACCAGTACATCCTTGTAGCTTTCGAAAGAGACCAAAATGGTAAGAATCCGTCAAGGAATAAACCCACAGGGGTTGATTTCGCAACGCCTATTTTACCAATTCAACTCCGTCCTTGATTGCACTTGAAATTAAATTTGGAATTAAATCTGATTTGTGTCGAATATGGACGAAAAAACACTTATTATTATCAACAATAATATTATCTGCAGAAAAATTTGCCTGCGGGCACCCCCCCCCCCCCTTCTTCACGACCCCTAGGGGCCCGCTTCCAATTTCGAACCAAGGCCCCAATGCCTCTCGCTGCGCCACTGATTCGAATCAATGACTGATTACGTCGTAATGATTGGTATTTTCACGCGGAAATTCAGAAATTGGAGTTCGATGTTCCTGTCTTTGAAATTAGGGAATAATATAATATCAAGAGACTCGTTGCCATCTAAACGAGCTGGTTTTAATGGTTTTGATAGTCTATAAACTACGCAACGAATAGCCCAAGAAAAGTAGATTTTGACCTCAAAAAAAAATACTGTAGTCGTGAAAATCACAGATTTTGTTCAGAATTTTGTCCTCTTTCCAAATTTTTGGGTTTCAGAAAAATCCCAGCGGAGGCTTTTTTTTTTAGAGATGTCAAAAATCTGAAAACTTATAATTCCGAACAATTTCAAATTAAGCTCCATTTTTCATGAGATTTCAAGTACACACAGTTATGTGGAGACTGCACATGTTGAGAATGAACATTTGAACAATTCTGAACGAAACACGATGAAAAATTCCATAGTTCTATTGGAATATTTCGATTTGTTCTGTCAATTGTATATGATATAGGAAAAATAGTAAAAAAATCGCTAGAACCTTGGAAAAAATGAAGACGTTCTGAAAATTTGACATTCTGTTCAGACTTGGATGCCCTACTACATACCCAAAATTGACAGAAATCCCACCCCGGGGTCTTGAGTTATCGGAGGGGGGTTAATCAATTGCAACTCAGAATGGAGGGGATGAAACCTGTTAATCCACTGGATGCAAATACATCGCAATTCGACGCATCATATTTAGTTGATACCATTTTGGCACAAAAAGTGTCGATTATTGTTGAGGGGGGGTCGTGGGAGGGGCGAAGTTCAGCTAGGTGGTTCTTTTTGTTTTCCTGGTCATATAGAACCGATCACGACAAGTCTGGTATCTTTTCCGACTAAATTCAAACCTCTGACCTCGAATTCGATGTGTAAATTTTAATGAAAACAAGTTTGAACAAGTTAACTTTAATAAACTTGTTTTTTTTCTTTGGCATTTTTGACCGGTTTTTTTCACTGTAAGAGGTCTGAAATCCTCGAAAATATTTCAAGAGGCATTAGATTCAAGTGTCTTTTGCACGAAAATCCTTAACTCAACGTATTATTTTGTTCTTTGATATTAAAAAATCAATTTGAACCTGTGAGTCGATCCGGCGAGGTGTCTACTACTGACCAGAACACTACAACATGCACCTGCAAATATAAATAACTCAAACTCAAAACCCTGCAGAGCAATCCATAGCGATTTTGTTTTATGTTATAGCAAATTCAATTCTGCAGAAATCCTAGAGCTTTCAAAGATAAGTTATCATTTGTTCAATAGTTTGAGCTAGTTTTATTTGCAGGTGCATGTTGTATTGTTCTGGTTATTAGTAGAAACCGCGCCGGACCGACTCACAGGTTAAAATTGATTTTTTAATATCCAGAAACAAAATAGAACATCGAGTAGATGATTTTCGTAAAAAAGACACTCCAATCTAATGGACCATGAACTATTTTTGAACGATTCAGACCTCTAACAGTAATAAAAAACTGTCAAAATTGTCAAAGAAAAAAAACAAGTTTTTTCAAGTTAACTTGTTCAAACTTGTTTCTATTCAAATTTACACATCGGATTCAAGGTCAAGAGTTACAATTTAGTCGGAAAAGATACCAAACTTGTCGTGATCGGTTATACAGGGTGGTCCAGGTTTTAGTCGACAAACTTTGCAGGCTGATAGAGGATAAAAAAAGAAGTCGACTCACCCCAAAAAGTACATATCTAAAATGCATATTAAAAAAGTTACAGCCCTTCGAAGTTGCAGAAAAAAGTTGTTTTTTTCTTGATAACTTTTGAACAGCTCAACCAATTTCGTTCAAATTTTGCACATATGGTTAACAAACACGTCCCCAGTGATTTCTCGAGAAAAAATTTGTCAGAATGACACAGTGCCCTAGATATGGGGGGTACTAACCCTCTTACCCCCCTACTTTCTACGCCACTGGATATTTTGGAAAACCGTTGAAAGTATTGAATTCGGCGTTCAATTCTGAAGAGAAAATTGGCGTGTCATTGCTACATCTGGAGCAGCGGTTTCGGAGATATTTGTGTTTGAAGGTTCAAAAACACCGAATTATGCAAATGTTTAAAAATTCGAGCAAGCTTTGATCCATTCACTTTCAACTTTTTTTCCAATTTAAATTTATTGATCCATTATTTAGCTCATAAGAAATTGAAAATTGGTTGTGAAAATTGATATATTTAGTAACATGACCAATAAGAAACAAAGGGCCCTTGGTTCTTGTTCTTACTAAACTTACCAACTGTCAGTAAGTGAATGGGTAGGTACCTAGTGAATATTTAATTATTACAAAAATTTTGAATTTTCACAACCAATTTCCAATTTCTCATGAGCTAAATTATGGATCAATAATTTCAAATTGGAAAAAAAGTTGAAAGTAAATGTATCAAAGCTTGCTCGAATTTTGGAACATTTGCGTAATTCGGTGTTTTTGAACCTTTAAACACAAATATCTCTGAAACCGCTGCTCCAAATGTAGCAATGACACCCCAATTTTCTCTTCAGAATTGAACGCCAAATTCAATACTTTTAACTGTTTTCCAAAATATCCAGTGACGTAGAAAGTAGGGGGGTAAGAGGGTTAGTACTCTTCCATATCTACGGCACTGCGTCATTCTGACAGATTTTTTTTCTGGAAATCACTGGGGGCGTGTTTGTTAACCATATGTGCAAAATTTGAGCAAAATCGGTTAGGCTGTTCAAAAGTTATCAAGAAAAAAACAATTTTTTTCTGCAACTTTGAAGGGCTGTAACTTTTTTAATATGCATTTTAGATATGTACGTTTTGGGGTAAGTCGACTTCTTTTTTTATCCTCTATCAGCCTGCAAAGTTTGTCGACTAAAACCTGGACCATCCTGTATATGACCAGGAAAACAAAAAGAATCACCTAGCCGAGCTCCGCCCCTCCCACGACCCCCCCTCAACAACAATCGACACTTTATGTGCCAAAATGGTATCAACGAGATATGATGCGTCAAATTGCGATGTATTTGCATCCAATGGATTAACGGGTTCCATCCCCTCAATTTTGAGATGCAACTGATCACCCCTCCTCCAATAGCTCAAAACCCAGGGGTGGGATTTCTGTCAATTTTAGGTATGTAGTAGGGCATTTAGGTCTGAACAGAATATCAAATTTTCAGGACGTCCATATTTTTTTCAAGGTTTTAGCGATTTTTTTTACTATTTTTCCTGTATCATATACATTTGACAGAAAAAATCAAAATATTCCAAAAGAACTATAAAATTTTCCATCGTGTTTGGTTCAGAATTGTTCATATGTTCATTGTCAACATTTGCAGTCTCCACATAACTGTGTATACTTGAAATTCCGTGAAAAATTTAGCTTAATTTGAAATTGTTCAGAATTATCAGTCTTCAGACTTTTGACAGCTCTAAAAAAGAAGCCTCCGCTGGGATTTTTCTGAAACCCAAAAATTTAGACAGAGCACAAAATTCTGAACAGAACCTGTGATTTTCACGACTACAGTATTTATTTTGAGGTTGAAGTGATATTTCGGCTAAAATTCCTGTACTAGAAAGAGATGTCGTGCTCCAAAGTTTCACTCATTCAATACAGGAAAACTTCTGACTGACTCATACAACATCAATTCTACCATACCCAAATGAGAATTTTTGCATCAACCCGGAAGGGAAGGAAGGAAGGAAATAGCGGGTACTACGAAAGTACCCTTGGGCAACTCACAGAACTCAAGATGGCGACTGCACTTATACGACATTGGGTTTTATATTTTTGCGATGTAATTCTTCAGTTTTGGAGACCTCTTCACACAACATACTTCGGACCAATCAATGCGCGTGAAACCTTTGAATTGAACCAATGAATATCGCTATAAAACTGCGCCTTTGAATTTCTTTTTGGATTTGGGTTTGGAACGTTTTTACTCGCGTTTTCATCTCGGTTTTCATATTTCAATGAGTTTCACGTTTTGTGGAATATTCTCCGCAAATACAACTCGAGCATATGTACCTATAGCGTTTAATAAAAATTTTAAAACTGTTTACTTAAGCTTTGTTTTCATTGAGCAATTCAACTAGTGCAAATGGTCACTTTATTATAGAAGATGAAAACCCTTCAACTTCGCTGTCGGTGTTATATCAGATAATAAAGAGACCATGCATTTCACACTCGGTGAATTCCTTGCAAACAAAGCTTTCGAGATAGGTAGTTTGAAAATGTTATCGATAAAACTATTGTGGTATGTGATATTCCTGTTACGACGCTCGCGACCATCCAGGCTCTTTCCGGAGAAAGGGAAGGTCACCGAAGTTACAACCCGCCTGGGAAGGACCTTACACGGTGGTCAAGAGAATCAACGACGTTGTTTATTGGATCCAGCGAGCTCCGACAGCCAAAATGAAAGTCGTTCACCTCGATCGTCTCGCACGTTACGCGGGGAGTAATGTTCAGCCTATTCGGGACGGACAGGCTCAAGAGGGGGGCAGTGCTACGAAGCCCGCGACCATCCCGGCTCTTTCCGGAGAAATCTAGATTCCCGTGTCGCATTCGGAAAGCATCGAGAGACTGCAGCGATAGGTCACGACATGTCGAGACTTCTGGTGGAGGTGTCGTAGAAGGTACGCGTATATTCCATTTGGCTCTGGAATCCATCTCGACGCATCAGATACCAGAAAAATCCTTGTGTGCTGGAAACTCCAACGATCAAACAGGAAGCATCCAGAACCTTCGATGCCACTATGTGAGAGGAACTCGGCCTGGAATCGGGAGAGAGTTGGAATCGAGCGAAAGTCGCGAGTACATCTCAAGCGACATTGTTAATTTCTAAGCGATTAATAATTGTGTGCGTTATTCAGTTGTATCGGTAGTAGTGAATAAAGTGCAGTTTGTTACTTGTAAATCAGCGCGTTCAATTTCGAAATAGGTGAACCCGAATACCGTAACATTACATACGAATATACTCATTCTTAATATTGATACCGTCGCCATATTGATGAAGTCTTGAAGTTCCCTACAAAAAAAATCAGCGGTTTAGTAATAAGGTTTGGTATTTGTAGGATCAATAAGAACCGAGGTCGGTTATTGAAACCCAGTGTGAAACCGAAGTAATAAGGAATTTTGAGTAATAAAACGGAACAGGTTGAATAAGCTGTCACAACTTTTGCAATAGATGAGACTGACTGAGATGTTTTGATGTTAAGAATGTAACAGACCGAGTAAGTACCTAGTAGTAGAATTTATTTTGAAGTAAAACTTCTTATCGCTCGCTTAGATCACAACAACCACAGATGGGGGACTCTGGGGATGAGGGCGAATTCAGTTGATGCAAGGATGATATGTAACGCTCTTGGTGTAACGTTTTACTGGGCGACCAGTGGCGTCCCCGGAAATGGAAGAAGGGAATGTGTTGTGAGGCTCGCTTTTAACTGTTATGTTAGTATTGTTACGATATTCGGGTTCACCTATTTCGACCAGTAACCAGCCAAAATCTACCAGAACGATTCAAATTTTGAAAAAATTATTTTTAGATTTTGCCATGTCTTTATACTCGAACCAAAGTACCTCCTTGTACCTTTCAAAAGAGACCTGAATGGTAAATGTTTTCCTAATTTGCAAAGATCTTTTTTTTATGCGGAAATATGCCAGACTGATTTAACTCAGCTTATTTCTCCTTGAGCTCATTCTGGTCTCATGATTCTCATAAAGCATTTGTTGGCAAGACGCACTGCAAGAAGTGTAAAACTGCCCACATCTAATCCAACTGTGAAACCCGGCCGGTACCGCGGAGGACTCCGTCTTTGGCAGCAATTCCAGAGATAGTGGGTTCGAAGCCGGCCTGGGCCCGAGGAAAATTTTCATGCGCTCTCTAGTACCTTGGTGTGTACTACCGCGCGGTCACGTCAAGGGGAAAAGGGTGAAACGAGATGGACGAAACGGAGAACTGCTGATCGAGAAAGTCACCAACCGAGAGAAAGCAACCGTAGAGGAGGAAGACCACGTTGCTTTGAATGTGGAAAGGACGGACATCTGCAACGGGACTGCAGGCGACGATACGCTCCAGCAGAACGTTTCATGCTGGAACAGGGGGCTGCTGATCAACGAGGTCAAGCGGACCGTTTCATGCTGGAACGGGGAGCTGCTGATCGAGGAAGTCAACATCGTCCTGGAAGGAGTCATGGTAATGGCAACACGGATGGTCTTTCTCGAAGACCACGCAACGAGGACTGCAGGCACGACAAGAGGGTGAACCAGCAGAGTGGAAACGTCAAGGTAAATGCACTTGTTTTCGACACCCCGAGAAATTGGACTACGGCTGAGCTTAAAAAAGAGCAGCGTGAGGACCCAGCCATCGGTACGCTTGCTGAAAGGAAAGAACTTGGCCAGGACAGACCGGAATGGGCCAAAATATCTGATGAAGGGCCCGAATTCAAGGCTCTTTGGGCTCAGTGGAATTCTCTGAGAATAGAGAACGGGTTGCTGAAGAGAGCCTGGGAGAGTCCTGATGGGAAAAAGGAGATGGTTCAATTGGTGCTTCCCAAGAGGAGAGTGAAAGAGGTCCTGAAGGAGATGCACAATGGCGTCACTGGAGGGCACCTTGGGGTGAACAAGACGTTGGCCAAGGTGCGCGAGCGGTTCTACTGGGTGAACTGCCGGAACGACGTGGAAACATGGTGTCGCCAGTGCGAGGTTTGTGCGGCCAGCAAAGGACCAAGAACTCGCAGCCGAGGGGAGCTGAAGACTTACAATGTTGGAGCGCCTTTTGAACGCATCGCGATCGATGTGGCTGGCTCATTCCCGACAACGGAAGATGGCAACAAATACATCCTGGTTGCCATGGACTATTTCGATAGATGATTTGGACTGAGATTTGAGGTTTTCCCGGAGAATTCAAATTTTGCTCACAAATATAAAATTCTTCTTTTGGGTTTTTGAGCAGGATGGTAAAAAAAGAATACAAATAAATCCAAGGACAGAGAATATGCAACATTTGCTGACAAAATTTTCAATTTCCAAAACTTATATAGGTTCCTGGATACTAGTTGGGAAAGTTTTGGGGTGACACAACTGATTTTTTTCTTTCAAAAATTGATCTAATCTTTTCTCCAACTTTCATCCCCAACATGCCTGCACCTAAATTTCTGTATTGTATGGGACTCGCCGCATGCGGAAGTTTACTGCAGTTTTTTCAAATTCACATGATGTGTAAATTTCGTTTTGAAAAAGTTACCGTCGGAAAACTGGAACCGTGTCTATTTTTAAAATAGGTCCACACGACGTCCAATCCAATCTCTTTTCGATATCAGTTGGAATCTTCCAAAAAAAATCGATCCCTAAGCAGGTGAGCAGGAATGAATTTTTGAGTGGAGTCCTGCTACAAAAGCGAGAAGTTCTGGTCAAAACCTCGGTCAAAACACGAGCGAGAAGCCCTCTCGGGTGGCAACGGTCAGGAGAAATTTTGACTGGGAAATGGTGGAAAACTGCAATTTCAGACCTAATTTGATTCTTTTATTGTGCTGCTTTCTGCCGAATTTGGTCCAAATCCATCGAATAGATTTTGAATAATTAAATGGTGAAGTTTGAAACTTCGAAATTTTTTATTATTTGACAGATGACAGATAGGGCAATACGTTCGACAGTTCTGAATACAGTTTTTCAAGAGCTTTCAAATGACAGCTCACGCAGTTCACTCAAGGCAAAACTAGATGAGCATAGTATATAAACCCCCAAAATAAGGCCGCGCGCGCGCTGTAATTACCTGTCCTGCCACCCACTTCCGGCAGGTTTTTACCAGTACCAGGCAGGATCCGCTTTTCGGATAGAGGACATTATCACCTTCAATTAAATAGATACCTCATTCAGCGCATAACTTCATGGGGGTAGTTCATCGACTACAAGCACCCGCTTCACGCGTCCCTGCGAGGGTGACACAGCAGGATTGGGTGAGGCAAGATCACATACATATTCTGACGCTGTGTGCTGCCCTCTATACGACTATCATATCTCATTACTAGATGTAACGAGGATACTATCACTATTTTTTAAAATTTTGAAAAAATTTTAATCGCATTCCCGGTAGGATTCACTTAGGCAGGATTGCCGTTCCATGGTTACACATATTAACTCGATACCTCGACGATACATGAATGATGGTCTGTACAGATAACTCGATAGGGGTACTAAAAATGCGTCTCTCTCCCGGACTAGAAGAGGTAGTGAGCTCATATATGTATTTCCTTTCCTTTGTAATGAGAGTTAGTCGAGGTTTCTTTTTCAGCTCTAAATTTCTGGTGGGTAACTTACCTCACTACGTTTTCCTCTAGAATGATTTTTGCGCCCATAACTTTATAGTACTTCCACTACTTCCAGTTGGTGGAGTCAGATTCTAATCAGGGGTCTAAGAACCTGGTTTCATGAGGATTTTCCGTTTAAATTACTTGGCTTATGTTATTAAATCCTGGCGAAACTGAAGCTTCAAGTTTTGCGCTATGAAGAGGAAGAGTTTGAAAATATCGCTCACTGACTGTATTTCAATTTGGAGAAAAGACCAACGGCGGCGGGGTGTTGAAGTCGCTTCAACACATCAAGCGAAATGGGGAAAGAATGAGGGAGGGATACTGGAATGGGTTATCTTGGCATGGGGAATGGGGATGTCGTCTATTTTGGGTCACAAACATTGTCGTTTTTAGGCAAGGGCCCGAAGGGCTCCATTCCACTAAAATAATCCAGAAAAGTCGAAGGTTTTCTGTCGAGCATTTCCAAGAAGCGCAAAATTGTTGTGAAAAAAAGTTCTGTTCAATAATAAGTAATTGTGCTAGAAAAGTCAAAAAGAGAAGTCGCAAACCGTTTGAAATATACCGATTATTATCAGCATAATCATTATTATGTCCAAAAAAATTCACCTGCGGCGCTACCACTCCCGAACTTGCACCCTCATCTTTACCTTTGCCCTCTCCTCCCTCAAATTCTGGCTAACCCACAAAGTTTCTACACCCCATTTCGGAGGGGGTTTTAGACCACGGTGCTGCTCACCTCACCCGCGTTCTTTTTCCCCCGCATACCTTTACAAGAGGGCCCCCTTATTGTTTTGTGCCCAGGGCCCCATTTCTTCAAAAGACGGCCTCACAAATCGAACTCAACACCCCGCCACCGTCGAATGGAATAAGAGGTGTAGTATACAAAGTTTAGGGATTAATTTTTTTTGTAGATACAAGGAGAGACACCATCGAATAGACCCCTTTGGCCATCTGAAATGGAAGAAACTGTTAAGATGTACATATTCTTGGATGTTATCCAACTCACACTAACTCCCAATTGGTAATTGATAGACACGTCCGATAAAAGATCGCATTTGATTGGTGGTGACATCTGTATCAGAATTTGCAAAATCATTTTTTTATTTTCTTGATTGAAATAATACCATTTCATTTCTGTTATAGCCATTTGCATATATTCAGTCTTGCAAAAAAAAAAAAAGGTTCAGCGATGAGCTAGCGCCAAATAGGCCAGACGATAGATCATTCTGGATAGAAAAAATTCCGACCAAAGCCTTTATGGTGTCAAACTCTTCGTAAGGTCAGTAGGTATCTACCACTCTGAGTTTCCGCCCAAAAACGAGTTGTGCCGATTCCTCCACATCTGCGCAAAGGTGAAGGATGCCTTGAAGGTGCAAAAAGACTTGTTGAACCCCCGTACTTTTTTGTGATAAAGTACTTAACAAAATAAGTCTCACCCTGCAAAACTCGACCTAACTTGGAATGCTACGAACGATTCGATCAATTTTTAGACCGTTCGCTAGCTAAGTCGTATTTTTTATGAAATATTCCACATAATATTTCTACAGGGTGTTCAATAGACTGGTGCAAAGTTACTGAAAGTTTGACATACTCAACCTCTTGAGCGAATTTTTTTCTTGGATTTCAATATCATCGGCAAGAATGGCAAGAATGTAGATCTCATACGTCGGGAGGGCTCTTGAATTTTTGATTTATCTCTTCAGTTTACTGATCAACCTCAAAAGGTCACCATTTTGGAGTTACACTCGGGGTTACAGTTGTAGCTTTCTTAGTCGCTGACCGATTCTCGAGATTTCAGGATCATTTTGAAGCTAAAGCTTCAGGTAGGATCGAGGGCAGGATCATAGGATCAAAATCAATAACTCAAGGCAAACATTAAAAATACGGGGTTGCATAGAGTGTGACCAAAACCTGAACTACTCTTGGAATATGAATTGATTGAATTGGGAGGAGAATCGGATAAAAAACAACTTAAATACCTTCAAAAGAATCTTCCATTCGGAACACTTCAATGTATCCTCTTTTTGCATGAGACTTGAACTGTTAGTGAAAGGAACCAAATTACAACCGCATGTTTTCGAAAGAGAATCAGGGCTTGCTCACATAAAGCTGCTCGTAACCAACGTTGCAAAAATCGGAACAATCACTCACTTCTCACTTGTCGATCACTGTTTGTTAGTGATCATTAGGCTTTTGTTACTTTGGTTACGAACATTTTCAGGTGCACAACGGCGATATTTTTCGTTCAAAAGCAAACGATTCAAATGTGGCCTGTTAACCAGCAATTCTAGTCCCATAGAAGAAAAAAATCACCTTGAAGTGTTCAGAATAAATGGTACTTCAGAAGGTAAGTTGATTTTCATCTGATTCTCCTCTCAACGTAGATTCCGAGAGAAGTTCAGGTTTGGGCCACTTTTCATCCAAGCCTGTATCTTGAATGTCTGTCTCAAGTTGATCTTGATCCTTTGATATTTCTACCTGAAGCTTTAGTTTCAAAATGAGCCAAAAATTAGAAATTTAGTCACATTCAAAGTGACATAACTCTTGAATGAATGAACTATTTTGAATCGTTTCATGTTTTCTGATTAGCTCACATATTGGATTACAACATGTCATGAGCCGTTTTTTGTACAGGTGTTTCGTATCAATTATACAGGGCGCTCAATCAGGTACTACAAAAATGGAAAAGTTTGAACTGGTCCCATTTCACAAAAAATGGTTTTTATTTTTTTTTCCAAGTGTTTTAGGAAAGATGTTGTTCCTATACCTTGAGGTAGTTTTCAAAATTTTGAGTCTATCTCCTCCAGTTACACAGTGATCTCAAAAATGCAACCTTCTGGTCTGGCATTTATATCTATTTCAATTGTTGGTCGATTTTGGAAAATAAGGACTCCTGTTGAAGCTTAAGACTCAGATGAGAAGGCTCGAGGATCAGAACTGACTGGAGACAAAAATTTTGAAAAAGCGAAGTAATCAAAAGTGACCCAAATATGAAACATTTTGAGGTATTTTCCGATTTCAAGTGATAAAAATAATGGACCTATTTCTTTTTCACGCCCATTTTGGGTCCTATCGCCGCTCATTGGCGAGATTTGCCTCACAATCTCCCGTAGCAACTCTGTCAGTGTCATTTATTACCCCTGACAACGATATGTTACAATTTGTCATCAGTTGTCAGTAGAGCAGAACCAAAATGTGGAGCAAAAGTCTTGCCACGATGCAAACCTACAGACTCGACAACGCTCTACTTGTTTATAAGTGTAAGCATCAAATGACGGGGAACCAGCGTGATAAGGGGTTTAAGTATAGTGCGGAAGGATATTTTGAAGACGTACTTGTGAATAACCTGGAGGTAGAAGCGAAGTGCTACAGGAGCCAGAAAAAGTAACAAGCTCCTCAAGAAAATGTTCGGAACAGCATTTGTTTTCAGTGTCTTCTTTGTACCAATCACTGATGAATAGAAATCTTCCGCTCTGAAGTGCCGTAAGCACACCTAAGATTGAAGCAAAATATTGAGGTTTTGTCACAGGTTTTGTTGTGAAATTACAGTAGTAATTGTCAAATAGGAAGCTGAGGTAGCATTCCCAGCACTTTGAACGGTAATTTGGACGCCCCCGCTTTTGGCCTTGCAAGTACAACTTGTAAAACAGCTGAAGTTGTTTCGTTGGCGTTTGATGCCGGCATCGTGTCTTCCAGTGGCGGCCATCCATTTATTTCGCTTATTTTTGTCGGCAGGAAGACCGTGGAATGAAACATTTGGGGGAAATACTCTCTTGGACTTTGTGCGGACAACTTTTCACACAGCAAAAGCGCATTTTTCGAATTGTTCGATCAGTGTAGCGACACGACACATGTTGCAGTCATAGTGACAGTGACAATTCTAATTTATTGTGACAGTATCGTCTTCCTCGAATTTCGCGCCTAATAATTAGAGGCGTTTGATTGGCCAGGGGTGTGGCTTAAAATTATTCATCCTTGTCTGAACGTCTTTGTTCCCCATAAGAAATAGGTCTATTGTCGATGTGGGACCCATTTCACAAATTCACTTTTAAAAATCTGTTGTGGGGCGACACAAAACTTTCCCGGTTGTATCCAGGGACGTCAGTAATGATTATGATTCAGGCGTTCCTTCGGGAAAGTGGGATTTAATTGAGAAGTTGATTGAAAAAGTTCTAGTGAGTTGAGCATTCAGCGAGCACCCTGCATCCATTGTCGGGCCGACAGAACCAGTGACAGGTTCAGGTTTCAGGTTTCCGATGATGAAAGATTTCGAAAGGTAGAACTAGGAAGCTAACTGTTGTGATATCTCAAGAATGCAATGCTAGTTCCTTATTAAAATTTTTGTTCCTACTTTAGACATGATGATGAAATTACACAAACTTGACTGAGAACTTTCTGCATCTGTGTGTAGAATTTCAACTCTATATCTTCAATTTAGAGCTTGGGCAGACAAGCCCAGACCCAATGTGCCATCTGAGGGCTTCCAAACTAAATCATCTACCCAAAGTCTAATCAGGTCATTCCAGGCTGAACTTATGCTTTCGTACCTGATTTCGATTTAATCCGATCAACAATTTTGTAGTTATCGTGGCAGAACCGTTTAATTTGCGCGATCGCATTATGAAGTAGGTACAAGGTGATGATATAATTCAAAAGGTAGAACTAGAGGTAGTTAACTGTTGTGATATCTCAAGAATGCAATGCTAGTTCCACACAAGGAGGTTTACGCAGTCCCAACAACACTTGAAGACACAATTAATCGGGGCGCACTGTTGCCTTTAATGATGCAACCTAAATTATTGTTTGAAAAATAACCAGTGAAAATCAGTCGCGGATTGAGAACCTGGGGCAGAGTTCTAATTAATTGCAATTCAGGGCCCCCAAGTGGTGACCTGAGAAATGAGACTTCGAGCCCATCAAGAAGTTAGGTCCGAGCCACACCTGAAGGCACGATAGTTCCGAAAACTAAAAAAAAGGGGGGCTCAGTGGGGCTTCAAGAGACACCCGTAGACACCAGGAGCCTAAAAGGCCTCAACGAACCCAAGAAGACACAAGGCCGCAGTTTTGGCCTGAAACGGCAAAATCTGATGGACACAGATGGGGGCCCCATCAGGGTCTTAAACGGCAGACACCATGGGGATGGGGCCCTGGTACCGAATCAAATAAGGAAAGTGCACACATTACAGTTTGTACATATACGTCAATGAAATGGGCATACTGAAGTTGCTAAAGCTACAGAAAACACAAGGGGGTTTACGGAGCCCCAAACAACACAAAGGATCGGTTCGCACTGTTGCCTCAAATGATGCAAGAAGATACTAAAGAAAACACCGAGAACCTGCCGAGAACAGCGTTCATGTTGTCACTTTGACATTGATACAATTCGTAACAAAAACGTAGTTACCTACCGGTTTGGTTGCCATGTTGCTAAAAAAATTGAATAGGCCAAAAATCGAGGAACAGGCAAGCCCGGCTGAATTCGGCCAGGCCAAACTTTGAAAATTCATAGCGCTCGGCTGGTGAATGATGGGGAACTCCAACTTCAGCATTAGCTTGATTCTTTGGTAATGTTGCTTCCTGCCGGGTTTGGTCAACATCTGTCGTATAGATTTTGAATAATTAAATGGCAAACTTCCAGACTTTGATATTTTTTATAATTTGACAGATAACAGGTAGGAAAATATTTTTAACTGTTCTGAATACAGTTCTTCAAGGGCTTTCAAATGACATATCGCAAGTCAAGTTCCGTGAGATGTAGCTTCTGTCATTTGCTGATAGTGACACTTCTGTTTGACAGATGACAGCCAAAAACTAATCCGGTCATTCCAGGGCAAAACCATGTCTGCATATCAAATTTTAAATCGATCAGATAAACGGTTCGGCAGTTATCGTGGAAGATCACACACACACACACATACACACCCACAGACAGACATCTTCTGGAAATGGTCTTAATCGACTTGGGGGACCTCAAAATGGATATATCCGGTGAAATCTCAAAACTTTTTTTCTGCACCATTACAATACTTTCCCTCCATGTTGGTGGGGCCGGGAAAGTAAAAGATAATACCGGACCTTTTCCGACTGAGAATGCACGTAACCTAGGTTACCTTCTTATTGTCGAACGTTTTCCTTCACATTTGAAGATATAGGCACCAGTTCTGATCTTCGTAACCCAGGTTACGTCTATTTTTAGGTGAAAAACGTCCAGTATTCTTCGTTGGAAGCATCCATTTCTGATTTGGATTCATTGCCACAATTTTGCCCCGTACAAATGGGAAACACCTCAAAATGTTCAGAAGGAATGGTTTGTTTTGAGGTTTGTTTGAAGACAAGTTGTTATTTGTTTAACACCTTCCCTAAACCGGATCTCTAGCAAGTTTGTCATTTGAGTCACTTTTGATTTAATCCCTTTTCCAGAATTTTCATCTAAAGTCAATTCCGATCCTCGACCCTTCTGACCTGAGCCTTCAGCTTCAACAAGAGCCCTCATTTTCCATAATCGGCCAACAACGAATAAAGTTATTACTGCAGAACTGAAAGGTTACATTTTTGAGGTCACCCTGTAATTAAAGCAGATAGGCAAAAAACTCCAAAAACGATTCGTTATAACAACTCCCCTGGAACACTTGAAGAAAACCAAAAACTATTTTTTGTGAAATGGGACCTGTTCAAACTTTTCAATTTTTGCGGTACCTGATTGAGGGCCCTGTATAATTAATACGAAACATTTGTACCAAAAATAGTCCACGACATGTTGTAGTCCAATACGTGAGCTAATTAGAAAACGTAAAACAATTCAAAATAGTTAATCTATTCAAAAGTTACGACACTTTGAATGTGACTGTATTTTTTGGGTGGACCACTCGGTGGACCATTTCAATTGGCGAGCACTTTATGTCAAGTAGGTATAGGCACGGCCGTAAGCGGGTGAAATAGAACGCCCGAACAGGAACAGAAAAATGCAAAAAATATAGGGTTTTCCATTTAAAAAAAATAAAGTTTCGTTAATCCCGTCAAAATGGGACACCTGTATAGCCGAAAATAATTTTAGGTTAGGTCTCATCAAACCATATAACTTTTCTTTTACATCTCTTTCTCTATCTTGAACGGTAAGACACCGCTATGGGATAATTACGCTAGGAAGGACCACCTGTATAACGAAAAAGTACGGAGGTTTAACAGGTCTTTTGCACCTTCAAGGCATCCTTTACCTTTGCGCAGATGTGGAGGAATCAGCACAACTCGTTTTTGGGCGGAACCTCAGTGGTAGGCACCTACCAATCTAACGATAACGAAAGTTTGACACCATAAAAGCTTTGGTCGGAATTTTTTCCAGATTGTAGTGATTTTACCGACATATCGCCTGGCCTAAAAGCTATTCGAATCGTCCATGTTCGCCGCATTCAAAAATTACGCCACTGCAGTGATTTTCATGTCCCTGGTAGGTAGGTACCTATGTGCACATTTCAAAAGTAATAAAGGAAGTTCTAAGCATTGGGGAAAATGTCGATATTATGTCTCCCAGATATGATGTATGAAGGCCCCGAGGATGGCCGCCGTTTGATATTGGCGGTTTTCATTTGAATTTAGCTAATTTTACACTTCTTTCTCTCGATGCAGAAGACTGCCATGACGCTGCTGTGGCAATGTCGTGTCAGTGAAGTGCATTAGGCTGTTGAAGGTTGAAAAGACCCCAGCTATCTTCTTGAACCCCTGAATGGGTAGACAACCCATTATACTCCAATTGATTTCAAACTATTTGAATTGAATCATGTTTCCCGCTTTTGGAACCGCTTTCGAACCGATGGTGAGCGCGAAACAATCACTCAAGTCAAGGTACAAACTTAATAGTGGAAAACTTTTTGAGCACGCCCCGTATACGCGCTAGTTTGTTGTTGTTTACCAGTTCGTAAGAGAAGGCCGCAGTCAGGAGAGACAAAGCGCAAATAATTGATTATACAGGTGTTCGCGCCGAAAAGCCGATGCGGAGAGGCGTCTAAATAATCCTTACCTTAACACTAAATAATCGTCGTCTACACCATGTCTGATCGAGCCCTAATAACAATTCATTTTACAAAGTCCCATTCTGAACGGTGGAGTCGTTGAGTACTGGATTGAACTCAGAACGTCTTCATTCCAGGAGAATAACTTATACATTGTCAATAACTCAGGTCGACGACTCTTCGAAGGGGGATTACATCATTTATCAATTCCGATTAACAATTACGACTCTACGGCAGGTTCCGAACCCCAATACAAACGCGATTCTATTTTATTTCAGTTACTTGAATTTTCACGTAGTTCTCAAAATTTACATTTTCCGCAAAGAAGTCTCACGCGCGAGTTTCCAGATCTAACCCACTAGGTCCGGTGCTCTGAGTACCGCAGTCACAACGCAAAGTCCAGAAGGCCCAAGGGCTCGAATACCTTTCTGTGAAGGTATCCAACAAAGGACGAGGCTTAATAGTGGCTCTACCGATGGCAGTCAGTAGCGCAGATACCAGCACGTGCAGGCGGATTCAGAACGCACCCGTAAGCCCCATCATACATTCTTCGCGACAAAGCTCAATCGTAAGCACCAATCCCAATTCAACAAGACTAACCCTCCGCTCGCCGAGGTCATCACTCCGCCACAAGAGATACCGAAACGAGAGAACTCGCTTCTAACAAATTTAAGGGTTTCAGCTCTACATCCTCGAGGTGGGTTAAAACTCTTCGTCGAAGGATCTCGACTCAGCATCCTGGAGGGGGATCGAAACACACCATCAACGGATCTCAATCAGCTCTACGACTTGGAGATGGATCGAAACTCAGCATCGGAGGGGCCTCAGCACAACTACCTGACGAAGGATTGGAACTCGTCATCGGAGGGTTTTGACTTGACTCCCGGAGGCGGATCGAGACACAACATATTAGGTTTTAACCCGCAACAAATTCCCACAAAGCTGAAATTTGGTATACGGGCCTTGTAAGACCTAAGAAATAACATATCAAAATACTCGGTGGCACACCCTTGTGCGTGATTGATTCTGGAGGAGGGGGCTAAATATTGCCATTTTAAATGCGTAAATGATACACCTTTTGACTCTAAGCGACCGAGACTTTCACTAGAACAATTATTTGAACTTTGAGATCCCTCTTTCCACTAAACGTTGTATTGCTCAACTGAGAACCGTTTGGCCACGAAAATCTTCATGAATTCAAATAGTTATAAGACTGATCTGCTCTAGCGGTGCACACTCTGCACATCACGTTTTACTGTCCGTTGTATAAAAGCATTCGGAGAAAGATTCCTAGGCTTTGCCGAAAACCTGAAATGGTCCGCTCTGAGGTGTTGAAAAATCCCAATTTGAAACAAACTAAGTTTTTTTTTTTTTCCCCAAATTTAGGTGCTTCAACAGCTATGGTTTGCTATGCTAATGCACCGATGGAACTATGTTCAGAACTATATTGTTATTTGTGTTGTTGCATGAGGCTCAGACGTATTGATGTTCCTACCCCAACTGTCGACGATGTAAACAAAAATACAAACAATATACAGGGGCACACGCTTCACGTCATGGGGCCCATCATGGCGACTTTTGAATGACAAACAGAGAAGGCCACGGATGTAGGATATCAGGTAGGTGGTTAAACAAAGGACCGATTCTAGCTAACTGGTGGTCTGGTTCTCATTGACGATGTTATTTTCGTGTGGGGGGTGGATCAGAGCTGGTGATGCAGTCGGTGCTGGATTGTCTTATATCAGGTGAAATAGGTTGTTTCTTTTCAGTGTCTCCAACAGTTCCATGACATTTTTCGGTCCCCATAAGATTTCAACGCCTTCGTCCACTTGTGGGTAAAGTGTCGTGCACTCGTATAAAATATGATGGGTTGACACCGTGCAGGATTGGCAAGATGGGTAAAGCGGTGGATCGTCTTGGGTGAAGATGTAGCTGTGAGTTAATTTGCTGTGGCCTGTTAGTATGCGATTAATAACCACCTCCTCCCTACGTGAGAGGTTTAGGTTTTTCTCAAGCTCGATTGGTTCTACTTCCATTTCTATTGTCAGAGATCTAGAATCGGCTTGGTGACTGTGCCATTTGCTTTGGAGTGCAAGGTGGTATAAACTTTTGACGTCGTAATGGGTGTTCAAGATATCAGCAGGGGGATCATGGTCAGATCTTGAGGCCTCTTTGGCAGCCTCGTCAGCTTTTTCATTGAGTGGAATTCCAACATGTGCAGGACACCAGGACAGTACGATGCTTTTGCCATTTGTAATTGCTGTTGAAAAACTGTTCTGAGCGAGTTGTGCCAGTGGGTTTGAGGTGTATTGTTTTTGTATGCAGTGAACTGAACTTAGTGAATCGGTACAGATGATAAATTGTCTGTCCGTAGGACTTGATTCGATAAGTTTGGCAGCCTGGAAAATCCCATACAACTCTGCCGAGAACGTACTGTAGGACGGAGGGAGAAAAAACTTCTTAGTTTCGAGTCTGGTCACTAATGCTACTCCAACACCATTGGTGCCTCTGGAGGCATCCGTATATATTGGGATCATGTCTGGGTATTTACTCAGCATTTCCAGGTGAAGATTCTGAAGTATTTCTCTGTTCGTTTCGATCTTGCTTTGAGTGGTAAGGCTTGTATCGAACATAGGCAATGATAGAGTCCAAGGCGGTTTATTGTTTATGGTGCTGTAGCAGTGATTTATGGGGTCAAAGTGGATTGATCTTAAGATGGCGTTGAATTTGTAGTAGACAGGTGGAGCTAGTCTTGGTTTTTGGTGGAATATATTGCTGTACCTATGAGCGAATACCGAGCTATATGCGAAATTGTCAGGCGATGTGGAAAGTTTAGAAGCATAGGCTAAGATCTGTTTTTCCCTTTGGAGTGTAAGTGTAGGTTGTCCAGTTATTTTTGACAAACATTCAACTGGGCTTGTACGAAAAGCTCCTGATGCCAATCTCATTGCTGAGTTGTGGACGCTATCTAGGATTCTGAGAGTCGACTCACAAGCTGAGGAATATGCTACCGAGCCGTAGTCCATTTTTGATCTGATCAATGCTTTATATACTCGTATAAGTGTAGATTCTTCTGCTCCCCATTGATGGTGGGATATGGTTTTCAACAAATTGAGTCGTTTTAAGCATTCGGTTTTGAGATGTTTGACGTGAGGTTTCCAGTTGAGTTTTTTATCCCATAAAAGCCCATAGTGGGGTCGGTACGCTTTTGGATACTGCACTTTTGAGTAGAGTTATGAAACTTGGCACATAGTTTCTAGGGACCATAGGAAGAAATTTCGTCCGATGTTCCAAAAAAAAACTTCGACGAAATCCGTTATATAGGCCCCTTTTTCCAAAATGGCGACCAAATTTTGAAATATGGCGATTAGTCGTGCAGTGGCGCGTAAAGTATCAATTGCTAACATTTTGACCATGGCCAAATGACTTAAGCCACCTCTGACTTGATCCGTCTGATATTTTGGCCATTTGGGCCTTTTTTCCAAAATGGCAGCCAAACTTTAAAAGTTGGCATTCGGTCGTATAGTGGCCTGCAAGGTATCAATTCTTAACATTTCGACCATGACAAGTCGATTGAAGCCTACTCCGACTCCATCCAGCCTAAATTTTGGCCTCAATACTCAATTATAGTGCTGATACTCAAATCTATTTCAATTTTTAGAAGGGTTGTGGAAAAATACTTCTTGGACTTCTGTGTGTCCAACATGTGAGTCATCCGAAGAGCAGAATCACTACATTTTTCCGAAGAAATAAAAGGCTCCCAACCCCACTGGCAGAACCTATTTCACGCATGTATAAAACTGTCAAAACCATGAGAAATGTCGAAAGTACATGCATATCCACTGCAAGTTGTTTTAGAATCTGCTCTCTATCGCGTGTATTTGCTGTTTTTCAGTGGTGTGTTTGGAGGTTAGACTTCTCTCTGCCTCTCAGATCTCAGACTTTGGTTACTTTTCATCAGTGTAGAAGAAATGTTGCATGTTGATTAGGAATAAATTCTTGCAAGGTTTTATTTTCTGCATGAGAGAGCGTCCCACTGATGTAGAGCATCTAAGTCGACTGTGCGCCGATGTGGGATGCAACTTATTTGAAAATGTGCACGTTTGCGATTGTGCGAGACGCTCACCTACATTGTTCCTTACTGTTTTCTTTATCTATTACATTGGTGAAGAACAGAACTCTCAACTATCCTAAATCCCTTTTCAATTCTAATTCCTGTAGGTGATCCAATTTCTACATGTTGCATTATACTCGTTTTGCCACTTACATATACCAAGATTGGGAAAGAACTATGTACATAAGGCGCTAAAGCTGTAATGCTTTTCTCGAGGTATAATATTCTTCCTACCAAAGATACTAAAAAATCCTATTGCGGTTCAAGAATAGGTTAATATAATGAAGGACTTTACGGCTATAAGTGCAAAAAATCTAACCCTGTACCTATATTTTTTGGCAAAAATGTGTCACATGGAACAAACTAAGACCTATAGGAGAGATCTTTGTGCCTTGGATACACTAGAAACTTGCAAAAATTTTCATAAACAGTACTATGATTCAATAAGAGGTACATTGTGATTGTCTTCTGCTCAAATCTCTTCAAGTACAACTCTTATCGACGCATAAATCTGCAAAAACCGCTTATCCCGGTCCCTTTCCGTACATACTCATACAACTTGCACTTCGAAATTTCTTGCGGTTTTGATGCCACGAGATCTTCACTGACAAGAGGACAAAACTATAAATGGGGATTAAGGCCAAAATATGAGTCAAGTCAAGTCGGGAAGGGTATTATTCGACTTGCAATGGTCGTAGTGTCCAGGAATGGATACCTTGTGGGCCCCTATACGACCACCTGCCGATTTTCGAGGTTTGGCTGCCATTTTGGAAAGAAGGCCTCAATGGCCCCAATATCAGCCGAATCAAGTCAGAGGTGGCTTGAATCAACTCGTCATAGTCATAAGGTAACGAATTGATACTTCGTGCAAACGTGCAAATTTCTAAATAAATTGCACCCCATATCAGCGCACAGTCCGACTCAGATGCCCTACATCAGTGGGACGCTCCCTCATGCAGAAAATCAAACCTTGCAAGAATTTGTTCCTAATCAACATGCCAAATCTCTTCTGCACTGATAAAAATTGACTGAAACAACTTGCAGTTGGTATGTAGGTATACTTTCGACGTTTTTTATGGTTGTCACAGTTTTATACATGCGTGAAATAGGTTTTGCCACTGGGAGAGGCCTTCCATTCCTTCGGAAAAATGTAGTGATTCTGCTCTCCGGATTACTTACATGTTGAACACACAGAAAGTCCAAGAAGTGGTTTGTCCCTCGGATTTTCCACAACCCTTCTCAAGATAAAAGAAAAATTCTGAATCAGCACTATGATTGAGTATTGAGAGCAAAATTTAGGTTGGGTAGAGTCGGGATAGGCTTTAATCGACTTGTCATGGTCGAAATGTCCAGAATTGATACCTTGCAGGCCACTATACGATCAAATTTCAACTTTCGAAGTTTGACTGTCATATTGAAAAAAAAGGCCCAAATGGCCAAAATATCAGATGGATCGAGTCAGGGGTGGCTTAAATCAACTCGTTATGGTCAAAATGTTAGGAATTGATACTTTGCGCGCCACTGTACGACCAATCGCCAATTTTCAAAATTTGGCCGCCATTTTGGAAAAAGGGGCCTATAAAACGGATTCCGTCCAAATCTTTTTTGGGAACATCGGGCGAAATTTCTTCCTATGGTCCCTAAAATCTATGTACCAAGTTTCATAACTCTACTCAAAAGTGCAGTATCCAAGGGATTTTTGTCGCGTACCGTCCCCACTACCAAGAAATTTCACTTCGTTCACCTGACTGAGCTCGTCGTTGTACAATTTGAGGGGTGGGAGTGTTTCGACAGTAGTTTTTCTTGAAAATAGGATTACTTTGGTTTTTGTTGGGGAGAATTTGAATCCAGAATCTGCAGCCCAATTTTCCATATTAGTAAGAGATTGTTGCAGAAGTTTGTGTATGTTCGCAGTTTTTGTTCCTTTGCACCAAATGATTATGTCATCAGCAAAAAGAGACATTTGTACAGGGAGTTTCACTTTTTTGACAACGTCATTGATAGCGATCAGAAAAAGTGTAACACTGATAACTGATCCCTGGGGTATTCCATTTTCCAGGATGTGTTCATCAGAGAAGCTGTTGTTAACTTTGACCTTGAATGATCTGTTCAAGAGAAAATTTTTTATGAACATGAACATGTTGCCTTGGATGTCCATTTTCAGGAGTTTTTGGAGAATGCCATGCTTCCACGTCGTATCGTATGCTTTTTCTATGTCAAAAAAGATGACCCCTAAATTGTTTTTTGTTGAGAATGCTTCTAGTATTTCTGTTTGGAGTTTGGTTATATTGTCATTTGTCGAACGATGCATCCTGAAGCCGCTTTGGAAAGGAGAAAAAAATTTGTGATGTTCAAGGTACCATGTAAGTCTTTTGTTGACAATTTTCTCCAGCAGCTTGCACATGGATGACGTCAGTGAAATTGGTCTATAACTTGAATTTTCTGTTTTGGGTTTATCTGGTTTAAGTATCGGAATAATGATGGATTTTCTCCATGAGTCTGGAAATTCTTGTTCACACCAAATTTTGTTATAAATGTCCAGTAATAGGTGAAGTGATTTTTGTGACAGATTCTTGAGAAAGTCAAAAGGAATGCTGTCAGGTCCTGATGCAGAGTTTTTACATGATTTGAGTGCTTCATTGAGTTCCTGTATCTTAATTGGTTTATTTATATCGCTGCTGTCTAGAAGGTTGACGTTTAGTTCTTCTCGCTCTAACTGTTGTTTTGTTACTAGAAAAGGTGGGTCGTAATTTGAATTGCTGCTTTGGTCATGATACATTGCTGCCAAGGAGGTGGATATGTCTTTGCAAGAGGTTGTGACTTCTCCATTGGCGTTTTTTAAGGCTGTGATTGGTTGAAATGTTCTGCTGCCTTCAATTGCTTTGATCTTGTTCCAGGCTTTTTTTGTGGATAAGGTCAGTGAAAGAGAAGAAACAAATGTTTCCCAGGACTGTTTTTTATTACTTTTTATGATGTATCTGGCCCTTGCTCGAAGCTTTTTATACTCAATCAGATTTTCTATGTTTTTGTGATTTTTATATTTATTAAGTGCCGTTTTATAATCCCTAACAGCCAAACTGCACTCTTGGCTCCACCATGGAACTGGATTGTGTTTACCTTGCACAGCCGTTTTTTTTCCAATTGATAGCTCTGCAGCTTCTACTATGATATCTGTGAATTCGCTTACTGTATGGTTGATGTTTTCCCTAATTGTGAAATATTTTAGTCCTTCATCGACAGAATTTTGAAATTGTACCCAGTTTGTGTTTTTGTTTTTCCACTTTCCTGGTGGATGCGTCAGTATTTCAGCAGTTGCGCTATTCAAGCTTTGTGTTATTATTGGAAAGTGGTCACTATCATATGAGTCAGGCGATACCTCCCAGGACATAACGGGTCCACTGCGAGCATCACAAAAAGTAAGGTCTATGTTGGTAAAACTACCATGTGCAGAGTCGAGGTGCGTATAATGGCCCGTGTTTAGAAGAAACAAAGATGGATGGTTTGAGATTATGTTTTCAATGACTTTTCCCCTAGGACTGGATGTAGATGATCCCCAAAGGGGGTGGTGTGCATTGAAGTCACCTGTCAGAATGAAAGGAGAAGGAAGTTGTTGTATGAGACTATGAGATGTAAGAACTCGTTTTGGTCAAACGGTGAATTTGGTGAGATGTAAATGTTACATATGTTGACCTTCTTAGGCCATGACACAGATACTGCAATTGCTTCAAATGTTGTCTGCAACGGGATTTGTTCGCTATGGCAACTGTTTTTAACTTAAATGGAGACACCTCCGCTTGCAATGAGGTGTGTTTGGCGATTTTTTGAGTAACTGGTGTAGTTGTTGAAATTGAGAGTTTGATCATTCTTCAGGTTGGTTTCTTGGAGACATAAAACTGTAGGGTCATAATCAGAAATTAGGTGTTGTATTCTTGGTAGGCGTGCAAAGTATCCATTGCAATTCCACTGTACTAAACTAGACATTTTGAAAGATTGTTTTTCATCTTTTTTTTTAATGGATCACTTTGATCCATCGAAGATTGGGAAAAATTTGATTCGCAGTCGTCATTTTCAGAACTTTCGCGTAGTTTGTTACAGATTCTGGTACATCTACCTTTTAAATATCTATTAGTGAGGCATGGGTATATGTCATTGATCATTTCTATGAGGGCATCGGTGTTATCAGTAAAAGTTGGGCCGATTACCAGCGGGTCGCTTCCGTTGAGACATTGTTCAAGGAATGATAGGAATTTCTCTTGAGTGAGGATGTATTTACCAGGGTTTTCTTGTATAATTTGCTTTATGGGTTCTGTATTTTCAACTAGCAAATCAGGTATGTTTTCGGTTGAAGACGATTTTTTAATTTTCTTTTGTTTAGGTTTTTTCACACTTTTTGTAGATGGTTTAGGAAATACGAAATCTTTGGTTGGGTCAGTGTCTGGTTGGGGTGAATTTTCTGTAGAGTCGGTATTTAGAGTTGATGCTCCTCTTTATTTTGATGATTTTTCATCCACGATATGAGAGGTACTGGGTGCTTCGGAATCAGATATATCTTGTTCGGGTCGGAGTTGACATTGATCGGCTCGATGGCCCTGCTCTTTACATAAAAAGCAGGTGACTTCTCCGGTGCTTAAAAAGATGCGATATTCTGTGTTGTCGTAGGTGACTACAAAAGAGGGTGGCAGCGTCAGATTTTCATCGGGCTTGATAAATAATTGCCTTCTAAAGCTGAGGATGTGCATGTACTCGCTTTCGTTCTCAACGCCGGCTCTAAGATAAGACATATTTGAGACTGGTTCGCATCCTATATTTTTTAGTGAATCTTCTAGAAATGGCATCGGGATGGATGGACAGACATTTGACAAAATGAGTCTCTTGGCTGGTGTTATGAGCCGACGTATTGATACCTCGTTGCCGTTAATTTGGATTTTGTTGAGATTTGTTACTTGATCAACGAACTGGGCGGTTGATAGATACATACAGATGCGATTTCTTGAAATGCGGGATGCAAAAGTAATGTTCTTTGGGCCAATAATGTTACCAATTGGTTTGAGGTATTCGATTAATTTTAGGTTATCAATCACGTCAATAACTATAGCAAGTTCCTTTTGAGGAGATTGTAGAGTTTTTGCAACTTTGGCATACGATACAGTATTGTTGCCGTTAGTGGTGTTGTTGGGTTGAGATGACATTGTTGGGGTTTCTTTGGTTTGTTTAGGGTTGATTTTGTATTATAAATAGATTCATTGCAAAATGAATTCAAGTAACTAAGCAGGTTATCGACCCGCTGCGAATTTAATCACTGCGGTAAGAAATGCGGTGATTTTTTGCTGTGCTGATAAGCCCGTATAGGTGTTCGAATCGCTTATTTACGGTTGAAATATGTAGGTAAATAATTAATGATACTACTTATTCCTTCTGGAGCTAAGGGTCCAAAGCTGGGGTGACCAGTCCGGGAGTCCTTAGGGATGGTCCAGGTTATAAAACAGCGGAAAGAAACAGCGCACTTCTTATCGTCAAATTCACCGATTTTTAACACCACGTTATAATTCCGTGCGGACATACCGGTGGATCTATGCGGAATCTCAAACAAAGGTTATTTACTAATTCTTGGGAGCTTCCATGAGCTTGAGATCCTTTGCGCTCAATGAATGAGCTCTTTTTATTGCGGAGTGTGGGGTTTGTTGTATTATATAATTATTTGTATCTTTTTATGTGGATGTGTTGTTGTTTGTTTCGTAATACTTTTGTATTAAAGGGAATAGTAAACTATTATCAGTTAGAAAAAAAAATCATTCCTGGAGGGCATTGAAATAAAACTGTCAGCACACCAGCATTGTTCAACTCTCGCTATCAAATGCAGCAAACCAGACTTCAACATATTATTTTGAATTGTGCATATAGTTGCGCAATTTTTGAGGCGATAGTGGACGGTTTGAGTTACAACTCTGTGGTTTGAATGGTTCAGCGCTAGCTCGCCGTTATTGAGAATAAAGTTAATATTTATGGAGCTGTGGTAACGAACGTAGATGGGCTACACCCACAGAAGAGGCTAACCCCCCCCCCCCCCCTCCTTCCCCGCTGAATCTTGAAGGAGACCGGGGTTGGTCGGGATCGGTTCTCAATAAAGAACGCGCCTCTTCTGTCTCTTGCATGATGCATGATGCATCCGAAACAATCCTCGTGACCCTTTCCCCCTCACGACCATTCAGAAAGAAGTTCTGGTTTTTCCTCGGGTTTTCCCCAATCAACAAACCCCGGTCTCTCTCAATACAAATAGGTACCTACCGCATTTTCAATTTCTTGCCCATTGTACAACAAGAAACAAAACACTAAAAATGTGTTCAGCAAAAATAGCACCTCGAGTATCATGCTTTGAATGGTGATTTGATATACACCCAAATAAGACTCGTATATCATCAATACAATCGATAGTCCCAGAATGAAACCAGTACTGAAATACAGCAGGAAATATCGACTCACAAATTTCTTTCCCCGACTTATAAAACTGTAAAGCAACATAAATTGTTAACGTAACTGTATGATTACCTATGGTCTGGCAGCTCAGCAGCTCATTGCGAGTTTCAGTTAACTTCGAACTTGGTTTAGTTGTTATGTGGGTTTACTTGTTCCAACAATCCTTTCCACAGCAGAACAACTAACCATGGGTTCCACCAAAATATTTTACCAGCTGATAGCTAACTCGAGATTTCTTTCGATGGATTCCGGCCAAATGATCAATGTAAATTCAGGTTTCACGCTGAGTAATCAAGAAAGGGTTCACATGCTCTTCTCTTTTTCTTGAATCGGCTAAAAGGGGGCGGGAAGTCTGCAGTGCCTGCTGTTTTTGGGGTTTTTGCAAGGGCGAGATTAAATTCATGGCAGACGGATCAAACTCTATAATGCATCGATTCTTAGTTCAGTAACGCACTGTATACTGTATAGCTGTATGGGGGCTACCGAGGGAACTACGCTACGCGGAGCTTATAGAGAGGGTCCAGGTTACATTTTTTAAAAGACTGGCTGTCGCTGCCCAGTAATATTCCGGATTATTTGGTGAGGCTTGAATCTGGTACCGTCAAATTGAAGTGGTTTATCTTCAAATCTTGTCTCGATTCAAGGTAATTGCTATGCCGGGATATCGGTTACCGAAAAAATGCTTCGACAGACTGTTCAAATTGAACTTTTGGCCACAGAATGACGCTAGATATAACTGGGCTTCGCAAGTTGGAGAAATTTTTATCGAAGTGGGGTTTCCTGAGTTGTGGACCGGGGACGGGGAGGGATTGCTGTCTGTTGGACTTTACAAAAACATCTTGCTGGAAAAATACCGCGATCTCTTATTTCAGAAAGATGTTGACCTACTGGCCAACTCTAGCTTTGTGATGTTTTATAGATCTTTTAGCGTTCAGTCAAACATTTCACTTCACATTGTCCGGTTTATATCACAGATGCGCCTTTCCTCAAGAACCTTCGTGAGACTTCGATTTAAGTCTGTTGCCTATTCTATCAACCAGGATGAAAATTGCACTGTGTGTAACTTGGTAGGGCCCGAGACTATTCCGCATTTGTTCTTCGCCTGTCCTCTGTACCAGTCAGATCGCGGAGAAATTGTAAAAAAGTTTAAGGATATCGATGGCCTTACTCACCTTTTCAGAAGCATAACATATGATCCAGCCAGAAGCCTTCATTATGTTTTTCATGGTATATTTAAGTTACGGGCTTTTCTTAGAAATGAGTAGTGAATTTTTTGTTTTTCTCCCTATGTATTTTCTTAAGTTGTATAAGTTGTATTTTTGATTCTGCTGGTACATATCGATTTATTGAGGCATTGTTGTGTACTTCAGCTTTCTCGAATTCGGGGTGGAACGACGATTTTCGTTCTTTTTTAAGCTATTTTCTTTTGTAGTAGACACGTCGTATATTAGACTAGGATCATTTTTGAAAAAGTGGCCTGGAAAGAGGTTCTAGAGGCAAGTCATGTTAAAGTTTGGCAACATATGTTTTAAGGGTATTTGGACCTTGCTAAATACGAAAACCATTGTTGCCAAGCCGAATTTTACACCGGAAGCCCGCAATGGGAGGGTAAAGGGGGTGAAGACCAAAAATCACCATTTTCCACCATTTTTGATACCGGGACTGAGACCTGTCATCAGTGTGGAGTAAATTACATCGTATCTTGATTAACTGAGATCTTATACTATCATCTTGACATGATTACTGTCAAAATTTCCATAGGGGGGCGACTGGTGGGGGGAATGTTGACTGTGAAGATGATTCTTCTTTTCTCTTGATTTTGAATGAATATATACATGTTTGGTATCTTTTCCTATCAAGTTTCATATTCTCAGTTCAATAATGGTGTCAAAATTGCAATAGGAGCAAGTTTGAACAAGTTTTAGATTATAAAACATGTTTTTTTATCATAATTTTTTCACCACTTTGAACTGTTATTTATTGCAAATCGGCATTTTTTTCTCAAAATTCTAGCGTAGTTCGTTAGTCTGGTCTATTTCACACAATACAGTCGTGTAACTGATGTGCCTTTAACTTTTAAAATATGAAATAATTTTTTTTTTGTGAAAACTGTTTGGCGCTACTTTTCAACTTTATTTTTTGCTATTATTTTATTGTATGATGAAAAACTGTGATCCTCCACCTCATCATTATAAAGGAAACCTCAGCTGAGATATTCTAGAATGTACTTTTTTTCAAAAGAAGAGTTTTTCATGTCAGAACCTGATGCCCAGTGAGCAAGAGTCCTCTCAGAGAGGCCTGAGGTGTTCTATTGAGCTCGAGAAACGGTTTCCTCTTCCAAACGGCTTTGATATGCCCTATTAAGATACAGAGAGGTTACCTTATTCCAACTTTTTTGTGATGTTCTCTTGAGCTCTAAATATGTTACCACTTTTGCACTTCTTTGAGATGTTTTATTAAGCTCCAAAGAGGTAAACTTTTTCCAACTTCTCTATGATGTTCTCTCAAGCTCCAAAGAAGGTTACCTTTTTAGACTTTATCCAAAATGTTTTATAAAATTATAAGGCTCCAAAGTTTACCCTTTAGGTTACCTTTCTCCAACTTCTCTAAGAAGTTCTATATCCGCTCCAAAAAAAAAAAAATTCTTTGGTATGTTTGATTATGCTTTAAAAAAGGTTACCTTTTTTGGATTTCCGTGAGATGATCTATCAAACCCCCAAGAAAAGTTACCTTTTTCGAACGTCTTGGGCAGGTGTTCTCCATCAACCTCTAAAAAAGAACAACTCCTCAAAATTTACGTTCATGAGATGTACCTATATTCGAAAAGCCGCATTCCTCTAATAATACCCAGGGAAGAGGTAGATAGAGAGATTTTGAATTAAAATGTAATAAATGTGAATGATAAAACCTATAATTGTATTATTCAACCTAACGTTTAGGGTAATGTACGTATCTGCCTTAGGTTACACCAAGTTCTCTTCAGTTTCATTAGCGTATTTTTTTTTAATTCTATAAATTATGATATTCCAATGCAAATCGGTGTTTTTTTCGACAATTCTTGCGTATTTCGTTAGTCTGGTGTATTTTACACAATACATTTACATACTAAGTGTGTCTTCACTTTTTAAAATATGAAAAACTTGAGTTTTGATCATACATACATCATACAGCAAAAAACAAAGTTGAAAAGTAGGACCAAAGAATTTCCACAAATTTTTTTTTTTACATTTAAAAAAGTGGAGGCAAATCAATTGTATGCCTATATCATGATAAATACATGAGACTAACGAACTACGCAAGAATTTTGAAAAAATGCCGATTTGCAGTAAAATAACACAGTTGAAAGACGTGAAAAAATATTGACAAAAAACATGTTTTATCGTGTAAAACTTGTTCAAACTCGCTTCTATTGCAATTTGAACACCATAGTTGAATAGGGAATATGGAATTTAGTCGGAAACGACACCAAACATGTTTATATTCACTCAAAATCGAGAGAAGAGAAGAATCATCCACACAGTCAACATCCCCCTCACCAGTCTTCCCCCTCTAGAAATTTTGACAGTAATTATGTCAATATGGTAGTATAAGACCTCGGTGAATCAAGATATGATGTAATTCACTCCACGTTAATGACAGGACGCAGTCCCGACATCAAAAATGGTGAAAAATGGTGATTCCCTCCCTTCAACCCCCCCCCCTCCCCCCCATTGCGGGCTTCCGGTGCAAAATTTGGCTTGGCAACAATAGTTGTTGTATTCAGCGGGGTCCAAATACCCTTAAAACGTATGTTGCCAAACTTTAACATGACTTGCCTCTAGCATTGCTTTTTATCCGAAAAGATCCTAGACTATATCGAGTTTATGTTCATGTTATCTTGTCATTGTACGTTTTTGTATAAAGAGGCAATAAAAGTAATAATAATAATAGTTAGCGAAAGGGTGGTATACTTGCGATTTAACGTATTTTCCATAATGAATCTACCAGCATTGACCAGAAAAAAATCCGTTTAATCTAAGTTTAGCTTGAACCGCTCTAAAAATTTTTTGTGGAACCCGTCGTAAGTAGGTTAAAAGTTGCTGCCAGACCTATAGGTATACCTATTATTATTATTACGTACTCTAAGAAAAACGACAGTCGGTCTATGGTAAACACAAGCCTGCGGCGAATTTTCTTCTGGAAATCTTCATCGTATATCAGTTTGTCGTATCTGCCAGGGTAATCGTCGATGATGCTCTTGAAATTCGCAACACACATGCGATATTGTATCTGGACGTGCTGAACTATGTAAGTCAGAAAGGAACAGTGCACCGCCATGCAATAGAGTATCGGAAGGGTGAAAAGTTTTATGGAGAAATTGAAAATTATGCTATGCCGTGGATAATGTTGCTCGAAAATGAACAGGGTCAAACTATATTCCACATCGCTGCGATTCGGTGGTAAATAAAATGCAAACGCCAACCCACCCACGACCAAGACTGCGGTTGTATAAAATTTGGAAATGAAAATAGATTTTTTCGTTTCCATCAGAGATTCACTTCCTGCGCTGTTCAAAGCCCATTTGCTCAAGCCTCGAGTGTATTCATCTATTTCGTTTGTTACAGTCAAAATTATAATTGCTGCGCCAAATCCCTAAAAGAAAAAATCAAGTTATGACCGTCAAGGTATTTGGAAATTTTTCGTACAAAAACTTTAGCAAAGAGCCACGGTGCGTATTTCATGAAGAACTCTGGATGAACGGAAAAAACGTAAAACTCGAATAAGAAAACGAAAACATGAACGGTAACCGTAGCCAGGAGGACCAATCGGACGGTTCTGAATTTGAAAATTCCGTGAAACATTAAGCCGGCGATCCATAAGCAGTCACCTGAAAAATTGTACAATATTGAATTTTTCTAATCGAAGCAATGGCGGACTCAGGGAATTGTGAGAAGGGGCCCCCAAAGAGTGTAAGTTGAGAATGTGAAGGGGAGCCGTAAAACTTTTTGGCCCCGCCGTGATTGAGCAAAAGCCTCAGGAACAACAAAAAAAATGAGATGGTAACTTGACTATAAAACTAAGACTAACCTCGGATTCCACCAAACTTTCATCAGCGTGATAACTTTATCACTCTGATAATAACTAAGCAACTGGCCATCCTATTGGCTGATGCATAGCAACTATCAGCGTGATAGGTTTAATCTGCTCTTAAAATTTTGGTGGAACCCGTGGTAAAACCGTTAATAGTCCGGTGGATTAGCGCCTAAACTATGCATTTTGTAATAAAGCAAAGGGCTTCTGGATTTACACTCAGGAGCCATCCAGAGCTGTAAAAAAACCAGAATCTTCCATGTTTCTGGAAGGCACCCAAATACATCATACTTCGATGCGCTGATACCCTATGGGGAGGAATTGACAAAATATGTCGATGCTAATCACGTAAGGGGGTCGAGGAGAAGGCATTTTGGTCTTTGAAGGCGATTTATGGTTTCCATCAATTCTGAATGAATATGAAGAAGTTTGGTGCCATTTTCGACTAAAATCGACGCTCTGAGTTCGAATAAAGTGTCCAAATTACATGTGAAACATGTTTGAACAAGTTTGTCTGAAAAAACACGCTTTTTTGATGTTCAACTTCAACCTCATGGTTTTCACTCCTCACCACAGGCATTCCATTTATTCTTGCATATTCAGTTACTTTCAACTTTTCTTCGACTGAAAAAGATGCATTAGATATGCTTCTCATCTTAACAAGCTCATCAAAGTGTCTGGTCGCGAGAGCGGTTTTGCGTCAACACGGCACCTGATAAGTGACGCATGCTTCATTTTAAAAACGTGTTGCTTCATAAAGAAAGGCTCTATTGTACGATTTTCAACTTTGTCTTGCAGAGGAAGAATTGTTTCTCCTTGTAAAAGCAACAAACATGATATCGGAGCTGTATCGCATGCACAATATGACTTTTCGTGTGAAGGTGCGTCAATTACAGTGTTCAAAGTTGACATAAAATAACTTTCGGAACAAATCTTTCTAATCATCTTGTAAAGACAAAAGACATATCCAGTGTATGTTTTTTATCAGTAAGAGATCTGAGATTGATACAATATATATCAATGAAGATTCCAGATGTCTTCGAAAATCATTAAACCAGCAGTAAAAACTTTGATGATTTCCCTGATTTTTTCCGAATCGAAATACTGAGTAATGCGATCCAAGGATACATCGATACTGCATTTTGGGTTAGGGCAACAAATTTTTTCATGTGCAAACCCTATATCAATAGACATAATTTGACCCGCAGGACTTGAAATTTCGTCAATAAGGAGGCGAATGGGGGCCCTTTGAACTTTGAAGATAAAAGAACTTTCAAAACGACCATTGAGTATCGTCTGTATGGGCACATTTTGGAATCATATGTGCATCATGGCATTGCTTACCATGGGGATGTGCCCAATGTACCCATGTGCACCATGAAGATGCGCTCAACGTTCCCAAGTGCATCATTCAGATGTGCTCAACGTTCCCATGTGCATCATGAAAATGTGCTCAAAATACAGGAGGATCTGCCCAAGGTGCTCATGTGCACCAACCATAGTCACATCTCCATGAATACATTGAGCACATCCCCATGGTGCACATGGATTCGTTGAGCACATCCTCATAGTGCACATGAGTCATCATCACATCCACATCAAAGAGCACCCCCAAGGTATTAGGTATGCAATAGCCTACCTGGAGGCTGTGAACAATCTGTAACACCCGGTAACCTCAAGGCTGTGAACAATCTGTAACACCCTATACATGAAAAGAGGCAGAAAATCATAGATAGGTAACTAATATTTTGGAATCTTCATGAAAATTGACAATGGAAAGTTTTTTTTGAGATCATTACAAAGAGAAAGGCCCCAAAAAAATGGTTGTAATGTCGCGAAACACCCTGTTTATTATGAAATTAATAATTGCTAATGAACAATGACAGAAATCCAAATAAAAGTCTCGCGAAATGTGTAAAATGCTCACTGCTTTATCAAACTAAAAGAAAAATCAATTTTTCATCACGAACAGGCCATCAATATGCTTGATTTCTATACTAACCCCACAAGCAACACAAATAGGACTGCTTCCAACAAGAAAGGCTGCAACACGATACAAATTAGTAATTTGTGATCGTTTTTGAGTTTTCAAATAACGGTTTTTGCGAAACGAAATTTTTGTTCTTCCATACTTACGGATGGCTCCTGAGGTCGCCTGCCACACTAAACTCGTTGGCGCCAATTCTGGAATTGTCAAGTTGAATCTCAAGAACGTAAATCCAGAAGCTCTTTGCTTTATCACAAAATGCATAGTTGAGGCATTTTTTGGCGCTAATCCACCGGACTATAATCAATCATATTCAAAGATTTGCCTCGTTTCCTAACCTTTTCATATCAGTCTATCAGATGTGCTACACAGTGGCGTAGTCAGAACTTGAGGGCGGAGAAGTCAAAAGCAAGGCGCAAGTCGGCCAGAGGTAGCGCTGCAGGCGATTTTTTTTTGGCATAATCATAATAATGCCGATAATAATCGGTAGATTTCATGATAAACAAACTTCTTTCCAGAAAAATGTTGCGCTTCTTGAAAATTTTTGTCAGAAAATTTTTCTGTACTTATTGGTTTAGTGTGAGACGAAATGCCCTGGGCGCTTGGGAAGTAGAGTAGTGGGGTCATTCGTCCACCTCCGCCCCCCTTGGCTATGCCACTGACCACCACTACCTACAAGAAGGTTTGGGTTCCAGCTTTGGATGTTGAATTGGATTTGGGATATTGATTGAATGCTAAAACCTACTCCTATATACAAGATAAGTAATAATACACTTCTGAGCAAAAGTTAAGGGCCACTTTTTCAAATGTGAATAACTCACAAACGCTTTTTTTGATTTCGACGATTTTTCGCACAGAGGTGGTCATATGTGTTGTAAAGACAAGTGTGAAGTGGCGCACTCACCAGTCCATAGGTTTGTGGTAGAGAGGTCTTCGACTGTTGCTTTGCAGAAATGCGTGATTTTTAGTGAAATCATAGCATTGGATTTTGGACAAAATGGAGGTTCATCCAATAAAAAACGTCTAGTTTGCTTTGTTACGATGTTCTCAAGCAAGTACCATGCTAAGTTTGTTCATTGACATCTTCCATCTTCAAATTTGGACCATCAATCTCTTCTTGTGGCTTAAACAATGTGTGAGGCACTACTCTGCTTGATTTTGGTTGCATACAGTTCAGTCGTGTATTTCTTGTGATTTTGCGTCAATGTCTCGTGATTTTGGCCACTCTTGAGCCTCAAAAACAATAAATCCTTTATGCAGACTGTTACTAAAGAACAAAAACAAGAGAAAAAAGCTCACAAAAATGTCAAAATCTTGAGCACTGACAAGAAATAAGTCATAATTTTCATCACATGCCGATAAAACACCTCTACAGTGACCAAAGAAGAAATGGTGAATTTCTTCAGTTCTTTTGGGGAAAAGACATTTACGGGGTGTCGCCAAGAGACCAAGTGCAAAAACGATGAGTGACAACCTTGATTGATTATTTGCCATCAATATTCAAGAGTTTAAATCACTTCAACGCCATCAGGCTCTCTCGAATGCGAAGAAGTTGAAAATTAACTTCAAGTTTGTTGCTCTGTACTGAGTGAACCCATGGACGGATATGGATGATGGCCATACTCAGAGATATGCATAAGCCTTGTGTTCAAGTGTAGAAACCACCAAGAGCATCTGACAACGTGAACATTTAAAAATCGGTGTTTGTTTGAACCTCTGCAGTGTGAAAAACAGCTAAAATCGAATAAGTTCTCAATCGGCATTGTTCGTCTTTCGTAATTGTACAGGGACTGGTCTAAAACGACGAACGTAAAACACGTATCTCCCTGACAGGAAACGACTAGAGCGGTCGTGTATGATGTCGTCGTCGTCGTGGACAGCGGTTTCATGCAGATTGCATTCCACTCAGGATTCCGAATGGGGGTGGCTCTATCATGGTGTGAGTAGGAATATTTTTGATCAGTTCCTGTACAATTACGAAAGACGACAGTTCCGATTGAGAACGTCATTTGATTTGAGCTGTTTTTCACACTGCAAAGGTTCAAACAAACATCGATTTTCAATTTTTGCGTCGCCAGATGCTCTTGGTGGTTTCTACATTTAAACACAAGGCTTATACACATCTCTGAGTATGGCCATCATCCATATCCGTCCATGGGTTCACTTAGTGCAGAGCAACAAACTTGAAGTTAATTTTTCAACATCTTCGCATTCGAAAGGGCCTGATGGCGTTGAAGTGATTTAAACTCTTGAATATTGATGGCAAATAATCAATCAAGGTTGTCACTCATCGTTTTTGCGCTTGGCCTCTTGGCGACACCCCGTAAATGTCTTTTCCCCAAAAGAACTGAAGAAAAATCACCATTTCTTCTTTGGTCACTGTAGAGGTGTTTTATCGGCATGTGATGAAAATTATGACTTATTTCTTGTCAGTGCTCAAGATTTTGACATTTTTGTGAGCTTTTTTCTCTTGTTTTTGTTCTTTAGTAACAGTCTGCATAAAGGATTTATTGTTTTTGAGGCTCTAGAGTGGCCAAAATCACGAAACATTGACGCAAAATCACAAGAAATACACGACTGAACTGTATGCAACCAAAAGCATGCAGAGTAGTGCCTCACACATTGTTTAAGCCACAAGAAGAGATTGATGGTCAAAATTTGAAGATGAAAGATGTCAATGAACAAACTTAGCATGGTACTTGCTTAAGAACATTGTAACAAAGCAAACTAGACGTTTTTTATTGGATGAATCTCCATTTTGTCCAAAATCCAATGCTTTGATTTCACTAAAAATTACGCATTTCTGCAAAGCAACAGTCGAAGACCTCTCTACCACAAACCTATGGATTGGTGAGTGCACCACTCCACACTTGTCTTAACAACACACAAGACCACCTCTGTGCGAAAATTCGTCAAAATCAAAAAAAGCGTTTGTGAGTTATTCACATTTGAAAAAGTGGCCCTTAACTTTTGCTCAGAAGTGTATGAATTTCTACTACTTGCAGAGCGCAAACAGGACAATTTTGTTGTTTTGTCTTTCCCTCTTTTGAAAAGCAACAATAAAATACAAAATTTCACAGGCCAGAGGCCCCTGGCACTGTGATATCCGGGACCGGGGCCCCTAAAGCGAGCCCTAAAGCCTAAAGTAAAAATAATTTTGAGAGGTTCCGTAATACAGATACATATCTATTGTCTGTGTGTGTGTGTGTGTGTAGCCCCCCAAACCTATAGTCAAGGGGCCTGTTAAAGTAACTTTTGAATGGAAAAAAAAGAAAAAATGTTACTTACCTAAGTGATATGTTTAAGTGATAAGTGAAATCAGAATTTTTGGATTTTATCCAAACTTTTTTGCAGATTTTTTTACAAACAAAAGAATCGAAGCTCACTTTTTCTTACCTTGCATGGGTTCTTTCTCGCAAAACTTCATGTTTTTATCTGAGGTCTTGGAAATGGTTGATGAGAAGTTTATATCATCGAGAAAGGACATTAGCGTTAAATAATCATGATAATTACAAATGGTGTAGGTATTTTGCATTCTTGTAAATGTCATCATTTGGTAATGCTGAGTCGGCTATACCTACAGATAATAATGCATTTTTTGCAATGTCGCATCAAGTTTTCATGGATAATGATGGCAGGTGACCGGACCTGACTTTAGTTGACTTTGTAGGTATAGGTACGTACCTATACCTACGAAGTCACAAACGTACGTTTTGAACTATTTCTCTTGAAAAGTGCTATGTGATTGCTCTTGCTTGATGAATTTTATGATGTACTCGTACTAAATGATATTGATGAACGGCATGATATTGTTACGAGCGGCGCTTCTGGAGAAGACGCGATCTTTCTGCACTCTTTTTAAGTGCGGAGCTCTGGGCATTCCCAAAATATACGCGATGATTTACCGAATGAAATTTACGTGGCGACTTCAACGGCCGAGCAGCACACATCTGTCCATTTGGCGGAGGTGCCGGATTTACTGCACGTTGGTACTGTTGGTAGTGCCGCGAAATGTGCAGGATTTTTCGGGAGTCACCTGGAAACCGTATGCCGGGTCATTGTGAAATTTGCTGGAGGACCTATGGAACATTCGAGATCAATAGACGGAACTATATAAGTCACCGTTCCTCGGCCCACGAGTAGTATTGGAAATGATCGAGAGCGATAGAAAGCGAGTAGTAATCTGCGATATTCCCAAGTGAATAATTGTTGGCGTGTATTCATTGTGGTAAGCAGCAATGAACAGTGTGTGTTTTGAAATGATCGTCTCAATTATAATCGAACACGTACGCGAAATACGTAAATCTTCATTTCATTCAAAATATGAAAAGAACTATGTTGTCTTTACTTTCTTGACCCACCAACCAACGAGAAGCGGAACTCCGGAAGTACCTATATTGTGAACGCGCTGAAAAATGTTTTCGAAATGGAGATGGATATGTCCATTTTAAGCTCCCCCGAGATGATAAGGATCATTTTCGAATGATGTCCGTAACTGACGATAAGAAAATGTCAAACCCATTTATACGAGTTTTGATCACTTCAGCGCTTACTAGGACGGAAATGACCATTGTAAAGATAAAAATAGGGCCTTGAAACTATCCAGTATTTTGACCAAGATGAATTACGAAACTATTTTGATTAATCATCAACCATTTCTAAAATATACTGAAAATATCCTGGAAAACAGAGACCAGTTTGGGAAATATGTTTATTTGAGCATTTTTTTGTTCTTGAATCGCCTTTTTTTTTGCCGGTGAGTCATTTTTGGTAGCCACCTATAAGAAATTGTTTCCAAAAATGCACAAGTGCCAAACAGACAAAAGAAGATGATGGGTTGTTCTAAAAGCCCATATTCATCTTTACAATGGTCATTTTGGTCGTGTTAAGTGCCGAAGTGCAAGTGCTATAAAACTCGTAAAAATGCATGGCTTCAACATTTCCTAATGGCCATTTACAAGAAGTAACTCACTAACCTCCGGTTCCGCCAAAGTTTTATGAGCGGATTAAACTATCACGCTGATAGTTGCTATGCACTAGCCAATAGCATGGCCAGTTGCTCGGTTACTATGGGAGTAATAAATTCAATTCGTTGATAAAAGTCTGGTGGAACCGGAGGTAACAACGATTTTTTCGCATTTATATTATCGACCATGATCATTACTGCTGGTACCATTTGATTTCCCACTTATTCCATAATAGGCGAACTCAAGATGGCGGCCATAAGAAAAAAAATTGACTGTCATTTCTCGAAAATAGTAGGCGAGGGCGGTGGCAACACACCACATTTCATTCATGAAGTCATTCTTTGTAGAAATGCTAAATTTTATCCGATTACTTTGAAAAATCACAGATTTTTTGGAAAATGTCCATTTCCATGAAACCGACCACCAAGGCATGAAAATTCAAGTAGTTGTACAAAATTCTGTCTCTCTATCACGAACGGTTTGAGAGATATGCCATGAAACTACATCCAAAAGTAAACTTTGAAGGCCTGTAATCCTGCATCTCTCTTAGGAAGTATTTTGGTGTAAAGGTAAGTTTGGTTGAATCGACCTATTTTGTTGTCAGAAATGACTACTTATGTGATATCTTTTTGTGCATTTGTTTGTGCACTACATACATACAGGGTTATTCAAAAGTCCGGAATAAAATTCATAATTTTTTTCCATATTTATTTCGGAAAAAACGCTCGAGCAGGTCGATTTTTAAAAACGGTAAGCCGTTTTTTCATGACACGTGTCATGTTCTACCGTCAACCCCCTAACCCCAAGCCACCCTTAGTATTTTTTTTTCAAATGGCACCCTATGGCTTGTGGTGGTGACTTCATGGTGAAGCGTCCGATCTACTTTTCAATGGTAGATCTGGATAGAGTTTTTGACAAGCTTTCCAACGAGCCCCCACAAGCCATAGGGTGCCATTTGGAAAAAATACTAAGGGTAGCTTGGGGTTAGGGAGTTGACGGTAGAACATGACACGTATCATAAAAAACGGCTTACCGTTTTTAGAAATTGACCTGTTCGAGCATTTTCTCCGAAATAAATATGTAAAAAAAAAAGAATTTTATGCCGGACTTTTGAATAACCTGTATATAACATAATATGGCTGATAGTTATAGTATAGTAAAGAGTGATCGAATAAATTTCTCCTCAAAGTAGGCCTTGGTCTCCTTGGTCTTGGTAGCCACGTTTTTCCGCCAGATTTTCAGGAATCGTATGCGACGTGAGAAATTTATTCGATCATACTCGCTAGGTCGTAGCAGAGCTCGTAGTATAAATGGTAGGCACCGACCGAGTCACCGTTCGAGGCACCGATCAGTCACAATAAAGATTAATGTTTGTCGTTCCTTATCGGCGGAAGTTAGTACAGGTGGGATCCACTTTTTGAATCACTGGGTATGCAGGCATTTTGTTATCGCTGCAGGTAGGTAGGCATTTTCTTATTATCAGAAGCTTCTTTTATTTTTATCGTAACTGCTCGTCTTAGCTCTGCGGGAGCAGCATCACTTTTATTTAAACATCACCTACCTACCGAGAATACTTATCTACTCATCATTAAGATGAAGAAATAATGCTGGTATCTTACCTATTGATATATAGGGCGGACGATTTTTGTACATGCATCATCAAGTTCTGTTTCAACGTCATAAGTACCATAAGTACCCGGAACCGTCTGCGTCTCCTTTTCGGTTGAAAGGATTCATCGAATCTTTAAGCCGAGAAAACGGTTGTAGGAACAATAATCGTGCTCATCAGCGTCATCTAATGGGTCGTTAGATTTTTGATTTTTGAAAACTACTGGAAAGGGAATTGAAAGACCTTTTAAAATGATGTGTATCTTGATCCCCATTCCCATTTGAAATTCTTGAAAAGGGTAGTCACGCTGCCAAGAGGGGTGGAACGGAAAGATTGAAAATACGCTAGTTATATGTCCCCCTCGAAAAGAAAATCGACCTGTCTCAGCATTTTTCCATAAAAAAAATGTGCAGCTAGAAATTCGAGTTCAGTCCTTTTTAAAAAATCACCCTGTGATATACTATTATTTACGTCATAATATATTTCTCAAGCTGTCAGAACCTTCAATTTCACCCCACCCCCCCCTGTGGGTAAGCGACTGCTCATTATTGAGGTTCAAATTCAAATTTGGGGTTCACGGTATTTGGTTATCATCTCATATGAGCTACAACATATCAAAGGTCCAGATAATTCAACCGGGAGCCATTTTCCATAAGAATCGTGCTGAGTCCTTTCTTGCTTGTATCACAAAGGACAAGGTACAAGCATATTTTATTTCTCAACTCCTGAATCCTGACATATTTTTCAAACTTTGCCCCTGAAAGTTGAACAACCGGCAAACGGAAGGTTCATGCAACTTTTTTCTACCATCCGAGACCGGATAATCCAGGGGGAATTTTTGAGCGTGTTGATATCACTTGCTATTTCGAAAATATATCGTATGATTTTAAGAACAATATGGCGGCTCTGGTACTACACCCCCAAGAGAAAAAATGACTGAGCGTCATCTTCAGCTTTTGTTAGGGATACATTGAATATTACGTGTACCAAATTTCATGCTTGAATGGATCCCTTATGCAACATCCCACCGCGTATTCATCCTACCACTGAAACATCCTACTTGACAACATCCCACTGTTCAATGTTCCACGAATTCTGCAAACGCGCAAACGCCCACTGCTAAAACATCCCATCCGGAAAACATCCCACGGCTCTTCCGCCAATTGTGCAGGTTTGTGTCTTATTCGCGCGTCGTAATCTCCAGCAGGCTGTATGTTTTGAAGGGTGTCAAATTAAGAGTGTCCCGTTTTCATTCGTTAACTGCAAACAAGTTACACATCAGATTCTGATTTTCTTTTTTTTTTAATGAAAGAGCGAAGTTTCAGTTTTCTCAAGACACGAAATAGAAGTAACTAGCTGAAAATTACATTGGTAAATTTGAATTTCTTCTGGCCGATGTTTCCGGGGCGTCTTTTGTCTTAGCGGGGAGGTCAATCCTGGCCTGCGCGTTCCCCGGATCTTTCACCACTGGACTTTTTTTGTGGGATTACGTGAAATCAAAGGCTTTTCAAAACAAACCTCAGAATCTAGATGACCTCAAAAATAATAAATGATTGAACTGCACGCAGTCTTCCTTCAAAATATTATTTATTTTATTCTGACCGGTTTCGAAGGTCTCTGGCCCTTCTTCGTCAGAGTGTAAAGCTATAAGATAAAATACATAAAGCAAGTACATAAAAGGAGAACGATAACATACCAAAAATGTATAAAATGATGGTATAAATAAAATTGGTGTAAATAGTTTCAAATTCTTGAGATGTCAATAAAACAGTTATGATGTTGTCATGGAAGGAAGGACAAAAGAACTTGATGGAAATGTATGAAATAATAGAGCTAATAATAATGGTACAAGGTGGGTGAAAAATTAATGAAAGGATGGTTGATTAGAGAGCAAAAAGGTTATTCAAATCAAAGGCGTTGTAAAAATGTTTAAAAGGGAAATCTATACAATCATTTAGGCAATTTTGAGAAGAATTACTAGTTGCTTTACAAATTTCAAGAACCTCTTAACTATCTAAAAGCCGTCCTTTCTTACAAACATGTAAAATTTCAAAATTAGTTTCTAAAATGAAGTCATGATTCTCTGAGATGATATGATTGGCGAAAGATGAAGGTGTGTCAATTGAAAGGGTAACTCGACCTTGCCTGATATATCTATCTGTGTTCTTCAAGACGTTTAATAAATTTTCTGCCTGATTGTCCGATATAGAAAGAGCTACAATTGTTACAGTTAAGTTTGTAAACACCGGATTTGTCATGAGGAGAGAGAATGTCTTTTGTATTGACTAGATGGGAGTTTAAATTTGAATTTGTTCTAAAAGAAATATTGATTCCAAAAGTTTTAAAAATGTTTCCAACGATTTTAGAAGGGATGCCAAAATAAGACAGGCTATGGTTACTTTTTCTAAAAACATCAGTATTTGTAACATGAAAGGATAGCGCTTTTGAACGGAATTTGTTGAAAATACCAAAAATTGTTTGATATTTATATCCGTTAACTTTACCCAAATATTTGATGATGTCGAATTCTTTTTTGAAATTATCGTTTGACAATGGTATTTTAAAAAGTCTATGGAAGAGTGAATTGAACATTGATTGTTTATGGCTTATTGGATGACATGAATGAATAGGGATGATTGTGTCAGTATGGGTAGGTTTACGATAGATGGCATATTCAAAAAGACTTTCTTTTCTGGTTCTCAAAAGATCAAGAAAAGGTATAGAAGCATTGTCAGATTCAATTTCAAAAATGAACTTGATATTATCATGCAATGAGTTGAGATATTGTAAAAATGTGTGTAAAATGCTATCATCTCCATTGAATAATACCAGGCAATCATCAACGTATCTAAACCAAAAAAGGATATTATCTTTAAATGGATTGTTGTTGGTTATGTGATGGTTCTCTAAATCTGACATGAAAATTTCCGCTAGAAAAGGGGACAAATTTTAACCCATTGCTAAACCAGTCTTTTGTTTGTAAAAATGATTGTTAAATTTGAAGAAATTTTGTTCTAAGGCAAGTCCAAGAAGTGAGCAGATATCAAGAATATTATGTGTCATTAAGTCAGATTCGAAAAGATTATTTCTGACTAGGGAAATGCATTCGTTAGTAGGAATACTAGGAAATAGATTAACAACATCGCAGGAAATTAACCTACTATAAGGTGGAACAATGTAATCTGCAAGTTTTTCAGTTAAATCAAACGTGTTTCTCAAAGAACAAGGGTTATTCAAGTGACAATTATCTCTCAAGATGGAATTCAACCAAGAAGATAATTTGTATGTTGGAGAGTTTGTGAAAGAAACCACAGGTCTGATAGGGAAATTGGGTTTATGTATTTTGGGGAGACCATATAACCTTGGAGTTGCAGGATTCATCAATAGGAGATCATACGGATTCATGTTGAAAAATTTTATGGTATTTGAGAACCTAGAAATTGTACTTCTAACTTTTTTAGAAAAAGATAATGTTGGATTTTTTTATTACTTTTGGAAATCATCATTGTCTAGAAAATTTTCAACCTCATCTAAATAGTCATGTTTGTGCATTACCACAAGGCAGTTACCCTTATCAGCTTTGGTTATCACCAAATTGTTAGACGAAGTTTTCTTCCGTAGAGAGTACAAGTGTGTGATGTTCAAATTCTCATTTTTGCTGTTGAATAAACTTGTGTAACGGTTGTTAAAATGTGAAAGTGGAGGTCGAATGAATTCGTGTAAATGGGTGATTATTTTAGCTCTGCAAAATTGCTTGTTGATGTTTGAAGAGGAGTTGATAGCCACGTCAGACTCCGCCAAAAGCAATTCTATGTTGTTACGAAGGTTCTTCTTATTGGTGTCCACGTTGAATTTTAGCCCAAGTGATAGAATTTTGTTATCATCTTCGGTGAAGTTAAAATCAGTTAAATTCTTCACACGTTGGTGGAAGGTGTGTGTTGAAGTCAGGTTATGGCATCTTTCATGTTGACAAATCTTTTCACGATTTCTGTCAATCAATCTTTGAAGTTTGTTTCTCAAAGTGATGAATTTCTTGTGACCGATGTGCTCAGCTATATCCCTCATATGTGAATCCATTGTCGAAAACTCAGCAGGATGTAGAGAGGAGTTGATGGAAAAATAAAGGTATTTCAGGTTGGTGTCAAGAATTTGTATTTGACCATAAAACATTTTAACTTCCGATTTTAGCCATCTGATTTCTCCAAATTGACGGACGTTCTTGGCTTGGACACTACGAGATTGTGTTTTAAGATGTTATGGTCGAGTTACCCTTTCAATTGACACACCTTCATCTTTCGCCAATCATATCATCTCAGAGAATCATGACTTCATTTTAGAAACTAATTTTGAAATTTTACATGTTTGTAAGAAAGGACGGCTTTTAGATAGTTTGGAGGTTCTTGAAATTTGTAAAGCAACTAGTAATTCTTCTCAAAATTGCCTGAATGATTGTATAGATTTCCCTTTCAAACATTTTCACAACGCCTTTGATTTGAATGACCTTTTTTCTCTCTAATCAACCATCCTTTCATTAATTTTTCACCCACCTTGTACCATTATTATTAGCTCTATTATTTCATACATTTCCATCAAGTTCTTTTGTCCTTCCTTCCATGACAACGTCATAACTGTTTTATTGACATCTCAAGAATTTGAAACTATTTACACAAACTTTATTTATACCACCCTTTTATACATTTTTGGTATGTTATCGTTCTCCTTTTATGTACTTGCTTTATGTATTTTATCTTATAGCTTTACACTCTGACGGAGAAGGGCCAGAGACCTTCGAAACCGGTCAGAATAAAATTAATAATATTTTGAAGGAAGACTGCGTGCAGTTCAATCGTTTATAATCCATATATTCTTCTGTGAGATGGCGGATCCTTTCCTGAAATCAAAAATAATATCCTACGAGTGATTTCCAAGATTCCGGTGGATATGGTCGACCAACGATGGCTTCCCTATTACACCGAGTGAAAATATGCATCGAGCGCAATGGAGGCCATTTAACTTATGTAATTTTCAAGTATTGATTTTTAAAATATGTCGGAAGAAAGCTGAAACTCTGCTGTTTTATATAAGAAAAAGAAAATGAGAATCTGTTAAGCAAGTTTTTTGTAATTGACGAATGAAAACGGGACACTCTTAATTTGACATCCTTTATGTATATGCCGATCAGCTTTTAAATTCAGCACTAGAACGGTAATTTTTGCACGCCAAGTTGGCAATTCTGCGATATTTGGGGATACTCAAATTTGTAATGTTGGATCAATATTTCCTCAGATGACCTTGAATTCGTATTGTCAATCGAGTACAGCGCTGTTGCAAGATTGTATGAACGCTCAAGACGTCTTGATTTTGGTAGACTTTCTCCAGTTCAAATGGGCGACTGGTGAACAGTTTTTTTTGAATAAAATAGTTAATCATAATATACCATCATATTATATACTAGGCTGAGAGAACTGTTCTAATGTATGGTCAGAAATGAAGGCCTAGTGTCTAGAACCTAGAACGGCTCGGCACTCTGTCACTTACCTGCCATTCTGACAAGATAACAGTCATAACAGCCAAGGCAACACTGCAGCGGAATATGAAGCAAGGAGACGCCAGAATTGGCATTTCATGTCAAAATTTCCTAACCTCACTGGACTTCGCCACAAAAAGCCCGTTTTCACGTAACTTGGTCTGTCAGCGTCCGTTACACCCTAGGGAACATGGCCAACTGCGTTTTAATTTCTACTGAATTTAAAACGTGATCGGCATATATGTACGATCGCGCGCAAAATAAACGGAGACAGTGTTTCGCGCGGAGTGTACCGATTTATTGAATTTTGGCTTGGTGTCACAGTGACAAGAAGGCCAAAATTCAATAAATCAGTACACTCCGCGCGAAACACTGTCTCCGTTTATTTTGCGTGCGATCGTACATATTTATTGAATTCATTGTTTACATTGTAGCTTTGAATGGTATTTCAACTTGAATAATTTAATTATGTTTTTTGTCATTATGGGTCCTACACTTTACCTTTCCCTGTCAATCCTCGCTATCCATTTCAAATTTCAATCCCTTCCCGTCTTCTCCCAGTATGTAATGCCTCAGACTTCTGTCCTCCATATAGTTTCCCAACAATAATCCTGTTTGGAACATCATTTCTATGATTCTATGAAACACCCAGTAGATTCAACTGCGATCTGATCGTTCCCGTATCAAGTGAGTGGTTGAGCTCGCGGAAAAACTTTCGTTTTCCGAAAAGTTCTTTTAATAAATTTCTTCTGCTGCTGCCTCTGAGCTTCAAAAGCTCAAGCCAATTTGCATTCATCTTAATGTATTATATTGCTGTAAAACATGGTAATAATACAAGAATGATAATAATGGTGAAATGGTGTAATCACCGGGTTCTTCATCGTTTTTCCGTGCCAGATCCACAGAGGGCGTTGCATCCTCTCATCAACCCCGGATAATGCTCATCCATAAACACTCACCCTTGCGCGGCTCAATCCGCCGACTATCCCCTAATAAAAAAAAATACTCCACGTCAAGTTATTTTCATATCTCCCACATCCAGCATTATTCCCACGAGGTCATCCTTACGAGGCCATCCCGCAAGATTGGCACATCCAGAGCAACGCAACGCCGCCGTCTACGATGATGGGCGTAACGACGTCCGCTGGCGGTGGCATCGGGCGTCCTCGCTCACTCTCTCTCACTCCTGCCCCTGCAGCATTGATTTGGCGGCGGCGGCGGCGTCGCCCCCCGCCTCGCCCCCCCGCAGCCCTGTAGAGCACGGCGCACAAGAAATGCTTTCTTGTGTGTCTGTGTATGTGCGGTGGTGGTGGAGGTGGTTGGCGCCGCGCAATCTCCGGAAAACTGACGGGCAGGCACTGGCTGGCTGCTGCTGGCTCTCTGAAATCGAATACTGTACAACTCGTCGCTCGCCACACACATACACACAGCGCAATCAAAGTGGTCGTCGTGTCTGCTCGCGACCGGTCGTAGTGTTTTGGGAATTGCCGCGCGCTAAAATTTGGAAGTCCCGACGTCTTCGAGAGTGTGTTGAACCCCCAAAAAGAAGTTGAGGGGCTGTGACGAGTGGGATACGGCTCCGGGGAGGATTTTCGAAGGGTAGTGTGCATTTTGGCGGAGGCGCCGCAGAGTTTCCGAGAGGATAACAAGTGGTGAAGAGGATGCGACCGGCAGGGGCGGTGCTGGTGCTGGTGCTGGTGGCGGTGGTCGTCGCCGCCGCGGATGCCAAGAGGAAGAGGAAGTTCGACGGCGACTTCGAGTTCGCTGAAGAGGTAGGGTTTTCCTTACTATTTATTGTTGATCCTTGTTATCACGTTGTCGTTATGATATCTTGACTCACCTAGGTGCCGATACCTTCAAAGTTTCTATGTATGAAAAGTTTTAAAGTGGGAAGCTCTCCGGAAGTATTATATTACTTATTCGAGGAACATTAGAAGCGGCAGGTCTGGAATTTTTGCAAGCTGAGAGCTTTCGGCTTTCGTGTTTGTTTTTATAATTGATGCGGTTTGTTTTGATTGCTTCTGAAATTGTTACGCGTTGACGTCGGCGTCAAAAGGATCTGCGGTTTTGTCAAAGTACGGTACATCAAGTTCAATTTTGAAAAAACTTGGCCTGACACTGGCTTACAAACACGTCGTCTTACGTAATTGCTCATATAGCAGGTACCTATCTTGAGGAAGAAGTACCTAACGAGCTACTAGCTACCTAAGTAAGTAAACTTTTCAACGGCGGTGGCAGTTTTGGACGAGGAGCTAACCCGAGTCGCATAACCCGCAGGAGTCTTTGAATGTACCTCTTTCCTCCATTAAAAATTGCAATAAGTATACAGGGTATTAGGTACTGGTTATTACAAACTTTGTTATTGGAAACCTTGCAATTTTCCATCAGAAATAAGGCCGGATGGAAATGAAACTTATGGTCCTAAAATGCTCCCTTGAAAAGACACAGGGTGTTGAAGTTGACTTTTTTAAATCGGTTCTTCACTGTAACCTTTGAACCGTTGGGCCGATTCTTATCAAGTTTAAATCAGATTTTACTGAAAAAAGTCTCCATCGAATAATAATACCGCGATACATAAAAAATATCAATAGGGGTAAATAATAGGGGGGGGGGGAAAGGAGTGCCACCTTTTCCACCCCTATTTTCACCTCCCCTAATCATTTTTTCAAATTGTTCATGTTTTCGGTTTGAAAATTCTATTCAGAAAAAAATTACCCTTGCAAAATTTTAATTAAAGGCTTCATTTCCGAGATATTTGGGTTTGAAGCTTTGGAAAACGCCTCGGAATCGCGACTTCCTGAGGCCTAAAAATAATGTCCAAGAAAACTCTTGATTCCTCAACTGAAATAAGTTTATTCGGATTTACTGCCATTTTTTGCTGAGAAACAAGGTGTTTTCAGAGAAAAACAATTTAGGCTCTGGAAAGTGGCGACTTCGAGATGTTTTCCATAGTTTAAAACCCAAATATCTCGAAAATAAAGCCTTCAATCAAAATTTTGCAAGAGTAGCTGTTTGTCCTGAATTGAATATTAAATTCGAAAACATCAACGATTTCAACAAATGAGTAATTAAGGAAGGTAAAAATAAAAGAGAAAAATGGGTACTCCCCCTATTATCTACCCCCATGAAATCTTTTGATGAACCGCGGTATTATTGTTCGATGTAGACTTACTTGGGTTCAAACTTGATCAAATTCGGCCTAACGGTTCAAAAGTTATGGTTTAAAATTGATTTAAAATAGTCAACTTCAACATACTGTATCTTTTCAAGGAAGCATTTCAGGACCAATCAGGACCATGAGTTTTATTTCCATTCGGCCTTATTTTTGATGGAGAATCATTCCTCAAAGTTTGTGATAACATAACCAGTACCCAACACCCTGTATAGTATGATATCACACAATTCAAAGTACATATTATTATTTCCCACTTCAAAAATGAGTGATTCTTGGAAAGATTCGAAACAATTTGAAAACCAGATTCAGGTACCTACATCCCACTTCAGGAACCTCCAGTATAACGATCTCACTCTTATCCAACTTCACTCTGGTACATCTATGTTATACTCGTCTTGATTCTGGAGAGGTCAAAAGGATAACGACTATTTTTCAAAGTTGAGGTTGAGGTCCCTCTTGGGATGGGACTGTTTGAGTATAATATTGACATGAGTACCTACAGAAAATGAGCGCCAGAACACGTTATAGGAGAATGGGCCTTATGAATAAAGATTAAGCAATTGCTTTTGCTTAAAATCTACCAGCAAAAAACGGAGAAACATTTGGAAAATAAGACTTTGAACCAATGTTATTATTTCAATTAGTTACTCAAATGCTCAGTGAAACCTAAACTGATGAGTTCCTTGAAGTTTCTGAGTTTTTTGAGAATTTTCTAGGAACAAAAATCAAGCAAAAGCAATTGCTTAATCTTTATTTATAAGGCCCAATGAGCTGAATAGAGAATAGCTTGTATGGCAATGGAGCGATTCCATGTAGGAGGCGCTTACGGCAAAGTTTGCCGCTCAGGAACTTTCAGTTTGTCAATTGGTATTACAAAACGTCAAATCGTCTGTCACCACTTGCCTAGGTACTGTTATTGTCAACGCTGAAACATGCCTCACATTATTGTTGTATGCCGCACTTAGCTCAACGAAGCTCTCAGACTGTCTAGGTTTTCTTCTCCACTGGACATTTCACTTCCCACTGGCATTGAACCGTAACCAATTCACATACCAAACTGTAGTGTCCTATATTACCGACGATAGAAATCTGTACACCAGCTAATACCGAAATGACAGGTATCTGATGTCAGATACAAAATGTACATCGTATACCCTCGTTTGAAAGATCAAACGACACACCTTTTACAAAAGATTTTGATTTTTTACAATCAACAATAACAAACGAAACGAATCGATAATAGGCTACTTCGTTTGGGCAGGTGCGCATGCTTGAAGGCTCCAAATTTTGAAAACTTTCGTACACCTGTCAGTTGAATGGCAACGCTGCATGCTCTGTCCAGCCGCCTGACCAACTACTGGTTCCCGGCTGTCACTTTTACACACACCGTAAACGCATCTCTTCGTAGCTTCTTTGAACTTCCTTCTCGGTACAGCCGTTTTCAACAAGTTGTGTTCTTTCGTCAAAACATGAGCAAATGAAATGTAGGTCAGGCAGAAACGAGAAGTGCATCATGATTGTCACAAGTGACAGTTGGCGCCGATGTCTTGTTGTTTTGAGCGCTGTTGCCACTTTTGTTGTTCCTGAACTTTCACAAATGATTTCAATGAAACATTTCCTTTGAATATAAAAAATTATATCTAACATTCATCCAAATTATTTGTGGAATTTTAGATGCACTACAATATTTTTTTAGTGTTAATTTTCAATATCGGTGAACGAAACTATGAAATTCGCGCCACACATGCGCACTTAAAAAAAACTGAAACGAAGGGACCTATTCTCGCGGCTGCAAATCGCGACTGGCAGCCACCAAGTGGCGACAAGCGGAACCAATACTTTGCTTCTTTTCCTTAGGTATATTCAACAGAAAAGAAGAGAGTTGGAAAAAGTACATAGGTAGATACGTAGGCCCTTGATACATGAATAACTGAGGTATTTATTCCCCATGGATTCTTTACAATTATTATCATATGGGTATGAATTTCTGTTGGGCATCCTCGAAATTTTTCGAATATCGTAGAAAGCATCGGAAATTCTTCGTCCGCGAGCCTCGGATATCATTTTGACCAATTAATCACCTTGATATACTGATTTGAAATATGTTTGTACACATAGTGTTCCTTGTTCCAGGCAGAGTACAGTGTACTCAAGTACATTTTTCATAATGAGCAATGTACTCGGTACTTTGTACTCACTGGTTCGATAGTATGTAGTACGCCGCTCTAGTCGGGTGATAACTGCAGTTTTCCAACACGAGCCTTGGCGAGTGTCGTAAAGCATCCGAATGAGTAATAGCCATTACCCGCGAGTAGAATACTATGCTTTATCCAGTCTTATTGAAAAATGCAGGCATGTATGCGCAGGATAATGCGTGCATCATTCAATAGGATTGGATAAACAATATTTCAATTGAACGTTTCACCTCTCAGATACCATCATGCATCAAGTTTCATCAAAATTTGTGATGTAATTTTGATTTTGAATACCTGGATATGATAGATAGATGATATGATATTATATGATAGATATAATATGATAATATGAATTTGAATATGTGATAGAAAAACAGAGATTTTCATTTATTATGTTGTGGTGTCTACACTTGACTGAGGTTTCGGAGCCAAAAGATTATTTTCACAAAAGAAACATGTCCACAAAGTTGTATTGCAAGCAATCCAGAAATACGAGGAGAAATCGAGGGGCAAGCCCTTCTTATCTTTTTTTTCACGGAAATTTTTATTTCTTATTCCAAGTTTTATGCCTGGTTTTTACCAGAGCTTCCCATGTTCCATCAAATCCCTGGTCAAGTCGCCGCTGCAAAACCAAAGGACATAGGTTGAAATCCGTTCCTTACTTCTCGTCTTCTCGAGTTGCTAAATGTCAAAGTATCGGCTTTGACAGCTTATAACAGGGTGACGGAAAAAAGATCGAAATACAAAAGGTCGAAAACAAAACATCGAATGCATAAAGTCGAGAAACAAAATAACGAAACCACAAAACATCGAAAGCACTATTGTCGAAAGTACAAAAGGTCGAAAATCAAAAGATCGAAAAGTGAAATATCGAAAAGCAAAAGGTCGAAAACCAAAAGGTCGAAAAGTGAAATATCGAGAAGCAAAAGGTCGAAAACCAAAAGGTCGAAAAGTGAAATATCGAAAAGCAAAAGGTCGAAAACCAAAAGGTCGAAAAACAAAAGATCGAAAAGCAAAACATCGAATAGCACAATGTCGAACTAGAAATACCTGTTTTAAATGTGATTACAATTCGGATCGACTGAGGAGCTGTGACTCTCTCAGAGAGCACTTAAGGAAAAATTTCACTCTCACTTTTCGACTTATACGTCAGAGATAAATCACCTCTCAAAGTATTATGCAAGGCCACCGAAACACCTGTATATTCTTTTAAATCTGATCAGCGTCAGCGTAAATTAACTTAAGACTTATAAATCTGTGCACGCATGAACCTTGTCAGGTTGAGTGATTTTTTTGCAGACCTGATTGGGTTTTTTGACGCAAAATTCACTCTGAAACTTAAAGCTGTGCACATGGACCTCGTCAGGTCTAGTAGGTTTTTTTTTTGAAGACCTGATTTGGTTTTTCGACGCAAAATTAACTTGGACTTATAAACCTGTGTACATGAACCTCGTCAGGTTCAGTAATTTTTTTGCAGACTTGATTCGGTTTCTTTTGACGCAAAATCCACTCTGAAACGTCAAGTTGTGCACATGGACCTCATCAGGCTTGGTATATATATTTTTTGAAGACCTGATTTGGTTTTTTGATGCAAAATCAACTTGGACACATGAAGCAGTGTACATAGACCTCGTCAGGTCTAGTAGTTTTTTTTTTTGAAGACCTGATTTGGTTTTTTGACGCAAAATTCACTCTGAAACGTAAAGGTGTGCACATGGACCTCGTCAGGTTTTTTTTTTTTTGAAGACCTAATTTGGTTTTTTGACGCAAAATTAACTTGGACTTATAAACCTGTGTACATGGACCTCGTCAGGTTCAGTAGTTTTTTGCAGACCTGATTTGGTTTTTTGACGCAAAATCAACTCTGAAACGTCAAGTTGTGCACATGGACCTCGTCAGGTTTAGTTTTTTTTTTTTGAAGACCTGATTTGGTTTTTTGACGCAAAATCAAGTTGGACACATAAAGCTGTGCACATGGACCTCGTCAGGTCTAGTAGTTTTTTTTTTTTTGAAGACCTGATTTGGTGTTTTGACGCAAAATTAACTTGGACTTATAAACCTGTGTGCATGAACCTCGTCAGGTTCAGTATTTTTTTTACACACCTGATTCGGTTTTTTGAAGCAAAATCAACTCTGAAACGTCAAGTTGTGCACATGGACCTCTTCAGGTTTTTTTTTTTTGAAGCCCTGATTTGATTTTTCGACGCAAAATCAACTTGGACACATGCATGGACCTCGTCAGGCTCAGTAATTTTTTTGCAGACCTGTTTCGTTTTTTTCTTTTGACGCAAAATCCACTCTGAAACGTGAAGCTGTGTACATAGACCTCGTCAGGTTCAGTATTTTTTTTTTTTTCAAGGCCTGATTAGGTTTTTCCACAGAAATAAATTTGGGCTAGTTGATTTTTGACTCAGTGCTTCTCTCATCCCGTCCCAAACTCTCAAATCATTTGTCTTTACAACAATTGTACATACACCCAATTTCGCGCTTAATTTCGATTTTCACGGTTTTTCTTTCTAGACCTTTTCTTTTCGATTTTTTGTTTCTCGATCTATTGCTTTTCGACGTTTTGTTTTTCGACCATTTGTTTTTCGACCAATTGTTTTTCGACCAATTGTTTTTCGACCAATTGTTTTTCGACCAATTGTTTTTCGACCTTTTGTTTCTCGACCTTTTGTTTTTCGACATTCTGTTATTCGATATTATGTATTTTCGACCATATGTATTTCGATCATCATCACTTTCGATATATTGTAAATTCGACCTTTTCTTTTTCGACCTTATGCATTCGATGTTTTGTTTTCGACCTTTTGTTTTTCGTTCTTTTTTCCGTCACTCCTTATAACATGTGACAGATGACCAAAAGTCATAACTTTCAGAATGAACAGAGTTTCTGAAAGGCTTTCAATAGACTATTTTTTCATCAGATTTTGATAGTGACACACCGCTCGACAGATCACGGCGGAAAGCTTACTTAACCTTCCTGTTTTTTCCACGATTACCATCATACCTCTTATTTTTAGAATAATTCGAGGAATAATTCGATGAGAGGTAAAAAGAACAGAAAAAAAGATCGTAATTAATTATATCATCCTTCTTTAATTTCAGTCCAAGTCTTTACCGTTTTATATTTAGAACGAAGCCGTTTTGTTGAAGAGCTGAGCTTTCAAATTTTAATCGCGGACGAAATCCAATATTAATCACACTTTTGTATCGCATTCATTCCGAATGTCGCAAAGCCAAAAACGTGATCAATTTCACGAATACTAGGTACCAGCCGGCGTTAGGTATCTCTGACGGAGCTGATTTTTATTCATCCGGAATCGTCGCGCTGGATTAAAAGCAGGTGTGGATAACAGCAGATAATGAGTAGTCAAAGCTCGGAGCTTAAATTACAGAGTTTTGTAGAATTGAAAAGTTTCGATTTGAGATTCCTTATACCTGCCAATTTCTCGCGAATGCGTTGCAAAAATGGCTTTTGTATACCATTTTTCAAAACACGTTTCGGCCGCAGTATTTATGAAACTTATTAGCATGCCTATGGGTGTTCTGTGCGCATATAAGAATTGTGATTAATCTCCGATGGCAAATTACACGTTTTGAGGCTCAATGAATCGAGTCGAAGGACTCGAAGGTCGATTGAGAAATTTTCAATCAACAAGCAATTCGATAATAATTGAGCTCTTCCACAACGATTGTTCCGTAACAATTTGATCTCAGCTTATTGCACGTTTGAAAATTCAAATGCTCGTTAGCAGTAATGCACGGGAAGCTCAAAAATTTCGATATAAATTTCGCTTTGATTGTAGCAGCGGAAAGCTGTGTGCTTGGAGAAAATGAATTCCTATGCTTAAATTATGCAAGAAATCCGATGGAAGCTTATCCGTATAAATTGCTTCCGCTTCTCTATTCATTCCAAAGCGATAATTACCCCTGATCGATTATTAAACGCTACTGTTTTTACGCATCTATTCAAGTATTCAACGTCGATTACCATCAAATTGTCCATAAATAACCGTATTATCGCCTCGTAGTTGTATACACCTGGTTTTAGTCCTTCTTTCAAGATTGCTTCATTCATACCCTGCGCTTAAACTTTATTTCTTATTTCAATAAGTAATGCAGTGCAGATTCCATACATTTCATCAAATTTGCTTCATCAATTTTTTTTAATAACTGAAAATACCTGAATAAGGAAGAATACTAATTATTGTTACGAGCGGCGATGGTATCTACAAGTGCGGAGCGTTCTGGTGTGTTCCAGAGCGCGCGTGTAGGCTTTTTCCCGTACAACTGTATGGAGACTTGAGCAGTGGGTTAGGCTACATCTGTCCATTTTGGCGGAGGTGCCACACACCAAAACACACGGGAAGCAAGCGGCAGTGTGTGATTATTGGGAGTCGTCTAGAAACCATTTGCCGGGTCACTATGGAAACTGCTGGAGAATGCATGGAACATTCGACTCATTCGAGATGAATTAGTCGGACCTATATAAGGCATCAATCGTCGCCTCACAAGCAGTTATGAATTGGAATGCGAAGTGGTAGCGAGCGGATTAAAAGCGAGTAGTGATCATAGCGATATTCCTAAGTAAATAATTGTTGGCGTGTATTTATTCTAGTACGCAGTAATAAACAGTGTGTGTTTCAAAACGATCGTCTCAATTATAATCGAACCCGTACGCGAAATACGTAACATTATTCAAATATATGGGAATGGCTCTACTAGTTTTTTACAGGGGAAATGACGCACTATAGTTCTGGGGGTTGTAGCAGGGCACGTCGAAACTTCGAAGAAACTAGAAATCAAAATTGGATTTGAGCCTTTGTCAATCAATCAATAAATAGAATTTCGCAGGCGATTCTCTCGTTCAACCCCATATTTTCATGTGCAAATTCCATAAACTTCCGTAATCAAATGAGCACATCCCAGTCCGAACGTCCCACATGCTGAACAAATAAGCACTTAATTAATTCCGTACACAATGCGTGCACCACTGTTTAGCAAAGGCCGAAATGTTTCCAATCAACCCGGCAATCCCAACAAAATATTAATAACTTCATAAATTACAGTAAATATTGCACAACGTATGGAGAATTTCAATATGTTGTCCACATTCCAATAAGAATTTTTTCAATTCCTTCTCACTGGACCACGCGAGCTGAAGCGAAGCCACACACACATCATACACATTCACGCATTCGTATATGAGATGAATAAATAATTAAATGGTCAATAAATAAGTAGGATGGAAGACCGCGGCGAGGATATATTTTACGACAATAATTATAATAATCATGCGAGCGGACATCAAAACTCACGCATTTTTGGCGAGAAATCGAAATGATCGCATAATCATCAGCTTGGGATATGATGAGAATTCCAGCGCACTTATTCTTGATTTATTTTATTGGAGACACATTCGAAAGACGTGAGACATTCCATACAATTTAACGAAAGGTAAACCGGTGAAGAAGATTTGTACAAAAGAAGTCCTCTTTGCGACCGAGCTGCTTGGAGTTCGCCTGCTGAGTTGCTCCAGAATCCCAGAATTCCTCCAAGTTCCCCTTGAGGTCTTTTTGTTTCTACACAACAAGAAGTCCCCAGTGGTTTATCACGCACTCTGCCCAAAATTAGGTATCGCATCGCTCGGAAAAAAAACACTTAGCATGTTTTTCAAAAAACTCAGCAAATTATGGAACTTTGATTGGAATTGGGAGAGATTAAAAAATTGAAGATCTAAGCGATTCAGTATCGTTCATGTCCTTAAGTTTTATTATAGCTTCAGAATGCCTTGAGATGTTTCCCAACGAACCTCCGGATACATCTTTGGTGAAATGTACTTTATATTCTTCTGTGAATGCATGTTTGAGCACTTGGAGACTAGCAGGAGTGACGTTTCGTTGTTACGCCTTTCTACAGAAATAGTCCAATACATGCTCGATTGGACTCAAATCAGGGCCACATGCGGGTCAATCTGAAATTGAAGTGTTGACCTCTGGAAGGTGGAGATGTTTGATAACTGCTCGGCGTAATGCACTATAGATTCACGTTAAATGTCTCTAATGTGAGCCGTCAGCCAGTCGATGCCGCTTTTTTCACCAGGACCAAATTTGTGCGGCCCCCAAAAGAATTTTCTACCACAGAACTCGATGAACCCTTTTTCCAAAAGTCGTCAAGGGACTTATGTTACGCTGAAGATTACGCTCGCCATCCTGTCTGCAGAATTGGAACATTTGAACATTTGATGGAATTTGTCGACTTGACGTATAGAAACAAAGTTTGGACTCATCTACAGACCTGTTCCCAATGTATGGAATACGCACGTGAAATTTTCTCGGAAATTTTAGGCCTAATTGTATCACAAAAAAATATTGCCATAAATACCCACTCTTTTTTCTATCAAAAGTATTGGAGTTGTTTTTTTTTTCAAGTTTTGGATATATCCCAAATTTTGTTCTTGATTGTTAGTCTGGACACCATTTGAGGTGATTTGATAATTTTTTGACGTGATTTGCGTGTAACCGTTGAGTGTAGAAGACCCGAATGTTTTATTCTGAAATCATGCGTGTATCCTGTTGGAAATAGTCCAGTTTTGATGTTCTCATGCAAACTTCAACCTGACTTTGAGGGACCGCAGAGCTTGGTACGAATAAATAGAGTGACTCCTGAATAGTACATTGGAGACCTTTTGGAGACATGACGCTCCACGTGTTGACCATGAGTATATGCTTATACATGATAACCGAGTAGTTACCGAGTATCTTCTAAAGGTAACGTTCCAATTTTGAAATGACCCGCTTGTAGCCCTGACTTGAACCAATCAAGCTTGCATAGAGTTTCTGTATTTCATAAAAAACATACTCAGAAGTTTTTTCTTTGCTGTTTGATGTTCTGTTCAATTTTTGGTGATTAAGAATCCAGGAAATATCGCGGAGTGTTAATATGGTCAGCTCAAAACACATTGGAGTACGTTCCATAATCCTACCAGTTGGGGTGTGACGTATAATTGTGACGTCACTACTTCTGTTCAAAGTTACTGAGCGGGGTCGGGTAGTGTGGTCCTGTCATCACAGTCAATTTGATGCCATCTCGTCATAGTATATTTGAATTAGTCTTGCTTGAAGAAAGTACTTAATTCTCTTTTCAAGCCGGTGAAATAGACTACGCACAAATCAATACGTCGTTCCAAAAAAATTTGCCCTTTTTCAATTTGATGTGAATTTGGATTACTACAATGAATTTGCATTCTGTTTAAAGTGTCCGTTGACTTGATCCTTTGGCTATCAGTCCGTGGTTTTGCAAGACACTAGATAATTCACATACATTTTGTACAGAGTGTTCAATAAGACAGTGCAAAACTCCTAAACCGTCAGGAAGCTCCCGTTCGAAAAAAAAATCTCTTGAATTTTCGTCACAAAGAAGACGAGGAAGGTCTTAAAGTACAGGGTAGTCTTTGAATTCTCTGCTTATTTCCTTTATTTAAGTACAGGGTGAGCACAAAAAAATCATCTTTTTGATTTTGCATGGTTAATTGTTTTCCTTGTTGACCGATTTTAAAAATTTGCAGCTCATATTGAAGCTAAAACTATAGGTAAAAAGACCTGAAGATCAGAATTGACTCAAGACAAACATTCAGAGCCAAGGATTCAATGAAATGTGGCCCAAATGTTAAACGCCGTCGACAGCCCGTTTAGGAGAAGGATTTGCTAATAGCCACGTTTCTTTCGAATAAATCATTTATTCTAAATACATTAAGATCCTTCATTCTTGTCCTAGCTAAGAATTGTGTAGGTGAAGGAATTCATTTACAAGTGCATGTTCAAGGAGGAGAAACAGTCCCTTGTTCACCTGAAATTGGTCGTAACCAAGACTACGAAAATGAAAACAATGAATTACCTAAACTGGTTTGTCCATTACTCATTGTTTTGATTTTTGTAGTCTTGGTTACGACCTATTTAAGGTGATCAGGGGACTGTTTCCCCTTCTTGAACATGCAGTTGTAATTGGATTCCTTCACCCACAATTTTTGGCTAGCACACGCAAGAAAAATCTCAATGTATTCAGAATGAATGATTTCTTCAAAAGAAAAGTGGCTTTTAGCTTATCCTTCTCCCAAACGAGCTGTAGACGGCGTTCAAGATTTGGGCCAACTTTTATTGACACTTTATTCTGAATGTTTGTTTCGAGTCAATTCTGATCCCCAGGTCTTTTTATCTCAAGTTTTAGCTTCAATATAAGCTGCAGACTTTCAAAACCGGTCAAGGATGGCAAAAGTTATCCATGCAAAACAAAAAAAAAACGATTACTTTGTGCTCACCCTGTAAATGAAGGAGATAAGCAGAGAATTCAAACACCATCCTGTACTTCAAGGCCTACCTCGTCTTCTTTGTGGTGAAAATTCAAGAGAAAAAAATTCTTTTTCGAACGGGAGCTTCTTGACGATTCAGAAATTTTACACTGTCTTATTGAACACCCTGTACAAAATTTATGTGAAGTATCTAGTGCCTTACAGAACCACGGGGTAATAGCCAAAGGATGAAGTCAACGGACATTTAAAACAGAATACAAATTCATTGTAGTAATTCAAATTTACATCAAATTGAAAAAAAGGCGAAATTTTTTGAAACGACGTATTGATTTGTGCGAAGTTTAATTTGGAAGTGGTTTTTGTCTGGATTAATTTGATGAGGATGAGAAACCATTGAAAAAAAACCGATTTTACCCTGTAAAATCCCCTTCATACCAGCGGCTATGAAGGAGAACATTTTTCACATGTTCGCACAGGAGGCTATAAGGTCCCTAAGTAATGAAATACTTTTTTTCTCGAGGATTATTTCATGGGATTAAAAGTTTTGGAGATTTATTTTTTAGTTTTCACCCTGTATACTAAATAGTACCTACAGTTACACAGGGAAGTATCATGTTGAACTAGTGGGGATGAGCTACCCATACAGCGAAAAACCGTAACATCAACAATCTGCTCCATTTCCCACTGTCTTCACTCTAAAAGTTCTAAAACTGTCAAAAAATGTAGCCGATATGAATTGTTGAGAGCATGCGTTACCTTTTTCATCTCAGTCGAGACTGGGATAAAAAATGTTGTACTTGGAACGTTGTTTTGGAACGGCTTGTAGGCGGAGCTTAGGGTATGACGTCACACTCAACTCTCTTTCCTCGGTTCCAAGAGGCTCTTTATCATACGCGTTCTTGCATTCCAAATAATTATTTCAAACCTTCTCCCGAAAGGCCTCAAAGGTTCTCGTCGTTTCCACTCTATTCCGGCGTCTGGGGTCCCCATCGCAGAGCCTACCGCATTGTATCCTGATGATACATTCCAACCAATCACAGCCTAACGTGATGTGAATAGGAAAAGTATAGGCCCATTATCGCTTGTGTTTCGCAAAATAAATCGCCTTTCCTTCATGTAGGTACTCGGCTGTTTTTTCTTTTTCTCGTTATCTGTACTCCGGTTCTGATCGTCTTTTTTTCTTGTACTCAGTGTCTTTTTCTTTTTCTTGTTCTCCCTACTCCGGCTCTGATCACCTTTCCTTTGTGTACTCGACTCTTTTTTCTTTCTCTTGTTTGCTGTATTCTAGTTCTGATCTTCTCCGCTTTTTGTATTCGGCTGTTTTGTTTTTCTTGAACTCAATACTCGGTTGCGACCTCTTCTTGTTCTCGGCGGCTATTTCTTTTCCATGTTCTCATACTCTGGTTGTGACCTTCTAAGCTTCTTGTTCTCAGCGTCTTTTTTCTTCTCGTTCACTTTGTACTCAGCACTATTCTTTCTCAATTTTCGTCTAGTCTCCTTTGTTTTATTTTCATCTTTTAGTTTCATTTCACTTCTATATGATTTCGATTTCGAAGCTCTGAAAAAGTCTAGTAGCCTCGGGAATGTTTCAAGTTCTCGAGCTGTGGTATCTCCACCATTTGTGCAGACGTGTCTTAACGACGCGTTGCCGTTTCCAACGAACTGCATAACAATCTAAACAGGCAATATCGCTAGGAATGATGGAATATGGTCTGAAGATCAAATGACAAATTCACGTGAATTTGGCAATCGTGGTATATCAGCTTATGGAAATGGGAACGAGCTTCATATGAAACCAATCTCGACGGTGCACTTTTCCTGGGAAAGCAGAACGCGTGCTGCAACATCCTCGAGCACTTCCCGAAATCCATCAGGAATCTCTCTTCGATGCTTATTGCCAAAGCACGCGTATCGGATTCAGAACAACCGACAGCAATTTTCATGCAACTTAGTGAAAAACCAAAAGACCGTAAAATAAAGCATTTCATCAATCGCAGAGAGCCGCCCGGACACAAAAACTCCCCGCTCTCGCTTGCCCAAAAACGTTCGGAAGCCTGAAACGTACACGGCGTATGGCCACCATGGACCGCGCGCTATTGATGAATTTATAGCACAAGCCATACAATGCCTTCCAGTCTCGGATGAGTATAAAAACCGCCCGAGAATCTTTTCGGAGAATCGGCCACGGGGACACGCCGAATTCGTGTTTTGTCCGAAACAAAAATCGACCTTGCCACCGGCCGCTCTCCCAATGATGCTGATGATCCGAGTCCATCACGCTCCTGAAAAGATCGCAAATTGGGCGTCACAATGGACCTCACGCTCAAGAGGTTCTCTTTTCAGAGGCTGACAGCGCAGCTGATGCAGGTGATTATGTTATTGCGGGCATCACCATCCAGGTATGAACGGGATGGATGGGAAAAGGTCGTATAGCATCGTTGGTTGCGCGAAAAAACGAAAGTGCAATTGGTGCGGTACTAATGTACACGCGGTTCGGACGGACACACACACACATAATGGTAATAACGACTCTCGTGATGGTCTTTCTCTCTCGAGAGCCTGGGCCCGAAGAGAACCTGCTTGACAGGTAAAGAATCGACCGGAACGCGGCCGCCGCGGCACACGGGGCACCTGTTCTAACCTGGAATCGCTCCATTGTGCTCCGCTTACCCACACATTCTGCTTTGTGTACTGAAGAGTGTTGTGGTGGTGTGCACCTAAAGACACAGAGGCGTGGGGTCTGTCCGCCAGGAAGTGAAATTTTAGTATATGGCTGTGTGTGTGCGCGCCTGTGGTTAATAAAATTAATCTGAATAAATTTGAGCTTTGTCCCGTCGCGTCCTACCTACTTACGGCTTTGGAGCCGACCGTACATTTATGAACCCACAAAATCCGATGGTATTAGGTATCACGACAACAGTGTACATTCGTACAATCAGCTAAACTTGTTGTCGTGGATCACCACTTTTGAATGGTAATAATACTTTTCTTCGACGCAGGTACAAGAAAGGTTTGAGATAATTATTAAACTACATGAGAACCAGTAGCTGAACGTTTTGATATGTCACATCTTTTGCATCTCAATCTTCTTTTCTCTCAGGTCAGGGACTCAAGGGTTGGATGGTCTAGCTTTCTTGATTCATTGACGTTATCGTAAAACTAATTATGACTAGATGTGTATTTTTTTACGGTGGAAGAAAAGATTGGCGCCACCTACTGCTCAACCCTGATGTCTACGGGTAGCAGCTCGGACGTTAAGCGAACATAGAACTTGAAATACAAACGTTATATTGGTAACGGCGAGCGGGGACCTGCAAGAAATGGTTCGATGATGACTGCGTCGCTACAAAAGCTGGAGTAGGTCTAATCTGCAAATCAAGCAAATTCTCACACTGTCATAGAAATGGTATCTATAAGCTAAACGCAGACTTCAGGACCCGATCAGAACCAAGAAGAGAGATTATGAGGTCTCTGTAGCCGACCAGCTCCGAAGCGCCCGAAACCTCGATGTGTTTTGGTCAATAATAAAGCTAGTCAGAAATCATCCTCACCATAATTCATAAAGAGAGCTCGACTGATGATCTGTAAAACTACAGGCGAATTGCCCTTAGGTATAAACTTCTTGGAGAAGATTTTTTCCTCGATTTTTTCCCAGATACTTCTAGTCGACTCACGAACTGGACAGAAAACAAAGTTTTGCTTGTCGAACTTCAGGCGGGATTCAGACAGCGCCGAAGTTGCTTACGATCCTAAGGCGAACTCTCCCGAAAGATTGACGTGTCGTCTGGAGATCTTCAGGGAGAGTGTGTCAGAGACCACTCTTGTTTGCCCTTTTTATTTCTGACCTGGAGAAATTTGTTGGCGATCGAGGGCTTGAGGCTGTTGACGTAGATGGCAGAATGAACATGATGTTGTTCCTCTACGCAGACGACCTCGCCATCCTGTCTACGTCACCCGTCGATTTGAACAGAAAGTTACATGCCATAGCCATACCCTATGACCTCGCCTATGACGGTTGGTCTAGAAATAGACGCCGACAAATCCAAGGTCATGTGCTTCAGAAGAGGTGGTTGTGGTTGTGCTGCGCGTCTATTACAAGAGAAAGTCTCTAGAAACCGTTCGCTTTTCTATCTGGACGTTCCATTTGTGCCTTCTGGCCTTCTTTTGGGAGGCATCGGCGACTTTCGTGAAGAAGTCGGCGGTCTCCCTAGGATCCGTCATTTCCACGATGTGCAGGGCGAAGTTGAACTTCTGACACTCCTCAGTCGAGCTGTATGAATCAGTGATAGGTGGTCTTTCAACATACAACATTGCTGAATGAGGCACTCGTTATCCAGACGTCGTAGTAAGGCTACAAGTGAAATTTTTCAAAAGATTATTTTTACTGCCTCCACACTCCATCTTGTTAGACAGGAATTTGGAGTCGTTAAGAGTGAATTCAGAGTCATTCTTCCCTGACTAGAGAAGATCTTCTCCCTGATGCCAGATCGTTGACCAATGATTTGCTTCAACAGTTCGCTGCACCTAAGTTTCCTGCCACAGGAGTCCAACACACATTGGGCCACACAAATTGAGTCTTACTTCGCTGCGACGGACTCCTTGGAAATTCTGCAGTCCATCAGCTTGCCTTCGCTCAGGTATCATAAAAAGAGTCTGTTTATGAGCTACAAAGAGATGTATCAACGAGATACCGTAGCCTTTTCCAGCTGTAGCTATTCGATGTTCTACAATACATGTGTGCTGTCTGGCATCCCTGCTCACTGCTCAGCACTTCTTCCTGAACAAGTTCCAGACCGTCAAGAGAATGACTCAGCTGCATCTGTCTGGTCGAAGGCTTTTGAAGTTCACGGCCAATGGATATTGTGATACATGTTGAGGGCGGATGAAGTGTGCAGCGCTTGTTACTTCAATCGATCCGAGACCATTGAACATATCTTCTTTGACATCTTCGAGGAGACCATTGAACATATCTTCTTTGACATACGTAGAACATAGTAAGTAAGTAATAATTTATTGTCTTTACCATAAGGTATACAACTTTGAAAATAAAACAATTATAATATGGATTCCAGCAATCAGGAGAGACAAAAATAAACAATCATTCAGTAAGTATCCTATTTACATAATATACTAAATCACATCAAATTAGCAACATTTCCTGCCTAAATCTCAGCGCACTCACGAGGAAGTTGTAGATGTTGTTGATTTTTTCGCTGGTCAGGTTTTCAAACAGTGTAATGTGATAATTATCAGGTTGTACCTCCCGTGTTAGGTATCCTGAAAGATGGTAAGCTCTAAAGGAGACCAGAGCTGGACACGTACAGGTTATGTGGTAGATATCTTCCCTTTCCCTTGAGTTGCATAAGGTGCATTCCGCTTCTAGATTTATGAAGTACTTTACATGATTGAGATATAATCTTAAGAATCGTTTAGAGTGCAATCTTATCTGGCATATTGTTTTTATTTTGTTTATGTGAAGATCCAAGTTAAGGTAGTCAGCGTTGCCCCTATCGTGCAGGTAGTCTCGATATACATTGTTGTAGCGCGATTCTTCCGCAGCCGTGACATCAACAGTAAAAAAGTTCTTCGCAACGGTTTCAAGCGTAAAGTCTAAATTATTTTCGGTATACAAGAAGCTTTGCATCTGCCACATTTCATTTAGGTTGTTGTTAATAAGGAGTTGTTTGAATTGTGTCTTTGACATACGTAGAACATCTCTCTGTATGTATGTGGGCGTGTTAGGGAGAACTCCAAGAATCGCAGAGCGATCTTTCCAAAAACTGTAGAGCGATATGTCCATTATCCATGACCAAAAATCGTAGTTCGAACTAAATATTAAATATAACTAGATATAAATATAGGAAATCATGGTGTTGTATTCTGGCATACCGTGACGTCATCTTCGTGAATCGCAGGGCAATATTTTCGAGGACTTAAGGACGGCTCTGATGTCTTCAGAGCATAATATCCGACAATCGTTGAGTGCGGTATGTTTGTTGATCCAAGAGCAATAACGCCAATAACAAGAATCTAGAGGTTGAAAATGTATTCGTTATAATAAATGGAGGGTAAAATCTCTCTACAACTGACCTGACCTGATCCAACGGAACCATACTAAAATAGTCTGCATAATCTGTGGATTCGCAGATGTTTGGAGGGTGATGATAACTTCGATCGTAAAGCGACATCTTTGTCGAGGATTGTGGGCAATGTCTTCGAGGATGATGAGGCAGTAACGCCAAGGATTGTTCAGCAAAAAGTCCTTCTAAAAAACGTAGCGCGATGTCTTCTAGGATTCCCAGAGCAACATTTCCGAGGATCTTAGCTTATGGAACATGTACAACTATATTTGTAGAGTGACATTTTTTGAATGTAGAAAGTGAAATGTCTGAGCTCGGGGACCGCCATCTTCAAGGTTTGGATAGCAACATCTTCGAGGACTGTGGTATTGTTTTCCTTGAGGACAGACGATGGTAGAGCGTCTTGGATATGTGTTGAAGTGAGTTCTGAAAATCGCAGAGCGATATTCCCGACGAACGTAGATCGATACTGTCGAAGATCGTAGAGCTATTCGAGGTTCCTATAGTTTTTTCACGAGGGTTGTTGGACGAAAATTTCCACGAAGCTTGTCTGTTTTTAGAATATTATTAACTATCATCAATATCTTTGGATTGTGCTATTTAATTTGCATAGGTACCTATCTTATTTACCCAAGAGTCGTCATTATAGCAGGGCAGGTAGATCACCTACAGGATCCCGCGATCTTGGTGAGACTCGGCCTTCCTGTCAATTCGCCACTATAAATTCCCAGCAGGCATAAATACCGATACCCTTCCACTAGACTCCGTATGTTAGTTTTGACCTAGGAGGTTTTGACGTAAATTATTATTATTATTATTATGGAATAGTAACCCATAGCAACACGATGTCTTGTGGATTTTCCTTGGCCTGCTTGATTTTTTCAAGAGAATCCTACACTGAATCATTACCGCAGCCTTGGTAGATAACTGTTTATCTAGCTGGACCTATAGCCGCTTTGTTTCATGAGTTGAAATATTGCAAACATGTGTCCTAGCTGGCACTCCTGACACCTTGGTGGTGCATGCAAGGATTTATTTCAGCAGAGATTCCACCTTTTTGGATCTCACCACGAAATCGCCGCATTAAAGCGTTGCATGTCAGAGCAATTTTGACGTTGACGTTAGTGTCATAATCAACACAGAGACAATAAAGTGGACGGTTAGCACTGTTTGTAGCAGGCCGTAAGTAAAAGCGCCTTAATAGTGGTAAATACCAAAAAATCCATAGGGAAATTATTACCAAGGTACCTATTTCAGTGACTGGAAAGAAGTTACTGTGTTTAAAAAAAAAATGCAAGCCTTCGACCCTGTTTGTTAATTTGCATAGTTTATCATCCCGAGCATTTTTTTCTCCGGCTCTAATCAATTAGAACTTTTACACATGTTTGTAAATAGCTAAGTACCCAATTACACTATCATGTTGTTCATTTTGAATTCCACGTGATTAGATAATGCCTTCTGGATCATCCCCCATCTCGCACTTTTCTTCCTTCCCGCTCCATCTTTTGATATTCCTCTTCCATCTCTCGCGCGCCACAGCGCAATCGGTAATGAAGTAAATATTTGCTCTCGATTCCTCTTCTCCGTGCCGGCCCAGGTATACATATCCGCCACCACCAAAGTCTATATTACTGGGAACTGCCACTTTCAGGATCTGGCCTGTGGAATTGGATTTCTGCAGGATTAATTTACTTTTCCATCGATCCTGTGTCCCCGCGCGTCGGGAGAAGGACAAAGGCCTGGCAGCAGCATACCGTCAAGCGAAAGAGTACAAAGAGTAGATCAAAGGCACACTAATAAGTCGTCATGCAGTCTCTCTAAACTCTGCGATAAGACTTTATAATTAACTGGCGTGTGCGCCTCGTTCTAGGATCGTATCAGTTTAATGTTCCTATTTACTTTCAGTTTAAACTTTGGATTGGAGCCGATTCGTTTTGTGTGTGTGAGCGAGTAGTGTGGATAAAGGGCTCGCAGAGGAAATTGCACGTCGTTTGTCACTCTTTAAGGATTATTCGCGGGAGGGATTTCGTCCCTTTTTTCGGGCAATAACGACTTTAATTTTTCTCGGTCGTTATCAAAAACTGGGTTGCACTGCTAGAGGTGTGCTATTGCCGGTTCCCAAATCCCCACGCCCAGACTTGGGCATCGGCAAAAATCGATTGAGCAATGATTCCAATTTTCGTTTCTTGAAGGCGTGGTATGGCCGTCGACTTGTTTTTAGCACACACACACAAGCAACAAGAGAATTTCTTATCATCTTAGCGAACTAGTGGCAATAAATAAATTCATAATTTATTATCACTGGTACTGTCAACACCTCTCTATTCATTTACGTAACGCTGGCTTCGAATCCTGTTTTTTCTTCGCCGTGTGGCTTCGAGCTCACCACAAACTTCTAGAGCGTTCGTGGGAGCCGCGCACGTTATCTGTTTATTAACAAAAGGAATCTTGTTGTTTGTTGGTGCTGGAACTGGAACGAGGCGCTTTCTGGAATTTTTTGAAAATCATCGCCGTCATCATGCAGGGCCGCTTCAGAAATTTTGCATGATTCTGGAAGCAAAGACATGCCAATACAGCCCATGGTAATTTAGCTGTAGTTTCTTGATAAGTATTGATTGACCATCTTTCATTGGACATAGATAATTAGAATAAGTAGCAGCCTTTCTGGAGATAAGTCGGGATGTTCCTTCGACCTCAGTCCCTGTCAATGCAGTAGTCGAAATTCCTCAATATCACAGAAGTTGTTGTCCCTGCCCCTTTTATCATTAATAGCTGTTTTTCCTGTGAAGCCTATTCAGCTGCATCCGTCATCTTGGATTTTGGAATAGTGACCATTTTCAATATCAGTGTTTGAAGCCTATTTTATTGGCTATTCAATGACACCCAACACGATAGAGTGATTCCGGGTTGGATGGCCCATCGAGTGAGATGGCCCACTGGGATATCTTCGCTAAGATTCTGATTACGCGCCTTCCGTGCCATCGTGCACTTCCTTGTTAATGACAGCAACACCAGGAAAGTGTCAAACGTCACTGGAAACTGCAATCTAGGGAGTAAATAATTGAACTAGTTTTCAGCAATGCCCGAAATTTATCATCAGTTACTTTGTGCGCTGTTTTCAACAAATAATTGCAGATATCAAACTTTCTCGTAGGGCTTAGAAGTTTTATTGGTTTGTTAAAGTTATGTTCACACCACTGGTTGACTTGATTGCCGTTTTCATTAAAGAAAAACTGAGTAAGCCATCTCTCCTCTACGTTAGGGTGAGATGGCCCAAGCATTTTTGGGGCAGATGGTCATTTAAAAAGAAAGGAAGAAAGGCCCGTGCGTACAAGAAAAGCCAGCCAGATCACAAAAACATATTAGAAAGTCATTGTCAGCAGGATAGTTTTCTGATTGGAAGGCACAAGACTCCATGCCTGAGTTTCAAAAAGTGGTACCATGAAGGCTGATCAAAATATCTGAGTTTGTGCCACATCTGTGGCGGCCCTTTGTGCAAGAAGAAATCGTCAAGTGCTGGGCTCTTTTACCCACAGAAGCGCAAAAAATTCCAAGGGTGGGCCATCTATCCCATATGGTCTGGGTGAGACGGCCCACCCTTGAAATTTTTTGGAAATTTTTTCTTGAAGAAAATATTGCGAAATTCATTAATGTTGTTGCATTGCTGTGTTCTAGATTTATACTTGTTCCAAAATTCAAAAAATCAACTTTATATTGCTATAAATCTAGCTTTACCATTGTTTTTTTAAAAAGGTGGGCCATCTGACCCGGACTTACCCTAATGTTGGACTAAAAACAAAAATTTGGCAGTGCAAATACCGAAGTGATGTTCTCATTGCTCCCGCCTTGAAAACGCCAAGCAGGCCGTTTTCAATTTGCTATTTCTTTGCAACCCATCAGCCGATTTTTTTTTTCATTTTGATCATGAAATGTTGCCAATAGCCTATTCTATTGATATGTATTATTGGCTTTCTTATTTCAACAAATCTCATTTAAAAAAACGAGGGCAATGATGTGGATGTGATGTGGATGTAATCCAAAATAGTATTGGGCCTGTATCTCTTGTGTTTTGCAAAATAGATCGGATTCTTTTTCTCGTTCTCTGTACTCCGGTTCTGATCGTCTCCCCTTCTTGTACTAAGCGTCTTTTTTTTTCTTGTTCTCTATACTCCGGTTTTGATCGCCTTCCCTTTGTGTACTCGGCTCTTTTTTCTTTCTCTTGTTCGCTGTATTCTACTTCTGATCGTTTTCGCTTTATGTATTCGGCAGTTTTTTCTTTTTCTCATACTCAATACTCTGGTTGCGATCTCCTTAGCTCGTGTTCCAGGCGGTTTTTTCTTTCTCGTGTTTCCTATACTCTGGTTGTGACCTTCTAAGCTTCTGGTTCTCAGCGTCTTTTTTCTTCTCATTTACTTTGTACTCAGCATCATTTTCTCTCAATTTTCGTACAGCCTCCTTTGTTTTACTTTTATCTCTCACTGCTTTTCCACCTCTATATGATTTCGATTTCGAAGCTCCGAAAAAGTCTAGCAGCTTTGGGAATGTTTCAAGTTCTCGAGCTGTGGTTTCTCCGCCAATTGTGCAGACGTGTGTTAACGGCGCGGTGCGGTTTCCAACGAACTTCATAACAATCTAAACAGGCAATATCGCTAGGAATGATGGGATATGGCTTGAAGATCAAATATGACAAATTTACGTAAAGGACCCCGCACGATTCTTATGGAAAATGGCTCCCGGTTGAATTCTCTGAATTTTTGATATGTTGTAGCTCATGAGATACTAATCAAATACCGTGAGCCCCAAACTCAAATAATGGACAGTTTTTCACCCACAGGGGGTTGAAGTTGGAGGTTTTGACGGCTTCAAAATGATATTATGACGTTAATAAAGGCTTTTTATTTGGTTTCTCTTCATGTTGTGTTTTATGCTGAATGTATTTATTTGACAGAAAAATATCAACCCCCTCCTCCACCCCCAACCCCTATCTACCATCATAAAATTCGAGATTACTCCCAAAAGCCCTGCGGATGGCTTCTGTGATTTAAATTATGAATTTTGACATGAAAATTATTTTCCACCCCTAATGTTGGGGTACCGATTTTCCAATTTTTCTCGGTTAATTTGGCTGAATTTTTGGTATTGTGTACTTCTAATTCTGCTGAACAAATAGTTCCCATGCCAAAACTTATTCCTATGGACAGTTTTCGTTCTACAGGGGACTGAATTTGAATATTTGAGAGCGTAAATATTGAACTTCAGTCCCCTGTAGAACAAAAACCGTTCATAGGAATAAGTTTTGATATGAGAACTTTTTGTTCAGCAGAATTCGGAGTACACAATACCAAAAATTCAGCTAAATTAACCAAGAAAAATTGGAAAATCGGCACCCCAACATTAGGGGTGGAAAATAATTTCCATGTCAAAATTCATAATTTAAATCACAGAAGCCATCCGCAGGGCTTTTAGGAGTAATCTCGAATTTTATGATGGTAGATAGGGGTTGGGGGGTGGAGGAGGGGGTTGATATTTTTCTGTCGAATGAATATATTCAGCATGAAATACAACTTGAAGAGAAACCAAATAAAAGACTTTTATTTACGTCAGAACATCATTTCTGAGCCGTCAAAACCTCCAACTTCAACACCCTGTGGGTGAGAAACTATCCATTATTTGAGTTTGGGCTTCACGGTATTTGATTAGTATCTCATGAGCTACAACATATCAAAAATTCAGAGAATTTAACCGGGAGCCATTTTCCATAAGAATCGTGCGGGGTCCTTTGGCAATCGTTTTCAACTGACCTATTTTCAACTGCATCCGCCATCTTGGAATTTGGAATAGCGGCCATTTTGAATTCTGATGTTCGAAGCCTTTTCTTTTGGCTATCTATTGATACCAAGATCGTCGAAATCAGAACAGAAATAAAAAAAATTACATGTGAAAAATTTTAGTGCAATTTTCTTTGGCCCTCCTGGTACTTGAAATGGAAATTTTGGATTGCGTGCTCGAAATCGAGTTTTAAATCAGATATTTTTGAATGCTCGAAGATCTGTTTTATAAGGTTCTTTTTAACAGTATTGACTTGCTTTTCAGCCTAACCATTAGAACATGGATGATTCGGAGGTGAAAATACAGCCTGGATGTTGTTTGCTATACAGAACTTTTTGTATTCCGCTTCATTAAACGGTGGTCCATTGTCCGAAACAATATTTTCGGGGACTCAAAAGTACGTGAAACTTTGCCGCAACTTGGCGATAGATTGATCTGCATTTGTTCCCTCATTCATCAGGTATAAGTCAATCGATCTCGAATGGCTGTCCTAGATAATAAGTATGTGACGTCCTGCCTTCTCTAAGAAGTCGATGTGAATTCACTCTAAGTGACCTGAGGCCTGTACACGTTACTTCTTGCCTTCGGACAATGCCAACAGTGCAACAGTTCCAAGACTTTCGTTCTTAGCTGATATGGAATGACCACTCTGTTTCCATAAAGAACTATTCCGTTTTCGAGAGAAGGTTCGTCTTTTTTTTGTAATATGGAATCAAATTCGGCTGCTCCACCTTGCTAGGCCAACCATTCTTGCAGTATTCACGCACGCGTTCAATGTAAGATCTTCCGCAGTGAAATCCCAAAATTCAACTGCTGTCGAGGGGATTTCTTGAAATTTTGCCGAGTTGACGTCCTCGATGTCTTCATTTCCGGTATCCTCCAGCGGTAATCTGGATAGAGAATCCGCATTGCGAATCCCTTTTCATATCGGATCTCATATTGATACACAGACAAAATGTGCGCCCGCAATTCGGTGGATGGTTTGCTGTCATGACGGGTATGTTCTTTTTATGACCAAAAATTGTCAATAACGGTCTATGGTTAGTGACGATGATGAACCTTTGACCAAAAAGATATTAGTGGAATTTCGTAAGAGCAAAAACTATTGCGAGAGCTTCACGATGAATCTGTGAGTAACCTTGCTGAGCTTTTGACAAGAGTTTTTGACGCGTAAGCAATCGGTTTTTCTTCGCCTTCAACGATGTGGGAAATTACGTCTCCCACTCTGTAAGGAGACGCATCCGTGGCCACGATAATCTGTTTTTTGGGAGAAAAAGGTACCAAAACACTGTCCTTAGTCAAAAGTTTCCTACTTTTCTGAAACGCTTTCTCGTGAGCTTCAGTCCAAACAAACATGCTATTATTCTCTTCCAGCTCATACAATGGCTTTAGCTCTGACGATGCCATCGGAATGTACTTGCCGTAATATTTAGTTTGGCAAACCTAAGTACGATCTCAACTGCGACAAGTTTTCCGGCCTTGGCGCTTTTTCAACAGTTTCGATCTTCGATTTCAAAGGTTTGATTTGTCTGCAGGAGACCTCATGACCCAAAATTTCAATTTTGTCACAAAAAAATTTACATTTCCTCAGATTGATGCGAATTGCGCATTCAACTTTCTGAGCACTAAGTTAACCGTTCATTTACAGTTTTCCAGGTCTTTCCCTGTTATAATTACATCATCAATATACAATACAAATACAAATGATTTATTGTTTCTTCAGTACGTACATTGTACTTATAAACAAAAGGTTTACGAGCTGCATATACAACCCAACAATATGTATAAATATAATAAGTAAAAATATGTGAATAACTAAAGATGTACTAACATTCTTAAAAAATAGGAAAAAAAAAACAAATTAATAATTCACTCTTACAAGTAGAAATGCTTAACTAAACTACCCAAACTAAAAATTTATTCATTACGAGCGAAGGCCCTGAGCTTCATTGCACCTGCCAAAAATCTATATATTTCAATCGCTATTTCCCTTGTGACATTTTTCAAATTTGTTGGCCAGTCTTTGGACAGCAGTACCTGGTACTCTCGTCGGATTGGAGCGTACAGTGGACAATCGTAAACCACGTGGTCAACAGTTTCCGGGCGGTGTAAATTACACACTGAGCAGTTCTCCGACTGAGGAAGCCTATACGTTGCGTTGTTCACATACAGGATGAGCGTCAACTTATTCGAAAGACGAAGTTGGGCAATGACGCGCTTCACTCCAAGTGGCATGCTGAAATCAAGGTATTACATCATAAATATAACACGCTGTGTTCGGTAGGTCTTGCAGGACCGCATCCATAACCGACTGAAATTGTGCCCCAGCGCATGCGATTCCGTATGGAAGTCTTGTATACGAGAAAAGACATAGATGAGTGTTGATTGTCAAATATTTCTTGGACGACTCACTCTTGCACCACAGCATGCGCGCGCAGCCAAGGTTAAACTAAAAGAGTTCATTGCAGTTTTTGTAGGCTCTCGGCAATTTTATTCACTTTCATAAATTGCTCCAGCCTATCAAAATAATCGCTTATTTCTTCTTCCATGCTATCAAATCCCATCCTCGTCGCCAATTTATTATGTCCCTGGGAGACGGGACGGTGTGGATTTTCATGAAGAATCGATCTGTTGAGACAAGAATTCATTTCGGAAGATCCTTCTTACATAGCATGACATTTTTGTCTGACGCACGACACCTGTCATTCTAACGATGCCGCCAACATGGCTAAAGGCACGATATTTCACATGTGGTAAGGAAGAAGCTCCTATTATTTTGGAGGAATCATTTTCAACAGAACTGCCAGGCCAGTTCTGTCCTCCAATCTTGTTACATCCTGTTCTGCTTTGGTAAGTTGCACCTGGTTATCTTTGTTGATTCTTCAGAGGTCAAAGTGTCCCCCGCGATCCAGTCTCCTATTCCCAGTTCCTTTATGCTGATGAGAATTCCCGGGCTACGACTGTCAAAGGGATTGCTGGATATTTTCCCATTGATTGCTCGACTGCTTCTGACTTCACTCTTCTGAAACCAATTAAAATTAAGCTGATAGTTTGTCCAGCCCTATAAAATGAGGGCACTCACCTAGAAATACTCATGATATACGAAAAGCCCGTCGCTTTAGACTTCGAGTGCAATATTTGTCACTGGTGATATGCTTTGAAATGGCTATACCGGCAGTGTTCGTCCTCATTTAAATTTTCAAACGTGCTCCCCTCCATCACGGCCCGTCATCTTGGGACGCGAGCCCCATTAACCTCTTATGTAAATCTGTGCGGAATTGACTTTCCCTTCAGCCTTCAGGAGCACATCCCGCCTGGCTCAAAAACCGCGCGGCGCGCTTGAAAAACTTCAAACTTCGGCGAGCGCGCGAAATATTAAAATTCATAAATTCAGGCCCGCATAGAAAGTGAAATAATGCACTTTTTATTAACGTGGTCAAGTGCACAGCAACTCTTACGGCAGCAAGGTCATCCGAGCGTAGGTGGATCTATTTCTGTGGTTTATCGCACCCTGATGCCATTGTTCACATTTAATAATTCCAGAGAATAATGCTCGTGTGATATTTTATCGATAGCTCTCCGACGATGGTTGATACGCGGTTAATTATTCTGCGATGTGTGGGCATCATAATACTTACTTTTCAGAAGATCAATAATCGAAGCCTAATTGTTGCTATGGTGAAAGTTCGCTTGTAATATCATGCCCGCGTCATCGTGAATAACCCTTGAAAAACCTCTTTTACCTGTCACGTTGAGCCCTAGAGACGCGTCCAAATATTTACACAAGAAGTGTGTGTGTGGTCTCGTACACTGCCTACTTGTAAGCGTTTGTAAGGTGGGCATAGGTGTTGATGATTTTGATATCAGGGCCGGGTTAAAGCAGTGCCCGGGCAGCCAGCAGAATGCTTTCGAGCGCTACATTTCAGATATTTTCCAAGTACCTAACTTACCCTCGAACTAGCTCATACAAAAGACCTGTTCGAAGGAAATATAGAGTCAACCCCGCCTGCATACCGCAAATTGTGTCAAGGCCTCGGTCAAGGCAAATGATGACTCTTCACTGCTGTGCTTGTGAGATTTACCATCACTGGTTTCACGTTACCCCTTATTTCATCCAAACTGTCCATGACGGCAACATAGTGAGAAACGGTCATTATTTTCCTAGGTCCTGCCGTTCTAATTACAAAAAGTGTTTTGAATATACAACCACTTTTGGGTAGAAGTGATTATGTACACTAAAATGTAGGTACAAAAGCTGAGATAAGATTAAAAATCTGGTAAGTACACAAATTAATTCAAAACACAAATTAATATTAGAGCAGGAATTGTAGATGGACCGGGGAACAAGCTCAGCATGAACCGTTGTTATATTCTGTGCTCTAAGTATCACTACCATCAATGTTTTCGTGTAGAAGATGCTGAGTATATCCGAAAATGAAAGAATTCACATCATCACCGACAATGACACAGCTCTAGAAGCTTGGGAGACGACAGAAATACACTTGAAAAGGGTTGAAGACTGTAAGGATTCATTTGCTGGTGGAGCACTGAGGAGCTAGAAGCGATAGGGGTTTATTCTACGCGGGGTGTAGACACTGAAAAAAAAAGAACAAAAGCATTCCTTTAGACTGTTCGTAGAAGTCTTTTACAATATTACAAGATAGCTTATCAAGAAAGAAATACCTATCAATCAGACTGAAAACATCTTCGGCGTTGAAGAAGTGTGAAAAAATCTACCTATAGGGTGATAGTGATAATGAATGTGTGACAAACAGCTGTATGCGAAACTCTTGTCCACCTGTGGGACAAGTTAGACGATAGCGGAACCAGAGCTAGTTGTGGGTGATCAAATTTACAGGGTGACTTGCTAAAGGAGCATAATGAGCTGCAAGACTTCTGTGCAGAGGCCTTGAACTTCACCTACTCGTACTCGTGTATGGATAAAAATATATCGTATCGGATATCGGGAGTTGTTGTACTATAGAGCTTGCAATACAACTGTCCCAGAAAATACCGTCTCCTGCTGCAAGAAATTTATCTGATGACCAGCACCGGGCGCCTCTCCTGAATAAAACATCGCGACCATCTCAAGTTTCTCTTCCAACTCTTCCCTTGTATGCTCGCAATAATAAATAATAAATGCGCCGGTGCGCTTCTCATATCATACCCAACGGAACACCACACCGTCGCCATACGCACGCCGGCTCCTCGAGAAATTCCTCGAGTCTTTAAATTCCTGACAAGGTCATCGCCAGTGGCTTAATTGGTGCTGGAGATGCTGAATATTGACACCGTTAAGTCCAGTATCGGACCGAAGCCAAAGCTACGGGCAACCGAGCATGTTATATAGGTAGAGGTATGCACCAGCGAGAGCCAAGAGCCATCAGCAACAATCCGACCATTTAAAAGCAATCCCAAAGATTTATGTCGGCCCCGTAGTTGTGGAATTAATTGCGTGGAACGGTCGAGATGATGCGCACGGGTTCTCGAAATTCATCGTTCATCATCTTTGGAAGACGAAAGAGCGGCATTTGGTGCAAGGGCGCAAGTATTTGTACAATGAAAAACCTCCAACAAAATTTCGGAAAATTTGAAAACAATAGTATATCAAGAGATTAGAAGGGACGCAAGTATATCCAGTTTCTTTTCGCCTTTCGTACTTTTGGTGTGGTCATTCTTGATCCCAATAAATTTTCGGAATACTCCTTCCATCTGGGCCATCACTTTTCTCTCGGTCTATCAGTATTTCTCCCTCTTTGTTTCTCACGTACATGGTTAGGAACGTTACTTTTCGTATAGGCAAACTTTTCATGGCAGAGTGTAACAGTTTCCGAATTGCCTCGCTATTTTCTACACGAAATTTTCCCATGCTGATTTCTCAGCTTCTGTCACATCACTTCCCGACCTTTCTTTCTTCGCTCCTAGTATCCATTGTAATTTGACCTGTTTTTGTAGCGAAAGATAATTTCTCTTTCTGTGCTTTTTGATTTATCCCAGGTCTTCGATTGTTTCACACCAACAAGATGCTTACAGTTTGTTCATTCCCCGGTTTATTTTGTCTCTTTTCCACATGTCGTTGTGGTTGCCTCCTCGCATTAGAATGTTCTTGCATCTATTTATAGGAAACCCTTCCTCATCCCGTTGCTTTATTGTATTAAGGTAGTTTTTCTATATTTGATTTTCTATCGCTCTCATGTGTCTTTTCGCAGTTTCCATTTTTTTCAGCCTCTACGTCAGTCCTCTTTGATTTTTGTTTCTCTTTCTTGTAGATTTTGTTCCAATCAGTTCTATATTAGCTTATTCAAGTACTCACCATTCGGCTCCTTCGCTCCTTCTGTGATTAGTATATGGTCTTCTTGGTTTCCTTCCCCAAAGTTTGACTCATTTTCTTTGTTCCTCCTCCAGACTTTCATCAGTCTTTGCACTATTGATTTTCTTGTTTAATTCTTTCATTTCAGATAGAAGTTCTTCCATAATTTGCTATATTTTCTTAGTTTCCAATTGCTTTTCTGTTCTTGGTAATCTGTGAAGCTCCTTCTCAGCTTCTGGTTCTGCCTAGTTCTCTTTCTCTCTGTCTTTATACTTCTATAATCACGGCTAATAGGACATAAATACGAGGAGGTAGGTATCAAGCTAAATACTTGCTCATAGATCTAATAATTATTAGAATTTAGTTTTTTCTCCTGCGCTTTTCTGATGTGCCACTCTGTAATCCGTGTGTTCCAGCGCCGCCCACGCGATCTTCTCACGCCGGTACAAATAACTACATTCCATTCCATAAAAAAGTGCCCGCGACCCATTGTTCACCTGTCCGTCCTTCGGCTACTCCTGAAATATCGACTTTGCGTTTGTATTAAATAATAAAATCGCTACGGCGTTTTCTAGGTACACAATATCTTTGCACAATTTCTGGCCACTGGCGCCGTGTGCTACCTTCCTACAGGTTGTCAATTTTAAAACTTGCAATACAAAAGCACTCAAGGTCGCCCGATCGAGATGGTTTTGGCATTCAATTTTTGTACAGGTAACGTCAACGTCTAAAAACGCTGCGACAGTGTTGCCAAGGAAGATCTTCAACGCTCGGAATTCCCAGTGGCGTATTTAGGAAGAATTGCCATAATGCGAAAACGTGTTTTTGTCAAAGTCACATTCTTCTGTAATCTTGATCAGTGCAATATAGGTATATCTCGTTCACTTTTTATTTTCAGTAGAATGACTCTTTGGAGCAAAAATAAAGTGACAAGCTGGAGGGCTGGGAGAATACGGCTGATGGCCGCTGCCACTGGTAGTTTCGCTCTAAAACTTTACAGGTGCCATCATAGTACAAGAAAGATAGATTTCAACCTCGGAATAAATATGGACGTCGTGAAAATTTGATATTCTGTTCAGAATTGAGTGCTCTACAACATATCCAAAATCGCCAAAAATCACACCCGGTGGTTTTGAGTTATTGGAGGGGGGGTAAAAAATTGCAACTTGAAATGGAGGGGATGAAGCCTGTCAATCAATTGGAAGCAAATACGTTATCATTCGACGCATCATACTCCGTTGATACCATTTTAGCACAAAAAGTGTCGATTACTGTTGAAGGGGGGTCGTGGGGGGGCGGAGCTCTGCTAGGTGGTCCATTTTGTTTTTCTGGCCATGTAGAACCGATCACGACAAGTTTGGTATCTTTTCCGACTAAATTCAATCTCCTGAACTCGAATCCGATGTGTAAATTTGGATGAAAACAAGTTTGAACAAGTTAACTTGAAAAAACTTGTTTTTTCTTTGACAATTTTGTAGAATTTTTTTTTCACTGTTAGAGGTATTCATCTTCCAAAAATTTTCAGGGGTCATTGAATTGAAGTGTATTCTTCACGAAAATCATCCACTAAATGTATAATTTTGATTCTCGAGTTCAAAAAATCGATTTGAAGCTGAGCCGGCTCGGGGTGTCGTCTACTACTGACCAGAACACTAGAGCATGCACCTTTCAATGAAAATAGCTCAAACTTTCGAAGAGATAACAACTCATCTTTGAAAATTTGATTATATGTGCAGAATTGAATTCTCTATCACATAAACAAAATCGCCATGAATCGCACTGCAGGATTTTGAGTTATTCGAGGAGAAGGATAACATTTTCTCAAGATTCGTGCTCTATGAACTGTTACCTCTCCCCTTAAATAACTCAAAACCCTGCAGTGCGATTTATGACGGTTTTGTTTATGTTATAGGGAATTCAATTCTGCACAGATGATCAAATTTTCAAAGATGAGTTGTTATCTCTTCGAAAGTTTGAGCTATTTTCATTGAAAGGTGCATGCTCTAGTGTTCTGGTCAGTAGTAGACGACACCCCGAGCCGGCTCAGATTCAAATCGATTTTTTGAACTCGAGAATCAAAATTATACATTGAGTGTATGATTTTCGTGAAGAATACACTTCAATCCGATGACACCTGAAAATTTTTGGAAGATGAATACCTCTAACAGTGAAAAAAAAATTCTTCAAAATTGTCAAAGAAAAAACAAGTTTTTTCAAGTTAACTTGTTTAAACTTGTTTTCATACAAATTTACACATCGGATTCGAGTGCAGAAGATTGAATTTAGTCGGAAAAGATACCAAACTTGTCGTGATCAGTTTTACATGGCCAGAAAAACAAAATTGACCACCTAGCAGAGCTTCGCCCCCCCACGACCCCCCTTCAACAGTAATCGACACTTTTTGTGCCAAAATGGTATCAACGGAATATGATGCGTCAAATGATAACGTATTTGCTTCCAATTGATTGACGGGCTTCATCCCCTCCATTTTAAGTTACAATTTTTCACCCCCCCTCCAATAACTCAAAACCCCCGGGTGCGATTTTAGGCGATTTTGGATATGTTGTAGAGCACTCAATTCTGAACAAAATATCAAATTTTCAGGACTACTATCAGCCGTATCCTTCCAGCTTGTCATTTAATTTTCGGTCCAAAAAGTCATGCTACTGAAAATAAAAAGTGAACGAGATATACCTACGTTTGAATTTTGCACGGCGCAGTCGTCAGCAGTCAACGTCATTTTATCGTCGTATCCTAACCTTATCTTTCCCTCAACCAGAGGGCTCAATACTTTTAGTTTAAAATGTGACCGCCAACAGTGCTGCAATCTTATTGAAATGGCTTCAGCAAGTAATTTTTAAAGTTGACATCCTGTACAATGTACAATATCTTACCCTTACCCAGTGACCGGAACTCGGCGATGCTCTCATACCGGAACTGTATAAGGTGCATCTTTTATGCGGCACTCCCTGGATGCCCGACCTGGAATTTTTCATCGGCCCGGAACACCATGCACACTCCCACACCATACCATACCAGCCCCGCTCGAAATAATTCAGAAGAGGCCATTTCCATATTTCGGTAATAAAGGAGGATCACATAGCTCCGAAGCACCGGGTGTGAGGGATACCGGGAGACCGGGATACGGGATAAAGGTACGTTATGCCTCCCTCTACTATAGTGCGGCTGTGCTTTTTTTAAAAAGCGCATAAATATATTCTTCCTGCCTCCACGGTGCGCCCCTGCCGCGCCGGTTTAATTCGCAACTCCTGGAAATGATGGCGGAAATACATTACGACCGTACACGAAGCGAAACAGCTTTGCCAAGAAACAAAGCGTCTGGCTGACACGGCGAAAATTGAATGAAAATGGGGCGCGCGCGCTTTTATACTAGGTATATTATGGGGAAGTGCTTTTACCGATTGGTAGAAGAAATTTTTTGTACATATCAGTTTAGTTAAATGTGAACAGATCAAGTTCAAGAGCACCAAGAATAAATTGAATCATACTGATCGATCAAGGCTGATTATCTTAGTCTGTGCGCCGTATAGAACTTTTTTAGCCCACTTCTCCGAAAGGAGAGGCGCCCATGTCCCCCTGCTTTGTCTGTCTCTCCGTCTGGCCGTCAGTCTGTTTGTCACAGCATCTAGTCCTAGAAGGAACGATTTTTTCGAAAAATTTCGGCCCCAGTGTGTAGCTCATGGGGAGTGACGCGGCATCGCCGATGTAGTGCTGCATTTCAGAAGCCGGTTGGATTTGAAATGTTACGACATGCGGACAAGTACTCGTTCTCACGAAAAAACATTATAGCCCAGGCGCCAGGGAGCAAAAATCAGCTCAATAAGGAAATAATTGTTTCTTGGCTGGAAACTAGCTTAAAACGATCTGTGTAGCTTAGGTTTTGACATACTAATTTCCCCCTTTTCGGAAATGTCGGCGTCATGTCGCCATCATCAACAAGAAGTGCACCAGCGTGGTTTTTGCCGAATATCTTGATGTTGGGCCATCTGACAGCAAAAGATGTGAGAAGTCATTTTGAAACCAATGAAATTCCCTACGGAATAAATTTTAAATGACCTTTCTGCGACCTATGGTTTTTGAAATAGAGCTTCTGGAAGCGAGAGGCATTGTCGTAAAGCTCCATGGCCACTTGACTCGAAAAACTGAAATGTCGATGTGACAAAAAAAAATTCAAAATGAGATTTCTCGAGAATCCTTCATGCTATAGTTGCGGTGATGGTCTTAAGCTCTTTCTCTTGAACCATTGATTACGAATATAGAAAAGTCAAAAACGTCAAATTGTACATATACAGGGTGTACTGAGGGAATCAAATCAGATCAGAGAAATTTTACATATTTCTTCGATTTAGCCTATATGCGACACTCTAAGCACCTAACACGAGTCCAATATTAATATGGATTTGCTCTATAAGCTTCACTTAATACACTAAAGAAGTGGTCAGCTCACAGATTTACTGTAAAATGTTTTGAAGGCCCTCTGAAATCATCAAAATATCAAAAATTCACAGTACCAAGGATTGTATATAACAGTATATTATATACCAAGGGACCAGAGTGAATTTTTGATTTGGGGATTTAGACCCAATGGGCCCTCAAGCAACAAAGTTCACCCAAGGGATCAAAAATTCACTTTGGTTCCTTGGTATATAATATACTGTTTCATACATTTCTTGCTACTGTAAATTTTAATGATTTCAGAGGGCCTCAAAACATTTTACAAGAAGGCTGTGAGCTGACCACTTCTCAAGTGTATCAAGTGAAGCTTACAAAGCAATGCATATTGATATTGGACTCGTGATGAGTGCTTAGAGTTTCACATAGGCTGAATCGAAGAAATATGTCAAATTTCTCTGTTCTGATTTGATTCCCGTAGTACACCCTGTATATGTACAATGTGACGTTTTTGACTTTTCAATACTCGTAATCTACGGTTCAAGAGGAAGAGTTTAAGACCATCACCGCAACTATAGCATGAAGAATTCTCGAGTAATCTTATTTTGAATTTTTGTTTGTCACATCGACATTTTAGTTTTTCGAGTCAAGTGGCCATGGAGCTTTCACGACAATGACTCTCGCTTCCGAAAGCTCTATCTCAAAGACCATAGGTCGCAGAAAATTGATTGAAACATCAAACTGTAGGGAATTTCATAGGCTTCAAAATGACTCCTCACATCTTTTGCTGTCAGATGACCCAAAATTAAGATATTCGGCAAAAACCACGCTGGTGCACTTCTTGTTGATGATGGCAACATGACGCCGACATTTCCGAAAGGGGGGAAACTAGTATGTCAAAACCTAAGCTACACAGATCGTTTTAAGCTAGTTTCCAGCCAGGAAACAATTATTTCCTTATTGTTTTCCCTGGCGCCTGGGCTATTAATACAGATACGAGGTTATATGAGGAGGAAGAAGTTCACTTCCTTTTAGCAAAAATTCCACATCAGTACGACGCACGACTAAATAGTAACGATTTTTTGCAATGACCCTAAAGCTACGGTTGGACGGCAAAGGATTATTCGTTTCTTGCTGGCGCTTGAAATCTTCCCCAAACGGGACGCAGTCGTAGACCAGAGAGAATAGAGAAAAATTTGATCTTTCTTTTGAAAAAAAAACTTCACTTCTATAAGACCTCGGGTCAATAGTTACGGACTTTTTAAAACGACCGCAAAGCTACGACGTGGTGTGATTGCTCTTTATTCGCGCCCGTGCAAATTGAAAATCTGCGCGTGTGTTTCCGACAGTGCAATTCGACTGTTCAACATTTTGAAATGGCCTACTGGGAAGAAAGTTGGGCTTTATTTTCATTTGTTTCAAACGCAAAATCTCACGAACGGGCGAGGATATCACAAAACTGAAAACTTCAATGTAATAACAAGAGAATTGGATTCAACTTAGAGGAAGTTTTAGGTCGATAGGCCTACTGGGAAGGAAGTTGGGCTTCTCTCGTTTCACACGCAAAATCTCACAAACGGGCGAGGATATCACAAAACTGAAAACTTCAATGTACCTTATAACAAAAGAATTGGCTTCAATTTAGAGAAAGTTTCAGGTCGATAAGCCTACTGGGAAGGAAGTTAAGCTTCATTCGTTTCAAACGCAAAATCTCACGAACGGGCGGGGCAGGGCCGTTCCTAGGTGTTTGAGCGCCCGTGTGCAAAGCTTCTAGTCTGCCCCCCCCCCCACCATTCTATACTCGACCAAAAGGATGAAAGAATTCAGAATCCAGGTCACTGTTCTATTTTTCACAAAAGTAATACAACAGCTGTATTACACTATACAATTTCTTGTACAATTTATTGACAATCTGCCAAAATACTGTCAAAGAACAATGAACTTGATTGTTCAACTGACAGATTGTTCAAGAAATTGTTAAGAGTAATACAGCTTCAACCTCGGTTTCAACAGATATAAATCTAACAAAAAAATAACAATTCAGTGAATAGATGAAAAAAACATTATTATCCAGGATAGGTACCAATGAATTTCGGGTATTCAAATATATTTTTGCATTTTTTGGGAACTTTTCACTATCTTTCAGGGATCACATCAAGTAGATACCTACTATTGCCGATACATGAAAGTGAACGACAGATGAATGACATTTCACACTTTTGTCCTGAGAATAAAGCTTGAGAGTTATCCAGATGCTGGAGGGTGATCCATTAGCCTTTCTGTACGCACCTTGAATTTTCCAGCATGCAAACGACTCGCGCCTTGGAGAAAATTTCAAAAAATTATCCTATCGGTGACATTCTTACTTTCGGTTTTTTGTGTCGTTATTAGTAACTTCTACTTGTTAGGTAGAAGCATTCGCTTTTAGCGAATGGGCTTGTATACAAGAATCACAAAATACGATTTAAGTGGTATGAACCTTTCATTAAATAGATAAAATTGGCAACTGTGCAGCTGAAACACAAATAACAAAAATCGGCCGAGAAAAAAGTGATTGAAGTTTCGCTTCTTCCAGTCTATCGGTTTAAATCAAGTGAAATCGCGCGCAGCGTTAGCGCGAATGAAAATAAAGCATGGACAAGGTCGACATGAGAGCAACGTATCAGCAGCAACGACAGCACCGTTGCCATAGCAACACGCAACGTCTAGTTACGTCACTAGACGTTGAAATTAAACCGCTCTGCTTCGCGCCTCGATTTTCGACTATTTTTTTCATTAAAAGTACTATTGTAGACAAAAAAAGCTGAACGACAGATGAATGACTTTTCAAATTTTGTAAAAGGCCCTTTAGGATTATAATTTTTGACAAGCCAATGGCAAAATGCCAGTGATTTTTTTGAGTCACAAGACAACGTCAGTTGTCTTTGATTTCTTTGTAGCTATGAACCAGGAGTAGAAGAAGGTGAAGATGAAAATGGATCATTTCCACCGAGATTTCTACCCACTGTATCAACACGAACCCGCAACACGGTAACTTCGTGTTGGTTGATTCCATGTAATATGCTACGAGTACATGGCAATGGCCAATGGCGGTCCGTTGCCTTTTGCTTGTAGGGAAATTTAAGGGGCTCGCAGCATGTCGAACATTGGCGAACGAATCGTCCTCTAGCATCTGGACGACATACCGTGATATGGACATAGACTATTTGGATCATGCTTGATCCTCGGCTTCGGTGGTAGCTTCGCGTCTGCCAGAACCTGGTTGCCGTGTCAGCGTTGAATTTTCCCGCCACCTGCACATAACGTTGTAGACTGTCCCTTTCCTGTTACTGAGAAGGTCTGCTACCGTCTTGTACGCAATATCACTCTCCACAAGAGGCATAATTTGCACCCTAACAGATTCATTGAACATTCTGTCATGTTTGACACAGAAAATGACAAAGCATTATTGGTTATGGGTGGCATATTCTTGACGACAGTAAAGCTGATTCACAGGTCAAAAATTTGAAAAGTCATTCATCTGTCGTTCAGCTTTTTTTGTCTACAATAGTAGTTGCTTCTGAGATACTATGTTGCTATGTCTGTGGTAATTTCACATTGTACTTCAGTTTGAAGGAATAGGAAAAATTTCGTATAAGACCTCATTAGAAGGATTCGCATTCAAGGCTCAATTCGAACCGAAAACCGAATAAACGTTTGTGTGCTACTAGGGATTAGACCATTTCTTTGCATTCTGTTTATTTTACTTATCTGGGGCGAGGCTGGCTGTCATAGTTACCGTGGTCCGTGATTGTCTCTGTCTTGTGATACGGTTTTCGACGACTTGCTTACGCTACCGTTTGCGTAACCGTATGCGGTTCCGTATCCGCTTGCGCCGACTATAAACTAAGCTTAACAGCGGAAAATTGCTTCGTTTTGGTATAATTGGTTTTCACATCGGGCGCTAAAGCGCCGCCCGGCTATAGCGGGGCGCGCAAAGCACCCTTTTTGAATTTTTTCAGACGGTCGAATTTTTGCGCCCCTGGCTAATTGCGCCCGCGTGCGTCGCACGCCTTGAACGCCCTGATAGGAACGGCCCTGGGGCGGGGATATTACAAAACTGAACACTTCATTGTGATAACAAAAGATTTGGCTTCAATCAGGAGATAGTTTCAGGTCGATAAGCCTACTGGAAGGGAAGTTGGGCTTCATTCGTTTCAAACGCAAAATCTCACGAACGGGCGGGGATATCACAAAATTGAAAACTTCTTTGCAATAGCAAAAAATTTGGCTTCAATTTGGAGAGAATTTCAGGTCGATAGGCCTTCTGAGAAGGAAGTTAAGCTTCTCTTGTTTCACACGCAAAATCTCACGAACGGGCGGAGATATTGTCGGAAATGACGACGGTGACCTTTGACAATATCACAAAACTGGAAAATTCAATTTGAATTTTCAATTTCAAAAGAATTGGCTCCAATTTAGAGAAAGTTTCAGATCGATAGGCCTACTGGGAAGGAAGTTGGGCTTCATTCGTTTCAAACGCAAAATCTCACGAACGGGCGGGGATATTACAAAACTGAAAACTTCATTATGATAACAAAAGATTTGGCTTCAATTAAGAGATAGTTTCAGGTCGATAGGCCTACTGGAAAGGAAGTTGGGCTTCATTCGTTTCAAACGCAAAATCTCACGAACGGGCGGGGATATCACAAAACTGAAAACTTCAATGTTCCTAATAACAAAAGAATTGGCTTTAATTTAGAGAAAGTTTCAGGTCGATAGGCCTACTGGGAAGAAAGTTGGGCTTCATTCGTTTCACACGCAAAATCTCACGAACGGGCGGGAATATCACAAAACTGAAAACTTCAATGTACATAGGTAATAACAAAAGAATTGGCTTCAATTTAGAGGAAGTTTCAGGTCGATAGGCCTACTGGAAAGAAAGTTGGGCTTCATTCGTTTCAAACGCAAAATCTCACGAACGGGCGCGGTTATCACAGAACTGAAAACTCCATTGTAATAGCAAAAGATTTGGCTTCAATTTAGAGGAAGTTTTAGGTCGACAGGCCTACTGGAAAGGAAGTTGGGCTTCTCTCGTTCCACACGCAAAATCTCACGAACGGGCGAGGATATCACAAAACTGAAAACTTCAATATAATAACAAAAGAATTGGCTTCAATTGAGAGGATGTTTTAGGACGATAGGCTTACTGGGAAGGAAGTTGGGTTTCTCTCGTTTTACACGCAAAATCTCACGAACGGGCGGGGATATCACAAAACTAAAAACTTCAATGTACCTAATAAGAAAAGAATTGGCTTCAATTTAGAGAAAGTTTCAGGTCGATAGGCCTACTGGGAAAGAAGTTGAGCCTCATTCGTTTCAAACGCAAAATCTCACGAACGGGCAGGGATATATCACAAAACTGAAAACTTCATTGTAATAACAAAAGATTTGGCTTCATTTGAGAGAATGTTTCAGGTCGATAGGCCTACAGGGAAGGAAGTTGAACTTCATTGGTTTCAAACGCAAAATCTCACGAACGGGCAGGGATATCACAGAATTGGAAACTTCATTGTAATAGCAAAAAATTGGGCTTCAATTTAGAGAAAGTTTCAGGTCGATAGGCCTACTGGGAAGAAAGTTGGGCTTCATTCGTTTCAAACGCAAAATCTCACGAACGGGCGGGGTCGGGGATATCACAAAACTGAGAAATTCAATGTAATAACAAAAAAATTGGCTTAAATTTAGAGAAAGTTTCAAGTCGATAGACGTACTGGGAAGAAAGTTGGGCTTCATTCGTTTCATACGCAAATTCTCACGAACGGGCGGAGATATCACAAAACTTAAACTTTATTGTTATAACAAAAAATTTGGCTTCAATTTGAAGAAAGTTTCAGGTCGATAGGCCTACTGGGAAGGAAGTTGGGCTTCTCTCGTTTCACACGCAAAATCTCACGAACGGGCGGGGATATCACAAAACTGACGACTTCAATGTGATAAAAAAAGATTTGGCTTCAATTGAGAGAAAGTTTCAGGTCGATAGGCCTACTGGGGAGGAAGTTGAACTTCATTCGTTTCAAACGCAAAATCTCACGAACGGGCGCGGTTATCACATAATTGAAAACTTCATTGTAATAGAAAAAGATTTGGCTTCAATTTCGAGGAAGTTTCAGGTCGACAGGCCTACTGGAAAGGAAGTTGGGCTTCTCTCGTTTCACACGCAAAATCCCACGAACGGGCAAGGATATCACAAAACTGAAAACTTCAATGTAATAACAAAAGAATTGGCTCCAATTGAGAGGATGTTTTAGGACGATAGGCTTACTGGGAAGGAAGTTGGGCTTCTCTCGTTTCACACGCAAAATCCCACGAACGGGCGGGGATATCACAAAACTGAAAACTTCAATGTACCTAATAAGAAAAGAATTGGCTTCAATTTGGAGAAAGTTTCAGGTCGATAGGTCTACTGGGAAAGAAGTTGAGCCTCATTCGTTTCAAACGCAAAATCTCACGAACGGGCAGGGATATATCACAAAACTGAAAACTTCATTGTAATAACAAAAGATTTGGCTTCATTTGAGAGAAAGTTTCAGGTCGATAGGCCTACAGGGAAGGAAGTTAAACTTCATTCGTTTCAAACGCAAAATCTCACGAACGGGCAGGGATATCACAGAATTGAAAACTTCATTGTAATAGCAAAAAATTGGGCTTCAATTTAGAGAAAGTTTCAGGTCGATAGGCCTACTGGGAAGAAAGTTGGGCTTCATTCGTTTCAAACGCAAAATCTCACGAACGGGCGGGGTCGGGGATATTACAAAACTGAGAAATTCAATGTAATAACAAAAAAAATTGGCTTAAATTTAGAGAAAGTTTCAAGTCGATAGACGTACTGGGAAGAAAGTTGGGCTTCATTCGTTTCATACGCAAAATCTCACGAACAGGCGGAGATATCACAAAACTTAAACTTTATTGTTATAACAAAAAATTTGGCTTCAATTGAGAGAAAGTTTCAGGTCGATAGGCCTACTGGGAAGTAAGTTGGGCTTCTCTCGTTTCACTCGCAAAATCTCACGAACGGGCGGGAATATCACAAAACTGAAAACTTCAATGTACATAATAACAAAAGAATTGGCTGCAATTTAGAGAAAGTTTCAGGTCGATAGGCCTACTGGAAAGAGAGTTGGGCTCCATTCGTTTCAAACGCAAAATCTCACGAACGGGCGGGGTCGGGGATATCATAAAACTGAAACATTGTAATAAAAAAAGATTTGGCTTCAATTTAATAGGTACCTGACAGATATTGGCACCCAAACCAGGATACATTTTCACTTGGCAATACATATTAGAAAAAAAAACATAAGGTAGCACCCAAAATCACAAACTTTTGAAATCAGCATGTATGTTATGTCAAATCCCATTTTTTTTCTTGGCAGTAGGTAATCAGAATCAGTTTCTTCTGGCTGTTGACTTGATCTTGTTATAACTAAACATAACTAAGAAATTGGAAGCATTTATCATGTGTGTTTTACCTCATGCAGTCATGCATCTCATGATGGATATATTTAGTAAGTTCATAGCCTTGAGAAACGAACTAGGCAAAATTGTGTCTAAATAACGGTATAGGGAGCCTAATTCACTGAGCCTTCAAATAAAAAGTGCGCTACTAAGCCTCACGCCCGTGATGGCTTGTTCACTTGTTTTACCAGTGTTTTTTTTTGTTTTTTTTTTTGTTTTTTTTGTTTCCTGCATCAACTACTGGGTTATTAGCAGGCTTTTTTCGGTGAGTTTTTCTGTAACGATAACAACGAACGACGGCACAACGTGTAGATCACATTGTCAGTGTGAGCCCTAGTGTGACCACAACTGATTGAATGGGTGCCTTTGAAGAATCCTGGACCTGATCAGTGCCCCCCTATGGCCGTGAACCCGAGATAATGTGAAACATGACCGCTGTAAATAAAAGACATAACCTTACCTTGCACCTTTCAGCGTTTTGAGAGTTTTGGACCAGGAAGCTGGCAGCGGTATCCTTTGGCAGCGAAGTGTGCGGCGCGTCAGTCATCAGGCTTCAGAGACGGGAACTCGAAAACCTGGAAGGGTCAGAGTCTGTGGTCAAAAGCCACAAACCTCGAACCGTATACAGTTTGACTTGCACCGTTGAATGTCTTGCACTTTGATGTTCCCCGACACAGACCTCTGTTTACTTCGAGGTCACAGAATCACAGACCCGACACAAGACTTGAGTAGGTACCTACCCTCTTATTCCTTAGCATCATGATGATGGATGGGGGGTGGGGGCTTACTACTTGTGTTAGGTACTCTGAATAAGCCTTGTTAGGTTACACATCTTGCTCAACTTCGACCTGAAAATTGAAATAACTTGTTGAAAGAATAATTTCTGTAGCATGGATTGTATTATTGGTTGCCTACAATGAACCTACAAAAATGAAGTTGACTGCTGCAGGTATGCGTGCCAAAAAAATTGCCAAAAAAAACAATTGAGTTTTCTTCTAGGCAGAGAGTGAAGTCTGTACCGTTCGTTCAACGTTAAAACCTAACTGAAAAATACCAAACTATCCTATGACCAAACTCTCCCCTCCCTTCAACGGACGTCAATAATATCATGTGTCAAGATCTCAAGAAGTGATGATTTGGCAATTATTTCCGTTCTTGTTCCAGTTTTGGATTTTTCCTGTGTTTGGGTGTGTACCTATACCTACCTGTAAGTGTTTGTTTGGATCTTAAGTAGATACTGGATTCAGTGTAAAATCTTTGGAATTTGAACGCACGACATTGAAAAATTGGTAAGTAGGTACCTACAGTTTTTAGGTTATGATGATTACCGTTAGTAAGATGGCTTCGGTTCAGTTTCGTTGATTCCGAAAATCTGAAATCACTACTTGGTATCTGCGGTAGGTGAGTTGTGAGATTTGGTTTTCAAGTTTCCAAAATGTGAATGTCTTTTGCGGAGAGATATTTGACTTGATTCGGCACAATTCAGGACGAGTCACGAAGTCGACCGGGCCGATTTTGAAACACATTCTCAGCGCACTTTCCCCAAAAAACGGGAAAAAGGCGCTTTTAGCTTGGCTTGATCGGCTTTGTCCGTCCGTCTGTACCCGGGATAACTCCTCAGGGAAAAAAGATATCGATGTGGTGTAAACGCTGATCAATAGTACACAATGTCCAGAATGCGAGCCAGAATGTTGAGTTGATCTGACCGCCATCTTTGATCCCCCATTTTGAATTTCTCTGAAAGTGGTCCGATTTGAGTAAAATTGGCAGGCGATGTGAACTTCATCAGATACATCCAATTTTTGACAATTGATACCCCGCCGCCATCTTGTATTCTCCATATTGAACATGTTTCAAAGTGATAGGACTAGGAGAATTATGCCTTAACGAAAAAAGATATCGATGTGGTGCAAACGCTTTCAAAATAAATAGGTCAAGAATTAAAAATGATCTCCAAATGAAAAACCAGGTAATTGCGTTTTTTTGATACCACTTTGTAAATGAAGAAACTAGGGTAATAAATCGAGTAACGTGACATAGTATGAAGTTATGATGGAGGTTTCATGCCTCCAATGTTGGAATCCAGAAAAAAAGAAAATTCACTTAAATTGGAGCATGTTTAATGCCTGGCAATTTTGCATCGCTATACGAGGGTCGTTTGACATATCTTTAGAATAACACTGAAATAGCGGCACTAGCACGGAGTTCCTATGTTTACTGAAATCTAGCAAGCTTAGATTGTCTAAATATAAAATTTTAGACATATACGTCCAATAGTTCATCTTTGGGGCCCATTTGAGATACACAACTCCTGGTATTTTGCGAAAATGGAGAAAAATGAGATTCGCTCTGTAATCAAATATTATTTTTTGAAAGGCCTGAAGTCTTCACAAATAATTGAAGACTTCACGAGAACTTTAAGGGAATCTGCTTCATCGAACTCAACGGTTTTATTTGGTACAAAAATTTAACCGAGGTCGTACGAGCCTGACTGATGAACCACGATCTGGAAGGCCAAATGAGGTCACAACAGCAGAAATTGTCCACAAAATCCATGGTATTGTGTTAGACGACCGTAAAGTGGAGGTGCGCGAGATTGCTAAAGCTATGGGCATCTCAACTGAACGTGTATTCAACATCTGCACGAACATTTGCAAAAGAAGGAGCTATCGGCGCGATGGGTGCCGCGATTGCTGAAAATCGACCAAAAGCGCACTCGAATGGACATTCCGTTGCAATGGCCAAAATACACGAATTAAATTTCGAATTTGTTCCCCACCCATCGTATTCTCCATATTTAGCCCCATGTGACTTTTCCCTATTTCCAATACTGAAAACTTGGCTCGGTGGAAAGAAATTCACATCGAATTATGAAGAAATCGACGCCGAAAACGGATATTTTGAGGGTCTCGAAAAATCATACCATAGCAAAGGAATGAAAATTGAAAAGACTTGAACATCGTTGGACCAAGTGTATAGAGCTAAAATGAGACTATGTTGAGAAATAAAACTAATTTTGACCCAAAAAAATGTTTACCCTCGTACATGTCACCCTGTATAAATTTTACTCAAGTTGCATTGAGTTTCTTATTCACAGGTATGGATTATCTAAAGATTGGGCTGAACATCGGCGCAAACAGATTAGAAATCGGCCAAAACAATGAGGAGTTATCTGAATCTGATAACGGGCAAATTTTTCGGTGTGTCGTATTCAATGTTGCGTAGTTTATATCGTTTTTGCCTGCCGCACCTGCCACGTTGCATTTCTTTATTTCATCACACCACGGATAATGAATAATCGGTTATTTCAGTCATCAATCAACGGGATATTATTGAACGAATTATACGCAACACCAAATTCGAATTGGATGCCAATTACCGCAGACACATCAACGCGACAGCGCACAAACACACGACAACGGTCAGTCTGGGTTTTCAAAATAACAAGTCGCGCGCTCGCGACGGCTTTGGGTCAGAACTGCCAACCTACCGGAGCTAAATTGGAAGACAGTGGCTCTTAAACCTTCTACGCTGCTTATATTTACTTACAGTGCGTTCTTCGAAGCCAAACGATCCTGATAACAACTTCAACCAGCAATCTGATCGCGAACAGAATATTTTATTCGTGAACGAGTATTACATCTACAAAGAATATTAATTCTTATTCTTTTATTTAATCGACTTATTTAACGAGGCTAAATTCAGCTATTCGCTGCTCTACCATGCAACCTTAGGGACAGCACAAAATATCCATGGATGTAGCGGGATTCGAACCCACACAACGCAACGCGAGTGGGTCAGCTTGCCATCACCTATACTACTCGGCCACGACCGCACGAATACCGATGGTACAGAGATTTTCGATGCAACTTGTGAACTTTCCGTCGGTTTTTGAGAACTGCTCATTGTCAACTCATTGAACCACGGAACAGGTGGACTTTTCTCGTTGGGACACTTTGTATATTCTTTTATCCTTAATCCCGTTTCTTTCCGGATCGTCCTTTGGCACATGCGTCTCCGTGGTGAGTGGCCTCAAGATGATATGCCGACAGAAGCTATCCCATTTTTTTTTATTCCTTCGTCCCTAAAACCAAGGCACAGTTGGCGGAACTTGGAGGGTTGGTAAAATAGTACAAGATTCGGTCACAAAAATGATGCAAAAATAGAATCCGATTCAACATCTCTTCTTGAAATATCCGCATGCGCCCTAATTGCATGCTTTGAATTCACGACCTCTGCGGTCCTGCGGAACCAGAAGCTCAATTTCGTACATGGCGAGGTCGGGAGTCGGAGCGCCAACCCCTCCCGGCACGATTCCAGATGAAATACACCCCTATCCCCCGCGTCAGGTGTTCCTTATCCTTACCTATACACCTATCCTTGGAACATGCCTGGTGGCGAATTGTTCTTTATTGACGATGGGATTTCGACCTAATTTTTACCCGACGGATGCACCAAACGTTCCTCCCCCCATTGCTGTTCCCAACTCCACCACCATCGCTCCCAGTTACGTCGTCCCAATCTCATCTCCCCCCCTCATCTCTTTGCCCTTGCCCTCCTCTCAGCACACAATTTGAATTCGACGTCAGAGCCGGATATGAAGTGGAAGACAATTAATTTATTTTCCATTATTCGGCGATCGGTTTCTCTGTACTTCCAACACCGAGCTCTGTATAGTACCTCAACCCCCGCACACAGCACACCCCTTTCCCATCCAGAATTTCTCCACAAAAGAAGAATCGACGATAATCCTGCCGGATTCCGCGTTCTAAACAATGAGACGAAATTTCGCCGCTCTCTGTTGAAATGTTGATGGAACGGGAACGAGAGTCGTTATTAATACATTACCGTTCGGAAAATCCAATTCGTGGAGCTCTCTCTCTTGCACACTCTCTCCCTTTACATTTTGGAATATGGTAGTATGTATGTATGTCCATGGAAACTCTGGATGGCAACTTTCCAAAGGAACTCTACTTGAGTAGGTTGATATTCAGTTGGAGTTTAGGGATTGTTCTCGATTAGATATAGTGTACTTCCTGTGTAGGTAAGTACGAATATCTACCGAGGTATCTACCTAGTTTGTGGTTTGATCCTTGTTCATTACCGGTAGTGGTCTCGTGATAATGCTTCTAATATACAGGGCGATCCTGAACGATTATCACATTTCTAGCTTCCACTACCCCGGCACCGTTGCCATGGAGAACAATAATTGTTCATGTTTTTAGAACACGCCTTCAAACCTTCAGGACCTTTGTTCTGCTCGATCTTAAGGATAACTATTTTGGATTTACAACAGGTAATCTAGACAAGAAAGTAGCACATCTAGGTACGTTAGACCGTTGCTTATGTAACTTCAAAATACCATTACAGAGTTGAGTGACAAAACATTTGAATCCAGCGGAAACAAGTTTAGGCTTAACCAGACACAGTATGCAGTTCAAAACTCCAAACATCAAACAAGTCGTTCGGCTTTTTAGAACACTCATCCCAATTTTTCTGTTTGCTCTTCTGGTTCAACAAAAGCTGTTATTGTTGGTAACACAACACTCTCAGCGGAGGATTGACTGCCCGGATGGTTAGTGGCAAGGTGTTAATGCAATTAGTACAGTATCTACGAGCTGCCTCGAACTTTCATTGGACGCATTAAAAACTAATATCGATACTTAACGCTTGAGGCACTCGTAAATTCACCTTTAGTATCTGGTTGTTTTTTTTTTCTTGTTCCTGCTGCTGCATATAAAGTGTGAAATGGCAATAACGATAAGGTGCGCGCGGGACCCGAAGACTGTTTACACAGCTACAATAACAAATCATTAATTCAAACCGACTGCGTAATTGAAAGAACGAAAACAAACCTTAGCCTGGCAGCAGAGGGAGCGAAGAGAGAGGTTAAGTGGGCACTTTCGGACAGGTTTCGTAATATTTAATTTAAAAGTGTTATTATGGATTTTACATCACTTGTCCTTCCGTTCCTGCATTCAGCATACCCAATTCCATACTAATATCCAGGATAATATGCAGAGCGGAGATTTCGAAGCATCAAAATGGTCTCTTCTACCTGAGTTGGAATTGCGCTTCCGCTTCCAGTCTGATTAAACACGAATCATACATCACTGGCGGTGGGGTTGAGCAACTCCAGTGCTCAATTTTCCCTACCTCGTAATTCGCCCCTAATCTGAGCGGTTATGCCCAGGCATGGTAATAAAATTAACGGCAGCTCTTATCGATGAAAACCCGACCGATAAACAATAGGCCTCGTTGCTGATTGCCGTAGTAAATCGATGTTATTGCTCTGTGACCAAGAACAAACTTTAGTAGTAGTAGTAGTGTTGTAGAGGTGTATGCTAGCTGTCTCTATAAATTTGCTTAACCGAATTAGAGCCAGCCGGCTCTGCCCCATTAGCCGAAAACACACCAAAGCAGAAGATATGGCTTTGTCGGGGAACGCATAGAGCAACTGCTCCTTGCAGTATCATCGGTGTTGTTATGGTTGTTTATCGGATTAGCCAAGGTGTAAAATCCAATTGCTGCTCTTACACCGACTCGATATTTAACCGGCTAATTGCATTGCAAACGCCGATCCATTCTGGTACCAGCCTTGCGCTAATTGACGTTTCTCTGTTGTATACAATCATGTACCTACGATGTTCCTGGAAAGTTCACAGGTCGGAGGAATCGATACCGAAGCGCTTTTTTCGATTCAAGGTCTCGGTTGTTTCGTCTGGTCAAGCTTTTATTGGTATTGCTCGTGGTTCGCCAGGTCGTACGCGATCGATTCGCAACATATTACCTTTGATGATGTACAAAAGAATTCGCTGCACCATCACCAACGAATCCAAATCACGCCTAACCTCGCGCGGGACGTAATTTGCCTTTTCCCCGTCATCCTTTCGCGCCCTCTCTCTTCGGGGTCGGCAAGCTCAACAAAACGCCTGATGTCCCCCCATCTGTTATTTGGGGCAGCCTCCAGCCTCTCTGCGGCCCCTTTAAATAGGTGTAGGTACTGCAATTAATAACGTACAACATCCATCACGAGAAATTTAATTTGTGAGCTGACAATTTAGAGGCGACGGCACACGGCATCAGCAATTTAGAAGAGGAGATAAGACGCGAAGCAACTGGAATATTAAGTTCCGCTTAACGCGTTTACATTTTTTTTCTCGGAGCGAGAGCATTGTCGCCCCGGTGTAGAGAGAGGAATGCAGGCGGAGAGCACCAGGCACAGTGAATTTATTCACGAAACAAACATTAGATTTAATGTCGCGAGTGTCGTCGACTTGGTTATTTGGTAATCCGTCAACCGTTTCGACTTTGTGTTGGTGTTAAGCTTGGGCTCTAATGGTGGTCTTTTTGTTCCAGGTATGTAGATCAACGCGATGCTGCCTGCTACCATGTCAACCAGAGTGATACGCCCTCTACGCACACACGTTTCCGGAACGATATGGATCTACAGTAATCACGTAACGTCTTAAATTATAGCGTAAACATTTCCATACTCACTCAAGTCTATCGTTGAAATAGGCTTCTCATTATCTTTTGAAGAATGATCACAAAATCTACCTGTTACCGATTACGGTGTATCGGTCCTAAACCAGATACGACTAACCGGCCAAAAACTGGTCACGGCTAACCAGTCGAAAACCGATTACTGTTGACCGGTCAAAATCCTTTATCGACAGTTTCCAAGGATTCACTTGACAATCACATTTGCAAAATTTAAAGCAAATTGGTTCAACGGTATGAAAATTACACAGGGAAAACGATCAAATCATCAAACTTCAAAGGGCGCTATCTCGGTTATTGTAGGTTCTGAACAAGGTGTCCTGAAAGAGGTCAACATATTTTTTTGATGCTCTATCGACTGTCAGAATTCATGTGAATAAACGACAGATACCCTATAAACTTAACGGCTCAATTTCAAGCCAAGTGGCGCAAAATTGCAGCGGTGCAGGTTGCCAAATACAACGGCCTGATCGGCTGAAACCTGTGACTGAAACAGTTGTTTCGCGCCGGTGTGATAATCCTACGCAATTCCGGACGCAAGGCAGACTTGAAATCGAGCCCTAAGCTAACAATCATATAATCACAGTGGTGCCGTGACTAGGATGAGATGGTGCCGTGACCAAAATAAGGTGATGCCGTGACCAGGATAAGGTGATGCCTTGACCACTTGACCAGGATAGCACTATTAACACTCGTGACAAAATCAGTGGAATCGCTGAAACCCTTGGTCTTTGTCCATAGGATTTGAGCCTCTTACCGGTTACTGCTATCTAGTGGAAAACCGAACGTGGGCAATCCATTCATAACTGATCAAAATAACCGGACCAGAGTCGGTCACGGTTAACCGGTCAGGCATCGATCATTATATATTTCTTTGGTTCTTGACTGGTTTTCTGGTTGACCCGTCGTATCGTGACTATTTTGAAACAAAATAACGGGAGTTAAGTGCGACCGTATTTTTTGCAGTAGAATTTTAAATGAAAAAACTTGAAGGCTATGGAAGGTCCGGTCAAAAATTTAAAATAACGGGTCCAGATTCTTGAACGAACAACTGGTTCGCAACCGGTAATTGTTAACCAGTTATAAACCAGTCACGCGCGAACAGGTGAAAGCCGGTTATGGAAAAATAAATGGAAAGAAGACTTGCTAATTGAGGTAGAAACAAATTATTATTATTACATACTCAAGGAATGTTCTCAACCGGTTATAGTTGACCGGTCAACCTGTCAAAAAATTTAAATAACCTGTCCAGATTCTTAACGCAATAACCGGTTACGTTTAAACTGGTTCAGAACTAAACAGTCAATGTGTCCACCTCCAAAATTTTACCCATTTTGAATATGGTATAATTTTCGAATGCCACCAGTGATTTCAATACGGTTTGCTTTGTTCGAAAGGCTGATCCTTCGTTTATCTGAGGGATTGACGGAGAACATTTAGCAACTTTAAATGAAGCTCCTACAGGGTGATATGTAAACTGGTGCAAAATTACTCTGCCGTCAAAAGGTCCCCGTTTGCGAAAAAATGGACCAATATTTTGTGGTTTCAAGCACTTTTTTCCATTTGCTTGACCTTTTGAAGTTAGTTGTTGTGGACAAGCTTTGATAATTTTGGTAGTGCTGTAAATGTCATTTGAGCAGTTTAAGGCTCCATTTGGGTCAAAATTGCAGAATTTTCTATCAGCAGGGCTGTTTTTATTTCAAATGAGACCCTCTCTGTTGATGGGATTGTTGGCATCAAAGGGTTAGATGGTCCCCATAGAGCAGGCAAATTTGAAACGTATTGCATTGTTTTAAGCCGTAAGGTAACCATTTAAGCACTAAGCTCTTTGTTGGAAACAATCCCATCAACAGACAGAGCCTCATTTAGAAATAAAGTAGCCCTGCCTAATGGAAAATGCAGCAATTCTGGCTAAAATAAAGTCTTAAACTGATTGAGTGACATTTTTAGCACTACCAAAATAATTGTCAAAGCTTGTCCATAACAACAAGTTCAAAAGGTCAAGCAAAGAAAAAAAAAAGTGCCAGAAACCACAAAATATCGGTCAATTTGGTCTCTTTAAATGTATTCTGGAGAACTTTTATTGTCATAATGGTTCATCGATGTTGAAGTGACGATGAAAGATCCAAATCAAGGAAATATCCAGACGTCATTTGAATATACACAAGCCTTGTGTTTCTCTCCATATTTTGGCCTTTGGGCCCTTTCCTGCGGCGTGAAATTAAAATTTGATGACAGAATCGTATCCAGAAGCTCAAATTTGCGAAGAAAAGAGGTTCCAAACGTCAAATAATGTTTAATTGAGGTTTTCAAATTTTTAACCTTTTATCATTTGGAAAAATTGCCCGTATTTCAGTCATCTTTGAAACAATGGAGGTGTGTTGTAAGTCATATTGTTTGAAACCCTTCAAGGTCGAAATTTGCTCAATTGCACCTTTTTATCATCACAAATGCAATAATGCTACGTAGCGATAGAACTTGAGTACATAATTTATAATAGAAATATCCTCATTGTTGAACTCCCGATTTACAAAAATCTGGAATGGTAGCGAAGAGGAAGAGTCAGCCTTTGTGGTTTTATCGCTAAATGGACACATTGACTGTTGCGCAGTTCAGTCACAGTCAACCGGTTAACCGTTCAAAAACCAGTCAAGCTTGAATGGGTAAAGTCCGGCTACGATTAACCGGCCAAAAGCTTCCTGCGATCAACTCGTTTTAAATTGGTTACGTTTAACCGGTTAATGATTTTCCAAATCCGTTTTACAGTAGCCAGTTATTTTGTCATCAGTCAAACTTCTATTTATCGGTTAACTGGTCCAGTTCTTTTTTATCAGCCTCGTCTCACAGCCGAGGTGTTATAGTAGCTTAGTCAAGTAAGGGCGCAACTTTTGGAACATGTGCCTTATAAAAAAAGCAGTTTATATTTATTTAGATTTGATCGGAATCGAGGTGCGAAGCACCAAGATTTATTATGCAGAAGAACTTACCTGCAACGAGGAGCGGAGCACCGAGGGATATAAATGAAAACAAGATAAAAGCTATATCTAACCGTTACATTTTGTACATCTCGGTGCTTCGCCCCTCGCTTGTGATTCAAACAGATATTGCGGATCTTAAAGCTGGTATTATCTCACCTGAAGTGTATTTATACTAGCTGGGGCGAAAAAGGGCCCGTTTTCGAACCCTGTGATGTAAAACAAGAATGGTACAGGTGAAAGCCCAGTTTTAAAATGGAAAAATCCGGTCACGACTAGCGGTCATAAGTGGCAATTCTGTAAAATTTGAAGGCCCCTTAAAATTTTTAAAGGCGTCGGTCACCTAGGAACGATCAGAAATGGGCTTCACGATTGGCTGATTTCCTTTTAACGGCCTTTAAATTTAAACGGGTTTGATACAGAATTGGCCCTATAAACCGGCTCCAGGAGCCGATAACCGAAACTGAACCGGTCATGAATAATTCGTTCATAATCGATCACAATCACTGGTCCAAAGTCGTTCACGGTTAACTGAGGAAAAACCGGTCAAATTGTATGTCCATCGGTTTTTGACTGTTTTTTTGTTGACCAGGACGTATCCTGACTATTTCAAAATAGAATAATAAGAAGGGATTGAAAGTGATAATTTTAATGAAAAGAGGATTCCCTATTGAAGATGAAAGCAAAACAACCCTCGGCCTGAATAATTCTAGATAGCCGGTCTATTCAAAACTGGTCATGGGTACCCGGTTATCCGGTCAAGAACCAGTCACGTCTAAAAGGCCAAAAACCGACCATGGTTCACCGGCCAATGATATGTCAATGATCCGAACGTATGAAAGTGGTCTAGGCTACCCGGTCAAAGACCTGTCACGGGTAACCGGTTGAATCGTGACCGGTTATTTTGTAGCCAAAAAAATTTAACCGGCTAACCGGTTCATTTTTTCGGACGGCCGTACTACATGCTTACTCACTTGAATGAACCTGCAGTATCATAGACAAGTAGATACTGATTATGATGAGTATAGGTGGAACCTAACCCGAGAGATAAATATACATACTGATTTCGACCTAGTAGGTATGAACTAAGAGTACAAGGGGGACGCGTAGTGTAGTGGTGCATCGCCTTGGCTTCGATCATTGAAGTCGAGCCATACACAGCACGGCCCGTTTCTGGATGGGTGACTGCTGCAACATGACGCTGTGGTGGGGCCCACTCGGAGGCGGGATACCAGCGCCAAGTCCTCTCTTCGCAAGGTTCTGGGCAAACCTTCCGAGTACGTCGGCCCTCCAAAGCTTTCTCTGAAATAGCGATGGCTGTTGCTGTTCACTTGTGGTTCGGAATCCACTTTGAACTGTTGCAGGCCCCCTAGTCAATATGAATAGCCAGAGAATCAAGCCAAAAACCTTATAAAGCAAACAATTCAATTTGCTGGCCGAGAGTACATCGATAGCAGAAAATGAAACCCGTAAAACAAGTCGTACCGGAAAAGTTGAAATCTTTTGCTTTTTCAGCTCCGCTTTACGTGCAGAGCCACATTTGTTGTACCTAAACAAATATAGCACGCTGCACACACACCAAGTGTTATTACGAGCCCTCGTAGGTCTCCGGGCGCATACATCAGAGACCTCTTGCGGCCGTCCCGTTTATTATTCAAACGTTTGCACACACTGGCCCATATACTGGCATTAATTTACTGCACGCTAAAAAGTGGGCACCTTTATACCTACTCACTTATAAATAGGTACCAGACCATTGTTTCCCGCGTTTTTGGTCTTCGAAGGTTTCAAAAGGCTTTTCCCTCGGCTTTTCCGCTCCCTGCGCACAACACTTGATTATCCAAATAGCGTAAAAACAGAATCTGCGCGGGTTCGCAAAACTCTGCTGCTGCGAAGTTATAACAAGCAATTTTTCCACCTAGACGGATTTATCCTTTCGCGCTATGCGGAATAATATAATTCATGAGAGACGAAACGGCCAGGAATTCCCCCTATATGCTCTCTGGTCTCTGGATGGGATCCAGAGTGTAAGTGTTATAGTGATTATTATTAAATCCTGAGGCGTAGAGCTAGATCAGGACGACGAGATAAATTTAATTGGTTCGAGGATTATGCGAGGCTGTTTGGGGAAGTTTGTAAGTAGCTTTGAGATCAGCGCGCGGGAACATTTGCAAAATTTCACTACCGGCATGTCGTTGCGGGTTTGTAGTGGCTACGAGCAGAAAAAACCGAAAGCCGGAAGCTTCGCCTCGAGCTTCGTTCCAAATTCACAACAACCCAAGTAGCTGAATAACTCGAACGTTCAGGATTCAGATGACGGTTACGTTTGCGAGAGTGAATGTTGGCGAGACTGCGGGTTTATAACGCCGTTATCAATGTTGCCAACTCAGCCGCGAGGATCGCCGAAACCCTCCAAGGACCGTTTGTAATTTGTGCAAGTCTGCTGTGCTGCTGCTTGGCGGTTGGTCGGAGATATAGAACCGACCCGATGCCATGATTTATTCACGCTACCGCCGTCGAACACTACCTCCCGGCGCCCTCCCCAGTCGTCCCTCCCCCCCTCAGTCTGGGGGCGACTATGATGTGCCCATACCGCGGCACGCGGTTTTATTTCGCGTGCATGCCCTCAAGTCTTTCGGGTGTAATACATAAACTGGGCCAGTGTACAACAAGGAACAAGGGTCGGATGGCGTGTATATTTCAGCCATGCCGCAGCGTGGCTTGCTTTGTTCTGCTCCTTCGTCCTTCTAGGCGGCGCGGTATCTGCAAGGCCCTTTCGAATCCGCCTCGTTTTTATTGCCCCAAATTGTTTTCCAATAACGATAATGAAACGCGCCCGGTTTTATATGCCGGCTCTGGTGTGCGCGGGAGCGAGACGAGGGAAAGGACAGTTGAGGGTGGTTTTGGGAGAGAGGCCCGATGATTGAAGTTGCTGGCACCAGCCTGAAGAGGCATTTCTTTTGCTGAGCTGTTAATGTCGGAACGGAAAGGCGAATTAGTGCGTTTCTCATTTGTCGGATGGAGGCGAGCTTTCGCCCTCGTCTGTCGGCATCTTTCGGTTCACTATCACTGTAGCTCAACACTCCCTGTTGCTGATGGCAGCTTGAAGCGAAACTTGAAAACCTGTTGTGAATTACCAATAGAAATCAATGAAATCAATGAAATCAATTCTGTAGATCTCTGTGGGCTTCATCCCCAGTAGCAAAGAAATATTGAAGGAGTATTCGAAAAAATGGAAAAAAATATTCATATAGTATAACGCGAATATTGCCTGCTACTGGGGATAATACCGGCTCTTCTTTTAATCCAGAAAACGGCCCGTTAGTCGAGTGGGCTGCGTGTTCGCTCGACAAGCGGAGCTCTCGGGTTCAATTCCCGGGCAGGAGGTCTGGGTGTTGTGTTGCTGCTGTTCGAGAAATCTAGTCTTGTTCCACAAAACGTCCATTGGAATGCTTTTTAAACTTGATCAGGTCGTTTTCGGAATTCAATTACCCCATTGATTGTCTTGGGAGGCTTATTGTGTACGCGGATTACCTTGAGGTTAACTTTCACAAATTTTATAAAAACACTTCATCTAGCATGAAAATTCTAAAACCAGTAGCACTTTCGCAGCCGTATGGCTCTTTACTTTTACCCTCTCTTTACCCAGTTTATTAGTTATAAAATTGCAACACAGCACCAACAGTACCTATAATAACATATTAATTGCACTCGATTACCATAATAAATTGTTTTGGTAAACTCTCGGCACGACATAAAAGCGCCCTCATTCGTGCGCCGGTATAAACTCTCGTTTCGCGATACAAATAAATATTTATAAATTTTTTTCATAACGCCGTGAACCCTCGAGTTCACGACCCTGGGAGAACCCAGACTCTGATACAAGCAATCCGAATTCTAAGCTGTTTCTTCGGATCCCGCTCCGGATTCCGGTATTAGCAATCTTAAATCTCCCCCTCATTCCCATTTACCTGTTTAATTCCAATTTCCAATGACCTCATTAAAGTCAGAGATGGATGGAAACTATGGGATAAAGCCGAAACCAAAACTTCCCCCTGTCGTCGCCTCTCTTATTCCTCGTTTTCCATTACATTTCTCTCTGATGCCGGCGACGACGCTAGCGCTTGCTGAGCTACATTCCGTGAGCTTTTGAGAGCTTTCTTCTGCGTAAATACATATAAAAGGACTCCCTCCTTCTCTCCGGGTGAGGGAATTGAAGGGCGCTCCTTTATAGGTAAATGTTTGCGGATTGAACGCGGGAAATGATAACTTTTCAATATAACACGCCTACACGGTTCGATACCTGCCGCGCCGCGTAGGACTCGTTATTTCTCCGGTTTTTAGCACCGCGCGAAGAGAAATAACTCAGGAGGAGAGTTCCGATGGTGAAAGCTCCGACGGAGTTGGTTCTCGTTTTACTCTCAGAAATTTTCGTTGGTTATTTCTTTGCTTGTTGTAAATCACCATTAGGAAACGCATTCAAACCCATTACAACTCCTTCTGGTTTATATTCGTCTGTATACGGCTCCACTTGGTAAGAAGGTACCTATGCTGACTTGTTCGAAGTTGTTCCTTGAAGTCTGTAGGTATACAAATTTATTCATTATTTCTATAGGGTGCTGCTATTAAATGATGATAAAACATAGTAACCTATTTATGATATTCTCTGAAAGGTCCCTTTGGTATTGTTCTGTAGCGTGTTTATACGGGAAACTAGTAACAAAGGTTTTTTATACAATTAATTTCTATATCAAATCGAATTCATCAACGATAAAGAGCTTATCTTTGGGTACATTCTGACAGGTCTTTTGCCGGTTTCTTTCTTGGAATTTCGATGGTGTTTTCGCATTGAACTGTAGTTAGAGTTTTGACGATGAAACCCTCGATGAAACCGTTTCAATGAAGTTGCTTCATTTTAACATTTTCACTGCTGTTTCTTAATGACTTTTGGAACTCTAGTGAGCCTCTTTGTCCCCTATTGTCATAGGAAATAGACCTTGCCATAGAAAAATGCAAGGGTGATCAGTAGGGTTTCAAACAATATTTAAGGCACGAGGGGGTCCAGTGGAGCCCTATATAAGAAATGAAAAAGCTAAACTTTGCAAGCCAAGAAAACCATAAGTGGGGGCTGATTAAGGGCTCCAAACTACACTTGAGAACACATGAGGGCTCGATAGGGCTCCGAATATAACGTGGAGGCACAAAATGCTTCCTAATGCTCTGAAAGCCACGGAAAAATGAAAGTGGGCTCAGCAGGGCTTCAAAAGACGTTAAAAAAACAAGGGGGCTCTCGGACGGCTGCCAGGGCTTCCACCAACGCAAGAAGGTACAAGGGGGCTAACTGGAATCTCAATATCCACGACAAACAAGGGGGCTCTCGGAGGGCTGCCAGGGTTTTCAACAATGCAAGAAGGTACAAAAGGGCTTACTGGAATCCTAGAACCCATGAAAAACACAAGGGGGCTGATCAAGGCTCCGAACTACACTTGAGGACACCAAGGGGCCCGACAGTGCTCCGCATTTCACATGATGGCAGAAGATGCCTAGTTATGCTCCAAAAGCCATAGAAAAATTTAGGGGGGCTCAGCGGGGCTTCAAAAGCCGTTATAGGAACAAGGGCGCCTTCGTGGGGCCACTAAGGCTCACAAAAATACAGGGAAGAAAAGAGGGCTTGCTAGAATTCTGAAAGCACGAACAGCACATCAAAGCACCAAACGACTCATGGGGGCACAAGAGGGCCTGATAAAGCTCCGAAAGCCACGAAAATAGCAAGGCGGACTAACAGGCCTTCAAACAATATCGAGGCCCAATGAAACTCTGGACTTCTGGATAAGACAAGAAGGCGAAAGTGCTTACTAATTCTTCAAGAGCCACGGAAAACGCAAGGGGGCTCAGCAGGACTTCAAATGACATTGAAAGAAGAAGGACCCCACGGGCCACTAGGGCCTCCAACAACACAAGAAGGTATACGAGGTGAGTTGGTAAAACTCTGGAAGCCATGAAAAAATACGGGGGAGCTCATCAGGGCTCCAACGACACATGAGGGCACAAGAGGGCCCGACAGAACTCCAGAGGTCAACGACAAATGCAAAGGGAATCAGAAAGGCTCCAAACGATTGACAACACAAGGGAGCCCAGTGGAGCTCTGTATAATAATAGAAGGCAAAAGAGGCCCCTTTTGGGCAATCTGGTCTCTGGTACTCTGGAAGCCATATGAGAAAACATAAAGGGGCTCATCAGGGCTCCAAATACATTTGAGGAATCAATGGGGCTCGATAGGGCTTCAAATGACATGACAGCACAAGGATGCTCACTCTGCTCCAAAGTTAACAGAAAATGTAAGGGGACTCAGCAGGGTCACAAATTATACTGAAATCACAACAAGGGGGATAACATGAAAGTCATATGAGGGGGCTTGCTGGAATTCTGAGAGCCACGTAACACATTAGGGCTTCAAATTGCACTTGAGGACATTTAGACTTGTGAGATTCAGCGTGTCGTGCTCTTGGTGTGTGAAAATTTGAGCTGTCGGGATTCAGGGTTTCGGGATTACGAGGTGTCCGGATTCAAGTTGTCGGGATTTAAACTGTCGAGATTTTGAGTCTGTCGGGATAAAGACTGTCGGGATTCTGGGCTGTCGGTATCAGGGCTGTCAGAAAAAAGGCTGTCCGGATTCAGGCTTTCGGGAATATCTGATATCGGGCTTTCGAACTTGTTGGGATTTGAAGTCTGTCGGGCTAAGGGTGTGTCGGAATTTGGACTGTCGAAATTTAGTGGTGTCGGGATTTTGGGCGTCTCCCATTCTTTTCATGATATGCTTATGGGACTATGTGCCTCAATTTATATTCTGTAACAATTCATATGACACTGTCTGGTAGAACCCCACTTTCTCTTCAGATCATGCGCTTGTCGACCTTAGTGCTTGGATGGACCAACCATCAAACATCCAGGCACCACTTTGCGGCTCGATGAGTCTGGTTGGTGGGGCACAATAAACGTGAAAGAGTTATAAAAAACTAGTTTTTGAACTTGTCTATGGACGCATAAGTGGTTATTTGAAGATGAAAATTTTCTTGGGTGTTTCCCGGCAAAGCTTTGACGTTTGCTAGTTCAATGAATTTCAGTGGTGTTTCCGGATTAAAACAAAGAGTTTCGATTGTGGAAGCTCCAATGGAGTTGATCGTTTTAAAATGTTCGCTGTTTATTATCTCGCCTGTTGTAAATAAGGTACGATTAGGAAATATGTAATTCCTATGAATTTTTATTGGTCTCTATATGCAGTCTAGACGCCAGACGCTATTCTGCTGATTTGGCAAAAGGTCTTCTAGCGGGTTCATACACGAATCAATCAATTTTTTCTGTAGAGTTTTATGAATGATTATTACTTGAGAATAAAAACAAAATTGCGAGCATTTCCTGGCAGGATTGTAACGTCTGGTAATCTACTGAATTTTACTGCTCTCTCCGCATTAAAACGAAGAGTTTCAATGGTGTGACTGCTCCAGTGGATTTATTCCGATTTCAGATTTTTGCAAGTACTTGTTCCCCTCCTTATTGTTTTTAACCGATTGTTTAATAAACGCGAGTAAACACTTTCAAACTTGTAGCAACTTCTTCCAGTTTGCATTGGTTTGTGTGGCGGACGTTTATTGGTCGAAACCGTTAACGTCAACTTTTATAGAGAGTGTGTATACAGAGCTTAACCGATCGCAAGGATAAGACTGCATTTTGCAGTGTTTTTGGGATGTTTGCGTTATAAAGTAGGTGCTTTGCCTCCGCTTTATCAAATATGCTTCAAAAACACCTACCTGGGGAAGTCAAACGTACGAATTTTTTGCCGAGTACAAAACCAAGAGCCTGCGCTTACATTTTACTTCTGCCAGCTGTATGCTCTCGGCCGACCAACCAGGAAGAGTGAAGTTACCCTTTTCAAGTCGTGCAGTACCGATTTTTCCCGTAAATTCATGAAGAGATGTCAACAGGTAAAACGACAAAAACAACTCTATCCTACCTCGTTAGTTTAAAATGTGACGGCTAATGGCACTGCGATCTTAAACTGAACCGCTTAAAGCATCGAACAGGCTCTGCCCCGGGTATCAGCTTTTGCTATTTGGCATTACCAATGAACCCCGGCAAGAGGCATCCAATAATAAGCCACAAATTTCCAGCTAATGGAGCTCTAGCTGCAGGTACTTTGGAAACTGCGAATAAACAGTACGGAACGTTTGGAACTTCTCTATTTCGTGACCGTACGAAAAGGCACTTCCAATTCCGCTCCCCAGTGTTTGTCCAGGCAAAATCAAACAGTACAATGGCCAACATATAGAGAAAGAGAGGAGTACAGCGCGGAGTGGATGGGCCCTCCGTTCCAGAACAAATATAGGAAAAGCGTCGAAATCCTACACCCACAGGAAAACCGGAGGACGACGATGGCATCAGGACTCCGACGAGAAGGAAAAGAGCACCCCCGGACTGACCCCGGGTCTGGAACCGGAAAATGATTCGAATGGCAATAACGGAGCCGTCCAAAGCGGCTTTTCAGACCAGGCCCGGCGCAAAGCTTCCCGGATGTATTACATAAATGCGGGCAGTCTCTGCGTTTGGCATCGCTGTGTGGTGGAGGGGGAAGCAGGATACGAATCAATGTTGATGGCAATGAAATTTTCAATTTAAATACGACATCAATGTTCACAAGCTTCGCCAAAAGGTTAAAGCTCGATTCCGGCATGAAATGAGGGGTCTCAAATGTGACAAGCCGGGACACATTGCGACCCGTTGTGTCGTCCTGAAATACTGCATATAACGTGATAAACGTCCGCAATCATTGCGATGTGCATCGTAAAACAAGAACCAATCTGAGGAAATTTTTTACTATTTTCCCATATATTCATCGCCGCCTATAAATATGACGGGGTTTAGAGCACGAGGCATAAAATAAGGGGGAATGGCGAGGGGAAAACTGTTATGGTGTAGGTACGAGTATACCTTACGGAAATTGAGTTTTTGCTCGCGCCATTCGGAAAAACAACTTGTGTGTTTGTATGCGTGTAGGTTTCAGATTCAATATACCTACCGCTCTTTGAGAAGCCACTTCTGAGGAAAACTCGTTTTTACCTGTGCGTGGCGGAAAATCGCGCCATTCACATTTTCCAAACAGGATCTGCGCTTTTAAATAAATTGATTTAGGGCCTCATCGAAGGCTCTGTGGCACTGTAACCCACGAGAGGAAGGAATAAAATGGAGCGAATCGGAGAAAAACACGATTTTCAGAGGCCATGATGGTGTGTGGTGGTGCTGAATTTGTTTTCCCGACAAACTGTCTCTGCATGAACAGAGAGCAGCAAGCAGACGGAACGCACGCAAAAAATTCCATTTCCAGCGGGCACATTGAAATCGGTCAATAAATGTCACGAGATGGAGGGCGTGGTGGCGGTGGCCGATATATACTGCCCTGGAGAATTAAGGGAGCAGCGCTGTATACTGCCGAAAAATGGCAAAACCGAACTTATGATTGCCGGGTGATTGCCAGTTTGGAGAGTATTAGGTAGTAGCTTTTAAAACAAATTAACAATTCATAGGAGAACAAACCCAAACCCTAACCATGAATGCTGACAGTTTAGGAAAACAAGGGCGAAGTTCTCGAGGAAATTCTCTACAACATAGCGCTTCGTATAATTAAATGATTTATTCTGATTCTTCAAGTTTGTAATTTTCATCAAAAAAACAGGATGCCGATGACCAGCAGAGCGGAAAAGACACAGACAGACTTGCGTCGTATAGGGGACATGTTGTCGAAAAATAAATTTTATTTTCCGGATTTGAAATTTCGAAATAAACATTTTATTACCGAATCTATTTTAGATGACTCTATTTTCCTGAAATTGGCGTAGTGTAATGCAATAATACTGTAATGTGTTTGCGAAAAGGACAGGATCCTTGTCACGAGCTTACCAACTTTAAACAAGGCGTCTTGGGAAGTGTTGGAAACCACGTAAAAGTAAAGACACCTCAAGGTGAATTTTTTTGCTTGAAGAACAGCGTCACCCTGTGAGACAGACTTATACAGAAAGTAGAGCAAAAAGTGGTGGAGTGAGAGAGACGGAAACTCTAGATGAGCTTTTTCGTGCGCCAAGAAATTTGAAAAAAATACAGACCCTTCCAGTGTGGCTGCCTATCGAGTGATACAGTTGTTTTGGAGGTATTTGAGAAATTCTATTTTCATTTTTCAAGATCTTGAGAAATTGAAAAAAATCTTACACGTACATCTTTTAATGATATTTCATAAATCTACGACTGTTTCCATTACTTTCCATTCATTGGTTTTGGTGAGAGAGGTGAGAGGTGTACAAAGTTTCCGTTGATTTATAGGTTAGGAAACTACAACCTTCAATAAATTATAGATCATCCCGTATCTGTTCGCGCAACCCAAACATACCATGGATGCTGTACATCGGACAATCCTCTTGACAGCTCTGCAATCTATAACGGATCTGTTTAGGAGGTCTGGGACGACGACGAGGTCGTAAATGACTTGAAAACGGTACTGTTGGAGGCGCACTGCACAGCGAACCGGGCCACGGTTAAAATCCTCAAGATTATGGACCAACTTCAAAGCAGAATGGTCCGTGACCACGGTGAATTGGCTTCCCTAGACGTAGTACAGGAACTTCTTCACAGCCCACACAACACCAAGGCACTCCTTTTCCGTGGCGTTGTGTTTGCGTTCCAAGCAGAAAGAAAAGACCTTATACAGCTCACTTCGTACTCCGTTCTTGAGGACGATCACCGTGACTGGAAGACCCATCTCCAACAAGCGGCGTATGCCATTACTGACCTGCCCACAATACAGAGCATAAAGGAGGAGAGAGATGAGAGGCTCTTTGTACTAAAGGCTGTTTGATTTCTACATCAGGACTCTAGTGGGCTGCGATTCAGGCCGCGATCGGCCGATGGCGACCAGAAACCCAACCCACTCGAGTCATGTAGAAATCAGACAGCCTATAACAGAATTGGTGAAGAAATGAAACTAAGAAGCACCGCTGAGTGTCTTACAAAGTTTGTGGGTGGCGGTGAGCAAGAGCATTTTTTCTATAGACTTTCGACTTTCTATAGAAATTCGTCATCCCTTTTGGTACATTATTATGAGAAGGTGTCTCCGTGGACAATAGACATCAGAGTTGTCTGACTCGCATGGTCGCCGGAAGGGAGTCTACCGTGCAAAGGACGTGACGTACTTTCTCGAAATGGCGTCAAGTCTGGCCTGGCTCCTTGAGCTACACAGTCGTTTTGTTCTTGTTCAATTTTGTAAAGATCTTTCTCTACCGGTCAAGATATTTTCGGAGGTGAAGAGGTAATGTTTCGGGCTGAATTCAAAATTCGACAAGGCCGTCAAGATGCGCATTTCTGAAAGTGGAGATTCTATAATTTGATTACAGAAATGCAAGCTGGCTGTGGTGCCGTCACGAAGTCCGATGACGAAGTCCGAGCCGTCTCCACCTCCACTTCTTGCGCTTAGCACGTGAAATCCCGGAAATTGCCTAATCCAGGATCATCCATTGGTTGGAGTCAGGTTTATCTTCGCTAAATGGAATGCCGTCACATTTCTCTTCGTTTTCTTTTAATCATTTTTCATATTTTCCTGAAAATGGACCTGATATTTATTTCTTTGGTTATTTTCGTGCGTCCAGATAGGTTGTTGAAGTGGAGATTTTATCAGTTGGATGTCTTCACTGAGTATCTCCTAGTAAAGTGCCCTTGGATTCTGGAAGCCGTCAGAAGGCTATTTCTTCCAACCACCCAGAGCTTTCCAAGAAAGACCTGATTAGTCTATAGAAAAAATGCTCTTGCTCACCGCCACCCACAAACTTTGTAAGACACTCAGCGGTGCTTCTTAGTTTCATTTCTTCACCAATTCTGTTATAGGCTGTCTGATTTCTACATGACTCTAGTGGGCTGCGATTCAGGCCGCGATCGGCCGATGGCGACCAGAAACCCAACCCACTCGAGTCATGTAGAAATCAGACAGCCTATAACAGAATTGGTGAAGAAATGAAACTAAGAAGCACCGCTGAGTGTCTTACAAAGTTTGTGGGTGGCGGTGAGCAAGAGCATTTTTTCTATAGACTAATCAGGTCTTTCTTGGAAAGCTCTGGGTGGTTGGAAGAAATAGCCTTCTGACGGCTTCCAGAATCCAAGGGCACTTTACTAGGAGATACTCAGTGAAGACATCCAACTGATAAAATCTCCACTTCAACAACCTATCTGGACGCACGAAAATAACCAAAGAAATAAATATCAGGTCCATTTTCAGGAAAATATGAAAAATGATTAAAAGAAAACGAAGAGAAATGTGACGGCATTCCATTTAGCGAAGATAAACCTGACTCCAACCAATGGATGATCCTGGATTAGGCAATTTCCGGGATTTCACGTGCTAAGCGCAAGAAGTGGAGGTGGAGACGGCTCGGACTTCGTCATCGGACTTCGTGACGGCACCACAGCCAGCTTGCATTTCTGTAATCAAATTATAGAATCTCCACTTTCAGAAATGCGCATCTTGGCGGCCTTGTCGAATTTTGAATTCAGCCCGAAACATCACCCCTTCACCTCCGAAAATATCTTGACCGGTAGAGAAAGATCTTTACAAAATTGAACAAGAACAAAACGACTGTGTAGCTCAAGGAGCCAGGCCAGACTTGACGCCATTTCGAGAAAGTACGTCACGTCCTTTGCACGGTAGGCTCCCTTCCGGCGACCATGCGAGTCAGACAACTCTGATGTCCATTGTCCACGGAGACACCTTCTCATAATAATGTACCAAAAGGGATGACGAATTTTGGTGTCAACTTGGGGCCGAAAAGTAACGGACGGTATCTGATTGGACAAAGCTTCGATGCCACACCTCATGTCCGACGGAAAATTGTTCGGCTCTCATGCGAAGGTCGTACGATTCCTTACTCGTACGACCACCTTCGACGTTCGATGATATCGCTCGACTGGATTAACTTCTGGGTGGCAGAGGGCGGCATACGAGATTTTGACACCGTACTTCTCTGCGAAGGTTGTGATTTCACGACTGACAAATTGTTTGCCATTATCGCAAACCACATACCAAACATCTTGAACATGTGGCCTATGAGGCGTTGGACAATGGTTTCAGCGAAAGCAGCTCGAAGGGGCATAAAAGCGCAAAAAAGGTCCAACGACGTCCACATAAACCGTGACCTCTACTCTTGAACTTGCTCTCTTCCACGTAGGGCCGGGGTTTTTAAATGGCTCACACAACCCCGAAACATTCTAGGTCGCGCTGACTTTCTTTCGCTGCTCGTCAACGACCGACTGATGTAGCTGATAACATAAGTTCAACTCCCTCTTTGAATTGGGTGAGTCCTTGCTCTGAGACCATTGTCCCTGGCGACCTGGCGTCCGTCTGGATTTGGAACTTGGACTGTTCAAAATCTGGGCAGCTCACAACTGGAGCAGTCACAGTATGTTGCTTCAAAGTGTTGAAAGCCAAGTCACAGGATTAGGTCCAGTCCAAGGGCACGTCCTCACTCAACACAACAGAGCTGTCATGGGAGCCACCAGGGATGAAAATTGGGGACAAATTGCCTTTACCAGCCCGCCATTTCGAGGACTTGTGGCACCTTTTTGACGTTGGTGGGCGTCGACATTTCCAGAACTGCCTGCACCTTTTCTGGATTAACCCTTAAGCCCTGTCCAAGTGTCCATCAACCACAAAATCCAAATAGCGAGGTGTGGGACGACAAAAGTTGTACTTGTCCCGGCCTACAAGTGTTGATCGAAGTCAGGCCTGGCGACGATAATGTCATCAAGATAAACAGAGACATAGGATTCAAAGTCAGCACTCAGCACTATGTCGGATCAATCGCTGCCAGGTCGCAGGCGCATTATGGAGACCAAATGGCATCTCGGTGAATTGAAATGAGCCTCTCATTGGAACGGTGAACGCTGTAATTCGCTTGGATCTCTCCTCCATCTGAATCCTCCAGATCCCTCCATCTGAATCCTCCAGTCAAGAGATGTAAGATAGCGGGCCCCTCTTAGTTGATCCAGAATATTGGCGACGTAGGGGAGAGAGCAGGCGTCCTTCTCAGTGACCGCGTTGACCTTTCGAAAGTCAACACAGGAACGATAGGTACTGATCTGTTCCAGTGTTCCTTCTTTCACCATCACTTTGGGAGACGCCCATGGGGAAGGCGATGGCTCAGCTACTTCTAATTTCAAAGATAGTACCGCTGCTTGATGGGCTCTGTGTCCAGTTTGTGTTCATAGTTGCTCAGAGCCTCATCGAGCAGGGCTTCCAATTGCTTTCTCTGCAGGATGGTTAAGTAAGCTAGGGTACAGCATTCCTCTCTTTCTTCCACGACTTTACTGCTCGTGGGTGTTCCTCGTGTGCTCATACTTCCTTTTTCTGGACGGAAACTCTTACTCCAATTTGTTTCACTGTTGTTTTGCACTGTATGAAAGTCATCAATAATTTCTAAAAATCATTTTTCTCGTTTAACTTCTTCGTCGTCGATAAATCATTGTAGAGTCTTATCTGTTTACTTTCAGTGTTTAAATTTTGCAAGTCTCTGAAATATTAACTGACTAGGTATTTCATTTGCCAGCAGCCTGTTTCCACGCCCAGAGAGTCTAATGCAAGGTAAAACGTTACACCAAGTTCGTGTTCACCCCAGGTGGGGTACGGGATTGAGGGATAAAAACACATCATGTCTCGACGTGTTGATCTATTGCAACCTGTGCCTTTACCGGTTACCGTCGCGCCGTTCTACCTAATCGCAAATGGATAGGTGGGTATGAATAACTTTCAGTTGATATTGCTAGCTTTTGATACAGAAGAGAAAGAGACAATTAATCCCGGTTTTACCAGACCATCCATTATAACTGTAATGCAAGGAGATTGCTTATAATCCTTTCACGCGATGGAAATGATTATTGGCGCTATCCAGATAGCAATAATTACAAGGGGTGAGCTTCACTCAGCTGATTCTGTTTCAAAACGCGGATATCGATTTGAAACAGATATACACAGACCTAATTAATACTTTGAAGGAGAGGAGACAGTGAAGAAGAAATACGACAAGGATGAGTCGTATGGGTCAAGATATTTGTGTGGATTCAAAGTTTTCTTGATATAAAGGGAAGGGCAAAGGGTGGATGGGAAAGAAAACTCGAGATTGATGAAGTTTTACGAGGTATATGGTGATGGTGATGGAAATCTGGTCCGAGACGGCTGCGGCTCCTTAACGATTCATCACTTTGCGCGAGTTTTCTTTTGGGGACGCGTGTGGATTTTGATGTTTTCCATGGGCCGTGTGATGAATTCTGCGGCAACTTTGGCGATAAAGAAAATTTTTATTAATTTTTGTGACAGAACGATTTGTCACGTGTGCGAGTTCCTTGATGGATTCATTTTTTCACAGAGTGGGCTCCCTTTTTTTTCAAACTTTCACAGAGTAAAAATTAATCAAGGCGTTTTTGGTGGATAGATACTTGCAGTAGTAATTTGCAGAGAGGTAATTTCAATTTTTTATAATTAGCTCCACTGACTATAGGCGATTGACCTTATTGGGAAAAATTGCCGTTTCGTAGAGGAAGTTTTAGGTAATTAATTGTCAGAAGAGGTGTAAGTTGCCGCAGGCAACGTCGGCTGTTACGTCAATTGGTGGCACGTCAAAACTGTCACTTTGCTGTCTTGTGCAGTCCACTACAAGCAAACTTTTGTTCCTGTGAACCCTTGGGATCCCGTAGGCTCTTTATTGGGCCCCATGTTGATGACAAGCGTCGTCGCAGACCTTTCTCTAAATCATCCATAGCTTCCGCCCAAGGAAGAGCAACAGACTCTTGTCACATCCGCACGGAAGGAAACACACAAGCCCGTCACCAGCCTTGCAACAAAGCCAGACTGCCAGCCTTGCAACAAAGCCAGACTGCCAGCCAAGGAAGAATCACCTCAGGCTGGCCGTGCAGAGTCAACCACCACCTACCTTTTTCCCTCGCTTTTTTCTAAAGATTTTCTGCTAGGACTTCAGCTGGATATCCGCATTTTTCATTCTAATGAGCTCGCCGTAGCTACCTTTGTGTTCGGAACGTAAACGTTGTCTTTTTTTCACCGCAATGTAGTGCATTGCTGGGGGCGTAGTCTTTCAGCTGCGCACCTCTGGAGCTAGATCTACTACAAGTCTGCTAAATACGCTGACCATAACATGAAATAAGAGACACAAATGCAAACCTCTTTTCACATTACTTCTACTTGTCAAATTTCCATGTCAATAATGTGGGTATTGCAGGTATCCACAAGTGCCCACCTAGGCTACTAGACGTCGGAGTATTGTGTTCCTCTCAAAAAGCTCCTCTACGATCAAGTACCGAGCTCTACACCAGGTGGCGTTTTTTAAATGTAAATCGCCTATAGTTCCTCCATTTAATGTTCCGCTAGTTTGTGTCAGTACTTAGGTAATAATGGATGAAGTTTCAATCCCTTACAAAATGTGTCTTCCTTGCGTATAGCTCACTGTACCTATACCACCTACCCTTACGATGGCAGCTACCCCAAAAGGGCCCTCGCTAATTGCTCCCATTCGAAGAAACACGAGTGATGTTCAACGTGAAAAATCCCATCAAAGGAGCTCCTCAACTTCTCACGCCTTTCTACATCTCCCCCCTGCTCCTGCTGCATAAATCACGGCGCTTTTGGTACACGCGGATTCGAAACGACTTCCTTTTCGTCGACGGCACACATCGAAATAATATGCGAAATACGAGGACCCTTTGAAGTGCCGGCGCTCGCAATCACTTTAATTTCTCCATCTCAAGAGCCTTCAGCGTCGGAGCATGGTCGACGAGAGGAATCACAGCGAGCATCAGCAGCACCATCGCAGTGCAGAGAGCAAAAAGGTGTCGATTGCCCTGGCTGTCGCACCAATATGAAAATTCAATTAATTCCGTGACGTGAATTACATCAAGCGATGTAAAAAGCTCGTCGCGCGCGCGTTCATGGGGACACTGAAACTTTCATTGGGCCATGTAGTTGGCAGCAGTGTTACAAGTAGACAGCTTGAACGAGAGCTGCAGCAACAGCACAGCGCGAGATCGATTGCTGCTGTTGCAATTACAGTCTAGTATTAACGTCGCTTTGTTGTCGAAATGAATTTGAAAAAAGCTCCAACGAAAAATTTGTTCGAAAATCTATCTGGAATTCTGAAACTGGCGTAATTGAACCGTATTTATGAGCTCCTTTGCTCACGCACTGACATGGCATAGTGAAAATTTGCGCAAATAAACGCCACATTAATAAAGTTGACGCGACTACAACATAAGCGGGAAGAAGAGGGCGCGCTTGAAAGTGTCAGACTTTGCCGGAGTTATTTACTTAAATCCACGACGCTGATTAGTTCCATTTATATTAATAGAACACATACAAAGCATGTACGAGTAGGTACCTCTACCTACACCCGCAGGAGATAATAACAGTGATTTAACGTTCATTAATAAAACATGAATGTGAGGTGTTGTTGGTTTTGTGTTTGAAAAAAAAAAAGAAACCTTGACACCTTGCACCAATTATCGAGAAGCAATAAGCAATTGTTTGCTTGCTGATCCGAGTATCGATTACAACGCAGGCACCCATATACCTATACAAATTTTCGAGGATGTTGAGGAGGCGTTGCACGAGAGAACGTCGCAAGCTTTCGTATTTTGTTTCGTACGGTGCGCGTGAATTGTGCAACATGGGACCAGAAACGTAACCTTGCGGCACCCTCTGCGATCAAGGAAGGATGCAAAATCATCTTGCTCCGATCGTTGTGACGACTATGGACATGGCATAGGCGATGGAAGAAATATTAAAATTGGAAAAAAAGACAAATCCATAGATACGTGGAAAAAATAGAGCTTTTCTCTTTAAAGGAACTTCTCCGAGGAGCTCTCTTGAAAAGCTCTGAACAGGAGAGAAGCTGGTTCTGGTAGTCTGTGGTCTGGGTATCATAGCCTACACAATATAAACCTCGAGTGTCGCTCTATCGTTTCTGAAACTATCGCACGTCGAGGTCCGGAAATGTCGTTCTGATACTCCAACAGGCTCATCTTGCGATTCTCGGCGCTTGCTTCACTAACCACAAAAATGTCAGTCCAAAATCCTTGGGAATTTCAGCGTGCTATAATTGAGATCTTGTTCTACTAACCTTGGAGATATTACTTGTGGATTCAAAAAGAATTTGCCACCACAATCCTCAGGAATATCGCTGTACGATCTTTGGAGATGATGTTCTTCAAGTATTACATGTGGCTTTATAAGTGTACCAAATATCCCTCCACGATCTTCCAGAATATCGCAACGCTCTACGGCCTTGGTTTTGATTTGCAAATCTTGGAAGATGGTACCAATGTCGAAGTGCTTTCCTCTTTTACGATTGTGGAATGCTTCGCTAACCGTCATTGACTCAGTGCTCTACGATCCTCATATAATTCGGATCTAGGAAAAAAACGCCCCCAGCAAAACACCCCCGGAAAAAACGACCCCGGAACAAACACTCCCGGGAAAAAATACCCCCGGAAAAAACATCGCCAGGAAAAAACGCTCCCGGGAAAAAAGCACCCGGAAAAAACACCCCCGGACAAAAAGCCATTGAATTTTCCATGACTTCTGGAGCAGCGTTGTGCCGTTAAGTCATGTCCGAAGCCCTATCGGGCTTCATTGTGTCTTCAAGTGTAGTTGGAGCTCTGTTCAGTGTTCAGTCCTCTTATATGTTTTTTCCTCGGTTTTTTCATGGCTCACGGACTAGGTACCAGTAAACCCCATTTTACGTCATTTTGTAATACAGACCTCCATTAGGCCCCCTTGTGTCTTCAATAAAGTTTGAAGTTATGTTGAGCCCCCTTGCACTTTTTTGAGTCTTTCAGAGCACTAGTAAGACCCTTGTGCATTAATTATATATCGGGTCCCAAATAAGGTCTCCTCCTGGTGTCTTTAAGTATAATTTGGAACCCTACTAATGAACCCCCTTTATGTGCTTAATGGCTTCCAGAATTCCGCTAAGCCCTCTTTTGCCATCTTGTGTTATACATGCTAACATGCACGACTGGCCCCCTTATTATGTTTTTTTCGTGGCTTTCAGTATTCCATTGAGCCATCGTGTGCGCTCTTGCATTGCTGGAAGCCCTAGTGTAAGTCTTTTGTGCATTCATGTGATATACGGAGCTCTATCGGACCCCGTTGCGTCCGCCAGTGTAGTTTGGAGCCCTAGTGAGCCCCCTTGTGTTTTTCTTTCAGCTATCAAAATTCCAGTACGTCCCTTTTGCCTCCTTGGGTTAACCAGAGCTCCAATAGGCTCCCTTGTTCCCTTAATGTTTTTTGAAGCTCTGCTGAGCCCCCTTACATCCGTTTCCGAGGCAGTCATGAGCACCTTCTGCTTTGGTGATATAAGGAGTCCTATCGGACCTCCTTTGGTCCGTAAGTGTAGTTGGGAGCCCTAATGAGCCCCTCTGTTTTTTCTTGGCTATTAGAATTCCAGTAAGCCCCATGTTGCCTTCTTGTGTGTGTCCATAACTTCATTGGGCCCCCTTGTTTTTTCAACGTCACTTGAAGCACCGCCGGGCCCCCTTATTTTCTCAACGTCTCTTAAAGCTCCGCTGGGCCCCTTTATATGTTTTCGTGGCTTTCAGAGCAGTAGTACCTAAGCAGCTTGTGTCTTCATGTGGTATTCAAAGCCCTATCGGACCCTCGTGTCTCTCAAATATAGTATGGAGTCATAATTAGCCTGCCACTCAGACTATTATTGGTTTTCAGAGTAGCAGTAGGCCCTATTTGCCTGGTACTTGATGGGTGACCCAGCGTCACTGAGGCAGTAGGCCTGACCGAGGGCCTGACGATCGCTTGGCGAGAGACTGATGTGGCTCTTATCCTCGGGGCTGCAGCTGGCCACATACAAACGGCAAGGGGGCTTCGCTGGTTGTGTGCGAGGGGTAGAGGGAGCGCGAATCGCACGCGTCGAAACGTCCCCGGTGCCGAGACCAACGCCAACACGTCGGACCACCGCGATTGCAGGCCGCTGCAATCGGCCAAAAAGCCAAAAAAGACCTCCCACCACAAAATTCTGCTAGCCGGCCATTTTCGAAAAACGAGACATTAGAAAACACAGTATCGGTCAGCAACGCCACCTATCTCGTAGCGCGCGCGGCGCTGTGGCGTATACGCAAGGTGCGTTCTAAACTCTGACGCGTTCGGAAAACGAAACCGCAATAACCATCGGATATGTGTTCTACAAACATCAGATATGTTTACCAACAATCCTCAAACAAGTACCTTTTTGCTATCTGATACAGAACTTGGAGCAGTTGCTCGCGATACTCGAAAATATTCTTTAGGAAAGTCCTGCGAGCCTCAAGAGATATCGAAAATGTCGCTGCGATTCTTGTAGTTCACCTACTTTCGGAGATGTCGGTCTACGACGGCCCTAGAGAAACTTTGGTGACTTGCTTCTTGATCCCCGGAAATATCTTTGCGCAACTCTCAAAACTGGTTCTACTTACCTTGGAGGATATCGCTTTAAAAATTCTCGGAGATTCCGCTACACAAGATCCTTGAAGATAGATCTCTATAATTCGCGAAAATTTCTCTACCTACAAGTCTCTAGTAGATCACACTTTAACGACCTGAAGATGTCGATAGCTGGATGCTAGGAACTTTTGCACTGTACTCGTATTTTATAATTCCCGTTAATATTGCTGAACGATTCTCAGAAATAATCCACCAAAATTCTCGGATTGAATCGCTCCACGACCTTCCACATCGCTCTTAATTTATGATCCTTGGAGATTTTTCTCCGTGAATTTAAGGAAATGCCGCTCTATATTTATCGAAAATATCAATGAACGGCACTCGAAGTTGCTGCTCTGCGATCCTGGAAGATATTATGCTAAATATCGGTAAAACGGAAAAGAGAAAATATCGCTGTACGATCTTCGGAAATATGTTTTGAAAATGTATCCTTCAACCTGTCTGCATAACATCATCTTTGAGCCAAACTCCCACTGGGCCTTCGTCTTCGGTAAGGGTGGACAAAATGGACAAGAACTTGAGAGGAATAAATGCTAAATTGATGAATAATGTAAATTTTCACCCTTTTGGTAGATGTACCGATCAAAATAAAGATTGAAGAATGTAGGAAAGTGGTTGAGGGCAGAAGAGGGAAGTGGAGGCAGATCGTCTTGAAAACCAACGCTCCAACGCATCTCAGACGACCTTTTTTTCTTTCTGAACGAGAACAAAACCTAGTGAGTGTATTCTGGTAGAACTACCTGATCAGCATCTTCCACCCTTCAATGTCTAGGTACAGTTCGTGTCTACCCTCCTTTGAACTGACATAATTTAACAAGCCGTGAAAACAAGGAACCAGCTCAAAAGCTACTACCAGCTGGCCAGTGAATTGGAAATCTTCTAGGGATTCTCACGTATACTTAGGCGATACCTATGCAAAACTTACGAAAAATCGATAGCTCGAAACTAGAGAAAGCTTCATGGGAAACTTGAAGGCTTACATCTCAATAAAGTGTCGGATCGGAAAGATGGAAATCGGCGTCTCCCAACCACTCTAGGATCGAAAGCGCGACAATGATGACACCCGCCGCCCAGATATGCCATCAACTCACTCTGCCATCAGCAAGACTAATTTCTGGCCGTCCCACTCGCTGAAAGCTGAGGCGAACCCAAGAAACCGCCCCTCGACAGCCCCCCGATATGCTCGAACCGCACGACACCGCAAGCGATGCAAGTGATTGATTGGGCTTTTAACTTTTCGCAACGTCGGAAATCGCATCTAAATCCCCGCTCGCTTGTTTGAGCCTTCCCCCGCGATCCGGCCCGGACCTGGTTTCGTTGTGATGCTTTGCGTTTTGTTGAAAGCCACCGCACAGCAGCCCTGTAGAGCGGGGGCACGCCATTTCACGCATGACCGATTTATTTGTCTAATGTCCTTTGATTAGTTCCCCTGGAGTTGTCGGTTCTCTCTTTCCGATGGCCGCGTGCAAGGTACGCGTTCTTTGTCCGTTCTGGTGCGGAGGTGTAGTAATGGCGGGAGCAGATTGGCGCGGCGTGGATCCCCCGGAGCCCGGAGCAATCACGGTGCTATTAGAAACACTGGAGTCTTTCTTGGTCGATCGGAATTTCGGCAGTTTCTCGTCGGGATAAGATGGCACTTTGGACAAGAGTTGGAGCGGGTTATCGACTGAAGAATTGGACCAGGCTAGAGCATCGGTAGTCCCGACAGGCGCATTGCAGGAAATGGTGTTTGCGTGTGTGTGTGTGTGTGTTACGAGGGGTGGTTCGATTCGAATCTGCGCCAAAGTTAATTCTGCGAAGTTGGGATAGCTGGGATGTCTGAGGGGCGATAATACCTTTTCAAAGTCCTATAAGAAGAAGCAAGAATGAAATCACCCAAAGCTTGATATATTTTCTATGTATACGGTACCTAATTGTACTGGCAAGCGCCATGTTGAATCATCTGTTTGTGTAAAGCTTGATTCATACCTACTTCTCCAAATCTAGACAAATGGGATGTGTGTGGGTTTTGTTGGTAGCAGTACATCTGAGGTCTGGTCAGTTGAACTTGATCAAGGAGCGGTGGGTTTGATAGTGGAAAAGTGTAATAATCGTAGTCTGCTGGATGTCATCTGTAATATAATATTTATTTTAAATTCTGCAAACAAGAATACACCTCTTTAGTTTTATTATAGCCCATTTCTTTGCTTAACCTTATCAGTTTTCTCAATAATTTCTTGTTGGATATACGCCAATTGATCGCCGCCGCTAACTAATTATTATTGCATTTAATTTACAGTTTCTCATTAGGTTTTGTACAATTCTGCGAATAGTTTCTTCAAGTTTTGATACATCCCTTTCTCCTTCCCACTCGCCTTGTTTCTTTTGTGTTTGTTCAGTAAATTCATTTTATTGGATTTCTCCGCATCACCCGAACTGACTGGTAAGTTTTTTCCTTCTTTTTCTCCTAAATTATACAGTCCACTTCCATTCGCTCTCGATTAATCAACATATTGTTGGTCCTTCGAGCCGGATCAGAATACAACGTGGAGCAACAGCCACGTCATCAACTCATAGAAACCGCTGACAGCAACCGAACGACCTGCCGACAGATTTTGTGAAAACCAGACGTCGGATTTTGGCGGGGTATTTTTTGAAAATTTTCACAACGAACCGCAACTCAAGTTGTGGGTGAGAATTTTTTGAAATTTTTGCTGAATTTGTCAAGATTTTTCGAAATTCCATAATTCATTCCAAATTTTACAAGGGAACCGATGTTCGAATAATCCATTACAAATACCTTGACACGTTCTCGCAGCGAAAACTCGGGTTTTTGGAGAGAATTTCGAGAAATTTGGTATGAAATGCTTACCGGGGGGTGTGTCGTCCGGTGCGGGCCATGCGGTGACGTTTCTCTTGAAATTTCGCCTTAAAATTGATGAAATTCGACCACGGCACGGCCAAAGTGACAGGAACGTCAATTGACGCTCTGTGTTCTGGGAAACTCAACACTTCAGGGCATTTGAACAGTATTTTTGGAGAAAATGTACCGTGTCAGCGTGCGAAATTGAATTGTGGTCTCGAGGAGACTTTTGAGGCGTCCACCAGACACCACAAACCCAACATCTCCTTCAAATTTGACGGCATTTCGGTTAAAAATTCCCTGGCCGGGCCAGACGTTGACGGCGTATTTCACAAAAACAGACAAGTTGCGAGTGCAAAACACGTCTGATGGGTACTTACAATTTATTTGCAATTTCCAGCGGCTTCACATTTCGAGAAAGGGGCCTTTTCGGTCATCCAGAGCACATTTCATGTCGGTTACAAGGGTTCCTTGTCGCGACTTGTTTTCCACGGAATCCATGATAATTCCATCGGACCTTCTGGCCAGACCTCCAGAAAGGGTCCGGGTCAAATTTTCGAAAATTTCACTACAAGTATCGGCAACATTATTGAGCGTCGCAGTTGTGTTGTGCCATTTGCAAATGTCAATTTAATGTCACAGCACTCGTTTGAGGCAATTTTTCGCGGACTCCTTAGGTATGTTCCGATATTCGAATCGGTTAACCAGCCGGTCGAACATTTTTTCAGTGAGTGACTTTTGATATCGGAACGACAGTTGACGTTTGGGTTAACCTGCACTGACCGACCTCCGAAGCTGATCGTTGTGGTTGACAGCTGGTCAACCTTTTTCAGACAGCCGGTCGTTCCAATTTACACTTTTAAATACGTTGGAATGATGCTGACAGTTATGGACGTTTTCGCGAGCGAATAGGTTTGTTCGCGTCGCATGAAATTTCTGCACTTTCTGCACTCAAACTGCTGTGATTAGTCAAATACTGCCTGGGACCTCACGCTATTGGCTAGGGTGCAGAAAGTGCAAAGAGTTTATGCAACGCGAACAAACCTAGTGTAATGATGAAAGCGGAAATCGTTACATATCATTTTTCTATCATTATTACCACAAGATCCGATTATAATCGATAACAGTCACAAGGATATCCTTTTTTGGTAGAACGATAGGCTGACAATGATCAAAGCTGACTTCTGCATGGCGCAGACACCCTCCAACGCGAATCACTCCATCATGCAAAAATGAATGCAGCTTTCTCAACTGAGAAGAACAAGGCTTATCTTTCTTCAGAAGTTCGAGATCAGAAGCAAAATGGAGACTCTGGATCACGCGAATCTAAACCATTTCAGCGTTTTCCAAGTCCGGAGGTGGAATGAGAGAACTTTTCGATTGGCAAAAGGCGACAAAATCTCGAGACTAAAACACAAAAGCGCAACAATTTGTTCCACGAAGAACACTTGTTGATCAGGAACAATAAGGGATGTTCGCTTTGAAAGACAGACGGAGTTGCTGGTTTTTCTTCAGGCATCCTATCAAGACCAGGTGAGGTGAAAGGAACGATCGACCAATTACTTTGTGGGGTGCTAGCCCAAGGCGGACCAGAAAACCAAAGGGGGTGTTCCGGAAGCTGAGAGGATGTTAAACCTCGAGACAGGCAATCGGCAGGAATTTCACATCCGGGAATGTGATACTCAAAATGCGGAGTAAAATTTTCGAGAACATTTTCTTGAATTTTCGTGATTCGATTACTTATACAAGTATTCCAGCGGTGCGGCGATGAATGTATTCAACTCAAAGCGATAGTTGAATCCTAAAAAGCGAAGTTTCAAAGGTAAGACGCGATACTTTGCACAAATGAAAGCAATGTATATATTTTCCCGAACACGAAACGGAATGCAAATGAACCACTCAGCCGAAACTCTTTTCTGATGCATCGCAAAACCCATGAAGGGAGCTCTCAGATCCCTGGGAAATGTTCAGGAATCTTCAGCTGCGATAAAGCTGAGAACTGTTCCATAAAAGTCTCCCACATGGCCAAGATGGAAGCAGGAGGAATCTCATCCCAGTCGAGACCCTTCATCCACAGCTCTTTGACAAGTAATTTGTCATCGAGAATCACAGGTGAAATTAATCTCAAGGGATCAAAAACACGAGCGATGGTGGACAAAATATTGCGTTCAGTACATGCGTCCGATTTGAGAGAGACTTGGAATGAGAAGTGATTTTCGGCTGATTGCCACTGAAGGCCAAGAACTCTCAAATTTGCATAAGGATCAAAACTGACATCCTCTTTCGTTAATCGAAGGTCAGACGGAATCCCTTCCAACAAATTCTGCGAATTGGAGGACCACTTTGTCAGCTCAAATCCACCTGACTCTAACAATCTAGTCAGATCATGAAACAATCATCCACGTATGACATTTGTAACAAAACCACGAGCAGTGAGGCGAGTAGTTTTGAATTAATGTCATGAGCGATATTGCCGAAAAGCAACAAATTTGAATATTACAAGAGAAAAATTTTGCCTTCAAATTTTTATCTCGAGTGATATTCGACATGACTAAATATTTTACGAGAGAAAAAGAGGCTTTCTGTGAACAGCTTTTTCATCCAAAACCAAGATACCATCTAGTTCTAAAACAACGTGAAGCCATAAAAGGGCCGAGAGAGTTTCCCTCAACGATCCACTGTGGTATACGAATTGAATACCGTCACATTTGGCATCAAATCTTTTTTATTTCTCGCTATAAGAACTATCCAACAGCTTGCCATGGATAAGGCAACAAATTATCCTTACGCAAGTCATTCTTCGCAGTTTTTACGTGGATGATTAGCGCTGAGCGCTTTGAGCTTTGATCAAATGCTGACATTGTTTCATGATCTGACTAGATTGTTTGAGTGAGGTGAATTTGGGCTGACAAAGTTCTCTTGTAATATTCAAATTTGTTCCTTTTCAATATCGCTTATGACATTCAATCAAAACCACTCGCCTTAATGTCATTCGCGAAATTGCCAAGCAACAAATTTTCATAACAATCGAAAAATGTTGCCGACAAAATTTTATCTGTAGTGATATTAAATACGACAATTTAGCTTGCTCTCTGACGAAAGTGACCAATTCCAAAAAGGTCGGAATTGTGGACTTTCTCGCGGACATCTCAAAGGCTTTCCCCGTCTCAGAATTGACCTTGGACAAGCTAGATAGAGCATGATGAAGTCAGCTAAATCTGCCAACTTTAGATTTTTCAAAGCTTGAAAAGCGCACACAAAAGACTCTGCAAAGATTTCCAAATTATTATCTGAAGTGAGTGATCTTGAAGAGAACAATCGCTTTAGATAAGCCTGGGCATGGGCAAGCGCTCTGGTATCTTGATGCCAAGTGAAGCTTGTGACAAAATTTGACTGGATATGATAACAGTTCCTACCAAGCTTGTTTTATTGGAATTGAAATACGGGTTTGAGTCGCTTTTGAGATCACGGCAGTTGTGATGACCTCGGTACGTCCTCACAGGAAAGCAGAGAACAAATTGCTTATTTCTTCTCTTCATTTCACACCCAACATACACAAGCACAAACCTAATCAATCGATTTGCCAAATTGCCCCTCAAACAGTCGAATAAAATATTCCCTTGATGGTTTTTCTTTTCACGTATTCCTATGGCGACACAAGCAAATTTGACCGATAATGTTGCTTTCGCCGAAGACAACCAATTTGCCATTCTGATTTCCTCTCGGATTATATGCCATCGCATCAAAACGAAATTGTAAACCGGATTTTCCTATCTATATCCCGTCCCCAGACGCATTATCTCGTAGGTATGCACCATCAGAGCGCTTTTATTTTTAAGGGTAGGAACCTATATGGTGCATTTAAATTGTATTGCAACGACGAAGCTTCTTCTATCTCCATACTCCAATGTAACACGATATAAAGTAACGAGATTTTCTCTATTGAAACGTGTTACCTGTGCAGTGTGTTATATAACTCAGAGTGACGTTCCAACATCAAGGATGGGGAACTCTAGTTTTATATACCGGTACCTATCTAATCCTGTAGCTTTTGTTTACATAACAGGGCTCTAGGGATGATTATGTAGACACCATTTCCTCTTGCAAAAAATCCCAAGTCCTTACTTCTTACCTATACTTATACCTTTCTGAGAAGATTGAATTTCGATATAATTAATGCCGGTAGGGGACGGTCGTTGCCATGGCTACCCGGCTTCTGGTATGTCAAACGTCGTGGTTTTTCATTAAGGTTCGATTGGCTTATTGAGGATGGGGATGAGGGAGGTGAAAAGAAGTGTTTAATCTTATTTGTGCGTTAAAAAAATTGTTTTTGAGAAACGGAAGTCGGAGCACTTCATTTTCAAGAGACGAAACGAAATTAATTTCTCGAATACTGCTCAGGACTTTGTAACACGGGCGTTAATGTCCGCCGCCCTCGACCCTCTTTTCTCCGATGCCCACTAGGAGCTGCATATGAAAAATTTAGGGGGCGTCGTAAAACTTTTACGACATCAGTGTAAAATTTTATGAAACACGTTATCTTCTCTCCTTCCTCCGGCCATTATTGGAGATATCGTATTTCCTTTAATATCTTATTTGACAGCGGTAATGTCTTCGAGAAGGATGATAGCGCAGTAAGAAATGCGGGACGTGCATTAACGTCCCCTCCCGGCCGGCATCGGAGGCTTGTGTTTGATGTTTTTATGGGTGATGTGTGCACCCCGAGGAGAGAGGCCGGTCGGGTCTCTTGGCAGCCTGGAGTTTACGATATTGGCACGTTTGCGGTGCCGGAGTCCCGCAGAAAAATTGGGTGAAACTGGACGTGGGACGGTAATCGAACTTTTTCGTCACTTGGCTGCAGTCTACAGCCTACATACTCACCTTCTAAGCTTTGTGAGCAGTCCTGCAAATTAAAATTGAATAAGTACCCAAGTGAAGTACATACGTAATAGGGTGGGCCGAAAAAATAAAAATTTGCCAAATCGAAAAATAATAGTGCGGAAAACTTGTATTTGAGCTTCATAAGTATTCCTATGAAAATTTGAAAAAAATTAATTTAGGTCTTGGGGTGCCACAAAGCACTTGAAATTTAAAAAAATTGAAATTCTTTGAATTTTTTTTTATTTAAATACAAGCATTTTTTCCAAATTTTTTTTGCCGAAGGTTTGTATTGGGTCTTTGACATTGTGTGTACAATTTTTTGTTTCAATTAGTCAAGATTTTTGGTTCTACAGGACATTAGAAAGTTTCAATAGTTGAAAAAAATCCATTCATTTCAGAAAATGTCATGTAAAAATCAGAAACTTGACTAATTGAAACAAAAAATTGTACACACAATGTCAAAGTCCCAATACAAACCTTCGGCAGAAAAAAATTGAAAAAGCTTAAAAAAAAAAATTCAAAGAATTTCAATTTTTTTAAATTTCAAGTGCTTTGTGGCACCCCAAGACCTGAATTAATTTTTTCTAAATTTTCATAGGAATACTTATAAAGCTCAAATACAAGTTTTCCGCACTATTATTTTTCGATTTGGCAAATTTTTATTTTTTCGGCCCACCCTAATACGTAAGCACTTTTGATGGTTGATTCAAATTTCGCGGGCGGAAGATATGACTTGAGCAGCATCAGTGGCGCCATCGCTTGGTAGCGAGCAAATTTTCAACTTCAAGTGATAGTTGACATAACTGACAACCTTCCGATCCTGCTTCAAATCCAGTAGTCAGAAAAACAAGGCTGGAACCTAAGTGAATAACAAACGTCACGACCACCGCGCTATCTTTTTTTTTATCGCATAGAGTCCTAATTTATAAAACCACCCGTTTAATTAAAAACCGTGATAAAGTGCAGAGTGGGCAATCCACCTCGGATAAGCCGACCGCGCCACTTAGTCGGGAGAATTATCCTCCAGGCCGATGCCGCAAGCCTCGAACCCTCCATCCAACTTTTACGATTGTCCTTATCTTTGCGAGTAGTCTGCTTTGGCTGGATGGTGGCGATGAAAAGAACTATACTTTTCTTCGCGCACGCGGAGGTACATAAAGCTTCCCAAAAACCCTCCAGATAGATAGCGCGACTATACGGCGTGTGCTCCGGAGTGGTGGAGGACTGGCGAAAAGCTTTTGAAAGTTTTAATAAAATATCAAATTTCAATTTTCTGCCGCTCTGATTTCAGAATTTAATTACAAAACTGGATGGTGTTGACATTTTGTCTACTAACTGTCGCGTCCGTCCACGTGATGTACGTTATTATCATTCATATTGGGAGCGGCGGAGAGCGGAGGGCAGCCGGTGGAATTTAATTACAAACTTCGGGACACTAAAACTTTTACTATATGGAGAATGACAAAAAAAAAAAAGAAAAACTTTTATTAGCCAGTATACATTATGAATATTAAATTTTACAACCCGTATATCTAATTAAATGCATTTAAATCTGGGAATTAGGCAAATAATGCCCGGGTTTCGGTTATGATAATAGTGGTGCGGCCAGAACTTGTTCCGCTGAGGACTTTGGGAAAGTTTTGGTCCGACATTGTGGCTAGATTGTGTTTGTGTGTGCCTCGAGTGCCCCAGTAAGCATTTAATTAGCCATAAGCAACGCAAAAAAATCAGTGCTAAAGCATAGAAGTCGTTACTATGTATTTAGGTGCACCTTCATCATCGTGCGGTGCATAATTTTCATAGATATTTGATTGTAGTCTATTAAAATCAAAATTAAGAAGATAAAAAAGAAAAAAAAACACTGAAAGATCCAGGCTTTGTATCCAGACCAAAAGCTTTACTACAGCTGCAAGGCAAGGACTCGCATAGATTTCATTGACGTTAAAACGCCAGAAGCTAAATAAATTAAATTCTATTGAACCTTTATTGCTCTTGATTTACTTTTGTTATGCAGGTACATTTGAATAAGCCTATCGTGAAGAAAGCGGGTAATCCGAGGGGTAATCAGTCAGTCGCGAAAAAAAATAGCTTCGAAAAGTAGACGTTCAAAACTTGACTGCACAAAACTCAAACAGCGAAGACAGCGAATAACCTCGAAAAAACAAATACGAGCAACGACAATTGAAGTTAATTGGAAACAAAAAATCTGCTTTCGCCCGGTTCAAGTTCCCATCCATTCATATTGTTTTCATAATTCACAAGAACAAGAAGTGGGTAGGTACGGCAGCTTCACTTTCAAGCTCCAGACTTTTCCCGCCCATCTTCTTGCGGCTCAAAGGCATCGAAATACTTGAATATTTCCTTTGGAAGTCTAGATATGTAGGTTGCGCTGAAAGTCTGATATAACGATAGTTGCATCGTCAATTTTTTCAAGTGAGTAAGTATTTCATTACTCGACTACAGAAAAACGTGCCTACGGCTCCATGCTCACCCCATGCGATCATTAGTTATAATTTAACGGGGGCGTGACGTAGTCCGAATGGCATACGACAAAATTGGTAGAGCCCCCGGTCGTGTCCTGTGCCCGAGTCCCTGCTACTCTCTATTGTATTATTTTCACTGTCTAAGTCCAGTTTTGTACACTTTCTGCGTTTTTGAAGCTAAAGTCTAGGCTTCGGTTTTGAATTGAGTTTATTGTATCATCTACGTCGATCGCCGTAGGCGGTTGAAAGATCTGGTTCAAGTTCAGTCTACCAAATTGCCTGTTACAGAAGCTATTATGCCTTATGGAACTCCTCAGTGTATTCGTTTTATTGTCGTTGTAACCAGTCAATCTAGACTTCATACATACCATAAATACCAAGAACAAATTCGCCCAAAAGCTGATTTTTGGTTCAGCGAGTCCTTGGGCCACGAGAACTTACCCAGTCAATTTTCTCGGAATTTCTCGCCTGTGCTCCATGGTCTTCCAGTATTCAAATTTTGAAAGCTGTGAATTGCAGTGCTTGCATGGAATTCACACCACGGCCGCAAAAATGATCCGATGAAGCCCCAATTGGTCTCAAACGAAAGGAAGCAGATCATAAAATGTCTTACCAAGCATGCGGCTGATAGCGGGTCACTTCCGGTGGACATGGAACCATCTAATTTCAATTTTTCCACTTCAGCCAGATTTCACGAAGGAAAATCTCCGTAACACATGTAGTACAGGGTGATCACGCGAGAACCCCTCCCCCCCCATACTGGAGGTTCCCCATTAGAGATAATTTGATGAGAAAAAAACTTTTCTCGAACAATTTTTTCCGTAGATTTTAAAACTGGAAATTATAATATTTTACAACGCATAATATACAGGATGTCGCAAAAAAACTTTTTTTTGTTGATGCGACACGACATTAGACTGTAAGTAATGAAATTCTTTTTATGTAAAAAAATAATTTCAAGTTTTCTAAACCTCTTTCACACCCTTTTCAAAAATTCTCTCACTGGAGAGGCGAAGGAGTTGAAGATAAAAATTTGGCAATACGTGTCTTAGATGTCCCCTTCGATATACAAATCGACCTGTTTTTGCTGAAAAACCTATTCCTCAAGGATCGGCAGTTGATAGGGGCAAAAATTTCCTTTATTTGATCATGGAAAAATTTTGAAAAGGATTTGAGAAGTTTTAAAAAATTTAAAAATATGTTTGACAGAAAGAAAATTTCATCACCTTCAATTTGATGTATCACAACATAGGTAATGGTATTTGAAATTCTAAAGTAGGGTAGGGTGGGGTCGAAGGGGTTGAAGAGGATGAAAATTTGACAATGTGTGTCCTACATGTCCCTCTCTAAATAAAAATCGACCTGTTTTGGCAGCGAGATATCTGGAGTGGGTTCTTTTAAAAAAATCATTCTGTATACCTATACCACTAGTTGAGTTTTTCCAAAGGCAAATTATCAAAAAAATTCACAAAAATCCCATGATACTGACCTAAACTCACGTTGAATTGGCTGGAAAAGTTCTGAAGTTTGTTCCGCCGATATTCGAGTTTTAAAAGAAATTATCTCCCCGAAAAACAAATTCAATCAAATTTGAGAAATTTTATAGTTTCTAATTTTGAAATCTACGGGAAAAATTGTTCCAGAAAAGTTTTTCTTTTTCAAATTATCTCTAAGGGGAAACATTCAGTATGGGGGGAAGTCTCGCGTGATCACCTCGTACTTATAAGTGGTCATCAGAATCTGAATCGTGGTCTGCCTCTCTTATCTCTGGACTATTTTTTATACTTGCTCTCTTTAGGCTATGGTCTGCTTTGCCCGTTTTGGAAAAGGATTTGATGTGACTTTGCCTTGATGGAATACTGAACCTATTTTCCACCGTGAATTGCTCTTGAATTCTTGAAAGGATATCGCGAACTCGAGTCTTTATAGCCGGAAATGTTAGGTCCAATTTCACTCTTCCAAAAACTTCGGAACCAAATTCAATTCAAATTCAAATTCATTTATTTTCTCAACCAACAAGGTTTTTCAATCGTCAACAATAATACAAGATAAAATAAGTGAAAGAATGCAACAAACAATGCAATTACACACAATTGAGTGAAAAACTGACAAAAAAGAGACAAAATACACATTTTGAACCAATGGCATACACGAAACAATCACTCAAATCGAAGTACAAGACTTTCATATGAAAATCTTTCTTATTCCGCCCTGTACTGTTTTGTGTGAAGTGACAAGTGAACCCATCATTTGTAAAATCTTCAAGTGCTCGCCGATGAACAAACGCAAAAAGGCTTCAAAAAATTATTGTTCTCTATGAATAAATATCAGACCGCTGAACTTGATAATGGAGTATTATGCTAAAAAAAAAAATTGATTGAAATGGAAACTACATTGAAAAATAGTTGACCCGTGCTTTTTTATTCAGTCAAAAACCGTACCGTTTGGGCGCAATAAATAAATAACATCAACTAGTTCTGACGTTACAGCGAGTCACCGCCTATACTGCCTGTGTAAATGACGTCAGAAATAGGCATAATATAGGAATTTCGTTTATTTATTGCAGCCAAACGATACGATTTTTGGCTGAATAAAAAAATACGGGTCAGTTATTTTTCAATATAGTTTCTGATTCCATCGAAAAAAAAAAAAATTTTCAAAAGTATAATACTCTATTGAGCCCTAAACCATTAATTGTATAAATTTCTTAGATCGACGCGTCGTCTAGTATGCAGGTGATTATAAAACCAGCTTCTGATAGATTTTCCATTCCACGAGCAGGCTACCCTGGTGAACTTTTTCACGTGAACGCTGTAACAGAATTTCCAGTTCCGCGAGATCGAGCTGGATGTTCCTCTAGGTGAAATTCGTTTGCATGACGTCCATCCATAATACTATTCTCTTGTACTTGATCATACAACCAACATGGAAATCTTAATAACTGTAGTTGCACGCTAAAACAAAGTTATTAGTTTCAAAGGGGAGTTCTTGTTCTCAACTGATTGTTATCATTATCAATAATGAAAGGGAAGGGTCTTCTAGAACTTACCCACCAGGTCTGGCTCTCTGCTTACCGCAGACACAACGCAAATCACCTAAAGGGCCCAAAGACTCGAATATGTTCTCTGTGAAAGATACCCAACAAAGAGTAGCGCGGAACTGCGACGAAGTAGTAGAATAAACACCACCAGCACATGTAGGTAAATTTAGAATAAACACGCTAGAGCTCCGTCCAAGTTCTGACCTCAACCAACTAGATTCAGACATCCCACTTTCCGAAGCTAACGACGCTCATCGATCCCAAGCATCCAATTTCCTTGCTTAGTCTTGGGCTTAGTCTCTGCAGTAGGAGGTCAGAACTCACCCGAAAATGAGGCTAAGATGTATCCCAGTAGAGGCCAGGACTCACCCGTGAAGGGGGCCAAGACGCATCCTACTGAAGATCCTAAGGCGGTATAGGTTAGAGTATCGCGCCTTCTTTCAAAGTGGTGGTGAACTAGGACTCTTCAACCTTACTCCGTGCTCGTATTTTCATTGATGGGGCGTGACAACTGTTCAATCAGTTACAGTGTTCACGATAAACACTTTACCTGTGTAAAAATGTCACTACAACGTTGAAATTTCAACTGTTACGAAACTAAAGGTGGACACTCTCAACGAAAAAGTCAACTTCGTTATTCAAGGATTAACGGAATAACCATTTGTCAACCTTATCTGCATAGGTAATTACAACTTAAAATCTGAGTAATCACAGCCTAATTCCAACGAATGTCTATTCATGGAATAAGCAGATTATAACAGTCTCATATTTCACACATGTAATTATGGAGAAACGACAGGAATTTAGAGCGGGAACAGTAAATGAATCGTCTGCGCTCTCTTTCAGCAGACCACTTTTCCATTCCCTTTGTCGTCGAGTGCAAGATTTCCCAGTTTTAAAACACTACCCTGGAAATCTTTGTAATTTCCAGACCCGCAGACCGTAGATAGCGATCCGTCTCGGATGGCAATAGTAATTAGTTCGTGCGGCGTGGGGAGGGGTGAAAAAAGCTCCGCTTTAGAGCACTAAAAAGCTCTCGTAAAGCTTTGTCGACGCGACTGCAGATGACAACTAGCATCGTCAATCTTGAGCAAACAGTGTTTGCAGACTTTCCCTTTGGAAAACAAACACCTTTGAGCTATAGACACGGATCTGGGCGCAGTGTTTTTCTGGATGCGTTTGTGGAATTCCAGAATACAAAAGCCGGCGTTTTTTTTTCCTGCCAGTTCATTACAAAAGCGTGACACGCAATAAAGATCCTCATTGGATCTCAACTGACACTGACCTCGGCCATTCGCCCGAAACAGTCAAACAGTACGCATAAAATTAAACGTTAAAAAAATTAGAGCCTCTGCTCACAATTCCTGCATTATTATATCAAAGCTGTGGAAAAGCGAAGTGAGATTTGGACAAAAGCGCCCCCGCTCGCCCGGCGCTTTCGAGCTCCGGCGCGCCGCACAATGGACCTCCGCCAGGCCCGATTGTTGCAATAATTACCGGGGGCTTTTGTAGGCGCTGCCGCTGACGACTCACAATGAGCTTCACCTTCCATAAAAGCGATAAATAAATGTTGAATACTTGATGCTAAGTACTTAATTAAAAGTTCCACTATGCCCACCTTTATTAACGCCGTTATGGATAGTTTCACAAGTTAACTTGAGCGGAATAAGCGGGGGCGTGTGGGGCAAGGGGGTGAGAGACGAGGGAGCGCGCTCAGGTCACAATTTAATGGGCTATTGGATCGAAGACGGTGTGGTTTTGGGGTCATCTAGGAGGAGGAGGCGGCGGCGGCGGTAGCAGATGTTCTCGAGATCATGATTATGGGGGGGTGGCGAGGACTAAATTATTGGAGGTTTAGTTAACGTCTAAATCTGTTTGAAGTTTCTTCGTGAAGCCTGCGGCTTACATCAGCGCGCTTTGAAAACGAACAAAACCACTGAAAAATGCAGACGGTATTATTCGACGTTTGTTCAGAAAGAAACATCTGCTTGAAACGTATGTGTGGAAAGCCCATTTATAACGATAATTATTCCGCGATGGCACTCGATAAAAGCTACAAGCGAACAGATTAGAAAATAGAGTTGTTTGGATCTTATACGTTGTACACTCAAACTAAAATACGGAGTAGCGGTGTCACAATTACCAGCGACACCGGTCGGGCCCAAACGTGGCCCAGACCTAAGACACTACCGGCGAACTTTTGCCGGAAGCCGGATCAGAAAAACCCTCGACACTATAGCACATAATGGGCTAGATATAGTAACAACATCGATTATCATTCCTTTGGGTTTAGGTTCGTACCCCTTGCGCTGAAACAACAGTTTATTGTGCCCCTTGAATGTTTACTTCATAAGCCCCGTTGCCTCAAATAAGTCGAGTATGAGACTTATGGGTTTGGTTGTTATCTCCTCTGGTTCTATATACATAGCCCCAAAGTACGAATGTCTAACTGCTCCAAGAGCAGGGCACTAACATCGTATGTGAAGATGAGTTTCCTCCTCTTCGCTACATAGCCTACAGTCAGGGTCGTCTTTTATCTTTATGGTGGTAAGATGTTTCATGAGCGAACGGTGTCCCGTGAATAGTCCAACTGCCCATCTTAGCTGGTTCTTGCTAAGATTCATCAGTTCTTTCGCTCTTTCCCTGGGAGGTCCGCCGATGAACATTCGCGACTGCCTTAGTTCAGGGGCGTTAGTCCAGTGTGAGCTGTGTTTGTTCTTCAACAAGTTTTTCATTTCCCCCCAGACTGTTTGATATGACAAACCGCAGGACGGTTCCGGCCCTGTTAGAGAAATTTTTGTCCCCCTTCTTGCCAGTAGGTCCGCTTTCTCATAGCCTTCGTTCCCTTGGTGGCTTTTGGTCCACCCGAGAGGATTTTGTTGTTGTGCTCTGCTAACTGTGCTAGAAAGTTCAAACATCCTTTCACTGCTTTGGATCGTATCTCTACGGAGCTCAAAGCTTTTAACGCTGCTTGGCTGTCAGTGATGATCTGGATTATCTTATTGTGGTAAAACGAGTGATAAGAGATTGCAGTTATTCCTGCCTGGAAGACGATTGCTAGACAGCCCAGGTCCAAGCTCAACTCATATCCTGTTCTCAGACCTAAGACCTCCGAACCAGTGCTTATTGCAGTCTTAGAGCCATCCGTATACCAAATGATTCCATCCTGCTGATTCAACCTTTTTTTTTTCTTTCTCTCCCTCCGTTGGTATGGCTATGGGTATGTTTGTGGAAAATTTGGACTGCTTGAATTCTGTCTGACGGCATGCTTAGCACGCTGTTGTTCTTTATTTGCTGAAATATCTCGGTATGGTATCCCGCCCTTGTGTGAGTGTTTCCATAACGGTTAATCCTTAGCCTGTACGCAGCTGACAGAGCCTCCGATTCCACCACGAGGTGTAGTGACGGGAGGTCCAGCTGCTTCCATGGCTGCAGTGGGAGTCGTCGACATCGCCCCTGTTATACTTGGACAAGCAAGTCTTTGCAGCTTGCTTAGCTTGGCTATGGATACCTTTTCCCGGGCTTTATGCCACCAGATTAGGAAACCATATGTAACTGCGGGGAGTATTACTCTGGTATATATCCAAAGGATCATTCCCGGTTTGAGTCCTTACGTTTTTCCTATCATTCGTCTACATGCCCAAAGAGCCCGTGTGGTTTTGATAGTTGTTTTCTCCAAATGGGCATTGAAGTTCAACTTGGTGTCTAGAAGCAGTTCCAAGTATTTGACCTCTTTCACCACTAGGCTTCACAAGCGGGTCGACAACACCCCTCCCTGCGGACAACCCTTTGAAGTGGCCACCTCCCTGGTTACGTTGCCCAGTGAGCTCGTAATGTTTCTGTCTTCTATCACAGAGCTGATTCAATCCGCGACAGATCCACCAACCAGATTAACAACAGCTTCTTGAATGAAGTTGAAAGAGGTATTGTCGAAAGCTCCCTCTATATCCAGAAAAGCTCCCAGAACAACCCCTTGGATATCTAAGGATCATTCAATCCTGTGTGTGAGTTCATGTGCACTCAACTCGCAGGATTTTCCTGCTTGGTATGCGTGCGTACTGATGTCGATGTAAAGGTGTTTTGCCCAGTACATCGTCTCTGATATACTTGTCCACCAATTTCTCAGTTGTCTTGAGCATAAAAGATGTCAAGCTTATTGGACGGAAAGCTTTTGCCTGGGCGTATGAATCTCGCCCTGGCTTTGGTATAAAAACTACCTCTACTTTACGCCAATTTTGTGATGGCCCTAAACAGTGTACACAGGGATGAGGCCAGTTCTTCTATGCCCTGTTGCAGCATCACTGGTAGTATCCCATCTGGGCCTGCAGATTTATATGATATAACCCATACGATCTTGGTTATGTCGACTAGCTTGTTAGCAAGTTTCCAGTTTTCTCTGGACCTCCCTTGACGGTGAGCCTGTTGAGGTAGACTGTTTTGTTTGCAGGGATACGTTAGCACCCTGAAAAGTTTGTCTTCAGTAACAAGCCCAGTTCGTCTCCTCCCCAAATGCAGTATAGTCTCCTTGTAGTTTTTGCAATGAGCCCAGTTTGCCCTGGTTTTCTTTTTGTAAGGCCTTTTGGAGTCTTGCACATTTTGGAGACTTCTCAATCTCTTCACAGTGCCTCCTCCAAGATTCTTCTTTTGCCTTTTTGATGGCATTCTTGGCCAGTCTTGGCCTTGTTGAAGCTCTTCCGAGTTGCTGCCCTCAGTGGGAAAAGTTCCGGGTTCCACCATAGGGTCTATCGTTTGAATCTTCCCACTTTTATTGGGCAGCTGTCTACTTAGGCATTCAGTATGGCCGATTTGATAGTATTATTAATCAGTTCTACGTCCACTGGGGTTTGAAGTTTTGACGGACATTCATCCAGCTCCTGCTTTAGCCTCTCCCTGAAGAGAGTCCAATTACAGGTTTTTTGATTCCTGTATGTGCTCACCCCCCTTACTGGAAAATCTAGTTTAATTTCACGTACCTGGTTTGAGAGTGTAGGTTCCATGCCACTCACTTATTTCGCTGCATACTTTTGGTGTGCAGATCGTTATTTCGATGACTTCCTTCCTTGTCTGTGTGACAAAGGTAAGTTCGTTCCCCCTATTTGCTACTACTAGTTTGTTATATATAATAAATTCCAAAAGTGACTCACCTCTTCTGTTGTTGCTCCTGCTTCCCCATCATCCTTCATCCGAGTCACAGCAGAGCACTAGATGTGTTTTTTTTCCTCGCAAAAATTCACCAGTTCCTTCTCCTCTGAGGTCGGTGGTTGTCCTGGTTGGTCGTATGGGAGGTATGCTGAACCTATTATCAGGTTCCGTTTGCTCCCTTCCATGTTGGTGTTCGACTTTGCTACCATCAGGTCTCTCGTGCTGAGTCCCCAGATTGGCAACAAGTTATGAGTCTTCTTTGTTGAAATGCAAGCTTTGGGATGGTTTCCGCCTGGGCTGATGAGTTCCCAGTCTTTTGCCATCCCTAGCCTTCTGATAGTCCCCCTATGGACCCAAGGTTCTTGTATCAGCACAATGTCTATGTTGTTGGCTCTCACCTCGGCTCTCACATATTGTTGTAGAGCAGCTACGACATCGATACCAACTGGGACGCACTGGGCTCCACGACAACCTCATTGCCGCTCCCGGTGAAGCGGACGACCAGTGGTGGTAAAAAGGACTTCTGGATCCAGTGCTCGTTGCGAAGCCACTGGTAGTGTCTCTGCTGGATTCCTGACAAGATAATTGAATCAGTGGTTTGCGATTTCTTTTTTGGTCCAATTTCCGATTGACTCATGCAGATGCCGCAGTTTCTTGAAATATAGTCGAGGGTTCAAGTGAACCATCATTTCTCACAAATTTTTAGGTGTTAACCTTGATCAATCAGCTGTAATTCATAAAAAAGAAATCCGTTATCATCGACCAGCTTGATTATCTTGTCTGAAACCGGCGGTACAGTAATTAAAACAACTTTGATTCGAAACTTTGTACGATTATCTACCCCTTCAGGAGTTGAATAGAGTATCTGTGATATTTTCACTCTCCCGGCTGCCACTAAACGCGAAGCTCTCCGAGCTAAGCCAAAGAACTTCCGCTATTGTGCAAGCTTTTCCGCTACACACTACACATACGCACAAAGGGCCTAATTAGCGCCCGAGGGAACAAAACACGCGTCCCGCTTCCGTACAGCTCTAAATTATGATATGAGAAACAACATCCCCGGGGATCATTCGTTCCGGCTAATGCAAATATTATAAATATAATAATTCCTCCTCATCCCATTTCCAGAATTATTGTACCGCTCTTTCTCAACATGCACACAGTTCTCTGAGTACTCACATACGTAAACCACACAACACACACTGGAAGTTGCCTTCCCAGTTTCCGTTGAAGCCATAATCAAGCAGAATTAACAGCAAGCGCACAAATGATATGTAGATATACGGGGGGCCCGCTTTATTCGCAACCTTCCATATCTTTCAGCTCGCAACTCCGGCCCAGTTTTGTTATTATTTCGTGTATATTGCGTTATCTCTTTGTATAACATGAACATGTACGCTCTTGTGCGGTGGAGCAGCTCCAGTCTGGTTCCTTGTGGTTCTTGTGGTGGGAGGCAAAACTCCCAAACTCCCATAACGCGAAGGGCGAGGGGGTCGGAACTTGGGAAGAACTTGGTTGTATGTGTGCGAGAGCGGCTTGTTCTACGTACACATAATGCAGAACAATAACAATTATTTGTTATTAAATTAACGTTCGTCTTTTTGTTTCAGGTTAGTACCGGCGCGGCGGTGTACAAGCCGCAGCAGCCTCCAGGTATTAACTGCCATAGATATAGAGGACTCGTCTCGTACTACGACATGAAACCTTAATTAAGTAATCCGGTAGAGTGGCGCAATTGAAAGGTAAGACTGTGTAGCATAAAGTCTGTGCATGTTGGTGCCTATTCACGAGCACTTGTATAACAGAAATCGGATCGATATCTTGATGAGTTTTGTTCGAGTTCACGGTTGGCGATGAAATACTGATGATGTTAAGCATCTTCGATAATTTAGACAACGTTGAATATGTTAGTTGAAAAGTATCAGTTGCTGCGGTGTACGAGAAAGCACTAGTTTCTCAGTTGTAGCCTTCGAAAGCAGCAATTTGATGATTCTGTTTTAATTGACTCCACATATTCATTATGCAGTCATATCGAACTCACTTCATTCTAGCGTCATAGCTGGCGTCAGCTTAGTCTTCCCCGCCACAAAATGGCTGCCAAAAGCGGCATGCAATGACAATGATTGTTGCCAATATGTCACTTTAATATCATTGGCAGTACGCTTGTCAATACTCATTGCAATCCGCTTTTAGCAGCCATCTTGTGGCGGAAGAAATTGAATGAATCGCGAATTTCTTGAGCCACTCATACCATACTTGCAACATCATCAAAACTGATATACTATCACTTCCTGCAAAGATATATCTATCTGATGGCGATGGTTACCTCAATATCAACTGATGTATATTGAACATTTTCCATATTGTCAAGGGTATCCCTTTTACGTCTTGGACCTTGAGGGCCACACACTAGGTGGAAGAAGAGAAAAAACACTGGTTTGAATCGTCATTTGGTCACATGGGACCGTGCATTGCTTGTAAACCGCCGACGCCGCATGGAAAAGTTCGTCGAAAAACTGCTGAGTCAAGGATGCTCTTCTCCGGTTGCCGAGAGCTGGGTCTCGATTCCGGTCGCATAGTAGAGTTTTACTCCCGTTTCCGCTGCGATTGAAATGCGGAATCGTTTACTCTTTCCTCACGTTTCTGACCTTCGCAGTTGTGCGTTGTTTTCGTCGGTGCTCTCCTGTGGAAATGTGCTGTTTTTTCCTTTCTACTTTCCTCCAATGGTTTGATTTTTTGATTGGCCTTCGCGCTTAACCCTTTGTGCCCGGGTTATAATTGTATTTTAATCAGTTTATGACAATATCACACATATTTCAATTTCATTACAGATTGCACCTGTAGTTTTTCTGTGAGTAGAATTTCTATGACCTCCCCCATACTAATTTTGAAACATATTGGTCCGAAAACTCTACTCACTTCTCCCCCTTTATGGGTTTTCTCGAGGAGCACTAATTTAGACTTCATATTTCTGTCAATCCATGTATCAGGTGACATCACTTTGGAGCAGAGTTCTTAGTTTTCCTTCTTCATCACTTTGCATCTTCTGTTGTCACGTGGTCTAGTCCCGGGGCTTTCTGTATCTTCAGCTTACCAACTGCTTCTCCCAACCCAGTCAGCGTCAGCGTGAAGGTGTGCATAAGTACTTTCCTCCAGGATCTTTTTGCGTTTCCATTGAATACGCTCTTGTTTGGGAAGCAGTTTTCTTACTCCTCCAATCAATATTTTATCTGTAATCTTCACTGTCCTAGTTGAAAACTCTCATCGTGCCGTCCAACCTGCTGTCGGTGAACCAGGTTCCCCTTTGAGCATAGTTTTTGTTTGGTTCTGTTTCCATTGCGATTTCAACTTATTCCTCTCTTACTGTATTTCATTGTTGAGTTGCCTAGGGATCTACCTAGGCAACTATCTATGCATCGAGAAGCGAAACGTCAACGTTCATGGTACCAGAAGGAGACGGCCGGGTAGGAAAAGAGGTATGGTACCAGGGGGAAACGGCCAGGTAGGAAAAGAGGACGTAATTTTTATTCAGCGGCGTTCCCGTTCCGAACCAAGTTTTGTGTTTTCCAGGTGGGTTATAATATACTTGCCAAAAAAAGTACAACACATCCATCCTCCAAGAAAGCACCCTATTTGCCTACTACCGCCATAAGTTCAAAATCAGACATTCTAGGGCTGCAGTCCAGTTATCTCCTATCCTACTTATCATTTGTTTCTAACATCTTATAGCAGCCACAAACATTTTCACGAAGAACAAAAACTTGAAGGACCAGACTTTTTTTGTCGTTCACAACTTGCCTCCTTGGTCCATTGGTTGATTCGAGTCTTTGAAACTAATTTTCTGTGAATATTTGATCAAAATATGGTTCACGAAAATTTGGTGTTGCACTTTTCGGGGAATTGTTTGAATTCCATTGAGTTTTGTGTTTCGTATTTTTGGGGATTTGATTCCTGTTTGAGGTATTCAGAAAGGTCGGGAATCGGGGAAGCAGTTCCAGATTTAGTAAGAGATCGGTGTCAGCTTTAGAAGGACTCTCAATCTTCTGTTTTAGGGCTTGTCAAGTTGTTCCTTGCGTCTTTACACGCAAATTCCTACTCTGTGGAAACCCAGAGCCTCTATTCACTATGTCGCGTGTGTCTACTTACTTACCTTTTGTTTTGAAACAAAAGCGGAGTGATAAAAGTGTGTGCTTTTGTTTATAAAGCGTAAAATTAAATCCTGGTCACGGCACCACTCTGTGATGTAACCCACTTTTGGCCGCAAACGTCACAACTTCGTGAAGGCTTCTAAAACTCGGCTACACTTCCTGTAGTGCAGTTGCTTTGGCCTCATAAGGGTCAATTTTATAAAGCTCGCAAGTCTTTGATTTTTGCTCTTTGGAAGTGCCAATTCAAGTTAAGTTATATCACTTCTTTTGTTGCCTCATGTGATTGCCCTAGGGGGGTTGCTTAAGCAAGCTTCAGTTTACTATTTGAATATTCGCATTCAGTGATTGTCTACTAAAATTTCCTGTGCTGCCTCCAGCGATTAATTAAGAGGGTCAGCCTGCTTATACCGCAATGCAACCGTCTTGGTCTTGTGACTAAAGCTATAATTTACCCTTACCCAAACCAAATTTGCAAATTGGCGACTGTCTTGTAGGGATAACGAAGGCTCTATTCTCAAAACTCGTTTTGCTTTGATCGATTTAAATGTCCTGAAAGTCTTTTCACCTCAGTTATTCATGTGTGTGACTTTTTGACAATCCCTTATTGAGGATTCCTAAGGTTTGATGCTTTCATTGAACGACGTCTTTCATAATAGACGATCACTTTGTAATGATTTCTAATGGCTCATATAAACTGCGCACCAATTGAAATGGGCCACCCAAAAATTTAAGTCGAATTCAAAATGTCGTATCTTCGAAGGAGGTTGACTAATTCCAAAACTTTTTTATTCCTTAGATAGCTCATTTATTGTGCTATAAGATGCTACATTCTATTTTTGGTATAATAGTTTGTTATTATTTATACAGGGTGTTACATTGAGGTACTGCAAAATTGTAAAAGTTTGGATCCCTTCCAATCGACCAAAATTTTTTTTTAATTTTTTCTAACCTGTTCTGGAGAACTGGTATATCTGTGTCTCGGAACAGTTTTTTAAGTTTACTCCCATCTCTTTTAATTACAGAGAAAACGGAAAAAAGTAGTGTTTCAGGCTTTCGGTGATGACTTTTCTCAATGTTGATTGATCTTCAACCTATGGGGCTTGTGTTGGAGCCAAAACTTCAGGTCAGGATGATACAGGATGAAAATTTGTTCAAGATCAAAACTTGAAATAGGGGGTTCCACCAAAAGTCACCTAAAAATGGCCAGTATTCTGAAATCTGTTTGTGGGAAGCAGCAATTAAGTTGACAGCTGTTTTTGAGAGAGCAACTCATTGTGACCAATTTGCAATGGTTTTCGGTTCATTTGGCTGAAAACTTTTGGCGTCAAAATCAATAGTCCTCCTGCATGTTTGGATAAAGAAAATCGCCCCCATTCACCTGAAAAGTTATCGTCACTTAGGTTACGAAAAAATCCAATAATGAATACAAACAGGGCATCCAAACTGTCACGTGCTGTTACTAATGTATTTTTTCGTAACCTAAGTGACGATAACTTCTCAGGTGAATGGGGGCGATTTTCTTTATTCAAATATGCAGGAGGATTTTGACGCCAAAAGTTTTTAGCCAAATGGACTAAAAGCCGTTGCAAATTGGTCACAATGAGTTGCTCTTTCAAAAACAGCTGTCAACTTAATTGCTGGTTCCCACAAACAGATTCAGAATACTGGCCATTTTTGGGTAACTTTTGATGGGCCCCCTATTCTGAGTTTTGATCTTGAACAAATTTTCATGCTGTATCGTCCTAACTTGAAGTTTTGGCTTCAACACAAGCCCCATAGGTTGGAGATCGATCAACATGAGAAAAGTTATCACCGAAAGCCTGAAATACTACTTTTTCCCGTTTCCTCTGTAATTAGAGGAGATGGAGGTAAGCTTGAAAAGCCGTTCCAAGACACAGGTACCGGGTGTTTATGAACGACTGTGATCGCATCGCCTTTGGAATCGGCTTCCGATCACTACAATTGCGCCTGTTACTACGTTTTTTGGCCTGACCCATGCCTGCCGCTATCACAGATTCTTATAAACACCCCGTATAACAGTTCCCCAGAATAAGTTGGAAAAAAATTTAAAAAATTTTTCGTCGATTGGGAGGGATCCAGACTTTTACGATTTTGCAGTACCTCAATGTAACACTCTGTATAAATGATAACAGAATATTGTACCAAAAATGGAATGTAGCATCTTATAGCATGATAAATGAGCTATCCAAGGAATAAAAAGTTTTGAAATTAGTTAACCTCCTTTGAAGCTACGGCATTTTGAATTCTACTGAAAATTTTTGGTGGCCCATTTCAATTGGTGCGCAGTTTAATTCATAAAGTATTCGAATCATTGCAGCCTTTTACCTCTTTAGAGAAGAATGGTAGGAATGTATCTTGTTGAAGTGGATCTTTCAAAATTCTCATTACTTATCATGTGCTGCCATAGCGTGTGTTATAATTTTCGAAATCACCTTCTTCAGGTATCGTTACAGCATGTTTCTCTGTTAAAACGTAGCCAGCTTACAGAGCTCCAAAGTGAATAAGGTTAAATTGCAATCTAGTTACTCATATGTTAGGAAGCCGGGACCTCAAAGAAGTCCGGGGTCCAAAGACTCCAAAAGTTGAAATCTATGAAAATATATTGGTTTTGATAAAGGTTCGGAGGCTACTTGAAACGGAAGACCACCTACCTCCTGAAGTTATTCGGGTAGTTACTTTGTCGACGAGTTAGGTGAATCATAGCTTCACAGCTGTAAGCTTCGATTTTCGAATAGGTATCTCGTTAATAGCGCTTGGTCGCTCAGAACTTTGATTATAACCGCGATCACTGGGTACAAATAGCAACAATAGTAGCAGTAACATGTCTTTAAACAATCGACCAACCGTTTCGGCGATGATGGAAACGATCGTGGCTGTGAAAGAAATTGTGTAACAGCATAGTGAGCAGCGGGCACCCAAAGGGCCATTGTTGACTTAATCTGGGACACATGATCGAACAAGCTCAACACGGCACAGGGCACCTGAGTGACGGCATTATCGTCATAATTGCTAATGACGGTGCACAACGCTGTCCATTGTTTGTGTGCCTCCATTACGCCTCTGGCAAACATATCCCACATGTCCCACCCTTATTATTGTGATGCCCGCATAAAATTACGTTTCTCTGCTCTAGCAAGCACCCAGCAAAAGATTGAATCATCTCCGGGTATATCTGCTTGTATCACCATCAGTGAAAGTGATTTGAACTAAATATTCAAATCCACACCTCCCAGCACACTCACACACAGAGATCATGTAAGTGTACCCAGCTGCGTGCAGGTGATCTCGGTGACCTTTACCTGATGGCCGTCCGAAGAACAATGCTCATAATTCCAGATGCAAACCCACACTCGTCGTAGAGACTTGTGTGCGCGCATTTTAAAAGAAGTTGAGGACATGTGGCGTATGGAACGAGGAACAAGATCGCTAATTGGATTTAATTACCTGGTGCTCTCGCGCATTAACACGTGCGTCTCTCGAAGAAGTGTCTTCGGGCTTTGGTGCGTATAAAAGACACGACATCGTAAATTAGAGATTTAAATCGGGCACGCAGAAAATAAGGTGGATAATGGTCACTTATCGCACCTGACACACCACACACCAGCACGCACAAGAGTTGTACTATAAGTGCATCTATCAGGTTTTGCAATTTTTGTTTTGCTTCGGCCAGGTGCCCAGGCTGCATTAAAATGCCGCGGTCGAGATTTATGATAACGGCCGTTTGTGCATATTTCCTGTTGGTGCCACGCAGTGATGGACTATTTTGCATTCCTGATTTTATTGCTGGATTGCTAGAAACGGCTCTGCGGTTCTGATGGTATTGATGACTGATGGCTTGAGAGACCTCCTAGTGGACGCCTCCCAACGTGCTCGGCAGTAAACTGCTGACCTAACTGACCTCAGTTCGGGCACAGATCCTCTCACTTATTGAGGAGTATACCTACCGGACTATTGCGGCGTCGGCGTTCATTACAGACGTCGAGGGAAGGAGTCGACACGGTAGTTTTCAGGAGCTCTCTAAGCCGGTATGGCAACCAAGAAAAGTGTCAAGTATCAGCAAAAATACCCATTCCCAAATTACGTCGAGCCATAGAGTAGGTCGAGCGCCGTTTCCAGAGGTCATTATTCGTAAAAAACGTCTACTAAACTCTTGTCTGTGTCACTGCGCGATGACGTCGAGCCTAAGGTGTAAGTTAGCGGAAACGCAAACACGCCCCTCTTGCATATTTTAAATCATGTAAGCAACCCTTCAGCGTCACGAGACTTGGTTAATTTCAGCCGGGCGTTTTGGAAACAGAACCCTTGCCCTACCCTCGATCAAATTTGTACGCTTCGCACTTCACGCACAACTGTATTTTCATTGTAGGTCCATGAAAACTCAAGTGCACAAATGATACGACCATTGCCTCGATTATTCAAACCAATTTGTTCAGGTCTCTCCTGTTTGAATTTGTTTCATTCCCTATCATAACTGCGTAAGTGCCTGTATCTACTTCTCAGCTGTTTACCACTGCGGGTAAAGGAAGTAAATTGATATTTATTGTTGGTGTATTAGGTTTTAATCGAGGTTTTTGTATGTGATGGCACAATGGGAGCACAAAGTTCAGCTGAATAAGGCCTTACTCAATGACAAACTCTTTGACCGGGTACTTGATTGATTAAAAAAAACTGTCGGGTGCTACCAAACTACTTGAACGACAAACATTTTGAAGTAGTGACTTCTAAGTTTCAAGCTGTCTTCCATGTTGTAACGATCGCCCCTTTTGAACCTCCCCTACGTTGTGTATTTTAACCCTTTTGTTTCTCGTTAATATTAGTTTACCCCTTTCTTTGTTGACAAACCTTAGTTCTACCTACGAGAGGACCAAAATCAATCCACTTTCCACATAGAATCAAACTATCCAAATGACAATGACCTTTATTTACTTTGATTAAATAGGTATGAAAAACCATGAGTCTTTTGCTTTCGGTGAATATCATTGTCTGATCCTTCATTTCACTGCTTAATTAAACTAGATTTGTAGCAAATACAATTCGATCTCTGGAATACGTCATTGGCTTCTTCAGCAATAGTTTGCACAATTTCAATCACATTTCGAACAGCATAGCAAATTCATTATTTGTGGAGTTCCCCTGTTAAAGGGTTATTAATCGAAACAGTGACAATTGGAATGTTCACAGTTGGAATAATTCTCAGTTTTGTCGGTTCCCAATTATCGTCAGAATGTCGTCAGTAGTACTTCATGCTTTTCAACTAGATAATGAGTTGCTGGTTTCTTTACAGGTATGATGGGCATGGATGAACCATTTGGGTCTTTTTTTGGTAAAGTCCTTTGAATAGACTTTTCGGAGAAAACTTTATTTCAAATCTTGTATCAGGTAGCTTCAAATGACTTGGCTTTTCAGATTTTGTGTAGGGGATTTCTCGCGCTTTGTATTTCGTAATTTCCGCAATTTTCCGTTCTTCGCGTCTATCGCGTCGCGACGTTCTCGGTAGCCAGGGGTCCGGAATTAGTCTTGACAAGCGAGCACCTTTGCAGGTCGGTCGCGTCAATTCCGTCCTGCCGGCTTGAACTACCTGTTGATTACCTTCTTTTGTTGGGTAATTGTTGCCATTGTTTAGCATTGTTTCATGGTGACATTTCACCCGATTCTTTGTGAAGACAGTTCAGTTTAGTAGGCTCCGGACATCACTTGGAGGTTTGCTGGTTTTGTTCCGCAATGCCGCACCTGACTTTAACCCTTCCTCATTTGCGTCTAACTCTCACTTCGAATTCTTTTGAACTTAGGATTTTAACGCACTGACTAACGCTTATACTTGAAAGGGTTAACCGCATAGAAAAAAAAAGCAACGTCAACTTGAAGCACCTTTACAGGTAGGAAAGCCCATGTAACTTACTTCTTGAACGATTGATGGTCAAATCAATCAAATCAGTGATTTACTTGCCCTTTGATTTCACCGAAAGATTCACATCAAAACCCACAATCACTAAACCATAAACAACTTGATCAACAAATAATATAACAATGATAGCATGAGTGCAAAGCAAGGTGTCTCCACTGTGTTGCATTCGCTCACCAACCAACTCTCGCTTGCTTTTCTCGCCTTCGTCTCCCGGTCCTGCATCTGGGCCCCCTACTCTTTGAATTTCGCCAGATGTAGCTACGCTTTCATGCTTAACTCAACTATTCCACTTTTAGGCTGGGCCAATCACCACAGTGTCAACCTTGAAAAAGGAAGACGTGATGATTTTAAGGTGGTCCAAAAACAGATATCCTTTTTCGATATAATTTGGACTACCAGAATTCGTATCATGAATCTTGGTGATCTTGTCGTCGAGCGGAGCCTCCCCAAGCACACCCAGTTGACAAATGGGTCTGCATTCATTGGTTCGTTTCTTGTTTTCTCCTTTTAAAGTCAGATTGACCCTCTTCCATTGATCCGGAAAGTTGTGTGTCTTCAGCAGTCTGTTACTGTACACTTCAAAAAGGAGCCGGATTCCCGATGAAAAGAACTCCGGTTGTTTCTTCCAGCTAAGCAAAATCAGGAGCTACATCACCTTTCTCTTGAATTTGCCCCTTCATTCACACAGGTATCCACACGTACTGTACTGGCAAGGTCCAGCCCGGACACTACCGGAGCTATGTGTCCAACTGTCCACAACCAGCTGATCTCCCAGCAATGAAATGCGGAATAATAGACCAACCATTCGAAAAGCCACTAGACATTTCGTAGCTACTTTCTCGCTAGAGATATTTTGTTTTCTTTGTTTATGATAATTTCCACAATTTCAGTTCTTGTCAGTTGCCGCCAGTTCCCAAATAAAAACCATTTGCAGGTGTTCGCTCTATTGACTTAATCGAGAAGTCAAGAGCCGTCTACCTACTCTCGGTTGGCGCCCAAAAACAAAAACAAAAAAAAAAAGATTTAAGATCACACCGCGGAACCCGCGACCCGCTCCACACGAAAACGACTGGCCGCGTATATAACTTTTCTAGACTTGGATTGCCCCGGCTCCCGGTTTAAGAAATAGTTACAAACGCTGACGTTATAGCCACTTGAAGACAAATGGTTCTTATGAGTCTTGTTTGAACAGTTACCATTCGAATTGAGTAAGCTGCATAAAAAAAGGCTAAGGTGAAAAGATGAATGAACCAAGTGGGATCATAAAGATTTTCAACTTTAGACTAGATTAACCTTGTGCCTAGAAGCTTTCTAAAAGGTGATTTGGATGAAAGAGTACGTTGCAATCACAAAGAGGTGATGATGTGTGTTAATGGGGTACTTGTACTTACCAATGAACTAGATTTGACTCGAAATACTTTCAATCATCAACAAAAGTGATCAAGAGTATTTTCAGAAAATTTCCGGAAAAAATATTCATTGGTTACAAAAAAAAGATCGATTTTTTTAAATGGTTGGTGACAGTTGAGAAACTTCAGTGGGACTTTCATGTATGTATTTTCCAAATATGGTTATGCCACTCTAACAGTTTTTTGAGTTTTAAATTCAACAATGCTGTTTGTTTAGTTTTTTGTATATTTGTGACGTCACATGTATTTTTAAAACACGCATCACGGCCGCAGTTTTGGGAATTTGGGAAAAAAAATACGGGTGCATTATTTTTCACCATACTATCCATTGAGCCAATAAAAAAAAGTTGTGCAAGTACCCCATTTTTAATTGGAGGGGGATGCTTCCCAAGTAACAATTTAAATGCTAATTGGTTTTATTGTAGTTTAATTAAGGTTCTATAGGGGAATTAAGCTTGCTTAATGGTTTTTAAATAGATTTTGAACATCCAAAAGCTTCAGAGAACTCTTTGATTTGATTGAAAGCTCCTCAGAACCTCTTCAACACCTTACGATAAAACCTTTGAGCATTGAATCAGTTCTGTTTTATAGAGGTCTTGAGTTAGTCTTCACTCACACCATGATAAAACTATGAGGCCCTCGCTAAGTCCTTCTCTTACGATTTTTATATATAATATTTTTATGATGAATCTATGTCAGTTTTAATTTGTTCTCATAAAAATTGTTTTAAAGCCAGGCATGCAGGTAGTTTTATAGAAATTTTATCATTGAATCTCCAAGACAGATTCAAAGTTACTTTATAAAAGCTTCCATAAAACCAAAATAAATTCAAATTGAACAGCGAATGCTCCAATAATACTAAAACAAAACCTAATCAATTTTACTTCTCTAAAAAAACTGTAATAAAACCAAAATTCCTTATTTGGGTAGCGAAATGAAAATTTTAAACGTTCATGTCAGTTAATTATTGTTTATTGATGCCGAGAGAGTGATAAGTAAGTATGTTGATATTGTTTACAACGTACAGAGCTTATCTGTTATTCAGTGAAAATGTCCATCAGTCCTCAATTCAATTCGGGCGGTCACAAACTCACAATCACAATAACCAAACGAGCAACAAATACTCAGTGTCATCGACCACCGCCTGTGTCAAAAGCTTGTGTCAAACTTGAAGGTTAGTTGTGCACTTTAGACTTCGGCTAGACCGTCATAAAACCTTCATAAAACCAATAGCTGTGGGGGTAGGCTCTGAATGAAACCGAATGGTTTTATACAAGACATAAAAGTTTTGAGTTCGACCACATAGGCCTATATAATGCCTGAATAAATCCCAAAACACTAGAAAAGGTTTTATGCAGAACATAATAATCTCAGCTACGACGAACAGTTCTATCTTGGTTTACATGAAAACCGACAAGTTTTACGAAAAAACCGCCATATTGTTCCAATTAGCTTGAGCCGCCATGATGAACACAAAGAATAAGAACACGTTTTTTTTTCAGTTTCTTGTAGTTTTGACAAGGAAAATTACGCCTATCCGTGTTTTTATGGATCACAAGGGCTTGAGGGCTTCTTCTCACACGTAATAATTGTTGTTCCTGAGGTTATGTTTTTTTTGTTGGATTATTCAAATAATAATGGAAGGTAATTTCCGAAGGGCGTTGCTCTTTTTCGACCAAACTTACAGAATATTTACAATAAAATTTCTTTCGTTTATCAAGTTTGGCTTCTACCTATCTATCTGTTGCAGGTATACTACTTTGAATAATTTTTATGTGAAACAGGAAAACCATTTTTGGTTTGGAATAATTTTTATTAAACACCCGGGAACTTGGCATATTTTATTGTGTGACGATCTGTAATAAAACTAATTTAATTCTTGATGTATGCCAGCTCAAGACGAACTAGCATCTATATAAAGTACAAAGTTTTAAGATGGTTTCATTGCGAGGTTTTTTGAAGAGCTTTAGACCTTCTCAAGAATACTCGCGGCATAAAACCAATAAGGTTCAAGATGGATTTTAAATGTGTCTACAGATAGTTCTGGAGACCATCTGAAGTGGTCGATTTTTGTTTTAAGAGGGGTTTATGATGGGATTCAAGAGTTCTTCAGGAATTTGAAGGTTTTATTTGTGATGTCTTGTAGAATACTTAAAGACTATAATAAAACCCAAATGTAACTTGGGTTTGATGGCAGCAAGGAGGCTTCTTGAATAATACGTAGGTACCTCCTTCTGAAGAACCTCTCTTGATGAAAGAAAGCTTTATTGTCCAAGCCACTTTGGCACTCAGGCCTGTATTACATCTTCTAACTATTTTTTGTTGTGATCTCCTGTAATTACTTTTTCGACAATTTAGCTCTGCCATTTCTCATCGCTATCCTGGACGGCTCGATGTCGAACGTGCAGAAGGCACAAGAAGGTACAATCATGTTACTCAGATATTTTATATAGGTACTGTTAGAAGTCATACGAACGTCAGATCTTAGAATCTTAGTTTGATATAGTACCTAGCCAGCCAGGTAGATTTTCATAACGAATCGAACAATTTGACATTGAGGTCAGCATGAGTTGAACCTATTTCGCAGTCTTGTCGCAGACAAAAACGTAACACATCGACAATAAATATTCATTTGCTTAAATTCAGCCACAACAGTCGAAAGCTGTAAAGCAGACATAGAGCACCAAGTACGAGCAGAGAAAACGGTGCAGAGATTCACACAAATTGCTTATTGCAATGATCGAGGCAATAATCATCACCGTAGTAAACTTAGGCATTCACACACCTGTAGTATATCCGACAATAAAAAGACACTCTGGTATGAAAAGCGTATACAAGAAATTTGATTGAAGGTCGCCAGTTCCAGCTCGCATTACCATTGACGACCCATACGTTTGCAAAAAAAAACTCATTTCGCGAGGCATCTCATGAATGATGGATGCCCGCACGCGTTTTATGGCCAATAAGTGATAAAACGTGCTCATCGTTTTCTCTCCGCCATGCGAAATAACGCAAGGTGTAAAAATAGCAGCAACAAACATTCCTCGAGAAAAGCGAAAAGGTGCGCGTCAGGTGGCTTTTTTGACTCATCAATAAGCACTTTGCTCTTTTCGCTTCATGAACTCCACTGTTGAGCGTTGCCCAATTCCATAGGGTCCCTCTGCGAAACCCTTCCGATTGTGATTTATGAATGCACGCGACACCATACTTACTCATTCCGTTCCGAAGACCTAAATAAACTCCGCCAGAGAGGAAGGGAGACGATTCGGGATTTGTTTTATTCAAACAACAGCTCGCCGAATTTGTAATCCTTGGATATGCGAGTTTGTATGTGTGTGTTGGTGTGTTATTCAGCGTGCTCCGATTTCGGCATCTCGAGCTTTATATTGTCGAGATGTGTGTGCAAACATGTTCAATACACTTTTATTACAGAAGAGTAAAATGCTGCGCTGCTCTTGTGTTTCAAACTGCTTTTTAAAACTTTGAGACTCTCCCGATTTGGACCGGGATGCAGCATTTCAACGGGTTGTTAAACTTCCCTCGTTAAAGTTGTTGGCTGAGAGCAGTGGCGGACTAAGAGAATTGGGGGCCCTGGGCGGAACTGTGAGATGGGGCCCCTAAAGAAAAAGTTGAGAATATGAAGGGGGGCCGACAGACTTTTTGGCCCGCCCTGCCCTGCCGTGATTGAGCAAAAGCCTAAGAAACAAAAAAATGAGCTGAAAACTTAACTATAAAACAAACAGTTGCGTAGTCAGAATTTGAGGGCGGGGAGGGTAAAGCGAGAGGCAAAGGCAATGACGAGGGTGCAAGTCGGCGAGAGGTAGCGCCGCAGGCGAAATTTTTTGGGCATAATAATAATAATGCTGATGATAATCGGTATATTCCATGCGTTTCGCGATTTTGGTTTTTGACGTTTTTACCAAAATTACTTGATAATCTAACTTCTTTTCAGAAAATTTTCGCCAGAAATTTTTTCTGTATTGGTTTAGTGTGCGATGAAGTGCCATGGGCGAAGGTGGGAGAATGGGGTCATTCGCCCACTCTCGCCCCCTTTGGCTATGCCACTGACCACCAGTACCTACAAGAAGTTTTCGGTTCCAGCTTTGGATGTTGAATTGGATTTGGACTGTTGACTCAATGCTAAAACCTCCTCGTATATACAACATTAGGAATAATATGAATTTCTACTACCTGCAGCTTGCAGACAAGATAATTTTAATGTTTTGTCTTTTCCCTCTTCAAATAAGAAATAATAAAACACAAAATTTCAAAGGCTTGAAGGCCCCTGGCACTCTGACATTCGGGGTGGGGCCCCTAATGCCTCAAGTGAAAATAAGTCAGAGATTCCGTGATACAGACACACCTCTATTGCCTGTGTGTAGGCCCCAGAACCTGTTGTCATGGGGCCTGCCAAGGTAACTTTAAAATTAAAAAAAAATAAAAACAATGTTACTCACCTAATATGTATACGAAAAAAACCAGCATTGAGGGAAAAATTGAAAATCTTGGATTTTATCCCAATTTTTTTCCAGTATTTTTTACAAACAAAAAGAATTAGAGGCCCCATCAGATTATTGAGGCCCCGAGGCCCGGGGCGGACCGCCCCCCCCTTAGTCCGCCACTGGCTGAGAGTAGCAGTAGACGAGAAATGTGTTGTGTGTGATTTGTGTGCGATTGCTGTTTTAGAACAAACGTGATTTGTTGGATTTTAATTGCAGATTTCTAGATTTGCTTTGTAAGGGCAAAAAGTTATTATGATTTGTATAACGGCACGCAACAGACTATCAAGTTCAGTAATAGCGTGACCGTGAAACCGCACACAATCAAAAAGAGAAAACTGTCGCACCACTACAGACGAAAGAGAATGGCAGTCGATTGCACCTCTATCAAGAGCTCGCCTGATATCAGCCGCACTGCAGTTGAAGATGTCAAACCTCCCCTGGAACCTGTATGCCAGAGCAAGACGGTTTACCGGAAAATTGAAGTAGAAGAGATTCTGTGTGGGCCTCACATGAAAAACATCACTTCGCCTCAAGCCCCGTCTCGGAACATTTAGGGAGATCCTCGAAAAAAGAATGTAGGAGAAATGGGAACTCCAGGACTTTAAAATGAACTATTACCATTTTACTGTTACTATTTCCAAACTGGGAGCCAGGGCTACCAAGTCCAGAAAGAGTTTTATTGCACGCGGCCAGTCGTTTTTCGTGTAGAGGATGATCGTGGGTTCCGCGATGAGATCTCAAGTTTTTATTTATTTTTATGGGGCGCCAACCGAGAGTAGGTAGACGGCTCTGAACTTCTCGGTCAAGTCCATAGAGCGAAACACCCGGTATGTACGCCTAGCTCCAAAACGAATGGTAGTTTTTGTGTGGAAACTGGCGACAACTGACAGGAACTGAAATTGTGAAAATTAATCAATAAAGAAAACGAAATACTTCTTGCGAGAAACAGATGTGTTCACTAATGAAAAAGTGACTGATTTCACAATTTGTGTTATTATTTGAAAACTTTGCACGCAATAAAAAAACACTTGTGAAGCGAAATGCAGCAAAAACTTTATGGTGCGACTATACACCCGTAACAAAAATCAGTACCCATGGCTAGTCTCTTCGAACCCTATTTAAAGGACGTACCTTCGTCCTGAGATCAATCAACGACTAGGAGAGAACCTTATTTCTGTGCACAGATATATTTCTTGTCTATCCTAACGCATCCTGGCAAGGCTCTGTTGCCTCACTTTATTCCGTGGTAAAATAAAACAAAGGGGTTACCTCAAAATACTTGACTCCGTCAATGATATACGTCACCGAACACAGGAACTATTGCAGGAGCAGTAGATGTTTAAGGGCCAGGAGGGCCGGTTGAGACGTCTCTGGATGGCAGCAGAAAATTTCTTCCTCATGCGGCAAGGCGGCACGTAGTGCTTTAGAAATCTATGGTACCGGGCATACTGGCTGGAAGGTAGCACTTTGCCGGGAATTTTGTTGAAACGCCTCCTGAAGGGCGACGGTAGAAAATCTTGTCTCAGGCGGCAGGCTGCGACGGCTTCTTCGTCGGGATTCCGGAAAAACCGCGAAACAGCTGGTCGTAGGCGCGCGGGGTCCCAGCTGACTCCGACGTGTTGAATGCCGCAGCCTCAGAACTTGTGGTGCAGAACAGGATTACAGGGACGGCATTCGTGGAAGCGTCGACGTTGACGATAGGTACCTTTCGGGTACACCCGCCATAGAAAACGGAGAAAGACGGCAAAAAAAGGAAAACCTAAAAGTCGGATTGTCGCGTTCTAAATCTGAATTATTTGTCGTTCAAAAACATACCTCTATCAGATAGAAATTGTATCACACGAGGGCGGCCATGCCGCTTTGAACGAAGAGGTTTTCTCTCGCCTGAAAATGGCGCTTTTGGCTGCAAGGCATCTAGCGCCGCTGCCACCCGCGACAATCTCGCAGCAAAAGAAAAGGTAATCTCTCACCACAACACTCAGGTGCCCTTCTGCCCTCCCCTCTTCAAGCGATAGAGCCCTCTGGTATACTTCGCGTGAAGAATGAGCAGAGCCCTGCATCGAAAGCCTTTTTCTATGGGCAGATTCCTGTACCTTCACCTCTACCACTCCTTTTGAGATATTTAAATTTTTGCCGTGAGGCGGCTACTTGATTATTGTTTATTCAACGCAAACTGCAAATTTTTAATTTATGTGAAATGTAAACGTTACACTGTTTGGGTTTCGGTGTTTTCAGAAAAAAGATACCTTCTGGTGTTGACTCTGTTTCTGTATACTAGGTAAACGATGATATTTAACTGTTATTACAGTATTTAACTCACAGCGTTGCGACACTTTTTAGTATTGTCTATGTATAATTGTATGGCCTACAGCTTTACGCCTCCTATGCGCCGTCTCCAATGGTCGCAGAACGCAAGCAACGCAAGATGCTGACCAATGAGGCAGCAATAAAGTGCAAAACGAGCTCTCCCTATTGGTCAGCATCTTGGTCACCATTGGAGACTGCGCATTACAGCAGCCAACTTGTTTCCTATAAAGCTCGCTTTGTAGCAGATTGTATTCATCTTGCACACGGGCAAAGCAATTGCAAAAGTTGTCTAAGCTCGGTTCCCACGTGCTCCCGTCAGATTCTCACGTAATTCGATCGTGAATAATCCATTTCCATGCAAGTGGCCTGTTCGATCTTTCACATTAAACCACAAACTTGCACCGCATCCAGTCCGGCTAAACGCATAACCCCGGCACCATAAATGCGCCGCGCTTATCGAATTAATAACAATAATTCCTGTTAGTAATGTTGCCTGCATTGTGGCTGTTTAACTCGCAGTTGAACGACTACAGCCAGGTATATACGGGTTCTGCACAGGAATGCGGTACCTACACGATACGTTGATGATGGCATCACATCATCAATTTTACTCTCCCCGAACCGTCATCATCACCATCATCACCCAAAACACGAGACGCTGTCTTTAAATTTTAATACAACGGCTACCGTGCTTCGGTGGTATAGCGCAGCAAAGAGCTTCCCCGCAGCCACCGGTCTATTGTCCATCCGTACAGGTACACTAATCCTCATCATCGTCGACGTCCAAATCGGGTTTGTTCGCTCTTGGCGGGGGCAACGGCGGCGGCGGGCACGGCGGCCAAAAGGTCATGTGCCTCTCCTCCTGCATTTCCCATGGGTCGGATAATTCGATTTAATGAAGCCCCGCATATGAGCCTCATTACGTGTGCACTATGATGGTCTCTTCTTGCACTTCTTGACGGCCAGCGGGGGGAGGGAGAGGTCGCGTCGCGTTCGACGACGTGTTGTTCTCCTCATCAATATTGAACGTTACACCGTGTAAGTATACCTATACAACGCCGTACAATTTGTACATAAATCTGGCGCTTCGTAGGCTCCGAGCAAATATGTACCTCGATATGTACCTACAATTTGATGGAACAAACCTGTTTCGATGCGAACTGCGAATAAATGTATTGGTCGGTGCTGCTGTGGCAACCAGGACTTGCCAGAATATCATGCCTTAGCTTTTTCTGCGAGTGGTGCAAACGCTAATTGTCGAGTGGTTCGAATTGTTCATATAGAAGCGGTATAGAAACCTTGAAAAATAAACTGGATTAGGTCGTCATAGGAGTAGGTCTGGTGCAGATAGATATAGGTAATGAAAAATTTCTGTTTCCCATAACTGATGGGAATGACCATGACAATGTGAAGGAAGGAAGGACTGGTAAGGTATTTTATCTTGCCGCGTTTCCATGGGCTCTCCTTTGTATCTTCTATATGTACCTTCTTGAGTCCAACTTTGTCCCTTCGTATTTAGGGCTCCTGGAACCTTATGGGATCAAATGGCTCCGCAAAGTCTCTCCGTGCACAAACTGCAAACTAGTAATCCTCCTGGAACCCACTTCGCCATTCTTTCATAACTTCCATCAGATTTTTTCATTCACCTACTCTTCCAAAGCATTCCGCTTTTGGAACAAGTCAAATTTCCTGGAAGCTTCTTGTATTATCCTCGAGAGGACAATACTGGTATCTGTGAAAAATGACCCCAGAAAAACGTCTCCTTGGAAAGAACGTCCCCGACGAGAGCAAAGTTATGGTGACTGGCCGCTTCAAACATAAATATAATAATATACTCACACAAAAGGTTCCTGAGGAACTCTTGATGGCTTTTGTAGTAGTAGTAGTAGTAGAGCTTTTGATCACACAAGACCACTCTTATGGCCTCATGATCGCACCAATCGCACAAATCACACCAAAACACTCCTGAGAAATATGGCTTAACAATTCTCAATACGACACTTGTATCCTCGTTACTAGTATCCTGATGGAACATGAATGAAACTTGACTCTCTTTCTCAAGAAAGAAACGCAAAGGCCGCTAAAACAATTTGATAGCTCGAGACGAATCTGGTGCCAGAGACATGAATGACACTTGAAAGCACCCGGGGGCTTCAAGCGGCTCTTATATCAAGGTGTTTGCCTCAAGCACCTTACATGACCTTGTCTCCTGTTTTTTGGCAGCCTCCATACTGAGAATTTCGTGTCTATTAAAATCGGGCAGCCTCGTTCTGATGGCTCCATACGATCTGCCCCAAACCGCTTTCAGAGCTCAGCAGCCCCCATTCTTTGACCTTTGCTTCAGGCATCCCTACAGTGAAGATTCCAACTCCTCTCGTCTGCTAGCCTCTATGCCTCTGTTGTTTACGAATCGTGTGCTAAGGTGTTAACGGAAGATGAGTACCATTTGCGCCCTGTCTTTGGAGAGGACTGTCTTCTATTTGAACCATACTCGAACTTTTGCCCCCAGACGCCGCTATACCTGAAAATCTGAGTCGTCTTATATTGAAACGTTTGTCGTCTGTAGTTACACTGATTACTCCATTTTGTGAACTTTGCTCCTCGTCTCAGTCTTTCCTAATGGCCTCCATATTTAGGTCTATGCTTGCACACAGCCCCAATTTTGAGGACTTCGTCCGCTGAGTTCTGGTGGCCCTGTTTTCGTTTTAAGTTTGACTAAACAACCTCCATACTAGAAACCATTTTCTCATAGCCCCAAACTAACTTATCTGTCCCGAACGACTTTCATATTTTCCCCTTCGCCTCTGCAAACCTCGTACTTTACCCCTTCTGGTAACATTCATCTTCAAACTTTGGCTTTTAGAGGGCCCCCTAATCAAAGCCTCCGACTCTTGTTTCCTGATAGCCGTTAAAATACTGATGGTTTTCATCATTCATCCCTTCATCAGTAACCCTTTTCTGGAGGTTCTCACAGCCGATTCAGCCAATACTACAATATGAATTCGCTATCCAAATTTACAGGAAAAAATCAAATAAAAAAAGTAAGGAATAGGTACAAGAGACTCCTGTGCGCCATACAGGGACTTATACCGGACTTCTACCCTTGTCATCTGTCAATCCCTACTGCTAGTCCCCATGATCGGGCCTCTTCCCCGACATCCATTATACCTGTGTACTTAAGGAGTATACTGCTGAACCCTAGTGGCCCCTATCTGATCGATGGGCCCCACAGTTGCGCCAAGCAAAAACAGCTTTTGAACTAAGGACTTGGTTCTTTGTTTTCTAGGAAACCCATGCATTCGCCAGAGGTCACCCCCACAGTTGGGCCTCTTTTCAGACGCGACCTCCAGACTTTGCCTTTTGCCTCACACAGCTCCCAAACGACCTCGCACAGCTCACAAACGAGGCATTACGCCTTCTGTCTTCTGATAGCACTAATACTTGAATCATTGCCCTTCCGACACTTCTCATGCAGTGTCTATGCTTGAGCCTCCGTCTTCTGCCTACTGAAAGATCCAACACTCTGACATGACGGTGCGAATAGTAAGACAACTTAGTAAGGACTCCGTCCTCTGTCTTTTGATAGCACCCGTTCTTGAGCCTCCACCCTGACAGTTCCCCATCGATAGTGTGTTCTTCTCAAGATGACCCCGAAATGGAAGATCAAAAAGAAATGATTTCTGAAGGCTCAGTTGGGCTCAATAGAGCTCCAGATCATAAAAGACGTCACTGTACAACACTAGTGCCCTAGAAGTGACACCGAGGGTGAAAAACGCTAAAGACCATACGAGACGACTCTGGTGCATGCCTCGACTAAACAGAAATAACACTTGAAGACTTCTCAGAGGCCAAATAGGGGAAGACTTCTCAGAGGCCGAATAAGGAAAGACTTCTCGGGCCTTGTAAGGATTCACACAATCAAGAACCCTGGTAGCCACCAAGAGTCCTTCAATCCCACAATATTTTGTTAATAAAGGCTTGATAGGGTCACCAGAGCTTTCTTCCTGAGGACATCTTTTTTCGGATGAGTACGTTTTGTTGGGCAGGCTTCTACCTGGATCAAAGGACAAAAAACACCTCCGTAGAATCTACACTACCCATGCATATTGACCTTCTTGAAACGTACCTACTTGTCTCACCCCCAAATCTACCACAACTCTGCCAGAGCCGTTGTGCAGAGCTTTTGTCTTTCTTGCTTTGTATCGAGATAGAATTCCTCAAATATTCTCTGTAAACTACAAGCTGCCTTTGGTCCAAAGAAGTCTTACGGTGGGTCTTTACTCACTCCACAATGCGTTAGTCAGGAATAGTAGAGGAGGAATACGAAGAAGGTTCTCATAACCTTAAAGAGTTTGGATTTCTTGCTTCCGAAAAATACTTCAAAAGTGCTCTTGAAAAGGTCGATCATCAAAACGCCAACGTTTTCTGTCACCGAATCCAGTTTCGCACTACATCGCGAAAAACGGAGACTTTTGTTTGCGAAAAACACTCTCAAAATACAATATTGGGGAGATGGCTCAAAAAATTCTTGCACGATCGAGTACCAAGCTCTACACCAGGTGGCGTTTTTTTGTGAATCACCTATTGCAATCAACAGCTGGTACTTTCAAAAATCGGTACGTTTTTGGTCAGACAGAAAGTCCTTGAAGCTCTGTAAGGCCAGAAAAATAGATAAAATAGTGAAGAAGTCACATTCTATCCATTATTCGAACATTTGAAGGCATTGCTGGTCAGATTGCTGGAAAACGGTGTGCTCAAGAGAAGTCGTTACAGAGTCAATTGAAGCTCAAAGTTTCGAAGGTTTTGGCAAGCTTTCCGAAAACTTGACCGGAGGTGCATGCCTTCTTCAGGAGATGCCGGAGGTTTTTCTGATGAACAGTTTCAAGTTCTGTATTTCCTGCAAACCTCCGCTCGTTTTTATTTTTGAACCCGATATTCACTCTCTTCAATAGACAAGATAAGTAGTTCAAAACAAGACTTGGAAGCGATTCGAGCAAGTATAATTTCCAGAGCAATTCAAGTAAATGTTTCTGCTAGAAACCATTCGGATAAGACCCGGTAAAATGTTGGCAGCAACGGCTGGATGCGGGATGCAGAAATACTCTCCGTATCGATTTCGGCGTCAAGTGCCCCCCTATGCTCGTTTTACGTGGAAAGGGCGACGAGCAAATTGCTCTGGGGACATTTCCGTGTATATGTATAGGGAGGGAAAAAGACGCCCGCGTGTCAAATCTTTTCGTCATGTTATTAATGCGATCAAAACAGACCTTTTAGCCGGCGAATTTCGTGGATCACCAGGATGAGGCATCGCGACGACGGCAACGGGAAACGGGACTATTAATTTCAGGGATTGAATGGCGGGCCGTCGGGGGGGCATCATGGCTGATGTGGTATAGAATATTATTGGTAAATACGCCATAACTTGGGCCGTCATCAGACTGGCGGAGAGGAAATTGGCTGTTAAACGTCGCCAAATCCTTGCCTTTCAGTATCTGTATTCTATTTCTAAAACGTGTAGTACTCGGCAGAGTAGCTTTGTTGTTGAGCAGAGTTGAGCAATCATTCTACACGTGAAAAAGCCTTGCAAAGAATTCGGTTATTGTCATTTTTTTCTGCACCGTCCTTCACCTACTACAACCCAGCGTGTGTGTAAGAGCTTCGCGAGTTATGCTCTTATTTTCGTGTGAGTGTGTTGTGAAAGGTCTAGAGATCGGCATTCCTGCGATAAAATTTACGTACCTTTACGGTAGTAGTGGTGGTGGTCTCGAGATCTTGAGTGATTGATGATAATTGCCGACGATCGCGTCCCTTTGATAGTGAGGCAAAGTCGATTTTAGTGCTTCAGCTTATCTACGGAAGCGCTGAAGGATCACGTAGAAAGTTTTTTTCTATCTCGACCGGTCGAGATAGGAAAAAAATTGTGCCCTGATTATCTCGACCGGTCGACTTAATCTGAACTAGATTTTTTTTAAATCGACCGGTCGAGATAGCAAAAAAACTTTTTGAGCTCACATTATCTCGACCGGTCGAGTTAGCTATCACGACCGGTCGACTTAGTATCTCGACCGGTCGAGTTAGTTATCTCGACCGGTCGACTTAGTATCTCGACCGGTGGAGTAAGTTATCTCGACCGGTCGACTTAGTATCTCGACCGGTCGAGTTGGCTATCTCGACCGGTCGACTTAATTAACTCGACCGGTCGAGTTAGTTATCTCTACCGGTCGACTTCGTATCTCGACCGGTCGACTTAATTAACTCGACCGGTCGACTTCGTATCACGACCGGACGAGTTAGTCAGCGCTGACTTTTTGGAGCATTTTCGTAAGAAAATGACGCTTATATGGCTGGTTTGTCTGTCTGTCTGTCTGTCCGTCCATCTGTCCGTGTAGAAAGTAAGAACATGTACTTCTCCTCGGGGAATGAAGCTAGAGCCTTGGAACTCTTTCCGAAGGATAGCTAATGTCCTCAAGGGTGGCCAATGGACATTATTTTTTCCATCCATACCTAGGAGGATCCATACATATTTACCATCATTATTATCAAAAAAACAAATATTCATAATTAAAAATGAAAAACGGGTCTTGTTTCCTCGGCATTCAATAGGATTAAATGCTACCGGTCTCGCAGTTCAAAACATCAATATAGCTCATGCCTGATGATAAAAAAAATGTTTCGAACTGCGGAACCGGTAGCATTTAATCCTATTGAATAATCGAGGAAAAAGGACCCGTTTTTCATTTTTGATTATAAAAGAAGTTTCCTCCAATGGATAGTCCAAGGAACAAATATTTCATGTGTGTTCTTCAAAGAAGTTGAGCTCCTCCTCGAGGAATGAAGCTAGAGCCCTGGAACTTTTTCCGATGGATGGCTTAGGTCCTCAAGGGTGGCCAGTGGGCAGATTGGATTCCATGGTTGGGACACCATCTTGGTCGCCATATTAGAATCTCTTATTAGTGAAACGATTTTCATGTAACTTGGAACTTTCCCTTGTCTTGTATAATCATCCTTATTTTCAAACTGAATTCCACGATTCTGCCGCCGCCATCTTGAAATCTTTTATTAGTGGAACGATTGTCATGAAACTTGTAACTCACTCTCCTCTCTCTCGTATGATCATTCTTATTTTCAAGCTGAATTTGATGATTTTGTCGCCATCTTGGCCGCCATATTGAAATTCCTTATTAGTGGAACGATTTCCATGTAACTTGGAACTTACCCCTTGTCTCATAATGATCATTCTCATTTTCAAGCTAAATTTCATGATTTGGGCGCCATCTTGAGATCTCTTATTAGTGGAATGATTGCCAAGAAACTTGCAACTTACTCTTGTCTCGTATGAACATTCTTATTTTCAAGCTCGACTCATTCACTCCCAGAGAACCTAATCTATCTATCGAAAAAAGTTCCAGGGCTCTAGCTTCATTCCCTGTGGAGGAGCTCAACTTCTTTGAAGAACACACAGGATATATTTGGTTTTTGATAATAATGATGGTGATTATGTATGGATGGAAAAATAATGTCCATAGGGAACATTAGCTATCCATGGAAAAAAGTTCCAAGGCTCTAGCTTCATTCCCCGAGGACCGAAGAGGAGTATATGCTCTTACTTTCTACACGGACAGACAGACGGACGGACAGACAGACAGACAAACCAGCCATATAAGCGTATTTACTAAAATGCGCTAAAACGTCAGCGCTGACTAACTCGTCCGGTCGAGATACGAAGTCAACCGGTACAGATAACTAACTCGACCGGTCGAGTTGATTAAGTCGACCGGTCGAGATACTAACTCGACCGGTCGAGATACTAAGTCGACCGGTCGAGATAACTAACTAGACCGGTCGAGATACTAACTCAACCGGTCGACTTAACTAACTCGACCGGTCGACATAATGTAAACTCAAAAAAAAATTTGCTATCTCGATCGGTCGAGTTAAAAAAAAATCTTGCTCATATTAAGTCGACCGGTCGAGATAATCAGGGAACAATTTTTCTCCTATCTCGACCGGACAAGTTATTATGTCGACCGGTCGAGTTAGAAAAAAAACTTTCTACGTGATCCTTCAGCGCTTCCGTAGCTTATCTCCACCAGCAGCGCCGATAAAGTCACCTAAAGTGAGACATCGGTAGAGAATGTACGTCTGAATCATACCCATCGCATCCAAAGACAGCGTTTAATTACATGCAATTATTGAAGAGAGGAAACATCAGGTTGTGTATGATACGCTGCAATTACTACAGGACGTGCAGTCGTAATTGCTTTGTGTTGAAAAAACTTCTGTTTTTAACATCGCTGTTGACTTAAAAACGAGTAGGAAACATCAACATCAAACACTGCGAATCCTGATGCGAAGAACCGCAGTTTTTTCATGGCAATACCAGAAGGTGAAAAGTTTACTTTCCGGCAGACGTCGCAGAACCCATATCTCTCCAGCTGCTGGAGACTGATGGTGGAGAGAACCTCGGCGAGAACTGAAAATCCAGTCGTTGCGAGAAAACGTCGCCGAAGGATTATTAAATTATAGCGCGCCGGTGACACGACGTAATCCGTCTATTTAACACGTCTGCTAGCTGATGCTCCGAAACTTGTTACCCAGTTTAGATTTACACTCGTTTGGCACTGGGAGAGTGTGTTTCTAAATAATTGCGAAAACTAGATTAGTTCACTCCCCGCGACGCTCGCTCGGTTTTGCCTTCTCTCGTTTCGCTTAACACTCTTTGCGCCTTTTTGCGCCCGCCCGGTGCAATTTGTGTGTCGAAGAAAAGACGCGGAAAAGCGCGAAATGTTCCGCGGCGGGGTGAGATGTTTAATGACTCGAGGTGAGCGGCCAGATTTGCCGCGTTCTGAATCCCAATTCCTGAAGCGGAATAATAATTTATTCAAAGTCTGGAAGTTACGGGTTGCCACGCGACGGGGTGATTGTTTGGACCAACATGGCGTCCGGCGTGATTGACAGCTGTCACATTACCGCTAGGTTGCTTTGCATTTTCATAATTCACACGACTATAGGCGATTTACATTTAAAAAACGCCACCTGGTGTAGAGCTCGGTACTTGATCGTAGAGGACGTTTTTGAGTGGAAAACATCTCCGACGTCTAGTAGCCTAGGTGGGCACTAGTGGATACCTGCAATACCCACATTATTGACATGGAAATTTGACAAGTAGAAATAATGTGTAAAGGGGTTTGCATTTGTGTCTCTTATTTCATGTTATGGTTAGCGTATTTAGGCTTGTAGTAGATCTAGCTCCAGAGGTGCGCAGCTGAAAGACTACGCCCCCAGCAATGCACTACATTGCGGAAAAAAAAAGACAACGTTTACGTCCCGAACACAAAGGTAGCTACGGCGAGCTACGAATGAAAAATGCGGATTTCCAGGATCCTGCCAGGATTTCTGCCAGGAAGTCCAAGCAGAGAATCTTTAGAGAAAAGCGAGAAAAAAAAGTAGGTGGTGGTTGACTCTGCACGGCCAGCCCGAGGTGATTTTTTCTTGGCTGGCAGGCTCGCTTGTTGCAAGGCTGGCCGACGGCCTTGTGTGTTTCCCTCCGTGCGGATGTGACAGTCTGTTGCTCTTCCTTGGGCGGAAGCTATGGATGATTTAGAGAAAGGTCTGCGACGACGCTGGTCATCAACATGGGGCCCAATAAAGAACCTACGGGGTCCCAAGGGCTCACAGGAACAAAAGTTTGCTTGTAGTGGACTGCACAAGACAGCAAAGTGACAGTTTTGACGTGCCACCAATTGACGTAACAGCCGACGTTGCCTGCGGCAACTCACACCTCTTCTGACAATTAATTCCCTAAAACTTCCTCTACGAAACGGCCATTTTGCCCAATAAGGTCAATCGCCTATAATCTACTCCAGGCTTAAAAAAACTACAGGTGGCCATGAAAAATTCGAGTTTTGTTGGTGTCCCTGATTTTTTATGTTTATTGTCATCTTGCTACAATAGATCCATATGACATGAAACCTTCACCTGATCTACGCTGTGTTGACAAATTGTCATTCTGGAGACTGCGTCGCCGGCAGGTCGCAGGTTTTCTCACTGACCTCAGCCGCTTTCTTTCGGCCAGGATCACAGACCATGATCCTGGAACAGAGAGTGAATTAACGTACCCAGGTTCTCACAAGGCGCAACAAGCTCAGATCAGGAGATCACTTGCGACGAAATCACACAATACGGCGCTGGAACTGAGCTCGCCTCGATAATTTTAAAACTATTGCACCTCGCAACACATTCACTATTGAATTAACTTGCCTAACGGCGTTTTCAAGACAAAGAATAATGAAAATATTGTGTCAGTGTCAAAATCTGACCTTACTTCACCCGGGTGAAGTCTTTGAGGGCCGCGGTAGCCGTCGGGGCCTTTGCGAGCCTCAGGTGCAGTGTGCCATTCTCCGGGACAGCTGAAAGCAGAAGCCGCAGTAACCTGAACATCAACTCATAGAAACCGCTGACGGCAACCGAACGACCTGCCGACAGAATTTGTGAAAACCAGACGTCAGATTTTGGCGGGATGTTTTTTTTAAAAATTTCTCAAACAAACCTCATTGCAAATTGACGATGGGAAATTCCCAAGAGTTCTGCTGAATTTGAGAGGATTTTTCAAAATTTCATAATTCATTCAAAATTTTACAAAGGAACCGATGTTCGAATAATCCACTCCAAATACCTTGTTACGTTTTCGCGGCGAAAACTCGGCTTTTCGGGGAGAATTTCGAGAAATTTGATGTGAAATGCCGACCGAAGGGTTTCGGGGACCGCGTGTCGTCCGGTGCAGGCCATGCGACGGGGTTTTTCTTGAAAATTTGCCGAAAAATGTTGAAATTGGAGTACGGCCCGGCCAATCTAACAGGAACGTCAATTGACGCTCTCCGTTTTGGCAAACTCAACACCTCGGGGCATTTCTACAGTGCTTTTGGAATAAAATTGACCATGTCAGCGTGCATGCGAAATTGAATTGTGGCCTCGAGGAGACTTTTGAGCGTCCATCAGACACAAAACACAAGAGTCACCTCTTAATTCGACGGCACTTTGATCAAATTACCCAGGCCGGGGCAGACGTTGACGGCGTAATTTCACAAAAACAGGCAAGTTGAGGGAACAAAACACGTCTGGAGAGTACTCACAATTTATTGGCAATTTCCAGCGGCTTTTCATTTCGAGAAAGGGGCCTTTTCGGTCCTCCAGAGCTTATTTCATGTCGGTTACAGGGGTCCCTTGTCGCGACTTGTTTTCTACGGAATCCATGATAATTTCATCGGACCTTCTGGCCAGAACTCCAGAAAGGATCTGTGTTTTGATTTGCGTCCTTGTTTCGAAGTTTTTCTTGTCAATTTCACTACGAAACTCACTGATCAGATCTAAGGTAGAGAGACAAAGAGCGAGGAATCACATGCGCAAAAGTGAGATACCACTAACAACTTAGGTCAGAATACTTGGTTCAGGTTTTAAAAGAAATGCACCTATGGGCAACATTACTCAGCGTCGCAGTTGTTGTGTTGTGCCATTTGCAAATGTCAATGTAATGTCACAGCACTTCTTAGGTAGTTTTTCGCGGATTCCTTTGGCGGTTTTTCGCGAGTGCTCTCAGATACGTGGTACGTTGCAATGATGTTGACAGTCATGGACGTTTTCGCGAGTGAATGTAATGATGAAAGCTAAAATCGTTACATGACATTTTCTATCATCATTACCACAAGATCCGATTGGAATTTTGAACCTATGCCAACTTGAAATAGACAGTCTGAATGCATCTCGATTTTTGACGTTTCAAGAGGCCGCCATATTGAACTCTTACATTTTTCAACCTATCTGATTGGAACTTCTGCATTTTCAACCGATCCAATTGGGATTTTCAACATAATAGGTACCTACCCACTTGAGGTGAACAATCGAGGTGTATCTATCAAAATTGACGTTTTGACAGTTCCAAAGCCGCCATATCGAACTTTTGCATTTTTTAACCGATCCGATTGGGATTTAAAATCTATGACCACTTGAGACGGACAACCGGAATGCATCTGCAAATTTTGATTTTTGACATTCCAAGAGGCTGCCATATTGAACTTTTGCATTTTTCAACCTCTCCGAATGGGATTTTGAATCTATGACAACTTGAAATAAGCAATCTGAACACATCTGTCAAATTTGTCGTTTTGGCAGTTTTAATTTCGCCGCCATATTGAACTCTCGCATTTTTTAACCTGTCTGATTAGGATTTAGAACCTATATACTTGCTTTGGTTTGGCAGTCGAGATGCATTTGTCAAATTTCGATTTTTGACGTTTCTAGAGGTCGCCATATTGAACTTCGGCATTTTTCAACCGATCCGATTGACATTCTAAACCTTTACCCACTTGAGATTGGCGATCAAAGTGCGTCTGTCAAATTTTGATTTTTGATGATTCAAGAGGCCGTCATATTGAACTTTTGCATTTCTCAACCGATCTGATTGGTATTTTGAACCCATAGCCACTTGAGATTGGCGATCAAAATGCATCTGTCAAATTTTGATTTTTGACGTTTCAAGATGCCGTCATATTGAACGTTTGCATTTTTCAACTGATCCAATTGGGATTTTAGACTCATACCCATTTGGAGGTTGGTGATCGAATTGCAGCTGTCAAATTTTGTTTTTTGACGTTATTTCAAGAGGCCGTCATATTGAACTTTTGCATAACTGATCTGATTGGAATTTTGAACCTATACCCACTTGAGGTTGACGATCAAGATGCATTTGTCAAATTTTTATTTTTGATTTTTCAACAGGCCGCCACATTGAACTTTTTTATTTCTAAACAGATTAAATTGAGATTTTGAACAAATACATGAACAATCGAAATGCATATATCGAATTTGACGTTTTGGCAATTCAAAGCGCCGGCGCCGTATTGAACTCTTGCTTTTCTCAACCGTTTTCATTGGGTTTTCAAACCTATACTTGGTTAAGAATGTTCAGATGAACAATTGGAACGTAACTGTAAAATTTTGAATTTCGGTCATACCTTTATTTCATCTCAATTTCTCCTATACATATTTAAAAAGGCTCCTAAACAACACAGTTCTGCTTTTCTTTCCACTACACAGTGGAAACAAAGTATGAAATGGTGTCTCAATTTTCCCTAACAACTCTTTACTGACCAGACAATACTCTCAGTGAAATGCGTTTCGTTCACAAGAACAAGAACCCTATACAAGCCAAGGCAGAAATTTCAAAACACGCAAAAAACACATTTTTTCGAATTCATGTTACTCTTACACAATCAATGCTCACGCCTCTTGGAAAACTTCATCTGACCAAGACACTATCGACGGACATAATTAAATTACTAAGCTCGCACTGCCGTCATAAGGAAGAAGGCAGTAACTACGTATTTTCACGAAATTGACTTTTTAGCATTTTTAAAATTTACACAAAATTCTACATCGATTTTCACACCTAGATTCCAACAAAAAAAATTCCAAAACCACCAAATTCGATTTTGAAAATAGCAGTAACTTACAATATGTCATCGTTTCATTTAGTAAAAAGGCAGTATCTAACACGTACAGCGTAAGAAAGCAGTAACTCTTATGCAAGCAAGCAGCGACACGCAGTTACTGCCTTTTTAAATTGGATCGGTAGAAACAGCGACAAAACGGTTTATTGCGTTTTTCTCGTAATATTCTAGAATGTAGTTTCTGCCTTTTTCCTTATGACGGCAGCGCAAAGGGAAAACCTAACATCCGCCTAAAACAACGGAAAATCAACATCATGTATGAAATCCCCTTTTCACTTGCCCGGTGCGGTGTCAGTAGAACAAATTCTCTGGCTACTTTCAACCAATGCTGTCACCCAGGCGCCGGCAAGTCGGCGCCGGTGACAGCCAGTCTCGTATAGAACTTACCGCTATCAAAAGAGGTATATTGCCCATAGAGCGCCGTCGAATGCCTCAGGGGATGGGCATTGAGCCCTATTTTCTACATGAAATATCATTATTCAGCCCCGATCAAAGTTACGACCTTTGGTTCCAACCTCAAAACCACTTGTTTACTTGGTGAAACGTCACTTGTCATTGTCAAAGAGCCGCGAAGCGTCAACGGCAATGGTCAACGGTCGCTGACGAAATTCCAGTGGCGTGCGGAAGCAGGAGCCCCGATCCATCAGGGGTCGGGAATAAATTCTACTCCGTAACCTGATTTTTGCCTTTGCAACTTGCAAAAAATAAAACATAAAACAAATTGTCTTTCTCAACCCTCCGCAACGACAATCAGAGCCAGTCGGAGCAGGACGTTGTCAACTTGCGAAGTTCCTAGTTGCATTTGGTTGCTGGCGCTGGCGTGTAAAAACTGCTACGTGGTACCTTTCACTCTGATCATCTTCGACTGCCACAGCTGCAGGTGCTATCGTCAAATGTTCTCAAATACAACTTTCATTCATATGGTCTGAAGCTGAAGTGGATAGCAGAAGTGTCAGGCCCCGCCCAAGAATCGGAACCGCTGAGCTAACGAGGGCGCAAAATCAAATCTACTCTACTATGCTTCCATTTATTGAGCTACACATGTCATGTCGCGACAAATCCAGTAACCACCACTTATATTCCCATCAGACCCATCAGCCGACTCAAACATTGCTAAAGCTCTAGTGAATCCTTGAGCCTGGAAGTGCTGCTTGTTTGTTCGGCTCACCTCACAACTCACACATTCCTCTTAATCGCGCAAATATTAGCCTAAACTCTTCTCCAACAAAATCATCATCAGCCCCAGCCCCAGCCCCAGCCCCACTTCCCTGTGACACTGACGACGCCATCACGCTCGCACACTAATTCAAGGCGGTTAATCTTACGCGATGAAGTCTCCCCATCAAACGCTCATTTTCGATAATTTTATCGACTTTAAACTGCTCATTCTCCCACACACCGACCGACGGGTACACGCTCATCGCAAGTCTCTCTCCTTCTCGAGGTGTTAGAGACTCGAATTATAAAATCACCATTAAGCCGAGAACCGGTGGTTAAGTCGGACACTGATTACACGCCTGGCGGAAAGGAATCACGGGAAGATTGCCGGTTCTTGTGTGAAGAGCGGCATATGTTGCACCTTTGTACAAGAGAATGAGCGGATCGGGGAACGGTTCTAAGAGTTTATGCTGTGCTGCTACCGTACCTTGCGAGAGTAACAAGCAAGGAGCCTGGCAGGAGAACACGCAAAGGTGGACGAACCCCGGATACACTCTGTAGCACACGCAAGAAAATTCGGCGGGTCTGAAATGTGGGTTTGAGTGCGAACGTAACGAAAGAATGGATATCATCCTCGACTGCGCGAGAAAATTGGAAGTGAAATGCATCGTCAGATTTGAGACCTTCAGAGCTTTGCGTGTCGTGAGCGCACTACAGCACAGCTTTTAGGATATTGCAGGTAAGTTACCTGTACCTGCCTTTATGCATCATGTATATCGTATACCCGGTCGTGTTCTATATTTAGAAGAGTTCGAATGGACATGTTCTTGTTAGCCTGTTATCGATTGTGCAGCTCTGCTATTGTGATGTGGCGTGTTAAAGTTCGAAAGGTCTAGGCAATTTCATGGTTATCTTTTGAAATGCAGTACAAGACGCGCGAAGCAACTTTTCAATTTTGTCTTCATGTAGGTGCCTTTTTAGTCTTTTGAAAATGGAAACGCTCGAGCCGCTTATGAATTCAGAGTAATACAAAAAGGTGGTAGTATCTTCTGAGTACATCTTCAAATGTAGGACTACGAAGTACAATTTCGCAGAAGAAACTATTTTTAAGATAAATCGTTCAATTCTTGAACAGAATTTGCGGAGACGAAAAGTCTTGGAGCAATCTAGACTGAAACGTGCCGTTTGTTATCAAGCATCCCATTCCTTGAACACAGCATGATACAAAAATATGTGACCGCTGAAATCGAATGCTTGGCTATGAGATGTGCTATATAAAAAGTAAAATTGTAAATGCACAGTGATCAAGCAATTGGCCTTATCGGAAAGTAAAACACCTCGTAGTGGCCAAAAAGCGAACCATGGAGGTATGACCCCACTGTAGAAATTCCTGTCCTATCGACCAAACAGACGACGTCAAAATTTCGAATGCCGTCAAAATAATTTCGATTCCAAAGTCAAATTCAAGAAGAAAGTTTTTATTGCACAAACGTTTATTGTCAAAAATCGTAAATAGGTACCCGTGGGTCCTTGCCTATTATCAATGGCACTGCTGCGGATAGAGTAACGGGTGTAAGACACCCGATTTTGTGTCTCTGGATGCAACACTGACACCTTCTCTGCTGACACCAGTCCAGTGACCACAGCACGCACAGCAGGGCATGAATATGAAGAGATCTCCCTCAGCCCTCGATCTCCAGCACGACACTGACAATCACAATGATCAGTTAATCACAGTCCAATCACGACCAATACAGAAAATAACCTTTTTTTTGTATTCCATTTTGAGGGACTCGTCCGGGTAGCATCCACGTTCCAAGGTTAATTTTACATTCACAATAACTTCTCTCCATATAATAAAATAACAGGTACTATGGTCGAAAATAGTCCACTTTGAAACACAATGTAGCCTGAAGGGTATGTCTGTGACTGCCCCTACAGGAGTCGATGTTTTTCGCTGAAATTCAGCACGCGAGACTCTGATGAAGCTTTTGTCAGCTTGACACATACAAATTTTTAAATTGTTTTGACGTTGACGAGTTGGTACCCTCGGTAACACAGGGTTGGTAAAACAGGGATTTCTACAGTTGGGTCATACTTTAAGACTTTCCGATAAGGTCAATTAGGCATTTCCATTGACGTCACAGCAGTGTTGCCAACTGTCCAGAATTGCCCGCCAAATTTGAACCAAATAATGTTCGAGAACAACCGAACTACAGGGCGCTTATGGAGTTCCAGTTTCTGCAATTTTTTCCTCGGCTACCTTTTTGAGTTTGAGTTTGAAACTTTTGTATCAAGTTCAAAGCAATGTCCTTATTGCGCCTGCAAAATAAGTTCTCGTGGAAAAGTGTGTTTTTTGTGAAAAAGCAAGCCAAACATGTTAGGTTAATTGCACAGGGTAGTGGTGAAAATTCATATTTTCCGACAAAATTGGGCATGAACTTTGCCACCAAACCTCACCTGAATGTTGGGGGTTTACGTTCCCGGCATTGCTGGAGTGATATGCCTTGAGTGGGGCTAGGTATGTACCTCTTCGGTTTGTGCTTCCCAATCACCCAAATACTTGAGGCCCAGCTTTTACTGCTGAATTAAAGAAACAAACAATAGTTTTTGTTTATATTTTATATTTTCAAAGTTCAGGAATGTCTTCACTTCGGTTGTAGAATATGGACAGAGGCAAAACATGGAAGTTTAACTCGAACAGCTGTTCGGTCACCGAAGATGTATTCGGTCACCGGAGCCCTCCTTGACAGAAATTTTACACCTGATTTAACGATATTGACTTTTCAACTACAACTTGATTGTGTCAAGACACATTTCTTAAAAATACAAATATTTATTGTTCTATTGAGGATTCTAGGCTCCAAATTGTGATCGACGTAGCAATTTCTCAGTCCGTAGATTTTCCCATTTTTAGATTGCCAAAGGCCACAATTCTTGACACAGGTACTTCCTGAAACTAGATAGGCTTAGCAACAGATAATTTTGTGCAAACATCATAACTGTATTACAGCAATTTAGTTACCCATCCTAATTGTTATCGGTACAACCTCCGTATATTTTTTTAAGTGTATTCCTTCCTTCCTTCCTCCTTTCTATTTCTTGGCGCTTTGGGATTCATTCTGTGATACCTCGTACTTCCACGAGCCCCAGCGTTTCGAGAAAACCATGAATTTCTCATTTTTTCCTCAAGAAAAAGATTCAACCACTCCAAACTCCAACCCAACGTTCACGTTCATTGAGCCCTCTACATCTCTAGTCATGCTTTCTCCATTGCTTTCACAAGCCTAGATGTTTGAATCTCGGTTTGAATTGACAATAGTTTCCATTTCCTACTTCACTGTAGTTGTAATATTTGCTGTGATATAAGCACATGTGAACCAGATGAGATCGGCTCCGAGTATCTTCATCTTCTGTTGACCAAATCGTACACCTGACTTGACAATCTTGAATTTTCAGTTGATGGCTTCATCGCGGCAAGACACATTGCTTAAAAAATCCTGAAATTTCTTCTTGCAAGCAGGATTTGAGGTAACATTGTGATCAACTGAGAAATTCCTTTGTCGCTGGATTTTCCCAATTCACGATCGCCACAGGTCACAGCTTTTGCCACAGCCATACTTTCTGAAATCAGAAGGGCGCTAAGTAATGGATAATTTGTAAAATCATCTCACATTTATTCTGTATTCCAACAATTTGGTCAGCTCTTCACCTTATCGGCAGGATAATAAACTGGCATATTTTCTTCTTTCCAGATGTCTTTGAGTCGCATTTCTTGGCACTTTGAGATACTTCCTGAGATGCTCTTTTCTTCCAGGAATCTAGTTTTCCGAAAAAGCCACGGATTTCTTTTTTTCTCGACTAAAATGATTTAAGCACTCCACCAAACTATCTTGTTTATTGAGCTATTTGGAGCAGCACATCTCCAACTATCAGTATTGATCGAAGCGCCAGAGTTTCGTGAACAATTATCACGCACAAACTTGCTTCCTACTGTATCCAAAATCTCAAAAAAGTACTTTTTTTCAATCATAACAACGCTGGTTGTTCCCGAACACTTTTTCGAGGTTATAAATTCAACTAGGTTGGCAACACTGACGAGCTCGTGACGTCATGTAGAAATGCCTAATGCATAAGCTGCTCAAGATCGGTTACTCATTTCAACTTTAGGCTCAAAACTATTCCTCGGATCTCCCGTCTATCATCTCACTGTTGATCCGAGACCAATAAAATGACTAATAAAGCAAGAAAAAATAATTCCCCCTATGGGTTACGTACATGTAGCGCCGCGGCGGAATGTGAAGTTCTTGTTGGGCTCGATTTAGTTAGCGAACACCCCAATAGGTGGCGCTTGTGTCGACAAAAAAAAGTCACTTTGCGCTGCCGTCATTCTGTCAACCGTCAGCCAAACTGTCAATAAATTTTGCACGATTTTGCAGTTGCCCATCAAACAAAAAAAAACACAAAAAATTAATGCCAAAACAAGTGACCATGCAACCACGTCAAAGCTGTCTGCTACCAAAAAAGTTCAACAAGAATTTTTTATTTTCATCATCATGGGCTCTGTGTGTCCTACGCGTTGACCGCTCAAGGTCATGCACATAGTCCGTACTCCGTGGGACAAAGGTGTGCTAGGAGGCCAGATCAAAAAGCCATCAGGGATGGGAACGGAGAAATGAAACAAAAGTTCCCAAATATTAACTGGTTTGTTTAGCAGGGGTTTAGTCAATCAATATTTTTGTGTCTAAGCTTCCAATAGCCAGGTAGGTGCCTACCTGCCTAAGTAAATATTGACATTAGGTATATTCGAATAATGCTGTTGATCTGCCTCATAATCCCGGTGACATGGATTCCAGGTCGTTATTTTGATGTTTGTTCTTCCGGCGGTAAAGAAAATGGAGGTAATCTTATCTCCTAAACTAAATATTTCATCCAGTTTCTTGGCAACAAGGGATCGAAAACCAAACATTTTTTGCACCTTGCTGTTTTTTTCAAGCTTTTTGGAGACCGTTTTGTACTTACCTTGCCATAATGACGCTTTATTGAATAATAATCACAATGTAATATACGACACAGATTCTTATGCAAGATGGCGCCGGAGTTCCCTGTTCAGTTCATTAACTCTGTCTTGCCCAGTTTAGATGCAGTTACGACAGTCAAACATTTATTTTCACTAGTCGAATAATTGAACAATATGTCGAATCAAGTGACATGTTTCATGCTAGATCCAACGTATAAGCGACGTAATGGCCTGTCTAACAGAATAACCCGTTGCAGTTTACAAGCCGAATTGTGTGCTCGAAGTCGACACAACCGCGACAGCAAAATTCCACTGTTTTCGCCCTCTCTCCCATGCACCATCTCCTAATCCGTTGACATACTAACCCTCCTTTATATTTCTCTCTCCCCTTTTTCCTCCACGCATCACGAACTCCATCATCATCGTTCAAAAACGACGACCCATCGCTGGGAAACTTGCCCCCCAGCGCCAGCTCAGCTCTCTCCCGATGCCAACTTCTTGCAGAGCTCCTCCGCGGCAAGGGCAGGGATTAAAAATTTACCGGGCTCCTGTGTAGCTCGGGCATCACACGCGAGCTGTGTTGCAATTTTCTTTTCCGTCGCGTGCTTCCCTCGCGGGAGCTTTTCTAGCTCGCTCGACTTGGAAGTAGAGAAAATATATATTTTTCGCTGGCCTCGAGTTTACTCCTCCAACGCTCCGCCGTCCGATACTTAAATATGGCGCTTGTTTGGCTGTTAACCCCCATAAAGAGGACGACGACGGCGCTCGCTCGCACACAGCACGAAAACCCACAATGGGTCTCGTCGTCTTGAAGCGAGCGCCAGAGCAGAGAGAAGCTCCAAAGTGCCACTTCCTCTTTTATGGATTAAACACTTGGTGGAGGCAAGCTGGGGGGTTCGAGGCTCCGCCAGCAGCTAGCTATATGCTTATTGTGATACTTGCAGCTTTGCCTCAGAAGTTTCAGTTGAGCTTACCTTGCGGCCTTGATGACTCCATTCATCACTATAAAAGCCATCCTGCAGACTACGCCGTAAACTTGCTGGACTGCGGGTTACACTGCGCGGTGATAAATAATGCGAGATTTTCTTCTCGCGTTCCTTTCGCTCGTTGGGAAATGTAGGACGTAAGAGTCAATTCCAAAGACAATTTTATTATCTATTATCTCCAATTTGGAGCGCACGGAGCACACAGCAAATTGCGGTGGAAGTGAATTTCAAATTTAACCGGCTGCGTGACTTTCATAAAAACTGGAGTGTTTAAGGATAGAATATTCGGGGAAGGTAGCTTCAGCTACTTGAAAACCTTGAGCAGCTACACCCTCACCCTATACCCCTACCTTAATTTTCTCATGCCGCATCGTAAAAACGGCATCGTGAGATGTGATGGTAAAGTACGGCATTATCTTCAAAGAAAATCATATACCTGCTTGCTCCCATAGTCTCCCGAGTCGGGTACTTAATTGAATTTTCGCCAGGGCTAGACGAGACCCAAATACTCGTACTGAAACCGACCGTGTCTCGAACTCTGTCTCTCGGATTGCAGAACTGTCGTTCCAATTCACTAGAGTCCATTGTTTGACCTACTTCAAGCGATCGCAAAGTAAACCTATCCATCGACATGAATATCGCACTTGGCAACTTTATTTGTACGTTACAGGAAAGTGTGACGTCGATAAAACCCGTCGCGGATAATCCCCCCAGTCGCCGTCTTATATCCATTCAAGTGCTTTTTAAAGGAGATGCTAAGAGTGTAAGTTTAATCTCCAAACTCGAGTACTTACCTACCTACCTAATACAAATTTCTGGGGTTAATATGAAAACTTTGCCGAGACATTGCTCCCGACGGCCTCTGTGCAATATTTACCCAATTAAAGTACCTGTAATGTCGGCAACGCCGCCCGTATTTGCTCTGAAATTTTCGCGGTTCTCTGCCCGCAGGTTTCGCAATAATGTCACTAACTCAATGGCTCCTGGCAGGCAAGGCAGGCGACTTATAAGTAGGGGAATGCCGCCGGCATACTGTAGCTTACAGCTTGTGACAGCTCAGATCTGTTCATATTTTTGACAGTTTTATTACTTACTTTCGATATTCGACCAATTGGAATATCGGTTAGTTTAAGACCTTTAGTCGTATTGGCTCGTGAAATTCTAGTGGTTGCAGACTCTCGAAGTGCCGTTTCGTCGAGATGGGAATGTTCTTTGAAATGGTAGGATCATGATTATTGGATAACGCTCATAATACCAGGATAGAAATAAAAACTCTGGACACAAATTTAGGTTTTTTAGGGGCTTTTATTCAAACCGGTATCTTCACATTTCAGGGAGTGAGTAGCTGTGAACTAAATAAACTACGCACAAATAAATAAGTCGTTCCAAAAAAATTTGCCCCTTCTCAATTTGATGTAAATTTGGATAACTACAATGAATTTGCATTCTGTTTGAAGTGTCTGTTGACTTGATCCTATTGCTATCAGTCCGTGGTTTTGCAAGACACTAGATAATTCACATAAATTTTGTACAGGGTGTTCAATAAAACAGTGCAAAATTTATGAATCGTCATGAAGCTCCCGTTCAAAAAAGAATTTTTTTCTCTTGAATTTTTACCACAGAGAAGACGAGGTAGGCCTTAAAGTACAGGGTGGTGCTTGGATTATCTGCTTATCTCCTTTATTTACAGGGTGAGCACACAAAAATCATCTTTTTGGTTTTGCATGGATAACTTTTTTCCTCGTTGACCGATTTTAAAAATTTGCGGCTCATATTTAAGCTAAAACTATAGGTAAAAAGACCTAGGGATCAGAATTGACTCAAGATAAAGATTCAGAGCCAGGGGTCCAATGAAATGTGACCCAAATTCAAAACGCCGTCGACAGCCCGTTTAGAAAAAGGATTTGCGAATAGCCACGTTTCTTTCGAATAAATAATTTATTCTGGATACGTTATGATCTTTGTTCTTGTCCTTGCCAAGAATTGTGTAGGTGGAGGAATTCATTTACAACTGCATGTTCAAGGAAGAGAAACAGTCCTTTGTTCACCTGAAATTGGTCGTAACCAACACTACGAAAAACAAAAACAATGAATTACCTAAACTGGGTTGTTCATTACTCATTGTTCTGATTTTTGTAGTCTTGGTTACGACCAATTTAAGGTGGCCAAGGGGCTGTTTCTCCTTCTTGACTGTAATTGGATTCCTTCACCCACAATTTTTGGCTAGGACAAGCTAGAAAAACCTCAATGTATCCAGAATAAATGATTCCTTCGGAAGAAAAGTGACTTTTAGCTAATCCTTCTCCCAAACGAGCTGTAGACGACGTTTAAGATTTGGGCCAACTTTTATTGACAACTTGATTTTGAATGTTTGCCTCGAGTCAATTCTAATCCTCAGGTCTTTTTACCTCAAGTTTTAGCTTCAATATGAGCCACTAATTTTTAAAATCGGTCAACGACGAAAAAAGTTATCCATGCAAAACCAAAAAGATGATTTTCTTGTGCTCACCCTGTAAATAAAGGAAATAAGCAGAGAATTCTAACATCACCTTGTACTTCAAGGCCTACTTCGTCTTCTTTGTGGTAAAAATTCCAGGGAAAAAATTCTTTTTCGAAAGGGAGCTTCTTGACGATTCAGAAATTTTGCACTGCCTTATTGAACAGCCTGTACAAAATGTATGTGAATTATCTAGTGTCTTGCAAAACCACGGACTGATAGCCAAAAGATGGAGTCAACGGACACTTCAAACAGAATGCAAATTCATTGTAGTAATACAAATTTACATCAAATTTAAAAAAGGCAATTTTTTTTTGAACGACGTATTCATTTGTGCGTAGTTTATATCCCTCGGATTATGAGACGGTCAAAGTCGTTCATGGGACAGTCAAAACACTTGATGTCTTTTGGTACCCGTGATGATTCCCCTCTCCCCTGCCTAAGCTACCAATATACCAATTGTTTTAGTAACTTCACAGGTATTCACAGTTCGTGTAGGTGAGTAAGGTTCTGTCGTGGTGTGTTTGTCCGATCTCCAGCACTTGAAAAGTTAAACAAAGGTTCGAGAGATCACTTTGTTCGATTTTGAGCGGGTATCTTTCCCTCGTATTGCTAAGTGTCTCTCTGTTCCTAACCAGTTGTCCCTCATCGTTCAAGATTAATGGGCCGGCGTGCTCACCCAGACATGGTTCTCTTTTACCAGAAGCCGGACAAGTAATATGGATCTCTTTTTTAATTCTTCCTAACACCGAAAACGAGCTAGACTTTGGGCGGGTGCTTTGATGTTTTCGTCCGTGATCTGCCCTCAAACGTGAACGGTACGCGACCGCGAATGCAGGAGTTCGGGTGTCAGTACAAGTTGTTCAGCGAGAAAAGCCCTTCTAAAATAGTACTGGTTCTGAAAACCTTTAGGTCGCCTTAGACATCTAAGTGTAAAGCTCTCCCCTAAAAGACTCCAGATCGTTTCAGATAATCGTCGGGAAGACCTTCTAGTAGAACAGCATGGGATGAAATAGCCCTAATCAGGCCATCGCGAGACAGCAGCGAAGGACCTGCCGTCGGGCTACACACCTGTGAAGAGTTTTCTTTTCTTGCAAGTCTCAGCAGTCAGGATCAGGAGTCACGTTATGCCTGCTCCGTCTCCCCCTGCCCACTCCAAGAGTTTTTTGCTAAAAATCCCTAATATCTCTTACGATAGATGGAACACTTCCCATGAGGTGGTTGCGACAGTGGCGCTATCCTTTGACCAAATCCTCAAACGGTGGTTTTTCAAAAAGAAGCTCTCAGGAACTTGTCCGTGAGCAGATTCTGGATTCAAGGACATCGTTTGATTCGGCAGGACGATTTGCAGTTGGTGGCCAGTACCCCCCTTGACGTAGACGTATCCAGGAGACGTAGGAGACGATGGACTAGAAAGTGTCTCGGGAGAATGCGATGGCGATTTTCGCAAAAACGCTCTCAGGACCTTATCTGTGGACGGATTCTTGATTCAAGGACATCGTTGGATTCGGCAAGATGCTCTGCAGTTGGTGGCGGATTCTCCATTTGACGTAGATGTATCCGGGAGACGTAGGAGACGATAAACGTCTGGACACTTCCGTAGAATGTGGTACCACATCGTGCACCTTGTAGTATGACCACTAGACATGGCCCTTTAGCCTGGGCGGTCATGCCATACACACCTTCTGATTTAGGAGGGGTCATAATAACCCTAACTTGGTTAGTAGTAAGTTAAGTTAATTCTTGAGTTGAAACAAAAACACAAAAAAAACTACGGCCAAGACCGATTTGCTTTAGGCTTAAAGTTTTGTTGACCACTACAATCATAGGTGTCAGTCAACAACTTTGTGTCCACGGTGCGACAGAACAAAAAGTTGTTCTGCCTAGCCACAAAGCGCAAGAAACACTCCTAAAAAGAAGCTTTGTTTTTGATTTGGAGGCTTTGTGAAAGACCGGCTATTCATAGACAAAATCCGCGACTTAATAAGAGACCTCCACCGAAGAGGGCGTAGCGTGTAGTAAGCCGCTCCAGTCGGATGATAACTTGACTGCAGCAACGCTGGCTGCTGCCAAGAGTTGGATGGGAGACAAGGCGTCTTCCATTTGATTAGAAGCCGGTATGAAACTCTTCCTCGGGGGGGTCTTAGGCAAACCCCCCTGAGTATACACTATACATGCCTCCAGCTGGCGGTACGGCATTGTGTAGAGGAAAATCGGCAACGTGGTTGGGAGGCTGACGAAGTCAGAAGCACCAGCGCAGGAAGCGTGGATGTATTGGACATCCGCACCTGCTGTTCGGGGGTGAAAGACGGAGTCAGGTCAACCGTGCGCTTGTCGGCCCCAGTGCTTGGATGGACCGACCATCAAACATCCAGGCACCACATTGCGGTTTGGTGAGCCCAGCTGGTCTGAGAGAGAGGTACAATGGGCCCAATAATGAGGCCTACGTGCCAGGTGCAAGAGCCCTCGACCGTTCCGAAAAGAGGATACAAAAAATGTCTGCACTGACGGTATATGTGTCGTGATGCTGATAGTGAACACCTGACGAGAACTTGATTTTAAATTAAATTCACTAGAGTTATTGGCTACGCTACCAGTTACCAAATTATTTTGCACGAGGGTACCGGCACTCTTATCAAAGACGATCGCAGTGACGCGCTTCAGTTCCAAAGAGATGCATTCGAATAAGATACAGTTCACAGTTGAATGGAGTTCAAAAGTTTATCGAAATGAAGTCTTAGTTAAACGCGAACCAACTTATCCTTACTTACAGTATTTTCCATCAAGCATTACGCCAGACCTGCCCCCGAACTTGCTACAAAGTAAAAATTTGCAAGCAAATTAAATCACTCTGCTTATGCTCCGGCAGCGCCATTCGGGACATTTCCATTCCCTCGCATAAGAAGTTATATTTCGAATCGAAACTTCATTAAACTCCAACTAATAATAATCCTAGTGCGATGGCCTCGTGGTGGTGGTGGCAGTGGCTTGTTTGTCTCAATCCGCAAATTAAATTTCCAGATGCTGTGCCACGAGGAAAAAGCTCCGCGACCGAGAGAGCCCACAGCCCTCAAACCTCCAACCATCCGTCCCTCGGCGTTATTGCTCCGGAAGCTTTTTCTCTTTTTCCTCTTTGGCTTTTCGAATATAATTATTCCACGGCAGAATCGCATAATAACTCCCGGGACTGGGGGCTCGCGCGATCGGGGCAAGCCGGTAGCAGCGCAGCGGACCTGATGGGAAATTGGCCGTGGTGCGGAGAGAGGAAGAGAGATTAAGAGAGCAATCCAATTTTCAATAAATCACTCGGCAAGTGCGCGACGTGTCGGACCTGCGGACCTGCATAAAGGAAATAATGCAGGCGTGTATCTTGTACGTATGAACCCAAACTCGAGTAGCTATGGGTGAAGCAGCAGAAGCACAAACAAGGCAGCTCATACATACAAATAAGAAAAGATTAAGCGCAGCGTGCCGGCACAATGTGTGCATAAATCAAGATGTCGTAAAGGTGCTTTGCGATGCAAACCATAATATCATCGCTGCTGTTATAATCTTCAGCTGCTCAAATGCATGCGAATGCTCTATCGGGGATCTATGAGCTGCACCAGACTGTGAAGGTACGAAAGCTGTAGAATTGTAGAAACTTCAGGACCTGGAGGACCTCGTGATTATTCAATGCTAAAAGAATGAGACGGTACTGGCAGCTGAAGATAGACCGGCTCTCAAGAATATAGCAGACGCACTGCAGCGCACAGCAACTGTTGGAGGGCATGTAGCGCTTCGACTTTAGCTAAAAGATTATCCAAGAAAGGGACAGCAGCTTTTGTCTTGCCTAATCGCTTTTAATGGTGATAGGACCAATTTCTTTTCCAAAATGAACACAAGACTCTGTATCCCAAGTCATGTCCAAGTACGGTTCGATGTCGGTTTGGACAAGTTTGAAGCTTTTGGGGTTGTCTAGTTCCTTCAAGTATTCAGTTCTTTTTGTTACGAGGCTGAATTACAATCCATATTTAGCCCCATCATTCAAGAAGTTGGAACCCCAACTTTGCATTTTACTCCGCTGGCCAGAGCTCCATCGTTCGCTGCTGGATTCACGAAAGTAATAGCAGGGGAAAACTTTCACGTTCGATAGTAGTACTTTGACCCATCTCACCAAAGTTCGTAGTTTGTTAGTTTTTGCCGTTCTCTTCGAACCTTCCCGCTAAGGGAAACCCTACCAGGGGTCTATTCGGCTGGCTACCACCGGCATAGCTCCCCGTGTTATCGCGGCTACTTGGGCCCCTCCACTAATGACAATGTCTCACAGCACCTAGTCGAGAAACCGGAAGTTTTTCTCGGGAGAAGTGGACAGTCCAGTGATTATCCATCCCAACTGCGCAAACTTATTTCCGAAGGACGGGTGTCGTCTCTTTTTTTTTTGTCGCCATTATCGTGATCAGAAACTTCGCGATCTTCACAGGACACTGTTTAATGGACCAATATTGTTCTAATGGCCATCTGGTTATTGGTACCTTGGTCCAAAAGATAATTCGTCTGAAAATAAATAAAGGGGAAGAGGAGAAATAAGTAAGTAGTAGTACACAATGATCATGGAGCAAGAGAAAGAAAGAAATGGAAAAGAATTAATTATTAGACTAAGATAGCAGGAGATCACGACGTTCATCGAATCAAAATCGATGCCACAGATTTTTGAAACTTTATTAAAGGGGAACTGTGGGTGAAATTTTGTGTCAATTTTAAAATTTATATAGCTGCGGGATGGCTTCAGTTGATTTTTAGTCAAAATCACATCGAAAAATTCCAAGCCGTTGCGAAGTTATCGTAAATTTTGTGGGCTGATTATGACGTCATACTGCACACCGGAGAGGACAGGTCGGCAGGCCAAGGCACCACGCCAACAATTACTAGACCTTTATAAAATGGAACAAGTTTACCAAACGGTAGACGCAGGTCATTTGACTTTAATTTTAAAGTACGGTGAACCAAATTTCAGTAGACATTTTAAAGAACATAATTAAAGTGCGACTCTATCTGTCAATGAAATAAAGCGGCAACATGGCGAAATCACGAAGTCGCACTACAATTATGTTTTTAAAAATGTTGTAAAAATGCGTCTACCGTTTTGTAAACTTGTTTCATTTCATAAAGGTCTAGTAATTGTTGGCGAGGTGCCTTGGCCTGCCGACCTGTCCTTTCCGGTGCGCAGTATGACGTCATAAACAGCTCACAAAATTTACGATAACTTCGTAACGGCTTGGAATTTTTCGATGCGATTTTGACTAAAAATCAACTAAAGCCATCCCGCAGCTATATAAATTTTAAAATTGACACAAAATTTCACCCAGAGTCCACCTTTAAGTTTGTGGCACATTATGGAAATGGGGTTACCCAATAAGATGTTGGTTCTGGAGCACTGAGTATAAAATGTTTTATGTTGCCTTCAACTGCATCACGGGACAAAAAAGTTAATTTTGACAACAAATATGGGCAGTCGATGTCACCATGTGAAAGGTGGTATGAACATTTTTGATAGCTAGAGTAGCGCGACGAGTTTGTAATGAGAGAAACTCAAATCGAGTCAGCAATTCTTACTATCATCTCTCCCTCGAGTCCGTTATTCTTTCGATTATTGACAAAGTTGTCGGTATTTGTCGTAGATGAGGGCCAAAAGTCAGTCGTCGATCCAGAGTAGCGGCCCATATATTTAGTTGACCGTCTCACTCAACGCGGCTTCGAAATTTGCTAGCCTGAGTTTGATACTGTCCAGTTTTCTTTTGCAGTTCAGCACGGTAGCGGTAGTCTTCTCTGGAGCGATCGCTGATTTGGCAGTGACTACTATGGCTAGTTCTACCGCGTAGCACAGCAAAATGGTAGGTACTCTCCAGGACCCCCAGGGTTTGTAGTGACCTGACATAATCGTGAAGGACGTCCAATAGTGTCGGTTTTTTCAACTGACACTTTTCTTAATTGTTGAATGGATCATTTTCCTGCTTTTCTTGCACCATGAACGCCACGGTGGAGCTCCACACTGTCCCGCTTGGTGTTCTTCCTTGCAGCAGTTCATACAGAGTCCTGTTTGATCTGTTTATTTCAAGATTGATGATTGTCAGCCCAGCACCAAAAAAAGCCGAGGCTGCGAGGTCTTTCGGTTACCTCTCCTGCAACTGCTCCACCCGAATTTTATTTTTTCGAGGTTGATTATCTTTTTTGCTGTCTGCCGCTCAGCTTCTATTGTAGCGACCTGTCGCATAACGACTTCAGGTTCCGATCTTGAACTGGTCTTCTTCAGAAAGATGCGAAGAGAGATGCTTTGTGATATCTGTTTTGATTTTCTTAATGAAATGTGCAATTTGCCTTTAACAGTGCAATGGCACATATTTCAAATACCACATTACGTGTATCAAGCGTGATTATAATTAATTCTTGGTTTTTCTACAACGGTTAATAACCTCCGATAAAAATAATCCGGCCCTGTGCCGATTCGTGCATTGGAGCCAGTGGAGACTACGCACAAGGCTCCTGATCCAGCCACACAGAACCACTCTAATACCGATCGTACAATGGAGCTACCAGCGATGCCTCTGCCACGTATTAGCGCAGACAACCTCAACCGTCTACTCTGTAGAAGCAATGCTGAGGTTCTCATGTTTATTTATTTACATAAGCATAATCAATTACAGTGAATAAGTAGGTATATGCCCTGCAAGACAAACTCACTGTTCGGATGCTGACAGCTTCCTAATTTGTCACAGAGAAAAATGCACCTTGTCATCAGTAACTATAAATAATTCCACATAAAACAAAACACAACCAACTGTTGTGGTCAGTTGTCATAAAAGTTAGGTGTCTTACATACCGGGTGGGCCAAAAAAAATTGCACTAAAATTATTCCCTTGTGAAATTTTTATTTCTCTTCCGATTTCGACGATCTTAGTATCAATGGATAGCCAAAAGAATAGGCTTCAAACTTCAAAAATCAAAATGACCGCATTTCTCGAATCCAAGATGGCGGACGCAGTTAAAAAAAAGTCAACTGTAGAGCTCGTTTTTTTATTTGGGAATTGTGACAATAAGAAAGCCGATGGTACATACCAATAGGATAGGCTATTGGCAACATTTTAAGACCAGAATGAAAAAAATCGGCCGACGGGATGCAGAGAAATTGCAAATTGAAAAACGGCCTGCTTGGCGTTTTCAAAGCGCGAGCAGTGAGAACATCATTTCGGTATTCGCACTGCTAGATTTTTGTTTATAGTCCGATATTATGGTATCGGATGTCACTGGATGGCCAATGAAATCGGCTTCAAACGCCAATATTCAAAATGGCCGCTATTCCTAAATCCAAGATGGCGGATGCAGTTTAAAATAAGTAAACTGAAGAGCTCGTGCTTTTTTAATTGAGAATTGTAAAAACAAGAAAACCAATAGTACATGTCACTAAAATATGCTATTGGCAACATTTTTAGACCAAAATGAAAGAAATCGGCCGACGGGTTGCAAAGAAATAGCGAATTCAAAAAAAAAGGCCTAATTGGCGTTTTCAAAGCGGGAGCAGTGAGAACATCATTTCGGTATTTGCACTGCTAGATTTCTGTTTTCAGTCTGATATTGGCGGGTGGGTGTTACTGGATAGTCAAAAGAATAGGCTTCAAACGCCAAAGTTCAAAATGGCCGCTATTCCAAAATCCAAGATGGCAGATGCAGTTGAAAATAGGTCGACTGAAGAGCTCGTTTTTTCTTAAAATAAAATCGTAAAAATAAGAAAGCCGATGGTACATATCAATAGAATAAGCTATTGGCAACGTTTCAAGACAAAAATTAAAAATCGGCTAAAGGGCTGCAAAAGGTGTAACAACAAATTAAAAAACGGCCTGCTTGGCGTTTTCAAGGCGGGAGCAGTGAGAACATCATTTCGGTATTTGCACTGCTGGATTTCTGTTCCGAGTACGATATTATCGTGTTGGATGTCACTGGATAGCCAATGAAATAGGCTTCAAACACCGGAGTTCAAAATGACTGCTATTTGAAAATCCAAGATGGCGGATGCAGTTGAAAATAGGTCAGCTGAAGAGCTCGTTTTTTTTTTAATTTGGGAATTGTAAAAATATAAAATCCAATGATATATCTCGATAGAATAGGCTCTTCGCAACATTTTAAGATAAAAATGAAAAAATCGGCTGACGGGTTGCAAAGGAATGGGGAATTAGAACCACCACTCAAAATTGGAATTCGGGGAAATTCTTTCCAATACTGGAATACTTATTCTCGCAGCTCCTCAATCAGGGCTATTCTGTATGGATATTGACTTGAGTCAGCATTGACAGTGTGACACTAAATTGACATTTTCCATTGTGTTTCAATATTAGAATGACAATTTAGTTGAATTTAGTTTCACAATATCAATATGATATCAATGTTAAGTTGAGTCAATATCCATACAGAATAGCCCTAAGGGTCTCTGAACTGATTACGTTCATTGTTGTGTGAGCGCTGAATAAAATAGAACCACACAAGGTAATTTAAGGGAATAAGTTCCGGGCTACAAGGTGGCTAGCTTTTTGACTCAGTGAAATTTGTGCCACCATTTCTCAGGTAGTCAACAGTTTGTAGCTGCTGGATGGGCAGATGCACCATCCTAAAGGGATACACTGGTTGGTGAGTTATTCTGTCCAGATCAGGAACATATTTCCTACAATACACAAGCTAAACCACATGCTAAACTGACGCAGAACTATCGAAACATCTAAATCTTGAACGTTCTTACACGAAAATTGATCAAGTATCAAGTACGTACCAGCGATATTTGCCACCTGCCTTGTGGTTCCATGTCTATTTTCCGGACTTATTTTGGAAATTAGTTCCAAGACCTATTCAGAGTTTTCCTTGGAAACAATAACGTTCAAGTTGCAAAAGTGGGCTCTGGAAACATTTTGATGTTATCGATCCCAGGAAAAACGCTGAAGAGGAAGAGAACTAATTCATAGTCCGGAAAATAGGCCTGGAACCAGTAAGACCTCAAGGCAAGTGACAAATATCACAGGTATGTACCTGATTTTCCAGCAGATTGATAGGTAGAAATCCACTTAGGTACTCATCAGTCATATCAAGTATTTGAATATTCACAATGAGAATATTTTATCCAGGCATCTCTCGATCATCGGTACGGAGAATAACAAAAACGCCAAGCAGGCTGTTTTTCAATTTGCTATTTCTTTGCAACCCGTGGGTCGATTTTTTCCATTTTGGTCTTGCCAAATGTTGCCATGTTGCCAATAGCCTATTCTATTGGTATGTACCATCGGCTTCCTTATTTTCACAATTCCCAATTTAAAAAAAAACAGCTCTACAGTTGACCTATTTTTAACTGCGTCCGCCATCTTGGATTCTGGAAATGCGGCCATTTTGGATCTTGGCGTTTGAACCCCATTTCATTGCCCATCCAGTGACATCCAATATCATAATATTGGACTAAAAACAGACATCTAGCAGTGCAAATATCTAAATGATGTTCTCACTGCTCCCGCTTTGAAAACGCCAATCAGGCTTTTTTTTTAAATTAGCTATTTCTTTGCAACCCGTCGGTCGATTTCTTTCATTTTGGTCTTGAAATGTTGCCAATAGTCTATTTTAGTGACATGTATCATTGGCTTTCTTGTTTTTACAATCCTTAATAAAAAAACACGAGCTCTTCAGTTTACTTATTTTAAACTGCATCCGCCATCTTGGATTTTGGAATAGCGGCCATTTTGGATATTGACGTTGGAAGCCCATTTCATTGGCCATCCAGTGACATCCGATATCATAATATCGGACTATAAACAAAAATCTAGCAGTGCGAATACTGAAATGATGTTCTCACTGCTCGCGCTTTGAAAACGCCAAGCAGGCCGTTTTTCAATTCGCAATTTCTTTGCATCCCGCCGGCCGATTTTTTCATTTTGGTCTTGAAATGTTGCCAAAAGCCTATTCTATTGGTATGTATCATCGGCTTTCTTATTGTCACAATTCCCCCCCAAAAAAAAACGAGCTCTACAGTTGACCTATTTTTAACTGCGTCCGCCATCTTGGATTCTGTAGATGCGGCCATTTTGATTCTTGGAGTTTGAAGCCTATTCTTTTGGCTATCCATTGATACTAAGATCGTCGAAATCAGAAGAGAAATAAAAATTTTACAAGGGAAAAGTTTTAGTGCAATTTTTTTTGGCCCACCCGGTATGTTATCATGACTTTCATCTCCAATGATAAACAGAATGTACGAAAGGCTTCAGTTGATCATTACCACATACGAAAACGCATTATTAAGGAGCTGAAACACTAGTATCTTTGTTTCGACTTTCAACCATGCGGCAACCAACCCTCTCCCAACCCCAGTCTTCTGCACCACGACCCCCACGCCGATTTAGTGCCAGCGCAACGGTTCTTTGTCAGGATCTCTAAGCTCCTTTGCGCCATTCAGGTGAGTTGATTAACTTACGACGCAAGATGCCTGAACTGCCGCTTCTGCCGCCGTCACCACCGTTAAAAGACATTAACTCGAGCCCGGGAAGCGGCGGCGGCGTCGGCAGATCCACACAAGACGCCGCAGCCGCCGCCTCTCCTTCTTGGGGGCTTTGGGTCGCTCGAAATTAAGGCCCGTCGACTGTTCCACTATAACGCGATTATGTACCGACACGTATACCTACGGTTATTGCTCTGCCGTTGGGGGTGGGTACGCGGGGTAATTGATTCATTAGAAAAGACAAATTTCCCCGGGAATCCGTGCTCGCACGTCGCCGCCGCCGGCCCGCCGTCTCCAATTAAATTTTCCGGTTTCTGCCGTGTGCACACCTTCCATAGTCGTGTGGCCGAATTGATTCCTGATTCCGATTCCTGCTGCCGTGCTGCCGGACTTTGTATGAGTGGAGGGTCACATGAGTGGGCTGCGGTTTACGGCAGGGGCGCGGTTGTTATGGCCCTCAGGTGCACATAACTGGAACGATTTTTGCGGGCGGCGGAAATTACGAATGTTGAATGGCCGGCGGCGCGGGATGGAAGGGCCGAAATCGGGGTAATAAGGGCTAATTGGGCTTCCGCAGGAATCGTTTCTGTGTTCGGTTGCTGCGGCTCGAGAGCCGGACCTCACTTCATTTTTTGGTCGTCGACCAGTTCATTTTTTGATGAAACAGACTGAAATTTTTATAGAAACTGATTATCGATGGTTGTCCGTCACAAAAATGTTGCCCGAGTGTTATAATACCTTGTAGGTATTACTGTGCACCTAGGTACTTGCCGATCCAGTTGATGGCTTTTTTATAATCAAACGACAGGACTATTCGTATCTCGTAACGACTCTTCAACGCAGATAGACAGAAAGCAAGATATTCACGATTCAAATTATTTTTTCCTGCCACAACAAAATGGCTGCGAAAGGCGGAATTATTTGACAACTGGAGTATGTCGCCGGTGACAGTCCCCCACTCCACTGTAGCTGAATAATTTGAACGACACGACTACAGAAACTCGTATCGCGGGAATGATATGGAGGGAGATAGGGGAGTACAGGCAGATCGAATCCTTTTGGCCAGCGACACTGTCGCCGGTGACATACGAAGTTCTATAAAGCCGCAATAAGGGTTACTTAACGTCACTTTTTATATCACTTTTTACCATAGACAAGGACAAAAGTAGAAGAAGGAAGAACCACTGCGCATCCATTTCAGCCGATATCGCATGGGGTCCGCCATTTTTAGGTCATAACGGTTTTTCCAAGGCGGCAATTCAAATGGGGGGAGTACGCGCGAGTCAAAACAGATGACAGTCATGAGACAATTTGTAGGCTATACTTTGTGAATGAAACAAATAACTCAAGAATTTCTGCTCACGGCCTTGACTAATCCTCATACTCATAGTCAATACTTCGCTCGATCTCCGACTTCGCATGTCTCAAGTCCTTGGGACAATCGGAGACCGACTGCGAGTATGGGCCATACACGTATGGGCATAAGGCCCATGATATGTGCTTAATTTGAGCTACAGAATAAAATTTCAAGAAAAATATTCAATGTTTTACTTGTGATAAAATAATACAAGTTTGAAAGTGTTCGTTGAACATCACACTGAATCAGCTCTTCGCTTTACGTTTTGGCTAGATTGTGCACCTAATCTTATTTTCAAATAGCATCTTACAGTTCTTTCAATTAAGATAGAATTGTTTGTTTCAAAATATCATTGTCCAAAACGAGGTTCTGAATCGGGTCCTGGGAGCCTGGAGAAAATTTTGTTCACATTACTTCGAAATGCCTCGAACAAATCAGCAGCACCGAGCCTTTCTTTTAAGACGTTTCCAAGTTATTCCTTCATCATTCCAATTGCCTCGAGCCACAATCGAAACCCATCACCCTGTGGAAAACTAAAACCAAAACTTAGTTACCGGAGTGAAATTTGATTATTTAAATTCGTATGAAACGTGTTACGTATGAAAGGAAAGGATATCTTCCCATCTCTGGGTTCATCAATCGCTTAATATTCTTGCAAATTTCGATAGGTATAACAAGACATCCTGTATTGATGCATTAGCTGAGTTCGATCAGGTTCGATCAAACTTATTACACAGACAAAAACGCCAAACGAACACTTCACACAGAAGCCTCGATATCTGTTTCACACAGCTTCTAAGTGGAGATTGAACTGCGGACCCCATTCTCCATACTTCCATAGCGGCTTTCTTGCTTCACTTTCTTAACAAAAAGTCATCAAGTACAATGCACTCGACAATGCATTAATAATGCAATGCATCCCAGGAATATAAATAATATCCCGTCAAAAAGTAGAATTCGTGGAAACGAACATTGAATAACACTCAACATTGAATTCTATTGTTATGTTTTACACAAAACCAAATTTAGGCGCCGAGGAAAGTTCGATCACAACAAATCAATCTAACCTAAAACTTCGTAGCTGTCATCAAGTACACTGTCAGTACTGTCACCCACCTGTCATAATTAAAATTGCCGCCAGGAAAAACCGTTATGTAATCAAAATGGCCGGCCTACAAATTACACAGTCGCGCAGGTATCTTGCCTCTTCTACTTTTGTCGAGGGGTCAACCACCAGTGGAAATCACTGTACATTTTCTTGGAAATACTATGGAAATACTTGGAAATACTATGGAAATACATGGAAATACTTGGAAATAGATGGAAATACTATGGAAATACTTGGAAATACTTGGAAATACTTGGAAATACTTTGGAAATACTTTGGAAATATTGGAAATACTTAGCCATAATTGCCAAAATTGAATTCCTAGTGAAGCCTGTGACAACTAGAACAGGTCTCTACGTCGTTGTACTCATAAACTGCTGGGCAAATTAGTACTCGGTTTCAAAAAAATCGGCTGAATTTGAAGGCCAATGACTTCAGTGTGCCCATAAGGCGACTTTCAATCACGTTTCTTGAGCTGGCCAGTTCAATTTTCCTCTTATACATAGATATATCCTATAAAAGGAAACATCAAGAAACCCAAGGTGAAGTTTCTACAGGGTTATCCGGTGTCCGGTGTCCGGTATTTATTCACGGAAACTTTGGCAATCGATAAGAGCATAAAAAATAGATAGATTTTCCTCAAAACACCCCGTTCAAAATCAAAAAATAACGGAGATAATATAGCCCTTAAAAGTTGAAATTGACAAATCGATTTATTTTGGATTAGTAACTTATGAACCGTTCAACCGGATTTTGTTCCAATTTGGACCAAAGTTCACTAAAATATGTCTCTATTGAATAATAATAATAATAATAACAACGCATTTTACCTAACGTTTTTCGGGGCACAAATAATAGGGGGGCGACCTACCCTTTTCTCCCTATTTTAACTACCCTTATTATTTTTGGGAATCGTTCCGTTTTTTTAATTTCACGTTCAACTTAGAAAAGAAAGTTACTTTTGCAAAATTAGAGGCTTCATTTTTGAGCTATTCGGACTTGAAACTTGAGGAAACATCTTGAAAATTCCACTTTGAAGGTCTAGAAATTGAAATTAAAAAAAGCTCATGATTTCTCAGATCCAGAATCCAAATCCAAGTTTTCTAGGTTTTCACGAAGCCTCTAATCAAAATTTTGCAGAAGTAACTTTTTTTTCTAAATTGAACGCAAAACTCAACAATTTGAACGATTTCCAAAAATAATCAGGGGAGTGGAAAATAGGGGGAAAAGAGGGAGAGTAGGTACCCGTATTACCTTCGCCCTTGAAAATGTTCGATAAAATGCGTTATTATTGTTCAATAGAGACATGATTATTTTAGTAAACCTGGCTCAAATTTGAACAAAATCGGTTGAACGGTTCGAAAGTTATGCAAAAAACAATTTTCAAGTTGAACTTTGAAGGCCTATATTTCTGTTTTTGTTCGTTTTTGAACAGAGTGTTTTGGGGAAAGTCTATTTTTTCAATTCCCTATCCTCTATCGATTGCCAAAGTTTCCGCCATTAAACACCGGACACCCTGTACAGGGTGTGTCCCAGAATAAAGGTTACAAAATTCACAGGGAGGTGGAGAGTTCAAAAATAAGGAGATTTTCTTGAATAAATATACCATCGCAAACTATAATAACGGAGATACAGGCCTTCAAAGTTGATTTTTAAAAAGAGATTCTTTTTGCATATCTTTGAACCGTTCAATCAATTATTCTATTCAAATTCAAATCAAAGTCTAGTCTACTGAAATATGTCTATCTAACAATAATAACGCATTTCATCAAACATTTCCAGGGGCGAAGGTAATAGAGGATATCCTCCCCCTTTCTCCCTTATTGTTCAACACCCTCATTATTTTTAAGAATGGTTCCAATTTTTAATTTCTACGTTTAATTTAGAGAAAAAAGTTACTTCTGCAAAATTTTGATTAGAGGTTTCGTTTTCGAGATATTTGAGTTTGAAATTTTGCAGAACATCTCGAAATTGCCACTTTCAAAGGCCATAAAGTAGTTTTCATGACAATTTTGTGTTTCAGTTGGCATGCGCAAGATTTGATAGTTCGGGTCGGCTAGCACCAGAGGTATAGAGTCAGGCGCGTGCTGGCCCGCCGGGCCATAGCGCCGGGCAGCCGGGCATTCCCCGGTAGGCCCTTAGCCGTAGGGCCTCAAGGGGCCTTTCTTGTCTTTTTTTATTTTTTTGAATCTTTGAAAAATTCATGAATTTTTTTTCAAGGATAAAATTGATTATTGAATAATTAATTTCCAGAGATTTTAGATCGTAAGGATGTTTTATAACAGCAATCGGATCCAGTTTTTTTTTTTGAAACGTGCCTAAGTAGTTTCGATTTGCTAAATGTTAAATTAAATAAAAAATAAAGAGAATGAAAATAGAAAATATCCCTCACGTGCGTGAGTCGCAATAGCGCATTTTCTTAGTGCAGATCTGTCTTTGATGGGAATGAAGTCGAGCTTGAAAATAAGAATGTTCATACAAGACAAGAGTAAGTTGCAAGTTTCATGACAAACGTTTCAAACCCAAATATCTCGAAAATGGAATCTTAAGTCAAAATTTTGTTATTATTGCATTATTATTGTTCAATACAATAAACTTTGGTTTGAATTTGAATAAAATCGGTGGATTGTTTTAAAAGTTATGCAAAAAGAACTATTTTTGAAAAAACCTTTGAAGGCCTGTATCTCCGTTACTATACGTTTGCAAGGGTATATCTATCGAGAAAAGTCCCCTTATTTTTCAATTCTGTATCTCAAGCCAAAAGTGCCAAAAGTGCCAAAAGTTATGCAAAAATAACTATTTTACAAAAAAAACATTTTTGAAGGCCTGTCTCTCCGTTATCATACGTTTGCGAAGGTATGTTTATTGCGAAAAGTCCCCTTTTTTTTCAATAGAGTATTATACTGAAATTATTTTTTTTATTGAAATGGAAACTACATTGGAAAATAATTGACCCGTGTTTTTTTATTCAGTCAAAAACCGTATCGTTTGGGCGTAATAAATAAATAACATCAACTAGTTCTGACGTCACAGCGAGTCACCGCCTATACTGCCTGTGTAAATGACGTCAGAAATAGGCAGAATATAGGAATTTCGTTTATTTATTGCGGCGACAGGATACGATTTTTGGCTAAATAAAAAAATACGGGTCAGTTCTTTTTCACTATAGTTTCTGTTTCCATCGAAAAAAAAAAACTTTTTTCAAAGTATAATACTCCATTCCCTATCTCCCTGTAAATTTAGTAACTCCTATTCCGGGACACCTGTAGAAATCAGTGCCCTCAACGGTTTAGTCATTAATTGGTTCGGAAGTCTAACAATCAAGATATGAGTTTTTATGTTAAGTGATGTGGATTTGCCCCATCGGGACACGGGCTAATTCTACCTAGTTGTGCATGGTTTTGAAAAATTCAAATTGTGCACGATTGTTCCCTCAACCACCTTGCAAATTGTGATAGGTACAAACACACAATTTGGTACACGTAGGTAGGTACCCCCCTCCAAATTAGGTACCTACGTGTGCCAAATTTCAAACTTTGCCCCTGAAAGATAGGCAATCTGCGAACGGAAATACTTGGAAATACTATGGAAATACCTGGAAATACTTGGAAATAACATGGAAATACCTGGAAATACTTGGAAATATATTGGAAATACTTGGAAATATATTGGAAATACTTGGAAATATTTGGAAATACTTGGAAATATATTGGAAATACTTGGAAATATATTGGAAATACCTGGAAATACAGCCAAAATACTATCAAGTATTTCCAAAAATGGAAATCACTGTACAAATTTTCAGCAGGTGGTTGACCCCTCGACTTTTGTCCTTGTCTATGCTTTTTACTCATTCACCATTTCGCTTCCTAGTGCCCGGTCTAAGGGCTAGATTTCAAGTCGGAGATCCGCCCGCGCAAGTGTAGCGGAAGTCCGGTCACTATATATGGCAACATAACCCTGTTATAAATGGTCCATAGAGCCTCTTTCAGACCGGTAGATTTCCCTATGAGTATTTATGGGTGTTCTATGCATTGGATCAGTATCTATGGGCATGAGTGTAACTATGTACCGGCCTCAGTATGTGAATTTCAACATTGTATTTTCACCCACACGTTCCTATACAATGCGATATTTTTTTACTGGGGGTACTCCTATAGATTTCGACTGCCTTAGGTTACCTATGGGATTCTATGGTACTTGGACATTTGCCTCAGCTTTCTTTGTACGGGGCTCTACAGGTAGTTTTAGGTGATATTATTATCTCATACAGCCCTATACAATTCGATATTTTTGTGCCGGTATTACCCCTATAGACTCCCTATAGATTTCTTTATATAGGGCTCTATGTGGTCATTTCGGGGGGCTTGGGTTATAGTGGCACCACCGCCAGGGACGCTGTGATACTAGTTTTCTTCTGTCATTAATTTGGTTTTGCGTTTGCTTTCGCGTGCTCCAGAGTCCAGAGACCACAGTAGGTACATGTGATGTGATATGTGATGTGATGTGTCATGCATGTCTGTGCCCAGAATACTTAGTCCTGGATAACCTGGAATTGTTAGTTGTGCTGTGCCTGTTCAAGTGTTTGTTAAAGAATTCTAGTTGGACACTGTAAAATTGGAGAAGCCCTTTATGACACAATAATCTCAGTTCTGTGATAAGTAAGAGTTTTTTCACTGTCCTACTGGAGCTGTATTTATTGTAAATAATTTTGTTTCAGGCAAAAATTGGCGTCTCGTCGCATGCTTATCTTACGTTATATTAGATATTTGTAAAGGACAAGATCAGAAAGGTATAATGCCCGACCCATCGTACCAATCGAAAACGTTCGAAAGTTAGATTTTCCAAATTAAATCCAACTAAAAAGTACCTTGTCAGGTACAGCGACGAGGAATAAGATTGGTGGGAAGCAACAATTGTGCATGTGGGAGGTAATTATTTTACATGATATACCAAGATTGTTATTGTTTTATAAGTTATTGATGTATATAGGGCTGTATGGCACAGACAGCTGTAGTGAGTGTACAGGGCTTTATGGGACAGCGAACGGGTATGGGGTATATTTTTTATGGGGTCCCTGACCTATAGACATTTCATAGGGTCCTATGCGTTTTTCTACCATTAGGCTCTATAGGAAGTGTAAAGGATTCTATGGAAATCAGCACAATTTGGTTCATTTACCATACAGACCCGTAGTGAGTGTACAGGGCCTTGTGGGGGTCAGCACCAACTTTTGTATAGCCCACTGTAGAGCCCGGTAGAACTAATCGGGGCTTTATATACGCCCTATGGTGTTTGTATGGGAACAATTATTTGAAATATCTACAGGGCCCTACAGGGTTCTATATGTGTATTTGTCGCATGCACATGCCCTGTTGGGCCCTGTACACTTTTTAAATATTCTCTATGGGACATTTACAACAGGGAACACAATCCGACGCGATGATTGACTTATCGATGCCGTAAATGAGTGGCGTAAGTTACGCCACCAACTTAAAATTCAGCCCTAAGATAGTATGCATCTTTGTGGGGTATTCGAGTTTCACGAGTTAATTTGAAGTGATTGTTGTGTTTGGGTAGTAGGAGTTATTGTTATTTGGTGTTATGAGTGTTATGGAAGGTGTTCATTCGCTGTTGGGGGAGATTTGAAATCATTTGCGTGCCTCTCCAAGCTCCCGAAACTTTATGGAAGGTGAAGCAATTGTGCAAGCCACATAGTTTTATGTGGAACAACAAGTACTACAATAATATACATGGACTGATGGTGGTATGAAGTTATAACAGTGAATGATTGTCTTTCATTTTGTCTGATGTTTCCTTATTAGCCCATAAGCATTTTACATCGGTTGAAGGCAGTTTTGTCAAATTGTTCGGACCAAAAAGAAAGCAACTACAATAAGGCTCAGCACCTACTTTTATCCAGGCGGGTTTACAGACTTAAGTCGGGTATTTTTTGTTTCTAGATAACTTTGCCTGGAAAGATACAATTATTGTGACATAATTGTTGTTTCCTTTCTGTTTGCCTTCCAGCTTAGGGATACTTGGAGGGTATCTGGTATAAAGATACCGGTCCTTACCTCACCGGCTGCCCTGAGGTTGATGAAAATGCCGCTTGGAACAGCAACTTCTTCGTTAACAAGAGCGCTCTAGCAAACAATCTACGAACACAATATATTTAAACTACACTGGTCACAATTTGAAATGCGACACCACAAAAATTCACCAACTTCGAATACTGTAATTTGCTTGACAGTAATCGGACTGTGAAACAATTTGCACATAATCATAGAGTACATAATTGAAGATCAATTCTTCTTTTTTCAGAATCTGTAGCTACTTCTGTTGATCGTGCCCAAAATTGCCCCATACAGGGTGATGGAGAAAGCCTTGCACTTTTACTAATTTTTGCTCTAGTGGAAGAACTTTCCTGATCACCTGTAGTTTTTAGTTTTATTTGGTCAAATAGCCTATAGTGCAAGGACATCAGAAATTCTTTGTTTATAGCTCGATGTTGCGTAGTAACCGAAATAGAATTTCTTTTCCTCGAAAGACTAGAAAAAAGAAGGACATAACAAGCTTTTCAATAATTTTAACATAATGAATGACAAGCAACGTAAGAAATTATTTCGAGAATTATTTTAACAGTGAATTGGAGGACCCCCGCCTTAGTCGCACAGCTTCTTCACAGCGCTTGAGATTGAGAATGCTTTCTATAAAATTAACAATTGATTCCGCTGGAATTTGTGTCCATTCCTCAACAAGAGCTTTTCCTTCTTCTTCTTCTTTTCATGCTGCAGGTTAAACCGGCAGCTTCCGGAATCTCCCTTGAAGCGCTTTCCGTACAAGTTCGATGGGGTTAAGGTCTAGCGACAAGGCCGGCCGAACCATTCTGTCAATTTCGTTGTTTTGGAAAAATTCATTTACGATGTCCGCTTGCTGATCATTTGACCAAGGGGCGCGTTTAACACCTGATCCATTTTTCAAAACCACCATTTTTTGTGAAATTACAAAAAATGCAATGAATATAATTCCATCTTACGAAAAAAAAAATCTGAAACTATGCAATACAAAGCAATAAACAAAAAATTGCTGAGCTACGCGCACCATATAAGCTACTTGACAGAACAAATTCAAAACTACAGGGTTATCAGAAAAGTTCCTTTTATAGGGCGAAAATTAGCGAAAGTGTAAGGCTTTCTTCATCACCATGTATGAGGCATATTTTGGCCAGGATCAACAAAAGTAGCTACAATTTCTGAAAAAAAAAGATCTCAAATCATGTGCAAGCTGTTTTACAATCTGATCATTGGCATGCAAATTGAATGTACTATCTGAAGTTGGTGAATTTTTTGGGTGTCCCATTTCAAATTGTGATCAAGTCTATCACAATACAATCTTGCTTAGAATAGTGAAATGTTATTGCAACATGTTTGCAGCATACTCCTAGACCTGCTTCACGTGAGCAGGTCATCATTCAGATTTTGCATTTGTTCGAATTCATATTGACTTCAAATGGTCCCTCAATTCCGTGCGAAGAGCTCTTAAAACATGTCGTTCAAATACCTAATGATGGTATATCTATAGACGACTCTAAAATAAAAGACAATAATTCTGTTGCAGTATTCTATTCCCGCCACTATTATTCACCTATAATGGTATTTGTTTGTCCACATAAAACTATTAATTTGCATTTACGATCACTTCACCCTCCGCACAAAGTTTCGGGAGCTTGACGAGGCACGCAAATAATTTGCAAGTTTCCCCCAATAGCAAACGAACATCTTCTATAACACTATGAATATTTGCATAATCAGTGTTTTTTAGGTTTTCGAGAATTTCGAATGTGATCTCGTTCTCGGCCAACATTTTTTCACTTTCAGTGCTATTTTAGAAACTGATAATTATCACTTGCAGCCAACCGATAACAAGTGAGTAGATTCTAGACGTTTTCCAGAAAAATGATCTTTGACCTTGCACCTTTCATTTATTGCACTTTGGGCTTTCTTCATTGTTCGAGTAGTGGGCAGTCTGGGATGAACCAGTGAAGGTGTTTGTACAGGTCAGCTCCGAGTTCCTCAACTGAACTTTTTTCAGAGTTCAAAATTCTCCTAGGCTTCGTCAGAGTAGATCCCCAGAGCTCCATGCAGTACTCCACAATTTCCCTGAGTTCCTTCAGTGCGCTAGAGTACGTTAGTAGAATCAGTCTAAGAAATCATTGACTCAAGAAGCGTGAAACCGACTTTGAAGGGACTAAATAGGGCTATAAAGTGGCTTCAATAATGATGCAAGAGAGTGTGACAGGGTCTGAACTGGAAAAGGTTGAATGGAAGGTCGTGGGGACAAACTTTTGAGAACCGATGAAAAGGATTTGAATACCATCATCATGGACAATCTGATACAATCTCTTAGGTATGACGAGACCAACAGAACACTTATACGAAGTCTGAAAGTTTCTAAAAACAATAACAAGGTTTGAAGAAGGAGACTATCCAAGAGTCTGTAAGGTCTGAAAACTGCAAGAGACGTTTTTGAGGGATGATAGAAGTTTTCTAAAATGTTGAGACATAAGTAGTCTGTGGGACAACGAGGTTAAAGAGTACCTCAAAGTGTTTGAGACTAGGTATCGTTCCTTCGATGATCCTGTATAACTTCCTGAACTAAAAACTGCGAATGTCGCCTTGTTTCCGTTTCTTCTCTCCCCTACTTATGCAAGGTGAATTGAGAACAAATACCAGTGGGTAGAAAATTCAATTACGCAGTTTCACAGTTTATTGCTTTTATCTAAAAAAAACAAGATAGAAATTCAACGTTTTACAGTATAACGACGTAGACTTTATGAAGGGTCTCATACACATCGTGATTCTCCAACAGTTCTGAACGAATAGTCAGGTGAACACCATACTATGGACATGCAACTTGATTGCAGTGAACCGGATTTATACATAGTTATTGGGAATTGCTGAAAAATCACGAGTTTCTGTTTATTTAAGCAGAAGAATTGTATTTTTTAGTACCATTAAAATCAAAACATGCGTAATATACATTATTTCTTCAATCTGCGTCTCTCGCGAAAAATGTGCAAAAAAGTTCTTAAATCTCTATTCTGTATTTTTAGTTCCATATTTTCACGTTTTAAGGAAAAACAAATCTGTTGTGGCACCACAATACGCTCAATTAGTGATGACGTCAAAAGTTGGGTTTTGTATGAGAAACAATATCTCTGCTAGGTTGGCAGCACTTACTGTCACTCCTGATTCCCGCCCCCTCCCCTTCCCACATCCTCCACTGCAGCAGCTGTCAAACAAAATGTAAAATGTATTTAACCAGCATTATCCCACCCTCGAAGGCCTTTTTGGTTACGAAACACCCTACAGGAAGGTCGTTGTATCTATTGATCCGCAAATATTCCATTGGCTGTCACTTTGACAAAAAGTGTTGCCAACTTACGTGTTCGTTGTTTTCATACAAAACTCACGTTTTGACGTCACACTAATTGTGCGTATACTTTTCCGGCGAGCATCCAAAGCCGAAGGAAGCCGAAGGCGAATTTCCAGGAGTAAGGTTGGGACTTGACTAAAAAATTAGCTAAAGACTTATCATGACAATAAATGAACCCATTAACGCCAAGCGTTGCCATAAGGCAACGGCTATCAGTTGATTATCGCAAAAAAATATTGTGCAGTGCTCGGATAAGTTAGAAAGGTGGGGACAGGTTTCGCTGGTTGGGCAAAGATGGCGCTTTCTGGTAATGTAACGTCAACTTAGCGGGGCGATTTCATAGCTTACCAACTGTGCAGGAGTGTGCCATATATCAAACGGCAAGAAAACATGGACATTAACTTCGAGTAAGTACTCTTTTGTGCATTCAAACGTAATATTTTACTGAAATTTCGCTGCGGTCATATTGTAAAAACTACAGGCTATACGTCAGAAGCAAAATGTTCGTGAAATGGCGAAAATTACGTCATCTCGAGACTCGAGCGTCATCTATACTTGTTCAAACTCGAGTGTTGCCATATATGGCAACCCTAGAGGCGATTGTAGTCACTGTGTTTGTAAATAGTTTCAGGAGAGGATAATTGCTTTCCGAAGCCTTACTCTTTAAATATGGTCCGGTCCACAGTAACGATATGGTACCTACGGCTCGATACCAATCCAAATTGAAGGTGCAAAGATACAGCGATACAACAGTTGGATTAGGTACTTGATAGACCTTGTTATAAGCCATTGATATGGTGATGATCATTACTTACGGTTACAGGCAGGCTCTGGATTATTATGCCCTTATGGGGAACAAGCACTCGATTAGGGCGAGTCTTGTAAAAAGACGAGTTTCTGGCCTTTGATGGCTAGGATATCTTGCACTTATAGGGTGAGTTTTGGAGTAGGGATGGTTATAAGGAGGTGAAGTTTTGTTATTGAGTAGTCCTAACACTTCTAAAAACTCTACTAGCTTGAAGTAGAGTTTTTAGAAGTGTTAGGGTATTTCATGTTTAATTTTGAGTAAGTACCTATCTACCGTGTCCTGTGTGCCAAAAGGCTTCTGGTTATTCCGGTAGATAGCCCTAGCGCTTCGATTTCCCTTAAATCGCTCATTCATCATTCAATCAAAAAGGGAAATGGAGAGAAAAGTGTGGATTGGGTATCTATCGACCTACTACCCCATTAGTTCTACCCTCTAGGTATACCTTAAAGCTCGCCTAAAAGCGAAAGCGGTCGGCCGATTCCTACTGCTACTACTGCTCTAGGCAAAGAACTTCCCACACGCTTTTTCTTCATTTAGTTTGGGTACAGCAAAGCAAAATCCAATTACGGAATGTACGAAACGCGGCATGCCGTGCATAAATTCAAAATCTCGATCCGCAATGCATAAAATTCAGTTTTAAAGAAAAAACCGCCGTTGCTGCTTTGCTGTGGCTGGCTGGGAGTGCGCGGAAACGATATTAAAGTTAGGTTTATTCCTGTTCCTGGTGACCCAGCTTTCCAGCGGGGAAATGGGACGCGTTTCTGCATACAAATCTCGTCCTTAGCTTTGATGAAAAACATACTTTATAAAAGTCGTCGGCGTGGCTGCGGGGTAGGTAGGGCAGCGTACACACCGAACACAAGACCCAGAAGACGTGAGACGATATTTAGGGGCATTTATCTGTCTGCGCCCGGGGGGGGAGAGGACCGGATTTTCCATCGGCATCCGAGTGGCAACGTGCAGGCTCTGGAACGTTTCCAGCGCGCGCGCGGATCAAATTCGAGTTTAATAACAAAATTACCGGATCCGATTTAAGCCGAAGGGGCGCTTTTGCGATGGAGAATCCCTGATGGAGCACCGCGTGTAATTACTCTTTTCGGACGTTTTAATACTTGTTTGCTTTTTCCGAAGCCTCTCGCTGCCACTCGTTTTTCTTTTTCTCGATTAAGAGAGGTGGAAGCGAACTTGCCAACAGGATTAACGTGGCAGATTAATTTAGTTACGTCGTTGGGATGAAAGCACGGAAGAACTCACACGGGAGCCTCAAACTTGCGATTCGATCGGTTTTTCTCCCTGTCGACACTCACTTATTCCTGTGTACAGCAGGCTCAAGAGCGATTCTGCAAACCTGATTGGGTGTCATGCTGTAGCGTAGAGCGATCACATTCGAGAATTTGCGATCTCATGGAATGTACGACGTAACGCAACGTAGAACGTTTTTCTTTCAACTAATGAATTGCAAGTAAGAAAATCATCAGTTTTCACATTGGAAGTTCCTTAACTCTCTACTTAGATCAATTCGTTTGTGGGTGAATTGCAACTGCGTCCATACTGGAGTGCGACGGATGCAAACAGAATTCCATTTCTTGTATCATTGTAACTATTTCTTAACCGGGAGCCGGGGCAATCCAAGTCCAGAAAGAGTTCTTGTACGCGGTCAGTCGTTTTCGTGTAGAGCGGGTCGTGGGCTCCGCGGTGTGATCTTAATTTTTTTTTTTGGCGCCAACCCAGTGTAGGTAGACGGCTCTTGATTCCTTGGTTGAGTCAATAGACCGAACACCCGGTGTGAACACATAATTCCGAACGAAATTATGTTTTTTTTTTTTTGGAAACTGGCGGCAACTGACACTTGAATTGTAGAAATTATTATAGAGAAAAACAAAATATCTCTAGCGAGAAATGGATGTGTTTACTGGCAAAAATTATTCCGTAAGCTACAATTTGTGTTAATATTTAAAATCTTTGAAATTGAAGAAGAACAATCGTGAAGCAAGATGCAGCGATAGTTTTATGGTGCGACTATACACCCGTAACAAAACCTGTACCCGTGGGTAATCCCCTCGAACTTATTGTGAAGGACGCACTTTCGTCCTGAAAGAAGTGACGCGGTCAAAACCCTAGCAAAGAACCAATTTCTGGCACAGAGATACTCTCGTCTCTCCTAACGTATCCTAGCAAACTCGTGATTGCCTCAATCAATTTCCGTGATAAAAGAAAACAACAAAGGGGGCACCTCAAAATACTCAATTCCGTCAAGGATATACATCACCAAACACAAGAAACACGCTGGAGTCGCAGACTTTCCAGGCCAGGAGGGTGGTTGAACTTCTTTGGGCGGTGGGTTGCACCGGCATCTGTTGAAACGTCGCTTGAAGAGTCGGACAGGGGAATTTGATGTTGGCGGGTTGCACCAGCATCTGGTGAAATGTCGCTAGAGGAGCAGCGGTGAAAATTGTGGTTAGACGGCGGGTTGCACCGAAGTCTGTGAAACGTCGCTTGAAGAGCCAGACGGCGGTGAAAAGCTTCAGAAATCGATGGCCTTCTCATCGAGCACACTTGTTGGAGCAGCGAACTCAATTGTAGGGTATATGTTGAACTTAGACGACGTGTCTCTTTCGAGTACATAGGTACGTCAGAAAAACGAAATAAAGGGTAAAACCTAGAAGTCGAATTGTCGCGTTTTATATCGGAACCGTCCGTCTTCAAAAACATACCTCTAACAGATAGTCGTCGCGGTACGGGCCTAAAATCGTCCAAGTTCTGCACTTCTAACGATTTCGATTATTTTTGGCACAGATGATCATTGGACCTATTCAAGCGTTTTGACCCGCAGCACCACCAAATTTGCCCCTCAGGAAGGGAGGGGTGGGGGTATCTTCAGAATTTGAAGCTCCAGGTCTGGTATGGTCCAATGAAGACCCACAAAGGCAAGTGAGTAGTCATTTCCGAATGATTTTCATCCGCTGATGTCGATTCTCACGTTAAAAATGAATTGCGCAGTCATTTGACAAATATAATTGGTAATAATAAGAGATAAAGATGAAATCAAGTGGTCATCTACTGAACTCTGTAGGAACTTGTTTTTTGTGATAAATACATGAAACTTAGTAGGGCTGTTCATTATTACTTACTTCCTAAATATGGAGGGAGCACCACGCGTTCCGACGCATGACGTTGCGACGCAATGTCAAAAAACATAGTGGTTGTCATTTCCAAAATAGTCGATATATCATCATAGTTTATTTGATTTCTTTCATCAAACCATATGCTTTCGAGATTCAATAACATATTTCTGTCGACTTGGGAAAACGGTGGGCTACCAGTGGTAAGTCAGGTGTCTGCTAGAGGGAGCTGTGAGGTTTCTTTACCCCCAAATTTCCATGGTCAACATCTTCGGATAAAACTATTTTTAAGTTTGTCCATACGAATAATTATGTCATCTGGTCAACATTCTCCATGTTTCGTCCTTCTAAGGACTCCTCAGTATGGTTTATACAGATTTCGCAACCGCGCGAGATCATTCAGACTACTTAGTAAAGTAACCGATTCTGGAATACCGTTTTGTTTGAAATGGGTAAAAAAGGAGAGAATGCAATTTCTGTGATTCTAGTGCTAGGGTATGAATAAAGTCTCGGATATGAATGAAGTAAATACGTCTGAAAAAAGCACCAACATCAAAAACTTGAATTCTTGAATTCGATTCCCGACACAGTGCTTTGTGCTATAGAAACAAAGTTTCTTAGCTTGTGATATTTGGGAATGAAATTCAGCAAACTCCTATGACATAAGAAATGCCGATAAGGATAAAAACAACAAATAAACAAACAATAATGGTTCAATCATTTGATACGGTCTCATACAAAGCGATTTCTTTTCTTCAGTACGGTGGCATCGATATTAACAGGCGATTAATCGTTATAATAATTTATAGTTTAGTTTGTAAGAGTTCTGTAACCGAGGAGTTATGTACCTAATATGGTACAACATTGAAGATCACTTTTTTCCAGTAATAAAAAGTACCTTTCTGAGTGCCTTTCATTTGATCGCTAGATCTGTATAAACATACTGAGGAGTCCCTAGAAGGACGAAACACGGGAAATGTTAACCAGATAACATATTCGTATGCACAAACTTTAAAATAGTTACTTTTATCCTCGGTTTTATCCGAAGATGTTGACCGCGGAAATTTGGGGGTGAAGAAACCTCACAGTTCCCCTTACAGGCTCCTGGTTTACCACTGGTAGCCCACCGTTTCCCCAAATCGACAAAAATATGTTATTGAATCTTGAAAGCATATGGCTTGATGGGAGAAATCAAAGAAATTATAATATTCCTCTCGACTGTTCTGAAAATGGCTACCACTGTTTTTTGATATTCCGTCGCGACGTCATCCGTCGGAACGAGTGGTGCTCCCTGCATATTTGGGAAGTAAGTGATAATGAACAGTCACACCAAGTTTAATGTATTTATCACAAAAAACAAGTTCCCACAGAGCTCAATAGATTGCTACGGCTAGTCAGGGTTCGGCAGCTGACTTGGCCACAGTACTTGCTGGCATGGGGTCGGGTGTGAACAAAAAGGCGATTGTTTTTAACAACAGTATATAATTATTCGATTCATAAAAACAATAATTACTATAAACCTATGGTGGGCTGAAGGCCCCTAAAATGACGCTACTACCGTCACCTGAATTACTACGATAAATGATAATGAAACATAAGGAAAATAAACAAAACAAGGTACTTAATCCACGCTGCCGGCACAAAGAAGGGTGTTCTGTTCCCGCCGCTCTGCAGTTCCCCAGGGCCGCCACCGCTCGACCTGACCTGCCACCCAAGCCCGATGTCGACTACGGCTAGCTGAAGCTTGGTGTTCGGTAGGTTTTAGGCGCCACTCCGTAGTCCTGGTGGCCTAGCCGACAATTATGGGGAGCGACGGAGACGCTGGATGTAGTGGCAGCAGGCCCGGCCCAGCGACGACCCTGAAAACACGACAGAACGGACAGAACTCAGTGCGACAGGTGGACAAAGTGTTATAATAAAGCAAGAAGGTTAAAAGTTAGGTTACGCAAAGAATAAGCAAAATAAAGCAGGTTGAAGCAGGTGAAAGCAGGTGAAAGCAGTTCCAAACTACTAAAAGAACAGACAGCGTGAAGCGCATCGGCCATGGCCCTGCATGCGGCGACCAAAGCAAGCGGTTTGGCAACGGAATCACTTAACTTTGCCTGGTCCGACGGCTGGAAAAGGCAGAGCCGTGATCGGTGGGATGACGAGAGCGTCGACGGCGTCGCGACGGCGGACGGCTGATGAGCAAGGCATCACCGCAGGTGGTGGAGATGGCATCGGCGCGATTTCGGGAGGAGGCCTCGGTGGCAGTCTCTGGCGAAGGGGGCGAGAGTAGGGCTTCTGGTGGAAATTAGTGGCGGCAGGGCTCAGCAGTAAGCCACTAGCCGCGTAATTCCTTGCCTCGACGGCACTTCACGGTGGTCATGGCATGACGGCGGACTCACGCCGGAACCAACGCTGGAACCATCGCTGGCGGCCTACAAAAGAAGGTCGTGAGTCCCGAGCGAGGGAGTCTCCGAGGTAACTCACCTGGGGAGAGGCAGGTCGCCGGTACCTCGGGCAATTAGCCACACATGACGTTCATGCGAATCAACGAAAGAAAGAAAAAGAACGGAAGCACGTGGTGGACCGTCATACCGCCTGTCAGCTGTCATGCGTCTGGGGGAATTAATTTTCCCCTGCGGCAGCGATACCAGCCCAGCTCAGGGCCGGCTCAAGCCCCGAAATTTCCGACCCGTAACAAGATGACCACTTGATTTCATCTTTATCTCTTATTATTACCAATTATCTTTGTCAAATGATTGCGCAACTCATTTTTCACGTCAGAATCGACATCAGCGGATAAAAATCATTCGAAAATGACTACTCACTTGCCTTTGTGGGTCTTCATTGGACCATACTAGACCTGGAGCTTCAAATTCTGAAGATACCCCCACCCCTCCATTCCTGAGGGGCAAATTTGGTGGTGCTGCGGGTCAAAACGCTTGAATAGGTCCAATGATCATCTGTGCCGAAAATAATCGAAATCGTTAAAAGTGCAGAATAATTTGGTGTACCGCTACGACTAAGATGGAAATTGTGCCACACGTGGTCGGTCGAGAACAAAGTGGCTTTTCCCAAAAAAAGAAAATGGTCGCTAGGATAGGACAGAGCGAAACTTATATGCATGGTCGGCTGCCGTGGTTCTAGCCAAAAAGGTCTAACCTCAGCGTCTCTTCCCTGCCGCGCATTCCACGTGCATTGGGCAAACGACAGAGTCCTCTGGCGCTTGTCGCGTGAAAATTGAGCCGGGCCCCGCACCGAGGGTGTGCTCGATGAGCAGATTCCCGTACCGTCACGCTCTGTCGTTCTTTTTCGGAAATTCAAATTCATGCCGTGACGCGGCGACTTGATTCCATAATTTACGAACACAATATGTAAATTTTTGATTCCTGTGAAATGTAAACGTTACAACATTTTGCTCTGTAATCTCGAAAATGGTTGCAAAATCATTATGAATAGAATATAGGCGTCGCGAAGCGGCTTTATAATTTTTTAACGCATTTTTTATTGTTCCAGGATGAATCCAAAACCTCGAAATCCGGCGAGAAGAAGCGCTGGATTCACGACCCTTCAAGTGAGTACTATCCCACTACTACGATCAGTGTTCCTACTGTAGGTAGGTAGGTATAGTAGGTTCACTTGTACTGTGACTCTAGTTGGCTGGGCAAATTTTCTACTTTAGCATTGTAGGCTTGCCGCCTTTTTACCTGGTGTGAAACTGACTTCTCTTGAAGTAAAGTTATATTTCTCATCAAATTAATATTAAAATCTTGGAAAACTGACCTCGTCATAAGTGGAAAGGCGACTAGAGAGGCGCAGAGCTGTATTACCGTCATTTAGACACCATAACCCTACGGGGCCGCCTTCAATTTAAGTCATCTTGATGACGACCATTCAAGGCCGACAAAAACTCGTTCCGCCAAGCTCCAAAACGGAAGCAAATCACTAACTGAAGGTACTCACATGAATCTCGGTCCAATACGCAACTTTGAGCGGCTGGGTTTTTTGAAATTCGGTTTAATTCACTTTTTATACGTAAAACCTGCTGCAACTGCAGGCCTGCTGAGATGTTCCTTGTCTTGCCAATAGTGCTTCATGATTCGTCGTGTCTTTTACACTGCAAGAGGTGAAAGGTTTGATGATTCTATGGGACCCCTTTTCTTGGACGAAGCCCTAGTACTTTTTTAGTTTGAATCAACCTAAATTTGAACCGGCTTTGAGAGGTTGAAAAATTTTTGACACCTGTCCAATGTCAAAGCTGCTTTGATTTATTTGTTCATTGGCGAAAATTGAAAACAGGTCGAGAAATTACTACATTTTCCAATATAATGGAAACAAGTGAGTATGCCTTCACGTGCGTGAGTCTCAGTAGCGCATTTTCTCAAAGAGGCATATTGTGAACGTAAAGAAATTTGGTTGATGGAGAAACACCATTCCTTGCCCACTTTCTTCATTCGAAACTCATTGTGATATTGTGTTATCAGAATGGGGTACTTGCCAATGAAATAGATTTGAATGAAAATGCTTCCACTTATCAATATATTTTTTTCGTGCTGCCATAACCGAAAATGACAATATACGCTCGGTGTGCTGCACTGTAATATTCAGAAAAAGATCTAGAGCGGCAAAGTAAAAAGTACACGTTAAAAATAAACTAACCTCGCAAAATCATTCACAATTCAAGAGAAATCACGTTCCCAATGTTATAGCTTGAAATTTTCGGTTTAAATCAGTTGAAATTATAAAGAATCACTTTGAAAATTAACAATTTAGGGTCATTTTTCGAATATCTGTTGGTACAATTGCAGAATGATTTTTGACGTTTTGTGGCGCGAAGGTTTAAAAGTGATTAATTTATGCCATTTCTCGTGTTTCGTCGTCACACAAGACACTAGAGCTCAGTGATTTCGGGATTTTTGGGGGATGGCCCTTCTAATTGGGGACGGGAAGGGCGGTTTTAAGCAATAAAATTCAAACATAGGACGCAATTTTTCAAATCGACATTTGACACACAATAATCTGCATCTAGTAGGTACATGCCTCGTGCCTTGGTGATGGATGGCAGAAGTACCAACTTGAAATGATTATTGCGATATGATCTTATTTATTTGTAATTTTATTGAAAGCAGCACAAAAAACGATGTATGCTACACGCGCTGAAAACGGCATAGCATAACTCTCTTACATTCAGCTCTCGGCCTAGGGCCTCGAGCTGCATTCACGTTCGTTATGCTATGCCCGGTTTTCGGCGCTAGTAACATAAAATACTATTTTGTTAGAGGGCGGGCGCTGGGAGCGGCGACTAATCAACAGTAGTCTATTCTTTTCCATTTTTAGTCGGCTATCCACATAGCGAAAGAATTAGATCGCTATGTCTTCGGGTTTATGTTTTCTATTTATCTCTTACTTTGAGGGCAGCGTGTGGGGGTGGCAGGATTCGGCAAAGTAACTGTTGCACAGTTTGAGTTAAGAGTTTCTAAATGTTTAAGGAAATATGACAATCAGTGAAAATTGTGAAAGTTGCATTTTTTGTTTGGGGGCGGGAGCTGGAGGCGGCGACTAATCAAAAGTGGCCTATCTCTCCCCATTTTTAGTCAGCTATCTGTATAGCGGAACAATTGGATCGCTATGTCTTCAGGGTTATGTTTTACATATATCTCTTACTTTGGGGGCGGCGTGTGGGTGCGGCAGAGTTTGGCAAAGAAATTCTTTCACAGTTTGAGTTGGGAGTCTCTGAATGTTTGAGGTAACATTAAAATGTAATTCAGTGGAAATTATTGAAAGTTGCACTTTTTTCTTTTGGGGGTGGAAGTTGGAGGCGGCGCCATGTCAAAGGTAGCCTACTCTTTCCCATTTTTAGTTAGCTATCCATATAGCGAAAGAATTAGATCGTTATGTCTTCGGGTTTATGTTTTTCATTCATCTCTCACTTTGAGGGCAGCGTGTGGGGGCGGCAGCATTCGGCAAAGTAACTGTTGCACAGTTTGAGTTGGGAGTTTCTAAATGTGAGGGGAGTATGACAATCAGTGAAAATTGTGAAAGTTGCATTTTTTCTTGTTTGAAGGCAGCAGCTGGGGGCGGCGGCTAATTGAAAGTGGCCTATATTTTTCCAATTTCAGTCAGCTATCAATATAGTGAAAAAATTAGATCGCTATGTCTCCAGGTTCATGTTTTACATTCATCTCTCACTTTGGGGGCGGCGTGTGGGAGCGGCAGAGTTTGGCAAAGAAATTCTTGCACAGTTTGAGTCAAGAGTTTTTAAATGTTCAAGGTAACATTATCAGCTGAATCAGTGAAAATTGTTCGGCGCCATATCAAAAGTAGCCTATCCTTTTCCATTTTTAGTCAGCTATCCATACAGCGAAAAACTTAGATCGCTATGTCTTTGGGCTCATGTTTTTCATTTATCTCTTACTTTGGGGGCGGCGTGTGGGAGCGGCAGCGTTCGGCTGAGCAAATGTTGCACAATTTGAGTTGGCAATTCCTAAATGTTCAAGGGAACATCTCAATCAGTAACATTTGTGAAAGTTGCACTTTTTATCGTTTGGGGGCGGAATCTGAGGGCGGCGACTAACCAAAAGTAGTCTATCCTTTCCCATTTTTAGTCAGCTATTTATATACCGAAAGAATCAGATCGCTATGTCTTCGAGTTCATGTTTTTCATTTTAAAGTGATTGGGGGCGGTTTTTAGCAGTTTTTTCATGTCGGCGGCGCATATTGAAGACGGAATGTTTCTTGGCTTACGTTTATGAGTGGCAACTATGTATTATTCAAAAAATGAGAACACCAGAGCATCAGGTCTGGTAGAAAGTGCAATATTATGTTATTTCAAGTTTATCGGGGGCGGTTTTCTCTATGTTGGCGGCGCAATATAGACATCCAATATAGCCTAGCCCTCCTTTGGGAGTGGCAGCTATGTAACAGCGAAAAAATTAGCAAGCTAGGTCGTCTAGTTTGGGAGGAGTTCGAGGAACGGACGGACGGACGGACGGACAAAGCGGTTGCAATAGCGATTTTCATCAAGATGGAAAATGCGCTAAAAAGTGTCGGACATCACGTCCCGCAAAAATATTCCGTATATCTGCAGAGGATATGCGTAAGAAATACGTTCCAAAAGTGGTCCAATCGACGAACGCTAAATGAAACCAGAGCAGCCAACCGCAAAGTTTTGGGGATTTTCTATATTTCAGATTTGGAAACTTAAAAACAAAATCTCACAGCCGACTAGAATCACGGTACAGGTGAACCTACTATATATATACCCTTTTCCACTCAGCGGCGTTGTTTTTTACATGCCCATTCTGTACCCGCGATCCGGCTCTCGCTCTCTGGAATTAAATTATTCCGTGCCCTTGTGTCGTAATATAAAACCGCGAGAACTGGTACTCGAGACGTCTATGCCGCCGTTACAAATTAGTCCCGCAAAGCTCGCGCTCGCCGCAGATGGCAAAAACGGCCATCAGTCTAATCTGCACGCAACTTTTTTGCCGTCCCTGAGACTCGACTGTCTTCTTGGAGCCATTAAAGAAAATTTCTTTCGTAAACTTGGAAGTACGCGCGCAAGAAGGGTAAATGAAAGCAGGTTGAGAAGGGGATCGGAGCCGGTCTTTGGAGGTGGAAGCAGAGCTGAGCGAGAGCCTCTGGCGCATTAAAATCGCGTTTGAGGTGAAGTTTTGCGGGGCCCGAGAGCTTGCGGCGCTTGTTTTGCAATAAACAGGTGTTTGTTGTGCGAAATTTGCGCGCGGGTCTTTGAAGTGGAGCGGTTTGCACAAAGTTCATCCGAATCGGTTTCGGGTAGTGTGGTTGGTCGGATCGCGTGCCGCTGCACGCTTTCGCAAAATGAGTGGGCTAGAACTTTGCGATAATCGCTTCAAATCTGCATTTGGTGTGGTTGATAGTGGCGGCATTGAGAATAAAACCCTATATCCCGTTCACATTGCAAATGGAGAACTGAGAACTGGGACTTTTTGGGCCAAAAATAAGGTGACAAGCTAGAGCGCTGGGGGTATAAGGCTGATGGCGCCGGATGGTTTTGCGCCAAAATCCCTTGGGCGTTTAAGAGTCATGTTCCTTCGCAACTACCAAGAAAAGAGTTTGGGGTCTCCATTCCTGCAAAAATTACGAGTGATATCTAGTGGGGATATAGAAAGAAATGCTCTTGGAAAAAAGATACTGAAGAGGTCACCACTTTGAAAAATACCATTGCAAGAGAAATTTCTTCATAATTAGGTTAAGGGAATGCGATTTAGTTGGGAACGCAACAGAACATATGAATTTATCGTCTCCTTGCATAGAAGAAAAAATGAACACCGTTTTTTTGACCTCTGCCAAAGATTTTTTTTTTCAAGTGTGAAGAATGAGTCGGACACGACGGCAATTGATGGAAACATTTTCAATAGACCCCTAAGCCACAGCAGAAGCGACACTGACCACAAAAATCGGTTCCATCTAGTTGCCTACACCGAATTTAGTATTTCCATCAACTTCAAAATGATAGGTAATCTTGACGTTTTCTGTCAGTGCCAAATTCGACTAGGTTTTGAACAACAAAAAATGAGTGCGGTACGGGACTTATCTTGTGCGGTCCGTGGATGTGTGGATAATTCGTCCCTCAAAAAGACATCTTTTTCAAGTTCCCAAAGGAAGCGGAAAGGTGTGATATATACCTAATTTCCAAGAAAGTGAAGGAAGAAAGTGAATAAAGGTAGCTGTTTTGTTCAGCAAAATTGTCTTATCTACCCACTTCTACATAATATATCGTCTATGAATCTATCTTCTTCTTCAGAGCGACAATATGGCTAGAAGCTCGGCTAGAAGCTTGCAGCCGCGAAGACTTGACGAATAAAATTGGAGCGTCTCTTCGGGAAAATCAAAATACGTGCGGCTCATTTTTGTGATATGTACTTACTGTTTTCATATGATTAAAAGGGTGAGGCGACAGTCGAGCGAAACCCCACAGGCGCTAACATGGTTCCGGGGCCACAGACGCGAAAGTGGTTTGAGGGACACACAAGCGAAAACTCTGATATACGGATTCCGTAGTGCAATGTGGCAACGCCGCCCATCCTCCTGCGTCATCATCGGCTGCGCACAGACCCATCGGGGGACACAGGAGCGAAAGCACCTTGAGGGCCACAGGAGCGAACGTGGTTTCAGCGACGCACAAGCGAAAGCACATCGGGGGACGCAGACGCGAAAGCACTTCGAGGGCCACAGGAGCGAAAACATTTGGTTTGGAGCTCTGCAGAATTCGTAGCGGTTCGTCTACTTCCAGGCAGATGGCGCCATCGGTTCATGTTCATCGATTTATAATGATTCATTGTTACCGAGCCACGTGTACCTACCTATAAGCATTGTCTATAAGCCATCAATCACTTATAAGTGATATAAGTGATTGATGGCTTATAGGTAGGTACACGTGGCTCGATAACAATGAATCATTATAAATCAATGAACATGAACCGATGGCGCCATCTGCCTGGAAGTAGACGAACCGCTACGAATTCTGCAGAGCTCCAAACCAAATGTTTTCGCTCCTGTGGCCCTCGAAGTGCTTTCGCGTCTGCGTCTCCCGATGTGCTTTCGCTTGTGCGTCGCTGAAACCACGTTCGCTCCTGTGGCCCTCAAGGTGCTTTCGCTCCTGTGTCCCCCGATGGGTCTGTGCGCAGCCGATGATGACGCAGGAGGATGGGCGGCGTTGCCACATTGCACTACGGAATCCGTCTATCAGAGTTTTCGCTTGTGTGTCCCTCAAACCACTTTCGCGTCTGTGGCCCCGGAACCATGTTAGCGCCTGTGGGGTTTCGCTCGACTGTCGTGTATTCATTAAAAGAACAGGCTTTGTTCCAATTATGTCCCTACAATATTCCCGCATGCGCCAAAAAGGAATCACCAGGATTCCAAAGGAAAGGATGGTGAATTTGCCATCTGACTATAGATTCCACTGACGGAAGACTTTCTCACCAAATATCAAGTAGGTAGTTGGTGTATTTTTCTCTGGAACATTTCAAATCTCTTGACAGGAATACTAGTCCCGGAGTACCTGGCAGTTCCAAGGTCATAGAATCTGGTCATAGCAACAACAATGCTACAACAATAGAATGTCGCTTCTGGTTTGATATTTTGTGCCTAAGCTCCACTTATGACATACATAACGATACTCAATGATCGTCATGTGAAAGTTCTTGCATCTTGAAGATTTGGAGGGCCCCCATTGGCCCCCTTAGGGACAAAATATCGAGTGCTGCGGGTCAAATCGCTTGTCTCGGTATAAAGTCTGTCCATGCAAAATTGCGTTACTGCACTCCAAAGTAATTTTCTGTGACGTCATTTTTTTTATTTTATTTTTTCATTTTTTCAACTATTCAAGATTTTTTACTTTTGCTTTTGTATTATAGTGAGTGATTGGTTAATCCAAGAATCGGGAGAGAAAATTTGCGAAAAAAATCAATTGAACTGAAATGATGGAGTTTTTTGTAAAAAGCAATTTTTTCTATTTTTTTCGAAAAATGTTGTAAATATGTGAAAACATAAGAAAGGCAATTATCCCTCAACAAAAGCCCTATCAGAAGTTATTAAAGTGTTTCTCCAAATTCCAAGCCGTTTTCGAGATATTTAAAAATTATGTTATTTCTTGCGTCTGTTTCTTCGTATTAGCTCCTATTTCATCAGACACATAACAGGGTTCTTTTTTCTTGAAAATATACTTCAGAATGATCAGACCGAAGATTTCTTAGGAGTTCATTGTAAATTGTAATTTTTCCAGTGGCGTAGATCATAGAAACTCGAACCATTTCTACCCTCTCACCGTACTTTCTACACCACTCGATTATTTGGAAAATATATGACATTTTGGCATTATGATCATCCAAGATCACCTAGCATGACATTTCATTTAAAAAGCACATAATTTTTTCGCTGATCAGATCGACTGCTAAACTATACCGGGTGATCATTTGAAAACTATCCACCTGCAATAACTCCCGATTCCTAGTGAATATTTTTTTGAGCAAAAACAGGTCGATTTTTATATCGGGGGGGACATCTAAAACATACATTGACAAACTTCTATATTCACCCCCCTCGCCCCCACTCACCCCAACTTTAAAATTTCAAATGACACTACCTACCTTGCGATACATCAAACTGAAGAGAAATTAATTTTCTTTCTGGAAAAAATATTTCCAAAATTTTTAACCCCACCCCCTTTTCCCTAAAAATTCTCTGACTGTCCCATTTTATATTCTGGACCCCTAATTTTTTCCTCAATTTAGTCGGCGTCATCCTAGATAGCATCAAAGAAGAAAATTTTCGGTGGGAAAATTGCTGCCCAAATTCACCCCTTTGCTCTCCCCCACCTCAACTCCCAAATTTAACAAAACACCACCTACTTTGTGATACATCAAATTGAAGGGAATCGCATTCACTTTCTGAAAAGAATTTTTTTTAAATTTTCTACCCCTTCCCCAATAAATTGGTCATTTGGAGTATTCTGGGGGGGAAATGAAGGGCTTTAAAAATTGTGAAAAATCTTTTTCAGGAAGAGAATTCAATTTCCTTTAATTTGATGTATTACAAAGTGGGTATTGACATTTTAGATTTTTAAAGTCAGGTGGGGGGAGCGAAGGGGTGAATTTGGGTGGCACTTTTTTTATAGAAAATTTTCTCTTTTGATGCTGTGCAGGATGACGTTGACTGTATTGAAGGGAAATGGAGGTCAAGAATATTAACTTGGACACTCAAAGATTTTAGAAAGAAAGGGGGGTAGGGTTGAAAAATCTCAAAATACTTTTTTAAGAAAGAGAATTTAATTCTCCTCAATTTGATGTATCGCAAGGTAGGTGGTGTCATTTGAAATTTCAAAGTTGGGGTGAGTGGGGGCCAGGGGGCTCAATATATAAATTCTCCAATGTATGTTTTAGATGTCCCCCTCGATAAAAAAATCGACCTGTTTTTGCTCAAAGACATTTGCACTAGGAATCGGGAGATATTGCAGGTGGATAGTTTTCAAATGATCACCCGGTATATATAATTACTATACTATACTATAATTGCTATACTATCTTATATAATTTCCTCGATCATCTCCATCATGACTATTTTGGATCAATTATAGTCTATTGTCTCCCCAGCAGGGGCGGACTGGACAGGGGGGCTGGGGGCGATCGCCCCCGGGGCCACTAACATCGGCGGGGCCAAAGTTTTTTCCTTTTTTTTTTTGTAAAATAATAATTGTTGGTCCCGTTTCTTTTGTGCATTTGACTCAGAAAAAAGTGAACATTACTAAAGTCTCTTGTTTTAATTTCCATCATTTGGCCCCGTGTCATTTTTTTTTCGTTTTCATTACATTGAAGTGAAAAACTGCAATAAATTTCTGCGTCGCATTATCTTTGAGAATTGTATCCTTTATCTTCTTATGTCCCAATAAGCACTAGGCACCGAATTTTCATCATTTGAGCTTTTTATTTTGACCCTTTTACGAGATCACTTGGGAGCCAAAATTCGCTTGCGGCGCAGTTTACTTCACTCGCCTTTTCTTGACGATCATTGTTCACATCAACTTTATTAGCCCCCGGGGCCAATCCCATACAGTCCGCCTCTGCCCCCCAGAGTTTTAAACAGGATGTCATAACAGGTGGCTTTTGATGATCATCTTGTCAAATAAAATACAAATATTTACAAACAAATAGGTAGGAATGTTTTTATGTTCTAAACCGCAATAATTACAAAATAGATGCGATGACATGTATGCCTTCGACACCATTGATGGTCACTCAACCAACTTTACTGTTGATAAAGTGAATAATTTTCAGTTTGGGGGAACAATAAACTATAATGTATCTAAAGATGATTGAGGAGGTGATACAAAATGTAATATTCAGCAGTCGATCTGATCAGCGGAAAAATTGTGTGCTCAAGATCGTCGATCTCATCTTGTTTTCAAAAGAAGTGTCATACTAGGTGATCTTAGATGATCATGATGCCAAAATGTCATATATTTTCTGAATAATCGAGTGGTGTAGAAAGTACGGTGAGAGGGTAGAAATGGTTCGAATTTCCATGATCTACGCCACGGGAAAAATTACAATTTACAATAAACTGCTAAGAAATCTTCGGTCTGATCATTCTCAAGTATTTATATTTCCAAGAAAAAAAGAACCCTGTGATGTGTTTGATGCGAAGCTTGATGTAATAGGAGCTGATACGAAGAAACAATTGCAAGAAATAACATTTTTCCAAATATCTCGAAAACGGCTTGAAATTTGGAGAAACACTTCCAGAACTTCTGATGGGGCTTTTTTTGAGGAATAATTGCCTTCTCTTATTTTTTACATATTCACAATATTTTTGGAAAAAAATGGAAAAGTTTCATTTTTACAAAAAACGTCATCATTTCAGTTCAATTAATTTTTGTCGCAAGTTTTCTCTTCCGTTTCTTGAAATAAGCATTTACTCACCATAGTACAGAGACAAAAATCAAAAATCTCTAAAATTTTCAAAAAGAAAAAAAAAAGAAAAAAAAATGACGTCACAAAAAATCGAAAAATTGAAATCAAAATTTTTCTTGGCTCCCCTTCTAGTCCGGTGGTTAAGCGTCCTAACTATGCATTTTGAGCTTAAGCAATGCGCTTTTGGGGTTTGATTGGGGGTCCCTCAACCTTAATTTCAAGAGTTGGAGACATCGGTGCACTCGATGCGGAGGGGGTCTGGGGGGCCCTTGAAAGTTGAAGGTGTGGGGCTTCCCACCAAATCACCATACCACCACGTAATTTCTACTTGGATGTCATCAAAAGACTCTAACCTACACATTGACAACATTTGTTACCATGTCCCAACAGTTCTTCACACTGAAAAAAATTAGTTCTTATGGCAGATCGGAAAAAACAGTTTTTCTCAATTTTTCATCCCCACAACGAATAAACTGCCAGGTGTGGTGTCATTTTGGAGTAAACGCCATCCTCTGATTTCATTCACCGAGTCAAAATGTTTGTGAGACCACCGTGCAAAGAATGACACGCCAAGAAGTGAGCATTTTTGAGCACCTCATTTAGCAGTAGTTTCTTGGCTGATACCAATCGATATGATTGATAATTTTGTCATGGATCAATAACTTGAACTCTTTTGTAACGGTAATGCATGTGAATGAAACTCGACACGAGCGTGGAGGCTTGGAAAAAATAATTTTCTCCAGCGGTCGAATTTATTTCACGCCTACTGAGCGTTAGTTTGTTGGGCTCAGGCAGGCAGCGTTTGGATAGCTTTGGAAGCAAAATTTCCATATCTTTCTGAAAAGTTGAGCAGTCTAATTCTGGAAATCGATTTATGAATCATCAATGATTGTTTTGCCGGTCAGTACCCACATGGTGGTTAACTGCAGAGGTGATGCCTAACGGCGGAGGAAATTCAACGTCCAAGATCTTATTTTCTGCCACTATGACAGTCATTTTCACGGTTGTTTTTATAAAATAATTTCTTCTCTAAACATAAGGAAACTTACACGTACAAAATGATAACAACCTTGAAGGTTGGTAGAGGAAAATAGAAAATAGCACTTTAAAAGTTGAATGCCCTCCGTCGTCAGCCATGATCCCTGCAGTTAATCCCCATGGGGTACCTAGTGACTGTCAAAATAATCTTTGAAGATTCTCAAATCAGTTTCCAGAATTATGCTACTCAGCTGCATAGACAGATATGGAAATTTTGTCTCCGAACCTATTCAAACGGTGCCTGCCTGAGTCCAACAAACTAACGCTCAGTAGGCGTGAAATAAATTCGACCGCTGGAGAATAAAATTTTTCCCAGGCCTCCACGCTCGTGTCGAGTTTCATTCACATGTATTACCGTTACAAAAGAGTTCAAGTTATTCATCCATGTCAAAATTATCAATCATATCGATTGGTATCAGTCAAGAAACCACTGTTAAATGAGGTGCTCAAAAATGCTCACTTCTTGGCGTGCCATTCTTTGCACGATGGTCTCACAAACATTTTGACTGGGTGAATGAAACCAGAGGATGCCGTTTATTCTAAAATGACACCAAACTTGGCAGTTTATTCGTTGTGGGGATGAAGAATTGAGAAAAATAGTTTTTTCCGATCTGTCATAAGAATTAATTTTTTTCAGTGTGAAGAACTGTTGGGACATGGTAACAAATGTTGTCAATGTGTAGGTTAGAGTCGTTTAATGACATCCAAGTAGGAATTTCGTGGTGGTATGGTGATTTGGTGGGAAGCCTCGCACCTTCAACTTTCAAGGGCCCCCCAGACCCCCTCCGCATCGAATGCACCGATGTCTCCAACTCTTGAAATTAAGGTATGGGGATCCCCAATCGAACCCCAAAAGCGCATTGCTTAAGCTCAAAATGCATAGTTCGAGCTTTTTTTGGCGCTTAACCACCGGACTATAAAAACCTTTCAAATGCTTTCAGGAGTCCACACACCAATTTTTTTTTTTGTCACAATTGGAGCCATTTTTATGAAATTTTGCTAATACCGCTAGGACTATAGAGCAATTTGCCTCTAATTAGTATGACCTAAGTTTCCATTTCACGATCCGGCCACCGGAAGTCCAAAAATAAGCGCCATTTTGGAAAAAATTAGTCAAATTCAGAAAGCAACAAAGGATCTGGTGTGGAATGTCTTTTCAAATGTTTTCTGGGTCTCTGAGTACGATTATGATAGGTAAAATACGATTTGAGTTACGGGGTTGAAGTAACTGAAACTACCCCATGGATAAGGTATTTGTTTGCAACAAGTACTGCCTTGTACTTGCAAGGCAATTGTTTTTTTCGCCGCGAACAGCGGTATAGTGGAGAAGAGCATTCACCGGCGTCGGTGTTAGGCCTTGTTGCGGAAATAGACCAACGTTGAATAAACGAATAAAAAAATAAATGAATGAAAATAAAAATCGCGCCGGTGGCGGCGCCGATGAGATGACCGGCGGCGTGGCCGCCGGCGCGCCGTTTGACTCATGTCGGCGGCGGCGGCACTCAAAATATGGCCGGCGGCGGCGCGGCGTCGGCGCGGCGCCCATCTCTAAGTCTCAAGCTCCATGAAAATCGTCAAGTGATAAGAAATTTTAATATGGCGGCCAAGATGGCGGCAGAGCATCATTTGTCCAAAATCGGATGAATTTTGATCAAGTTCACATCGCCTGTGAATTTCACTCAAATCGGACCACTTTCAGAGAAATTCAAAATGGCGGCCAAGTGACAAAAAACATTGGTCAACTTTATATGGTGGACACGTTTGCATTTCATTGCCGTTTGCACCACATCGATATCTCTTTTCGTTGAGGCATAATTCTCCTAGTTCTATCACTTCGAAACATGTTCAATTGTGAGAATACAAGATGGCGGCGGGGCATATATTGTCAAAAATTGGATGTAACCTGATAAAATTCACATCGCCTGCAAATTTCACTCAAATCGGACCACTTTCAAAGAAATTCAAAATGGCGGATCAAAGATGGCGGCCAAGTGACAAAAATTATTGGTCAACTTTATATGGTGGTCACGTACGCTTTCGATTGGCGTTTGCAACACATCGATATCTCTTTGCGTTGAGGCATAATTCTCCTAGTTCTATCACTTTGAAACATGTTCAATAGTGAGAATACAAGATGGCGGCGGGGCCTCAATTGTCGAAAATTGGATAGATCTTGATGTGGTTCACATTGCCTGCAAATTTCATTTCAATCGGATCACTCTTAGAGAAATGCAAAATGGCGGATCAAAGATGACGGCAGAATAACAAAAAAACAAAAGTCAACTTGACATCCTGGACATATGTACTGTTGATCAGCGATGTGATCACACCACATCGATATCTTTTTTCCCTGAGGAGTTATTTCGGGTACGGACGGACGGACGGACAAAGTGAAGCTAAAAGCGCCTTTTTCCCATTTTTTGGGAAAGTGCGCTAAAAACAAGTTTCGATCTAAACTGGTCTAGCTCGGGTTTTAACACTGGTTTTAACACACCTGAAAGTGTGATATGGCAATGGCAGGCAATACAATGCAGCTCCCTCATATTTTAAACTGGTCCGCTCGCGTCGGCCGTTCCCATCGGTTTTCCAGCAATCACGCATACCCATTACAGCGATCGGTTATTGTGCTCCTGCCATCGCACATCCCGAATAAAAATGGCACGAATTTTCCGACCATCGTAAATTACACACCCTCCTCACAACGCGCCGTGACAAGCCCATTTTATACTCTAACGCCAACGCGAAAACCGAAATTGAAATGTGCTCCTTTATTTCTTAATATATTCAGACATTGAAGGATGTTCAATTCAAATGAACGAAACTTTTCTCCTTCGGCGCGGCGCGCGGTCGGTTCTAAAACTAAGTACGGCGTACAGCCCTCTCACGAACTTTTCTTCTTTCTCGAAAGCGTCCGCCAACACAAAGAAGCCTTCAAGGATAGTCGGCGGCGCAGCCCCATCATGTTTATTTATTTAATTTCCACTGACTTAGCGCCGGCTGGAACGGAACTTTCGGCTCGACTAACTTCTTTGTTTGCGGATGTCGAGAGTTTTAACGCGGTTTTAATCAGAATCCACTGCGCTCGATGGGTGGATGTCGCGACTTTGGATGCGGGAGTTCAGAAATCAGACTTTCCGAGTCCTCGGTCACGACTCACGCACACGAGCCGTGATTTACGACTCTTCCGCCGCTGTATATAATAGGCTTTGCTATAGATGACCCAGTGTTAAAATGGAAATAGATGGGGAAATCATAGCCATAAAATACGAAACGAAGAGGATATGCTTTATGCTATACGAAACAGCAAATAACTCACGCAGGAAATTAAATAAAATCTGTACGAAAATCAAAGAGGAAATTCAAAGGAAATTGAAGAACTTCATTTATAAATCGGGAGGTTATCGCGATTTTTTTTGTGCTCCAGTAACTTCCAACTCAGGAGGGGTACTCCGTTCATGTGTCTCGCAAAGCAAACAATTAATAATATGCAGAGACTCTAGCATAGTTATTAGGCCGCTAATTCTATCCTACTTCGGGATTAACCTACGGGTTTCTCGGATAATAGAATATTCTTCATCTCCATCCCCAATTAGCCTTGAGTTCTCATTGGTATTCACCTTTACCTCTTCTACTTCAATACTACTTTCACTCACTACTAGACTGCGAGGCCGACATTACCGACCGATATTCGACTCGAGAACTTGTTTTTCTCTACCTAGGTAAAGGGTTTTTCCATTCGCTGTGTCTAGGTACACGCTAACGTGTACGCAAAGTCGAAGATTAGGTGCACGCGAAACCTCATAGTGTATATTATGACGTCAGCTTTCAGCGTGCACCAACTTATATTCTCAAGGTACACGCGAAATTATTGTGATGGCGTTTTTCGGGCGGGCTGTCATGTTAACAGCGGGTAATAAATGCGGTAGTCTCGAAGATCGGTACCTATGATGATGAAAAGTGGACAAACGTTCACATCATTTTCTAAGTTTGGGGCAGCTCTTAAAAGCTATGAAACCGAAAATAACGAAAAGTTGGTTATAAACGCAACTAGTCCAAGAATTTTAGATGCTAAAATCGCAAATAGCGAACAAAAATGAAACCCTGCCAGATTTTTGTATATAAGCTTAGTTGACCATGTAGTTCAACGTCGAGCTAAACATACTTAAAATCCTCAAGAATCCGGTGTGACCTCGAGAAGAACTTGATGATAAGTTTTCCGCGTTTATCTCATGAACGATGGCACTTGGGAAAAAAGTACCTGGGAAGAAATTGTTGGAAATTTTATTGCCTACAAGAAAGGTTCTCGCATATTTCATCGCCACTCCACTCCTTCTCCGCCAAAACACAAGAGAAGTAAAATAGTCCAGATGCTTGATGCTCAAGACTGTATGGACCTTGAGTTTTATGATGGCGGGATGCCACTTGGTAGATGTGTTGTTTGATCCATTTTCTTTTGATTGAAATTTGAAGCCATCAACGTCAACTATGCTGGCGGATTATTCAAGGTGAGCGGATTATTCAAGGTGAAAGGAAAATAAAAAGTTGAACCCTGTACCTATCTCAAGAACCAAAATAGGTGACAACATGTTAATCGTCAAAAATATTTCTGATTCATTCATAATTCGGTTTTATAGCTTTTAAGAGTTGTCTCAAACTCAGAAAACGACGCGAACGTTTGTCCACACTTCATCATCATAGGTAACGATCGTCGAGACTGAGACAGCCCGCCCGCAAAACGCCATCACAATAATTTCGCGTGTACCTTGAAAATATAAGTTGGGGCACGCTAAAAGCTGACGTCATATACACACTACGACGTTTCGCGTGCACATAATCTTCAACTTTGCATACACGTCAGCGTGTACCTAGACACAGCGTTTTCCATTACATAATATACTTATGTCAAGGTTGAAGAGCAAATGCTAGCTAAAAACTTGAGCAATGCGAGCAATCCGAACTAAATGGCGCTTATTAATAATTCAGTTGTCAAAAAACCCCTCTCGCATCAATAACCGACACGTGTACGATCCCACCTCATATAACACGAATGATACAAAGCAACATTTTTTATGCAGTTACGAATCAACTGCCGTAGTAGTGAGATGTCGTGTCTATAATTTCAGTCCGGTGAAGAACATTCAATGTGAAAGGAACGAAAGATGGAACGTGGAGAAGCTAAGCGAAGAAACAGCACAAGAAGAATGGAGAATGACAGTGGAACGAGTAGAATAGAGACAAGGGTAGATGGAAAGCAAAGCACCACGTATAGGCCAACATGACAAAGATTGTAAAATTGTAAAACAGTCAGCAAACGAGGTACTGGGCAAATCGGTAAGAAAATTGAGACATGAATATGGTTCGACGAAGATTGAAATATATGTTGGTTGGAATGACTGCGAACAGGCTACAAAGAAAACTTGATGAAATGGCAGCAAAATAGTGAGGAAAGCAGCAAGACAATGAGAATAAAGAAGAGAAACATGGAGAAGGCGTGTATAACAACTACCTGTGCAGGATGAGAACAGATGGACGAATAATATGGCGCTTTTCTTAAGGAAACAGGACGAAATTAAACTATTTTTTTATATTATAGTCGTATAATGCAACGTTTCGCCCTAATTTAGGGCTTTATCAGGCTAAAAATGAACATACAGATCAACAGTCACAAACAAGATGTGGAAGGGCTTACCAAAATACAAAATTGCAAAGTCCAAGGCATTATATGGAGAGAGAGAGAAGAGAAAGCCAATGCACATAATTTAGCCGAGGTGTACTAGCCGTGTGGTCGTTTTTATTATAAAAAGCAAGATGAGATACGAGCTTTTTACTCTCTTCCCTCACACAATGCCCCTTTAAACATATAACAATTGAAAACAATCAATATAAATCTGATTTCAAGTCGACAGGAATAATCGACGTTGCATTATACGACTATAATACAAAAAAATAGTTTAATTTCGTCCTGTTTCCTCAAGAAAAGCGCCATATTATACATCAAGAAGAACAAAGAAACCGATCAAGATGGACGGAATGAAATAAAGTTTTTCAATAGTGTGGGAAAAGTGACGAAAGGCTCCAGGACATGTGTATCTAGGGAAATTTAGTGAGTATCAGAGAAGGAATATCAGCCAGATGGGCTGAGGATGTCTGGCATCTTCTCAATGAAAGTATACCAGAGGAAGAAAAATGATCTAGCAAGAGAAGTTCTGAAGATGCAAATAGAGGACGAGCTTGTGAATGAAGAGAAGACTGACAAACGAGCGTAGAAGATGTAACGTATGCAATACAGGTTTCCTCAAAAGAGAGATGGAGAATCCGCGATTCCGCGCAGCTGTTTTCGGCACGTTCTGGGCACAGTGTGCCATGAGTGATAGCGCCATTTGTATTTACATTGCTCCGCCGTATTGAAAGTGCGTTTTATTTTTTGAATTCTAAAGCCAACCATGCTGGGAAAGTTGCTAAAAATATAACGAACTTCTCAATGAATATTGCAAATGAATATTTTGCATAGAAGAATTTGCCAGAGAGGCATTTGATGCGCGGATACAACTATTTTTGTAATGAATATATCAACGATATATGGACGTGCCCAGAAAGCACAGGTAAGTGCGTGTTCCAAGTTCCAGTTTTAATACTTTTAATGGTGTAGGTATAATGGCCATCACTGTTTAACTTGTGGACTTGCATAGTGGCACACAACATTTATTTACCATAACTACTTGTAAAAACTGTATAAATACCAATAATAACACCATTAAATGATCAAAACACACGTCCGGCTTACGGAATCGGGGCAATGTTGGCACACTATGACTGCGACGATTTACTGTGCAATCGAACGTGACGTCACGGGCCAGAAAGAGACGCTCTATTTAGGAAACCTGTATTGGTGCGGCGGTTAGTGGACGATTTTGAGACCTACCTTGCATTTCATTCTAGAGCATTCAAACTTGACAGAGTTGTAGCACATACTCCCAGCTAACTTTTAAGAAGTGGAAACAAGGTTGCAATCCCGGGAGAGCAGCAGTGTAGCGAGTTGTCTACCTAACAGGGGTAGATTTCAAAACCTCAACAAATCGTTCGTTTCGGTGACTTTCATGAGCCGAGATCGGTCCTCCACTTGACATTTACTAGTTATGAGCATATATCGACCTTGACGATGAGTTGTGGCAGCGGGTTGCCTATCTTTCAGGGGCACAAACAGAAATCACCGGAATCACAGTTAGTCCGGACGTTACGGGGCTACAACCTTGCAAAGAATGATCAAGCGATGAGACTTGTCACAAAATGTTCATTAGGCCCCTGAGCAACTTTTAAGAGGTGATGTCACGGTGAGTCTCCTTGCAGACGTCGTATACAGGGTGTTCGATAATTCAAAAATTCCAACCCCTGAACCAAAAAAGTTGGAGTCATGAAAGTCACATAATAAATTCACAATTTGATGTTTGTGAGGATAAAATAAACCGCGTCTCCATATCTATAGCCGTTTCTGAGAAATCCTGAAATTAGTGGTCAGTTTCATGGAAATTCACATTTTTCAAAAAATCAGTAATTTCCGAGGTGATTTCCCAAGATATTCCAGTGAAATTCGGTAGTCCCTTAAAGAGTAAAGTCAAGAATGAAATGCCGTTTGTTGCTATTGTCCCTGTCCTCTATCTTCGAAAATATGACAGTCAACTCTTTTTCTTCTCATGGCCGTCATCTTGAAGTCACCCATTATTGAATAACTGAGGAATTAATCTGTACCAATGATAATGGTCATAGGCAATAATCTTATTGCAAAAATAATCATTGCCAGTGAGTATATCTTTTTAAATTGACTATAATCCCGGCTATTTAAAAGTATGAAATTTTATATTGAACGACCCATTTTTTCAGAATGTTTTCAGGCTATTTCAGGAAAAACTGAATTTGAATCAAAATGGTTTTGTATCCCTTTTCGAAAAAGATAGAGGATAATTTTAAACACCCTCCTTCATCTCTCCAATGGGCATTTTGACCATGGTGAGCGCCAAAGCTCTGTGAAACTCGTGAAAATGTGTCCAACGGTCCTACAGCTCTTTTTGGTCAATTAAAAAGAAGTTGCTCACTGGCTATAGTTCTTTTGGCATCTGTATTATTCCTCAAGACCATGATTTGTATTGCCAATTGATTTTCCAGTTATTCAATAATGGGTGGATTCAAGATGGCGGCCATAAGGAGGAAAACAGTTGGCTGTCGTATTTTTGAATATAGCAGGCAAGGACGGTGGCAGCACAGGGCATTCTCTTCCTGACTTTACTCTCTAAAGTTTTACCGAATTTCATCCGAATATCTTGAATAATAACTGAGTTATTGAAAATGGTGAAAGAAACACTATGATTCCGGTATTATTTGTTTGTGCCTCTGGAAGGTAGACAAGCCGCTTCCACGATCCATCGCAAAAGTCAACATATGCCTTGAACTAGTAAATGCCAAGTGGGGGACCGATCCTCGTCCATAGAAGTCACCAAAACGGACGATTTGTTGAGGTTTTGAAATCTACCCCCGATAGGTAGGCAACCCGCTGCTCTTTCGGGTTTACAACCTTGTTTCCACTTCTTAAAAAAAGGATGGAGGTATGTACTGCAACTGTGCCAAGTCTGAATGCTCTAGAATAAAATGCAAGGTAGGTTTGACTAACCGCCGCACTAAATATGGAAGCTTGAAAACAACAAAGCCTCAGGACAGAACGGTATCGCAGCGGAAATAATTGAAGACGGAGGACAAAAACCAGGTACGCGAAATTTGGCATGGCCTAATAGTGGAAATATGAACATCAGAGAAGCTGTCTGAGGAGGGGGAATGGAAATCATCGACCCATTTCACAAGAGAAGTGACCAAACGGACTCTTCAAATTTCAGAAGAAGAATAACCCAGTTGCTCATCGTACACATACCAAGATTTTTCAGTAGTGCTGCATATAATGGGTAGATGAAGAGGTTACATGACAACATGAGGTTGAAGGCTTGAACCGTTTCTTGACTTCAGCGGTGGTACTTCATGAAATGCACGTCGACTTCGCTAACAGGACTTTGACTCAAAAACTGTGTCATCATTGTCGAGTATGTTGTGTAAATGGTAGCAACTGTTTGCCTCTCGTGAAAAAGAACCATTATAAGCGTTTCTCATGTTTAAATTTAACAAAAAAGCGCTCGTTAGGATTAGAAAAATGAGCCCCTGTTGTGTGCTTTGCAAATTGTAACGGCAGCGGGAAAATCTTGCGTAAGCGCGCGCCCGCACACCCACAACCGCGCCACCCCCTCACACGCACACACACACACACACCGCACCAGACCAAGATTCCAGAGCCGTCGGCCTCACTAATGGGCAATTTCTGTCTTGGAAATTTGTACAGGGATAAGTTAGGCGTGTCCGACCGAGGTATCCCGCCAGCTTTGTAATCCTGCCGCCGCAGCAGGAATACAAAGCCGCCGCCGCCCCCGCGCGCGCCACTGCCTTCCTCTTCACTCTGATGCCTACTACCACTCTCCGTTCGAAATATGGGTTTGCATCAATTTCGCGTTTTCTTTCTCGCGTGTATGCGTAATTTTCCAATTGTCGTCGTCGCCCCTTTTCTTTTCCCTCCAGGACCTACTACTCCTTTTCGGAATATTTTGTCGCTTCATCCTTATATTTCACCGTAATCCGGCTTTGGTGGCAGGAGCACGGGCGGGCCGGGCGAGCATAAGCGGCAGAACGGCCCATTTTACATCGTCTCCTGAGCTGATGCTGCTGGCGGCGGTGGCGACGGCACAAATTCCGGTGCGGAATCTACGCCATATATCCTGAAGGGACGGCGGCGGTGCGCTTATGCAATACAAAGCTCCGGCACATATACCAGGGATGATGCAAATGGTCTGCGTTTCGAAAGAAGATTGAATGGGTGCTGCATAATGTTGTCAGCTCATTTGTTCGGGGATGTTGCCGGGAAGTTGCCGGTATGTATTCAGTCGAGTTTTAGTATGCACTTTTCGCTGTCGAGTTGGCTGTAATCGCGTTTTAGATAACATCGCAAGGTTATCCGCACCTATAACCACAAAGCCCGGAAAGTCCTGGAGCATGATGATATGGAAAAAGCAGTGTTCAATGTTTATGGACACCAATCAGTCAATCACCATTAGTGTGGCGAACTGGCGAAGAGCTCGAGGAGAGGCGTGCTAGGGTGCGAATGCCATGAGCGCCATCAGTAAGGTGTGAAAAGACGAATTGTGCTAGTTCATTCATGTTCATGTTATTATTGTTAATTTCTGAATGTTTTGTAAGCAGCGGTCATCCTACAAGCCGTAACAAGGCAAGGACAACGTTGATCAGACCCAGTTAATTATCTGAAGTGTCAAGTGTCAGTGGTGTAAACTTCATTGTAACGAGTCAAGTGTCGATCAAACCTTATACACTTGATAGCCCAGGCATTTTAGACCTAAAAAAAATAACGTAAGTCTGAAACTCGGTCTGAAAATTGGTGGAACGCTTCCACTTTAACCCCTCAACCACATATAGTCCGGCGGCTTAGTAGATGGATCATGCACTTTGTGCCGAAGCCAATTTTATTTTATTTTTGTGAAATATGATTAAGAATGAAAGTTTTGAGGGGTGGAGCGATCCTCAATTTTCACCAGGGGGCGAAGGGGAGGGGGTTGTTCTGGCTTTTTGGGGGCTTTTTGGACCTTTTCTTTTGCACTCGATGTTTCAAGCGGAAGCAAGGTGTTTTCTAGTTCTGTGATATATCCGGATTTTTTAAGTGGTGTAGGCATCCCCTTCTCCTTTTGGGAGGGGGCTGGGGGGCTGAAGTTGACACATGTGGCCCATTTCCACTTTTTCTCTCATTTCGAACCAGTATCAGCAAGTTTGGTATCGTTTCCGACTAAATCACATCTTATGAACTCAACCATGACTCAAAAAAATCAATATAAACAAGTTTAAACAAGTTGTGCAGAGAATATCATGTTTTTTTGTGCTCCTCTTCGAAGAAATTTTTTGAGGGTGTTTTAGACGCTTGTGGTTGAAGCCAATTCCAGGTCTATTACTTTGAACTATTTTGAGCCTAAGCAACGTATTTTAGCGCAGTCTCTTGTTTTTGGAAAAAATTGAAAAAATTGATTTATAAACTTGTTTTGAGCATTTTTTTTCATAATTCAACAACGTCTGAAAAGCTATAAAAGTTCATAATTGTGATCTGTAGCGTTCTTGAAGAGTTCTGCGGGTTGGAAAGGAACCATAATTTCAGAGGGCGGGAGCCTTGATGAAGGTGTAGAATCTGGAGGGCGGAAGGGGTGAAAATTTTCACTCAAAATTTATGAACGGGCTAGAAACAATATTTAGTCTGTTGTTCTGTTTCTGTTCATTTCGCTAAAATCAAAGAAAGTTGAACAAAACTCAAGGGGTGGTGGGGAGAATCTTTCAATTTTGGGCTTGGTGACTATTCAGAGATCGCTACTGCAGAGCACTAGCGGCAGTAACTTGAATTTTGCGTGGGTTTTGCAGGGATGATTGGACATTTCCACCAGGTCTGTGCACCATCAAACCCTCAAGCAGGAAAGGAAGTGAAGAACCCTCAGATGCGTAGTTCGGCCTTTTGGGCCTCATCAGTGAGGGAAGAAACTTCAAGCAAGGATACTCGATGATACACAGACCCGACACGATACCTACTTTAAATAATCGTACACGCAGTAGGAATATCAATCGACACCTCCTGTTGATAGAACAGTGAACAATGAAAAAAAATGGACGCGAGAATTTTAGCCTCCTAATTTGATGCCTTCGCCATGCAGGCTGGAAGAACACAGCTTCGCACCAGGCAGTACCCACGTCCAGTCACCACCACCACCACGGTGAGGACTACGACTTTTGCCACGTTTATGTGTATGAAAATGAGATTGTCATTGTTCATATTTGATTAAATTGAATTCTGCGTGGGTTTTGCGAAGATGATTGGATATTTTCACCAGGTCTGTGCACTATCGTACGCCCAACAACAGCAGCAACAATTTTTTCACACATAATATGAAAAACTATATTGAAAAAACGGCAGCTGATCCACGAAGCTTTCTTCTTTCAAAAACGCATCGACAGAAGCTTGAAATATGAAGAGAAACTCAGTTAGGTTCTGTATTTTAAATATGGACAATTGTTCAATTATCATCTTCGCATCCACTGCAAACCATGAAATAGCCGACAAGGTCGAAAAGAAGAAAAAAAATCAATCCCCTAACGAAATTAAGAAAAGCCTCTGCTGCTTAAAAACTCCTAGACTTGTTGCTAAACAATAAAAGCATTCTCTACCGTCCATGCTCCTATAAAATGCATGAAAAGTATTAAAAAAAAGCTCTGAATTTAAAAAAAAACTACCGAACCTCTTACCTGAACCCGAGCCTGAACCTCTCACCTCTCCCAATCAATGAAGAATGGAAATGCATCCCCCCATCAAAATCCTTCTACTAGATTACATTTCATACAAACCTTTTGCCTCCTATGTTGATATATGTTACAACAAAAATAGCCATCTTGGTCGAAATCAGAAAATCTCTCCCCCTACTACCCCTCTTCAAGAAGATGAGAGTGATTACAACAAAAACAGCTATAACAGGATATAAATTATCCTCTATCTTTTTCGAAAAGGGATACAAATTCATTTTGATTAACGATCATTGATCAATCGGTGAATAAAGAAGTTGTGGTTTTCAAGACTTTATCTAATCCTATTGAATAATGCACGCATTATCACGCGCATACATGCCTGCATTTTTCAATAAAACTGGATAAAGCATAGTATTCTACTCGCGGGTAATGGCTATTACTCATTCGGATGCTTTACGACACTCGCCAAGGCTCGTGTCGGCAAACTGCATCCTCATGAGTGAGAAGCAATCATTACCCGCTTGTTGAATAATATACTATTGTTTATTCGCAATCTTTATTCAATTGTCCTCTTTAAAAAGAACCTGGGGAACTAAGCTGCTCGTCAAAAGTTAAGCATAGACCAAAATTTGCACCAATTTCAAGTAAGGATTTCTTCGGGGAAGGATATCTGTTTTGAAAAAAATGTATGGTAGAGCTTTTCTTCAGGTACAAGACGCTATGTCGATTCACGTCACCATCGACTTTGTCCATGATATACAGGATGCCAAAGAAGGAGTGTCAAAAGTGTTGATTTTTGAAGTCGTGAAACTTTTTTAGAAAAAATTCCGGATTTTTTTTCTCTTGAGTTTTAGAAAGCGGATATCAATATCTCGAAACGGTTTTTGACTTTTGATCGTATTTTGTTTTTTCAAAGAGTTCTTGATTTTTTTGTGAAATTTAGATTTTTTGATGCAGAATTTGCTAGAACAGTTGCTTTTTCTTGAAAATTCACATAAACGTACACAGTAGCTTGATGAATTATACCATGAGAAAATTGACCTCATGGACCTCCAGAAGAGATCATCCTCTGGACCTCTTCAGGGGAGATGCCCAATGAAGCATGCTGCGACATCACTTTGACACTTATCGAACCCAGCATGGATGAAAATGCAAGACTTGTAACCATCCGTTGCATCAAGATTACCATGGTTACCAAGTAGTCCCATCATGGGTGATTTTGTTACTGCCCAAGTCACTGGAAATTTTCAGAAGTGGTATCTCCTAGACGAGTAGAGATAGAGCCATAATTCTTTTTTTGATTTCAATCGGACACATTATTGGTCATTCAAGCACGATGTGCAAATTTTTCACGTTTATACTTTTTCAGTGGTGGAGGGAAATTTTGACGTTTGTCATGTCAGAATTTTTTTTTTGTACTTGTCATCATTGAAATGTCAACATGATTGTAATCTACCACTTCCACATCAGTAGTGAAAACAAAAGACCAACAAAGGTTTTCTCAGGAAACCTGGACTTTGAGGAAGAAAAACCCCCAACGCAAACTTGAAATTCATCAGCGGAAACTGACAGTATACATTCATGTTGACATTTCAATGATGACAAGTACAAGAAAAAAAATCTGACATGACAAACGTCAAAATTACCCCCCACCACTGAAAAAGTATGAACGTGAAAAATTTGCACATCATGCTCGAATGATCAATAATGTGTCCGATTGAAATCAAAGGAAAGATTATGGCTCTATCTCTACTGGTCTAGGAGATATCACTTTTGAAAATTTCCAGTGACTTGGGCAGTAACAAAATCACCCATGATGGGACAAATTGGTAACCATGGTAATTTTGATGCAACGTATGGTTACAAGTCTTGCATTTTTATCCATGCTGGGTTCAATAAGTGTCAAAGTGATGTCGCAGCATGCGTCATTGGGCATCTCCCCTGAAGAGGTCCAGAGGATGACCTCTTCTGGAGGTCCATGAGGTCAATTTTCTCATGGTATAATTCATCAAGCTACTGTGTACGTTTATGTGAATTTTCAAGAAAAAGCAACTGCTCTAGCAAATTCTGCATTAAAAAAATCTGAACTTCACAAAAAAATCAAGAACTCTTTGAAAAAACAAAATACGATCAAAAGTCAAAAACCGTTTCGAGATATTGATATCCGCTTTCTAAAACTCAAGAGAAAAAAAATCCGGAATTTTTTCTAAAAAAGTTCCACGACTTCAAAAATTAACACTTTTGACACTCCTTCTTTGGCATCCTGTATATCATGGACAAAGTCAATGGTGCCATAAGTCGACATAGCGTCTTGCAGCTGAAGAAAAGTTCTACCAGCCACCATAAACTTTTTTCAAATCGGATATTTTTTGCCCAATATATCCATGCTTGAAATGGGAGCAAATTTTGCTCTATGCTTAACTTTTGACGAGCAGTTTAGAATGACTTGGGAATCAAAAGGAAGTTGGAAATTTATTTAAATGGTTCAGGTGAAAAGGGTTACAAGCCTACGGCATCAAATACACAACGTAAGGGCCAACTGTTTCACATCAATTAGGGAAAGGGTGGTTTCATTACAGTACATAGGTGAGGAAACTTGGATGAAAATTGTAAATGTGGTGTAAATGCCTCCTTGATAGGTACCTAAGTGGAACCTATAAAAATTCACTCAACTCATCGTTGAATAGGAATAAATCTTCTAGCGTCTTATCAGATTTCCGTGTCAATGATGTACTGCAGGTATCTATTAGTGCCTTCAGGCTACTAGACGTCCCAGTACGGATCCTTCTCAAAAAAACTCCTACACGATTGAGTACCGAGCTCTACAGCAGGTGGCGTTTTTTAATGTAAATCGCCTAAAGAACAGGAGTTTTCCATATAAATTACACATAATTGATTTTTACCTTTATCAGGTGCCTTGGCTTTGTTTTTTTCCCCGGATACTGGATACTGTAGCACGGCGACGGTGTTGCTTTTGTCTTTTGTGTTGCAACGTTTGCAATAGGCGCCCGGAGCATCAGCCGAATAGTGAAAAAGTTGCCCTTATTGGAAACCATCGGAGGTGGGTTAATGGTGCAATAATTGTATAATTGGAGAATCATCACGGTTTGGAAATTAGTTTTTCACTGTGGCGCTGAAAAATATCCGAGCAATCCGACCTCTGAAACAAAAAACTACTTGGAACAGGACCAAGTCTCGCTCAGACATCCATACGCTCCTGAAATTCCACACTTGGAATTTCACCAAAAATTAAACTTGAATTTACTGCAATATCGAACCGGCGATTCTTGTGCCCGGGTTGCAAGAATTGGCTGTCACGCTGAATTATTAAAATTATTCCGCGGTGTACTATTGGATTGGTAACAAACAAACAACAACAACAACAACAGGAATTCGGTCAGAGCAGAGAGCAAAACTAACTTCGAGAAAACCATATTAGCCGTATGCCGTACTCGGCGGTAAATTACAAAAATTAATAAATCAAATCCGGTGCTGCAGAGAGGAAAGAGGTCACAAGAGGGCACACTTTTTTTTGTTAGAACCGATGGATCATCAGGTTTTACAGGCGCGCGCGGTCCAAATGGGAGTTTTGCAATTTCGCTGGTTCCAGAGGTTCCAGGCGGCGCACGGTGTGAGGCCGTCACACCAACTTCCGACGCGACAAAGTTGGAAAAACTGTGTCATAGCCCCGCCAGGCTCTAGGAAAGTTGCGCGGACGTGACACAAATTAGCTCCTCTAAAGTTTGATGCAATTTTTCCATACCCCCTGCCGCTTCTCCGGATGCCCCGCCGAACCCCCGCATAATTCTCTCCGTACGGGAGTAATTGGTCCGCAAGGGGCGACCCGCAAGGGAGACGATGAGCAAGAGCAAAGCGTCAGGAACAAAGCCCTGATTAATGCATCAACATTCGACAACACGAAAGGAGAGAGCGAAGCGCTTTCTTGTTCGTTGTTCGCCCATCGATCGTCGTCGGAAGAAGGGTCGTGCGAGACGGATAAAACTCTTATTCTCGCAAAAATCACGCCGCCTCAGTTTTGTCCGCGCTCTGGGCCTCTTCATCCGATACAAGTTATAATTTATTGAGCAGTGCGAGGGATCAGATTCGCATCGATATGGTCTCGAGGGTGGAATACTGGAGTATAGACGCGCTCTATCGGTGGCAGCAAAAGTCGTGAGACAAAGAAGCGATGGCGAAATGGGCAATGGACATCAAGACGGCAGCGCTCCATAATATGTGCCAGATGGCATTCGATGGAAATGGCGAAAAGGATTTATGAAGTGTCGCTCTCTCTGGGGTTTCTCCTTCTGGCGAGTCGGCATGGAATCATTGATATAGAGATGTGACACGCTGTAATTTGGGTTGTCAGCATCGGCGGTGAGGATCTGCCCCAATATCCTGACAATGTGGAAACGGGACGGAAACTATGCCGTGGGCGGTCAGCTGACTTGGCTGCATTATTATGTGAAGTTCAAAGTTTGCGACAGTTTCATAAACTTTGCAATAGTTCCACAAGAGTATTTGGTTATAAGAGTTTTCTGTCTACCTTGAAAAGCAAATAGGATGATCCCTATTCAACAACTGGAATGTTAAAGCTGACAGGATCGATGATTCCGTTCTGTTGTGACGTCATATTCAGATGGGAAGATTTAGCCTTGGTTGGATTTACCTTTGGTTGAAAGACCTTGTTAACGGACATTCCACCGATAGATATTTAGTCGAGAGGACGTTTAACTGGATGAATATGTTTTTCTACGGACATATCTCTGAATGGGCATTTCACCAAATTATCACCAATTCAAACGGATATTTAGCCACCTAGTTCCAGAACTCTCAGGCCAATTGTTCGACCCAATATCTGTTCGGCTCAATGTTCATCGGCAAAATGCCTGTTACGAGATAGTATCCAGCTGGGCAAGAGTCCAAAGACCCCCTAAAACTAAGCTGACCAAGTGTGCAGGATCCTCACGAAGCAGGACAACTTGACGCCGCCGACTTGACGCCGGCCAACTTGACGCGGGACAACTTGACGCCAGGACAACTTGACGCGGGACAACTTGACGCCAGAACAACTTGACGCTAGGAGTTATTATGAGCCATGATGCCGAAGCCATCATGAAGCCATGATGAGCCCCCCTACTTGTGACTTCGTGTTGTTTTCGAAACTTTACTGGAGCCACTTTGTTTTCCCATAGTGTTTTTAAGAACCCTGATAACCCCCTCGATGATCTTCTTGTGTTTCCATGTGAAGCTCTAAATTCTATCGAACCCCCTTGTATCTTCTTGTGCTTTGGAACCCTGCCGGCCCCCATTTTTTATTGCTGGGTCAATCTGGGCCATGTGTCTATGGTGACGCTTTCAGCCCCGCAGTAAGCCCCATTTTGTCTTTTCATGTCGTGGAATCCTAGCGGCCCTCGTTGTTTTTTGCTACGTTTATCAGAGACGCAACGGACCCCCTTTGTCTGTATTTGTCGTTTTGAAACCTGATAATCTCCCTCGTGTCTTCATGTGGTGTTGTGTGAGGCCCTGATGAACCCCCTTGTATCTTCTCACGTTTCTAGTCCTATATATCGCCCTCTCGGGCGCCCCCATTATGCCTTGCTTTGTCAATCGGAGCTTCAATAGACCTTTTTGTGTCTTTATGTGTCATTTTGACGATGAGCCCCCTCATGTTTTCTGTGGTTTTCGGAAAACGCGAGCCTCTTCCTGCTCACTTTTCTTATGTTTTGGAGTTCCAGCGACCCATTATGTCTTGCTGTGTCAATCGAAGCCCCCCTTCTGTCTTTAGGTACCGTATTGTGCCCCGACGACCTCTTTGTAGTTTCTTGGCAGTTTCGGAACACTATCGAGCCCCTTTGTATCTTTTTTACTTTGAAGCCTAACTGGCACCCATTGTGTCCTTTTGTGTTGTTTCGAGCCCCCAATGAACCTTTGATATTTTCTTAAGGTTTTCGGAAGTCTAAGCGAGCCCGCTCATGTCTTCTTCTGTTTTGAAGATCTAGAGGCCCTCATTGTGTTCTGCTGTGTAATTCGGAGCCCCAGTGAACCCTCTTGTGTCTTTATATGTCGTTTTGACTACCAATGAGTCCCGTTTTGTCATTTTCTCCGAATGTTTCCTTACTCTGTTCTCACAAAATCCCTGGCGCAAATCGTCCGGCGCCAAGTTGTCCCAGCGTCAAGTTGGTCGAAGCAGGACAGCTTGACGCCGGCCATTCTAACGCGGGACAGCTTGACGCCAAGACAACTTAACGCGTGGACAATTTGATGTGTCGCTTCAAGCCTTGACTAGCCCCCTTATTGTGTCTTCATGTTGCTCTTGGAACTCTATCGAGCCACAATCTATCTTCTTAGATTTTGTAGTTCTTGAGTTCTCTCTGTCAATCGGAGCCCCGATGAGCCCCCGTGTCTTTGTGTCGTTTTGAGCCTCGATAAACCCTCTTGTGTTACTTGAGGTGTTCAAAGTTCTAAGGAGCCCCCTTATGTCTTACTATGTTTTGGAGCTCAAGTAGCTCGCATTGCTGATTGCTGTGTTAACTCGAAATTCCAGGATCCTTTTGTGTATTTATATGTCGTTTTGAGCCCTGATGAGCCCCCTTGAGTGTTCATGTTGCTTTTGGAATCGTGGTATCTACCCCTTATGTCTCCATATGGCGTTGTAAGCACCCTTATTCAGAGCCCAATTGGATACACTCTTGTTTTCAGCCTCTCATGATTTTCCGCCCCTCCAGAATTTTATTAAGCCTCCTTGTGCCTTCTTTGATTCCTAAAGCCCTACTGGCCCCCTTGTTTCTTCAATGTCGATTGAAGCCATGCTGAGTCCCCTTACATTTTTCCGTCGCTTTCGAAGCTTTAGTAGACACATTTGTGCCTTCGTGTAACATTTGGCACCCCCGTGTGTCCTCAACCTCAAGTACCGTTTGGAACCCTGGTGAGTCTCCCTATGTTTTTTTACGTGTTTAGAATTCCTGTGAGCCCCTATTGCCTTCTTCTGTAATCCAAAGCACTATTGAGCCCCCTTGTGCCTTCAATGTCTTTTGAAGTCCTGATGAGCCCCCTTGCAATTTTCCGTGTCTTAGGGAGCTTTCAAGCAATCAAAAGCACACGTATTCAAAGCCCTACTTGGTCCGCTTGTGTCCTCATATGCCGAAAAAGCTCTCTTTTGCTTTCATGTGTTGTTCATAGCCCCACTGAACCCCATTGTGTCTTCAATAATTAATGGTGTTTGGACCCCTGCTGAGCACCCTCGCATTTTTAGCGCACTTCTCCAAACGGGAAGGCGCTTTTGTCCTCGCTTTGTCCGTCCGTCCGTCCGTCCGACCGTCCGTCCGTCCGTCCGTCCGTCCGTCCGTCCGTCCGTCCGTCCGTCCCCGCATCTAGTCCTAGACGAAAAGGTTTTTGCGAAAATTTTTTACTCCATTGAGTAGCTCATGACCTTGTATCCCGAACCAAGAAAAATCTTGACGAAATAATAATAAACAATGACAATAATAACAATTTAGTGTGACGCGGCATCGCCGTTGAATGCTGCATTTCAGAAGCCGGCCTGATCTCGAAAGTTATCACATGCGAGGAAGTACCCGATCTTATCATTTTACCATAATACATATGCGGAGTTATATTTAGAGGATGATTTCAACTTTATTTTAATGAAAATTTCACATCGGTGCGAGGTGCCGATTAGTAGTTATTAATTTTTGAACATGACTCCGAAACTACGGCTCGGCCGCAAATGATTTATTCGTTGCTTGCTGGTGCTTGATATCCTTTCCTCCGAACAAAACGAAATTCAATACAGAAAATATTTCAACTCGAATGGGTAGCTCATGGCCTTGGTACGCGAATCAAGAAAAATGTTGCCGAAATAATCATGAACAATTACAAAAATAACATTTTGGTGTAGGGCGGCTTCGCCGATCAAGTGCTGGCATTCGCGGTAAGATGTAGAAAGTTGCGATATGCAGGCAACTACAATTTCATAATGAAATACATCACTGCATGTACGGCATTATATTTAGAGAACAATTTGAACTTTCTTTTGACAAAAACCCCACTTCGATCCGACCGTTAGGTCAATTGTTATCGATTTTTGAAAACGGCCGCAAAGCCACGGCTCGGCGCATATTACACGACCCTACAAATTTAAAATCAGACGTGCCGAAATAGTAATTGAACATTTTGAAATAGCCAATACTAGGTACCTGAAGGATAATGGCACTCAAATTACGAAACATGTTCGCTCAATAACAAAAAAAAAGTAGGTAGGTATCACTAAAAATCATGTGACAAGGCTACCATTTTTTCGGTTTTTCGATAAAAAAGAAATGTTCCAATTCAAAAGTGAACCCGATATTCGTGTTCAGGAGGTCGAAATCAGTTGGAGCATATTTTTTTATATAAGTAACAGAATGACGCTTATGTGGCCGGTTTGTCTGTCTGTCTGTCTGTCTGTCTGTCTGTCTGTCTGTCTGTCTGTCCGAGTCCGTGCAGAAATTAAGACGCTGTACTCCTTCTCGAGAATTGAAACAAGAGTCTTGGAACTTTTTTCCGATTAATAGCTGATGTCTCCAAGGGTGGCCAATGGGCACTATTTTTGTTATCCATACATCGTTATCATTATTCTCAAAAAACAGAGATCTCCTGTGCACTTCGATGAAGTTGAACTTCTCCTCGGGAAATAAAGCTACAGCCGTTGAAGATTGAACTTTATCCGGTGGATAGCTTAGGTCCTCAAGGACCAAATAGGCAGGTTGGCTTTCATAATTCGGCCGCCATCTTGGCTGCCATATTGAAATTTCTTATTAGTGGAACGATTGTCATGAAACTTGAAACTAACCCTTGTCTAGTATGATCATTCTTATTTTCAAGCCAAATTTTATGATTGCCCCACCATCTTGGCCGCCATATTGAAATCTCTTATAAGTGGAAAGATTTTCATGAAACTTGAGAGTTACGCTTGTCTCGTACGATCATCCCTATTTTCAAGCTGAGTTTCATAATTCTGCCGCCATCTTGGCCGCCATATTGAAATCTCTTGTTAGTGGAACGATTTTCATGAAACTTGGAACTTACCCTTGTCTAGTACGATCATTTTGATTTTCAAGCCAAATTTCATGATTCTGTCGATATTTTGGCCGCCATATTGCAATTTTTTGCCCAAGACGGTAGAACCCTAATCACTTAACATCTTGCGTTCACTAATCCTCCAAAAAGGAAGTGCGCTACTGAGCCTCATGCCCATGAGGCATATTCGCTTGTTTCCATTTACATTTAGTAAACACTCTTGTGCCTTTGCTTGTGTTCGAAGGTCTATCGGGCTCCCTTGCGTTTTCCCCTTGCTTTTGTTACTTTAGTAAGCACCTTTGTGCCTTCATGTAATGCTCGGGGTCCTATAGCTCCAACTGATGGTGTTGAGTTGTCCCGACGCTAAGTTGGCTATCGGCTACTTCAAAATTCCTGGCGTCAAGTTGTCCCGGCGTCAAGTTGTCCCGGCGTCAAGTCGGCCGCTTTGAAATTCCTGGCGTCAAGTTGTCATGTACGCGGATCCTCAACCGTCCACAACCGTTGGTGTGTTTGTCCCAGAGGGGCGCCACCGAATCTAGGGTTACAGCGCCACGCGGAGATGTTGGGCTCTCTCGTGGATCCAGACGAGCGTCCAGCACCCGACCGCGGCGGGTTCCCTGTAACACATAGGTCAGACATTGGAGAGGCCGGCACAGAATTACTCAGGTTGCGCCAATTATTCACAAAGGGGCTACATGGGGGGCTCACTTTATGGAAACTTTTTTTCGGGAGGAGAGGAATATTTTTTACGCACGCCTCGGCTGAATAGAGACCGGGGGAGTGTGGAACTCACCTCGTCTTGACAAACCCTACCCGCTTAGCCTCTCCTAAGACCTGGTGGTTCACCCACCCCCTGGGACCGCGTGATCATTGCTTCGAGGGTCCCCCGGTCCCCCTTTTCTGGTCTCGGTCTCTGGTCTGGTCAGTGGACCATTCTTCTGGACTTCCCAGGCAAGGTGGACGGTATTAATTTTGTTCTCCTTAAGCTTTTCTAGGTTTTGGCAACAGAACCAGTCTTGCTGTTTCTCATTTTTGGGAAATTCACCTTTTGCAGGCAATTTGCTGAAAAATCCAATCAGTGCTTCAGGACCTTTTCACGCTATGAACTTCATCGCCTCTGGGGGTACGTTGTCTGGCCCCCCTGCTCGATCATTCTTAATTCTCCGTCCTGCTTCGAAGATCTCCTCCAACGTGAGCGGATTGATCTCGTAGCTCTCGGACTCGGCCCATGTTACTTTCCCCCTCATACATCTTCATTTATTTTGTTGCACAGTTCCAGCATTTTTTCTTGGATTCATTGATTTCTATTCTGAGGGATTTTCTCGCGCTCTCATATTCTTCCCGTCTAAACTCATCGCCTTGTTTCCTGGTGTTTGCTCTGAATAACTTTCTTTCAGCACTGAGACACGTCAGAAGCAGAAGCGTCACACGCAGAAGAGACACTCTCTTCTGTGCAATACTATCGTTCCACCATTAAACGTGTCGTCAGCCTTCTTTGGGGTAGAATGTTGGCATAGCGAAATTGCAGGCTGCTTCTAGTGAGGATGTAATTTGATCTGTATCAGCAATATCCTGATCAAATTATTGAAGGACCTTTTCAATATATCCGGCCGAAGTTTTTTCATATTCCATTTTCATTCCAGACTGAAAGGCGTATATTTCAATCATTTGACTGCTGCTTCGTGACCGTGAAGAGTTCGACTAACCAGACCGCAGTCACTGTTACGGGGTCGCACAATCCAAGTGTACACTTTGTGAAGAAGACCGAAATCTCTTGAAATACTCGGCTTCTACGGAATTGAAACCGTTCTCGCCAGGCCAGACGAATCAGAACTCTGACCTTGTCACAACCCTCAATTCTCAAAAGTACAACCCTCCAGTGTATTCGCATCGATACGAAACCGTACCGCTTCCACTTCCATTCCATCGCTTTCGGGATTTTTCCATCCTTCCCCGTGCTTTATTAATTTTAAAATGGAGACGCGATATGAGCTTCGACCTCCCACGAGCCCGAAGCGTTATTAGTATTCAAATAGCGCAAAAAAGTCGCCCCAGACATGAAGAGAAAGAGATCGGCCCCTTTGCCTTCACACGGGCGAAGCTCGTTACTTTTGCGTCTAAAAGCAAGTTGGAAGTTAATTTAACGTAAATCATGTCTCGCATCGCAGCAACTAGGTACATAGGTGCCGGTATTACTATCAAAATTAGTGCTGATGCCGCGACGCGCCATGCCATAACCATCCGAGAACGAACTTTGTTGAAGCATGACTTTGTGGGGCGCAGGCCGGCAGCCAGCGGGATAGCGCCAACACACACACACACACACAGAGCTTTTAATATTTAAAGCCGGCGGCCTGGCGCAACTCCTGCGAGTTTCAATAATAAAATCCTGCAGGCAGGGAATACGTAAGAAAACTCGGGAAAACTATCGGGCGAGGGGGCAGCAGGAGCACGAGAGAGCTTTCGAGGTTAAGGGGTCATTGTGTTTTTATGCTCTCGGGTCGTACTTTGCAATCTCGCCGTTTGTTGTCTAGGCAGTAGGTGGGTACGAACAGAAAGAGAGCACAATGGAGCTGGAAGCTCTGGAGCTGAATGCTCGCACAAGGTTCTGGTTCTTTGCGGGTACGAGGATGTGCGGGAAAAGAAGTAAAAGAGGAGAGAAAAACACTGAAAGGGATGCGCCCCCGCAACCGGAAGTTTCTTTTGATGGTTATTGTTCAATAAACCGGGCAAACACGCGACGTCTTTGTTTCGAGATCGTGTTTTCTTTTTAACGTCGCGGTTCGGTACAATTTCCTCGCGAAGATCAAGTGCTACTACTGTTGGCAATACGTTTTACTCGGGCTTTTTCGTAAACTGGAAAAAAAACCGGACGGAACGAATCAACAAAACTCCACTGTTAGTGTTTAATGAAAACAAAGATTCAAACGGCACACTATGTACTTGTAGGGGCCTGACTCTAATCAGAAGATCTTTTCTTGTCAAGAACCTAACACTTTAGTCCTGCAGTCACAAGTGCACAATCTTACACAGACGGTCGCCCGCCTGGGATCAAAACTGTCCCAACACCATCGATCCCCGAGCCGATCTTCTAATTTTCGATCCTCATCACCAAGCCGGTCCGAACGATATTGCTGGTACCATCAGAAATTCGGTGAACAGGCACTACAGTGCATGCCTCCCTGCGAATTTCCTGTACAGGAAAACGACAAACGTGGCCGCAATTAGAGGCGCTAGCCGTCACATTTCCTGGTCGCCTCACCGTTCATGACAGGTTTACACGAATGTCCTTCCTCATTGACACTGGTACTGATGTCTCTATCATTTCTCCTTCCTTTAACGCAACCTGATCATCAACCCACATCATCTCTATGCCGCAAATGGTTCGACGATAAAGACTTTGCAGGTTGAATTGGGTTTTGAGTAAAACATTCACTTGGACTTTTATCATAGCAGATGTATCCAAACCCGTTACAGGACCTGATTTCTTGGAAAATTTTGGTTTGCTAGTCGATATTGAGAGTCAGCGCCTGATAGATCGTCCGACTTATAAAAGTTCTGTGGTGCCCAGGGAGAGAAAATAGTTTTTAATAATCTAATGAGTAGTCACAAAAATTATACTAAGTAATTTCTTGATTAGAATTTGCTTTAGTTGCAATTGAACGCTCATCAAATAACCCTTCAGGTTCTAGACGTCGAAGTAAAGCATTATTTTTTATAACGAAGCCACGAAAAAATTATAATGATTAGAAATAGAAAGCGACTAGAAAAGCGACGTTTTTCAAAGAACAAAATGACGCAAACTAACACAAACACAGCTGCAGAAATTCTCAGAGCCAAATTAAAGATATACCTTATTCATGTAACAACACGAAAAATACAGAATAGCTGGAACCCAGACGTGCGCTAACGAAGATAAGTCTGAGTTATAGCCTAGCTACAATAGCAATGACGCACGTAGTGCAATTACTCGACTAGACATTTTCTATCTGAAAGTCCCCCCCAGCTGTATGAAAAAGCAGAGCGTCCTATCCATAGTATCAGTACGACCAGATTAGAGTAGAGAGTACAAGCAGCAGTACAAGTACAAGCAGTCAGCATCAGAGCAGTATCAGACCAGAGTACAGCAACAACCAGTACCGATAGAAGCTAACAGCCTTAAGGCGGCAGGAACAAGTGAAAGTATCGAAAATGTGCTTCGAACCATCTCGCACTCGCTTTGGTATGTACTCTGTACACTCAACCTTTTTTAACTGAAAATTGAACTGAATTAGTCTCTTCGTATGGTGTTTGTAGAATTGTGATCATGATTGTTATTATTACCATACCATAATGTTTTGTACCAAATGATTACCACTCGAAACTACGGTCAAAGTTATAATGTCAACTTCTTAACCTAGCTTAATTGCATTCAGTCATTATTTTTATTCACCCCTTTTGTATATTTTCTTTCTTGTTACTCAATAGATATTTTATTTTGTTTCCATTTGTTTTCCTGACACACGAACCCGCGACGCCAACAGAAGGCCAGGTAATTCTCATGATTCCCTTGTTTCAAGTCATAATTGTAACGGGTAGTAATCCCCCCATCACAGTTCACTATGTCAGATCGAACCAGCAAGTCAACAGCATTCGATGACGTTCTCTGTCAGTTCCCTGCAGAAACAAACCCATCCGAAATTACCCCCAAAGCAGTCAAGCATCCAACCAAACACTGCATAATCACGAAAGGACCTTTAGTCCAAGTATTTGTCGTCCGTCAAAAAGTCCTGCGGCAAGCCCGTTGCACATAGTAAGGAAGAAAGACGGTTCTTGTAGGCCCTGTGGTGATTTTTGGCGAGTGCACGCTGCTACAGTTCCTGACCGATATACCCTACCCTATCTGCAGGACTTCTCACATTCACTTCAAAGTAAAACTATTTTTACAACTCTGGATCTAAATAGAGCCTATCACTAGATTCCTATTAACGAAAAAGACATTCCCAAAACCGCCATAATTACACTATTTGGTCTTTTTTGAATTCGAGAAGATGGCTTTCGGTCTGGGAAGCGCAGGACAAACCATGCAACGCTTCATGCATGAGGTTTTAGGTGATTTTCGTTCCACCTTCGTTAGGGTGTCCCTTAAAAGTGAACATTTTCATGGACCACGTGAACTTCTTTTATTTTGATTCTTCTGAATTTTAAAGCATCACTGCAAAATTTGGACTCGATACGTTAAGTTTTCACCCTGCCACAAGGTCTTGGAATGTCGTTGAAAAGTTGCTTGGTCTTGGTAGCATGAGTATTTATGAATGAGTATTGGTCTTCATTTCATACTTTTTTGTTTTATGTAAGTGGGCTATGCATTCAAACGTCACTTTAACAAGTCATAGACAAAGTGGGCTGCGTGTATTCTCACCTCACTTTCACAGTTTCACAAGTCAAAGACAATTACTATTAGTTCTGGCCTGCGCACACACCCTATATCTTTGTGGGCTTCAAGCAAGACCACAAGGTTTAGAAAATTGCGACATAAAATGGAAGAGATGTAACCCGTCAATCCATTGGATGCAATTACGTCGTAATTAGATCCATCATATCCCGTTGATACCTTTTCGACATAAAAAATGTCGATCATTGCTGAAGGGGTGTCGTGGGGGAGGAGCTAAGCTCGGCTAGGTGGTTCTCTTTGTTTTCCTAGCCATATAGAACCGATCACGACAAGTTTGATATCTTTTCCGACTAAACTCAATCTCCTGAACTCGAATCGGATGTGTAAATTTGGATGAAAACAAGTTTCAACTGGTCAACTTGAAGAGATTTGCTTTCTTTTGACAATTTTGACAAATTGTTTTTTTTCACTGTTAGAGGATACTGTTATACGAAAATCATCCGCTCAATGTATGATACTTTTGTTTTTCGAGACTAAAAATTGATTTGAACCTGAGCTGGCCTGGCGCGGCGTCCACCAATGACCAGAACACTGCATGCACCTTTAAATGAAAATAGCTCAAACTATCAAAAAAAACTGTGATTTATCTTCAAAAGTTCGAGGATCTGGGCAAAATTGAATTCCCTATAACATGAACAAAATCGCCATGAGTTACATTGCAGAGTTTTGAGCTATTTGAGGGTAGGGGGTGACAGTTCATGTTCAAACTATAGAGTACGAATCCTGCCGAAATATTCTCCTCCTTAAATAACTCAAACCTCTGCAGTGCAATTCATGGCGATCTGTTTATGTTATTTAATCCTGCACATATCCTTGAACTTTCAAAACCTATTAGTATCTCAGGTCCCTAGTCGAGAAATTCACTCTACTAGAGAAGCTCTATGAAAAAGCACATTATAAGTTTAATGCTTCATACTTGTAATATTTTTTTAAGTTTTACGATAATATTTTTTTCCATAATCTCATACTTGTATATCAGTACACACCCTATCTACCTTAATTATTCAAAAATTATAACAATTGTTCAGTATTATACCTTGTTATAACAAAAAATTGTTTATCGCATTACCTGATTTCAAGCAAAATTTGAAATCCCTTGGGGCAGGGTGAAAAATCAACTGGTGAAGTTGAAATTTTGCGTAAAAACTCCTTTTTGGAAATGGAAACGAATGAAAAAACTTTGGAGTGACTTGGGAAAAAAATCGAAATTTTGACATTATAAGGGACACCCTAACCTTCGTATACATAGATGACGTTCTTGTGCATTTTCGAAACGAAGATGAACACCGGAAGCATCTCTTTGCAAGTTTTCAGACGCTTGAACCATTTTCGCATAACGATCAACATGAAGAAATGTCACTTCGGCCAACGCGAGGTTCCCTTCCTCGATCACTGGGCTACGGCTGCCGGAATTGAAGCGTTACCTGAACGCATAGCAGCAATTGCTGCATTTTCTCTTACCTATAAGGCTATTTTTGCTCTTTTGTATACCGGTTCCTGGAATACCCGTATACAGCTTAAATCCAACTGCTAGGATTCACGTTTTCTCTGTAAGGTAAAGGTAAATATTACGTTCTATAGGTATTCAAGTTTCGGCGAATCTCAATTTTCGCTTTGAATGCCGTCAAAATGCCAGACATACCAATAATACACGCGTATTATACAAATTATACACATAGGTGGGTGCACATGTGAAAGGGCTCCGAGCACGAATACCTAATGGGAATTAATTAAAACCGGGCGGTTTCCAACGATATTATAAATTATTACATCTTCAATCACGCCGTTATTAGCGACGACCAACTATTTGCCACCACACCGTACCATCACACTTTCGCATATGCCCGTCCACGTCCGTTCAAACTCCTCCGAGCATAAGCCGAGGCAAATTATAAAAGCAAGTTTGCAAATGTATGATTTATGACGGCGCAAAACGGCATTATAACAAGCTAAACGGTCGCATCAACACGCGTGTTGCACTTGAAAAAAAAAGTGTAGTAACACTTCTAATCTGGAATCGTCCGTAGAGTGACATAAATACTCGAATCGGCCGTAAAGTGAGTCTTCATTGTTGTGCAACAGTAAATACGGAAACTATTCAGCAGGGTATATTACTTAAGATGTAGATAAAGTGAACGGGACTCCCTTTGAGCGTGGTATGGGTATAGGGCGTCACGAATCATCCAGTTATCCTGGTGCCCCAGAGCTGGCAGAACGATTCGAGGGCGGGGACCACGTCGGAGGCAGGGTCGCTGAATCACAAAACCAGATCAGAAATGAACTCGACTCAATCACATGAAAAGATGAATATAAAAGCAATACGGAAACCAGCTGGGATGTATGGGCTGTCTGAGCGAGTGAATGGCGGCGTCTTGGCGCTTCTAGAGCCAGTTAGAAACTGTACAGGGCTCTTACTAGATAAAATTCTAAGATAGGGGTCAATTTACAAAAAATTTCAGGGTGTACTTAATCACTGGTCAGCTTAGGGTGGGTTTGGTCAGCTTATTCAGTCGTGGTCTCAATTTTAGAGGGAAGCGCCGCATCGCTCATTGGCTCTAATGCAATGCTCCGTCGTGCCGCAAAAGCCAATGAGCGATGCTGGGCTTACGGCTAAAATTAAATCATACGGCTAAATAAGCTGACTGAACCGTTCGCATCGCCTGCTTTGAGATTGAAATTGAAAGTAGGTGCTTGAACACTTTTTAGCTCACGATGCCTCATTTCCTGACATTTATGATGACGATAAAAAATTAATTTTCAGTGCTTTTTTATGCAGTTATGTGCCTACATAACCAATAACAATTTTTAAGGGTCATCTGCGTAACTACGTGTACAGTGTTCCACAATAGAGAACCATAAGAAATGTGTAGAGCTTTTTTGGGTTTATTAGCAGTAAATAAGCCATCATAAAGGGTAGTTTATATAAAACCCCGCAGGTTATAGCTGCCTCTTCTATGATCTGATTATGAGGATTCACAAATTACCTCCCGAGTTGAAAGTTACAAAATTCAACAAAACCAATTTTTTTTCTTATTTCAGCCTAATGAAAAGCTATAGTCAACACTTTTCTTCAAATCTCCATATTTTTCAGTTAATTCTGATTCCAGAGCTTCGTATCGCAAGTTGAGCTTGGTTCAAAGTTAGGAAGGTTAAGAAATAGTTCCAGTTCATTTTGAGTTGATTTTCTTATAAAAATGAAGGCCATGGACGACCATCAAATTTATTGTCTTTCAAAATAATCTCATCGTTACATTTCAAACTTGATAACAATGTAATGATCAAGATGACGTACGTTCGTACCCAAGAGAATGTAGGTCTTTTTTCAAGTTCGTACCGGAAGGAAAAAGTATCTATAACGCATTCGCCCAACATGCCCCAGCGGTTACCCATACCAACCCCCAAAGACACATAAAAAACGGAAGAGGAGCAGTAAACAGTACTGGAAATGTACGACTAGGTCCGACTCAGCAATCCTCTCTTGTCTCACTTGAAGCCCCACAACGTGAATCGAATAGATAAATTTGGAGTCAGAGGTACTTTCGTGAAACTCAGGTGGGATGGAAAGAAATTCTCAAGAAGCCTATATTGGGTGAGATCCACACGTGTGATCAACCCACTCAGGTGTCTGCCGCTGAGAATGCCGACAGAACCGCCCACCGTATTGACCAGCACAGGGCAAGAGTAAAAGATGTGAGACCAGGTCACAATCAGTGCTGGTCCACGGAAATGCAACCTTGTAACAGCGTAAGAAACATGAAGCCTTGAAATACACATACAACAGTGTAACTCTGGGTCAACGTTATAAGTGCACTAGGTGCACATCCACTAGAATACGGGATTTGCTAAAATCGAGACCACTTTAGAGAGTGCGATAAATTACACAAACTTCTACGCAGTGATCCAATGAGATTTCCCCTTCCTGTTAGAATTTTTCCTGTTGGAATAAATTGGTGGGAAAAGAATTTTTCCCCAACCATTTTTCCCGTAGAACTCAAATTTAAACACCAACATTTTTTGTATGTTATAATATACATATGGAAATGATGTGGCTTTTTCTTTTGAGTCCAGATATGTAATTTGATATCTGAATAAGATCATACACAGGTGTTCACTTTCACACTTCTCATCCCAGATTTCTCCCCGCCAAATTTGTTTCAAGAAAAATACTGGAACAGGTCGATTTTTATCCATGAGAATTCGGCAATACGTGTCCTAGATGTCCCCTTCAAAGTAAAAATCGACTTGTTCCGGCGTTTTTTTCTTGCAAAAAATTTGGCGGGGTAAAAGAGAATGAGAAATCTGGGGTGGGAAGTGTGAAAATGAACAGTCTGTAAATGATCTTGTTCAAATATCAATATACAGGGTTATTCAAAAGTCCGGAATAAAATTCATAATTTTTTTCCATATTTATTTCGGAAAAACAGCTTGAAGCGGTCGATTTCTAAAAACGGTAAGCCGTTTTTTCATGACACGTGTCATGTTCTACCGTCAACCTCCTAACCCCAAGCCACTCTTAGTATTTTTTTTCAAATGGCACCCTATGGCTTGTGGGGGCTCGTTGGAAAGATTGTCAAAAACTCTATTCAGATCTACCATTAAAAATTGGATCGGACGCTTCACCATGAAATTTTAACAAGCTTTCTAACGAGCCCCCACAAGCCATAGGGTGCCATTTGAAAAAAAATACTAAGGGTGGCTTGGGGTTAGGGGGTCGACGGTAGAACATGACAAGTGTCATGAAAAAACGGCTCTCCGTTTTCAGAAATCGATATGTTCGAGCGTTTTTTCCGAAATGAATATGGAAAAAAAAAATGTGTTTTATTCCGGACTGTTGAGTAAAACTGGGGTTCCTCAAAACTGCATGGTGAAGCGTCTGATCTTATTTTCAAAGGTAGATCTGAATAGAGTTTTTGACAAGCTTTCCAACGAGCCCCCACAAGTCATTGGGTGCCATTTGAACAAAAATACTAAGGGTGGCTTGGGGTTAGGGGGTTGACGGTAGAACATGACACGTGTCATGAAAAAACGGCTTACCGTTTTCAGAAATCGACCTGTTCGAAGGTTTTTTCCGAAATAATTATGGAAAAAAATTGTGAATTTTATTCCGGACTTTTGAATAACCCTGTATATATCTGGACTTGGAAGACAAAGCCGCGTCATTTCCAATATTTAGATACAAGGTGTCAAAAAAATTTGAGAGGTTCTTGAAACACCCTGTACACTATAAGATATAGAAAAAAGTTGGTGTCCATATTTGAATTTTACAGCAAAAATGGTTGAGAAAAATTACTTCTCTCACCAATATATTCCAGCAGAAAAAATTCTAACAGGGGAGGGGGAAACCTCGGTGGATCACCCTGTACCTACAGGTTTTAGGACGGTTTTCGAAAAACACTCGGTACAATAAAAATTCAACTTCATTGTCTTTTTCTACAAAGAAAAAAAAACAAATAAAAGGTAACAAACAGTCCTATCCTCTCTTTCTATCTTTTTTTTTAAATGTCTGCATCCTATCGATGCTTCAACTTGCACTCCCGCTGAAGTATTTGAAGTGAATGGTGATAAAGTGGATTCACAGAAGGATCTGTGACAGAAGAGACGATGCTTTATGAGCAACCTGTACAATGGCGCATCCGCCAAATTTCACATCGATCCGATTATTTGTCCGGCACTGGAGATTTGTGTGCAGCATCAGGAACGCTTTGTGCAAATGCAGAGCACTCGAAAAACGATTGTCATTCGGTCATTGCTCGAATTCCAGCGGAACGTGTTATGCAACCAATAATACATCATGCTATCCAGCAAGGTGGAAGACTAACCTAATCATGTACATAAAATAGTAACCGTGTGGAATGTGGATAATAATTTTCCCCAGAAGAGAAAAAAAGTATCGCGGGATAGGTTTCGCTACCGAATTCCGCGCAATGCAGGAAGTGTGCTCTGGATTATCGATGTAGCAGTCGTTTCCAACTAAATTTCATCTACTAATTTCAAATCGAGTGCTGTGAATCTGTGATTGCAATTAAAACAAATCTAATTTAGTTTTGAACCTAACTATCGGTAGTATGACCATTATGTATGTTGTTTATCTTCGTGGTGAAGTAAATTAGCCTTAGCTGGACCTCGCAACATCGAAAAATATATATATTTTTGATATTTTGAGAAGTTGAAAAAAAAAAAATTTTTGTTACTTCCTATATTCCAAATGAAAAATCAAATTAGTTGAGAAAAAAATCAAGAAAAATAGGGGTTACATTTGATATATAAAAAGCTTGGGGTAGCTGAGATGAAACGGTCCAGTCCAGTCAGACGGCACTTCAGCATACTTACGTCCCCTGAAGTCCAGTCAGACGGCACTTCAGCATACTTACGTCCCCAACGTTGCTGACGAACAGTGTCAAATTAGAAATTTATACCTTGAAAATTCGGATGTCATTTCCAATGCAATCTTCGCGCGGATACCCAGTAAATTATAAACCTAGTCTATTCGTGAATTAGACTATCGAGAGGTGGCGCCACTGGCATCTTCTGGAGGCATCACCTTTGACCCGCGAAATTCCAGTCGAGCTGTCACTGTAGATGTGACTGAATGTTGATCCAAATTGCGACTCGGAATTTGATTGTTGGGGCATTAGTGCAGCCAAACGGCATGCTCATGAATTGCTAAACTCCTCATTATCGAATCATAAAGCTCCGGCAATCACGGGCGCGCGGTAATGATCGAATTTCTTACGTCTCCGCCCCTCGTCAAGTCTAGACGACGCGAAAATCGCCCCATTTCATAAATAGCTCGATTTTCGCCCGATCTTTTTCGATTTTTGTCAGCTGATGCCTCCCTTTCGCGCGCTCGCGGTGACATAATTCACATTCATGGATTTACGACTTGATGCCGCCCGTCCGGAGGGATGTGGAAATTTCCAATCGTCCGTGTGCCGCCGCCGATTCTCTCTCTCCGCCGGCGTTTATTATTAATTTATAACCCCATCAATTCCGTCGCGCGAGATCGCCAATAATAATTATTCCGAAATGCCCATGGTAGTCGCTCTCGCTCCCGCGACTCGACGCAAAACTCATCAATTCCGAACGCAGACGCACGCTCGATAAACGGAATTGCTAATTTGTATTCGCGGCTGTATTTTGTTTTAATGTGACGTAATAAACGTGCATTACCTCCCGCTAAATAGTCTGTGATGTTGGGTTATGGCACTGCTGCCTAGTGCGCTTCGCCGTCGTTTGGGGGGAACCACACACTCGCGCGCGACACAATCACACAAAGCGCTCTTAGGCTGGCACTGGTTATTGTTATCTTAATTAGTTCCAATGTTTATTAGACAATAGACACTAAATCCTAGCTTTAGTGAAGGTGTACCGTGTGTGTGTGTATGTGTATGGATTATAATCCATTCCAAACGCTTCTGAATCGGGCTTTGTAAATCTGGAGCAAGTTGGTATGGCTGATCTCTAAAATGTCATCTAAGTATACTTTTTCAAGTTCACCTATACACAAGCACCCCAGTATAATTCAATTCCACGGCTTTTTTCAGTAGAGCAAGCTATTGAGAAAATGTGTTGACGTGAATGAACGATGCTTACTTGATTTTGATACCTTTATAGATGTGCTGTGTATAATGTAACAGCTGTCACCATGATTTCTTCGTGATGCACTCGCAAGTTGAAATTTCCGACACTACACAGCGAAAGTAGGAAAACGTGAGCCCCCTGCAGCGAAAGTTGCTGCGGTCTTCAAGAGACATCGTCTCCACCATGGTTGGTGACTCCTAACTGATGCTGCTAGGTGAGCGGTGATCACTGAAGAAATTTATGTGAAAGCGCGGAGTACTTAAGAGAATGGAATGAAAATCACTGAGTATTGAGTACTCCCTACTCTAGATTATACCTACTGAAACAGCAAGCATGTATTAAAAAGGCGATGCATATAGAAAATGGACAAGTTTTCAACACAACGCACTGACGCGCGTTCCGTCTCGTGCCATCCAGCTCCATAAATTATTCTTATTCTCTATCTAAGGGAGTTTTCTCAACCTCACGGGGCCCCTTGACAGTGGGCATTTTCACCCCAATCTCTTCAGTACTGCCGCGCTTGGCCGTTTGGTCATCATTTTTCCAGTGAACACCGCTCACCCAGCGGCATCTATGAGACGATGAACGGTTGTGATATAATTTATTGGCACGGCTGCAGTTATTATCAAATAGGCGGATTGTGGACATTTCAGGCCGCTTTCATGCCCCGATGACTTGACATCGCCGAATTGATAATTGCAGCCGTACCAATAAATTATATCACAACTGTACCTTGTCAACCATAGCAATTCCTATGATTTCCTACTTCCGCTGCGCAGTTTGAGTTTCGGAAAATTCCACTTGCGGGTGCATTGCGTTTGAATGACTGCGACAGCTGTCACATTATACATCTCGATTTTCAAGCGAGGGAAAAAAGAGTAGTCAAATTAGGTCAAATCTGGAGACTCGGAAAAATTCTGGCCTGTAGTGCAGGCTGATAACCCGGTCATCGAAAAACTGGCGCATAAATTCAGTGGTTTCACAAGCCGGATGAGCCTCCGGCCTCAAACAATACTGGCCCAGAGAAATGTGAGAAATCACAGTGCGTTGACATGGCTTTTAGTGTCAGTGAGATAGCTTATATAGAAAGTCACTGGCTTCCTCGCAGTTCTTCAGAAAATTGCAGGGAAGTTTAGTTTCTTCTGCAGTAGTTTTTGATGTGTCAAAAGGATAGTCTATAGTGAGTCGCACAAAGTACTCATTGGCTGCTTGCGTCCTGTTTTACAGTGTCGGTGACTGGTCGTCTATGTAATGCGTGCGTTGTGCGTTCCGTCCCACTTGCGTTTTGAATTTGAAATTGTTGATTAGAAATTAGCATTTTTGCGTTTGAATTCCTCGCAGTTTTCCTGCTGAATTCCTTTGCAGTTCCTCAGAGTTTCTCCAGAGTTAGCCTGAGTTTTAATAGAAATCTTCCAAGTTTTTCCAGTATTCTCGGAGTTCCCTAGGATATTTAGATCCTACTAAAACACCTTACGTTACAAATGAAGTCATTTTTGTCATTCAGTGGCCTGGAGTTCTCCTGTTAATCTCCTTCAGAGCTCCTCAGATGTCTCCAGATTTAGTCTGAATTTCAACAAAGCTCCTTCAAACTTTTTCGGACCTCCACCAAGTCTCCCTTATAACATTTAGTCAACATTTAAGTCTTCGAACTTGAATCCCAAAGCAGACTATTTTGCGATTGAGCTACCCTGAGCTCTTTTGCTTTTTTTGTTCATAGTTCCTCCAAGTTTTTTCAGAATTCTCCCAAATTCTACCAGAGCTCTATCCAGTTCTCACAAAATGCTCGAAGTTCCCGTGAAATATTTAGGTCCGTTTGGAATCCTTTAACTTACCAAAGAAGTCATTTTTACGATTGAGTGTCCTGGAGTTTCTTTGTTGATCTTCTCCTCAGAGTTTCTCCAGATTCAGCCTGATTTTCACTAGAGCGCCTCTGTGTTTTTCCAGAGTTTCTGTTGGTTTCCTTAGAAAATTAACTTACCATTCAAGTCGTCCAACTTGTGCAAAGAGGCCATTTTTGCGATTTAGTTCCTCTGAGTTCCGCATGCTGAGTTCCTTCACAGTTTGTTCGAGTTTCTTTAGATTTTTCCTGAAAATATCAGAGCTTCCTCGAGATTTTACAAAATTTTTCAGATTCCCTTTAGAATTTTCAGTTCCCATTGAAGTCCTCAAAATTTCCACAAGACGGACCATTTTTGTGATGGAGTTCCCCGGAGTTCCCCTGCTTGAGTTTTTCACGTTTCTCCAGAGTTCTTCTGACTTCCACCAGAGCTCCTCCGAGTTTTTCCAGAATTCCTTGCAATTCTTTCGGAATATTTTCAACACTGGAGTCCTCTAAGTTGTGCAAAAGAAGCCTTTTTGGCGATTGAATGTCCCGAAGTTCCCCTGTTGAGCTCCTTAGAGTTTTTCCAAAATTCCTGTTAGTTCCTTTAGAATATTTAGTTAGCTTCCAAGTCCTTTAACTTGTAAAAAAATCATTTTTGCGATTGAGTTCTGTGAGGTGCTCTGTGCTAAGTTCCTCCAGTTTCTTCGAGTTCCTTGATATACACCCCAAATTCTACCAGAGCTCTCCCGAGTTTTTCCAGAATTTCTCGAAGTTCCCCTAGAATATTCAGTTCTCATTGAAGTCCTAAAACCCCCACAAAACAGGCTATTTTAGCGATTGAGCTCCATGGAAATCTCCTGGAAAAATCCTTTACAGTTCCTCTGAGTTTTCCCAGAATTATTCTTACTTACACCGAAGCTCCTTGAAGCTTTTCCGAAATTCTCGAAGTTTTTCTTGAAATATTCAAAATCTTATGAAATCCTCCATTTCACAAAAGAGATCAAGCCTGAGAAATCACAGTGCGACGACATGGCTTTTGGTGTCAGCTTTCATAGAAAGTCATTAGCTTCCCCGCAGTTCTCCAGGGTTGCAGGGAAGTTTAGTTTTTCATGCAGTTAGTAGTTTTTGATGTGGCAAAACGATGATCCACAGTGAATCGCACAAAGTATTCGTCGGCCGCTTGCATCCTGTGTTACAGTGTCGGTAGCTGGTCGTTTATGTAATGCGTGCGTTGTCCGTTTCGTCTCAGTTGCATTTTGAATTGGAAATTGTTCTGAAGCACCCTGTTTCATACACCAAGTATTGTGATGACCAGGCAACCTCAAGTTTTGCAATGACCAATCCTTTTTGAGTTTATGTTAGCATTTCAACAACTGTGATACCTACTTATGACAGCGATGACAAATTAAAATTTATTGTGTGCGCCACTGAGTAGAACCATGTCTACTGTTGTCTACAAACGGAAAATGAACCGATGATAGTATCTAGGTATGTGCATCTGCATCCGTTTAAAAATTGTCTATATGCGAAAAACTCGAAATCGCTACAACTTTTAGTTCAGGAGGAGTTCGATGACAAGACAGACAGAGAGATGCTCACAAAACACCACCCATCGCAGTCCAAAAACGTTCGGAATGGATTATATTATACGCGAGCCGTTCCCATGTCGATTCTGCAGAGAAGAGAAAGCCGCCGGGATAAATCGGTATCGCGTTCACGAATATGGCTTTGTCAGGTTATAGCCAAAGACATTGCTTTTATCAGATCATAACAATCGAGTGTGCTGCTGGCTGGATGCCGATGGAGCTTGTCTTCTAGTCCTATAGTCCTTCTTTGCCGTTCGAGGGGTAGGTATAGGTATACGGACAAAGGTGCAATTTACTGGCAGAATTGAGCTTTGTCGAGATAGGAAACCGAAAGGATTCCGGCTGACGTGGATCAATTGATAAGAATTGAGGCCTGTAATAATAATGATAGTCTGAGTGTTTTCTGTTCTAGACCTCTATATTGATACCTGGGAGCCCCCGAGGGAATGCGCCAAATTTGGCGATGAGCGTTTCAAAGCGGAATTGCAATAGATTGTTCCCGTGAGTTTGAACACTTCGAAGCTGGAGTTGGGGAATGACCCACATAGTCTGTGCCCCTACCCCTACCCATGCGACATTTGAATATTCGATAATAACAACCCTGATTTTTTTTGTTACTTAGTCACTCCAGGCTATCTTGCGAAACAACCGTTCAGTCCTCAGTTAATTTTATGACTCCCTATGAAGTTTTTCTCCAAACTGATTTGTCAACCACCAGACAACCAGTCAAGAAGTCAAACTTCAAGAGCTGTATCACATTTGGGCCGAGGGTTTTGAAAACAACTTGCAGTCGCGCCGTAAAGTAGAGTATCTGAAGTTATTATTTCCGCCATAAATTCTGGGCCGCCCTGTAGAGCTGGAATTTGGGGATTCACAATAAATTGAAACAGTACATTGGAAATAACTTACGATATGTAAGTGATACTCACTCGTCTTGGTTGTTTGCTTTAGTTCATGAATAATAACAGTGAATTTTGCATGGCTTGTGCGGGATTTATTGAAACTTACTATAGTTCGGACGGTATTTCTCTTCCGAAGGCAGCCATACGAAAGACTCGTCACGTCAGGCTCTGATCTCGTTTTACGAACCGAAGTGACTTTACCGGTGAAGTTGAGGTTTCCTCGTAGTGGAGGTATGTTCTTCATAAAGATAAAATTATGTAAAAATATAAGGTTTTATCCGACTTTACTTTTGATTAATATAGAATAAGCAGGAATGTATCTACCCATTTGCAACGATATGATGAAACATCGATTATTTCATTAATTTTGCTCACGAATGGTCTTTTGCAACATTGCAACTCATGGGAATGATATTCGGGAGCAACTATGCTCCATCTGAGAGCCGGATCCATACCTCCTTGCTTACGACGAACTGACCAAATTGACGGTTGAAAAAACTAGATACTTTGCGAACTGGGAAGGAAGGAGGAAAAATACCGTCCGTTTTTTTTTCTAGGCCCCAGCTTATAGCGCCTTTATTATGGGCTTTACACCCAACATATTATATATATTTGAAATCACAAGAACAAAATCTTTCGATTGATCGTATGTCAAATTATTTTTGACAGATGTCATTTTTTGACAATTGACGGAATAGTACTCGTAACACACCATTTTAAAGCCCATAAAATTCTTGGAAGAACTGTGTTTTTATTTCAAGAAAAGGATATCTTTTACAGCTTCTGGAGGTCTTTGAATAGGAAAAATTCGAGGAAAAATTGTTAAAATTCAGAAATACCTACTCAATAATTAATAGGTATTTTCGATATCAACTGATGATAATATTCTGATTTTATATCGTCCAAATTAGCGGGAGATTCTATGAACACCTTATCTTTCAGATGGGCTCATAAAAAAATCGAGGGGGTCATACCTGGCCACCTCGGATACTATCGCGTTGGGCTGGCAGTTCCAATTCACCGGTCGTTGAATCTCTCATTCAAGGAACAAGGAGACAGTCATTTCAAGTAACTTCTTCAAGACATTTTCCGTTTCATTGTGATTATTTATTGATTATTATTATTAGTTAATATTAAAAATACCCGTTTTGCCTACTTACGTACTTATTGAGTATTTCTGAATTTCAACAATTTTTCCTATTTGAAGACATCTAGAAGCTGTGAAAGACATCCTATCCCAAAAATGAAGACACAGTTTTCCTCAGAATTCGATGGGCTTTAAAATGATGTATCACAAGTACTATTCTGTCAATTGTCAAAAAATGACATCTGTCAAAAATAATTTGACATACCATCAATCGAAAGATTTTGTTCTTCTGATTTTAAAAATATATAATATGTTGGGTGTGAAACCCATAATAAAGACGCTACGCGCTGGGGCCTAGAAAAAAAAACGGACGGTATAGCGATGAGTGATGAGATGACACACTGTCATTTTTCAAACCGTCTTCATATTATTAGGATTTGGCATTTCCAGTTCAAATAAAGCGAAGCCTATAGGGCGTTTGGGAAAAGATCCAAAAGTTGCGAAAGGGTTTCCCACGAAAGTGACCGTTCCACTGGAAATTACTTCCCGGATCAGCAGCCTCCATCCACGCACTTACGCACGCACACAAAAAAAACACTCGATTTAGCACTGTGCCGTCGCCGGAAAGTTTTGTCCCGGCGACCGTGTATTTCGATTTACAACGAGCCAGAGGGGGTGAAAATCCCTCCCGAGTCGTCTTCCAGCGGCTCTCTCTCCGCCTGGTTATCCTCCGCTAACCGCAACACGGTTCCAACCCTCGTAATTTCTGCGCTCGTCGTCCTTTCTCCTCCATCAGCGCTCGGTCCTCATCGTCCTATTTTTTGCTTATTTTCCTTGCATTCCTTTGTTCTCTGCTCTGCGCTACAAGCTATAGTCCTGATGCTGCTGGGGGTGTTGTGTGCTGAGTGTTCGCGCCGTGTGCAAAAAACAATTACCTTTAAAAACCCCCCTGCGTGCACATGTCTCTGCGCCACCCCCGTTGGTAATCAGGAAAGGGAGGGTTCGCGACCGAAATTAATGCGTTTTTGCAAACGCACCCAGCATGTACAATGTCTGATGCAATGCGAGGCTAATTTTTTAATATCCGAGTCGCGCGCCCCAATTTGATGACAAATACAGGGTGTCTCTCTCACAACTCGCGCCTTCGGGGCCAGAGCACTTTACGGAAATGCTTGAAGATGCCAGAAAAAAATTAGGACTTCCATTTATGAGAAATTTATTGCGGGATCAAACTCAAACGTTTTGATCCATGCGGACCGGAGGAGTCAGCTTCGTGAAACAACCGCATCCAAACTTGAATACTTTGCGGAGAGAACATACAAGTGAACGAGAACAAGTACATTGTACAAATCGTATTATTTACACAGGGAAAAAAATTACTGGGAACACAATCACAATAACACCCGCTGGGCCAGGTACAAAACACGAGAAGTGAATCTTCTCGTTTCGAAACACAAACAATACTGGCAGATGGCCGCTTACAAACTAAACTGGAAAGAGTTGGAGACTCTCCAAAGAGAAGACGGGGCATGGGGCCACCGCAATATAACAATTGAATTCAAAACGCAACGTGCCGGATCTACATAAGTTCTAGCTTTCTCGCAAGTAGAAGACAAGTGGAAAAGAACTTCCCTGTGGCCGACGAGCGTTGCTGAAGTCCTGGCGTCTACATTCCTGCCGCCCCCACCAGACCACCGGACCTCCGACGGATGTTCTTGGCGTCGGCCTGTGGTTCTCGGAAGTTCTGCTAGCTCAGCCGGAAAGTTTTCGGAGATTCAAAATAACAGGGCGCCCAAGCCTGAAGTAGCGTCGGCCGACGCCTGGCGATGTTGGCCTGCGGAACTATTCAACCGTCGGGGCCGAGGACCTGGGGGACAGACAACAGAAACGGATCAGCACATACACAACGCGTGGCAAAATGGAGGGTAAATAACACTGACGGTATCCAAGACGGCTAGTCGGCACATTTCAGTAGCGAGGCCAGACAATTATACATAAATTAAACACTAGAACAAGCAAAAATACGGTCGCGTGTCAGCTTCGGTCTTCCTAGGTTATGGCGTTTGGCAGTCCGTCAACGGGACGTTTGGTGACGTCGCGAATTTCGCTCTTATTGACTTGAGCGCTCACAACTCTCTGAATGGACCTATTTCTTTTTCACGCCCCTTTTGCCTCCTATCGCCGCTCATTGGCTAGATTTGCCTCACAATCTCCCGTAGCAACTCTGTCAGTGCCACTGACTTTCTCCTTGTCATTACCCCCGACAACGATATGTTACAATTTGTCATCAGTTGTCAGTAGAACAGAACCAAAAGTCTTGCCACGCTGCAACCTGCAACCTACAGACTCGACAACGCTTTACTTCTTTACAAAACTGTAGTGTAAGCATCAAATGAAGGGGAACCAGCGTGATAAGGGGATGAAGTATAGTGTGAAAGGATACTTTGAAGACGTACTCGTGAATAACCTGGAGGTAAAAGCGGAGTGCTACAGGAGCCAGAAAAAGAAACAAGCTTCTCAACAAAATGTCCGGAACAGCATTTGTTTTCAGCGTCATCTTTGTACCTATCACTGGATGAATAGAAATCTTCCACTCTGAAGTGCCGTGAGCACACCAAAACTGAAGCAAAATATTGAGGTTTTGTTGTGAAGTTGTAGTGGGTAATCGCCAAATAGGAAGGTGAGATAGTATTCCCAGCACTTTGAACAGTAATTTGGGTGACCCCGCTTTTGGCTTTGTGCAACTTGTAAAACAGCTGAAATTGTTTCGTTCGCTTTCAAATTCTTCCTGGTGCCGGTGTCTACCAGTGGCGGCCATCCATTTATTTCGCTTATTTTCGTCGGCAGGAAAACCGTAGAACGAAACATTTGAGGGAAATATTCCCTTGGACTAGTGCGGACAACTTTTCACACAATATACGAGCATTTTCCGAATTATTCAATCAGTGTAGCGACACGACATAGGTTGCAGTCATAAGTGACAGTGACAATTTTAATTCATTGTGACAGTATCGCCTTCCTCGAATTTTGCGCCTAATAATTGAAGGCCTTTAATTGGCCAGGGGTGTGGCTTAAAATTGTTCATCCTTGTCTGAACGTCTCTGTTCCCCATAAGAAATAGGTCTATTCTCGCCGAGGCGGGAAGCTTGGCTCATCGATACATAATAAAACAACTCAATTTTGATTCGCTAGCCGACGATGCAAGTGGCGGCGTAAGTTCGGCAGCGAGCACGGCTGACGGCGGAAACTCCAGCGGCGGTGGATCGTGGAAAATAGCGATAGTTGGCGACGGTGGGAGCTCCAGCGGCGGTGAAGCGTGAGAAATAGCGATAGTTGGCGATGGTGGAAACTCCAGGGGCGGTGGAGCGTGGAAAATAGCGATGGCCGGCAGCGGTAGAAACTCCAGCGGCGGTGGGACGTCAAAAATAGCGACGGAAAATGGGCAGTGGCGCCGGAAAAGGGCCCCCAAAGACGAATTTACCATGATTTGCCACTTCGCAGCGCAAACAATGCTTTATTTACCTGTAGAAGATGAGCCGAGGCGGCCGGCGGCGGTTTTCTACTCGTGCAACATGGTCGGTACGAATTCGGCGACAAGTTTCCGCTCGAAACGATTTATATAGCTTGCGCTTATCGCCGAAAAACTTTACCGAAAAAAAAAAACACGAGCTCGCACGTCACACGTGAACGGGTGGTGGCAACACCAAAATTCCTAGATCCTACCAGAAGTAACCAGGAACTGGTACACGTGCAACTGGTGGTGTGCATTGAAGCGAACCACCGTTCGTGCGAAAATCCGAACGTAACAAACTGATGGTCGAAGTAAGGTCCTTCGAGCCCTTCCATTTTCGTTATTTAAAAAGATTCAAGCAAACTGTTTGGGGCAGAGCAAAAACAATACGCAAAAATATCAATATAGGTACAGGATGAGTCAGAGGTCTCAAAAGTTATTTTTCTTCAAAAATGTCTCCGAACGATGCCGTTGGTTTCTCAGACCGATTTGGAGTAGAAGATCACACGTTTTTGTACCGAGGACTTTATTTGTGGAGAATTTTTTAGACAATTTGTTTTCTCTATATTTCACGATTCACCCTGTGTACATTCACGATTCACCCTGTGTACAGTAACTGGAGATTTAGTACGCATCCAGTAGTTGAAATTTTTCATCCAGAATTCTGCCACCAATAGATCACCGAAATCTTTCGGAGTAACGGAGCTGAAAGGGTCCCATATTTTCAAAAGTGGAGAACCCAATTTTTTTCAACTGTTTCCTGTCACTTTTTTGCGCAAATTTCGAGGCACCCTGTATAGAGACGGGCACTCGGCACAAGTCCGCTCGCTAAATATACCCCTCTTGCGGCCATACAGCTCGCGGGGAGTGAATGCGAACATTGTCTCTTTTCCTTTTTTTCGTAAATTATTTCCCAGTGCCGGAATTTAATTTTCTAATTCGTTTTTTGTAGCATCAGCGTCGCTTTGGCGTTCCGTGCGGATTATTCCTGTGTAAAGTGCTCGTTCATTATTCTCTGTCCTCTGAGTGGTGAGGGATTAGCGTTTGTTTTAAAAGGACATCTTTACGAGATGCTCTTTCCGTTGATTGACGCGAATTCGTGTTTCACTCGCGCTTATTAAATCGCATCGTCTCGGTAAAAATGGTGGACTCACTTTAATTTTGAAAGTAGGTAATCTTCTGATGCTGAAATATTTTGTGAAACTAGCGCCAGAAACAGGGCATAGCATAACGAACGTGAATGCATGCAAAGAAAGATAATATGCTGTATGGTTTTCAGCGCGAGTAACTAAATTATGCAAATTATTGATTCTAACGAATTTCAAGTTGGTACTACTACTACTGCATTCATCACCAAGGCACAAGAAATACCTACTAGGTGCAAATTTCGATGACTTTGCCCTTCTCACTAGACTCTTCAGATATTCTTGAAGTCACTTATTTCTCAGCGTATTGTTACGTATTTCGCGTACGGGTTCGTTTAGAATTGAGACGTTCGTTTTAAAACACACACTGTTCATTACTGCGTATTACAATAAATACATGCCAACAATTATTTACGCTTGAGAATATCGCAGGTAACTTCGCTTCTATCCGCTCGCTACCACTCCGCATTCAATACTGACTGCGTACTTCATAGGCCGAGGACGCTGATTTATATATCCCTCCGACTAGCGTTCCCGAACTTCCGTCCTCCAGAAAATTCCACAATGACCTGGCATATGATTTCTAGACGACTCCCGAATAATCACACACCTTTCGCGTGCTTCCTGTGTATTCTGGTATGACGGCACCTCCGCCAAAATAGACAGATGTGTCTTGACTCACCGCTAAAGTCTCAATTCAGTTCCACAGATGAAAGCCTACACGCGCGCTCTAGAACGCACCAGAGCTCCGCACTTGCACACTGTGACCTAACGGGAAGAGTCTAGAAAGCCTTCCGCTCGTAACAGTATTCAGCAAATTCTTCAGTTCTCTATCTGCTATGTTAAAGTTCCTTTCGTCCAGTTCCGATCTGGTTTGCCACCATTTTTTCCAAATCTTATTTTTCAGCAATTTTTATGGTACCTAATTGTTGACGACCACTACTTCTCGACTTCAGCCACCAACTTTTCACGGTAGGTAGACACCACCACAACATCACGTTCGTCGACCGTAGAAACCATTATTTCCACTGTAAAATGCCCCTTCTTTCCAATACTTATCCTACGACGTAAGTACATGCAAGAAGGAAGCGTCCTATATAGCCGTTTAAGTGGTTGCCTAACTCTTAGAAAATGCTAGTCGAGAAGTAGTCGTCGTCAACAATTACCATTTTTATTTATACAATTATCGGGCATTCGTCTTATTTGTTGATTCATCAGGATTTGGATTCGATGTTGCTTTCCAGGCTGGATGGCACTTGTTTGTATCAGCTCTTCAATATCTGCTGCCGTTTTAAAATTGATTAAGTTGTATGTTTATTTATCTGGGCTTTGTTTGGGATGTATTATCTGTTAGTGATTGAGGTCTGGTCAGTTGTAAGTGATTAGAGAACGGGACTCGCGGCAGTATAAGATTGAGTAATGTAATAGTAGTTGAATTTTTTCCCCACACACTAACCGCTAAAGGAAACTATAAACTGTGTTCGTTTGTGAAAACCAGACGTTGGATTTGAACGGGGTGGTTTTTTTTTTAAATTTTCGTAAACAAACCGCATCTAAAGTTGAGGGTGGGAATTTTTAGGCGCTTTTGCTTGTTTTTTTTATTAATACTACACCCAATGGCAGTATAGTATAGTATAGTAAGCAAACTTTCCCTGGCAACGCCTATGAAATCCAAGAAAATGCTTGTGCTTATTTTTTATTAATAGTTACTACCCATGCATTATTCCCAGGAACTCATTTTTAAGCGAGAATACAAAATTTCTCATACCCGTGAAGAAGAGAACTTCGAACTTTTACAACAAAAATGGTATCAACAGTTCAGTATTTTCATTTCAAACGATCACATGTAATTCGTTCGTTTTTCGGTTTCTCCGCGGGAAAAGTGGAGATAATTTTCCACTATTTTTAATTAACCCTGAGCAATACGTAGGAAACAACTGTTCATGACCAAAACCGTATGCATCAATTTCTCAACGTTATTCAGTGGGAGATGTGAATTTTCCTTAATCCATGAAGAAGTTCAGGATCTTTGGAGACCTCAGAAACGGAAAAACGTTTAACTCAGTTACCATACGTCCGAATCCAGATTGGTTGGTGTCATGAAATTGATCATGCGTTTTTGCATTTTATCATATCAATTCCATTTTTCTCCAGTTTTCCGGGAAAAAAAACAGGCGAGAAACTGTTTCGCACGTTTGAGCCTCCAGCAATCTACAGGGTCGCTGTGGGGACTCTACCTACATCCAATAGGTTAGGTTGCAGATTTTTCTGGAAAGTCATCTTCAAGCGAAAATACAAAATTCAAGAAGGCACCCGCCCATAAAGGAAAAGGAAAATTTCATTGAAATTCCAATTTTTCCAACAATAATGGCATCAACAGTTCAGAAATTTCGTCTCAAACGATTCCATATGATTCGTTCGTTTTGCAGTTTGTCCGCGAAAAATGTAGAAATCGAATTTTCCATCATTCTCCACTTTTTTCTGATTGACCCTGAGCAGTACACAGAACACGACGATTTATGACCAAAATCGTTTACATTTTCCCAACGTTATCCGGTGAAAAACTGTGAATTTCTTGTTAATCCATAAGGAAATTCAAGATGTTAGCAGACCTCAGACACGGAGACAATTGTAACTCAGTAACCGTACTTCCGAATCCAGATTGGTTAGTGTCATGAAATCAATCATACTTTTTTGCATTTCGTCATACCGATTCCATTTTCTTCGAATTTTCTGGGAAAAAGATACAGACGAGAAACAAAAATGCAATCTACACAGTCGATGTCATTCAAACACGATATGATCACAAACATAACATAACAAAATTCAATGTAAAATCGGTAATGTATCGTTTACATATCTATGTCACGGAAATTCATCACGTTTACACAGTTTGCAGCATTCTCAGTTCTTACTGTTGAACAAGAATGAATATTTATGTAGGTAGAAAGACACAATATAAAAATTTTCATTTTTCCAATGGGGAATCATATAGAATTGAGACCTATTATTACTCTGACAGTGCACATCGTTACCGCCTTAACCATCAACAATCTGAACAGAAATTCCAAAACATACGGACACACCGTTCTTTTTCCAAATTTCTTCCACTTACACATTTATCAATGGTTTGCGTCCTCTGAAAAATTTCAGCTGACCCAAATGATACTTTCGATGATGATTTAGTTCGCAACATAACCTTAGGTACAAGTCGATGCAGAAATTTCAAAACACACGAAAAACAATTTGTTTTTCAAATTCATGTTACTCTTGACAATCAATTGCTTACGCCTCTTGAAAAACTCCAACTGACCAAGACACTATCGACGGACATGCATAAAATTACCAACTCGTCAAGGGAAAAACCACATCATGTATACAATTCCCTTTCCACTTGTCCGGTGTCAGTGGAACAAATTCCCTGGGTATACTTTTCAACCAATGTTGTCACCCAGGCGAAGACTTGCAGGCGCCGGTGACAGCTAGTTTCGAATATTTTGGCAATTGTTCTGTATTTTCAAGTTTTGTTTTTGTAGTCTATCTGGCAGTGACTGAGGACTGAGATCTGGGCACTTGGGCAGGTCAAAAATCGTGCAGTTTGTCGCAGTAAATTTGGTGGCTCCACCAGCGGATGGTGTTGTTTTGGAGGTTTAAAATGTTTGAATAATGTATTTGGATGTTCGATAGTCTCATCCTGTGTATTGGAAAAGTTCCATCTAGATTCTTTTGAAACTTGTGACCTTGTTTACTCTGTTACTCCTGTAGGTACTAAATAATACGAACTTTGCGAAACAAAGTTTATTTCCTGGCGCGCCCCTGTTGTTCCTGCTGCACTCCTAACTGATCCGCAATAATACACCTGGAGCCGGGGGCCACCTTAGGTGACTTGCAATGCTCAGACCTCAGAATGCTCGCCAAAGTCTATTTTCAATTTTTTTGTGTTCTGGTTCCTATTTCTGAAAGTCAAAATTTCAAGAGTCTTTCTCAGGTGTATTATGTCTCAGTTGCTCACGTCGAGTTTAAATCTAGACTGGGTTCAGTTGTCATAGATTTAATTATTGCAAGAAATATTTCCAGAGTAACTAAACCGGCTTTGAAATTTTAAACTTGAAGTGAGCAACTAGGCCTAGGGCCTATGTACCCACGTACATACATACCCGACAGCGTTGTCGGTGTGGTCTAATGAAGCCTGGAGTGAAGCTAAAATTCAATTTAGCTCAACGTGGCGGCACAGAGATTGGCCTAGCTATCAGAACTTCGGCAACTCCATACATCGAGCTTTCGACCGGCGGCGGTGGCCACTAACCATAGCTGCTGGAAATCGTTACTCATCTAATTACGCTCCCACTAATATTGTTATCATTTCCATACCAGGGTCCGTCATTATGTAAATTGTGATTTATGAGCCCATCGCATGCCGCTATACCCTTCTGCTCTGTGGAGTGTGGCCTCATCGTCCAGACATATATTGCCGTATTACCAGCAACTCTTTTTTTGTTACGTTTTTATCATACAGCAATTTGTGTGACATTTCCCCGCTATAAATAAGAATTTAGAGATTGTGCGCGCGCGTTCCAATACATACCCAATTATTCCCAATTACCACACACTGGATTCGAACGGGGAAGGGTGATATAAAACCTTTTCGGGCAATTACTTTCGCCGCCGCTGCACAAAGCCTCTGGAAAAACGGCCGGTCGAAAATAAACCGACTGCAACGTAATTAAAAGGGCATAAACAAAATTAGCTGGGACATAGGGTGCGCTACTGGTCACGCGAACATACAAATTAATTTGTTCACTGCTATATTGTGTAGTGTGTAGTGCCACTGGTGGCGGTGGTGGTAGGACTGGTAGCACCATCGGGGGCGGAAGTTTCGATTGCGTTTCGTTGAAAACGGCATGGTATATTGTGTAACTTTATATGCGACCGAATGGAAATGGGAGGAAATGGGATTAAAACTATGTTGTAACTCTGCAGAGTTGTTGGATTCACTGTCGTGTCAAACTGCTAAATATTGGTGCGCGGTTGTTTCCGGAATAATTCCGTATAAACTTTGTGAATCAAGGAATTTTGTGTGTGAATGTGGGACATGTTAAAGTTCCACGAAGTATATCAATCTCGATATCAATACAAATGAGTTTTCGGTAAAGCACGTGAGCCTGTAGCTCCCCTTTTACATAAGAACCACGCACCTAATCACTTAGCGCTGCTTTTGACGCTAAATTGTTACGTTAGGTACAGTCATTCACTGCATTGAATCGTTGATGACCACTCTGCCGCTTTAGAATCAGCTGATATCCCTACATTTTTACAGAATTTAGAGATTTTTTTAGTAAACTCGTTAGCTCTTAGAACAGCGCTTAGAACTCCTGGATGCATTATTTTGACTCGTCAAGCTAAAGAGTCAGTTACCTCAGTTGTAACATGCTCTCCTTTGACCACAACCTGAGTTAGCCTTATCTCATTTGGAGAAAGAAGAAGCAAGAAATTGCTAAGGAGCGAGTGAGACACCACTACCAACTGAGGTGAGGATATCTGATGAGATTGATGGCCAAAGGAATGCAGCTATACTCTGCTGGCGGATGTGGGATATATCTTTGAGCTCGACGTTATGGATCCTCGGATCTACGTGACAACCAAAACTACTTCCCAACAATTTGTCATACATTTTTTTTCTTTTGATTCTGACATACTCACTTACGTAATATCTGTACCAAATGTTTGCGCAAGTTGAAAGATTAAGAATACTCAAGGGTTGCTTTCCCATTAACTAAGTTCTACAATTTTATTATCTAAATTTATGTAAGGTAGTACGCGTGCGTTGTCCATTTATCAACCAGTCCTGTACTCCAGCAGTCTCTTGCCTTTGCCTTGATTTCTACTAAGTTATCGCCATTTCCATCGCAACAGAAGCTTTTCATCGCCAGAAGGTATAACGCAAATTCCAAAAATAACGGCCATGCGTCTGTTCCAGTCGTGGTTTCGATACAAACAACGCCATGCATCAATATGGGATGATTGCAAAAAATAAAGTCAATCCAGGCTAAATTTAGAAGACCTTGTCTTGTATAACCATGTTCTCGTATACCTATACCTAATATTGATTTCATTGCTTTTTCCAGGCGACCTGTGTCGACCATTAAACTGCAAGAAGAAGGAGATATGCCTGCTGGAAGACTCCTTCACGGCCGTGTGCGTTTCCAGGAAAGAGCTGAAAAAGAACGGGTCAGTATATCTCTTTATTTTATTTTTTTTACGCCCATCTTTTCACGTCCCAATTTTTTCCATCCATAGATGTGCCCCGTGAAAAAGGGATTGGGGCTTTTGTTCGCGTTTCATCGCGCCAATGTGATGCGTGTATGTGTGCAGCGGGCAAACAAAAAGCTAACAGAATAATCCCCCGCACACCTCTTTGTTCTATCATCATTGATGATGGGGCGTGACGTTGATAAATCTCCAAATTCCCTGTGGCGTTCCAGACGTAACTTTTTAAATTGTTTGACAGTATCTCGTAAAGAGTGGATGTGTGTGGTTTGGGGTGAAAGGGGGAAGTCGGGGGTGGTGGTCGGGGAAAAAGTTGAAAGAGTGCACGAGTTGAAAAATGTTCGGCCAAGAGGTGTGTAAATGACGGAAATTTGTTATTCCAGCGGATATAACGGGGAGTGGTTTTTTTTCTGATGCGAGTTTGCGGGGCGTTTCCCAGAAGTTGACTTTTCTTTTTTTGCTTCATATCTATATGGACCTACCCATGCATATTCATGGGAGGTTGAAATTTTTCGCCAGCGCAGCGTTGTGAAATTGTGTCTGGAACGAAAATCAATTTGCTGAATTAAAAATATACTTTGGCTTGGCAGGTGGGTGTGGAGTAGGTATATACGTGCGTGGCGGCAGCGCTAATGGGCAAAAAATCCGACGGCGTCATGAGAACTTTTGATTTCAATCATTTTTCATTTTACTTTTCGATATTTTTTTCAATCGAAGGTGTGTATGTATGTAGGTAGGTACTGCTTTGAAGTTTGATGATTGGAAGTTCGTTGTGGAATATAGGAGTCTCGGTGATTTCGTAAAACAACTCGCAGTTCGTTGATTGTTGAGTAACCTTTAGATCTTCTGGATCACCCCATTTCAGTTCTTCATCATATGAATTCGTACCTTCATCCATTATACAATAATTCTACACATCAGAACATATTTTCCCATTTATTTGAAATATACTCATACTGGATCAAATTCCAAAAATCACATTACCAAATTTTAGACAACCTGTTATACACCTTGAGGAACAACAAGACTTCATTCCTAGGTATTCACTTGAGGACATTCTTGCACTGGCCTCTCAGTCCCGGTAACTCTGCAAGTAGCTGAATGGACGGAAGCTCAAATTTGAGCTTCACGGTATACCTGCACAAGAAGAGGGATGGATTATTGGACAACCCAGAAGAAGCTGTTTTGGTTGCTATTATATTGTTCTCATCTTCCCCAGGGTCGTTCGGTCATCATTTCCCCTTCTTTGCAGTTACCTCGCGGAGTCCGCGCGTGGGAACAGTACGAGGGATGGTGCAGCACTTTGCTGGTAATGCAGACTCGAGGACTCGGCTGTCCACACTACTATTATGTGTTCGTTTAGACAAAAAACGGCAGGATACTTATCTCAAATGCCTTTATGTCGTCACAAAAAACAACGTCGGAGCGATGCTCCTGGATCGCGGTCAAAATTCCGACTTGCCACTGTGTTCCGGAAGAATGTGAGGCCGGTGTAAACATATTCTCGAGTCAAAGTGCGAAATTGAGTAGAACGGCTTACCTATGAGCGATGGCGATCAGCAGGTTTGCGTGTTGGCGCTGGGATTGCTTCCTGCCACCGAGGATGTTTCAACGCGAACGAGAAAGCCCTTTTCATTTTCCGCACACAGCCAGCAGCCGTTTTCTCCGTCGTAGTTGATCCGCTGAAGTTGGGAGAGCAGGAGCTACCCCTGTCTCGCGCCAAGATAGTATCAAGTCTATCATCTTCGTAGCGATGGTTTTCCTACCTAGTACTAGGTGACGCCAAATCCAGTTTATCAGTGATGGATCGGTCACGTGCCGGAGAATAGTGGTACAGTCTAGTCGCCCGTTGTAGTGCTCAAAATCAATCCAAGCCACAACTTACCTCATCAGCATTCATTTATGTATTGTTTTTCAAGTGTAATTACTTGGAGACTCTCCTGTCGAGACAGTCTCCTGCAGCGCTTTCCTGACAAAAGGACGATTCCGGATCGCTATCCAGTCCGATCTGCTATCAGATCGTCACATCCATGATTTTGCTCAAATACTGCACGGCGAAAAACGGTTTTTTCCACACCCGTTGCACCTGAAGACATCCCAAAGACAGCGATAACGACACCGTTCTGACTATTTGAATTCCCCTGCATATCATCCGGCCTCCAGAACGCAGCGCAGACATTTCAACGATTCATCGACGTAGTACTTATTTACCTGGATTTTTCTTATGCGTACATCGACGATATTCTGTTCGCGTCAAAATCCGATAAGAACATTTTCAACATCTCAAAATCCTGCTTGCCAGACTACAAGAGTATGGAGTGGTCATCAGCCTTGCAATATACTCTTTCGACATGGCAGAAGTCCGATTTATTGGTTGTTATTGTCTTGTTTCCTAAAACGGCACGAGACCGCTGCCAGACAAGGTGGATGCGGTTCATTCTTTTCCGGTGCTGACAAACACCGAGCAATTTCGCTAGCTCCTGAGGATGGTGAATTTTTTTTAAAAATTTCTCAGTAATGCATTTAATACGTGCAAAGAGGGTCTAGCACAAGACGCCCTGTCTCGGACGCGTCCGACAACTCAGCCAGTGCTGCATTCCAGCAGTTGGTCAGTGAACATTGGGAACTTCTAGCTTTCTTGTCGAAGAAATTCAACAACGAAACAGCGATACAGTGCTTCCGTTTACGACCGCGAACTACTCGCTATTTAGCAAGCCATCAAGTACTTCCGCCATATGGTACCGAGCGTTCATAAATTGAATGAGTCAAGGGTGCCTGTGAATTCAAAAACGTTTGTCTAAACTAGGGTAATCCTTTTGTAATAAATTTGTCAAACTTTGACAAGTTACGTCCCATATTATTGATCTCTGATCTGCCATAAGTGCGTTTGTTTAAATCGGCGTGAATTTTGTGAATTGATGTACCCCGAAAGATGGAACCACACCTCTTCAGTAAAAAAGTCAAGTTGAGCAGGTTGTCGTTCATCAAGTCATCCACAAACCAGTGGCAGTACGCAAGACGTCTGGGGTGGTCCTCCGGCAATAGAGCTTGATATGACTGCATTCTGTATTTTAACGATTTTATGGCCAAGTCCTTCTTGACAATCTTCTGGTATGTTCCCAAAGAGAGTCCAATTTCTTGAAAGAGATATCTCAAAGGGTTTTTAGGCTCTTGTTCCATACGTTTACGAACGTCATTAACAACTTTTTCTGTGCGAACGGTTGGCCTGCCAGCACTTTCTTGTGTGTCACAAAGCCAGTTTCACGAAACAGACAGACGCAATGTGCAAGACACTTATGAAACTTATCTGGTACTACTGCAAAATCTGCAAAATGCTGCTGGAAATCTTCTAAACATAAACGCTGGCTGCATTCCAAAACTTCATTTCTTCGCACACAAGTTCGAAAATACGCCTCGATCATGTAGGTTTTGTGCCCTCCGTGAAAACCATATTTAAAATGTTCCGAAGTTGAAGACTCTTTCAAGTGAAGACGGATCTACGTAGCGTCTAGCTCTCTAGCAAGTGAAAGAAAATTGAAAAATGACTTTCCTGTGGCCGACGTGCGTTGTCGAAGTCCTTGCTTCTACATTCTTGCTGCTCCCACCAGGTCCCGAGCCACTCCGACGGATGTTTCCTGGCGTCGGCCCATGGTTCCCATAAGTTCTGCTAGCTCAGCCGGAAAGTTGTCGGTAGTTCAAATAACATGGCGCCCAGGCCTGACGTAGCTTCGGCCGACGCCTGGTGATGTTGGCCTGAGGAAACTCTTCATCCGTCTGGGCGCCGTGGAGCTGTGGACAGAGACAACAGAAACGGATCAGCACATTGCAGTAGCAAGGCTAGACAATTAACATCAATTATAACACTAGAAAAAGCAAAAATACAGTCGCGTGTCAGCTCCGATCTTTCTAGGTTATGGTGTTTGACAGTGTGTCAACATGACGCCTGGTAACTTCGCGAATCTCGTTCTTATTGACTCGAGCGTTCACCAGCTCTTTGGATTCTCGCCGAGGCGGGAAGTTTGGCCCATCGACGGCGGAAAATGTGCGGTGGAAAATCCCACAGCAGCACGGGCGATGGTGTCATCGACGGCGCAAAACGTACGGTGAAGCCAACCAATGTGGGAAATCCAGCGGCTAAAAATGGTCCGTAAATGTGGAACCATGGGAAAGGTCCGTGGAAAGTCCGGCGGCGAAAAAGGTCCGCAGGCCGGAAACGTGGGCGTGGGGTGGGCAAGGGCCCCTGTCGAAACGAAGCCAAGGCGGCCGGCGGCCGTTTTCTACCCGTGCAGCATTGTCGTTACGAATTCGACGACAGAAAAGAACGAGTTTTCCGCTCGAAACGATTCATATAGCTTGCGCTTATCGCCGAAAAACTTCACTGGAAAACGCGAGCTGCACGTCACACATGAAACGGGTGGTGGCAACACCAAAATTCCCCAGAATGTAACCAGGTGCATTGAAGCGAACCACCGCTCGTGCGAAAATCCGAACGTAACAGCTTGGTCAAAGAGTTTACGAAATCTGAAGTTCTTCATTTGCAATTTGTCGAGCCTCAAAATGAGTTGAATCATTTTTCTGCTTTTCCTTCACGTTCTAAACTTGGAATTGATCACCTGGATGCCTACACCAGACGCTTGTCCGCATCGTGTGAAATTCGTGTTCATCTTTGTCTCTCAATAATCAACGTTCCCATTAACAATTTAGTAGATACACATTGCAACCTCACTTGCAGCAATTCTTTGACACTGTTTCTGGCCTGCCTTGGATATTCCATGATACTGAATTAGTGGACCTTAGGGTTGGGGGAGTCTTCCAAGTACTTGATGGAGCAGTGATCGATCATCACTATCACTTATCGTCAGTGAAAGCATGAGGAAAAGCAGCAAAAACAAACACGTATCTCAGTTTTTCCGAAGGATTTTGAATTTTTTCAATTGACGTTGATGCGTTGACAGTTCTAATTTACTTTCCACATCACATAGATACACGAGCTTCGACTGTCGGCTGACAGAGGGCGTCAGCAGTTCCTCCAGCAAGCGGGTTGTATACTCTTACGCCCTATAATTACAGGCGGAACAGGTTACGTGAGGTTCAGAATGTGACATCTGTCACATGTCACTGGTTGACAGTCCTGACTCGAAAGCAATACGACGCGCAGTCTAAAGTATAGAGGCAGCTCGACGTATTAGAGGTTCCGTCAGTACAATGGAGGAAAACAGAAAACAGACATGCAGCAGCCACAATTCGAGTCAGTGAAAAGCAATATAAACAAGTTCACAGCGGGGGAGGGCAATTACTTCACAGGCGTTGAGCGGCTGACAAATATCATTGAATCTACCCAATTTGTAAGCACGTAGGCTGTTTACAGGGCGATCGTAAGCGGCTGTGGGGACGCTGGCCGTTGAAATCGGCACTCGGCGTCGCGACGCATGTCGCAAAGAAGGGGGTGGCGAATTCAACCGATGGAAAAGGCGTCGGCGATTCGCGGCCGATGTAAAGACGAACTCGGTGGAAGATCCCTGCACTTGAGGAAAATTTGGAACACAGCGTTGACGACTTCCAAGTGTATAAAACTACCTGAATGGCCCGCAGAGGGGGCTACAACTCACAAGACACTATACTCTCACTTCCACATGGTTCGGCGACTGACCATTGAAAAAAAAATTCAGCTCGCTACGACCTATACATACAGGGTGGTGAAAATTTCGATGCTCACCATTGGTATCTTGGAAACGGTAAGAGATACGAGGTCGGTTAAATTAGAAAAAAGTCGCGCATTTTTGTGGCGATTGAGAATCTGAGAAGAAACTTTGAATATTCTGATTGGTTTACGATTTATCACGAAAAAACAGAAAATTTTGATTTCAGAAATTATTTTTTATCTTCACAACCATCCAAGCTATTTCAATCAAACTTAGTAGTTTTATGTTTGTGATTACTCAGAGTCGATCAACGTTGACAGAAATTTTCCAGGCCTTCTAGATGTCAAATTATGATAGTCAATTTTTGTTTTTCTCATGGCCGCCATATTGGATTTTTGCACTGATAGATAGAGAAAGAAATTGGCTTTCCAAATTAGTAACCAACATGTTTTTTTGATGACATTTTTAGTGTTGAATTTTGAAATTTTCGTAAATTATTGACAAAATTGGGAATGCTTGAAAAAACAATTGAAATATTATCAATAGCAACAACAAAAAAGTGACAGATGGTGTGCAATTGACGTATCTAACTTCCTAATAGTGTTTTGTGCTTGTTTGTACCGGTAGTTCATAAATTGAATGGGTCAAGGGTGTCTGTGAGTTCAAAAACGTCTGTCAGAACTAGCATCGTTCTTGTTAAAGTTTGACAAATTCATTAGAAAAGGAGTAAGGATTACCCTAGTTTCGACATACGTTTTTGAATTCACAGGCACCCTTGACTCATTCAATTTATGAACTCTCGGTACAAACAAGCACAGAACACGATTAAGAAGTTACGGCTTGATACCAAGTTGGGGCTGAGACCGCCGTAAGTGCCGTTACCATAGCAACGGCGGATACCAACCAATCGGACCGCGCTGTATTTGGCGAGTTACGCCGTCCCAAACTTTGCGCCTGCAACTTGGTATCGAGCCCTTAGATACGTCAATTGAACACAATCTGTCTTTGTTTTGTTGTTGATATTGATAATTGTTATATTCAATTGTTTTTCAAAGCATTCCCGATTTTGTCAATAATTTACGAGAATTTCAAAATTTGACGCTAAAAATATCATAAAAAGAACATGCTGGTTACTAATTCGGTAAGCTTATTTTTTTTTCTATCTACTAGTGCAAAAATCCAATATGGCGGCTATGAGAAAAACAAAAGTTGACTATCATAATTTGACATCTAGAAGGCCTGGAAAATTTCTGTCAACGTTGATCGACTCGGAGTGATCAAAAACATGAAACTACCAAGTTTGATTGAAATTGCTTGGTATGAATGGTTGGAATGATAAAAATGGTTGGAATAATGGAAATGGCTGGAAAGATAAAAAAAAAATTCTGTAATCAAAATTTTCAGTTTTCTCGTGATAAATCGTAAATCAATCAAAACATTCGAAGTTTCTTCTCGGATTCTCAATCGCCACAAAAATGCGCAACTTTTTTCTAATTTACCCGACCTCGTATCTCTTACCGTTTCCAAGATACCAATGGTGAGCATCGAAATTTTCACCACCCTGTATATCCGGATTTGCCGTTCTTTGAAAAGCTGGAAGCTGCAACACTGCCTAGCACGAAAACCTCTCCAAATATGCCACCAAGCCGTATGCATTGGCTAGTGCGTCGATGGCATTTCTCGATAAAACCAACAATAATTATTGTTGATATGAGTGGCTACTCGACTATTATCTGCAACTTACTGACAGAAAATGTAACGGAAGTGAACAGAAGTCACATCATTTTCATCAAACAGTGCCAAAGCATTCAGATCTCCTGTCTTTCCATAGGTCTCAGAAGAAGTACACAGCCCAGAACGGTACGGGTACAACGGGTATTAACAAACGTTTTGCTTGAGTGCAAGAGACGGGGCAGTTTCCGATTCTCCTGGAACCACCTTGACTACCATCAAAGGCCGTTGAAAGCAAACTCGCAGGCTAATAACAATGCTAATAGACACGACCACCAGTTAATTAGAACGTAGGTGCACAGGCATGGGTCGGTACATAACGGGAATATTCTAAAGTTCGACGTGTGATATTAGACAATAATGTGCCCGCAACGAATTCCTCTACCCACGACGACGGCGACTCAAAAGTTACAAAACTATGTTATTATATCAGCTAAGTACCTTACAGTTTGCAAACAATTTCTCCCATATAAGCATAAGCACATGATACATGCGTCACCAGGTAAGGAGATGCAAACTTAATTCATTATACTTACCCATCATCTTGCACACGACAACTTTTCCAGAAAAAAGAACGTCCGCCTCGCGGTCTTTCCGTCTTGTACCGCGCACCCACCAAATTGCCGGAAAGTGAGCCTGGAAAATCTGCACAAAGAAGCTTCATTAAAACTTCCACACTAAATATCTCCTCGCCGCCCAGTCTTCCGGCGGCGGCGAAACTGAAACTGCATCGGTTACACAGCTTTACATTTCAAATTTGTTCTTGATGTAAAATTTGAAATTGAAATGCGAAGAGTGAGAGAATTGTTACGTAATTTCATTAAAACGAATGATTGACTACGCCGGATCTTTTGTGAGCATTTCCAAAGCCGAGTTCAAAACGTTTCCGGGAGTTGTTCGCCAGTTCACCTTGCCTGTATACTAGCGAAAAAGAGGAGCGCTTTTGGGAGTTTTGGGTCAGAGCCCGGCATCGATTCGTTTTATAAATCAGGGTGTGTGTGTGCTGTGTTTGTGTAAGACTGGTAAGCCTCTAGGTATATTTTCTCTGGACGTGTCGTTCCAGGATTTTATTCTTTATCTGCTGCTAGTGTAGCTGCTGCCGGTATACAGTTCGATATAAAAGCGCCCGGTTAAAGTCAGCGTGAGATAAATTTTCACAGTGGAACTAGTGGAAGCCGGCATATACCTAGCACGGAATTACATTTGCTGGTGAATTAGAACCATCTGCCGGCATATCCTCTCTCGTTTAAGACCTTTCAGCATCCCCATTTCCCTCGCTTGTCCGAAGATATGGCCGTATTATTTCTGGTGCTCGCATAGAGTAAATTGCACCATTATCTATTCATATCCTATCATATCCTGCGATGGTGCACCATCAGACGTCCTCTTTCGTTCTTCGAATGGACCGTGTTGGAATCGATTTTCCCATTTTCTGGCAACGATTCAACAATCGTAGATATAAACGAGACAGACTTTACGATCTTTATTATGTGCTCAAGATATGTCTCGAGATATGTAGTCGTTTGTAAAGAAAAGCGGTATCGCAGTACATTACTTACATTATGATAAATGTCGAAACTTTGCCGGTGTCTAGCCAAAAGAAGAAAAAAGTTGCGTGCGAAGAAAGCGTGGAAGTTCCGGTCAAAACTTAGTAGACTTACGCCGGGTTGCCCACTTCGAGTTCAACTTTAGCCTGGTTTGGTTACTATGGAAATAATTGTTGCAACAAATAATTCTATGGCAAGAGTGATGGCAACCAAAATGGAAACTGTCAGACTCGGAATTCCAAAGTAAACTCAGTATCTTGATCTCGTCGGTTTTGTCGAAAATGATGATGGTTTGATTCGATGTTTTGTTTCTAATAGCTGTCACACTACACATTTCTTGAACAATCTGCCAAAATAGTGTCAAAAAACAATGAACTTGATTGTTCAATTGACAGATTGTTCAATCAATTGTACAAGAAATTGTGTAGTGTGATACGGCTATAAGATCCGTGAGAACTTTATTTGAGTTTGAGTTCCATTTGTTCATTTAAAATCACCCTGGATCAACGCTGTCATGATTCCGTTGCGAATCTTGATCAGTGCTCCGATCTCATCCGCCCCTGTAATCAAATCGTCGACGTAGAGGTCCTTCCTTATCGTCTTGGAAATGCGTTGGTCCAAGTTGGGGTCATTTGCTAATTCTTTCAATTATATGACGGCTTGCAGATCTCGATGCTATGAACAGGCTTAATTTTGACGGCACATTTCAACTACATCGGTGAGAAGCACATACTTTATAATTGAGTGGTGCAGCATAAGTATTGTGAATTAGATCAGTTGTGTTGCATCTATCTTTTCCATGTGTTGTTGTACCATATTCTTCCATGAACTCTTGATATTGGGATTTCAGTGCTTGGTTGTTGTTCAGTCTAACTTCCACAGACATAAATCGTTTGAATGCGAAATTGAGGTCTCCAATTTTCCGTTGTCTCTCTTTACTGTGACGTCATGCGTATAAGATACGGTTAATCGAGGTCATTGGGCGCTTCCCAATAAGGCGTATAAGGACACAATTCGACACATATGGACACAATTTGACACAGCTAGCGTTCCAATAGCAGTAATAGCACCACATGTCGACACAATCGAAACATTGGCGAGGCTGAGTTTAGAATTGAGCTGGCAAATGCACTTTGACATTGTGTATCCGTCTTGTCGCAGTTATTGGAAAGCGTCCTATGTTTCTTGAGATGTGACATTTCGTTTCTGACAATGGGAAATTTTTCGAATCTGACAAGCGCTCTGTCGTGTATTTATTTGATTTCAGCATGGATTTCATGATTTCACTTGTTCTTACCCTCGTTCTTACCAATAAGTGTGTTATATGTAGTGGAAAACTGAGAAGACTTACAGAAATGGTTCAAGGGTGTTGTGTCGCTCTATGCGAGTGCGAGAATAAGACGAATACACCCGGCATCACCATGCACCGGTTCAGGAAAGACCCAAACTTGATGGAAGTGTGGCTGCACCAGCACCACCAGGGATCACGCTGCACCAGACACGTGCATCTTACTACGAAAAAACTCTATTACTTCGTCCATTAAAAACTCCCTTATGGGCTCTAGTGACTTTCCCCACATGATAATGGGAACAGTATAGCTAACCGATTCAAAATTCCCGCAAAAGTCAGAAACGAAACGTCCAAACGTCATAAACGTCAAAACGTCAAAGGTGACCTCGAAAAACCATGTACTTTCTATCTCCTAAAATTGGAAAGGTCAATTGTGAGAATCTTCTAATTTGCAGTCGTCTTTCAATGGCAAGGATACGGTGAATTTACCGTCGTGAGATCTGGTAGTGGTTTCACGTAATTACGTTTGCATCTTGTTCTTCCGACGAAAGCCTTCTTGCTGAGCGACACTCCTCTAAAGGCCAGAATTTCCTCAAGTTATTGCGAAATCAAATTCAACGGTTTGATCCATGCGGACCGGAGTGAGTCCGCTCTGTGCATTAACCGCATTCACTCAAGGTGAGGTAGAATAAGCGAACGAAACAAGTGCATTTGTACAAGTCGTGTATTTTACACACAGAAATGATAAACTTGAAACACAATATACAACAAACGCCCGCTGGGCCGCAGATACGAGTACGAGAAGGGAATGGAAACACAAACAATACAGGCATAAGGCCTCCTACAATTAGTTTGAAGAGAGTAGACGACTCTTCCAAGTTAAAATACAACGCTGTACCGGATCTAATGGTTTTCTAGCGCTCTGGGCGTACATGACAACTTGACGCCAGGAATTTTAAAGCGGCCGACTTGACGTCGGGACGACTTGACGCCAGGACAACTTGACGCGGGACAACTTGACGCCGGAACTATGTACTTGACGTCATGCCAGGAATTTTAAAGTAGCTGCTACCCGACTTTACGTCGGGACAACTTAACACCATCAGTTGCAGCTATAGGACCCCGAGTATCACATGAAGACACAAAGGTGCTTACTAAAGTTACGGAAGCCAGGGGAAAATGCAAGGGGGCCCTATAGTAGACCTTCGACTACTAAACGAAGGCACAAGAGTGCTCACTAAATGTAAATGAAAAAAATGCAAGGGGGCTCAGCAGGGGTTCAAACACCATCATTGAAGACACAGTGAGATCCAATGGGGCTATGAACAACACATGAAAGCAAAAGATGGCTTCTTGGGCATACTAGGACACAAGTGGACCAAGTAGGGCTTCGAATACCAGACAAAAAGTGTGCTTTCAATTGCTTGAAAACTCTTGAAGACACGGAAAATTGCAAGGGGGCTCATCAGGACTCCAAAAGACAATGAAGGCACAAAGGGGCTCAATAGTGCTTTGGATTACACAAGAAGGCGAAAGGGGCTCACGGGAATTCCAAACACGTAAAAAAACATAGGGAGACTCACCAGGGCGGCAAACGGTACTTGAGGTTGAGGACACATGGGGGCGCCCGATAGGGCCCCAAATGTTACACGAAGGCACCAAGGTGTTTACTAAAGCTTCGAAAGCGACGGAAAAATGTAAGGGGACTCAGCAGGGCTTCAATCGACATTGAAGAAATAAGGGGCCAGTAGGGCTTTTTACAATCAAAGAAGGCACAAGGGGGCTTACTGAAATTCTGGAGGGGTGAAAAATCATGAGGAGCTTGACACAAGAGTGTCCAATTGGGCTCTGATCAAGGATGCTTACAACGTCATATGAAGACATAAAGGGTAGATACTGCGATTCCGAAAGCATCATGAACACGCAAGGGGGCTCAGCAGGGCTCAAAACGACATATAAATACACAGAAGGATCCACTGGAATTTCGAGTTGACACAGCAAAACAAAATGGGAGCCACTTGAGCTCCAAAAACATAGGAAGGGGGCTCCTTAGAACTCCGAACACCTCAAGTAAACACACGAGGGTTCATCGGGAGTCAAAACGACACATAAAGACACAAGGGTTTTCACTGGGGCTCCGAATTACACAGCAGAACACAATGAGGGCCTCTAGAACTCCAAAACACAAGAAGACATGAGCGAGCTTGCTTAGACTTCCGAAAACCTCAAGAAAACATTAAAGGGTTCATTGGGGGCTCGAAAAGACACAAAAGAACACAATAGGGGCTGGTAAGGCTCCAAAACAAAAAAGATACAAAGGGGCTCGATGGTGTTCCGAAACTGCCAAGAAAATACAAGGAGGTCCTCGGGGCACAATACGGTACATAAAGACAGAAGGGGGGCTCCGATTGACACAGCAAGACATAATGGGTCGCTAGAGCTCCAAAACATGAGCAAAGTGAGCATGAGGGGGCTTGGTATTTCCGAAAACCACTTGAAACATGAGGGGGCTCATCGTCGAAATGACACATATTTAGACACAAAAAGGCCTATTGGAGCTCCGATTGACAAAGCAAGGCATAATGGGGGCGCCCCCAGGGGGCGCCATATAGGACTAGGAACATAAGGAGATACAAGGGGGTTGATCAAGGCTTCACACAACACCACAACATGAAGACACGAGGGGGATTCTCGGGTTTCCAAACGACAAATACAGACAAAGGGGGTCCGTTGGGTCTCTGATGAACATAGCAAGACACAACGCGGGCCGCTAGGATTCCAAGACATAAAGAAGACAAAATGGAGCTCATTGCGGGGCTGGAAGCGTCACCATAGACACACGGCTCAGATTGACCCAGCAAAAAAGAATGTGGACCGGCAGGGTTCCAAAGCACACGAAGATGCAAGGGGGCCCGATAGAATTTGGAGCTTGTAATCTCCCAACCCACCCCTCTTATAAAAATAAACATTCCCCAAAGAAGCAGAAGAATCCCCTTTAAAAGTTGAAGACTTAGTTTGGCCAAAGTTCGTGTTTGTCTAGTATTGTTTGTTAGGACTTTCGTTGTTCCGTAGTTACCCAAAGTAGTACAGGTAAGTGAAGGCTTGGAAATGAAACACAGAGACTTCAAAATCAACAAAGATCAATTTTATTCCAAAGACAAATATATCGACTCATGTGCAATCATGCAATATTAATTCAATTACACCACCCTCCCACTATTTGAAATGCAGTGGGTAAGCCACTGATGCAGAGAGAACAAGAGAAAGACGAGAGAGAGTATCGCTCTCGCTAGAACAGATCATATTAGTTCCAGTAACCTAGATTGTTGAGGAACCTGTATAGCGGAAACTAAACGGCAGAACCAAAGTGTGAGCATCACCGATACATCACTTGGTGCGAAGGGAAAGAAGAGGGAGACAAACGTTTATTAGTAAGTTCTGCGGTGACCTAAATTGACGAGGGATCTAAAGAGGGAATAGCGACGAGTTTGGCTAAGCACAGGTTCTCTTGAACAGGCCCCTGCTGCCGAAAGAAGAAAAGAGAACAGTGTTGCATATGCGGATGTCTTTTAACGGTACCATAATAAAACATGAGAATAAAAGATCAAGAATAAACATGATAAACATGGTCAATAAAATCATCATAAATTATTTACTACAATAAATACCACAAGATGGCTCGAGGTAAATCAGCAATATCAAAAACCAGGTCTTAACAGTTGAAGACGTACATTATTTCATAAGATAACAAAGTAAGGAAGAATATCTTCTTTCACAAGAAACCCCTCTTCTCTTACAAGACACGACAGCAAGCAAAAATATCTGTTGTGTGCAGGTATCTTTGTCTCACAGGACTCAGGCATGAATATAGAAGACAGGTCGATCAGTGTAATATGAATCATAGTAAACAAAAGTATGAAGAAATCATTAAAGCAATTCAACTCGACTGAGAAGAATACCACAACCATGCCCATCAAGTATGACAGTATACCTTGTAGCTCTCAAAACCACGTCACCTGTTCTACAGGTCACCGCTTTGTTGTACCGCTAGACCCTGGCTCTCGTGGTAGCTCGGTCCCAGTTCATCTGGAAATCTTGTGGCGACATCGTTCTACTCTTTCGTCTCTCTCAAGCATCAACAACAGTGACCCACACGCTACGTGTATTCCCTTTATCCCCTGAACGTGATTATCCCGTTGTTACAATTAATGTCTAACTGACAGGAAACAAAACAACTGAATCACTTATCTTCGAGCGTTCTGAAGGCACGGCAGCTATACTCGGGAACACGCCAACATCGGAAGAGACTTGAATCTTCTCTTTTCTATGATCTGGAGCAGGAAATACCCAGTTTTTCTTGTGTTCTTCTCTTAGACATCTCCCGTCATTTTCTACCCTTTTTTCACTTCCCGTTACTTGACGACGGCATCCCCCTTTTCAGGTGTATTACCAAAGCTCACGATGTTTTACATTAAATTCTCCATAGGCTGAAGAGCCGGTCGATTTCAAGCTCCACATGAAAACACAATAAGGTCATCGAAGGGGTTATCGGGGTTCTTAAAAATACTATGGGAAAACAAAGTGGCTCCAGTACAGTTTCGAAAACAACACGAAGACATAAGTAGGGGACCCATCAGGGCTTGAAATAACACATGAAGACACATGGGGGTTGTGACTTTGAGTTATACAGCAAGACACAACTGAGGTCATTGGGACTCTAAAACAAAGACACAAGTAGGCATAAGGGGCTTGCTAGTTCCGAAAAACCACAGGAAAACACAAGAGGGCCAATTGGGAGACAAAAAGACACAAACTGGCCTAATAGACTCCCGAAATCAAAATAACTCCTAGCGTCAAGTTGTTCTGGCGTCAAGTTGTCCCGCGTCAAGTTGTTCTGGCGTCAAAATGGCCGGCGTCAAGTCGGCGGCGTCAAGTTGTCCTGCTCTGACGAGTCAAAAATAACTGGAAATGACTTCTCTGTGGCCGACGTGTGATGCTGAAGTCCTCTACTTCTACTGCTCCACCAGGATGCTGGCTTCCCCGACGCATGTCCCCGGGCGTCGGTACGTGGTCCCGGGAGGTTTGCTAACCCAGCGGGAGCGTTGTCGGTGATTAAATAACGGGCGCCCAGGCCTGACGAAACTCCTGCCGACGCCAGAAACAGAGGCCTGTGAGGGGAATCTTCATTCGTCGGGCACCGTTGACCTGGCGACAGATAACAGAAACGGGATCAGCAGTACATAACACATGACAAAATGGTGGATAATAACCAGGACAGTACCAATGCGGCTGTCCGGCCCTTCTCAGTAGCGAGGCTAAACAATTAACCATAATAGGCGATTGAATTTAAGATCTCAGCGCCAGGTGGCCAATTACGGAACTGTCCGAAACAACTTTACAGATGACAATTTGACCTTGAACTTGACAGTTCGGATTTATATTTCAAATGACTGTCACCTCGACTGACACTTTTCAAGTTTAAAACTCGCGGTTCGTTTTCATCGTGATAAAAAATCAACAAGAATTCCTGTTCTCGAGGAGATTCTGCCTAAAGGATCCAACAGCTGATGCGGACGTCCCAGGACTCTCAAGGTGTCGGTGTCAATAATAATGTGGGCGCTGAAACGACCGGCACGTTGGAAAATACCTCTTAGATTTGATGGATTACTTGTCTAGGACGTCGTCCTTAGCTGGCGGATGTCCATCGAAGCAGCATCCTCCCCGAAAATGGCATGAAAATAAAAGCCTCTGCCACTCACAAGGGTGCTGTGTGCTTGTCGATGATGATGTTAAAAGGAACCCAAGGTGTGAGGTTATGTTTTAATCTTGTTTTGCTTTCAGTTTTTAGGGAAAATTTCCGGGTTCAGAGAGCGTTGTAGCCCGTATCCTGTTCCCAAGTGGCTCCCCGAAATCTTCCCTGTTTCCTCCTGGTTTCCCCCCTTCGTTCTCATCGGAATGAAAAACGTCCTTCCCTCAACCGGCTGATATATTTCGCCCCAATTTATTAGGGCTTCTTTAGAGCATCTACATGGTACATGGATGTTACTACAATGTTCCAATACAAAAATGTGAACTACAATAATGAACTTTTCAATTTATAACGGCTTCTCTTTCTCGGATGAAACATTCATCAATGTTTCAAGAGGGTGTATCCCGAGGTGTACCCGCACATCTCTCAACACAATTTCAAATTTTGGGGCGGATCACTAGCACTTGCTTCCATTTCAAAATACTCTTGATTACATTTGTGCCGTGTGCCAGTGACAATTTCTTCACTGTGTAGGCATCTCAGGAAATTACTGGAAAGCGATGTTCCGGAGTATGGAAAACTTCAGAACTTTTTTGAACTTTTGACGTACCTACTTATGTCAAATATCAATTTCGCGCCACAGCCATCGTGACTGTGCGCTCCGGGCGCCGCCGCCGGGCCGAGCGGGTTTAAGTTGGTTCACAGAACTCACACCAGGGTGCGTAGTCCTTATTTTCTATCGCCTATTGAAATTAAAAACAAGCAAAAATAGTTTTGGTGGCGTCGCGATTCTCGCCCCTATCGTTGCCAGCCTATTCCTCCACGTCGAGACAGCGGCTTTTTTGCCAACAATACATAAAACCACTCAACTTGACTCGTAGCGGACGATAGTGGTTAGGTTATGCAGTGCAAGCAGTTCTCTTTTACCTGTAGAAGACAAGCCAAGGCAGCCAGCGGCCTTTTCTACTTGTGCGACAACATCACTATGACTTTGGCAATAGAAAAGAACAAGTTTTCCGCTCGAAACCTCTTACATAGCTCGCGCTCATCGCCGGCAAAACTCAACGGAAAAAACGAAAACGGACCGCCACACGTGAAACGGGTGGTGGCAGTACCAATTCCCTAGATGTCACCAGAAATGGCACACGCGGCCGCTGGTGGACGCACAGCGGCGCAGGCTCGTGCGAAAATTCGAACGTAACAAAGTCATTCCGCAAGCTCGATTCCACAAACAAGCAAAGGGTACTATTGTTGTTTTTTGAAGAAAGGTCCCCTATGCCACTCAACCGAGAAGAGTGTTCTGATACGAAATCAGATGACTGTTAATTCTGCCAATTCTGAGCAGTTTGCAAAATAACTCCACCTCCAGCAGGATGTCAATGGGACTTAATACGTGAAATTGCGGATCTGCTAGGGGTGTGTTAGGAATGCGTGTGTTATGTACTCTCCTTTACATCGAATTAACGTAACATAACGAACTGGTTTTGTGCTGCAGCTTGAGTAAAGCAAATTAATTTTTATTGCAGGGACATCGTCGTACCCAAATCGTCCCTGAAGCCAACTCCGGGCATCCAGGTGGCCGACGACGCCAGGGCCGAGGACGAAGACGACGTCTTCTACGACACCGAAGACGACGACTCGGACGACTTGAACGATTCCGTCGTGTAAGTTGATCCCCAATCTAATGGCAGTTACGCTCAATCAGCAATAAAGATTCCGCATCGCGATAGTCCACTACACGGCTTTCTGAAATGGCGCTTCCAACAGAGCGGAGCTTTTGTGTGTATCGTATAGGTGAACCTTCTCGTATATAAGCTAACATTGATGTAATTTCGTGGCCGTTTGTCCTCGTTCCGACCACCGACGATGACAGCACCGAATTACCATAAATTTCCCGGCAGTAGGCAGGAGCAGGAGCAGCAGCAGCGCAGAGCAGCATTTCACACAGAGTTTCGCCTTGTTGCGGTGTTATTGTTGTTATTATCGCACAACGACACTTCTTATTAAGCTCACACCACCGCTTTCCCAAAAACCTGTGTGCATTAAGCTCGGCATATCTAATTCACCTCGAATCTGTTCTGCCTCGTTCGCGGGCGCCCTCGCGCCCTCTTTTATCGCGACGCAAAGTTTTCCACTGTCGCGAAGCTTAATCACTTCTTTTCAAGCGCGCGCCAGCTTCTGCTTCTACTCCGACTCTACCGGTGGAAAACTTGGCAATTTAAACTTTTGATGTGATATGAGCTCGCTTTTGGCCTACTAGTGAGGTTCCGTCTAGAGTAATACAATAAGTTCCACGGCTTCTTTCATTAGAGTGAGCTGTGGAAAAAAGATGGTACGGATGGTACGATGCTAACTTAATGCTAACGCTAACGGCTGGATATATGCTTTGTATAATGTGACAGTGGTCATCATTTTTGCGACGTTATAAGGGAGATTATCGTCTCTACTGGTTGGTGGCTCTTCGCTAATGCTGTTAGGTAATGGTGAACACTGAATAAAGTAGAAAATAGAATGAAAATATCCGCAGCCCAGACGCTCCCTCCTCTGATACTCATCACTGAGTAGTGAATAATACCGTTGGGTAAGAAACTATAAGAGCCGCCACCGATAACTTATCCAGCACTGATGCTAGTTTCCATCGTGACCGGACAATTCATCGCACGGACAATTCGTCGCACGGGTAATTCGTCGCGCGGACAATTCGTCACAAGAACAATTTGTCGCTTGGACAATTCGTTGCTCGGACAATTCGTCGCGAAATTTTGTTCTGCCTTTTGCCTTAGCTTTACTAACCCGTTTTGTGTTTTCTTCTGCTTCTAGAGCTCTAGTGAGTCCTCGAGTGAGTCCCCTTATACCTTACTGTATTACTAACCCTTTAGGGTACCCTTGTTCTTTTCAATGTCTTATTTGAACCTCCATCAAGTCTCTCTGCATTACTCCGCACATTTATAGTAGTGCACCAAGCTTCCCTAGCTCTAGTAAGCCCTCTATGCCTTCATGTGATATTCGGAGCCCTATCTAGTCCTTTGTGTCCGCAAGTGTAGTTTGGAGGCCTAATTAGCCCCTCAGCTTTTTTCATGACTATCAGAATGCCAGCAAGACCCCTGTTGCCCTCTTGTGCTATCCAGTGTTCCATTGGGCTTCCTTGCGTCTTTAGTGCAATTTAAAGCCCTGGTGAGCCCCTTGCATTTCTCGGTGACTTTCGTAGCAATAAGCACCTTTGTATCTCCATATCATAGTCAGAGCCCTGTCCCGATGAGTCCCCTTATATTTTTTCTGTTTGAAGAATTGAAGCTCTGCGGAGCTCCCTTACATTTTTCCGTGGCTTTCGGAGCACTAGCAAGCCCCTTGAATCTTCATGCGATATTCGGGGCCCTGTCGGATCCCTTACATTCTCAAGTGTATATTTGAGCCCTTATTATATGAGACTCATTATATTTTCATGGCTCCCAGAATTCCAGTAAGCCTCATTTTGCAAACTTGTGTTATCAAGAGCCCCACTGGGCCCCCTTATTCTGTTTTCAGTGTGATTTGAAGCCCTGCTTTGCCCACTTACATTTTCGGTGACTTCCGGAGTGGCAAGCAGCGTTGTGCTATCATGCCATGTTCGGAGCCCTACCGGCCCCCCTGCCGTCTTGAAGTGCAATAGAAGCCCTGATTAGCCCAAGAGCTGATAAGCTTTCAGAGCAAACACGTACCAATAAGCCTATTTGTATCTTCAATATCGATTGAAGCTCTGTTGGGCTCCCTTTAACTTTTCCGAGGCTTTCGAAGCACTAGTGAAACCCCTCGTGAAACCCCTCGTGAACACCTCATGCCTTTCTTGTGTCCCCAAGTGTAATTTGGAACCCCTAATGAGCCCCCTTATGTGTTTCTTGGCTTTCAGAATTCCATTGAGCCCTCTTTCATCATCTTGTGTTATCCAGAGCTTTATTGGGCCCCCTTCTTGTATCTTTAATGTAATTTAAAGCCTTGCTGAGTCCCCTTGTGTTTTTCGTTACTTTCAGATCAGCGATCAGCATCCATGCAGATTAGTAAAAACCTTTGTCCCGTCATGTCATTCGGAGCCCTATCAGTCGAAGCATTAGTAAGTCAGCTGTGTCTGTGAACACGCAATGAGTAACATGAGTAATATTCCGACTCTTGTTGGCCCCCCCTTTTGTCTGCAAGTGTAGTTGTAATTAGTCCCCCCGTCATGTTTTACTATGGCTTTCAGAGTAACAGTAAGCACATTTTCCTTCCTTTTGTTGAACAGAGCTACGTCGAACCCCCCGGGTCGCCATTATCATTTGAAATCCTGCTGGGCTCCCTAGAATTTCTCCGTGGCTTACGGAGCTTCATCGGCCTCCTTTGCCCTTATGTATCGTTTGCAGCCCTGATGAGCTCCCTTATGTTTTTCGTAGCTTTCAGAATTCCAGTGAGCCCCCTTGTTGCCCCAGTGGCCCTCTAAGAGCCCCCTTGTCTCTTCAACATCTTTTGAAGCTCTGCTAAGACCCATAGCATTTTTCTGTGCCTCACGGACTCTATCGGCCCCCTTGTGCTCTCATAAGCCCCCCCCTTTTCGTAGCTTTCAGAATTCCAGCGAGTTCTCTTGTGCCTCCTCGCGTTGTTAGAGGCCTACGTGCACTCGTGCTCTTTTCCAACTAAACTTGCATTCGTGCACATTTTCCAAAAATTATCGATAATTTTCATTGCACTTGTTATATTACTACTGACAATTTACCGAGCAATTTACTTAAAGCTACCCCAAAAATTTCGCAAGCCCCTCCTGAAATCGTATCCTGGCTACGGCCCTGGAGCCATGATGGGCACCCTTATTTTTTTTGTAGCTTTAAAATTCCAGTGAGCCCCCTTGTGCCTTCCTGGTTCTACTCCCTAGTAGCCTTCCAAGGGCCCCCTTGTTTCTTCAATGTCTTTTGAGGCCTTGCTGAGCCCTCTAGCATTTTTCTGTGGTTACAGAGCTCTATCGGGCCCCCTTGTGCCCTCATGTATCGTTTGGAGCCCTGATAAGCTCCCTTATTTTTTTGTAACTTTCACAGTTCCAATGAGCCCCCTTGTTTCTTCAACGTCTTTTGAGACTTCTCTGCTGAGCCCCCTCACTTTCCTCTGTGTCTTTTGGAGCATTAGTAAGTTCCTTGTGTTTTCATGTGATATTCGAAACCCTATCAGCTCTCTCAAGTCCGAAAGTGTAGTTTGGAGCCCCAATCAGCCCCCTTATGTTTTGGCATTTGGCACAGTCAGGGATCAGAATTAAAGCAAGCTCCATTTTGCCTCTTTGTGTTATCCAGAGCTCCATTAGACCCCCCTTGTTTCTTCAACGTGTTTTGAAGCCCTGTTGAGACCCCTCATATATTCCCTGACTTTTGGTGCATTATTAGGCACCTTGTGTCTTCATGTGATGTACGGAGCTCTATCAAGCCCCCTTGTGTCCTCAAGTGCAGTTCAGGACCCTAATTAGCTCACTTTATGTTTTTCTTGACTTTCAGAGTACCACAGTAAGCTCTATATTGCCTTCTTTGTTATATAGAGCTCCATTAGGCCCCTTGTGTCCTCAATATCGTTTGAACTCTGCCGAGCCCCCTTGCATTTTTCCTTGGCCTTTGGAGCCCTATTGGCTCTTTTTTGTTCTTATGTGTCATTTGAAGCCCTGATGAGATCCTTTGTGTTTTTTTTTGTGGCTTTAAGAATCCCACTAAGCCCCCTAGCGCCTTCTCAAGTTGTTGGACTTCCGAAGCATTAGTGAGTCTCTTGTGTCTTCATGTAATATTAGGAGCCCAATTGGACCCCCTAATTTTGTTTTTTTTTACCATTGTGAGCCCCCTTGTGTCTTCATGTGTAATAAGTCTCCTCACGTTCCGAGGCTTCAGTGGCTTCTTCATACTTATTTTTCGCTTCTCTTGCGAATGTTCCGTGTGACGAATAATTGTCCGGCACGCATCGAGAATTGTCATTCCTCTTGCGACGAATTGTCCGTGGAACGAATTGTCCGTGCGACAAATTGTCCGCGCGACGAAATGTCCGTGCGACAAATTGTCCGTGCGACGAATTGTCCATGCGACGAATTGTCTGTGCGACGAATTGTCCTAGAACCAGTTTCCGTAGCTTACTCTAATGAAAAAAGCCGTCAAACTGATAACATGTATCTATTTATTTATGTATTGATTTTGTTTTATATGTATCATAAATTATTATTGACTATATACCTAGTAGAAACAATAGTAATAGTATTTTTGATACAAGAACGCGTTTTCAGGCCAAAAGCCTTGTTTGCCATCAGGAGGCATAGCCGAGGGCTTGAAAAAGCACAGCGCTCGTGTGTCGAACAAAGTTTTTCGGAATCGTCGTTTGAATTGAGGGAAAGCTCGAATTTCTTGTAAATTTTGACACTACTTTGACAAATGTCATGCTAGATACATAAACTGCAAAGCTTATATTTTTGATTATGTATTACTTTGCGCGTTATGTATCTATGAAACGACTACAAAAATAGTAGGTATTGTGACGCTCGCCCCCCTTTTTAAACCCTCTGCCACGTTGTGTATTTTAACCTTTTGTTTCCCGTGAATTAGTTCACCCCTTCTTTTGTTGACAAACCTTGGTTCTACCTACGAGAGGACCAAATTAATCTATTTCCTACATAGAAACAAACAATTCAAATCACACGTGCCGTTCTTTTATTTGGTTAGATTTTAACAAACATAAGCCTTTTGCTTTTACTGAATCTCATTGTCTGATTCTTCATTTCACCTAGTGCTTCGCGAGAGCGAGACGAGAGCGAGAGTTGGGTAACTCTCGTTCTCGCTCTCGTTTTTTCTAGGGGCTCTCGTTCTCGCTCTCGCTCTCGGGTCCGAGAGCGAGAGCGAGAGTTATCTTACTCTCGTTCTCGTTCTCGAAACTCTCGCTCTCGCTACCCGGGTGGAATAGCTAGTGCGCAAGCGCACGGTGGGTGGTTGGGCATGAGATAAGGATACCCGGAGATGTGGGTTCTACCACTGGCAAAGACTTCCGAGGTACAACTTGATTTAGTCTGTTGATACGCAATAAAGGTTGTTGTTTTTGGAGTTCTCTTTGAGTTTAACAAAATGAAATGGAAGCGGTCATCGATAGCTCTGGGCTCGTCATCTGAAGAGGACACAAGTTCGACGATGGCTGAATCATCGCAAACACTAACAAAAGTGGAGCCTGTAGAAGCTGTAGATGACGTCAGAAGGAAAAACAAATTTTGCAAATTCTTCGACATTAAATCGGAGGAATCTTGCACGCAGTGCATTTTGTGTCGAAACAATAAAAGTATCGAAAAAAAATCAAAATGACGCAACACGATACCACGGTCTTGAAAAGGCATTTATAGACAATACAAATAGAGAAGACCATATGTTATCACCACCGTCGTCACCGATATTGGGGCATCAAAAATCAGCCAACCTTTTTTTGGATGATGGACTCACCTGGTTCCTACGCAACCGTAAAAATCCGTGACCAGATGTGTCTTCTCTATTTGTATTCTCTATACAATTCATACATCCTCGGGAATTCTCCGAACGCGTTATTGTTACTTTATCAGTGGCGTAATTACGTCCGTGTGCGAGCAAAATTTGGCGCCCCTATTAAAATCAGGAAATAAACTATATAAATAATAATTGTGCACTAGTACGTGATGCCACGAATAGAGCTCGTTCCCATAATTCGAGTGTTTTGGGTCTACGGTGTTCGGTGAAGATAGAAAATAAAACTGCGATTCAATATGTTGTTTTTCTTGTTGATTTGCGAGGCGACATTTTTATTACAGGGGCGTACGATGGGCAAAAATCTTAACACAATACTATGTACCTACCTGCAAGAGAATGGGGCGGAAATAGTAGGTATAAAGGGCGCGGAGCTCTCTCCGTCTACCGGCTATTCTCTCCGCGGCGCGGCGTATCCGTATCATAATTATGTTAAAAAATCAAATCAAAATTATGAACGAGATGAAACGGAAAAAACTGTTTTGTTGTTATTACTATTATTTCAATTGTGTAGGATTTGGCGCCCTAGGTGAATTGGCGCCCGTGTGCGGTTGCACACATGGAACACCAATAATTCCGCCATTGTACTTATTGGCGGCTTATTGATTAAATATTTAATACACAGGTACATACCTCTATTTCATACTACACCTCGTATAATTCCGTTTACCACATCACGCTATGAGGTTATTTCAATTTTTCTTCAAAATGAAAATTGCTAGGGCGTTGAAAAAAAAAACCGAGAGCGAGAGTTTTTCGAGAGTTCTCGGCAAAAACTCTCGCTCTCGTGGGGTGTGCTCTCGCTCTCGCTCTCGTCCGTAAACATGCGCTCTCGTCTCGCTCTCGCTCTCGCTCTCGGACCCGAGAGCGAGAGCGAGAGCGAGAATTCTCGTTCTCATGCGAAGCACTAATTTCACCGCTTAATCAAACTAGATTCGTAACAATTACAATTTATTATCTGGAATACATCATTGCCTTCTTTAACAATAGTTTACACAATTTTAATCACATTTCGAACAGCATGGCAAATTCATTATTTGTGGAGTTCCCCTGTTGAAGGGTTATTAATCGAAAGAGTTAGCTTGGAATGATTATGCACTGCAATAATTCCTGGTTTTGTCGGTTCCCAATTATTTTCATAATGTCGTCAGTTTAATACCATACGTTTCAACTCGAAATTTAGTTGATGGTTTATTTACAGGTATGATGGGCATGAATTAACCCTTTGGGTCTTTGTTTGGTAAAGTCCTTTCAATAGACTTTTCAGAGAGAACTTTATTTCCGATCATGTATCAGGTAGCTTCAAATGACTTGGCTTTTCAGATTTTGTGTGGGGGATTTCTCGCGCTTCGCATTTCCTAATTCCCGCAATTTTCCGCTCTTATTTTCTACCGCTTCGCGATGGTTGCAGCCAGGTTCCAGAGCTTTATTGCCACGAATATCTTTTCAGACGATTCGGGTTAACTCTGTCCTGTCGCTAACTGCCTGTTGATTAACCCTTTGGGCCAGGTAATTGTTGCTTTGGTTTAGCCTTAGTTCATGGTGACATCTCACCCGGTTCTTTGTGAAGACAGCGTCAGTTTAGTAGGCTCCGGACATCGCTTGGAGTTTGCTGGTTCGTTCCGCAATGCCGCACCTGACTTTAACCCTTTCTTATTCGCGTCTAACTCTTACTCCTAATTCTTCTGAACTGAGAATTTCAACGCACAGACTAAAGCTTATATTTGAAAGGGTTAACCGCATAGAGAAGAAAAGCCACGTCAACTTGAAGCACCTTTACAGGTAGAGAAGCTCAGGTAATTTACTTCTTGAAATTCGATTGAATCTGACATTACGACTGTACTTGGGTCCCAACAGCTGAACATTCATAATAAAGATTGTACACCAGTTAATTGACGTGCGACTCTGATTTCACATATTTTGAATGTAATAAATTTCTGAACACCTGCTACCTCAATTAATGGTCAAATCAATCAAATCAGTGATTACTTGCCTTTTTGACTTCAACGATCGATCACCATCAAAACTCACAATTACTAAACCATAAACAACTTGATCAACAAATAATATAACAATAATAGCAGGAGCGCAAAGCAGGCGTCTTATCTGTGTTGCATTCACACACCAACCATCCCTTGCGTGCCTTTTCTCGGCGTCGTCTCTCGGGCATCCGGCATCCCTACTCTCCTTTCAATTCTCAACAGCTGCGGACCTTCTAGTTGCACTTGTTTTTTTTTATGCCTTAAATAACTATTTTTAATTTTTAGGCTAGGCCGATCACCACAGTATATTATATACCAAGGTTGAGAAAGTATTTTTATAGCTGAAGCGCCAGTTTAGATCCCGAAGCGCAACTAAGGGATATAAGACGCTGAAGCTATAATGATTTTCTCGACCGTGGTTTATATAGTATTTTTTTACTACTAGAAAATCGCCATTCTAATTCAGGAGCAGATTAATAATGATGTACTTCACGGCTAGTAGTGAAAAGAAGTTATTATAGGTATACCTACGTACAGATATAAGTATTCATTACTTTTTTCCACTCAGCGTAGGTACCTAATCCATCATCGAAAGCTCTTGAGCTTTGTTTCTCAAAACTTTTACGTTCTCTCGCGAATAACCCCAGTTGATGGTGTTTTAATCGGTTTTATCGGACTGTGTATTCGCGGAGGAAGCAATAAACCTCCCTGGAGTGGAAAAGCGCGCGAATGAGAAATCTTTAGATGCAAATTTTTCAAAATGGCTTTACTCTCTCTGTGTGTGTGTGGAAAGTCGTAAAGTTTACGCGAAAGAACCGATTCCCTCCGACATTATTACTGCTGCTGCTGCTTCGCTGCCTTCCACCAACACTGTAGCAGTATTATCGCGGGTAGTTTTGTTGACACCGTGTAAAATGCGAAAACGTTTGTTTAGAATTATTGATATCCCGCGCGCGGAGTTTGGGGTTATTTGGAGCAATAAAGTACGCTTTAGAGGGTGCTATCATGCGGCTTTATCTTGTTAGATTTGTATCGCTTCCGTAAGAACCCCTCAATTAAGGAGACCCTACAATTTATGTGGCCCCGAAAAAGGTCGTCGGTCGAGGGCGATGTGTTGTGTGTAAAGCACACGTCAATTGCTTTTGGTTTGACCTTTTTCTTTCTGATGATATATATTTTTGGGGCGGTGCGGCTTCGTATCAATAAGAGCGGTGATTAGAAGAAAGCTCGGGAGAAAAAATGTGAGAGGTTTCAGATGATTGAGTCGAAAATCGAACATAGGGACGAAGGAAGGACCACGCAGGATAAATTGTATTCGGTTTACCTGTACGCCATATATTTTTAAACAAGTTCTGTTGTGACTTTGTTTTGTAGCCGGAAAGTTCGTTGAACAACTGTTTGAGGTGATTTCATCACAAAGTTGATGAAAACCGTCCATATATAAGGCGACCGTACCGTACGGTTTAGTCAGTTTATTTAGCTTTATGATTCAATTTTGGCCGTAAGCGCAGCATCGCTCATTGGCTCTTGTGGTACAACGCATGGCATGGAAGCTAATGAGCGATGCTGCGCTTACGGCTTATGACTAAAATAAAACCACGGTAGAATAAAGGTGCGTTTGGTCAGCTTAAGGTGCGTTCAGTCAGCTTATTTAGCCGCAAGTTTTAATTTTAGTCATGAGCGCTGTATCGCTTATTGGCTGTTCTGAGGAGGCTGGCTCATAAGAGCCAATGGGCGTTTCTGCGCTTGCGACTAAAATTAAAACTTGCGGCTAAATAAGCTGACTGAACGCACCTTTATTAAGCCGCAAATTTTAATTTTAGTCGCAAAGGCAGCGACGCCTATTGGCCCTTATAAACCAGCCTCCTCAGAACAGCCAATAAGCGAGACAGCGCTTACGACTAAAATTAAAACTTGCGGCTAAATAAGCTGACTGAACGCACCTCAAGCTGACTAAACTAAACCCCTCTTTACTTAAGGTCACTTACGGATCGTGATTATCGTCGTTTCAAGTATCGACAAGTTCGACCCCTTGCACCAAAAAAGTTTCTGTCAGATTGTTCCACTAGCAACCGGCTTCGGCAGATGGGCGTTACCTAAGTGCAGCAAAAATGAACAAGTGGCCTTATATAGGTACACGCGCCAAAGACACTGCCGTCTCACTGAATTTCAGACATATTAGCCAACTTTGCCGTCTAAAATGTCTAGTCCATAATCTCGCATAGTATTAGGTTATAAAACTTTTCCGCTCAAGTGCCTCCTGCCGGGTTAAATCCGCTTTATGTAGGTACCTGTACTTACCTCTCTTGAAATAATGCCCTGCTCTTGCACCAGCCCAATAACGTATCTAGGTTTTAGTACTTGTACTTTAATTAGCGAAACACGAAACGTGCTCCATTTCCATTTTGGCATTTTGTTCCCGGCCAAAGCCCTCAGACCGTCGTCTTTCGTGGGATGCTGTGCACTACATTTTTTTTCTCTGCTATTTCAGCGTGTTGTTTTTCCTAAACGGATTTTTATTATTTGTTTTTGCAATTTCAGGTGCAAGCCCTGCCCGGTGGTGAAACCGACGTTCCTTTGCGGCGGCGACAACAGAACGTACAGCTCTTTGTGCCGCCTGGACTACCACAACTGCATCCACCACACCACCATACGCGTCACCTGCAAAGGATTCTGCCCTTGCAAAGGTTTTTGTTCTTGCCCTACTTTCCTGCTTATACAGAGGCAGTGCATCTCAAAGAAGAGTTTTCACTGCTTCGGTGTAATGATGTGTTATGTTAACCTTCTCGTAAGGTTATTGGTACCATTTCGACAAAGAAAAAAGAACATCAAAATATTCTAAATGGTTGACACGGATCATAGGAAATTTATGTCAGTGTGACCAATCGTAAGCTAATAAAATTGGTCAAAATTCAAAAAAAAAATCCATACTGCAACTGGTAAAACGCCATTTTCCGCTTGCTACCGTGGCATTCATTCAATAACTCCACGGTTGAAGAACTTTTTTTGAAACGTTTTGACAGTCATCAAATACAGGGCGTCTCAAAAGTATCGCATTCCGAGCTCAGAGCGATATACAGGCTGTCCCGTGTTTAATCGCAAAGATTTTGCCAGTCGATAGAGCATCAGAAAAGAATGAGACATGCATTCAAAAATTTTGTTCAAAAACCCGTAATAACAGAGATACAGCTCTTCAAAGTTGGAAAACAGATACAGTTATTTATATTTAGCTTTCATACTGCTCGCCCGATTTGCGTCAAATTTCTTACACGTATTCACTAAACAAATGCCTATAAACCTCAAATAATACATTTGGTAGGAACAGCCCCATGACGTAGATAGGGGTGGTTGCGCCCCTTTTATCATCTCTAATTTTTCCTCACTGCAAATTTTCCAAAATAGATACCATTTTCAAATTGCTCATTTAATTTTGAACAAAAAGTTGCTCTTGCCAAATTTCGATAGGAGGGTTATTTTTTGAGATAATCCAGTTTGAAGATTGCTAGTCAATCTTGCTACTTCTCATAATTTTGATTGCTTAAAATTTCCATTGCTACATCGTTGAAGATAATCAGTTCTAAATTCACACAATTTATGTTAAGATCATTAGGTATCATAACTTAAGAACGATTTTGATCTGAACAATCCGGTGGTGTAGAATTTGGGGGTTTTCTTACTCACATCCACTTATCTGCTACGCCACTGGATATTTTTAGAAACTGACAATTTTTTTAAATTTGCCTCTCGATTCAGAAAAAAAAAATGCTTATGTGAAATTTTGATTGGAGGCTTCGTTTTCGAGTTACTCGAATTTCAAAGTTTGAGGTCAATGAAAAAAATTAACCGTACTATTCAAGTCCCTGCTATTCAGAGGCAGATAGGTACAGAACTGGAGAACAAAAATAATTGTAACATGCAATTTTGTCTTCCATCCTGGTCTCTATTCCGCTAAATGCTAAATGTAATTTTTTTCCTAGTTTAACTTTCTTCAAAATTGACGAACTGTAAAATCAAGGTGAGTGTAGGTATGAACTCACACAACATAAGTAAAATCAAAAGAAAGGGGTACATAAAATCAACATGAATTATTATTGAAGACAAGATTAAAGGCTTGGCTGTTTTATTGCTCGAAATGCCAGTAATTTTCTTGACTCAAAACTTCAAAGGTCGAATAACTCGAAAACGAAGCCTCCAATCAAAATTTCACCAGAGCAATTTTTCTTTCTGGATCGGAAGACAAATTGAAAAAAAACTAATTCAAGAAAATATCCAGTGGCGTAGCAGATAAGTGGATGTGAGTGAGAAAACTCCCTAATTCTACGCCACTGTATTTTTTTGATCAAAATCGTTCTTAGGTTATGAATTATGATACTTAATGATCTCAACATCAGTTGTGTGAATTTAGAACTGATTATTTCCAACGATGTAGCAATGCTAGTTTTAAGCAATTAGAATTATGAGAAGTTACAAGATTGACTAGAAATCTTCAAACTGACTTATCTCAAAAAGTAAGCTTCCTATCGAAATTTTTGCAAGAGCAACTTTTTGTTCAAAATTTATAATTAAATGAGCAACTTGAAAATGGTATTGATTTTTGAAAATTTGCAGTGGGGAAAAAATTAGGAATGATAATAGGGGCGCAACCACCCCTATCTACGTTATGGGGCTGTTCTGACCAAATGTATTATTCAAGATTTATAGGCATTAGTTTAGTAAAAATACGTGTAAGAAATTTGACGCAAATCGGTTGAACAGTATGAAAGCTAAATGAAAAGAACTGTATTAGTTTTCCAATTTTGAAAAGCTGTATCTCCGTTATTACGAGTTTTTGAAAAAAAATTTTATATGCATGTCTCATTCTTTCCTGATGCTCTATCGACTGGCAAAATTGTTGCGATTGAATACGGGACACCCTGTATGGAATCCTCTCAAGAACACAACAAATATTTTAAAAAATGAATGAGTTTGATTTTAGAAGATATGGAGGGGGTCAAAGGGTGGTACTTCGCTGCCCTTTATTTTTGTTACATTCCAAGTGATTTGGGCAACTGTTTGTCGTAGATTAATCACTAAAAATTATCAACTACTCAATGGGCACTGAGCTTTTGTTTAATATACAGGTTGATTCATAAAAATTTCAAATATTCGTTTTCCCTCAAAAACGCCAGTCACAAGTTCTTCTATTGAGACGAAAAGTGTCATATCTTGTTCCTAAACTATTTTAGGGACCAGGAGAATATTCTTTAGGCATTTTATTAATGAAGAAAACTTAGTTTTTGTGATTTTGACCCACCCTGTATCGTTAGCAAACATTCGGTGCACACCCACCAGTTGATAATTTTTACTTATTAGTTCGGTCCAGAACAGTCCTTAGAACTCTTCGCTTAAAAACACTTCAAACAACAGAAATAGTGAGGGACGAATTAATATTTTCCTCGTATTCTGAGTGGATTCTATATACCGCTCTGGACTCGGAATGCAATACTTTTGACTACTTTCCAAACACTCTGTATAATCAGTTCAACGGCTTTTTCATAAGAGTAAGCTAGGGAAAAAACGTGATGCTGGTACGAACCGTACGCTGCTAATTTGATGCTAACGTTCTGATAAGTGTGTATGTTAACATTTTTTTCACCTCACCGTGACCCGCAAGTGAAAATTTTTGAGATTACCTCACTAAAATAGGAAACATGGAGTGAAATTTTGCTACGGCCGATAAGGGACATCGTCTCTACTGGTTGGTGGCTCTTCACTAATGCTGTTAAGTACTAGTGGCCAGTGAAGAAGATGATGCCCAAGCGCGGGTACAGTAGTAATTGTTTGGAAATTAACCAAAATTAAAAAAGAAATGAACAGACATGCGGGATCAGGGAGCGAACTGGGCGCTGGATGAGTAAAAAGGTGAAAATAAGCACGAGCGACTGGTAATTCAAAAGAAAAGAGCAGCTAGGGGAAAGAAGCTATAAGAAAAAAATTGAGAAGCTCACAACTACGGTTTGGGGTTTCACACCAAGCACATACATTCAAGAATTCACCCAGAACGGCTCCACTCCTCGATGCACAGCTCAATTCGCCGACGTTTAGGGCAAGTTGGGAGTTGCAGTTTCTCGACAGCACCCCGACAGCCCGACACCTTGCAGCAACGCGTTCATTGTCACTAGAAATAATCAAAAGCAAAGACCAAAGAACTATCAACATTGAGCACCTCCATGTTTTCTCCGTGTGACCGTGTGACCTGTTGCATTCAAAATAACGAAACTTCGGAAGTGAGAATTTCGACGACTTTCTCGAAGCCGTCTCGTTGTCGAGTTCCAAGAACTATAGCCGTTCCCTTTCATCATTACGGTTCGATTGTTGAAATAAGGAGAACCTAGTGGAAACGCGGAATCAAACTAGTCGTCGACAGCTCTTTTTATTGTCTCTGCTAGAAGACGCTTATAAGTTGAAAACAGTTCGAAAAGATTCAAGATTCCTCCCACAAGCTAGCCAGCATCGTATGCAACCAACATCGCTCCCCTGCGTCATGCTTGCATTCACGACATTTGTTGTGAAAACGTGCAGAAATTGCGTGGGGGTACAAAAAGTAGTCCCTAGTCCGGCATAGAAAAAGGCATCATTTGAAACCAAAGGGGTTTCCAGCAACGGCCCTCGCCTTTCTCGATGTGAAAATGTCAGTAGAAGTTAATGCGGTGTATTTTGTTACTACTGAAAGTCTAAATAAAAATGGGCCAGAGGTAACTGTGATCCTACTACCTTCTTTAGCTTATCTCAAAATAGCCAGCAGATATGAAGGAGATACGTACAGAAAATGGACGTGTTTCGCCTCATGCAGTTCAGCTTCATACATTAATCTCCATCTAAAAAAAAATTCTCAACCAGACTGGGGCTGTTAAGCAGTGGGCATTTTCATTCCATTTTCTTCAGTATGCTGCCGCGCTTGGGCAATATTTTTATGTCCGCTACGTAATCTTGAAAATTTTCATTTAAGCGTACATCACGTTGCAGTGAAGGTGACATGTCACGATATACATAGCACATGTAAACAATTATCTGCCGAGACGTTAGCATCAAGCTAGCATCCTACCATTCTTACCAATACAACACATTCTTTCCATAGCTTACTCTAATCGAAAAAGCTGTGGAACTGATAATATGAAATTATGAATTGAAAAATAATCTCAGTGGAAACTATTCGTTGGGACAACCTGTATTTTGACTAAGCTAAGTAAGTTATAACTGGAAATAAAAGTTGTTTTTTTTTGTACAGAAAACCCAGATGTCCACATGCGCAAAAAGCAGCGTCAGTCTGAACGGTTGAACTCGTTCATGAACAAGTACAAAGCCACCCTGGACAAGACTGGACAGTATGGCGGGTCCATCAACGGCGAAAAGCCCATTCCATCTTCGCCCAAGTCGGATCTGTACACGTTCACCCCGCAAGAGTTCAGATACGCAGACAAGCACTTCAAGTACATCAAGTACGAAAAGTACAATAACAATAAGGTGAGTGACCAACGAGGTGCGGTCAGTTATTGGTGTTCCTAGACGATGCTGGAGGCAGACTTTGATGAAGATATCTCCTTCATAGGAGACAATAAACCTTTGACTTTTCTCGGCTCCACGTCGTCGTCTCCAATCCAAATCCTGTTTTCGCCCGAAGGGTGTGAAGGAACGGTTCAAAAGTTACGTTAAAAAGTGATTTTGAAAGGTCAACCTCCACACCCTGTATCTTTGTAAGGGAGCATTTTACTATTATGAGTTTTTTAGTTTTTCGATTCTATTTTTGGCGGGGAATCATCTCTTGAGAGTTATGTGGTAATTCTCCAAAATGCAAAAAAAATCTGGTTCTGTGTTCTTCAAAATTAATCTTACGAGTGGAAACATTACAGATTCTGACTAATTTGATACTTCTGAATGCGTCACTGCTGCGAATGATTGAATTTTTCCAAACATGTCAAAATCAGCTATTCCAGAGCTGATGAGCTTGAACAATTATGAGTATGTATGGCCTTCAAACGCTCTGATATCAACTCTCCTTTGAAGTCCAAATGTAACTAGAGGCTGGAGGGTTGTTTACTGTTTTCGCCGACTCCATTGTCTCGCCATTATTATCATTTCAACAATGTATAATAACAAAAAAAAAACTCTCGGCTGGCATATTTTCCCGAAATTGGCTCATCGCGCTGCCTATACATCAAGGACCGATTTCACAAAACCGCCCGCGCGAAATTTATATTTACCCTCTTCTTGTTGTCTTTCGCGTTCGTGTCCCAAAGCCATTAATAATGAAAACTGCAAAGGACGCACGACGCGTCGTCCCTTGTATTTTTAAACATCGTTGCGGTTGTTTTCAAGATTCGAGTCGAGATTCGGGGGTTCATCATCGCATCGGATGATGATGATGGAGAGAACACAACAAACCAAAACAAACCGGGGAAAAAACAAAAGAAAGATATCTGTGTGTGTGACGCGATTTCCTTTTCCGCAGGACAATAACAACAACAACGTTTTGTACTACGAAGACAAGGACCGGCTGAGGGGCCATAACGAAGTTACCGACAACAAAGTTTACGGTAACTCGATTGGAACACTTGACCCGGCACTGCCGCCGTCGAAGCAGTGCTCACCTGCCGCCCTCCAGGCCATGGGCAACCGCCTGCTGGATTGGTTCTCGGTGGTGATGGCCGACTCGTCGAAACGGCGAAGGCCCAGGAACAAGTCGAAAGGTAAACACTACTTTCAGTTTTCTTACATCCTACGTGGAATAATACCTCTAAACATTAGGCTAATTTTTTTACTCTCAAGTCTCAAGACTACTACTTCCAGGGCAGACAGAGTGCTATGGTTGGTATATGCAGGGTGTTCATTTGAAAACTTACCACCTTCGATTTTACCCCAAAAAATTGTCTTCAAAAAATTCCGGGACGGGAAACGGACATACAGGCCTTCGAGATAGAAAAATCGTTTTTCAATATAAATATATAACGATTTTTCTCAACTTGACGAGAACCTTCAACCTTCTTGAAATAACCTGCTCTTGTGCTTGAAAACCGAATGGGTTCTTATGCAAAATTGCAATATAGTGCGGCGGTTAACGACCATTTTTCAGGTAAACCTTGCATTTTGTGATAAAAGCATGAAATTTAGCATATACGCTCTACAGACTTTCCTTCACTATTTACGAGGCGGACCCACGATGGAACTGCCGTGCAGCTGTCAGAATTGTCATTTGCCTACCTTCCAGGGGCTAAAACTGATGTCGGTTGTCGAGCTGATTCAAAAGTGACGTCCATCAATGCAGTAGACCTTCACAGTCATAGTTCACAGTATAACTTCACCAAAACAGATGTCAATATTACAAAAGGGGGGGGAAGAGGAGGGGATAGTTCAAGCCGCGGCACAGATTTTTTTATTTGTTAATTTCGGACCAAATTGATAAGTTTGGTGTCGTTTCCGACTAAATTACATCTTCTGAATACAAATTGAATGTTGTAATTGCAGTTTGAAAAAAAAAGATTTTGTTTTGTTAACAAAAAAAATATATTTCAGAAAAAACATTTAGGCTTTTTTCATTTTGACTTTGATCCTAATTCAAGACATTCGAAGTGGGAATCGTTATTTAGTTCACTTCTTCAAAGCTTCCTGCACATAAAAACCATGTACGAGACTTGAGTTTTACTTTGACAAGTTCGTGAGCCTCATTTGTTCCTAAAGTCGTGAAAGTAATATGCAATCATTTTCATGTACGAATGGAAGTGTGCGTGCAAAGGCATCGCGGCGATTCTGACAGCTGCACGGCGGTTCCGTCATGGGTGCACCTCTTATATCGTAAAGGACAGTCCATGGACCATGTATGCCAAGTTTCAGGCTTCTATCACAAACTGCAAGGCTTTGCACGCACACCTCCATTACAACATGAAAATTAATAAAATTATTGGATATTACTTCTACGACTTTAAGAACAAATGATGCTCACGATCTTGTCAGAGTAAAAATCAGATCTCGTACATGGTTTTTATGTACAGGAAGTTTTGAAGAAGTGGAGTAGATAAGGATTCCCACTTCGAATGCCCGGAATTAAGATAAAAGTCAAAATGAAAAATGACTAAGATTTTTTTCTGAAATTTTTTTTTTCAACAAAACAAAATCTTTTTTTCTTCAAACTGAAATCACAACATTCAATTTGAACTCAGAAGATGTAATTTAGTCGGAAAAGACACCAAACTTGTCAATTTGGTCCGAAATTAACAAATAAAAAGATCTGTGCCGCGGCTAGAACTATCCCCTCCCATTCCCCCTCCTTTTGTAATATTGACATATGTTTTGGTGAAGTTATACTGTGAAGGTCTACTGCATTGATAGACGTCACTTTTGAATCAGTTCGATAACCGACTTCAGTTTTTGCCCCTGGAAGGTAGGCAAATGACAGATCTGACAGCTGCATGGCGATTCCATCGTGGGTCCGCCTCGTAAATAGTAAAGGACAGTCTGTAGAGCGTATGTGCCAAATTTCATGCTTTTATCACAAAATGCTGATTCATACTAACCGCCGCACTATTTTAGCATAGGTCGATGCCTGAGTGAAAAAATTTAACTACTGTAAAGTTGGAAAATTATTGAAAAAATCTTCCATCCGTTCCAATTGAGTGAATAAGTGGGCCAAAAAAAGTACCGAGATGCCACGTGAACGTCGGAGAACAGTCAACGTGTGTCAGTCAACATCAATATTTGCTCTAATAAGTGTTCGAAACGATGCGGCTGCACAAATAAATGGGTTTGAGCACTTGAGCAGGATAAATCCCCTAGAGGTCGTGGTGCGGCCGTGGTCCATAATTTCTGTCGGAGAAATGCCGACTGTTTGCATACCTGTGTCAGGTCCCTGCTTGTGTCAACCTGACGCGGGCAAGAAGATTTCATTTTGCTCAAGTTGTAAGAAGAACACCAGCTGAAATGATCGATATTTTACCTTGGTACAATGAAATGACCTCTCGATGAAATGAATCATCGTCTTTCTGTTGGCGTGCAACACTTCGTCTCGTAGCTATTGATCACAATAAACCTCATCGAACCACCTAATTTCTCAGGAGTTGCAATCTGGGAGGGCGCAGCTATTTTTGAGAAAAGTAGAAATGGGGTTGTTTGGGCAGCCGTTGAGAATGCATCCCTTGGGCGGGATTTCCACGTGAGAACCGGGGAAAATAGGAGAGTCACACACAGAGTCTGGTGGAGACGTCATGGGAACATAACCACTCGACATAAATAGATTTTGACATGTCAACTCTCTGGCAACGTTTCCCGGTTCTCTGATGCATAATTGTCAGATTTATAGTAAACTAATTGTTTCCTGCTGATATATAAATTCCATAATACATATACAAAAAAAATGCTGCATTGTGATGGCTTGTTCACTGGCGTCAGGTTTAGTACATAATCAGTCTTCCAGTTTAAACTGCATCCATTTCCACCCAACTTTTCAACTTTTTTTCTGAAAAAGCTTGTATACTTTATCTACTTTGCGTTACTAATGGATACATTATTACATCGAAAACAGTGCTCTAATGGAGCGTATTATTGAACTGTTTTTCAACCAGTAGGAACAATCATTTGCCAATAGAAGGTAGGCGAACGTCAGTTCTGAAGGGTCACCTGTCGAACGTTTCGATTTTTAGCAGCTAAAATTTCAAATTTTTGGCCTATTATTAAGAAAGAGTAGATAAAATAGTTTCTTACACTATTGTTTTGAACAAATAAAGAAAACGTGGTATAACGTCCAGTTCCACCAGCGAATTTAATCATTGTTAAGTAATTGAGGCATTTTCTCTGATGGATTCTAGATCTGTGCTGGTTGAATGACCACAGAAAATGTATACCAAGCTGTTGTGGTTGAACATCTTCCCATAATATTTCGTGAAACTTGTGTTTTTCAGTGGTCACTAAGCCAATATTCACCAGAGAAAATCTCTCAATTAGCTAACAATGATTAAATTTGCTGGTGGAACTGGCTATAAGACCCCATTCGCCGAAAAAAAAAACAGTGGCTCAGAATTAGGAGGGGGTCTATTCGTTTCCATCCCTTAACTTCCACGCCAGTTGCGATTTTCCTAAACAGATTGCTGTGTTCGTTTTGTTCAAACAGTTTGATTGTTTGCAAAAAAAAACGTCGATTTTTCAGAATTTAAATTTCTAGATCCGTATTCTAGATGGCACTCAAACATCCCTTTCCGGGTACCCAATAAAGCATCCAATTAAAATTTTGCGTTGGATTTTTTTCCTAGACAGATGAACGCAGAATTTAAAAATGCCGTTTATTCTGTAAAATCTCCAGTGACGTAGAAGTTGAAGGATGAAAAGAGTCCGACCTCACCCACATTTTCAAGCCACTGTGTGCCAAGTGAATTGTGTTTCCAAGCATGGTGGGTAGTTTGAGAAACGTCTGTTCTCAATTTGGGCAAAATTTTAGTTCAGCGGTGCCAGATTTAGGATGAAAAAATGATTTTTCAATTCCAGTGAAGGTCTGCATTTCCGTAATTTTGCATCTCTAAATATGTTTCCTAGGGTGCAGTCTACTTTTTTTTTTATTCACTGTCGATTGGCAGTTTTAGCACTTTGTACCTAAACCACCCTGTAGATAATCCCCAAAACTTTGTGCTTGGTTGCATTAGCGATAACACACAATATTCCACGACGACACACGATATGTCGTCCGAGCCACATTTGAAACTCATCTCTCATGTCTTTCCGCTACAGATGGACAGAACATTTTGCGGGACGTAATGTCTGACGCTCTTCTCCATTTTATTGGAAAATCCGAAAATGGCCTATTTGTCCGACCCTATTTTCATCTTCTGTCAATAAACAGAAATCAAAGTAGCCTGTGACATTTGAAAAGAACATTTTCAACGTCTTAAAGCGAGTTCAATTTTTTCAAACTAAAAAATTGGAGGCCGTCGCTTCAAAAACAAAATGTCAAAATGGAATCACCGACCCTTCGGCCTGCTCCAGCCAAGCAAACTCGCTAAATCCTCAAGAACTATTGGCAAAACAAGGAACGCCCTGGCGGTCTGCTAGCTGTGGACAGCAGTATTTACCGAAATCAATGTGATTACCTTGAATGTGCCATTTGCCTTCCGTTTTGGAGCCCGCGCGAGACAAATTTGTGTCGCGCTGTCAACCCGAATCCCGAATGCTGTCAAACTGGAAGGCGATCCGTGCGGTTTTGGTGTTGAACACGTGTCTGCCAGGTCACTCTAATCACGGTTACGCTTTAGCAAAAAATCCAAGCAGAGGTTATTTTTTGACACATTTATTCCACAACAATTCAAGTACTACCTCCCCTTGATTGAATAAATAAGTTTTCATCTGTTACAAACACTCGAAGTTAGGGAGTTTGATGCCCATGCCAGAAAGTGTAGAAGAAACACTTCTTCGTTTTCTCTTGAATGCGTGTGGCACACATTAAAAGATATAAAAATGAGTTTCGCTTGCTGTCACGATACGAGTTGCATCATCCATCATGTTCCGTATATCTCCTGATAGTGTGTGTGTGTGTGTCTGTGTGCCAGGAGTTCTTCTTCCCGTCGATGGATGATGTACTTATTTTTCATTTTTTTTTTATTACGGCCCGGCCTGCGCTCGCCCTTTTTCCAGGCCATTTCCTTTTTTCCGGGCCTCTGAAAAGATGTGAGGTCAGGTGGACGTTATCATTATTATACGCCAAAAATCCGCACAGTATTGATGTGTGGAGATAAAGCTTGGCTTGTGATGCACGTAACATATATCCTAGATTCAATTTGTATAGCGAATTAAATTTTTTCAACGTGCATCTAAATAAATGGCTTAAAACTTACACATTCACATAGATTTTTGCTTTCGGAAACGGTAATCTAATCTCAGGTTACAAAATTTCCAGAATTGATTTGCGTGTTGGGTCATTCGTTCGAAAGCAACCCAGCTTAAAAAATCTGTTGTGGGCGACGGAGTACTTTGGTAGTGGTGGGGTGGGTAATGATTTTGATCGAAGTTTCTCTTCAGGAATTTTTTCGCTTATCGAAAAATTGAAAGATAAACACTTTTGCGTATATCTGCAATCACATCATACAGCATTGTATTGTGGCTCAAGAAGTCTCAGGGGCTGCAAAACCTCAACCTTGAACAAATTCGTCTGCCACCGTCGCGTCCTCAGAAACTAGGTACTTCTCCTTCACAACGGCGGATTACATTTCAAGTTCCATAAGAGCATCGTAGTGGTATTAACGAAGACATTGCTATGACAATGGCCCAAACATGGTTAATCACATTGAACACAAGTGTCTTTGATTAAGGTCTTTCCTCTAGCGCCACGCGACACGCGGCCCGGCTGGTCATCAAAATGTTCTTGTCCCAGCGTGACACGTGAACGCCCGGCGGGGCACTGCACCAAAGTTTCGACTCGTGATAGGTATGAAAATCAAAGTGACCGTGACAAATCACGTGACCACGTCGAGTGTATGTGGCGCAAATATTTGCATAAGCGTCCGCCGTTCCCAGTGATTTTGACCGTGGAAGGATTTTCCAAAACTTGAAAAATTCGTATCGCCCGACCGGGAAAGGGTGGAAAAGTAGTCGGGGTACTGACCAAAACTTTATTTTTTCGTTGACTTGCTTCTTGCCGAATTCGATTGAACTTCATCAAGTAGTAGCACGATAGGTAGGAGTTACCGAGAGGTGGCAAATGAAGCAATACTTTGATCTATCAGGAAAGAAAACTCAGGGAATTTACTGTTTGAAATTTTGGTCGGGGAATGTCAGAGAATTTTGAAAAAAAAGTCAGGGATTTTTTCTGAGGGTCAGCGAATTCGAAAACTGAGCAACTTCTATTGATTTCTCGAATCCCTCATCAGTCATGCACATAACATGTTTTGAATTTGCCGCCTGTCAATATGATGCTTCAAAAAATTGACCAATTCCAAACATACAACTTTGGCCTGGAAAATCAGGGAGAAGTCATAGAACTTTTTACTCCATCGTTGAGCAGCAGAGAAATTGCTTATTCAGTCATTTTTTGACAGTCACTTCCATTTGACGATGACAATGATGAGATTGACAATGAGAATATAATCAGCTCATTCTAAAGTAAAACCATGTCTACCGACCCAATTCCAAGCCAGTCAGATCAACGGTCGGGCAGTCATCGTGGAAGATCACAGACATACACACATCCAGACAGGCAATTATCATTCTGGAAACCTGAGGCCCTATCATGTTGAGTAGAATTCTACGCTTGTGACGTCACGTTGCCTAGCACCAGCCCAACAAAGAGGAGGTTGCTATGCAGCGTGACGTCACCAACGTTGTATTCTACTCATCGTGATAGGATTTTAACAATGTAACTCCGTCCTTGAAGCCAACACAAGGTAGTTCTGTAAGTACTTTTTCTGTTATGTGGTCATATCCGGGTGCTTTCTTTGAACTTGTTTGGTTGGTATAATCTCTCTCACTTCAGATGTCTTGAAGTTTTTCAGCGGCAATTCTAGTTGTCCCGATCTATGAAGATACTGCTGCAGCTCATCATGTTGACTGCTGTCCGACTGAAACGGTTTGAAGACTTCTTCTATAGATGCTCTGCAAAAATTGCTGCTTTTTCATTGTCGCTCCTAGCCCATGTACCATCTCGCTTTCTAAGTGGAGGACAGATTTGTTGAGGATGTTTCAGTCTTTTAGTCGCTTATTTCCAAAGAGAGTAGTCAGTGAACGCGGTTGGAGATAGACTTTCTACATATTTTTGAACTGAGCTGTTTCCGTTGTCACTCTGAAGCTTCTTCAATTCTTTTACGGCCTTATTGAATTTTGCTTTATCGTGAGGGGATCTAATTTTCCTCCATTGCTCTCTCATTTCGGCAATTTTTAGTCTGATGTGAAAAGGACATGATTGTATCTTTGCTTTCGCTGTCGGTGAATACAGATGTGGCTTCCCATGCTGCTTGTTGTATGGTCTCGTTCAGATGTTATACAGCTTCTTAAATGTCTTCGGCGGTCTTCAATGGTATGTTCAAAGTCAAGTCTGGTTCCATGATGTATCGGAATTTTCCCCAGTTAGTTTTCTTTGTGGTGAGAAATGGTGCTTTGTTGCTATAGGCAATTTTTGAGATCATTGTGATGATAACCGGAGAATGTTCCGATGAGAGCTCAAGACTCGACTCTGCTTGAAGGTATTCACTGGGTTGCCATGCAACGTGACGTCACCAACGTTGTATTCTTCTTATTAGTGGGGGGGTTAGCGGAATGGTCTGTGCATTTTGTGATCAAAGCATGAAATTTGGCATACTTGTTCAGAAGACCCTCCTTCGCATTTCCAGATGTGGCGCCACGCGAGATTTTGCGCTAGAGACACTGTATTGCGGTTAATATACCTGCTAGGGGTAAATTCTGCAAAAATGGTTCCTGGCCGGTCTCTGGTACCGCAGTCGGTATTTTTTAGTTCTGTTTAGTTGAAACTACATGTAGAAATGAGTGAGGAGTACATTTTCACAAGCAAAGTTCCAAATGCTGCCTTTATACGTTGTTTCAATACATTTTAAGGCCAACTTTGTTTTAGTACAGGAAACTTGGTAAAAAAATTGCCAAAACCTTGGCAAAGATATGAACGTCCTGAAAACTTGATATTCTGTTCAGAATTAAGTGCCCTACTACATATCTAAAATTGTCAAAAATCGCTCCCCGAGGCTTTGAGTTATTGGAGGGGGGGTAAAAAATTGCAACTCAAAATGAAAGGTATAGAACCCGATGGAACCCGTCAATCCAATAAATGCAAATACGTCGTAGTTCGACGCATCACAACCAGTTGATACAATTTTGGCACAAAAAGTGTCGATCATTGTTAAAGGGGGGTCGTGGGGAAGGGCGAAACTCGGCTGGGTGGCTCTTTTTCTTCCTGGGCCATGAAGAATCGATCCCGACAAGATTGGTATCTTTTCCGACTAAATTCAACGTCCTGAACTTGAATCCGATGTGTAAATTTGGATAAAAACAAGTTCGAACAAGTTAACTTGAGAAAACCTGTTTTTTCTTTGACAATTTTCACGAAACTTTTTTTTACTGTTAGAGGTATTCATCTATGAAAATATTTCAGAGGTCATTAGATTGAACTGTATTCTTAACGAAAATCATCTATTCGATCTGTAATTTTGTTTTCCGACATAGAAAAAACCGATTTGAACTTCGGTCGGCACTGCCCGGCGTCCACTAATGACCAGAACACTACAGCATGCACCTTCAAGTAATAACTCAATACCCTGCATTGCGATTTATGACGATTTTGTTTATGTTATAGAGAATTCAGTTCTGCACAGATCCTCGAACTTTCAAAGATAAGTTATAACTTTTCAGAAAGTTTGGGCTATTTTCATTTAAAGATGCATGGTGTAGTGTTCTGGTCAGTAGTAGACGACGGCCTGTGCCGACCAAAGTTCAAATCGATTTTTTCTATCTCGAAAAACAAAGTTACAGATCGAATGGATGATTTTCGTGAAGAATACAGTTCAATCTAATGGCCTCTGAAATATTTTCAAAGATGAATGCCTCTAACAGTGAAAAAAAAGTTTTGTGGAAATTGTCAAAGAAAAAACAGGTTTTCTCAAGTTAACTTGTTTAAACTTGTTTTTGTCCAAATTTATACATCGGATTCAAGTTCAGGACATTGAATTTAGTCGGAAAAGATACCAATCTTGTCGTGATCGATTCTTCATGGCCCAGGAAGAAAAAGAGCCACCCAGCCGAGTTTCGCCCTTCCCCGCGACCCCCCTACAACAATGATCGACACTTTTTGTGCCAAAATTGTATCAACGGGATGTGATGCGTCGAACTACGACGTATTTGCATCCATTGGGTTGACGGGTTCCATCGGGTTCTATACCTTTAATTTTGAGTTGCAATTTTTTACCCCCCCTCCAATAACTCGAAGCCTCGGGGTGCGATTTTTGACAATTTTAGATATGTAGTAGGGCACTTAATTCTGAACAGAATATCAAATTTTCAGGACGTTCATATCTTTGCCGAGGTTTTGGCAATTTTTTTGCCATGTTTCCTGTCCTAAAACAAAGTTGGCCTTAAAATGCATTAAAACAACGTATAAAGGCAGCATTTGGAACTTTGCTTGTGAAAATGCACTCTTCACTCATTTCTACATGTAGTTTTAGCTGAACAGAACTCAAAAATACCGACTGCGGTACCAGAGACCGGCCAGGAACCATTTTTGCAGAATTTACCCCTAGCAGGTATATTAACCGCAATACAGTGCCTCTGGTGCGAAATCTTGCGTGGCGCCACATCTGGAATTGCAAAGGAGGGTCTTCTGAACACGTATGCCAAATTTCATGCTTTTATCACAAAATGCACAGATCATTACATTTTTGGCCGTTAACCCCGCCACTATATCGTATCGTGATAGGACCCCTGGCCCCCGGTTGCAAGAAACTAAAATTTGCTCCGTCGCAAATTAGCTTCGGTACCAAACTCGGTATCAAATGGTAGGCTATTTGTAGGCGTAAAAAAAGGAGTGTCTAGGGTGACGACTGACATAATATGTCAAACAAAAAATTGAATAAAATATGGGAATGGAAAGCTGAGCTGATATTGTGAGTGAGAAAAGCACTGGTGTGCCTAATTCAAACCGAGTATACGTTTGGGTTCACATTTTGTGCTCATAAATAGAGAATTTTGGCTGATGGGTGCAGGCAATCAGTTATACAGGTTTGTTTGTATGAGGACATTTGAAACAGTTGAAGTCTAGCTGTCAAGAGTCAAGCAAATTTGAAGAGTGGAAATGGTGCGCGGAAAGAAATACACCGAAGAAGATAGCTCTAGGTCTTCAACTCCGATGAGATCCACGATCCGCAACACATTGTCCTTCGTGAACCTATATCGCTCCTTAAATTCCTTGTCGTTGTAAAACTCGAAGAGGTTTTTCCGCTCAGCATTTACACGACGAACTGCACCTGCAACGTCTTGCTCTTCTTCAGAAGAGGAAAATTCGGAGACTTCCGAAAATTCAGAAAGCGCCGAGTCAGACATTTTAGATACGCATACAGCGTGACATATTGTGACGGCCCGGTCAACAACAAACCGTCCACCACACGTTTCGATCCGGTTAACTCTTCATTGCAGTTGCCGAGTCGTGTGTCGTGTTGGGACCTGATGGGCAAGGGACCTAAACTACCTAAATGTGCACATCTAAGGGTTAGGGCAAGAGACAATAAGACAAGAGAAAAGAGACAGCCATTTTCAGTGTGTGAGGTCTATTTTTGTACCAAAGAAAAACTTGACAAATCCAGAATTCAGTTTCAATCCTTTCTCTCAATTTCTTTGCTGTTGCTCATGCCAACGACTCCTGCAGTATTTCCTGTCGTCAAAAGCTGTTCTGGAGCTACTGAATCAGCACTGGATATCACCTTGACACATGCTTGATACAGTGTCACTAGCGGCCCAAAATTGTTCAAGTTTCGTCACGGGATCACAGTCCCAGTACTCCTGTAACTCATCGTTGTCACCGAAGCACTCATACTTTGACTGAGCAATACTTTGCAATAAAGAGCTCCGCGTTCTTGGTGTAAACAACAGCTTTGTTTCCGCCGTACAGGTACAGGGCTCGTGGAGGCACCCAGCAAGTGTTCGCAATTTCAGTCGGTAACTCCCATCGCCTGAACCTGGAATTGTTGATCGACATACGATTGTTGTTGCATTTACGGAGGCAGTTTGTCATATTCACCTGATCGACAGCCTGTGCATGGATTTATGCCTCAATTCGACGCAATGATTTGCATATTATTCTTCAAAACTCGAAGAAATAAATAATGCTGTTAACCTCTGAAATTCCTGACGCTTCTTTGACTTTGACAGCTTGCGACGCGAGGTAGGTACATCTTATCTACGAGACGGTTTTTTTTGATCGGCAATGACACAACGAACTGCATCTTCTACTTCTTGTTCTTCTTCAGAAGAATAAAAATCGGAGACGTTGGAAAATTCAAAATAAAGTGTCGAATCAGACCTTTTAGCGCTTTTAGGTACGTGCATACGCATAAAAAGATGCAAGTAGTTCAAATGCGTGATAACCTTAGCCACAGCCTGTTTGCTACCTCGTTTGATACCCTGTTCCTGCAACCCGATCCAATTTGCTACGTCGCAAAATTTGCTACCACGTTCCTGCAACCGGGCATGGGGGGGGCTTCAAAATACAAAATACTATTTTTTTCTGCACGATCACACTAATAAATAAATAAATGAATAAATAGGTAGGTACCTACTGTCCTTCCATGTTGGTGGAAGACCGGGAAAGTCAGAAGAGAAAAAAGGTCGGCCGCGCCTCGGGATTGAAAATAGGCTCTGAGATGCAGGTACTCGAACAGAGACGCCGACAATTCCATGTAATCGGCATGACGTTTGCTGCAAAATGCTCCCTTCATGCTCCAGAGCTTGATAAGAAAATCAACTGGCAAAAACTAAAATTGAGAGCAACTCGCGGAAGCAAGGACAATAATTAAGGACGTGGACGTACATCAAGGATGAATTTTCCGGGATTATTTCTTGCCCGAATTGCTTGTTCCGCCGAATAATAATTACAAGGTAGTTTCGCGTTTCGCGCAAACAAGCGTCATTTTCGTGTTGTATGCTCGAAACGTGTTGTGAATTGTTAGAGGGCCCCGGGGGATACCTAGGTGGGTACTGTTCTGCAGTTCCGCACGCAAATGACAAAGTTCTTTGCTATTACGTACCTAGTTATACTTGTTTTCAGTATTATTACTATCCCTGTCCCGGTGTAAAACAAAACTCGTGAAAGTTTTGCATTTCAAAATATGCAGAGAGTTTTTGAGCATGCACGAGGAGTCGAAGCATTTTTTATTCGTACTGTTTTGGAATTATTATTATAATTATAGACTTGAGTGAAAGTGGTGCATTGTAGAAAATGCTGTAGGTGGAGCAGAACAATGATACATGTCTCCAACTAAAATACAGAGAACAGTACGGGGAGCACGCCGTCTGTTCATGAATTTCGCTAGGAATTTCGTATACGAAGCTTGCGTATTATCTATTGTATAAACTTGCTTATTGTCATTCGTCTTTGCAATCGGAAACGATCGTAAGAAGTCGTGCCCGTGGATGAAGGCCGTCATATTGTTAAAATTTCAGCGACGAAGGGGGAAGATGCAGATATATTATGCTTGACAAAGACAAGAAAGATCGACACTTTACGCAAGATCTAGGGTTTTCGTATTTGGACGAAGCTTGCAGGCTGTGCATAGCCACGATTGTGGGTAGGATACGCAAGGAGCTGGTCGATGTGTGATAAACCGCCCCAAAACGGCGATTAAACGCGCCACAGAGAGCACAGAGCAAGCGCGCGACTAGTTCCGCGTTCCGCCACGAGATGGGCGCGCGCGCTCCAACCTACTACGGCTGACCCCGCGGCTCAGCGTAAGAGAATTTTAGTACCGTTCAACGAATCATTTACAGATGACGCAGGCGCTCTTGCCTACAATTACCAGCCTCGCCATCACGCGTAAAGACATTTTTGATGCGTGGCATCTTTAACAGTTCCCATCCATACTGTTCACATAACCTTTCCCATTCCTTGTTCCATGGCTTCGGCCGATTCCGGTAATAGGTACCAGTCATTCTACTGACTCGTTGGAGTGTTGTTGCAATCAACTGGACGAACACTTCCAAAGCAGAACAACCATGTCCTTCATTGGACATCCATGTCCTTTATTGGACATAACCGGAACCGCTCTCAAAAGGTCGTGGGGAAGCCAGATGACAATTAACATCTCCAAACGTTGTACCTAGGTACCAACTCCATGTCCACGGTGTTCACTGAGTCTTTTCTTCAAGATTCGCTGGTGTGCACCTGACTGGGGAGTATGAATGTGTTGTCTGTCCTGGCTACTGGCGTTCGTGGATACTCCGTGTCCTGGAGCAAGTCTAGTCGTGGATAGACTGAGTGAATTTGGGGTTGGAGTGTGAATGAGGTCTGTCCTGGCTACTGGCGTTCGTGGATACCCCGTGTCCTGGAGCAAGTCTAGTCGTGGATGACTGTGTGAATCAGGTCTGTCCTGGCTACTGGCGTTCGTGGATACCCCGTGTCCTGGAGCAAGTTTAGTCGTGGATGACTGTATGAGCAGAGCTACTCCGAGTAACCGGCAGGTCGTGGATCCGGCGTGTCCAGGCCGGGTTATTGCGTGAGTAGTTACGATTGTTGCTGGGAGATCGGCTGGTCGTGGACACAAAGCTCCGGTAGTGTCCTGGCCGGATCTTGCCAGCACAGTCTGTGCGAATGAATGTGTGAATGAGGGGGTAAATTTGAGAGAAAGGTAGTCAGGTGCACGCTGCACACGTCGCACCGCATCGATATCAAACTCCCCTCCGAACTGCGCTCTGTACTACGTCACACCCTCCCCTCGCGTCACGTGCTTTGTGGTAGGATCCTTTGCGGGATAGGTTTTTGTTATTCCCATCTCTTGGCTGTAATTATTTGTGTAACAATTGCTGTAAATATTTGTGTAACAATCACTGTCATTTTGTGTGAAACCCTTTTGTACGTAAATTAATTGTGTGTTCAATATACTTGTTAAACTACATGCGAGTTTACTTTCCCTGCGGTCAGTAGGGTGGCGCCCGAGCAATCTAAGCTGAGAGAAACTTGAACCTATGCAAGGAGAGTTGACAACCCTTGACTACCTGAGTAAATTCTGAGCATCAGCGCTCATCATAAATAACGGGCGGAACCCAAAGAACCCCCGTTACAGATGGTCGATTTTTACGAAATACGAAAGTGGCGTGCTAGCAAAATTCCTATACGAACACCTCGACGAACACGAATTTCGTAACCGATTGACGGCGTTCTTCCACCACTGTACGAAAAGCGGTCAGAGCTGTAGGATCGTTATTTATCTGGCATAGCTGGTTTCGAACCCTTTGACTTGATATTTGAGTTTTAAAAATCGGATGGTAAATAACAAAACTACAACTCTGGCGGTTTTTCGTGCAACTGAATATTTTCCACACCAGTTCACAACGCTTCGGGCTTCTAAAGTTCATCTGTTGGTGGTGAATCGAGAAGCAAAACTTGAAAGTTTTCCTTAGGTGTGCTTTGCTGGAACAAAAGCAGCAATCATTGTTAAAATATACTGAGTCAATATTTTCGTTTGCAGCCCATTTCCCGTCGACCTGCAAGGGCGAAGTGAGGTGGATGTTCCAGCATCTGGACGGCAACGCGGACTCGAAACTCTCGCTGGAGGAACTGTACGACCTGGAGCACGACCAGAGCGAAATGTGCCTGAAGCCGTTCCTGCAGCAGTGCGACGTCGACCGCGACGTCGTCGTGACGCCTTCGGAATGGTGCAGGTGCTTCCAGAGAACGGAGCGACCGTGCGCCGCAGTCAAGCGCAAAATCACACCAGATCTTCTAGGTCAGTCCACCATTACTGCAACGACCATAAGACAATAATTGCATTATGTCCGGCGGTAGGTGTACCTAGGTGTTTCATTACCTAGCGTGCCATTATTGATATCGACCAATCACTTTCGCTCGAGAAGGGGTAGTTATGGATTGTAGGTATTAAGTACATACCTAATTTAATCGGTGATGATAATTGCATTATTGTTGGTGAAGGCCAAAAATTCATTTGATCAAAGATTCCAACAGTAGTAAGAATGACGACAACGCCGGACAAACAATAACGCAAGAATGTAACCGATCATCGCGGTCATTAAAAGCACTGGGCGGAAAATTAGGGTCTCTCTGTAGATTGAATCTCTGCCGAGGATTGGATTGCACGTCCAAGTTAAAAATCAATATAGGTACGTCAAACCGTTACAATGAAACAGTAGTGGTCTGCTATAAATGGTGCAGTTGTTGCCAATTCTGCAGTAATTAATTATTGCTTTGAGCTCTTTGGAGATGAGTATAACGTTTTTCCGCATATAGATACATACCTCAATAATGTTTGAAGAATGGCAAAAAAGCAAAAGGTTCTTTCCAGAATACAGACAAGTGAGATCGGTCAGTTGTAAGTTGATTGCAGAATTGAAAAATTTTGATCCCATAATAGAGAGCCCTAGTATTGATATACGTCCTATACGTTGATCTCTCTGTTTCTCTCTTTATGTCTTCTAGCATTTCCAAATATTTTCGGTTGCGAAAATCTCACATAATAACTTCAACTTCAACTTCAACTTTATTTCTCTCTTTCGACTGAGTATATACAGCATATGAGAATAGTCTACAAACATTGCCAAGTAACAACAAGAATAATAAATGTTTAGAAGCAATAACAATAACAAAAAATAATCAAAAATATCACAGACAAGTTGTACTTACACGGGTCATTCACCCAGTGTATCACAGTCAAAAAATTCCTTAACACTATAAAATGTATGGGTCAATAATAAATATTTCACATTTTTCTTAAATAAAACAAGGTTATTCATAGCTTTAAGGGAAGCAGGTAACTTATTAAAGAGTTTCACAGCCATTACAAATGGGCCCCTAGCTGAGCTACTCAATCTATGCACAGGAATGTCAATACTAAAATTCTGTCTAAAATTATATGAGTTGTTATCGCTTCTGGACGAATTGAAATCAGATTTATTCTTGTGGACGTACAAAACACAGTTTAAAATATAAATTGACGGAACAGTTAAAATATTGAGCCTATCAAACAGGGGTCTGCAAGATTGTCTATTATTTTTGGATAACATGGTCCGCAAAATTCTCTTTTGAGCAATAAACAAGTCAGCCACACGTGAAGCATTGCCCCAACAAACAATTCCATAACTCAAAATAGAATGAACATATGCATAATAGTACATCTTTAAAATATTTACATTAACTTTGTCTCGCAGCTGCCACAAAACGAATAAAGGCTCCATTTTAAAGTTTGTTTGGTGTAAATCGGCTCGTGGATTGAAAAGTGGCCCGAGATGAATAAACCATACCTGCTTTATTGCCCATAAAGTCATAATTGCTAATCTGATTGATTCAACTCCAATTACTTTACTTTGATCATGTGCTAATTTCACAGTCTCAAATGTGCTGAATTCAGCTGACAATAAGGAATTATTCAAGTCAATTTACATTCAGTTTCTGAAAGAAAAATACATCATAATTGCGTCTAATCAAGTAACCCTTCACACATTACATCCCTCCATCCGGATTCCTTCTATTTTAAAGAAAGTGGTAGATGAGCTGAATTTTATAACACACTTGAGTTTGATTTCTTGCATAATTAACACCCCGGTAATCAATTAACTCTTTCACATTTTCACGCTCTTACTTGTACTTGGTCTACCCCTATCTTTTCGCCTCGAGAGAGAGATTACCAATAAATCTAGTATGATCTTTTGCATTCCGGAGGTAGCCATTTGTCTCAATTACTTGTCATACTAATTTACTTGAAATTACAGTCTTTTTTTTTAAGTCCGTTGTGGTGCAAATGGCACACACCTTTGCATTCACCGTCAATGCGAAGGTGCTTGTCATTTGCACCACAATGGACTTTTGAAAAAAAATGGACTGTAGCTATAGTTTCGTGAGATTTTTTAGTTCGATCCACTTCAAGCTTGTGCTGTATTTTAACGCGCTGACCTCGGGTTCCACCAAAATTTTAAGAGCAGATTAAATCTATCAAGCTGATAGTTGCTGTGCACCAGCCAATAGGATGGCCAGTTGCTTAGTTACTATCAGAGTGATAAAGTTATCACGCTGATAAAAGTTTGGTGGAACCCGAGGTGAGTTGTCAATAAACTATCTAGATTATTTGATTAGTAGATTTGTTATTCATTAATTTCATCAGGTGGGAAATTATAGAGGTACCTGAATACGTGGTCATTTTCAACTTCCGTTTGCTTCAAGCGGGTCTTTTCTGACCTCGGCTTTTCTAGCTCGGAATGACTGCTGACGCTTTCTGAAAGGGTTAAATCTCACACAATAACAGATTGTTACATGAGGGGACATGCTTCAAGGAACAATTGGCGGCCAGATCAAACATATTCAGTTGCAAGCGCTAATGTGGCAACCGATTGAACTTTGCCCTTCTGAATAGCTACCTTTCCATGGGTAAGGACACAAGGTATAAATAACGGTTAGATCTGAATTCCCTGTAGTCTCGCGGACACTCTGTAAATAATTTTCAAGGACTCAAATCGATTTGCGGGACACCTATCATTGACTTTTATCACTGAATTCGCGGCGTTAGTTTTCAGTATTGCAATAGCAATTCTCATGGCTTTGTTGCGACATTCGGCTGGTATCGGAATACAAAGAGCAACCCTTAGTAAAAGCTTGTAACAAAAACAATAATTCGCAATCCTTTGAAATATTTATTGGATTACATAGAAGATAGACTTGCCTTGTAGTCCAGTCAAAATAGGTTTTAACCGGAAAGAAATTCGGAAGTTGACGAAATTTGGTGGATCGATGCAGAATTCAACGTGGAATAACATACTGAAATTCCCGAAAATTCCAATGCTTGGTTTTTTTTCTAGGACCAATAAAAGAGCGCCATCCTTGTAAATTTTCGATTTTTTCTGAATAACTTGTGAACTATCACCTTTAAAACACAAAAACCAGCGAAGCAAATGTAGCGCGTTAAATTATCAAGAGATCAGTATCAAATTCATCACTTTGTGGTTAATAGTCTCCAAAATACAGCGTCTGCTAGAACGCAGTGAAAATGACTCAAAATTTATTTCCGGATTTTACGTAACAATTTGCATAGTGTCAGTTCAAGGGCTGTAACGTGGACAGTAAATGTGCGGATTTCAGTGTGTTTTACAATCTTGGAAAGCCAATTCAACATTTGGTATCACACTTTTGTCTAGAAGTCGCCAACTTCAAAATGGTACTTTTCCTCGACCTTTCTAATTTATACTTGAAGTTCCGAAGAATCCCCAAAAATCGATTATTTCCATACCATACCATTTGCTTCATTTTCCAAGTATGGAAAAACCATCTAGAGAATATGTGAAGGATTGAATACCAAAAAAATAACATGTTTCAGAATCTTTTTCCTAGTGATGGTTCCTGAGGTATATGGGTTAAAAGACTAAAACGACATACTTGGAAAAAAAATTGGTAGTTCGGACACTAACTGCTGAATACTGTACGGACCTTGCATTTTAGGTGTAAGATGCCACTTGGCAGACGTGGAAAGTACATAAATATATTCACTACGTCTGCTGAGTGGCATCTTACACCTAAAATCCAAGGTCCGTACAGTATTCAGCAGTTAGTGTCCGGACTACCAATTTTTTTTCCAAGTATGTCGTTTTAGTCTTTTAACCCATATACCTCAGGAACCATCACTAGGAAAAACATTCTGAAACATCCTATGGTTTTGGTATCCATTTCTTCACATATTTCCTGGATGGTTTTGCTCTACTTGAAAAAGTAGGCAAATGGCATGGTATCAAAATAATCGATCTTTGGGGATTCTTCGGGACTTCAAGTATCGATTTCAAAGGTTGAGGAAAAGTACCATTTTGAAGTTGGCGACTTCTAGACAAAAGTGTGATACCGAATGTTGAATTGGCTTTCCAAAAATGTGAAACACGTTGAAATCCGCACATTTTCTGTCCACGTTACAGCCCCTGAACTGACACTATGCAAATTGTTACGTAAAATCCGGAAATAAATTTTGAGTCATTTTCACTACGTTTTAGCAGACGCTGTATCTCAGAGACTATTAACCACAAAGTGATGCATTTAATACTGATCTCTTGAGAATTTAACGGGCTACATTTGCTTCGCTGGTTTTTGTGTTCTTAATGTGATAGTTTACAAGTTATTCAGAAAAAATCGAAAATTTACAAGGATGGCGCTCTTTTATTGGTCCTAGAAAAAAAGCCAAGCGTTGGAATTTTCGAGAATTTCAGTATGTTATTCCACGTTGAATTCTGCATCGATCCACCAAATTTCGTCAACTTCCGAATTTATTTCCGGTTTGGCCAGATTTTTGCTTAATTTGACTGGACTATTGATGCTTTCTTCCGTCTCTTGTTCTTACGTCAGCCGCTTCTCCACTCCCGCAAGTGTGACCCTCCGCCTCCTAGCAAACCGATGGGCCCACCGCTCCATTCCGAAGCAGGACAACTTGACGCCAGCCATCTTGACGTGGGACAACTTGACGCCAGAACAACTTGACGCTAGAAGTTATTTTGATTTCGGCACTCTCTCAGGCCAGTTTGTGTCTTTTTGTCCTCTAATTGCCCCTCTTGTGTTTTTCTGTGGTTTTTCGGAACTAGCAAGCCCCTTATGCCTACTTGTGTCTTTGTTTTTGAGTCCCAGTGACCTTAGCTGTGTCTTGTTGTATAACTCGAAGTCACAGCCCCCATGTGTCTTTATGTGTCATTTCAAGCCCTGATGAGCTCCTTACTTATGTCTTCGTGTTGTTTTCGAAACTGTACTGGAGCCACTTTGTTTTCCCATAGTGTTTTTAAGAGCCCCGATAACCCCCTCGATGACCTTCTTGTGTTTTCATGTGAAGCTTTAAATTCTATGGGCCCCCTTGTATCTTTGTGTGCTTTGGAACCCTGCCGGCCCCCATTGTTTCTTGCTGGGTCAATCTGGGCCGTGTGTCTATGGTAACGCTCCCAGCCCCGCAATCAGCTCCATTTTGTCTTCTTTATATCTTGGAGTCCTAGCGGCCCTCGTTGTGTCTTGCTATGTTTATCAGAGACCCAACGGACCCCCTTTGTCTGAATTTGTCGTTTGGAATCCCGAGAATCCCCCTCGTGTCTTCATGTTGTGGTGTTGTGTGAAGCCTTGATCAACCCCTTGTATCTCCTTATGTTTCTAGTCCTATATAGCGCCCCCTCGGGAGCCCCCAATATGCCTTGCTTTGTCAATCGGAGCTCCAATAGGCCTTTTTGTGTCTATGTGTCATTTCGACGATGAGCTTCCTCATGTTTTTTTGTGGTTTTCGAAAATAACAAGCCCCCCTCATGCTCACTTTGCTCATGTTTTGGAGCTCTAGCGACCCATTATGTCTTGCTGTGTCAATCGGAGCCCCCCTTCTGTCTTTATGTACTGTAGGTATTGTGCCCCGATCACCTCCTTGTATTTTCTTGGCAGTTTCGGAACACCGTCGAGCCCCTTTAAATTTTTTTTATTTTGGAGCCTTACCGGCCCCTATTGTGTCCTTTTGTCTCTTTTCGAGCCCCCGATAAACTCTTTAATGTTTTCTTGAGGTTTTCGGAAGTCTAAGCGAGCCCGCTCATGTCTTCTTGTGTTTTGGAGTTCTAGAGGCCCTCATTGTGTTCTGCTATGTAATTCGGAGCCTCAATGAAAACCCTTGTGTCTTTATGTGTCGTTTCGACTCCCGATGAGTCCCTTATTGTCATTTTCTTTGAATGTTTCTTTACTCTGCTCTCACAAAATCCCTGGCGCAAATCGTCCGGCGTCAAGTTGTCCCGGCGTCTCAAGTTGGTCGAAGGAGGACAGCTTGACGCCGGCCATCTTGACGCTAGGACAACCTAACGCGTGGACAATTTGATGTGTCGTTTCAAGCCTTGATGAGCCCCCTTATTGTGTCTTCATGTTGCTTTTGGAACTCTATCGAGCCACAATCTATCTCTTCAGATTTTGTAGTTCTAGAGTTCTTCTTTGCCAATCGCAGCCCCGATGAGCCCCCGTGTCTTTTTGTGTCGTTTCGAGACCCAATGAACCCTTGTGTGTTTACTTGAGGTGTTCGGAGCTCTAAGGAGCCTCCTTATGTCTTCCTATATTTTGGAGCTCAAGCGGCTCCCATTTTGTTTTGCTGTGTTAATTCGGAATTCCAGTGGATCCTTCTGTGTATTTATATGTCGTTTTGAGCCCTGATGAGCCCCCTTGCGTGTTCATGATGCTTCCGGAATCGTAGTATCCACCCTTTATGTCTCCATATGGCGTTGTAAGCACCCTGATTCAGAGCCCAATTGGACACTCTTGTGAACCAATAACGGAGTGAAATGAGAATTGCCATATAATAAAACCACGGTCATAAGTGAAATCAATCAACACTGGAATAAAATGGAAATTACCATATGAAAAAAACTATGGTCATAAGTGCAAATGAGACTCGAAATGAGCCAGTAATCAAATGAAATGGAAATTGCCGATTGAAAATGTCATGGTTACAAGTGGAATTATCCAGCAACGGAATCAGATGGAAATTACCATTTGAAGAAAGCATTATTGTTACAAGTGGAATCATCCATCAGTGGAATTAAATGGAAATTACAATTTGCAAGAAGTAAATGAATAAATGAAATAAATAAACTTAATTGCAACTTAAATTAACTTATTTAATCTTCAAAACAAGTAATGTTATAAGCAAAATTATTCCTGAAGTAGCGAACAGCCATATAAATTAAAACCAATAAATAAATAATTTAAAAGGAGTATGGTTATAAGTGGAATCAACCAATAATGGAATGAAATGAAAACTACCATTTCATGATTTTTATGTGGAATTGGAAGGAAATCAATTTAATGGAAAATACCATTACAAAGCCAAAATGAACCATTAAATACCACAATAATGAATATTAAACCACTAGAAATTTATAATCATGGTCTTGTTACTTTTCGTACTAACGAATTCTGTGCTAACGATACCTAATTTTGTCAATTGATGAGGTCTGGTTAGTTGAAGTTGATCAAAAGCACAGAATCAAAAGACAACTAAAAATATATAGATAAGGTAACTTTTTTGACATTCGACTTCTGACATTTCATAAAGCGATAGAAAATGGGTTCTGTTGGTCCATATAGACCTCGAGGTTTGCCATTTCACGAACACCTGTACAGTTTACATTATGGTTATTGATTTAGGTTTTATTTCTGCGTATGGGGATTATAATGTGTGCTGCTACCTCAATAAATTTCGAATAAATCGAGTCACTGAATAAATTCGAAAAAAAGATTCAGCAGAGGTACTGGGGTGGTAACAGTTACCAACGTGAAAACAACATCCTGCGGATCTGGGATTTTCCAGCATCACCCAAGTACACAAATCAATTTGGCGCGGAATTTGATCAGATAAAGCCGCGGCAATTACTGTCTGTAATTTTCACACACTTCTACACATTTGCTCGCGAAATTTCGATATTATTCCAGTTTTTCATATCCAAACGCGACGGGATAGGTGGAGGTTGTTTTTTTCACGCACAAACACCGTTCGCTTTGTGGTCGCCAGACACAAGAGCGCGCGGGGCAGCGGAGCTTTGCACAAAATGGATATTTGTTTTTTTCGGGGTGAAAATTGCTTCTCGCTTCACCTCACACCTTTCCCCCTCTCCCATTTTCCTGTTCCCAAACGCGGCTTTTTTTTTGGGGGGGACCGGATGAAATTTTTCATTTAAAAACCGATGTGTGTGCCCAAAACAAACGTCTAACTTTCCGCTTATTTGAACATTCCATTTCCGCACAATGGAGTCCATCGATTTCCTTTCGATTCTCGTTATCCATCAAATTCCACCCATCCATAATACCCTCGTATAGTCGTATATACCTACGTCTCGCGTATATGTGCTTTTCCGTGCCATAGCCCCATGTGCTAGAGCCAAGCTTATAAAGGTGAATTATTACCTATATTACACGCCCGAAAAAAAATTCAAGTTCGCCGACCCATGCTGCGTAGGTCAAATTTCCAAACTTTTCCAATCATCTAGAGCTTTGCTCGAAGAGAGGGAAATGACAATCAATTATGGGTATTATTGGATAGAAATTTGCCGGAATGACAAATTGTGGCCCTTCAGGTATTATTAGAAACGTTTCAATGATGATTAGTATTTCCGCTTTGTGTAGGCAGGGCATTACGTAGAATAGAAACTAGGAATGTAAGGGCGGCGTGACGTCAGCTTCTATACGATTGAAGTTGTATCGGGAATGAAGTTGGCAACAATTGTTTGCAAACAGTTATTGCCTCGTTCTCTCTTGTTTCGTTCTTATCTATTCACCAGATGACGTAGACCTACCCATCTACTAACTGTTTTTGTCTGTTTTTTGAATTCGTTTCAATAATTAAACTGTTGTTGTTCTAGGAGTTTACGTGCCAGATTGTGACTCCCAGGGGTACTACAGACCAACCCAATGTCACAACGCCATCGGCATGTGCTGGTGTGTTGACAAGCACGGAGTGGAATTCGCAAACACGCGTACACATGCTAAGCCTAATTGCGGTGAGTTTTGAATTTTTCATTCTGATTAACTGCATGTAGGTACTAACCAACCCGAGTTATAGACACTGTTGCCAGCGCCAGCGTACATATATTTTTTATTTGATCTTCAGGCTAGAGCTGGAAGACTATCGATGGTAACTATCGATATATCGATAGTTTTCCATCAACTTCCGATATATCGGACTAAATGAATAAATAAATGAATAAATAAATAAATAAATAAATAAAGGTTTATTGTTCGCATTAACTATATAGATAGTAAAGAACACGAGTTCAATAAGAAACAAAACTTAATATCAGAAAAAGTAAGCCAGATACAAACCAAAATAAATAAACAAAAATAGTAAGCATACATAAACCAAAATTTCCCGTTTTCCCATTTCTATAGGTGAGAGAACTTCACAGCAAAAAAAAACAAAGATTGAAACAATAATGAATCGAACCTAGTGATATTCCTCCAACAATATTTCCCTGTACCGCATACATCTCCCCATGAATCTGTAGAGAGCTACGGCCTCCTCTTTTTCAACTTTTTTGAGTAGATCATGAGTATCCACCGCGTTCAGGATCTCCTGGATGTCTCGTCTGAAGGGCCGGTACAGAGGGCAGTCGAACAAAGTCGATATAGGGCAGTCGATATATCGGACTATCGATAGTTGATTAAAAAATATCGATAGCTGAATAATCGTTGAATTTCCAAGCAATCGACCTATCAACAAATTCAATTTAATAAGCTTAAAATTAGGATTGGTAGTCTTGGTAAACTCAACTCTCGAAGTCTCGACTCGACTCAGCATCATCTCTGAAGTAACTCCCTAACAAGACAAATTTAGCATGGCAAGCATAGCACTTTACTAGTTATAGAGACAAATACGAGGGAGGGCAGGGCAGGGAAAAACTATCGATAGTACTATCGATTAATCGATAGTTTTTTGACCCAAACTATCGAACTATCGATAGCGTCCACTATCGATAGTTTTCTAGCTCTACTTCAAGCTATCGGTATTTTTGCTATATTGTCTACAACAGGATGAAGGAAACACTGAATCAAAAAGTTAGGTACTGGCTTTGAACAACATCCAGCCTTATTTTGTTCATAGATCGCTAGCAGTCTTATAGGTCGCGTGGGTAATAAAGAGTAGACGCGGCCACAGCTTCACACCAGTATCAGTAGGGCGATTTCAAACCGGGTGTCACACTTTCCCGTTTTCCGTCAGAATCACTTCTTGATATTTACTTATTCTCAATAGCCTCTTTCCAGGCAGGAGCTAGAAGCCTCGAGCTAATCGGAAGTGCACTGTGTCCGTAAACGTACAGTCTGACCGGCCTGACCTGATCTGACCGACCTGACCTGATCTGACCTGATCTGACCTGATCTGACCGACCTGACCTGACCTGATTTAAGTAACTTTATATACCAGGTGTTCATTAATGTATGTTGTCGTATCGTCTTTGGAATGTTCTGTCGCTCGCTCAAATCATGCCTTTCACTGCGCATTTTGACCTGACCCATGTCTTCTACACAGACAATCATAAACACCCGGTATGTCTAATTCACAAAAACTGACAGCTAGGAACACGATCCATGCAATCGCACGCCTGTAACCGGGTATTGCCTACTTCGAAAAACTAAAAACAGAATTTCAAATTGAGCGCGTTGACTTAGCCTCCCATTGGTGCTCAGTGACAGCTGCTGTCAGCCGGGACCAATGAGGAGTCCCTCTTTGTCGCGCCAAATTTGAAATTCTTCTGCCAGAAGACTGTGTTCAGTTCAATGTTTGATGAGAACCAACTAATATACAACTTTGTGAAATTTTCAAACAAATACACTCACATAGTATTACATACGTTTTTAATTTCAGAAAAGGTAATGATCCAATCGAACAGCATCTCATCGAAACCAGCGGACGATTCGAACGACGACGATGACGGCGAGGACGATCGGGACGACATCGAAGGCAGCGCCGACCATCCCAACGATTACTGAAGGGACGCCGCCCCACCCCCGCCACACCACTACAGTGGCGCGCCACCACCACCCATTACACACTAATAATAACAATTATTATTACCTACTATCGCCTGGTTATACTTTCTCGTCATTTTGTGGGCTTTTATATTTTTTATAAATGTATGTATAATATTGACTTAATGAAGAAAAAAGAAGAAGACGAAAGAAAGCTTCCTGATAAGAGCCATCATCACACACTCACACGATTTTTCAGTTATTAGTTAGTGATATACCTTGTCGCGGCGGGTCAAGCGTACGTAGTAGGCAAACTTAGCATTGCATTTCTATCAATAAAGCGATTTTTAAAATCTCTTCTCAAAAAAAAAACATTCCACTCACCACAGTTGAAATTATTAAGTTTCTATACAGTTTATGTTTCGTGTATATATGAGTATGATTTCCGCTATTTTAGTTTATTTTTTTATAATAAAGAAGGAAAAAGTATATTTAGCATGTGATGTGTTTCCGCTGAAGTAGATGATCTAAATATTCCACAGCTTCATGTTTGTGCCGTCTAAGAAATAAACAAAAACATATACATAATATGCATTTATGTATCTAGATAACTATATTGTAATAATTGTTAAATTTAGAAATTATTTATGTGATTTTGATGTCCACTTTAATTATTAATAATAATACCTAATGAACTATAACTTAGATACCTATTATTATATTATACGAATGTTTTTTCTTTTTTTACTATAGCATTTAGAGAATACCTATTTAGAGACTAATTTGTATGTTTATTAAAGAAGAAAAACAAGATCGAATGGTACTGTGTACATAATGAAAGTACTGTTTATGAACTGATGAATACCATATTAATACTTATATTATTCGAAAAAAGACATACCTACCTGTATTTATTTCGATCATTTGGGAAATGAAAAGAACATGGGTGCACGTTTTTACATCAGACACAATGTTTTTTTTATTGTATGTTTTGAACATATTCAAATAAAATTAGAGCTCAGTTGAGATTTTCAATGGTTTTCCTCTGGCGCACCTCAAAGCGAAATTGCCGGATTCTCCGCTGTCTGCGTGAGTCTTCCGCAACGATTTTACTTTTTGAGAATCAGAAAAAGCTAATCAGCACGCTGAGTACTAAGTTCTGGAGTAATAATGGAAGCAATGAACGATGATGTGCACACGCAAGAACGTAACATTTCGCTTTCCAGTCGGTTTTTCCCGTCTATTTTGTTACTGCGGACCGCCACCAGAGAAATGTGCAAGAAAAAATACTGGGCCAGCGGCTCAGGCAGGAGTCGGGTCGACTCCTGTCTCAGTCCCATTCGTAGGTATTCGCATCAGGTATGAGCCAGTGCATTAGATTGTATGCATTGCATAAAACGAGTGGATGCTACTATTACGATTTTGTGGGAGTTGTCAAGTAAATTTTCTTCAGCAAAGTTTCCAAAATCGTAGTAGCAGAATCTGCTTTATTCTATGCATACCTACCACTCATTGAATACCAGCCTCACTAGTTATAGGTAGTTTCGACGATTCAGGAAAAACATCTTTTCAAATAGGTATCTATGCGAGGTCGCAATGAACAACGTTACCCTTTGCAAAGACAGAAGATTTCAGGAGCTCTACTGCAAGATGATCAAGGTCGGACACTGCACAGTTTCCTGTTCCACTGTTCATATCACAACTTCTGTAATGCTTCCAGAAGCGAAGCTCGTCATTAGGTGCTTTCCTTCTACCACAAAACTCACTGATCTGGTCTAAGTTAGAGAGAGAGAAAAAGCGAGAAATCACATGCGCGAAAGTGAGATACCACTAACAACTTCGGTTAGAATACTTAGTTTACGTTGTAAAAGGAAAGCACCTATTATTGACGGAATCACAATGGCATCTGGGGCAGGTTCTACATAATCGTAGAATTTGACGGAATTAGCTCTTGTTTTATTGAAAATTAACACTGAGAACTTCATTTTGACAAAAAGCATCATCAACTTCAACCCATCCATGGCTACCCGTCCACCATCAGCTGGTTTATCCGATGGGCAGTGAATGGCGAGCAATGCTATCGAAAGCTGGGGATAGGTACTTAAACAGCAAGACAAATAAAAAAGGGGACAAAATTGAACTTTAATTAAAAATAACACTGAAACCAAAGGTGTTCTGTCGTGTTGAATTTGATTATTCACGTATTTACCTACACAACACGCCAAGTTACCTTGCAGACACGTTTCTAGTCAAATTGATTGGGGCAGCACGATTCCTGAAACATGCGAAAATTAATACAAAAGTAACAGCGGATCATCAGAGGATGATTGAATCAAATTGGGAAGTATAAACAAACTCACGTGCTTGCAAACGTGCTTCTTCTTTTTGCAGGGCGTCTTGCACGGCGCCTCTGGATCTTTCTTATTGCACAACGTTTCTTCCGATATGTGCTTTCTCAAGATCACTAAACTGTCCACGGCGACGGCGCTGTCACGTCTCTGATTCTTTTGGTGCCCTATCTCGTTATGTCCCGCCGGTGGTTTGGATTTTGTCTTTGTGGTCTTCCTCTTTTTAGGTTCCGTCAGCGGCAGAAGGCCGAATAATGATTCGTTGCGGTTCTGGCGATCAGGTCCGTTTTCATGACTCTTGTCCTGCTTGGCGTCCGAGTATGTTTCTTTCTGTTTCTTGTCCTTTCCTTCACCGTTGTCCGTCCCTCTCTCTTCCGCGTCCAGTTCCTCTTCCGCTTTCTGTTTCTCTACGTTTTCAAGACTCTTGTTCTGCTTGACGTCTGAGTCTTTCTTTTTCTGTTTCTTGTCCTTTTCTTTGCCGTTGTCTGTTCCTCTCTCTTCCGCTTCCTGTTCCTCTTCCACTTTCTGTTTCTCTCCGTTTTCAAAACTCTTGTTCTGCTTGACGTCTGAGTTTTTTTTCTTCTGTTTTTTGTTATTTTCTTCACCGTTGTCTTTTCCTTCCGCTTCCGCTTCCTGTTCCTCTTCCGCTTTTTGTTTCTCTTCGTTTTCAAGACTCTTGTTCTGCTTGACGTCTGAGTTTTTTTTCTTCTGTTTTTTGTTCTTTTCTTCACCGTTGTCTTTTCCTTCCGCTTCCTGTTCCTCTTCCGTTTTCTGTTTTTCTTCGTTTTCAAGACTCCTGTTCTGCTTGACGTCTGAGTCTTTTTTGTTCTGTTTCTTGTCTTTTTTTTTGCCGTTATCTGTTCCTTTCTCCTCTGTTTCCTGTTCCTCTTCCACTTTCTGTTTCTCTTCTGGTTTCTGTTCCTCTTTCTCTCCTCCTGTTTCCTGTTTCTCTTCCTCTGTGCTTTGTTCTTCAGGAGCTTCATTTGCTTCTTCTTTTCTTGCACTTTCTGGTATCTCAACGATATGGTCCGATAGCGTTACTACTTTGTGCACGTGAAGAGACCCTACGCAATACATTGATTAGGCTAGACACTATCGTAGAGTCACTATAGACCTCTTCCTTCTTTCCAGCGTTCGGCGCTGACTTACCTTTTGTGGAATTGCGCCGCTCCCCTTTTTGATTTTTATCCAGACCGCTTGCAGACTCTGCAATTCAGTGACAATATATTGATTAGACTAGACACTATAGACCTTCTCCCCTACTCAAACATTCTGCGCTTTTCTAGATGACCTACCTCTTGTTGAATCGCGCTGCTGTTCTTTTGCCGATTTTTCTCTGCTCAGTTCTGTTGGCGAAAGCTCTCTAGTAGTTTCTTCATCTCCCTCGTCTTTCTCATTCATTGCTTCTTCGAGAAATGGATGCGGAACCGTCTCTATGGTCTCTGGAGTACGATGATGATACAGAAGTTCACCATCATTATCATCATCCTCATCATCATCATCATCATCATCGTCAGCTGGTTCTGGTTTGGCCCCTTTCCCATCGAGCAGCGACAGTTTAGATTGCGACTTCCTGAGATGATGATCGTCTGCTGGCTCTTCATCAGCTGGTTCTGGTTTAGACTCTCTCCCATTGATCGGCGAAAGTTTAGATCGCGACTTCTGGACATGATGTCCGTTTATTGGCTCTTCGTCTGTCTCCACGTTCGGTTGATGTTTAGATGACAACTTTTTCTTGCGATAATGTTCGTGCAATGGTTCTTCATCTTCGTCCAAGTGCGGCAGATGTTCAGATGGCAACTTCTTGGGATGATAATCTCTCAGTATCGGTGGTGGTAGGCGGTTAAACTCTTCTTCCAAATGTTCTTCCGGTTCTGCTTCCTCGTCTGATTCATCGCAACGACCACTGCAGGTCGGCTGAATCGTTTTAAGTTGCGGTTTTTCGTTAAATTGGACTTCTCTTTTTTCGACAGCTCTTGACGGCAGTTCGGATGATGGAGGACGAGCCGATGGCTTAGGGGTAGACGACGGGCGCTCGCGATCTTTGGGGTATTCGTCGCGGTCTTCTGTGTAAGGACGTTCTTGAGATGGGGCCTGAGCTCCTCTTTTTCGTCCAGGTTTTGGCGGTGGTTCGGATGATGATGGACGAGGCGATGGTTTAGGGGTCGACGACGGGCGGTTGCGATTTTTGGGGTTTTCATCGCGGTCTTTTGTGGAAGGTCGTCCTTGACATGGGGCTTGGGCTCCTCTTTTTCCTGCAGCTTTTGGCGGCGGTTCGGACGATGATGGACGAGGCGATGGTTTAGGAGTCGACGGCGGGCGGGAGCAATATTTCGGGTATTTGTCGCAATAATATGCAGAACGACGTTCTTCTGCTGCGGTTTGGACCTCTCTTTCGACGGTGCACTTTCTTGGAGGTCTCTTGCGCAACAGTGGCGTTTGGGCTGCTTCGTCAACGCTAGGCTGCTTTGATGGTTCTTCTTCGTCGTCGTCCCAGTACTCGGCTCTGTGGTGATAATCAGATATTATTGTATGCAGGACTAGGCATTAGGTTAATATGGTGAAGGAGGTTGTTGAAGTAAGTTTGATCCATTATAGCTGACCGATTTCAATCATCGACCATGCAGCCGCCTTTCAAAACCCCAGATTCGACATCCGGTTCGAAGGACCAATTAATGTCGCTTGCTTTTTGGAACTGAACGGTGGGCAACCGGGATGGCAGGATGTCGTGCTGTCTGCCTAACAATTCTTGCACAGAGACGCGTAACGTTTTGAAAATCACGAAAAAGAAGGGCGAGGACGAAACACCTATCGTAATCTCACCTTGAAGTAACTGACTTTGCATTTCATTCCACTTCAAAAAAAAATTGATCTCTTTAGTGCTGAACGAAAATTTGATACCACCTTTGTGAAATCGGGCATCAATAAATTATTCCAAACTTAATCTAGGTTACCGATTTAGTAGGTAGGCACCTACGAGTAGGTACATTTTGATCCTCACTTTTGGGCATTCAAAAAAGAACCCACCCAAAGAAATTTATCGATTTCACCGAAATTTAGACCTAGGTTTTGGAACGCGGGCCGGGCCAGGCAAGTCGTGCCGTCGTGCGATCGATGTTTGTCTAATGCTATGAGAATTTGCTAGGATTTTGTTCAAAATCCGCAAAATCGTCCAAATACTCAATACCTATACTGAGATCTTCGCATTTCCACCTCATCCCTTCCAACTCGACTTGGTCGCATGGCTCGGCCCGATCCATTACTGCGCGATCCTGCAGACGCTTCTTCCTCAAATTCTACACTTTCTCGAGGTACGTCACTGGGTTTGCGGCGGATACTTGATTCTGTTTGCCCATCTGAACTGTAACGTTCGCGCATTCTTCCAGTCGTTTTTTCAGAGCTCCTTGGTGGCACGGCTCGATTTGATTCATTACTGCGTGACCCTGTAGACGCTTCATCATCAAATTCTTCACTTTCTCGAGGTGCGTCGCTGGGTTTACGGCGGAAACTCGATTCTTTCTGCCCATCTGAACTGTAACGTTCACGCATTTTTCCAGTCGTTTTTTCAGAGCTCCTTGGTGGCACGGCTCGACTTGATCCATTACTGCGCGATCCTGTAGACGCTTCTTCCTCAAATTCTTCACTTTCTCGAGGTACTTCGCCGGGTTTACGGCGGAAACTCGACTCTTGTTGTCCATCTGAACTGTAACGTTCGCGCATTTTGCCAGTCGTCTTTTCAGAGCTCCTTGGAGATCCATCGGCGCATTCTCTGCTGCCATACTGTCCTCTGACCCTGCGCTCTTCATGCGGCGTCTCGGTATCTTTTGGAGACACGCGCGATTCCCCGCAGCAGCGCCTCGTGCATTCCATCTGACTTGACGAATTGTCCCTGAGCGTTTGCGTTGTGGTCTGCCGCCTTGGTCTCGGGGTCTCGTTCACCGTTTGAGCATTGCTGACGCGCTTCTGAGGCTCGCGTTCGGTTTCTAAAGCTCGGTCTCTGGTCTGACGCGTTGCAGTTTGCGCTGCACGTTCGTCACTTCTGACCTGTTTCGTTCGCGGTCTTTCGCAACGATCCGGCCAGTATTCGCACCTTTTCGCTCTTCTGGTTTCTGGCTCTTCAGTTTGACACGTGCACGACGACATGGGCGACGGTCTTGGTTTTCCGCAAGGCGAGCAGGTCTGCGATGTTTGGCTCTCCACTTGTGGCATCGTCTGCTGAGGAGTGCTCTGCGAACTTTGACTCTCCACTTGCGGTGTCGTCTGCTGCGGAGTGCTCTGCGATTTTTGGCTGTCCACTTGCGGTGTCGTCTGCTGCGGAGTGCTCTGTGATTCTTGGCTGTCCACTTGCGGCGTCGTCTGCTGCGGAGTGCTCTGCGATTTTTGACTGTCCACTTGCGGCGTCGTCTGCTGCGGAGTGCTCTGCTTGAGACTGACCAGGCACATTTTCTCTTTCGACGGAGAGTTGACCAGCGTTCCCTTGATGGCGGTCAAAGTCAACGTTATCTGCGGTCCAGGCCAGCACAGATTCATCTTGTTAGAATCCAAGGATTCGTTCGATTTTGCTTCTCCACTCTCGCGAGATAACAACTTCTCTGGCGTGCAAGTACAAGTTTCAAGAGGATCAGATGAACTTGATTGAGACGTGCCCGGTTTGATCTGTTCTAGACACAGCTGGCAACCGGTGGTGGCGCAAGTCAGAACTGGGATCTCGTTATTGATGTGCCTAGTGAAGTTTCCTTCGTGGGGCAAAGCACATGCGCACTTTGTCAATTTCTGAGGTTTTTTTAAGTCGCGGCAACAAAGACAGACGAAATCGTCGTGCGATTCCTTTGGCATGTCTTTGCCGCCGCACAGCCTCATTCCCATCGGCACTTTGTCTTTGCGATTCAAGTACATTTCGTAAAACTTTGGAATATTCCACAAGGGACTTTTCTTTTTGCTCTCGTCTTTCTTGTCGACCAAGTTCAAACAGTATTTCAACCGCTTCATTTCCTTACGCCCCACGACCTTAGGACAATCGCGAACGTTTTCTTGCTTCTCCATCGAAGTTCCTGTCGAAGATACCCTTTTTTTCTCGGTTACGTATTCGGCACTTTTCTTCCTATTACTGGTGCTTCTCTGTTGTCTTGCTTCCTGTAAGAGGTTTTCTTGTTATAATGAAACATTAACATCGATGCAGAATATCCAAGAATATATTTAGTTGGGTATCGGATAAAAAAACCTTTTTACGTTTCTACTAAATAAATAGTAGGTTGGTAACTACAAACCTCTTTTTTCATCCGGATCTTGACAGAAATCGACATAGCACTGGCAGAGTAACTAACTTTATTCATAGAATCTGCAAACACATGAAGAATGTGAGAACAGTATGTTATCCAGTTTCAAGTCATGAAAGTTTATTACCAGTTCTTTCATAACTGCTTGGTTCATTGAAAACACGGTTCAGAGACCCTCCGCCAGCATCGTAAATCATATCAAACAAGTTCCTTTCCGTATCAAGTTTGTCGAGCAAGTTGTAAAACGAAGTCCACTTGGTTGACGATTTCCTGGATTTTGGCTTGTCTTGTTCTACGCGATACAACTTCTTTTCTTGGTTCTTGTACGATTTGGCATACCTGTGACAAGAAGAATTCTTACAATTCTACTTAAGAAACCATAGCGAGATTTTAACCTTAGCTCATCTTCCATGCCGAGATCGACGTAATAGGACAGATCCTCTTTCAAAGCCTTGGCTTCGGCTTCGGTCTTCAACTCGCCGGACCTCAGCGACTTCTTTATCGTTGCCACATCTTCGGGACTCAGCGGAAGCGACCTCAGACTGGCCGAATACGGCATCGCCGCGTCAGACTTTTCGTTCAGCACGGCCTGACGACAGCACTTGGCCGGCCTGCAAGCCCTCAAGATTGCATCCACGCCCAACTCGCGTAGCTGCTCGGCCACTTCGCGATTGGGATGTTCAATCTTATTCCTCAAGCCGGTCTTGGCCTCGGTCACGTCGAACTGCATGGACGAACAGACGCGTCGGATGCCCGACGAAACTTCTTTCGATTTCCTCTTTCTCTTCTTCGAAAATTGCCTCGAGTGCGTCGCTGGGAGTTTTGGATGATCGTTCCAGCACGACGGTTGCCCCTGAAATTGGATCGGGGATTTGCCCAAGTTGAGCGGATCCACGATCACTGACATTCGCTTGTCGCCAGATGTTTTCCCGATGGTTCCGGAAAGCTTGTTGTAAAGCGATGAATGATGCGAATCGACTAGAGCTGTGTATGCGATCGGCGGACGGTTGTAGACTCTAACCAAAGATCGGCTTGCGCTAGGTGTGGCCTGGACTTCCATTGACTTCTTTATTTCCCTGCGTATTTTCTTCTCTGGTTCTGTCGAAGATCCTGTTGAGGTAATTGCTTTTCTTGACGCGACTCGACCTGATAAAGCACTCGAGCTCTTCTTAATAACGATCTTAACGTGGTTGCTATCTCTTCCATTGGTCTCGATCAAGTATTTGCCGGCATTGCCCAGCTGTTTCTGCAATTGTTTATCATACTGATTTGCACAAAGTAAATTCCAAATCCACTGTTAAAAACATTGAAATTTACCTCATTCAACGTGACGGACACCGGCAAGGTTAGAAAACTCTGCATCAGATGACTGGCTAGATCTGACTGGGCGTGCTTCTGGCTGCAATTTGGAGGTGCATGATGTCTACGTTGCGAGCAAGTTTTTCGGCCATTGAAACAGTCCTCGTTGAACTGAAAAGTGGGTAATGAAGGAGGCAGCTTCTTGTAAGTTATCAAATTTGATCAAATTTAAATAGGTAACCAAAGCACGGTAAAACTCACGCATTGTGATTTAGATTTGGACATGATCAAGTTGGACAATTACTTGTAGTTGGTAGGTATTGCACGAACGAAGAATTTTCAAGACATCGCACAGAGGATTTAGACATTTTCTGACTGATGGCTTGTCAGCAGGGATGCTCGAAGTTTCCGAGAAGTGTGTCAACTATGAAAGTGTCGTCATGGCGAATGGCCTGATATTTCTATTGGTGTATTATATAGGTGTCCAGTTTGCAACATATTATTTATTTGCTAAATATACAGGTGACTCAAAAATCCTGAAAATAAGTTTTCATAAAAACCGACTCACCCTGATAGTATAATTATGAAAATTCAAGACACACTGAAAGTTCAATTTTTTTGTTCAGTCTGTCCTAAAAAGTACCAAAATATCAAATAACAAATATAAGAGAGCAGGGGGCAGAGCCTCACCCTTCAACCCTCTGTATATCAAGAAAAAACGGTTAAACACTTTTCTGACACATTTGGCTCTGAATCGCGAGTACTGGGATGCTCTACATAGAGTTCCATCGGCGATTATTGGACACCCGAGCCAGTGGAGACTCAGATTCTCAGATATGTGTTTGTCATGTTACGATAAACTCCGAGCGCTCTGAGCAAGGACGCTCGATGATACACAGACCCAACAATATATTATGTATACTTGAGGTAGTGTACACGGGGTAGGATGTTTATCAACACCTCATGTTGGTAAAATACTGCAACTGGACGTGAGTATTGGCACACTATTTTGATCCTTCAACAAGATGCATATCTCCAGCCAGAACACGGTTTTGCACCAACATCCTACCGCGTCTAGAAACACTGAAGTAGAATAGAATAGAATGGATTAGAATCTCTATTGCTGTTGAGAAAAATGCATGTTCTTGCCGCAAGGAACGTGGAAGGCATTCAAATAAACATGAATACAACACTTCGTGTACACGTTGTACCATTGTTGGAGGGTTATTGCTTGGAGATTCTCCTCTCACTAGTGAGGATCAAAAGGCCGAAACACGTGTTCGAGTGTTCCTTAGTTTGGGCATACGATGGAACGCAGACTTTGCAACATGTTCAATTTTTCTCGCAAACCCACCCAAAATTTATTGTTCAATTTCCATGGACAAGAAATTGTTTCCATTATTCCCAGCCTCTTGAAGCGAGCCTGATTTTTTGAGGCTTCAGTCTAAACAATTCGATGCCTCGCAACAAAGAGATTGTCGCAGTGGAATGGAAGCATCGACCCTTTAACCTGCTCCTGCCAAAAAAGCGCGCCAAGTCCTGCAGAATTACTGGCAACACAAGGAGCGCCCCGGCGGTCTGCCCTTGCAGCAGGATTTACAAACGCGAATCCCGCATGCTATCAAATGCGAAGGGGCCCGTGCAGTTCTGGTGTCGAAACAACAGTAACACGTCTCTGCGGCCCCCGAGTCGCGATTCCACTCATGACACGGACAATTTTTCAAATGTTCAAATATTTAACTATCAGTTTGACAGGCAATAACGCAACTTAATTTTTGGAAACGCCAGTTTCACACCAGGTAAGAAGGCGGCAAGCCTACAATGCCAAGCTCGAAACTTTGCCCAGGTCTCTATCGATAATCACACTTGGGTACGCTGAGAGACCCTTTCCCTTTACTAATGTACTATTCAACTTTCAGTCAGCCTACAACGTGAGTCAAAACCTACTGTAAACAAAAATATATTTTTCTTGAAAAAAGAATGATGTAAGTATCAAAAACATTATATGAAAATGAAAATGTTCTAGCATAAAGAAAGCCATTTCCAGGGTTAAAATTTTAGTACCTGGAGAACTTCCCCAACTCCAAGGTCCACTGGTTCGATAACATGGAAATTGCCTGTAAGGTAAGTTTCAATATGGTATTGCTTACTTGATAATGGCGAGGGTAATGGAGACTTTTGATGATTGAGTGTTGAAGATGAACATAAAATACAAAAAATGTTTCCATTCTTTAATTGATTTCACATTTCATTCACACCATCTGATAACATTTCCATATCCAGGTACCTATTTTATTCAATGTATTATTTCATGTATCGTATCGTAGCGTTTTCGAGTCGCTAGAACCGAGCTAGCTTAGCTCGAAAATCGCTATCACTGATTGGGCCAGTTCAACGGGCAGCCCAGGAGAACCCGCCGCCACTGGGTCGCCACGACGAAGGAGAGGTGCTGCAAGAGAGCGCCACGGAGCGGGGGACATCTTCCACTACTATTAGAATATGGCGGAGGACTGAGACGCGGTGTTGTGCTGTTGTGCTGATTCATTACCGAAAGACCCTTGCTTGAGTTCATCATTGTTAATTTTTACTCATTGAAACTATTCAAAATGTGAGTGATCAAAAAATCTACCTCCCACATTCTGGCGCCCAACGTTGGGCGCCAGAATGTGAGTGATCAAAATCCACCTCCCACACCAGGTATTTTCGAAAACCAATCGAGTCTCTTGATTTCAGAGCTGACTGATTCAATTTTAGTGACTCGAAAACGCTATTAGGTAGACTTTTTTCTATCTCGTAAGGAAGGGAAGGGTGCTAGGAAAGCCCGACGCATTTGGTACCATTGTCGAAAAAATCGTTATTATATCATTTAACCTACATTCAACCATAAATCAACTCCAGAGTACAATGAACCCTCGAGTTAACCCAGTATAGAAGAAGTGATGGGCCCTGAGTGCCTGAGTCCATCACACTGACTCACTGACGTCCATCATCTCCCATCATTACCTAACCCCGAGCCTAACCCCTGGTTGCACCAAAAGAATTCAATAGGTAATGAGAATAATCGTTGAATGGGTATTTTCTATGGGGAATTTCAGCATAGTGAAGTGACCAATGGAAAACGGAAGTTTTACTTCACTAATAATTGAAGATTTTTGAAAAAAAAAAAGTTCTACGAAAGATTGTGGGAAAATATTCAGTTCGCAACAGCTTGTATTGTATTTCGTATTTCCTGTGGTCGATCAACCGGCATTGACCTAATAATTCACTAATGAAAATCCTCAATTAGCTATTTCATGAGTGGGTGATTAAATTCTTTGGTGTAACCGGGGGTTAGTCACATAGACATAAACACTCATATTGATTGATCCACTTCACAAACACAACAACACAACTGAATATAAGTAGATAGTAGCAGGATAGTAGACGGGATTTCAAAATCCAAGCGGAATGTCTGATGGATAATAATATAAGTAAGCGATTATAACGGATATACCTAAATATATAATAAGCGACTATACCTAATCCATATAGGTACCTAATCTCACCGTGGATTCCACAAAAAAGATAATACGAGATCCGAGACGAGATCTGTTGATTCACGATTTTTGCTTTATCAATTTGTAGCGGACTGATCAATGAAAATGCGGTTTATCTGTCATTAGTGAAAAAATGATAGGGTCTGGTACAGATTTAAGACAATTTTTGTGGTTAATCAACTAGCATCCAGCCAAAAAAACTATTCCATGCATCAGAGTCCCACTACTGACTTATTCCGAAATTCTGGAATCTACCGAAATTTGCACCAGACGAATAGCGGTAGTCCCACCTATCAAAATTTCAGTGGCTTCAAAATAAAACGTCATGTTTTATCATCTGTAAATTGGTTTTCATTTTCTTTGGTTTTTCATTCATCTTTTAGTCTGGAGGCGATGTATGGGGGTGGCAGCATTCGGCAAAGTAACTGTTACACAGTTTGAGTTGAGAGTTTCTAAGTGTTTGAGGAAATATGACAATCAGTGAAAATTGTGAAAGTTGCATTTTCTGTGTTTGAGGGCGGGAGCTGAAGGCGGCGACTAACCAAAAATAGCCTATCATTTCTTCTTTGTAGTCAGCTATCTATATAGCGAAAGAATTAGATCGCTATGTCTTCAGGTTTATGTCTTACATTTATCTCTTACTTTGGGGGCGGCGTGTGGGGAGCGGCAGCGTTCAGCAAAGAAACTCTTGCACAGTTTGAGTTAGGAGTTTCTAAATGTTTGAGGTAACATTAACATTCAAATCGGTGAAAATTGTTGAAAGTTGCACTTTTTTCTTTTGGGGGCGGAAGCTGAAGGCGGCGCCATATCAAAAGTAGTCTATCCTTTCCCATTTTTAGTCAGCTATCCATATAGCGAAAGACTTAGATCGCTATATGTCTTCGGGTTTATGTTTTTTATCTATCTCTTCTTTGGGGGGCGGCGTGTGGGAGCGGCAGCGTTCGGCTAAGCAAATGTTGCACAGTTTGAGTTGGCAGTTTCTAAATGTTGGAGGAAACATTTCAATCAGTAACAATTGTGAAAGTTGCACTTTTTATCGTTTGGGGACGGAATCTGGGGGCGACGACTAACCAAAATTAGCCAATGTCCATTCCCATTTTCAGTCAGCTATTCATATAGCGAAAGAATTAGATCGCTATGTCTTCGGCGGGTTTATGTTTTCCATTTTAAATTGATTGGGGGCGGTTTTTAGCAATTTTTTCATGTCGGCGGCGCATACTGAAGATGGAATGTTTCTGGGCTAACGTTTATAAGTGCCAACTACATATGTATTGTTACGATATTTCGCGTACGGGTTCGAATATAATTGAGACGATCGATTTAAAACACACACTCCCACTCAGCAAGAAAACATCTCTGTGACATCACTTGGATGTTCAAGTCACAACTGCGATGTTAACAAAAAAAGTCTCTGCGATGTTAAGTGGACATCTCTGTTACTTCTTATGTCCGGGTAATTAGAACATGAATGAGATATCTCAAAGATGTCCAAATGTGACATACTATCTACATCGCTATTCCACATCTCGTAGATATCACTTTTTGACGTACATGATACGTCGCATTTTGGATGTGTATTTTTAAATAAAAATTAATTTTTCACCACTTTTCAACATAGTTTTATGTTACAGGAGGTTCCGCACCTATTTTTACTAATTTTTACAATCTATACAGCACGTTTTTTCCCTAAGAAAAGTTCTTCTTCTATGGTGTCATCCGCAGGATTCGAACCTGGATCCCCACAGGTGATGGTTGGAGGCACTGCTGCCGATTCGTCTAAGCTACCAACTTGTCTACTACAGTATATTTAAACAGCGCACTTGATGTTCAGGGATATTTCTCGGAATATTTCATTAGGACTCCAAACGATACACCGAGCCCAAAAAGCCTCGCTGGGGCTCGAAACGTTACAGGAAGGCACAAGGGACTCCGTTGGGGCCCCGGACATTACAATAAGACATGAACGGGAGTCATCAAAGTATTCGAAAGCACAATAAAACAAAAAGGGGCCCAAAACAAAGGGGGCACCAAAAGTGCGAAAGTCACGACAAAATGCAAGAAGGCCCAGTAGGCTTTCGAAGAACACAAGGAGACACAAACGGGGCACACTAGTTCCGAAAGCCACAAGCACAAAAAGACACAAAAGTTGTTCCAAACGACATTTGAAGACATAAGAGGGCCCGCAGGGCCTCACACTAAACATGAAGACATAAGGCTGTTCTGGCATCACACACATGGAATAGAGGACAAAACTATTTATTAAATATTTTCCGACACACAGAGCTTAACGATGACAGCCCACGAAATTTGACAAATCTCTCAGTGACTACATCTCATTGACGTCAGTGAGATGTTACACTTCGGCAAGTTGAAAGCAGTAACAATGTGATGTCCGGTAGATGTCTCATGTGTGATGTTCAATTTAAGTTCATTTCGAAACATCTCTCAGACATTACATCGTATAACATCGCGGATGAACATCACAGAGATGTGGAAGTAACGTTCATTGTGATGTTATTTTGTGACATGATTGAGATCATCTCATTTATGAAACATGACATGCTATGCTAAGTGGGCTGTTTATTTCGGCGTACTACTACAATAAATGCCAACAATTATCCACTTGGAATTATAACGCAGGTACTTCGCTTGTTTCGCACTTGTTCGCTTCCAAATTCAATACTGCCGCGAGCTGCCGGCTGACGCCAAAGGCCTCCGAATAATGTTCCCGAAATTTCTGTCTGCTTCCAGCAAATTCCATGGTGGTCTGGCATATGCGGTTTCTAGATCATTCCTGAATAATCACACACGTTACTCGTATGCTTTCCATGTGTTCTGGAATCTGCGCCTCCGCCAAAGTGGACTGATGTGCCTTGATCGAGCGTTCGAGTCTCCATTGGGTTTCACATATACGAACGCTCTGGAATGCACGAGATCGCTCCAGACTTCTACACTGCGATCTAATGGTGGAAAGATCCAGAAACATCGAGTGTTTACCTATATGTACAAGATCGCCGCTCGTAACAGTATTATTGCTAGTACCTACTATCAGAGCATCAGGTCTTGGGAGAAATTGCAATATCATGTTATTTCAAGTTGATCGGGGGCGGTTTTCTCTATATTGGCGGCGCATTCAATATAGACAATATAGACATTCAATATAGTCTAGCCCAGCTTTGGGAGTGGCAGTTATGTAACAGCAAAAACATCAGAAAGCTAGGGCGTTTAGTTTGCGAGGAGTTTGAGGAACAGACGGACGGACGGACGGACGGACGGACAAAGCGGCTGCAATAGCGATTTTCATCAAGATGAAAAATGCGCTAAAAAATCGTCGACTTTCATTTTTGAAGCCCTCAAGGGTCAAAAACTGGTCCTTCGAATAATTATTTTCTCAGGGCCGTATTCATACCTCGCTTTTAAGCTAAAAGCGCAATTAGAGTAGGGTTGCCAGACGTCCCGATTTAGGCGGGACTGTCCCGCTTCCAGTTTGTATGTCCCGCGTCCCGGCGCTAGCTCACTGGAATGTCCCGATTTTTTTCAGTGTCGCTAAAAACGCTCTGATTTTTAATTTTAATTTTTCTGAATCAAGTGATTTTGAAACAAAACGTTCAATTAGCTGTGACTGTATCACAAAGTTTATTCACAGGAGAGGATTGTCTATGTACCCACTTACAAAGAAATAAGAAAGGGGTTTAATTGCATCAGACTTGCGCGACAGAGAAAAGTGTTTCCTGGTATTCCCCTGGATGCGATCGAGTGAGATATCTACTTAAGTACCTACCTCACAGATTTTGATTAGTGAAGTTGTAATATATAAGTTTGAATTTTGAACAGGACTTCTAACAATTAACAACGGTAAAGAATGAGGATTCTCTGAATGATGCAGTGGGTTTTTAGGGACGTAAGTACGGAGTGATTGAGCAAAATTTCTCTTCTCAAGGTAGGCCTTATTGATGTCCTTGCTTGATATGGTTTTTCGCCAGATTTCCAGTTATCAAAGGCGACTTGAGGAGAAATTTATTCGATCACCCGTTAGTTTGGATTTACCAAATGCTGAATAACAAAAAATGAAAATGCTACTTCAAATTATAAGTTTTTTGTGTTTTTCATTATTATTAGCATTATTATTATATCGAAAAAATTCCGCCACTTTGAAATTGTCTTATTCATTTTCATTCAGGAATTCTTGTAACCCGATTTTGATTTTCAAAAATCTGGCAACCCTATATTAGAGCGATGCGTATTTAGGGCCTTAGGGGCATTTCTCATATTTCAGTGTTCAAAAATACAAATTAACTCGCAAATTAATTGCAATTAAGTACGATCGCGCGCAAAATAAACGGAGACAGTGTTTCGCGCGGAGTGTACTGATTGAATGAATTTTAGCCTTCTTGTCACTGTGACAAGAAGGCCAAAATTCATTAAATTGGTACACTCCGCGCGAAACACTGTCTCCGTTTATTTTGCGTGCGATCGTACCTACAATCGCTTCCAATCGCAATAATGTATTTTTGGACACTGAAATATGAGAAATGCCCCTAAATGCGCATCGCTCTAATAGCGCTTTTAGCTTAAAAGCGAGGTATGAATACGGCCCTTAGTTTCTGACTCAATCTGTAAATAAAAAAAAATACACATCCGGATAGGTAGGTATACTTTACCTACTTAGATATTTCTTTCTCATAATTTAGCCATCAACGCAATATAAACCTCGCATTAAACTGAAATCTTTTTGAATCAACAAAACTATGTAGAAGGGTTCAAAGGGCCGTCCCTTGACCCTTGACCCTTGATATCCCCGAAGATGAAAGTCGAAGAATTTTTTTTTCATTTTTTCGGAATTAGGGTCCCTCACTCCCTTACCTACAACGTTACGTACTGGAGAGCTTTTCCGCCATTTTCTGGAGTCAGTGCCGCCGAGAGGGTGGTTCAGAGGAAGTGATATATCATCGGGGCCCGGAGTCCCGTGGGGGGCCCGAGAGCGCAAGCAAATTTTTTTCTAGCTCCACTAAGAAAAAAATTTAAAATTTTCTGGGAAACCCATGGACCTGTATTTAAAATGGACTGCTGATCACCCTACCCGACCAAACAACAAATGACGCCACAGGGGCGCTACCATTATCGTTATCATAACAGAAGTTCTCAAAAGATTATAGAAAATCTGCAACTTGCATCGGCACATTTTGTACTATAAATATTTATGGATATAATATTATTTTATAATAACTGATTCAATTTACAATAATATGTTTTTTACTTCGAAAGTAGCCATCAGGTTTATTTCGTTTTGAAGAACTCATTGCAAGTTGGCAAGTTGAAACAGTCATGAAGTTTGAGAGTCACTGTCTTTCGAATTTATCGAAGGCTGCTTCAAAAGTTCAAAATCAACGCAGTTGCGATCAGGGATCACGGTTGCGATTTATCAGTTTTGCACCAGAAAGCGTGATCCAAGGAGGACGTGATCCCTGCACCAGAAACGTCATTTTGACAGTTTCGTTTTTTTCAACGTGGGAAGTTTCCGGATTTGTGGTGTCGAATTCGAATTTGGTGTGTTTTATAACTCCCTAATCCGTTTAATAAGGATATTCTGTGGATTTCATTACTTATTATCAGTAGTTCTGCGAAAGAAAATGCACGGTGTAGAAAGGGCGCAAGCACTATGATTTCGGCAGCACAAACCACAGCTAGGTACTTCCTACTGGACCACACAGCTCGGGCCTTGAGAGTGTTTTCTTTTCACAAGTAAGATTGCCGTCAATCAATTATTGAATGAAATTCTACTATTTCGTTACAGAATACAGAAAAACACAAACAACGGCCAGCCATTGGGGAACATAAACAAAAAAGCCAAACGACCTAGTGCCCAACAGCACACCGTGTATTCAACACACTTCAGTTAACAATTTTAGACGCGGAACATCGTCCCTTCTATTGAATTACCGGAACCTATGAACACATGTACGTACAAAACGCTGCAAGCGACCGAAAGAAAACGGCTATGCCTCGCAAGCAAATTTGAAAATGTCATTTTGACACCTAACCTAAATCAACTTTACACTGCGATGTCATGTCGCCATCAGAGAAAAGTCATCGTAGCAGAACGGTCAATATTAATTGTGGAAAATGAAAGTCCCTAGGGATAACGATAACACAGAAGGATAACTGTGACGATAATGTCGGCATTCTACTGGAGTCATGGCGATATACGGTATTATAAGACCAGTTTAAGGGCATGTTCCGTTTTAGTAATATTCGTACCGAAACTCCGGTTACCCGGTCCGAATTGGTAATATTACTTGTATTATTCGTAAATCGGACCGCGGTTATTTTAACCAGAGGGAACCGAAGCGACCGGCGTTTGAGCTTGGTTACTCCGGTTAAAAACATGGCGGATGACATTACTTGCCAATTTTGAAAGTTGGTTTTGAGTTTTGTCATGACATGAATCACGAAACGATTCCAGAAGACATCAAATAACTTTTAAATCTTCTCCATACCGTCCGTTTACATGATTTTCTGCGATATGGTTTGCCTTTGGAGCCACAGGTACAGGCATACAGGAGGGTACCTGCTGAAGAAGAGGCAGGGCAGCTACCTATAGGTATATTGGCGGCCCAGCAGCGTGTTCTGCATTCTGCAGCCAAAGTCAGACACATTTCACAAGCTTGCTCGGTCCAGGCCCTTGTTTAAAATGACCATCTTGAACGCCAGGTATGTCTTGGCTTGGACTTGAATTTCAATGTAGCCCCATGTCGCAAAATTATATGGGTTTGAGCAACGTAAAGGTAGGTAGGTAGCGAGGTAGGTAGTAAGAGAGTTGGAAGCTTGTGATGTGATTCCAAAACACCCTCGCTTCTGTGTACCCTTCACCATTTTTTGCTCTGCCTGAGTGCCTGATGCTTTACAAAAGCCATGAAATTTTAAAATCAAATTTCAACGTTTGACAACTTTACATTGACGGAAGATTGACCAGAGCGTTCCGAAATAACCGGTAACCATAAGGTACCGCTTTTTCGGTTACCGGTTCGAAGAGTTGTAAAACGGAACATGCCCTAAGTACAGGTCCATGGGGAAACCCAAAAAAAGATCTGATTTTTCGACTGCCTGTCTGAAATAGCAGAATTAATTCCAAAAAATGTCACAAGTTTTCAAAGAAAACAATTTCGCACACTGGGTAGAAGAAATTTACAAACAATAAGCTACTGCGGTATGGCGATAGGACTTTGCATCCGCAAAAGCTAGAAAAGGTTTTGTTTAAGAGTTGAGCAAGGGGCAGAATAAGGGACAGTACTATAATTATTATTATTAAAAAATCTCGCCAGCGGCACCCTTCTGCTCGCTTCGCTCGTGGGCTCAAATTGTTTTCAAGAAGGGGGCCCGTGAGTGACATCCAACATTATGGGGTCCGGCGAAGCTCTCGGCGGCCCTCTGCAGTCTGGACATCCTGTAAGTATTTGTATTACTGATTGAGAATACTTACATATCATCAGGAATCAGGATCAGATCAACCAGAGAAACCAAAAACGTGTTCATGTCAGATTTATGCTAAAGGCTAAGGACTTTTCGTTCGTTCGGTACAGACTACAGGTACGTACATTTTAGTGTTGAGTATCCGCAACCAACAATACACCCAGAGATTGCATAGAGCAGAGCCACAGCCACGCGCAAGTCGTGTTATTTTACCGTAATAATCCCACCGAAACGTCAGGTTCGCCGTCATCATCATCGATCGACTCATGCAGCGACGTCGGCAGCAGTCGGGTGGTGGACGACAGCAGTGTAGGTAGGAAGAAGTGGGTTCGTAAGAGAACGCCGCAAAGATCGATACAACAGCAGTGATAACCCACTTTTCCCCGGGGGTGGAATACTAAGTGCAAAGACTTCTTCCGTGAAGAGGAGTGTGCCCCCGCGAGAAGACAGAAAAAGTCTTCAGAATGGCGTCGCTGTTCAGGAGTGCGGAGATGACCCTGTGCCAGCTCTTCTTGCAGAGCGAGGCGGCATATGCCTGTGTGTCCGAGCTGGGCGAACTGGGCCTGGTGCAGTTCAGAGACGTAAGTCCAAGTTTTACGACGCCCCTAGGAGGCTGCAAACCGTCTAAAAATAACACCGCAATGAATGTTAAAATTCCTACTCATTTTAATAGGCACCTACCTTCACACACGTAAATGTATGATGTGTGGTTATTCTCTACTTCTAGGTATGTAATAAGGTACCTATAGGTAGGATGTACTTTGGGTTTTCCTTGCGGGCGGTTATTCAGAGAAACGTCACCATTATGGTGTAGGCAATAAGAACAAATTGCTTGAAGAGTAAGACTCATTATCAGGACCTAGGAACAGAAAAGGCAATATAATTGTTATTATTCTCGAACTTCGTATAGGTAATTATTTTCTAAAATGTAATTTTGAAAAGCCCAATCTTCTAGTTTTTTTCTGTATTGATTGTGATTTCTTGAAAGATCTTTTTGTTGTCGTTTTTATTTTCAGCAGTTTCCTCAGTTTCTTTCATGAAAACTAGAAAAGAACTAGAGTCAGAGAAAGAATCACAAATCGACTGTGTGATGCAGACATGTCTATTGATCTATTGTCTACCCCTACCTACCCTACTCACTATTCAAGCTATGAAGACCTATGACCCGAGACCCTACTTAGTGAGGGCGTCCTTGAATAATGAGAATAATTGAAGAAAGTTGAATGGGATCCTGTCATGATCCAGAACGAGATCCAGAAGCCACAAATAGGAGCTCAAAATTGAATATTGTATTGTTACAGCTTACTTTAACCCGATAGCCAGGGATGGACCTGTTTGTAGTTATCTTCATGATCATTGTTATGTCACCTAAAGAAACTCTAAACGCCGCTGGAGGCAATACATGAAGGTTATGCAGGTGCCATTTTTCCAGTATTAATTCTTGTTAAGGACGGAGTCATATTGGTAAAAGAAGCGTTGCAAAATCAATCCCTGTGGGTTTATTCCTTGGCCGATTCTTACCATTTAGGTCTCTTTCGAAAGCTACAAAGATGTACTTTGGTTTAAGCCCATTGGCATTTCCAAAATTCAAAAATAACTTTTTCAAATGTCAAAATTTTCAAAAAAAATTCAGATTTCAAACCAAAGTACATCTTTGTAGCTTTCGAAAGAGACCAAAATGGTAACAATCCGTCAAGGAATAAACCCACAGGGATTGATTTCGCAACGCTTGTTTTACCAATTGAACACCGTCCTTAAACGTCGAGTTAAAAGTACATTCAGTACCTACGAGAATACGAAATGGCCGGCCCGTTCACCTGACTTGAATCCAACGAACCCTGAACCCTACCAAACAAGCTTGCTCTCAACAACAGGATTCCCAATGGGCAACAGTTCTAGGATTTCTTGACATTCATGTCGTCGAACTATTTTGTCTAGCGCAATTCACTAGTACATGCTCTTTCACCCATCGCACACCACTGGGATCTCGCATTAAAGTTGCTCCTTTACCTTCCCCTGAATTACTTCACTTCTCAAAACAATCAGAGGATCACAGAGAAATTTTATTTTTTACGCTGAGCCTGTATTTTTGAAACGTGTGAATTCATTTCCCATGGGAAAATGGCACCATTTGAACCAAGAATAATGTTGAAAAAGAAACAAATTTTTACTTTCCCGACCCCCCACCAACATGAAAAAGAAAGTATGTATTCTCGAAAGTATTGAGAAAAAGTTCTGAGATTTCGACGGATATATCCATTTTGAAGCCCACCAAGACGATCAAGACCATTTCCAGAATGATGTCGGACTGTGTGTGTATCTGTCGATCTTCCACGATAACTGTCGAACCGTTGATCCGATCGACTTGAAACTTGGTATGCGAACATGGTTTTTCTGTGGAAAGAGCCCATTAGTTTTTGGCTGTTCCCGGGAACGGGAACAATTCTTTTCAATTTCCCGGGAATTTCCCTGTTGAAAATGTAAAACAGGCCTGGGTTATCGAAACCGGACTTGAATGATGGAGTCGAAGATGGAGCTTAGAGTGAAGCCGTAATTGACGATCCTCATAATAAGATCATTTGGAAAAAAATTGAGGTTTTTCCGGAAAATTCAAATTTTCAAAATTCTCAATTTCCTGCAAATTATTTTCAATCTTTCTGTGATGCCAGTTCCAGATCATTTATTCACCTTTATCCATGTACCAAGGCGTCTGGCTGCCTCACCCGCTTTTCTTTCTACATAATTTGGTTGCTAATGAAAAACTGAAAATTTCTAACTTCTTAGCTTGTGAACAGATTTATACTAACGTTTTTTAAACAAAAAGTAATCGATCCTTTCACATTTTTAGGCAATTTCTCTCAAAATTCTTGAAGTTTTATGAGAGTTTTCCACTGTAAAATGAGTAACCGGCCTAGCTTATCAAAACCAGACTCAAATGATGGAACCACTTTTCCACCTTGAAATGAGTAGGTAACCGGCCTAACTTATCGAGATCAGACTCAAATGATGGAGCTCTAAATGAATCCCTTATTAGAGAAAATATCTTAATTCTTCAAATTTTTTCTCAAATTATAACTTCCTACTCGACTTCCTACCTGAAGGCACGACTCATAATAAAATTTCCATCCATTCCTTGCTACTCGTCGGGGAAGTTTTGGGGTGACTTTTTTTTTATTATTTTAACAGTGAAATCACACTGCACTCGTCAGCCTGATGCGTTCAGTGATCTATGATTAAATCTTTTACATGGTACCACCTTGATCACTATCATTGTGTCGATAGTAACATCGAGACTCGAGAGGATTTTTCCGAACATGCCGCAATATTGGTTTGATAAAAGTGGGTAAATAGAAGAAATTGGTTGTCACGGCTCTCTGCGATTCGTAATATTCATTGGTTGTGGAGAATAGTTCCAATTTTGTCTCTTGAAATAATTAATTGTCTTTATTTAATCAATGATATGAAGTAGGTGACTTTTTGGGTCTGCCAAGAAGAAATTGGCAATCCGTTACTCTCTGTGGATGATCCACCTTTTACCGTAAATAAATAAATGTTTTCCTCCTTATCGGCCTGCACCGGCCATAGGAGTTTTTGCCCTTTATTATCATATCACATTTACATGAAAAATTGCAAATTGGACAAACACAAACATCCAGACTTCTTCCGGGAATCGAACCCGGGGCTCTCGCGGCCGCAGGCAGCCACACAACCACCTGCGCCACGAGGCCGTCCCTTTTACCGTAAAGAATACGGCTTGAAGCCAGAACCCCACACACGTCTAGTTGTTTACTTACATTGTAGAAAACGATAAATTCTCATGTTCAAAGAAATTGACGGTGACGGAAATTTACTAGCTATTTATCGTGTTTCTGGTTCCTGTCGCAAAAGTTATTGGCTTGGCTTAGAGCCAAGTCGAGCTACACCATTTCCAACTGTATTTGCGATAATATCAAATGTATTTCAGATTAGCGATATGTATTTGAGAAAACACCAATTGTATTTTGAATATGAGAAATGTAGTTTAGAATTTACCAAATGTATTTTAATGATAAGAAATGTAGTTTAGAAATTGCCAAATGTATTTTAGATTTGAGAAATGTAGTTTAGAATATGCCAGTTGTATAATTGAATATTCAAATGTAGTTGAGAAAGTACCAAATGAATTTTAGAATAAGGATAGGTAGTTTGGAAAACGTGAATTGTAAGTGAGAAACCGCCAATTGTAGTTGAGAATTTGGAGTTCGTTTTCCTCAACAACGTTTGCTTTTTCATCGCTGTTCTACCCTAAAACAAAATATCTGAATCTGAAATACCGATGAAATACATTTCACAATATCTCAAATACATCTCATCTTATCGTAAATACATCTAACGTTTTCGAAAATACAATTGGCAATTTCTCCATTGAACTTCGTGGATCTGGAATGCATTTAATTTTTTCTAAAATACATTTGGTAATATCTCGAATACATTTCGTTAATCTACACCTTTTCCAGCTGTAGTTTAGAAAACTTCAGATGTATTTGAGAAAATATGAAATGTATTTAAGATTAACCAAATGTAGTTCAGAAATCGCCAATGCATTTTAGAAAACTTTAGATGTACTTTAGAAAATATGAAATGTATTTTAGATTAACGAAATGTATTCGAGATATTACCAAATGTATTTTAGAAAAAATTAAATGCATTCCAGATCCACGAAGTTCAATGGAGAAATTGCCAAATGTATTTTCGAAAACGTTATATGTATTTACGATAAGATGAGATGTATTTGAGATATTATGAAATGTATTTCAGATTCAGATATTTTGTTTTAGGGTAGAACAGCGATGAAAAAGCAAACGTTGTTGAGGAAAACGAACTCCAAATTCTCAACTACAATTGGCGGTTTCTCACTTACAATTCACGTTTTCTGAACTACAAATCCTTATTCTAAAATTCATTTGGTACTTTCTCAACTACATTTGAATATTCAATTATACAACTGGCATATTCTTAACTACATTTCCCAAATCTAAAATACATTTGGCAATTTCTAAACTACATTTCTCATAATTAAAATACATTTGGCAAATTCTAAACTACATTTCTCATATTCAAAATACAATTGGTGTTTTCTCAAATACATATCGCTAATCTGAAATACATTTGATATTATCGCAAATACAGTTGGAAATGGTGTAAAATACATTTCATATTTTCTAAAGTACATCTAATGTTTTCTAAAATGCATTGGCGATTTCTGAACTACATTTGGTTTATCTTAAATACATTTCATATTTTCTCAAATACATCTGAAGTTTTCTAAACTACAGCTGGAAAAGGTGTAGTTTCATTATTTGAACTTTTGAAGCTTTGTCCTAGGTCTTGTCTCGAATACTACATAGTAGAATTTTATCAAAGTTTTTTTTTTGTTCAGCTTTCTCGACAATAAATAACTTATTTTTTGATTTTTCCGCAGCTGAATCCCGACGTGAACGTGTTCCAAAGAAAATTCGTCAACGAAGTCCGAAGATGCGATGAAATGGAAAGGAAGCTGAGGTATCTTGAGAAAGAGATAAAGAAAGACGGAATTCCCATGCTCGATACTGGTGAAAATCCCGAAGCGCCTCAACCAAGAGAAATGATCGATCTTGAGGTAGGTATACAGGGTGTTTCAGTGACCTTGCATAATACTTCGGGAGGTGATTCCTCTCAAAAATTAGTCGAAAAGTGGGATAAAAATTTTTACTCAAGTGCTCCCTGAGGGAGTTACTGCCCCTCAAAGGTTCAAAGTGCAACAAAGTTTTTGGTTATTTGCTCAAGAACTGTCAAAGGAAGAGCTTCAAATTTGATATTTTCAATTGACTCGTTCAATCCAAAACTTTTACTCCTCTTGCATTTTTCCCATAGGATGCATGCATCATTCTGAAGTAACAGCGACCAACCACGGTCGTGCCATGAATAATTTTCAACATAATCGTAATTCTTCTGATTTCCCTGCCACTGGTTAGATTTGTTCAAAACTTTGCATAATACCGGGTGTTTATAAACGTCTGTGATCGCGGCAGGCTTTGGTCAGGCCAAAAGTCGCAGTGAAAGGCACGATTTGAAAGAGTGATAGGAGATTCCAAAAGCAATATGATAACAAACGTTTATAAACACCCGGTACATTTGCACTGTTGAGAAACTCATCTACACTAAATTTTGAAGTTCATACCTCTGATGATTCTTTAGCAAATAATTGAAAACTTTGTTCAAAACGCGAATAAACTGAGACCGTCTCTGACGCGAAGTTACTCTTCGTTCACGAAATATGCTGAGAAAAATATAAATTGCGTCCTGTAAAAAATGTACACGGTGATTCAAACTCGACGGCTTAGGCATTTCATTCAGAAAACGTTACGCATTATAAAAACAAAGCTTTTTTGACGCTGAAACTCTGGGCGCCATGTGTATTGACATTAAAGCTAAAATCCGATAACCGATACCAGTTTTTTTCATGAATAAAATGTTGTTCACAGTTTTCCTCATCTTGAACTGTCAGAAAATATTTCAAATATGATACGTTCGGGAGCTTTATGATTCGAGTCACCGACCGGGGCAGATTTTCTAGTTGAGCTCGTAGACTGGTCGCCTTCTCACTTGGTATGGAACTAGCTTCTCCAAAAGTTCAGTTATGTTGCCTGTCAGACTGATGACAAACTGTTGAAATCTTTGAAAAATGCACCGTTCCATGCGCGGAAATGCGACTCGGGGCCGCAGAGACGTTTTACCGTCCAGACACCACATTTTCACGGCCTCAGCGAAATTTAATACAATCGGATAGAGTTTCTTGCCAAAGCCCGGTGATAACTAAAAAAATCTTGACCCTTAGAAGGTCCAAAATTCGCGGAAGTTTTTCAAAATTTCGATAAATAGTCTAAATAAATCGAAACCGGCTGCTGCCTAACTGCCTAACTGCTGTGATACCGGGATGACTGTTGTTTTCGTAATATTTCGGTAGAGCTTCGAGCAGCTTTTCGTCTGAAACAGGGAGTACATGAAATCTCCCCAGATAACGAAAATAGCGGGTGTTAAAAGCTTCATCCTTAGACCCTTACCCTATAATTGAAAGAAGTCAACATTTTTCTGGAATCCCTCAACATTTCCCTGAATTCCTCTGGACTTCGGAGACGTTAATTTTGAATCATTCTGTACAATAAACAAACAACAATAAATAACATTTGTCACTTTGACAGAACCGACAAAAGTAATGTCGGTAAATACTGACAGTTTTCTAGATGGCGCCGGTGTAGCTGGAGTAGTTCAAAAACGAGTTCAAAAATTACATATAAATGTCACCACGCTGTCGAAGTAGTCAGATTAATTTCATGGACATGGGTGTGTCGCTGAGTAAGGTTGAATGGTTGAAGCAACGTTGGAGCTAAAAATTGGACGAAGGCCCATTGACAAAATTTTGCTCGAAGTTTTTGGTGCCCAAAGCACAAGAAATCCCAACCGCTGGATAGTGCTCCCAAATTTGAAATACTTCAGCCACTTCAGCGCCGTCTGGCGAGAGAAAATTTGGTATTTGCCCCCATTAGATCATTTTCCCGTGGCCATTTCTCTAAAAACTGAGGCTGAGTAAAATGCACTTTCGAAGTTTTTTTAGGTTAAACTTTTCAACGGTTCAACATAAAGAAAAACTGCAAAGAACATTTGATTTAGGGAAGAAAATGGCGAAAGAGTGCCATCTTCAAAAATATCATCTGCCACTCACAGCTCCAAAAAAAAGTCTTCCATGTGCAGCCTTCTGGGGGAGTATTTTTACTATGGCTAGTATCATTGAAAAAAATTAGCAGAAGCATCTTCTTAGACTTTTGAGGAGTTGCTAAGAAGCTGTTCCCAGCAACTCCTCTGAAATATAAGCTGCTAATTTTATATAAATACTACCTTGGCATATTGTAACGAGTACAATAAAGTAACATAATTGACAATTAATTTTCTCCCCTACAGTAAGGGTGACCAATAATAACGGTACTTCGTGTCGGCTAAGGGCTAACAATGCTCAAGTTCATGCCGCAGGAGCCTGACAAAGGCTGGCAATATAAAAATGGTTAAATATTATACAAAAACTACATTACAGAACTCATCATGAGGATGTGAGAGTGAAGTACGATACAAACGTTGTCTAAAAATAGGCATAAAAATTATCTATCGAGTGATACATATCCAGATTTCTGTTGATTCAGCTTCAGACAATGTGATCCATTAATGTTTTTTCTCATCAATTACTTATTTAGTCGGAAAAAAATAACAAAAGACTCATTAGTTTTTCTTAATTCGAACCTTACGATCGTGATGAAACCCATAATCAATGTAGTTGATTAATTTTTATTAATTAGTTAATAAAAATAACTTTTCGGTGTATAATTTTGGTCGTTTTCTTTTTTTTGAAGTTATTTATTCATTTTAATTGTCTCCTTACTGGTACCTATGCTGTTTGTTGATTTTGCTTGTTTGAAGACCTCTCAATTTCGGTATCACTTTTTTATTAGTGCCGGATTTGATATCCCCAGATTTTTCCCCTTCACTCTTTTGATAGTGTTTTTCGTAATAAAAAATTGAACATAAACTGTAATTTTTGTCAGCTTTCTCTTCATGAAGACCATGAAGTTGACGCGAGGGTAGACTATTAGCGATTCAAATTATTTTCCCGCCACAAGATGGCTCAAGCGGCAAGAGTTGACAGTGATTGGTTGCCATTTGCGGCATTCGTAAGTCACAACAGTTGTGGAGCACTTCTACGCCATTGGTCAAAACTAAAATTTCAACGAATCGCGTGGAAGTGCTCCACAACTGTTGTGACTTACGAATGCGGCCATTGTTATGTCACTTTGATGTAATTGGCAGTTCGGTTGTCACCACTCATTAAATTCCGCATTTGGCAGCCATCTTGTGGCGGCAAAAAAATTTAAATCGCGAATAAAGGCATGTTCCGATATTAGAATCGCTCGACCGGTCGGTTGACATTTGGGTAATGTCTTCAACTCTCATATTGAGACGGTTTTGGTGCGCAAACGTCATAACTACTGGCAAAATGTCAAGTGGAAAGCCTAAACTAATACAAATCAAATTAGTTGTAGTCACACCCGTCTTTCGCAACATTCGCTACATCAGTGTACTGCTGAATGTATTTTGCTGGGAGGCACCCTGTCCTCCAAGACTGGTCGTTCAGATTGATAGTTGATCGACCACATTCTGACAACTGACCGTTCCAGTTCTACGTTTTTCTTTCGGGTGAACCAAGATTCTGGTGAACCAAAACGAGTATCGGAGCGTAACCTTCAACTTGAGTCAAATGACTTTTTTTATCAAAATTCCAATCAAAATGCTAATATTTATAGTTTTCCGAATATGTAATTTCCAAAATTGGAAAGACCAGCTATTTTTCCCCTAATTGTTTAGGTGCTAGGTATAGATATTTTCATCAACGAAATTGCTAGCAAGTGCTTCTTTTAAAAACTGCATGAGCTATTCGATACACGTTTCGCTCTCGACCGTCTTGCTCGAAGTTTCAAATCGACCCCGAGCAGCGCGGGGCATACTGTTGAAATGTTCGTTGCTTTCTTTTTTCCATCGATTACTCATGAATTAGTTTCAAGAATCAAAATACATAATTCTGATTTGTTCACAGGCCACTTTCGAAAAGCTCGAGAACGAGCTCCGCGAAGTCAACCAGAACGCCGAAGCGCTGAAGCGCAACTTCCTCGAATTGACCGAACTCAAGCAGATCCTCCGCAAGACCCAGGTCTTCTTCGACGAGGTTCGTACACGATCGAAACAAAGAATCACACCAAGCATGATTTATTTTTTCATTTTTATTAATTTCTGGTTTTTTGTTCCATTAACAAAGTTTGTTTTCATTTTTAATTTTTGAATGGAACAGACGCTTTTTTTTTTATTTGGTACACACGTGCCGGTCATCGATGGGTTGTTTTATTATATTATTATTATTACTACTTATACTAAAGGATAAGAGATGCTGTGTTTGGTTCGCTTATCATCATGTTATTGACACCGAGATAGACACACAAACCATGGCAATCTGCAGTGGGCGGCAAAGAATTATTAGCGATGGAACTGAACACAGGATCCTTGTGTGCATGTATTTTTCTCATTTTTATGGTACACTCGAGGATTTTTAACCTTAATCTTATTAATACCAAAGCACTGATTGATTTTTTTATTGTGTGAGATGCTCATTGATTTTTTTTTGTTCTCTTAATTAGGAATGAATATTGATTGGTACTAACATTTTGTGCAGAGTTAGCTACAAATGGGTACCTATACTATCATATTGCTTGTTCTTTATAAGTATAATTATTTTTTGTATAATCGAACAGCCTGGTTTCACATTGCCGGAAGAGAGAAATGAGTTTTTTCTTCAATCGCTTCCATTTTCCAGCAGTTTCTATAGCGGTGGTGGTAAAGCCTTGGGTTTTTGTCTATTATTGTTTGGAAAAAAGGGTTGGGTAGTAGTACTAAAACGCGCAATAATAAAAAATCGTTATTTCTCGTTTTAATAAAAAAAACTAAATCGGAATTTTACGCGATTATCGCAATTTCCGTTTATTGTCCAAGATGAATAACCTCACGCGATGTTTGTTTAAATCATTACGGAACTGGTGTTAATGTTGCAAATTAATTATCGCTGGAAATTTAATTAGTTTTGAATTTTTTTCATTTCTGATGCCTCATTTTTCTTTTCTGCACAAAGTTATTGATCCTTTTCATCCCATCGTAGAATGCTGTGAAGAAGAAGCCTTGCTCTACCTCCCTGCTTCAATAATAATAGTTGGTATTATTGTTATTGAATAAAATGAAATTGAGCAATAATGTTTGTAGGATGACATAATTGTGTTGTATAGAATTCTACGCTGTAATTTGAGCAGGCAGTCGGCAGTCCTGTTGCTAATTTTCCATAGAGTCCTATTCTCCAGAGTTCAGACTGGTAAATTTATTGGTTTCATCGGAACAAGTAGAGTCCAATAAAAGAAAAATGTAATTTTCTGCAGAATTTACAACAATGATCTGTAGTTTAGTTCTACAGCTCTCTCAACATTAACCCTTATTAACTTTAAGGGTGGATAGACCATCAAAAAGGATGCTGACTTGACCATTAAGACATGCTGGCAAACGCTTTATAACGGAGACAGGGTCCTTCGAAGTTTGACTAATTTTTTGTTTTTTATGAATAATTCATTAACGGGTTGAGGTATTTTGGCTGCAACTTACAAGATTTTTTTTTGAATGATCTATTACTCATGTGTAGAGTCTCACTCAAATCCAAACAGTGGTTCCAGAGTTGAAAAGGACTGAGGGGTCTTGAAAAAAATCGAATTTAGAAGAAATAGTGTCTACGGTCAAGCTAGGTTAATTTCAGATATGTAGTTTATTAATCCTCAACATCAATAGGATTTAAGTCAGGACACCTGTATAAAGTATTACAGTAGAAAATATACCTAAAACAATAAATTCTTGAAGGTATATTAACGTTTCATGAGACGTCGAAGTAAATTGCACACAAAGTAGGTATTATAGCGAATAGAATACAAAGTCAGTGATATTGCAGAGGTTGTAGGAGCCAGCGGTTTACTATCTTCACGGCATTTTCTATTCCATATATATGATGCAACCATAACCGGAGATAATCTTTTTGGGAATCCACAAACAACACTATCATTTTTATTAATAATAGCGCGAAATCGATTGGATTGTCAACAAACAATTAGCTTTCGGCAAACATTTAGCGGTGAAATAATTCAAAAGTTACAAGTGCTATTTGGCTACTAAGTACATAGCTACATAATATACTAACAAGCCGGCTCTTGACATTTTCACTCGTTTTACAAAAAACAGATCCCGACTGACACGGGCGCATAGGAAACACCTTTTTATGTTTTCAATATTATGAAAGAACATAGTACACGATTGTATCGATAGATAAGCAAAAGTGGCACTCTACATTCTGAAAGATGGAGTAGTGAATCTGAAAATAATCTGAACTATTGGGTATGGATGGTATTGAGAGGGAGACTCAGACTCGTGATTTGTGGCAGGACCTTGAATGATCAAGATTTTCCAAGCCGTCACGTGGTTTTCTCCGAAGGTGTCTGGGTCTTTTATAGGCTAATTCTTCAATGTTCCGTAACTGCGATTCCTGATTCCTCATCGCTTTATTGTTCTTTATACAATAATGATTCATTTCCATACTAGCTTATTTACAGTATGCGTTAAACCATTCGATAATTATTTATTATTTTGAGAATTCCAATAGTTGAACTTTCTCTGCACTGTTGTGACGTAAGATGACGTCTGGTGCCGTTTAATGAGAGTATTTATACGAATTTAGCGTGTCACTTTTGAAATATATCATCTAGTAATCCATGGGATTCCATTATCGTTCATAATGAGGGGGATTATTTTTCTTTTTCTGCATACAAATCGTTTTCATTATTAATCCGTTTTGGTTTTGTTTCTTTTAATAATCATTATATTGCAGCAGCCTTGTGCTTTTTTTCTAGTATTTTTTTTAATTCATAAAAAAATAAAATCGTCGTGGATTGAGCGGTTTTTTAAAAAAAGGTAAATAATAATAATTGGTCGTAATCCACCTCTACCTCGAACACGGTTCCACTTTTTTTTAGTTCTGTTTATGTTATTTATTTTTTGGCATTTGCATGATGTTGAAGAACCAGATTTACGCGAAGTTATGTTCTGTTTATTTAAACAATTTTATTTATTATTAAAATGATTAAAATTAATCATGGAATATACTACCGCGGAAAGTTGATATAAATTATTATGTAAAAGAATGCGATCTACTAACAACGCGTAAATTAAAAATACCTAATACAAAAAAAATGTGCTAACAAAAAAAAAACGGCTTTTCGCTTTGAATTTGAATTTAACAAATACTAATATTGTGCTTTGATTAACATAAATAATGCAAGCTTTGGCTTTTGAGGACATGGTGTACTTACCTTTTGAGTTTTTGTGGTCATCACGTTTTGCGCTGGAATTTTATTACGCCCGGCAATTATTAAGCAATAATTCGATTAGTATTATTGAATTTATGGTACAATAAATTTTTATGTGCGGTTCCATATTCAAGGTACTCTCATACTTACCGACGCTATAACAATAATGATAATCAAATCTTGTATCCTGCAAGGCGAGCTGCAAGACATTGAAAAATTTACGCTCCGTTTCTTCAAGTGAAAATATTAACACAACATTGTCCCCTGAGATTTATTTATTTGAAAAGTTAACGTGATATTTTACGTAAATTTGTCATGCTGCGTCAACATTATATTTAATAACAATTAATGTTTGCATGTTAACTTCAAATTAATAGGTGATAATTAGAAAATTTGTAGATACTTATGATGGAATGATGATTAGTGTTATTCATCCAAAATATTTCAAATGTGCCACACAGATTCAATTCTTATGTTCAACTGTTACAAATTTAAATTGCAGCGCACTGTGACCAGACATTAACTGCATGTCGTTATCGAGTGTGCGATTTATCGATCAGTCAGAAACGATAATCAATGCATAGTTGTCATGGAAATCAAAGATTTATCCGCATTCGCTCACAGTGGGTGTATAATTATAAAAATTATACATAACGTTATTATATATTTTTTTCACTACTAGCCGTGAAGTACATCATTATTAACCTGTTCCTCAACTAGGATGGCTATTTTGGAGTAGTAAAAAAAATTCTATATAAACCACGGTCGATAAAATTATTATAGCTTCAGCGCCTTATATCCCTCAGCTGCGCTTCGGGATCTAAACTGGCGCTTCAGCTATAATAATACTTTCTCAACCTTGGTATATAATATACTATTATAAACGTTTTGTGGGAAGACCGCCTTTTTTATATTTTTGTCATGGAAATGCTAATTATATCAATGGAGTTGTCATTAAGCTTCATCTATGAGCAGTTGAGAGTTTGAGAGTTTGTTTTGCGAATGTTACAGTTAGAGTTTGGAATCTACTGTTTGTCAACTTTACCTAAATTAGGGTCAGTTCCACAAAAAAGATGATCAGCGATCAAGGCTGATTGCAGATTAACTGGAATTTTTTCTGCTGAATTCTAGATGATAACTCACAAAAAATGCCTGAAATCTGTACTAGACCAATCATGTTTTCATTATTGAGGGATAAACCAGCATTTCCATTGATCAGTCAGCTACAAATTGACAAACAAAAATCGCAAATCAACTAATCTCGTATTATCTGTTTTGTGGAACCCACGGTTAGTTTTTTTCTTGGCTCAAATCTTCCGTCACTCTCGGAGAGTTTAGCTGAGTCTCCATAGACGCCTTGAACTGGTAAAATCTGATTAAGTAGGTATTATGTTAGTTGACTTTCCTGTCAAAACTGGCATTCAAGAAATGATAACCAAGTAGTTTGAATTTTAAATTGACGTAATGGACCTGTGTCGACAGTTGGTACATGATGTCGACGTGCCTAGGCAAAGTTAGCTGTCAAGGAAACGCCAAATTTAACAGAATGATGGGCATGAAGTTTTCAGGGAAGAAAGAAGGCAAACTAGACTTCAACTGGTAGCAAGTAATGTGACATACGTAATAGGAACATTTTAGTTGACTCTACGCCAAAATTGGCATTCAAGGTAATTAATTATTTTGAGTCTGACGTCAGCAAAGTTAACTGTGACGAGACAATCAAATTCCACGAGAATAGACACCATGTAAAAAATTCAAAGCGGGAGAGGGCTCTACCAGCTGTCTTGGTTGGCTACAGAAATGTTAAAGTTTATTAAAGAGTCAGTTGACAGCGAGTGCTTTTGACAGCCGCGGCTGTCACTAAGGACAAATGGGACCCTCTCAAGACCCGTATCAAACTGAGATCGAGCGAGCTGAAAATTCGTTAAAAATGTCATTTTCGGTCAGTTTAGAGAACAAACAAAAATTTTTACTTTTCTAGCATTTGTCATTCTTGTGTTGGTATATTTTGAGGTTGTTTCACAAAATATTCACGCTAGATTAATACTGGTATAAGAACCAAAAATTTGTTCCATAGTTTTCTGACATGTCAAATATAATGTACCAACTTATGCCGTATACAGGGTATCTAATTTTTTCTCACAATTTCTCCAAAAACACCCTTTATTTTATCATCCCTATCAATGCAGTTTTTTTTAATTCTGGTTTCAAAATTTGATATAACTGCTTGATGACAGTCCTAGGTTTTTTTTTTATAGAAAAAGCAATCTCACGTTTTTCTGTTCGACCAACTGTCCAAATTGTAGCTTTTTGATCCATGACAACTTGATTTTTATAAAAAATACATGTTACGTTTCTTTTACTTACGTTTTACTTGCAAATAGAAATGAAATTGCACAATCGCAGATTCGGTTTGTGATTGCATGTGATGGACTCTTGATCAATTTACGTAAAGAATTACGCATGTTGACATTTTCAGTAGGAAATAAATCTAACGCGTTACATACACATTAGTTTGAGTAAGTAATGACAGGTTAAGAAAAGATAAAATTCAGATTTAAATAGAATTCTATGTCTATTGACTTTCTTATCAGTACTATCCTCGAGATTTCGTTTCATTGAAAAGGTTGACTCCAACGTAATTTTTATAGGAATTAAGCGTATACGTAAGACTGGAGTACTTTGAACTTGGACCGAGATATTGTTGCTCGAAAAAGGTGTGCACCGCTTTAAAAATAAATGTTGATGGGGGGCGGCGGTTATGGTCAATGTCGTCTTGCTGTGTACTGAGCGCTGATGATGGCTTTCTGTCTGTGCCGTATTATACTGGAGCCGGGGTTAGAGACAGGTTAGGTGGATTAGGCAAAATGGGCAATGTGTCACCAGGCTGAACGTGACGCCTCTGCTCAGATGGCCGATCCGTCTCGCGAGGAGGAACAAGTCACCCTGCTGGGCGAAGAGGGTCTTCGTGCTGGGGGGCAGGCCCTTAAGCTGGGGTAACTCTAATTTTATTTATACTTTTTTTTTCTGATTACCAAATTTTAACATTGGAGCCGCGAGGTCTCACTCGGGCTGCAGTGCGAACGACTCGCCGTCCCACCCGAGTGGCTCCCCGACGGCTCTCTGAAAAAATCAGTGAGAATGGAAAAAAAGGCAAAAATTGTCGTTGTTCTTACAGCACTTTTTCTTCATGGCAGAAACAAATGTCAACTTCCGGACCACATTAAGGCAAGCTTCCGTCTGTGTCGTATTTATTACGCTGTTTTTAATACCGATTACTAATCAATTAGCCGCATTATCACACGGCCAAAAAGCGACACCGATGGCCATAATACAGCCTAATCAACTAACGTATTTTTCTGAAATCGATTTTGTCCCAATTTTTGTTTTCGAATTATTCTATTCATCAGGTATTTTTCACTTATTATTATTATTCCTTCCTCCTCCACACCCCCCCGAAAAAGCATGGTGATATGAGTAGTGGTGATGGTCATTTTTTTCGATTAACATAGCTTTTCTTACACTCTTCACATCTTTGCACTGTGTGTTGTGTACTATTTTGTAGGTAACAAATTTAGATTTTTAGTATACATAGTAATATAATAGCTTTGATTTGGCTTGTGTTATAATTTTTTTGTTGAACCATTTGTTTTTGTTATAACATGACTGTGTTTACTATTTTATTTTCATTTAGTTGTTTAAAAAATATATATAAATTATTCAAACACACTAATGATTTTAGAAGTAGTAGTGCGCACTTATATTAATATAAATCTACATCAGATCTAAACCTAAAAAGACACAGGCTGTGGATTTCGTTTTTGTTTTATTTCGTTGTTATTTGGGTGTTGTGACTTAGCTCCTAGCTCTCGGTGGACTACACAAAATCGAAAAGAAAATGGTAAACACGGTCATGGGAAGAGATTTGTGGTGGCGCGATGGGTTTGCTAATGTGTTGTGTTGTTGAGCAGCACGAGGGGGGTGTTAACCCCACTGAGTCTATGACCAGGGCCCTCATTAGTGACGACTCTATAGCCCGACAAAGCACCCTAGGCCCCGTCCAACTGGGGTACGTATCATTCTCTCCAACATTTACCGATTCATTTTCATCCTCAGTAGCTTTTCGCAAAACAGAAAAAAAAAATTAATCAAATAATCAAATCATCACTGCTCAATAATTTCATGGCTTTGAGCAAGAGTTGCGGATCAAACTGCTTATTAAATACCTAGTTGAGACATTTTCATGGGAAAACCGCTCTTCTCCCTATTCTACAAGATGTCCCAGGTTTCTGTGCAAAAAAATACACAATAGGGTCCTCAGATGATGTCACGAACAACTTTGTACAAAATTTGGCTTCTCGAAATTCAACTTCTTTTCAGTGTTTTTCGCCAATAACTCATGGATGGCTCAGTCAAATTCCAGCAAAATCCCATCAGCGGTTCCAAAGTTGGGTGACGTGACAGAAAGGATAAGATTTATTTAAAAAAATCTACAACCGCTCTTAACGTCATCTGAGAACTCTAAGGTTGAATTTTTTGCATATAAACCCGTAGCAGTCCTGTATTCGCCATTTAAATTAGTTTTTCCCGCCACAAGATGGCTGCCAGGCAGAATGCGTTGATAAATGATTGGTTGCCATCGTTATATCACTTTGATATCATTGGCAGTTCGGTTGTCACTGCTCATTTCAGTCCGCCTTTGGCAGCCATCTTGTGGCGGGAAAAATTAATTCAAATCCCGAATATGAGTGAGTGGACTCATCTCGTTAACACGTTTTACGCAGGCTATTTTCAAAGTTTGAAGTAATAATTATTGCTGGTGCTGGTGTGAATGAGGACGCTCTTCCTAGCTCACTACATTTGAAAACCATGTCAAACTATACACAAGGTGACCTGAAAGCTCGCTGAGAACCTGTCTGGGTCAAGTTGATGTCAGATTTATCATGAACGACTCAAAAACGACCTCACATGTCAAAAATGACAAGTTGAAAATATCAAAAATCATTTTTGCAAGTAATAAGTGAAATCCTACTCCCCTCCAAGGATTGTCTTTTTGAAATTTACCGACAACATCAAAATTCTATTAAATTCAATATGGTGCCATTCAATACCATGCTTCAAGTCTTTCTTTTTGTTCGAGTTTCAAGAGATTTTGAAGGAAATTTAAGTAAGAATTCAAATTATGTTCAAAAATGTTATCGAATAATGCAATAAAATAAAATGATCCACTTTCGACGGATTTTAGAGAAAGCCAAAATAAAAATTCAGGTAGCAAAAAAAAATGGAGGCGAAAAATTCACGTTACTAATTAATGTTGAAAATACGGACATCTACAATGCCCAGGGTGTCACGTAGCGAAAAAATTGAATCATCGCTTTAATTCGCTCTAAAGAAAAACTTACATTTCACATAATAAACTCTGTTGTGTATTTCATTTTCGGCTTTTTGAACTACGACTGTCAATCAAGAACTTTATTCGGTTATGGTAATCACTGTGCTTACGATGAAATTGTGAGGGCAACGGGCCTCCCTATTGGCTGTCGCCATAGCAATTTGATAGTAAGCACGGTGATTATCATAACAGTACATAACGCAAAATTGAAGTTTTGATTTGGTTTTCTGAAAAAGATAACTGGGTTCTCATAAAACTGTTGAAATAAGTGGCTTTTTTTAGTCTACATCTGTCACATTTGAGCCAAGAGCGTCCTTTATACCTCAACCACATCAATGATTCACATTAAATCATAAGGTAAAATAAGCAGTGTGCTCCATAATTTTTTCAACATGAATTTCAAGCTAACTCATTTTCAGCGCATACTCTAATCATGGATTATCATTACAAAATTTCATGGACCTCACATAACCCTACATTTTTTTTATGTCAGTATTACATCCCAGCAGGATAGTTCCAGAGCCCTAACAATGTACACGGTGTTTCTAGATAGGTACAACTTTGGATCGATGAAACACGGGCACTTTGTCAAAAAGTTTCAGCTCTTTTTTTAGAACTTGATGTACTTACTAATATACGTAGGTACAGGGTATCCAGCTTGGAGGTGGTTTTCCCTTTATTTTCGCTATTCCGAACATATTTTTGTCATCCAAAAACTTTTTGATCAGTTTTCTATGATCTTTTTGGGTCTGTAATCACACTTTCTCTGCGACAACAGAATACAGAGACAATACTCTATGTTTTATCATATTTCGATAGACCCTCTCAATCTGAATTCAAATGCATATAACACTTACATAATAAATACACAAAAAACATTAGTATTATGATCATCAGCGAGAGGTACACGATACTCGGCGCTTCCACCATGTCGCGCATAGTTTAGGGTTTCTTGGCATCCCAGGCTATGTCGTGGCTAGAAGGGTTATTATACCTTCTAGTGGGGGGAATGGGGGCTCAGATGGTAAATTCCGCGGAAAAGGAGAGGGGGTCATCCCCTATCGTGACAGTATTAGACATGATAAAAACACTCTTCGTCTCTAGGAGAAGAATTAAATAATAAGCAAGCCATGACTGACATGTCATCATATTTAGTTGACGTAGAGAAAATGTTATTACAGATTCGAAAAGCTGATAAGAAACTGGCTGAGAAAAATTCTTGAATGGCAAACATATCTTGAAGATAGCGGAAATCACTTGGGAAACACTTTTAAGCTGGACACCCTGTATACTGACAGTGAAATAAATCGCATCAAACTAACTTCAAGGTGTCCAAAAAGGGTAGCTTCGTTATTACTGAAGCTACATTCTTGGTGAATTATTGGAAGAGTTTAAGAAAAACTTTTCTTTACAAATTAAGTTGATAAAATAATAAGATTGAAAAAAAAGAGTTCGGTGCAATTTTTTCACCGTTAAGCCGGATTCAAAGCGGCGAATTGCGAATGCGAATTTATAGAAAAGTAATGATCCTATTGCCCAATTTCTGACAGTCATTTGAAATTGGTCAATAAGAATAGGATTCGCAACTCACGATTCGCCGCTATATGAATCGAGCTTAAGTGTATATCTACATACAAAAAGTTGACAGTCTTTGTCAAAAAAACGTTAGGTACCTGTGGTAAATGTGCCGCGGTAACTAGCATATAACTGTCATAATTTCAATTGTTTTCACCGAACCATGGCGATTTGATTCGATCTCTTCGGCCAACTTGACGGAAATGCGCAGTTGCGTTGTTACTACGTCTCCATAGTTGCACTTCTACGACACCCTGTATGTATTCCATCGTTCGTAAATACTTGGAATTGATGGCATTATTGCGGCCTGTATTAGCTGTCGCGAAATTGAATTAGAGCCTTGTAAAACTCGACCTTCCACTTAACATTAGAGCCTGTTCGATAATTGGAACAATTCATTAATGCATTAGTTAGCCAAAATAATCGCCGGAAAACACTTTTCGACAAATTCGCTTATTTGTTATCCAGTCGCTTATTTTCATGCAAATCTTCATGTTTCGAGACACGTGTGAGTTATGCACAGCGGTCGAAGAATTTCTCAAATTTGAGATTTGGCAGGTGGAGAAAGGACCGAGGAATTATTGTCTTCAGGTTAACTTAAGGTTGGGAGCCTTGCGCCTCGAAACTTCCTTCCTATTTTGATGGTTTATAATTTATAACATTTGAACATGATGATGGTTGAACAAATCCTTACTGACGGAATGGATCATTATCCTAACCATGCTAAAATTTCACTGCGATTGGATTAGCCGTTTTCTTAAAAACGGTACCTTTCTTCTAAAGTTCCTTTCGGAACCGTTTAAAAAAAAAAACGGCCAGTCCAAACGCAGATAAATTTTGACATGGTAAGGATAATGAACCATTCTCTGCCAGTAAGGATTTGTGAAACTATAGCACCTTAGGTTCAAATGTTATAAATTATAAACCACTGAAATTGGAAAGAAGTTTTGAGGCATAATGATTCCAAACCTCAACCTGTCCGAAACCATCTCGACCTGACTGGACGGAACTGAAGCACATTAACCCTTACTGCCTGCTACAGCATGAACCAAATCTAACGTCAGCAGTAACCCGGTGTAGTGACGTATTTCGTCATTACCCACTCGGCCCGATTCACACGGTGCAGTATGGCTTTGGCGTTATATTTGGACCATGCTGTAGGTCTCTGGCCAATTGGCAAAAGTTTGCGACCACCGTGCGTAATTCACCTGGGCTGGTTGTTCGAACATTCAAAAGTTTGCATGACAGGTGAAAGTTTTGGGTTTTCCTCTCATTCTCATCTCGCCACAGCTTTCATTTATACATTTTTTCGCTACTATCACACATCTGGTTTTTGGGGTGGCGGTTCACCACGAGTTTTTTAGCAACTTGGCACCATCCTACTGGGAAACTACTGTTCTAAAAATGTTTTGATTTGAAAAAAAAAAGTTAAATTGTCCTGCTCGAAATTTGAAAAAAAAATCGGTAAGTATCAGCGCACGAAAATTGGCTTTGATATTTCCCACACCCACACATACACATTTTTCACTTCTCACACACATTTTTTTTGTATAGAATACCTGTTTTATATACTGATTTTTGCTTGTATCCGAACAGTTTACCGGAAAAACAGTTTGAAACTGAGGATTTCTTTCCATGGTCAGTAAAACACATGCATTGTAGAGAAAAAAAGTCAAAATTTACTATGATACTACACCTCCTGTTTATACACAGTATAAATTTTGGCTTTGACCGTCCCAGCTTTTATGTTGTGCGTAGTTTTGTCAGTACTTAGATATTTTAGAAGAGCACCTCCTTTTGTTTCCGCTTATTTTTTATAAAAAGTATTTTTTTCAAAGACAAAAACGAAAAATATGTTCGATGTGCTGGTAAGAACGACACACGATTTTTGATTTGTATTTTTTTCTTGAACAAAACTGTGTGCGTGTCTATGGAGACTGCCTCTTTAGATTGAGTGTTCTTGTGCTGAATAACCCCCTCCCCCCCAACAGCACACAGTTTTGTCGTTTTCGCTGTTGAAGGCTTTTCTGATCTGTTTCTTTTTTTGTACGTGCAATTTTCACTGATTTTAATTTTTGTGTATGGTGTTTAGCTTTGTCGCTGGTGTTATATTGCGCGAACGCATTCCCGCTTTCGAGAGAATGCTGTGGAGGGCCTGTCGCGGCAACGTTTTCTTGAGACAGGCCGAAATCGAGACGCCTCTGGAAGATCCTTCCACCGTAAGTTTGGAAAATCGATAGATGCAGGATGTTTGCAAGCTTTGGGTAGAAAATTGAACCGCAGCTAGGGAAATGTTCCAAAGGCGCCAGAAAAGTGTTGGCAAATTTTGTTTTTTTATTTTTGGAAATATTGAAGGTCAAAGGGTGGTCCTTCTATTTTCGCTGTTTTAAAATGATTTTGCCGAACTATTAAAAAAAAACAGTTTTTTTGCACCTTTGAATATGTTTTCAAATTAGGTTCACTATACAGGGTGAGTAATAAACCCTGAAGATCCGACTTTCCTCAAAAATGCATGCTGGAAATTTTAAATGGGAATGAATCGTATAATTTCTTATTCAGTATTACTTTAAAAGCCTCTGGAGCCTTTTACGGGTGTTTCACCCTTTGACCCTGATATTTACAAAAATTGAAAACCTCCATTCAATTTTTTTTACGCATTTGCCTAACAGCATTTCAATTTTCCACCCAAGTTGGCAAACAGCCTGTATATGGGAAACGTGTGTGTAACAAAGAAAAAAACTGTTTTGCAGAGTGATCAAGTGTACAAATCCGTGTTCATCATCTTTTTCCAAGGCGATCAGTTGAAGACTCGCGTCAAGAAGATCTGCGAAGGTTTCCGCGCCACCCTGTACCCATGCCCGGAGGCTCCCACCGACAGAAGAGAAATGGCCATGGGCGTCATGACCAGGATCGAAGATCTCAATACTGTAACTATTTTGATTTTCAGTAATTATTATCGACTAATTTAAGTTTGAAAATTGCAAAGTGCACATTGCAGAGAGTAGACGCTTATAGAGAAACCACGCATTCTGTATTCCTGAATACTTTAATCTGAGCAGCCATCTGTACGCTAGACTCTATAGCAGTCTATCAGATATGCGTGTACTGGCCTCAGGTAATGATTCCGCTATAAGTGCATACTTTCTGAATATATTGATATTTGATCAAGATATTTGATAACCCGTAAAAAAAGGAAGATAAAGAAATGAAATCATTTTTACATGCAATTTTGGCAAATTAGGCCGCACAAACAAACGATTAGATCAGGCTTAAAGATATCGTCGTTAATCTTTTAGGATATCCAAGGGATCCACGCTTTTATAGCCACCATAAGCTGTTGGATCTATAGGTTTATGGAAAAAAAGACCGTTCAAGAAGACATGAATGTAAATCGGCTTTGTGGATAATAATAAACTTTGGTATAATCCTTGTTATCGAAAGCATTGATGATTATACCTATTGCAATCATTACGTGATGGATTAACGAAAGAATTCCGAGGGATTTAACAACAATAATAAAAGTGGTATCTGTAATAATAAATGAAAGCTTTGCAACAACATCATTTATGTATGTATAGGTATAAAAAAAGCTGATCGACTTTTGAACCACCTGCGGCTCAGATCTAGCACTGAAAACAACAGAATAACGCGTGAAACGATTGCGCTACCGAAACCAATTATAACCGCCCTGTTTAAGTGGAAAAAATCTTTGGTACCTACTGGTTGTCGCAAGATGTTTTAGTTATGATTTTCAAACGTAAAAATTGCGTTTCCAACTTTAAAAAACAGATGTCGTCATTGTAAATGCGCAGTGAACGCTATCGGTCATTTTTTTCTTTCGCATTAGGTACGAGCGGTCGTCTCACTATTTCGCCAAACGCTGATGTCATAGGACGTGCTCTAGCGAGGAACTCAAGTCGCCGCATCGTAAACTCTGGGCTTATACGAGATCGGAAATTTATGTTACAGGTCCGAGCTTGAATTATTATTCGATTGATTATTATTCTTCGGATATTTTTTTTTTACTGCACATCTTTCTGTTTTCTACTTGAACTTGATAATATCTTTCACCAAGATTTTATATAATTTAGAGATTCTTTCGTAGATATCAAGATCGTAATTCGAAATTCAGGCATGCGCGCCTTCATGACCTAGTAATGTTGAAAGTAGAGTGAATTTTCTTGTACTCGCCCAACGAGAATTTCGAAACGTATTTGGTGATGAGCATCGCAGGGGTCGCGTGTCATCGCAGAATTCCATAGGGCGATTGCACGGAATATACGAATTCAGTTTATCTCTTCTCCTGACGCATGCGCGAAGTACGGAGGGCTTGCCATTGGCACGTTATAAAATTCGTGCAAATTCCGGAAATAAACACAATAACAGTAATTTGAGTGAATACTTCATTTTGCTATAGATTCGTAAGTTTCAGTTCACTAAAAAGTATAATTGAACAGTAGGGTGTGTTTTTTGTGGTTACCGCACAATGGAAATCGGCGAAAATAGTAGGTAGTGGATCCAAGAGTAATATTGCTGTTTTTGGAACTGCAGAAGCAGAAGTGATACTTAGCCGCTACAATGACCAAAACTTGTTTTATTTTTAAAAGATTTTCAAAAAACCTGCCTCAACTACCGTGAAGGTTATATCCTCAAACGTCAATTGCGAGGTCATTTGAAGAACTGTGCGTAATGCAACAAGTCAAAAAAAATTGAAACCTTTTTTGTTTGTGGCACTGGTCGAATCCGATGTGTCCGATGTGTCTGTAAATCATTCCGCTGGTTCCTAAAATTAAACCATTAGTTTCCATTGGTTCCTGGATTAAAATTTAGAATAAGAATTGACTCTTCTCGTTCCCATAGAGAAAATTTGTTGTGGCGTTTTTTTGGAGGAAAATAATCTTTCGAAATTTATGAAAATCGGTATCAAAGTACATACCGTGTATTTTTTTGAAAACCGCACTAGCTCATAACTTTTTTCCAATGGGATATACAGGGTGTCCGTTTTTCGAGGCTAAGCATGGGTATCTCGCTTATCTTTAGAGATACAGAGTCGGTTAAATTAGAAAAAAGTTGCGAATTTTCATGACGATCAATGATCCAAGAAGATATTTGACTTGTCAGTTTTAGTTTTCGAGATATCGAGAAAAAACAGAAATTTGTAATTTTTGTTTTTATTTTTTATTTGAAAAACGGTTGAAGAAAAGGCTACTTCTAGTTAAGACATCGTGAAAGCACTTTTTCAAGGGGAATTCAATGTTGCCAAAATCTTCATTCTAGCTTTCAAAACAACCGAGATATGACATTCAACTTTTTTTTTCTTATGGGCGCCATATTGGATTTCGACATTTTTTAATACAATTTTATTTTCTGGTTACAACGATGTGTCACAAGCCACTGTTGAATTCATGCTTTAGAGCAAAAAAAATTTTAAATTTTTCAAGGGTGCTTTGGAAACAAAATCAGCATCGACAATAAAAAAAAACGTAAATGTCAAACATTTATTCAACAATGACATGTGGCACATCGTTCTAACCAGATAAGAATACCGTATTCAAAAATATCAAAATCCAATATGGCGCCCATTAGAGAAAAAAGTTGAATGTCGTATCTCGGTTGTTTTGAAAGCTATAATAAAGATTTTGGCAGATTTGGATTCCAAAAAATAAAAACAAAAATCAAAATCCTGTTTTTTCACGATATCTCAAAAACGAAAATCGATACGTCAAATTTCTTTTTGGATCATTGATCGTCATGAAAATGCGCAACTTTTTCCTAATTTAACCGACTTTGTATCTCTTAAGACAAACGAGATACCCATGCTTAGCCTCGAAAAACGGACACCCTGTATATATTTGAAATTTTTATGGAGTATTTGAGACCACTTTTGCCATTTTTTCGCGTTGATTATGAAGCTGCTCTCACTTCCGGAAGTGACATTAACTTTTAATTTTCAAATGGGAGACCCTGTATATTTTTCGACATTTTGAAAGAGTTCTTTTTTATTGACAGAGTGGTGGTCTTAAAAATTCTCTTTAATGAAAAATGATGATTTGATAGCAGATTGAATATAACAGAAATTTATCAAATTATTTGCACCAGAGGTGCTTGCGACCACAAATAAGAATCTGAAGTTGAAAATTTCTTTATTGTATACAGGGTGATTCACAACTTGTGACTTTCCTTTCACGGGTGAGCTCAGGATGTGCCAGAAAAACTATTTCTGAGGGAAAAAAGTTGAAAAAAAAATCCTGAAATATTGACTTATTTGAACTCAACATCGAAGAAAATTTTGGGGTTCGCCGATGCAATGCCTCACGTGGATAATTCTAATCTGGTACTATGGAAACAACATACTCAATAATGGTTGATTGATAATAAGGTATTATTGTTAAGAATGACGTTAGTTGACCATTATTATTACCTATTCAACTAAAATTTACAAGTAGCGGGTACAAATACAGTTAGATAGGTAACCCGAGTGGATAATTGCGACCATCAACCAAACATAAGGGTCCTTACCTTATGTAATGGACAAAGAGACGAGGAAAGGGAGTAAGTCAAGGCATCATCAGTTGAGGTTGACACTGACAAATTATTTATTTTTACCTCCGATTATTGCTAAAGGAGGAGTGTTTACATAGAAACATTTTCGCTTATCGTTAAACTATTGTTGAATCGTATGTCTCATCAACAGATAGAAAAATAAACCCATTAGTCCCACATATATTTGGCAAATTTTCATTATTTTTTTCCTCGTAAACCATATAGCTTTTTGAATTATTTTCAAGCACATGAAGTCAAGTTTTTGGGGCCCCATAACCCCTTGAAAAGAAAGTCATAAGTTGTGAATCACCCTGTATGTCGATTTCAACCGGCAACGCTTCCTGACATGAACAATTAACAAACTTTCAACTTAGATTTTCATTTGTGGTCGCAGCCACCTCTGGTAACAATAATTTCATAAATTTCTGTTATATTCAGTCTGCTATAAAATCATCATTTTTCATCATAGAAAATTTTCAAGACCACCACTGTGTCAATGAAAAAAATTCTATCCGAATATCAACAAATATACAAAGTGTTCTATTTGAAAATCAAAAGTTGATGTCACTTCCGGTTACTTCCGGAAGTGAAAGTTGCTTCATAATCAACGCGAAAAATAGCAAAAGTAATTTCAAATAACCCTTGAACATTTCAAATCTGTATATCTCACTGGAAAAAAGTTATTTGGCTGGTGCGTTTTTCGAAAAACACACGGTATATTCAATCAAAGTTCAGTGCACACCAGTGGTTGATGATTTCTACTTATTAGTCTATTACCAACATTTCCCCAAAATCACTCAAACTTGAAAAATAAAGACGGGCGAAGTCCCACCCTTTGATCCCATATCTTCAAAAATAAATGTCACTTTTTTTTTTGAATATATTTCTCGTGTTCTTTAGATTCTAATTATCGCTCTGGACTCGAAATGCGATACTTTTGAGACATCCTGTATAATTTTTATCTTCAACCTCTTTGCCTCCCCCCCCCCCTACTCGAAAATTTTACCCACCCTGCCATACTTTGAAATTTCAAATGGCATTACCTACTTTGTGAAACATCAAATTGGAGGTTGTAAAATTCTTTTGATGCAAAAAATTCAAATTTTCTAAACCCCAACTAGGGGGCGAAGGGGTTGAAGATTAAAATTTGGCAGTACATGTCTTAGATGTCTCCCTGAAAATAAAAGTCGACCTATTTTTGCTGGAAAATCTATCTCTCAAGAATCGGGAATTGGTATAGGGGGAAAACTTCTTTTTAGTTAACAGTGACAGAATTTTGAAAAGGGTCGGGGGCGTTGGGGGTGATTTTTTTTAATATGTTTGACAGAAAGAGAATGTTGTTACCTTCAATTTGATATATCATAAGTAATATTGTTTAAAATTTTTAAGTAGGGTAGGGTGAAGTAAAGGGGTTGAAGACAAAGATTTGGCAATACGTGCCCCAGATGTCTCCCTCGAAATTAAAATTCGAGCTATTTCGGCATTTTCCTGGTAAAAAAAAATTGGCGGCGAGAAATCTGGGGTGGGAAGTTTGAAAATGAACAACCTGTTTGAGTTTATACGAACCTTAGACCAAGAACTAAAAGTACGACAGTAGAAAATAGTTATCAATTCAACCCGTTTATTCCAGGTTCTCGGTCAGACCCAGGACCATCGCCACAGAGTCCTAGTGGCGGCCGCGAAGAACATCAAAAATTGGTTTGTCAAAGTGCGCAAGATCAAGGCCATCTACCACACGCTCAACCTGTTCAACCTGGACGTCACCCAGAAATGTCTCATTGCCGAGTGCTGGGTGCCAGTGTTGGACTTTGAAAACATCCAGCTGGCCCTCAGACGCGGAACCGAGCGCAGCGGAAGCTCCGTGCCGCCCATACTGAACCGGATGGACACCGTCGAAGACCCGCCGACGTACAACCACACGAACAAGTTCACCGGCGCCTTCCAGACGCTGATCGATTCGTACGGCATAGCCGCCTACAGGGAAATGAACCCGGCGCCGTACACCATCATCACGTTTCCCTTCCTGTTCGCCGTCATGTTCGGCGACCTCGGTCACGGCGGGCTGATGGCCGCCTTCGGCGGCTGGATGGTCCTCAAGGAGAAGCCGCTGGCGGCCAAAAAGACCGACAACGAAATCTGGAACATATTCTTCGGCGGTCGTTACATCGTCCTCCTGATGGGACTGTTCTCGATGTACACCGGCTTCATATACAACGACGTGTTCTCGAAATCGCTGAACGTGTTCGGTTCGAACTGGATCGTGAGCAACATGACGCAGAGCGACGCGCTGGCCATCGGCAACGATCACATGCTGGATCCGGCCACAGGTGACTACGTCACGTATCCGTATCCGGTCGGCATGGACCCCGTCTGGCAGATGGCCAAGAACAAGATCATCTTCCAGAACTCGTTCAAGATGAAAATCTCTATCATCCTCGGCATCACGCACATGCTGTTCGGCGTGTCGATGAGCTTATTCAACCACTTGTACTTCAAGAACAGGCTCAGCATCATCGCCGAGTTTATACCGCAGGTCATCTTCCTGGTGTTCTTGTTCTTCTACATGGTGCTGTTGATGTTCATCAAATGGTTCATGTACTATCCGACCAACGATAAGGACCTGATCAAGTACGGCCCCAGGTGTGCGCCCTCCATTCTTATAACGTTCATCAACATGGTGTTGAACAAGGAAACGATCGTCGAAAAGGAATGCGACGCGACCATGTACGCCGGTCAGATAGGCATTCAGAAGTTGCTGTTGATCTGCGCCGTGATCTGCGTGCCCTGGATGTTGCTGGCCAAGCCGATTTACATCATGCGGCAGCAGAAAAAGCTGAACTATTCCGTTTCGCACCAGCAGATGGCGACCGGGAACGGCGACGCGGAGAATCCCATCCACAACAACACGGCCCAGATGGCGCCAGCGCCGCACGGCGGTCACAGCGAAGAAGAAATGAGCGAGATGTTCATCCACCAGGGCATCCACACCATCGAGTACGTCCTGGGTTCCGTCTCGCACACGGCTTCGTACCTGCGTTTGTGGGCCTTGTCTCTCGCTCATGCTCGTAAGTTGACTTTACTATTTTTAGCGCATTTCTCTAATAAAGTCCAGGAATTTTCGGTTCCGCCACGTAAAATTCGAAAATTCATTGAAATGGTAAACAAATAAAAATCGTCGTTTTGCCTGTCGTGGGACCTCTCGTCGTAGCATCCTCCCTGCAACGTCCTTGAAGATGATTATTCTATTTCTATCAAGTTGTCAGATCAAATTAATCATCTTTGAGATACGTTTTTAGCGCACTTTCCCAAAAAATGGGGAAAAGGCGCTTTTAGCTTCACTTTGTCCGTCCGTCTGTCCGTCCGTCTGTACCCGGGATAACTCCTCAGGGAAGAAAGATATCGATGTGGTGTAAACCAGGGGTGTAAACGCTGATCAATAGAACATATGTCCAGGATGTCAAGTTGACATTTAGTTTTTTTGTTATTCTGCCGCCATCTTTGATCCGCCATTTTGAATTTCTCTAAAAGTGATCCGATTGAAATGAAATTTGCAGGCAATGTGAACCACATCAAGATCTATCCAATTTTTGACAATTGATGCCCCGCCGCCATCTTGTATTCTCACAATTGAACATAATTCGAAGTGATAGAACTAAGAGAGTTATGCCTCAACGAGAAGAGATATCGATGTGGTGCAAACGCCAATCGAATGCGTACGTGACCACCATATACCGGGTGGGCCATAAAAAACCGTGGTCTGAATTTTTCCTTCTAAAATTTCCATCCCTCTACCGATTTTATCGAACTTTTCAGCATTGAATAGCCAATTGAATAGATTATCATTTCTGTATTTCAAAATGGCCGACATACCAAAATTTAAGATGGCAGAAACAATTGAAAATAGGCCTTCTTTTGTTCTCGTTGCTTTTTATTGAAAGTAACCGGAAAGTCAAAACCAATAATGTATTATGAAGGACTAGACCTTCCTTGTCAATTCAAGACCACAATCAATAAAATCGGATAGCATTCTTATATCTTCTGATGAAGTTCTCCATAATATAACTATGTGAAGTCTTTGTAAATTATTGTAGAAAGTTAAAAATGTCTCTTCACTTGTATAATATTTTTTATTTTGTTCTACGCGTTTCGAGACTCTTATTTATAGTCTCATTCTCAAGAGCAAGTAAATGGTGAATAGATATAAAATGTAAAAAGTCATGAGTAAATGTCAGAATTTGAAAAAAATTTATAATACGTATCTCTCGAAACGCGTAGAGCAAAATAAAAAATATTATACAAGTGAAGAGACATTTTTAACTTTCTACAATAATCAATAAAATCGGGTTATCTGCTGAGGAGCTATTGCGAGTTGAAGCAAGGCCTACTTTCCGTTTTTTTCATTTCCGCATAATTGATTCAAATTTGGGTATCCTGCCCGTCCATCCGTCATATGCTCATTTCTCAACCGATTTTCTCAAATTTAGTATCAATGGCTAGCCAATTGGACAGGCTACCTTTTTCATATTACAAAATGACAGACCTGTCAAAGTCCAAGATGACGGAAGCAATGGGAGGCATTCTCGCAAACGCATTCCAGAGGGCGCGACATAGGCTTGGGACCAAATGTCAACGTCATGTCAACGTCAAGTCCAAGGTCAAGCTTGCAGTTGTCATTGCTTGTCAGAGCGTAACCTAACCTATCTTTATTATTTATTGTCGTCGCATGACTCGCATGATGTTAGTGTCACCGGTACCGGGTGCTTGTCGTTTGAAAGGCAGGGCAAATGCGAGCAAAGCAGCGCGGGGCCGTCTGGCGGTTCGTGCGAAACAAAATCCTGGCCGGTGAGACGATAAATGCAACCCATAGTGGTCCCAAGCTATCATGTTTAAGCAGGGCTCCGTTTAACTTCGGGTAAGTTCAGTTTGACTGCCCAAGGCAAAAATTCATTTTTGTTTACTACTATAGACCCGAGGGGCTCCATATGGTATCTACTGAAGAGGCAAAGGGATGCTCTGAATAAGCCACTCCTGCTTCATCCTAGCACATGGATAACGGAGAGAGAAATTAGACTATACTATACGAGAGCAGGAGGACATTTCGGTATCACCAATACAAGAGTCACCCTTCCTTCAAAATTTTGTAGCAGTGTGGAAAACTCTCTGTAAAGTGATGGTGTGAATGATTGTAATAAAGTGAAATGCCCTGACTGATTAAAGAACTGTATTTCATGTGTATGATTTTTGTATACTACGCACAACGCTGTGAACATAATAACTTAACTGAACAAGTTCAAAACTTCAACATAGAACCAACATAACCTAGATCCCTTCATGCAGCTCAGCAATGTCAATGTTTTTCGATGATTCCTGTCTCCATCTGTCTGGTAGAATGGAGCAGGAAGGGCTTATTCAGAGCATCTATTTACCTCTCCAGAGTACCATACTGGGCCCGGGTCTACGATAAAAGTGAATAAAAATGTATTTTTTTCTTCGGTAGTCAAACTGAGCTTTCCCGGAGTTTGGGGCCGCGTCCTGACTCTCGTCGCAAGAGTCTACGGCATCCTCATGAACGATTCAACGATATGACTCAAAAATCACAATTTATGTTCACGGTGACATTTCTAAATATTTGACGTTTATTGATTTGACGATTTGACACAACGCGGTTGTTTATGCAACCTAGGCGAGATAAAATCCCCAGAGGTCCCAACCAACTGCAGCGCCTCCTGGTGGGAGCAAAATCGTCCATGCCTCCCATTGAAAATGGAATTTCTTTTGTCGTCATTGCTTTTTAATAAAAATGAGCGGAAAGTCAAAACCAATAATTATTATGAAGGAATAGACCTTCCTCGACAATTCAAGACAGCAACCAATCAAATCGGTCTATCTGATGAGGAGCTACGGCCAGTTAAAGCGAAGCCTACTTTCCGTTTTTCTATTCCAACAAAAACGAATAAGGCCCATTTTCAATAGCTCCCGCCATCTTGAATTTTGACATGTTGGCCATTTTCTTATATGAAAATGGCAGCTTGTCCAATTGGCTAGCCATTGATACCAAATTTGAAAAAATCGGTTGGAAAATAAGGATATGGCGGACAGGAGTCCTAAATTTGGGTCATTTATGTGGGAATAAAGGAACCGGTGAGTAGGCTTCGCTTCAACTGGCCGTAGCTCCTCAGCAGATGACCCGATTTCATTGGTTGCGGTGTTGGATTGTCAAGGAAGGTCTATTCCTTCATAATAATAATTGGTTTTGGCTTTTTGCTGATTTTTATTGAAAAGCAATAAGGACAAAAGAAATTATATTTTCAATTGCTTCCGCCATATTGGATTTTGACATGTAAGTCATTTTCTCATATGAAAAGAGAGCCTGTTCAATTGGCTAGCCATTGATACCAAATTTGAGAAAATCGGTTGAGAAATGAGCCAATGGCGGATTGGCGGACAGGATCCCTTAATTTGGATCAATTATGCGGAAATGAAAAAAACGGAAAGTAGGCTTCGCTTCAACTCGCAATAGCTCCTCAGCCGATGACCGGATTTTACTGGTTGTGGTCTTGAATTGACAAGAAAGGTCTATTCCTTCATAATACATTATTGGTTTTGACTTTCTGGTAATTTTCAATAAAAAGCAACGAGAACAAATGAAGGCCTATTTTCAATTGCTTCTGCCATCTTGAATTTTGATATGTCGGCCATTTTGAAAAACGAAAATTATAGCCTATTTAATTTGCTAGCCAATGCTGAAAAGTTCGATTAAATCGGTGGCAAAATGAAAATTTTAGAGGGCAAAATTCTGACCACGGTTTTTTATGGCCCACCCGGTAGAGTTGACCAATAATTTTTGTCACTTGTCCGCCATCTTTGATCCGTCATTTTGAATTTCTCCGAAAGTGGTCCGATTTGAGTGAAATTTTCAGACGATGTGAACTTCGATTAGATACATCAAATTTTCGACGATTGATGCCCCGCCGCCATTATGTATTCTCCATATTGAACATGTTTCAAAGTGATACAACTAGAGGAGAATTATGCCTCAACGAAAAGAGATATCGATGTGGTGCAAACGCCAATCGAATGCGTACGTGACCACAATATAAAGTTGACCAATAATTTTTGTCACTTGGCCGCCATCTTTAATCCGCCATTTTGAATTTCTCCGAAAGTGGTCCGATTTGAGTGAAATTTTCAGATGATGTAAACTTCGATTAGATACATCCAATTTTCGACAATTGATGCCTCGCCGCCATCTTGTATTTTCCATATTAAACATGTTTCAAAATGATAGAACTAGGAGAATTGTGCCTCAATGAAAAGAGATATCGATGAGGTGCGAATGCCAATCAAATGCGTACGTGTCCACAATATAAATTTGACCAATGATTTTTGGTCCGTCTATTTGGATTTATCTGGAAGTGGTCCGATTTGAGTGAAATTCACAGGCGATGTGAACTCCATCAAAATACATCCGATTTTGGACAAATGATGCTCTGTCGCCATCTTGGTCGCCATATTGTTTCTTATCACTCAACGATTTTGATGGAGCTTGGGGCTTACCTTTGTTTCGTATGAACATCCTTATTCTCTAGCCAAACGCCAACATTCTGCCACCATCTTGGCCGTTATATTGAAATCATTATTAGTGGAACGATTTTCATAAAACTTGGAACTTACCCTTGTCTATAGTACGATCATTTTAATTTTTAAGCCCAATTTCATGATTCCGACGCTATTTTGGCCGCCATATTGAAATTTCTGCCCAAATAATGGTAGAACCCTAATTAACATCTTGCGTTCACTTACCCTTCAAAAAGGAAGTGCGCTACTGAGCCTCATGCCCATGAGGCATATTCGCTTGTTTCAGTTGTGTTCAACTGGCATCAACTGTTTCAAGACCAAACATTTTTTTAACATCCCTCCCCCCCTACCAAATTACATCAAAACTTTCAAAATATTTCCGAAAATATAAAATATAATACGAATTTATAGAGAAATTTATAATACAAAATTCTTTATTTTCAAAAAATCATATATCTGAAGAACGAAAAACGTCCTTTTGGGTTGATTTTTGTTCGAAGCACTTTTTCAGAGTGTTCCCTCTGTTTATGATCTTACAGAGGTGCACACATATTTCCATTATTCCTAGTACCCCATCGCGCCCTGAGATTTCAATGTCTTGTCGACGAAAAAAAAACGACGGCATACGTCGACCATCAATAACCAGTGCAACATAACCGGTCATAAATGGTTACTCACTGAAATAAGGCTTAGGTTAGGGCTAGCTGCGTTCCTTTTATCATCTGAACTGAGAATTCTCACTTCAATTTCTAGTTGTGTCTCTCTCCCTCTCATGCAATTCTCGCTCTTCTCTCTCTAACTGAGGTGAGATTATCTGAGATTTCGTATAAAAGGAATACAGCTATTGTATGTTAGGGTTAGGCTCAGGCCACAGGTGACATCGATGACAGGGAAGTGACAGACTTTTGACGCCAGTCATTGACACTATTGACAGTAAATCCCAACTACAATATTTCAGAAGCGCCCCTTACCTGTAATCACCCTATCAACAGATTTTCATACCAGTTTGATAACCAGTCCATCAAACAATAAAATGATATGCATAATGGGGTACTTGCCAATGGAATAGATTCAGCTGAAAATACTTTTGATTGCTAGTATAAGTGATAAGGGGACTCTACTGAGAATTTCACAAAAATCCCGTCGTTTACTACAGAAAAAAACGAATTTCAAAAATCCTCCCAAAAGCTTCGCGCCAGGACAGGGATTTTGAGTGGGGTTGGTCTGACTGTGTGACAATGGAATAATCAAGAATGTCAGGGATGTCACTGTGACACTGTCATTTTGAACATGCTATCGCAAAACCGGTTTCCTATCGAATTCTCTTACCGTGAGCATTTAGACAATAAAATCGAACAATGTTTCGTAGAAACTGACTCCAGAAACCTCTTATAACACTGTCTCAGTCGAGATAATTTATTTCCAGGGGAAAATCTGGAGGATCACCAAACAGCACAGAAATAAGAGGCCGAAAATGAACAGTGAGCTTTTATAGGTTCATCATTAGCATACAATTCCGGATAGGTAATACTTTAGAGCTACAAGAGATCCATGTGAGGAGGACGCGATGGATCTCCAAATAAAATGTGGGGAGCAGGAACACTGATGTCCGAAATGAAGCCGAGGGTCAGCCAGGTCAGAGCACGGGTGACAAACATGCGAAAGGCTTTTAGGTGGACAGCACTGAAGACTAAAGAAAGAGACTAGTTAGGTTGAACAAGGAATGAACAAAACGAGTAGGTACTTACCGCGTAGATCAAAGCCTCGATCAAAGCAGTCAAAGGCAAAAAAAGGGCACAGGAAGAAATTACGGTCGGCGGTTTGACGTTGTCAGTCAGACTCAGATCTTGTTGTTGTTTGAAAACGGCACCTTGACGACGTTATATCATTGCCAACCCAACGAGGAAAAAGAGCCCTTCTATGTTCTATATCTAATATATTTGTGACGTCACAAATATATTTTTAAAACACGCATTGCGGCCGCAATTTTGGGAATTTAGGAAAAAGAAAAAATACGGGTACATTATTTTTAACCATACTATCGATTAAGCCAATAAAAAAAAATTAGGCAAGTACCCCATTTCATTTTTTCAAAAACGCTTCCTAAGAGAGATACAGCCCTTCATAGTTCAGTTTTAAAAATCTTCTTTTTGTAATAACTTTTGTCAAAATTCTCCAGTGGCGTAGATACGGGGGGGGGGGGTCCACTTTTCCCATTTTCTACGCCACTAAATATTTTTGAAAAATTATCCATTTTCCAAGTCCTTGTTCAATTTATAGAGAAAAAAGTTACTGTTATTGTAAAATTTTGATTTGAGGCTTCATTTACAAGATAATCGAGTTTTTAGGTATGATTACAAAAATAAAAAGAGATACCCCGCGAGGCCGAAAATTGGATACTTCAGTTTATGAAAAAAGGACTCCACCAGTAGTTAGTTGGTCGCTGTAAAAATAAGTCGACATACATAATTTCATTTTTTCCCAAAAAGCTTCCTACAGGAAACACAGCCCTTCAAAGTTCAGTTTAAAAAAAAAATTCAATTACTATCAGGTCTTTGAAGCGATTTTGACCAAATTTGCTACAACTACTTATGAAATGGATTCTTGTCACTTGACGCAAACAGCTTTTATCAAAACGCTGTGGCGTAGAAAATGGGGCGGGAAAAGTGGAACAACCCCCTTGTACCTACGCCACTGGATAATTTTAACTAAAGTTGTTTGCGTCAAGTGATTGGGATCTCTTTCATAAGTACTTATAGCGAATTTTGTCAAAATCGCTTCAATGACTTGAGACAGGCTGTATCTCCCGTGGGAAGCGTTTTGGGAAAAAATGAAATCATGCATGTCGACTTATTTTACCATCGACCAACTACTGGTGGAGTCTTTTTTAAAAAAACGGAGGTATCCAATTTTAGGCCTCGTGGGGTATCTCATTTTATTTTTGTTATCATACCTTTTGACTCAATTATCTAGTAGACGAAGCCTCAAATCAAAATTTTACAACAGTAACTTTTTCAAGAAGCAAGAAATTCTAAAAAAGTATCATTTTTCAAAAAGATCCAGTGGCGTAAAAAATGGGGCGGAAGAAGTGAAACCCCTCCCTTTGACCAAGGACTAAGGATGTCTACGTCAAGTGAAGGGTATCCATTTCATGAGTATCTGTACCAAATTTGGTGAAAATCGCTTTGATAACCTAAGAGTTATAAAAAAAATTCTCAAAACTGAACTTTGAAGAGCTGTTTCACCCTAAGGAAGCGTTTAGAACAAAAATAAAATTGTGCATGTCGAGCTAGTTTTTGATGGACCCATCGAATGGTGAATTATTGCTACTATAACCTGGACCACCCTGTCCTGTATATAGCTCTGAAATTGAATGAAGCTTCATTTTATTTATTTTCACCTTAAAAATAGGGTTTTATGTTAATTTAGTACTTCTAGAAATTTTACTTCAATTTGACATTTTGTAATGTTTAGTTAGATTACTGTCGAAAGCGTGAAGCGTGGGATTTACTTTTAGATCTACTGCAGTGCGCATGCGCCCAAGAACATATTTAATCAGTTTCGCGGCATTCTGCATTAGAGCAAGCTATGGAAAAAATGGGTCGCGTTGTTACGAATGACACGTTCACGACTTGTTGGCAGCTAACTGTCTTCATGTGCAATTTTCAATGTGACACTGTCACCGTCTCGGGGAGTCATGTACTAAGGTGAAAATTTTCGAGAATATGCGAGGAATTGTTAGTTTCCTTTGAATGATTTGCAGTGTGGACGATAAGGGACACTGTCTTTACTGGTTGGTGAGTCTTCGCCAAGGCTATTTAGATTTTTACCGGCCACTGAGAAAATTATGCCGAAAGTCCGTGATGCCGTGAATAAATGGAATGTAAGAAGGAAAAACCCACTGACCAAGAGGAAACTTATCCTTTAGATGGACAATATGGATAGTAGGACAATAATTTATAGAGTTGAACTATACGGAGACGAGACAATTTGGGCGTGAGTAGGTGGGTATACACTGTGTCACAGAATTATTCTGTGACTGTGTTGTCTGCCAGCATGTGTCTTCATACCTTGCTTGCTGTTGCAGTAGGTATAATAAGTAGAGCTAGAGCTTAGTACTCACTCTGGTACTCACTACTCTAGTGATGTGCATCAGAAGATGTAGTCTTTTGAGCGGTGGGCCTTTTCATCCGAGTAGTATCCTGCCGATCTTCGACATCATTCATTAGTAGCCGCCAAAAACGTTACAACCTTGGCGGAGACCCAGCAACCAGCAAAGACAATGTCCCTTTTCGTCCACACTGCAAAGCACTCTAAAGAAACTCGCGATTCCTGGCGTATGCTCAAAAATTTTCACTTTCGCATACACGATACCTCGACACGGTGACAAGGTGTCACATCAAAAACTGCACGTGTAGACAACTGGCTGGCATCCTCTTGTCATCGTATCATTCGTACCCGCACAACACAATTTTTCCATAGCTTGTTATAATGCAGAAAGCCGTGAAATTGATTAAACCTACTTAATTTACAGATCAGATCACGGGAAAGTGCGAATAATTAACATATGATCTATTGTTGCAGTCCAAACTGTAACTGTAACGTCATTTTTCTTCTGAAACTTCACAACTATTTGAAGTCAAAAACTAGGCTCAAACACCTGGTGAGAAAAACCGATTTCATGACCACGTAAAACCAAAAGAACCCGGCGCGGGGAACTCTGTCTTCGGAAGCAATTCCAGGGATCGTGGGTTCGAATCCGGCTCGGACCAGGTGAAAAATTTTCATGTGCTCTCTAGTACTTTGACGTGTACTACCGTGCAGTCACGTCAAGGGAAAAAGGGTGAAATGAGAAGGACGCTTGAAAAAGGATGCTAATAACCTCGCTATCGATGCGTTCATAAAATCGTGGGTGGTGTGAAAATCACCTGGCGCCGCTCTCGCTAAGGAGGTACTGCCAGTAACTACACGGATACCCGCCCACCGCCAAAAAGCCAAAAAGCCAAAAAAAAAAAAAAAAAAAAAAAAAAAAAAAAAAAAACAGAAGGCACCTCCAATCCATGATTTTTTTTCATGCAGTGGCGAGTTCAGTTCAATAGACTATAAATCAAAGTCACATAAACACTAGTTTTTCACGTAAAGTTGAATAAAATGAAGCTTGATTAGAATTTAAAAGCTATAATTGAGTAGGAACTATACTATCTTTTACTGCAGTTTCCCATCTTCTAGAGTTACTACCGCATCAAATGATCACTTTCAGAAGGAGATCCATAGCTATATTCTAGGCCCCAAGACCTCTACGTCTAGAAAATCCAAGACGCCAAACACGAGAATCTCTGAAACTTTCAATATGTGGTTTCTTTTGGCCAGTAGAGTCACAACATCAAAAAGCAGCCTTACATTTATTTTACTCCCAAGTAAAAGCCCCAAATTCTTGGGCTATAGGTACTTGTATCTTTTGGAAAGGAAGATTTTACTAAATGATTTCATAATTTTCTATACTTAGGTACTCAGATAGGTATTTACATTCAGCGTTTTTTCTGGAACATGAAAATTTGGAAAGCGCCCAAAGTTTAGAACCACATCTGTAATTTCCACGACTAGACGATTTTTTTGAGGTCAAACCCGAATTTTCTTGTGCTATAAATGGAGAAGGGCTTATATCCTCACTTTGTTCATCCGTCCGACTTAGTGCCCACACAGTCCTAAACAGAAGGATTATTTCGAAAATTCCCCACTCTAATAGCATATTCACTTCTTGAAACGTAATTCTATTGAAATCTGATGAAATTTATTTTGTTTCAGAACTGTCCGAAGTGCTATGGAACATGGTCCTGAGAAAGGGCCTCCAAGTAGACAACTGGAACGGCGGAATCGTCCTGTACGTAATCTTCGCTTTCTGGGCTTGCCTGACAGTTTCCATTTTGGTACTCATGGAAGGTCTTTCGGCCTTTTTGCACACGCTGCGTCTGCATTGGTAAGCATTCTGCAAGCATTATTGCTAATTCACTGTCACTTCATTTTGTTCTGTCTTCACAGGGTGGAATTCCAGAGCAAGTTCTACGCTGGCACCGGCTACGCCTTCCAGCCGTTCTCGTTCGAGTTCATCCTGGATAACGCTTCGCAAACCCAAGAGGTCGAATAAGTTTGCTCGGGCGTTTAAATAAAGGAAAAATATTTATTTTGTCGTGAATTTAGCTGAATATCTCATTTTATTTTTTATTATTTTTTCGATTTTATTTTCGTACTTAATTTTCCGCCGCCATTCTTGTGTATGTGTAGGTATGTGTATAATTTCCTACCTATATGATCGTCGTTTTCTGTAGATCACACGTGTACACACCCGCACAGTTATTCTTGTTAACTAAGTAGTATTGTATCTACCTAAATGTGTATTTATTGCTCCTGTCCATTAGTAGGTAGTGGTCAATTCCTTTGTTGTTACAAAAATGTTGAAATAATAATAACTACCTATGAAGAAACAATACAAAAATGTATAGTCAATGTTCCTAGTTCATCTATTAAAGGGTACCTATGCTTCTTGAATAAATATATTAATGTTCATCATCAATTTGTCTTTTACTTCCCTGACTCGGATAAATTACAACACTCGCCTATGGCTCGTGTCTGTAAACATATTCTCATGAGTATTAGCCATCATTACACGCTCATTGAATAATATACTATTGTTACTGTGCTCTATTACAACACTGTTTTTGATGTAATAATGAATCCATTAGTAACAAAAAGGAGAAAAGAGCAATTTATAGCTACTTTGTACTGCGATGTGTCACGAGCCTTTAATACGATAGATATAGGATTTATGGAATACATATAGTCCGGTGGTTAAGCGCCAAAAAAAGCTCGAACTATGCATTTTGAGCTTAACCAATGCGCTTTTGGGGTTCGATTGGGGATACCCAAACCTTAATTTCAAGAGTTGGAGACATCGGTGCACTCGATGCGGAGGGGGTCTGGGGGGCCCTTGAAAGTTGAAGGTGCGAGGCTTCCCACCAAATCATCATATAACCACGTAATTCCTACTGGGAGGCCATCAAACGACTCTAACCTGTACATTGACAACATTTGTTACCATGTCCAAATAGTTTTTCACACTGAAAAAAATTAATTCTTATGACAGATCGGAAAAAACAGTTTTTCTCAATTCTTCATTCCCACAACGAATAAACTGCCAAGTTTGGCGTCATTTTAAAGTAAACGGCATCCTCTGATTTCATTCACCGAGTCAAAATGTTTGTGAGACCACCGTGCAAAGAATGGCACGCCAAGAAGAGAGCATTTTTGAGCACCTCATTTAACAGTTAGTAGTTTCTTGGCTGATACCAATCGATATGATTGATAATTTTGTCATGGATCAATAACTTGAACTCTTTTGTAACGGTAATGCATGTGAATGAAACTCGACACGAGCGTGGAGGCCTGGAAAAAATATTTTTCTCCGGCGGTCAAATTTATTTTACGCCTACTGAGCGTTAGTTTGTTGGGCTCAGGCAGGCAGCGTTTGGATAGGTTTGGAGACAAAATTTTCATATCTGTCTATGAAACTGAGTAGCATAATTCTGGAAACTGATCTGAGAATCATTAAAGATTATTTTGACGGTCACTAGGTACCCCCATGGGGATTAACTGCACAGAGATCATGGTTGACGACGGAGGGCATTCAACTTTTAAAGTGTTATTTTTTTTTCCTCTACCAACCTTCAAGGTTGTTATCATTTTGTACGTGTAAGTTTTCTTATGTTTGGAGAAGAAATAATTTTATAAAAACAACCGTGAAAATGACTGTCAGAGTGGCAGAGAATAAGATCTTGGTCGTTGAATTCCCTCCGCCGTTAGCCATCACTTCTGCAGTTAACTCCCATGTGGGTACTGACCGGCAAAACAATCATTGATGATTCATAAATCAATTTCCAGAATTAAACTGCTCAAACTTTCAGATAGATATGAAAATTTTGCTCCCAACGCTATCCAAACGCTCCCTACCTGAGCCCTGCAAACTGACGCTCAGTAGACGTGAAAAAAAATTCGAGCACTGGAGAAAAAATTTTTCCCAGGCCTTCACGCTCGTGTCGAGTTTCATGCACATGCATTACCGTTACCAAAGAGTTCAAGTTATTAATCCATGACCAAATTATCAATCATATCGATTGGTAACAGCCAAGAAACTACTGGTCAATGACTTGCTTGAAAATGCTCACTTCTTGGCGTGCCATTCTTTGCACGGTGGTCTCACAAACATTTTGACTCGGTGGATGGAATCAGAGGATGCCGTTTACTCCAAAATGACACCACACTTGGCAGTTTATTCGTTGTGGGGATGAAGAATTGAGAAAAACTGTTTTTTCCGATCTGTCATAAGAATTAATTTTTTTCAGTGTGAAGAACTATTTGGACATGGTAACAAATGTTGTCAATGTACTGGTTAGAGTCATTTGATGGCCTCCCAGTAGGAATTACGTGGTGGTATTGTGATTTGGTGGGAAGCCTCGCACCTTCAACTTTCAAGGGCCCCCCAGACCCCCTCCGCATCGAGTGCACCGATGTCTCCAACTCTTGAAATTAAAGTTGAGGGACCCCCAATCAAACCCCAAAAGCGCATTGCTTAAGCTCAAAATGCATAGTTTGAACGCTTAACCACCGGACTAATATGATTGGCTAATCTCGTTCCTTTCTGACAGGAAGATGAGGTTGTTGGTGGGCGCTTGTACCTCTGAGAATGGTTCCCTCGATTTAGGTGTGCCACAGGGGTCTGTACTGGGCCCTTGATTATTTTTACTGTACATGAATGATTTGCCCTCGAGCCCTCGTATGTGGCCAAAGGAATTACAGTGAAATTTGCCGACACGTTCATGGCCGTGTCCGCGGCCTACCCTTGAGGAATTAAAGCAAAATCTTTTAGATGGAAGGAAAGACAGAGATGTAATGGTGTCACCAAAAACGGATAATCTTGAATGGATATGTACCTATACATACAGGTGTCCCTCGAAGAAACCGACACAGCTCAAGGGTAGATATACTTTTTCGAGGCAAATCAAAATCTGCATTCGAAATTTTCCTGTCTTCCGTTTTCGATATACTTACCTACAGGTGACTTATGTGTTCAACCGAAAACTTCGATTGGCCATATCTCACGAATACCTAGATCGAGACCTAGATCAAAAGAATCGACATTCGACATATCAAACTGATACAGGGTGATTTGTAATGACATGTATATTCCAATTCCGCCAAATTTGACGGGCTGTACGGGGTAACTGGATCACTCTGTATAAATGATGTTCACGATTTCACGTAATTTTTCTGTACGGGGTAACTGGATCACTCTGTATAAAGGATGTTCACGATTTCACGTAATTTTTAAGTCATTGTGTCAGTTCTGCATTGTTTCTTGAATTCTTCTCCTAAGTCTGTGTCAAAAGTTATAATGCTTCAATGACAGAACATGAAAATCTCTAGAATTCTGAACATTTTAATTTTAATTCAGAAAAAAATTGTGAATAATAAAAATCAATATAGTGTGTTTCCACCCCTAATACGCAACACAACGCCGCCGTGGCATGCTCTGGATCTGTTACTGGTCTATAGCATTCCATATTCTATCAACGCTTCGGCTAAGCCCTCCACGTCCCTAGAGCTGGATTTAGGGTGCAAATGCGTGGTCCCATTTTGCCCCAAAGATGATCTATAGGATTGAGGTCTGGACTTCGAGCTGGCCATATCTCATACCATCAACGCCTATACATCACCAAAATACTTCCCAACGATACGAATATTCCGAACCTTATGGGGGCGTGAATTATCCTGCATTAGAATCAAGTTTTCTGTTATTTTCAGCGAAAGGCAGAACATGGTGTTCTTCAATTTCCGCAATATACCGCTGTGCATTCAAGCTCCGTCGAATGCAAATCACCAATTCGGTCCGGCCGTTCATTCCTTGTTTATGGCTCTGGTGATATGAATCGTGCATCAGGCGTTCTTGTGATGAAGTAATAACCTGCTCGAAACACCAATGCTCATTATTCCATAAAAACATGACTTGTGACACCGATGACTTGAGAGGAAAATTCAATGAACAGTGCAGAGCTGACACATATATTGGACTAAATAATGACGTTAAACTCATTTATACAGAGTGATCCAGTTACCCCGTACAAGTCGTCAAACTTGGAGGAAAATACATATGTTTACTCTTTTTTTCGACTTACTTTTTGTCATAGAGGGTAGGTGCCCTTTTTATTAGGTGTCTTTGCATTTAGTCATTTGTACACAATAATAGCTGCGTTCCTTTTACCATCTGAACTGAGAATTCTCACTTCAATTGCTAGTTGTCTCTCTCCCTCTCATGCCATTCTCGCTCTTTCTCTCTAACTGAGGTGAGATTATCTGAATTTCGTGTAAAAGGAATGCAGCTATAGTTAGTTATCAGTTATCAACAAATTTTATTTTTTTTAAATACGTAACATAATACAATATTCACACAGTCGTTAACACTTGGCTCAGTAGAAAGGTTCTTCGGGAATGGCAGGGTTTATTCGAACCAGGTACCTCTTGGTTGGTGGTCTGCGTCGTAACTCCTGAGCTACCGGCCGCACATATAATCGCAAATCACCCTGTATCATAAGAAGTAATGATTGAAAACTAAAACTCACTACATTTGTAGCCAAATAAGCGGCATTCCGAATGCTAAAAGAATTTTCAAGATCCCTTGAAGCGTTCAGAAAATATCATTGGGTTAAAATTCTGCGTGCGAAATGGGAAATGGTGATGTGTTAATTTTGCGGGGAAGTGTAGGTACATTGAAGTGCTGCATTGACCTAATAATGTCAGAAACTTGGGACTCGGAAACTCGACTGAGATTACACGCGACACTAAAATTCCACTTCATAGGACAAGCCTCTGTGAAGTCACCATTATCTCTTCTAGATTCAATAATTTGCCGCGAGAAATTGTAAAAATTGAAGACAAAATACGTTATCACTGTATTATCATCATATCTGATAACGGTTTTACATCATGAATGCTCCTTATTTGTATTGATATGCACAGTACTTGTGCACTGTACCGTTCCGCCTGTTTGAGCGTTGGATGTTCTGTGTTAGAATGTTTTGCTCATTATTTTATCACTGCATTTTATTCAATCAGCGACGAAACCTAATACAGCTTTCGAGTGGTGTAATGAAATACATATATTCCGTGCTTCAGTCACCAAGTGCAGGGTTTATTTGACTTTTAGTCACTAACCTAGGAAGTAAATATGGAAGGTAAAAAAACACACTTGTCCTGTTTACAATAGCAAAATTTATAGAATTGAAATTACAAAATAGCTCAAGAATGAGATGAGTTACAGTTTTGAGAATAATTGGAAAAAGTACAGTCAGATCTAAATTGAAACGTTCTTTTTGTCAGATGAATGGCTTGATTCAAAGAAAATTCCAAGTTTAGAGTACAAAGGAAAATTTGGATTTTCAAACATTTTACATTTTTTTTTTAGATTTTTTCAAGGGAGTTCTTTTAGACTGGACCTATAGCTCGCGCCAGGACACATTACGCCTGATAGATCGAATGTTCGAATTACACGTCTTAATCTGCCAGATCGAAAGTTCGAATCACACCTCTTCAACAGATCGAGTTCGAATTACACGTACTGATCTGCCAGATTTTTCGAAATATAAGTCCTGAATGTGCCACAGTCGAGTTTCAAGTTTCATCATCATCTATCATCATCATCATCATCGTCGTCCACCATGGACTTGAATTGCGGCTCTCACTGGCCGTTTCGTAATTACCCTCATGTAGGGTCGACATCTGGCACCTTGTGTGCGCTTCATTGCGGCTCTCTGGCCGGCTTAATTACCCTCTGGCGGGGTCGATAATTGGCAACCGTGTGCCTTTGAATTGTCCTCTCGATGAGGCTGCTTTGACCATTGTGGCCTGTAGTGGGTATTGCACCCCGAGACGAACGATGGCGCCCTCGATGGCGGCTGCATCGCCGTTGCTGCTGAGCTGGGCACTTTCACCTAGTGCCCAAGCCCGCGTAATGAGGAAGGCCTCTCGCCTGTACCTCCTCCGTACTTTGGAAGCTCTACGCCGCGAGCTTTCCAAACTTGAAGTGGCCCTGTTGGCCAAAAACTTTGATGAAACTCGACTGTTGCTGTTGTTGCTGTGTTGTTGTTGCTGCTGCTGCTGCTGCTGTTGCCAACAGGCCACCTGCCTGTTGCCGTTGCTGCTGTTGCTGCTAACAGGCCACCTGCCTGTTGCTGCTTTTGTGCAGGCCACCTGCCTGCTTCTGTGTCCTGACGGCCAATCCAGTGGCAATAATCGATGATCGAATTGAAACACCGAACGGTGATGAATTATCACCTGTTGCTAGACCAGCCTTTGGTCAACATTCTCACCACAGGCCCAACGGTTCGTTACTGAGATACCCACACTACTGTGGATGAAAGCCCAGGTCAAAACACGGTATTGAAAGACTCCCTCCACTCCGTCAGGGATTAAACCTACCGCGTGCAAACAATGCCCGCCTCGATTCTCCAACAACCCACTGCCGTAGACAGAGAAAGTCTCCCGTGACCTGCCTGGTCCTTCCTAAGGACTTCATAGCACTCAAGCTGAACCACAAGTGGACAACCTGAAACTGACAGCACGGTTTTGAAGACCCCTTGCTCCCAGGTAAAGGCGTTTACCTGGGAGCAAAGTCTCCCGTGACCTGCCTGGTCCAAGCTGAACCACAAGTGGACAACCTGAAACTGACAGCACGGTTTTTAAGACCCCTTGCTCCCAGGTAAAGGCGTTTGATGGACTAATCGATAGCGTGCAAACAATGCTCGCGATTGATTCCATAAATCCCATAGCCGGTAGCACAGAAGGCCTCCTGTGACATGCCTGGTCCTTTGTGAACTTTCGAGAAGTTGGCACAACATCACCTCGCACGAATCTCTCTAAACGAACCGTGTATGGCTTCCACCGCCGTCCCTGGACCATCGGTGGTTGTGAGCCCGCTTGGAATGCGGTAGTCGCATGCGAACTAGTGCCCGAGTGCGCCGACCGATTCTCGACGTAAGCAAAACCCACCGACGAAGGACGAGGCGGAAAGCTGGTTCCTGCGGCTTAAATTTGTCCTAGCAGAAACGTAAACGTTGGTCTACCGTGCAGCGGTCACCATTATCCCCGGTGACCGGAAGTGGATTCCACTTTAGTCCACTTCAGCCTGAGGGCACGGCCCCCAGGCCAGGGGGAGCTGACTGCGGGAGAAAGAATTTCTCCCGGGCGATGGGGTCGCCAAGTCCCTACGCCGGATTGAGAACCGAAGCGATGCTTCCTTATGGTCCAACCTGTAACAAAGAAAGACACTGAATTTTGGTTCACATTTCTTCAAGAAAATAAATTATTTATTACTACACAAGACGAGATCAGACGCAATGGCCTTGTTAGCTTCACGTAATATTCAGAGTGGTGCATGGCGGTAGTCATCATTTCTCAAAAATTACTCGTACAATTCAAATCTTATAAAAATTCCCTTCTTACTTCAAATTTAATTCTAAAACCGCACTCCCAGAACATCAACGAGATGTAATGAAAATTGAATTAAAAAAATTGGGTCCTAATTTTCGACTTACAGTGTACCAGTCAAAAGAAAATGCAGAAAAATCCTTTTTTGCTATCAGCTCGACGGTTTCAATCACCACCTGGTTGAATTTTATTCAATTTCAATGGCACAAATGAGTTCATTTGAAAAGTTGTCACCCCTGATTTTTCGCCGACAAGATTTTTCGCAGGAAAACGCTGGAACAGGTCGATTTTTGTTTCGAGGGGAACATCTAGGACAGATACTGCCGAATTTTTATCTTCAACCGCTTCGCCCCCACCCCAACTTACTTTAAAATTTGAAATAGTTGTGATACATCAATTTGAAGGCAATACAATTCTTTCAGTCAAACATGTTTCTAATTTTTTTAAACCACCCCCAACCCTTGTGAAAATCCTGAATAGAAAAATGTTTCCCTATGGCTTGTATTCATAGTCAGGTCTTATGTCTTAATACGACCTTATTCAATTTTCATGAGCCAATTTTTGGCAAACACAACCACGAGAAGATGTAATTGTATTTGATTATAATATACAATATTCACAAAAAGATTCTTATACCTATAAAATCATCTTAGCCCAAGCCTGGGTCTAAATAAGCATGGTCTTAAGACCACCTTATATTTGAGATCTGACTATGAATACGGGCCTATGAACTCCCGTTTCATAAGAAATAGACTTTCCAACAAAAATGGGTCGATTTTTATTTCAGTGGGGTTCATCTAAGGCGCATATGTCCAAATTTTGGTTTGAAGAAATTATAAATGTTTGACGAAAAAAGAATCTTACTGCCTTCGATTTGATGTATCATGAGATAGGTATTGCTATTTGAAATTTTGAAGTAGGGTGGGGTGGGGGCGAAGGGGTTAAAGATAAAAATTTGGCAGTATGTGTTCTAGATGTCCCCCTCGAAACAGAAATCGACCTGTTTCGGCATTTTCCTGTGAAAAATTGGAAGCGAGAAATCAGGGGGGACAACTTTTCAAACGAACACCTGTATGTCAAGAACCTACAGGAACTATTGGTAAGTTATGAACATTTCCAATGAACCATGAATTCTACACGTAATTTAGTTATATAAATGACTTGTTGGACGTTACATTTGCAAAGAAATTTTGAGAATAAAATTTAAAAAAAATTATTGAGGAACTACACACCATTTTTAAAATGTTTACAAAGTTCCTTCATATCAATACCTATAAATTTTGGATGAGCTTTGTAAGTTTCAACTAATTCAGAAGCTACTATATGCTCACTTTAAAAAGTAATGCTTTATTCAAAAATATAGAGGGATCATTTTATTGAAATTTTGAATGGGCTAATGCAAAATTTACAAAGTTAAAATACAAAAGGAGTCCAAAGCAGAAGACCTGCTGCCCTATACAAAACTGCTTTCTATTAAAACCAGTTCATGTTGAATGGATTTCTTTGAAAAAAAAAAACGACACGTACCTGAACTGGTTGGTGCTGAACCACATTGTAATTTCATCGGATTAGATCAGAAATCAGGATCTCTCGAAGGTAATGTCGTCTCTCTGCAAAATACGAAACCAATTGAAAAAAAAATATACAAAATTAAACATTAGGATTAATTCAGAGAAAACAGTCAGATAGGAGCGAAAGACAAGATGCTATTAGTTGTAATCAATGTCATTCATGTGAACTATGAAATCATCATTAAAACAAGTGAGTATGCCTTCACGTGCGTGAGTCTCAGTAGCGCATTTTCTCAAAGAGGCATATTGTGAACATAAAGAAATTTGGTTGAAGGAGAAACACCATTCCTTGCCCACTTTCTTCATTCGAAACTCACTTAGATATTTTGTTATCAGAATGGGGTACTTGCCAATGAAATAGATTTGAATGAAAATTCTTTCACTCATCAATATTTTTTTAAGGATAGGGATTTTTCTTCTAAGTCTTGCCACACTTGCTTTTGTATTATTTATTTGTTTGAGGGCGGGAGCTGGGAGCGGCGACTAATCAACAGTAGTCTATTCTTTCCCATTTTTGGTCGGCTATCCATATAGCGAAACTAGATCGCTATGTCTTCGGGTTTATGTTTTCCATTTATCTCTTACTTTGAGGGCAGCGTGTGGGGGTGGCAGCATTCGGCAAAGTAACTGTTGCACAGTTTGAGTTAGGAGTTTCTAAATATTGTATTATCAGAATGGGGTACTTGCCAATGAAACATATTTGAATGAAAATTCTTTCACTCATCAATATATTTTTTGTTTGGGGGCGGGAGCTGGAGGCGGCAACTAATCAAAAGTGGCCTATCTTTTCCCATTTTTAGTCAGCTATCTATATAGCGGAACAATCAGATCGCTATGTCTTCAGGGTTATGTTTTACATTTATCTCTTACTTTGGGGGCGGCATGTGGGAGCGGCAGAGTTTGGCAAAGAAGTTCTTCCACAGTTTGAGTTTGGAGTTTCTGAATGTTTGAGGTAACATTGAAAAGTAAATCAGTGGAAATTATTGAAAGTGGCACCTTTTTTCTGTTGGGGGTGGAAGTTGGAGGCGGCGCCATATCAAAAGTAGCCTTTTCTTTCCCATTTTTAGTTAGCTATCCATATAGCGAAAGAATTAGATCGTTATGTCTTCGGGTTTATGTTTTTCATTCATCTCTCACTTTAAGGGGAGCGTGTGGGGGCGGCGGCATTCGGAAAAGTAACTGTTGCACAGTTTGAGTTGGGAATTTCTAAATGTAAGGGAAATATGACAATCAGTGAAAATTGTAAAAAATGCATTTTTTTTTGTTTGGAGGCGGCAGCTGGAGGCGGCGGCTTATCAAAAGTGGCCCATCTTTTTCCAATTTCAGTCGGCTATCGATATAGTGAAAGAATTAGATCGCTATGTCTTAAGGTTCATGTTTTACATTTATCTCTCACTTTGGGGGCGGCGTGTGGGAGCGGCAGAGTTTAGCAAAGAAGTTCCTGCACAGTTTGAGTCAAGAGTTTCTAAATGTTGGAGGTAACATAATCAGCTAAATCAGTGAAAATTGTTGAAAGTTGCACTTTTTTTCTTTTGGGGGCGGAAGCTGGAGGCGGCGCCATATTAAAAGTAGCCTATTCTTCTCCATTTTTAGTCAGCTATCCATATAGCAAAAAAATTAGATCGCTATGTCTTCAGGTTCATGTTTTTCATTTATCTCTTACTTTGGGGGCAGCGTGTGGGAGCGGCAGCGTTCGGCTGAGCAAATGTTGCACAATTTGAGCTGGCAGTTCCTAAATGTTCAAGGGAACATCTCAATCAGTAACATTTGTGAAAGTTGCACTTTTTATCGTTTGGGGGCGGAACCTGGGGGCGGCGACTAACCAGAAGTAGCCTATCCTTTCCCATTTTCAGTCAGCTATTTATATACCGAAAGAATCAGATCGCCATGTCTTCGGGTTTATGTTTTTCATTTTAAAGTGATTGGGGGCGGTTTTCAGCAGTTTTTTCATGTCGGCGGCGCATATTGAAGACGGAATGTTTCTTGGCTTACGTTTATACATGGCAACTATGTATTATTCAAAAAATGAGAACACCAGAGCATCAGGCCTGGTAGAAAGTGCAATATTATGTTATTTCAAGTTAATCGGGGGCGGTTTTCTCTATGTTGGCGGCGCAATATAGACATCCAATATAGCCTAGCCCTCCTTTGGGAGTGGCAGCTATGTAACAGCGAAAAAATCAGAAAGCTAGGTCGTCTAGTTTGGGAGGAGTTCGAGGAACGGACGGACGGACGGACGGACGGACGGACAAAGCGGTTGCAATAGCGATTTTCATCAAGATGGAAAATGCGCTAAAAAGGGGGATTTCTGAATTACAATTGAAAATCTAAATTTCCGGCAAAAATGCAGTTTGAATTCAAGCGCCATCAGTGCCATCTTATATGATGGTTTCTTTGTATACAGGTGATTCAAAAGTGCCGCGACCATCTTGAAGGTGTGTAATATGGAGGTGTAGTAGAGTGCTGAAGAGTTGTTGAAAACATTCTATGTCTTAATTTTGAACTCGATTTTGAAGTTATGGAGGGACAAAAGTTGGTCCTTCTATCGCTTATATTTTCGTTGTTTCAAAATATTTTAGTAAACTGTTTATGGAAAGACAATGAGTACAAAAAATCAATCTTAGAACCTGTGATGAATGTCTGTTCTTTATACAGGGTGAGTCATGGATCCGAAAAATTATTTTTCTCTAAAAGTGCCTGCAAACATAGTCACATTAGTCCCATAACATATGTGGAGCACAATAAAACACAATTCATTTGAACAGAATTCTTTCTTTTTTTTTCAAAGAAAATTAGATTTTAGTAGTTTATGACTCACCCTGGATAGAAAACAGAAATTCAAGACAGACTTACTTAGGGATTGATGTTCCGTACTTATTATTTTTCCATGAACAGATCACTAAAATCTTTTGAAACGACGAAAATAGAAGCGATCGAAGGACCAACTTTTGTCCTTCCATAACTTCAAAATTAGAGGATAGAATTTTTTAAGCAATTCTTCAGCACTCTATTTCACCTCTATATTACGCATCTTCAAGGTGGTCCGACACTATTGAATCACCTGTGTAATCAATCTATTAATTATTGTTCAATTGAGTTGTAGCCATTTTCGATTTTTTTTCAATCTTCAGATTTTACGTTCAATTTGGAAGAAGAAGTTACTCTTGCGAATTTTTGATTAGAGGCAAGGTTTTCAAAATTATTCGTGACAGCAGTTTTTTTTTTGGGGATTTTTCATTTTCCTGGTTTCTTAGCAAAATTCACCTAAATCTTCCGTATCTTCCGAACGGTTGAACATATCTGGCTTAATCTTCCGTTAACCAAATCTCACCTATTGCGGGTCGATACCCGTTCACACAACATTTCGATATGATCATAATCGGTCAACACTCGGTCAAATATCAACAATCTTCAACAACAATAAAGAATGATAAAGAAGATTTTAAAAAAACGCATTATATGCTAAGCTTTACGTCATTGAGAAACAATTGTTCCATTATTAATTTATTTAGTTTATTAACAATTCATTCATCAGCTATTGATGAACATTTTTATCCGCTAAGAATGCATCATCCTTTTCACCAGCCAGTAAGATACTTTTTTGTTTACACAAATTTCTTTATAATACCAGCGAAGCAAATGAGGCCAAAGCATGGGTGATTTTTTTGGAAAAAATACTGATTTAGGAATTGAATGATTTTTCTGACGCAAGAGCTTTGAAGGCAGCTTGTCACTTATATCTACTATTCTACTGTGCAAAACCCACTACACAAAGTGAGGTGGTCATTTTTCATATGAAGCTGAACATCCACAGTCAGAAATAGTAAGATATTTGTTGTTTACAAGAAAAAAAACAAGACTCCTGTTGAGGCTAGCCAAAAGTTATGGGGCGAAAACCGCCATTAGCGGTGCGGAAGCTAAGATAATTTTTTTGCAAATCAGCTTTTGAGAAGTTTCCAGGATAACGAAACAATAATGATACTTATTGTATGTGTATGTATCTTATACAGGGTGAATCAGTTTTAACTGATCAAACTTTGGGATAAGATTCTCCTTATCCTCCTGATTTAGAAAAATACAACATGCGTGCCTCTCATTAGTTTCCTAAAAAAGATACAGGGTGTCAAAGTTTACATTTTTCGATGTTTAAAAATTTGTAACTTGCGAACTATCAAACCAAATTAGCTTAAATCCAGCATACTATGCTGATAAGCCTGATAAGCTGATAAGCCTATTAGGCTTGTTTGTCGGAAACATCTACCTACTTGCAAAATTTCGAAAGAATCCAATTAGTGGCGTAGGAGTTATGGGGGTTATTAATTTGGAAGCATTTGAAGAACCTTTCAAATAATGCTCTCTCCAGAACTCTACACCACTGATTGGGTTCCTTTGAATTTTGGCAGGTAGGTAGATAATTCCGACAAATCAGCCTGTGCTGAATTTGAGCTATTTTGGGTTGATAGTTCGCAAGTTCCTTTGAATTTTGGCAGGTAGGTAGATAATTCCGACAAATCAGCCTGTGCTGAATTTGAGCTATTTTGGGTTGATAGTTCGCAAGTTACAAATTTTTAAAAATCGAAAGAGTGAACTTTACCCTGTATATTTCTTACGAAGCAAGTAAGACGCATGTATATGTATTATATTTTTCTGGACCAGGAGAATGAGGAGAATATTTGAGAATATTTTCCCAAGGTTTGATTGGTTAAACTGATTCACCCTATATAAATGTACCAAGATGAATGACTGCTGCGAAGTAGACCCATTTTCTGAGCGAGGCTTTCTATTAAACACACCATAAGGTGGGGAGATGACTGTTTTTTTTTAAACCCAAACATTTTGAAAACCGTACTTTCTAATCAAAATTTTGCAAAAGTAACGGTTTTTCCCAAACTAAAAATTTAAGAACTGTTGAAGCTGGTAGGGAAAAGGGGATAATTCATCCATATCTACGCCACTGGATGATTTTCGACAAGTTACTATTAGCAAATATTATAGGTGGGCATCTGTATCTGAAAACTGCATGTGCAAAATTTGGGCGAAATCAGTCGGGTAGTTTGGAAGTTACAATTGAAAAACTCCAACTTAGGTCAATATAACAAACTCAGTACCAAGCTTCAAAAACCTGTTAAAAATTGAAAATACTGAAATTCCAAGCTGGCTCCCCTATTCAAATGTTTCTCATGAAACCAGTTCATTTTAAAGAATCCCAGTTGGGAAAAAAATGAAGGTCAGCTTGTACAAACCCCCAAAAAAAAATACACCTACCTGAACTGGTGCCTGGATCACATCACAAGTTGCGCTGGACCGGTTTATATCAGAAGTGGGATCTTCAAGATTGAATAATCTTTCTGCAAATTTCAAAAGCGATTAGAAAATACTTTAAATACAACAAACGAAAATTAATTCACAAGATGGATCAGCTAGGAGCGAAAGACAAGATGCTATAGTTGTAATCAAAGTCATTCATGTGAACTATGAAATCATCATGTGAAATTGAAAATTACTAATGATGGATTTATGCGGCAAAAAAAATTGACTGACATTGGATTGTTTTTTTTTCAGAACAGCTCAAATGGGTGCATTCTTTGTTTGAGAGTTCAAAGCTCAAACAGTTTTTGCTACATAAATCCAGCATTCATTAGTAAAAAAAAAAATTATTACCATTTTGGCTTCATGAGTTTGGCTTGTACAAATATCCTCGGCACATCGACGTTTTCCTTTTTGTTGACTGTCCTGCGATGAATGTACGAATTCGAAACGATTTCGTAACCGCTTTCTTTGAACATCGCGTCCAGGTACTGAGTGGAAAAGTAGAAACTTCTCGTGCCATCCTGCCGCATGTAGAAGTTTTCGCTGATTTTATGCCCGGCCTTGAAGCGAAGCTGTGCCATGTCGTACAGCCCGTAATCCCTGAAGAGAAGCGTACCGCCAGGCTTCAGGACCTTCCAAACGTTCTTCAAAGTGGAGACGAATTTCGCCGGGTGGATTGCGGACAACACGAAAATCAAGGTGACGATGTCGACGGACGACGCGTCGACCCGAGAGAGAATATCCTCGGTGGTGATGTCCGATTGGAAAGCTTTAATTCTGGCGCCATCGTACAGCGGATTGCTCCGCACCATTTCGACGGCCCTCGGCGACAAATCGCAGGCCAGAATGCGGAAATTCAGGCCGTCTTCGATGAGCGGGAACACGAAATTGCCGACGCCACACCCGACTTCCAGAAGCGTCCGTTCTTGCTGGCCATTTTCGATTAATTCAGCGAACTCGCGGGTGGTCCAGTGCCTGTCTTTGAAAAATCGTGTTTCGTTTCGCTTATAGAACAGATCCCAGTGTTTCTTGGCTTCCAGCTCTAGACTTTGAGCTTTGAATTCAGGCACCAGACGCGCATCCTGACTTTGGAGACGCAGTTTTTCTTCGTCCGATAAGTTTTTCGGTGAATCGTCGTTTATTTGGTCCATCCTTTAAAAATACACACCGAATTTACCAAGTGCACACTTCAACGAGCTGAAGCTACATTTCTACGTGCATATTTGTCAGCAAAACGAGCAGGATTTGCGAAAACAATAAACACAAACAAAAATGGACGAAAAGGAAAATGGCTTACCTCACAGACAACCACGACCACCTTGCACAACACCATGACTTGAAATGGCCGATTTCGTCGTCGCTCTGGCTTTTATAGACAGCACCACGGGGCATGCGCGTCGCCATACGACGCAAACGAATTTACCAAGCAATTTTCTCGACGGTCGACTCATTTGTTTTCCTTATTTTTATTTCAACTCGACAAGCTTGCAGGCAGAATGAATGGGAAAACCAAAATTTTCTTTCGATTTACAAGTTTGAAAAAAAGTTATTTTTGAGGTGCTTACTGATGAAACCTGCCCATTCGAAGCAACGGTTGCACCTTCACTTGACGACCTTGGGCTGCTGTATCGATCTGGCAGACATTACAACATAGACCCCCCGTCCCCCAGGAGCCAGGGGCGAATTCATGATTGTGCGTTGTTCATAAAAACTGCATTGCAACGATTTGTTACCGTATTTTGTTTATTTTACTAAAGTCCAAACAGCCAAACCAGTACTCATTTTCAGATTTTAGTTCCATTTCTAAATTCTAACGTGGGGATGGCAACATTGGCAACTGGGTATTCTTCAATGCCCCTACCCCCTGATGCTCACTGGAACCATTTATTTGGAACATTCTGAAACAACCTGAACAGCAACTTTTTAATTTTCTTTAGATGATATGAACCATCCTATTATTCGGAGGTTTTTCATGACTTTTTGGATTTACGAAGCGCTTATTCAGTGAAACTAGAGCCAGCAATATTTTTTCTTTTATTTATTATCGTGTGATTCACAAAATTCGTAATCAGCTATCAGCTGATCAGCTAGTAATGTTCCATACAACAAACAATAACTGATAGCGTTTATTTCGACTGGGACTGCTCTGGCCTCTGGAACCGTTCGAGTTCCGAACTTGCTCGATGCGTCTATGCTCGATGCTAATACCGAGCTGCTCTTGAACCGCATGTTTCATTCTTTACTCCCCTTCCATTTCATTAATTTCAAAATAATAGTAGGTGAATACATTACGTAACAAGTACGACGGAAAGTGATACATTACGCATGAGTGTGTAAGTTAATGCACGAGGCGCAGCCGAGTGCAGAAATCACACGAATGAAAGTGAGACACTTTACGGCGAGCTACGTACACTATTTTTCCTACGACGGGGAGAAAATTACATTCAAATTTAAGACGTCATTTTCGTATTTTTCTGTAAACGTAGATTTTATAAAAACCAGTGGATAAATAATAATTACAGAAATAAGGGTAATTTTAAATGGGTTTATAAAGAAAATGTGTTTCTATGTATTTCAATTTCCAAAAATTCAAATTTTCAAAAATAATTTTTTTCCACAATATTCACTTTTTCTCGAACAACACCGCTATTTATTCACATCAAAAATTAAGTTGAATTCTTTTTAAAACTCTTTCATATTTCCAATAGTCATTTTGGCCATGGTGAGAGCCGATGCTGTAAAACTCGTAAAAATGGGTTCAACGTTCAACATCACCTTACGGCCAATAAAAACAAAGTAGCTTGCTAGGAATGGTTATGTTTGCCTTTAGATTATTGCATATGACCAATTTTACTAGTACCAATCGATTTTCCACTTACTAAATACTGTGTGAGTTCAAAATAGCGGTCATGAAAAAAATTACAATTGCTTGTCTTATTTTCGAAAATAGTAGGCGGAGACAGTGGCACCACATCGCATTGCGTTTCTGACGTCAATTTTGGCGGAAATATCAAATTTCATCCCAATATCTTGAAAAATCACTGATTTATTGAGAAATTTCAATTTTCATGAAACCGACCACTACTTTCAGAACACTTCTGAAACGACTGAAGATATTCAAACGCGGTTTGTTTTATCTCGATAAGCATCAAATGTTGAATCTACATGGTGATTTTCATGGCTCCAACTCTTTTGATTCTGAGTTTGAATTTTTTCATTTTTGATCACCTGTATACAGCGTCTGCACCGACTACCATCGTGGCACCACTTCTTAAAATTAAGACAATGTTCCATAGAACAAATCTGCCAAGTGGCATCGCGGCCTCAAAATTTGCAGGATTCGTCCAATTTATGTGGCTTAGCCGCATTGTATTGTTATTGCAGGTATTGTTAACACATCCTTTTCCGTTTTAAGGCCATCTTGGCGCAAGCGTCAGCAGGGTGGTACAAATTCTGACAGACGACACTGACGACAGTTAACGGCGAAACAACAGAGAAATTTTAGCTGTGTTTTGACACATGTTTTCAAGGTTATGCTATTTCAGAACGCGATTTGCTTAGAAAAGCAGCTTTCTTATCAATTCTGCACTGCAGAAGGACCTTACATGGTAATTTCATGCTCTAATCGTTCTAACAAGCCCAACTGGAAAACAAATTGTCAACCCATCTACTGTTCCAAATGTTCGTATCAATATTTTTGTAGGAGTCAAACAGTACCTAATCAAAGTTCAAGCTCGTAATAGAAAATATTGGCAATATTTTTGTGCTTTTTAGGAGCGGCACATATTGGCATTTTGCTAGGTAATTGGCAGTTACCGCTAGAGACAATCAGATATACCTAGGGTAGTGCAATCCTTCCAATTACATCTCCAGAGTGTTGTAAGTGTTCATATCATATCGCAGAGAAGGTCATTCGTCATTTGCAAAATCATTGCCTATGTTTATACGTTTTGAGGTTTATACATATATCGAATGTGAATAGTAAAATATGGTGGATGAATATAAATGGAACAAGAAATCAAGGAACTAGCTTTGGTGGTGGTGGGGATAGACAATGTTGGAACAACATAATCCACGTTTACCATCACGTAAATCACTTCAGCGCATACATGAGAACGAATACCTGAAGCGCGGTAATTTCAATTTTGACGCACGAAGTTTCACTGTCAATATGGCAACTGTCAATCAATGATCGAAATGTAAACAAACATAAGGAACCTCCTAGTCCTAACCATTCAACATTCAACATTTAATATTGTTCAGCATGAAATGTTACGCAGAAAAGATTCAGGTGATACGAAACACAACGAGCTGCAAGGCGATCACCGAAATAAGAGCGTTATTAGGTTAGGTCTGTCGAAACGTCAAATTGACGTCAAGGGCTGTCAGCTACCATTCGCGTGACATTTACACACGCACACCGTATTACAGTGTTGTCAACTTGTTGTCGTGATATGAGATATGGCAACGTCCTACTTTCACAGGTATGCGCAGAAGCCTTTCGGGAAACGTGGATTATGACGAAATTACAAAATCACGCCAAAAGTCAACCAACCCAACTAGCATCAAAGTGACGGCGACGGTGACCGTAACTTGAACGAAATTTCCGGAAAGGACCCCGCACGATTCTTATGCAAAATGGGTCTCGGTCAAATTCTCTAATTTTTTTATATGTTGTAGCCCAAGTCGACACGAGCCAAAAACGATCGTCCGTTACCCAAAAAAATGGACAGTTTTTTGTCTATAAGGGGTTGAAGATGGGTTATTTTAAGGTAAAAAAATATGTTCCAACGTAAGTGAGAACATTTCAACGTTCTTTCCAACACATATGGCTCATGACAATTCCCTTTTTCTTTTGTGAAAAAATCAACCCCATCCCCCACCCCCAACCCCTACTTGTGAGTATCAAATTCGAAATTACGTTTGAAAGTCATGCAGATGGTTCTATTTTGTCGAATTATGAATTTTGGCACAAATTATTTTACCAACCCCCAAATAGGGAATGGGGTTGAAAAAAAAACCATCGGTCAATTTGGCTGAATTTCTGGTATTGTGCTTTACCAGTTACGCTAAACAAGATTACCAAGGGAAAACTCATTCGTATGACCAATTTCCACCCCACAGAGGTTTAAAGTTGACTATAATGAAGCATAAAACATTCTTCCATGTCATAAACCAAATGAATGGAAATTGTGGACTTGCATATTACATATTTTGTTTCGTAAAAATGTATATTCTTCAAAAATACTCTCAACCCCGTCCTTCATCCCCTATCCCTGTTTCTGAACATCATATTCGAAATAAATCTTGAAAATTACAATAATTTTTATTTCATCCTTCACATGGTCGCAGTAGCTGGAATAGGTCATTTCATGGAATTTTCAAGGTCACACTTTTTGCACGGAGCTGAGCGCATGCACGAGATTTTTGGCAGAAAATGACAGTTCTGCGAGTCAATAACAATAACAAACCGACATAACCAACAAAGCGTGAAATTCCAACGTGCTAATTTCCACATGGAAATGAACGTGCATTGTTTAAAACAAGGCGCTACAAAATGGTGCCCTTTTGGGGGCTGCAAATCAGACAGCCGGCACATCATGTTCACTTAAGCGAATTCGCACTTTCTTGGAGAATGAAGCCATCACGCATCACGAAACAGAGAGCTGGGCCGCTATTCTTGAATCGTGTGAGAAAAGTCCCTGGGAGTAAAATACATTCCGCAGTACACTGATGTAGCGAATGTTGCCTAATATTGTGGTTTTTAGGCAACTTTCGCTACAGAAGTGTAGTACGGATTATATAAAACTCCCAGGGACTTTTCTCACACGATTCAAGAATAGCGGCCCTGAACATGCGCGATGACAACTTGTCACCGTTTTCTTAGTTCGCTGACATCCGTGTCGGAGCGCCACTTCCGCGCAATATTGTGTATTACGTTTCCCGTGCTGTCACCCAAGACAGCAAGGCAAGTTGAATGACGATCCATCGTGAATTATCATCAAGCTTTCTAGTGTGTCCAGGGTATTTGCCATATTACTCTAATGTAAGCATAGTGAAAGTGAATTTTGAGAGGGGATTCACAATCAGATGCAGAGAATCCGACCATAGCCCTTCTCCTAGATTTTCAAGATTTATTTCGAATATGATGTTCAGAAACAAGGATATGAGATTATTTTTGAAGAATAGACATTTTTACAAAACAAGACGATATCAACGTCCACTATTTTCATTCATTTGGTTTATGACATGGAAGAATGTTATATGCTTCATTATAGTCAACTTCAACCCTCTATGGGGTGGAAACTGGTCATACGGATGAGTTTTCCTTTGGTCATCTTGTTCAACGTAGCTGATGAAGCACAATATCAGAAATTCAGCCGAATTGACCGATGGTTTTTTTTCAACCCCACCCCCTATTTGGGGGTTGGAAAAACAATTTGTGCCAAAATTCATAATTCGACAAAATAGAACCATCTGCATGACTTTCAAACGTAATTTCGAATTTGATACTCACAAGTAGGGGTTGGGGGTGAGGGAGGGGGTTGATTTTTTCACATGAGAAAAAGAGAATTGTCATGAGCCATATATGTTATAAAGGACGTTGAAATGTTCTCAGTTACGTTGGAACATATTTCTTTACCTTGAAATAACCCATATTCAACCCCTTATAGAAAAAAAACTGTCCATTTTTTTGGGTAACGGACGATAATCAAAATTTTGCAGAAGTAATTTTTTCTTCCAAATTGAATTTTAAATCCGAAAATATCAACAATTTTGAAAAATAATTAGGGGAGATAAAAATAGGGGCGAAAATAGGAGACAGTCCCCTATTATCTACGCCCCTAGAATTTTTTGATGAATTGTGGTATCATTATTCGATGGAGACTCATTTGGCTAATCTTTGGTTCAAATTTGATTGAAATCGGTCCAACGGGTCAAAAGTTACGGTGAAAAAACCATTTAACAAAGTCAACTTCAACACCCTGTATCTTTTTGAGGAAGCATTCAGGGACCATGAGTTTTCAGTTTTTTCGGCTTTATTTTTGATGGGGAATCATCCCTTAAAGTTTGTAATAACCAAACCCGAACACCCTGTAGAAGCGATAGTAGGTACTTACTATACTGAAATGTGCATCAGAAGATGGAGCCTCTTTTCAAGCCATTGGCTTGGAAACTCACGATTGCTCGCGTATTCTCGAAAATTTTTACTTACGCGTACATGACGCCTCAACACGTTGACAAGTGTCAAGTGTCACTTAGCACATCTAGACAACTAGCTGGCAAGACGCACATACAAGACGTCACCATCAAACCGTCATCGTACCATTCGTTAATACAACACATTTTTTCCATATGCCCTCTTATGAAAAAAGCCATGAGATTGATTATAGAGTAGACTTTAATTTTTAATTAATACTTGATGAACAGAACCAAGTTTGTTGTCATGATGAATTTTGCTTTGAAAATTGCTCCTGATAACAGGACGGGAGTTCGAGTGATGTCAGAGAGAAGCACCTACTAGGACTTATTTTGATCCCTAGTCCTCTTATTGCCCAAACAAATTTCGTCTGTACCGGAGGGGGGGGGGTGTCCCTTCCACGCTCATCGTCTTAAGGGTGCCTGACCGATAAGTCGTACCCCCTATTCGAAAATGCTAGAGCCACCAGTGCTCATTTGACAAACGAACGCAAGCGCACTGTAGTAGGAAAATGGCCTATTAAACAACTCAAAAAAATATAATCTCAAAGAAAATATTAAAAAAATACCTTCAACTAGGTGCCTTTTTTGTAATTAGAATAGGTTATATGTACTAACTTGACTACATTTACATCCAAAGTTCGTACAATTCACCTTTCCTATAGACCATATTAATTATTCGCACTTTCCCCTTCCACTAGTCATTTGTAAGTTAGGTATGTGCCTGTGACCATGCGTACTGCAGTGGAAGATCTCGCGCGCCACAGCATGCATAGAAAACGGAACTTTGCTGTCGCTGTCAGAATTTACGATTTCAAGGTGTTTTCATTATTCTCGGGACGTTTTAACCTTTTTATGCCTTTTTACCATACTTTTACGTGACTGCTGACGGTCGGTTCTCTTTCAAGCGCGGTCAAAATTCTCGTTAGCGGAAGTTGTGCAATAAAATATGGCGGGTAATTTGAAACTGTTGTCGATTCAAAAAAACCCATTTTAAAATGCTTCGCATCAACTTCACAGCAAGATTTTTCATTTTTTTATGGTGAAAAGTAGACCAGGTATTTCTTTTTACACACTTGTTATGTTATACATTCGTTGAAATTGTCGATTTGCACATTGAATTGATCATTTTACAAAGTCATTCAACATGCATATTCTTATGGGAGTTTCAACCCAGCACATGTGGTTGTCTCTCTCCCCGATCTGCGACTGCGCTTTGAATAATTAATATGGTCAATTTACACGCCCCCTTTGACGTCATAGAAAAATGCGTACGCGCACGTTGCACCGTGCCCTGTCTGTGTGTTGTGTTTTGACATACGTTTTTAAGGTTATGCCAAATCAGTAAGAGATTTGCTTAGCAAAAGCAATTTGCTCTTCACTCCCACACTGCAGAAGGACCTTGCATGGTAATTTCATGCTCTAATCGTCCTAACAAGCCCGACTGGGAAACAAATTTTCAACACATCTACTGTTCCAAATGTTCGCATTAATATCATTTGAGTAGGAGTCAAACAGTAGTCAAAGTTGAAGCTCGTAATAGAAAATATTGGCAATATTTTTGTATTTTTTAGGAGCGGCATATATTAGCATTTTGCTAGGTAATCTGCAGTTCCCATTACGAGGCAACCACATATACCCAGGGTAGAGTAATCCTTCCATTTTTCAATTCAGAGTGTCGTGAGTGTTCATATTTTTTTTTTTTATTCGTTTATTTTACGTCGGCCTATTTCCGCAACGAGGCCTAACACCGACGCCGGTGAATGCTTTCCTCCACTATACCGGAAATTTTGCCGAACCCCTGTGTGTTCCAACACAGGGTAGGGATTTTTAACGACCACCAACATCGCATGGGGTCGGCACCATCGTTCGTATTTTACGTGCTATGCGACACACGGCGCGTCTCACATTTAGCAAGCATTCCAACTAAACCAAGGAGCTTGTTTTCGAGGCCGAAAATCCGTCCCCGGCGGAGATCGAACCCGCGACCTCTGGAGTGGCAGTCGAACGCGCTAACTAACCACACCACAAGCTCCTCAAGAGTGTTCATATCATACCGCAAGGAAGGACTTGCATCATCACCGCCGAATGTGATATATGGACACTTGCAGCAAAGATGCAGCAGCCAGACGACAACATTATGTTATAGCCAGCACAACAGAGCTATGTAGCCAACATAATGTTGTAACAACATAATCTTATGACGAAATTACAGAATCACCTCAGCCAGAACTCAGAAGTGAAGTGAAAGTGGTATTTTATAAACATAACCTTAAATTTCGTGCATCAGCAGCATGGCAAACTGGTAAAATTGAAACAGAAATGGGTTCTAAATGTTGCATACGTTCTTGCCGTAAGAAAACACAGACGGGCCAACAGAATTATGTCTTTTGTTTGGGCTTTTTGAGAGAAAAAAACGGAGAGGCGGCTGACGACGGTGCAGTATGCGCGCGCTTGCTGTAGGCATTTTTTTCCATCTCATCGAAAGTGAGCATAAGACCTGGATTGACCTATTATAGAATAGGTCAATCCACCTATTCTATTTGCTAGAGTGAAAGGGTCTTATGCTCACTTTCGATGAGATGGAAAGAAATGCCTACAGCAAGCGCGCGCATACTGCACCGTCGTAAGCCGCCTCTCCGCTTTTTTTCTCTCAAAAGGCCCAAACAAAAGACAAAATTTTGTTGGCCCGTCTGTGTTTTTTACGGCAAAAACGTATGCAACATTTAGGACCTATTTCCGTTTCAATTTTACCAGTTTGCCATGCTGCTGATGCACGAAATTCAAGGTTATGTTCAATAAATGTCACTCTCACTTCACTTCTGGCTGGGGTGATTCTGTAATTTCGTCATAAGATTATGTTGTTACAACATTATGTTGACTACATACGAGGCTACATAGCTCTGTTGTGCTGGCTATAACATAATGTTGTGGTTTGGCTGCTGCATCTTTGCTGCAAGTGTCCATATATCACATTCGGCGGTGATGATGCAAGTCCTTCCCTGCGGTATGATATGAACACTCACAACACTCTGAATTGGAAAATGGAAGGATTGCTCTACCCTGGGGTATATGTGGTTGCCTCGTTATGGTAACTGCAGATTACCTAGCAAAATGCTAATATGTGCCGCTCCTAAAAAGTACTAAAATATTGCCAATATTTTCTATTTTACGAGCTTCAACGTTGACTACTGTTTGACTCCTCCTCAAATGATATTGATGCGAACATTTGGTACAGTAGATGTGTTGAAAATTTGTTTTCCAGTCGGGCTTGTTAGGACGATTAGAGCATGAAATTACCATGCAAGGTCCTTCTGCAGTGTGGGATTGAAATTGATTGGGCAAATTGCTTTTCTAAGCCAATCTCTTTCTGATTTGGCATAAGCATAACCTTAAAAACATATGTCAAAACACAACACACAGACAGGGCACGGTGCAACGTGCGCGTACGCATCTTTCTGTGACGTCAGAGGGGGCATGTAAATAGGAAAGGTGAATTGACATCTGTCAAAAAAAAATTGCACCGGGTGCAATGATAAAAACCCAACCGGTTAAAACCCATTTTGGGAATAAATCCATCATGGGATTCATGGGTAAACCATCTAAGGGTAAACCCTCGGCACATCTCTACAAACTTACGTAAAAAGTAAGGTTAACTGGCGTCAAAAATACACATCAAAAATAAGTTCAATAGACCATATTAATTATTCTCACTTTCCCCTTCCACTAGTCATTTGTAAGTTAGGTATGTGCCTGTGACCATGCGCACTGCAGCAGAAGATCTCGCGCGCCACAGCATGCATAGAAAACGGAACTTTGCTGTCGCTGTCAGAATTTACGATTTCAAGGTGTTTTCTTGATTCTTGGGACGTTTTAACCTTTTTAACCATACTTTTACGTGACAGCTGACGCTCGGTTCGCTTTCAAGCGCTGTCGAAATTCTCGTTAGCGGAAGTTGTGCAATAAAATATGGCGGGTAATTTGAAATTGTTTTGGATTCAAAAACCCTATTCTAAATTGCTTCGCATAAACTTCACAGCAAGATTTTCCATTTCATTATGGTGAAAAGTAGATCAGGTATTTCTTTTTACACACTTGCTATGTTATACATTCGTTGAAATTGTCAATTTGCACCTTGAATTGATCATTTTACAAAGTCATTCAACATGCATATTCTTATGGGAGTTTCAACTCAGCACATGTGGTTGTCTCTTTCCCCGATCTGCGACTGCGCTCTGAATAATTAATATGGTCAATTAGGCATTTCCACATGACGTCACGAGCTCGTCAGTGTTGCCAGCCTAGTTGAATTTATAACGTCAAAAAAGTGTTAGGGAACAACCCGCGTTGTTATGATTGTAAAAAAAGTACTTTTTTGAAATTTTTGATACAGTAGGAAGCAAGTTTGTGCGTGATAATTGTTCACGAAACTCTGGCGCTTCGATCAATACTGATAGTTGGAGATGTGCTGCCCCAAATAGCTCAATAAACAAGAAAGTTTGGTGGAGTGCTTAAATCATTTTCGTCGAAAAAAAAGAAGAAATCCGTGGCTTTTTCGGAAAACTAGATTCCTGGAAGAGCAGAGCATCTCAGGAAGTATCTCAAAGTGCCAAGAAATGCGACTCAAAGACATCTGTGAAGGAGAAAATATGCCAGTTTATTATCCTGCCGATAAGGTAAAAAGCTGACTAAATTGTTAGAATAGGTACAGAATAAATGTGAGATGATTTTACAAATTATCCATTACTAAGCGCCCTTCTGATTTCAGAAAGTATGGCTGTGGCAAAAACTGTGACCTGTGGCGATCGTGAAATGGGGAAAATCCAGCGATCAAGGAATTTCTAAGTTGACCACCATGTTACCTCAAATCCTGCTTACAAGAAGAAATATCAGGATTTTTTAAGCAATGTGTCTTGCCGCGATGAAGCCATCAACTGAAAATTCAAGATTGTCAAGTCAGGTGTACGATTTGGTCAACAGAAGATGAAGATACTCGGAGCCGATCCCATGTGGTTCACATGTGCTTATATCACAGCAAATATTACAACTATAGTGAAGTAGAAAATGGAAACTATTGTCAATTCAAACATCTAGGCTTGTGAAAGCAATGGAGAAAGCATGACTAGAGATGTAGAGGGCTCAATGAACGTGAACGTTGGGTTGGAGTTTGGAGTGGTTGAATCTTTTTTTTGAGGAAAAAATGGGTGCTTTCCACCTAGCTCCAAGTTTGGTATACCTTCCATTTGCGCACGTGCGGGTTCCAAACGGTGCTTTCCATCTACGTGTTCTTACCTGGTTTTGTGCCGTCCGGTGGATCACCTAAAATTTTGTGCCGTCGGAAGGCACACCGGAAACGGATGCGACAAATGACGTACCGTCAGCTGTAATCCAGCACTCCGTTGTCATATGTCTCTCTCTGTGTCGTTTCATCCATGCATCTGTGTTTTATTTTATTTCTCTGCAGGGATAACGTACGATCGATTAAGATTTACGCTGCCATTTATTTATTTCTGAATGCCATAGTCATCTTTCGCCTCCAGACCAGAGATGTCGCGTCGGTCAACGATGCCGGTGCTTTCCATCTAGGAGTGCGTTCCACTAAACGATCGCAACGCCCACGCCCACGACCGCAGATTTTCCCGTTCCACTAGCTTGCAAACGCCCGCGGTCGTTGTGAGCGGAAACTCAAGTGGAACGGGCGTGCGGTCGTCGTGGTGTGTCGAGTCACTCGAGTCACGTCGAACAGTGTTAATTTCATTTTTTTTGAGTTCGCCATAAGGATACCGTATGGGAATTATGGATGGGATACCGGCACAACTTTTTTGTTTGACGCATGGGTTTGACGTTTGTAGAGAAAATTGCAGCGACAGTGTTGCCGGTTTTACGCCGCTGATGCGTAGCCAAACTAGTGTTGCGCGAAATCGCAGTGCCCTGCCAATGGTCTCTATCTTTTAAATGAAGTTGCGTAAAATCATGTGGAAGGAGGCAAAATTAAAAAAAAAATCGTTATAGAACTGATTGAACTTTAAAGTCGTCACTTTAGGTCGCCATTGCCAAATCAAAAAAGTAAGTCGCAATTTCCAATATAAATTGCTAGAGCTGGCAACATTGCCGCTAACGACCAGAAGACGACCGCAACGCCTCACCTTTTCAGCGCGATCGTTGTGGGCTTGGAGTGGTCGCGATGTATGACGTCATTCGTGACGTAGCAACGACCGCAACACACGACCGCGGCTATAAGTGGAACGGGTAGACGGGCGTTGCGGTCGTTGCGATCGTTTAGTGGAACGCACTCTAGGAGTGCGTTCCACTAAACGATCGCAACGCCCACGCCCACGACCGCAGATTTTCCCGTTCCACTAGCTTGCAAACGCCCGCGGTCGTTGTGAGCGGAAACTCAAGTGGAACGGGCGTGCGGTCGTCGTGGTGTGTCGAGTCACTCGAGTCACGTCTTTTCTGTGGTCAGGCCATCCAGCATGTCACGTTCTCCGTTGAACAGTGTTAATTTCATTTTTTTTGAGTTCGCCATAAGGATACCGTATGGGAATTATGGATGGGATACCGGCACAACTTTTTTGTTTGACGCATGGGTTTGACGTTTGTAGAGAAAATTGCAGCGACAGTGTTGCCGGTTTTACGCCGCTGATGCGTAGCCAAACTAGTGTTGCGCGAAATCGCAGTGCCCTGCCAATGGTCTCTATCTTTTAAATGAAGTTGCGTAAAATCATGTGGAAGGAGGCAAAATTGAAAAAAAAATCGTTATAGAACTGATTGAACTTTAAAGTCGTCACTTTAGGTCGCCATTGCCAAATCAAAAAAGTAAGTCGCAATTTCCAATATAAATTGCTAGAGCTGGCAACATTGCCGCTAACGACCAGAAGACGACCGCAACGCCTCACCTTTTCAGCGCGATCGTTGTGGGCTTGGAGTGGTCGCGATGTATGACGTCATTCGTGACGTAGCAACGACCGCAACACACGACCGCGGCTATAAGTGGAACGGGTAGACGGGCGTTGCGGTCGTTGCGATCGTTTAGTGGAACGCACTCTAGGTGTACCCAATCGTGAAACATGTTCCGTCTGGTGGTATTTGTACCGTCTAGGTGGAAAGCACCCAATGAGAAATTCATGGTTTTCTCGAAACGCTGGGGCTCGTGGAAGTACAAGGCATCACAGAATGTATCCCAAAGCGCCAAGAAATGGAAAGGAGGAAGGAAGGAATACACTTGAAAAAATATACGGAGGTTGGACCGATAACAATTAGGATGGGTAACTAAATTGCTGTAATATAGTTATGATGTTTGCACAAAATTATCTGTTGCTAAGCCTATCTAGTTTCAGGAAGTACCTGTGTCAAGAATTGTGGCCTTCGGCAATCTAAAAATGGGAAAATCTACGGACTGAGGAATTGCTACGTCGACCACAATTTGGAGCCTAGAATCCTCAATAGAACAATAAATATTTGTATTTTCAAGAAATGTATCTTGACACAATCAAGTTGTAGTTGAAAATTCAATATCGTTAAATAAGGTGTAAAATTTCTGTCAAGTAGGGCTCCGGTGACCGATCACATCTTCGGTGGCCGAACAGCTGTTCGAGTTAAACTTCCATGTTTTGCCTCTGTCCATATTCTACAACCGAAGTGAAGACATTCCTGCACTTTTAAAATATAAAATATGTATAAACAAAAACTATTGTTTGTTTCTTTAATCCAGCAGTAAAAGCTGGGCCTCAAGTATTTGGGTGATTGGGGAGCACAAACCGAAGAGTTACATACCTAGCTCCACACAAGGCATATCACTCCAGCAATGCCGGGAACGTAAACCCCCAACATTCAGGTGAGGTTTGGAGGCAAAGTTCATGCCCAATTTTGTCGGAAAATATGAATTTTCACCACTACCCTGTGCAGTTAACCTAACATGTTTGGCTTGCTTTTTCACAAAAAAACACACTTTTCCACGAGAACTTATTTTGCAGGCGCATTAAGGACATTGCTTTGAACTTGATACAAAAGTTTCAAACTCAAACTCAAAAAGGTAGCCGAGGAAAAAAATGCAGAAACTGGAACTCCATAAGCGCCCTGTAGTTCGGTTGTTCCCAAACATTATTTGGTTCAAATTTGGCGGGCAATTCTGGACAGTTGGCAACACTGCTGTGACGTCAATGGAAATGCCTAATTACAACTGACAATAAGATTACACCAGAGTGACCAACATTGCAGAGTGAAATACACCAAAGGTCTGTCTCCCTTGCACTAACGTTTGCGCATCTCTGAAATGCGTCTACAAGTGGCGCATTAAATATGCTTGTATCTCTCTCTTATTTGCTTAGTTCGTGTCTTTTTCATCTCTTCTACGTAAACTGGAAAGGTCTATTGGAGTCGCAATCGATTGGATCCTTGGATCCAAAGCTCCTAGGAAAAAGGACACAGAAACGGTTGAAGCCGGACCTGTTCCCCGTGCCATATCCATATCTAGTTACTTTCATTTTATTCCCCATTGAACGTCATGTTTTAAATGTCAACGTTGTCAGCCCTGGTGCAGAACCGACAGTAATGACAGAAACGTGCTTTTGCCTATAAAATGCAGAAATGTAGCTGGATGGAGGATACGGAACGGAGTCAGTGGAGTTAGTTTTCTACGAGTTTTATTTGCGACTCTCCGGCTGTGTTGTGTTTGTGTTATTTTTTGGTGTGCTAGCAGAAAAAAGTATTTAGGGCATAGCTTCTTCGCTGCTTGGAATTTTGGAACTGGAAGTGCGAATTTTTCCCAAGAAATGGCTGCGAATTCTTCCAACCCCGAGTATGCAGTGCTCAAATCGGTGCTGCGTTCGTTGTTGGTTTCTAATCCCTCAAAATGTACGGTACAAAGATTGTGCAAGGACTACAAGGACATGGAGGGTGGTTGCTTGCCGTTCCGAAGAATGGGGTACAATTCAGTGGAAGAGCTGCTTTGCTCCATGCCAGACACAGTCAGGGTAATAATTGCATTTTTCTTTATTACGTTTACTCCAAAAATGAACATGAGCATGTGAATTATTGTATGAAATGGCCAATGGGCTCAGTCCATTAAACACTGGACGTGAAAATTATCTAGAATCATGTGTGAGAACCGTTACTTTTTAATCGTTTCTGTTTACTAGTGACTGCATGAAACTCAGCTGGATTTTTGTATATGAGCTCGGTTGAGCATACAGCTCAACATACTAAAAGTCCTCAAGGATCCAGTGTGAGCTTCGACCGTTGTAGCCTCGAAAGGAACTTGAGGATCAGTTTTTCCAGTTTATCTTGTGAACAGTGGCACTTGGCAAAAAGTACCTGGAAGAAATTGTTGGAAATTTATTGCCTACAAGAAAGGCCCTTACATTATTATTATTTCATCGCCAGTCCACTCATTCTCAGTCAAAACACAAGAAAAGTAAAATAGGTCACATGCTCGATGCTGAAAACTGTACGGATCCTTGAGTATTATGATGGCCGTATGCCACTTGGTAGAGGTGTTGTTTGATCCATTCTTTTTCGATTGAAGCTTGCAGCCATCGATATCAACTATGTCGGCGGTATATTCAGGGTGGATGAAAAAGAAAAAGTAGAACATCTTGTACCTCAAGAAGCAAAAGAGGTGAAGACATGTAAATCTCTATCAGTAATCCTAATTTCATGGTCATGAAGTCGTTGTAAACTTTATTCAGATATTTTGAGCTCTTCCTGAAATATATTTAAAAGACTGAAGTCGTTACAAAAAAAAGTCGTTCTGTATACAGGGTCATTCAGAAAAGATGTCCACCCCCATTTTTATCAAAGTCCGTTGAAGCTAGCGAGTTGCGGTAAAAATCGTTGGATTCAGCTGGTTTTTCTGATTTGATATGTCAACAAAACTGCTTCACCAAAACTCTTGAGTACGGGGGCACCTCAAAATTTTGGCCATTTTTTTTTCACATCATAATATTGAGTGATATATCCCTAGATATATCATTGAAAAGGCCTTAAAAAGTTTTAATGAACAAGTGCAAAAAGTTTCCGAAAATTTCTAACGGTTTTCATTTTATGATAGAAAACAACCTGGAAAAACACGTTTTTATGTATAAAATGAGAATCAGTGAGAATTTTTCCAAATTGCAAACTGCATTCAATAGAATAGAACTCATCCAAACGGTCAGTATGATGTGTAACTCAATAGGCAATGACTATTTTGAAATTTTGAGATTTTCTGAAATCAAGATTTTGATGGATAAAATTGAATTGCCTCAAAATTTTAAAATAGCTATTGCAAATTGAGATACACATCATACTGACCGTTTAGATGAGGTCTTTTGATGGCAGTTTGCAGTTTGAGAAAATTCTCATTTATTCTCATTTCATACATAAAAACGTGTTTTTCCAGGTTTTTGTTTTCTGTCATAAAATGAAAACCGCTGGAAATTTTCGGAAACTTTTTTCACTTGTTCATTGGAACTTTTCAAGGGCTTTTCGATGACATATCTCTCAATATTGTGCAGTGTAGAAAAAATTGCCCAAAATTTTGAGGTGCTCCCGTACTGAGGGTTTTGGTGAAGTAGTTTTATATGTATCAGATTTGATCAGAAAACCCAGCTGAATCCAACGGTCTTTACCGCAACTCGCTAGCTTCAACGGATCTTGAGAAAAATGGGGGTTGACATCTTTTTGAATGACCCTGTAGGTATCGGGAAAAAGTTGACTATGTTTTTTTTAATAACTGGCTTAGGGAGTGTTTTCCACTTTTATTTCTGTCAGGTACCTTTCAATCATGGCGGCCGATGCAAGAGGCCTGGCTGGTGGCCCATCTTCTCACCTGATATGCTTTGTCCCTTTACGAGGGTTGCTAGACAGTGGTAGGAGTAGGGATCTACCGTATATGGATTTACCCTACTTTACCTGTGTACTTTAATTTAATTTTAAGTAGTCTTATAGCTGTATTACACTACACAATTTCTTGTTCAATTTCTTGAACAATCTGTCAAAAATCAATGAACTTGATTGTTCAACTGACAGATTGTACAAGAAGTTGTACAAGAAATAGGCTACTTCGTTTGGGCAGGTGCGCATGCTTGAAGGCTCCAAATTTTGAAAACTTTCGTACACCTGTCAGTTGAATGGCAACGCTGCATGCTCTGTCCAAGGACGTCTATACTGACTGGACAAGAAGCTTCGCCGGTTTTGACGTAGAAAGGTGAAGCCGAGATTTGACAATCCCGACGGTCGAAGTGTTATTGTCCGCGACTGGTCCGCCACCCGTAACCTGTTCCTGAGAAGACCTGTTCGAGCTTTTTTCAAAAAAATGAGGTGAAATGACCGAAAAACCCTCTGTTCTGTTTTCGTTGGGCCACTCTGTATACAAAAATCCAGCTGAGCTTCATTTTTGTTCGCTATCTTGCGATGTTAATCTCGAAAATTTCTGGATTGTAGATGATTTTGAACTTCTTAATGCTAGGCTTCTGCATAATGTTTATTTCTGTATTGAGGTGGCCGGAATATTGGTCACTTGACACCTCGCTTGACACAGTTTTCCTTCAGTTCCAGTAACCTTATTTTCTGGAAGAAACTTACCGTTGAGATCTCTTTTGAAAGCTACAAGAATGGTCTTCAACTAACCGAGCTCAAACTTTGAATTTTGAAAAAAATTAAAAATTTCAAATTATTTTTAAAAAATTTCAAATTTGAGCTCGTTAAGTTGAAGACCATTCTTGTCGCTTTCAAAAGAGACCTGAATGGTAAATTTCTTCCAGAGAATAAGTTTACTGGAACTGAAGGAAAACTGTATTATTTGATCAATATTCCGGCTACCTTAATGAGTCCTGATAATGGACGGAACACTTGCATGTCAATTGCAGTTCAAAATGTTGTTTTCCTATTTGGTAAATACGTGAGAGCTATTTAAAGTAAGCGAATGGAAGGCTTTAGTAGAGGAGGCTCACGGCTCGATACCAAGTTGGGGCCTAGGTTGAGGCTGAGACCGCCGTAAGTGCGGTTACCATAGCAACGGCGGATACCAACCAATCAGTCCGCTGTATTTGGCGAGTTACGCTGTCCCAAACTTTGCGCCTGCAACTTGGTATCGAGCCCTTAGGCCCTGAACGAGCTGTAACGCCATATATGAATGAATGAATGAATTTAAAGTAAGGTTTAGGTACCCTTACTACTTGGATGACCGAGTTATATATCGTCAATTTATAGTTATACGGTTCCGGAATATTCGCCGAAGTAGCCGCGGTGCAATCCGAGAAGTCCAATCACATCAGCTACATGATCTCGCAGCAGAAAAGCACTGGCAAATCCAGCAGAGGACCACGGTACGTTGGATGCTTTTTTATTTTGATCGCGAGTACTTAGCATTGATAAATTACAGGGCACGGTACATTGCGCCGCGAAGACAACCACAGCAGTACCCTCCTAGACCGAGACAGCCGAGCATGCAGATGAGCAACCAGCAGCCAAACAGGCCACCACCATCTAGGACACCACCATCCAGGCCATCATCATACAATTCATCGTCATACAATTCATCATCATCCAGGCCATCATCATCCAGGCCACCATCCAATTATTCCAACTTGAATTTCGAGCCAGATTTTGAAGGTCACAATGTAGCTCGTGAAGAACATGTCACTTCGTCGAGCATAGTAAAGAGAGTAATACCCGAGCTCTATTACGAGGAAGAGGAGCTGGAGGAAGAAGAAGAGGTGGCGAGAAACGAAAACAAATACAGTCCACCATCGCAATCGGTCGACTCGTTCACCATAGAATACAGATCAAAAGTTCCGGTCGACGTTCAAAACAGGCTCAGGAAACTCATCCAGGAACATCCCGCGGGAATTTATTGCTCAAAGCTGCCCACCAGATACTTGTAAGAACTGCCGATAAACTTCTAAACTTTTGACAGATGCTTTACGTTTTTTTTTTCATTTCAGAGAAATGTACGGTCAGAAGTTGAGGTACGACAAGTACGGCTACAGGTGCATGATAGCGATGTGTTCAGATCTGCCGGAGATTTTCCATTACACTCAACCTTCCAGCGATGATTTTTTAATATTCGACAAGAACGTTCCGCTGCCAGTGTACGAGAAGGATGAGGAAAAAAATGAGCTGCCGAACGGACAGCAGGAGCTTGACGGAAGTATCCTCAGTGGAATGGAATTGAACGTAAGTTTTGTAGGGGGTGTCGCAAAATTAGCAAAAAGTAATAGTCTGGGTGTTGAGCGCCATAATACCACCTTGCATGTAATGATTGAGAGGTGCCGTTTGGTACGAATGTTGTACATACCCATGCCTTAATTTTAAGAGGTGTTGCAAAGGTAGCGGTCCCTGCAGATGCCGTATACAGGGTGATCAAAAATGCAAAAACTCCCAACTCGTGAACCAACAAAGTTGGGAGTCAAGAAAATCATCAAGTGGATTTATAATTCAATCCCTGATAAGTTAAACAAGCCGCGTCTGAATATTCTCAACCATTTTTGAAATATTTCTAATTGAGTGGTCAGTTTCATGGAAGTGGACATTTTTCAATAAATCAGCGATTTTTCAAGGTATTTGGCTAAAATTTAGCATTTCCAGAAAAAGTGGTCTCATGAATGAAATGTGATGTCTTGCCACCGTCCCCGCCTACTGTTTTCAAAAATATGACGGTCGACTTTTTTTATGGCCGCTATCTCGAATTCGCTCATTATGGGATAAGTGGGAAATCACTGGGAATTAGCAGTAACTGTTATAGTTTTCAGTGAGTAACTTTTTTGAATTGGCTATTGGGAAACGTTGAACCCATTTTCACGAGTTTTATAATACTTCTGCGCTTACCACGACCAAAATGATCATTGTAAAGATGAATATAAGATTTTAAAGCAATCCATCACCTTGTTTGGTCTGTTCGGCACTTGTGCATATTTGAAAACAATTTCCAAAACCAAAAAAAATGACCCACCGGCAAAAAAAAACGGACAATTCATCAAACAAACATGTTTCCCAAAATTGTCCCATTTTTTCAGGATATTTTTAGTATATTTCCGAAATGGCTAATGATGAATCAAAATGGTTCCGTAATTAATCTCGAACAAGATATTGGATTGTTTTAAAACCCCATATTCATCTTTATACAATAGTCACTTCGGTTGTGGTAAGCACCGAAGTGCTGTAAAACTCGTAAAAATGGGTTTAACATGTCCTTATGGTTAATGAAAAAAAAAACTAAATTGAGAACGATTAATTTAGCATTTAGATTATTGACTAATGACCATTACTACTACATGCCGTTCACGTTTTAAATTTAGTGGAGTGACTTTTTGAATCAAAAATGAAGTGACAAGCTGGGTGGCTACGGCTACGGCTGGTGGCACCTGCAAAGTTTTGGAGCGAAACTATCAGCAGCCATCAACCGTATCCTCTCAGCGCTCCAGCTTGTCACTTCATTTTTGCCCCAAAAAGTCATTCTACTGAAAATATAAAGTGAACAGGATATAGTTCCACTTATTCCATAATGAGCGAATTCAAGATGGCAGCCATAAGAAAAAAAAACAGTTGATGCCAAGGGCAAAAGAAGCGGAGCTTTCAGGCTCTGGCGGAAACACGCTCTTGATGGCGGTGGTGAGACCTGAGGCCTCTCTTGCGGACGATGTTCGCTCGGCGGACGGTTTGGAAGGGTGGACCCCGAGGGGGCCGGTGTTTTGGCCTTGAAAAGGGCCAATGGTTTCTTGAGGGTTTGACAAAGCGGGAAACGTGGTTTCGCTGCTGCGAAGCATCTCGATAAGGGCAAAGGCTGTCGGCGGACGAGCGGTGCGACGTCGAGGCTGCTGCGTAGCGGTGTGTCAGCTCAGGACGGCTGAACGACACGATGAGGACTGGACTGCCACTCTGCTAATTCTGATTTGGAAGCGTCGGCTTTTATAGCAGAGAGGGGACGAGCGTAGGCTTCGCCTCCTTCCGGGGCGGGCCGGTAACACAGTCGACTGTCATATTTTCGAAAATAGTAGGCGGGGACGGTGGCACCACATCAAATTCTATTCATGAGGTCATTCTTTGTGGAAATGCAAAATTCCATCAGAATCTCTTGAAAAAATCACTGATTTATTGAAAAATGTCCATTTCCATGAAACCGACCACTAAATCAAAAAATTTTCAGAAATGGCTGAAAATATTCAGACGTGGCTTGTTTCAACTTACTAAGCATTGGATTATGAATCCACTTGCATCTTGACTCTTAGTTTGTTGGTTCATGAGTTGAAGTTTTTGCATTTTTGATCACCCTGTATACGGCGCCTGCACGAACGGCCATCTTGGCAACACCTCTTAAAAGTAGATACCCCATTTCATATCATAAGCAGTGACGGATTAGAAGGCAGTGGCGCCCTAGGCTGATCCAATTCGCCCCCCCCCCCTCACTTTTAGAAAGAACTACAACTTAAAAAAAGTCATTTTATGTTGTTTCAAAGATGGTGGGTGACATTTATTCGCTTTGTCGCTTGAGCTATAAACGAAAATACAACCTTTTTCATGATGTCTTACGCTTACTTACGCCGGCGCCGTGGGGCAATGACCTTCCTTTTTTTCAACGGTTCACTTTTGAGTACAGTAACCAGTTTTTTATGAACAAAGGTGCGTAGGTAGTAGTCCGGCGGCAAGCTGTAACAATTGTGCACAATGGGCTAAAAGCAATTTTATTTTTTCAAGTTAATATTTGGACCCTAAAGAATATTTCCAGATAGAGACCCCAACCGATTAGGCCCTATTTAGCCTCCCTTAGCAACGCCAACTTCGACCAATATTCCATCCATTTTTGTACATAACTTTTATGATAATTGACGTATACCATCTATTAAGGTGTCGATTCTAATGTTTTTGAAGACGAGGAATTCAAATATGATGGTCTTGAAGCTTTTGAAGTTGAAATTGCAAACCTGATGGATGGTTACTGGTACCTTATTGATTAAAACATTTGAAAAAGTTGGCTGACAATCTTCAAGAATAATTGAAATGAGAAGTCCATAATGAGAGATCTAGGGTCATAATTTGACGTTCTACAACTTACCTTCGAGCTTACCTTAGTTCATCGAGAATACGTGCTTGGGTTTTTCTCTTCGCGAGATCGAAATCAAAGCAGTCGCAGTTTTCCAAATAGTCACTAGTTACGATTATTCCAAAAATTGCTGTTTTTGATTTTAAGTAAAACAATGCGATCATCTTCATCAATATGCAAAGTACCAATGACCCAATAGTATAGTAAAAAAAAACACGTGATTGCATTCACTCGCCATGCCACCTTAGTTTTTATTGGTAATAACAATAACTAATAGGCTCGCTGATAGGTAAGGTAGGTAGACACAATGGTGAACTTCAAAATTACGTTCCTTGATTATTTCCATAGGATAAATCGAGACGTAAATGATGTAAGCAGACTTTGACCATCTTTCCCTCTTGTTCCTACCTCAAACAATAGCTTACTTCCCTTTTTTTTGGCAGTTCGAAGTTGAGACAAACATTCGGTGTGGTGCGTTTTTCAAGTCCGTCGCCGCTGGACCAACCTTTCTTACCAATGCGAATGCAGTTCAGCTGACGTCTTGCAACTGCATGAAATGATTTTGTGCCAAGCTTTCTTTGGTGATGGCCCATCAGCTAGTCCATTGGATTTAAGGTGAAAAAAAATCCATTTCTTGATAAGAAAAAGCTTTACATGTTAGGTAGCAGGTAGTTTTTTCACCTGTCGTCGGGACTTACTGTCTTTTGCCGTCCAAAATTAGAAAGATCCGGTGGGGTGCAGTTTTAAACTAAAACTCTGAGCCCATATATGCCCTGCCTGAAGATCGTAGAGACGTGAAGCATTTTGAGTGAGAGGAATAATTTCTATATCTCGTCCCTTCTGAGATAAAAAGACGGAAACGAAAAACATCAACTTCTTCGTCTTTTGAGCATCTGTCATACACGAGGTCATGAGGATAACAAATTTCTCAAGCGCAGGCATAGCCTGATCTTACTCTTCCACTAATAATGTATTTGACAAATTGTGAAAAACTCCATTGACAAAAGGCTTTTCCCCAAGCACTAAAGGTCGTACGTTTGCCTTTGGTCCTGAAACTCAAAGTTATATAGCTCCAAGTAAAGGCATGAAAAAACAGGCCCGAGTATTCATCTGATCCTACAGCTTGCTGAATCGAAGCTACATCAAGCACACGATAGGGTTTTTTCACCACCAAAGCAATCTTCAGACTTTACACCCTCGTAAAGTCCAAAAACGCTGGTGCCAGAACGACCACATCCATATCTACTGTGCGGATGATGATTAGCTTTGAGCCTTCAGCAGAGCACATTCGCCTGCGCATGAAGTATAATTTCATTACCATAATTTGCTTCCTCGTGATAACAGGGCATAAAGTTATTCAGATTCGCTGGAATAGAACAGAGTAGGTACCTAAGTACTGCATCATTTTGTGTAGCAACAGCTTCTTCTGGGTAAGTCTCTGGTGCCAATTAGATCACTCAGGGATCGGAACATCTCCCGTTTATTGTCATCGTCCATCCCTAAGAAACTCTGCCCAGTTCTTGGCTAGGTATGTATCACTTTTGCTGCTTCAATTCCATGTCTGGCGTCGGTTTTCCCTTTCGCAAGTAAAATGCAGCTTTCAGTCAATCCTGATATTTATCAAACGCTAGGCCAATGCGCCGAATTGTTCCAACAAACTGACTGGCTACGTGCTACGTAGGCGACAAATCTTGTCCCGTACGCACTGAATTTTTCGCCTAGCTGCAGCACCATCGATTATAACATTTCGGCAGTAGAAAACAGAGAATCTTTGGAAGAATTTCCTTCCCGTGGAGAACTCCAGAAGATTGAATTTTTTACAAAAACAAAGTTTACCAATATCTATCTGATAGAGCTGGTGGGAGAGGCTGGTTCTTGTGACGGAGAAAATCTTCCTAATTACCTTTACGCCCTTGGTCGGAGACATATGCAACTTCAAAAGGAAGTTCCCTTCTTTGCTCCTCCAGAGACGCAACTTGAAGTTTCTGTTGGTATTTGAGGCATTTGACGACTCGATGCTGAACGAAAGAACTTTTTTTTCAAAGAAAGACTAAATTATTACCGGGAAAGGATTACCGCACTCCGTTAATAGTCTCAATGGGGAATTATAGGCAAGATGGCCGGAATATTGGTCAAAAAACACAATTTTGAAAATTATTTTTCAAAAATTTGTAATTTGAGCTCGTTAAGTTAAAGACCAGATAGATAGATAGATAGATTTATTTCATACTGGACATACAAAAGTTCGTACGTATTGTATACGTCATAAAAAAGTTTGATAACAAACCAAAAGTACAATTGAAACATATAGATAACAAGATAACAATAAATAAAAAATCACAAACAAGACAAATTTTCATCCATCATATATTCCTTCACGGAGTAATACGCCTTACGCGTTAGTATCTGCTTAAGTTTTTGTTTAAATACCTTGATACTTCCTATATTTTTTATAGAGTCTGGAAGCTTGTTGTAAATAGTGAGACTTATGTGCGACGGCGATTTTTCGTATTGAGTTGAGGTGTGCTTTTCAGTTCTTAATAGGTTTCCAAATCTAGTTTTATGATCGTGAATTGCACCAATTGTACAATAATTATCTATATTTGTTTTTACATATATTGCCGCACTATAAATTAACATACTAGGAACGGTTAAGATATTGTGTTGAACAAACTTTGTTTTACAGGATTCTCTAGGCTTAAGTGTAAGGAGCAGGCGCAGTATTCTTTTCTGAATTACAAATATTCTTTGCGCTTCCGTCGCATTTCCCCATAACAATATATTGTAATTGATGCTGCTATGGACCAGGGCGTAATAAACATTTTTCAAACTATTTAAATCAATACAGTTTCTAAGCTGATAAAGAGCAAAATATGTACTATTCAACTTTTTCGCTAAGGTGTCTATGTACAAAGACCAGGTCAAGCTCGCATCTATCTCAATGCCCAAATATTTTACACTAGGTGAGATTCTCAGCGTGTTACCATCGTCGCAGTGACAATCTACAGCTTGTAGTACGTTTTTCCTGTTGTAAAAATTGACGCACACAGTTTTTTCAACGTTCATTAATAACCGATGGCTTTGGGTCCACTTCTTGAACTGATTATATGCTTGTGAGATCATTGAGTAGAGCTTTTCCTGACTTTTTGCTGTTACGTAAATAGTAGTGTCATCCGCGTACATTATAACTTTCCCTATATTTACAAAATATGATGGTAGATCACTCACAAACAATAAAAACAGTAGTGGGCCCAGTCGTGAGCCCTGCACCACGCCAATATCAAGGGGATGGTTACTCGATACTGTTTGGCCGACTCGGACGTGTATTTTACGATTTTTCAAAAAGGAAGCCAAAAGTTCGGCTATTCTTCCGCGAAAGCCGAGGTGCTCTATTTTATCAACCAAGATGCAGGGCTCAACCGTATCAAATGCCACACTAAGATCGAAGTATAAACCCGCTACAAAGTGTCCCTTATCTATCTGTGTATAAACATAGTCTAGGCTTTTATTACATGCCATTTGTGTAGATTTTCCACGGCAAAAACCATATTGGTCTTGGCTAATTATCTTATATTTATCTATGAATGACCACATTTTATCTAGAATAATTTTTTCGAATATTTTAGAGATGACGCTCAGTAGCGATTCTTGTAGTTTTCAAAAAATCCGAAAAAAATTTCTTCCAGAGAAGAAGGTTACTAGAACTGAAAGAAAACTGTGTTATTTGACCAATATTCCGGCCAACTTGCGGGGCAGAATAAGTCTCAACGAGTCAAGCCATTTTATGTCTCGCTATCTGAAAAGCGCTGGGGGACCTTCGGTCAGGCTAATTGCGCTAAGCGCTACCATCACCTTTTATTATTTCATTATTGTATTCAATGGCCTTGATGATCGGTATTCTTGAAATTGATCGACTCGTTGGTTATTACTATTGCAATATTGCCAAAGGTCGCATTGTGTTAGTTTAGTTGACTCAAAAATAATGAGTGACTATTTGGAAAACTTCTTGGATTTTGAACTCGCGAAGAGAAAACCCCGAGCACGTATTTTCGATGAACTAATCATAGTGGGAGCGGTACGCAAAAGCATACCGCATTTTGGAGTGCAGTAACGAGATTTTGCATGGGCGTACTTTATACCAAGACAAGCGATTTGACCCGCAGCACTCGATATTTTGTCCCTTAGGGGGCCAATGGGGGCCCTCCAAATTTTCAAGATGCAAGAACTTTCACAAAATGATCATTGAGTATCGTCATGTATGTCATAAGTGAAGCTTACGGGTCTATTGAAAATGTTTTCATCAAATGTCGTCGTGTCCGATTCATTCTTCACATTTGAAAAAAAAATTCTTTCGCAGAGGTCAAAAAAACTGTTTTTATTTTTTCTGCTGTGCAAGGAAACGATAAATTCGTATGTTTTGTTGCGTTCCCAACTAAATCGCGTTCCGTAAGCCCAAATATGAAGACAATTTTTTCGCAATATCATTTTCCCAAGAAGAGGTGACCTCTTCAGTACACTTTTTTCATCAGCATTTTTTTCAATGTTCCTAGTGGATAAAACTGTCAATTTTTGCAGATATGAGAAGCTTGAACTCTTTTCTTAGTAATTTCCATGCAACATGGCTTCAAAACACACAAGAGAGCCCTAAAACTTTTTTTTTCTGCTGGGCCGTCAAATTTTTGGCATGTTGATTTTGTAGTAGGGGAGACGCGCAAATAAATAAGATCTAGTCTAGGCGATTAAAATCTACCGCAAAATATACCTACTTACACTTAACGACTCTGCGTTTTGTTGTATTGCAATAAAACACGGCATGGAAGAATATTTTCTGTTGAAACCAAATCGCCTGCGCCTGCAGCCTGGATTGAATACTGGTCCGCGTCTCTCCTACTATAAAATCAAAATATTGTAAGTTGGACGGCCCAGCAGAAAAAAAAAAATTTGGGCTCCCTTGGGCGTTTTAGAGTCATGTTGCTTCGCAACTACCAGGAAAAGAGTTCGAGGTCTACATTCCTGCAAAAATTACGAGTGATATCCAGTGGGGACATAGAAAGAAATGCTCTTGAAAAAGAGGTACTGAAGAGGTCACCACTTCTTTGAAAAATACCATTACAAGAAAAATTTCTTTGTAATTAGGTTTAGGGAATGCGATTTAGTTGGGAACGCAACAGAACATATGAATTTATCGTCTCCTTGCATAGAAGAAAAAATAAAAACAGTTTTTTTGACCTCTGCCAAAGAAATTTTTTTTCAAGTGTGAAGAATGAATCGGACACAACGACAATTGATGAAAATATTTTCAATAGACCCGTAAGCTTCACTTATGACATACATGACGATACTCAATGATCGTCATGTGGAAGTTCTTGCATCTTGAAAATTTGGAGGGCCCCCATGGGCCCCCTAAGGGACAAAATATGGAGTGCTGCGGGTCAAATCGCTTGTCTTGGTATAAAGTATGCCCATACCAAATCTCGTTACTGCACTCCAAAATGCAGTATCGATGTGTTTCTAGGTGTGTACCGCTTGCACTAATCAGTTGTAGAACGTCAGATTATGACCCTAGATCACTCATTAGACTTTCAATCTGAATAATTTTTGAAGATTGTCAGGCAGCGTTTTTAATCTTCTTAAACCAATAAGATACCAGTGACCATCTGAAAGCTCACTCTCACTGATCACTTTGAAAGCTTCAGGACAATCATATTTGAATTCCTTGTCCTCAAAAACATGGGAATCGACATCTCAACAGCTATAATACGTCAATTATCATAAAACTGGTGTATAAAAATGGATCAGATATTGGTCAAAGTTGTCGTCGCCTTGGGGGGCCAAATAAGGTCTAACTCGTTGGGGTCTCTATCTAGAAATACTCTTTAGGGTCCAAATAACAACTTAAAGAAATAAAATTGCTTTTAGCTCATTTTGCACAATTGTTATAGAATTCTACATTAAGCCGCCGGACTATAGTCACCCTATGATGAGATTTAATTATTTTATTCATAATTTGTTAGTTGCCAGCATTTCGATTCATTTTTTCCATAGCATTTATTCACTAGAGAGTGGATGCCGGAAAGTACCTTTCCAACTTTTCTAGCTGGCCTTAAATTATTGCAACAATATGGAACATGAAACTAAAACATTTTTCGCGAGATTTTTCGTGATTTTATACTTTTTTTTTTCAATTTTGCCTCGGTCGGCGCCGGCGCCCCCTTTTATCGAGGCGCTCTAGGCTGCAGCCTACTTAGCCTATTGGTTAATCCGTCACTGATCATAAGTACTTGTGAAAATTGCATAAAAAAATCGGCTTCAGCTCTTTAACAACACTGGCTTACGTTTGGACAGTTTTGCTACTTTAAATAATATTTTCAGATCTATCATTGATTTTGAATTGTTGAAAAGGTACCCATTGATTGAGTTTTTTGCTCCCATCAGAAGATCTCCTTGATGGCTACTCAACTTGTCAGATTATTTCTTTTTACATCATCTTCATTTAAATTATTTATTTTGTAATACTTCCAACCGCTTTTCAGCGTAAGATATTCATTGTGTTTCTAATGAACTACACACACTACTTGTTGTCTCTCATTGGATCTCTCTTCGCTTCATTCATTGGAGACTTCCTTTTTTTGGAAATATTAATGTTCTCAAAAGTAATCTGATTCTGATGAAACTAGGAACCTGAAAACCTACACCTAATCCATGCAGGTCGTCGTGATTTTCCGGACAATTTTTGTAGGCAACTGTAACTTTCCACCATCTGGAGCTTCATCAAGAGTGATCACTAATCAAATTCTGATGAAATTCCAAAGAAACCAACCTGGAAATTGTACTAAATTCAGTTCCTTATATGACCCAAAATTAAGACCACCTTTGTGATCATTCTATTGATAATGACTTTGGATTTAAAAAAATGAAATATGTAGTAGATACCTAACTGGAAAACCCTCAAATAATAGACCATTTCCACTGACGTCACGTAGCTCCGCCTTGAACAGCTGAGGGGGGGGGAGGTACGTCAGACAGATGTGTAGTAGTGTAGTCTTTTACGGCCTAATTGCCCATTTAGCATATACTGTGGCACTGCACGCGTCGAACGATTATGCTAGAAGCCTCGGCGTGATCAGTCCCTAATTTGAGATGCGGAGCCTTGATTGCTTCGATGATTTACATGGGCAAGCCCAACAACATACAACATGCACGAAATTCGAGATTCACCTAGTAGCATGTAGGAGGCGCACGTGCGGGCTTTACCTACGCGATATGGAATAATCAGAGTATAATTGAGCTATTTCTTAGTTTCTCTGGTGTAAAATCTGCCCTTCGCAAATTCTTCACCCATAATCCCCTTTGTTTGATCCCGTCCAATGAAACACGACCACACTTGTTTTAATTGACTGGAAACCGTAAAATGGCTTGTTCTTCTGCGTGGAGCTTTTGTTAACACAACCGAAGACTACACAACACCTTTGTCATTTTTTCAGTTTTGACAATTGGAACGTACACAGTTGACTTTATGATATTGACGTTGCTCCGGATCAGTGGTTTCAACACGTGGGAGTGACGTCACGTGGAATTGGTCCATTTAGCTGAAAAACAACATTTTATTTCTTGATGTGTACTTATTTACCTTTTTTGTGTGTGTTTTAGTGGAATCTTGGATCGATGCTGATCCCCTCAGACGTGCTCTGCCTGTCTGATGTCGTGCCGAGGGCTTTCTTGCCGAAGGATGTGTCGACTGGTGAATATCTCGATATTTGCGTAGCGGAGATTTATGATCCGTCCAAGTTCTGGGTGTACATGAAAAATGGACCGTTGTCCATTCTCATGGAGGAGCTCGGGTTAGTACCTTTTGTTGTTTATTTCGCTTAGTTTTCTCTTCCACTCTGTGTTCGTTACAATAAAAAAAATAATTGTTTTTCTCCTTATCGGCGCACATTGGCCATAGGAGTTTGCCTTTATTTACTTCATACAATAATAGTGGAAAATCGCAAATTAGACAGCAGAAACATCTAGACTTCTGCCGGGAACCGAACCCGGGGCTCCCGTGGCCGCAGGCAGCCACACAACCACCTGCGCCACGGGGCCGTCTTCGTAACAATAATGTCATAACATACTGAAAAAGCTTTCATAATGGACGCTGTTATACAGCGGTAAAGAACCGTTTATTTAATAAGATTCGTTTTTCGTTTCCAGTGCATTCTTCAGCGCTCAGAGCAACAAATACGCCATTCCCGAAATGCTGATCGAAGAAGGCTTGTACTGCGTTACCTTATATTGCGATGAATTCCACAGGGCTGTGATTATCAACACGTTGCCAAGGTATCCAGGTCAAGTGAAGGTAATAATTATTTATTTGTTGATCTTTACTTTTTGTGTGTTAACTTTCCAATGAAATTTTGAAAAAAACAAAGAAAGAAGTCAACTAGCATTTTTTTTCACAAACTCAACTGTAAATTACTCAACTTTCAGGTGCTCTTCATTGATTACGGTACTGTCGGTTGGGTGCAGTCGTCGCAGCTGTACTACCTGCCCAAAATGTTCGCCAAGGAACCTTGCCAAGCCGTCAGAGCAAGACTGTCGAATATTGTCCCGCCAGTCGAAGGTACTCCGTGGTCTACAGAAGCAATCACCCTCTTCAGAAAGTTGGTTCATAACTCTGAGTTGTTGGGCGAAGTAACCCACATCGATCGAGAGGTTTGTGCAAAAGTTGTTCTAATAATGCATGTGTCCAGTTTTGGTGGATCAAATTTATTGCCTGTACCTGATTTGATTAAAATGAAAGGACTTGACATTGATATCAATAATTATTGATGATACCACTTTTCCTTTTTGCTGCTCATACAACAGGTGTCCCAGAATTTAGTACTTTGAAAGTAACCCTAAACTCCTCACTTGATGTGAAGACCTCTCTTGTGCATTCAGTTTTTGCCATAAATTGGACTTTTGCCACAACCCCTTCGCCCTTCGCCCCTAAACTTGGGAACCGGTAGTTAGATTTTGTTAACGTTCGACAGATAAGCAGGCAATAAGTCATGTTGCATCTCTGCCAAATCAGGGGCAAATACCCATTCAAAAGTTGTTACTACTGATGGAAAACGCAGAGAAAAAAATCAAAATTTGAGGAGCTGTATCCCCATAATAAAGTCATGTTTTCCAAAACCCACTTCATAGGCAATCAATGAAAGAGTCCGGGGGTAATTTGCGAAACGAAATTTGGGGACACCACTCGTGCATCACTATAAATAATAGTTTTTGTTTTCCATGTGCAGGACAAAATCGTCGAATTCTACATGGCCGACACAACCAATTCGGATGACATTTATTACGTAAACGATGAACTGGTGGGGGAAGGATTGGCGACTTATTCCGATGAGGTAAGCTCTTAATAATCATGATAAATTTTCAAAGCTCTAGTTCTAGAACAGACAGTGGTAGAATAACGAGAAAACTTTTGCCCTCTTGAGTTGAAAGGTGCCAGCATGATTCAGTGATTCCAATCATTTGGTTGTTGCAGGTACCACCAGCCTCAGAGGACTTGCAACTTCAATTTTAACAGTATTGGACGTCATGTTATTATTTTTTTAGTTTGTTAAGATTTTCATAAATAACTTTAAAGCTAGTTGTTCACTGTGCATTGTGCATGATTGTTTTGAATGTTAAACTAAGTATACTCCATTCAGTTTTTGTTTTAAACATAATAAAGTTATGCTGTGTTTATCAATAATTGGCCTTTTATTATTTTGAGCGGGATTCGGATTGAAGTTGGAAGTCCTTCAGTTATTTTGAGACTAGCAATAAGTGATTGTAGTAATATGTAATCAAGTGCATGCCTTTCTTCATTAGAGTGGCCTATGGAAATGGAAAAAATGTGGTGTGTTGGTACGAACGGTACGACGCTAACTTGCTGACAAGACGTTACAATCAAGTTAGCATCATTCCATTCGTACCATCACATCTTTTTCCAAGAAAGCCGTGAAATTGATCGTAATTTGTATTGCTCAAAAATGCATGTTTCCGTATTTATGCCCTTTGAAGCCTAAAAAGTTCGATTCGCTTATTAGGCCAGGCGGTATGTCGGTAAAATCACTACAATCTGGAGAAAACTCCGACCAAAGCTTTTATGGTGTCAAACTCTTCGTAAGGTCAGTAGTTATCTACCACTGAGTTTCCGCCCAAAAACGAGTTGTGCTGATTCCTCCACATCTGCGCGAAGGTAAAGGATGCCTCGAAAGTGCAAAAAGACCTGTTAAACCTTCGTACTTTTTCGTTATATTTGCCTAAATGCAAACGTACAACTCTTACGCAAACATTGAAAGCATCTGTCATCATCTCTGTGCCAGTCTTATTGTTGAAAAAAAAAGATTTCTTCGTGCGGGTCAGATAAATTACATTTAATCGTTTTTTCCACACAAGAAAACGATGGAGCAACATGTATTTTATATGTTTTCTAATAACTTGTATCCATTGAACTCATTTATGGCATCAAAGTTTCAATAACAGCATTTTTGAAGATGTTGCCAGCAAAAAAGTGAATAATTTTTACCCGCCTGTTCAGCAGCAATTTTTTCAATTTTACCAAACACCGTTTGCGAAAATTTCATAAGGAATGAGAAGCTCGAACTCTTCTCTAACGATATCGTGCCTGGCTTAACCGCGGCACGCACTTGAAAGTCTAAAAAACTGATTTCTTTTCGAGAGGTCCTGTTTCACCCGCATGCGGCCGTGCCTACTTGACATAGACCGGACTGATTACACGAGCTTGGGAATGTACTCTTTTCAAGCTTTAAAACGCGACCATTATTATTAAGACTTTGTACATTGATTTATGATGAAATTATATATTATTTTATCATTAATGGTCGTGTTTTAAAGCTGAAAGAGAGTACATTTCCAAGCTTGTGTAATCAGTCCGGTCTATGTCAAGTAGGCACAGAAGAAATCAGTTTCCCACACTTTCAAAAAGCGTGCTGCGGTTGAGCCAGATATAATATCATCAGAAAACAGTTCCAGCTTGTCATTTCCTGTAAATGTTTCGAGAACGGTGTTTGGTAAAATTGAAGAAACTGCTGCTGAACAGGTGAGTGAAAATTATTCACTTCTTAGCGGGCAACATCTTCAAAAATGCTGTTATTGAAATTTTAACGCCATAAATGGGTTAAATGAGTACAAGTTATTAGAAAACATCCAAAATACATGTTGTTCCATCGTTTTCTTGTGTGGAAAAACAATTAAATTTGATTTATCTGACCCGCACAAAAAAATCTTTTTTTCAACCGTAGAAGTGGCACAGAGATGATGACAAATGCTCCCAATGTTTGCGTTAGAGTTGTAAGTTTCCATTGAGGTAAATGAAATGAAAAAGTACTGGAGTTTAACAGGTCTTTTTGCACCTTCAAGACATCCTTTACCTTTGGGCAGATGTGGAGGAATCAGCACAACTCGTTTTTGGGCGGAAACTCAGTGGTAGATAGCTACTGACTTTACGAAGAGTTTGACACCATAAAAGCTTTGGTCGGAATTTTTTCTATCCAGAATGACCTACCGCCTGGCCTATATGATGACTAAAAAAAAACTAGTCTTGGTTCATTTTGCGCCAAAGAAACGCGGGCGGCCCGCGCGTTGAAGGTGGAAGTTTATAATGATCCAGGGAGCTAAATTATTTCTAGTGAGAAATAATTACTAGGGATACCGCATATCTCACCTTCAGGACAAGGAAAAGTGATGCAGGGGGACGGAAGGGTAGGAAAGTTTTGAGATTTGGTCCATCACTGTGGTAATGTGTGGGGACTTTTTTTTTGTAATATTTTTTTGATCATTTGAAAATGTTCTGCTCCGCTTCGAGGCCCAGCACCGACACCGGTGAACGCTTTCTTCCACTAAACCAGAAATTTTACCGAAAATCTGTGTGTCCTAAAAACAGGGCGGGATCTTTAACGACCGCAAACATCCATGGAGTCGTGCTGCGTGCTTTGCTACGCTTTACGTGCTAATGCTACACACGACGCGCCCTTGCATTTAGCAAGCATTCCAACTAAATCAAGGAACTGATATTTTCCCAGCCCGGGCTGGAATCGAACCCGAACTATCAGAACAGCAATTCGTCGCGTTAACCCGCTGCGCTGTGAGCTCGTTGATCGTGCGATAATTCCGCAACAGACGAATTTCGCGAATTATTTGAAGTCAGCATGGTAGTTTTTATTCCACGCCCCCTGACTGCACCATCCTCCCTCAGCAAGACTTCGAGGAAGCCTCGGAGGAAGTCTATCTATCAAGTGATTTTGCCTCGATGATGAATCTACAATCAGCGGTTGGTCCTTCGCTCTGGAGCTGGACAAAGTGACTGAAAAAGTGGTGTAAGTACTGAATGAGACATCATTTCTCACATCCAAATCCAGAGCGAGAATATACCTCGTAGTTGAGGGTGTTCCAGAACTGATGGCGAAACGTTAGTTGCTATAGTTTATGGCCACGCTTGGCCATCATTTTCTTCGGGGACCGCCGCTCACTTGGCAGCATCAGCGAGAAGCTACCAACATCAGCTTCCACTGCAGGGGGCTCACATCTCCCCACTTCCGCTGCGCAGCCTCGGAAATTTCTATTTGCGGGCGCATCGCGTCGGGATGACGTTGACAGTTGTCACATTATACATAGCACATCTGTCAAGACGTCAAAATCCATAGTCATTATCGTATCATCCGTGCAAATACAACACAATTTTCCATAGCTAGCTCTAATGAAAAAAGCTGTGAAATTGATTAGGTATACTATCGCCATGCCCAAGTATCTAGTGGTGGGGACATGACCTGCGCATTGTTTGACTTTTGAGCGTCACACCAACCCGAATGACGAGTCCATTTTCTGTGGAATAGCAGCAGTTCTCGAAAGAACAAAAGCTATGACAGATATCACTAACAAGAAAGTGTCTAGTGATAGGTATCATAATTAGGTCACACACTTAAAACTGGCTGGTAAAAGAGCATTCGTACACATGATTTTTCAGGTGAGAAATGGGTTAGGAATAGCCTGCGCGGATTCTTTTGATGTACAGTGACCGAGGTTTCTTCATGTGTTGGAACAAACTTATAATATCCCTGCTCCACGTATGGCGCAGATCAATCAATAGAATGCCGTCTACTATAAGTGGTAAGGATCAACTTGATCTCACCCGTGGCTCGTATTGACAAAGCTGGGCACCAACGTTCAGTTGCACCGAGCTTTCCTCAATTTTATCATCGTGATGATGAATTCTAACTTATGCTCCTATTGGGTAAAATTTTGAATTCGGTCAATAGTAGCGCGGGTCGAAATTTTCATGATGGTAAAATTTAAGAAAGCTTGTTGCAACAAACGACACATCGTTAATCAGTTTGTCGTTGATCAACGAAGTTGGTATATTTGTTGACGATTTAATCTTCAAGTTAATATCCTAGACATACTGCAGACTGCACAGATTACACTCTTGATGATCATTAACGTTAAATGACGATTGCGAATTTGGGGGTGACACACTACAAATCGTAAAAGCCAATGAGCTTGCGCCGTAGCGCGTAAATAAACGTGGCGATCAATTTTCCTCTAAAATGTCAATGTCAAATTGTCGAATGGTTCTAGGTATTGGGCTATTATTGCCCTTATTATCTATAATTATAATGATAATTTCATATTTTTGGTGAGGTGTGAGGTGGTACTTAGCTTAGATTCCATTTAGTCAAGAAAGCAATAATTATTTTATCAATGCTTGCAATGTTCACACCGCACCATACTACATATCTTTATTCATTGCCAAAATATATGTTGAGTTTGTATTGTGTTAGCGCGGTACACATAAAGACGGCAGCCTTCCGATGAAGGCTGCATTAAAACAATAACTCTTGGATTAGGAAAGCAGCAAGTGACAGTCAGAAATAAAATTCACAACAACAATCAAAAACTTTAATGCAAAACAAAGAAAAAAACACAAAACAGACAGAATTACAAAACAATAAAAAAAAAAAAACAATGTGAATTAAATGAAATGAAAAATCCGAGTGGTTCTGATCGGGGGCAGATTCGCTGGCGCCGAGTGGCGTCCTGAAAACGAGACGAACTGCACTGAAGGTATACACCCCGGCAAACGGGAATAAACGGTAAATGGTAAAAACAATGGAAAATATGGAACTTACGGGATCTTATTCGGTGGCGGCGTCGTCCTGGCGGAGTCCGAAGGCGGCGTCGTGGTGGATGGCCGTTCTGGTGGTGGATTTCCTGGTGAAATGCACGAGTGCCCGTGTTCGTCACCAAAATGGCGGACGAACGACTCGATCCCGTCCGAAACTGGAGCTTTGTGTGCGGCTGGCTGATCCAAGCCGCTCCCCGGTGAAAGCGGTGAAAACTGCCGCTTTCTGGACTTGGAGATGCTGCAGAGCTCCTCCAGGAGTCACTATCGGACGCGATGGGCCTTGGATGGGCTTCTGGTCGAGTACGAATGTACGCCGATGGCACGACAAGATGGCCGCGAGAACGATGACCAAAAAAAGACGGCGTGGCTTCCCGCTCGACGTACGGAGATCAACGCCGCTTCGAACGAAGCGGCAAAGGCACGAGCGGAAAGAAAGCCGAAGAATGCCGAAGACGGCCGAAGAAAGTGCTGGAGCTCGTTTACGCTTGCGCCTGACAGCCAAGTGCCAGGCACACCGAACAGGGGGTGAGGGGTGAGGACTTGGACGACACAGGGATATTTTGGGTTGCATACCCTCAGTGCACACGAATGCAGTGTTCAATGAACGGGGCCGAGACATACTCCCCACCAAAATACCACTCGGGGTATTTTCAAAGTTCAAAAATTAATGAAATCAAACATGATACAAAAAGAAAGAGCATAGTGAGAACAATGACGGAAGTGAAAACACAGAATGCTCACTGTCCTGAAGGGAGGGGACAAAGTTTGACCATTGGGCGTCGCAGAACGTCGCGTTGAGTACGGACATCTGCGACACGACAAATGCCATCTTTGCCGGGGAAGAGTTTTGAAATTCTGCCTAACCTCCACTTCAGAGGGGGAGCGTTTTCGTCCTTGATGAGGACTAAAGACCCCACATCTGCGGATTCAAGGTGACGTGACTTGTGCCACTTGCCGCGTTGGTACAGCGTGTGTAGATATTCGTCGCGCCAACGCGCCCAGAAACGCTGTTGCATGGATTGGACCAACTGCCATCGCGACAACCTGCTGATCTTGAGGTGGGACAAATCTGGGTCAGGTGGGGCCGTTAACGGCTCGAGCGTCAAAAAATGACCAGGCGTCAATGGGCACAGATCATTTGGATCCGAGCTCAGCTCCGAAAGTGGCCGTGAGTTGAGCAACGCTTCAACTTGGGTGACCAACGTGGTCAGCTCTTCAAAGGTGAGTATTTGATCACCTATCACGCGAGATAGATGAGTTTTGACAGCTTTTATGCCGCTTTCCCACAGCCCGCCAAAGTGGGGACTGGAGGGAGGAATGAAGCGCCAAGTGATGGCTTCGGATTCCGCGGCGAGTTGCATTGACGTCGTCAATTGCCTATGAGCTCCGACAAAGTTTGTGCCATTGTCGCTATAGATGGTAGAGCAGCGACCGCGCCGGGCAATGAATCTGCGCAAGGCAGCGAGGAAAGCATCTGTTGAGAGATCGGAGGCAACCTCGACGTGCAATGCCTTGGTGGCGAAGCACACGAAAAGACAGATGTACGCCTTCGTAGTTCTGACACCGCGAGCGCGTGACATGAGGATTGGAAAAGGGCCACCATAGTCGAGCCCGACGCAGCTAAAAGGTTTTAGCTGAGAAATTCGCGCCGAGGGGAGGTCGCCCATGGTGGGAGAAAAAGTTTGCGGCTTAGTCCGGAAGCACCGGTAACACGATGCAAGATAGTGCCGTACCGCGCGTCGCGTGGACAATATCCAAAAATTTTGCTGCAGGAGATAGCAGGTATTGTTGAGTCCCGGGTGGCAATGTCGGGAATGAACTTGTCGAATGACGAGTCCTGTCAAGACGTGACGAGATGGAAGAAGAGCAGGGTGTCTGGTTGCAAATGGCAACTCATGACAATGCTTCAAACGTCCGCCGACGCGGAGAACATCGTCACGATCGAGAAAGGGTGAAAGTTTTCGAAAGGGTCTTGAACAGGGTTTGCCGTTGCGTAACGACGCGATTTCGACGGCAAATACCTTCTGCTGTACATGTTTGACAATGTACAACAAGGCAAAATGGAGTTCTGTATCCGAGAGAGGTCCTGTGAACTTCTCATCGGACTTGCATTTGCAGAACCGATAGAAATAGGCGACAGCGCCCTGAATCTTCCGTAAGGAGGATATGCGCAAAAAGAGGTCGTCGATGTCAATCGGCGGCGGCTGCGGCACACGCACGACCAAAGCGAGCTTTCGCTCTTCAGACGCAATGTCTGGGGAGGACACGGAGAATTTGTCATCCGGCCATGTGTCATCCGCTGATGACAGAAAAGGTGGGCCAGACCACCAGAGGGAGCACGAAAGCATGTCTTCGGGAAACAATCCGCGCGAAGCTGGGTCGGCGGGATTGTCCGATGTTGAGACATGTCTCCAACACTGAGGCGGGACACGCTGTTGAATATGCTCAACACGGTGAGCAACAAATGTTTTCCAGCGGTGCGAAGAGGAACGCAGCCAGCTGAGAACAACCGTAGAATCGGTCCACGCAAATATGGCATCGAACTGTACGGTTCCTGCGAGCGCTGCAACGGTGAAGGCAACGAGATTGGAAAGTAGGACCGCTGCACACAATTCGAGACGGGGTACGGTCAGCAATTTGACTGGAGCCACCTTTGATTTGGCGGTTAGGAGACGAATGGTGGGAACACCATTTCGAAGGTAACGAACGTACAACACGCTCGCGTACCCAGATTCAGATGCGTCGCAAAAGGCGTGCAACTGGCACCTGTCTGCAGGCGACGGAAAAGTATGCCGTGGAATTTGCAACCGCGAAAGTTGCGATAGCTCAGATTGAAAACGCAACCACTGCTGACATACGATGTCTGGAGGGGTGTCGTCCCAATCAAGGCCAAGTTTCCATAACCGTTGGATTAAATGTTTGGCGAAAAATGCAACAGGGCACAGAAAGCCGAGCGGATCGTAAATCCGAGCCACCTCCGACAAGATGGACCGTTTTGTGCACGGTAGTTCATTTGGATGAACCGTGAATGAAAAGGTGTCTGTTGCCGCTTGCCACTGGAGGCCAAGAATTTTTACAGTATTGTCAGCAACGTCACTGAAAGTGGACGGCTGAGTTCGAACGTGATCAAGTGGTATGTCTTGCAGCACATCAGGGTGATTGCTTGCCCACTTGCGCAATTCAAAGCAACCCGATTGGAGCAGGTTGATTAGCTGCGTTTGTAATTCCCGTGCTGATTCCACGGAGTTCGCACCGCAAAGTAGATCGTCTACATACAAATTACGGCGAATTGCCTGCGAAGCCAATGGAAACTTCGAGGCGTTTTGTTCTGCCAAGTGAAGCAACGTGCGAACCGCTAGAAACGGTGCCGAAGAAACACCATATGTAATGGTGTTCAATTGGTACGTTTCAATGGGTCGATCAGGGGAGAAACGAAAGCGAATGAGTTGATACTTGCGATGTTCGGGCGAGATAAGTATCTGCCGATACATCTGACGGATGTCACAAGTAAAAACGATCGGCTCACACCGAAACTGCAGTAGCAAAGCTGCTATGTCCTGTTGTAACTTAGGACCGACGAGAAGCGTCTCGTTGAGAGATAAATGATTCGGCGCTTGCGCCGAAGCATCAAAAACGACGCGAATTTTCGGCTTGTCGTCTTCGATCTTGACGATCGGATGATGAGGGATGTAATACGCCTCAGAATCTGGAGGTTCTGCGTCCAGCAAGGTCATGTGACCTAGGTCGAGGTAGTCGCGCATGAATGCTATGTACAGATCACGGAGTGTGTCCTGACGGACCAGGCGACGTTCGATAGCTAACCAACGGCGGTCAGCCATAGACCTGCAATGTTCAAAGGTGGGGGACTCCCTTTTGAAGGGAAGCGAAACCCCAAAACGACCTGACGGACAACGGTAGACAGAGTCCCGGAAACAAATTTCTGCACGTTCATCATCTGGGGACAAACGTGTTTTGGACGATGGTGACGAGATTTCCTCTACTTCCCAAAATTTGTGCAGAGACTCGTCGATTCCAGTTGGAGTGCAGACCAAAAGGGAATGCAGAGGTTTTGACGGGGTTTGAAAGGGACCGAGAAGAGCCCAGCCAAAAATGGTGTTTATGGCAACAGGCTGTGACGGACCTGACGAGACGATTCCCTCTTTCACGACTGACGGATAAACGTCGGCGCCCAACAACACTTGAATGGGGCCTGGCTTGAACCATGTGGGATCCGCCAGATTCGATAAGTTCAAGTGGAATTGATCCGGGTTCAAAGCGGTGTCTGGCAGGTTACCACAAATCCTGCGCAGGACAATTAACTCCAATTCAGGGATTGGGAGAGACTCATCATCAGCCTTGACCTGGCAAGTGACTGTGCCACACGTCGAATTGGCGGGGGTGAGACCCAAGCCAAAAACGGGCACATTGTGATTTGATGGGGATAGACCCAATTTGCGCACGCAGGAGTCCAAAATAAACGATGCCTGACTGGCAGGGTCTATGAGCGCACGGAGGCTTTGGTAGCCTCCCCACCGGTCACGAACGTGAACGATTGCCGTGGCCAACAAAACATGAGCTGCCTTGAGGCTTGAGGCGAGATTCGTCACCGAATTCGCGACATTTTCTGGAAGACCAGGGGAAACGATTTGCGGTAATTCAACTGGATTCGATAAAGAACTGGGTGACTCATGACCTGCAGTTCTATGTGGCTTGGGGAAGTGCAGCAAGGTGTGATGCCTTGCGTGGCACTGCCGACACGAATACGACGATGGACATTTTGGAGCGCCGTGATTGGTGCTCAAGCAGTTGAGACAGAGCCTTTTCTGTTTGACCGCCAAATATCTGTCATTTGGGGACATTGACAGAAAAGTCTTGCACGCGGTGACTCTATGACTTCTCGCCCCACAATGAGAACATGCTGACTCATGCGACGTCGCTGGGGCAGATGAAGTCTGAGACACCAACGTATGTGAGGCCCACGACTTGCGGCTGACCTCGGGCTTCACGGTAACGGTGTTTGCCCGTGTGGAGCGGGAGTTCGATTGCGTTTTAGAATTTAAGGCAGTTGCCTCGAAAGCCTTGCATTGGTCGAGCACGAAAGACTTGACGTCTTCGTATTTGGGGAAGGGGGTGCCAGCTGACTGCACCTCGAAACGTTTTCGCGTCGACTCATCGAGTTTCTGGAGCAGCATGCTCGACAGGGTGAAATCCCACAGGTCGATATGCGGATACTGCTCGAGCGCCACTAAATTTTCGTTGAACGTGTTCACAAGATGGCGAAGCGCTTGCGCGGAGTCAGATGTGACGGAGGAGGCGTTCATCATCGACTGCCAGTAAAAAGTGACTAGCACGCGGTCGTTCTGGTATCTCTCAACCAACGAGTCGAACGCAATTATGTAATTATCTCCCGTCAATGGCAGGTGTTTAACCATTGAGAGAGGTTCACCAGATAAAGACGAGATCAGATACTGAAACCGTTCAATATCTGAGAGAGACTGGTTTCTGTGTATTAACGCCGTGAATAGATCATAGTATGGTGGCCATGATTTTAACTTTCCGTCGAACAACGGCAACGCGATTTTTGGCAATCGGACATTGCTCCGGCCTGTCTCGAACCAAGTTTGCGAGGCTTGGCGAGAGAGCGAGGAAGTCGGCTCTGAATTCGCAAACGAGGCTTTTACCGCAGCAAGTTTGCCATACAAGCTGTCTGCCCGGAGTGTACGTTCAAGAAATGTAGCCTTCTGCTCCTCGGAGGCACTGGGGAGAGGGGCAGTGTTGACCGTGCTCTTGAAACCGTTGTAAATTTCCGCCGCAATGTCAAACGTGGCTAAAAATGCCGGTTGGAGGCTTGGCTCGGTGGTAGCTGTGACGCCTTGTTCCAGAAGGGGCTCAAGGCGCGCAATAGCTATCGCGATGGACGATAAAGTTGCGTCCATTGTGTACGACACAAAGAAAAATGAAAACAAAGCAACTGACCCTTAGGTTGGCGTACCTGAATGGCGAACCCAACCCAGGTGAAAAAGTGCGAATGAGACGGGCGAAAAACGAATTGATCAACACGCTGGACCAACGCACAAGTGTCACGTGGGTTTGACCCGTGACTTTAAAGTTTCAATAGTGAGGTGAATTAAATTCCTGACTGTACCATGCTTAGCCTGTATCCGGCTACGAAGGACCAATTTATATGTTAGCGCGGTACACATAAAGACGGCAGCCTTCCGATGAAGGCTGCATTAAAACAATAACTCTTGGATTAGGAAAGCAGCAAGCGACAGTCAGAAATAAAATTCACAACAACAATCAAAAACTTTAATGCAAAACAAAGAAAAAAAAAACACAAACAGACAGAATTACAAAACAATAAAAAAAAAACAAGGTGAATTAAATGAAATGAAAAATCCGAGTGGTTCTGATCGGGGGCAGATTCGCTGGCGCCGAGTGGCGTCCTGAAAACGAGACGAACTGCACTGAAGGTATACACCCCGGCAAACGGGAATAAACGGTAAATGGTAAAAACAATGGAAAATATGGAACTTACGGGATCTTATTCGGTGGCGGCGTCGTCCTGGCGGAGTCCGAAGGCGGCGTCGTGGTGGATGGCCGTTCTGGTGGTGGATTTCCTGGTGAAATGCACGAGTGCCCGTGTTCGTCACCAAAATGGCGGACGAACGACTCGATCCCGTCCGAAACTGGAGCTTTGTGTGCGGCTGGCTGATCCAAGCCGCTCCCCGGTGAAAGCGGTGAAAACTGCCGCTTTCTGGACTTGGAGATGCTGCAGAGCTCCTCCAGGAGTCACTATCGGACGCGATGGGCCTTGGATGGGCTTCTGGTCGAGTACGAATGTACGCCGATGGCACGACAAGATGGCCGCGAGAACGATGACCAAAAAAAGACGGCGTGGCTTCCCGCTCGACGTACGGAGATCAACGCCGCTTCGAACGAAGCGGCAAAGGCACGAGCGGAAAGAAAGCCGAAGAATGCCGAAGACGGCCGAAGAAAGTGCTGGAGCTCGTTTACGCTTGCGCCTGACAGCCAAGTGCCAGGCACACCGAACAGGGGGTGAGGGGTGAGGACTTGGACGACACAGGGATATTTTGGGTTGCATACCCTCAGTGCACACGAATGCAGTGTTCAATGAACGGGGCCGAGACATATTGAGTCGAAAGAAATGGAGGAAAAGAAGAATAAGAGACTGATGATTCAGTCAATAACCTGATCAAAATCGCATAGTCCCATAGTCTAAGTAGTCTAACCAACTTCTAATTTCGCGCGGCCCTGGTTTATGTGCGCGGCTAGCAAGAGTAGCAAGTGGCAAGGCAACTGACAGATGCATGTTATAGTTCATTATGTTCGTATGTATCTATCGTGTGGTCATTCTATTTTTTTGCAATTTTTCAACTGCTTTTGCAATTGGTATGGAATAAGAATAAGTATTTATGGAAATAAACACTTATATAGGTACCTACCTCTCTCACGGATCGGATACTTACGGAAAAACTTATTCCCTCATCAATAAATTCGACTTTGCCAAAAATAGAGTGCCGCCAACCGATATCCAGCTACAAGTTCGCAATGTTCGTATCATCCAACTTTCGCGAACAGGCGGTCATTTCTTTGTAAAGCGAAAGGATTTTACAATGTTTTGTATGTGCTTATACCTACGTGCACGCTACGGGCATTATATACCTCCCTGTCTCACTGATACTCACGGAAACCTGTCTCCTCATCAATAAATTCGACTTTGCCCAAAAATTAAGTGCCGCCAATCGATATCGTGCTGCACGTTTGTAATGTTCGTATCATCCAAATTCCGCGAATAGGTGGTCATTTCTCATGTAAAACGGGGAGTTTTTAATTTTTCGTACGTGCTTATACGTGCACGCTACGGGCATTATCTCATAATTTGGTACAAGAAATGTTGTTGCAAGAGGCAAGACACAAAATCCAGTTCCTCCATTACAGAAATACGTGTCTGACACTCTGAATGGCGTACTGAAATGACAGACTTGATGGCAAATATCGCGATTTATTGCAGAAACGCTGGCCAATGGTATTAAAAATCACGGCGATGATGCACGACCACCGACGATTATTCGGCGATTATGGTTACTCCTAGTTAATGATCATTAAGGTCCTAAATGACGTTCTAAATGATCATTAACTAAATGACGACGTGACACACTAGTAATTTATATCGTAATTTACGCTTAATGATCATTAAGTTTTCTAGTCTGTAAAGGGTATTTGACACACTAGAAAGCTTGATGATCATTAACGGATCGTCATTTACCTTGCATTGGTGACAGCACGGGGAAAATCATGGCGCTTTGTGCTCAACGATTATTAACCAAGAAGCTGAATGACGATTAATCGTTGATGATCATTGAGCTGTCTAGTCTCTAGCGTATTAAGTAGCCATAATGATAAAAAAAAAACAACCAACAACACTATAACAAAAAAAAAGTGCTATAGAGTGATTCCGAAAGGTCGGATGAAAACAGTACTGCAGTGCATGGATCCTTTTTTAAACTTATTCGTTCACCTTCACCATGTCATGTGTCAAATTTGTACTCAAATGAGTCAAATGGTAACATTGTAGTCGGTAAGCAGGCAACCAGTAATTCACCTCTGTATTCTGGCTGCATAAGTCATTATGGAAAAGCTCCACCCTTAAGAGTCCTCTGTCGAGGGTCCGACCAAATGGCCTCCAAATCGGAGCCGGTGATTTTCTTTCAACTGGCATTTAGAGAAATTATTCCGTATCTCCATAAGAACTGGTGAAATGGAAAAATCCGAGAAAAACCCATCTGTCCTGACCGTGAACCGTGAACTGGTGGTCAGATTTTACGCATACCATCCTAGTGCTTTTATTTGAACGAAAAAAATCTTTTTTTTTAGGGTGGACAGTATTCTGCACTATGGATCCGAGTGATTTTTCGATAAAAAATTTTCTATAAAAGATATGACGGTGGGAATTTCTAAGCAATGTTTTATTATTAAGTTTTCATAACCAAATAACTGTGGTCCTAGATGTTTTATGGAAAAATCACTCGGACCGGTCATGCAGAATACTGTCGAGTCTTCTTCTTCTTCTTCTTCTGTGATCGGTTTTTCTTAGATTTTTTTCTTTCATCTAAGGCCACCAAATGAACATAGCCTAAGGGTAGGTCCAGTTTTCAGGATCTGACTTCGAAATTTTTCTAAGCACTTCGTTTCGAAATTACTATGTTACCATTGCAAGACGCCGACCCATAGGGAGGGCTCCTTCCCAGATTCACTAGTGTCTGATTGGTCAGTATCTTGCGTTTTGCGACCATTGTAGACTGGTCTTTACTTTTTAGTGAATTGACTCATTAACGATTAACGAAGTCAACTTTTTGGTCAACGGTTAACGTTCAACGAAGTTAACTTTTCAGTTAACGGTGCCCACCTTTGCATATTGATAACTACTTCGACTTCACCTGACTATAAAGAGTCGAAAGATATGATTGATTGCAACGATAAACATGTACATTTAGTAGAAGATGTAGTATTTTCTGGGCATGATATCGGAACTTCACTTTGCGCATGGGATGAGACAGATCAGATTTTTTTATAAACGATGTCAATTGAAAGAAAACACGTTGAATGGCAATGGAATTTCGTTATTTTTCAGCCTCGAAGTCAGCCTCCAGTGGACGATCCGAACTGCAAATGCCTCGTGCGAAACTTCCACCTGTGCCCTTCATTCGAAGAAATCGAAGGCGGTTTCGCTCCATCGCTGGGGGAAATCAACGAAATTATAAACCTCAAAATCAGCATCAACCACGCCCTGCCTCAGTACTTCAACACGAAATACCGCGACGACATTGCTTACCACGAGCATCGCTTCGAAAGGATAAACAAAAACAGCACGATCCCTCCTCCGCCGCCCCAAAACCTTCCATCGCCGGACTTTGACTATTCAATTTTCCCCGACGATCTGGTCAGCGAAATCCACAGTCTGATCGACGACAAAACTGCCGCTCCCTGCAAAGTCGACCAGTCGACGAAAGAGTCTCCCTATTCCGGAACGGTCAATAGAAAGCGAATTTCGGACCTGCTCAAGTCCGTTTCGGACTCGAACACCGAAAGTTCTAGCTATACCAGTTGTCTGTCCGACAGAAGAGACGATTCGTTCAGCTCGACTTCATCGCCTTTGTTGGAGACGCAATTCACTTCCACTTCCACCAATCCGTTCTTGAACGGATCGCTGTGTGGGAGCACGAATCCATTTTTATCGAATCCGTCGTCCGTCTTCTCCGCAGGTCAAAGACCAAAGCCCGCAGAGCAAGTATCACAGCCCACAAAGGAAATATCAATGCCCGCTGAGCAACCATTAAGGCCACCTGTGTTTCCGCATCGGTTTATGCACAGCTACGAGCCGAAAAAACTCAATCCATTTGCGACGTCCTGGACGCACAATTGTGCGAGGAGGGAGAAGGGTGTGCAAGTTGGCGAGGCACAAATCATAGAAGATATCAGACCGTTGGCGTTACCGTTGCTACCGGTGGTACGTAAAATAAGGACGCCGCCGGGATTCGAGGCGACGAGGGTCAACAACGGGATGATGCCACCGGCGTTCGTGCCGGGCTACATGCAACAGCAGTTCAACTATCCAATGCAGCAGCAGCCCCAGTTTTATCAGCAAAGGTTCCCGTGCCAGCAGCAGCCTTCCGGGTTCCCTCCTCGGCCTCCGCCTTACGGAATGCCGATGCCGCCCGGCCCTCCCATGGGATACCCATGCCCTCAGCAGATTAACGACTTTGGAAACTACATGAGCTCAGCCCTGCACGGCGTCATGGGGCACCCGTTTTTCATGAACGCGCCCATAATGCGACCTCAAGGTTTCGTCAGACCTCCCAAATAATGTCGGAAGTGCCGATTTCGGGACTAAATGTTTAGTTTATTGATTTGTCGTCAATACTGTGACTGTGTCACACCTGTAACTTCTTGTCTGTGTTATTGCGTGTGCAAGCAAAGGGCAACGCAATAGTTTGTAAGTTTACGTTTTTGTATTTCTGCAGTGTTTATGTTTTTCTTTGTTTCGTTTTGTTAGACTTTGGTCATAAGTAGTTTTAGGACAAGTTAGTTGATATTGTGGTACTGTTACAATTAATTAAGTTGCTGAATGCCATTGGAGAAAATGTGCCTTTTAAAGTGAATAAAATCATTTTTTACATGCTGTAGAAAATCTACTGCAATGAAACCTTTTTTTTGTAAAATAAACAAAATTTTGCAATTATTCAGTTTTTCTTTATTAACCCAAATCAATCGACAGCAACAGTTACTCGATCTAAGATGGAAGGGTGTAAATTACCAATACATAACATCCTGATTGGTTGACAGACCTTGTTTATAAGCTGGTGCCATGGTGATCCTCACGGCACTCAGAGCCTGAGCCACAACTTGCTATTGAGTCAGCTGTAAAACTAGTTTGCTGCAGGATGGCGTATAATTATTATTTATTACCTGCGAAGTTCTTGCAGACTTCAATTCAATAATTGATGTTTCATAAATTTTGCAATTCCACGGATGGTTATTAAGAATAAAAACATCTATAGCTATTAGGTAATCGTCATGATATACGTCAAAGGGGGTTTCTGATGTGACTAAAAAAGTTGTTGACGGGAATCGGTTTTATTTAATTTTTTTCATTAAGTAGAAACTCCTCAAAAGAGAAAATGTACGGGCAATGCAATCAAATTTTCAAAATTTCCAAAAAAAAATTGAAAATATATTTTTTTTTATTTTGAGAATTTAAAAACTAGATAGCAACGGCAATACATCTTTCTTCAATGAAGTCGCATGCTAAATGTGAACTTTCTACATATTTTCAAAAAAAGGTACCAAAAATGATTTCTACTAATTCACTTTTTTATGTCTACGGGAAATCATTTTTGGTACCTTTTTTTTGAAAAAATAGTTATAATTTGGCATGCGATTTTCTCGAAGAAAGATGTATGGCCGTTGCTATCTAGTTTTTAAATTTTCAAAAATCAAAATCAAAAATTTTGAATTTTTTTTGAAATTTTGAAAATTTGATAGCATTGTCCCCTACATTTTATCTTTGGAGGAGTTTCTACTTGACGAAAAAATAAAATGAAAGCGATTCCCGTCAACAACTTTTTTATCGCATCAGAAACCCCCCTTAAGGGCGCGGGTTGAATTTCACCAAAATGCACCAACACGAAAGCGAAGCATGTTACGGCTACCTGCCGTTTAGCCTTATTTGAGGTCATAATTTGATAATTTTGGTCTCTATAGCCATTTTCATTTACTTGGGGTCCTCGGGGCGCAGGTTAACCTATATTGGCGCAGTCGCCAACCTGTGGGGTTTCGCTTTATTACAACATTTGGCATGTTCCTATTGAATGAAATGAGTCTATAGGTTTCAAAACTTGTATATGTAAAATTATTACTTTAGATTACGTGGCTTTTTTGTCGACTGATGGTGAGCCGCGGGGAAAGGGACTCAGTTTTAGGGAACTTGGAGCTTCGCGCAAGAAATGCAGGGAGAACCAATATGCGTCTGCTAGACCAAACAAGTGTTTTTCTTTGTGTGTACTCATGGTACATACGTAATTTTACTTATTTTTCCTTACATGTATGTGTTAACTGTGTCTTGTTGAACATTGCATCGGAAACGCATTTCTTGGTGGACTATTTATAACTACACGCACGCTTAAGAGAGGTTCTGTATCGCCGCGTCGTGCTCTGATTTTCACCTTGTCTGAATTTGAATTTGTTCATTCATATGTCATTATTTTGATGATGATAATTTCATTAATTTGTGTGAAATGTACTTGCCATGTACTCACTTGTACTTTTGTCTGTGTCATGTTTTGATTTTCATGTAAATGGTTCTCCGTTCTTTTTGGGAGTCTATTCTATTTTTTCATGTCATTTTTTATGCTCGCTCGCTGATATTTTTGTCAGATATTTGATGTAGGTATTTTTCAGGATCCTACTAACACCGTTTTGGGTTTTTGAATTGATATGTTATGTTTTATTATGCATAACTTGATAGTTTTATTATGCCTTGTTGATTTTATTATGCACTATCTACTGATGTTTTTTACATATGTCTACTGATGTTTCTTCAATTTTGTTTCACTAATAATTACTTACATTGAATATCGGAAACTATCAGTGAGAGACATATTTGAGAGTCCTCTTATTTGGGCATGACTCAGGGGTTTAATTGGCGAATGCTTCCACTGAGTGCATTTTTCCGAATCCGTCACTCTCCTTTCTCTTTGACTGACAGTTTGACATATTTTGTTGTTAAGTTATTAATTGTTTTTGTTCATTTTGTCCATTGTGTATCATTTTGGCAATTCTGTCAGTCCTGTGCTAGTTGTTTTGTAAAAAGAACCATAAAAGAATTATTTTGCACTTATTTTGCTTCGAGTAAATGTAACTTGCTGTGCAATGAGCGTGTTTCATTAAACTCCTTTTTTTCCACCTCGTGTCGTTTCACTCACGAACAAAAGCGGACCGAAGGGTTAAGACGATCGCAGACAGGCCAAATAAATGTAATGTCCGGGGAAGGGGGGGGGGGCGTAATATAACAAACTTCAACCCTAACCAGCCCGATCGATAAAGCGCTCCCAGTTAAACAGCCAATTGAACCAGTGAGCTTGTATATTTAAAGACCTGCGCACGAGCTGTGAGCGAAGGGAACCGCTTATATCAGAAGGTCTATTGAAAAATAAAAGTTGGATCTACTATCCTCTCCCCTTTTTTCTAATTTCAAAGTGAAAGTCGAGTTTGAGGGGACAGAAGGACGACCGTCATAAACGGAACTTGAAAAAAAAACAAAGGAAACGCCCAAAGGATGAGTATAACGTTGTACAACACGAAGTTTGAAACGATTTTGAGCAAAAAATCTAGATTTTTCGTTAGAGTATTCATTTGCGGTCGGAATTTAAGATCTTCATCGAACGTTGAAAAACGCCGTAATTCAGGGAACACAATTTGTTTCCAGGGGCTTTCACGGAAATGCTTCGCAACTTCTCGCTTTGACAGCGTCGGTTGAATCTATTTTTCCTGTGGTATCGAATGAACAGGAAACATGATGGTTTTTGTCCCATGTCTGTAACTTCTTCGGTTCTGTTTTTCTTCGTCGGGGGCGGCTGTGAGGACAACGTCAGTTGAATCTATTTTATATGACAGGGCAGGGTAATATGGCAAATACCCTGGACACACTAGAAAGCTTGATGATAATTCACGATGGATCGTCATTCAACTTGCCTTGCTGTCTTGGGTGACAGCACGGGAAACGTAATACACAATATTGCGCGGAAGTGGCGCTCCGACACGGATGTCAGCGAACTAAGAAAACGGTGACAAGTTGTCATCGCGCATGTTCAGGGCCGCTATTCTTGAATCGTGTGAGAAAAGTCCCTGGGAGTTTTATATAATCCGTACTACACTTCTGTAGCGAAAGTTGCCTAAAATAGGCCTAAAAACCACTATTTTAGGCAACATTCGCTACATCAGTGTACTGCGAAATGTATTTTACTCCCAGGGACTTTTCTCACACGATTCAAGAATAGCGGCCCAGAACTCGACAATGACATTGATTTCAGTGTTTGATGTTGACGTTTTTTACAGTTCCATCAGAGACTTGTGAAGTCTTCCGAATTAAAATGCATATTCGGCGGTCGAAAAAGTGTGTGCCACTCAGAGGACCGACTGTCGCCACACCATGCTGTCGTCAATACAATACAGCACTGATTAAATGAAATATCCCCAGACACTTCGCGGTAAATTTGAATGTTATGGTTGAAGTGTTCCATGTTTTTTTTATTTCGTAATTTGGGTCATTTGGGAATGATCCCTGACATATGTGCTTCCATGAATAGGTTGCGAGGGTTACTCCGATTTTTCTATGTAACCACTTCTACTTGAAAACGACGCATAATCCATTGAGCTTAGTTTGAGAATCACCTATTTTACAGCGTAACATATGGAAGACTTGGAACGAATCACCTCGTTTTTTAGCGCATGCGCTAAGCGGTCACGCAATATTGTGTATTACGTTTCGTAGTTAATGATCATTAAGCTTTCTACTTCTTTGATTTTTTTCTTTTTCGTCGGGACTGCGTATGGGGGCGGCGACTGAAACTGTTTCTCCTGTAATGTCGAATGGACAGGGAACATGATGGTTTTTGTTTCATGTCTGTAACTTCTTCGGTTTTGTTTTTCGTCGGAGGCGGCGTGTGGGGACGGCGTCGGTTGAAACTATTTTTCCTGTGATTGGAAAAGAGGCAGCAAACACGATGATTTTTTCCCTGTGTCTGTAACTGTTGCGGTTGTTTTTTCGTCGGGGGCGGCGGTGGCTAAACTATTTTTCCTGCGATGTCGAATGGACCGGGAACACTATGGTTTTTGTCCCGTGTCCAACTTTTTCGATTCATTTTTTTTCATTGAGGGCGGCGTGTGGGAACGGTGTCGGTTGAAAATATTTTCCCTGTAATGGCTAAGAGATAGGAAACACGATAATTTTTTCCCCGTGTTTGAAACATCTTTGGCTCTGTTTTTTTTTTGGTCGGGGGCGGCATATAGGGGGGCGGCGGCGGCTGAAACTATTTTTCATGTGATGTCGAATGGACAGGAAATTCAACGCATTCAGTCATTGACACTAATGACAATGGCAGCCAGGAACCAGTAGCTAGTCAGGGGGCTAGACAGAGTATGTAGCGTTGTCATTTGAATTGACAGGTAAACGAGTTTTTCTTAATTTAACGCTCTCACGCATGCGCACCTGCTCACACGAAATAGCCCATTAAACATACAGAGGTTGCAACATAAACACAAAGTGTCTCATTTTATTGGGATCATCAATTGAATAATTGTACAAAGGGCACAAAAGGCCGTCGACGCAACACGCGGTTTGTTTATACTTAGTCCCCTGGAAGGGCGACAATGACGTCATTGCTTTATTCATCTCGAGTACTTACATACCTACCTACTGCGGTAGAGCAGAGGCCAAGCAAATAGTCGTTTTCGTTATCCGCTACCAGAGCAATCATGCGCAATGTTGCCATGAAAATGTTTCATCCTTCATTTTTGAGTGGGACTGCAATAAACTACACATTTGAAGTATTTTAACCTACAGTATTTCAACCCCATTTCGAGCGGACAATGAATGTAGTTGAACTGCTCCTGAACTAAAAGTCATAGCGGTATCGGATTTCTTGCAAATAATGCTAAATGTCTGCAGATGAGAATAGGCACAAAAAATATTTGGTTCGGCCGCGCGATTGAAAGAAAAAAATTAAAAATGTTAAAAGTCGGTATCCAACGCTGCGGTGTGAACTTCTATTCTACATCGAGGAATCTTGCGAACCGTTCTAGATACATGCATACATGCAGCGAACGAAATACGCAGAAAGTAATGGAGAAATTTTAAGTGAGAATCATTTTGATCCCTTTATTAATTGCAATAGAATATACAATTTTTTGAAGAAGCAGATTCCGCGCCGCGATTTCACCAAGTGAAAATTATGTGTATTGATTGCAGTGTAAACTTGGACATCGAGACAATTTGCGTCCCATTAAAGATATATGCATATACATCTAGTGAATGAAATGTGCAGATAGAGAAATAAAGAAATTTTTAGTGAAAGAATAACTTGGATAATTCATTCTCAAGGAAGATTGGTTCTTCTATTTTTATGTGGAATCTATACCTACTTAGTTATGCACTTATATGTGGAATGGATTTCTTACAGTCGCGGAGCGATATACAGGATGTCCCAGCTAAATCAATCCAGCGCGATTCTCTCAGAAAATATCAAGGCAACAAAAAAAAAATCAATTGGGGAGGAGATTGATGAGTACGTTGTCTATTAAAGATACACCAGCATTTTGTATGCGTTTTATTCTACTGTACTGTGATACATTTCGTTACAACTGCAGAGTACATCGTGTTCGGCGTGATGCCCGATGCGGAGTGTGGACTGCTGCTGCTGTGGGCACAGCCGCTGTCGTTTATCGGTCGTGTGCGCCGGACCGTCATTGTCAGGCATGCCAACATACATTACAGATACTGATCTCTTAGCTTTCTTTTGAGGGGGCGCCAATGCTTGTAGGTGCTCTAGTTTCCAAGAAAATGCAATTTGAATCAGGCGAGTTACAAGAATTCGAAAATTCATGACCGACAAAACAAAATAGGTACTTCAGATGAAAAAAATCTTTCTCTGGGCTTTCCATTGATGTGTCGCCGATGTCTGTACCTGGCCCAATAAGCCAGAAATTCTGTCTCAAAGTCCAGCAAACACAATAAACGGAATCCGTGGCGTCACCGATCACACACTTGTTGATTTCAACACCAGCCATTACTAAGCCTTTTTCATTTAATTAACCTGGATTCTCCATAGCAATGAATACTGGCATTACTGGCTGATGTGAAAATCAACAAGTGTCTGATCGGTGACGTCGTTATGAATTCCGATTATTGTGTTTGTTGGACTTTGAGGCAGAATTTCTGGCTTATTGGGCCAGGTACAGACATCGGCGACACATCAGTGGAAAGCCCATCAGATGAAAAAGATTTTTTTCATCTGAAGTACACTGATCGTTTTTTGAAGTGGTTCGCCCAAAAAATTGTCCCACTTTGATAGATTGTAACATTTGAATGGATGGATGTATCGTGTTGATTTTTTTTTGTCAGAAAGGGCGTTTCTTCGGCAGCAAGTCTGCATAATTGCAATTTTTTGTCATTATTGATTGTTATTTTACAGGGTGATTTGAAAAGCTATGATTTTAATGTCAAATTTATTGATGTCCATGACGTAAATGGGTCATCCTGTATATTTCATTTCAAGGTCATCATAGAGCCTCATGTCTTAGCACTGCATACTTTTTTGGATTTTGATCTTACGTTATTTGTGTCAAAAGATATCATTTTTTTGCCATAATAAGTACAGAAAAATACGAGAAGGTCAAAAAGTTTTGTTCTAATTTTTCAACGCATAACAATAAATAACTAATAAATGTGAATGAAAAATGGAAAATAATAAATAACGGGTAGGGCCACCTATACTTCTTATTACGTCCTGCCATCTTCGTGGCATACTTCTGATAACATTATTGATAAGGTCACCCGAAATGGCTTCCCATTCTTGCTTGTTGAAGGACATTTCTCAGCCCTTCATTTCCATGAGGCTCAATTTCGCGGTCTAATATCCTTCTTTGGAGCGCTTCCCACGCGTTTTCTATTGGATTAAGGTCTGGTGAAAGCGCCGGCCATTTTATTCTGGTGATATTCTCACGTTGGAAAAACTCATTCACTACGTTGGCTCGAAGCGCGATTGACTATACTGTATGCAATATTGGAGCGTCGTGCTACTTCCCTGCGAGAGACCCCATCCGAAACCATTTCGATTATCCTTTCAAGAATCACACCTTGTAGACGCGGCATTTTTACAAACAATTCAATTTGCATAAATGTCAGAACATTATTACTCCCAAAGATATCTCGATTTTTTCATGCAAAATAAACATGCAGTGAATTAAAAATTGATATCTCCAAAACCCAGTGAGTAAGACGAGAATCGAAAAAAATATGCAACGCTAAGACATAAGGCTCTATGATGACCTTGAAATGAAATATACAGGGTGACCTATTTACCTCATGTACATCAGTTTATTTGATATAAAAATCATATCTGTACAAATCACCCTGTCAAGTCACTATCAATAATTACAAATGAATGCAGTTGAGCACACTTGTTGCCAAAGGAACGCCCTTTCTGACAAAAAAAAACTCAACAAAATACGTTCATCCATTCAAAAGTTACAACCCATCAAAGTAGGACAATTTTTCAGGCGAACCACTTCAAAAAACGATCAGTGTATTTTGTTTTGTCGGCCAGGAATTTTCGAATTCTTGTGACTCGCCAGATTTAAATTGCATTTTCTTGGGAACTAGAGCACCTACAAGCATCGGTGCCCCCTCAGAAGAAAGCTTAAAGATCAGGCTTCTCCCCAATTGAATTTTTTTTTGTTGCCATGATATTTTGTGAGAAAATCGCGCTGGATTGTTTTGGCTGGGACACCCCTGTAGGTATAGGTAATTCTTTATATACAGTATGTTCATTAAGAAATTCAATAATGGGAGGCCGTGGACCGATGATAACCTGGCCGTTTTCGGATCGAATGGCCTGCGTCACAGCCTCCCTTTATTGAAGTTTTTAATGAACATACGGTACTTAGGTACAGGACATTTTCTAGTTTTGGTTCATGTGTTGATTTCAGAGTTAGTTAGGTATTATTGAGTACACCCGTGTTATTTTTATAAAGATTGAGCATATTTCTTGTAATACTTTTGGGACAACCTGTTAACAGGTAATAGTGAACAATCTACTCATCTGCACTCCGAAAATGCGCTCATGAGACTCACTCCCGTGAGGGCTTTGCCTCTTGTTGAAGTGTACCGACCCCACTATATTGCGGGTGAGGATGGTGAAAAGGTGGTTGGAAGGAAAGGGGGTGTTAATGGCTAGAGCAGTCGTAGAAATATGGCATAGCATGATTCTCTAATTACTAATTCTACATCATCCTATCAGCAATCAGCATTATTGAGACCCAATCAGCCCAGCTGGATCTACTTTCCTTGTCTAGTTCTGTCGTCTTGCTCCTGCTGGCACAACGAAAGCGCCTCTTGCAAGCTTCTTGTCCGCGCTTGCGCATAATGGGGTGACAAGGTTACCGCTGTAGAGATTCGCTTGTTTTTGACATTATTCATTCAATTATTGAGTTTAGCACATTATTGTTTTTGATTAAGCGACAATTGTTCAATAAATGATCTATATACAGAGGGGTGCATAAAAAACGGCCACCGCTGTAGCATCGTTATTCCTTATCCGATCTTAAAAATTCAAAAACCAGTTCAAATGTTATAATGTCTTCTATGATTCGACAGTGAAAAATATTTTCTTTATTATGATGCTTCTGAGCACTGGCAGTCAAGTTTTGTTTTTGAAATGGCAACTATATTTTTTTAATTTCTTTTCTGAATCCTTACGCTCATCTGAATATAATGATGCATCAATATCACACTTTTTGTTATTAAACACGAAGAAAAAAAATTAAACTGCGAAATTTTCATACACAACAGTAGCGTCAGAACACCCACGATATGCACGCAATCCGGTAGGCTGGGTGCAAAATGATGTTCAAAAGCACATAGTAGGTCAGGCGTTTGGTTTTTCAAAATGTAAATGTCAGAATGTTTTCAAAATCCGAAAGAAGTTGTCCGAGTGTCCGTCTCTAAGACTTGTTCATGCTCTATTTTTAGCTAAGGTACTACTTCAAATTTTGTCAAGTGTGTATTGTGAAAATAAAAAATCAATAAGACCTTTCTTCCTGACAGTTCACAATACATACTCAAAAAGATATGAAATAATAAGCTAAAAATGGAGAATGAAGACGTCTTAGAGACAGACAGTTTTTTTTTTTCAGATTTTGAAAACATTTTGACATTTACATTTTGAAAAACCAAACGACTGACCTACTATGTGCTTTTGAACATCATTTTGCACCCAGCCCACCAGATTGCGTGCATATCGTGGGTGTTGTGATGCTACTATGATGTGTAAAAATTTTGCAGTTTCAATTTTTTTTCTTCGTGTCTGATGATAAAATGTGTGATATTGATGCATCATTATATTCAGATGAGCATAAGGAATCCAAAAAAAAATTAAAAAAATATTGTTGTCATTTGAAAAACAAAAGTTGACTATCAGTGCTCAGAAGCATCATAATCAAAAAAATATTTTCTACTGTCAAATCATAGAAGACATTAAACCATTTGTATTAGTTTTTGAATTTTGAAGATCGGATGAGGAATAACGATGCTACATCGGTGGCCGTTTTTGATGCACTCCTCTGTATATTTATCACAACTTTATTTAGTACAAGTAGGTACTAGCAGTGAAAATGAGATTATACCATGTAAGTACGTACCCATCTTTAGCCCGCCACTCTCGGCGCCACTTTTGTTCCCGCGACCTCATTTGGTGTATTGTTGGTTGCCTTTTATTCCTCCAATTTCAAGCAGTCAAGTAAACTACAAACTATACCTACCCTAGGGATAGGGAGCCGATTTCTATATGCAGCACATAGATCAATGCAGCAGATGGATTCTGCAGGCCTTGCAGTACAGGAGCGCGATTCTGTACTTGCCTACCGACAACTATCGGATCGGTAGCTATAGGGTGAGAACCAATCAGATTCGCTCCTGCCTAGCTACCGACACCGACAAGTGTCGGTAGGAGAGTACAGAATCGCGGCCCAGGAGTGCAAAAAATTAGGCTTGTCGGAGGGGCCCTGGTGCCCCGCATGCAATTTGCATGCGTTATAGTGACACCCCTATTTCTGCGTTTCACAAATATCCTATATCCAAAGAGGGTACAAGACAATCCTAAAATACCTCTTATTCAATTTTTTTCCCAAACAAGTTGGTTTTGAGTCAGCCCTGCAATTATTATGTATTTTCAGGTTCTGGAGTGTTCCAGAGAAATTGCTGGCGTATCTTCCAGAACATTCCAATTTCAAATCTTACTTAGGTGGGTAAGAAAAAAGCTTGAGTGATGACTAGAATAAAATATATTGCATTATAAAAGACTACAAAAAGCTCTAACAAATACACAAATCATAAATAATATACTGTATTGTAAAATGCATGAATACACAAACATAATAAAGGACAAAACCGAGGACAAAACAAAATAACTAAATCGCCACTCCAATCAGGAAGCCTCCCACAAATGCAGCAGTAAACACTTTATTTTTACCGGCAAACAGTTTGACCTGAAAAAACATTTAGGTACTCAGCCTTTGCCGATCCTGAGTCGCCAAAAATATGACTTATTCTCACCTTATTCACGAGCTCAGTACTTTGTCGCCCATACTTGTTTCCCACGTCGCCGGCCATTTTCATGGGATCCATGCTGGCCGGGACAGCACCCTTGTACTTGGCTATTTCGAATGCAATTATCCCAGTTCCTGCGATGATCGCCGGAGTTCTTCCTATGCTTTTGATAACATAACCTGTCACCCTGAAATTTCGAAAATAAATAATCGAAGAATCACCGAGGGGAAAAGAAGTTGAAGAACTGACAGTCCACTGGCCGCTCCACCTGCAAGGTGCTTGATGAAAGGGTTATTGAGGAACTGCTCCGAGGCTTGCTGGAGTGAAGGTTTTGTGGGGGTTTGTGTAGTTGCAGGTTTTGCCTGGTCGGCAAATTTTCTCTGGAAAATTAAATGCCCGTTATTTTCTGGATCAAGTGCTATCAAAAATAGACGAGTACTCACGTAGATAACTGGTCTGCAAAGGATTTTTCTGTAAAAAATTGTAGAACGTGACACCAACATTTTTGACATTGTCAATGTCAATAAATAATAAATCTTCCAGCCAGGGCAGGCACACGCACAAGTACCCACGTTTCAAAATTCAAGATGAGTCATCGCACTGAAATGCATGTTATTATTGTTTGTCAGGCGAATCAGAAGGGCGTATCCTGTTCTGGACCATAATTTCGCTACAACACGAACTATGGACTCTAGATTATAATATTATTAAGATGATACGCATTTGAATTTAAATTTCAAGCAACACGATAACCGACACAAATAACAAATAATCAACAGTAGCCCATAAATATATATTTATTAGTACACTATCAGTCGAAGCACAAAATATGTTTCGCATTACGATGAAATTGCGGTAGCCACATCAATTTAAATGGAAATTGGAAACTTAAATCTGAGAAGCCGGTCCTGTCACGTCACGTTTGAAATTCGAGGTGACGTTACTGACATTTCCGCGTGGTGTTTTTTATTTTCGCACCACGCCCACCCTGCGTTTTGACAGCTCGCTGACGGCACGGTGACAGTTTTCTCGCCAACAAACGTCAGTGCACATCTCGATAGCGCGGAAAATGGCAGAGCTGTTGCAGGTTCCGTTGAAAAAACCGTCCGAGGTCGATCTCGTGACCCCGCTGAAGAACCTGATCCAGTCCAGGTACAGCACGGCCGACAGGCCCGAAGACTGTGCCGACGCCATCAACGAATTGGCCAAGCTGAGGAACAACGCGATCTGGAAGGCGTTTGAAAAATACGAGAGCTCGCTGGAAATTATTTACGGGTATGATTCATCGTCCAATTAATTCCAAGATCACCGAATGAATGAATAAAATAAACTTTGATTGTGCAGGTATTATGATCAGCTGGTGTCCCTGGAGTCCAAAATTCCGGCCAATGAACTACAGGTGCCCTTCAAGTGGAAGGATGCGTTCGACAAGGGTTCGATTTTCGGGTCCAGGATCAGTCTCAGTACGTGTCTTGTTGTTAGTTATGCCATCATGAGTCATGCTAAGACAAAGAGTCATTCTGAAGATATGACACGTCATTTTAATTGAGCAGCAAGCAGCTCTTTTATATAACGTAGCCCTTCAAAGAGGTGAATGCCCTCATGCTTGCATACATAGATGCGTAAAATGTCTAAATTATTTGAATATTTTTTTGGGAGGTAAAAAGAGCCTTGAAGACAAATTTCAATCCAGTAGTAAGTGTCCTCATTACTCTTTCTACAAAACAATGTAACTCTGTCCTTCCAGATTATGCACACTACTCAAATCTTGCCTTAGGCATTATCACAATAAAACCCTTTTTTTATGTTTCTGCCATCTTTTGCTATACTCATAAAATTATAAGTTTCAGACTAATAGTACTAGTGGCAGTATTGGCACTAGCATTATAGGTTGGTCAAAATTCAAAATAAACAATTTGAAATCAGAAGGGCTGAGGAAAGTAAAGGAAAGAGTGCCAGAAAAATAGTTTTTTTTTTTTGGAAATATGGGAAGTCCAGAAAGGGCCAGAATCATCTTGATAACTCAGATAAATTTGTAGTATCTTTGAAAAACATTCAGAGTAAACATTACCTGTCTCGCCAGATAACTGCCAGATATCCCTAAACCGGAAGTCAAATACCATGTAAACAATTACATATTATTGTAACAATTGTACAGGGTGATCACGCGAAAATTCACCCCCCTACTGGAGGTTTCCCCTTTGAAATAATTTGAAAGGGAAAAAACTATTCTTGGACAATTTTTTCTGTAGATTTCAAAATTGGGACCTATAATATTTTACAAGCTATAATATACAGGGTGTCGCAAAAAACTTTTTTTGTTGATGCGACACCCTGTATATTCGAATTGCAATTGATGTAGTTTTTCATTCTGAATACAAACATACACCACAGTATTGAGTTATTTTTAAAGGCAAATTGTCAAAAAAACTCTATAAGAATCCTGTAATACTGGCCTGAATCCTAAATTTACGTTTATTTGGCTAAAAAAGTTATAAAATTTGACCACAGATGTTTTTTCTAGTGCTAGGCTTATATTTAAGTTTTAAAAGAAGGAATCTATCCAAAAAACGAAATAAACCAAATTTGTGAAATTTTCTATTGAAATAAACGTAAATTTAGGCCAGTATTACAAGATTTTTGAGAATTTTTTGACAATTTGCCTTTGAAAATAACTCAAAACTGTGATATGTAATTGTATTTAAAATGGAAAACTACATCGATTGCAATTCGAATAAACAGGGTGTCGCATCAACAAAAAAGTTTTTTGCGAAACCCTGTATATTATAGCTTGTAAAATATTATAGGTCCCAATTTTGAAATCTACAGAAAAAAATGCCCAAGAAGAGTTTTCTCCCTTCCAAATTATCTCAAAGGGGAAGCCTCCAGCAGGGGGGTGAATTTTCGCGTGATCACCCTGTATATTCTATGGTATTTATCTCCCAGGCAAAGTTATCTGGAATGAGGATACCAGCCCTAACTCTACATATGAATTATGAATGTAGACGACATTATTAACTTCCTTGTTTCCTTTTGTGGGTTACGTTCAGGAGAAGTGTCTCAAGCACTGCCAATTTTTTGGTTTCAAATCACTCCCATTTGAAATTACATGCACCCCTTGTTCGCTTGGCCATAGCTGAATTTTAATTTCAGCAATCGCTTCGCTGAGCTACGAGAAAATATGCGTCTTGTTCAACATTGCCGCCCTCCAGAGCGCCGTGGCGGCGACTCAAAGTGTCGAAAACGATGATGGATTGAAACTGGCTGCTAAATTATTCCAGGTAATCCGCTCATGTTAACTATTTCCGGTAAAAAGACCTCCTGGGCCTCAATGTAGGTACTGCATGTAGTACTCTTTTTACCATGTAAATTCGTGTTTTTTTCTCATTGAAAATGAAAACTGAAACATTGTGTTTGATTTTGCAGCAATCAGCCGGAATTTTCCACTACCTGAAGTCGACAGTCATGCTGTCCATACAGCAGGATCCCACTCCTGATCTTAATCCTGACACTTTGGGCGCCTTGTCTGCTTTGATGTTGGCCCAAGCACAAGAGATTTTCGTCCACAAATCAATTCATGGTAGGTAGAAAACGGACTAAACTTGCAGCAAGTATCTGCTACGATTTGGAAAATATAACTATCCTCACGTCTCACATTTTACTGATGTTCCACAAATAGATATTTACTTCATTAAAATCCTAGTGGCAAAATCGTGGAATCAGGCAGACGGCTCAGTAATATTGTTGAGGGCTATTTATGAATATGGGGAGTTGAAAGTGAATTTGCAGCGTTTGCACACTGTCAGGTTCCTTTTTGTGTCATCCTGACGCGAGCAAGAAGAGTCACTTTGCTCAAGTTAAAAGAAGAACACATTCGGTTGGTACATTGAAATGATCTCCATCTGCAGCAAGTTGTCATCTAGATACCGTACCACTGCTATAAAAAAGTAACTCTAGCTGAACTGATTCGAGTGCCGTTGAAATCTTCGAAAAATCTGCCGTATCATGCGTGGAAATGCGACTCAAGGGTCACAGAAACGTGTTACCGTCGTTTGGACATCAAAACCGCACGGGCCCTTTTCGAATTTCACCGTATTTAAGATTCATCTTGACGGCCAGGCGGCGCCGACACGAATTCGTCTCGCGCGGGCCTTAAAATGAAGACAAATGACGAATTGAATATTATCTCGTCAATTTCGATTAAACACGCAAAATATTAATTTTTTTACACGTAAATCTTGCTGCGAGGGCAGACTAACGGTAGGCCGCCGGGACGTACTTTGTTTTGTTGCTGTATCCCGCACCAATTCGTTAACGCAGATAGAGAGGAGATAAAGAGGTTTCCTAGATACAGAAAAAGACAGCATCCACATAATAAGCTCACTACGCAATACATAACGCATTGGTTATGTGCAGTTGTGCATGACAGCGCGGCGGAAATGAAGCTTTCGTTGGACATTTTAGGTTGGTACTAGTGCTTACACTATTTGTACACCCTAGATTTATACACGCATACATATTGACATTTTGGTTTAAAACATTTGGTTGAGAGTTCTGCACAACTTGCGGTGTTTTTCATCGTATTGAACTGTTCCACCCTTTTTGACTTTTGGCTGTGGTCGTCGTCATCCCCCCCCCCCGTTTCTTGTGGACCTCTTACCCACGCTTTGCTTACGTTGTCGTTTCACTCAGGCTGCTACTCTAGACTAGGGTTGCCAGATTTTTGAAAATCAAAATCGGGACACAAGAATTCCTGAATGAAAATAGTGAGAAGACAATTCCAGAGTAGCGCACATTTTTTCGAGATAATAATAATGCTAATAATAATACAAAAAGGTAGCATTTTCAAAAAAAAAATCATTCAGCATTTAGCAAATCCAAACTAACGGGCGATCAAATAAATTTCTCCCCAGGTCGCCTTTGATTACTGAAAATCTAGCGGAAAACCATATCAAGCGAGGACATCAAGGCCTACCTTGGGAGAAGAAATTTGTTCAATCACTCCGTACTTACGTCCCTAAAAACCCATTGCATCATTCAGAGAATCCTTATTCTTTACCATTGTTAATAGACCTATTCGGCGAAAACGAGAGAGACAGACTTATGCAGAAATCTGTGTGAGAAAAGAGACACAAAGTGAGTTGCGCGCGCATCTGAACGACTATCTAGGGATATTCAGCATGAGGTTTGCGCTCCTGATATTCCCTGTATGTCCCATTTTTGACGGAGCATGTGAATTAAGACTTCAACTGCCGTCATTTTGACGTTTACGCTAGTGAGAATTCACTGCTGAATGATGAGGTGATCTCCACTCAACATGGAACAAGATGTGTGCCAGGGCTACCCCTCTAAAGAAAGGAGAGGCAGAGACAGTGTAACCGCAAAACATACAGGTCAGCAGCATTCCCACCTATTACAGAACATGTATTTCGGGTCAACCTCATGGAAGAAGCTTTGCATCCTTTGTCACCGACAGCAACTCTTCGAGGGCCTAGAGAACTACGACTATATCTATAAGTGCTCCCAGAAGGTGACAGTAGCCGAAGACAGGCCGACCTATAAGATTGTCACACTATCGCGGACAGAAACACTCAAAGGAACTGGGGAGTCTGGGAGCTACTAGGTACTGTCCGTGTTTTCTGCGATCGGGGACTTCTAATCTAACCACATCTTGTTGCTTTTAAACACTCTTCTTTCAAAGTGATGTTTGCAGGGAGCATACATGGTATGTACCAGGGATCACGCGAATGTACCGTACACTCATCACTTTAACTGTTTGACACTTTGACTTTGATTTTTCCAAGGATGTCATTTTTCACCATTTCACCTGCACCGTTATCATGGCACCGAGTCGTGCAGATGCGCGCGCAGACCAGGTAAAACTGAATGGGTGTATTGTCAGAAACTTTGTTCAAAATTCAAGTTTTTATATTACAACTTCACTAATCAAAATCTGTCAGGTAAGTAGATATCACACTCGATCGCATCCAGGGGAATACCAGAAAACACGATTCTGCATCCCGCAAGTCCGTAAGTACATATACAATCCTCTCCTGTGAATAAACTTTGTGATACAATCACAGCTAGTTGAACGTTTTGTTTCAAAATCGCTTGATTCAGAAAAATGAAAATGAAAAATCAGAGCGTTATAGTATAGGCGAAACTGAAACAAGTGAGTATGCCTTCACGTGCGTGAGTCTCAGTAGCGCATTTTCTCAAAGAGGCATATTGTGAACGTAAAGAAATTTGGTTGAAGGAGAAACACCATTCCTTGCCCACTTTCTTCATTCGAAACTCATTGTGGTATTTTGTTATCAGAATGGGGTACTAGCCAATGAAATAGATTTGAATGAAAATTCTTTCACTCATCAATATTTTTTTGTTTGAGGGCGGGAGCTGGTAGCGGCGACTAATCAACAGTAGTCTATTCTCTCCCATTTTTAGTCGGCTATCCATATAGCGAAAGAATTAGATCGCGATGTCTTCGGGTTTAAGTTTTCCATTTATCTCTTACTTTGAGGGCAGCGTGTGGGGGTGGCAGCATTCGGCAAAGTAACTGTTGCACAGTTTGAGTTAGGAGTTTCTAAATGTTTAAGGAAATATGACAATCAGTGAAAATTGTGAAAGTTGCATTTTTTGTTTGGGGGCGGGAGCTGGAGGCGGCGACTAATCAAAAGTGGCCTATCTCTTCCCATTTTCAGTCAGCTATCTATATAGCGGAACAATTAGATTGCTATGTCTTCAGGGTTATGTTTTACATTTATCTCTTACTTTGGGGGCGGCGTGTGGGAGCGGCAGAGTTTGACAAAGAAATTCTTCCACAGTTTGAGTTGGGAGTTTCTGAATGTTTGAGGTAACATTAAAATGTAAATCAGTGGAAATTATTAAAAGTTGCACTTTTTTTCTTTTGGGGGTGGAAGTTGGAGGCGGCGTCATATCAAAAGTAGCCTATTCTTTCCCATTTTTAGTAAGCTATCCATATAGCGAAAGAATTAGATCGTTATGTCTTCGGGTTTATGTTTTTCATTCATCTCTCACTTTGATGGCAGCGTATGGGGGCGGCAGCATTCGACAAAGTAACTGTTGCACAGTTTGAGTTGGAAGTTACTAAATGTAAGGGAAATATGACAATCAGTGGAAATTGTGAAAGTTGCATTTTTTTTGTTTGGAGGCGGCGGCTAATTAAAAGTGGCCTATATTCCCCCAATTTCAGTCAGCTATCAATATAGTGAAAGAATTAGATCTCTATGTCTTCAGGTTCATGTTTTACATTCATCTCTCACTTTGGGGGCGGCGTGTGGGAGCGGCAGAGTTTAGCAAAGAAATTTTTGCACAGTTTGAGTCAAGAGTTTCTGAATGTTCGAGGTAACATTATCAGCTAAATCAGTGGAAATTGTTGAGAGTTGCACTTTTTTTCTTTTGGGGGCGGAAGCTGGAGGCGGCGCCATATCAAAAGTAGCCTATCCTTTTCCATTTTCAGTCAGCTATCCATATAGCGAAAAACTTAGATCGCTATGTCTTCGGGTTCATGTTTTTCATTTATCTCTTACTTTGGGGGCGGCGTGTGGGGGCGGCAGCGTTCGGCTGAGTAAATGTTGCACAATTTGAGTTGGCAGTTCCTAAATGTTAAAGAGAACATCTCAATCAGTAACATTTGTGAAAGTTGCATTTTTTATCGTTTGGGGGCGGAATCTGGGGGCGGCGACTAACCAAAAGTAGCCTATCCTTTCCCATTTTTAGTCAGCTATTTATATACCGAAAGAATCAGACCGCTATGTATTCGGGTTTATGTTTTTCATTTATCTCTTACTTTGGGGGCGGCGTGTAGGGGCGGCAGCGTTCGGCTGAGCAAATGTTGCACAATTTGAGTTGGCAGTTCCTAAATGTTAAAGAGAACATCTCAATCAGTAACATTTGTGAAAGTTGCATTTTTTATCGTTTGGGGGCGGAATCTGGGGGCGGCGACTAACCAAAAGTAGCCTATCCTTTCCCATTTTTAGTCAGCTATTTATATACCGAAAGAATCAGACCGCTATGTATTCGGGTTTATGTTTTTCATTTATCTCTTACTTTAGGGGCGGCGTGTAGGGGCGGCGTGTAGGGGCGGCAGCGTTCGGCTGAGTAAATGTTGCACAATTTGAGTTGGCAGTTCCTAAATGTTAAAGAGAACATCTCAATCAGTAACATTTGTGAAAGTTGCATTTTTTATCGTTTGGGGGCGGAATCTGGGGGCGGCGACTAACCAAAAGTAGCCTATCCTTTCCCATTTTTAGTCAGCTATTTATATACCGAAAGAATCAGAGCGCTATGTATTCGGGTTTATGTTTTTCATTTATCTCTTACTTTGGGGGCGGCGTGTAGGGGCGGCAGCGTTCGGCTGAGCAAATGTTGCACAATTTGAGTTGGCAGTTCCTAAATGTTAAAGGGAACATCTTAATCAGTAACATTTGTGGAAGTTGCACTTTTTATCGTTTGGGGGCGGAATCTGGGGGCGGCGACTAACCAAAAGTAGCCTATCCTTTTCCATTTTTAGTCAGCTATTTATATACCGAAAGAATCAGATCGCTATGTCTTCGGGTTTATGTTTTTCATTTTAAAGTGATTGGGGGCGGTTTTTAGCAGTTTTTTCATGTCGGCGGCGCATATTGAAGACGGAATGTTTCTTGGCTTACGGTTATAAGTGGCAACTATGTATTATTCAAAAAATGAGAACACTAGAGCATCAGGTCTGGTAGAAAGTGCAATATTATGTTATTTCAACTTTATCGGGGGCGGTTTTCTTTATGATGGCGGCGCAATATGGACATCCAACATAGCCTAGCCCTCCTTTGAGAGTGGCAGCTATGTAACAGCGAAACAATTAGAAAGCTAGGTCGTCTAGTTTGGGAGGAGTTCGAGGAACGGACGGACGGACGGACGGACGGACAAAGCGGTTGCAATAGCGATTTTCATCAAGATGGAAAATGCGCTAAAAATCGGGACATTCCAGTGAGCTGGCGGGACGCGGGACACACAAACTGAAAGCGGGACAGTCCCGCATAAATCAGGACGTCTGGCAACCCTACTCTAGACGAGAACGGGACTTTGGGGATAAGGTTTGAATTGAACAGTTGAACAGAAACACGAATTGACAGCAAACAAAATGAATTTTTATTAAAATCATCAGCAGAACTCAAATGTCTCAGGTTCTTTTCATAAAACACCTCACAATGAGACTGACAGGATGGACAAACTGACACACAATGGACAAAATGAACAAAAACAATCAAAAACACGACAAAGTATGTCAAACTGTCAGTCAAAGAAAAGGAGCGTGACGGATTCGGAAAAAGGCACTCAGTGGAAGAATTCAGTCAAAGAAACCCCCGAGTTAATCCCAAAGAAGAGGACTCTCAAAGATGTGACCAATGAATGACAAGAAACTCACTTATTTCCGGTATTCAGTGTTAGCAGAATTAATTAAAAAAAATCGCAGAAACATCAGTAAACAAATGTAAAAACTAAAAATATCAGTAAACAGTGCATAATAATACAACCAACAATGCAAATAAAATCATCAACAATGCATAAAAACCCAAAACAAGACAAAATAGGGGTGGGTAGTGGGATCGATCCTGTAAAGGTATTTAAACCGAATATCTGTCAAACATAGCATTGATAATAAAAACGTGACATAAAGATATGAGAGTCACTAAAGATGACAGACAATGACATTTACATGAAAATCAAATCATGACACAGACAAAAATACGACGCACACAAATTATTACAGTGAAGTGAGTACATAACAATCAAATTATACACAAAATGAATGGAATGGTATAAAAATATTGACATGAAATTCAGTAAGTTCACAAAATCCGTGAGACAACAAAAATGGCTTGAAAAATCCAACGTAAAAGAGGCTCATACAGGAAGGAAAAGTGAATTATTTATGTTCAAAGAGAAAATTCAATGATAAATAAAAAATATTCGAATATTCAATCGGATAATAAGTCAAGCCCGGACCTGTAACAGAAAACAATTCCGTATACGCACTAGATTTCGGACCTGAAACGAAACAAATAAATCCCATACGCGCTATTTTTAGAATCTCTGATCTGTTCTTCGCGCGAGGTAGGCTCATTAATGTCACCATCCGCGAAACTAACGCCAAGTAGGTATCTAACTTGCAGTTGAACTCCGTAAACCCTTCTTGTAACCCCCCGTCTGGCCGTTTGTCATCACAGCCGGTCACAATTACAGATAAAATGCAACAAATTCTACGCGTAATATCAAACCAAGGCTGAAACCCGCGAAAGTCTCTCTTTTACAGTCCGTTCCTTCGTTCTCAATTACCGGAAACAAGCAAGGTGACGCCCGACGCAAATTTAAATTCATCGTTCGGCCCTTTATGCGTATAAAAACTTATAAATGGATGCAGAGAAACCAAAACGGATGTGGAATAAATCTTGAGCAAATAATTGAAAAACCACCCACCTCCCACCTGTAATGAGAATCTTTCAGCACCGCGTTTCATACCTCTCGCTTCAACGACGCACCAACAACCAGTCCCGCTCGATCCAAGTTCCCCCAAATTCCTGCCGTGTAGTCTTTCTCGCGAGGAATTATCAAATTAAGTTTTAAAAATCAGCTGAAAATGCGTTTCACAGTACATACAGTAAAATTCAAATGAAATGACATCTCGGTCCGCTGTAAAATTTAACATTTGCATCAGAAATAAAGCATTTTCCAAGTTGAATCGAACACATAAATTGAAGCTAATCATCATTGTGTGAACGTTTGATGATAATCTACCATATAAAACTTTTACCGGCTCCGAAAACACATTAATTGTAACGCAAATGTCACACTTAATAGCCGCTCGAGATGTAATTTTATTTGAATTGACCATATTCTTGCACACTTACAGCACAATCCAAATTCCCCTTGCGTGGTAACTCCATCATGACGGTCAAGCACCATTGTTGAGCAAGCACGAGAAATATCTAATGTCAGTCGAGACGAGTAAGCAGTCCAAACAGTCTGCTTTTAAAGAAGTTCTACAAGAATTTCTTATTTTCACCACCATGGGCTCTGTATATTTTACGCTTTGACAGCTTCAGATCATGCGTGCTGCCCCCATAGGCATGAATATGGCCCGTATTCATATCCCACTTTTAAGCTAAAAGCGCTTTTAGTGCGATGCGCATTTAGGGGCATTTCTCATATTTCAGTGTTCAAAAATACATTATTGCGATTGGGAGCGATTGTATGTACTTAATTGCAATTAATTTGCGCGTTAATTTGTATTTTTGAACACTAAAATATGAGAAATGCCCCTAAATGCGCATCGCACTAAAAGCGCTTTTAGCTTAAAAGTGGGATATGAATACGGGCCTAACTCTTCAGGACTTCGCGTGTGCTGTGTTTAGCTGGAGCAGGGCAAAGCGTCGGTGCTTCCATTGCGTCACTTTTTTGGAGCGATGTGATCGCACTTTCAAGTTGAAGTGTCAAAAAATCGAACTCGCGCTGTCAAATGTCACAGGGTAGCTACTTTTGTTTGCATGTGTATTGGCGAAAATTGGGAACAGGCCGGAAAATTTCGCCATTTTCCAACAAAGTGGAGGAAAATGCCAGAAATCTCGTCCCGCAAAATTTTCCCGTCCATCTGTAACGGAAACCCGCGAAAAATGCGTTTCAAAAGTGTCCCGGACCTGTGTCGTCGTGAATTATCGTACCGACTCGACTATCGTCAGTACAATCAGCCGCAAAGTTACGGGGGTTTCCCATAGTACAGATTTGAAAACTTGAAAAAAATCCCTTGGGTCACTCGAATCAAAGTTCAGCTGGACGTACTTTATCAAATTTTCTCGCTTCACAAGATGATGTCTCGCTTCTTTTGTTCCACTTCATTTCATATTGATGATAGTAATAATAATTTAGTGTTTTCTTTCTCTTGAATACCAAAGTATTGATTCATCATACTCATTAAACGTCATCTTTTTTAGACAAAATGAAGGATTCAATTGTGGCCAAGCTGGCTTCGCAAGCTGAAGACCTGTACGGCGAATGCTTGAAGATTTTTCAAAGAGACAATTTGAAACACATCTGGGACAAAGACTGGATCCCTTTGGTTAGTTCAGTACTTACTTCTCCCCCTCATTTTTTTTACAACACAACTTTTTTTAAATCCGGTAACAGATTGCTGGAAAACAAGCGGCTTTCCATGCCGTGGCCGAGCTGCACCAGAGCCTCGTGTGCAAAAGCAACAAGTTGATTGGCGAAGAGATCGCCCGCTTGGAAAAGGCCGTCGAGCTGTTCAGGGCCGCTCAGCAGCGTTCCGGCAAGACCGGCTTGTTCCAGGATCTGCTCCACAAGGCCGAACGGAACCTGCACGAAGCCAAAAAGGACAACGACTTCATCTACCACGAGCGCATACCCGACATCAAGAACGTCGAGCCGATCGGCAAGGCGCAGCCGGCCAAGGTCCTGCAGCTGGCCCACCCGATGAGCCAGAATTTCAGGGATCTGTTCACCGAACTGGTGCCGGTGGCCGTGCACCAGGCCCTGGCCGCTTACGACGTGAGAAAGACGGAAATCGTCAACACGGAAATCGGCCGGTTGAGGGAGTCCACGACCGTGTTGAATGGGTTGGTTGTTTTTTAATGTGGAAAAAAGAGAAACGGACGGGAGGATGTTGAGCGTGCGTTTTTTTAGGGTGCTGGCGTCTTTGAATCTTCCAGCTGCTATCGAAGTCAACGAGGGTGGAGCCTTGCCGCCTTCGATTTTGGAAAAAGCCAGCACAGTCAGTCAACTGGGTGGCATTGCCGAGCTTCAGAAACTCATCCAAGAGCTTCCGGATGCTTTGAAGAGGAACCAGGACATTCTGGATGAGGTATGTTGGTATGTTTGACTTCGAGCTTAGGCAGCTTGAATGCCAATTGGTATTTTACAAAATCCAGTTTCAGCCAAGCCTATTGTTGAATTTATTGTGGCAAATGGAGTTTTATGTCTTGTTCTCATTCCCATCCACTTACCTTCGGTCCGCGCCGGCTCAGTTAAATTTTAATTTCGGTGTCTTTGTTTCAATCGAGCAAATTCGAGTAGTATATTCCTCTAGTTGTCCTAATTCAGACCAAAATATATGTTATATGTCGTTCTCTCGCTTCCTAAGATACTAAGACAGCCAAAAGGTGTTTGGCCACAATTTTTGTCTAATAACATCCAGAAAAAACCTTGGATTTCAACAAAATTTTGCAGTACATTGCTTCCTAAGGTCAATTTTATGAATGTACTTTCGGTTTTGGGGGGATCCACCAGTGGCGGACAGTAAAGTTACATCTGCATTATTATTATTTCATTAAAAAAAGTATGTCACTGTCATTTTTTGATGGTATTCTTTGTGTATATGTACAGGGTGTTCACGTATAAATTATACCCCTCCTTCCTGGAGACTTCCCCTTAGAGTAATTTCAGAAATGAAAAAAGGTTCTTATCTGATTTTTCCCGTAGGCTTCGAATCTGTTCTCAAACATTTTCTTTGGTATATGGCTTACATCGCAACATTGAAATTTGTTGCTAAATTGGACACCCTGTATTTTAATATGAGAATCGATTCCGCTTTTCATCCTGAATATAGATAAATCATACTTTAAGAGCTTGTGGTGTGGTGGTTAGCGCGTTCGACTGCCACATCAGAGGCCGTGGGTTCTAGTCCCACTGTGGGCGCTCGGATTTTCGTCTCAAAACAAGCCCTTTGATTTAGTTGGAATGCTTGCTTGATGCAAGACCCGTGTGTAAAAAGCACGTAAAAAACAAACGATGGTGCCAACCCCATGCGATGTTGCTGGTCGTTAAATATCCCTACCCTGTTTTGGAACACACGACAAAATATCCGGTATAATGGAAGAAAATATTCACCGGCGTCGGTGTTAGGCCTCGTTGCGGAAATAGGCCGACGTTAAATAAACGAATGAAAAAATACTTGGTAGGTTTGTCAACGAAACACTTGTGAAAAAATTGATGAAATTTTAGAAAGCATCGAAAAATTATTTTTTTTTCGGAAGTAACATTGTGAATTTTCATAATTTTGGTAGAACGGATTTGATTATAGTTTGGAACTTTCGTCTAACTCAACTTAACTATCTAACTATGCAAATCCAAAAAAATATATTTTTCGAAATTTTTCAAAATTTTAGCGTATTTTTTCAAACTTCAACAAATTTTTTCACATGTGTTTCATCAACTTGCCTATCAAATGTGATACTTATATATTTATAATCAGGTTAAAAAGCGGAAACGATCCCCACATTAAAATACAAAATGTCCAATTTGAGAAATATTTTCGATGTTTCACCCTGTAAGTGATATTCCTCTTGGATATTCCACGAAAAATTTTAGTGGACAGATTCAAAACCTACAGAATAACACGTTGGAAAACTTTTTTTTTATTATGTTCAAGGGGAGTCTGCAGGGAAGGGGGTATAATTTATACGTGAACACTCTGTATGTGTGTCTGTAATCTGTCACGATAACTGTCGAGCCGTTGATATATGCATCTATTATACAGGATGGTCCAAGTTTTAGTAGATTTTTTTTACAATAGATTGAGCTTTAAAACAAATTGTTGTGGAACCATAATACTTCCCCGGCTAGGATCCAGGATTCTATGCATATTTTTGTGCAGGACGTCACTTCGGTAGAAAGTTGGAGCTTGGTTGTAAGATTTTAAAAAAAATTGCAGCATCCTCATGATAATGTTACGGATTACGTGTTTGGGTTCGTTAATAATTGTGACAATCGTTTAAAACACACAATGTTAATTAGTACTGCGTACTACTTTAAGTACACGTCAGTTATTATTCGCGCTTGGGTATATCGCCGATTACTACTCGCTGCTCTATCCGCTCGTTGTCGCTTTGGATTTAACACTGCTCTGTCGGCCGATCTATCAGTGCTTATACACCTCCGACTGTTATTTTGGAAGTTTCCACCGGTTCTCTAGCAATTTTCACATTGACCGCGGCATATGGCTTCGAGACAACTCTTGAAACAGTTTAACACCTTTCGCGTGCATTACCAACGTGCTCTCGAAGCTGCGCCTCCACCAATTGGGCTGATGTGTCCTATTCGCATGTTGATATCTCCCATGTTATTTCGAACGGGGCAGATCCTACGCGTATATGTTCTCGAGTGCACTAGAGCTTCGCAATTCGTAACACTGTGTTCGAAGGGTCCAGAAGAATCGCGTCTGCTCTCGAATTCACGAGAGAATCGCCACTCGTAACAATGAAGAAAGAACAATAGAAATTGTGCAGGTAAATTAGACTTTTCTGGCAAAACCTGTGAATTGTTTAATTGTAAGAATCGTCAGATACGTAACTTGGGCCTCATTTCAAAGTTTATTGGACGTTAATCAGTGCACGGTTGAAAAGTTGCTGGAAATGCATTTCCTCGAATTAAAACCGCATGTCCGTTTTCGCAAATTCTTGCACTGAAAACTAATGCAAACTTTTCTCTGAATATGTTCGACTGGAAGTCGATTCCCCAATCCAACATCGTTAATGTGATTCCGGTCTCGATATGCCAGGCCGGTTCTTGCATTTCCAACTAAAGAATCTCGCAAAATTGAAAACAAAAAGTTGGAAAATTTACAAGAGCTCATCAGTTATCACCTATTGTTAAAAAAAGTGAAAATCGGTTTACGGTTTAAAAAGTTGAAAATTGCCAGTTTTTCCAGGGCGGAAAATTTGAAAGCTGTTCGTCCGAATTCGGAAAATTCTCCCTCCAAAAAATAATTTCTACTACTATTTATGACTCGCAGCATGTCTGCACTTGCAATGACTATTTTCTGGGGCTTATCAACAACCAGTCGAAGTTTTCCCCGCAGTTTTTTCATTTCATGGAAGGTACAGGTTCAATGATTTTTGTATTGCAAAAATCACCGCCGGAAAACTGAAGTCGCGTCGGATTAGAAAATAGGCCTGCTCGATGCCCAATGCAGTTTTCTTTGATATCAGCGGATCTTCACGGAAAAAGTCGATTATTTTGCAGGAAATGTCGTCAAAGGTGTATCCAGTACCGAACGCCAAAATTCTTGGCCAAAAGCCAGAGCAGGTGAAACTATGATCTTTGACAGATGATAACCAATGACTTCATCCCAGGGTGAAACTATGTCCATATGCTAGATTTCCACTGTCGGATCAGCGGCTTGGCAGTTATCGTGGAAGATAAGACAATTATTATAGGCATACAGATACACAAACACACGGACAGGCATCACTGTGGAAATGGTTTAATTCGTCTGTTTTTAATTTTTGTATGGAGTATGAATAAGAAGTAATAAGGCGATTGTCTTGGGCGTGATGCTTACCACATCACCCCGCACCCTCAGGATTGCGCGGCAACCGGGTAGTGGAGACGAAGAACGGAAGCTTTGTAGGCCAAGTGTCTCGATGGGATTTAGAGCCACTCTATTATTATTATTACTATTAATATTTATTTACTTTAGTCGTTACTACAATAGAAGCGCGAGTTAAAATGTAACTCAATCAAAATAATTTAGTTCAAGAACTAAAGGTCAGCACATAATTAATTATCTTTGCTTGCTCGCACGTCCCAAACATTTCAGGAAACGTTGTACTCCAGGAGAAAGAGCTCTTGCGCTCTGCTTGGATCCATTCACTGACGTTTAACACTGTTAACGGCTGCCTATGGATCTTACTTATGCCTATCTTACCTATACTTATCTAGATTTTATTATGCTACAACAGTTGAATTTTTTTCCAGACGGACAGAATGCTCAACGAAGAAAAACAGGCAGATGAAAGCTTGAGGGCACAGTTCAAGGAACGTTGGACTCGAACTCCGTCCGAAAAGCTGACGGAAATGTTCAGATCAAACTCCAGCAAGTACCGACAGATCATCAACAACGCCGTGGAGGTAATTTTACGCATCTTGTTGTTGCTTCTCGAGACGAATAATCAAGAAAAACGTATCGTTTCTGTGTTTGTTTCGGTTGCTGTATAAAACGAATTCCAGGCGGACAAAGTCGTAAGGGCCAAATTCGAATCGCACCGCGAAGGCATCGAGCTGCTGAGCAAGTCGCCCGAAGAGCTCCAGGCGGCCGTCCCGAAGGGCTCCTCGGGCGACATCACGAACTCCTCGGCCGTGGGCACGCTGCGTCAGCTGATGGAACAAGTCGAAACGATAAAGGCCGAACGCGACGTCATCGAGTCCGAGCTCAAGAACGCCGCGTTCGACATGAAGGACGCCTTTTTGTCGGCGCTCGCCAAGGACGGCGCCATAAGCGAACCCGCATTGTCCGTGGAGAATCTGGGTCAGATGTATGGTCCGCTCCAGAAACAAGTGAGGGAAAGCGTCGAGGAACAGGTCGGCTTGATCGAGCGGATCCAGCAGGCGCACTCCCAGTTCGTGCAGGAGCGCGGCAGCACGGCCAGCGGCAGGGAGAGCAAGATGTGCCAGCTGGCCTCGGCGCACGACGCCTTCAGGGACCTGCTGAACAACCTGCAGGAGGGCACCAAGTTTTACAATGACCTAACTCAGGTTGGTACAAAAACAAAGGACGATAGAAATAACCCCGAATTTTGGATTTTGGATAGTTATTTCTTGACCAGCAATCGAGTGAAATCCAATTTTTTAAGGTGTTCCAGCATCTGGCCATGAAAAAGTTTCCCAAAGTCTTCCATTTCGGATTACAGTTAATGGTTTGGGTCGAATATTTTTAAAATATGTCTCTGCAAATATCCTTAGCACGGTTTTTCTTCATTAGAGTAAGCTATGGAAATTAAGTGTTGTGTTGATACGAATTGTATCATGCTAACTTGATGCGAACCTCTTGATAGCTGTGCTATGTATAATGTGACAGTTGTCGTCGTGACATCGCAAGGTAATGTGCGCGCAAGTGAAAATTTTCAAGATTACGTAACGAAAATCGTCTACTGGTTAGTGGCTCTTTGCTAATGCTGTTAGGTAGTGGTGGCCACTGAAGAAAATGATGGCCAATAGCGACGGTACTCAAGAAAATTGAATGAAAATGCTCACTGCCGAGAGGCCTCATCTTCTGATGCTTACCACTGAGTAGTGAGTACTACCACCTCTAGCTTCTACTTACTAAAACAGCAAGAATATATGAAAAAGAAAATACATACAGGAAATCAACACAGCGCACTCACGCGCGTGTCTTTATCTCGACTCCCGTGCAAACCAACTGTCAACTGACAAATGTCGCATTATACAAGAAGCGCTAGCAGATAGACTATAGTATGTTCACTTGTACCGTGATTCTAGTCGGCTGTGAGATTTTGTTTTCAAGTTTCCAAATCTGGAGTATAGAAAATCCCCAAAACTTTGCGGTTCGCTACTCTGGCTTCATTTGGCACAATAATTCACGAAGAGACACGAAGTCGCCGGACCACTTTTGGAACACATTTTTTACGCATTTTCTCTGCAGATAGACGGAACATTTTTGCGGGACGTGATGTCCGACGCTTTTTTCCATTTTATTGGAAAATGTAATTTTTCGTGCTGTTTTCAATTTTCGCCAATGAACAAATAAATCGAAGCAGCTTTGACATTTGACAGGTGTCGAAAATGTTTCTAACCTCTCGAAGCCGGTTCAACTTTACGTGATTCAAACTGAAAAAATACTAGTCCTTCGTCCAAAAAAAGGGGTCCCATGGAGTCATCAATCCTTTCCCCTGTTCCAATCGAAAAGACACGTCAAATAATAAAGAACTATTGGCAAGAAAAGGAAAATCCCAGCAGGCCTGCTGTTGCAGCAGGATTTACGTGTAAAAAGTTTATTGAACCCTCGATTGAATCGAATTTCAAGAAACCCAGCCACTCAAAGTTGCGTATTGGACCGAAATTCATGTGATTACCTTCAGTTTTCAATTTGCTTTCGTTTTGAACCTTGGCGGAACGAGTTGTTATCGGCCTTGAATGGCCGCTGTCAAGATGACTTGAATTAAAGGCGGCTCCGTAGGGTTCTGGTGTCCAAATGACGGTAATACAGCTCTGCGCCCCTCTAGTCGCATTTCCACGTATGACAAGGTCAGTTTTCCAAGATTTTAATATTGATTTGATAAGAAGTATAACTTCACTTCTAGAGAAGTCAGTTTCACGCCAGGTAAAAAGGCGGCAAGCCTACAATGCTACAGTAGAAAATTTGCCCAGCCAACTAGAGTCACAGTACAAGTGAACCTACTATAGTAATTCAAGAAGCGCATAGTGTAGTTCAGCGCTCCAGTCGGGTGATATCTCGGCTGCAGAAACGCTAGGTCAGTTCAAAACTCAGATGGGAGGCCGCCTGGAGGTAGTGACAGTGGGCGAGCCACTGGGCGGGTCTCATCTGGTTCTGGGCTAGCTGATAACACCTCGGGTGGTCCTGGGCAAGCTGATGACTCCTCTGGTGGCCCTGGTGGCCTGGTGGCCCTAAAGTTTTATCTTCAATATGAGCCCTAGACATTGCAAATCAGTAAACGAGGAAAAAAGGTATCCTGCAAAGTCAAGAAGTTGTTTTTTTTTAGATCACCCACAGTTCCATGGATCACCCCTGTAAATGAAAGAAATAAGAGGGAGTAGAGGGACATTTAAAAACCATTTTGAAGCAAGATATTGTAATGATCGGCATCCTGACCCCCCTATGTTGTGTATGTTAACTCTTTTGTTTCCTGTTGATTTGTTTACCCCTTTCTTTTTGTTGACAAACTAGGTTCTATCTGCAAGAGGACCACATTAACCCATTTTTCACATAGAAACAAACAATTCAAATCACAATGACCTTTATTTAATTTGATTAAAGATTGACAAACATGAGTGTTACTTTCGGTGAATCTTACTCGGCCTGATTCTATAAGGAGAATGTTATGGTAATCACCGTGCTTACGATGAAATTGCTAGGGCAACGGGCCTTCCCATTGGCTGTCGCCATAGCAATTTGATAATAAGCACGGTGATTACCATATCCATTTCCTTATAGTACCAGGCTGATTGTCTGATTATTCATTTCACCGCCTAATATTGTGGCCTGATTAAGCTAAATCAGTAATCAACACAACTTCATCTCTGTAGTAAATTATCGCCTTCTTCAGCAGTAGTTCACACACGTTCAATTACATTTCAACAACATGGCAAATTCATTATGTAGGGAGTTCCCCTGTTAAAGGGTTATTCATCGAAAGAGTTAGAATTAAAATGTTCACAATTGCAATAATTACCAGTTTTGTCGGTTCCCAATTATCGTCATAATGTCGTCAGTATTACACCATACCTTTCAACTAGATAATAAGTTGATGTTTTGTTTATCGCGTCGCGTCTTTTGGTAGCCAGGTTCCGGACTCATTCTTTGACGAGCGAGCATATTTCCAGACAGGTCGCGTTAAGTCCGTCCTGTGGTCGACAGCTACCTGTTGATTACTCCTTTTGGCCGGGTAATTGTTGCTTTTGTTTAGCCTTAGTTCATGGTGCCATCCTTCAGCGTTCTTTGTGCAGACAGCGTCTGTTTAATGCGCTCCTGGCATTACGCAGGGGTGCTTGTTCGTTCCACAACACCGCACCTGATTTAACCCTTTCTTCGCGCGTTTAAATCTCACCTCAAATTACTTTTGGGCTTACACTTGACCGCCCTAACTAATGCTTTGCTAATCTGAAAGGGTTAACCGCATTAAAGCGTCTTTACAGGTAGGAAAAATCCATGTAACTTTCTTCGTGGAATTAGATTAAACCTGACATAACTGACATTAGACTATAATTCGGTTACAACATTTGACCATTTATAATAAAGATCGTACACCATTTAATTGAAGTGCGACTCAGATTTCACAATAATTTGTGCTAATAAATTTCTGAACACATGCCACCTCAATTAATGGTATCAAATCAGTGATTTACTTGCCTTTGACTTCAAAAGAGAGCTCCACACCAAAAATAAAATGACTAAATCAAAACAACTTCATCAACAAAATATACCAAATAACAGGAATGCTAAACAAGGCGTCGTCTCTTTATGACATTCTAACACCAACCACCCTAGCGTCTTCTCCACTTCTTCTCTCCAGTCCTACGTCGTGCATCCCCACTCTCTCAACTCCGTCAGCTGCAGCTACGCTTTCATGCTTAAATAACTGTTTTAATTTTGAACTAGGCCAATCACCACAATATCAATCTTTCCAGTACTGTCACTGGAACTTGTAAAAACTTGTTTTTTTGTCATTTCACTTGGAATGTGTATGCAATTATATTTTATTCAACATTCTCTCGATCTTCACATTGTATTCCCAGAAGAGTAAGCAGAATTGAAATTGTTTGAGGCAATAAAAAGTTATCTCATTTCAAAAAGGGAGTGAAATTTCCTACCACAACGACTTTTTTTCGTAGTTTATTTGTTTGGTGACATGACCGGTATCAAGTACGGTATTGTCAATTATGTTAAGCCACTTATTATCTGGAAGGTTTTTTTTTTATAATTCCGAGTGTTATTTCAGTTGTTGCTGACGTTCCAAAATAAAGTGTCCGATTACTGCTTTGCGCGGAAAACGGAAAAAGAAGAGCTGCTCAAGGATTTGACACAAGAATCCAGCAGGCAAGGACCGCCTCCCACACCATCTACGCCTTCTTATTACCCTGGAGGAGGTTCGTTTTTTTTTTCAATTACTTGTTTCTAGACTCAAGTCAAGTTCTACTGACCTAAATTACTTAGTTTAAAAATTATTGCGATAAAGAGTTCAACTGCATATTTTTGGGGAGGGGGAGACTGCAAATTTTTATTGCGTGACAATTTTGCAGCCGAACAGAAGAAAGAAGCTCCGCCGAGGCCGCCCCAGCCTGCACCGGCAGCCCCTGGTGCACCTCAGCAGGTACCTCAAGGCAACTTGCCCTATCCAGTTTACGTACAGGGCATGCCTGTGCCGTACGGTGCCGGCCCCAACACGCCCTACCCCTCATTTGCTGCTCCGCCAATGCCTCAAGGCTACAATCCTTACGGAGGAGCGGTGCCTTATCCAAGTAAGTACCCGCCTTTTGCTTACCAATCGCAAGAATATAAAAAGTATAGTCGGATCAAGCTTGTCGTGTTTTGAGTGACCTGTGAGATGTCAGATGTTGGTAACTAGGTAGCAAAACGATTTTGACTAGGCTGTTGCCTGGTTACCGGCAGTATTTCTCCTCTCATGGCTCGCCCTGAACCAAACACAACAAACTTTACCCGTATTTGTATCCATTCCACGAAAAGTTGGGTGTTTAAGGTCATGTACCATCATGTGGTGTTTTAGTTTGAATTGGAATTTCTGATCTCTTTATTTTCATTAATTACGATCTAATTATGGTTTTCGTGTTTCTCATTTCACTACACTGTGTTTTATGCGGTGGAAGACCAAGGAGAGATGGTCCAAGTGTGTTTTAATCGTTTCATTGGCAACCAGGTGACAACCTGTCACAGTGGTGGTTAAGGGTACCCCACATGCGGTGGTGGCTAGGCCTACGATATTAAAATCAACTTCCACATACAAAATGTTTTGCCTGTTGAACATTATTTTAATGGCTGCAGTTACTTTCCCCACATGATAAATTAGTGATTTTAAAATTGCTGCTGCTCTATGACCCCAGCAGAACTCCACCACGTTGTCAGAACGAAACGTCATAAACGTCAAAAAATGACCTTGAAATACCGCTCCGTTTTTTTTCTCTCGAAATTAGAAACGTCAGTTGTGCAAGGTGACGTCACATGAAGCCTTTCGGGGGGGGGGGGAGCAGGAATTGACTTTCAATAGTTGCAAGAATCTAAATGAGAATACGCTTTGCAGATTCTTACAATTATCCGGGCGGGTTTCCGCAAGGACCTCAGGGTGGATATCCACAACAGCAGGGCGGTTATCAACAGCCTCCGCCCGGGTCCGGCTACCCTCATCAACCGTGGGGTGGATACCCTCCTCCGAATCAGTAGAAGTTGTTGCTTTTAAAATTATTATGTTTTTATATTATAATTATTATTATTATTAGGTATTGTCCTTTTTATAGACTTGTAAGCATTTTTATAGTGGCCACTGTTGTATACCATGATTGTGAAATACTTATGTACACGGCGCATTGATTATTATTATTATTATGATTAATATTGCTATTGCTGATAAGAGGAATTGAATATTTTTGTATTTTTACCTGACGATTCCACACTGTTCTTTGTAGGGGATAACCTAGTGCCTATGTTATTTTTATTAATCCCGCCAATGGTAATAATATAATTGCAATAATATATAGAATTTTAATTTCCCATTGGTTCCCGAACACTTATATGGGAAGTCCAGAAAATGACGGATATTTTGAAGTACCTCAGCACAATTAGGCTGGGTTGTTCAGTTCGAGCTTGACAGCGTTCAACTCGGGAACAATACGTCACCTTGGCACCCGCTATGGCAACGTTAAAAGTACGCCTGACGTGGCAACAGCGCAATGCGCATTCAGCCCAGCGCATGATGAGGTGCCAAGGTACCGCTGTAGAGATTCGTTTGTTTTTGACATTACTCAGTCAAATCTCGAGTTTAGCACAATTATTTTTTTAATAAAACGGCAATTGTTCAATAAATTATCAAATTATCTGTATAATTTATTACAACTGAAGAAAATTGTATCAACAAGTACTAGTGAAAATAACATTATACCTCGCATTATACCGTATACCCATCTTTTGGACGTCATTTTTGCTCCCGCGATTTATAGCTGTTCTACCATGGAGCCTCGAGGACATCACAAAATATCCATGTATGTAGCGGAGTTCGAACCCACACAGGGCAGCGCGAATTATTTGGCTTGCTATCACTTAAATCAATCGGCCACCATAAATTTTCTTATATTTCATACTTGAATTTCCAAAAGACATTTCGGGAAACTCTCAAAATTGTCTTTATAAGATGATTATGCTCAAATCTGGCGTTTTTAGCGCACTTTCCCAAAAAATGGGAAAAAGGCGCTTTTAGCTTCACTTTGTCCGTCCGTCCGCCCGTCCGTCCGTCCGTCCGTACCCGGGATAACTCCTCGGGGAAGAAAGATATCGATGTGGTGTAAACGCTTATCAATAGTACTTATGTCCAGGATGTCAAGTTGACTTTTAGTTTTTTGTTATTCTGCCGCCATCTTTGATCCGCAATTTTGAATTTCTCTAAAAGTGATCCGATTGAAATGAAATTTGCAAGCAATGTAAACCACATCAAGATCTATCCAATTTTTGACAATTGATGTCTCGCCGATATCTTGTATTCTCCATATTGAACATGTTTCGAAGTGATAGAACTAGGAGAATTATGCCTCAACGAAAAGAGATATCGATGTGGTGCAAACGCCAATCGAATGCGTACGTGAGCACCATATAAAGTTGACCAAAGGTTTTTGTCACTTGGCCGCCATCTTTGATCCGCCATCTTGAATTTCTCTGAAAGTGGTCTGATTCGAGTGAAATTCGCAGGCGATGTGAACTTCAATTAGATACATCCAATTTTTGACAATTGATGCCCCGCCGCCATCTTGTATTCTCCATATTGAACATGTTTCAAAGTGATAGAAATAAGAGAATTATGCCTCAACGAAAAGAGATATCGATGTGGTGCAAACGCCAATGGAATGCGTACGTGACCACCATATAAAGTTGACCAAAGGTTTTTGTCACTTGGCCGCCATCTTTGATCCGCCATTTTAAATTTCTCTGAAAGTGGTCTGATTTGAGTGAACTTCGCAGGCGATGTGAACTTCAATTAGATACATCCAATTTTCGACAATTGATGCCCCGCCGCCATCTTGTATTCTCCATATTGAACATGTTTCAAAGTGATAGAAATAGGAGAATTATGCCTCAACGAAAAGAGATATCGATGTGGTGCTAACGCCAATCAAATGCGTACGTGACCACCATATAAAGTTGACAAATGAATTTTGTCACTTGGCCGCCATCTCTTATCCGCCATTTTGAATTTTTCTGAAAGTGGTCCGATTTGAGTGATATTCACAGGCGATGTGAACTTCCTTAAAATACATCCGATTTTGGACAAATGATGCTCTGCCGCCATATTGAAATTTCTTATCACTTAACGATTTTCATGGAGCTTGGGACTCACCTTTGTTTCGTATGATCATTCTTATTCTCCAGCCAAATTCCAACATTAAGCCGCCATATTGAAATATCCTCGGAAATATCTTATTAGTGGAACGATTTTCATGAAACTTGGAACTCACGCTTGTCTATTATAGTACGATCATTTTGATTTTTAAGCCAAATTTCATGAATCTGACGTCATTTTGGCCGCCAAATTGAAATTTCTGCCCAAATAACGGTAGAACCCTAATTAACATCTTGCGTTCACTAATCCTTGAAAAAGGAAGTGCGCTACTGAGCAACTGAGCCTCATGCCCATGAGGCATATTCGCTTGTTTGAAGGTTATCCGATATTTTTGAAACTTGGAATTGTTGGAAAACCACTTCTTACGTATACGTATTCTTATTCTTACGCTTGGGTATAATTTTATTCAGTGACCGCCGGTCAACCGGCAGCGTCGCCGAAAAGGCGCCAACCATGGTAGAGACTAGAGACGACCCTTCCCGACAACACAGCAACTTCCACTGCAGGGGGGTTTACGTTTTCCTACTTAGCTGTGCAGCCTCGGAAATTCCCACTTGCGGGTGCATCGCGTCGAGATGACGGTGACAGCTGTACACAATTGGCCTTATTCTCTATGCCATTGAAATTGAAAATTGAAAATGTTTCGTTTTTCACTCTGGTTTATTTCGGTACGTGAGCATATTAGGCTGGAATCCCAAATATGGATGGGAATTAGACCTGAATCCCTGCCTGAACTGGCATAGTACGTACTTGTTTACCCAGTCTTAAGATCAATTTCAGCTCTTCAAAATCCCATTTTCAATATTGAAAATTTTCAATGGCATAGAGAATAAGGCCGAATGGCTGTACTATACATAGCACATCTATCAAGGGTTCAAAATCTAGCTTGCATCCTAACCATTCGTGCCAACACAACGCACTTTTTTCCATAGCTTGCTCTAATGAAGCAAAAGCCGTGATATTGATTATATATCTGCCATATCGAAAAGATGGCGCCCAAAAAGTAGATTTTCGTCACTACCCTCAATTCAACCGACTTATGATTGAAAAGTGTACCTATATGCGAAAGAAGCTAATTTATTCTCTACAATTTGACACCTCGATCATTTATATGCGACTTACCGGTTGTTGAGTTCTGGTATTCTATTCAGAACTTACGGAAGCATCAACTTTCGGCATTCAATCAACACGTCAAATTGATACCACCCCCATGTGGTAATATTCGCCTACCTTCTATCGGCAATAAATTATTTCTGTTGGTCAGAAAACAGTTTAATAATATGCTCCATTAGGGCACTGTTTTCAATGTAATAATAAATTCATTAGCAACGCAAAGTAGATAATAGTACATATATTATTATACGAGTTTCATAAGACATAGTACCAGGTGTTTATAAATGTCTGTGATCGCATCGCCTTTGGAATCCGCTTTCGATCATTACAATTGCGCCTGTTACTGCGGTTTTCGGCCTGACCCATGCCTGCCGCGATCACAGTTTCTTATAAACACCCCGTATTATCATAGGTACGACTAGTTTTGGGGCACGACGAGCTTGCGAAGAGTGTTCTAAAGGAAGGAGTGTGACAATACGTCTTAATAAACAAGTGTAATATGTATACTATTATATCTACTTTACTCTGATTAACGCCCAGAAATCGGGAATTATGGCTGCTAAAAATAGAAACATGTGACAGGTGACACCTCCACACTGACGTTCGCCTACCTTCCATTGACAATACTCTGTTGCTATTGGTTGAAAAGCAGTTTAATAATATTCCCCATTGAAGCACCGCTTTCGATGTAATAATGAATCCATTAGTAACGCAAAGTAGATAATAGTATATTATTAAAGGAAGGAGTGCGACAATACGTCTTATTATACGAGTATAATATACATAGGTACCTACTATTTTTATCTACTTTTTTTAATAATCGCCCAGAAATTGTAAATTCTGGCTGCTAAAAATAGAAACGTTTGACAAGTGACACCTCCGCATTGACTTTCGCCTATCTTCTATTGCCAATAAATTTTTGCTATTAGTCGAAAAGCAGTTTAATAATATTCTCCATTAAAGCACCGCTTTCGATGTAATAATGGATCCATTATAGTAACGCAAAGTAGAATAATAGTATATTATTCAACAAGCGGTCAATGATTGCTTCTTACTCATGAGGATGTAGTTTGCCGACACGAGCCTTGACGAGTGTCGTGAAGCATCCGAATGAGTAATAGCCATTACCCGCGAGTAGAATACTATGCTTTATCCAGTCTTATTGAAAAATGCAGGCATGTATGCGCGTGATAATGCGTGCATTATTCAGTAGGATTGGATAAACATAATTAACACATCACCAAGAGAACAAAAATCACGTCATCATGAATCGCTCAGTATAATAAACAAGACATTCGTCATCATTAATCATCAAAGAAATTGAATAACACGACTCATAGCCAAAGGAACGATCTTTTCAGTAGTTGTTAGTTTAGGAAGATCACTAGCAATCGAAGTGTCGGTTGCGAGTGATGCGTTAATTATGTGCGGAAGTTGTACTTTGACTGGAAAGAAGTCCAAAATATAATGTCTTTTTATTATGCGAATCTTTTGAAGCCCAATTTTTCCGGCAGCTATTGATTAATTTTACTTGTAGGTGAACCTATCCAAAAAGCGCATCCTTTCCAATAAAAACCTCCAAACATTACATATCGCCAACTCGCACAAGAAATCCCGTTTTTATCTAAGCATTTGTCGACACAAGTACTTGAACTCCAGCAACAAAAAACGCACCGCAGTGTAATCATTCCACACTATTGTGGTTTATTATGCTAAAATTCTTTAATTTCTGGGAGTAGCAATAGGAAATGCGATAATTTTATCAAGTCTACGAACTTGACTTATTGTAAATATAACAATCAACGTTTATAGTCTTATAAGTGGTGCTCATATGATAACGAAGAAGTAACTTGAATCACTACTTACTTTTGCTATTATATACTACAATAACTACGATGGATTTACGGTAAGCTCTAGCTTTTAATATAAAAGGAAGTTTTGTTGATGCTAGAAAATTTCAGGCTCTGTCTTCTCGTGGTCGCATCGCTTCTCGTGGGCCCTTCTTTCGAGAAGTGCATTGTAGAAATGCGAAATCCGAAAAGTAGGTTTCTCAGACGCGATGTGTTCGTTTTGTGCAGGAACTTCGGCAACATTTCCGGCGGTTTATACGACGAAATCGGCAAACTGGCCAAAAACGACACCGTGAAGGTGGACGTGCAAGACAGCGACATATCCACGGTTCCGACCGAAGGTTTCACCGGCTTGAGGATCAGCGAACTGAGACTGGAACACATCAACATAACCCAAGTGAGTCCCGGCGCGTTCGATGGCCTGAGGAACCTGACCAAGTTGTCGCTAAGACTAAACAGAATCGAGACGTTGCACAAGAACGTGTTCAGCACGGACCTGGCGAATTTGACCGAGCTGGATATCAGCGAAAACGAGCTGAAAACCGTCGAAGAAGGCGCTTTCGAAGCGCTTGTCCGGCTGCAGTTGTTGCACATGAACAACAACCTCTTGGTGACGTTGCCCGAGAATTTATTCGTGGGATCCAGTGTGACGATTCTGGATCTGTCCGAGAACAAAATACTAGTATTTCCGAAAGGGTTCTTTCGCGGCCTGCCGAATTTGAAAATCCTGGCTCTGGCCAACAGCAACTTGATGGTGATCCAACCGGATCTGTTCAAGCACAACGGCAAGTTGATCCAAGTTCAACTGGAGAAGAACAATTTGGAACACGTGCGGAACTGGACGCTGCCGGCGGTAAGGTTTTTGAATTTGAGCTCGTGTCATTTACGTACGCTCGCGTATTCGAATTTCGAACGAGTCGAAGCGCTGGATCTGAGCGAAAATGGTCTGGAAAGCATGGACCACATGAAGCTGGACAGCTTGGTCGATTTGAATTTGAGACGGAACTACATGAAGTTCTCCGACGACTTCTCGTCGAACATGCGCAACGTGCAACGGCTAGTATTAAGCGAAAACTCAATACAGCACATTGACACGTCCATGTTCCAGTTCTACGGTGTAAAATATTTGGACTTGTCCAAGAACTTGCTGGTGCATTTGGAAACGTTTCGGTTCCCTTTGTTGGAAACACTGATTCTGCACCATAACAGCTTGACTAGACTGAAGCTGTCCATAATGCGCGAGCTGAAAGAGCTGGATTTGAGCTACAACAGGTTCAGTGAAATCTCATTCCACTTGCTCGAAAACTTGCATCACCTCCGCAAGTTGGACTTCAGCAACAACCAGATTCGCAACATCTCGCTGGGCGCGTTCAGAGACATGTCGAGCACCCTCCACTTGGACTTGTCGAACAACAACATAGAAAAACTGGAAGTCGGAGTTTTCGTCGGCTTGACCCACATGGACTTCCTCGACATTTCCCACAACTCCCTCACGGCTCTGGACGAAGGAGTCTTCCACAGTTTCTCCGGCGTCCGCTGGCTCAACATCAGCTTCAACAACGTCAGTTACGAAACGGCACGCCACACATTCAGCCACCTTCAGTACAATTCCGAATTGAAGATCGAAGGAAACGCCTGGTATTGCAATCAAATCGTCGCGTTCATAAAAGAAAACAGGGTGGTCAAGGTAGGCGCCGGTTCGGCATCGAACGTCACCAACATCCGGGGAATCGCTTGCACAGATGCACCAGAAGACCCGGCCAAAAGAAAGGTCCAAAGCTTTTACGCGGACCTCTTGTCCAAGATTAATCTGAACAACTACTTGCTGATCGGCATCTTGGCGATGTGCTTTTTCAAGCTGTGTTTCGACGCGGTGATGTTTAGACATAAATTGATGATTTGGGTGTCCCGCAACTTACCTGATCCACAGCCCAGCGGCGGCAACATCGCTTCCAACATCGCCTCCAACATAATCTCCAACATCAGACCGGCTCCGCTGCAAGACGAAATGCAACTCTTGCAGAGGAACGAAGCAGAAGACCAATTGTGATTGTCCAAATTTTTGTGCCAAGTAGGTATTACATGACGTGACCAAAACAGATACCGTTAGATATTGTTATATTAATAAAAAAAAAATGTTTGTATTTTTGGAACAGCAATCGAAAGAAGAAAACCTCAAATTTACTGATCAATTTTTGATGTTTCAAGTTTTACACGTTTCACTTTTTAATTTTATCCATATTATTTGCCTGACGAGGCCGACGTTAGTCTGGCGAAACGTTGCAAATTATATACCTACTCCCGTTTTTCTTCGATTATCTACTGTCCAAAAACCCAAACAAAATGTTTTACATATGTATAGAAATGAGGAACAGAATGGTTGTTATAGAAGTATACAAAACATTTTTATTCATAAATGTGTATGAATAATCCATTGATTTGTGTGTACGTTTGTGTTAAATTTATAAAAAGTAATATATTTTTTACAACTTTCTTCATAGATGTTGTATTTTACGCAGTTTTACCACCGTACAAATAGTGATGTGGCTTGAAAACTAAACGTTGAATGAACGTTGTATTGAAAAACTACGAGCTACCTAGATTCCGGATTCTACACACATCAAAAGAATCTAGGGGATAAGCAAATTCAGACGGTTCCTAAAATCATCATAACTTCTGATTCCCGTGAGCGATTTCATATCGGTCTTCAGTGTTCGATAGCCCAATCTTTCGTTTTTATGCCTTGATCACTACAAATACGAACAGTGTTTCATAAGATTGCTACAGAGTGACCAATCGAACAGTGTAAATATGCCAAAAGTTCAGTACGAGCGCGATTTCCCAGAAAAAATATTTCATGCATTCCAATAGCACAGTTATGAATATCGGTGTTTCAGCTTCAGTAACGTTTTTGAATTTTGAAAATCGAAGGTGAATAGGGTGATTGCATGAAATGCGTTCACATGATCACCGGCAGGCAGCGCAAGGATCGACAGTTATGTTTTGACGTTTGTTAGCGAATTGCACTAGGGGCACATAACAGGGCCGCTATTCTTGAATCGTGTGAGGAAAGTCCCTGGGAGTAAAATACATTCCGCAGTACACTGATGTAGCGAATGTTGCCTAAAATCGTGGTTTTTAGGCAACTTTCGCTACAGAAGTCTAGTACGGATTATATAAAACTCCCAGGGACTTTTCTCACACGATTCAAAAATAGCGACCCAGGTGTAAGGCATTGTTAGAAATGATTAGCAATCACAATCTCGATCTCGTTAACGCCGAATAAGCCAGTATGTGAACAAAACACGTAAAATGATAGTATTTATAGTGAGGTTAGCAGGTTAGTCCGGTTGACGTTGACTCCGACATGGATGAAACTTGACAGATGACAAGGACACTATTGACATTTTGCCATAAACGCCCTCTACATGCAATCACCCTATTGCCAAAGATATTGATCATTCTGTGCCGCCATGTTGAACTTCCAAGAAAAAAGAAAGTGATCCGATTTCATTGAAACTTGGAACACACTGATGTCTGGTTCAAGTAATTGGAATTTCAAGATCAAATATCACTTTCGAGCCACTATATTGAACTTTTTACATAAAAACACACTAGAATCGAATCATTTACGTAAAAGTTAAATGTGGCGGCTTGGAAGTGACCGAGAAAGACATTTGACCTTGGAATTCCAATTACTGAAACCAGATATGAGTGTAATCCAAGTTTCAATGAAATCGGATCACTTTCTTGGAAGTTCAACATGGCGGCACAAAATGATCAAGATCTTTGGCAATTTATCTTCGATTTTCAAAATTCAAAAACGCTACTGAAGCTGAAATACCAGTCTTCATAACTGTGCTATTGAAATGCATACATTTTTTTTTGGGAAATCGCGCTCGTACTGAACTTTCGGCAATTTTACACTGTTCCATTGATCACCCTGTAGAAACATTATAAAAGATTGTTCGTATTCGACGTGATCAAGACATAAAAACGAAGGATTGGGCTATGGAACACTGAAAACAGATATGAAATCGCTGACGGCAATCAAAAGGTTTGATGATTTTAGAAATCGTCTGAATTTGCTTGTCCCCTAGATTCTTTTGATGTGTGTATTTTCACGCTAACCTCGGGTTCCACCAAAATTTTACGAGCAGATTGAATCTGTCTCGCTGATAGTTGTTAAGCACCAGCCAATAGGATAACCAGTTGCTTAGTTACTATGAGAGTAATAAAGTTATCGCGTTGATAATAGTTTGGTGGAATCCGAGGTAAATCAGATAAACATTACGAATCATGGAATAAAAGTTGAAAAATTAAATAAGACTTTATTGAGTACCTACGTACCTACGTTTTAATATGGATGTGTCGTGAAAACAGACTCTAGAAAGGTTCTGTTTATGAACGATTTAGTGAAAAACAATACCCCACTTCCAGTTTTCTAAAATTTCCAGTTTTTCAGTTTTGTTTTTGAGATTTTTTCAATTAGTTTATTATTAGCCGCCGTTGAAGCCTATTTCCGCAACGCGGCCTAACACCGACGCCGGTGAGTGCTTTCCTCCACTATTTGGAAAACGTCAATTGTACATTTATTGTGGATCATGGAAAAAAGAAAAAACTTAAAAATTGAAAAACCAAATCAAATTTTATCGACAGGTAGGTATTGGCAAAATTGAAGTGGTCACATTCCAAGTTTGATATTCTTGGAATTTTTCTGAAAAATATCGAGATGTTGATTTTTTCAAAAATTAAAACAAACCTGAATGACAAATTATTCTTAGTAAATCTTACATGCGCAGCCTGATTCTTGATATAATTTTTGCATTACCTACATTTTACATTAGAAAAACACAACAATGGTTGGGACCGGTTGCGGTTGAAAGAGTCAACGAAATTCTATCGAATTCGCTGTAAAGTTGACGTGGCGTGGAAAGAAAATAAACGGTACTATTTAATGAGAAACGATACTTCACCAGCAGTTTAAAAAAAAAACTACAGTTGTATTACATGTTTTTGACAATAATTTGAGAAAAACGTCGAAAATATTATTTATGGAAATTGAAGAACTGCGAGTGAGATCATTTCTGAGTAAATCCTACGTGCGCAGTGCATTACCGGGCTCTTATTTCAACGTCAGATTAGGAAAACATGGCGAATCATGGAAAAAGAGTTGAAAAATGAAATCAAACTTCATCGAGTATATAGGCTTCAAAATGGACGTGAAAATCAAAGTTGAAAACGTCCTGTCGATGTACGATTAAGTGAAAAAAGATAGGTAGGTACCCAACTTGATGTAGTTTCAAAAAATTCCAGTTTGAACTCAAGTAACATATAATGCTGAGGAAATTTTTGGTCACAAAATATTGTCACGATCATCTAAAGGAATCCCGTCATATTTAGTTTAGGTTTTAAACAACTAAGCACCAATATGTCTGATGATGTGATGTACTTATCAACTGATTTGATCCAAATGATTGAAGTGTCAAGTGTGCAGAAATTTACCTACTGGCACGAGCTATTATCGAAAGTCGCACCTCAATGAAGTAGATTACTACCTTTATTATCAACATTCAAATGGTCGTGAATCAATTGCCGTTTTCAGACATTTTCAGAATGATGTCTGTCTGTGTGTGTGTGTGTGTGTGTGTATGTCTGTGTGTCTGTCTGTGATCTTCCACGATAACTGCCGTAACGTTGACTGGATCGACTTGATATTTGGTATACAAACATGGTTGTTTCCTGAAAAGAGCCCATTAGTTTTTGGCTGTCATCTGTCAAACCCAACTGTCACTATCATCAAATGTCAGAAGCTATATCTCACGGAATGCAACTTGCAATATGTCATTTGAAAGCCCTAGAAAAACTGTATTCAAAACAGTTGAAAACATTGCCCTATCTGTCATCTGTCAAATAGTAAAAAATGTTAAAGTTCAAAACTTTACCAAATAATTATTCAAAATCTATCCGATGGATTGGAACCAGATTTGGCAGGAAGCAACACAACAAAAGAGTCAAATTGAGGCCGCAGTTGCAGTTTTCCACCATTCTCCAGTTGAGCGTAATGAATTTTCAAAATTTCTCCTGGCCGTTGCCACTCAGGAGGGGCTCTCGCCGGTGTTTCGACCAGCACGACTCGCTTTTGTAGCAGGACTCCACTCAAAAATTTATTCCTGCTCGGGGATCGACTTTTTTTTTTGGAAATTTCAACTGATATCGAAAGTAGATTGTATTGAGCGTCGTGCAGGTCTATTTTCAAAGTTGACACGGTTTTGGTTTTCCGACTGTAATTTTTTCAAAATGAAATTTGCACATTACGTGAATTTGAGAAAAACGCAATGCAAACTTCTACATGCGGTAGGCCGCGTGGGTAGGCCCCACGAAATATTAATCTTAGGTGCAGACATGCTGTGAATAAAAGTTGGAGAAAAGATTGAGCTAATTTTTGGAGGAAAAATTTTCGAAATCGGATCAACAGTTGCCGAGTTTTCCTCTCTGGAAAAACTGCAAATTTTCCAACTTTTTATTCCATGAACAGATTTCTTGGAATTGTTTTTTTTAGAGAATAGATAACTGGTTCTTGAACATTTTCCAATAATTTCTCCCCAATTTCCCGGAAATTTTCCTCCTGAAAATATAAAATCACTCATGCGATCGTACAAATTAAGCGGTTCTGTCACGATAATTACCGAATTATTGATCCGATCAAATCGAAATCAGGTACGTAGGCCTAAGTTCAGCCTGAAATGATCTGATTAGACTTTGGGTGGATGATTTTGATCGGAAGCCCTCAGGTGGCACATTGGGTCTGGGTTTGTCTGCCCAAGCTCTAAATTGAAAATATAGAGTTGAAATTTGACACACAGATGCAGTAAAAGTTTTCAATCAAGTTTTTGTAATTTCATCATCATATCTAAAGTAGGAACAAAAATTTCAATAAGGAACCAGCATTGCATTTTTGAGATATCACAACAGTTAGCTACCTAGTTCTACCTTTTGGATCATTTCATCACCTTGGAAAACTGACCTAACCTGTCATTTTTTCTGTCCGCTCAACAATGGATGCAGGATGCTTGCTAAACGCTCGACTAAATAGAATTTTTTCATCAATTTCCAAATCGAATCGCCCCCTCCCACAGGGACACTTCGATCAAAATCATTACTGACGTCTCTGGATACCGCCGGGAAAGTTTTGTGTCGCCCCACAACAGATTTTTTAGGACGTGATAATGCGATAATGTCTACCAATCTGTACCCGAAACTAGTCGTCTCTTCAAGAATATATACATTTACAATAGTGGTGCTGACAGTTACTGGATTACGACGGATATATCCGTTTTGAGGTCCCCCAAGACGATTGAGACCATTTCCAGAGTGATTCTGTTTGTTTGTATATATGTATGCAAAAGTGCGTCTGTAATTTGCTAGGATAACTGCCGAACTGTTGATCCGTTGATCCGATTTGAGGTGCGTTCAGTCAGCTTATTTAGCCGCAAGTTTTAATTTTAGCCGTGAGCGCTGCATCGCTTATTGGCTGTTCTGAGGAGGCTGGTTCATAAGAACCAATGGGCGTCGCTGCGCTTGCAACTAAAATTAAAACTTGCGGCTAAATAAGCTGAATGAACGCACCTTTAGTTTAAATTTTGTTTATTGCCTATACCTAGATATACAGGGTGATTCATCACCACCAAATGGACATAGCCTAAGGGTAAGTCCAGTTTTTCCAGGTGAATCAGAATCTGACTGTAATTTTCGCGACGCTCTGGTTTCGATCGAAGTTACCGAAGCAATTTTTTTTGTGATATTAACAGCACGTTTTATGTAGTTTCTGAATATGAAAATAAATTTTGGAAAATATGTATACAAAATGTTTAACTGTTGGTAACAGTCCGTCTTACAGTGGGGGAATAATAATTTTACTATCTTGGTTTGCCTGAAAAAATTGGACCTACCCTTAGAGGCTATGTTCATATGGTGGCGAATCACCATGTATCAAATGTAGTTTCAGAGTGAAATGTGTTGATTAGTTTTTGGTTGTCATCGGTCAAACAAAAGTGCGACAGTCATAAAAGGACAAACTATTTCCTATGGAAAATTTGAAGTGCGTGTAGCAAAGCCAACGGATTTATCAGCAGGCTCTGTAATGGTGCTGATGGATCTGACCGTCTCCCGATCGGGCGCTACGAATTTTTAAAGTGGCGAAGAAGTCTTTTCTGGTCGAAATCACTGGGAACGGCGGACGTTGTTGCACTTGCGCCACATACACCCGATCATGGTTAGGTACATGAGTCGTAGCACGTATCTTTTAAAATTCATTCCTTTGAACACTCCAAGATTAAAAATACCTTAGGCCCAAGGTCATTGTAGAGTAAGTATGAATAAATGAAATAAAATGAAATTTGACAGGGCTTGCCAGCTGTTGTTCACGTTGTTGTGCCATTGTTTACGAACTTTCAAGTTTATTTTGGTTTTTTGTTTGAATCTCATTATTATAATATTGAGTTCTGATTTTGACAACTAGAACTCGTCACTCCTTGCGTTCAGGAGGTATCTTGTGTCTGAAACAGGTTCCAAACACGGTGCGTTCATGAACATTGCACTTCGGGGTAAGAAGATAGAAAAGTTTGACGCCCGGTTTTAGATCGCCCTTCCGGTGTCAAGCTTTAGCCCTCCTCCCTTCAATTACGCACACGACCTATAAAAAATGGCAGTGAGTAGGTAACTAGTGACACCCAGTAATTTTCAGCAGTAATATCATAAGTGCTAAGATTGTCACGATAATTTTGGCCATAGACAAGATTTTGGCCAGGCGATCGCTGCTGGTTGTTGAACCAATGTAGCGAATAAATGCCCGACTCCGTAGGAGCAGGAGGGCATTTATCTAGGGGCAACCAGCCCGAGATAAACGCTTGACCAAAATCATCTGGGAGAATCTCGTGCACGAGTGAAATTTAGCTGATTATTGCAAAAAAGAAGTCTGAAGTGACAGCTCTGTCAGATTTTGTTGTTTGTACCTATCAATTTTATTCGGTTACCCTTGACAGTGGCGAATAGATAAGTTAATATTATTCTTGTAGCTCTCTCTAATAATCGAGGGCGTTGTATGTAATAATCGTAAATAATATCAAAGTGCTTGCATTTTTATCATAATTTTGGCCTAAAGATCGCGAGTGCTCATTGTAACGATGGATGAAGTAGGGGCATTTATCTAGGGACAATCACCCCGAGGGAAACGCCTGGCCAAAATTATCTGGGAAAATCTTACGCACGAGTAAAATTTGGCTGATTATTGCAAAAAAAGGTCCGAAGTGACAGTCGTCAGATTTTGTTGTTTTACATCCATTTTATTCTGTTGCCCTTGACAGTGAGAAATAGATACGTGAACATCATCCTTGTAGCTGTAATAATCAAGGGCATTGTAAGTAATAATCAATAAAATTGGCTCATTCTAACGCCATGAATGTGATTTCGGCTTGAAAACTTGTACCGGCTACGCCACTGACCACTATCATTCCTGGCAAAAACTGCCATGATTGAGTTTTTATTTAAATTCAAACTAACCTAATAACAGAAGCATAATAATTTTAAGCTTTAAATAACTACAAACCATGAAGACAAGTTTATGGTATGGGTACGTTATCTTGCTGACTAAAAAAAAATCATTGAAATGCCATTATTTTCAGTACTTTTTTCGTTGCTTATCTTGTCGGACCTTGCCGAAGCGTTGCACCACTCGATGGCATTTACAAGTATACTTCTTGGACCGACACCCCTGTTGTGTATAAAATGGTGACCAAGATTTCGCCTGAACTGAACGCACACGCCAGCCTGACCGATGTGTGTTACAAAGCCAAGATTTTTCGATCTGGCAAAATTCCAGAACTCCGGGCAGGTTCTCTTTCTGGATACGGAATCAACAAGCTGAGACTGAAAGACGATATCGAAATCATCGAACCGGAAGCCTTTGATGGACTGGAGAATTTAACCGAGCTCCATGTGGTGAACAACAAGCCGACTGTGAATGAAAATTATTATTTTAGCAAAGACATCTTCGATTTGCTCGTGCTCGATGTGACCAACAACTGGATCGTGCACGTTGCGCCGAACGCTTTTGGGGCCCTCAAAAAGTTGAGGGGAGTGATTTCGACAAAGAACGATTCGAACCTCCTCAACATTTCGCACAACCTCCTAAACGAAGGAACCTTTTACAACTTTCACATGTCGATCGAGCTCGATTTGAGCTGCAACAACATCCATGTTGAAAACATCGAAAATGTAATCACCCATGAAATCAGCCATTTGCTCTTGGAGCACAACAGATTGAGCTGCAAATTAAGATTAGATAAGTACAGCGGCATCAGACTAGTACCTCGACTAGTACAGGAAGGATCTTCTTCCTTGGATCACCAAGGAAATGCTTGCATTGCAGGCGATTGTCCAAACAAGAAAAAGATGGATGATGAAAATATATCGGCAAAGATACGGTTGAAAGCTATGCTGGTGTTGTCAATTTTATCGGTGATATTTCCCAATATATTGCTTGCTTGTGTCTATAAAAGGATTTTGATCAAGAAGTACAACCAGTTCACGTTGTTGGTGAATGATTCAGCTACTAATTCAAATCTGTCGCCTAAATCCATCAGCTTTGCAAATCTAAGAACCAAATTCTGGTCGTAAATTAGTTTGGTATATATATTTTTTCAAATGTGTGATCTTATTGTATGTGACTATTAAGTATTACCAAATTTATTCTAGGTGCCACATTGAAAATACCCCCTATACCAGCTATATATTTTTTATTTTAATTTATATTTTAATAAAAGTACATTTTCAATCAAATTTTGGTTTCATTTAGGTCTTGTGTCATATCCGTCAGTCATATGCCTGCAACCGGCAGTACTGACATGTGTAAGCAATGTATTTGTCATCAGCATCAATACACCTTATCTCATCTTATATACCTCCGACTGTTATTCTGGAACCATCCACCGGTTCTCAGGCAAATTCCACATTGATCGCGGCATATGGCTTCGAGGCGACTCTCGAACAATTCCAACACATTTCGCGTGCATTACCAACGTATTCTCAAAGTGGCGCGGCGCCTCCACCAATTGGGTTGATGCGTCTTATTCGCATGTTGATATCTCCCATGTCATTTCGAACCTGACAGATCCTACGCGTATTGCTCGTAGTTTACGAATTCACATATTTACCGCGGCTCTCGTTAACTTGATAGCACTGTATAAATCTAAACAATTTCCGGAGACGGGCTAATTTCCGGGTACATTGAGTTCCAGAAGAAGTGCAACACCAAAATGTCTTGGGCCGATTTTTGATGAAATTTTCACAGAAAATGTGATGAAAGAGATTTTGGGGCCGGAAAGGTACCAAAAGTACACAGTTTTCTTCAACTCAGGACAACACGTAAATGTTTTGAGTTTATACTAATTCTAGGACGCTCAACCCTTCTTGGGGCTCAATATTTTACTAAATTGAGGCTACGTGAATCTAAATTCTAGGACTTTACTTCCCCTGGGTGCTCCTAGGGAGGGCTTCCTGGGGGCCTCATATTTTAGGGCTTTGCGTTGAACCCCCATATTCTATTGAACTGACATTTTAGGGCCCTCCCATACTCCATTGAGATGATGGTTAGACATTATTTTACAAATTTTTCACTATGGGATCACATCTGGAAATATGCACTTCCGATGTCACGCGTTCTTTGGCTGTTCATGGGACACTGGATTCTGGATTCCATTCGGGGAGTTAGTGGAACATACTTTCATACTTTCACCCTGGCACGTAGGCCTCATCGTTTATGGGACACGTGAGTGCCGGAGAGATGTAATTTTTTTTTTTTTTTGAAATGTGGAGTTCCACGGGCGAGAGCGCTCCAGAGAAGAGACGGAAACCACCTGCTAGTGAAGAGAGGCTGCCGAATTGTTGACAGCACGATGTGTGTTTGTGTGTATAACACTGTGAGTAGGTACGTAATTATGTTTGTTTCAATTACCACGTTTGTGTCCTTTTCGTCCCTTTGACAGTGGTGGTTTTTGTAGCTATTTCTAATCATTCCATACTTTGATTTGCATTTTTGCCTGATGATTTGAAAGTGCGTTCTGTCAAGTGTCGCCCCCTTGTAATGCTTCTGCATGGCATTGAATGGTCGTCATAAATCCGTGTCGTCATATAACTCAGATGCTGCAGCCCGGTGACGGAAAGCAAAAGCAACATGTGAATGGTTTTACAAAACTCTTGCCACTGGATTACTGCTATTGATTAACAGATGGCGCGCTCGCACTTGCCTGTAATATGTACTTCTCTCAAACTTGATTCTCTGAACATTTCATACTTCAATAGAGGTTTCCTAAATTGAGCGTCTCTTTCTGGCCCGTGACGCAACGTTCGATTGCGCAGTAAATCGTCGCAGTCCTAGTGTGCCAACATTGCCCCGATTCCATAAGCCGAACGTGTGTTTTGATGATGTTATTATTGGTATTTATACAGTTTTCACGAGTAGTTATGAAAAATAAATGTTGTGGGCCACTATGCAAGTCCACAAGTTATACAGCGAATGTGTCCCTAAACATGGATCCATAAAATACGATGTGACACTCGAAGAAGCAAAAAGAACCACAAGCCCTTCAGCGTTATAACAGCAAGGAGCTTATCCTGCTTAGTTCATCAAGTATAATTAATTCAAGGGTACACTTGGCCACATTTTTGCATCAAACATTTCAAATTTATAGTGATGGCCATAATACACCATAAAAAATATTGAAAGTGGGACATGGGACACGCATTTACCTGGGCCGCTATTCTTGAATCGTGTGAGAAAACTCCCTGGGAGTAAAATACATTCCGCAGTACACTGATGTAGCTAATGTTGTCTAAAATCGTGGTTTTAAGGCAACTTTTGCTATAGAAGTGTAGTACGGATTATATAAAACTCCCAGAGACTTTTCTCACACGATTCAAGAATGGCGGCCCTGTGCTTTCTGCGCACGTCCATATATCGTTGATATATCCATTACAAAAATAGTTGTATACGCGCATCAAATGCCTCTCTGGCAAATTCTTCTCTGAGGAATTTTCATTTGCAATATTCATTGAGAAGTTCGTTATATTTTTTAGCAACTTTCCCAGCATGGTTGGCTTCAAAATTTAAAAAATAAAACGTACTTTTAACACGGCGGAGCAATGTAAATTCAAATGGCGCGATCACTCATGGCACACTGTGCGCAGAACGTGCCGAAAACAGCTGCGCGGAATCGCGGATTCTCCATCTCTCTTTTGAGGAAACCTGTATTTATTTGCTTCTGACGAGTAAATACAGCCCCCAGGCTCTCATTTATATCATAATAATAGGCTGTAGCTGGTAAAGAAGCAGAAATTTGGAAATGATTCAACAACATGATTCGCAAACACTGACACATGATTGATACCGATGACATTGAACGTACCCCAAATTCACACATCAAAGTATGAGCGGAGAGCCATCTCCCTCAGGGTGACTACACTGACTGCGACATGAAATCGGCGATTGACTGTATCTTCCAATACAGTGAAAAATTCGGCTTAACTGCCGGAGCTGTGCCAATCAAATCTAAACCAGGAGAAACTTTTCGAGTTCATAGCAGTAGAAGGAAGCTGAATGTTGACGGTACAGTTGAGCATTCACAGATTTTTTTTTGTGAGGGTCCTATAAATCAAGAAACTATTATAATTCTAGATTTTTCCAAATTTTTGAAAAATTCATGTATCATCAATGAATATGAGTACCATTTTCCAGTCTCTTGATTTTTTTCTTTTAGCAATCTTTCCCGATTTTTTTTTGCTGTTCGACGATAACGAAATAATTGGTGATTTTTCTTCTGCAATTCTTATGTTATGTAAGACAGCCCTTGAGCACGAAACGCCATCATTTTTTCCCTTGCTTTCAGCAAATAGTCGTCATATTTTGAGTGAGGGCATCTGGGGTTTTCGTTTGGCAGGGTGTGCTCTTGGATCACTTTGTATAGTTGCATTGTCAACATTAAATGCGTTACTTTACGACCTCAAAGTACCTGGAATCTTGGTGGTGCCCCGATATTTTCAATGCAAACGGTGGAGTCGACAGGCCGGCGCGATGAGTTGGCGCCAGAGCTTTTCACCCTCTCGAACAGGGACTGGAAAAGGAAAGCGACCAAAGAAAAGACACACAAACTAAGCCTCGGAGGCACAAAAAAAGGAGGCACTTGATTCTTGATGCCCGTGGGCGTGGTACACAAATAACTATTTTGACCACCTCAAGTCTCGCACCATTATGAACCAAACTGAAATGTCGTCTCCGTCGAGCTCCTCCTGATCCATCCATTGAAAAACACTACTTTCGATTTATAATAACGCTGTAGTGTGACCCTGGATTGGAACGGAAGGGGGGGGGGGGTGATGAAAGTAATGAAATATACCACTGCATTCAGTACTGCCGTGCGACTCTTCCACGCGTTAGACTTTATTAGTAGAAAAGAGTTATTCTAAACGTTCCTTATCCTTCACACTTCGTTGATATTTGCCATACAGGTGTCTCTCAAAAGTAAGTAGGGGAGAGACGGCCACAGTGAGACAAAAATCACTTTTTTTTTTAAATGAAAATTGAATTCTATACTTTTGAACAAAATGAACGCACAGGCGCATACAATTCCATCTTTCAGTAATATACTACATTGATAGAAATTGTTTAAAAACGACGGATAAAGTAGCTACAGTTTTGTTAAAACATGTGTTTTTGTCTCATTGTGGCCCGAGGTATGGGGGTGTACATTGAGCCAACATGAAAAATACCATCACTGTGGTAAATTTAATTGAAAAAGTTACAAAAAATATCTAGATAGATAAAAATAAGGTTAACTCTCTGCTCAAGAATTGGGAAACAAAAAATTAAAATCATTCTAGTACAAAACTTGAAAATATGTTGAAAGACAACAAACACGCAAATATAAATAAATATTGCGCCTTTTAGGGCCATAATAGCGGGCACCTCGCATTTTTATGAAACAAAGCTCTCCGACTACCACAACATCAGACGGTCGAACCGAAACTGCACAGACACGTGTTTCGCCCATACTGGGGGCTCATCAGTGCGCAGGCGTTCAGCTTGACCATCCGATGCTGTGGCAGTCAGAGAACTCATGGTAATATACACCCAAGAGGACTCCTAATATGTGAGTCCTCCAAGCGGCGCCATCTATCCAAGGCATTCCGCAGATGCTATATTTCGAGGCATCAGGCATGCGAGGGAATTAACAGAATTCCACGTAAAGCAACACCATCGCCAAGAGCATCGATGGTAGGTGTACACATGTATACTCAAGTCGAGTAGAGCAATGTTAAAAGACAACAAACACGCAAATATAAATAAATATTGCGCCTTTTAGGGCCATATCGATACCTGTCGGCAAAAACATCGTAAGCAACACAAATACATGTTTTCAGGAAACCACTTTTCTATCTATCATAGTTGGATCTGTCCAACGATGATAAATTTTTGAATGAGGCTTTTTGGTCCAGATATATGACTCAATATGATTCAGTTTACTTGAAGCTTGATCCTGTGATGATGTTATGTTACTTACGATAGTTTGTTGGGTCCGATTGTGACTTCACTTAAATTTTTTTCTATCGTAAGATTCGTAAGTAACACGCTTACGATGTTCTTCCTGAACCTTATTGAGTTCACTTGCGGGAACCATTTCAGTTATGAACAGTATTATGATACTATATTGTTATACGAGCTTCATAAGACACAGTATTGTCACACGACTGATTTTGGATGACGAGAAATAGGATGGTAGGACACCTTCTGAGACACGAAGAACTAGTTCGCCATAATACTCGAGGCGGAGATGGGAACAACGAGTCACAGAGGTAGACCCAGGTTAGATTACTTTACATACTTTTCAGAATAACTATAAGAGAGCTACGTTCTTAAGTTCTACGCTATCCTCAGGATTCAAATGAACCATTCTGCACTTACGAAAAACCATAAAATATTGCAGGTGACACAAAGTTATCGTAACCAGCCTTCACTTACGATAGTCTTGCTGGACTTACACAGTACTTACGATAAATTCCACAAAGTGCGTTCATTTTTCGACCCAGGATGAGGGTTACGATATTTCAAAGTAGCTGTAAATCACCTAAATTGCTCTAAATCGCGACAATGTTGTTAAAGGATATTAGTTGATGACCAGATTAGTAAGAGACTAACGGAATTCGAATTTTGAACAAAGTGTGGCTTACGATGTTTTGGCCGACAGGTATCGATATAGCGGGCACCTCTCATTTTTATGAAACAGCTCTCCGACTACCACAACATCAGACGCCCCCAGTAGGGGCGAAACATGTGTCTCTGCAGTTTCGGTTCGACCGTCTGATGTTGTGGTAGTCGGAGAGCTTTGTTTCTTGAAAATATGTAATGCGAAAAAAATAGAACTTTTTTAGCGGATATCAAAAGAATCCAGTTGACTGGGAATTTGATGGAACTATGATGATGCTTAGTGCGGCCAGCGCACAGCGGGGTGGTAAAATAGTTCTAATGTCACTTGAAGCGACAGAGACACGTCTCAGTGTGGCCCAAATGCAATGTGGAATGGGAAATTTGCAAGTTTTACAGAATAGAATATGCATGACCTAACTTTAAAAAATATGTAAAATGTGTTAATCACTTGATAAAACAGCCGAAATAGAAACATAATAGATACCAGAAATCAGAGTTATTACGTACCAAAAGGGGTATCTTAAAAAAGATTACTTAGGTACCTGAAAGCAATACATGTTCAAAAATTCTGCGGTACGCTATACAGGGTGTCTCAGCGATGATAGCAAAAAATTCAACTGTAAGTAGATCTCGTCAAATATACGAAAACCTACAGGGTGTCTCAGAGATGATTGTAAAAAAATAAACTATGGGTAGATCTTGTCAAAATATAACGAAAGCCTATATACCATTTTGCAAAGTTCGGCCTAATGACGAAGATACAGCCCCCCAAAGTTCACTTTTTTCGGATTTCAAAAATTTATAACTCAGGAACGTTCCGACAAATTCAGCTTTAATTTAGCAAAAGCTGGTTTTTCATAATTATCTATCAACCTGCCAAATTTGGGAGAAATCTAACCAGTGGTGTAGGAGTTAAAAGGGTCAATAATTTAGAAGCATTCGAAGAAAAGTTGACTTGAGGTAACCCCTTATAACTTCTACGCCACTAATTGGATTCTTTCCAAATTCGGCAGGTTGATAGATAATTATGACAAATAAGCGTATGCTGAATTAAAGCTGAATTTGTCGAAACGTTCCTGAGTTACAAATTTTTGAAATCCGAAAAAATTCAACTTTGGAGGACTGTATCTTTGTCATTAGGCCGAACTTTGCAAAATGGTATATAGGTTTTCGTCATATTTTGACGAGATCAGATCAGCGCCTGTTTCACTGACGCTGATACACATCGTGTTTTTGTGAGAAAAATAAAGCAATTTTCAATTGCCAAATGCTTTTATACACTCGACGAGTTCTTTCTGTAATATATTTTTGTATATATGTATATTCTTATTATCACAGTGTGTGGCTGTATGTGTGCCGTCTGCCAGATGTATATAAACTGTGTTAAGTGACTGTCTGACTTTGCCGATTTTATGTGTAGATTCTCATATCTGTATATTTTCATAAGGCATTAATAAATACTTTACTTCACTTTACTTTACTTTAGATCTACCCACAGTTGAATTTTTTGCTATCATCCCTGAAACACCCTGTATATACAAGGTATATGAAGAATTTTGCATTTCGAACATTTTGCAAAGTTGGGCCTAATGACGAAGATAAATTTGTGACTCAGGAACGTTTCGACAAATTTAGCTTTAATTTAGCATAAGCTGAGTTGTCACACCTATCTGTCAACCTGCCAAATTTTGAAAGAATCCAATCAGTGGCGTAGAACTTATGAGGGGTCACCTTAGGTCAACTTTTCTTCTCCGGATATTTCTTAATTATTGACCCTCGAGCTCCTACACCACTGGTTGAATTCTTTCAAAATTTGGCAGGTCGGTAGATCGTTTCGACAAATCAGTGTATGCTCAATTTGAGTTATATTCGTCAAAACGTCACTGAGTTACAATTTTTTGAAATCTGAAAAAAGTCAACTTTGAAGGGCTGGATCTTTTGGTGTAACTTTAGGTTCCGTCATATTTTGACGAGATCTACCCAAAGTTAATTTTTGCTATCATCGCTGAAGCACTCTGTATACGGTTGCAAGTTGATTGGAATTTGAATCATGGTCGACTTCAACTCCAGTTAGAAGAACCTCGAGAAAAATCCGCGCGTTTTGAATTTACACCCGATAGGTCTGTTTCTTTGTCCTGCTCTAACTTACACACCAACTCATTTTTTGTATAGGCTGTCTGATTTCAACATGATTCTAGTGGGCTGTGTTTCTGGTCGTCATCAGCCGATCGCGGCCTGAATCGCAGCCCACTGGAATCATGTAGAAATCAGACAGCCTATATCTTATAGTAGGTGAGCCATTCCACGCCAAAACGATCACTTTTTGCAGCCATGTTGTCGGATCATGACGAATTTTTGATATGTTGTAGAGAATTGAAAATAAATCGACCCGTATTCGACCGTTTTTTTTAATTTTGGAAATTTTTGGATTTACGATTTTTTCAAAATTTTCATTTATGGCGTGCATCCTCTTACAAAGAAATTCATAACTTTGGAGTCTACATTCCGATTTCAACGATTCTTGTTTTGATTCAATGTGAAAAGATAGACAATTTTGGACATTGTAAATGTCATTTGATAGATAGTGAAAAAAAGTATGAAAAATCACATCTTTTTCTAAAAAACTGCATACTGAAAATCGGCATCTCTCGATTTTTTTCGAAAAATTATATATTATTCTTTGGAGTTTTCTGAATCGACCTCCTATACTGCCCAGATTGGACAAGGCCGAAAACCCCACAAAATGAATTTTTCAAGTCGACCGCGCATGCCGAGAAAGCACGCAGACCTGGCAGTCACAGCGCACAACTCGCCTATGTACCTATTGTACCTGCGGTTACACAGCTTACTCTTCAATTTTGCATTATCTTCCTAATTACTTTAACGTTTAAGGGCTGATACATAAGCGTTAGTGCCATAAGGGCTATTCTTGTCTGATTCATGTATCCAACATCCGGTATTCCATTAGGTATTTTATATTTTTCATACATTGGGTATTTTCCCTCCGTTGCAGTGGTTGTAGCAGGTACCTACTCATTAGGTTGCGCAAATTCATCATTGTTGTAATGTATCCCTCTTGACAATTTGAAAAATGTCAGATCTATTTGCAGTGGATGTTGGTTAAAAATCATGCGGAAAAGTTGTCAAAGTCGAAGCGTAGGGTGAGAAGTTGCTTTTAAAAAATCAGCTTGCTTGTCTGATGCAAGGAGTCGAAGCTCATTTTCAAGTATGTAGTTGCGGTAGTAGTTCAATGGGAACTTCATCCTTTGATACAGATTCATCCCTTGATTCCAGTTCGGACATTCAGAATTTGAATATTTCTTTAGTAGCAGCGTTGGAGGTGTCACCGATCAGATGTAAAAGATTCAGGTCTCACAAATCTTCCGGATAGCGATTGCGATCATTCCGATCACGTTGACAAAATGACAATAAAATCATCGCTGAGCTGAAGGAAAAGTTCATCAACTCAAAACTAGTCCAAGTAAAATAGGTTTTGAATCCCAAAAAATACTGTATCTATAGTCGTGAAAATTGCAGGTTTTGTTCAGAATTTTACGCTCTTTCCAAATTATGAGTTTTAGAAAAATCCAGCGGAGGCTTTTTGACCAGAGCTGTCAGAAGTCTAAAAACTGATAATTTTGAATAACTTCGAATGAGGCTTCAATGGGATGTTTTCCTGACAGGTTCTCAATAGATGTCCCTGGTGGTTCGTAAGGGGCTGAGAAACATTCAATTATCATAAATTGGCGACACTGATGCAGTTCGGCTGCCATGATATTTCAGCGGGATTTTTGAATGTGACGGTTCTGCAACAGGTTGCGGTCGTTGCCATAGAGTCGTTGCCAAATATGCCGAATGCTAAATTGTCTATGTGGCAGCTGTTGTCAGTTCCAGATTTCCCATTCCCGTATCATCACGCACGGCCTTTGTACGAAAGCTCCTTGGTGCTGAACAGCTTGGTATAAATGAAGATACAATAATAGAAATCGATTGAACATCGAACACAATTTTCTTATTGCTGGGTGATGTGACGAAATTGCGGTATAAATTTCTATTCACACAAAGAAGAGAGAAGCACGCACCCTGTGGAAGGCGCGGCCACAAATGGTTCTGTGGATAACTTCGTAGCTTGAGAGCCTGAAGAGACTAGAAGGTGTAGTGCAGACTGCAGACTACAACCAGAGAGTAGCCACGCCACAACCACTAAATTGAACGTAAACTTCAGCGCGCTATGCGAGGAGGTCGAGTGAAAGTCATGCAAATTATTTTGGGAACGTTTTTAATAAACAAGATCATGTAAAAACTGCCAGGTTTTATCGATGATTCTAACTCGTATTCTCATGTCGTCTTTTCTTTCACACAAAGCAGGAAGCAGGAGGAGACCAGAACCATAACACCCAAACTAAACTCTGTTGAGCATCTTCAGACGAGCACTTCGGCGAAGTGTTGAATTCAAAATTAAGTAGCGTCAGTTGCACTTTCTTATTCTTTGACCTTACAGGCATAGTTTTGCTGCAGTTCACGTTCGTTGTTATTGTTCAACGAACAAAGAATGGCCAGCGAAACTCAACACTTCAGACTTTGACACTTTTGATAAACGTCGCTCAATTTTTTGGGTTACATTTCAATTTTGAACGACAACAAGCAGTCGGTTGAGCTGTCAACATACAGAACACAAATGTTCCCAAGCCCCTTACGAACCACTAGGGACATCTAGCAGAGTTTCTTCAACTACGCTGAAAACATCCCATTTACTTGGCATTTCAAGCATACACAATGAAAAATTGCATAGTGCTGTTAAAATATTTTGATCTCGATTTTGATTTTTCATCGTGTGCGATTCCAAACTGTTCAATTTTTCATTTTGAACATTTTTGCAATCGCCAAATAACTGTGTATACTTGAAATCCCAAGAAAATTGAAGTCCTATTTTAAAGTTATTCGAAATTATCAGTTATTAGACTTTTGACAGCTCTAGCCAAAAATCCTCCGCTGAGATTCCCAACTCTACAATTTGCGCAACTTAATAAGTACCTGCTATAACCAATGCAACGCAGGGAAAAAAACCTTATCAATAAAAAATATAAAATACCTAATGGAATACTGGAATTACTGAATGTTTGATACGTGAATTAGACAAGAATAGCTCTTATGGCACTAACGCTTAGGTCTCAACCCTTAAACTTTGGACTCATTTGGGTTGAAAATGCAAAATTGGAGTGTAAGCTGTGTAACCCGCAGGTGCAATTGGTACACAGGCGAGTTGTGCGCCGCGACCGCCAGGTCTGCGTGGCTTTCTCGGCGTGCGCGGCCGACTTTAAAAATTCTTTTTGTGGGGTTTTCGGCCTTGTCCAATCTGGGCACTATCGGAGGTCGATTCAGAAAGCTTCAAAGAATAATATATAATTTTTCGAAAAAAATTGAGAGATGCCGATTTTCAGTATGCAGTTTTTTAGAAAAAGATGTGATTTTTCATACTTTTTTCCACTATCTATCAAATGACATTTACAATGTCCAAAATTGTCTGTCTTTTCCAAGGATGTCTATACATAAACTGGATAAGAAGCTTGGCTGCTTTTGACGCAAATAGGTGAAGCCGGGATTTGACACTAAAGGGCCTGCCACACGCACAAGCTTTACCTCGCGCTTACTTGTACGGTATAAATTGCGCAAGTAATACGGAACACTTGAGTGGCTTGCACGTGCTACCATTTTGTCGTCCACACGCACGGGCTTCCCGATACATGCCAGTTTGCACAAGTAAAAAGGGCCTGCCACACGCACAAGCTTTACCTCGCGCTTACTTGTACGGTATAATTTGCGCAAGTAATACGGAACACTTAAGTGGCTTGCACGTGCTACCGTTTTGTCGTCCACACGCACGGGCTTCCCGATACATGCCAGTTTGCACAAGTAAGCGCGAGGTAAAGCTTGTGCGTGTGGCAGGCCCTTAAGCCAGGGCATTGTGTAGGACTGGGGACTGACCTTGAGAACTGAGGACCGTCAATTAAAACTTTGGCTGTCGTCATTTTGACGTTTTCGGGTTCCGCTGGTGAGAATTCACTGTTGAATATTGAAGTGACCTCCACTTAACATGGAACAAAACGTGTTCCAGGGCTACCCCTCTGAATCAAGAAGAGATAGAGGCTGTGGCCACATGCAGTAGATAGATGATGGGTGAACTTCGTGGAGTGAGAACGAGAATGAACGCGGAGGCAACTCTTTTGAGCAGGCCAAGAATCACAAAGGATCTGTGGAGCCCTGGTAAGTCCACAGCTTTACATATTAGGGCTCTCACGCAAGTTAGCAACATTACAGAATTACAGATTAGCAGAATTCTCACCATTCATAGAACATTTATTCCAGGTCAACCTGATGGAAGAATAAGCTTTGCAGCCTGTCACCAACAGCGACTCTTCGAAAGCCTAGAGAACTACGAATATGACCTATAAATGCTACAAGAAGGTGACAGTATCTGAAGATAGACCGACCTGTAAGAATTTGCCAGACTATCGCGGACGTAACATTTGAAGAGGGTCTGGGAGCATCTCTATTGCGACCTGAAGATGCTTCAAAAAGGTTCATAAGTTGTTGAGGATAAGAAAAGATTTGTAGCAATGTTGGAAGCAAGGAGAAGGGTAGCGAATCGACGCTTCATCCTCATCATTGATACCTAGTTGATAATACCAAAAAAAAAGGAAATAAAGGCGGAAATATGTTGTGTATTTACCAAAGATGTAATAATTAAAGTATTAGTACAAGGGAGTATAAATAAAGATGTCATCAGTAATCAGTATTTCTGAAATCATCAATTCAAAATCAAAACCTAGATACAGTGCGTGGCACGCACCTTGATAGGTATACACACTTGCTCTTAGAGCCCCTGAACTCGCACAGACCTAGAAATCGTCCCGCCAATCCGTATCTTGTTTAGTGTAAAATTATCTACACAAGACTCTGCAACCTTGTCGGAGCGCATCCGCCCATTTGCTTCAAGGTTCTGGTAACCCCACAGGAACTGACTCAAAAGCTGATGGAACCACCCCACCATCCAACTGGTCGTCGGCTCACCGACGCACATCGCAGTAGACCTAGAAATCGCCTCGCTAATCCGTATCTTGTTGAGCGTAGGATTTTCTACATAAGACTCTGCAAGCTTGTCGGAGCGCCATCCGCCCATTTGCTTCAAGGTTCTGGTGACCCCACAGGAACTGACACACATACTGCACACGTGGCGGGCATGACGTCGAGAGAAAACGCCCACAGAATAGGAGAAGGAGATCGAGTCGATGCTGTGAATCGATTTCGTTCGATGACTCTGATGCTGGATTGCTGACAATGACCATACAATGACGCAGAAATGACGCTTGATGTCGTTTTGTGAAATGTCATTTATTGCAGGGCAAGGCGTCAGATTATGATGCAAGATGGCGGCCAAGCTTCCTATCCAGTTTATGTATAGACATCCTTGGTCTTTTCACATTGAACCAAAACAAGAATCGTCAAAATCGGAATGTGGACTTCAAAGTTATGAATTTTTTTGTAAGAGAATGCATGCCATAAATGAAAATTTTGAAAAAATTGTAAATACAAAATTTTCCAAAATAAAAGAAAACGGCCGAATACGGGTCGATTTATTTTCAATTCTCTACAAAATATCAAAAATTCGTCATGATCCGACAACATGGCTGCAAAAAGTGATCGTTTTGGCGTGGAATGGCTCAGGTAGGTACCTATACAGAGTGTTTCAAAAAAACTTCCAATTTTTTTCGACACCTTGTATGTAGGTATCTAAATATTGGGAATGATGCGGCTTTTTCTTCTGAGTCCAGTTATGTAATTTGCTATCTGAATAAGATCATATACAGGGTGTTCATTTTCACACTTCCCACCCCAGATTTCTCCCCGCCAAATATTTTTCAAGAAAAACGCCAGAACAGGTCGATTTTTATCGATGAGAATTCGGCAATACGTGTTAGGTGTTCCCTTCAAAATAAAAATAGACCTGTTTCGGCGTTTTTCTTGAAAAAAATTTGGCGGGGAGAAATCTGGGGTGGGAAGTGTGAAAATGAACAAACATCTTATTCAAATATCAAATTATATATCTGGACTGAGGAGAAAAAGCCGCATCATTTCCAATATTTAGATACAAGGTGTCAAAAATTTTTTAAAGTTTCATTGGAACTTCTTCAATATACTATAAGATATGAAAATTTGGTGTCCAAATTTGAATTTTACGGGAAAAGTTTCTTTCCCCATCAATTTATCCAACGGGAAAAATTCGAACAGGGGGAGGGGGGGAGGGCATCTCGGTGAATCACCCTGTACATCAAAATTTTTGTCATTAGAAGAAAAGCGACAATAGCTCTTACTTCACTGAAATTATGACCTAATAGGATTGAGGACTTGCTTCCTGGCTTCATGGTGAATGTAGGTCCTACTACGTAAAGGCTCCTTTGTGGTTGTCATGTTTTTTGGAGTTACAAAAAAATTTGATGTATATCCCGTTCACTTTTTATTCTCAGTAGAATGGCTTTTTGGAGCAAAAATAAAGTGATAAGCTGGAGCGCTGAGAGGATACAGCTGGTGGCCGCCGATAGCTTCGCTCCAAAACTTTGCAGGTGCCATAGCCGTAGCAGTTTAGCCCCTCCAGCTTGTCACTCAATTTTTGCTCCAAAAATTCATTCTACTGAATTTAAAACGTTAACGGCATATAATAATTATGTAATACAGTGCTCCTGATAGTAGGTACCATAATACTGTCTGAATGCAATGCTTCTGAGAAACCAAACACCTGTATTTGCTGATACGTAGTCAAAGTCGACATCAAAATCAAATAGTCGACGCCGCCCACGACTTTTGCGAGATTCAAGATAGCACTCCATAGCATATTATATGAACATTTCTATACGTTTCAGGCCCCTCCTGCATGCTTCATCATGTGTTTTTCCAGACGTCTCTTTTCTCTGCTTCGATACGTGCACTGCGAACAATACAGCCACTTGATGTCTTCAAGTGCAGCATGGGTCATCATGTGCTGTTTCAAATGTTTCTTTTGTTTAGCGCGGTACGAACAAACGGCACAATGGTACCAGACGATTTCGTCAGCCGCAGCATGCGTCAGCATGTGCCTGGTCAAGTCACATCTGGCCTTGCCCCGATAAGAACACTCGGCACAACTGAACCAGTTTATATTTTCGGCCGCAGCGTGAGTCAGCAAATGCTTTGTCAGATCGCTTTTCAATTTTCCTCGATACGAACACTTCGTGCAATCGAACCACTTGATTTCGCTGGCGGCGGCGTGGATCAGCATGTGTTTCTTCAACGAACCTTTCGTTTTCGTACGATGCGAACATTTGGTGCAATACCACCAGTTGATTTCTTCAGGCGCGGCGTGAGTCAGCATGTGACCAGCCAAGTGGCTTTTCTTTTTGCCTCGATAAGAACATTTGGTGCAATAAACCCAGTCGATTTCTTCGGGCGGAAGGTGAACCTGCATGTGCTTCTTCAAGTCGCTTTTGATCTTGGATCGGTGCGAGCATTCGGTGCAATAGAACCACTTGATGTTTTCGGCCGAGGCGTGTTTGATCATGTGCGTCTTCAAGTGGCCCCTTTCTTTGGCCCGAAAAGAACAATCGGGGCAGTTGAACCAGTTTATTTCGTCGTCTGCAGCGTGCGTCCGCATGTGCCTCTTCAAACCCGATTTGTGTCTCGACCGAAAAGAACATTCAGTGCAATCGAACCAGGATATTTGTTCAGCTGGGACGTGAATCAGCATGTGCTGTTTCAAACGGTATTTGTTGTTGGCACGGTACGAGCAATGAGTACAAAGGAACCAGCTGGGAACTATGTCTTGTTCGTGTTGGACTTGGCCAGAACTTTTGATACACCTTGACCAGTTCGATAGTTCCTTTGTTTGTTCAGCTCCAGTATGGGTAAATAATTTTTGTTTGTTACTTGCAACAGCATACGAATAAAAATCAGATTGGAAACTGCACTCGACAAACTCTTGTTTAATGTTACTTGCACATTCCACCCATACAGTGGCCGGGGGACTGAAATCTGGCATTACAGATTTGCAAGTCTTATCGCATGTGTCTTGATGTTTGCAAAGGATTAAACTTGAATGCACGTTGTACAGGCAGCGATCACATGGATAACTTCTGAATTCTTTATGGAACTGACAGCTGCCAATGTCACTTTTGAAACTTCTAGCGTCATGCGTGCCAACGCAGTGTTCATATCTACTGATCTTGTGAGGACTTTTGGACCCGCAATAAACGCAAACATACTGCTCTGGTTCCACTGTGGCATGGAACAATTCGGTTCGATAAACATTTTTGTGGATCCTTTGGATGTGATGTTCGAGCTGAAACGGCCAGACTTCATGGTGCGAACAATGCATACAGCGAAGAGACGACTCCGTTGCCATGGGTTCTAACCTAAAATTTAAACAGGTTGCTTGATTTGGCTGAACGAAATTGAAATCACTTATTTTTTTTACCTTACATTTTACAGCGTTGTCAGTGATATTCACTCTGTTGTGAGACACTTTCGAGCTCAGTTTAGTCTGGTCCACTCCAGACTCCAGCCACATGTCAAACTGCTCGAGGCCATGGCCAAGCTGTCAACAGTGTCAACAATCAAAATCAACTTCGCCATCTGCCGGCAAGTCTGAGAGACGTGCTGTGGGGTGTGCGCTGTTCCGCCCGCAGATATTTTTCCCTTAAGCATCCGCCCGAGTTCTCCCGCCTTACCGAGTGCTCGCTATACCAAGTCCTCCGCCTTACCAAGTCCTCATTGGGGACGCGCTGTGGTGCGCCAGGCTGCGCGAGCCGGCACCATGCAGTTTCATATGTATCGCAAGTTTGCGCGCCAAATCAGAGTGTTGTAGTAGATATACGACTGTCGTAATTATTATAAATCATGATAGCCTGTAGTTTTAAATTCACTCTGCTGCTATCAGCGTTGTGTGCTCTCTGTCTCTGTGTTTTTTTTCAGTCCTGCCTAGATAGATGTCGTTTGTTTGTAGGTTTTGTTTTTACCATCGAGGAAACAAAAGTAATTGGCAATGAAATGATAATACGACTTGATATACAAGGATTTTGAATTTTAATCCAAGATGAACCAGACTGTATAGGTGGTCCATCCTAGGGTAATCATCCCATAGCAGTCTTACCGTTCAAGATGGAGAAAAAGATGTAGGATAAAAGTTATATGGTTTGATGAGACCTATAACCTAAAATTATTTCCAGTTATACAGGTGTCCCATTTTGACGGGATTAACGGAACGCCATTTATTTTAAATGGAACACCTATATTTTTTGGCATTTTTCTGTTCAGCTTCTTTAACTGTCTTATGCCTGTATTTTCGTTTTTCAATTGTGTGGCAGTGCTACCAACTAAAAATAGAAAACTGGAAAAAATCGCTTTTTCACAGTTTTCTTAAAAAAATCGTAGCGGCCTTGCTTTTCGAACCTAAGGGATGAAACTTGACGCGGTGATAGTCAAGTCAAAGACCAAAATCTCAATGTCAAAAAATTGCGATTTTTTGTTACAGGGCGTTCACAAAAAAAATCAAACTTTATAATATTCAAAGTATCATAACTATTTTTTTTTCAAATGGCATGCCCCTGATTTTATAACGTTATCTGTTAGCTTTTTTCATCCTTATATTTTTACTAGGAGCACCCCACCCTAAACTGTTTTTTTTTTTGAGATAATCGGAAATTTTCACAAAATTTTGCTATTTTTTTTGTTTTTTTTCAAAAACTGACTTGGCCGTGATGAATGACAGACAAGCCAAATGGTACGCAGCTGTCAGTTAGTCAGTCTGAATATTGTCGAACAAAAAAAAATGGCTTCAACGCAAAAAGACAACAAAGTGGAATCCTGGATATCTGGATTAATACTAGATTATCATATCATTCATTGCCTCTCGCGTAAAGTCATTTTTCTTAGTTCGAAAATATTCAGAATGACTAACTGAGAGCTGCGTACTATTTGGCTTGTCTGTCATTCATCACGGCCAACTCATATTTTGGGAAAAAGCCAAAAAAACTAGCAAATTTTGTTAAAATTTTCGTTTATCTCGAAAAAATGGAGTATAAGGGTGGGGTACCCCTAGTAAAAATAAAAGAGGATAAAAAAGCTATCAGATAACGTTATAAAATTAGGGGCATGCCGTTTAAAAAAAAATAGTTATTATACTTTGAAAATTATAAAGTTTGATTTTTTTTTTGTGAACACCCTGTATCAAAACATCGCATATTTTGACATTGAAATTTTAGTCTTTGACTTGACTATCACCATGTCAAGTTTCATCCCTTAGTTTTCAAAAAGCAAGGCCGCTACGATTTTTTTAAGAAAACTGTGAAAATGCGATTTTTTCCAGTTTTCTATTTTTAGTTGGTAGCACACACAATGGAAAAACAAAAATACAGGAATAAGACAGTTGAAAAAGCTGAATAGAAAAATTTTAAAAGAATGGGGTGTTCCATATAAAAAAAATGACGTTCCGTTAGTCCCGTCAAAATGGGACACCTGTGTGTAGCTGGAAATAATTTTAGGATATAGGTCTCATCAAACCATATAACTTTTCTCCTACATCTTTTTCTCTATCTTGAACGGTAAGACTGTTATGGGATGATTACGCTAGGATGGACCACCCTGTACAGTCTGGTTCATCTTGGATTAAAGTTCAAAATCTTGTTACGGGCAAGATTTCATTTATTCCCCAAATGGATACAAAGATTCAAATGGTTCGCGCCTTATCAGGCGGATAGTTGCAACTTCGTTTTTGCGGCTCTGGACTGATAAGGAATTTTAAATACTTGACACCTGTCAGATTCCTTTTGTACGGCACCTTGCTTGTAACAGTTCTGCGATATTAAAAGTGCCCCGTGCGCTGTAAGGGAAGAGATCGTGAGTTGAGGACTCTGGGAACGATCTCGTTGCAAGTCAAGGTGAGTACTTGAGTTTGAATTCGGTCCAGAGCCGTAATATGTTTTGCGCTCCGTCAGGTGCCAGGGCACAGGCCAGCGAAGCCATCCAATTTGGCAGTGGCAGCCACGAAGGCCCGTGGGGTTTCCCTAAAAGGAAAAATCATAGCCGTCACCCCAGCCAGACTCGGCAAGTAACACATACCACGTCGACCATCAGGTGTTTCACCTAAGGCGAGCCATTTTCCATCGTGGGACTTCAGTCCCCGTCTTGCGACGACCAACACACTTCCGAGGCCGACTACTGGTACCAGCAAGGTCGTCAACTACCCCCAGTTACTCGTTCGCCTGTGCTGCAGCTACTTCGTGGTCCTCCAGACATCGGTGACACCGGACCGTCGTGGAGACCTTCCTGGCTACTGCTGCTGCTCCCGGACTGTCGTGAGGATTTCTCCCGTTTCTTTTCACTAACCCTCTGATTCTGTAAGAAGGCGTAGAGCGCGGCATTTCGTTCGGTGCACGTTTGCACAATAACCACTGCGTAGGTTCGGGTTATCCAATTTCGTCGCCGGGTGAGCTCACTAGGTCGCGGACGGGACACCCTTCCGAGAGGTGCGTTACGTGAAGCTTTCGGCCGTGTTTTGCGTTTTCAGAGCGGATTTAGGGGGCCCTGCGATCAGGAACATAACCTCACTTCACCTCTTGGGGGTGGTGGTGGTGCCGCAGGCGGTCAAGGCGGCGGTCAAGAGGGCTGGAAACAAGTGTCGTGAACATCAAATACGTGCTATAATTAACGCAGCTGAACTTACCCAGTAATAAAGGATAAAATCTGTAAAGTGTCGTTTGTCTATTTATTTATTTGGTTATTCTGTCACTTGACAGCAGTGACAGATTTCGCCGAACCCGCGGCACTAGGCCGGTGCAAGTAAGGCAACACAACGGGACTAAACACACTAACAATCTCTCTTCCATTCCTCGAAGTCACCCTGCTTTGCATTCGGCTCGTATTCACCTTATTCGTAAATGAAATGCATCATGGGAAACGGGTCCCCACAGCGTAGGTAAAGTAGATAACTACTATACTGCATAGATGTCAGTTCGACTTCTTCCAGTCAAGTGTCGTATTTGAATTTGTCATTACGAGCAGGAATCGTTTACGTTCCAAGTACACGCAGCTTTCCGAATTTTCTCTCATCTTCGTTATTTTGTCTTGTTATTGCTGCTGCTGTTGTAACCGGTTATTGTTATCGTTTGTGGCTACTGCTGAATTGCTGTGTTTAATTTGTTAATCCATGTTGTGAAATACCGACCTACCAATGGTGGCAAGTCGCAATCAGCAAAGGGGTATACAAGGTGCTGTGTACCTGGCTCACGGACCTAGCTGCAAGTCGGACACAGCCGAAAGTCGAAATGTTTCAATTCACGCGTTCACCAAAGACGAAAGAAGTGAGAGGTCTGGGTAAAGCGCGTAGAAAAAGAAGTTATGAAAAGGACTCATGCCAGCCTACAAAATGCCACAAGATTTGCGGCGTACACTTCATTACATCGGGGAAGAAAAGATACGACGATAAACTGCCAAGGTCCGTCGTCTTGCTGGCTTGCACTTTGCACCACTTCAGCGTTTCATAAGGGTACATCGCACCATCCAAGTTGATTCAAGCACTGGAGAGCCATTCCTAGCCATTCCACTGGAGAATGACATCAGAATGACTGAAGAAACCAAAAATTACAAACACCTGAATAATACCATAGTGATGATAAATATTATTTTGTTTCTATGTCACTGGCGACGGGCGCGCTTTTGTTGTGTTGACATTATAAATAAAGTTGACATGAGAAAATCTGGTGCATTTTGGTTTGGGACTCAATCCCCCCAGATATCTCCACTTCAACATATCGTCAAAAGATGGCAGAGGAATTTCGAATAAGGTGAATAGTTTGAAATATAACTCGTATATCATTTCATTGCCAATTACTTTTGTTTCCTCGGTGGTAAAAGGAAAACTTACAACCAAACGACATCTAGGCAGGACTAAAAAAAAACACAGAGACAGAGAGCATACAACGCTGATAGCAGCAGAGTGAATTTGAAACTACAGGCTATCACAAATTTTCAGCTCTTCTCAGCTTGTAACAAACAATTTTTGCGGGAATGTGCTCTTCACCCTCTCTCTTAAGAGGGGGCATTGAAGAGTCATCTTTCCGCAAGTAGCTGAATTAATTTGATAAAATTATAATTTGGAAACAATCGAAAGTGCAGTTTTCTACTAGAAGGAAAGTGTATAGTAAGCTACCAAAAGTGAGAGGGCGTTTTTTTGATATTTCGATTCCGACAGTGTAGTGATTTTGGTTAGAATTCAGTCTGTTGCGTCTGTCATTTAAAAGTGACACAGTTTCTTTATCACTCTCCCATTTCAAGCAAACTCTCTCTCATCTCAGCGCCACAAGTCCAAGGAGTCACAAGTCTTGCCTTAATAGAATCCGAACTCCGCAAAGCACACAAGGCATCGTTTTGCAACTCCGTTTGAAAGGCAACAGTGACAACTACAGCGATAGCTGGAACCGCTCGACGATCTCTGCGGCTCGTTACAGCGGCCACTACCACCCCTGCCGGGCCACCGGGCCTGAATCCAAGCCTCGATCCAAGCCGAGGGAGGCGAAACCTGACCTGTCGCTGGAGAAAGGCAGAGCTCCGCAAGCATCGAAGCCATGGCATGACGTTTTGCAGCAAACTACCACCATCTCGTCACCCGACAACGATCTCAGCACCGACAACTTTGTCGACGACGGAGACAAATAGAGCGTCCCAAAAAACGAAGAAGGCCTCAAAGGCCATCAGGAGCAATGTCAAAGCCAAGGATCACGGTCAAAGCCTAGGAGCTTGCCACGAGCTTGCTCACAAGTGTGGCTATCATCGACATCGAGTGATCGCAGTCAGTTGACACATACACGTCAGTGTCGTCAGGCGTCAGTTCGTCAATCCCTGAATTCTCCGAGTGTCCGAGTCGCGTCGGGTGGTGTTTTGCCCTCAACAAGGTTGCTTGCTGCTCAGCTTGTTGCCGTATTTCAAGGAAATTATTGTATTTTTCAACTGATCAAGTTCCAAATAAATTTTGAATGCTAGAAATCCGGAATGAGTGCTAATTTATTGCTCAATTTTTCTGCTACTTTTGGAGCGGCAAAGATGTGTTGTGCCTCCTAGGTTGTGACTGTGTGATGTGATGATGTTGGCGATAGCGACAGTAGTGAAGCTTCTGGTACCTTTCGTTTGGTACCTATTATTTATTACAAACGCGGAATTTCAGAACAAAAAATCAGACAATGTAGTAGTGAGGTGTTCTGTAATTAAACGCGGCGCGTTAGTCAGTGGGTCAATTCAACGCACTATTCGGATTCTTGCCATCCATGGACAGTTGCGCACGACACCCTCGGAATGAATTTTTGTTGTTACCTACCTAATAAAGCCGATGTATTATGTATGGGCTTCTTGCTTTTATATTTGGGTATGCTTGACATTGACAATCGCTCTTAACCTTAAATGTTGACAACTACTGTTAAGTGAAACTGGGAGCAAGGAATATCCTAGTTACCTCAGGGATGTCCTGGTGCAGCGACACCTGTCAGACAGTAGCCAAACTGTTGAGTGGTGAAAAAATTTCGGAGTGCATCTACTTTTTGCAAAGGCATGATCTCAAAAACCAAGCAATTTCGTTTGATGACCTTTTACAGTAAGTTTCAGCAAAAAGTGACCTAGGGATTGAAATACTGTTCATTCGCTAAACGTTAAATCCCAACCCAGGAAAAAAAGAATCCAGTTTTTGCTTATTAGCGATTTATTCAAAAAGCAGTGAAGAAAATGATGGGATCATTGTTTCATACCCTGGAGGATGATTACTGCCGTGTTCATGCCAAATAGTTTTGCGTTCAGTTGAGGAATACGCCTGAAAATGCCTTTGAAAAATTATAAACGTCACGTGTATGCGCCCTCTTAAGAAAACATGAAGTTTGAATGGGAAAGTTTGGGAAAAATCAGGATTTTATTCGACACAGTCTGCTGGGTCTCTACGCAAATTTTCAGCCTTCCTCGGCGCCAACTGCGATCTGTACTGCGATAAGAGATTTTTTACCCCTCTCTCTAAAAAGACATGACACGTACAAAAAAGAGTCGCGAAACTTTCACATATTGTTCGGCACGCTTTATCAAGTGTGCATACTAAGAGTGCGTTCCACTAAACGATCGCAACGCCCACGCCCACGACCGCAGATTTTCCCGTTCCACTAGCTTGCAAACGCCCGCGGTCGTTGTGAGCGGAAACTCAAGTGGAACGGGCGTGCGGTCGTCGTGGTGTGTCGAGTCACTCGAGTCACGTCTTTTCTGTGGTCAGGGAGCCACATGACATGACAGTTGAACGTCAACTCAAATCACAACAACAATATGGCTGTGTTAACAGTGTTAATTTCATTTTTTTTGAGTTCGCCATAAGGATACCGTATGGGAATTATGGATGGGATACCGGCACAACTTTTTTGTTTGACGCATGGGTTTGACGTTTGTAGAGAAAATTGCAGCGACAGTGTTGCCGGTTTTACGCCGCTGATGCGTAGCCAAACTAGTGTTGCGCGAAATCGCAGTGCCCTGCCAATGGTCTCTATCTTTTAAATGAAGTTGCGTAAAATCATGTGGAAGGAGGCAAAATTAAAAAAAAAATCGTTATAGAACTGATTGAACTTTAAAGTCGTCACTTTAGGTCGCCATTGCCAAATCAAAAAAGTAAGTCGCAATTTCCAATATAAATTGCTAGAGCTGGCAACATTGCCGCTAACGACCAGAAGACGACCGCAACGCCTCACCTTTTCAGCGCGATCGTTGTGGGCTTGGAGTGGTCGCGATGTATGACGTCATTCGTGACGTAGCAACGACCGCAACACACGACCGCGGCTATAAGTGGAACGGGTAGACGGGCGTTGCGGTCGTTGCGATCGTTTAGTGGAACGCACTCTAAATTTCAACTTTCTCCGAGTCAAACTGGATGTTTCCAGCAAGAATGTGCATCAGATCTTTACCCTAAAAAAAAAACCATGACGCGCACATGGGAAAGTTTGGGAATTTCAGTGGGATGTTCAAGACACCTTAGAGAGCCTGTATGCGAAAATCCAGCTCCTTTCCAGTTTTATTGAGGTTTAAAACCTGAAATTCCTGGGCTATATCTACTACAACACTGTACCTGTTTGATTTGGCGCGCAAACTTGCGATACGTATGAAGCTGCATGGTGCCGGCTCGCGTAGGCTGGCGCACAGCGCGTCCCCAATGAGGACTTGGTAAGGTGAAGGACTTGGTATAGCGAGCACTCGGTAAGGCGGGAGAACTCAAGCGGATGCTTAAGGAAAAAATATCTGCGTTCCGCCCGCCCCCGCTGTTTCGGTTAACCCTAGGGCTAAGGCCCTAGCTGTATTCTAGTTATTCTATTTTACTATTTCTTTAATCTTTGGTGAGTTTGGTGTAATATGCAAGACTGCAAGAAACAAAACTGAAAAGAAAAGAAAAGTGGTGAAGTGTGGCATGAGAACAACTATGAAAGCAGGCAAGAGTGCGACCCTGAACTGGAGTGAGAACTGAGAAACTGAGAATTCGATTCTTCAGTAAATAACAAAACACCTAGTAACCATCGCGAGTACCACCTATAGGCTATAGGTACCTAAAATAGGGTGAGTTGTTTCCTGTCACAAAATATGCAGTTATTAGCACCTATAGTACGTTCACTCCTACCGTGACTCTAGTCGGCTGTGAAGCTTTGTTTCTAAGTTTAGGAACTTCGCAGTTGGTTGATGGTTGCACATTGACGGTGTCATAATTTGATAAATCGTCAAATTAATTCTGGCTCTAATATCCAAGCTACAAAAGAAATGTGTTTAAAACTCGGTTTAAAATATTATATTTGCGAGCCTAAGTATACCAGAGTCTTTTACAAGTGAAGATTTGCCTATACTTTTAGGCGCAGCCATTGGGCGCAGCATTGTCCCTCGGGAATGTTTCCCGGAAAAGTACATTTCCAACTTTTCTAGCTGATGCATGACCTCTCTAGAATTATTTACGGAACACTGCAAGGTGAAAAATTGAACTATTTTGAACTTGGTGCTGAATGCTGAGCTGAGTCTACGTCATGTTGACGCTTGATAATCTTGATATCAGTGTACGATCGAATCTACACCTGTTCAAGCATTGCTAAAACTATACAAATTAGGGGCAATGACCACAGAATACGCACCAAGGTAGAAAATGGTAAAATTAAAAGGGTCTATACGCTCAATTAGTGTGACGTCAAAACGTGGGTTTTGTATGAAAACAACGCACACGTAAGTTGGCAACACTTCTTGTCAAAGTGGCAGCCAATGGAATATTTGCGGATCACTAGATACAACGACCTTCCTGTAGGGTGTTCCGTAACCAAAAAGGCCTTCGATGGTGGGATAATGCTGGTTAAATACATTTTACATTTTATTTGACAGCTGCAGTGGAGGATGTGGGAAGGAGGGAGGGTGGAAATCAGGAGTGACAGTGAGTGCTGCCAACCTAGCAGAGATTGTTTTCATACAAAACTCAATTTTTGACGTCATCACTAATTATTGAGCGTATTGTGCGAATACAAACCGGGTGACCGTGTCATAAAGGGGACCCGAAGCCTCAGGTACATTTTACAGTAACGATCGATTCTATCACCAATCTCTTCCTTATATCCTAGACAGACTGCACGTTAATGATCATTACACTTAATGATCATTAACCTTGAATGACGATTGCGAATTTGGGGGTGACACACCACAAATCGTAATCGTATAAGCCGATGAGAATAATTTCATATTTTCGGTGAGGTGTGAGGTGGTATTCAGCTTAGATTCCAATCAATCAAGAAAGCAATAATTATTTTATCAATGTTTGCAATGTTCACACCACACCATACTATCTTTATTTGTTGCCAAAATATATGTTGAATTTGTATTGAGTCGAAAGAAATGGAGGTAAAGAAGAATAATAGTCTGATGATTAAGGGCTCGATACCAAGTTACAGGCGCAAAGTTTGGAGCTTGGGACGGCGTAACTCGCCAAATATACAACGGTCTGATTGGTTGGTATCCGCCGTTGCTATGGTAACCGCACTTACGGCGGTCTCAGCCCCAGCTTCGTATCGAGCCGTTAGTCAATAACCTGATCTAAATCGCATAGTCCCATAGTCTAAGTATAGTCTAACCAACTTTTAATTTCGCGAGGCCCTGGTTTATGTGCGCGGCTAGCAAGTGGCAAGGCAACTGACAGATGCATTATGTTCGTATCTATCGTAACTTTTTTGCTATTTTTCAACTGCTTTTGCGATTGGTATGGAATAAGAATATAAGATTAAATATTTATGGAAATAAACACTTACCTACCTATCTCACGGATACTTACGGAAAAACCGATTCCCTCATCAATAAATTCGACTTTGCCCAAAAATGAAATGCCGCCAATCGATATCGTGTTCCACGTTTGCAATGTTCGTATCATCCAAATTCCGCGAATAGGTGGTCATTTCTTTATATTATAAGAATTCTTATTCTCTCAATAATATGTCTCAATATTCCTATGAAATATTCTTATTTCTTAGTAAAACGGGGAGTTTTTAATTAAGTGTTGTTGCAAGAGGCAAGACACAAAATCCAGTGCCTCCATTACAGAAATACGTGTCTGAGACTCTGAATGGCGTACTGAAATGACAGACTTGATGGCAGATATCGCGATTCATTGCAGAAACGCTGGCCAATGGTATTCAAAAATCACGGCGATGATGCACGACCTCCGTGCACGACCACCGGCGATTATGGTTACTCCTAGTTAATGATCATTAAGGTCCTAAATGACGTTCTTAATGATCATTAAGTAAATGACGACGTGACACACTAGTAATTTATATCGTAGTTTACGCTTAATGATCATTAAGTTCTCTAATCTGTCAAGGGTATTAATGGTATTATGCAATTTGGAGCGATCTAGGTACGGAAGAGTGCGATTTACTCACGTAAACTACAGTAATGTCTGAATAATCCGGACAGAAAGTTGCCAGACCCCGTTCGGATTAAGAAAACGTCCGGATTATACAGGGTGATTCACCACCAAATGGACATAGCCGAAGGGTAGGTCCAGTTTTAACAGGCAAACCAGGATCTGGCTTTGAAATTTTTCTAACACTGTTTGTTTCGAAGTTACAGGGTGATTCATATATTTTGTCGAATTTTTTGACAAGCCGTATCTTCAGAACGACCGAATAGATTGGATTGAAATTTTGTGAGTTGATTCTTCTATTGATATCTGACACATCGCCCTATCAAACAGTTTGAAGTTTCCAGGGCTGGCCTTGAAAAAAAAACTTCAAAGCTTTTTTCAAAAAAATACATTCTGTATGCACATTTTCCAAATTTCATTTCCAAATTCGGAGACTACATCAAACGTGCTAATAATAATGCGAAAAAAATTGCTTGGCACCATTGAGCTGTCAGAAAATTTTGACAATTGTAATGATTTTTGAGGTTAGGATTTTTTCTAAATCAATATTTTCAAATATTTGCAAATGATCTATTATGGCCCTGAATTTCAGCCGTTTTGTCAAAAAAATGAAAACGACATTTTTCTCGTTTTCTCAATAATAACAAAAAAATTTATCAGAATTTTCAAATTTTTTTTGAATTGTTCCTCAATTTCAGCTCAAATTGGGATAGAAGTAAAGCTGAGGGACGTGACAATAATTTTTTGAAAATTCGGCTGAAACTTTTTGTTACTACTGAGAAAACGAGAAAAATGTCATTTTTACTTTTATGACAAAACGGCTGAAATTTGGGTTCATAATGAATCATTTGTGAATATTTGGAAATATCAATTTACAAAAAATCCCAACCTCAAAAATCATCAGGATCATCAATTTTCTTTTGACAGCTTGATGGTGCCAAGCAATTTTTTTTTGTGATATTGATAGCATGTTTCATGTGGTTTTTGAATATGAAAATGAATTTTGAATAATATGCATACAGAGTGTCTTTTTTCAAAAAAGCTTTGAAATTTTTTTTTCAAGGCTGGCCCTGGAAATTTTCAACTCTTCGATAAAGTGATGTGTCAGATATCAATAGAAGAATTAACCCATAAAATTTCAAACCAATCTGTTGAGTTGTTCCAAAGTTATGGCTTGTCAAAAAATTCTACGAAATACATGAATCACCCTGTAGTTTCGAAACGAATAGCGTTAGAAAAATTTCAAAACCAGATCCAGGTTCGCCTGGAAAAACTGGACCTATCCTTAAGCTATGTCCATTTGGTGGTGAATCACCCTGTAGAATGCATAATGAAATAGGCTTTAGTGAACAATACAATGTTACGAATACACATTGAAAATCGGTTGTGTCACCCCAAAACTTCCCCGACGAGTAGCAAAGGAACGGATGGAAATTTTTGTATGAGACGTCCCTTCAGGTAGGAAGTTAGAATTTGAGTAAAAGATTGAAGAACTGAGATATTTTCCTTAATAAGGCGGGCGGGCTTCATTTTGAGCTCCATAATTCGAATCCGGTCTCGATAAGCCAGGCCGGTTTTACATTTTCAACAGGGAAATTCTCGGGAAATCGAAAACAGAATTGTTGGAAAATGTTTAGGAACCAGTTACCTCTTGTATAAAAAAAATTGGTAAAAATCCGTTCTCGGGATAAAAAGTTGGAAAATTTGCAGTTTTTTCAGAGAGGAAAACTAGAGAACCTTGGGGCTAGAGTATTTCATGGGGCTCGCCGCATGTAGAAGTTTGCACTGCGTTTTTTTCAAATTAACGGAATGTGCAAATTTCATTTAGAAAAAACTACCGTCGGAAAACCAAGACCGCGCCGATTTTGAAAATAGGTCTACACGACGCCCAATCCAATCTTCTTCCGTTATCAGTTGAAATTTTTCGAAAAAAGTCGATTCCCGAGCAGGAATGAAGTTTTGAGTGGAGTCCTGCGTCAAAAGAGAGTCGTCCTGGTGAAAATCGGGCGAGAGGCCGTCTGGTATGGCAACGGCTAGGAGAAATTTTGAAAATTCATAACGCCCGACTGGAAAATGGTGGAGAACTGCAACTGCAGACCTGATTTGACTCTTTTGTTGTGTTGCTTCCTGCCAAATTTGGTTCCAGTCCATCGGATAGGTTTTGATAATTTAATGGTGAAGTCGAGGGTAAATTGAACTTCGACATTTTTTAATGTTTGACATATGACAGACAGATGGACAAAAAAATTTAACAGCTTTAAATAGAGATTTTTAAGGGCTTTCATATGACATATTGCAAGTCAAGTTCCGTGATATATAACTCCTGTCATTTTTTGATAGTGACATTTCCGTTTGACAGATGACAGCCAAAAACTAATGGGCTCATTCCACGGACCAACAGTGCCCGCATACCAAATTTCAAGTCGATCGGATCAACGTTGCGGCTGATCTGAGTGATGAGACACACAGAGAGACATCACTCCAAAAATGTTCTTCATCGTCTTGGGGGATCTCAAAATGGATACATATATCAGTAGCTATACATATATCCGTCTTCATCTCGAAACATTTTTTTCTACCGCGTTCACAATACTTCCCCTCCTCGTTGGGTGGTAGGTTATTGAAGTAGAATATAGGTCGCGGGAACAAAAATGGAGTCCTAAAGATGGGTATAGGTATATGGTATAATATTATTTTCACTAGTACCAACTTGCTGATACAATTTTCTTTAGTTGTGAAGTTGTAATAAATATATAGATAATTTATTGAACAATTGTCGCTTTATAAAAGAAAAATAATGTGCTAAACTCAAGATCTCACTGAGTAATATGTCAAAAACAAGCGAATCTCTACAGCGGTACTTTGGCCCCACATCAGGCGTAAGCGCGGGCAAGAAGCTGGCAAGAGGCGCTTTTGTTGTGCCGGCAGGAGCTGCTCAGAGTAGATCACTAGACAAAGAAAGTAGATCCAGCTGGGCCGTGATTGGCGTATGTATCGACTTTCTCTATCTAGTGATCTACCCGGAGCAGCTCCTGGATCTATGGCTCCTGGTGCAAAGCGAAGGTGGCTGAAGCGCGGAAATGCGCGATGCGCTGTTGCCACGTCAGGCATACTTGCAACGTTTCCATAGCGAGTGCCAAGGTGACGGTTATATGTTCCCGCGACCTATAAAGTTCGAAAATGAACACCTTATATGATCATAATCACATATAAGTAAAAAATAATATTATTCGGACTCAAAAGGAAAAGCCGCATCATTTATTTCCAATATTTAAATTCATTACAAATACAAACATCAAGTACAGTGTCAAAATTCTGCAGGAAAAATGATCATACGAAAAATTCGTTTGCCTGCCAATTTATTCCAACGGGAAAAATTTTAACGGGGGGGGGATCTCGGTGGATCACCTGTGCATAAAAAGCCGACTCTCCCCTACCCAGTGACGCGAGCAATATGTAGTGTACTGTCACCTCTGCTGTCACAACCTTGCTCACAACCGACGGTCAAGTGTCAACAGCAGTCGGTCTCAGTGTCTCTCTAGGTCCGAAGTACCGAACAAGAAACGCAGGTGACTCATTGCAAGTGATAAATCTCTGAAATGTGAGTAATTACACAGTTATTCGTAAACTCCTGGCAAGACAACGACTGAACGTTAAATTTTTAGGTTAGAAGCGTTCGAAGCGAGCCCGGTAATTTACTGTACGCAATGTTCGCATCGTGCAGTTTGGCCTTTTCAACTACTCCATCACGTCCAAAGAAACCACAAAAATGTGTACGCAGCCGGATTATTCTATGCCAACGTGGAATTGGAACGGTATCCTTGCACCACTTGCGATTTTACAAGTTCCTGTAAAACCGATCGATACGAACACTGCACCCAACAGCACGCAAACACCGTTGAAGGTGAAATCATAAAAGGCGATCAGTTCTTCAACGAATTTAAAAGGTTTTCCTGTGAGCACTGCCGCCAGTACGCAAGTTTCTCAACTTTATATCTTTGTAAACACCAGGAGTCCTGTGGAATACCATTAAAAGTAGCCGATGCCCCGGATCCAGTCACCTCAAAAACTAGACTTAGCGTGAAACAAGAGCCGAACTATTTTAAATCGACAAGCGGTTTTCATTGCGTTCATTGCGCATACAAGAGCAAATTCAAAATAAATCTAAGCAGACATTTGCTGACGCATGCAGCGGATGCTGATGTCCAGTGGTTTAATTGTCCTGAATGTTCTTATCGAGGTAAATTAAAAGTTCATTTGAAAATGCACATGCTGAGGCATGCCAGACCTGATGAAATCGTATGGTTTAAATGCAACAAATGTTCGTATCGTGCCAAGCTTAAACGAAGCGTGAAAACGCACATGCTGAAGCACGCTACGGCCGAAGAAATTGACTGGTTGTATTGTACTGAATGCTCTTATCGTGCTAAGCATGTACAGTATTTGAGACAGCACATGCTTACGCACACTAGACCTGAGGACGTCGAATGGTTCTACTGTACTAAATGTTCGTACCGCGCTAGTCAAAGCAGACGCCTCAAAACGCACATGCTGACTCACGCCACGGCCGAAGAAGTCGCCTGGTTCAATTGCACCGTTTGCCCTTACCGCGGCAAGCAAAAGAAATACTTGACTAGGCACATGCTGACTCACGCTGCTGACGAAGAAATCAAATGGTTCAATTGCGCCATCTGCTCCCATCGAGCTAAAGAAAAAGGCGATTGGAGAAAGCACATGCTGACTCACGCCACGGCGAACGAAATCAACTGGATCAACTGCACGAAATGTTTTTATCGCACCAAAACGAAAACTTGTTTGAATGCGCACATGCTGACGACTCACACTCCAGCCGAACAAGTCAAGTGGTTCGATTGCGTCAAATGCCCGTTTCGAACCAGAGCGAAAGTAAGCTTGACCAGGCACATGCTGAGGCACGCTTCGCCGGAAGAAATAACCTGGTTCAGTTGTACCAAATGCTCTTACCGAGCCAAGCTAAGAGGCGAACTGACCAGGCACACGATCGCGATGCACGCTCCGCCCGAAACAATCACTTGGTTCGATTGCTCCAAATGCTCTTACAGAGTCAGATTGAAAGCGAATCTGAGCAAGCACATGCTGACGCACGCAACCACCGAAGAAATCGCTTGGGTCCACTGCAGCGAATGCTCGCACCGCTCGAAAACGAAAGAGAATTTGAAACGGCACATGAAGAAGCACGCCGCGGCGGAAGAAATCAAATGGTTCTGTTGCGAGCAGTGTCCCCACCGGAGCAAATCGAACAACGATTTGACGAGGCACATGCTGACGCACGCCGCCGACGACCAGATCGACTGGTTCCACTGCACCAGGTGCTCGTTTCGAGCCAAAGAAAAGGGAAACTTGAAGAAGCACATGCTGACGCACGCCACGGCCGACGAGATCAACTGGTTTTACTGCAGCCGCTGCACTCATCGGGCCAAGACCAAGAGGAACCTGGAGACGCACATGCTGACTCACGCCAAGGCTGAAGAGATCAGCTGGTTCCGTTGTCCCAAGTGCGTTTATCGGGGCAAGACGAAAACCAGTTTGAAAAATCACATGACGGTGCACGCCCCAGCTGAAGAGATCACTTGGTTCCATTGCCCCGAGTGCCAGCATCGATCTAGGGACAAAGGAAATTTGAGACGGCATGTACTGAGGCGGCATGCAAAAAGCTAGGAGCATGCTTAGCCAAAAATATCTTCCGTAAAAGTTTCTCTGTTTCAGGTCAACAAAGCGTAGTTTTATTCTGTTGAATATGTTATCCTTCGTGTTTGTATAACACCAGTAAAGCTTAGTGTTTCGCATTTTGTGTCTTTATACCTACTCTGAAGAACCGGTTGAAGAAAGATTTAAATACAAGAGGTTCTTTCTCTTGTATTTTTATTGACCAAATTCGGCTGCTTAATTTGCAGTCATCAACCCTATAGAGGAAGCCGGGAGTAGCCGAAACTAGTCAGTAGGAAACATGAAGGAAAATACACAATATAATTCAAATATAATGATGAGTCAGTCTCCCCACTGATGAGCCGTCAATAGATGCGCCTACTCTGAAGGACCGGTTGAAGAAAGATTTAAATACAAGAGGTTCTTTCTCTTGTATTTTTATTGACCAAATTCGGCTGCTTAATTTGCAGTCATCAACCCTATAGAGGAAGCCGGGAGTAGCCGAAACTAGTCAGTAGGAAACATGAAGGAAAATACACAATATAATTCAAATATAATGATGAGTCAGTCTCCCCACTGATGAGCCGTCAATAGATGCGAAAATCTACTAGTCGTCAATTGATGTGGAACAGCAAAAAAGTCCCCTATTTCGGGACCTAACTTTTGACCTAGATGACCGTTTTAGAAAAGTCTTTCACTGATGGATTGCCCCTCGGATTGCCCCATTCTTCGAGAATGCATTCGTCATATCTCTTTATTGCCTGGCCCTGGGCTATCTACAAGGTGATTAAGCAATACGTGTTTTTATGTTCAATTTTGACTCGTAGACTGCTTGGATTGCTGCTTCATCCATCTTCAATCTTGAGATATGACCACTATTGTGGTGTACATGCAGTACAAGCTGTGTACCTTGTATTGTAGTGTGCATCCAGCAGGATTCCAATTTTATAGTATGTTATGGTTATTGAACTTATCATCAAATACCTGTTGCAGACGAAGACATTCACAAAACTGCCATTACCACACCATTTGGACTTTTTTTACTTTTTGCGATTACTTTTCGGTTTGAGAAACGCAGGACAAACATTCCAAAGATTTATGAATGAAGTTCTCAACGGTCTCAATTTTTTATTCTGCTACCTCGATGACATTCTTATATTTAGCAAATCTGAAAATGAACACATAGAACATCTAGAAATCGTTTTTCAACGTTTACAGTCATACGAACTAAACATTAAACCCACTAAATGTATTTTTGGCACAAGGAACATGAACTTTCTAAGCCACAAAATTTCCCCAGAAGGTATTTTCCCTTCAGAAGATAGAGTTGAAATTAATTAACAATTTCCCAAACCATTATCTCTCAAACAATTGCAAAAATTCGTTGGCATGGTGAATTATTAGGTTTGTTTTGGCAGCGATACACAACCGTTTCCAACCGTTTGGATTCTGCGCGCTTCCGTTAAGCCGTTCGGGCAGTGTAAACTTCGAGTTGCCAACTGTTGGTAAGCTGTTTGGGCAGGTGCCTCCAACGGTTCGAAAACAGTTTGTGGACGGTCAGAGGAGTTTGAGAATTAAAAAGAAACTGGCGATCAGACGCATGCGTACGTCTTTCTTCGCAATCGGGCGATCTTTGATTGATGGCGTGGCGCGTAATGTGACAGTGTGACAGTAAAGGTAAATAAAGACGCATTTTCGAGGTTAATTTGAAATAGTTTTACCTGCTGAAAGTTGCATATTTACATTAATTCGGTAAATTTATTAAGGAGTTTCTGATGTGACTAACAAAGTTGTTGACGGGAATCGGTTTTATTTTTTTTTTCGTCAAATAGAAACTCCTCCAAAAAGAAAATGTACGGATATTGCTATCAAATTTTGACAATTTTTGATTTTGATTTTTGAAAATTTAAAAACTAGATAGCATCGACAATGTGTCTTTCCTCAAAAAAGTCGCATGCCAAATATGAACTTTTTATTTTCAAAAAAGGCACCAAAAATGATTTCTCGTAGACATGAAAAAGTGAATTAGTAGAAGTCATTTTTGGTACCTTTTTTTTGAAAATAGTAAGTTCAAATTGCATGCGACTTTCTTGAGGAAAGATACATTGTCGATGCTATCTAGTTCTTGAATTTTCAAAAATCAAATTCAAATATTTTCAAAATATTTTGGAAATTTTCAAAATTTGATAGCAATGTCTGTACATTTTCTTTTTGGATGAGTTTGTACTTGACGAAAAAAATAAAATAAAACCGATTTCCGTCGACAACTTTTTTAGTCGCATCAGAAACCCCTTGAATAAGACCTCGGCTTGGCGGGGAAAACTTGACAAGTTGTTGTGTCCCTAGTTTCAACTGGAACCGCTCGCTACGCGTTCTTGCAGCGAAAACTTTCCAACCACTTGCAAACTGGTTGGAGTCGAGTATGCGCGCTGAATCACAGTTAGCAAACCGTCCGCAACTCGCTGCCAAAACAAACCTATTATCACAGATTCATTCCCAAAATTTCAGAACTCCTTTGTCCATTATATCAGTTAATTATGGACTCACAAAATGCAAAAAAAAACATTTTTCAAGTTGGTCTCACGAGTGCGAAATCAGCAATGAAGTGGTTAACGCAACCCTGCTTGTCAATCCGAATCCTAACCTAGAGATTAGACTCACTGTCGATGCTTCTAACCTTGCTATCGGAGCAGTATTAGAACAAAGAAACGACAATCATTGGGAACCTTTAGCTTATTTTTCACGTAAACTAAGCAAAACAGAACAATCTTATTCTACTTTTGATCGAGAACTCTTAGCAATTTTTGCTTCCATCAAACACTTTCGATTTTTCTTAGAAACTAGGGAGTTCAAACCATTCTCAGACCACAAACCGTTGACAACTGTTTTGAAAACCAGATCGGAAAAGAGCCCTCGACAAAATCGTCAGTTAGATTACATTTCACAGTTCAATACCGACATTCATCACATTAGTGGAGACTTTAACTCAGTTGCTGACGCACCTTATGCCGTATTGAACACAACGATGAAATCTCGGACATTGATTTTGCTTCACAGTTAGACATAAAAATTCTCAAGACTGAACCAGACATAGATGTGGAACTCAAGTCAATGACCTCGAACAAACAAAAGAATCATTCTAAATTTCTACTTGAAGAAGTCGTAGATCCATTTTCTCATGACAAAATATGGTGTGATGTTTCCACTTCTTGTCGACCCTATGTTCCAGCTTCACTACGTAAAAAATTATTTGAAAAGATACATTCTATCACATATTCTGGAATTCGTTATCCAAGGAAATTAATTAGGAGAATATATTTTTGACCTAGAATGAATAGTGATATAAGTCTTTGGGCAAAACAATGTTTGAATCGTCAAACGGCAAAAGTTCATAAGCATACTCGACCCGGAATCGGACATTTTGAAATTCCCAAAGGCAGATTCGAGCATATACATTTAGCTCTTGTCGGCCCCTTACCTCCGTCTGGTGGTTGTAGCTATATTCTCACAGTAATAGATCGTTTTACTCAATGGCCGGAGGCATATCCTCTCAAAAATATTTCTGCAAAAACAGTAGCTAACACGCTTTCCACTCACTACGTCAGTCGATTTGGTGTTCCGCACACGGTAACAACCGATCAAGGCAGGCAATTTGAAGCACACCTCCTCAAGGAATTTACTTCATTTTTAGGTTCACACAAAATTCACACGACGTCTTACCACCCCCAAAGCAATGGAATGGTCGAACGGTTCCACCGGACACCAGAGTCAGCCAACACGCAACACTGGAAAGATGAACTTCCAATTATTTTGCTAGGATTTCGGGCAATAATCAAGGAAGATCATAAGTGTTCTCCAGCCGAGTTGGTTTTCGGTCAGCCCCTTCGCATTCCCGGAGAGTTTTTCACTGAATCTCAAACCTCACTGAACTTGAATTCCACCATCATTCATTTGCGTCAACTTTTCGAAAACATAAAACCTAGAAAACGTATATTTTCAAATCAAAAATTTTTCTTTAATCCAGATCTCATAACATGTAAATACATCTTCATCCGAAATGACAAATTGAAACCTGGATTGGATCCTTTCTACGAAGGTCCTTATGAAGTCACTAAACGCAACAATAATGTATTTCAAATTTCGAAGAATGGTGAAGAAGTCTGTATAAACGTCGAAAGGATCAAACCAGCTTATATGCCTGTGAAGGATAATAATTTAACCAAAGATTCTAAAAAAGTTACATTTGCAATCAATTAATTTCTTTCGAGGGGGGGAGTATTGTGGTGTGCATGCAGTACATGCTGTGTATTCGCTCCGTGCACGACGCCAGCGTCATCTAGCGTACGCAACTTTGTAGGCGCAAAACGTCACTCATGTCATAAATTACAGATGGCTGAACTGTCATATAAGCTCGGACAGGTCGATTTTTATCCCAAGGGGGACATCTGAAACATACATTGGCGAATTTCTATCTTTAGCCCCCTCACCCCCACCCACCTCAACTTCGAAGTTTCAAATGACACCACCCACCTTGCGAAACATCAAATTAAAGAGAATTAAATTCTCTTCTTGAATAAAATATTTCTATAACTTCCAACCCAACCCCCCTTCTCAAAATTGTCTGAGTTTCCAATGTAATATTCTTGACCTCTTAATTCTCTTCAGTACAGTCAACGTCATCCTGCACAACATCGAGGGAGAAAATTTTCCGTGTAAAAAGTGCCACCCAAATTCACCCCTTCACTCCCCCACCCCAACTTCAAAATCTAAAATGACACTTCCTACTTTGTGATACATCAAATTGAAAGGAACTGAACTCTCTTCCTGAATAAAACATTTTCAGAATTTTCAAAAAGCCATTTTCCCCTTAAATACTCAGAATGTTTAATTTATTAGGGGAGGGATTGAAAATTTGAAAAAAATTGTTTTCAGAAAGAGAAATCAATTCCCGTTAATTCGATGTATCACAAAAGTAGGTGGGGTCTGTTAAATTTTGAAGTTGGGGGGGGGGGGAAAGGAAAGGGGGGGGGAGAGGAAAGGGGTGGATTTGGGTAGCACTTTTCTTCACCAAAAATTTTCTCCTTGGATGCTATTTAGGATGACGCTGATTAAACTGAAGAGAATTGAAGGATCAAGAATAGAAAATGGGACAGTCAGAGAAATTAAGGAAGATGAGGGGTGGGGTTAAAAATTTTGAAAATATTTTTTCTAGAAAGGTAATTTGATTCTTTTTGATTTGATGTATCGCAAAGTAGATGGTGTCATTCGAAATTCTGAAGTTGAGGTGGGTAGGAGTTGAACTAGGAGACGAGACAATATGGGCGTGAGTAGGTATAGGTACACTGTGTTGCCTTCCAGCGTGTGTCTTAATATCTTGCTTGCTGTTGCAATACGTATAATAGGTAGCGCCAGAGCTAGAGTAGGTACCTAGTACTCACTACTCCAGTGATGTGCATCAGAAGTAGTAGCCTTTTCATCCTAGTAGTATCCTGCCGCTCTTCGACATCATTCATTAGTAGCCCCCAAAAACCTAACAACTTTGGCGGAGACCCATCAACCAGTAAAGACAATGTCCCTTATCGTCCACACTGCAAAGCACTCCAAAGAAACTCACGATTCCTGGCGTATTTTGGGAAGATTTTCGGTTGAGGTGCCTGCTCAGTTCCAATAAGCTGTCACTTACCCCATCTATGAAGACCAGGGTTGGCCACAGTGTTTCTACCATAGAGCTCTCACCCGTAACAATAATACTTATTGTACAAAACTTTATTTTTTCATAAATAACAATAATAAATAACAGAAACATACCTTACGCTTAATAATTAACATCGAAAAGATTTTTGATACTTTTCCGAACTCTGGCTTTGGAATTATGCATGAACAAGTTGTATCTGATATTTTCGTCTAGTTGACTACCACCATCAATGTTCCTATTGTCGTCATCACCACCACTTTTGCTACCACTGTCCAGAGACGCCAGAGAATGCACTAGAGCCATTTTGTTGGGCGTGCCCTTGAAGCTGCTCCTCCTGGTCACGTTCCCCAGCACGTCTTCGTACAAATTGCTGATGGAGAACCGTTCGGAGATGTTGGACAGGTTCAAACTGCCGCCTTTCGCTTTCACTTTCGATGCCGACTTGGAGGGCGAATCCAAAGAATACCTGCGTTTCAGCATCTCCTTGCCCTCCATGGCTTTGTTCTTGATGAGCGTTTTGGAGTTTTCTTCCAAATTTTTGAAGTACTTGATCGCTTTCTTGAACTGCGATTTGATGGTCTGACTGGGCGTGGAAGAGATGGTCTGACTGGGTGTGGTAGAGGGTTTCTTCGGTTCTTCTTCCGCTGTCGGAGACTCGGGGATTCTCTCTGTTTGAATGCTGGATGATACTGGTTGTAGTGATGAAGGCTTCGTTTTCGATTTCAATGCTGCAAACGAGAAAATTGTTGAATTTTTTGTTTAATGAGAAACTAAATGGAAAATTGAGCTTTACCCTGAAAGAGAATTGATGGGATTCGTGAAAAGGATAAGAATGGAAATGAAAAATTGGAGAACAAATCTTTTGGTGAGCAAAACAGGTACCGAGAAGAAAAATACAAACTAGACCTACGTTTATCGAACTTTTGAATTCGTTCCGAAATGGGCGTGAAAATCCTCGAGCTTTCTTTGTTGTTCATTTCCACCGTAGGAGCATTGCTGAAGCTGAACGCTTTAGCATTCAGTTTCTTCGGCACGATCCTCTCCTTCTCGTAGTTGTTCTTGAGCAAAATCTTCTTTCTCTCCTCCACACTCAAAACCGCACAACTATCCAGTTCTTCACCCATCGACCTGTACTTGGTCTTCGGCTCTTCCTTATATTTCACAGAAATAATATCATCTATCGACCTGTTGGCAATAATAACGACGTCCTTGTTCTCGTACTTGGAATACTCCTTCGTGTCTCTGATGTTATTGAACAAGTTCTTGTCACTCACCGCGAACTTTTTACAACTAACTATGCTAGATTTGCTCGAACTGGCCGAAGACAGCCGTTCCCAGTACTCTTTCTTCGCTTTGAAGACGCTCTCGTGGTTGTCGCCGGGCAGAACGAGGTTTTTCGGTATGTTGGGCAGGGACACCGCGGTGGTCAGCGGGTACGGCTCTTGGGATTGCTTCAGCGAGTCCAGTATGTTGAGAACGCTCAGTTCTCGGAACCTCGATTCGTGCGACGTGTCTTCGTTTTCGCTCTCCGAAAACAAGCAGTCGTTTTTCGAATCTTGCAGCGCGAAAAGCTTGCGTTTCGCTTCGACGGGAAGGCGTTGGAACGAGGTGACTTCAGGGGCAATATGGGAGTGGCATATTGAGGAAGTGCTGCTGCTGAGGCTGCTTTGGGACTCGAGCGATTGGGGACCGCTGCTGCTGCTGCCGATTCCCAAATAATTTTTGGGGTGTTCTTGCGTGGCATTGATTATGTTCTTCAAGAACTTCGTAGTTTCTACAATTTCTTTCGGTTTCTGATTGTTATTGTTCAAGTTGTTGTTCTTCAAATCTTCGTCGATCTTCTCCAGTTTGACTTCGGCCTTGAATATGCCACCGTCTTGTTTCTTGACCGCGGTGATTTCCAAATGTTCTTTGGCTTTAGCTGTGACTTTATCTTCGTCTATCCGGATCTTTTCGTCTATGCAATCGATTACTTTGGAAATGACTCTGCGCTTGGTCAGGACTACTTTTTCGTCTTGAACACCTGGAGCGTCCGTTTCGAATTTCTCTCGGCACCCCGACTCGCTCTTGGTAACCCTGACGAGGAAAGGACACCCTTTGATCAGTTCCCCGTCAGAAACGATACTGATTTCGTAAATTCCACTGTGCTCTGGGATGTAGGTGATCTTGGCTCGATCCTTTTCCAAATCCACTTTGACCGGTATCTCTTTCTCGTCAGTTTTTTTCTCGACGTTACCGATCAGGGTGTGGAAGTCCAACGAAATGGTGCGGAGGAACGATTTCCGCGAGTCGAAATGCGTTTTTTTCGGTTTGAAGTGGTCCTGCAGGAGGTTGATGACCGGCACGGCTTTGAGATTGGGGATGTTGCCCTTGCCTCGGGTGCCGTAAGGTCCCCGGATGTACATGAGCAAATTGTCGCGTTTCTTCGTTGACGCGTTGGAGTAGATGTAAAAGGAAGCTTTCCGATTGACCTCGCCAGTATACAGACCCATGCCTCTGACCACGTACTGAGAGGAAAATTTCTGGGCTTCTTCGTCTTTCGTGCCGGGCCACTTGTTCATGGCGTTCTGCAGCTCGTTCAGGTAACAGATGAAGTTGCGTTCCAAGTTGATGGTGAAGTCGCCGGAGAGGTCCGAGTCCGTGAACCTCTGGAAAAAACAATGTGCTATTATTAGATCATGACCTGGCACAGCAATTATGTTTGAAAGTAAAAGCGGATGAAGCTTTTAGAGAGTACTGCCCAAATATCAACACGCCCCAAAAAGGCCTCAGAACCCCAGAATCCCAGAACAAGAAAGGAGGAGACGAAGAATGCGAAGTAGTAGAGAGCGGATAGAAGCGAAGTAGTACCTGCGATATTCCCAAGCATAAATAATTGTTGGCGTGTATTTATTGTAGTTCGCAGTAATAAACAGTTTTTGCTTTAGAACGATCGTCTCAATTATAAACGAATCCGTTCGCGAAATACGTAGGTAACAATATGTTTGCAAAAAATCCCAGAGATAGATTTTTCTTTGATACAAGCATGTTTGGGTATGGTAATAACAATAACCAACCAAATTTGTGACCTTGCGTGACCTCCGGAATCATGATTAAAAAAATTAGGAATATAATCTTGCGCCGCGGTCCCTCTCCAGGAACGATTAGCGAACGGAAGAGATCAAATTGTCTATCACAAAGTTGAAAAGAATTCAATTATCCTCGAAAAATGAAATGAAAAAAAGTCCTCGAGGGCATATGTGTTCATCAGAGGGAGATCACAATCATCAAAACAGCGGAAGAAGTTGGAAGTTGCCCAAATATCGGCATGCCCTAAAAACGCCTCAAATAATAAACTGCGAACGAACTGACATTCGCAGTTCACCAAATCTCCATCGATTGCGCAATCAAATGATTAAATTCAAAATACCAAAACTGCTTGTCCCATACCATACTCACTACCGACTTTATGGCTATCGATGCACAGGGCATCCTCAAAGCAAATCCAATACTATTGTTACGAGCGGCGATCCCGTACATATCGGTAAACACTAGATCTTTCTGGATTCTTCCATTCACGGCCGCAGTGTACAAATGCGTGGAGCTCTGGACATTTCTAGAGTGTTCGAGGAGGCATTGAAATGCATGGAGACTCCAACGTTCGATTAAGGCACATCTGTCCACTTTGGCGGAGGTGCAGATTCCAGAACACATGGAAAGCACTCGGAAGGTATGTGTGATTATTCAGGAATGGTCTAGAAACCGCATATACCGGGCCGCTATGGAATTTGCTGGAAGTAGACAGAAAGTTCGGGAACGCTGTTCGAAGACCTTATATTTATAAGGCATCAGCCGGCTGCTCGCGGCAGTATTGAATTGGAATGCAAAGTGGTAACGAGTGCGAAACAAGCGAAGTACCTGCGTTATAATTCCAAGTAGATAATTGTTGGCGTGTAGTTATTGTAGTAGTACGCAGTAATAAACAGTGTGTGTTTAAAGCGATTGTCTCACGCCTACGACGCCGTACGCGAGATATCGTAACACTATTTAGAAAATTGCTGTTCCATGTTTATTCCAGCAACGACTTTTGCATTTTCCGCGGCAGCAGACAGCAGAGTTCATCTTGATGGCCCCAATCTCCACGCCGCTCCTGAGATTGCCTCAATTACCATCGCCGATTAGAATAAAAGAAAAACACTTCAGGAGCGCCGAGCGAAGAGGACGCAAGAACAAAACACCAATAAGGCCAATAAGGGTGTGATGAATGGTGATTCTTTTGCTTACCGGCGGCAGACCCAAGTACTTGCAGGCCAGGGCTTGGGCGTGCAGGGGCGGCTTCTTCCAGTGACGGTGCGGATTCGGACATGCTCCCGGAACCACGGAATTGATGAGGGTGCACAGCAGAGAACCGTCTTTCCATAGCTCCGGGATGCCACTGGACAAAGTCCGGGCCTGGGAGGACCACGTGAGGGGCAGCCGGGCGCTGGCCCACTTGAGGAGCTTCTCCCGCTTGCTGAAGGACGGGCAGAAGACTGGAACAATTAACCGAAAACGTTAAACTCATCGCTTGATGTTGATGCTCAGAAATTCGCTAACGCTGCCGCAAGTGAAGGCTTAAAAACCGGTTGAGTTAGGCAACCAAATATACACGTTTGCTTTACGGAAATTAACCGTAGCCTAGCTCACACGCAGTTATACGCTTTCGTGCGCGGGATTGTGGTCCGTTGTTTTCATAAAAGCAATAATAAATTGCATCAATGGAGTAATGTGCAATTAGCACGCTGATGGAGAATTCCCCTTCATCAGTGCTTTGAAAAGCTCCCGCTGCTATTTTAAAAGAGCAGCCATACACAGACATACACACGGGCCATACAAGCAACATCGTATTATATCACGTCAGTGCAGATGATTGACTAGCACCTATACAGTTCTCGAGAGTCCCACTTGTTCAGGATATATCTTTTTGATCTGTTTCCGGATATTAACCGCCCCCTAAACGGCCCTTTTGTCTTGGCGTGGTCGTGAAAGCTTTATATTCACGGTTGGATATTTTTCAATTTTTTTTTGCGTGTATCGTTTCGTAGGCACCTACCTACATATCGCAACTTAGATTTGCGAAGCTTTTAAGCTTTTTGAAGTGGAGAGCGTGCTTTGTTACCATTTTGGAGTTTTCGACTGAAATATCTGCATTATAACGAATACCGGATTATTGTTGTTTATACCTATCCTAGCGGTTACCATCTCGGGCATTTACCTCGGGTTCCCGCTGAGAACGAAAATGTGCACTTGGGAAGGGAAGTTTGCTGCTGGCCCACTCTCACTGTCAGATCAGTATAGCGTGCTTTCCACTTAGCCCCAAGTTCGGTACACCTGCCATTTACGCATGTGCGGGTAGGTACCAAACGGTGCTTTCCATCTATACTCTATACACTGATAGAAAGGACCACCAGATTCATCCGCTTGAAAAGTAGTCCCAAGCGTTACCCGCGAAATTTAAAATTCCAGTTAGAAAGAGGTGCTTATTTCCGTTAATCACAGCTAAGTGCTATGGTAATTTTGAATGGCACCAGTTTAATACCAATTTTAATGAATGAGAAAATGATATTTTTGAATGGAGCTGATTTTATTACACAACACTCACAACAGCCGAGCCGACTAAAAATAACAAACATCATAGAGAAATGGAGGTTAGAAATCGTACACGTAATTGTCAAACTCGGTGAATGTAATGCCATTGGCTTGGCGTAGGAATAATTTGCCCGGGTAAGACTACCAACCGAACAAAACTAATATTAGTTCCAAACGCGCCGATGTTGTTATAGTCTTTGGTGCTTTTGTTTGCTATAGGTTACATCACTGAAATTTAAAAAAGTCCGTTCTATCGGTGTACAGACTATACATGTTCCTACTCGGTTCTGCGCCGTTCATTGGATCACCTAAAATTTTGTGCCACACCATGGAACATGTGCCGTCTGGTGGTATTTGTACCGTCTAGGTGGAAAGCACCCATTGTGTGCTTCTTTTCTCTAATGCAAAACGTTATTAGAGTTTCAGTTTTAGATACGTTTGCGTGTTTGCGCTGGAAGTTTACACAAACATCCAATTTCAGCGCGCGGGAATGGATATTATAGGCGTGGTCGACACTTGATTAATAATTTCGGAACTAATCGCCAGTCCGATAACATGCGCCACACGTTATAAATTTCGAATTAGTAAACAAGATACGACCGGAATTGAGAATTGGAAATGAGCAGGAATGAGGCATCAGCAGCAGGGGTACGTAGGTATACGGTTCCGGGGAGTGAACTGATGATGATGGGCCATCAGTCGCGGATCTTAATTGGCAATTAGTGCCAGGATTTTTCACAGGACTGCCCGTCGAAATTACTGCACGTTATTGCTTCGATTTTGCTAATCGCAGAAACATCGACAGATCGGAAGAAAACGCGTTATTGGTATTTATGGGCATCAGCCAGCAATACATTTCCGAGTTCCAAGCTCGTCGCGTTGCAGAAAGGCGCTGAGCCGCTGAGTTAGCTGTTACTTTGACTTCGACCATTCACTCTTTGAATTCTCCTACCACCCTTTGATTCTAGGCCTTTGATCCATCGAACATTCCATTCTTCCGATCCATTGATCAATCAGTATTTCGGTAAAGGTATCTATTGTTCTTCCAATCTTCTGATACATTGGTGCATCGATCCGACAATATATCTACTCAATTGAATAATATATTCCTGATCTTTGATCTTTTGTTCAATTCATCGATTCATTGGTCAATGGCTCTTTCGATCTTTCGATCGCTTTTATTTTGTCAGGATTTGGCTTGACACCGTCAGGGGTGACAATGCGCCCAAGGTAAGCTTCACCTCTTTTCGTAAGGATTCCAATTCATCGATCTGAATTTTGACATTTGATTTTCGAAGTCTTGCCAAGACCGATTTCAATTTTTCGAAGTGTTCCTGAAGAGATGTTGAAAACACAATGATATCGTCAAGATATACTGAACACTTTTTGTTTTGAATTTCTCTTAATGTTAAACTATTGATGTGATGTAATCCTTAATTCCCTTCAGACATTTAAACATGTATGGATACGTCAAAATACGAACAAAAAAATAAAAACAAAGTAGGTACAGTTACGAATACATATAATGTGAAAAAACACGAATACACGGGCTGAGTAAATGAGTCTGGTCAACAGATATACATTAGAGCAAGTATTATAGTCTACTCGGCATGAGAGTCGTAAAATTCTTTGAGAGAATAAAAACAATGCTCCTACAGAAATTCCTTTGGCTCCCATTTGAAAGTCCTCAAGTCCGTTATAGATTTGATTCTGATTGGGAGGTTATTGAAAATTTTGCTACACGTGTAGTAAGGACTTTTGGTGTAAGTTGTTAGTTTATATTTGGATATATAAATATTTCGAGCCGTTTTGCCGCCACGACCGTGAATCTCGTAGTGCAGTGGAAACTTATCTGGGTGTGTTTTGACAAAGAGTGCGCACTCATTGATGATGATACAGTACAAAGTGAGTATCTTTGAACTTCCGAATACAGGTCTGCAGGAGTCCAGAGAACCCACCGAAAACACTAGTCTGATGACCTCGGAGACGGTTTGTTATCCATATCCGCTTAAAAGTAGCAGGTGCTCCTCTCAGTCCGAAAGGCATTCGCCAAAATTCGTAATGCCCGATTTCAGTATCAAATGCAGCTTTCTCTTTCATCATCTGGGTCAATTACGAGTTGGTGGAACCCAGAGGCTAAGTCCAATGTAGTAAAATATTGGCATTTGCCTAATTTATCGAGTAGGTCAGTTATGTTAGACAATGGGTAAAGGTCATCAATTGGTTTTTTGGTTGAGCTGGCGGTAGTCGACAACTAAACGTAATTTTTGGACATTGCTAGCATCCATTTTTTTTCAATACAATCTAGATTGGGCTGAAGGTGAGTTATTTGATTGTATTATATTTTACTTCAACATTTTGTCGACTTGTTTCTGGATTTCCTCTTCATGTACAAATGTGTATCTATAAATCTTTGAGTAAATGGGGACTTCGGCTTGTGTTCTGATTTTGTTTTATTTGGTTCGTGAAGGTCAAAGGATTACCTTCTTCGTAGAAAGCATTCGCATATTCTTTGCACAGTTCGTAGGCTGCGTGCTTCTCCCTTCAATATTTAAATGATCAGTATAAATTTTTTAGTGGTCAAAGTAGTTTTTCGTGTTTGATCAAAATTATTGATATTAATTTTTCTTCAATTTCACTTTCCTCAAAATTTTTAACAGTCAAACGCTATTAGGATGAGAATGGCTAGCTGCATCTCAAATCCTCCTCTGGTTCTGGTTCGTCGTCTTCTTAGTAATTATAAGGTGAGTAGTGGAGAGACGTTTAGTCTTCTCCGTCTGCTTGTCCTTGCGAATGGTCGATGCTGTACCGTCCCATGAATTGTTTACAAATTTTTTGAAGTTCAATCAAGTTCCGCCAATTAATCGCTGGAACGAAAACTACTGATTACTGATACTGCGCAATCAACAAATATGACGAATCCTACCGACTGCGCCAATCAACTCACGACGAACCGATAATGTGTTCACAATTATCGCTTGAATACTACTGCTTGAATAATTATCCCTAGGTACTAATACATAATACTCTTGGTACATGATATTCCTTGGAGGGGGCAATGGAAGCCCTCCAGGTTGGTTTCCTATAGTTCCTGCTCGTCAGCACTTTGCAACAAAGGACGCATGATCCTTAGATGACATAATTCACTTGTAAAATTTTGATTAAAGGCTTAATTTTCCCAAGATATTCGAGTTTGAAGCTTCAAAATTTATGCCATTTTTTTGATCTTTCATTTTTCGAGCCGCCGATTCTTCGATCCGGCAGTTCGTCGATCTTTTGTCCGTGTATTTATTGAACCTTCAGTCACGCGATTCGTTACCCTTTTGTTCTGTCGATTCATCGATCTGTCTTCCGTTTTTTCACTTTCTAGATCTTCAGCTTTTCCGATTGATAATCCATTTGCTGCTTTGATTTTCGATCGATCGACCCATGGATTTCTCTCCATTTTTTTTCCTTTTTGCCTTTTTTGGCCATCATTGGCACCCAATGAACCCTCAATCATTCGCAATCCTTGAGTCTTCAATTTTTTGAGCTTTCAACCTTTCGATCCCTTGATTCGCCAATCCGTCGATACTTCAATTCATCAACCATCGATTCTTTGATTCATTGGACATATGATCCAGTAATACCTTGATATTCTGTTCCATCGGTTCAAGGATTCTTTTGTCACTCTATCAATCTTTCAGTTGTCGCTTTCCCGCTTTTTCGATCCACTGATCTACCGATTCATCAATCTTTCGATCTTTCGAACCAGAGATCTCTCGATTGATTCATCAAAGCTTGAATCCTTCATTTTTTGCGCCCTCGATCCTTCCATCCCTTAATTCTTCGGTCTTCCTAACCTTCAATTAATCGAACGATCTTTTGACCTTCACTTTCTCGCTCTTTCGATTCTCAGATAAATCTGGCACCTAGGCATCAGAGAACCGGGAAACGTTGCTAAAGAGTTGCCAAGCCAAATTCTGTCTATGCCGCGTGGTTATGTTCACATGACATCTCCGCCAGGCTCTTTATATGTACTCTCTCTTGTTTTCCCCGGTTTCCACGTGAAAGTGTCGTCCAAGTGATGTATTTTCAAGGGCTGTCTCAACATCTCTATTTCTACTTCTTCAAATAAGAACTGCGCCTCCCCGGATCGCAACTCCCAAGAAACTAGGTGGCTTGATGAGGATTCGTGATAGCTACGATACAAAATGTTGCACGCCAATAGAAGTACGATGATCCAGACAACTTGCTGCAGACAGGGATCATTTTAATGTACCAAGTCGAAATACCGATTATTTCAGGCGGTGTTCTTCTTGTAACTTGAACAAAGTGAATCTTCTTGCCTGCATCAGGTTGACACAGGTAGGAACTTCAGTCTGCGAGCAATCGGCTTTTTACGACAAAAATTGAGGACCACGTCCGCAGCTCGACCTCTGGGACCTTTGGAAGATTTATCCTGCCCAAACTCGATTTATTTGTGCAGCAGCATCGTTTCGAAAACCAAACAGATAATACTGATGTTGAATGACACGTTCACTGTTCCCCAACGTTCATGTGGCAACGCAGTACTGTTTTTGGCGCCCTCATTCACTCGATTTGAACGAATGGACTGTGATGAGCTGAATTTCTATTTCCTTTATTGTTGGCAAAGATTTTTTTTTATTTTCTCAACTGGACAGTTGTTAATTTTATATACTCAGACATCGACCTACGCCAATAAAATTGTATTTTGTAATTTTGTATAACACCCCATTCGGGATTTATCGGGAGGAGACTGAATTGAGCGATATCTTAAGCTGCAAATGGCTGAGAAGCGAATCAAAATGACGCTTATGGGGCACTAGCACTGGTCGTGGGTTCCATAAAAAAAAATCAGCTGCAGTCAAGGCCAGAGCACGTATTTGAAAGCGGAAGAAGTAAAGTCTGTGGGGAGCCTCGCGTGATCTCGAGATCCAAATGAATGTTGAGAACGATTTCCAACTAGCAAAAGACGCATTCGCGATTCATCAATGGGAGGCTCGAACCATCTAGACGCAAATCAAAGAAGCGCAGGTAGCCAAAATAGCTGACAGTATATTTAGATCGGGATTGGACTTATTTACCTGAAACACAGCTCCTGTCCAGTTGCAACAGCACCCTCGAGAAGATGTCCTTCTGGCTCCACAGCAGCGCCATCCCGGCAATCGGCAAGAACACGTGTAGGGCCAAAGCGAACCCCCACGCCTCCTGTCCTTCCACCACGCACTGTTCCTGAGCCGCCTGTCCCGCCACCGTCGTTGCCGCCGCCTCGACTTCCGATGAATTATCTGCAAGATTTCCCGCGTAAATTAATTCAAATTAATTGCCAGCACTTATCGCAGAATCTGCAAAGACAAATAGGTGAGGTCGAATTTTTGGTCGGCAAACGTTAATTACGCCTGTGCGGTAGATATATGCCTCCCAGCTCTGTAAGCCCGCGGGCTTTCGCTTTAATTCTCAAAGTATAATACCTCTCCGACAACTACACATTAGGGTTTCTTTGTTTAGTGCTACGTGTATACCAGTTGGGCTGGAGAGTGCGGAGCAAGAGCGGAGAGAAAACCCGCATAATTTATACTCTTGTGCATCACGACCCCGTCTCCCGCAGCACCAGCAAGCTCTCTGCCTCAGATGCATCCTGCTCACCAATTATAAAAGCGACCTCTGATACTAAATCAACAGCACAGAGAGAGGACAAGTTCGGAGATGGAGGGCGATGGTGGCGGTGGTGGTGGTGAGCGAGAAAGAGTTTCGGCATTTTCAGCACAGGAGGAGAGCTACTCTGCGAGAGGGTTAATTACAGATGTGCTCTGCTGATGCTGTTTCTGCGATGACATCTATAAATCACCCCGCAGGGAAAGTTTTGTATAGTTATAATAACAAGACAGCAACATGGAAAAGTGGACGGGGGCAGCAAGCAATATTCCTTTGTGGAAAACTCAAGCGAGTGTGTCAACTTGGAACTTGTTAAGACAGTTGCTGAATTTAATCCGTGAACTTAGTTGGAATACTGTCACTTTTCACGGTTTTCACTACATCAGCGTCTGTATGGCGGCGTCGAGTGATGAAAAGCAGTTTTGTTTATTTGAAATCAAAAGCGCCTTGCTCTGGTTATCGAGGACAAGAACTTAGTACAAGGGTGGCCTGTAGGTGGGCGACCTACCTACTGACTTGAACTACTGTTACTAATAATGTGCTTAGTTGTGGGTGCTGCTAAGAACAGGAAGGAGAGGGATGAAACAAAAGTTGAATTAATGCAAACATAAAATTCTCCTGTCCTGTTCCGGAGACAAATTCTCCTAGGATGGAAAATATGTGTCTCTGTGCCGGTGTCTGTACTGGAAGAGCAGGGATCATTAATTTCGGGCATACATAATATTCCTGCGGGGCTCGCCTAGACGGCTGGCTGTCAAAAACAAACAATCAAACTCCAACATGCAACCGAAATTTATTGTAGTTTTGAGCACTTCGGAGTGCCTGCATGCATGCATGCAAGAGGCGAAACATGCAGGGATGGATGGATGAGGAGAGGATGCACAAAACTTCTCTTCTGCCACCAACAAAAAGAGCAACTTGAGCAACAACTGTGGTGTGGGTAAGTGGATGATCTTTCTATTCAGTTGAAAACCACAATATGGCACGTTTTGTCCTTGATGGCTAGTTTAAGGGCGGAGTCATATTGGTGAAATAAGTGTTGCGAAATCAATCCGTCTGGGTTTATTCCTTGACGGATTCTTACCATTTTGGTCTCTTTCGAAAGCTATAAAGATGTACTTTGGTTTGAGTTTATTGGCATTTCCGAAATCCAAAAAAATAATTCAATTTTGACATTTGAAAAAATTATTTCTGGATTTTGGAAATGCCAATGGACTCAAAACCAAAGTACATCCTTGTAGCTTTCGGAAGAGACCAAAATGGTGAAAATTCACCAAGGAATAAACCCAGACGGATTGATTTGGCAACGCTTATTTTACCAATCGAACTCCGTCCTTAATCAACGGTGAAGTTTTCTGTTTTCGTAAAAATAAGTAAAGCATGCTTACTTCAAACATGAGTTCTTTGTAATAAAGTAGTAAACTGAAACAATAAGGTACTTGCCAAGGAAACAGATTTGACTGAAAATACTTGTAATCATCAACAAGAGTAATAAAGAGTATTTCTTGAAAAGGCGCATTCAAGGCACAGGCTGAAACAATTTTGTCAGTCGAAAACTTTATTTGATCAGTTTTTATGAGCTTTTTGGATCTTTAGCCATATTTTCTATACGTCAACAAAATACAGGGTGGTTCAATTTTTTTTTAAATAGGATGACTCAATTTTTTTTCTCATATTCCGATAGACCCTTCCAAGCCTAAATCAAAAATATTTAACGCTTTTATATTTATGTCAGAATAAACATTATTAATAGAGATAACAAGAACAAAACCACCAGTTTCTTCTTTCTCGTGGTTATCAGGTAAGAAATTAAGCATGAGCAAGCCATGATTGCTATGTTGGCAACACCAGTTGATTTGCATGTTGTTGAATTTTTCCTCTGTCACATATTCAAAAATGCGGTACTCACTGGAAGAAAGATGCGCTTTATTAGAAGGAAGAAGAAGTAAAGATGGAAATGGGGCCGCTGCCAGACGACTTCTCATCCAAATGTATCCGGAAAGGCTAGTTCCGTCAGCAACAACGTTCCAGAAAATAGAAGCGAAATTCAGGCGACAGAAGAGTGTGGCAGATATTGAGAGAACTCGAGAACCGAGAATCGCCACTGAAGAGAAATAGTTGGAGATCTTTCTGCATTTTCAAGAAAATCAGAGGGATCCACTTCGTTCGGCTGTGAATATTTTAAATGTTCCCAAAAGCCAATAGGTAAAAAAACTGAAGAAAAATGGCCAGAAACCATTTAAATTCCTACCTGTTCAGCAACGGAAATGCATAATCTGGACAATTTCTTGGGAAATATGTTATGGACAAATGAATCTTTTTTTCTACCTCAGGCTCTTTCAACCGACGTAACTGCCATTTGTGGGGAACAGAGAACCCTGAAGCAGTGAAAGAAATGAAGAAACAAGATCTTCAAATCGTTAACGTATGGTGTGGCATTTTGCAGAGTAAAATAATTGGTCCCGTTTTTATCGGAGGAACCCTCACATGAGAAACTTATGTACAACTTCTGCTAGAGGAAATTGAAAATTTACTCGACAACCTACCTATAAAACAAAGAAACACTCTCGTTTGGCAGCAAGATGGATCACCTCTCCATAACGTGAGGGTCGTTCTAGACTTCGTTAATGATCGATATCCTACATGGCTTGAAAGAAATGAAACGACTCCATGGCCAGCTCGAAGTCCGGACCTCAACCCGCTTGATTACTTTCTTTGGGAAGCTTTGAAGCAAAAGGTCTACGATCAAGACATCAATTATAGGCACCACCTCGAAGAGCAAGACAGAGAAGAGATCAATTTTTTCAATAATGCCACTTTTCATAACAATGTCGTGACAAATTTCATCAAAAGATGTAATATTTGCATACAAAACAATGGAGGACTTATCGATTAGCTATTCTTAATTTTATCATCGTGATTTTTGATTCGCATATTTCGTAAAATTTTGAATTTTGAATTTGCTAAATATTCCGTGTGAGTTGTACATACGTACATACCTACGTACTTGACGTTAAAAATGTAGTAATGAAATTCTCAAAATTCGATATTGAGCAATGGTGAAGATATGTTCACGAAAAATTCCAAACGAAACTGATCAAGTGATCAATCGTCCAGATTAAATTCCAAAAAAATTCTCGTATTCAATCACATACCTACTTTTATTTCTTTCAATGTGGCAATAACGGAATTTTTCCGTATAGTTCCATTGGTAAGTACGTATGCTAGTAAATAAATACTGAGTAGTTTTTTTGGCCGCAAGCCGTAAAAGATTTCCCCTTGTTATGACTGTAAAAGTACAATGAAGCGTAACTTACTAAAAACGCGGTACATACACCTCCCCGTTTTTTGTACCATCCAGTAACTCAACGATTACTTCATAATTATTATACAATGTTAGCGTACCCAACGAGACAATTTTTTGTAAACTTTGCACAATACAGTTTTTTCATTCTTCTCTAGTAATTATCTACGATTAATTAGCAATACTTGAGCAATAACGATGCTTCGCTGCACGTTTTGTCAGCAAAATGGACATGTTTCTGAATTTTGCTAAACTAGAACTTGCTACCTAGGTAGGTACTCTGAAACTTACCCGCCAATTTATTCCTTTTGAACATCACAGCAACATTCTCTGGCTACCGCAAAACTGCCAGAACAGCGGACCGATCATTAGACGATTATTAATTGAAACGTTACATCTACGAACGATAATAACTTATCGAACAAACTATGACTACGTAAGTATTTGCCGCGATAAAATATTTGAAGGTGCGCGAGAGATAAGCCAAGCAGTCTATTGTTTATATTTTTGTTTACATAGTCTCGAAAAAAATTGTTCTGCTTTAGACTAAACAGTTGATTTTCAATGCGTCCTTGCATGGAAAGCACCTGAGTTTTTGTCACCACGCAACATTGCATTTAAATCGAATAATCGCTTCTAATTTTATGTTTCATAGCTAAAGTTCATTTTCATGTAACCATCAGTCCACTGCTCAATAATAATTATTGGTTTGCAGTTTTTGTATTAAACTATATCTCAATAATTATTATCTCATAAAAAATCCAAGCAGTTATTATTAATAATTCGCGATAAGATACGATATACCAGATACCTTAGTAGTATAGATACGAGATACCTAAACGGAGATGATTCAGATCAGGTGTTGCTTCATCGAGTGTGAGGTATGAAATTGGAAAAATGTGAAAATAGGGGCACTGCCTTTCACATTCCGCCTCGAGTTATTATTCCATTATAATTGGAATTAGGTACAAAGTGGAGCATTGAGCAGGTACTGCCTATTTTGCGATAAATACGTGGATATTTCAGCAAAAATGATAATTGCAATTACCCGGCATAATATTACCATAACGTGCAATTTCGGCTTGGATGAAAGTAAGAGCCGGTTTTGCCGGTTGGTAATAACTTACTGGTAAACAGCCCAATTGTTGATTGTTGTTCTTGTCAGAAACATGCAATATAGTGGCTTCGCGTTGAGTTGAGTAATATCCGAAGCAATACGAGTTTCTTAAACTATTGTTGTCTACGCCCCCACAGGTCCCACACCTCTTGGCTTTTAATTTATGCAGTATTATTACCGATGTGTGGTGAAAAAACCGCCGTCTGTCACGAGATCACTCAATGCAGGCATTTCCCTTTTCACATCATCCAAGTTTGATGGCCATCGATTGAAAAACAGCGGAAAAAAACCGTGCGAGCATAATTCTTTCATAAACAGAGCTCTCAGACTACTACAACACCGGACCATCAGACCAAACTCCACAGATACGTGTTTCACCCCTGTTGGAGCTCATTAGTGAGGAAGTATTTAGGTCCGACGATCCAGTGAAATAGGTCAAGAGATCTCCAAAGTATACTATAAACACTATATGACGGTGTTGTAGTAGTTTGAGAGTTCTGTTGATCTAGCCATCCCACTGTCCCTGTCAATAAATAAAAAAATTGGTTGTGTCACTTGTGACTTGTGTCACCCCAAAACTGTCTCGACTAGTATCCAGGAACTTATGGAAATTTTTGTTCGAAACGTCCCTTCGGGTTGGAATTTGAGGGAAAGATTGAAATAAGTTTGCAGGAAATTGAAAATTTTGTCAGGAAATCTTCCAGACACAAGATGATCTTTTCCAGATCATCTTATTGTAAAAATCGTCTATTAAGGCTTTACTCTGAGCTCCATAATCTAACCGTGGGTTTCACAAAAAAGATAATACGAGATTAGTTGATTCGCGATTTTTGTTTGTCAATTTGAGCTGACTGATCAATGGAAATACTGGTTTATCTGTCAATGATGAAAAGATAATGGGTCTAGTACAGATTTCAGGCATTTTTTGTGGTTAATCACCTAACGTTCAGCAGAAAAAAGTTCAGTTAATCTGCAATCAGCCTTGATCGCTGATCATTGTTTTTGTGGAACTGACGGTAAATCCGGTCTCGATAACCTAGGCCGGTTTTACATTTTCAACAGGAAAATTCCCGAGAAATTGGAAAAAAAAAATCTGGAAAATGTTCAGAAGCCAGTTACCTTTTCTTTAAAGAAAATGGTGAAAATCTGTTCACGGGATAAGAAGTTAGAAAATTTGCAGTTTATCCAGATAGTCCGGATGTTAGGCGCCAACCACCTTGCATTCAATGATTAAGCAATGCCGTTTGGTACGAATGTTGTACATACCCATGCCTCAATTTTAAGAGGTGTTGCCGGGATGTCGGTCCGTGCAGACGCCGTATACAGGGTGATCCAAAATGCAACAATTCCAACTCATGAACCAAAAAAATTGGAGTTATGAAAATCACCCTGTAGATCCACAATTCAATGCTCATCAAGTTAAAACAAGCCGTGTTTAAATATTTTCAGCCGTTTCTGAAATATTTTGAATTTAGTGGTCGGTTTCATGGTAATGGACATTTTCCAATAATTCAGTGATTTTCCAGGATATTTTGATAAATCTTTGTATTTCCACCAAGAATGACCTCATAAATGGATTGTGATGTGTTGCCACCATCCTCGCCTACTATTTTTGGAAATATGACAGTCGACTACTTTTTTTTCTTATGGCCGCCATTTTGAATTCGCCCATTATGGAATAAGTGAGAAATCAATTGAAACTAGTAGTAATGGTCATAGTCAATAATCTAAATGCAAAAAAAAACCATTCTCAGTGAGTAACTCTTTGTTATTGACCATGAGGAAATGTTAACCCATTTTTACTTGTTTTACAGCTCTTCAGCGCTTACCACGACCTTGAGGATGGCATTTCCTAGCATAAAAAATGGCTGAAACAGACTGCGGATTAGCTGCAGAGCGAAAGAGAAACAAATGGATTCTTGTGGCGTGAGTTTCTGCCAAATCTAAGCATCTAAGAATGTGAGAAAAAAAAAAGTCATTTAAATCTGGGCTGTCAAGAAAATGAGGAAGTTTTGAAAAAATTTCAGTTTTTCGAATTTTGGAATTTTTAAATACTTATAATTTTCATTTAAGATTTTAGATTACTCTGCTTTTTTTCAAGTCTCTTACTCCACTGATTCTCATGAAACTCACGTTTAAAGAAAAAACACTAGGAAATGCCGTCCTTAATGACCACTGTGAAGATGACTATGGGGTATTAAAACAATCCAATATCTTGTTCGAGATGAATTACGGAATCATTTTGATTATTCATCAGTCATTCCCGAAATATACTGAACATATCCTGAAAAAATGGCACAATTTTTGGAAATACGCTTATTTGATAAATTTTTCGTTTTTGACTCGCCGACTTGCGTCATTTTTTGTATTATAATTTTTTTCCGATATGTACAATTGCCAAACAGACCAAACAAGATGATGGATTGTTTCAAAATCCCATTTTCATCTTTACAATGGTCATCTTGGTCGTGTTAAGCGCCGAAGTGCTATAAAACTCGTAAAAATGGGTTCAACATTTCCAAGTGGCCAATTACGATAAGTTACTTACCAACGACGGTTACTTTTGCATTTATATTATTGAGTATGACCATTACTGCTGGTACCAATTGATTTTTCACATATTCCATAATAGGCGAATTCAAGATGGCGGCCATAAGAGAAAGAGGAGTCGACTGTTATATTTTCGAAAACAGTAGGCGGGGACGGTGGCAACACATCACATTTCATTCATGAGCTTATTCTTGATGGACCTGCAAAGTTTCATTCAAATATCTTGGAAAATCACAGATTTTTTCTGAAATGTCCATTTCCATGAAATCGACCACTAAATTGAAAATATTGTGGAAACGGCTGAAAATATTCAGACGCAGTTTGTTTCAACTTGATAAGCATTGAATTGTGAATCTACATGCTAATTTTCATGACTACAACTTTTTTGGTTCATGAGTTGGAATTTTTGCATTTTTGATCATCCTGTATACGACGTCTACACGTACCGACCTCTTGGCAATTTAATGAAATGCCATCGAGAAACCTCGTCAATACCATGTATCTTGAAAACTAGGCCCTTTAGAACCAATTTGTTCAGAGTGTTTGTCACCAAACAACGAGTAATCATGCCCCCGGGAGGTTTTTTGCCATTTGGGTTCAGTGGGTTCGGGGACATAAAAATGAGTTTTTGCTCAGGGCGTCTCTTCGGGAAGCTTGTTGAGACAAATAAAACGACTTCAACGCCCCCCCCCTATTTAATCTTCCAGGAAACTTTTTTCATCCTTCGGACTCCAACTAAGGTGGTATTTGTCATGGCCTTTAGGCCTAGCATTTGAGTAAGCCTCGGAGAGTCTTTTTTGTGTTGAGTAAGGTTGTCTGTGGTCGGACTAAGAAAGCTCGCCTTGCAGGCCGCAGAAGTCTTTTTAGATTATTTGGGTTCACTCAGGACCTCGGTAGGGACACAAAAATGAGTTTTGCTTGGGGCGTCCCTTCGAAAAGCTGAGTGAAATAAAGAAGACTGCAAGATTATTAATATTCAGCCTTCTAGAAGATTTTTTATATCGTCCGAAGGCTTAAGTGGTCTTCCACCAAGGTGGCCTTTTGTGGGGCTTGAGGGCCCTGTACCCAAGCGACCCTTCGGGGGTTTCCATCATTTGTGGTCGCAATTTCAGTAGTGTTTGTGTTGACTAGACCACGGGCGGTTGCCTTGTGTAATCCAGAAGTCTTGGTAGCTCACCAGGAGTCTTTCAGTGCCATTTGTGTTTAGTCGGGGCACCAAGTTGAGCTTTTACTCGAAACGTCTTTCGGAGAAGCGGGCTTGGCGTTTGGAACATCCTGATTAAAACCAGGGCGATGACTTTTATGCCCCCAATGAACCTTTCAGGGGTCTTTATATCGCCTGGTGGTCTAGGGGTCTCTCACCGATGTGTTTTTTGTGGTCTGGAAGTCTAGTACTCATGCGAAACTCCGGAGTCTCTACAATATTTTCGCAGTGTTTGTGTTCAGTAAGCAACGAGAGCTTGCCTTACGTGATCCGGAGGTCTATATTTAGTTCCCAGATATCTTTTTGTGTAATTTGTTTTCGGTTGGGGCACCAAGATGAGTCTTTAACTTGTGTGTCCTTCGGAAAGGAGTTCGGATGAAGCCGCAATAAACCTTGCAGGAGTTTATTACATTGCACGGAGGCCCAACGCAGCTCTCCCACCAAGGTGGTCTTTCATGGATGGCCCAAAGGCCTACTACCTAACTGAGCCTTTTAGAGTATGTAATGGAAACACGAGATGCTACTTTATGTGGCCCGGAGGCCCGGTGGGTTCCCAGAAGACTTTTAGTGCCACTTGTGTTTGGTGGGGCACCAAGATATTACGTTTTTGATCAAGGCGTTCCTTTGGGGAAGCGGTTGGAACCTGGTTGAAAAAATGCGACTCTTTTGCCTTCACGAAGCTTCCCTCCAAAAGTGTTACAAGTCGGTCCCCCAGAACTCTGCCTTTTTGAGGCTCTGGCTATTGCGATTCGGAACTGTGTTTTGAATATCACTTGTTCTTGTTCAGGCATTGTCGTGGAGGTTATTCTGAATTCGTTGTAAATTTTGTCTCCGGAAGAATCAATTTCGACTTTGGAGACAGTTCATAAAGCATAATATAGGTACTTGTAGTAATGTCGAAACTACTGCGTTTTTTTCAACGATTGTTAATTTTTTTGTATATTGTTATTCTGTTGACTTGTTATTTGCATAAAATAATTCGAAGCAACACTTTTCACGATTTAACAGGCCACGTGTTGTTTTTGCAAGCTAATGCCCGAAACGCCGGCGAAAATCGATATGTTGTCTTTCAATCTACTTGGTTAATTGATCAGGATTAACCTTTTACAATTACCGGCGATGACAACCCGCTCCGAATGGACGCGTCCCCATTAAATTTTCAAAGCTTCATCGCTCGTCCCCATCTGAACCATTAAAGAATTTAAACATTTAAATTTCACCTCAAAAGAACTTGCCGATGGCTTACCGATTTTCATTCCGAAAATAATCGAACCCATTTTCACACTCAACTGTATTAAAATTTCAACACCTTCTTTTCGGAAAAGGCGCGCACACACACGCACCGCACACACAAGTTTACAATGTTTGCTTGTTGCGATCACATGTTTGCGAAGCTGGAGGAACAACACAACTTAACGCATTCAACAACACCCGACCGTGCCTCGTGTAAGACTAAAATGTTGTTGTTCCACCATTAGTAGACGGCGCAAAAATAAGGAGGAATTATTACGGTGTATATAAGTGCCAGTGATAGTATAATGCTTCCACTGCCGCTGCTGGAACACATTCTAAGGACATGCCACAATTGCCGCAAGTGCAACCCATAAGACTCATAATATTATGGCTTCCTGCTTTGTGTGATGCGGTTAAAGAGCATGAAGAACTACCTATTCGCGCGCGCGAACTTTCTACACGTCGAAGATACATATTCATTTTCGTACGAACCAATGATCTTGACCCATATCAATAATCTTGTGGACTTTTTTTAGTGTTTGCGCTTTTCAATGGCACCGTATAGTGGGCGGCGGAGCGGTGGAATTGTAGATTACAGACTGGATCGGCAGAAAGCGTGAAGGCCGGCCGCGAGAATCCCCCGAAATATTATTTTGACGTTCGTTAAAGCTCTTGACTAATTAGTGATAATAGGCAATAAAAAGTATAGTTGGAGAAAATTGGGGCGATTTTCGATTAGTAATGTGTGTAATGACACGATTTGGAGCTTTTTAAATTAACAGCAGAGGTGTAGTTTAGTTGTGCCAGGTTAGATTACCTACCGAGATCGTGGTATTAGGCTTCTGGTTACCTTACTATATACTATATACTATGCTATATCTTACTTACTCTGCCTTCTATATCTGCCATCTTACCTTACTATATCTGCATAAGTGGGTACGGTACTTTCTCATATTCTTGGAACCTGTATCGTTCAGTTAGGAGAGCATAATCAAAAGTCATGTATAAACATGAACATTAGGTAAATAATACTCGGTAGTAACAAAAATTTCAAATAAATTCATGATTTATACAATCATATTATATGGCCCAATTTCGAGGCGCCAGAAAGGGTCGTTATTACGTAGCCTCTGCCATACGGTCATTGAAATCATAATTATCATTGATAATTTGGAGATCAATGATGAAAACGAGTTATACTTGCAACTATACCAGAAAACAATGACGAGATAGCTTTTGTATCTTGATCCAGTCAGATTGCTTCTTTCACCCTGTACATGATCGATTATCATGTGAGAGCTTCCATGGCAGAGTAGGATAAACAATTCGCCAAAATGTTGGTCATCGAAAAATCTCATGGCGCTTGGAGCCTTCCAATTTCAAGGGCCCCTAAAACGAACGGAGCATATCGATTTTGCTTCCATGGTCGGCGGTTGAATTTGGATATTAAACCAGATAAATACGCTCTACCAGGAATTGATCAAATTTTGACCAACTTGGGTGGCACAAAATCCATTTCTTCATTGGATCTTTTCTGTGCTTTTTGGCAAATACCTTTAGATAAGTCATCTAGAGAAAAAAAAATAGGTTTAGTATTCCTGATAGGGAATGTATCAATTTTGTGTGATGCCTTTCGGGTTGCGAAATGCTGCAGAAGATAGCAGTGTTTGATGGACAGTATCTTAGGTCCAGAATTTGAGGCGCATGCTTTTTGCGACTTAAACGATATGGTAGTTACCTCAGATACGTTCGAAAAACATCAAGAATTCGAACTCAAAACAAGCCGGCTCAACAATCAGCATCAAAAAGTGTGAATTTATTTGATCATCACTCAAATATCTAGGCTATATAATAGACCAAGATGGTCTAAAAACAGACCCCACTGAGATCACCGCCATAGTCAATTACTATTCTCGTCCTCCACTCACACAGAAAGTGAAACGTTTTACGGGAATGTGTTCCTGATGCCGCCGTTTTATTAATGACCTTTCTTCCACGGTTGCTCCTATGAAGGGTCTGATCAAAGGCCAATGAAAAGAAAGAAAAGATCCAGTGGACGGAGCAGGCCTAAGAGGTTCTACATCACCCATTTACTATCCAATCAGATGCAAGCAGGGATGTTCACGAGTACACGGAGAAGTATTCGAATACAGTATTCGAATACCTCTCAAGTACTCTGTACTCCTATTCGAATACTTTTTCAAATTTTGGATTTTGTAATTTAGTGGAGTCGAAAAAACAGTTGCTAAAACCGAACCGCTGCACTTATGGCCATGAATCTTGGTGAGCAACCTGAGAAATGATCAGGGGTCATAATTGCGGTGTTCAATTACTTGCAATGGCTCGATGGCTGGAAGTAGATTCTCTAGTTCTGAGGAACCCGATAAAATCAGTGCGTCATGTTTTTTTCAGCAAAAATGGTATGATGGTCCATCCAAGGTGACCTTTCACAATACAGAGTAATGGCATGATACTAGCTCAATGACTATCAGTCATTTTCTCGGTCATCAGCTTGATATTCACAAAACAAGATGACGGCTCCCCCCAAAAAAAGTTGAGTGTCTTATTCAGAAAAATAGTAGGCCTAGAAAATAACTGCAGCTGTTATTCATTTATGACGTCTTTTATAAAGCAATTACCAAAGGACCCCGCACGTTTTATATGAAAAAGTGGTTTCGGTGAATTTGGCTAAATTTTTTATATGTTGTAAATCTTGATTCAAGAAATATATTCCTGAAAAATTGGACTCCTCCTATGAACAGTTTTTCCCCTACACCCCTAATAAGGCCAAAATTAGTAATAGTCTCAAATTTTTTGAAATTCATGAAACTGGTTCAAATCGAGCTCGTGATCATGAGAAAAATAATTAAAAAAAATCCAAGTTGTGAATGGGGGTAGTTATCAAGGGGGTTGGGGGTCGAAATTGGAAAAATAAATTAAAATTCCGAATTTTTTTTATTCTTATAAAATCTGAACAGAATAATAATTGAGAAATAATTTTGGAAAATCTAAATCCATTAATTGGGGGATTCTAAAGGAGGCTGGGGGTCAAAATCAAGGGAACGGAGTAACATTTCGAAACTTGCGATTCCCATTATTGGGAAAATAATTCAAAAAAATCGAAACCAATGAGTTCTGGTGTTATTGAGGAAGTAGAGGGTCGAAATCAAGATAACGATGAAATTCTGGACCTTACAGTTCATCTAGAAATTAAACTAGGTGAATGACAAAATGATAATAAAACCAATCTGCATAAGGATTGAGTTCTTCATTTCTCGACCATCCCTTTTCCCACCCACCATAATATCTGCCTACAGCCATGTCCTAGTCCAAATGAGAATTTGTCTCAAGCATTTTGAAATTCATGAAACTGGCTCGAATTAAGTTGAAGAATAAAAAATATAGGTTGTGAATTGGGAGTACCTAATTGTCGAGGGGGCGGGGGTCAAAATCGAGTAAAGGAATTAGCATTTCAGGAAAAAGGTGATGGAGACATAATTTAAATAAAAAAATCTGAATCAATAAATTGAGATAGTTGAGATTGAGGTGGAGTGATAGAACTTCAAATTGGAATGAAAACAAATTATGTCTGGGTTAACGATACCTAATTGACTCTTTTCTGAAGGAACAGTTTTTAACATTATGTGTGGAAAATAACATCTAGTAAATGGCCTCCTAGACTTTGTCTAACGGCGTGCAGACGGGAAGTCCAATTTGTAATAACTTTCTGGCAGATATCGGGCTGCATTTTAGTGATAACACGCACAATATTGTCCCTCAGGGCTTCAATGGTTCTAGGCTTGTTCTTGTATACCAGAGACTTCACATACTTCCACAGAAAAAAGTCCAGGGATGTAATATCGCAAGATCTCGCTGGCCAATTGAAATCACCGTTCCGCGAAATTGTTCTTCCTTGGAAGTTTTCGGCCAACAAGTCCCAAGGTTTCTCCTGCTGTTGTGGCACGTAGCCCCGTCTTGTAGAAAGAAGATGATTTTGTTGAGATATACTGAGTATTTATGTCGAAAAATAACAGTAAAATCTTATCAAAGTTCTATCACTCTTATTGAAAGACCCAATCTGAGAATTCAGATTTGAAAAATTGAGCCTATAACTTCCAATATCGATCTATTTTTGGAATCCCATTGAATCAACCAATGACCAAAAGCAGGATCTATGTTCATTTAAGAAAAGATAGTCCAGTCATTTTTTTTTTGACACAAGCTATTTGATGGACAGCACACAGAACCGTGGAGAGCTTCTCGAGAACTGTAATTGATGATGTTGTTGCAAGTCTCGATTCCACCCCCCACCCCCAGCCCTCATTGTGGTTGTGGGTAGGTATCAAATAATATCCCTGGTACAACTAAGGAGGTGAGGGGTGAGGATGATCGAGAAACGATGAACTCAGTCTTTATTCACATTGGTTGTATTATCATTTTGTCATTCGCCCAGATCTTCCTAGTAAACTGGAAATTCCAGAACTCCACTGTTCTCTTAATTTCGGCCCTCTACCCCCTCAATAACACCCGAATTCATTGGTTTAGATTTTTTCGAGCAATTTCCCCATTGCTCGTAAAATCATATATTATGGGAACCGCAAATTCCGGAATTTCACTGCGTTTTCTAGATTTCGACCCCCAGCCCCCTTTAGAATAACACCCAATCAATTGATTTAGATTTTTCAAAGCTATTTCTCAATTATTATTCTGTTCAGATTTTATAAGAATAAAAAAATCCGGAATTCTAATTTATTTTTTCAATTTCGACCCCCAATCCCCTTGGTAACTACCCCAATTCACAATTTAGATTTTTTCAATTATTTTTCCCATGATCACGAGTTTGATTTGAACCAGTTTCATGAATTTCAAAAAAATTGAGACTATTCCTAATTTTGGCCTTATTAGGGGTGTAGGGGAGAAACTGTTCATAGGAGGGGTCCAATTTTTCAGGAATATATTCTTTCAATCAAGATCTACAACATATAAAAAATTTAGCCAAATTCACCGAAACCACTTTTTCATAGAAAACGTGCGGGGTCCTTTCATTCCGATATCTTGAAAAATAAGCGATATAATGAAGATAATGTTTTTTTGAAAGATCTCAGTTTTTTTAGAATATCTCGAAAACGGTAATTATTGTTTCAAAATGGCTTGGTGAACCTCAACAACCATCAAATTGCGCATCATATGACATGCCCTGCAATACTCTACATTTGTCCGTTCAAAATATGCAATTTTTTTGAATTGTTCTTCTTCTTCACCCTGTATACAGGATCTGAACTAAAATTTCGCTTGCGGCGATGGACAAAATTGTTCAAACAGGTGCTGAGAACATGTGTGCCAAAAGACATTGCATTACTCAAAAATGCAGCGTATAATACTGTACCGACCCCACTAAATTGTATTCTTATGAGTAAAATATAAGTATTCGTATTTTTTACTCGAGTCCAGTTTCCGTACTCGTATTTTCACGAGTACCGTTTTTGTACTCGTATTATACGAGTACAACTCCCTAAAAAGAACTGGCAAATTAGTGTGTTGGTACTGGTAGTGTCACAGTCACAAATGCTATCGAAACATTCCCATCGCTTTTTGAATTATAACGCCCCAATTCTGTTTTCCGCTCTGGTAGAAAGGCTGTTTTCTTCTGCTGGGGCCATCATGAGGCCAAGCCGTCGCAATATGATGAGCGACAATAATATATTCGAGAGAATTGTTTTTCCGAAAACCAACAGATAATATCATTTAGGTTGTGTTGTGTACTACCTACCTTTTGATTTTCTTCATTTTTCATCATTAAATATTAAATATGAAAATATTCAAATACCTACTACCTGAGATGGAGGTTGAGATTGAGATTGAGATTGAGATTGAGTTTGAGATTGAGATTGAGAGATTGATTTTGATCTAGTTTAAGGATCCCGGCTGCCGGGACCCGATCCACTGCCTGAAAATAATCGTAACCAACACTACCAAAATGAGAACAGTGAGCTTGTTTACGCGAGGCTTAGCAGAGATTTTAACAGTGGTTAGTTAGGAGTGTTAACGCGCGCCGACCAAAATGACAGCCGACAGCCCCTTAACCTAGGCCGCTATTCTTGAATCGTGTGAGAAAAGTCCCTGGCAGTAAAATACATTCCGCAGTACACTTCTGTAGTGAAAGTTGCCTGAAAACCACGATTTTAGGCAACATTCGCTTCATCAGTGTACTGCGGATGGGCATGGGCGTTTACGTGCGATTGCCAACACTTGTTTGGTTACTAAATGCAATTTAAAATCACATTTAGCTAAGCTTAACAGCTGTTGCGAAACTTGCGTTTAGAGGTGTTTATGCGGACGATAACATTGATGTTACGGACCTTAACACCAGCTTTAAACCTCGCGTAAACAAGGCCAATGAGTGACAGACAAACCAGTTTAGGTTACCCATTGTTCTGATTCTCGTGACATAGGCCTTGTTTACGCGAGGTTTAAAACTGGTGTTAAGGTCCGTAACATCAATGTTATCGTCCGCATAAACACCTCTAAACGCAAGTTTCACAACAGCTGTTAAGCTTAGCTAAATGTGATTTTAAATTGCTTTTAGTAAGCAAACAAGTGTTGGCAATCGCACGTAAACGCCCATGCCCATCCGCCGTACACTGATGTAGCGAATGTTGCCTAAAATCATGGTTTTTAGGCAACTTCCACTACAGAAGTGTACTGCGGAATGTATTTTACTGCCAGGGACTTGTCTCACACGATTCAAGAATAGCGGCCTAGGTTAAGGAGCTGTCGGCTGTCATTTTGGTCGGCGCGTGTAAACACTCCTAACTAACCACTGTTAAACTCTCTGCTAAGCCTCGCGTAAACAAGCTCGTAGTCAGCTACTCCCTGAGCTTCGTGCCAGAAGAAAGGAAGCTTAGATGCATGATTGATATTCTTAGGGTTACAGAAGCCCATCGTAAGGGGGTGGAAGTGACTGTCATAGAAAAACAACTATTAAATGAATAAGTATTATGAAAAAATTGTAATAATTGAAACTTTATTGTAATTGTCAGTATGCAGGTGATCCCTAAAGTTCGCACTTAGAGAACGTTGGAGACGGGCCATAAAGTTATGAAAGATACGTGAAAGTTATACGCAACTTTTTTGCAGGCAATTTGATGGCCTTCCATTTGAACCGAGCGGTTTTTTGATGGGATCGCAATCTATCGAAATAACTGCTTTTAAAACTTGAAATGTACCAATAATCCAAGATGGCGGCGATTCCACACCACCTATCGATGGGGACTTTTCACATAGTAATCGGCAAGCTTTCGAGAACATCTCTACCAATTTTCAAAGCTACACTATTTATTTTCGCAATTTTTTATTCGTTGGCTGGGCTATAACAAGTGATCAACTAAATAAGCCCTTAAGTCGCCTTTGATTACTGAAAATCTGACGAGAAAACATATCAAGCGAGGACACCAATAGTAGAGGAAAATATGAAGCGAAATGTGCTTATTTGAGAAGTTCGTGTGCACGGAAAGGTAAAAAGCTGGGGTGCATTTTTTATGGTGTAGTATGGCTTGGGGATGAAGAATCCACTTGTCGTCAAAAAATCGTCCAGTGTGGGGGCGGTATGGGGGCGGTTTTGTGAAAAAACAGTTTTTTTAAAAAATGTTCTACAGTTTGTCAGCTTTTGGCTGATATCAGCTTGGAACAAATCCGTCATTTGTAAGTTGTTGTAAATAATTTATGAATAAAAAGGTGATCATTTACTTTGCCATAAGAATACATGTAAAACTTGACTGCCTCGTGCGCAAAGAACGTTGAATATCTCAGTAACGTGTTGAATGACATTTTTCATTCCACTCCCACTCGATTATCTCCGTAACCACTAGTTCAATCAAAAAAGTTCCTTCTGTAAACCATGTTACCTATTCCATTGCGATTCTTGCGGATTTTTCAGATTTGATTTATCTTGAATAGTAACTGAGCTAGGGACGGAATTGTAATGTACTGCATGCAGCGGACAACTGCAGCGCTGTGGCCCTCGCGTACCCCTGCCACCCGCGCACCCCCGTGAAGGCCATGGTGTATTGAGGCGGGAAATCTGCAGACTTATTATTGTGGCTGATGATCGAAACATTGTAAAAGTGTAGTCGGTAAATTTGCAATATAAATAAATATATACCCCTTGAATTACGACGTACGTCTTCACATATTATAATAGTCCAGTCAAAATAGGTTTTAACCGGAAATAAATTCGGAAGTTGACGAAATTTGGTGGATCGATGCAGAATTGAACGTGGAATGATATACTGAAATTCCCAAAAGGCTTGTTTTTTTTAGGACCAATAAAAAGCACCATCCTTGAAAATTTTCTTTTTTTCTGAATGGCTTGTGAACTATTATCTCTTCAGAACACAGCACCAGCACGAGCAAAGCAAATGTAGCCCGTTAAATTCCCAAGAGATTGTACAAAACTCATCACTTTTTGGTCAATAGCCTCTGTGATATCGCGTCTACAAAAACGCAGTGAAAATTACTCAAAATATATTTCCGGATTTTATGTAAAAATATGCATGGTGTCAATTCAGGGGCTGTAACCTGGACAACGAATGTGCGAATTTCAATGTGTTTCACATGCGGGAAAAGGTAATTCAACATTCGGTATCACACTTTTGTCTAGAAGTCAAGAAGTCGCCAACTTCAAAATGGTACTTTTCCTCGACCTGTGAAATCGATACTTGATGTCTCGAAGAATCCCCAAAAATCGATTTTTTTCATACCATACTATTTGCCTCATTTTTCACTTAGGTAGAGCAAAACCATCCAGGGAAAATATGAAGAATTGAATACAGAAAAAATAACATGTTTCGGAATATTTATCCTATAGTGATGGTTTCTGAGTTGTATGGGTTGAAAGACTAAAACGACCTATTCAGAAAAAAAAAAAGGTAGTCCGGACACTAACTGCTGAATATTGTACTTGCATTTGATGATTGTTTTTAAATTCTTCAGATGTCAATATAACATTTGTGATGTTGTCGTGAAAGAACGGACAAAAGAACTTGATTGAAATGTATGGAATAATAGAGCTAATAATAATGGTACAAGGTGGGTGATAAATAATGAAAGCAGGATGGTTGACTAAGAGAAAAAATTATTTGAATCAAAGGCGTTGTAAAAATGTTTAAAAGGGAAATCTCTACAATCATTTAGGCAATTTTGGAAAGAATTATTAATCATAATCATCTAATCATCAAAATCATCTCAGAAAATCATAACTTCGTCCTTGGAACTAATTTTGAAATTTTACATGTTTGTAAAAAAGGACGGCTTTTAGATAGTATAGAGGTTCTTGAAATTTGTAAAGCAACTAATAATTCCGTCCGAAATTGCCTAAAAGATTGTATAGATTTCTTTTTTAAACATTTTTACAACGCCTTTTATTTTAATAAGCTTCTTTCTTTCCATTCAACCATCCTTTCATTAATTCATCAACCACCTTGTACCATTATTATTAGCTCTATTATTATTTCATACATTTCCATCAAGTTCTTTTGTCCGTTCTTCCATGACAACATCACAAATGTTATACTGACATCTGAAGAATTTAAAAACAATTCACTTATCATTTATACAAACTTTATCTTCACCATTTATACAATGTCGGTGATTCGGTGTGTTATCATTCACCTTTTATGTACCTACCTACTTGTTTTATGTATTTTATTTTAGACTCCACACTTTGATGAAGAAGGGCCAGAGACCTGCGAAACCGGTCAGAAATAAAAACAATCAATTTGAAGGAAGACTGCGTGCAGATCATTTTATTTATGAAAAAAATCGATTTTTGCGGATTCTTCGGGACATCAAGTATCGATTTCAAAGGTCGAGAAAAAGTACCATTTTGAAGTTGGTGACTTCTGAACAAAAGTGTGATACCGAATGTAGAAAAAGCACATTGAAATTCGCACATTCGCTGTCCACGTTACAGCCCCTGAACTGACACTATGCAAATTGTTACATAAAATTCGGAAATATATTTCAAGTAATTTTCACTGCGTTTTTGCAGACGCGGTATCTCAGAGGCTATTGACTGAACAGTAATGAGTTTTATACTGATTTCTTGGGAATTTAACGGCCTACATTTGCTTTGTTGGTGCTGTGTTCTAAAGGTAATAGTTTACAAGTTATTCAGAAAAAAAAACGAAAATTTTCAAGGATGGTGCTTTTTATTGGTCCTAAAAAAAACCAAGCCTTTTGGGAATTTCAGTATATCATTCCACGTTCAATTCTGCATCGATCCACCAAATTTCGTCAACTTCCGAATTTATTTCCGGTTAAAACCTATTTTGACTGGACCATTATAATATGTGAAGACGTACGTCGTAATTCAAGGGGTATATATTTATTTATATTGCAAATTCACCGACTACACTTTTACAATGTTTCGATCATCAGCCACAATAATAAGTCTGCAGATTTCCCGCCTAAATACACCATGGCCTTCGCGGGGATGCGCGGGTGGCAGGGGTACGCGAGGGCCTCAGCGCTGCAGTTGTCCGCTGCATGCAGTACATTACAATTCCGTCCCTAGCTCAGTTACTATTCAAGATAACTCAAATCTGAAAAAACCGCAAGAATCGCAATGGAATAGGTAACATGGTTTACAGAAGGATCTTTTTTGATTGAACTAGTGGTTACGGAGATAATCGAGTGGGAGTGGAATGAAAAATGTCATTCAACACGTTACTGAGATATTCAACGTTCTTTGCGCACGAGGCAGTCAAGTTTTACATGTATTCTTATGGCAAAGTAAATGATCACCTTTTTATTCATAAATTATTTACGACAACTTACAAATGACGGATTTGTTCCAAGCTGATATCAGCCAAAAGCTGACAAACTGTAGAACATTTTTTTAAAAAACTGTTTTTTCACAAAACCGCCCCCATACCGCCCCCACACTGGACGATTTTTTGACGACAAGTGGATTCTTCATCCCCAAGCCATATTACACCATAAAAAATGCACCCCAGCTTTTTACCTTTCCGTGCACACGAAAGTCACAATAGAGTCTCATTTTTCCTCTACTACAAGGCCTACCTTAAGAGAAGAAATTTGTTCGATCACTCCGTATTACGTCCCTGAAAACCCATTGCATCATTCAGAGAATCCTCAATCTTCACCGTTGTTAATTGTTAGAAACCCTGATGTTCAAAATTCAAGTTTTTATTCAACTTCACTAATCAAAATCTGTCAGGTAAGTAGGTATCTCACTCGATCGCATCCAGGGGAATAGTAGGAACACGATTCTGCGTCCCGCAAGTCTGGTGCAATTGAACCCTTCATCATTTCTCTGTAATTGCATAATTATACAATCGAGTAGGTATACAATCCTCTCCTGTGAATAAACTTTGTGATACAATCACAACACTATTTAGTTGAACGTTATTTTCCAAAATCGCTTGATTAGAAAAACGAGAATGAAAAATCCGAGCGTTATAGGTGAAACAGGATAAAATCGGGACATTTCAGTGAGCTGGCGGGACGCGGGACATACAAATTAAAAGCGGGACAGTCTCGCCTAAATCGGGACGTCTGGCAACCCTAGCTTGACGAAGTGTTCATACAGATTCCCCAATGGGGCACTGCCACTTTTACACACCGAGGGCGCCACAACCGTTGGGGGCAAATTCGACCATTTTGACGGCGTTGACGCTTCAACGACCGGCGTCCGTCATTTTATGTCTTGATTTTGAAAATCGGAAAATTGGATAACCTCTGTTTCTTGCCTGACGTTTCAAGTCACTGTCAGTTACTGGTCAAACTACTCAAACTCCCGTGTTTTTCCTGTATCGTTAGAGCCGCTTTATCGAAGTAGGCGCCCCATACAGTAGTGGCGACCTCACGTTGAGTTTTTCAATTGCAAGGCCCCCATTGCCTCCAAAATCAACCAACTGGTCCAAAGTACTCTTTGATATTCTCAGAAACCTTCTCCAAAGGGCAAGAAGTTGATAAACATACTGTTATGAGCGGCGATCTCGTACATATAGGTAAACACTCGATGTTTCTGGATCTTTCCACCATTAGATCGCAGTGTAGAAGTCTGGAGCGATCTCGTGCATTCCAGAGCGTTCGTGTATGTGAACCCAATGGAGACTCGAACGTTCAATCAAGGCACATCAGTCCACTTTGGCGGAGGCGCAGATTCCAGAACACATGGAAAGCATACGGGTAACGTTTGCGATTATTCAGGAATGATCTAGAAACCGCATATGCCAGACCACCATGGAATTTGCTGGAAGCAGACAGAGGGTTCGAGAACACTATTCGGAGGCCTTATATAAGGCATCAGCCGGCAGCTCGCGGCAGTAGTGAATTGGATAGCGAGCGGTAACAAGCGAAGTACCTGCGAGATAATTCCAAGTGGATAATTGTTGGCATTTATTGTAGTAGTACGCCGAAATAAACAGTGTGTGTTCTAAATCGATCGTCTCAATTATATTCGAACCCGTACGCGAAATATCGTAACAATACTCTCCCATGTTCTTTTTTGAATTTACCTATCCAATTTTAGGAGAGAGAAAACACGTTTTTCAGGTCATCTTTCAGGGTCATCGTTTGAAGTTTTGACAATAATGACGTTTCGTTCTGAGAACGTGGTGGAATTTTGCCGGAGAAGTATAGCAGCAGCAATTTCAAAATCACTTATTTATCATGTGGGGAAAGTCACTGCAGCCACCGAAACCATTTTCAACGGACAAAGCATTTTTTTATGTGTAGAAGTTAATTTTAATGTACGGTTGCGGCCAAAATAAAGTGGACGACAATGTCAACGAGTTGGCTTGCTGTCATGCGACGTTCAGGCCAGAATCCTGAGAAATCTGTCAACTGTCGTCCACTTGAAAAGTCCGCAACGGTACGTAGGCTCAGCCATCACCGCACGTGGTGTGCCCTTAGGCACCAACACCATTGTGACAGAATTGACAGTTTGTCGTCTAGTTGTAAGTGAAAAGGCGAAAACACACTTGAACTTGGTTTTCTACCGCATAAAACACAGTGAAGTGGAACCAGAAACGCAGTAACACCTACAAAATAGGTTATTGATGGTCCTTTTTTCTACTTTGAGTAGTGTTGTTATCGGTCAGAAACGAAACGTCGTATGTCAATACCATGACCTCGATGAACCAACGCCAACGTTGTGCATGACGTCACGGTAGAGAAAGACAACAAAAGTTTGGAAACCCTGATTACATGGATGAATTTACGCATTGTCTTTAGCAACGTAGCTGAGAAGTCAAACCTGACTCAAGTTTTATAAGGTTTTGCGAACGTACTCCTTTGAAATGAACATTGCTCCAGAATTAGCTGCTCCCCGAGTGTTCCAGGCTCCGATGGACGACGACCAGGGTCAGGGAGAAAACGGTCCACAACAGCACGGGACGATCGCTTGGTGGTGTCCACAGCTTCAAGAAACCGTCTTCCAAATGAAGTCGAGCTTCAAAGACAACTCCGCGAGGTCCGAGGAGTAGTTGTGAGTGAGTGGACAGTAAGCCGGAGACTGCGGGAAGGGAATTTGACTCCTTACAAACCTGCCGATGGCCCAAAGTTGACTGCAAACCACAGAGAAGCACGTCTCGAGTTTGCTCAGGAGCATTTAAATTGGACTTTGAACGAATGGACCTCGGTTCTGTTTTCCGATGATACCATTGATACCAGAGTGTGCATCTTGAGCAATGACTGAAGAAAGCTGGTCTATAGTCGACCCGGGGACCGATTTGCTCAATGCTGTATTGACGAACGGGTCGCCTAAGGCGGTGCATGATCTGGGGTGGCATTTCATTTGGATCGCATACTGAACCAATCTCCATCGCTGGGACAGACCGTGTGGGCGTAATCGAAAGGGTTTGACAGCCCTTAGGTCCATCGACGAGGTTCTGGCACCCCTTGTGGTACCTTATGCTGACCTCGTGGATGATAATTTTGGGTACATGCACGATAATGCGCGGTCACATACAGCGGGTATCGTAAGAGAGAGTACCTACCTCGATGAAGTTGATTTCAGGGTTACGAGGTGGCCAGCATGTAGCCCAGATTTGAACCCAATCGAACACTTCTGGGATGAACTCAAGAGGAGAATACGGGCAAGAGTTCTGGCTGCCGATTCCGTCCTAGAGCTAATGGTCGCCGTCGCAAAAGAGTGAAACAATATTCCACAAGAGAGCATTGACAATCTTATAAGATAAATGCCTAACCGCATGCAAGCTGTTATAAGGACACGGGGGGTTAATACTTCTTACCTGTAAAATAATAAACAAGCTGTGGAAATATTGTTTCTTGTGATTAAAACATGCAAATTCTTTTTTGACTACTTCTACGTTTAGGATTTCCGAAGATTGGACAAGTTAGTTGATTTTGGAGACAACTGACAGAACAGGTAAAGATCTGACGTTTTAGCTCCAACATGAATACCGATTTTGAAAATCGGCCAACAAAGAAAAAATTGCCACAGCATGCAGCAGAACCAAACAGTTGTTTTTTTATGACTACTTTGTAGTTGAGAAAGATAGGTGCGTATTTCCAAAATCGTTTCGAGGGATAAATGATAAATGTGACAATCTCCCTGGACTAGTTGGAGAATTTCAAAATTTTTTCCAGAACAGGGAGTCATCCAAACTTTCAAATTTTAGCAGGACCTTACGCGACGCCCTGTATAACAAGCACGAGGAGCCTGTACAAACACCGCGTCAAGCGTGACCGGACAATTCGTCGCGTGGACAATTCGTCGCGTGGACAATTCGCCGCACGGACAATTTGCAGCACGGACCATTCGTCGCACGGACAATTTATCGCGGACAGTTCGTCGCACAGACAAATTTTGCTTTGCCCTTTGCTTTGGTTTTACTAACCCGTTTTGTGTTTTCTCTTGCTTTTAGAATTCTTATGAGCCCCTTATACCTCACTGTATTATTTAAAACCCTTTTGGGCACCCTTGTTTTTGTCAATGTCTTTGAACCTCTAGTGAGTTCCCTTGCATTACTCCGCGCACTTCTAGTAGTGCACCGAGCTTCCGGAACTCTAATTCGGAACTCTATCGAGCTTCTTGTGTCCGCAAGTGTTGTTTGGAGACCTAATTAGCCCTTCAGGTTTTTTCATGACTACCAGAATCCCAGCAAGCCCTCTGTTGCGTTCGGACTTCCTTGTGTCTTTAGTGCAGCTTAAAGCCTTTGGCAAGCACCCTTGCATTTCTCCGTCACTTTCGTAGCAGTAAGCACTTTTATGTTTCTATGTCATATTCGGAGCCCTATCCTGGAGTTTCCTTATATTTTTTCTGAGCTTTGCTGAGCCCCCTTACATTTTTCCGTGACTTTCGGAGCACTAGCAAGCCCTTTGTGCCTTCATGTGGTGTTCGGAGCCCTGTCGGGCTCCTTACGCCCTTAAGTGTAATGGTGAGCCCTAATGACCCTTCTTATATTTTTCATAGCTTTCAGAATTCCAGAAACCCCCATTTTGCAAACTTGTGTTATCAAAAGCCCCACTGGCCCCAGTGTGATTTGAACCTTCTCGGGGCCCCTTTGTTTCTTAAAATGTAATCAAAGCTCTGATGAGCCCCAGAGCTGATAGGCTTCCAGAGAAAATACGTACCAATAAGCCTATTTTATTATACAGATCTCCAGTAGACCCCCTTGTGTCTTTAACATCGATTGAAGCTCTGTTCGGCCCCATTTTATTTTTCCGAGGCTTTCGGAGCACTAGTGAACCCCTTGTGCCTTCATGTGATATTCAGCCTCCTATCGGGCCCCCTTGCATCCTCAAGTGCCGTTATGTGTTTCATAGCTTTCAGAATTCCATTAAGCCCTCTTTCATAACCTTCTCTTCTTGTGTCTTCAATGTAATTTGAAGACCTGCTGAGTCCCCTTGTATTTTCCGTTACTTTCGGAGCACTAAGCATCATCCTTGTGCCGTCATGTCATTCGGAGCCCTATCGGTCGGAGCATCAGTAAGTCTCTTGTGCCTTCATATAATATTCCGACCCCTGTTGCCCCCCCCCCCCTGTGTCTGCAAGTGTAGTTTAAAGTTTTAATTAGCCCCGTCATGTTTTTTTTCATGGCTTTCAGGGTATCAGTAAGCCCAGAGGCAAGCCCCTTTTGCCTCGCCTTTTGCCTCGCCTTTTGCCTTCTTTTGTTAAACAGAACTCCGTCGGGCTCCATTGTGTCGTCTATATCATTTGAAATCCTGCTGAGTCCCCTAGCATTTCTCCGTGGGTCATGGAGCTCCATCGGCCCCCCCCCTTGTGCCCTAATATATCGTTTGGGTTTGGAACCCTCGTCTGGAACCCTGATGAGCCTCCTCATGCTTCCTTGTTGCCCTCCAAGGGCCTGCTTGTCTCTTCAACGTCTTTTGGAGCCCTGCTGAGCCTCATAGCATTTTCCCGTGGCTTACGGTGCTCTATCAGGCCCCCTTGTGTCCTCATGTATCGTTTGGAGCCTTGATGAGACCCCTTATTCTTTGCGTAGCTTTCAGAATACCAGTGAGTCCCCTTGTGCCTACTTGCGTTGTTAGAGGCCCTAGTGGCCCTCCAAGAGCCCCCTTATTTCTTTAATGTCTTTTGAAGCCCTGCTGAGCCCCATGGCATTTTTCCGTGGCTTACGGAGCTCCATCGAATCCCCTTGTTTTCTCATGTACCGTTTGGAGCCCTGACGAGTCCCCTTATTCTTTCCGTAGCTTCAGAATTCCAGTGAGGCCCCTTGTGCCTTCTTGCGTTGTTAGAGGCCCTAGTGGCCCTCCAGGAGCGCCCTTGTTTTTTCAACGTCTTTTGTAGCCCTGCTGAGCCCCATAGAATTTTTCCATGACTCACGGAGCTCCATTCAGCCCCTTGTTTCCTCATGTAATGTTTGGAGCCCTGATGAGCCCCCCCTTATTCCTTCCGTAGCTTTGAGAATATCAGTGAGCCCCCTTGTTGCCCTAGTTGCCCTCTGAGGTCCTTCTTGTTTCATCAACGTCTTTTAAAGCCCTGCTGAGCCCCCTAGCATTTTTCTGTGGCTTACAGAGTTCTATCGGGTTCCCTAGTGTCCTCATTTATCGTTTGGAACTCCGATGAGCCCCCTTTTTTTTTGTAGCTTTCAGAATTCCAATGAGCCCCTTTGTGCCTTTTTGCGCTGTTAGAGGCCCTAGTGATCCTTCGTGGGCCCCATTGTTTCTTCAACGTCTTTTGAGACCCCGCTGAGCCCCTTCACTTTTTTCTGTGTCTTTTGGACCATTAGTGAGTTCCTTGTGCTTCCATGTAATATTCGAAGCCCTATCGGCCCCCTTGTGTCCGAAAGGGTAGTTTGGAGCTCCAACTAGCCCCCTCATGTTTTTTCACAGCCAGCGATCTGAATTCAAGCAAACTTCATTGGACCCTCTTGTTTCTTCAGCGTATGAAGCCCTGCTGAGCTCCCTCACATTTCCCTCGACTTTTGGTGCATTAATAGGCACCTTGTGTTTTCATGTGATGTTCGGAGCCCTATCCAGCCCCCTTGTGTCCTCAAGTGTGGTTTAGGGCCTTAATTAGCCCACTTATGTTTTTTCTTGACTCTCAGAGTACTACAGTGAGCCTCCTCTTGCCTTGTTTTGTTATAGAGAGCTCCATTAGGACCCCTTATGTCCTCAATATAGATTGAAGCCCAGCTGAGCCCTATTGCTTTTTTCCATGGCTTCAGAGCTCAATCGGGCTCCCTTTTGTCCTCATGTGTAGTTTGGAGCCCTAATTAGCCCCTATGGGTTAATTGTCCGGCCACGCATCGAGAAGTGTCGTTCCTTTTGCGACGAATTGTCCGTGCGACGAATTGTCTGCGACGAATTGCCTGCGACAAATTGTCCGTGCGACGAATCATCCGTGCGACGAATTGTCCGCGCGACGAATTGCCCGCGACAAATTGTCCGTGCGACGAATTGTCCTAGAATCGCGTCGAGCGGGTGATAGTTGTTGCCTACGTCTCCCTTTGTTACCATCTCGCGTGAGCACTTTGTGCGTCCTCTAGATTCTGTAGGCTTCGGTGCTCTGTAGGTATACAGTTTGAATTCAAACGTGAGTATAATTGGTTGCCTATAAGCGTAGGAGAAATCTTACAAAACAGTTCCCTATAAAATCGATGATTATTTCTGAGAAGTTGCGTCCGACACAAATTCGAGAATCCGGTCGCTCTAAATCCTTGAAGTGTCTCCCAAATTATCACTCTTTGTGTCCAACTTCTCCATCAACTTTCCATGGAGCTTAATTCAAACAATTTAGGAGACTGAAATGCGACTTTTGATGAAATTTAGACCCGCGCAGGCAAAAAAAACTCGCTTCATCCAGGCCCTCTTCTCTCTCTCCCGTCAAATTATTTCGCGATCAACGACGGATGGAAGTTTTCGGTCGACAAAGACAAGAACAGAAAAAAAACTGTCGCGTCGCCGCCGGGTTTGTTGTCGGATTGGTCCTTGAGGGTGAACACCGGGAAAAAAATAAATTGAAACGCAAATACACACAATACCCGGCCGTAGGTAACGCAATTTCGCCAATTGAATTAAACGCTTTTGTTAATTACAATCCTAAAAGCACTTTGATGTAAAGCTTCCGAATACGATGCGCGCGGGCAATTTCTTTTAACTTAATTAAAAAGTCCCGAAAGAGGAGTTTTATATAAAGCGCGAGCATTGTAGACGAGGCAGGAGGCAAACCAATTAATTAAAAATCGCCTCCTTGGCTCTTTTTTTTTTCCCTCATCCTTATATTGGTTCACCGTCGACGTTTTTTTTTCAGATACAAGACTTGGGCTTAAGGCTCCTGCGGGAAAGAAGTTGCGTAATCCGTCCTTTATATGCAGGATACGTCACATGTTGGAAATTACTTATCCAAAAGAGCTTACACCATAAAAAAGTATTTGAACGAAAGCTGTATGGCTTTTAGTGCTCTATTTTTCTTCAAGCTGCCTGTAATTAACTATAACTTGTTAGTATGCCGAAGCGAGCAGGCATAGATTTAAATGCTTAAACCGCCTCTAATGTGAAGAAGTAAAAGGCGCAAGAGTTTTTAAATTAGCGGAAACGGTAATAATAATCGAATTTGGTGGTATTTGAAAGTAGGAAAAGAGATGGAAGGTGTAATGAAAATAATGGAAAGGTAGGCAGGTAATTGGGAATAATAAAACAACATACATGTAGCAGCTAATTTATATTATTTTGGACCTCGTTTGGGATATAGGTATATTAATTTGATAAATAAATAAATTCTGAAAAATCATTGATAAAAATAAATAAAAACAGCAATATTCGCTTCGGTTGTTGTTATTATTGTGTATTTGTTGACAAAATGCAGATGTAATCAATTCTGGTAATATTTTGAAGGTCAATACACATGATGGGGATAATAATTTATATTACATAGATGCAATAAACGATAAATCAAGCAAATAAATGAAACAAGACATCGCATCAGTGAATTATGCGAATGTGCAAACGACACTTTGTTGCAATAATTTATTGAGGCACGCTACTGGTTAACTTAGGAAGAGTCTATATTGTATGCCTACTTGTAGTAGTGCGGCGGTTAGTGAGAACCACCTTGAATTTTGTGATAAAAGCATGAAACTTGGCATATACGTCCTACAGACGTCCTTTACTATGATACGAGGTGGACCCACGATGGAACCCCCGTGCAGCTGTCAGAATGCCCATTTGCCTACGTCTATCGTCGCAGTAGACCTTCAGAGTAAAACTTCACCACAACAGATGTCAATATTACAAAAGGATGAAAAATGGGAGGAGATGGTAAGTTCACTTCTTCAAAGCTTCTTGCACATGAAAATCATGTACGTTCATTCCCGTTTCCGTATTCTTTTTGACTTGAAGAAATATAGATGAGCCAAATTTCATACCGCACTCGAGTTTGATTCCTTGCATAATTAATTAATACCTCGTCATCTGAATCAGCCCCTTTTTTCTAGCCCATATTTATTTGTACGAAGAGACTGAAGAGAGATGTCGATCATTTAGTTGTACTTGAAGATAGATTATTACTCGTAAAGAATGTCTTTGTATTTCGAAATTAAAGCCATTATTTTGATTACCGATCAAATAATTCACATAAAATTGGGTAGCTAAGTTTGATCAATTTACGTCCAGCTGGTATTGTATTTCTAACTTACGGACGTATCCCTCAGCTCTGTGTCACGTGGTGTTACATCTACTCAGGTGTAATTAGGTATGAGCCTTCAATTAATTAACCTGAAAAATTATATTACTTTTCGATGTCTTGTAGATTTTTCGAAGCGACACTGCATTTCGGAGCATGTTCCAAGCGATTCTCGTTCTGGGAACTCTACTTGAATGCTCGTGAAATTCCTTCTCGCTGCGAAAGGGTTAAATCTTTTTTATTCTATGGGGAAAGATTACGCGCTAGATTTTCATCCAGGTTCAATCTGCATAAGTACTGCTAGCGCTTTGTCTCAAGCTAATAGAGTCTACAAATCACCTGTCAGAAGCTAAATATATTTGTAGAAGAGTTATTGCGGCCTCCACCATTTACCTGGTGGCTTGAGGGTAGCTGAAAACTAGGTATTTTAAAGCTCACAGCTATTTGCACACTATTGAGTCGGTTTGGCACTATCTGTGGCTATTCAAAATACACAGAACCAACTCAATAAATAAAGTTTATAAACAAAACAATTACTTTTACCTCTTTGAACAATTATCATTTGATTACATAGAAGGTAACTTGCCTTGATGTAGTCTGCCTCTAGTAGATAATACACATTAATAATCAACAGTTGGCTTATTACTCTTGTTAATTTTTTCTTTTCGAATATAATTGATGAGTTTCACCCAAACGTCTTGTGTTTTCTCGCTCCCAGATAGTACGGGGCAGAAAGGCAATTTTTCACTGAAACCTGAAAATTGATAATTACTGGACGATTTTTGGCATACATATTCAAAGATATGCCCTAAACAACACGCTAAAAGTGACAAGCCGTCACAGGAGGGATTCACCTGGGAGACTGGAAAATCTCCAGGATACCTGGGATTTCGCTGGAACGCACATACACAGAGGCGTGATTTTTTTTGTGAATTACTCGTTATAACATCATCTGTCATGAAGAATGTGGTACAACTCCATAAATAATGTATTTGCAATAGAAAATCATCAATAATATGATTTTTCTGTAGCGCTCACAGAACCCTTGCCAAATGTGCAAATTTCATTTTGAAAAAATTATCGTTGGAAAACCTAAGCCGGGTCGATTTTGAAAATGGATCTACACGACGTCCAGTCCAATCTACTTTCGATATCAGTTAAAATTATTCGAAAAAAGTCGATCTCCGAGCAGGAATCAATTTTTTTAGTGGAGTCCTCCATCAAAAGCAGTCGTATGGTCAAAATCCAGGTGAAAGGCTGTCCCGGGTGGCAGCGGATAGGATAAATTTTGGAAATTCATAACGTCTGACTGGGACATGGTGGAAAGCTGCAACTGCAGACTCAATTTGAATCTTTTGTTGTGTTTCTTCCTGCCAAATTCAGTTCCAATTTATCGGATAGATTTTGAATAAATAAATAGTAACATTTTGAACTTTGACATTTTTTATTATTTGACACATGACAGATAGAGAAATGCTTCTAAATGTTCTGAGTACAGTTTTTCAGGAGTTTCCAAATGACATACTGCAAAGTCAAGTTCCGTGAGATATAGCTTCTGTTATTTGTTGACAGTGACACGTCTGTTTGACAGATGACAGCTAAAAACTGATGGGCTCATTCTATACGGGAGAATTATGTCTGCCTATCAAATTTCAAGTCGATCAGATTAAGGGTCCGGCAGTTATCGCGGAAAATTACAGACACTCCCAGGACGTTTTGCTTAGTTTCAGGCAGCGTTTGAAAAAATTAACGTTAATCGCAGTTTTCCACAGCAAATCCATAATTTATCGAATTATAACGCATTCTATATGATAGATGACTTCATCAGGAACAATCCACGGAAAAAAATCAAGTCTTTATGACTTTCCGTTCTCTATTTATGTGAGTTCCAGCGAAATTCCAGGTATACTGGAGTTTTTCCAGTCTCCCAGGTGAATCCCATCTGTGACGGCTTGTGACTTTTAGTATGTTGTTAAGGGCATCTTTATGAATATATATGCCAAAAATCGTCCAGTAACTATAAATTTCTAGGTCAAAACCTATCTGCCTTGTACTTATCGGCAAAACAAGAATCGTCGCGGCGGTCTGTCATGGGAAAAAAATTCGTGTAAAAAGTTCAATAAATCAAATTTGCAATTTGCTTTCGTTTTGGAGCTTTGCGGGACAAGTTTTTGTCGGCCCTGAATCAAGATGACTTAGATTGAAGGCGGTCCCGTGCGGTTTTGGTGTCCTAAATGACCGTAAAACAGCTCCGCGTCCCCCTAGTCGCACTCATAAGTATTATACCGTATGATAAAAAACTTTTCTTCTCTAGGCAGGCTGTGGTCTGGTCATTGGCAGGCAAACGAGGCTGATTTTGGCCAGGCCACAGCCTGCCTAGAGGAGGAAAGTTCCTGATCATACGGTATAACCCGGTAAAATATTGCGGTCTGATTTCGGGACACCTGTATAGGCAGCTAAATAATTAAAAAGCAAAAGAGAGTTCATTACAACACATCACCTAATAATCGCGTAATTACGGCCTCTGGTACTCTTCCTTATTGTTGTTCTCGAGGTTGTTCTTTTATGGAAACTTCATAAATTCAATTTGTTACGCGTGCCCCAAAAATATCGGTTCTAAGTACAGGGCAAAGGGCGAAGGAGGTGCAGCATATCACGCATATTAAAAAACTTCAAGCCATATAATGGTATTTCGAGGGGGTTTATGACATTATTGTCTTAAAATACGGCCCGAACTTTTCGCATTATTGAAGTTCAGCCAGAGTCTTGAGGGTAACGGTGTACACGCCTACCTACACCCACCTGTACCTGATGCTAAGGCGTCGTGACGCCGACGATGACAAACATTGCAGACGTGCTCAGTCAAATTTAAATTATTTTTGTTTGTTTTCTCGTATTTTTTTTTAAATCTGGAAAGTTATCAAATTATGCTCCGAATCCGTGCCGAACGATGACAAGTTTGTTTATTTTGTTTCTTTGTGCGTTAAATCCTGCGCTAACAGTTTGAAAGAATGAGAAACTTTGAAGAGCTATACTGCGTTCAACTCTATTGTGATCCTAGATGACTGGAGGTCTCGCCACGCTCAAAGTTTCTTTCTTTCATATGTTCAGTTTTTCTGTGAAAAAAATTGTGCACCGAATAATCAGAAGTGGGCTTTTTATAAAAAATCATCCTGTATGTGATTCAGTGACACTACCGAGGACACTACCTCATCGTAGAGAGCCTATGGATGCTTAATGCAACTGCTGGGGTGCGTTCTCTTCCGTCATCCGTCGTCGGGCGAAGTGTGACGTCATTAACGAAAGTATTGTTACGAGCGGTAAGACTTTATCGCGTGCATTCTGGAGCACACCACTCGGTCATTCTAGATTCTTCCCATTAGATCGCAGTGTACAAGTGCGATGTTCTAGTGCATTCCAGAATATACAAGAAAGTTTGGACCGTTGAAATTTACGTGGTACTTGAACATGCGAGTAGGTTACATCTGTCCATTTGGCGGAGGTGCCGTCTTCACGGCACGTTGGTAATGCCCGCAAAATGTGTAGGATTTTTCGGGACTCGCCTAGAAACCGTCTGCCGGGTCACTGTGGAATTCGCTGGAGGACCAATGAAAGATTCGAGATTAATAGTCGGAGCTATTTTTTTTTTTTTGATTTATTGTTCGTATAATTTGGTAACAAATTTTGAGCAAGGAGCTCGTGGAAAAGAAACTTAATAAATAGTATAAGTATGTATAATTAGAGTAAGATGAAAAATAATAATAGTAATGATACTTAATAAGACAGAAACAAAAATTGCGCACAGCTAGCTACTCAGTGCCGTATTTCAAACCAAATAAATTTTACCCCTTTCTCCCCCATTTACTTCAGAATTGACAAGCCTCGGAGCCACCAATCCCCACTCTCCCTCCGCCAGTACAAATGCCCTCAGTCGCAGACACTGGAAGAGATACCGGTGAACACTCTTTATCACCTTGGTCTCTGTGGTCATCAACAGCAGGCTCACATCCCTTCCCAGCCCCTCAAGCTTTCCTCTGAACTTCCGGTATACTGGACAGACGAAAAGGATGTTATCCAGCGTTAGTCGGAGCTATATAAAGCACCGATCCTCGGTTTACGGAACAGTATTTACGGCGTTTGGCAAATGTAACAACGGATAAGAGCGAGCAATTGTAGATTTTGGTCACGTGGTTTCAGCGTTGTTGAAGGTGATCCGGAAATGCCGAACGATTCGGTGGCCCGCACGATGCAACGAACGTAAATGTAAAATTTCCATTGTCTAATTGTTTTGATTGATGAAAGCTAGCCTCAACTCGATCGTGGGCTGGAATGGAGGAAACCCTGGAAGCCTTCGCTATGGTCTTGTACTTCGGGCGAGAAATCGTTTTTGGAGCCAGTCTGCCATCGAGTGGCAAATGCCACAAATTTCGCAAACGGACATTGTATTTTTGGAAGTCTCTGGGGCCTCTGGTTGGAACATGGTCAGCAGTTTAATTCTGGGTACTTTTCTGATAATTCAGTTCGAAGTTGACATAATTTTGACAGTTAGAGGAATTTCATCTATGAGCTCTCGATTGAGAATCGGAGCAGGAAGATCCAACTCCGAGTGCTCCGATTAGCTAATGGAAAACGCAGATCCGAGTGAATCGAGCCGTTTACTGACAATTGATGAACGATTCCAAGGCAATCGAGCTGATCGAGGAGACAGATTTGCAATTGCCGAACGCAATAATTGAATTCGAAGTGATCGAGTGCGATAGAAAGCGAGTAGTAGTCAGCGATATTCCCAAGAATATAATTGTTAGCGTGTATTTATTGCAGTACGCAATAATAAACAGTGTGTGTTTTAAAACGATCGTCTCAACTATAAACGAACCTAAACGCGAAATACGTAACAGTATCTATGGTCGTCGGGCGCTGCCCTTTTCTGAACGGGTTCGACTCAAAATCGTTCGTTTCGATTCTTGACAAGTGACACTTGACCACAATTAACCTCACTTTCCTCTGGGATACCAGTGTAATGACGTGATGTGTGGATCTGATCGCGTTTTCTACTGGGGCTGTTATCACTGGAACCAGAAAAAGCAAGCATCGAATCTCCATGGAGCTGCAGTTCTCCAGCAAGCACGAGCAAAGAGGTGTGTGTCCTTCAAGGTTAATTAGTCTCGGGAAGAGGTTTTACCTTATATCAACCTGTATAACGAGCACGTCGAATTATTTAATCCAAGTTCCAACAGAAATGAGACCGTGTGGCAGAAGGTAGCTGATAAACTTGAGAAAACATTCAAAGTTATGAAACAATAACTGCAGCCAAAAGAGGGTGTTGCCCAAAAGACATCGTTATTACAGAATCAACAGCTGCAGTTAAATTACAGTGTTTACTGAACCACACAAACCTTCGCATGTTTGAATCACTTGAGTAGGTTGTAAATAACCTAAACATTGATTTTATCAGCCACTTGCATCTAATCGTTAACTGGGGCTGCGATGGCCCCTCCGGATTAAGTCTCTACAAACAAAGTTTCGAAGATCTTACGGTTTCTGACTAAGAAATGGTTCCTTACTGTGATTAGTGTCGATGCCTTTATGAAGGAAAGGCGTTTCCCTGACCTCCGAGCGTGGGACAAGAAAAATAACTGATGTGAGGAGAAGTCTCAAGACCATCGAACCGACCGAGCAACCACCACCGAAATCCAGGAGGCACGTGTTTCGACCTGTTTGGGTTTCATCAGTGCTGAAGCATTCAAAGGCAGAAGCTCGATGATCTAACGGTCCAAGACTTTCCTATATGTGCTTTCCGAGGGTACTCATAGGTGAGACACCCGTGCGGTGCCATCTACTAGCGGCTTTCCGCAATGTGTATATCGAGGCAGCAGTGGTCGCGGAAGCTAGTTAACAGCCGACTCATCAACCACTCTGAGGCCTCACACATGATGGAGGAGTGCACTTCTACCCTAACCTCCGAGTATAGGTATGCAAGATGATTGGTGTCGATGCGTTTATGAAGGAAAGGCCGAGGGAAAGGCCTTTCGCGACCACTGCTGCCTCGATATACACATTGCGGAAAGCCGCTAGTAGATGGCGCCGCACGGGTGTCTCACCTATGAGTACCCTCGGAGACCACATATAGGAAAGTCTTGGACCGTTAGATCAGATCATCGAGCTTCTGCCTTTGAATTCTTCAGCACTGATGAGACCCAAACAGGTCGAAACACGTGTCTGTTGGATTTCGGTGGTGGTTGCTCGGTCGGTCCGATGGTCCGAGACTTCTCCTCATGTTCCTTACTTCCTTATCTGTAGTGCCTCTTCAGCTGATATCGAGAGAACCAAGCTCAAACAAGAAAATAGTGATAATGATTGAATCCTCGCTCATCATCTCCCAGACTTTGTAACGATCATAATATCAGTTCGTCCATGAACTAGACGATTCAACTAACTAGTTCATCGCAACCAAGGAAAGCAGCACTATACAGGGTGGCCCATTGAAAACGAAACAGACGGGACTGTGGCCAGCAGAATTTTTTTTCAAAAAATGCAAAAACAGCTCAATTTCATTATCGAGGGGGACATCTTTTATGACCAATCTCACTCCTGTATTGTTTCATCCCTTCGCACTGTGATGACAACCCCTGAAATGTTGATAGGGATGATAGGGCGAGTGACACTTCATTTGAAAGGTCTGGCTTCCCTGAATTCAGTGCAATAATTTTTTTGAAGTTTTATCAATTAATCGACAAAAAAATCATAGCTTCAAACATGCGAAATAAATCCGATATTTCAAGACATCCAGGAATGAAAAATTGAAAAACGCTTGGACAAGTTAATTTTGATTTTAAGGGGGCTACTTTTATTGCTATCCATAAACATTGACAGTTCAACCCTTCAAGTGGAGGGTGAACCACCCTTACAGTCTTCAATGCAATAAGGAATCGAAACATTTCTGCTGGTGGTGAATAATTTGAACATCTAATTTGATGAAACTGATCTTTTCATCAGACCCATCTTTTGATTTCAAAATTCCAAGGGTGGTTTGCCCTTCACCTCAAGGGTTGAAGTGAGAATATCAACAAATGGCAATAAAAGTAGCCCCCTTGAAATTAAAATTGACCTGTCCAAGCGTTTTTCAATTTTTCATTTCTAAATGTCTTGAAATATCGGATTTATTTCGCATGTCTGAAGCTTAATTTTTTTGTTGAATAATTGATTAAACTTAGAAAAAATTATTGCACTGGATTCAGGGAAACAAGACCTTTCAAATGAAGTGCCACTTGCCCTATCATCCCTATTAACATTTCAGGGGTTGTCATTATAGCGCGAAAGGATGGAACAATACGGGAGTGAGATTGGTCATAAAAGATGTCCCCCTCAATGATGAAATTGACCTGTTTTTGCCTTTTTTGAAAAAAAATTCTGCTGGCCACAATCCCGTCTGTTTCGTTTTCAATGGGCCACCCTGTATAATGGTTACACATGATTTAGTATTTACAATGATTGACGGGAAGGTATGTGACGCAGTGTTGAAAAATTCTCAAACGCAGAGGTGCTACCGATGCGGCCTGACTTCCAAGAGCTTCAATGATATTGACTTTAGTTTGAAGAAATCGGAGACAAAGCCAAGTTGCAATTCGGTCTTTCTTCTTTACACGCTTGGATTTGTTTTTTCGAATGCCTACTTCAGGTATCCTACAAATTGGTGATATGTCAATGTGGTGATATGTCAATGGCAAGCTCGTGGTGATGAAAATAACAGTTGCGCGACACAAGAAAGAAATCCAAAAGAAGTTCCAAAGTCGGATGGGTTTCTGGTTGATAAAACCAAAGCCAGGTCATGGCAGTACAAATGATGGAAATACGACACGAACATTTTTTGAAGATGCTGCTGTTTCTTCACTAATCACAAATTTAGATGAGGAAATTATCAGGCGTTTTCGAGTAGTGTTGCCAACAATATCTAGTGGTTTTTCGCTGATGATAATTGAATTTAGAAAATACTGTATTTGCACAGCAGGAAGATACAGCCAGAAGATCCGTCCAGCTGTACCCTTGGTACTGTATGCCTACAACTGTTCATAAAATATTAAATCACTCTGCAGGTATAGTAGAACATGCGATTCTACCTATGGGACAACTTGGCGAAGAAGCACAAGAAGCACGCAATATAGATATCAAATTTTCCAGTCAAAAAAACACGAAGGACGTGTCCCACATGCTACTAGTTTCTTCGGATCCACTGATTTCTGCATATTGCGTGGTAAGACAGAATTTTCTTGGATTAAACACCATGCAATTGCTCTATTCATGAAGTTTGATTAGGTCGAGTTTTAGGTTGTATTTGGAGGGCGTCGATATGTCACCGGCAACACTTCCATCGACCAATACGGGATCAAAATTTTGATAAGAGTTTTGACGACCTCCTATTGAACATGCCAAGGCTCTGTGAACAAAATTTTAAACATCAAGCTTTACTGCTTTGATTTTGCAAGTTTATTTTCTGACATCCACTACCTCACGGGCCTAATTTGTGTCTACAAGGTAAACTTGACCAGTGGAAATGAACTTGTTCGTATCTTTCGTTCTTCAACTTTGTCTATCGGGGAATAGTGCAAGATCACGTTTTTCCTGACACAATTGCTGCATTGAGGCACTGAACAATCGTTTTACTTGCTGGTCATCGTGTGGTGGTCTAGGCGTTGTATAATAAGAAATTCTTCCTAAAAAGATAACTTTATAGTTTTTACCCACAAATACGTGAGTACATACTTATTTGGAGGATAGGGTTGTTTCTCAATTATCTGGATTCTGGATTTATTGGGGGAGTTGATGGAACATAGCTCCACCTGGCACGTAGGCCTCACAATGGGGCACATTGTACTCTTTACCAGACCAGCCGGACTCACCGAACCACAATGCGGTGCTTGGATGTTTTATGGTAGCTCCCCAGACCGGCAAGCGCATGGTTGACCTTGACTCCGTCTTCAACCGCCTGCGATGATGCATTTTCGACTTTGTCCGTCTCCCTGACTGCGCCGTCGGTTTTCCTGTACCATTGCCGTATTGTCGGTTGCAGGCGTGATGTCCTCGGGGAGGAGGGTTTGCCTATGACCACCCAAGGAGGAGTTCAAGCCGGCTCAGAGTCAGATGAGACTCGCCAGCGGCTCGCCCACGGGCACTATCCACCGGCGGTCACTCATCCAACTTTTGACCGCGCTGAGCGTTGCTCCAGTCAAGTTATCACTCGACTGGAGCAGTGTACTACAAGCTATGCCCTCCTCTCCCAATTATCGTAGTTGCACATTCCACTCACAGATGTCGCACCCTTTGCTTTTTTCTCGTTGGATAGGAAGTAGTATTCGAAATAAATTAGTCTTTTCCGCATGCCAGCGTATCATTACCCTAGGTAATGCTTTTTCAAACTTAGAGCATTGACTGGCAAAGATCCCCGCTACAATTGGGTTACTCAAGTTAGAGACATGTTTCACTCCATCAACTGTGCAGGAGTTTGGACAGATTTGTCTCTTACTTCTCTACGGGCTAATAAACACGATCTTTTGCTAAAGTTCAAGGAATCACTTCACACTGGAGATATTGCGGCTCTGGCAGCCTCCTCATACTCCACTCTGTATCCGCGACTCGTTGTTTCCAGACTCCCGGCCCTACATCTCAGCTTCGGAATCCACCGATCGTTCGTGAAGATAATCAGCCAGTTGCCTATGTCCGGTAACAAAATGATGAAGTTCACCACTGGTGGTTGCTGTTATATAATTAAACCTGAAGAGATCTGCCCTATTCGTAATTTGCTGAGGGCAGAAACAATTGAACACATAATTTTCGAGTGTCAAATGTATAAGAGCCTAAGGCTGTGCTTCAATGACAGCTTGATAAACCTTGATGGCCTCATTGTTTTGCTCAATAGAATAACCTCAGACTCGGCTCGACTGCTTGGATCTTTCTTGAGTGGAGCGCTCAGGTTACGGTCCTTTTTGCGAAATGAATAGTTTTGTTTTTATTTTTTCACTGCAACGTTTACTTGGTGACATCATACATATTACTTAACAAACTATTTTGTCCGATGTTCAAAAAATATCTATCAAGTTCAAAATCGTAATCCTTGCTATAAGATGTATTTTCTTTATGAGCAATATACGTATTATTATATTATTATTATAATTTAAACCGACACTGTATCATGTTTATTCTGTTGTATTAGTGTATTATTGTAAAAATAAAGACTACCACTATAAATTAGAGCAATATGTTACGGTTTCAAAAATCGAATTAGCGATACAGAATAACGAAACCAGGGAAACAACAAAAAAAAAAGAGAGAGGGTTGTTATTTTCGGAGGTTCCGGCTGATTCTGCAAAGAAAGATCCAATAACAATCGGCCGAGTAGCAATTCAGTGTTCCTCTGCTGTTGTTGCAGTGTTCCTCTTGCCTTCTGTTGATGGCAAGCAGTACCACCAGTCATGTGATGTGCCTCAAGAACCAAAATTAACGAAAGCAGCGCTGAACGCCACTCCTAGAACTGTCAGTAGTCGTCAACTTCGTCGAAGTGACTATCTCGGCCTTATTTCTCTCGTCTGTCCCAGATGCCAGAGCGTATGGTGAACTTCTGGAATGTTCAAAGGTACCAAATCAGTTCACTACCTTACCGTCCAATCGGCGTCTTCGCCAACGTTGCCAGTTGGTCCAGATTATCAAGATCCTGATAATCGTTGCTGGTTGTCCCGAAGCTCATGCGTTCAAGACTCGTTGATGGGCAAACCAAGTGTTGCCTCTTATCTTTTATTTTACTGTTTTAGAATAAGTTACCTATTTGATATTTAGCGTGTTGTTGTTATATGTATTATTGTCTCTGCGTGAAGTAAGAGACGTTATTAGGGGGTAGCTATACCGGTTTACTACACCAATTTTCCTTGGGGTAGGACGGCAGTACCGCAGTATGTTGTTTTCCGTGTAGGTACTCTGTTTCAGTGTCGTTGTCGTCGCTGGAGCTTCGTTGGGCCCTTCGAGTTCTCACAGCGTCATCGAAAAGGTAGGTACCTACGTTATAGTTTGTAAGCCAAATCTCGCGGTATTGCTCACCCTTTCTATTGGCGTCCTCTGCGCAACGCCCCTTTATTTTTGTTAACACGCCATGTCAAGTTGAACTGTAAATATTCTTGAACCTTCTCTTCCCGATCATAAACCTGATTTTTGTAGTTTATTCTGTATTTTTAATTCTCCTAATCCCAACTATCTCCACCTCGGAATCAATTACTTTCAATTACGATTTCAACCCGTAATAAATAACTTGTAATGTTGACGTGACAAAATTCCAACAACTAGTGAACAAAGAAAGCCAGCGCTGTCAGTTCCATACTGACCTAGGTAGGAAATGAGTCCATCGCGGACCTCGTGGAGTTTGCGATGAATGTATTCCTACTATGACTGTACCCAAGTAAAATGAATTTTTACATTTTTTAGGCGGAGAAAAACTTTTAAAAAACTCCACGTCCACTTTGTAATTGCATACACATGGGGACAGCGGGACGCAGGCCAGAAGGGAGGCGATTAGCCGGTAAAAGGGCGGCGGCAGTGGTGTTGGTGAAAGTGATTGATGACGAAAACCGCGTGAAGGCCTGAGCCTGTCTCCTCCAGTCAGTGGCGGCGGCATCGGGCGGCGGCGACGCTGACGACACCTCGACATGTACCGGTCACATTTACGTCAACTGCGTGTGATGCACGATGGACGGCGATGAGGATGATGGACCACCGAACCAACACCCGTTGTTTCCCCTTGTAATTTATGGAAGATACGTCGCACACTGACAATAATATCTTCCAACGACTAATCCATTACGGTGCATCTTAGACATGACGCGCTTCGTGATACTTTATTAGACGTAAACGATCGGCAAGGGTAATTAGCGGTGCATCAACCCTGAAAATTTAATAGGTTTATGTAATCTAGTTACCAGCCGGAGTCGTTGTGTGTTGCTACCTATAACCGTCGGTGGTGGCGGCGGTGGTGGAGGTGGTGGCGTTAGTTGAAGCAGCAGCTATAAAAGCAGCAGGCTCTGCGGGCTGCACGCAGTGATTTAATTACTTTGCTTATTATAGAGGGCAGGAATCAATCGGTGATGATGGTGAAGACTACAGAACAGCTGGTAGAACCGCAACATGGCCCTTGCATGAGTTTTATACACATTATCTACGGATCTGTATCAAAACTGGACTGATAATAGCGTACTTGCCATGAAGCCGAGTACAAGGTAGGCATGACTGGTGATTAGGGAAGTTCATTTTCAGAATTAATATGGCCGTCCTGCTAATGTCGCCTTGCCGGCATGTATAGCTATCAAAACGACATTTTCTGATTACTGCATTAATTTGCTTACTGACCACCGCAGGACCATTTCCCCTCGCTGGATCGAATCACGCGAAACACCACAAACGATGTAGGTAGTGAAAGGTCACACGGATGCTTCTCCTTTATTGGTCTAGGCTTCTTGCTTCGCGTCCAGTGCAGTTTTCTGCAGTACCTGTCAAGTTGCATTTTTCATCACCAAACCCTGGATAATGAATAACTGTTAAATTTAGTCATAAATGAACGAATGATACGAATTCGAATTGGACGCAAATAAAACCCGCGACAGCGCAATACATACGACAACTGTGTTACGCCTCAAAATTTGGGCCAAGTCCGGACCTGTCTCACTCGCAGTGAGATCAGGGATTCTTGTGGCGTCACGGTGGAACACCTGTTTGGCACTTGCGCTGTGTCGTTGCCGTGACATGCGGGCTCCGTCATTTTGGTTTGACGCGTCGTAAGCTGCAGTAATGACCGGCTAGAAGCGTCCCAAAAATTGCCCCTGGCATCGCCAAACTCGGGTAAGCGCAAGCACCTTTATTGGGGAATGGGACCTGTACATAATCGATTATCTCCGGTTGTTTCCGGGCCCCGAAAATCGTCCCTGAGGGTCGTTCCGGACCCCGAAACTCGTTCCGAACCCCGCGGGTATGCGGATGGTCGCACCTAACCACGTGGAATCGTTCCGCACTCCGCTGGAAATGGCCTAGTCCATATCCGAGAAAAGGCCTTCGCCAACCTGACGCAGCAACCATCACCGCCGGCCGCTCAGGAAAAACCACCAACGTCATTTCACTCGTTCCTGTCGGCACACGCTGCATGAAAACTTTCGCCGCTGTGGAAAGCAACGCCGCTTAGTACCGTGCAAGCCACCGGAAGAGCGCGTCGTCGATCAAGGCTTAAAAAGCCGCAACCTCAAAAAGCGCACGTCTTTCAGTTGAGTGGTTTTGCATATTTCCAATGCGTGTGTCGTGTAAATCACGCCTCGACTGCAAGCCTTTCGTAGCTGAGTTTTGCCATCAGCATGTAATTTCTCCCTCTGCCTTCGTGTTTTTATTGGACACCATTTCAAGTCTTTTTCTGTCGATTTTTTCTCTTCAGGATGTTTTTTTGCAAGCTTCACGGAAGTTAGCCTGAGCGCACGCATGCCAGCTGCTGTCAGCTGTCATCTTTTAATCGGACAGTAATCAGCTGGAACCCCTGAAGTGTCACCACTTACAGATGTGCGCCGAGCGACTTCTCCCCAAAGCCGAGTTGTGAGCGATTAACTGCCGTCTCTTTGTCTTTCAGGTTGTCCGAGGCCCCGGGTTTCCCCACCGCAAGACCGGGCAAAATCCTGTGGAGGCACGCCACTATCAACAACTCCGCAAGCAGAGAAGCCGTGCCTGGAGCCCTAGAACTTGAACGCATGGCAAGGATCCGTGCCCTACTCCGAGCATTTTTTGTGGGAAACCCTGGTGTCTCGGGCGGACTGATTGGCGGAGACCGGTGGATCGCAGCCCCCATTCTGCGCTGGAAATTTAAGTTAAGTGATTTTATAGTTGCCGCTGAAGCTGTGCCTCTGTTATTTTATTAACTTTAATTCAGTCCTCCTGACACGTTCTCACCTGTGGGCCCTCAGCCCCAGTGAAGTTTGAATTGTCGTATTTATGCCACCTGTGAGCCCTCAGCTCCAGTGGAGTTTAACTTGCCATATTTATGTAATTTGACGAGCCCTCATTATACGTCTTAAACTTGCGATGTTTTGGTAATTGTCTCTCCTACCTCCCACGAACACAAACTTTGCTTGTTGCCAGTGACTCGTCAGCGTTAATTGAGAATCAGTGTTCCCCTGAGATCGTGTTCATTATCGACTGAGCTGTATTGTTTTGGGGTCATGCTACTCGTACAGGCCATCAGCCCGGTACGAATCCCAGTCTCCAGCGGGCGGAGACAGAAGCAGCTTTTGTCCTCGGCAGGGCAGGGCTGTACCGTAGCAACTGTCACCCTGGTTATAAATCTGACAAATAGCGCATTCTCGACGGCGTGAGCCCAGAACTGCTAACCTGCCTCAGCAAAACTGGCAGACAGTGGCTCTCAACAATCTACACTACTTGTACTCACAATGCGTTTCTCGAAGCCAAATAACCAGATGGAAACTTCCGTGGCAAGAAACACTGCCACCAGAATCTTATATTTATGAACGAGTATTACATCTGCAAATATTCTTTTTGACTGCCATAGACTTTTGAAAACTTCTCATATTGAGAACTGTCGATATTTAACTTGGGCACTTCTAGAGTGAAGTCTGTCATAATGAGCTATATAGGGTGTCCCAGAATTCACGGTCCAGAGTCAAAAGCAGTTCACGGAAATGCTCCACATGTGCCAGAAAAAAAAGATCTTACAGCCTTAACCGTCCCAGGTGGGGTCTCTTCCAGTTTGTTGGGATGCCTTTTGCGGTTCATAACGCTCCAGCAACATGGTAGCGCCTGATCGACGGAGTTCGGTGTCTGTGTCTACTCCATCACTGTGTCTCGAACCGCCTTGTACTATCCTCAGGCGAACGCAGTCGAAAGGTACCACCGTATCTTGAAAGTTATATTGTCGTCTTATGCATAAGACAACCATCGAACTTAGGAAAGAGTGAAGCAATCGGATATATCTCTTATTTTGTTAATTTTAGTCATCAAATGTGTATCCAGGACGATCACAACGTGATTCAGATTCCCGAATGACGACTCTACCTCGAACAAGTGCGCTCTAATCTATGACAAGCTTTTGAACGGGGAAAAAGTTCTACGATGAAACGCTCAGCACAGTTTTCTGTCTGTAATAAAGTTTGGCACCGAAGTGTTGTTCAATCGAATGCTGCTCGGTATTTCATGACCAAGTTGACACCAAAGTTTGTGGGTCACTTTGTGATGTCGGCAAAGGTATCACCGTGTACCTACGAGCTAAGTGACCCGAACGGTCGGAAAAAGGGGTTATATGGGAGCGAGTTAGACCAGGGGCCCGTTTCATAAAATTACAAACGAGAAATTACAAGTGTGTGGTCTTGGCAACCCATTGTTGCGACAATGGGTCGTCAAGGCCCCAGTTTTTCTGGCCGGGTTTGGTTTTCAACTCACTTTGTGTTGTCCTTTTTCTGGGTGACTTGGCCGGCAAGTAGCCCGGACCTCAGACCCATTGACCATTTATAGGAAGTTACGAGACATCGCAATCAAGTACTTGGATTCCAATAAGAAGCTCTAGCAGAAACAGTGCAGGATATTTGGAACGACATTGATCAAGAGTAGATCATTCAGGCGTTGTGATTCAAAGCATGAGACGGCGGTGTAGCGAAGTATCAGTTTCAGAGGGCAAAACACTCTTTTTACCTTTCTGTTAGTTTTAAACGTCGCCGCTGATGGGACTGCGATCTTGAATTGAAACACGCATAAGGAGCAGCTACTTGGGCAGTAGTTGCTCTGCTTCCAGTATATAATGAATGTCCCCGATGAGGCGAAGTTGAATGGTTACCTCAACCATTTCGAATTCTGCGAAAGGCTCGGTGGGAGTTCGATTTTCAATAAGCAAGACCCAGCGACGCGCATTCAGGCGGACTACAAAGAGGAATTAAGCGACCAATTCCGGATGCCTTTGTGACATACATATCCCGCGCAAAAAAGCCCCCCCACATCCGTGCGCGTATAAAATATGCGGTGTCGCCATTCCAGGACCGTGATTCTCGATTTTTCCACACACACACATCCTCCTCCACACATCCCCTTTTGCTTTGTGTCTGACTGCGTGTCCCCACAACCAATTCGTTAGTGTTCCACTTAATCTTGCACAACGGACTTGATGTGCGATATGCGGTGGCAACCGGCCCCTCCTCACCGCCGCCATGCCCCAGGATTGCCATCCAAGGGGAGAGTTGAAATATGGCAGACACTGATGCTGGCGCGGTTTGTCCTTTTTAGCAGCTCGTGCTTAGTTTTTGTGCACCATCTGCTGACGGAAGATATGCTTTGACCTTTTTTTCGGCAATAACACCAACACCGCCCCCCGCTCCTCCGCCGTTTTAATAATTCAAGCACAAAAGGGTGTGCGGGAGGGTAAACATCGATGGGCAGGGGAATATTATACGTATATACCGAAATACGTTCACGTTTTATCGCAATTCGCACTTTTGGGTCAATCGTGACCTGAAATTTTCGACGCCAGTCAAGCCGCAGTGGAACTAGTGGGAGTGGTCCAAGTTTAAATTAAATTCGCTTACGCCATGCCGATTCACTATTTGGTTCGATTTTATTAGATGCACAGCCTTTAAATTTGAAAAAAATGGCACTGGTATCCTGAAAACGATCAGAAATCGACTTTGCTACCAGCTCAACTTCCAGCGCAGTCGTACGTTTACACAAGATGGAATTAAGAACATTCATCCTAAACTAATCGGTGAGAGAAGAGAACCAAACGGCGACTGGTTGAAATTTGTGAAAACCAGACGTCGGATTTTGGCGGGGTATTTTTAAAAAAAATTTCGCAAACGAACCGTAATACAAGTTGACGATGGAAAATTTCCAAAAGAACCCCGCACGATTCCTATGGAAAATGGGTCTCGGTCAAACTCCCCAAGTTTTTTATATGTTGTAGCCCAATTCAACACAAACCAAAATTCATCGTCCGTTACTTAAAGAAATGGACAGTTTTTTTTCTATAAGGGGTTGAAGATGAGTTATTTCAAGATAAAGAAATATGTTCCAACGTAAGTGAGAACATTTCAACGTCCTTTCTAACATATATGGCTCATGACAACTCCCTTTTTCTTTTATTAAAAAAATCAACCCCCTCCCTCACCCCCAACCCCTACTTGTGAGTGTCAAATTCGAAATTACGTTTGAAAGTCATGCAGATGGTTCTATTTTGTCGAATTATGAATTTTGGCTCAAATTGTTTTTCCAACCCCCAAATAGGGGGTGGGGTTGAAAAAAAAAGCCATCGGTCAATTCGGCTGAATTTCTGATATTGTGCTTCATCAGTTACGCTCAACAAGATGACCAACGGAAAACTCGTTCGTATGACCAGTTTCCACCCCATAGAGGGTTGAAGTCGACTATAATGAAGCATAAAACATGTTTTTCATGTCATGAACCAAATTAATGAAAATAGTGGACTTTCATATCGTCTTGTTTTGTAAAAATGTCTATTATTCAAAAATAATTTCAACCCCGTCCCTCATCCCCTACCCTTGTTTCTGAACATCATATTCGAAATAAATCTTGAAAATGTAGGAGAAGGTCTATGGTCAGATTCTCTGCATCTGATTGCGAATCCCCTCTCAAAATTCACTTTCACTATTATGTTTATGTTAGAGTGCTACCATGAGCAGGGTGGGATTTACATTTTTTCAATGATTTTTGACTGGATTACTATTAAAAATATTGGTGTTCCTATCAAGTTTCAACTTCACAGCAGAATGAATATGTTCACCTGTACATAATTTCTAACTTTTTTTTGTACGGATGCACCTCTATTTATGGTTTAGATTGAAGAATTGATGTCATTTGAAGCGAAAGCTGCTCAATCAAGGCAAAATATCATGTCACACTCTTATTCCAGCTACTGCGACCGTGTGAAGGATGAAATAAAAATTAATATAATTTTCAAGATTTATTTCGAAAATTATGTTCAGATACAGAGATTGGGGATGAAGGACGGGGTTGAGAGTATTTTTAAAGAATATACATTTTTACTGAACAAGATAATATGAAAGTTCACAATTTCCATTCCTTTGGTTTATGACATGAAAGAATGTTTTATGCTTCATTATAGTCAACTTCAACCCCTCTGTGGGGTGGAAACTGGTCATACAAATGAGTTTTCCCTTGGTGATCTTGTTTAGCGTAACTGGTAAAGCACAATATCAGAAATTCAGCCGAATTGACCGATGGTTTTTTTTTCAACCCCACCCCCTATTTGGGGGTTGGAAAAATAATTTGTGCCAAAATTCATAATTCGACAAAATAGAACCATCTGCATGACTTTCAAACGTAATTTCGAATTTGATACTCACAAGTAGGGGTTGGGGGTGAGGGAGGGGGTTGATTTTTTCACAAAAGAAAAAGGGAATTGTCATGAGCCATATGTGTTAGAAAGGACGTTGAAATGTTCTCACTTACGTTGGAACATATTTTTTTACCTTGAAATAACCCATCTTCATCCCCTTATAGGCAAAAAACTGTCCATTTTTTTGGGTAACGGACGATGGTTTTTGGCTTGTGTAAAATTGGGCTACAACATATAAAAAAATTAGAGAATTTGACCGAGACCCATTTTCCATAAGAATCGTGCGGGGTCCTTTCTGCTGAATTTGAGGGGATTTTTTTAAAAATTCATAATTCATTCCAATTTTTTTCAGGGAATCGTCATTTTAAATAATTTGTCCCAGATTTCTTGATACCTTTTTTCGGCGAAAACTCGGCTTTTCGGGCAGAATTTCGAGAAATTTAGAGTAAAAGGCCGACCGGGGGGTTTCGGGGGCCGCGTGTCGTCCGGTGCGGGTCATTTGGCGGGGCTTTCCTTGAAATTTTGCCAAAAAATGTTGAAATCGGTGCACGGGCCGCCCCATCTGACAGCAACGTCAGTTAACGACGCTCTCGATTTCGAAAAGCAACACACACAACACCTCAGCATTTGAACAGTGTTTTTGGAATAACAATGACCCTGCAGGGTACGAAATGTGACCGTAGTGGTCCAGTAGACCCTTGGCCGTTTGCCAGGCAACTCAAACACAAGGCCCCCTTCAAATTAAACGAGATATGGATCAAAATTTCCAGGCCGGCTCTGGTATTGGAGGAGTAATTTGTATCAACACAGGGGAACTAAGGAAGCGAAATGGATATAAGAGGTACTCACGATAAATTTACACTGGGGCCAGATTTTAGCAGTTCACATTTGCAAAAAAGTGGCCTCTTTCGTTCTTCAGAAGCAAATTTCTTGGCGAGTGCACGGCTTTTTTGACGCGAGTTGTTTGATGGGAATTCCAGGATGATCTGCCGCAGGCTTTCGGCTGTACCACCACAAACGGTTCACCTTTCCATCTGCAAACTTCAGCGCTTCGATTGCCTGTTTTTACTAATTTTGGATGGAAATACGGCGTCATTTCTGCCGGTTCGATGTGAACAATGCAAATGTCAAATTGTGGCGTTTGGCGTTGGCGTGAAGTTGTCGTCAAGTGGAATGGTTATGAATCGGCAGCCAACTTCATGTTTGGTTGGAAATAAATGATTCGGAAAAATCACAAGTTTCACCATAATATAGAGGAAAGCGTCTACAATCAAGCTTCGGTTTTCTTTCGTCTTCACCTATAATCAAATCTGTTGAAAATTCGTTTGAAAAATGGCCCAGACACGATTCGTCTATAATCGACCTTTCTCGTGCAAGCCAGACCTTTCGCGTCAATCGCGTCATGCAAAGCAGATCCAGAGGTGACTCGATACAATTCGTGGGATTTTTAATAATAATTCGGAGCTGAATAGGTCATTATTCGTTTTTTATGAGCGTTCAGCATTTTGTTTTCAATTCCAGCAAAACGACTTGGAAATTTCGTTACATGTCCCGTCTCTTTCGACTATCGATTTTCAACAGTCAGATTTGAAATTTTGACGTTTCGGGGGGCGGCATTGAGTGAAATTTTTTGACAGCTGACAGGAGCACCATATTTGTGACAGCACAAATACATCATTTTGTTTGTTTTTATTAACCAATCGACGTGCAATTTCAAATACACATACAGGGTGTCCGTTTTTCGAGACTAAGCATGGGTATCTCGTTTATCTTGAGAGATACAAAGTCGGTTAAATTAGGAAAAAGCTGCGCATTTTTATGACGATCAATGATCCAAAAAGAAATTTGACGTATCGATTTTCGTTTTTGAGATATCGTGAAAAAGCAGGAATTTGAATTTTTGTTTTAATTTTTATTCAACAAACGGTTGAAGGTGGCCTTTTCTAATCTAGACATTGTCAGGGCACTTTTTCAAGAAGAATCCAAAGCTGCCAAATTCTTTATTCTAGCTTTCAAAGCAACTGAGATACGACATTCAACTTTTTTCTCTAATGGGCGCCATATTGGATTTTGATATTTTTGAATACGGTATTCTTTTCTGGTTACAACGCTGTGCCACATGTCATTATTGAATGAATTTTTAACATTTACGTTTTTTTTTTATTGACGGTGCTGATTTTGTTTCCAAAGCACTCTTTGATAAATTTAAAAAAAAAAATCCTCAAAAGCATGAATTCAACAGTGGCATGTGACACATCGTTGTCACCAGAAAAAAATATTGTATTCAAAAATGTCAAAATCCAATATGGCGCCCATAAGAGAAAAAAAGTTGAATGTCATATCTCGGTTGTTTTGAAAGCTAGAATGAAGATTTTGGCAACATTGAATTCCCCTCAGAAAAGTGCCTTCACAATGTCTTAATTAGAAAAGGCTACCTTCAACCGTTTTTCAAATAAAAAATGAAAACAAAAATTACAAAATTCTGTTTTTTCGATCTCGAAAACTAAAACTGACAAGTCAAATATCTTCTTGGATCATTGATCGTCATAAAAATTCGCAACTTATTTCTAATTTAACCGACTCTGTATCTCTAAAGATAAGCGAGATACCCATGCTTAGCCTCGAAAAACGGACAGCCTGTATATCTACTTGTGACCGAAACTCATTAGTTAAATTTGACATTTTGACGTTTCCGAGGCCGAAACTAATTGATTTGTTTTTGACATATATGCATATACAGGGTGGCCCAACGAAAACAGAACAGAGGGGTTTTCAGGCATTTCACATAATTTTTTTGAAAAAAGCTCGAACAGGTCGATTTTTATATTGAGGGGGCCATCTGAAACATTCATTGGCGGATATCTATCTTCAGCTCTGCCGAGACAATCGAGATGCATCTGTTAAATTCAGCATTTTGACATTTCCAATGCCGCCATATTAAACTTTTGTATTTCCCACCAAATTCTATTGAGATTTTAAACTAATGAGTACTTAGTCAAGATGGACAATTGAAATGCATTTGTCAAATTCAACAGTTTGCACATACTTTTATTTCATCTCTATTTTTCCTACACATATTGAAAAAGGCTCCTAAATAACCTATCTTTTACTTATCCACTACACAGTGTCTTCCACGGCAGAGCCTTCTTCACGGTTCAGGTTTTCATAACACACATCGTCGCTTTCATTTTCAAAATTGTGGTACTTCATCAATGTTTCCAGTAGGTATTTTTAGTAGTTACCTTGAAGAAAAGTAGAAATACATATTAATAAACAAAATAATGGTGTATCGATTTTCCCTAACAACTCTTCACTGACCAGACGCTACCCACTGACATGCGTTTCGTTCACAATAGAACCCTACAAGTCGAGGCAGAAAGTTCAAAACACGCGAAAAACAAACATCTTTCCGAATTCATGCTACTCTTACACAATCAGTTATTGCTTACGCCTCTTGGAAAACTTCATCTGACAAAAACACTATCAAGGGACATGCATAAAATTACTAAACTCGCCAAGGGAAAACCTGACATCTGCCTAAAACAACGGAAAATCAACATCATGTAAACAATTCCCTTTCCACTTGTCCGGTGTCAGTGGAACAAATTCCCTGTCTATTTTTCAACCGATGCTTCAACCGATGCTAGTCCTTTCAAAAAGTAGAAGAGGCCAAGGGGAAGGGCATTTTCCAAAGTCTCATTCTCATTTCTGTTCAATTGGAGGGTTCCACAAAGCAATCCTAACGAAAAGGGCACATAATTGAGAATACAGCGTCAAGAGATTGCAACTCAGCCACGGACAGAACGAAGCGTCAACAGGCATCTGTATAGGGAGCACGCCGACTAGTTTACGAATTTCGTATACGAAGCTTGCGTATTGCTTATTGTATAAGCTTGCGTTGCTAGCCGCCATCGTCATTCGTCTTTGCAATCGGAAAAGATCGTAAAAAGTCGTGCCCGTGGATGAAGGCCGCCATACTGTTAAAATTTCAGCGACAAAGGGGGTAGATGCAGATATAAAGTATGTTAGACAAAGACAAGGATGTAACAATACTTTACGCAAGGCCAAGGGTTGTCGTATTTGTACGAAGCGAATGTCGGCTTGCGGGCTGTGCACGGAGTAGGACTAGTAGGAGACGCAAGGGGCTGGTCGATTTTTACGAAATACGAAAGTGGCGTGTCGAAAAATTCGGATACGAACACGAACTTCGTAACCTATTGACGGCGTGCTTCCACCACTCTGCGAACATTTATTTTCGAAAAGACTTTATGACGCTAAAGTTGTTGACTTTCTCAACGGAATAGTATATAGCGAAAGAATAATTAGGTACAGAAGGATGAGGGACGAAACAGAACCACCATACTGTGGAATTGTAGATTATTTGTATAGGTTAATAATAGGTATGGCTACCTAGTGGAATTTCAGGATAATGCCTCTCTGAATCAATCAATGCGCGTTTGTTTCGTCGTATGGGTTTTGGTGCTATAGGTAGAGGTATCTGAAGTCTGAAGAACTGTTTTGGGATGTACATACCTAATGGCATTTGATCAAAGCGATCCTTCATGCATCGCTTTGTTTTGCGGCGGGAAATGGGATTAGCCCATTATTGAGCTCTATACGGTGGACAGAGCCGCATTTACCTCTACGTGCCTCTACACAATGCAATTCATCAGAGCGGGACATGGCTCAAAGATTCCGCGTTCCATACGCATCCAGCCAAACAGCAATTATGACAATTAATATGCACAGAGTAACGGTCAATAGAGCATTTATTATTATAAACACTGGATTAACCGTTTGGTTGTTGGATCTTATATATTGGATTATGCATCAGAGATTTACGAGCGAAGATTAGAGATCGCATATCCATATCTCTATTTTCTATCAAACATGAACGGTTGAACACTGTTATTATCGGACCATACTTTTTTATTATTCATTATATCTAGTCAGCTTTCATTCGCAAGATTGCAAGACACAATGTTAGAGGTAGGTTGTAACATACGGTGTTACTAAGTATTTACAAAAGAAATTGTGTTCATATCAAAGACAGACTATGGCCCAAAGTTCCAGACTTGAATGAGAATTTCTTTGTGCATTTCTGCAATAATTAAGCGCACACACACACACACATTAACTCCCCCTTTGCTCGCACACAAGCCGCAGCCAAGGGAACAACAGAACGGAGCAAAAACGCGACCAAAGATAAAACAAGAGGCGAGATGGGAAATAGTGGAGTTAACGAAACATTTGTTTCTTGTATTAAGCAGTTTTCCGTGCTTATCGTGCAGCTCTGGCCCATTGTTGATGGTCTCATCCACCACAATATGTGCAAAGAAAAGCGGAAGAACACAGACCATACAGAAAAATATTTCTAAACGATCCTAGAACTGAGCATTCTCACGAGATGTATTCTTAAAGATGGATTTCTTTTCATAGAGACCTATGAATACAGAGAGCGTGTATAGTTCCGAAGCCTTGATTTATTTTTCCCCTGAGAATTAAAATAAAAACGGTTTGGCAGGTGAGATTGATCTATTTATCTTCTTTTTCTTTAGAAAATTCTCATTTGATTGTCTCCAGTCCGATTCCCTGCCAAAAAAGAAAATACTTTGAAATGGCGGACGCTATAAACAGAAGCGCAATTAATAAATATCGAGAATCTTCTGTCTACACTACTTTATAAAGTCGTTGTCTATTTTTTGACCAATATATATTTCGACCTGGCGCTCATCATCAGGGTTTTTTTGTTTTTAGATTTTTGAAAAAAGTTTTATGTCAGGATGGAAAATTGTCGATTTGAATTTGAAAAAAAAAACAAACTGACAATTTTCCATCCTGACATAAAACTTTTTTCAAAAATCTAAAAACAAAAAAACCCTGATGATGAGCGCCAGCTCGAAATCTACCTATATTGGTCAAAAAATAGACAACGACTTTATAAAGTAGTGTAGACAGAAGATTTTCGATATTTAATAAGAAACACACTACAGATATGGAAGAATTCCTGTGGAAAATTAAGAAGCGCAATTGATTTATTTTATAACATTTTCTGGTAGTTTCTCATTTTTCTACCCCTTCTTGTTTTCAAGCAGCAACCAAAACAGAATGGTCCAAAAGTGTTATGAAAAATTACCAAGCAAAATGTAGAAACCGGGAACGGTTGAACATTGCCTATGCTAACAGAAAAAAATGTACAAAAATATGTTTGAACAGTAAAAATGTAATTAGGAACTGAATGGATATAAAGAGAAATGATGCCGTAACTAATTCGGGACAGTTTTGGGAAACTTCCGTAATACCGGTCACCTGAAAGGAGCTTGTAGTCTTCTCGAAAAAAAAAAGGTCGTGAGCTTCTCTGACAAGCCTGCCGACATCATATGATGGAAACTATCCTTGTTGAGGTATTTAAATTGTGCTAAGGACTCTCTAGTTAGTAGTTCCCAAGATATACCTTTATTCAAAAAGTTTGAAAATATTTAGGCAAATTTTTCACGGGATCAATACGAAGGCCTTCAACTAAGCAAAGACACAGAGCGTTTTGCGGAAAATACTCTTGAAGCTCTATCTAAAGCCATGAACGGCAAAAAGGCAATCAGAGATGACTACCAGGAACTTATAGCCCAGGCGCCAGGGAGCAAAAATCAGCTCAATAAGGAAATAATTGTTTCCTGGCTGGAAACTAGCTCAAAACGATCTGTGTGGCTTAGGTGTTGACATACTAATTTCCCCCCTTTTGGAAATGTCGGCGTCATGTCGCCATCATCAACAAGAAGTGCACCAGCGTGGTTTTTGCCGAATATCTTGATTTTGGACCATCTGACAGCAAAAGATGTAAGAAGTCATTTTAAAACCAATGAAATTCCCTACAGAATAGTTTTTGAATGACCTTTCTGCGACCTATGGTTTTTGAGATAGAGCTTCTGGAAACAGGAGGCATTGTCGTAAAAGCTCCATCGCTACTTGACTCGAAAAACTAAAATGTCGATGTGACAAAAAAATTTCAAAATGAGATTCCTCGAGAATCCTTCATGCTATAGTTACGATGACGGTCTTAAACTTTTTCTCTTGAACCGTTGATTACGAATATAGAAAAGTCAAAAACGTCACATTGTACATATACAGGGTGTACTGAGGGAATCAAATCAGATCAGAGAAATATAACATATTTCTTCGATTTAGCCTATATGCGACACTCTAAGCACCTAACACGAGTCCAATATCAATACGGATTTGCTCTATAAGCTTCACTTAATACACTAAAGAAGTGGTCAGCTCACAGCTTTACTGTAAAATGTTTTGAAGGCCCTCTGAAATCATCAAAATATTAAAAATTTACAGTACCAAGGAATGTATATAACAGTATATTATATACCAAGGGACCAAAGTGAACTTTTAATTTAGGGATTTGGACCCAAAGGGCCCTCGAGCAACAAACTTCACCCAAGGGATTGAAAATTCACTTTGGTTCCTTGGTATATAATATACTGTTACATACATTTCTTGCTACTGTAAATTTAGATGATTTCAGAGGGCCTTCAAAACATTTTACAGGAAGGCTGTGAGCTGACCACTTCTTGAGTGTATCAAGTGAAGCTTACATAGCAATGCATATTGGACTCGTGATAAGTTCTTAGAGTTTCGCATAGGCTAAATCGAAGAAATATGTCAAATTTCTCTGTTCTGATTTGATTCCCCGTAGTACACCCTGTATATGTACAATGTGACGTTTTTGACTTTTCAATATTCGTAATCTACGGTTCAAGAGGAAGAGTTTAAGACCACCACCGACACTATAGCATGAAAACTTCTCGAGTAATCTCATTTTGAATTTTTTTTTGTCACATCGACATTTTAGTTTTTCGAGTCAAGTGGCCATGGAGCTTTCACGACAATGACTCTCGCTTCCAGAAGCTCTATCTCAAAGACCATAGGTCGCAGAAAATTGATTGACACCAAACTGTAGGGAATTTCATAGGCTTCATAGGCAAAATGACTCCTCACATCTTTTGCTGTCAGATGACCCAAAATCAAGATATTCGTCAAAAACCACGCCTGTGCACTTCTTGTGGATGATGGCGACATGACGCCGACATTTCCGAAAGGGGGGAAACTAGTATCTCAAAACCCAAGCTACACAGATCGTTTTAAGCTAGTTTTTAGCCAGGAAACAATTATTTCCTTACTGTTTTCTCTGGCGCCTGGGCTATTAACGAATTGACAATGATTGTTCTGAATAAACTATCTGAAAAAAATCATTGACGGTCTCTAGGCAAGGCTAGTCGACGTTATGTTTTACTACAGGTTGCCTCATCCAGTTTATGCGTGACGTCACAAGATACCGTCCGAGAACTTGATTTTGGCTGAAACTGATTTCGCTTTTTTCGTTTGACATTTCGGATCTTATTTCGACGGAAATCCACCGCATTTCTGAACTGGACGAGAAATGGTTGATGCACATTCAACGATTGGTGGTTTTTAAATGAATCGGGCATGCTTTTATTCACCAAAACACAATTTGAAACGCCGAACTGTCAAGACCAAGAAGAAGGCGCTAACGTCATCACGAGGTGAAGCGAACGGCGGATCCATCACTGGGTAGCTCATTGGTAACGACCCCGACTTTTAACTTTTTTTTCTTCAAAAATACCCAAATTGTGATTTTTAAAATTAAATATGAGTTGGGTAACACTAATTTGAATTTTGTTTTCTATTTGTAATGGGGCCTTGCACTGCCACTTTTACACACCGAGGGCGCCCAACCGTTGGGGTCAAATTCGACAATTTTGACGGCGTTGACGCTTCAATGACCGGCTTCCGTTATTTTATGTCCTGATTTGAATTTTGGATAACCTCTGTTTCGTGCTTGACGTTTCCGGTCACTGTCAGTTACTGGTCAAACTACTCAAACTCCCGTGTTTTCCCGTCATTTAGGGCGACTTCATCGAAGTACATACAGTAGTGGCGACCTCACGTTGAGTTTTTCAATTGCAAGGCCCCATTATTTCGGTCGATTTCAACCGGCAACGCTTCCTGACATGAAGAATAAACAAACTTTCAAACCTCTGGTGCCAATGCTTTGATAAATTTCAGTTATGTTCAATCCCCTATAAAATCGACATTTTTCATCAAAGAGAATTTTGAGGACCACCACTGTGTCCATAAATCAAAAAAAAATTCAAATCCATACAGGGTGTTTCAGGGATGATAGCAAAAGATTCAACTGTGGGTAGATCTCGTCAAAATATGATGAAAACCTAAATATCATTTCGCAAAGTTCGGCCTAATGACAAAGATACAGCCCTCCAAAGTTCACTTTTTTCGAATTTAAAATTTTTTCAACTCAGGAACGTTTCGACAAATTTAGCTTTAATTGAGCAAAAACTGGTTTGTCATAATTATCTGTCAACCTGCCAAATTTGAAAAGAATCCAACCAGTGGTGTATAAGTTATGAGGGTCAATAATTCAGAAGCATCCGAAGAAAAGTTGACTTAAGGTGACCCCTCATAACTTCTACGCCACTGATTGGATTCTTTACAAATTTGGCAGGTCGATAGATAATTATGACAAACCAGCTTATGCTGAATTAAAGCTAGATTTGTAGAAACGTTCCTGAGTTACAAACTTTTGAAATTCAAAAAAAGTGAACTTTGGAGGGCTGTATCTTCGTCATTAGGCCGAACTTTGCGAAATGGTATACAGGGTGGTGAAAATTTCGATGCCCACCATTGGTATTTTGGAAACAACAAGAGATACGAGGTCGGTTAAATTAAAAAAAAGTTGCGCATTTTTGTGGCGATTAGGAATCTGAAAAGAAACATTGAATATTTTGATTGGTTTACGATTTATCACGAAAAAACTGAAAATTTTGATTTCAGAAATTATTATATATCTTTCCAACTATTCAAACTATTTCAAACAAACTTGGTAGTTTTATGTTTTTGATCACTCAGAGTCGATCAACGTTGGCAGAAATTTTCCAGGCCTTCTAGATGTCAAATTATGATAGTCAACTTTTGTTTTTCTTATTGCCGCCATATTGGACTTCTGCACCAATAGATAGAGAAAAAAAATTAGCTTTCCGAATTAGTAACCAACATGTTCTTTTAATGACATTTTTAGCGTCAAATTTTGAAAATATTATTAAATTATTGACAAAATCGGGAATGCTTAAAAAAACAATTGAAATATGATCAATAGCAACAACAAAAAAGTGACAGATGGTGTGTAATTGACGTATCTAACTTCCTAATCGTGTTTTGTGCTTGTTTGTACCAGTAGTTCATAAATTGAATGGGTCAAGGGTGTCTGTGAGTTCAAAAACGTCTGTCGGAACTAGCATCGTTCTTGTTAAAGTTTGACAAATTATTAGAAAAGGAGTAAGGATTACCCTAGTTTCGACAGACGTTTTTGAATTCAAAGGCACCCTTGACTCATTCAATTCATAAACTCTCGGTACAAACAACCACAAAACACGATTAAGAAGTTACGGCTCGATACCAAGTTGGGGCTGAGACCGCCGTCAGTGCCGTTACCATACCAACGGCGGATACCAACCAATCAAACCGCGCTGTATTTGGCGAGTTACGCCGTCCCAAAGTTGCGCCTGCAACTTGGTATCGAGCTCTTAGATACGTCAATTGAACACAATCTGTCACTTTTTTGTTGTTGCTATTGATGATATTCCAATTGTTTTTCAAAGCATTCCTGATTTTGTCAATAATTTACGAAAATTCCAAAATTTGACGCAGAAGCAAAATTATAAAAAGCGACTTGAAACAGGTAGAGTTGAATTCAGAGCGATAGTGCAAACGGCGAAAAGAGCGACGCTAAGTGCGACAGCTTATCTATATGTGAATCGGTAGTACGCAGTAACAAATAGCGTAAGTATTTATAACTTTGTTTCTCTATTACAGAAGTGACCAACGCAAAATTCGTAACAATATTGTAGGTAGAGGTAGGTATTGAATGCCTACCAATAACACGCTTTTGGCATGGTGTTTTTTGCGTCATTCTTATGCCACCGTCACTCCCGTCACTCATTTTCGGGTGATCTACTGCTCCAGTGAAAGACCTGCTCCCTCTGGTATGGACGTAATGGAATTAAAACCTCGAGACAGTTAATCCGACAGATGCAATGCAGACATTGCTGCGACCGCGGAGTTATTCAATTATGCACTTTTTACTGTTGGGTGGTAATCGAGTTTTGAAAATTCATTTCTATAGAGTCATCATAGTAATGCAACAGCGCAGACCGTCCGTCGTGCCTCTGTTTTGTAATAATCTGCTTAGTGCTTATGTAAAATAGGAAGAGGTGACGGCTGATTCAATATTCAAAATTGTAATTAGCAAGAAATATGCAAAAGAAGTAACGGTAGCGATGGGTCATCGTCATAATTTTTATTAATAATTAAACAAATGGATTACTTATTCGATTTAATGGAGCACTTTCGCTCCGCGCTACCGCGATATGCAAAAGTTATGTAAAATGTGCGAGAGAATCGAGAATTTCTAATACAAGTGTGCGGTTTATGTGCGATGAGGGATATTCTAATTAATTGCTGGCAATTAGTTGTGATTTCCAGCGATTATGGGATTGTTTCCGCGATAAATTATCACGAGCATAAAAAATAACGATGGGCAATGAACATTGTTTTAATTAAACGGTGGAGCAGTTTTTGAAGAGGAAATTATTCAACCAAAATTGAATATTTCCTGCTGCCACTGCTGCAAAGCGATCTTGCAAAACCGTTAAGTAATGATAAAACCATCGGAAAATTATATCTAGGATCCACTTCTTTCATTAGGACACCTCACCTAATTGCATGAATTTTATTTTTAGAACGTTATTGATTCGTAAGATCATTAAAAACGTTGTTTACAACAATGTCCGAACTAAAAATACAGGTGAAGAAAAAGGTGTCCATTGATAAAAGTTTCCGTTACTTCAGAGGCGTATCTACGGGGGGGGGGCAAATGCGGCACGTGCTATGGGCGCACTTTGATCCTCAGGGCGCAAATGAAAGGAAAAGATAAAAATGTAAAAAATGAAATATGGAAAAATAAAAAAATGAAATAATGTAGATATTTGAACTGTTGGGCATAATTCGTGTGAGCAATAATTGACAAGCGAATTGGGAAAGAGAAAGAGGGAAAAAACCAAAACCAATACATTCAAACAGACGATCAACTTTCGAATTTTTCATCTGATCCAGATAAAGCCTAATAGGAGGGCCCAATTTGTCGTTGACCCGCCTGAATTCTGTAAAAAAACCTAATGTGGCGTTTTTTTCATAGAAAATTTTGTCTTTTGATGCTGTGCAGGATGACGCTGACAGCATTGACGAGAATTGAGTGATCAAGAATATTGAATCAGAAATTCAGAGAATTTGAGGAAAAAGGGGGGTGGAGTTGAAAAATTTATGAGTACCTATTCTTTTGAGAAAGAATTTAATTTTGTTCTTTTTGTTGTATCGCAAAATAGATAATTTCATTTGAAATTTCAAAGTGGGGTGGGTGGGGGTGTTTGTCTAAAGATAGAAATTCACCAATGTATGTTTTAGATGTCCCCCTTGATAAAAAAATCTGTTTTTGCTGAAAGACATTTCCACTGGAAATCGGGAGTTATTGCAGGTGGATAGTTTTCAAATGATCATCCGGTATAGGTATGACGTGAAAATAGATTCAGGGTAATTGAACTCATTGTTTTTTGTTTTGCAGATGGTTCGACGACCGTGGTTTGATGGACAAGTTCCCGTAGGACCACATCAAGAACAGAACGTTCGGAACTGACCTTCTTCCGGGGCAGCGATCTCCGAGTCAAAATGCAAATTTATTTGAAAATTTTCACTCCAGGAATCCGTGCCAGAACAAGAATTACTGGCCAGAATTTTGAAGACTCCAGCTTCACAGGTTAGTGTTCTACTCCATGAGGGAAGACCTGGGCAGCGAGGACCCCTCGAGCAATTTTTTTTTAACATGCGAGATATCTACGAGAGTATAGGAATGGTCAATTTTAATCCATCGGGATAAGATGAAGGTCCACCATTTGAATCACCGAATAATAGTAGTGCCTATTGATAATTTTGTTCAACTTTTACCTAACAACAATCAAAACAATTTTTTTTTCTATTCGAAACATGAGTCTTATTGTGGAACACCCACCTCAGGCAATATAAAAAATCAAATGAATCAGTGACAATAACAAAATAATTGAAAAACTAGGTCCTTCCATAATGATTCAAAAATTAATTTGTTGTTTTGTTGCAGGTTCAGAAGAGCTTTCCAATGGCGAAATGTACCCGGTGCTGTCGTCTGGTATGATAAGATAAGATAAGATATTTATTATTCACAAAGATATACACGAATAAAAAACAAATCAATGTATAGATTGCAAAATTGTCACATATTTCGAAAAAAAAAAACAACAATCAAATCATTATATACAAAATTTATGCAATCGTCGAATAATACTGTTGCAGTGTAAATGGCTCGAGATCGACAAGGTAATCACGAAGCTGTTGTTTGTATTTTCTCAAATTTCTACATTCTTTGATTCCTTCTGGCAAACTATTAAATAATCTAATACAGGAATAAAAACTACTCTTCTCATATAGGGACAACTTATGGTATGGAAAATTATAAAAAATTGTTCTATTTTTTCTTACAGGTACTAAGTGTGAAAACAGTGATATATTCTTGAACATGAACAACAATATCTCAAATATATAAAGGCCAGTGACAGTTAATATATTATTCTCTCTGAAAAGATTCGTGCAATCATGTCTTCGTGGAAGATTTAGAATAGTTCTCAACATTCTTCGCTGTACTCTACAAATCAATTGCACATCTGTGGACTGACCCCAAAAAATTATTCCATATCTCAAAAGAGATTGGAAGTTGGCAAAATATACGTTTCTCAAGGTTTTAAGATCAACGTAATTTCTAATTATTCTGACGGAATAGATAACTTTACTGAGTTCATTACCCAATTTACCAACATGCGCCGTCCAGCTCAGGTTCCCGTCCAAAACCATCCCAAGAAATTCGGCACTCCCAGACAGTTTCACATCTGCATCTAGCAAACGGATATAGTTAGGACTATCAAAAAATGACCTTTTTGTCTTGAATAAAATACAATTAGTTTTAGCTTTGTTGATTACCAGTTTGTTACTGGAGAACCACTTTTTTCATATCTGAAAGAAGCCGCTCAGCCTGCGCTGCCAGCTCATCGAACGATTTACTTTTAAGCAGTACGTTTGTATCGTCTGCATAATTTACCAAACTCTAACCTTCACTCAACAAGCCGCAACTCAAATCATTTAGTCAACGAGTATGCACAAGGGCAGACTCCTGTAAGACTCCTCCTCTTCCTGTAAGACTCGAGGATTGATGAAGATAAAAGGCCAAGAATATGTGGTTACTTTGCGTACCTGACAGAAACATATAGCGACTTTTGGCGACGTTTTTAGGAGATATTTTGTTCGCGAGGTTCACAGCCCTGCGACGCAACCCTGAACCGCCACCTTGATCGCAGTCGCACTATCATCAGCGTCAAAATTATTGCTATGCAGCAGTTACTGTGTGCAAAAAGGCAGATACGAGGGTTTGCGAGTCTGGTGCTACGTTTTCTCAATCCTGAATTCAGCAACACCCTGTATCGTAATCACCGTCCTCGAAATGTATAACGAATTTATGTTGAGCCTATAGGTGAATTACTGATTTATGTGCATATATTGACCACAGGCGATTAGTTGTTCATACAGAATAACACGGTCCATGCCAGCCTGGGGAAGTCACGTGGGAAATTAAATTCGCAAATTAAATTGATGAATTAGATTTGGTGCGACTAGAATATTTTATTTCCTGGGGGTAATTCTGGAATCCTGATTATTTGCTGCATGTAGAGGTGCTTGGCAATCTAGACTTACAATCGTATCACATATAGGTATAGAGAATAAGTCAACTTCCAGTGCGGTCAATTCAACTCCGTTTTTTTTAATTGAAGAAGTCTGTTATGGCACCACAATACTTAACCGGTGAGTATCTAGTAATGTAAATTGGAAAATGGGTTCTTGTTCAAAGCATCTCTTCAAAGGGAAGGTCAGGACCAGGGCCTAAGCCGTATTGCACCATACTAACTTTGCAAAATCGATATTGAGTAACGGTCTCCATCTTCATTGGCACCGCCTGAGTGACTATTGTCATTCTGTTCTTGTTGATTATTGTCATTCTGTACATGGCTATTATCATAAGTGATTCTGTGTCGATCTTTACTCTGTCTGGTCCATGTGTTGCAGTAAATCACCGTGGTCAGGTGCTGGACGCTCAGCTCGATTTCCGAATCGACCCAACATCTCCACGTGGCGCTGGAACCATAGATTCGGTCCCGCCCCTTGACAAAACACACCAACGGCATCACAGAGCTAAATCGGATGCTCTCACCACTTAGAGCAGATCGCATCAAAGCCATAAGCCCTCTTCAAGGACCCTACACGACCCCAGGGAAGTCTCATGTTTCTCATATTAGTTTTTGTCATTTCAAGGCTCGAAGCCAGGTAGTTTCATTGTTATTGTTCAGTAACAGGCGACCTTCCGCCGTGTAGTGTTATGTTTTGTGATTGTATTATTGCTCCCGTTACACTGTCGATATACCATAGTCAATTTGATGTACTGTTCTGCTTTCAAAAACGTCTCGTATCTCCATTCGTAACTTTGGATTTGTTGCCGGCTTAAAACCAGTTGACTGGCGTTTCAACTGGATATTTTCAAGTAATCATGTAAGTTTAAACATCTAGGTCTACCATGGAGATGTAGACAGGGATTGGAATATCCTTCAAAGTGAGACGACTTTATTACAGCGTCGATTACAGCTAAAAGCAAATCTTGCGACTTCCGGCATCAGGATCACCAGTCAAGAGAGGAAACGTACCTGCCTACATATCCTTCCTGATTAGCATTCAACAACCGGCAGCAATGACTTATTGTCTGAGGCTGTGCCAGTAAAATCATCAAATTTTAATGTGACATTTGCATATAAATTAAATACGCAGACTTCGAGCTCCTGGCAGGTATACAGCTCGGATGACGATGATGACTTTGGGATTATACTTATACCTACCAACCCCTCCAAACGCTGTGTATTATTAAAGTTCGAGCATCTTTTCTCAAAGGGACGAGTTTTTGTTCCTTTTATCCTCATCCTTTTCCCCAGTTATAGGTGTGGAGTGTAGGTATAGCTAGCTTCTTATAATAAATCACGTAATAGGCCACTCATAAAAATAACGCCCCGCGTTTGAACTTTACGGCCTCAAAGTACCATAAAATGAGAACAAGAAGAAGAAGGATCCGGTGTGTTTGTATAACCGCGTGTGCCCGGTAGTATAATTTCAGCTTTCCACTGCTCTGCCGGCTACCCTCCGCCGCCACCGCCGGGGAAAGGGGTGAGGGCGATTTATGTAAATGGCTATCGGACAAATTGTTGATACCATCGATAGAATTCGACCCCGGGGAATTTATCTCGAGGAACTAAATCCTCACACTTTGGATCTGGTCGGTGAATGCTAATAATACCGCAACGGAACGCCGTGGCTCTGCGGGTTTGGGAAAAATCGGTTTGCTCCGCGGTGTGGTGGGAAGCTTAGGAAGACGGCAAAAAGTAGCGATAGTCGGGGAGCACTTTTGTGCAATTTAGGGTGGATTATAGGTGAATGCTTCGGTAAATTCGGCTGGGAGCAAAAGCGGTTTACGTGGTAAATTTAGTTTGGGAATGGGAATTGGGAATAGTATCTTGGATGAGCGTAAATTTAACCGGGGATGAAGTACATGGACGTTTCCTCGATTCCTTCGGCAGTCATGCATGTTGGGGGTCATTTTGTTCTCATTCCCAACATTCTCTATCCCTACTGATCACCATCACCAGAGTGATGAGCTACCTCATCCTCATGGATTTTTATTTTGGTTATTTGGGAGGTTCTGGGCCGAGCTACTCCACCGCCACCGCACCAATCGCGTGCCGCTGTATGGGTTTGTGGCGTACCCAAGGATGGCGTACCACACAGCAGTCATATAGAGAGACCTGGATCTGGTCACCCAGAGAGTGACGAAAGCCAAGTCATTGAGCGAGAGGGTATAGAGAGAGAGAAAGCTAGAGCACTAGGGTATTTGCGCGTCAGGGTGTGGTGCCATTGCTTGTTAATAAACCACCCTGCGTCACAGTCAAAATGCATGACATGTGCTGTCAATATTTTTGTTTAGGTTAAGTCGACTGTTTCATCTTTCAACACAGATTTTTTCACTAAATTTAACAGAAACTCTTAAAAACTGTTCTAGTCATGTATATTGTGTTCCATACATAGCAGATGCTTTCGATCACCGTATTTCAAGTACTGCTGGTATTTCGTCGAACGTAGGTTTCATCATCCAACTCATTCCGTCGAACGCAAATTCCGTTGATCGTTGAATGCAGTAACCGTCGACGTGGTGAGCCCATCGTGAAGATACATTTGTAATTGCCATACGAGCAGTAGGTATATTATGTATTTCAGTAGGTAGGTACTGGCCCCGAACAGCTGGAAAACCCAAAAAGTACAATAATAGAAGTTCATCAATTTTGCAAGATTCTATACCTGATGGTTTCTTCGGCAAGGAAAACATCACATCTTCCCGACTCTTGTACTGCTTCACGGTGCACCTTTTCCGTTTTGGCACTTTTAGCCCGGATTTCGGCGATTTCGGCAAGCAAAATAATGACAATTCAAATTTGTAAACAAATCGTGGGAATAACAAATGTCAATAGCAACCACGCCCACCCCAGCTAACTATGTTTTAAATTTTGACGAGGCCAGGAAATGCCGAGATACTGACAGAGAATACCGATATATCCCTTTCATAGCTTCGTCTCTCTAGGTACCCTGATTCAGGTCTCTCTACAGTCATAGAAACGAGGCGAAAGATAACAACAACAACAGAGTTGTCAAGATACAAAAACATGACAGTTCGTTATTCTGTACCTTAATTAATGAAAATGTTGTTCCACAATATAGTGCGGTCGGTAGAATACAAAAATGGAACAAATGCTGCACTTTTGGTTCATGCAATGAAACTTGGCACACAGTTCCTTGAGACTATTTTGAGTAATTTCATCCGATGAGCCAGAGAAAAATCGATAGGGGGCGCTGTACAGCCCCCTTTTTTCAAAATGGCGCCCGAATTTTGGAAAAATCACCAAATTATCGTACACTTGCCGGAAAAACATCATTTCCATGTGTTTCGAAGATGCTGAATTGATTGGCAGCAACATTGACTTGACTAGACCAACGCGGAGGTCGTAGAACTGTTATTCTGGACCTAAAGGGTGAAAAAGCATTCTGGTTGAAAGTCTCAAACAAAACCGATTTATTTTCCGGTCATTTCGGGGGCGTCTTGTTGTTTAGTAGTGCTCCGGAATCGAAGAGGTTAACATGAAATGAATACCACTGAATTTCTTCAAATTGCAGGCAATCAAGCAGGCAATGCAGACCATGGAGTAGTGCGGAGTGCGGGAGCTTAGAACCAAAATTTGTTTATAACTCGGTTTATAACTTGCACTTTGCGATACAAGCATTGGGTATATTTAGTTGGTATTCCATACTCCTTCAAGTATCGCAAAGAAAACTCATGATGGTACTCAGTAGAACTGTTCCTCCATCAAAGGCAAGGGCGTTACCAGAGTCACCATATTGCCTTTAGAATGTAGGGCCCATTCTACCTAAGAACGCCAAATAATATCAAAATGCTGATTTTTTATTCTTGTTGCATCAACTCATGTTGGATAGTGGGAAGGAGTATGATTTAGATATTTTGAGGATTCTAGATTAATTGACAGCCAATCTGACTCAACTGGACCACCAGAAATGCGTAACGCCGCTCTTATTCTGTGTTCAAGTGGTGTAAAAGAAGAGTTTTAGTCAAGTCTCCTTAAGCGAAATCCAATGTATCATTTTTCCGAGCATTGAAAGGTCACTTCATCGCTTAGCAGCTATGCTGAATTGGTGCAAGGCATTCAACCAACCAAAAGTAGAAATTAATGCTTTTCTTGCAGTTTAGTGGTGGTATTTGATGTACATCTTCTCTGTAGCACGAGCATAGGTACACACTAAAAGTTTAGGTGAATAATGTGAACTTTATAAAAACATGAAAGTACCTATCTACAGAATTTCCATTAGGTATATTAAAGTAGGTAGGTAGGTACCTATTTTTCATGCACTTCTTTGTCTACGACTTCCACACTGGATATCAGTGGAACTTCTTTCATGGGAATCAAAGCTAGCAGACCGGGAGAAAATTGCCAAAATAATATGAAACTGGTTGTGAAACAGGGCCATGAGATGTTGGGGTTCACGTCATCGGCTTGACCACAGATGTTGCTAGCCTGGAACATTGCCCGAAAAATGTGTTGACGCAGCGCAGACTGAGTCCGTGGTAACTCAAGGGTTTTTGTTTTTGTCACAAATATTCCCGTGCTTCCTCAAGATACAAAGAAATGATGTTTTTATGGCAATTGTACGATAATTTGGTGATTTTTTCAAAATTCGGGCGCCATTTTGAACAAAGGGCTGTACAGCGCCCCCTATCGATTTTTTTTTCTGGCTCATCGGATGAAATTACTTGAAATGGTTTCAAAAAACTCTGTGCCAAGTTTCATTGCATGAACCAAAAGTGCAGTATCATTCAGCGTACCAACCGCACTAATAGTTTTTATGGCGGCTTTACAGAACTTCGTATGTCGCCGGTGACAGTCCCCCACTCCTTCGTTAAAATCTGGCGACACCAACAACTGTAGTTGAATAATTTGCACGACAAAATGACAGAAACTCGTGTCGCGAAAATGGTACGGAGGGAGGTATGGGAATACAGATAGATCGAATCCTATTGGCCAGCGACACTGTCGCCGGCGACATACGAATTTCTGTAAAGCCGCCATTAGACCTCGGAACATCCACAGTTGTATGCCAGCTGCAGAGAATAGGTACTCGATAGGAGAGAGTGGAGAATGACGTGACGATGACAGTTCGAGTTGACGTCACGAACATCGGATCTCTCTCTCAAATGGATGTCTAGCTCATCAGGAAATGACAACTCCATCTCTATTGGGATGTTCACAACTTAAGGTTCCATCTCTATTGGGATGTTCACAACTTAAGGTTATGTGAATAAAACCGTTCAATAGACCTATTTCTTATGGGGAACAGAGACGTTCAGACAAGGATGAACAATTTTAAGCCACACCCCTGGCCAATTAAAGGCCTTCAATTATTAGGCGCGAAATTCGAGGAAGGCGATACTGTCACAATGAATTAGAATTGTCACTGTCACTTATGACTGCAACCTGTGTCGTGTCGCTACACTGATCGAATAATTCGAAAAATGCTCGTATATTGTGTGAAAAGTTGTCCGCACTAGTCCAAGGGAATATTTCCCTCAAATGTTTCGTTCTACGGTTTTCCTGCCGACGAAAATAAGCGAAATAAATGGATAGCCGCCACTGGAAGACACCGGCACCAGGAAGAATTTGAAGGCGAACGAAACAATTTCAGCTGTTTCACAAGTTGCACAAAGCCAAAAGCGGGGTCACCCAAATTACCGTTCAAAGTGCTGGGAATGCTATCTCACCTTCCTATTTGGCGATTACCCACTACAACTTCACAACAAAACCTCAATATTTTGCTTCAGTTTTGGTGTGCTCACGGCACTTCAGAGTGGAAGATTTCTATTCATCCAGTGATAGGTACAAAGATGACGCTGAAAACAACTGCTGTTCCGGACATTTTCTTGAGAAGCTTGTTTCTTTTTCTGGCTCCTGTAGCACTCCGCTTTTACCTCCAGGTTATTCACAAGTACGTCTTCAAAATATCCTTTCACACTATACTTCATCCCCTTATCACGCTGGTTCCCCTTCATTTGATGCTTACACTACACTTTTGTAAAGAAGTAAAGCGTTGTCGAGTCTGTAGGTTGCAGGTTGCAGCGTGGCAAGACTTTTGGTTCTGTTCTACTGACAACTGATGACAAATTGTAACATATCGTTGTCGGGGGTAATGACAAGGAGAAAGTCAGTGGCACTGACAGAGTTGCTACGGGAGATTGTGAGGCAAATCTAGCCAATGAGCGGCGATAGGAGGCAAAAGGGGCGTGAAAAAGAAATAGGTCCATTATCACGCTCCTGTAGTATTTTCATTCGGATTCCATATGTGCATACCTTCGACTACTTAAAGATATAGACACATTTGTTTACATATTTCGACGATCCAACAACTAGCCATAATCTAAGGACTGCAGGCAGAAGATGGCGGCTGATGTCAAAACTCATGACGCGCAAAGGGTAACTATCCCAAGAAACTATGGTGCGCCAGGCTTCGTGTCCAAAAACCTGGACTATATAAATCCGAAATTAACATTTCACATGTAAGAAACATGTGAATAAGTTAGGTTACCGGCAGCCAGTAGATCCCGCCAGTTTGCCATGTTCTGTCCGCCAGCTCCCCCGCTTACTTCCACTCTCTTCTCGTCTTCGTACTTGTTGGCATGTCAACAATGTGTAGTGAAGTATGCGCAATGCGTAGGCAATCTATATCTTTAGTAGTCAAAGGTGCATACCAAGTAGACTATGGAGGAGCTTGTGGAGTGGTGGTCAGCGCGGTCGACTACCACTGTAGAGATCGCGGGTTCGATCTCCGCCGGGGACGGATTTTCGCCTCGAAAACTTGATTCTTGCGCCGTGTGTCACATAGCACGTAAAATACGAACGATGGTGTCGACCCCCATGCGATGTTGGTGCTCGTTAAAAATCCCTATTCGGTGTTGAGAAACACACAGGGGTTCGGCAAAATTTCCGGTATAGTGGAGGAAAGCATTCACCGGCGTCGGTGTTAGGCCTCATTGCGGAAATAGGCCGACGTTGAATAAACAAAATCAAAAAAAGTAGACAATGGCCTTGTTTACGCGAGGTTTAATATTAAGCTCTGTAACGGTCAATGTTATCGTCCGCTGTGTTACTCCCCAGCTGTGTGAGGTGTGTTCGTTGCCAAACGCAGATAAATGGAGAACCAACTTGTGAATTCCTCAAAATTTAAAATTAAAAAATAAAATTAAATAATTTAATGAACAAGATAAAAAAATCTTAATTAACAAGATTGTCAAGAGAAGTTGCTTACACTTGTCTTGCCAAAAGCTTGAAAGGGATTCGCCAGACTTGGCTACTCGCCAAAAAAGTGAATCTGGGTAGTTCAAGAAGCGATTCAACCCTCGAAGATAGTCTTCGGAAAAATACTTATGTGTATCAGAAGATCTGCCCTGAAATACATTAAGACCAAATTGGATACATTTACAGTCAAAAAAAGCGAATTCTGATCAAGAAAACATTTCTCTCCTACGGTAGTAGTAGTAGTAGTATTAATTTTTTTGTATCGATACTGTATCGATACGCCCTCTGTATCGTTATACCTGTCTCTACTCCTACCTCCAGTGAAAACATGCAAGAGCCTGTCGTTAAGTACCTATGAGGGGGACGCGTGTCTGTTCTGTGCCCTTGATAACTCTCGTGTGTGGCCTTCAAGGCTTATCATATCAATGAAGAGGGAAAAGCCACGTGCATGAGGTTATGAGTAGAAACTACGCAGCCTCCCGCCTTCAAAATGTTGCAGCTTGCACGCATTTATGGCACTGAGATGGAAAAGTGGGTGCACCGTGTGATGTCCATTCTACCAGGCTTCGACAGCGACTTCTGCAAGAGTGCCCAGAACTCGAAGCAACCGGCAAGTGTAGTCAGGACATACTAATAGCATTTAGGCGTGAAACAGACAAGAAAATCAGAAGAAACTTCTGAACTAAGAAACAGAAGAAAGCGAAGGTTTCGATTTGTCACGAACAGCTTAAGTAGTGAGAAAAGATTTATTCAGCAACAACAAGCGTTATTCACAAGATTTACTATAAAGTTATTTTCTGAATATTGACAGAGGCTCTAAATCGCATTCGGGACAGTGACTAGGCTGCAAGGTCCAAGATTCATGGCGAGAGTTTCTGCTCCAGTGTACCCCAGACATATGGGAAAACAGCAGAAGAGACTGCGAAGAGCTGACTGAGAAGTAGTGGGAGAAGAGCATGGATCGCATGATGACCGACGACATTCCTCATATCATCACTTCGCTTGGTGAATCTGAAACTAGCCAGTCAAGACCGCAATGCGTTGTCTTCCGCGCAATAGATAGGGTTGCCAGATTTTTGAAAATCAAAATTGGGACAGAGGAATTGCTGAATAAAAACAGTGAGAAGACATCTTCAAAGGGAAAAAATTGAATCTCTAATATTTCGGTTATTCAAGAAAATTTTGAAAACATTTTTGGGAGGAATTATTAGTGATCCATTTATGATACAAGGTGCAAAAGACAGACCAATCATTGGACAGGGAAAGTCTGCACCCTGGATTTTTTTCAGACCGCACGTAAATCTGCAAAGCCGCATCCAAACACCTGAAAATAATCGTAACCAACACTACCAAAATGAGAACAATGAGTGACAGACAAACCAGTTTAGGTTACCCATTGTTCTGATTCTCGTCAGCTACGCCCTGAGCTTCGTGCCAGAAGAAAGGAAGCTTAGATGCATGATTGATATTCTCAGGGTTACAGAAGCTCATCGTAAGGGGGTGGGAGTGACTGTCATAGAAAAACAACTATTAAATAAATAAGTATTATAAAAAAAATTGTAATAATTGAAACTTCCTTGTCATTGTCAGTATGCAGGTGATCCCTAAAGTTCGCACTTAGAGAACATTGGAGACGGGCCATAAAGTTATGAAAGATACGTGAAAGTTATACGCAACTTTTCTGCAGGCAATTGATGGCCTTCCATTTGAACCGAGCGGTTTTTTTGATGGGATCGCAATCTATCGAGATAACTGCTTTCAAAACTTGAAATGTACCAATAATCCAAGATGGCGGCGATTCCACACCACCTATCGATGGAGACTTTTCACATAGTAATCGGCAAGCTTTCGAGAAGATCTCTACCAATTTTCAAAACTACACTATTTATTTTCGCAATTTTTTCTTCGTTGACTGGGCTATAACAAGTGATCAAATGAATAAATCCTCAAGTCGCCTTTGATTACTGAAAATCTGACGAGAAAACATATCAAGCGAGGACACCAAGGCCTACCTTAAGAGAAGAAATTTGTTCGATCACTCCGTACTTACGTCCCTGAAAACCCATTGCATCATTCAGAGAATCCTCAATCTTCACCGTTGTTAATTGTCATAAACCCTGTTCAAAATTCAAGTTTTTATTCAATTTCACTAATCAAAATCTGTCAGGCAAGTAGGTATCTCACTCGATCGCATCCAGGGGAATAGTAGGAACACGATTCTGCGTCCCGCAAGTCTGGTGCAATTGAACCCCTTTATCATTTCTTTGTAAGTGCATAATTATACAATCGAGTAGGTATACAATCCTCTCCTGTGAATTAACTTTGTGATACAATCACAACTATTTGTCGAACGTTATGTTCCAAAATCGCTTGATTAGAAAAATGAGAATGAAAAATCCGAGCGTTATAGGCGAAACAGAAAAAATCGGGACATTTCAGTGAGCTGGCGGGACGCGGGACATACAAATTAAAAGCATGACAGTCCCGCCTAAATCGGGACCAGGGATCACGCATCGGGACGTCTGGCAACCCTAGCAATAGATACTTGAACGGGGTAACAATCAAAGTACCCGCTACCTTGTACCGACGATCAAATCCTTCGATTCTGTGACAAAGACTTTTTTAAAAGCAGTTTCCCATTCGTTGTGACTCATTTGAGAGAACCGCCTTTGTCACCCCCGAGGCCCAATGGGAATTCCTCAAGATAACCACCTGAATTGCCCACCATTCTTATAGATTTGCAACTCTTGTTTCAAGAGAAGAAGGTTGTGGCATGTGTACCTACATAATATGAACGATCGACGTCTTTTAGTTTCCAACGGCTAACTACAAAAACCCGCAACCATGAAATTGACTTCGAAAAGTTGTAACGTCAGAAAACCAAGGAAGTTTTTTTGCCTGTGACCTTCAGTTCCACAAAAAAGATGATCAGCGATCAAGGCTGATTGCAGATTAACTGGACTTTTTTCTGCTGAATGGGTGATTGCTCACAAAAAAGGCCTGAAATCTATACTAGACCCATCATTTTTCCATTATTGAGGGATAAACCAGCATTTCTATTGATCAGTCAGCTACAAATTGACAAACAAAAATCGCAAATCAACTAATCTCGAATTATCTGTTTTGTGGAACCCACGGTAAGTGTCTCTATTCCGTAAGTCCGGAAAGGTGTGACGGCTCAACTTTGAGTTTTGGGGTGTAGTAGTGGTAGATCTGTCATCTACCACCGAAGAGTGACAGTCGCTGTAAATATTTTCCACACGATGCAGACGACCTAAATACGACTCACGCTTGCCTTTCCAGGTAAGCGATTAGCGTTGGATTTTAGCGAGGGGCTAAAATCAGTTGTTTCAGGCCGCTTATGCGACGATAACTGACCTCCGAAAGGACGGAAAGGACGGAGCCAGGCTCCCACCTTTCCGCTCCACACTATCCGTGGACAAAATGACGGAGGTCGCCATGACAGCTGGAGTACATCGGCAGCCTCCTTTCGGAACGCCCACGCACCGCGTGCGATGCTCGACACCGCTAGCCACACGTCGCTGAACACGTTGCCACGCTGCCCGCCGTCGCGGCTGCTTCTGCTCCACCTGCAGCCCTGGGGCGCCACCTGTTTTTGGGCCCGAGTTTTGGCTGGCCTTCCCGTGCAACGCGCTATCGAGCACAACCAGCTTTGCACGGCAGAGACGGACGGGATTCGGCACCACCGAATTTTCACTTCCCTTCGGAGACGCCGTGCTAAGCTAAGTGCTTACATTGCTCAAGTGTGATTGCCTTTATTGCTAACGCGTGTGATTGTCGGCCTAGCCTTTTTTCATCATTTTCGTAATTCACTTATTTTGCTAAAATCGTAAAACCCCGTTGTGGGCTTTGATTCTGGGCGGACAGCCCTCAGCGTCTGGTCAGCTTGAGTTTCGTATTTTTGTGCCTTCAGCATTTCACCGTGGTAATGCCTGCCACTAAAATGATCAACGCCTGTGTGCGAACAACCGATCTAAGGTCCTTGACCCTGTCGTCAATCATTAGGTTTGTTCTGGCAGCGAGTTGCGGACGGTTTGCTAACTGTGATTCAGCGCGCATACTCGACTCCAACCAGTTTTCAAGTGGTTGGAAAGTTTTTGCTGCAAGAACGCGTAGCGAGCGGTTCCAGTTGGAACTAGGGACACAACAACTTGTCAAGTTTTCCCCGCCAAGCCGAGGTCTTATTTAAGGGGTTTCTGATGCGACTAAAAAAGTTTTCGACGGGAATCGGTTTTATTTTATTTTTTTCGTCAAGTACAAACTCATCCAAAAAGAAAATGTACAGACATTGCTATCAAATTTTGAAAATTTCCAAAATATTTTACGAAACCTCGGTGACGTACACTTTTGTTTTATAATTCATTCCCTCATCTACGTATAGTCTAGGAGCTAGCGACGGATTTTTCATATCATTTCAACAAAGCTACAATGTTGATTTTGAAATACCCCTACACCTCCTGTTTCATCCCTGCCGAATGCGCTTTATGCCATAATTTACATTGGCTGTGATAAAAACAGAAGTGGTCGTTATGTGCAACGGAATAATAGAAGCAGCAAAAAAAACGAACGTCAGATCTGACAGATCGAAGAACGAGAACGAAAAAAGGTCGACGGAAGACGGCAGCTACACGCCTCTGTTTGCTGTAGTGCTTCTGGTCGGCCGCCGTTGGATTCAGAACCTCGTCGAGGTCACTCTGCGCGTCCCGCAGGCTACACATCAGCGTTTCTGGCCGGTTTAAAATTAGTATGTAGTTTTGAAATAACAAATACAAAATCAAAATTGAAAGACTGCCTAGAACCTTGGGTATATAAGTAAATTATTATTATTATTATCCATTAGGTACATTACAATTCAATAAAAGATAAAACCAATCAGGGCTATTCTGTATGGGTATTGACTTGAGTCAACATTGATATTGTGACACTAAATTGACATTTTTCATTGTGTTCCATTATCAGAATAACAATTTAGTGTCACAATTTCAATATTGACTTGAGTCAACATCCATACAGAATAGCCCTGATTGATCAACAGCAGATGCATCAGATCAACTCAAACACAACACAAGAGAGAAAAAGAAAGTGTACCCGCGGTAGTAATTTTCTATGTTGATCAATTTCAATTCTACATAGGGTGATTCACAACTCATGACTTTCCTTTCAAGGAGTTATGGGGCCCCGAAAACTGGACTTCATGTGCTGAAAAATAATTCAAAAAGCTATATGGTTTAGGAGAAAAAAAGTAATGAAAATTTGGCGAACATGTGTGGGGCTGATGGGTTATTTTTTTCTATCTGTTGATAAAACATACGATTCAACCATGAACCCTCCATGGATTCAACAATAGTTCAATAATAAGCGAAAATGTTCCTATGTAAACACTCCTCCTCTAGCAACTATCAGAAGTAAAAATAAATGATTTGTCAGTTTCAACCTCGACTGATGATGATTTTGCCTTACTCCCTTTCCTCGTCTCTTTGTCCATTCCATAAGGTAAGGACCCATGTGCCATGTATCGCTAATGTTGGAATAACTTTTGTGAGAAAGATCTATAGCTATTCTTTAATATTTGTGAACCAGATTGCTCTCTTTGGTAGTTTGTGATATTCTATTGCCACTTGATCTTCTTTTTGTTTATGCTTTGGCTTTGCACGAGTTACATAGATAGATAGATAGATAGATAGATAGATAGATAGAAAATTTATTCGCTGCAATAACAATTACAGGGAAAGTCGAACATGACGAAGATAATAATAAAACATCAACAATATAAATAACAATACCACATAATGACAAATATTTAGACGAACAATGTACAAATTAAAAGCATTCGAGATTCAGGTTTCAGGCTGGCTAAGAAACTCGTCAACACTGTAAAAAGTATTCTCCAAAAAATAGTCTTTGATTTTTTTTTCATATGCTCTATCTGGAAGCTGTTGCCAATCTCTGGGTAGATGGTTGAATAATTAAAACTTAAATCTTTCATTACACTGATGAGATGTAATGGTTTTGTTGCCCTCGATGTGATAGTGGTTTCGAATACTTTTATGCCAGCAATCCACGAAACTATAAATGGTTTTGGGATATTGGCTCTGCTTGTTTTTAATCTTCAATTTCCAGTCCAGTCCAGTCAGTAAGCCCACTTTTTGCGAAGCCAATACTGGCTTATAGCCCAGGCTTTTTAGCATTTAACATGAAACAAATTAATCCACGTGCAATTTTCACGGTATCGTACCCACTCAACCTTACAAAACAACATACTAAAAGTCCCCAACTTTCCTCCGTGTGCGTCATCATTTTTGAGGGGGGGGGTCAAAATTTTTATTAAAAAAATTCCAGGACAAAAGTAATCTAGCCAGTGGCTTCAAATTTATTATATTTGGATACATTGGGTTATAAGTGAAACTTATTAACAAACTAGATATCTATGGTCCCCGTGAGGGGAGCTCGGGAGGGGGGCAATCGGTGACCTATGCAAGAAATTTGGTTTTCAATAATATTGAGACAATACTGGCATGTTGGGTATCGTTTCCCACTAAATCTGACCTTGCAAATCCGATTATGACATTTAAATTCTGTTTAAAAAATCTTTTGAGCAATTTTCGGCAGAAAAACGTGATTTTGGGACCAAAATTGAGCCGGTTTTTCAATTTGGGATATTTTTGCGTTTGATGCATTAATCATTTGGATTTGACATTGGATGAATTATATGGACTTTTCTGCATAAGACTATCATATCATTAACGCGACGTAAGTGGTTACAAGGTGAGAAAAATAATTTATTGAATAAAATGTCGAAGTCCTAAATGTCACTCAGAAATATCTCCGCGCAGTTGAAAAAAATTTATTGTAGCTGTAATATGGCTTTGATTTCATCTTTCAAGGTTTCTTCTTGTAGCCAAAACAACTCTTTAGCTTTCGAAAAAAGAACACTCTGCATTAAAATAATAATAATATAACAACAGCATCTTTCCCGCGGGTATAGCCACATTTTTCAGTTTCAAGCTGGCTTACACCGAACATCAAACCAACTAACCAACTCGATTTTATAGTATTCAAGAAATGATAATTATGTCGAATGCTTGATGTAAATGCGTGAAATAGTTGCAGTTATCGATCCTATTCAAAATTTCGAACAATGATGTATTCAACATGAAAATATCGTAAATTGAAAATCCACAATTTTCAAGAGCAAATTATCATTTTTTTCAATCAAAAATGGTCACAATCTTCTCAAATCAGACCTTCGACATTGTATTTACATATTATTGATGTATTGGAAGTCTAGCACAGCACAGGAAGATTTTTATAGCCATGCTCTGCAAAAAATTTCAAATTATTATTATTAAAATTTCAAGTTCACTAGTGGTTAAAAAAAAATCGCATCTAGCTTACCATCCGTACTCTAAGCTTATTTTGTCTAATATTAGTTTCGTCAAAAACTCGTCTATCGATTTCCAAACAATAAATCGATAGTTACCTCGAATACCTACCGATAGTACCTATGCCCATATAAAATAATAGCAAAGTTATCTAGCACCTAAAGGGACTAAATTCATGAGTTTATAAAAATAACAGATCGTCCTTAGGGTCATACCCAACAAGGTGGGGTAGATTCTCACATGTTGTGCCCCTACAGAACTAACACATCTGCGAACAAGACAAGGAAGATCGCCTGCATCTGAGTGCATCTACATTTTAGACCGCGGTTCTTCTTGCAGTTGCAAGACACCATCTTCAAAAGAGTCTCCGGAGCTGGAGGAAGATGCGTCTTGACGGGGACAAACTACACGTGGGTGCTCCCGCGTAGCCCACCGTGTTGATTGTTCACACCTAGAGTACCTTGGCTATTATTATCTAGCGAAAACCCGAGGTTAATCCGAGGTCTAGGAGCCGCGATATTGCGTGGAATGGCAGACACACAGACGGACGGGCGGACGAATGATGAAATAAAATATCTTTGTTATTTGTACGTCTAGAGTACCTACCTAAGCTATCATCTAGCAAAAGCCCAAGCGCAATCCGAAGTTTAGTAGCTGAGATATTGCCGGACACTGCAGACGGTAATAACAAGAACAAACTATAAGCGCTACAAGTAGTAGCGCTAAAACCATAGAGGAATATTGCGAAACTGTACCTAATACCTACTCATATGAGTACTACCAGACCAGATTCAGTCAGTACGATGCTGTGCATATTGGACGTAGGATCAATTATCACAGATCAAAGTCTAGGTTGATAATGTTGAAGTGATTTTCCCTATATAATGCGTTTGACGTAACTTCATAGAATCCTTATTGGAATTGCTGGACAATTCACAATGGAGCTTAAAGGTACGTCATTTTGAAGCTAAAGCTGTAGGGGATCTACTGCATCTAATAATACCAAGTGATATTCAGTGGTCGATGCAAAAGTAAAATGTTAACTGAAGCATAAAAAAACAAACACGAAAAAAGTGTCATTATCAAGAAATTAAGTCTGTTAGTGTCAAATTGTGGACAAAAGCTATCCTATATAATCCACTTTGATTCATTATCTTCCATTCAAGACCAAGATAAGAGAAATCGATTGGGTGGTTAAGAACTAGGAGCATTTTTAAGCGGAAGGTGCATTTTGAGGTGTCTTCATCTTTGCCTGTCAAAAAAACAATGACGCACACGGGGGAAAGTTGGGGACTTTTTGTATGTTATACAGCAAAGTCTAGTGAACCCAAAACTGAAGAGATTGACCGTGTTTTAATTTGTTTCATGTTTTGCCGTTTTTTCGACTAAAAAGCCTGGGCTATTATGAATTGAGGTAAAGAAATGAATCAAAAAGCAAAATAATGTTTATTCAGCTCATGAAAGCAATGCTCATTCTATGCCATTGTTTACCATGTGATAATTTTCTGGGGAAACTATTTTTTCCAATGCACACTGCTATGTAATCTAAAATATAAAAGGCAAAACGAAAGCGCCTCTGCTAGCTCGATTGAAAATACGGGTGGTGCGTCCATCCTCACGACACAGTCATAGTGCGGGCGCTAAGAACCAAAATCGGGATGAACCTTGCAAATGGTGATGAAAGCATGAAATTCGGTACACATACTCAGAATAAGCACCTCTCTTAGATAAGAGGTGGAGCCACGCCGAATTTTTACCGGAAGGGGGCTCGGGGGGCTCATGAAAGTTGAAGATGCTAGGGCTCCCACCAAACCGCTTACCAGTTCGTTTATCAATTAAAAAGGAAGCTCATGAATATATCGTAAAAATTGACGACGTTCATCGCCTTGTCCCGGGAATTTTTCATGATGAGAAAAAATAAGTTCTTCGGCAGAACACACAAATTGGTTTTATTTTATTTTCACCTACGAAGAATTAATGAGGAGATGTGCAACACGTTGATTCCCACAAACTCGTATCCTCTGAATTCGTTTGTGGAGTCAAAATTTTGATGGTGTATCTTCTTGAAGAGGGGCATTCCAAAGAATAAGATATTTTCAACACCAAGTTCAAACAGAATTTTTTCAATGTTCTCAATCGAAATTACTGAATTCCTTTCAGCAATGCATACCCTGAACCCTTCTTTGGAAGTACCGCGTGCGATTGAACGTGGAGTAAGTCCTGAAACACTATCAGAATTTTTCTTCCGTGATGCTACTATCCACTCTCGACCGGGGCAATTAGGTTCCTACACAGCATGCGCGGAGTGTATACACGATGCAGGGTATTTTCTCGGTTCAGTCAAATTTTAATGTTTTAATGATTGAAATTGTGTCATAATATTGAAATAACGTGTATACACTCCGCGCATGCTGTGTAGGAACCTAATTGTCCCGGTCGAGAGTGGATAGTAGCATCACAGAAGAAAAATTCTGACAGTGTTTCAGGACTTACTCCACGTTCAATCGCACGCGGTACTTCCAAAGAAGGGTTCAGGGTATGCATTGCTGGAAGGAATTCAGTAATTTCGATTCAGAACATTGAAAAAATTCTGTTTAAACTTAGTGTTGAAAATATCTTACTCTTTGGAATGCCCCTCTTCAAGAAGATACACCATCAAAATTTTGACTCCCCAATCGAATTCAGAGGATACGAATTTGTGGAAATCAACGTGTTGCACATCTCCTTATTAATTCTTTGTAGGTGAAAATAAAATAAAACCAATTTGTGTGTTCTGCCGAAGAACTTATTTTTTTTCATCATGAAAAATTCCCGGGACAAGGCGATAAACGTCGTCAATTTTTACGATATATTCATGAGTTTCCTTTTTAATTGATAAAACGAACTGGTAAGCGGTTTGGTGGGAGCCCTAGCACCTTCAACTTTCAGGAGCCCCCCGAGCCCCCTCCCGGTGAAAATTCGGCGTGGCTCCACCTCTTATCTAAGAGAGGTGCTCATTCTGAGTATGTGTACCGAATTTCATGCTTTCATAACCATTTGCAAGGTTCATTCACCTAGTGCCCCCACTATCAAAATTATTACACGCTTGCTGACATATCTAAGAAAACAAAGCCAATTTTGCCCGTTCAAGAACGCATTATACTGCTCCAAAAAAAAGTCGACGGCAGCCGCTGTACTGTACGAAGCCCTACAAAGAAAAATCGAAGACGAGGACCGGCAAGAAGAGGAAGCGATAATGGACGACGCGAAGTTGAGTTTAGCTCCGCCCGTCATCTTGTCCAGCCGCACGCAGCCTGCAAGAGTGCCTCGCAGGCTAAATAGTCGGTGTGGTACGCGACATAAAATGGCAAAATACCGCAAATGAATTAGACGGGATGCCCTTTGGTATGATGACAACTTATACCAAGGTGATTAATTTTCGCCAAGGATGCGTCAACATTTCCCACTCAGAAAAAAAGATGGCGACGATTTTTGACAGGACCTGAATTTTTGTAAAACATAGGCATGTGGGATATGCTTTCTTACTAATTTTGACCTCCTGAGCACGAATATCGAGTTTATTTTCACATTAAAAATCAAATCGACCTCATATTTCACATCTGAAAACCGGATAAATAGCAGACTCTCGCTTATTTTCGAATTGAAAATTTTGTGTGCCATTTACAGCAATTTCCAGCCTTGAGCTCGTTAAATAGATCCAATGGAACAAGTTAACAGTGTAAGTTCTGCAAAATAACCCTTCAAACATGGCTAGGGTGCGCCTCAAATCATACCAAAAATGGGCGCTGGGACATATTTTGCTGCGGCTGGTTGGGGAATGTAAGTGTGAAAGGAAGAATGTTTTGCAATATGTTTTACTGTTCAATATATAAGCTAACACATACCAAGCATTTGTCAACACACCATGGCAATTTGAAACAAAATATAGGTAAAAAACAAATTTTCATGATTTGTTCATAACTTTTTTTATAACAGGTACAATTGATACCAAAAAAACGTAGCTTTGATTTTGATGATGTTTTTATCAAGGTAAATACATCAAGAGACCTTTCTCACCCGGGAACAACCACCCTAGCTTGAAGTTTCATATAATATAAAACATTTTCGTCAGATCCGCGATTGTCAAACATCAGAAAAGCGTATTTTAATAATTTCAAAGTCCTTCTTTGAACTTGTTCTGGAATGCAAGATAACGCTGATGGTTAAGCTTAAGCTTAAAGTTTTCTGTCTCGCCCGTGAACTCATTCATGTCTAGAAACTTCTGGACTGGATAATATGCACCAACGGCAAAGGTCAGTAGGATCTTCAGTGTTATTCGTATTCCTATGCCACCAACTTGAAATTTGTTGTCTTGTGTGTGACAGAAGTTTGCGAGAATGGAAGTAATGAGCTATCAATGGAGGCTCAAAAGCGTCTAGGACGTGGACAAGCCACAAAGCATGAAAACATACACCATGTATTAAAGGTTCTATAGTTGCAAAATAAGAGTTGAAATGTTGAAAAGGTCTTGGTCGAGGTCTTGGTGCCTACCTGATCACTTTTTCATATGTTTTCCACGTCCGTTTTAAATGCCTGTTCACGTCCTAGGTGTTTTTTCGTCTTCACTGAAAACACTATACTTCCATTCTCGCAAATTCCAACACACACAAGACAACAAATTTTGAATTGGTGCCATAGCAATAACACTGAAGATCCTACTGCCCTTTGCCGTTGGTTCATATTCAGTCCGAAAATTTCCCCAAACACCTGAATTCCTGAATGAGTTCATGGGAAAGATAGAAATACTCATAGAAAACTTTGAACCGAAGATTCACCATCAGCCGTATGTTGCATTCCAGAACAAGTTCAAAGACAAAACTTTAAAATCAAAAGACGCTTTTCTGGATGTTTGGCAACCGCAAGTCTGACAAAAATGTTTCAATAATTATGAGTCGCTACACCGAAACTTTGAGCTAAAGTGGTGTTTCAGGTGAGAAAGATCTCTTGATGTATTTACCTTGATGGAAAACTTCATCAAAATCAAAGCTACGTTTTTTAAGTATAATTGAAAAAAAAACTTATCAACAAATCATGAAAGTTTATTTTTTCAGTTTTTTCATCTGAAATTGCCATTGTATGTTGATAAATGCTTAATATATGTAAGTTTACTATATAAAACAGTAAAATATATCACAAAACATTCTCCATTTCACAATTACATTTCTTAATCAGCCGCAGAAAAATGTGCTCCCAGAGCCCATATTTTGTATGTTTTGGGGCGCACCCTGGCGATGTTTGCAGAGTTATTTTGTAGAACTTACACTGTTAACTTGTTCTGTGGGATCTATTTAACAAGCTCAAGGCTGGAAATCGCTGTAAATGGCACACAAAATTTTCAATTCGAAAATAAGCGAGAGTCTGCTATTTTTGCGGTTTTCAAATGTGAAATATGAGGTCAATTTGATTTCTAATGTGAAAATTAACTCGATATTCGTGTTCAGGAAGTCAAAATTAGTAAGAAACCATATCCCACATGCCTATGTTTTACAAAAATTCAGGTCCTGTCAAAAATCGTCGCCATCTTTTTTTCTGAGTGGGAAATGTTGACGCATCCTTGGAGAAAATTAATCACCTTGGTATGAGTAGTTATCATGCCAAAGGGCATCCCGTCTAATTCATTTGCGGTATTCAAAATCGTAGCACCCCGACTAAAAGACGAAGACACAGTAGCCTCCGTACCAAAATCAAAAACAAGGCCAAACAGCCCACCAAACGTAAAAATCGAACAGGAAATTTCGTCTGGCAATTCGGAGAATCTTACGTCAGACAAGACCGAAGTCATGCAAAAAGCGGGCCCCTCGGGACTGCAGGCTAGAGGACCGGTAACGACGACACAGACACGACACGACTCATCCCTCATACCCGAAAGCCGTCTAAAAAGGCGAAGAATAATGACAAAAAAGTCAGGTGAGCATCAAGAATCAATTCACACCCCTTGAAAAGAATCCGGAATCGCCAGCCTCCGTACCAAAATTGAAAACAAGGCCAAACAACCCCCCAAACGTAAAATCGAACAGGAAATTTCGTCTGACAGTTCGGAGAATCTTACGCCAGACAAGACCGAAGTCATGCAAAAAGCGGGCCCCTCGGGACTGCAGGCTAGAGGACCGGTAATGACGACACAGATACGATACGACTCATCCCTCATACCCGAAGGCCGTCTAAAAAGGCGAAGAATGATGACAAAAAAGTCAGGTGAGCATCAAGAATCAATTGACACCCCTTGAAAAGCATCCGGACTCGCCAGCCTCCGTACCAAAATTGAAAACAAGGCCAAACAGCCCCCAAACGTAAAATCGAACAGGAAATTTCGTCTGACAGTTCGGAGAATCTTACGCCAGACAAGACCGAAGTCATGCAAAAAGCGGGCCACTCGGGACTGCAGGCTAGTGGACCGGTAACGACGACACAGACACGACACGACTCATCCCTCATACCCGAAAGCCGTCTAAAAAGGTGAAGAATAATGACAACAAAAGTCAGGTGAGCATCAAGAATCAATTCACACCCCTTGAAAAGCACCCGGACTTTGAATCGTCGAACATTGTAGCTTTGTGAAATGATATGAAAAATCCGTCGCTAGCTCCCCGTCTAGCGGTTTTAAGAGCCTTCTGCCGTCACTATTGTAGCTGTTGGCCTCTAGCATTATAGTACGCCGGATAGCGACATGAATTTCTAAGTTATTCCATCACGAGACAGAAACGGTCAAATCGATAGTTTTTGTGATAACAAACAATAAAAACAACTTTTGTCACTCATACATCGGTTGCTTCAAAAGTTACAGGGTGTCAAACATGTCAAAAAAAAAACTTACATAAGTCATTTCATCACGAGACAGGAATGGTTAGTTCGATAGTTTTTGTGATGGCAAGAAGGAAAACTACTTCTGTCACTCATGCGGCGGTTGCTTCAGAAGTTACGGGGTGTTCTCCTTCTTCTCCTCCTCCACCTCCTCAAAATGTGTCTGAAGTAACCATCTCTATCTACTGACATGTTTGACACCATGTAACTTTTGAAGCAACCAACGCATGAGTGACAGAAATTGTTTTTCTTGTTTGGGATCACAAAAACTATCGATTAACCTGTTTCTGTCTCGTGATGAAATGACTTAGGCTCGGACTTGGATAAGTTTTTTGTTGTTGGCATGTTTGACACCCTGTAACTTCTGAAGCAACCGACGCATGAGTGACAGAAGTTGTTTTCCTTGTTTGCCATCACAAAAACTATCGATTTGACCCAGTCTGTCGCGTGATGAAATGACTTATACCTGAGACAAGTTTTGTTTGGCTCCCTCCACCGTCCGCATCCGTGACGCTGCCCTCGAAGAAGACGCGAATGACGACACTGGATTTATTTTGTAGGGCTTTTTGCCCCGCCGGCGTTTGTCCTGAGCGTCGGCATAGCCCTTTCTCAGCTGCCCTGCCCTTGGCCGGAAGGGTAGACGGTAACAAAGGGCGTCTCACTATCAAGTACGGGGCGCTTAGGCGATGTCAGAACGATGAACAATCACTGTGATCAGTGGACGAAAGTGATTCGCCCGGTTCTTATTGGTGCATTCGTTGGTTATTACGATACCACCCCCGAAGGTTTGTACTTGCGAAAACTCTTCCAACGCACATATTATCCTGAAATATCGGCGGCCGTGAAAAATGTAAATTCGAGACCGCACATACCACACCACCATCCCCAGAAAAACCGCTCAATTCCCCCACACGTGATACGTATAAATGGGATGCGGGTGTTCTCTAATCTGCTGGCGCATTTGTCAACCGTTTCTCTGCAACTTTCAGATAGTGTGCGAGAGTAGGTACCTCCGTTTACCATCGCCACCATCCTCCTTTGCCGTTCGCCGTTCTAAAAATTGCTCTGCTCCCCAATAAATAAATTTCCGATTTGTGTCCGAATTTAGCACTCACTATGCGAGTACTTACGTACACGAGCTGCAGAATATGATTGGGGATGGGGACGAGGACGCGCACGCCGCGACATGTAGATGGATGAAGTGAAGCTAAATCAAATATTTGGACGCGCCTTGTCGCATAGCAGGGGCTAAGCGAACCCTCGTCCTCATCGTGCGGCTCCCCCCCGACCGAAGCGGACATTTGTAAAACTATCACACTTCAACATCTTAACATCATTTATTGTTAGGTCCTTCTGCTTCGATTCGCATGTAGACGGAACGTGACGAAACATCTTAATAAGGGCGCGCTTCGAGTTTTTGCGTCGTGTGCAGGGCCGGCGTTCGTACGCCTTCCCGAGAAAAGCGATGTGTCTATGGGCACAGATGGACTATGTGCGGTAACACATGGGTAACACTTTATTGAACGCCCTTAGTTAAACACCCTAGGTTATTCCCTAGATACCTACTGACATCTTGATATTTGGTTGAGAGTTCTGCCTCAAAAAAAAAACAGCGTTCTGCAAGTTTTTGTGATTTACAAAAGATCTGTGTATTAGAAAAGGATTTCAAAGTATTCCATTACATAAAACTCAATACTGATGTCTAAGAGGTCAGGTCAGGTCAGGTAAAAATCCACCAGAATTTGTGGCAGCCCTCTGTACTAGGCTCCAGAAATGGCAAGACACTAGTTGTTACAGGAAAGTCTGAAACGCGACAGGGCCGTGGACTTGTGGTCTTTGGGATATCTTTTGTACGAGTTTATGCATAGCTCTGCTCCTTTCAATTCCAATTGCAAAGATATAGAAATATCTTATCGAGAAGTCCTGACCGAAACGGCAAGAGAAGTCTTGAAAAGAGATCGACGGCGTCGATTTCGATATGGACTATCTTTCGGTAGATCGAAAGGATTTGACAAGGAAATGTGCAGAAACGATCCCGCTCTGAGACTCGGGTATTTGAAATTTTGCGGCAAATTAAAACAAAACAAACTAATCTCAATATAGTGCGGCGGTTAGTCAAACCCACCTTACATTTTATTCTAGAGCATCCGGACTTCACACACTTGCAGTACATACCCCCAGCTTTCTCTTAAGAAGTGGAAACAAGGTTGCAACCCCGGAAGAGCAGCGGGTTGCCTACCTAACAGGGGTAGATTTCAAAACCTCAACAAATCGTCCGTTTTGGTGACTTCTATGGACGAGGATCGGTCCCCCACTTGGCTTTTACTAGTTCAAGGCATATGTCAACCTTGGCGATGGGTCGTGGAAGCGGCTTGTCTACCTTCCAGGGGCACAAACAAGTAATACCGGAATCATAGTGTTTCCATCACCATTTTCAATAACTCAGTTATTTTTCAAGATATTCGGATGAAATTCGGTAGAACCATAGAGAGTAAAGTCAGGAAGAGAATGTCGTGTACTGCCACCGTCCTTGCCTGCTATATTCGAAAACCCGACAGTCAACTGTTTTGCTCCTTATGGCTGCCATCTTGAATCCACTTATTATTGAATAACTGGAAAATCAATTGGCAATACAAATCATGGTCTTAAGGAATAATACAGATGCAAAAATAACTATACCCAGTGAGCAACTTCTTTTAATTTGACCAAAAAGAGCTGTGGAACGATTGGACACATTTTCACGAGTTTCACAGAGCTTTTGGCGCTCACCATGGTCAAAATGACCATTGGATAGATGAAGGAGGGTGTTTAAAATTATCCTCTATCTTTTTCGAAGTGGGATACAAAACCATTTTTAATCAAGTTCAGGCTTTCCTGAAATAGCCTGAAAATATTCTGAAAAAATTGGTAGGTGCACTATAAAATTTCATACTTTTGAATAGTCGAGATTATAGTCAATTGAAAAGGACTTACTCACTGGGAATGGTTATTTTCGCACTAAGATTATTGCCTATGACCATTATCATTAGTACAGATCAATTCCTCACTTATTCAATAATGGGTGACTTCAAGATGGCGACCATGAGAAGAAAAAGAGTTGATTGTCATATTTTTGAAGATAGTTGACAGGGACAATAGCAACAAACAGCATTTTATTCTTGACTCTACTCTTTAAAGAACTACCGAATTTCACTGAAATATCTTAGGAAATCACCTCGGAAATTACTGATTTGTGAAAAAATGTGAATTTCCATTGAACTGATCACTAATTTCAGGGTTTCTCAGAAACGGCTCAAGATATGGAGACGCAGTTCATTTTATCCCTCGTTTTATCCTTACAAACATCAAATTGTGAATTTATGTTGTGACTTTCATGACTCCAACTTTTTTGGTTCAAGGGTTGGAATTTTTGAATTATTGAACACCCTGTATACGACGTCTGCAAGGAGACTCACCGTGACATCACCTCTTAAAAGTTACTTAGGGGCCTAATGAACATTTTGTGACAAGTCTCATCGCTTGATCATTCTTTGCAAGGTTGTAGCCCCGTAACGTCCGGACTAACTGTGATTCCGCTGATTCCTGTTTGTGCCCCTGAAAGATAGGCAACTCGCTGCCACAACTCATCACCAAGGTCGATATATGTCCGTAACTAGTAAATGTCAAGTGGAGGACCGATCCCGGTCCATGAAAGTCACCGAAACGAACGATTTGTTGAGGTTTTGAAATCTACCCCTGTTAGGTAGACAGCTAGCTATACTGCTGCTCTCCCAGGTATGCAACCTTGTTTCCACTTCTTAAAAGTAAGCTGGGAGTATGTACTACAACTCTGCCAAGTTTGAATGCTCTAGAATAAAATACAAGGTAGGTCTCAAAATCGTCCACTAACCGCCGCACTAATAATTATTTTCTCAGGTGGTTTGACGGTTTTGACTGGGCAAAAGTTCGAAGCAAAAGTTTAGGAGCTCCCGTAGCGCCCCTGGTTGCAAACTGCTGTGATACTCCAAACTTCAGATCCAAAGCTCAAGGATTAAATTTCATTGACCCAGATTCGAATTTGTTGGATGACGACACTGATACAAAATGGGATGAAGATTTCAAGTTTTTATAAACAGATCGAAGATCGAAGTGGTCCACCCCAAAAATTCGCTCAGGTTCAAATGGAGATATCGAGACGAAAAATGAACCGATTTGAAGAAAGATGGTACTCTTGATTCGGACCATAAGCTCCAAATTGGATTGCGTGTTTGCTGACATACTGTATGAGTATGATATACAGGGTGACGAAGGACGGAATGCAAAATGGTCCATTTTTAAGCGGCTGTAACTTTTACGCACGTAGTTTGATTAGGTAGCCCAGGTATTTCAGGTACTATTCAAATCGAATTGTTTACCTTCCACTTAATATGGATGTATTTCAATATGAGACGAATAAACGTGAATTTAAGCGTGAACTAATTTATGGTTGACCAAATTTTTCATAAAACGACAGTAAAGAGTGTCTGCTATAACATACCTAAAGTCCCCTGAGATCCCGTGTCGGCGTCTCCCTTTTTTGGGGCGTTTTTCTGAAATATGACAGTTACGTTATAAGTATAACACACAGATATTGGGCCGGGCGCCTGTCACCCGAAATAGCTCAGTGGCTAAGGCTTTGCTTTCCGACTGATGGGCCGCTAGTTCGATTCTCGCTCAAGGCACCCAATTTTTTTTTCGTGAAAGTGATTTTTCCCTTCTCCTAAAAATTATCCAAGGTATGATAGTGCTTATTTTGAAGCATTTCCGACTTTTTTGCTCGAGAAAATAAATATATAGCTACGAGTTCTGAACACATGATAAACAATAAGCTAGTGATGCCACCATCATCTTTTCCATCACATTTTTCAACTCATAAAATGTAGGTACCTGTCCATTGCGAAATTGTGTTCAGGTATTTTTGATATTATGCTGGACGAGCATTTCCACTTGTCCTTAAACTTGTTATACTGTCCCATTTCTTTGAACCACAACCTTTTTTTTTGACATACTTCGTAAAATATAACTGCGAAGAAAAATATATCATAATAATCAATTTTGGTGGGTTGGTGGGTATGAAACTATTATTATTGTTTCATTATTGAAAAATAATTACGGTGTCAATTATTTCAAAGTGGCAAGTAGGTACCTACCGTCTTAAGATAAATGAGAGTATTTGTATCATTTGTAAATCTCCACTAAGGAACGGGGAAACCGTGGTCGTGAAAAATGGTTTGCCCAATTTAACCAATGCTAGCCGATCCCGCATGGATATAAATCTTTGGCACCTAAACACAATTTCGCAATTGCGAGGTACAACCTACATTTGAAAAGCCATGAATGCATCACAGCTTATTGTTTATCATGTGTTCAGAACTCGTATATATAGGTCTATTTTCTCGAGAAAAAAATCGAAAATGCTTCAAAATAAGCACTCTCATCCCTTGGATAATTTTTAGGAGGAAAAATCACTTTCACGAAAAAAAAAAATGGGTGACTTGAACGAGAATCGAACTAGCGTCCCATCAGTCGGAAAGCAAAGCCTTAGCCATTGAGCTATTCCGGGTGACAGGCGCCTGTCCCAATATCTGTGTGTTATACTTATAACGTAACTGTCATATTTCAGAAAAACGCCCCAAAAAGGTATCACAGGGGACTTTTGGTATGTTATAGCAGACACTCTTTACTGTCGTTTTATGAAAAATTTGGCCGACCATAAATTAGTTCATGCTGAAACTCGATAGTACCTGGGCTGAGGTACCAGGTACCTATGCTATGTTACCAAGTTCTTGGTCAAATATTTACCTGATTGAACGGCATAAATAGAACAGTTCTTGGGTTCACGCAGTCATACTGATGTAGCTAGTTCACAGTTCAACAGCTTATCTGAATCACATTCCCAAAGTTCATCAAGAACTAGGGTCAAGAAACTGTTCATTTTACCAGTTCATCCGCGAACTATTAGCTTTTTACAAGCCGTTTTCATTCCATCCATCTGCTTTCCAAGTCCAAACCCACGGTTGTATTTTATATATTATCCAACTCTCCACGGGCAAAGTTTAACTCCCAGACATTTCCCTTGAAGTAAGTACAGTTTTGATAGACTTATTGTTCAAGCATTATTGATTTCTGTGATTTTTATTTTAAAAAATAACAATGGTAATTTATGGTAAAATGGTTAGAACTAATAGGGAACATTTCTAAAATCGAAAAGGAGAAACAATACTTACTCATCTCGATGGACGTTACCAACCTTTACACCAATATCCCAACTGAAGAGCTACCAAGAATCTTGAAAACACACATGCAAGTTGGAAATTTCAACAACAGCATAATCGACGACGTCATGACCATACTGGAACACTTATTAACACAAAACTGTTCCGTTTCTCAATTTCTCATACAACAACGAGTGCTACACACAAGACTCGGGCCTGAGTATGGGAGCGCCAACCTCTGGAATTTTGGCGGAACTATACATGGACTATTTTGGGCGGAAATTCTTTTACACCTGCGGAAACGCTGCGCAAAACATCAAGTTCTATAGGAGATATGTTGACGACACCCTCGTTGCGTGGAGCATAGATATGCAATCCTTCCTAGACTTGTTAATAAACCTTAACGGATTTCACCCTAAAATACAATTCACACACGAAACAGAGGTAGGTCGAAAACTAAATTATTTGGACCTCACAATTGAGCGTAACACGGCGAAAGGCCTGGACTTTCGCAGCACAGCAACAACGACTATGGTCCGAGTCCTCCGCACACACCAACTGTTGGCACGCCAGAAAAGGTCACTGCTTGGGCTGGCTGCGTCGTCAGTCTCCTTTTTCTCAATATTTTCTACTTAGACCTCACATGGAGATCCGCATTCTATAGTTTACAGTTCGCTACCATTGTAATTGGGACGCAAACGTTTGTTGTGTCCCCGCACTGTCAAGATCCAGGTTCAGGCTCGTTTTGTTACCCATTGGGGATTGGGGGATCAATCAGCAGGCACTAAATGGCAGGAATGGCAGGGGCGAAAGCTACTGGCAAAGCAGCATACCATGCTTGCATCTGCCTGCGGAAGGTGTAATGTAACAGTCACCGCCCCAATTTTTCCACCGCAACTGCAATGCAATGCATTGCTGGTAGCGCAATCTTCCAGCCTCTCACCTCTGGAACTAGATCTACTACTAGCCTGCTAAATACGCCAACCACAAGATCAAATACGAGACACAACAGCAAACCCCCTTTTACATTATTCCTACTTGTCAGATTTCATGTCATTGATGTGGGTATTGCAGGTATTTACTAATGCCTACCCAGTAGCGGCCTTAGGGTAGGGCGAGACGGGCGATCGCTCGGGGCGCCAGCTCATAGAGGCGGAAAAATCGCGGTTGAAATCCAAAAAATTGATAATTTACGAAAGCAAAAAACGACTTGCCAGCGGCGATCATCGAATCTGCTTCTGTAAAAGCACACAAAGCTTCATTATCGCAAGAAAAATACTTGATTTTTGCTCGCTTCGCTCGCGGACCCAACATAGGGGCGGCGGTTTCGCATTTTTGCCCGGGGCGCCAAAATTGCTAAGGCCGGCACTGTGCCTACCCCGGCTACTAGACGTCTCGAGTATCTGTTCCTCTCAAAAAATCCCTGCACGATCAAGTACCGAGCTTTACACCAGATGGCGTTTTTTAAATGTAAATCGCCTATATTACTATAAATTAATTGTGTACTTTACGAGCTGTCTTCACTTTCAAGACCAGACTATGATTACGGCTCTACGATAAAAAAAACCGTAACAATTGTGCCACTTTTCGAATTTTATGAGGAATCGTAACGTTATCGTCTTCCGGAATCTCACTGTAGCACGCACGAGGAATGCCTGACGACAAAACCAGAAACCTAGTCAAAACTTTTCGAAGTCTAGCAAGGGTTTCTTATTTTCACCACCACGTGCTTCTGTATGTCGTACGCCTTGACAGCTGAAGGTCATGCAATCATGCATGCTCCCCACGGGTACCTATGCGGAGACGCAAGCGGAGTGCGGCTCTGGAAAAACAAGGGTCCGGGGGGAGAGGCTGCTCGCAAATAATAAAGTTCCTTCCAAGGGTGCGGTGCGCGGTTTCTCAAATTCAATCTTCGTGTATTATATGAACAAGACATCTTTATCATCATCGAAAAATCCGCGTGCGCTGTGAAGGCGAAGGTTTAATTAATGGCCGCGTCATTCACGTGTCAAGTGCAGGGTGGAAAAGTGCCGATTTTCTGGATGAGGTGTTGGGAGCAGGGGGATTTTTCAGAAGCGATCGCCGGGGATCATTGCGGGAGTTTGTCAGTTTTGTTTGAAAAATTAGTCTGCGCTGAATCGAACGGATTGTGTGTGAAGTTGATTGCTTTTTTTCGGGGATGTTCATTTTCTAACGCCGTTCTGATGGCAAGTCTGTTTGTGAAAAATTGGGCTATTAGTTCATTGGTATTATGCGTAGTGGCAGGGCCGTCAGATGAAAAGTCACAGCACTTCATGTAAACGAGAACAAGAACGAGACACAATCATTTGATCCCTCCGTAAAGGTAATGGCTGAGCTGCTCACCATAAAAATTATGTAGATATGGGAGAAGTTTTCCATCCCTATAGTAACAAAGATTAACATTGAACAGAAAACTCCAAGTTATTACGATAAATATAAAAATTGTTGAGCCATATCAGCCAAGGAAATATAATATGAGTTACAGGGGCCCTATCACGATGAATAGAATTCTATGCTTGTGACGTCACGTTACCTAGCAGCAGCCTATCAGAGAGGTGGTTGCTACGCAACGTGACGTCACAATCGTAGTATTCTTTCTACTCATCGTGATAGGGGCTTAGGGCTCGATACCAAGTTGCAGGCGCAAAAGTAAGGACGGCGTAACTTGCCAAATAGAGCGGTCTGATTGGCCGTTGCTATAGTAACCGCACTTACGGTGGTCTCGGCTCCAACTTGGTATCGAGCCGTTAGAACCCAAATAAAAAAGTTCATGGGAGAATTTTGATTCATGGTCATTTTTTCATAGTTTACATTTTTAGGGATGTGACCACGGCTATGACCGTATAGCCGAAGCTATAGTCATCCATTTAAGAAAAAATATACCTTCACAAAGTGGTGCTGACAGTTTTCAACATTTTCATTATTCATAGACGAAAGCAAAATGCTTTTTGATGTAGCTGCATGCAAATGCAATTTTTCCGCCTGTAGTTGTGACAAAATGCGGAAAATACCCAAACAGGAGCAGCCATTTCTCTTAGACCAAAGAAGTAACCGAAACATGGCCTTTGGATCGTTTGATGTCCCTTTGACCACCAGAGTAACCAGACTGATGGAGAGGAGAGTAGGTAATGCGATACTTGAGCCCGGGAACCAGTTACCCGCGGTACTTGGGCACGAAATTGAGAAGACGTCCAAGACGTGCAAAAGACGTCAAATACGTTTGGAAGGCGTCTTGAAGACGTCCAAAAACAACTTGAAGACGTCTTAGAGACGTCTCGAAGACACCTTTCACACGTATTTGAAGTCTTTTGCACGTCTTGGACATCATTCTCAATTTCGGGCTCAAGCATTACCTACTGAGGAGAGAACGAAAAATTGTGTGAAGTGCCGATGTTACTGCCGTGTCTTCAACGGAAAACAATTTCTCATCTCATTGATACAAATTCCTCCCGAGTCAGAGTACTTCTTCAAGACGTAACGCATCCATTCATAATCGGCGTCAACTTCCAACCAGAAACAAATGAGACTACCTGTTGTCATCTTTAGCTTGAACGTCGGACCGTTACCGAGTATCAGACAGAGCTGCTGGTGCAATAGCCAGATCTGTTTTAGAAGACCTTGGTATTACCGTTTCATTCAATTGTGAAGTTGTAAGTTCTTCAGTTTTAGAGCTGGTTTTAGGTGTTTTGAATAAACTGTTCAAACCGCTAGAGGAATATTTTTTTATGGTGGTGTTTTTCTTTTGACAACTGCTAATAGTCCATCTAAAGAAATAAACGTTACTTTATATGACAAAACTGAATAAACTTGTTCGATTTATCAGCCTTTTTGGTCATTAGCGCATACTTCATGTTCTAGTCTCTTAAGATGGAACATTGATGCTGAATTAGTTTGTGTGTAGGACATGTCGGTAGTCAACGGGAGGCATAGACTATCTCGCTGAAGCCAGGAGGCGCTGCTTTTGGTGGGGACCTCTAGGGATTTTATCTAACCCAGCTTGCAATCCTGCGTCTACATAAACAAGCGAGTACTGCCAAATCAATAAACGACAAATATTTCGAAATGTCACCGCGAACGCAAATTCAATTTTTGTATCGCATCGGCTACTTGCAGATACCCCTGACTAATGCAAGCAAACCCATCACGGCTTTCACCGTTCCCGGAAGGGGTTTGTTTCAATGCATGGTGATGCCATTCGGCCTCCATGCAGCGCCATCTACCTTCAGGAGAATCCTTAATCAAGTAACTGGGCCTAAAATGTCTGCGGCGTATGCTTATCTGAACAACGTGGAAGAGATTATTTTGAACGGCCCTGGAAAGCGATTTTTCGAGTAATCAAGAAAAGTGGAAGTCTGCTCAAGTAAAGCTCACCCAACTAGGCTATACAGTAAATTAAAGCGGCATCTACGTCAGTCCAGATGAAGTGGACGCCGTCAACCAGTTTGCGGCAAAACGAAACAAAACCAAGGTGAGATGTTTTATAAAAGATTTTACTTTTTGATTGAAACACTTCGTCAAATTCTTTCAGATTTCACAAGCTGAGGTACACAGATCTTGGGGGATGGTTTAAAAAATCTGCGGGGAAGGTTTGAAAAAGGAAGGAGAAGAAGAAGAGAAGAAGAGGAAGGTTAGGCCAGGCATAAGAGACGCTCAAGAATGAGCTTCAGATCCACATTTGGAACCTTCAGGAGTCTAAAAAACATTTCACCCTTTTCAACCTACTGAGATATGCCAGGGAAGAGTTAGAATTTATTCGGAGCCGGACTACATTTTACAAAATTATAAAGTCAATGGGATATAAATACAAGATAGTGAACAACACAAAAATACTTTGCGAACAAAAACATAGCTACCGACCAAAATCGAATTCTTGCGACAATACTTACAGTACAGTGACTCGGAAGACGACGTGATTTTCATCTACTTGGACGAGACTTGGATTTTTCACAACGGGACACCAGTAAGACAATGGACGAACGAAGAACAAGACCCAGGACAGTACTTGAAAAAAAAAACAAGCAGGGAAACGTTTAATTATTTTACATGCGGGGTCAAAATTTGGGTTTTTGGATGGGTGTGACCTACTCTTATACATACAGGGTGGCCCAACGAAAACAGAACAGAGGGGTTTCCGGGCATTTCACCTCATTTTTTTGAAAAAAGCTCGAACAGGTCGATTTTTATATTGAGGGGGACATCTGAAACATACATTGGCGTATTTCTATCTTTAGCCCCCTCACCCCCACCCGCCCCAACTTTGAAGTTTCAAATGATACCACCCACTTTGCGATACATCAAATTGAAGAGAATTGAGTTCTCTCTCTGAAAAAATATTTCTATCATTTTCAACCCCACCCCCCTTCTTCCTAAAATTGTCAGAGTTTCCAACGTAATATTTTTGATCTCTTAATTCTCTTCAGTTTAGTCAACGTCATCCTGCACAGCATCGAGGGAAAAAAATTTCTGTGTGAAAAGTGCCTTCCAAATTCATCCCTTCACTCCCCCACCTCAACTTCAAAATCTAAAATGACGCTACCTACTTTGTGATACATCAAATCGAAGGGAATTGAATTCGCTTCCTGAGTAAAATTTTTTCAGAATTTGCAAAAAGCCCCCCTTCCCCCTAAAATACTCCAAATGTTCAATTCATCAGAAGACGGGTTGAAAATTTCAAAAAAATTGTTCTCAGAAAGAGAAATCAATTTCCTTTTATTCCATGTATCACAAAGTAGGTGGTGTCTGTTAAGTTTTGAAATTGGGGTGGGGGAGAGGGAAGGGGTGAATTTTGGTAACACTTTTCTCCACCGAAAACTTTCTTCTTGGATGCTATTTAGGATGACGCTGATTAAATTGAAGAGAACTGAGGGGTGGAGGATATAAAATGGGACAGTCAGAGAAATTAAGGAAGATGGGGTGTGAGGTTGAAAATTTTGAAAATATTTTTTCAGAAAAAAAAGAATTTGATTTTTTTTGATTTGATGTATCGCAAAGTAGATGGTGTCATTTGGAATCCTAAAATTGAGGTGGATAGGGGTGAGGGACCTGAAGATAGAAATTTGCCAATGTATGTTTCAGATGTCCCCCTCGATATAAAAATCGACCTGTCTGAGCTTTTTTCGAAAAAATGATGTAAAACGCCCGAAAACCCCTCTGTTGTTTTCGTTGGGCCACCTTGTATACAAAGAACAACGACATGGACTACCACAAAACAATGGATGGACAACTTTTCAAAACTCAGCATTGAGGAAATTGCAGGTACGAAGACAGTAAGTGTTAAAATGGTGTGTGCACAAAAATTACAAACCTTCCAAAAAAAGTGTACACTGGTAGCCCAGTGAAGGCCAAAAGCATTGAAAGGTCTTCTGGCAATCCCATACAATTTGATCCCCGACCCGAAAGATACAGAAATACTGGGAAAATGACGGTGACGGGTGACGGCCCGCTAGTCGAGTGGACTGCGTGTTCGCTCGGCAAGCAGAGCTCCCGGGTTCGATTCCCAGGCAGCAGGTCTGGGTGTTGTGCTGTTTAAACAGAATTTTTCAGCTTGTATCAATATTTAATAAAAGGCAGCAAACTCCTATGGCACAAGAAGTGCCGATAAGGAGAAAACAAACTTTTTTTTTTTACTGGGAAAATGAACGATATCTTCAACAACTTGTGTTCTCCATTGCAAAATTTTAAAATGCCTTATATGTTAGTGAGGATGAGGATAGTCCCGACAGAGATTATTCTGCTAATGCAACAAAAACGATGCATCTGTTTGGACAGCCTTGTCAACAGAAAAATTTCACTGCAAAAAAATCAGCTTTGTGCTGGACCTGTACGGCGTACGCATCTTGTTGTAATGTGATGGGTAAGTTTTTTAGGGCGGATCAATGGACTATTCAAATCCCACACATAACATGAATCAAAGAAACGGCTACGATTGCGGCAGGTTTGTGTGCTTGTTCGCCAAGACTTAGCTGGTCCAGAAGGACTGTGCCAATCACAAAAGCAACATGACAGAATACAGGGAACTGGTTGCCAAGCATCTCGAGATTTCGGCCAATCACACTTACCACAGCCGAAATAAAAAGCCAGTCAAAAAGCTTCAAACTCCAATTGACGCACCGGTCAGTGTCGACATCAGTACGGTCGGTTCCTCAGTCATGATCTGACTGGACCAAGACTGACTGAAGTTTTGAGGACTTTGATCAAGCCTTTTGATTTGTTGCATATTTGTTTCAGAGTTATCTTCTCAAAACTTCATCTTCCCCGTGTCCCGAGGACTTAATCATCATAAGCTCTGATGACGATGACCATACTTCAAAAACAGACGTCTTCAATATTTACGGACGGTGCATACTCTCCAGTGACTTCAGCACGCTGATCCCGCAAAACGATACAAAGTTTGGGGACTACTTCGACAGCTATTTGATGACTCTCTGCAAAGAGAAGAAGCAAAGGTGCCGTGGAATTGGTGTGTTCCCTGTAGGGAGCCTCTACATAAACCATCCACAGCGAGAGGATGCCGTCGCAAATGGAATAAAATATTTTGTAAGAAACAAGGTGCACAAAAAGAAAATAATCATAGTCCCCATGCTGGACAACAATCACTGGACTACACTTCTGATTGCAAGGAAACAAAAACTATGCATCTATTTGGACACAGTCTTGTCAACAGAAAAATTACGCTGCAAAAATCAACTTTGTACTGGACCTGTACGCATCTTGTTGTAACGTGATGGGTAAGTCCTTCAGGGCGGATCAATGGACTATCCCAAATCCCACACATAACATGAAGAAACGAAACGGTTACGGTTGCGGCATGTTTGGGGCTTGTTCGCCAAGACTTGGCTGGTCCAGAAGGACTGTGCCCATCACGAAAGCAACATGTCATAATACAGGGAACTGGTTGCCAAGCATCTCAAGATTCTGGCCAATCACACTTACCACAGCTGAAACAAAAACCCAGTCAAAAAGCTTCGAACTCCAATTGACGCACCGGTCAGTGTCGACATCAGTACGGTCGATTCCTCAGTCATGATCTGACTGGACTAAGGCTGACTGAATTTTTGAGGACTTTGATCAAGCCTCTTGATTTGTTGCATATTTGTTTCAGAGTTATCTTCTCAAAAAACTTCATCTTCCCCGTGTCCCGAGGACTTTATAATAATAAGCTCTGATGACGATGACCAACTCCAAAAACGAACGTCTTCAATATTTACGGATGGTGCATAATCTCCAGTGACTTCAGCACGCTGATCCCGCAAAACGATACGAAGTTTGGGGACTACTTCGACAGCTATTTGATGGCTCTCTGCAAAGGGAAGAAGCAAAGGTGCCGTGGAATTGGTGTGTTCCCTGTAGGGAGCCTCTACATAAACCATTCACAGCAAGAGGATGCCGTCGCAAATGGAATAAAATATTTTGTAAGAAACAAGGTGCACAAAAAGAAAATCATCATAGTCCCCATCCTGGACAACAATCACTGGACTACACTTCTGATTGCAAGGAAACAAAAACTATGCATCTATTTGGACAGCCTTGTCAACAGAAAAATTACGCTGCAAAAATCAACTTTGTACTGAACCTGTACGCATCTTGTTGTAACGTGATGGGTAAGTCCTTCAGGGCGGATCAATGGACTATCCTAAATCCCACACATAACATGAAGCAAAGAAACGGCTACGATTGCCATTGCGGCAGGTTTGTGTGCTTGTTCGCCAAGACTTGGCTGGTCCAGAAGGACTGTGCCCATCACGAAAGCAACATGACAGAATACAGAGAATTGGTCGCCAAGAATCTCGAGATTTCGGCCAATCACACTTACCACAGCCGAAATAAGAAGCCAGTCAAAAAGCTTCAAACTCCAATTGACGCACCGGTCAGTGTCGACATCAGTACGGTCGGTTCCTCAGTCAAGACTGACTGAATTTTTGAGGACTTTGATCAAGCCTCTTGATTTGTTGCATATTTGTTCCAGAGTTATCTTCTCAAAACTTCATCTTCCCCGTGTCCCGAGGACTTTATAATAATAAGCTCTGATGACGATGACCAACTTCAAAAACAGACGTCTTCAATATTTAGGGACAGTGCATACTCTCCAGTGACTTCAGCACGCTGATCCCGCAAAACGATAGGAAGTTTGGGGACTACTTCGACAGCTATTTGATGGCTCTCTGCAAAGGGAAGAAGCAACGGTGCCGTGGAATTGGTGTGTTCCCTGTAGGGAGCCTCTACATAAACCATCCACAGCAAGAGGATGCCGTCGCAAATGGAATAAAATATTTTGTAAGAAACAAGGTGCACAAAAAGAAAATCATCATAGTCCCCATCCTGGACAACAATCACTGGACTACACTTCTGATTGCAAGGAAACAAAAACTATGCATCTATTTGGACAGCCTTGTCAACAGAAAAATTACGCTGCAAAAATCAACTTTGTACTGAACCTGTACGCATCTTGTTGTAACGTGATGGGTAAGTCCTTCAGGGCGGATCAATGGACTATCCTAAATCCCACACATAACATGAAGCAAAGAAACGGCTACGATTGCGATTGCGGCAGGTTTGTGTGCTTGTTCGCCAAGACTTGGCTGGTCCAGAAGGACTGTGCCCATCACGAAAGCAACATGACAGAATACAGAGAATTGGTCGCCAAGCATCTCGAGATTTCGGCCAATCACACTTACCACAGCCGAAATAAGAAGCCAGTCAAAAAGCTTCAAACTCCAATTGACGCACCGGTCAGTGTCGACATCAGTACGGTCGGTTCCTCAGTCAAGATTGACTGAATTTTTGAGGACTTTGATCAAGCCTCTTGATTTGTTGCATATTTGTTCCAGAGTTATCTTCTCAAAACTTCATCTTCCCCGTGTCCCGAGGACTTTATAATAATAAGCTCTGATGACGATGACCAACTTCAAAAACAGACGTCTTCAATATTTAGGGACAGTGCATACTCTCCAGTGACTTCAGCACGCTGATCCCGCAAAACGATTGGAAGTTTGGGGACTACTTCGACAGCTATTTGATGGCTCTCTGCAAAGGGAAGAAGCAACGGTGCCGTGGAATTGGTGTGTTCCCTGTAGGGAGCCTCTACATAAACCATCCACAGCAAGAGGATGCCGTCGCAAATGGAATAAAATATTTTGTAAGAAACAAGGTGCACAAAAAGAAAATCATCATAGTCCCCATCCTGGACAACAATCACTGGACTACACTTCTGATTGCAAGGAAACAAAAACTATGCATCTATTTGGACAGCCTTGTCAACAGAAAAATCACGCTGCAAAAATCAACTTTGTACTGAACCTGTACGCATCTTGTTGTAACGTGATGGGTAAGTCCTTCAGGGCGGATCAATGGACTATCCTGAATCCCACACATAATATGAAGCAAAGAAACGGCTACGATTGCGGCAGGTTTGTGTGCTTGTTCGCCAAGACTTGGCTGGTCCAGAAGGACTGTGCCCATCACGAAAGCAACATGACAGAATACAGAGAACTGGTTGCCAAGCATCTCGAGATTTCGGCCAATCACACTTACCACAGCCGAAATAAAAAGCCAGTCAAAAAGCTTCAAACTCCAATTGACGCATCGGTCAGTGTCGACATCAGTACGGTCGGTTCCTCAGTCAAGACTGACTGAATTTTTGAGGACTTTGATCTAGCCTCTTGATTTGTTGCATATTTGTTCCAGAGTTATCTTCTCAAAACTTCATCTTCCCCGTGTCCCGAGGACTTTATATTAATAAGCTCTGATAACGATGACCAACTTCAAAAACAGACGTCTTCAATGTTTAGGGACGGTGCATACTCTCCAGTGACTTCAGCACGCTGATCCCGCAAAACGATACGAAGTTTGGGGACTATTTCGACAGCTGTTTGATGGCTCTCTGCAAAGGGAAGAAGCAAAGGTGCCGTGGAATTGGTGTGTTCCCTGTAGGGAGCCTCTACATAAACCATCCACAGCAAGAGGATGCCGTCGCAAATGGAATAAAATATTTTGTAAGAAACAAGGTGCACAAAAAGAAAATCATCATAGTCCCCAATCTGGACAACAATCACTGGACTACACTTCTGATTGCGAGGAAACAAAAACTATGCATCTATTTGGACAGCCTTGTCAACAGAAAAATTACGCTGCAAAAACCAACTTTGTACTGAACCTGTACGCATCGTGTTGTAACGTGATGGGTAAGTCCTCCAGGGCGGATCAATGGACTATCCCAAATCCCACACATAACATGAAGCAAAGAAACGGCTACGATTGCGGCAGGTTTGTGTGCTTGTTCGCCAAGACTTGGCTGGTCCAGAATGACTGTGCCCATCACGAAAGCAACATGACAGAATACAGGGAACTGGTTGCCAAGCATCTCGAGATTTCGGCCAATCACACTTACCACAGCCGAGATAAAAAGCCAGTCAAAAAACTTCAAACTCCAATTGACGCACCGGTCAGTGTCGACATCAGTACGGTCGGTTCCTCAGTCAAGACTGACTGAATTTTTGAGGACTTTGATCAAGCCTCTTGATTTGTTGCATATTTGTTCCAGAGTTATCTTCTCAAAACTTCATCTTCCCCGTGTCCCGAGGACTTTATATTAATAAGCTCTGATGACGATGACCAACTTCAAAAACAGACGTCTTCAATATTTAGAGACGGTGCATACTCTCCAGTGACTTCAGCACGCTGATCCCGCAAAACGATACGAAGTTTGGGGACTACTTCGACAGCTGTTTGATGGCTCTCTGCAAAGGGAAGAAGCAAAGGTGCCGTGGAATTGGTGTGTTCCCTGTAGGGAGCCTCTACATAAACCATCCACAGCAAGAGGATGCCGTCGCAAATGGAATAAAATATTTTGTAAGAAACAAGGTGCACAAAAAGAAAATCATCATAGTCCCCAATCTGGACAACAATCACTGGACTACACTTCTGATTGCAAGGAAACAAAAACTATGCATCTATTTGGACAGCCTTGTCAACAGAAAAATTACGCTGCAAAAATCAACTTTGTACTGAACCTGTACGCATCTTGTTGTAACGTGATGGGTAAGTCCTTCAGGGCGGATCAATGGACTATCCTAAATCCCACACATAACATGAAGCAAAGAAACGGCTACGATTGCGGCAGGTTTGTGTGCTTGTTCGCCAAGACTTGGCTGGTCCAGAAGGACTGTGCTCATCACGAAAGCAACATGACAGAATACAGAGAACTGGTTGCCAAGCATCTCGAGATTTCTACCACAACCGAAATGAGAAGCCAGTCGAAAAGCTTGAAATTTCGCTTGACGCACCGGTCAGTGTCGACATCAATACGGTCAGGTTCCTAAGTCAGGATCTGACTGGTCCAAGACTGATTGAATTTTTGACTACTTTGATCCCTTCCTACCGGGATGAAAAACACTGAATCGGTGTGTTGCGCAGACAAGCGCGAGAATATCGGAGGCAAACTAGTAACCCAGGAATAATGGACAGTCACCGGGAGGAACAAAATGCGAACCGATTTTTTTTTTGTTCCATATAATTCTGTAACATGTCTTGAACATACCATGGGAAATTCAGCCATGGACTTCTTCCATTGGACTTCTCCAAGAAAACGGAGTTAATCTAAATTTTTTCAACGAAATTTTGTTTACGGACGAATCTAGCTTCACCAGAAATGGTACAATGAAGTTTCATATTTAATATCAATGGGCAGAAGAAAACCCACATGCAACCAGACGGTCTAACTTTCAACACCGATATTCTGTTGATGTCTGGGTTGGAATACCTAATGGAACTCGAATCGGCATCAGCGATTTACCAGCTAGAATGACAGGGTTAGCCTATTTAGACTTTTCACAGCAAAATTTTTCTACCATCATGTATAACGTCGCATGAAATTTTCAACCCCAAGACCTCAAACACTCTGTATAATGAGAATAAAGCAAGGAGAAAAAAACTCAGCCAGACTAGTACACAGCCGAGTCGTAACCTATAGTAAATCTAGCCAAATATCCGGGGCATTTGAATTTTTACGTTGGTTCTTTACCAGTCGTAATGCATCCGAATTTTGTAGCAGCCCGGCTTTAAAATTTAAATGTGGATTGTGCAGCGGGTACTTTGCCACACACACCGCCTGATATGCAAGTATGAAAGTACACTGCATGGGTCCATGGTCCGTTGCATATTTATAAAATGCGACTCAGTGTTACTGCAAAGCCCCTCGACAAAATATACGTCTCCGGATTGCAATAACAAACGATTGTGTGCCGCTTGTCATAACACAATTTTTAATAAAGCTCGCTCTCTCTCTTTCACTGCCTCTAGGTCGTGTGCAGAGGTTTATTTTTCAGAAGAGATTTTACAAATCTAATTTCAGATAATGCCCGGCGGGTTTTTACGGCATATAAATTTGCACCGCGGGATTGTTTTAGTGTGAACATCATAAAAATATTTTAATGGGGGATATAAAACAAATTCCTGCTCGCGCTGTATAGGTTGCTACGGTTCGTTTACGCTGGACGAAACGAGGTTGAACAAAAAACACGAGAAGCTTGTGGTGTGGTGGTCAGCGCGGTCAACTATCACTCCAGAGATCGCGAGTTCGATCCCCGCCGGTGACGGATTTTCGCCTCGAAAACAAGCTCCTTGAAGGTTTAGTTGGAATGATGGAATGCTTGCTGAATGCAAGACTATGTGTGTCGCACAGTACGTAAAATACGAACGATTGTGCCGACCCCATGCGATGTTGGTGGTCTTTGAAAATCCCTACCCTTTGTTGGACCACACAGGGGTTCGAAAAAAATTCCGGTTTAGTGGAGGAAAGCATTCACCAGCGTCGGTGTTAGGCCTCGTTGCGGAAATAGGCCGACGGTCAATAAACGAATAAAAAATATATATGAAAACACAAATATGGCTGCAAACGACTATTCAACTGACCAGACCACAGACAAGTATAGTTTAAATAATTGAAGACTACTGCTTGTTACGCTTAGTCTTGAAATATCATGGAACATAAAGGTTTTAAACAAACTGACTCAGGTTATATAGATACAAGCAAGTCCTTCAAGTATAGTGAAGTGATGTCACGTGCTTTTCTGCTCCTCAGCTGTTTTAGATTTGAAATATTCCATTTACCGTACGAGCCGTGCTGAACTCCTTCCCAAATTTCCAATGTTATTGAATAGCATCCCAAATTTGAATAAATTATATGCTCCATACTCTATAAAATCTATACTCTATACAGGGTGTTTCAGCGATGATAGCAAAAAATGTAGCTGTGGGTCGATCTCGTCAAAATATGACCAAAACCTATCATATACCATTTTGCAATGTTGGCCCAATGACGAAGATACAGCCCTTCAAAGTTAATTTTTTTCGGTTTTTAAAAATGTGTAACTCAGGAACGTTTTGACGAAAATAACTTGAATTTACCATGGAATGGTTTGTCCAACCGATCTACAGTTCCAGCCAGTGACGTAGGAGCACTGACGTATAATACTAGACCGAGTTGTTTACATCCGTGCATGCGGCCAAAACCTAAATCCAGTATGGCCGACGTCAGGAAAATAACAATATGCAAGTATATCAACTGAGGTGAGCCCGCTTAATGAATGCAGGACCAATGTGTGGATTTTCACTCCAAATCGTCAAGATACTCAATTTTGTACTATTTCTTGAAAAGATTTTCCATGTCTAATTGAAAATTAAGAAGTAAAGTAGGAGTAGAGGTAGAGAGTAGGGATTGAATTCCAAGTGATCACACCTCGTATTGTAGCACCTTGTTGTGGGAGCGGCTTGTTATGAGTCGCGCGCTGCGGTCAGCTGATCGCATTGCATGCTGTCACACGTCACACCATAGCGGTCCCATTTCTTTGACGCTTTTCGCTCATTATTATTTGTCGTTTCGTTTGATATTTCGCTTATTTCGCGAGGTAATAATGGTGCAGCAATGCCAGGTGTGCAAAGCTTCGGCATACCGGGAGCATACATTGACGTTATTTTGGACCTTCATTTGTCTTGCCCCCTCAACATAAAGAAAACGCTGCAAGCACGCCAATGTGGCGTCCTGATAACAAACTCCCGCGCCCCCCCCCACTTTCCTCTGGTCCTAGCGGTTCTCGCGCGTCAACAGAGTGTGTAATGGGTATAGGAAAGATCCGTCTAGTATTATACGTCAGTGCGTAGGAGTGACGAGGGTCAATAATTCAGGAGCATCCGAAGAAAAGTTGACTCAATGTGACCATCTGGAGAGATCATTCTGGAAATGATCTTAATCGTCGTAGGGGACCTCAAAACGGATATATCCGTCGAAATCTCGAATTTTCATTTTTCAGTGCGTTCATAATACTTCTCCTCGTTGGGTGGTGGGTCGGGGAAGTAAAATGAACCGTTGGAAGAGCAACAAAGCTGACCACTCATCTGTCAAACATACAAAGAAGACTGAATCTGCTATCGAATGCCTTTGGGTATCAAACTGATCAAAGCCTCTACAAACCACCAGTTTCGTATGCAAATGCCGCTCAACCTTCGTCAAAGGTGTAGCTTCCTTCGGGAGAACAACTATTTTCTCTAAAGTCCACAAGAATCATTGGCTACGTTTACACCGGTGGACTAAAACTGGACTGACCCAAGCACTGACCCAAATTCCACCTAAAGTAATTCTTCTCTTCCAGCGTTTTCACCGGCAGACTAACGCGGCCGACCTATTTTAAAATATGAACTTAAACTAAACAAATCTAAAAACTAGATTCACATCAGTCCACGGCTAACTGGAGACCTGACCCAAGCTACTTGGTCCTAATTTGGTGGTAATTTGGTTACACCACGTGGACTAAATTTATTTGGGTCGAATTTGGTGCTTAGGTCGCAGACCAAATAAGCCACGGTGTAAACGTAGCCATTCCCAGTAGACCCAAATATGAAAACTTCCGAAGATACGAAGAAAGATCTGCTCTGAAGATTCCATTCAGAGCAATTAAACCATCAGAACTAGGAATTACAGTTCCTCAAAATCCGAGTCCTAGAAAAACTGCGGCCCAGAATAGCCGTATATGGAGTTCCTCAAGAATTGGAGGCGGACCGACTGCAAAAACAATCCATAGAGCAAAATGCTTAAATCTCTGGATGCAACACCGCTGATTTCAAGCTTCTCTACAAAATTGAAGGGAAAAATGAACCCCACGCTAAGAAGCTAATTGTGAGAGAGAGAATCTCGATTGGTTGGTCATCATGCCGTTTATCTGACCATCCAAGAATACAACTCTGTTATAAATGCCAGAAGTATGGTCACGCAGCAGGCGTTTGTTAATCTGAAACCACCTGTGGACACTGCGCCAGTGAGACCAACATCAACAGAGAATGTAATAGAAAGAATGGTCCCCCAAAGTGCATCGACTCTATCGGAGCAAAACTCCCAGAAGGAGAAACAAAACACGCAACAGACCATGAGAGCTTGTTGCGTTCAAGATTTCCGCACGAACGGGTCTTCGCTGATGCGCGCCCCACCCACGTTCTTCGCGTGCCATTCCTGGTGACATCTAGGGAAATTGGTTCTATCATCAACCGTCCCACGTGTGATGGACGGGGCTCGCTTTTTTAGTTGATTTTTTTGTCAGCAATCAGTGCGAGCCAAATAAGCGGTTCCGAGCAAAAATATTCGTTCTTTTCTGTCAAAAAGTTTGTGGTGATGGTGACACACGAGTAGGAAGGGCCGCCAGGCTGCCTTGGCTCGTTTTCTCCAGGTAAAGATAAATGCCATGCGCTCCGGTACAGCAAACCACGGTTGATTCGTTTTTCTCAGGGGCCCACATTTCCGATGAGCATTTCCACAATTTTCCGCGACGGCCGGGTTCGCCCATGTGTTTGTCTCGCGTGCCATGAGCTGCGCTCGCTGCCGAATACGTCGCCGGCTGCACCGTTCGCGAAGAGTCAAGTTAAGTGGGCATTTTATGTATTGTTGGCTGAAATTCGCCGCGTCGACGTTAGCTAGTCGAGTCCGGCGTCGATAGAGGCGAGAATCGCAAGCGCCACCAAATGTTATGTCGACGGACTGCCAACGCATTAACCTAGAAAACCGAAGCTGACGCGCGACTGCTATTTTGTTTATTTTCAACGTGTAACTAGTGTTGTCCAGCCCAGCCTCGCTACTGAGAAGGCCTGGCGGCCGCATCGGCCGTGGCCGTTCTTATTGTTATTCACCATTTTGTCGTATCTTATGTACCGTGCTGATCCGCTCTTGTTGTTTGCCACCAGGTCCGCAGTGCTTTTTGACGGATGGGAATTTCCCCCACAGGTCTCTATTCCCGGCGTCGGCAAAAGCTCCGTCAGACCTTGGCGGCCGTGACCGTGAATCATACACCGACCACCCTCCCGCTAAGCTAGCCATCCTCAGGGGACCCACGTGCCGACGCCTGAGGGATCTGTCGGAGGAGCCGGCGGCTTGGTGGGGCAGCAGAAGCGGAGACGTCGGAGCTTCAGCATCACACGTCGGCCACCGGGAAGTCATTTCCAACCTATTCTACTAACTAGAGAGCTAGAAGCCAAGTAGATCCGGCACAGTGTTGCAACGCCTGAGGGATCCGTCGGGGAAGCCGACGGCTTGGTGGGGCAGCAGAAGCGGAGACGCCGGGACCTCCAGCATCACACGTCAGGAAAGTCATTTCCGGCACAGTGTTGCATTCGTTTTTTTTTTCGATAATTTTTTTTTGCTTCAGCCATTCTGGCTATTAGCAAGACTGTTTTATTTATCCTCTTTTTAAGAACTGTAGAGATTGCGCATGTATGATGTATAGTATTTGGAATGGGCGTTTGTTTGCAGGTAGCACTGATTTAACGGAAAAGGCCACACCAGTTTCAACTTTCCGCTGGCTTTGCTGAACAGCAACCATGGATTTCCTTTCAGTGTCCTATTTGTTTTCATTTTTTTTTTGTATAATCCAGTGTTTTTCAAGAAGGTCACCACTTGCTGTCCATTATCGGGAGACAGAGCTTCGGTTAGGTTATTTGGAATGGCATGGATCAAAACGTTTGAGTTTGATCTCGCAATAAGCTATTCGTCGTATGCTCGGAAACCGAAGGATCTGATCGGCAAAATTGATTATGGGGAGTAGACCTACACCTCAGTCATTTAGAATCATTCAAATCAACGCCATTACCTTCCAAATTCAAACAACAACTACCACAGCACAATTCTATGAAAAACGATACTACCTCAATAAGATCAACACAGGCAAGCTCATTGATGAGACCATCAGGATGATGATTGAGTTGGAGCGTGAATTGAATTGACCAGAATACAGTCAATAGCCGAAATTGAATCTTTTCCAAAAAACACTTGAGATAACTGCGAATGCCTCTAAGGTTAGTTGCTAATCTGCGGTATATCAGTCGAGAAAAAGGCAGTTATTTGATTGATGCTGCCATCTAGAGTATGCTTACAAAAATTCTAACGGTAATGAAAAACTCAGGAATGTTACTAACAATTCCTATTATAAGCATACAAAAGTTATTGTGCTGCTGCTGTCGAGACCTTCGCAATTTTACCAAGATTTAAAACAAAAAAAAAGAACGAATTTCGTCCTGAAAACAACTTTCCACTTCAAAGTCCTAAATTGATACGAGATCCTCTCGTCTCGTTCTCTCTGTGATCGTATCCACTGATTGGATTAAAATTCTTGAAATGTCTCGTCTTTTTCTGGTTTCGTCTCCACCCACCCGCACGCCACCTCTCCGCTCTCCTCCCGATTGCTGATTTCTTTTGTTTGTGTATTTGTGCGCGCCCCTGGATTCTTTCGGGTTATTGCTATGGGGGCGCGCGCGGGCCAGGCCCAGACACGATGAGAAAAACAAACAAAACAAATTCGTTTTCTGCTGATGAATTCGATCTCTTTGAGATGTTTTACTTGCGGCCGGGACGTTGTTGCAAAACCTCCAACCTCTCGTCGTCGGTCGCCGTCGTCGTCATCAAGAGAGATGCGGCGAGAGCACCCAGATAGGGCATTAAGAGACAAAGTGTATTGCACTTCATTAGAGATGTTTGTTACTTTGTCGGCGGCAGACGGAGCGAAACAGCACACGAAGTTAGTTGCTTTGTATTCTTAAGCTTTTCGTTTGAAATGACTGAGATGCACACATACACAAAGAGACGGGGAAATATCGGAAATGAAATAATTAAAGTAGGAAGGCAGGGAACGCGGAAGGCGCGCTTGGAGGAATTTCCTTGCAGAACTTCACTGCAATGTCGTGACATTGTGCTTTTATAGATCTACAGCATCTACACGAGTATAATACACGATGAGGTATACAATAGTCGCAGACACCTATAGCTTTAAATTTCACATCAAGTCGCCATTTATACTTTGCTTTACCAATCTAGCAATGGCACCAATGGTACCTACCATCCAAAACGGCTTCGTTGCTCAATTCCATGAATTTGTAAATGTTGAATGATGTGCTCCATTTCATGCAAAAGCGTCATCAATAATGGATGCTGTCGGTGAAATAAGAGCAAAGCATTCAGCCGAGGTGCGAAGGAGAAATCTCGGGAGACGCCATCAGCAGTCCTGCAGGCATGTACCTTTGACCCGCATATGTGTCAGAGTGACACTTATTGCCGATGAATGCACGAGGACACGGCTGAAGAACGACACAAACATTTCGGCGATTCTAATTTGCCGCCGAATTGATTTGGACGTTTCCGAGAGGGTAAATACTAGCTACGCGAATGGTGCGAACTTGTTCTGGCTCGATTATGTGAAAAGGACGATGTGTTCATTGTCTGTTGACTCTGGAAGACGGTTTGTGCATAGTACTCACACTCGGAAGTGGGAAGTCGCGAACATTGGTGTCAGAAGTGGGATTAATTGAAGACGTTTGACGTTGCTGTGATCACAAATTGTGAATAAATTTTGTTTTGATCTTTTTTATTGTTATTTCTTCTCTACATGAAAAGAAATCAGTGTTTCTTTAAAGGCGGAGAAGAACTAAAGCAGTAACAAGTAATACAAATATCAATAGCTTTTCACTCCTGTGATGCAGTGCTCGGTACATCGATAATCAAATAGGAAATAGTTTCATCTTCGGTGATATTCAGTCGGTGGTCAATTCAATTTCAAGCTCTGGGTCATGTAAAAGCTCGGTTGCAGCTACTTGTCCACTGATACTGTATTTGTTTCGATTAATGCATACAACGGATTTAGAACAGTGACCAGATAACTTATAAATTTTCCATGATAGTTGACCATTCCCAAAACTGACTTTGACTTTGTAACAATTTTTGGAATCGGTGCATTTATGAACAATTATATCAATTACAATTATAGGCCAGGCGGTAGGTCATTCTGGATAGAAAAAATTCCGACCAAAGCTTTTATGGTGTCAAACTCTTCGTAAGGTCAATAGGTATCTACCACTGAGTTTCCGCCCAAAAACGAGTTGTGCTGATTCCTCCACATCTGCCCAAAGGTGAAGGATGTCTTGAAGGTGCAAAAAAAACCTGTTAAACCCCCGTACTTTCTCATTTTTTTTGCCTCAATGCAAACGTACAATTCTAACGCAAACATTGGAAGCATTTGTCATCATCTCTGTGCCAGTCTTACTGTTGAAAAAAAAAGATTCCTTTGTGCGGGTCAGATAAATCACATTTAATTGTTTTTCCACTCCAGAAAACGATGGAACAACATTTATTTTGGATGTTTTCTAATGACTTGTACTTACTGAACCCATTCATGGCGTTAAAATTTCGATAACAGCATTTTTGAAGATGTTGCCCGCTAAGAAGTGCATAATTTTTACCCGCCTGTTCAGCAGCAGTTTTTTCAATTTTACCAAACACCGTTTTCAAAAATTTTGTAGGGAACGACAAGCTGGAACTGTTTTCTGATGATATTATATCTGGCTTAACTGCGGCACGCTTTTCGAAAGTGTAGGGAACTGATTTCTTTTTGAGCGGTTCTATTTTACCCGTGTGCGGCCGTGCCTACTTGACATAGACCGGACTGATTGCACAAGCTTGGAAATGTACTCTTTTCCAGCTTTGAAACACGACCATTAATGATAAAATAATATATAATTTCTTCATAAATCAATGTACAAAGTCTTTATAATAATGGTCGCGTTTTAAAGCTGGAAAAGAGTACATTTCCAAGCTCGTGTAATCAGTCCGGTCTATGTCAAGTAGGCACGGCCGTACGCGGGTGAAACATGACGTCGCTCTAGACGTGAGACCTCGTAACTGACTTTTTCATCAAAAAATAGATTTTGGTACCAAATGTCCCAGAAAAAGAAGCTCCATAGATCTAGTGAGACCTCTCAGTTGTGCAATTGGAATTTAGCGGGTAATCGTAAAACAAATGTGAAGGTACAGTCTTGAGAGTGACTACCCTTTTCTGCGCAATAACCTCCTGCGCAATACTGCGTGAGAACACGTAAGTACAGTTGAAGAGTTTATCCAATTAGATCACCAAGAAACTGTTTTACAATGATAAGCTGGATCACTCTTTGAAATATATCTACCGAAAGAAGTATAGGACTTGACGTTTGAGAATTTTTTAAACAGTTTTTTGTTGCTCCTGTAAAATTGACAATTCCGCACATACGAGCTCTCACGTCTAGAGCGACGCATGACCTCTCGAAAAGAAATCAGTTTTTTAGACTTTCAAGTGCGTGCCGCGGTTGAGCCAGGTACGATATCGTTAGAGAAGAGTTTAAGCTTTTCATTCCTTATGAAATTTTCGCAAACGGTGTTTGGTAAAATTGAAAAAATTGCTGCTGAACAGGCGGGTAAAAATTATACACTTTTTTGCTGGCAACATCTTCAAAAATGCTGTTATTGAAATTTTAATGCCATAAATGGGTTCAATGGATACCTTTTATTTGAAAACATACAAAATACATGTTGCTCCATCGTTTTCTTGTGTGGAAAAACGATTAAATGTAATTTATCTGACCCGCACAAAGGAATCTTTTTTTTTCAACAGTAAGAGTGGCACAGAGATGATGACAGATGCTTCCAATGTTTGCGTAAGAGTTGTACGTTTGCATTTAGGTGAATATAGCGGAAAAGTACGAAGGTTTAACAGGTCTTTTTGCATTTTTGAGGCATCCTTTACCTTCGCGCAGATGTGGAGGAATCAGCACAACTCGTTTTTGGGCGGAAACTCAGTGGTAGATAACCACTGATCTTACGAAGAGTTTGACACCATAAAAGCTTTGGTCGGAGTTTTTTCCAGATTGTAGTGATTTTACCGACATACCGCCTGGCCTATTATCACAGAAAAAAATAACTGAAAATTTTGCTCCATAGTGCGGCAGAAATTGCGTAATTATTTTCGAAGAACCAGGTTGGTTAGTAAATAGAACAGCAGTCAAGCTGATCGCTGATTAGCCCATCGCTAGCATCAGCAGCTCTGCAACACGACTTGGAACTTTTCGATTAAGCGGCTATATGAAAACGGGGAGAACATTCAAAACACTTCGGCTTAATTTATATTGAAGTATTTCATCAACCTCTGTTGACTGCACACTCTACAAAAGACATAAAAGTTCACTTCTACTCTCGATCCGAACACGTCTCCTATATCCTCTCAATCTCGCGATTTTCCATTTCTCTCACCTCCGACGCTGTCACGTCCCTTGCCTGCTGACTGCTCTTTCTGGCCATAATGCCGTGATGCAAGAACGATATATAACACATTTTTGAAGCGTAACGTATTCATGCCTCCCTCGGGCATTAGACAGGTGAGGCATTAGGATGCGAAAAGCGGACGGGACAATATATCAACTATCATTCCTAACCCGCCAACGAAGGCTCTGCCGTCGACATATTGAGAAATGCCTTTTAATAAAATCGCGCTCGCGCCTGCAGTTTCCAATTGCCTTCTTGTTGGCTTGCTTGCTTGCCGCTATACCAAAGCAAAGCTAGGTAGCGTTGATATTCGAACGGGGATCCTAACAGAGGCGTATCTACAGGGGGGGGGGGGCAAATGGGGCACGTGCTATGGGCGCACTTTGATCCTCAAGGCGCAAATGAGAGGAAAAGATAAAAATGTAAAAAATGAAAAATGAAAAATAAAACAATGTAGAGATTTGAACTGTTGGTCATAATTGGTGTGAGCAATAATTGACAAGCGAAATGGGAAAGAGAAAGAGGGAAAAAAACCAAAACCAATACATTCAAACAGACGATCAACTTTCGAATTTTTCATCTGATCCAGATAAAGCCTAATAGGAGAGCCCAATTTGTCGTTGGCCCGCCTGAATTCTGAAAAAAAATCTAATTCAGGGGCGCAATTTTCATGTTTTGCCCTGGGCGCAATTTGCCCTAGATACGCCACTTGTGAGTGGCGGTTTTTTCATAGAAAATTTTCTCTTTTGATGCTGCGCAGGATGACGCTGACAGCATTGGAGAGAATTGAGAGATCAAGAATATTAAATTAGACATTCAAAGAATTTCAGGAAAAAGGGGGGGGGGTGGAGTTGAAAAAATTATGAATAGGTACCTATTTTTTTAAGAAAGAGAATTCAATTTTGTTTCATTTGTTGTATCGCAAAATAGATAGTGTCGGTCATTTGAAATTTCAAAGTTGGGGTGGGTGGGGGTGTTTGGCTAAAGATAGAAATTTACCAATGTATGTTTTAGATGTTCCCCTTGATGAAAAAATCTGTTTTTGCTGAGAGACATTTCCACTGGAAATCGAAAGTTATTGCAGGTGGATAGTTTTCAAATGATCATCCGGTATAGCTATGACGTGAAAATAGATTCAGGGTAATTGAATTCATTGTTTTTTGTTTTGCAGATGGTTCGACGACTGTGGTTTGATGGACAAGTTCCCGTGGGACCACATCAAGAACAAAACGTTCGGAACTGACCTCATTCCGGGGCAGAGATCTCCGAGTCAAAATGGAAATTTAATTGAAAATTTTCACTCCAGGAATCCGTGCCAGAACAAGAATTACTGGCCAGAATTTTGAAGACTCTAGCTTCACAGGTTAGTGTTCTACTTCATAAGGGTAGACCTAGGCAGCGAGGACCCCTCGAACAATTTTTTTTTAATATGCGAGATATCTACGAGAGTATAGGAATGGTCAATTTTAATTCAGAAACCTCTTAACCTCTATAATTTTGACGCACTAGTTTTGTAAAATATTTTAAAAACTCAAGAAAGGAAAAGATCACGTGAGTTGAATCCTTCCTCTATGTCCAGAGTATCGGGATAACATGAAGGTCCACCATTTGAATCACCGAATAATAGTAGTACCTATTGATAATTTTGTTCAATTTTTACTAACAACAATCAAAACATTTTTTTTTTCTATTCCAAACATGAGTCTTATTGTGGAACACCCACCTCAGGCAATATAAAAAATCAAATGAATCAGTGACAATAACAAAATAATTGAAAAATTAGGTCCTCCCATAATGATTCAAAAATTAATTTGTTGTTTTGTTGCAGGTTCAGAAGAGCTTTCCAATGGCGAAATGTACCCGGTGCTGTCGTCTGGTATGCACAAGGGCAGAATACGAATTCGTATTAAGATAACCTGACACAACTGACTTTAATAATGACAGTTATGTTATTAAAAAAAAAACAGATGTCTACTTCCTGTAAGACTCGAGGATTGATGAAGATAGAAGGCCAAGAATATGTGAGAGGCGTATCTACGGGGGGGGGGCAAGTGGGGCACGTGCTATGAGCGCACTTTGATCCTCAGGGGGCAAATGAGAAGCAAAGATAAAGATGTAAAATATTAAAAATGAAAAAATGAAAAAATGTAGATATTTGAACTGTTGGGCGCAATTCGTGTGAACAATAATTGACAAACGAAATGGAAACAGAGAAAGATGGACAAAACAAAACCAATACATTCAAACAGACGATATCAACTCTTGACTTTCATCCGATCCAGATATAGACTAAAGCTGAGTTTATGATGAGCGATTTTTTGCCGCGATTTGAGCTGAGCTGAGCGGAGAGATTTTTTTGCCTAGGCCAATTACGATGCGGGGAAGTGACATCATGAATGGACAGGATTGGTCCAGACAAAAAAAATCGCTCAGCTCAGCTCCTCTCCGCCGGGTATCGCTCATCATAAACTGAGCATAAGACGGGGGCCCAATTCGTCGTTGACCCACCTGCATTCTGAAAAATAGTGCCGTCTTAAGGCATGGGCCTGAAGGGCCTGTACCCAGGGCCCCGGATTTTTTGGGGGCCCCCAAATCTCCATAAATTCACAAAACTAATGACGATTTTTGTAAAATCAAATTGTTCTCATATTCCATTCATTTATTCAGTTATCCTCAAGGATCCTTAAGGAATCTGAAAAAACCAACAGGAAGAAGCCCCATATCACCATCAATATTTGGTTTTCGTGCTCATGATGATTTTCTCAAAGCAGGAACAAAATTGAATTTATCTATTTCTTTTCCGACTTCTGTATGCGGGAATGCATAGACCGAGTTTTGGAGCCCCTTTTCGCCAAGAGGCTTAGTACAATTATTGCGGCCCAGCGAATCTGGCGAGTCCATATTTTTTTCGCATACCTTTATGAGAGGGCCCCCATTAGATTGTGCCCGGGGCCCCATTTTTACAAGAGACGGCACTGCTGAAAAAACCGGCTGCGGCGCAGTTTCCAAAGTTTTTAATTTAGGGGCGCACTCATGGGCGTATCCACCAGCATTTTATCTTACCCTGGGCAACGCTTCAAGGTAAAGGTTAGGGTTAAAACAATGGGGGGGAGCTTAGTTGGCGCCGCAAACGAAATTTTTCTCGGAATTCAGGAAGGCTGGTTCAAAATTGACCCTTTCAATTAAAAAAAAATTGTCTGTGGTCTGAGAGATGGCGCTGCCTTGAATTTTCCTAGAATGTAGGTGACCATGAATACACCAGTCAGTGCAAAAGGTTGCATTGGTGCAAGGTGCATAAGGTGTTTCAGTTGCGAACTATGCCCCACAATATGCATCACATTTGGGTTTTGCACATCCATTACATATTTTTACGTGTTTATTGTGTTGATACATAAGATATAAAGACTTTTATATAAGTTGTATATGGATTTTACAGTTTATGTACTTAATTTGACACTTATGTCAAAATAACCTCGAAAACTACAACATTTTCACAATTTGCACTGGAACAAACACGTAAAATGCTGTACAACACTCGTGGCTTGTTACACAAGATATTTTCCGACACTCAGCCTCTCACAGAACTCGGGCTGCGCCCTCGTTCTGCAAATTTCGGCTTCGTGTCTGAAAACCACTTATGTAACAGCCAACTCGTATCGTAAACTACTATTGTTGCTTTTTCTTTGTAGTGTATTAAGAAAAAAGATTAGATTAGATTAGATTAGATTAGATTAGATTAGAGAGATTAGATCAGAGAAAAAAGATTGAAAATTCCTACTCCGGGCAGACGCCCGGGCTTGCCTAAATCTGTATACGCCCATGGGCGCACTTTTTAGCGCACTTCTCCAAACGGGAAGGCGCTTTTGTCCTTGCTTTGTCCGTCCGTCCGTCACAGCATCTAGTCCTAGACGAAAAGGTTTTTGCGAAAAAATTTTACTCCATTGGGTAGCTCATGACCTTGTATCCCGAACCAAGAAAAATCTTGACGAAATAATAATAAACAATGACAATAATGACAATTTAGTGTGACGCGGCATCGCCGTTGAATGCTGCATTTCAGAAGCCGGCCTGATCTCGAAAGTTATCACATGCGAGGAAGTACCCGATCTTATCATTTTACCATGATACATATGGGGAGTTATATTTAGAGGATGATTTGAACTTTATTTTAGTGAAAATTTCACATCGGTTCGAGGTGCCGATTAGTAGTTATTAATTTTTGAAAATGACTCCGAAACTACGGCTCGGCCGCAAATGATTTATTCGTTGCTTGCTGGTGGTGCTTGATATCCTTTCCTCCGAACAAAACGAAATTCAATACAGAAAATATTTCAACTCGAATGGGTAGCTCATGGCCTTGGTACGCGAATCAAGAAAAATTTTGCCGAAATAATCATGAACAATTACAAAAATAACATTTTGGTGTATAGGCCAGGCGGTATGTCGGTAAAATCACTACAATCTGGAAAAAACTCCGACCAAAGCTTTTATGGTGTCAGACTCTTCGTAAGGTCAGTAGTTATCTACCACTGAGTTTCCGCCCAAAAACGAGTTGTGCTGATCCCTCCACATCTGCGCGAAGGTAAAGGATGCCTCAAAAGTGCAAAAAGACCTGTTAAACCTTCGTACTTTTTTGTTATATTTGCCTAAATGCAAACCTACATTTATTACGCAAACATTGGAAGCATCTGTCATCATCTCTGTGCCAGTCTTACTGTGAAAAAGAAAGATTTCTTTGTGCGGATCAGATAAATCACATTTAATTATTTTTCCACACAAGAAAACGATGAAGCAACATGTATTTTGGAGGTTTTCTAATAACTTGTACTCACTGAGCCCATCTATGGCATGGCCGCACGCGGGTAGAATAGAACCGATCGGAAGAAATCAGTTTCCTACACTTTCAAGAAGCGTGCCGCGGTTAAGCCAGATATAAAATCGTTAGAAAACAGTTCCAGCTTGTCATTTCCTATAAAATTTTTGGGAACGGTGTTTGGTAAAATTGAAAAAATTCCTGCTGAACAGGCGGGTAAAAATTATTCACTTCTTAGCAGGCAACATCTTCAAAAATGCTGTTATTAAAATTGTAACGCCATAAGTGGGCTCAGTGAGTACAAGTTATTAGGAAACATCCAGAATACATGTTGCTCCATCGTTTTCTTGTGTGGAAAAACAATTAAATGTGATTTATCTGATCCGCACAAAGAAATCTTTTTTTTCAACAGTAAGACTGGCACAGAGATGATGACAAATGCTTCCAATGTTTGCGTTAGAGTTGTACGTTTGCATTGAGGTAAATAAAATGAAACAGTACGGGGGCTTAACAGGTCTTCTTGCACCTTCAAGACATCCTTCACCTTTGGGCAGATGTGGAGGAATCAGCACAACTCGTTTTTGGGCGGAAACTCAGTGGTAGATACCTACTGACCTTACGAAGAGTTTGACACCATAAAAGCTTTGGTCGGAATTTTTTCTATCCAGAATGACCTACCGCCTGGCCTAGTAGGACGGCTTCGCCGATCAAGTGCTAGCATTCGCGGTAAGATGTAGAAAGTTGCGATATGCAGGCAACTACAATTTCTTAATGAAATACATCACTGCATGTACGGCATTATATTTAGAGAACAATTTGAACTTTCTTTTGACAAAAACCCCACTTCGATCCGACCGTTAGGTCAATTGTTATCGATTTTTGAAAACGGCCGCAAAGCCACGGCTCGGCGCATATTATAGTCGGGGTGGTACGCGACATAAAATAGCAAAATACCGCAAATGAATTAGACGGGATGCCCTTTGGTATGATGACTACTTATACCAAGGTGATTAATTTTCGCCAAGGATGCGTCAACATTTCCCACTCAGAAAAAAAGATGGCGACGATTTTTGACAGGAGCGGATTTTTTATAAAACATATGCGTGTGACACATGTTTTCTCACTAATTTTGACCTCCTGAATACGAATATGGAGTTTATTTTTACATTGGAGATCAACTTGACCTCATATTTCACATCTGAAAACCGCAAAAATAGCAGACTCTCGCTAATTTTTGAACTGAAAATTTCATGTACCATCAACGGCGATTTCCAGCCTTGAGCTGGCTGTATAGATCCCATAGAACATGTTAACAGTCTAAGTTCTGCAAAATAACTCTTCAAACATCGCCAGGGTGCGCCTCAAATCATACCAAAAATGGGCGCTGGGAGCACACTTTGCTGCGGCTGGATGGGGAATGTAAGTGTGAATGGAAGAATGTTCTGCAATATGTTTTACTGCTTAATATGACATACCAAGCATTCATCAACATACCTTAGGGATTTGAAACAAAATATCGTACAAACAAATTTTCATTATTTGTTAATAATTTTTTTTATGACAGGTAGGTACAATTGATACCAAAAAACGTAGCTTTGATTTTGATGATGTTCTTTATCAAGGTAAATACATCAAGAGACTTTGCTCACCTGGAATAACCACCCTAGCTCAAAGTTTCATATAATATAAAGCATTTTCGTCAGATCCGCGATTGCCAAACATCAGAAAAGCGTCTATTAATAATTTCAAAGTCCTTCTTTGAACTTGTTCTGGGATGCAACATACGGCTGATGGTTAAGCTTTGGCTTAAGTTTTCTGTCTCGCCCGTGAACTTATTCAGGTGTCTGCTGGACTGGATATGCACCAACGGCAAAGGTTCAGTAGGACCTTCAGTGTTATTCGTATTTCTATGGCACCAACTTCAAATTTGTTGTCTTGTGTGTGTCAGAATAATGCGAGAATGAAAGAAATGAGCTATTAATGGAGGCTCAAAAGCGTCTAGGACGTGAACAAGCCAAAGAGCATGAAACATACACCATGTCTCATAGGTACTATAGTCGCAAAATAAGAGTCGTAATGTTGAAAAGGTCTTGGTGCCTACCTGATCACTTTTCCATATGTTTTCCATGTCCGTTTTCTATGCCTGTTCACGTCCCAGGTGTTTTTGCGCCTTGACTGATAATACTATAATTCCATCCTCGCAAATTCCAACACACACAAGACAACAAATTTTAAATTGGTAATAACACTGAAGATCCAACCGCCCTTCGCCGTTGGTGCATATCCAGTCCGAAAATTTCTAGACATCTGAATGAGTTCATGGGCGAGATAAAATTACTCGTAGAAAACTTTGAACCAAATATTCACCATCAGCCGTATGTTGCATTCTAGAACAAGTGTAAGGACAAAACTTTAAAATCAAAAGACGCTTTTCTGATGTTTGGCAACCGCAAGTCTAACGAAAAATGATTTAATTATGAGTCGCTATACCGAAACTTTGAGCTAAGGTAGTTGTTTCAGGTGAAAAAGGTTTCTTAATGTATTTACCTTGATGGAAAACATCATCAAAATCAAAGCTACGTTTTTTAGTATTATTGAAAAAAAAATTATCAACAAATCATGAAAATATATTTTTTTGGTTTTTTATTTGAAATTGTCATTGTATGTTGATAAATCCTCAGTATATGTAAGCTTACTATATAAAACAGTGGAATGTATTGCAAAACATTTTCCATTTCACACTTACATCCCTTAAATCAGCCGCAGAAAAATGAGCTCCCAGACCCCATATTTTGTATGTTTTGGGGCGCACCCTGGCGATGTTTGTAGAGTTATTTTGCAGAACTTACACTGTTTGCTTGTTCCGTGGGATCTATTTAACAAGCTCAAGGCTGGAAATCGATGTAAATGGCATACAAAATTTTCAATTCGAAAATAAGCGAGAGTCTGCTATTTTTGCGGTTTTCAGATGTGAAATATGAGGTCGATTTGATTTCTGATGTAAAAATAAACTTGATATTCGTGTTCAGGAGGTCAAAATTAGTAAGAAAACATTTCCTACATGCCTATGTTTTACAAAAATTCAGGTCCTGTCAAAAATCGTCGCCATCTTGTTTTCTGAGTGGGAAATGTTGACGCATCCTTGGAGAAAATTAATCACCTTGGTATGAGTAGTTATCATGCCAAAGGGCATCCTGTCTAATTCATTTGCGGTATTCAAAATCGTAGCACCCCGACTATTACACGACCCTACAAATTTAAAATCAGACGTGCCGAAATAGTAATTGAACATTTTGAAATAGCCAATACTAGGTACCTGAAGGATAATGGCACTCAAATTACGAAACATGTTCGCTCAATAACAAAAAAAAAGTAGGTAGGTATCACTAAAAATCATGTGACAAGGCTACCATTTTTTCGGTTTTTCGATAAAAAAGAAATGTTCCAATTCAAAAGTGAACCCGATATTCGTGTTCAGGAGGTCGAAATCAGTTGGAGAACATTTTTTTATATAAGTAACAGAATGACGCTTATGTGGCCGGTTTGTCTGTCTGTCTGTCTGTCTGTCTGTCTGTCCGAGTCCGTGCAGAAATTAAGACGCTTTGCTCCTTCTCGAGAATTGAAACAAGAGTCTTGGAACTTTTTTCCGATTGATAGCTGATGTCCCCAAGGGTGGCCAATGGGCACTATTTTTGTTATCCATACATCGTTATCATTATTCTCAAAAAACAGAGATCTCCTGTGCACTTCGATGAAGTTGAACTTCTCCTCGGGAAATAAAGCTACAGCCCTTGAAGATTGAACTTTATCCGGTGGATAGCTTAGGTCCTCAAGGACCCAATAGGCAGGTTGGCTTTCATAATTCGGCCTCCATCTTGGCTGCCATATTGAAATTTCTTATTAGTGGAACGATTGTCATGAAACTTGAAACTTACCTTTGTGTAGTACGATCATTCTTATTTTCAAGCCAAATTTCATGATTGCCCCACCATCTTGGCCGCCATATTGAAATCTCTTATAAGTGGAAGGATTTTCATGAAACTTGAGAGTTACGCTTGTCTCGTACGATCATTCCTATTTTCAAGCTGAGTTTCATAATTCTGCCGCCATCTTGGCCGCCATATTGAAATCTCTTGTTAGTGGAACGATTTTCATGAAACTTGGAACTAACCCTTGTCTAGTACGATCATTTTGATTTTCAAGCCGAATTTCATGATTCTGTCGATATTTTGGCCGCTATATTGCAATTTTTTGCCCAAGACGGTAGAACCCTAATCACTTAACATCTTGCGTTCACTAATCCTCCAAAAAGGAAGTGCGCTACTGAGCCTCATGCCCATGAGGCGTATTCGCTTGTTATGTTTTGCCCTAGGCGCAATTTACCCTAGATACGCCACTGGATTCTAAACATGTTTTATTGCTCGAAAGAGTTTCCAGAGCGCGAAATTCCCTTGCACACCTTCATTTCTGCTGCTGCAACTTCAAATGTTACGTCGCTGGGAGCTGGCGGGGAAAAAGGAACAAGCGAAAGGAGCAGTGCGCGGTAATCATCGACATAGTAATAACGGGGCAAAGGTCACGTTGTGTGAAGAAATATTGCTGGTGATTTGGTGCTGCTGCCGCTGCGGTGCTACACAGCAAACTTTCTGACCGATTGGATCTGAAACGCGGATCGTGAATCGACTGGGTAATTTTGTTAAAACTCTTCGATTTTTGAATCAAAATTCAATGATTTGTTTTGCTCGAACAAATTTTGATCACCTGCCTGCCTATGTACGATACAAAACTCCAGTTTGTGTGGGCGCAGATGGAAATAAGTGCAGTGGAACAAAGAAAACGGACGAAAGAGTGGGAGTAATGGAACTACTCCGCAGCCTCCCTGAAAACCCACTCAGTGTATGCCGTCGATGTTCAACTTTCATGACGCCATAGACCCCCTTGAAACGGGCCAACACAATAAACGAATGATATACAACAGCGATGCCTCGCGCCTTCTCCCTCTCGTCTCTCGGTACGATGTTATCAAATTTTAAAGGCGAATTGAAAATGCAGCGACATATGGGTCGCCACACCACTGGCGCGTACCCGTTCGGGGAGCTCGTTATTCTCTTTATTACTACTCCTATGTGTGTACGTGTGGGTCTGTGGTAAGTAAAACTCCATCAGGTTTTTACTTCGCATACATTTATTAAGCAATGTAGGCAAGCTTCAATCGAGGTTGACCTATATACGCAGCTGATTAATACCGTGGTTGGATCCAGCATCTAGCGAATGAACGCGGCAAGTTTTCAACGTCGTCCCTTTCTTATTTTTTTTGTTTTGCGTAACTACGTCATTTTGATACATTCTCATTATCAACAATTATCTGCACAAGAACAATTCACTCAGTATCAATGATATGTTCTAAGCTCAGTATATAAGCTTGAGTACGCCTCTCTGATTTGGTACCCCATCTACGTCACTCATATTGCCAGACTTGAATCAGTCCAAAGAAGATTTTTGAAGTTTTTATCATTCATGCTAGATGGCACCTATCTTCCTCAAGGATTTGATCACAGCGCTTTGCTGTCTAGACATGATTTTCATTCTCTTGAGGCAAGACATACCATCTCTAATGCCAAATTTATTTATAATTCAATTCAAATAGTCATTGACTGTCCGGAGCTTCTCGGGCGAATTAACTTTTTTGTTCCACGTTTGAACGCCAGATCAACAAGGTTGTTTTATTGTAATCCGCCCAAGAGCAACAAGCTCACCCGAAGCCCTTTTATAGCATATGTCATGATCTAAATCTCGGATAAATCCGGAGAAGGTAAAGTGTCAGGAAGGAGCATTAGGCTCTGACTAGCCAAAAAAAGTGCGACGGAAGTTGCTCCTTTTAAGAGCCAAATTGCTAATAGCAACCCGAATGTGTTTGGAAGTGTCAAAGTACTCAAATCTGACACAAAAGTCAGCCAAATTTCGAAATTTGAACAGAACTGCGTTCAAAAGTGTTTAAATGGTCAAATGGTCACCTGCTCAGCCTGCGGGTACTCGAGAACCCCATGTGACAAAGAACTTTTGCACCAGTAAGTACATTTTATATGATTTTATTCCTATTGAGTTGAATTGAAGTTTTGGATTTCAATTTTGACGTGTTTTGTCACATTTGCATAGGCGTAGAGTGGGATGTTTTAAACCATTTTTGTAGTTATCGTAATAAATATTAATGCAGCATGCAGCTATAGGTACAGCTATAGGTAAAGTTTTAATTATACATGTTTCAGCTTTCCTGAGGAATCACCATGTAAGGATTGGATCACTTTCATAAACAGAACAGGGTGGACTCCAACGCTAGCTTTCCTAAGGAATCACCATGTAAGAAGTGGATCACTTTCACAAACAGAACAGGGTGGACTCCAACGCACACGAGTGTCTTGTGCTCAGAACACTTTGGAAATGGGTAGCTGAATCACTCAACGAAATCCTTCTGAAAGGTGCTGTAGAAGTGTAGAACCAGTAGACACAAATACAACGACTGAAATATGTACGTATTCTGTCTTCAGATTTCAAAACTAATATTAACATTCCTGAGTAGACTTCCGTGAAAACTGTTGTAGGTGAGGACATTCAATCCTGCTCATGTAGATACCACTGGCTAACAAGTCCATAGCTAATAAACAAGAAATTTTGGGAGATTGGTCGTCAAAAAAACAGAGATTGGATTCAGTTGGTGGTCATTGCAAACCAGGTTCACTTGGTAGGTGTCTCTTTGATATGCAAAGAATACCGTAATAATATGGTGAAAAATTGGATTCCTTCCATCGATGCTCCAGGAACGTTCAGAATGTTCAGCGAACATTGATGAACTGTACGGTGTTACTAGTGGTACCTTCAAGTGACTATAGTTACCTAAACTTCTACTGGAAGTCTCAGCAGCTGTTTCAAGCTATAGTAATCTATTTAGTTTTTTTTTACAGAATCAACCGTTTTTTGCTAAACGAACTAAACACTTGAGAAATTAATGCCTGAACTTTATTCATTGACAGGTGGTGGGCCCTCTTCGTTGTTCAGTCTTTGTTACACCGAGTGTGATCCTCGACCTTCAACTTCGGAAGACAGTCAAATAAGAAAATCTGCCAATTGCAAGTGAAATCTGTTCTCATTAAAAAGAGAATTCGAGCACTGAAAAAAAAGGTTTGCTGGCAAAAGAAAATTTCGTCACTCAACGTGATCATGAAGGAGTTGAAGAAAAAAAAATTGTACAGGAAGAGCATGAGAGTATAATTTTAGAACAGTTTGGGGACAATGAGGATTCGCTTTCGCTTGACGCAATTCCTATTGAAGCCATAAAATGTTATTATACTTGAAAGTATTTGTGATGTTCACCTCAAAACTCGAATTCATTTCATTCGCAAAAATTTTGTCAAGGAGAAAAACAAGTATACAAAATTGATTTTGTTCGAAGAACAATAAAAAATGTGAACAATTTATTTTACTGCCGTTTCTTTGATCTTTTACTTATTTTATGGTGATGAAGTATGTCTATAAATACCTTTAATACTATAGTACTATACTATACCTATAGCTGTGACCTATAGTACCTATCTGATATAAAAACCAATTTTTGGTTTATTTTTGCCCCCATCTTTTCTTATTGACGGCACGTCACTGATTTGTTTGACAGTTTCCAGGAAGTGTCTATATCAGTCGTGTCATAATGTTAGAGCCGTTTCCATGGGCACAAGAGCCATTCCGGTCGCACTCAGTTTTACATAATGCTCCTTCCTTACACTTTACCTTCTCCGGATAAATCGGACTAAAACAGTAGTCCGAACACAGTCACGGTGAAGCATGCTCACCCACTGCCACAGATCGACTCGATCCCAGACAACTTACGCAACAAACGATATTTGTCCACTCTGGACGTAAAGAGTGCATATTGGCAAGTACCGTTATCCCTGGCCGCGTTTGAAATCGTCCATCGCAAAGGGAAGGACCATGAAGTGGCATACTTTTTGTCCCGATCCGTTCCTGTGGGTGATCTTGGAAGTGCGACTGAGGTGCCAGCGACACCGTACAACGGCCCGAGTGCCTAGTATTGGCGAATGCGAGAATATGTGGAGAGATCCCCTGGCTAGTATCCCCTGTTCCGTGTCACCAAAGGACGTCTTCTGGAGAAGCTACCAGAGCCAGCGTGCAATACCTGCAAGGAGTTGCGGCGGCAGATTTTCCAAAATTGCCATGAACATCCGACTGCGGGTCACCTCATGCTCAGGATCAACAAGACGAAGAGCTGAATCTTCGAACAATATTAGTGACCAAAGTATGGCGAGGACGTTCGTCGCTTGGTGTCACGGTGTATAATAGTCCGGAGCGCAGTGAACATTTTTGGTACTTAATTTCTCAGTCACCAAATATATTTAGATGGGATTGTTCAGTTAGCGATACTAACCATCTATTCCTAAGTCTGGCTGAAATTTTCCGATGCGTTGAGACAGAAAATTCCTTAGAAAATACAAATGCGTTTCACTTATTTCCACACTAATGAAAATGGTTTTACCAACAAGGCGTATGCAGAAGTTGACTAGAAAACATAGTCTGGCTGATCTCTGGCGATGGAAAACTTCTGGCACGTCAAAAACTAATGTTACAGATGATCCTGATAGCCCACAAAGCATGATATATTTTGTCTCCAACTATAAACAACATTCTCAGAGCAGAGCAAGTAGTACACTTACGGATGGATGCCACGTTCAAAGTTGTTCCAAGGGCGGGTGGCGCTCATCAACTTTTTTGCATCCATATAATTTACCAAAATGTCGTAAGTAGCTACCTGTACAATGCTGTAAGTCTGTCTGATACGAACATGATTCGAGTGCTTCATTTTTTTTTCGTGAGATATCGATAAAAAAAAAGTCGCTCATTTTTCATCACAGAATCTAACTCAATGGAAATACAAAGGGCGAGCATGCTCCTTCAGACCGGTCACCGTAATCGACATCCATCATAGTGCAAAATAATGTTCACCGACTCTTTCTGTAAGTACAGGGTGTTCACGCGAGACGGATACCCCCCCCCCCCATAAAAAACGTCCTTTTCAAGATAATTAAAAAACGAAAAGACTTTCCTGGAACAATTTTTACCGTAGCTTCTGAATATGTCAAGTATAAATTTCTATTTTGTCCCATATACAGGGTGTCGCAATTTTTTCTGAATTTTTCCAGAACACACAGTATTTCATCATTACAATTGCTGCACATTGTTATCCTCATGACAAATATGCGTCAAACTTCTAGATTTTTTTTCACAAAAAATTGAAGAATTTACAATGCCATCTCTAAAAACATTGATTCTTTGAGAATCGTTTCATTTCAGGATTCAATATGTCCAGGATATTTTGTTTCACTGTTAAATTACATGGAATGACATTAAATGACTAAACAAATATTTGGGACATATTTAATTCCTGAAATTAATCGATCTTTCTGAAAAAAAATTGAGATGCCATCGTAAATTTTTAAATTTTTTTGACAAAAAATTGAGAAGTGTCATTCATATTTGTAATCACGTTAACAATGTGGATCGATTGTGCTGATGAAATACGGGGTGTTTTGAAAAAATGCGAAAAAAATTGCGACACCCTGTATATTGCATGAAATGGAAAATTATACTTGACATATTCAGAAACTACGGAAAAAAACTGGGTAATTGTTGACGACCACTACTTCTCGACTTCAGCCACCAACTTTTCACGGTAGGTAGACACCACCACAACATCACGTTCGTCGACCGTAGTTTCCTGGGGAAACCACTATTTCCACTGTAAAATGCCCCTTCTTTCCATTACTTGTCCTACGACGTAAGTACATGCAAGAAGGAAGCGTCCTATATAGCTGTTTAAGTGGTTGCCTAACTCTTAGAAAATGCTAGTCGAGAAGTAGTCGTCGTCAACAATTACCAAAAACTGTTCTAGAAAAGTTCTTTCCTTTTTCAATTATCGTAAAGGGAAAGTTTTTTATGGGGGAGGGGGGTATCCGTCTCGCGTGAACCCCCTGTACATCAGGGGTGTTCACGTTAAAATTGGCCCCCTCCCCTCTAGCTGCCTTATTCTTGAAGTAATTAGAAGAACAAAAACTGGTTCTTGAAGGAGTTCTGTGATTTTTTCAATTTTCCCCTGAAATATTCTATGAAGAGTCATTCTTTCCCGGCTTGAGAAGATCCTCTCATGACGTCAGAGCGCTACCCAAGGATTTGCTTCGACAGATTGCTGCACCTGAGTTCCCTGCCACAGGAGACCAACCCAAAATACAACTGGGTTACATAAATTGGGTCCTACTTCACTGCTATCAACTCCCTAGAAATTCTGCGGTCTCTCACTTTGCCTTCGCTCAGGCAGGGCTCAGGCGACCAGTGTTGGACCGAGCAATCCGGTGCCGATCGGCTTGCGAGGGCTTTCCCAACAGCCTGGTCCGTCCGGCCTGGGACGAAGGTGTGTCAGGTATCTAGAGAATGCCAGGCAGACGAGCTCGTGCTCTTTGGACTCGGACTCAGATCATGGTGGAGACGTCGAATACTTGCCGCCGAAGCTGGAGACCTCTTCGTCGTCGAGCGGTACTTCGGGCGCTATGACGGCGGAGTTGGAATCCAGTTGAGGCCCGTCGTCATCGGGATGGTCGTCGGAGTCAATCTGCTCGTCTGGGGCAGACACGCCGACGATTGTGAACGGTGGCGGCGGCACGGCTGTACCCCCCCCCCCCCAACGCCAGCCGACTCTCCGCTGCGAGGAGACGGCTGAGTGCAAGTCTACCCGTCCTCCCACAATCGGTGGTGGACGTGGAGGCCCCAGAGCTGCAAGATTGCTCAGGGGGTAGGGACTTCTCTGACTACTGTCAAGAGTGCCGCCTTGCGTTTGGGATCCCAAGAGGGGGACGCCGTGCTCTTTAACATCTTGTCGATTGCCCCCACCGCGACGCCAGTAGAGCTATCTCCCTTAGTGGAGGACTGGTTAGCGCGACGCATGGGAAGGCGTCGCAGGCAGAGATTACCGGCGTTGAAACCGGTCGCCGCCACTCCGTCATACGGTGCCAGAAAGATCTATCTGCTTATGAATGAAGACAGGATTTTTAGGTTCGAACCTATTTTCTAATTCTATAGGTTTAGTCCTAGTTTGAAAAATTCTCAATGATATATCCATCTCATGTGAAGTTAACATTCAAAGTAACTTGACCATCAAAGACCAACACACAGAAGCTTTCTTTACGTCCTTTTGACGTCCCAAAAGTGTCTTTTTTTGTACGCTAATGTCAATATTTCCTTTTTCCGCCGCTAAGCCTCATTTGTTTAACTTTGTTGAAACGTAATCACGAGGATAATCATTAGAAAAAAAAATTATGGATGGTTTTAGATTTAAATCGATTTTGGAAGTGAATGCTGCTGTGAAAAATAGCGCTTGTTACTCAACACAGCAAGAAAAAGACGATTGGAAAAATTTTAGAGAAAACCTCAAGCTCACGGGGTATTCACTCGAACAACTCAATGATGATCTCAAGTTTATGTCATGGGTACGAAATTCTCTAGCACCTCCCAACAGTAAAGATTAGCAGAAGGAGGAAGATTTTACTGAATAGGATAAGCGAGAAGTCTGTCAGGTTTCATTTTAAAATTGTCTCGAAATTTTTTCTGCAATTTTCGAGAGATGAAAGTGAAAATATTAAACGATTAGACTTTGTTTGGGACAGGTGAGTGAAAAATTACAAAAATAGGGTAAACGCGAGAGTACGCGCATTACTCTTCAGTCTTCTTCTCCACTGTATGCTTATTCCTAATGCACGTTCAACTGCCAGGAAGCCCTCAAGGAAGGGCCCCAGAAAAACGGGGGAACGGAATCCAAGCTCAGTACACTTGGCAACATTTTCTACGAAACTCCGACAATAAGGCGGAGCTGTTCAACTTGCTGGTATCCTCTATTCGAGAAGTGTGCTACGAACGAGCAGGCTCCCTGCAGTCGGTCTTTTGGAGATGAAGTCAACACTTCACCACCACGTGGAAGTGAGAAGATGCTTGCTCCTTGCAACCATGAAAAAGTAGATAAGTTCAGATATCTTGATATTATGGAGTGTATTTTTCTTGGTGTATCCTGGAAATTTGGTTAAAATCGGCCAAAGCTTCTCAAACTAACAGCTGTTCGAATCGGCCAAAAATCAACAGTTTTGTGTTTATTTTGTTGGAAAGTTTGAAAAATCGGTCATTTCTGGTACTTTTGAATGCTGTAACTTGAAGACAATTTGGCCGATTTGAACCAAATTTTTAGGATACACCAAGAAAAATACGCTCTACAACATTCTGATATCTGAACTTATCTAGCCCCACCCTAAATGAAATGAAATGGTTTTAGGTATGATTGCCGAAGATCGTGGGACAAGCACATGCAGCATATACACTGAAAGTTTCCAATTTCGTTGTGTGGCAAGTTTTGCACGAGCAAAGCTACACCCTTTCTATCGTCAAAAAGTCTAGGATTTGAATGAAAATGATTTTGGCAATCGAAAATCTAGTGATGTTTTTGCAACTGGTATATCCAAAAATGCGAAGAAGATGAACTGTTCTCGGGAAGTATGTATATTGTTTTCCGACGAGAGCCTTTCTACTCGTGAAGGTCTTTTCAATTCGCACAATAATCATATGTGGAACAACGCTAACTCGTATAGCGGAGCAGTAAATATTGAAAATTCATAAGAATCGTGCACTTTGTGCCCAGTCTTTGAAATTTGGTATAGTCTCAGCTATGGTCTAAAGGTTTTAGGAAACCATCGCAAGCAACTTGTGCGCGACCTCTGGTGGCCTGCTTGCGTCAAATCCAATATGGCCGCCATCTGTGCTGGTATTTTTAATAGAAGGGCTTCTACGAGAAATAAAATAGGATTGAATAATATATTACCATAATACCAGTATAGTACCTATATGAATATAATATAATATAAGAATATAAAGGGTGTCTCAGGTTGAATGAAGCATTTCTTTTTTAAATGAAAGGCGCAGTTTTTGGAAAATCGGAAGTTTACCTATCTCATACCTACTAAAGTAGAAACATAAGAATCAAGATCAGTGTCGTCTTTAGGCATGGGCCCGAAGGGCCTGTGCCCGGGCCCCGGCTTTTTTGGGGGCCCCCAAGGCGTCCTTAAATTTCTAAAAGTCAAGACTATTTTTGTAAAAAATGTTGTTCTCATGTCCCGTTTACGACGTTTATTTAATTATGTCACTTTCTGAGCTGATCGTGCGCCTCCCCTTACCTCCCAAGAGTCCACGACGCTCTATCCCACTAAACTAATCAAGAAAAGACAGGTTTTCTGTCAAAAATTTTGAAAAAGCGTGAAATTTTTATGAAAAAAAGTTTGTTAAATAATAACCTGCAGCGGTGATGCTCGCCTCACTCGTGTGCTTTTTTTCACAAACCTTTATAAGGGGGCCCCTTACTGCCTTGTGCCCGGGGCCCCATTTGTTCAAAAGACGGCACTGACTGAGATGAAAAACAACATCTGTCCAATGTACTCCTTGGTTGTCTTTGCAAATAGCTATTTTTTTGGTGAACATTTTTATTTCATTTTAGCAGATTTGAGGTCCTATTTCTTCAATAAGTCTCCGAATATTGTCTTTGAGCTCCATGATCGTTCAGGGATAGTTTAGATAGACTCTCTCTTTAACGTACCCCGTACCCCCCATAAATATAGGAAACAACCTTATGGTGCAATTATCGAATTATCTGCAAAAACGCCTATACCAAAGGGTTCAGAATGGGTAAAATTCTTATCAAACTCCAACAATAAATGAGACTTATTCAACTTCCTCTGCAAGAAATTTGCTAAACTAACCACTGGTGCTTCATATGAACTGTTCACCACAAAGGATGATCAGGTACTGAACAGCAAAAGGAGTGACATATTATTAACCATTTCTCCAAGCCAGCAAAAAGAAAACAAACATCGGCATGATGTTGCACTTGCAACACGAAGCTGAGCAAGGACATACCTACCAAAGCGTGTCTCGCCACAGTGGACACGGACGTGGTTCTCCTGGCCATCTGTCACTTCACACTGTTGTTATGTCAGAGCTATGGATAGGTTTTGGTTCGGGAAAGACCTTTAAAGAGATTCCAATCCATCACATTTGTCAACAGCTTGGACCTAAACGCTTCGAAGCCTTTCTCTTTTTTTATGCATTTACGGGGTGTGATGTATCATCACCGATGTTTGGAATTGGTAAAAAGACGACATGAAATGCATGGAGTGCTCATCCTGACGTCACTGATACCTGATCCTCATCCTTGAGGATTGACATCACAAATACACCGAATAGTTTCACGTTGGAATCACAGCACATATCTCATCTTGAACGCTCTTCAGTTCTGATGTACAGTAAAAACTGTGGTGCAAATTCAGTCAATGATGAAAGAAGTTGATGGTTACTCAAGGCCTAAAGTCTCTTGATCTTGAATCTATATCACCATCACAACATGCTCTATTTCAACATAAAAAGCAAGCTCCGCTCACTACCGCATTCATTTGGAAAGTGTCGCTGTCCAGAGCACCTGATATCCCTTATTACAGTAAATATTTGGTTGGGAATTGAACGACAGAACCAAAGAATGGGTACCCTACTGGACTGATCTTCTAGATGCAAGCCATGGCTATTCATTACTACTCAATTGTGGTTGTTTGGTGTCATGCACAGGCAGATGTAAATGTTATCGAGCCGGGATTCGCTGAAGTCCAATATGCAAGTGTCAAGAAGGTTGCACAAACAGCTTACACAACACATGAAGTAACAAATATCATATCTTGTTGTGAAGCTTGTCAGATTCTATCGTATTTGTGTCCACCGTTCATGTTTCTTTATATTTTCTAATTGCACGGGATTTATATAAAAGATTGTTTCTCCACCTTGCATCTTATTGTCTAATCTGTCATATCAAAGCACTTAATGACCTTAAAATTGATTTTTAAACACAAATAAGACCTGAGAAATGGACCTCTCGCATCTTGAAACCTATAAAAAGTGGTATTACTCAAGATTTTGTGTCCAATAGAACCTAGTAGAAGTACAGATGGCGGCCATATTGGATTTAACGCAAACAGGCCACTAGAGGTGGCGCACAAGTTGCTTGCGATGGTTTCCTAAAACCTTAAGACCATACCTAAGACCATACCAAATTTCAAAGACTTGGCACAAAGTGCACGATTCTTATGGATTCCCCCTAAGCTAGTACGCTAAATTCATCAGAAGTTTTCAAAAATTGGTTTTCTCTAAATGTCTGGAGTGGCATCGTCGGAAATAATTTGGTCCAATTGCCCTCCATCGAAGGATGTGGTTCCAGCATGTTGGGAGGGGGCAACCACACTTTGCTGGAGGAGTGCGGAACTGCGGAACCATCTCAACGAGACTTTTCCAAAAAGATGGATTGGGAGAGGTGGTCCCGTGTCTCCTGACCTGACCATCGTTGGATACTTTTTATAGGGAAAGAAATCGTTTATGAAAGTCCAGTGAACACGGTGAAGGAGCTGAAGGAAAGGCTAGTCGCAGCATTTGAAGATATTCGAGAGACATCCGACATTTCGACTAGAGCATAAGCTAGTAGATGTTGAAGTCATCTGAAGCGTGTGTTAAGATTCCAGGTGATCATTTCGAGAGGATTCTCCAATGAATCTATCCTAGCTGTTGACCTTTGAAGAAGTCCATCGTTGGTTGAGGAGAGTTGAAGCTCACCGTTTTTCATGACTTGGGCTCACACTTTATCCTCAACTCTTTTCTACCATTACGAGTCATTTAATTGCGGTGGGGGGTCTGTAACGTTACAGTACTTATTAGAAAACGACTAAACAGAAAGAGAATGCATATCAATTGATTTTTTTTTGGTATCTTGTTCACCACCACCCCCAAAAACCTTTGCATGAGAAGAGTTACGCCTCAAAAAAATCTAAGCGTCTAAATGATTCTCACGTTCTGGGCACCACTAACATCAGAAAGCCAAACTACAGATCGCTTTCGGCCATTGCTTTGCGAATAACTTTATAAGCTTGTCAGGTTATATTCCGGATTGCCTTTGGTGATTGCCTTTGAAAGATTACAGTAGTCTATTAATTGTGAAGTGAAGTTCCTGACAAGATGCAGTAAGCTATTACACGAAACTTTTTCGCAGAAACTTGCAACGCTACCGAATCTTTCAACACTACAACTAATATGTTACAAAGCGTTGAAAGTTAGTAACTGCACATTAATGAATACGCTTACCTGGCTCAAGGCATTATCTTTCTCGCTCCATACCTCGAAAATCACGCTGATGCTTCGCCGACTCTCCGACAACAACTGCTAAGTAATAGTAATAACAACCAAATTTCTCCTGGAGTAGGTGAGCTGAAGACGGTGTGCGCTGGTGGTGGGATCTCGAAGTTCGAGAGTTTCGCAGAAGCAGCAGTAAAACAATAAGCGGTTATGGTGCGCTCTGGTAGGGAGCACGAGTCACGAACTTTCTACGAGTATATAGGGCACAGAGCACCAAAGCGTCAGTAGGTGTATGCGGAGCTGATATGTTCGCCTTTTCTCATCTCGATCTCGCCTTCGAATATGTATGACACCGGAAATTTATCCCAGAGGAGCGTTAGATAAACTTATTGAAAGAGGAAATGTGATGATGGGAACTGCCAAATCGCAGGAAAACGCCATCAGAAAACTGTTACGGACGGAATTACGGCGCGGCGAATGATGAAGAAGCGCTTGACGACTTTAGGTATATAATATGGAAATGGGGACCGGGAACTGGCGATAGAGGTCATGAAATGTTGCACTTGCGGTTGCTGGAAGGCACAACTGTTCCTCTTATATTGCTGGACGGAATTGTCTCATTATTTGTTATAGGCGATTGACCTTATTGGGGAAAATGGCCGATTCATGGAGGGAGTTTTAGGGAATTAATTTTTAGAAGAAGTGTAAGTTGCCGCCTGGCAACGTCGGCTGTTACGTCAATTGGAGGCACGTCAAAACTGTCACTCTGCTCTTTTGTGCAGTCCACTACTAGCAAACTTTTGGTCCTGTGAACCCTTGGAACGCAGCAGGCTCTTTATTGCGCCTTACATCGATGACCAGCGTCGTCACAGACCGTTCTCTGCATCATCCCTAGCTTTCACCCAAGGAACAGCAACAGCGACTGTGGACTGAATCCTCCGCACACACCAACTGTTGGCACGCCAGAAAAGGTCACCGCTTGGGCTGGTTGCGTCGTCAGTCTTCTTTTTCTGAAGATTTTCTGCTTAGACCTCACATGGAGATCCACATTCTATATTATTTTACAGTTCGCTACCTTTGTAATTGGGACGCGAACGTTTGGTGTGTCCCCACTGTCAAGATACAGGTTTAGGCTCGCTTTGTGGCCCATTGGGGATTGGGGGATCGATCAGCAGGCACTAAATGGCAGGAATGGCAGGGGCGAGAGCTACTGGGGCAAAGCAGCATACCATGTTTGCATCTGCCTGCGGAACTGTGGAAGGTGTAATGTAACAGTCACCGTCCCAATTTTTTCACAGCAACTGCCATGCAATGCATCGCTGGTGGCACAGTCTTCCAGCCCCTCACCTCTAGAAGTAGATGCCACTAGTAGCCTGCTAAATACGCCAACCACAAGATCAAATACGGGACACAACAGCTAACCCCCTTTTACATTATTCCTATATGTCAAATTTCATGTCAGTGATGTGGGTATTGCAGGTATCTACTAGTGCCTACCTAGGCTACTAGACGTCCGAGTATGTGTTTCTCTCAAAAAACTCCTCGACGATCAAGTACCGACCTCTACACCAGGTGGCGTTTTTTAAATGTAAATCGCCTATTGAGAAGGGCTGAGTACTGAGGCGGGTCGATATTATTGACCCTAATACATACAAAACTGAGTGCGTAGTTTCCAAGAGATCATACACCAGAGAAAGTGATAAAGGAACCATCTCAGAAAGTTGCAAGTTTGAAGTGAATTGGTGATGACTGCCCACTAGTCGAGTGGGATGCGCACCTGCTCGGCGAAGTGAGGCTTCGGGTTCGATTTCCGGCGATTCAAGTCTAGGTGTTGTATCGTAAAATAGAATTTTTCAAATGTATTCAGATCTAATAAAGCCATCACAAACTCCTATGGCCGTGATAATAGCCAATAAGGAGAAAGACATTATTATTTCAAGTGAATTGGTAAGGTTCTACCACAAAAAAACAACCTTCATGGTAAAGGTGTCCCCTACAATACAATCCTTCAAAGGATCGGCATAACAGCGGCAGAGCCACAGGTATGTAACCGCACATCAAAACACCCAGTTCAAGTCTCATAGCTAATTTTATTACTTGTGAAGATTCTTGTACAACGTGCAGCCGTGCAGGTGCAGCCATCCAAGATCCAAGGTCCTTCACGTCGAACGTCTGAATCATTCCGTGGCCGTTTCACTCAGGAATTTCACATGTGTATATCCCGTTCACTTTTTATTTTCAGTAGAATGACTTTTTGGGACAGAAATAAAGTGACAAGCTGGAGGGGCTACGGCTAATGGCACCTGCAAAGTTTTGTAGCAAAACTATCAGCGGCTATCAGCTGTATCCTCCCAGCGCACAGTGGGTCAGAATTAACATTTTTTGGCCAAAATTCTGAAACTCATGGAATCGCTCCAAAATCAACTGTTGTTTACGGCAAAAATGGTGGAAAAAATCCCACTCATGTTTAGGGGTGGGTTTCAGGGGATGGAAATTGAAATAATTGGATAAAATTCTGGAACGTTGGCTTATGTTAGAACTTTACCTCCTAATTTGAGTAAAAATACTTGAAAAATTCCTAGTGATGTTTAGGGGTGGATTTCAGGGGGTGAAAATTGAAATAAATAGGTAAAATTCTGAAACTTTGGATTAGGCTAGAAGTTTACCTTCAAATTCTAGTAAAAATAATTTAAAAAATCCCACTCATGTTTAGGGGTGGGTTTCAAGGGGTGGAAATCGAAATTATTGGATAAAATATTGAAACGTTGGCTTATATCAGAACTTTACCTCCCAATTTGAGTAAAAATACTTGAAAAAATCCTAGTGATGTTTAGGGGTGGATTCCAGGGGGTGAAAATTGAAATAAATAGGTAAAATTCTGAAACTTGGGATTAGGCTAGAGTTTTATCTTCAAATTCTAGTAAAAATTAATAAAAAGATCCTCATCATGTTTAGGGGTGGATTTCATGGGGTGGAAATTGAAAAAAAATGGATAATGTTTTGAAACTTTGGATTAGGTTAGAATTTTACCTTCAAATTGGAATAAAAATAATTTGAAAGATCCTACTGATGTTTAGAGGTGAAAATCAAAAAAAAAGATCAAATTCTGAAACTTTGAATTTAGTTTGAATGTCACCTCTCAATTCAAGGTAAAATAACTAAAAAAATCCTAATGTTGTTTGGGGGTGGATTTAGGGCATGTAAATTCAAATTAATGGATGAAACTCTGAAACTTTGGACTGTACATTCAAATTTCACTTCGCAAATTCGATGAAAAATTAAAAAAAAAATCCCAACAATGAAAAGAGGTGAATCATTTCAGGAGGTGGGAATAGGAATGATTTAATGAAATGTGGAAACTTTGGATACAAATAAAATTTCAGACAACAAGGTAAAAAATTTAATAATTGATCATTTTACAAAATCAATAATGCAAATCTTAAAATTAACTTTTATCATTTATCAATAGTCGCTTTCGTAGTCACTTTGTGCTTCACTCGAACTACTTTGAGATATATCTGATTCTTCAACATCAGGTGAGGTCTCCATTTTTATATCATCAGTCGAAGTACTAGGTATATCTGAGGGAGCAAGTAGTTGCAAGACTTCTGAAGAAAAGGCATTTCTTGTTCTTCTTGGAGGGGCTCGCAAACTAGTTATATAAGGATCAGATGAAACCAAAAGCAAGCGCAACAAATCCTCATTGGTTACAGTTCTTGAAAACTTCCGTGTGTGTTATCTTCTATAATGTTTGAGATCTTTGTTCCGTGACTCTTGCGCCTCCTCTGACAATTTTCCTATGGGCAAAATAGCGTCAGTGATGATTTTGGTTCCATGACATAGGACTTTATGTACGCTAGCTGGCATATAATACCAAGGATATTCTTGTACGTATAACATGAAAGTTTCCTGACAATACGTTTCAAATGTAGCAGGATTAATTTTGAAGCCTGATGAAAGAGCTTGTAAAATAGCCCCGAACCGCTTGAGCAAAACTACATTAAGGCCTGTTATCCTGGCCGAGTCCTCGTAATTCCTGAAAAACCGTCGAGCAGTGTTTCCATCATTCGAAGTGCCTGCTCCCCCTGGTTGAACTTGATCCACTAAAAGACCCATTTCTTCTCGGAATTTTTTTTGGATTTCCAATTTTAGATTAAGTATTATGTAGTATTCTAATAGAATTAGCAAGAAAAGTTTTAAGAAAGGGTGGTAGTTTTTTATATTAGGGGGTGATGTTATATTTTGAGTGCAAATTTATCTTTAAAATAGTGACTAGTGAATGATTCTGTGGATTGAATTCAATATCATTGCAATATCAATAATTAGATATTATTACTCCTAAGATTAGGTGCTTTTCACTTGTATTAACGTATTCAAAACGTCTTAACTCAAAAAAAGGCAGCTATAGGCAGCTGAAATTCTCAGTAAATGTAGTCAACACTTCACTCAATATCATAAAAAAAATTATAGAACGGAAGCTTGCGGGAGTAAAGTGTTACAAAAATGTAAACTTTAATTTTGATCAAAATTCACGCTAAAACCACTCTCTCGATATAAGGCTATAACTGAGACACCAAATAGCACACAAAGTCAATTAACTGCTTAAAATTAAGCTCTTACCTTGTTCTATGTCAGACATTGTTGATTCGTCCAATTGAAGTAAAAAAAAAACAAAAAATCACAGTCGTTAAAACACTGAACATTCACTGCACAACTTTATTCTTTGACACGTGTTTCCTTCTCGAGCTCTAGATCGCAAATAGGGCAGGTAAAAGAATCGGGGTCTTTTGTACCCTCAAGAATAATGATTACCTTTCCCAGAATGCCCATTCATTTTCTATTTCTCCGAAGTTGGTAAAATTCGGGTCGATAGACTTTTGGCCAAAAAATGTTCATTCTGACCCACTGTGCAGCGATCCAGCTTGTCACCTTATTTTTGCTCCAAAAAGTAATTCTACTAAAAATGAAAAATGAACGGAATATTCGTATATCGTATACGTATAATCAATTTCACGGCTTTCTGCATTAGAGCAAGCTATAGAAAAAACTGGATGCGTTGGTACGAATGACACGTTAAGTTAACGACTTGTTGGCAGCTAGCTGTCTTCATGTGGAATTTTCAATGTGACATTGTCACCGTCTCGGGGAGTCATGTACGCGAAAGTGAACATTTTCGAGAATATGCGAGGAACTATTAGTTTTCTTTGAGTGATTTGCAGTGTGAAGGATAAAAAGGACATTTTCTCCACTGGTTGGTGGGTCTTTGCAAGGCTATTAGGTTTTTGCCGGCCACTGAGAAAATTATGCCGAAAGTCCGTGATGCCGTGAAGACATGGAATGTAAAAAGGAAAAACTCACTACCCAAGAGGGAACTTACTCTCTAGATGGGCAATATGGATAGTAGGACAATAATTCATGGAGTTGAACTGTACGGAGACGAGACAATTTAGGCGTTAGTAGGAAGGTACACTGTGTTGTCTGCCAGCATAATATGCTGGCGACATATTATGTCTTCATACCTTGCTTGCTATTGCAGTAGGCATAATAGGTAGAGCTACAGCTAGAGTAGGTACCCAGTACTCACTACTGCAGTGCTTGGTGGGCCTTTTCATCCGAGTAGTATCCTGCCGATCTTCGACATCATTCATTAGTAGCCGCCAAAAACGTAACAAGCTTGGCGGAGACCCAACAACCAGTAAAGACAATGTCCCTCATTCTCCACACTGAAAAGCACTCCAAAGAAACTCAAGATTCCTGGCGTATGCTGAAAAAATTTCACTTCGCGTATATGATACCTCGACATGGTGACAAGGTGTCACATAAAAAATTGCACGTGTAGACAACTGGCTGGCATCTCCTTGTCATCGTATCATTCGTACCAACACAACACAATTCTTCCATAGCTTGCTCTAATGCAGAAAGCCGTGAAATTTATTATATTCGTCATAATTTATGTTTCTATTTAGTAGGCTCTCTTACAACCTAAAAATGTGCAAATAATGTTGGGAAAAAGTGTTCCACCTCTCAACTCATCCACCAAAAACTTAAACATAAATATTCCCATGAAATGTCCCCCCCCCCTAAAAAAACAAAAAAAAAACAATGGAGTTGTTGAAGATTTGCCGGAATTTGAATAAAGAGCTGAGCACTTCCCAAGCGACCAACTGCATGGAAGTGACTTCTGAGATTAACGTTTGGAACCGAAACCAGTCCAATTCATACTGATCATCTTTCTAACTTCATCACAATCTTCTGAAACTGAGAAAATATATATGGTCTATTTGTGGTACATTTCACAACTGATGAGCCAGGACTACCTTTCTACGCTGGTCTGGAATCATACGAGAAATTAATATTCGTATTTCAGAGTTTGAGGGATGCTGCAAACAGCTCAACAATATAATATAACAAACAAATATTACAATTATAAATCAGTTTTTTTTAAGTTGATCAGACTTAGACGTGGTAGTACATACTTTGAATTCAGCAAATTGTTCAATATAAATGAAAAGGCAGCTTCAAACATTTTTATTACGTGGGTAATATGTATTTATGAGCTTATTGAGAGAAAGGATAAATGAAGAGAAATCACTTCATGGATACCAAAAGAACTAGTGCAATTTTACACCTCGCGAGATTTTGAGTGCAAATACCCATCAACAAGACTTATAATTGATGGAACAAAGTGCTCAAGAAGAAAGCTCTCTTCACTACCAAGAGCTGAACGAACAGTGTAAGTTTTCAACATATAAAAACCTGAACACTATCAAAGTTTTGGTTGGTGCTAGCCCTGGTGGGCTAATAACAGGAAACGTCAGAAATTAATTACAGTTGCAGATATTGCCTGGGCCTACTTTTTTTGAAATTGGGGTCAATTTTTTTTGGGAGCCGCCATATTGGTTTGTGATGTATTATCAATATGATAATCGAAAAAGTGACTGATAGTCCTTAGGTCAATACCATGTCATCTATTAGTCACCTTGGATAAACCATACTATTTTTGCTGGAAGAAAAATGACGCACTGATTTTCTGCTTCCTAGAACTAGATGGCCACTGCTAACCAGTAAACCATGCAAGTAATTGAACACAGCGATTATGACCATTGCTTAAGAAATGACTGAAACTAGTTCAGAACGGTTTATTTTGTCTTGTTGAGCCTTAAAATTATAGATCTTTATGATGATTATCATGCCTCCAGCCATTTAGGTTGAGGGATGAAATTCTTCAATTTTTTATCACCCCGTTTATGTCATCTGCTCATCTGCATAGATCGCCATCATGCCAACATTTCCCAAAGTTGGGGGAGAGATCCGAACAGTACTTATTCTAAAATACATCGCGGTATCAAAATTTATAAGGTTCCTTCTATTATTATTGTTGCCCTACCGTACAATCTGTTCGCTCTCTACCTGCTGCAAGATGGTTTTTCGCGTTATTCCTGCATCACATGAATACATCCTGTGTCATTTTTTTTCAAACCTCTGCTATAGAATGCATTTTTTTATAATAATTTGGTATACATTTATCAGAGTTCCATGGAGTATATTTTTCTAATGACCTAAGAAATAACCCAGAGACCTCGAAGTTTCCTTATTTTTCCACAAAAAAGCGACACTTTTTAACATTTATCAGAGTTCCATGGAGTATATTTTTCTAATGACCTAAGAAATAACCCAGAGACCTCGAAGTTTCCTTATTTTTCCACAAAAAAGCGACACTTTTTTTTTCAAACAGCTTCTAAAACCGATCCGCTGAACTTATGACTGAGGATCTTGATGAACAACCTGAAAAATGGCCTAGAATCATAATCGTGGTGTTCAGTTACTTGCATGGGTCCTGGCATCAGTCAATGGTTAGCAGTGGGCCATCTAGGTCTGAGCAACCCGATAAAATCAGTGCGTCATTTTTCTCTCAGCAAAGATGGTATGACGGTTTATTCAACGTGATCTTTTACATGATGGAGTGATGACATGGTACTCGCCTAATGACTAACAGTCACTTTTTCGATTATCATACATAATACAACAAGAGACTAAGTAATTACCGGAAATTTTTGAGCTGTAAAATATGACTGCCTGTTGGTAACTGAATTATCACAAGCGCGAAGCGCGAGTGGTCATTTCTGTATCCAACAAGCACGAATTATTGAAAGCCAAAAATTTCCTGTAATTACGAAGTCTCGAGCTGTATTTGGCATGACAATTCGAACGAAACCAAATTGTGGAAAAAGTCATAATTTTTTTCCATATCTTTTCAATCGCGTATTCTTGGCATGGGAAAAAGTGCGGGTTGGTTGCGATGGTAGCATCAACAAATTCCATTACAACAACAAAAATTGTCATTTTCGTTGTTTAGTGAGATTTTCGTGATAGTCCAGGAATTATAGAAAAAATAGCGAACAAAAATGATAACTAGCCGCATTTTTATATACAGGGTGTCCCACGAAGTAACCGACATGGCTTGAGGGTAGATGTACTTTTTCAAGAAAAATCTAAATCTGCATTCGAAATTTTTCTGACGTCTTCCGTTTCCGATATACAGGGTGATTTATGTGTTCAACCGAAAAGTTTGATTGGCCATATCTCAGGAATAGAACAATAGAATCCATTGAAATTTTGCAGGTATATTCCAAAAGCAAGGGTCTTTATAGCGCCTTATTCATTCATAAAATGAATACAGGACCGTACCCAAAATTTTGTTGTTTGAGTTTCTGCTGAAAAAGTCACCCTGTATAGATTTTTTTCTACAATCTGATGTCATATTCGGAAACTACATGAAAAATGATACAAAATGCGGTTCCTAAATTGTTTGGCACTAATTTAGCTGATTCGAAAAAAAATTATTTCCAGTGGTTTTTTAGGAATATTGGGAAATTTTAATTTCAAATCACTCAAACGCTATTCCAGATGGTCAAGCCAAGTCCCAATTTCAATGTTGATGTTTTACTAAACTAGGGATCATTTCAGGAGATTTTCGGGAAACATGAATTTGGGTAGGAATCTGAGGTACCAAATTCATGTTTCCAGAAAATTCTCCTGATATTATCCTTAGTTAGTTAGAGCACCACAATTGAAATAATGACTTTGTTTGACCATCTGGAATAGTGTTTCACTGATTTGAATTGAAATTTTCAAAAATATTCCTGAAATATTTCTGGTAATAATTTTTTTTCGAAACAGCTAAATTAGTGCCAAACAATTTAGGAACCGCATTTTGTAGCATTTTTTATGTAGCCTCCGAATATAACATCAGATTTTGGAAAAAAAATTATACAGGGTGACTTTTTCAACCAAAACTTGAAAAACTTGAAATTTTACCTTATTGCCGCCAAGGAGCTCGCCTGGAGAGGCAATGAGGTATATAAATGCCTGCTGGCATATTTTCAGAAAGAACTGAACAGCAAAAGAGATCTGACGAATCGTTTGGAGTACAATTCCATTTTTTCCAAAACACGACAGGGAGGAAATGCTGCACTTGCCGATAGCAAGTGGTTAGTATCTAATCAGGAGAACCCTGCCTTATGCCCTGTGAGGTGTGCAACAAGATATATGATGTTTTTTGGTTCCAATTTTGAAAATGTTACTTTTCAGGTTGTACCGGAAGCTGATGCTGAAGAGAGGAGTCAATGTTAGTACGGACAAAGTGTTTTTGACGGAAAATCCCGGTTGGAACAAAGCATGTTCGGTTGGCTGGTACAAAAACGTTCCGAAGGGCGTCAACGAAATGGCCAAGTTGCTGAAATTGAGCGCTGAAAGTGCAAAACTCGATGTTGGGCGGTTAAAGATAACCTATCATTCTGCGAGGTCAACTGCTGTCACTCAATTGGCTAAATCCGGAATAAGCGAACAAGAGCTTATAAAGATTACTAGTCATAGTTCGGCAGCATCTATACAGCCATATTTGCAATTGGTTCTGCGTTTGTCCATTATACCGGGTATATCGCCAAAAATGGTTGAGTCAATACATCCCGAAACCTGATGCTCAAAATTTCTTTCCGACCCTCCTGACTCGGCTCACTCGGGAGAAAATCGACCATCTATACTTTTTTTGCACCTCGGCTTTTCGTACTCGTTCTCTCATCATAGACGAATTCATTTAAAAACGAGGCATGAACTCACTTGGGGTTTCCGCCGGGGGACGTTTTTCTGTTAAATGTAGTATGTCGTGATTATGTTGCTACACTTCAGGTATACGTACTGTAGATTGTAAATTTGTAAAACTGTAAACTTGTTGCTTGTCAAAAATTCAATGTTACATTTATTTAAACCTTTGTATTTACGTGTTTATTTATTTATTGTAATTTATATACCTATATATATATATAATTGTTGTAACACATTCTGTGTTAATGAACAATAAATATTATCTTATCTTATCTATCTTATCTTATATTTGCAATTGGATAAAGAACACCACTTGAAACTAATAGATTCTATGCGATCTGGTTCTTCAGTGCAACTTCATTCGTCGAAATTATCCTCCAAATTTGTAGCCGATTCCTCAACTCAAAACTCCAGTGCCTCCAGCTCCGTTACTTATCATAACTGTACCATTAATAATTATTATAAACAATAAACATTATCGTTATTAAAAGATTAGGTACCTACCGTCATTGTTGTTTCAAATAAAGTTACTAGAGTGAAGTAGCCGTATGTGAAATACTGTTCCTAATGTGAAATACCCCCCTCCTGAAGAAACTGCTTACGCCATTTTCACTACAGTAGCGTTATCATATACTATTTAGATTGCCTTTCACTTTTTAGCAACTGTAATACCCACATATGACATCAGCATCAAAGAAATAATTATTTTATAGTGTGCCGGCATCCTGAGTTTTTCGAGGTACCTGAGTGCGTAAAATTTTAGTTGTGATCAAAGTATGAAAGTTTTAATCATGAAAATTGCTTAGATGGTAATGTAATGAATGTATGCATCTAGCCCAGGTTAAATTTTTGAGCCAAAATATTTTTTTCAACTGCTGACTTTAATTCAAAGTTAAATGTTGAAAAGCCGGTAATGTGGAATACCAACAGGTGTCGAATGTGGAATATTCCACATTAGCGCTATTATACAACATAATGTAGCACTTCTCTAATATAATTATTCTTCCCAGCAAAATGCCTAAAAAAGCGTAAAAGAACACATTTGGACAGAAGATAATATGAAGAACATTAGGATAATGTGGTATTCCACATTCGGATATAGGGGTGTCCCACATTACCCACCCAATTTTTGAGCTAGGTAAATGTTACATTTTCAACATTTTATTTTTTTTTCGACCTATTTGCATCATTTATTTTTCTTCCAGTTTTGACCACACGTTAACAAGTCCTCAACCTATTCATACTCAAAACTTCAAGAGTTAGAACCGACATCAACAATAGAGTATTATACTTTTGAAAAAATACTTTGTTTTCGATGGAATCGGAAACTATATTGAAAAAAAGCTGACCCGTATTTTTAGCGCACTTCTCCAAACGGGAAGGCGCTTTTGTCCTCGCTTTGTCCGTCCGTCCGTCCGTCCCCGCATCTAGTCCTAGACGAAAAGGTTTTTGCGAAAAATTTTTACTCCATTGGGTAGCTCATGACCTTGTATCCCGAACCAAGAAAAATCTTGACGAAATAATAATAAACAATGACAATAATAACAATTTAGTGTGACGCGGCATCGCTGTTGAATGCTGCATTTCAGAAGCCGGCCTGATCTCGAAAGTTATCACATGCGAGGAAGTACCCGATCTTATCATTTTACCATAATACATATGCGGAGTTATATTTAGAGGATGATTTGAACTTGATTTTAATGAAAATTTCACAACGGTGCGAGGTGCCGATTAGTAGTTATTCATTTTTGAACATGACTCCGAAACTACGGCTCGGCCGCAAATGATTTATTCGTTGCTTGCTGGTGCTTGATATCCTTTCCTCCGAACAAAACGAAATTCAATACAGAAAATATTTCAACTCGAATGGGTAGCTCATGGCCTTGGTACGCGAATCAAGAAAAATGTTGCCGAAATAATCATGAACAATTACAAAAATAACATTTTGGTGTAGGGCGGCTTCGCCGATCAAGTGCTGGCATTCGCGGTAAGATGTAGAAAGTTGTGATATGCAGGCAACTACAATTTCTTAATGAAATACATCACTGCATGTACGGCATTATATTTAGAGAACAATTTGAACTTTCTTTTGACAAAAACCCCACTTCGATCCGACCGTTAGGTCAATTGTTATCGATTTTTGAAAACGGCCGCAAAGCCACGGCTCGGCGCATATTACACGACCCTATAAATTTAAAATCAGACGTGCCGAAATAGTAATTGAACATTTTGAAATAGCCAATACTAGGTACCTGAAGGATAATGGCACTCAAATTACGAAACATGTTCGCTCAATAACAAAAAAAAAGTAGGTAGGTATCACTAAAAATCATGTGACAAGGCTACAATTTTTTCGGTTTTTCGATAAAAAAGAAATGTTCCAATTCAAAAGTGAACCCGATATTCGTGTTCAGGAGGTCTAAATCAGTTGGAGCACATTTTTTTATATAAGTAACAGAATGACGCTTATGTGGCCGGTTTGTCTGTCTGTCTGTCTGTCTGTCTGTCCGTCCGAGTCCGTGCAGAAATTAAGACGCTGTACTCCTTCTCGAGAATTGAAACAAGAGTCTTGGAACTTCTTTCCGATTAATAGCTGATGTCTCCTAGGGTGGCCAATGGGCACTATTTTTGTTATCCATACATCGTTATCATTATTCTCAAAAAACAGAGATCTCCTGTGCACTTCGATGAAGTTGAACTTCTCCTCGGGAAATAAAGCTACAGCCGTTGAAGATTGAACTTTATCCGGTGGATAGCTTAGGTCCTCAAGGACCAAATAGGCAGGTTGGCTTTCATAATTCGGCCGCCATCTTGGCTGCCATATTGAAATTTCTTATTAGTGGAACGATTGTCATGAAACTTGAAACTCACCCTTGTCTAGTATGATCATTCTTATTTTCAAGCCAAATTTTATGATTGCCCCACCATCTTGGCCGCCATATTGAAATCTCTTATAAGTGGAAAGATTTTCATGAAACTTGAGAGTTACGCTTGTCTCGTACGATCATTCCTATTTTCAAGCTGAGTTTCATAATTCTGCCGCCATCTTGGCCGCCATATTGAAATCTCTTGTTAGTGGAACGATTTTCATGAAACTTGGAACTTACCCTTGTCTAGTACGATCATTTTGATTTTCAAGCCGAATTTCATGATTCTGTCGATATTTTGGCCGCCATATTGCAATTTTTTGCCCAAGACGGTAGAACCCTAATCACTTAACATCTTGCGTTCACTAATCCTCCAAAAAGGAAGTGCGCTACTGAGCCTCATGCCCATGAGGCATATTCGCTTGTTTTATTTTGTCATAAATCGTATCGTTTGGCCGCAATAAATAAACGAAATTCCTATATTCTGCCTATTTCTGACGTCATTTACACAGGCAGTATAGGCGGCGACTCGCTGTGACGTCAGAACTAGTTGATGTTATTCATTTATTGCGCCCAAACGATACGAGTTTTGACTAAATAAAAAAACACGGGTCAATTATTTTTCAATCTAGTTTCCATTCCAATCGAAAAAAAATTTTTAGTATAATACTCCATTTTTTGCCCAATTAAAACAAAAGGGTATTCCACAATCGGCTACTTTACTCTACGGTTTTCCATTTTCATCCTCCATAATTGTATTTCCGTACCGAAAATTACAGTAGTGCAATTTTCATCTGATCATAGCCTGATTGGTGGAAATTGCTGAAATAACCCTTCTTTATTGGTTACGTTTTTGACAGTTGAATTGTCAACATTCTCATAGGGTAATTTACCTGAAGAGACTCGCATTCATTTTATGTGAACACTAATTTATCCCTTATACCTGTTACCTGCTTAATAAGGCATTTTTAGGTACAAATTTCCAAAACCGCTTGTTGAGCTATTCAGTTATTCGAAGAACCAGTCATTATTCATTCCCCCACTTCTTTACTAAAAATGTATATAACAGATGCGTAGCGGACATTCGAACATTTCGATATTTTCGGTGTTCCAACTTTGGCTCGTTCCTTCGTTAGTGACTAATATACACGTGTTCAGTTCAAAATGGCCACATCTTGCAATGAGTACGTCCAACCAAGTCATCAAACTTAGAGCTTTATGGACACCAAAAGAACTAGTGCAATTTTACACCCCACAGGATTTTGGGTGCAAATACCCATCGACAAGACCTATAATAATTGATGGAACAAAGTGCCCAACAAGAAAGCCCTCCTTATTAGTCTTATTACCAACCAAACAGCTGAACAGTGCACGTTTTCAACATATAAAAACCGAAACACTATAATACAGACAGACACTAACATAACAGATGCGTAGCGGGCATTCGATCATTTCGATATTTTCGGTGTTCCAACTTTGGCTCGTTCCTTCGTTAGTGACTAATATACACGTGTTCAGTTCAAAATGGCCACTTCTTGCAATGAGTACGTTCAACCAAGTCATCAAACTTCAAGCTTTATGGACACCAAAAGAACTAGTGCAATTTTACACCCCACAGGATTTTGGGTGCAAATATCCATCAACAAGACCTATAATAATAATTGATGGAACAAAGTGCCCAACAAGAAAGCCCTCCTTATTAGTCTTATTACCAACCAAACAGCTGAACAGTGCACGTTTTCAACATATAAAAACCGAAAAACTATAAGTCTGTTAGTATATTACATACTCAGGTATGTAATATACTAACAGACAGACACTAACATAACAGATGCGTAGCGGGCATTCGATCATTTCGATATTTTCGGTGTTCCAACTTTGGCTCGTTCCTTCGTTAGTGACTAATATACACGTGTTCAGTTCAAAATGGCCACATCTTGCAATGAGTACGTCCAACCAAGTCATCAAACTTCAAGTTTCATGGACACAAAAAGAACTAGTGCAATTTTACACCCCACAGGATTTTGGGTGCAAATACCCATCAACAAGACCTATAATAATTGATGAAACAAAGTGCCCAACAAGAAAGCCCTCCTTATCAGTCTTATTACCAACCAAACAGCTGAACAGTGCACGTTTTCAACATATAAAAACCGAAACACTATAATAGTATATTACATACTCAGGTATGTAATATACTAACAGACAGACACTAACATAACAGATGCGTAGCGGGCATTCGATCATTTCGATATTTTCGGTGTTCCAACTTCGGCTCGTTCCTTCGTTAGTGACTAATATACACGTGTTCAGTTCAAAATGGCCAGATCTTGCAATGAGTACGTCCAACCAAGTCATCAAACTTTAAGTTTTATGGATACAAAAAGAACTAGTGGAATTTTACACCCCACTGGATTTTGGGTGCAAATATCCATCAACAAGACCTATAATAATAATTGATGGAACAAAGTGCCCAACAAGAAAGCCCTCCTTATCAGTCTTATTACCAACCAAACAGCTGAACAGTGCACGTTTTTAACATATAAAAACCGAGACACTATAAGTCTGTTAGTATATTACATACTCAGGTATGTAATATACTAACAGACAGACACTAACATAACAGATGCGTAGCGGGCATTCGATCATTTCGATATTTTCGGTGTTCCAACCTTTATAATTGCCAAAAACTTTAGATCATGAAATCGTTTTGAAAATTCTCAAATCGTCAACATATATTTTACGTAATCATTTATTTGGTCCTCCAAAAAATTGAAAAAAAAACATTGTTATTTGATAATTTTACCTTAGTTATTAGTTTTTAACATGTATATGTATAATGATTGTTTTACTTAAATTTCTTTTCAATTTTATGTTAATTTTAGACTGTGTCTCTCAATGGCAAACTGTTTTTTCAGGACAGTCAGTTATGTATTCTTTAAATAAAGTACATTTTTATTACCAACCAAACAGCTGAACAGTGCACGTTTTCAACATATAAAAACCGAAACACTATAAGTCTGTTAGTATATTACATACTCAGGTATGTAATATACTAACAGACAGACACTAACATAACAGATGCGTAGCGGGCATTCGATCATTTCGATATTTTCGGTGTTCCAACTTTGGCTCGTTCCTTCGTTAGTGACTAATATACACGTGTTCAGTTCAAAATGGCCACTTCTTGCAATGAGTACGTCCAACCAAGTCATCAAACTTCAAGTTTTATGGACACCAAAAGAACTAGTGCAATTTTACACCCCACAGGATTTTGGGTGCAAATACCCATCAACAAGACCTATAATAATTGATGGAACAAAGTGCCCAACAAGAAAGCCCTCCTTATTAGTCTTATTACCAACCAAACAGCTGAACAGTGCCCGTTTTCAACATATAAAAACCGAAACACTATAATAGTATATTACATACTCAGGTAGGAAGCGTCATATTACAGGCGAGAGCCAAGATACATAACCGAGGCGCAAAGCGCCGAGGTAAGGTAGGGCTCGAGGCTGTAATGAAGCTTACTATCGTAGTTTGTATACTATTTTATTCACAATCATGTACTTTACGTTTGTTGAAAGTTATTATAAAATTGGTTTTTCATCATAACGGTCAACGAAACTGAAAAGCCATGGATATTTTACAAAAAGAAATCAAATCATTCACACTCAGTATAAAACGTTAAGTTATTCCTACGAATTTTGCGAATAAAAATAAATCAATGAATAAAACCAAGCCATTTTCAAGATATTTTACTATGGACATATGAAAGTATATACTATGCGCGTGTTTTTTATCCATACTCAAATAGTGAGTAGGCTCCAATCTTGAAAACAGAGTTTATAGACAAAAAATAGCAAGTATGGGTACTTATAACTCTTCAATAGTCCACAGAATCGGAAAATTTAATAATTTTTGTAAAATATTAGGCGTTTAAACATTAAAAAAATGATGGAAGGTTTATTTCTTGTACAGTCGTATCAAAAAATTGAATCAAGTAGGCTTGGGATTTCACGTGTTTCTAAAACAAAATTTAAATTTGCTGTCAATTTTAATTTTTTTTTTGAACCAGTTCAGTTCAAAACATTAAAATGGATAGTGAGAGTGACATGGAACTTACGCCGCCCGAATTGCGGCTGGCCGCGAAGCGTGTGTCTGGCCAATTGAGGTCTCCAATTTTCTGTTGTCTCTCTTTACTGTGACGTCATGCGTATAAGATATGGTTAATCGAGGTCATTGGGCGCTTTCCAATAAGGCGTATAAGGACACAATTCGACACATTTGGACACAATTTGACACAGCTAGCGTTCCAATAGCAGTAATGGCACCACATGTCGACACAATCGAAACATTGGCGAGGCTGAGTTTAGAATTAAGCTGGCAAGTGCACTTTGACATTGTGTATCCGTCTTGTCGCAGTTATTGGAAAGCGCCCTATGTTTCTTGAGATATGACATTTCGTTTCTGACAATGGGAAATTTTTCGAATCTGACAAGCGCTCTGTCGTGTATTTATTTGATTTCAGCATGGATTTCATTATTTCACTTGTTCTTACCCTCGTTCTTGCCAATAAGTGTGTTATATGTAGTGGAAAACTGAGAAGATACTCACAGAAATGGTTCAAGGGTGTTGTGTCGCTCTATGCGAGTCGAGAATAAGACGAATACACCCAGCATAACCATGCACCGGTTCACGAAAGACCCAAACTTGATGGAAGTGTGGCTGCACCAGCACCAGCAGGGATCACGCTGCACCAGACACGTGCATCTTACTACGAAAAAACTCTATTACTTCGTCCATTAAAAACTCCCTTATGGGCTCTAGTGACTTTCCCCACATGATAATGGGAACAGTATAGCTATCCGATTCAAAATTCCCGCAAAAGTCAGAAACGAAACGTCCAAACGTCATAAACGTCAAAACGTCAAATGTGACCTCGAAAATCCATGTATTTTCTATCTCCTAAAATTGGAAAGGTCAATTGCTCCCAGATAAAAGTAGAGCGAGATACGAAAAGGCGTACACTTTGTTCAAGGAGTGGGCAATGGCGAAGGGAGCCCATTCTGTGACGGAAAATGTGCTTCTGGCGTACTTTGGTCAGTTGGCCAAAGACAAGAAAGCGTCAACACTTTGGGCTACGTACTCAATGATTCGGGCAACACTGAAAACAAATGAAAAAATTGATATCTCGAAGTATGGCAGATTACAAGATTTTTTGAAGTAAGAGGACGTCGGGTACAAAGCGAAGAAATCCAACGTTTTCACTAAAGAATGAAGATATTATTACAAAGTGTGTGTTTTCCACATAATTTCACCTACCCTCCATCTACTGCAATTTATTCAATAAACCAATTATTATGCCATGCCGGTGGGCAATACATTTCATTGCACATTTTCGTGGCTTTTTCGTTCCAGACTTCCAGAGTTCAGAACAAGAAACTAACACCATCATTATAAAAATAACCCAGAACATAACCTTTCAAAACCACAAATCAGCTGTCAAACAAAACTGCCAAAACTAAAAAGCGAAGTAGGCAGGTGTTTATTATCCATACTGGTTAGCAAAGCTGTTCATTTTCCCGAGAGGTCGGCAAGAGGCTACTTCCCAACTTTTTAAAAAGGGTATGTAATGAATCAATCAACATAGTAAATGTGAATAAACATTATTGAACGTGGATATGTTTAGAAGCTGCGCGATCCCGTCAAAGGTATACAAGGCTAGTGCGGTGCCAATACCTCTTGAAGACCTTTGTGAACAGGGATGACATAATCACTGTTTGGTTTTCTGGTGTACAATCATTGGTGGGAATACTCCCGAAAAAAAGTGTGGGAAAAAGTGCAAGGACTCACCTTGACATCCGGCGTCTTCTCGTGTAGTCAAGAGCTCTTGGATGGTATGTTCTGGTGGTGCACGGACGTCGAAGGGTGAGAGGGCATATATTCAGTTCCACACACACACAAATAAGGAGAATAAGGAGAATGTTCGCACAGCGCGTAGTTAAAGTAAAACGGGAAATTAATCCTTTTAATAAATTATAAAGTTACCGGCGCACAACGCGACCATCTATGCTGGCGTACAACACACCGAGCAATTGTTATCTTAATACTTTTTCTTTCTTGTGATAAGTTTCTTTTTCACCTATCCGAAAATCTAAAATTTCAATTGAATACCAAACAACAATTATTTATATTAATACTAATCGAGATATAGATCCACTGGAAAGTGTCACTGAACAGGCTTAATAGGGAGTTGCATCACCATGCTCCTTCTGTAATGGTTTGGACAGGTGTTGTTTGTTGCGATCACAAACTGCCATTAGATAATATTTATTGAGCAAGGGCATGTAGACTAGGATCATTTTTGAAAAAGTGGCCTGGAAAGTGGTTCTAGAGGCAAGTCATGTTAAAGGTTGGCAACATATGTTTTAAGGGTATTTGGACCTCGCTAAATACGAAAACCATTGTTGCCAAGTCGAATTTTGCACCGGAAGCCCGCAATGGGGGGGTAAAGGGGGGGAAGATAAAAAATCACCATTTTCCACCATTTTTGATACCAGGACTGAGACCTGTCATCAGTGTGGAGTAAATTACATCGTATCTTGATAACTGAGGTCTTATACTATCATCTTGACATGATTACTGTCAAAATTTCCATAGGGGGGCGACTGGTGCGGGGAATGTTGACTGTGGAGATGATTCTTCTTTTCTCTTGATTTTGAGTGAATATAAACATGTTTGGTATCTTTTCCTATCAAGTTTCATATTCTCAGTTCAATTATGGTGTCAAAATTGCAATAGGAGCAAGTTTGGACAGGTTTTAGATGATGAAACATGTTTTTTCGTCAATATTTTTTTACCACTTTGAACTGTGTTATTTATTGCAAATGGGCATTTTTTCTCAAAATTCTTGCGTAGTTCGTTAGTCTGGTGTATTTCACACAAAACAGTCATGTAACTGATGTGCCTTCAACTTTTAAAATATTAAAAAATATTTTTTTTGTGAAAACTGTTTGGCGATACTTTTCAACTTTATTTTTTGCTATTATTTTATTGTATGATGAAAAACTGTGGTCGTCCACCTCATAATTTTAAAGAAAACCTTAGCTGAGATATTCTAGAATGTACTTTTTTCAAAAGAAGAGTTTTTCATGTCAGAACTTGATGCCCAGTGGACAAGAGTCCTCTCAGAGAGACCTGCCCTGAGAGATGTTCTATTGAGCTCGAGAAACGGTTACCTCTTCCAAACGGCTTTGATATGCCCTATTAAGATACAGAGAGGTTACCTTATTCCAACTTTTTTGTGATGTTCTCTTGAGCTCCAAAAGTGTTACTTTTTTTTTGAAACTTATTCAAAATGTCTTATTAAATTATACAGCTCCAAAGGTTACCCTTGAGGTTACCTTTCTCCAACTTCTATAAAAAGTTCTATTTCAGCTCAAAAAAAAATAATTCTTTGGTATGTTTGATTGTGCTCTAAAAAAGTTACCTTTTTTGGATTTCCGTGAGATGATCTATCAAACCTCCAAAAAAAAGTTATCTTTTTCGAACGTCTTGGGCAGGTGTTCTCTACCATCAACCTCTAAAAAAGAACAACTCTTCAAAATTTACGTTCATGAGATGTACCTATATTCGAAAAAGCCGCATTCCTCTAATAATACCCAGAGAAGAGGTAGATCTGTAGAGATTTTGAAATCGAATGTGATAAATGTAAATGATAAAACCTATGATTGTATTATTCAACTTAACGTTTAGGGTAATGTACGTATCTGCCTTCGGTTGCACCAAGTTCTCTTCAGTTTCGTTAGCGTTTTTTTTTTAATTCAATGAATTATGATATCTCAATGCAAATCGGAGTTTTTTTCGACAATTCTTGCGTAATTCGTTAGTCTGGTGTATTTTACACAATACATTCACATACTAAGTGTGTCTTCACTTTTTAAAATATGAAAAACTTGAGTTTTGATCATACATACATGATACAGCAAAAAACAAAGTTGAAAAGTAACAAAAAATTCAACAAACAATTTCCACAAAAAAAAATTTTTCAGGCGACCAACACATAAAAGCTTTCTTCACGTCCTTTTTAACTTCCCAAAAGTGTCTTTTTTGTACGCTAATGTCAATATTTCCATTTTCGGCCGCTAAACCTCAGTTGTTTTACTTTGTTGGGACGCTAATGTCATTCTGCTTTTTTCACGTTACATGATTTTAGACCGATTTAGCTGTTGAATATTTACATCACGAAGTAGTCGGCGGTATATCTGATTAATAAAGAGTAATTAATCATTCAATGATGACCCAAAATCAGATGTAATAATTACATAAATTTGAAAATACAGCTATTTTCTCCGTAAGGTTGGTGCCACTGCAGTGTTTTCCGAGGTGATTTCAGTTGCAAGATTGCTATGCTACTCATCATTGGTCAATTCATGTGAATGCTGTCAAAGTCAAAGGCAATTTCATTATTTTGTTTTGTTGGTTATGGGTTATGCTATGCTTATTGTCGTGAAAATTGGCCCAACTAGGTCCGAAACTCGCGTGTCTGTTGGATTTCGATGTATACCGCAGCCCTCACCATGGAATAAATAGACCACCAACGTTGATGACTTGCACGATTGTGATTTTCCCGAAAGGTAGGCCAGAGAAACAGACCCTGTTCAGATTTTTGCCTTGTTTTACAGGCACCACCTCATCACAAAATGTTTATACTGCTGCAGGTAAGTACCTATACAGCTTGTAATTTCAGCGGAAGCAAATCCAAAGCTGCCGCATTTGAGCTTCAGCCTATGTGGTGCCGGCGGGGTTTGAGAAAAATCGCTTTCACTATACCTCGTTCATCATTGACTTGTCTAAACTTCATACTGTCATAATAATACACCTACAAATTTTGTTTTCTAAAGTCACAGGTAACTATGTTTTATAAAAAAAAGCACTCTTGCGATTGCGCATAAGAAATCAAACAATTCAAACATCAGTATTTTGCTCAATTTTTTGTGATAGTCGCCTAAAAAATGTCGTGTGCACCTCGGCCAAAATGTTCTTCTTTGGCCTCACCTGTTTTGCAGAAGTGACGAACTCAAAAGTTCAAGTGAATTTGTCACTTTTTATTACATGTCAGATAATTTTCATCTTTTTACAAGTTTTAAACGCCTCGAGAATGTCTTAGAAAGACGAAACGTCGGCAAAAAAACAAAGGATTTCATCACATCAGACCTTCCTGTAATTGGGTTATTCATTTATAAGAACAAAACAACAAAAATAAGGAAGGAAGTAAAACGAATAATATATTATAACAAGTTTAGGTGTCCATGCAAGTTATTGCTACGAGCGGCGATCTCGTACATATTGGTAAACACTCGATGTTTCTGGATCTTTCCATCATTGGATCGCAGTGAAGAAGTCTGGAGCGATCTGGTGCATTCCAGAGCGTTCGTGTATGTGAAACTGAAGGTAGACTTCAATGCTCGATCAAGAAAGATCAGTCCATTTTGGCGGAGGCGCCGCTCGTAACCCGGCAGAATTATACGGGTGAAGTGTACGATTATTCAGGAATGATCTAGAAACCGCATATGCCAGACCACCATGGAATTTGCTGGAAGTAGACAGAAAGCTCGAGAACGCTGTTCGGAGGCCTTATATAAGGCATCAGCCGGCAGCTCGCGGCAGTATTGAATTGGAATGCGAGCGGATAGCGAGCGATAACAAGCGAAGTACCTGCGATATAATTTCAAGCGTGAATAATTGTTGGCGTTATTTATTGTAGTAGTACGCAGAAATAAACAGTGTGTGTTTTAAATCGATCGTCTCAATTATATTCGAACCCGTACGCGAAATATCGTAACATTATTCTGTGGATTAGTATAGGATATTGGATGGTGTGGCAGTATTCAAAGTAGTTTTTGTGCAACGTTTTATTTAACAAGCTTTGGATTCGCTGGGATTTCTCGCCCAGGTGCGCATATTCGCATCAAGCCCTCAAGTCAAGCTGATCCGGAGCCGGTTGTGAACTCAGCAGTAGGAACCTTCAGAAGATGACTCTCTGCTTCCAGTTTTCATCATCTTCGCAATTTCGACCCTGCTTGCGAAAATTGGAGCTCATGTCAAGAGTGTTCGACTCCACCCGGACAATTTAAGGAACCTTATTGTTGCGTCCATGACAGAATAATTAATTATGAATCGTCCACAAAACGGGAAAAAAGTTTTGTAGAATCATTCATGCTCTACTTCGTTTCTGCAAGAAGTTGCTAGGAAGAATTTCCTTAGCCCTTCTCAAACACAGAGACCTGTCGGTTGCAGACCAAATATAAAGCTGTTATTGAATCCTTTCCCACCTATCCGCAGAAAGCAATTTTGAGATTGAAGCTCCTGTTGTTACCAGATAAATTAATACGCAACGGTTCTCAACGCCCTTCAATGGGATGATTCCATCGCTAAGAATTATCCGGACAAACTGAGTTGCTCAAATAAATAGTATCAAGTTCTTGAACGTTTGCACCACGACGCAAATTGCTTGACTAGAAATTGTAGTTTCAACTTTCGAAACCAGCTGAATTAATTAGAAACTAGCAATGCAGAATGCAGCCGAAACCGTTGTATAATTTTCGCCAAAAACGGCCACCCAGTTCAAAACTTAACTTGCTGCCAGGATTGCTCTGTTCTAATTACCGTAGTCGTAACATTCTCACATTCAAATAAACGTTAGGATATGAAATTGGGATTAGAATTTCTATATTCTCTGTTATAACCCGATTCTTGACACAATAACACGTAGGTATATTCGTTAATTGGATGCACCTGGTCCTGGTGAACTTTATATACGCGCCACACTGAAGGAAATTTCACGGGTTTTAGTGTTTCGCCGACACTATTCGCAGCCTCAGCCTTCCTCCGCCATTATTCTAAACATTTGTCGCTCTTTACTATGCTAAAGTCCTTCTTCCTGTTCCCTGCCGCTGTTGCTTATGCTAATTTCGACTTGATAAACGCAAGTGTTTGTGCTTTTCACAATTATGCGAAATCGAGAAGCAGCTTTGCTGCGCAATACAATTTTCTTTCTTAATACGAGCAAACAGAGAACTCATTTTTCTGTTTTATTTCTACCGTCAGAATCCTAATTAATTTATCTCCGCCCGGCCAATCCCGCGCGCGTTTCTTGTTCCGAACGTCGTGACTCGCCGTGAATTTTTGATTAACGTCTCTGGCGTTAAATTAAAAGTTCGTGCATCAGGTATGATAGAAAGAAGGATGATCCTGGGGGCTGCAAGGGTATAGTATGACGTGCTGCATAAACAGGTTCATCTGTTAGGTTTTTCTTTAGGTACGATGACGGCTGCGAGGATAAAAACCGGCAAGCCATGCAAAATTGCATCAAGACTATAAGAGACACAGGAAATGGTATAAAATACAGGGCGATCCATCTTCTTGGCTTGAGGAATGTATAATGTGAAATGTATTATCCAAAGGCGGGGTTGTGTTTACTCACTATACCGTCGTTGATGATTGTATGCGAGAGAGGCGAAAGAAAAACAACACCAAGGAAACAATAAAACTTGCAGGGACCAAGAATAATTATCAAGATTAATAGAGCGGAGCCGATTCATTATCGCTATCGTTAGAGAGGGCTAACGGAAACGGTAACGAGTTTCGGTAAGTTTTTAAAGCTAGCGCACATCGCGACGCCCGCTCGCCGCCTCCTTCCTGTTCCGCATTCTTTGTTTTGTGTTAGAACGCAGACGAAACGATGTAACCTGCTCCGATGCTTTTTTTCCTGGTGCGGTGGGTGTGGGAATTGAAGGTAGACAGGAAAACGATACGTAACGATACGTTACCTATATTAACTGAGCATGCCACATCCAGGAATAACTCACGTTCATTTGGGTCTCTAAGCAAAAACGAACACAACTAAAGAGTGATCGAATGAATTTCTCCTCAAAGTAGACCTTGGTCTCCTTGCTGGCTACGTTTTTACGCCAGACTTTCAGAAATCATAGGCGACTTGAGGAGCTAGTTTCTGTTGAAATGTTAAATATTTCACCATCAATCATACTAAGAACAAGTTTGTGCAATAATATTGGAGTTCCCGTCAACAACTGTTGCTAACAACTACAGATCTTCTTTTGCACGACTTTATTATTGACTGACTTCGGTTCCTTCACAAATTCTGCTTGAAGAGGCCGACAGAAAATTGCTGAGGATGTTTTCGGATTCCGCCAAACAATAAACTTCCTTCCATACCAATCTTCGCCACTCAACTCGATTGGTACAAGTGTTGTTGAAAAAATAAATCACTGAAGTCTTCTATGCCTGACTTGTACTCAGAATGCCCGGTGCTGTCATTACAATCCCAGGAGACATAAATAAGATTCTGATACTTTGGAAGCTCTGTTTTTTTCCATCAAGGACTCGACTTAGTATAGTATAGATAACTTTTGAAGTGGTACTGGTGCTTTCACCTTCTTCATACTTATTCCATCCGGATAACATACCTTTATTGCCTCAAGGACAACAGAGTATGGAAGGTGGAAGAAACATGTCAACAACGATTTTGACAACAACAATGATTTTTCTTAGGCACAGGCACACATGGGAAGAACACGTCAAAGAAACCCCTGCGTATAGCCTGGTTGATTGCTGAAAAATCCCTTCCCAAATGATCTGAATAAAAATCAAGTGTGAATGAGTCATGATGAAATGACAGATAAGTCACTCCAGTACCCAATGCACTGCTCAAGTCAGCGTGAATCGGGGCTTGAACCTCTTTGAAACGTTTGCTTCGTTATAAGTTATTTACTTAACAACAGAAGAAATCAAATTGAAAGATGAGTAAACAATAAACAAATGAACAAGAAACAAATGATAAGTGAACAAGTGGATAAATCAGCAAGAAACAAATGATAAGTAATGGTGTAAGTGAATAAACAAGGAACAAATGATAAGTAAATAAGTAGATAAATAAACAAGAAACAAATAAGAGATGAATAAGTAGAGAAGTTGGATTTGGTCATACCTTTGTAAGCAATTGGAAGGAAGAAGTATCTATAACGCATTCGCCCGAAATTCCCCAGGAGTTACCCATCACAATCCCCACAGATACATACATACAAAACAGAAGAAGAATTAGTGAACAGTACAGGCAAAGGTGCGACGACTCGAGCCAACCTGTGGCCCTCTCTTCGTCGCCGACTTATTTGGAATTGAATCCCCAACGTGAATCGAAGAGGTAAATTTGGAGTCAGATGTACTTCAGTGATATCCTGAGGGGATGGACAAGGAATTCTCATGAAGCCTATTTTTGATGACGCCCACACGTGGGATCAACCCACTCAGGTGCCTGCCGGTGAGAGGGCCGAACAGTCTTCCCATCATACTGAACAGAGCGGGTAACAGCAAAAGAAGTGGAAGCACTCCTTCAAAATTGAGAGTGTCAACATTCGTTTCCGAAGGTAAACACTTGTTTTCGTTTAAATGCAAGATAAGTGACATTTACAGTTGAGCTTGTGAATGGACATTGTCCGTATCATCGAGGAACGAGAATTGCAACCACAGTCATTGGACACTTACACTGCTTTCATACTCCATTCGAGTCCCACCATTCAACGTACGCATTCTTGGTGAGTAGGCTCCGTGATACTACCGAATATGTTTATAAATATATATGCCCGTCGAATCAGGGCAGTAAAAAGAAACAAACCCAAGTCTGAAGCAGCGGCAAAAGGATGGGAAACAAATGTGGCGATTCCAAAAAAACAACATTCCACAAACGCTCCGTTACACTAGGCAAACCATTAGCCGACAGGATTTCTTTTGAATAACAGAGTATCTACAGAATGCCATTCTTCACAGAATTGCATCATAAGTAGGAACAGCAAGGGATCACGTTAAACATTTAGAAAAAGAGATTACATAATTCCCCCCAAATAATAAAAGGTTAGTAGACTCAACAAGGCAGATTCATACGAGAAGGTGGACCCCCTCCCCCCAGGACACGGAGAAGCGCGCAAGTCCCTTTTCCTTCCTTTACTTTCAGGTATAACCCGAAAATGGACAATGAAATGTGAATAAATCATAAAATAGTACTGTTCTCTACTTAGCGGCTGATTTTGGCGTGGTGGAGTTTCTTTTTGTCGTCTCACTGGTTGTGACGTAACTTGCGGAAAAGAAACAATTAATGAAACCTCAAAATACGCACGAAGGCGCAGTTCGGAGGCCACGTCATGAGTACGCAAAGTGCACACCCACTAGATTTACGGAATTTGCCGTCAAAACTGAGATCATTTGGGTAGTAGATAAATCACACAAAATTTAAAGCAGTGCAAAGCACCTTGATTTCAAAGGGGGAAAAACTGCGGTTTATGCAAGCCCGTTGAGAACAGAGAAGAGAACAAAGAATTTCAGGTTACGTACAATAATTTCGCGGAATGTATCGACATGTATCGAAATGCATGATTAGGTGAGTAGGTGGAGGCCAAAATTACGGTACAATAATCAAAGAAAGGCCGACCTTAAAATTGTAAAAACGATGCACTCTCGATGAACTAAAAATCACGTGTTCTCCACCACAGCTGATTCTCTTCTCCCCGTCCGCGGCTGCCGCTCGCCCAGCGCAGCGCCATCTCCCTCTCCCATCGGCAAACGCTACGAACGTCAACGACCGTACCTACTTCAAGGACCAACGTACAAACAAAACAAAGGGGGAATACCACAGTATGAAAGTAATCGATTTTTGGGGATTCTTCGGGACTTCAAGTATCGATTTCAAAGGTCGATGAAAAGTACCATATTGAAGTTGGCGACTTCTAGACAAAAGTGTGATACGGAATGTTGGATTGGGTTTCCAAAAATGTGAAACACACTGAAATCCGCGCACATTTGCTATCCACACTACAGCCCCTGAACTGGCACTATGCAAATTGTTACGTAAAAGCCGGTAATAAATTTTGAGTCATTTTCACTGCGCTCTAGCAGACGCTGTATCTCAAAGACTATTGACCACAAAGTGATGAATTTAATACTGATCTCTTAAGAATTCAACAGGCTACATTTCTTCGCTGGTTTTCTTGTTCTAAAGGTGATAGTTTACAAGTTATTCAAAAAAAATCGAACATTTACAAGGATGGCGCTCTTTTATTGGTCCTAGAAAAAAAGCCAAGACTTAGAATTTTCGGGAATTTCAGTATGTTACTCCACGTTAAATTCTACATCGATCAACCAAATTTCGACAACTTCCTAATTTATTCCCGCTTAAAACCTATTTCAACTGGACTACTAGCAATATTGCTTTTTATTTTAAACTGTTTCCACAAGATCTTATTGCGTTTTCTTTTTCTCGCTGATGCGAGTGCCGCCTCCTCCCGATTTCTTTCTACACCATTTTCATTTTCCCCGTCAAAATATGGATCTAAGCAGATCAAAGATTGAAGTGGTCCACCCCAAAAACTCGCTCAGGTTCAAATGAGGATATCGTGACGAAAAATGAACCGATTTGAAAAAAGATGGTGTTGATGATTCAAGCAATCTTATGACTGCAAGATTCATATTTGGATATCGTGTTTGCTAATAATATACCGTATGATATACAGGGTGACAAAAGTAGGAGTGAAATGGTCCATTTTTAAGCGTGTGTAACTTATTTTAAAACAATGTTAGATTTTTCCTAATTATATTGTTACGAGCGGCGATCTTGTACATATAGGTAAACACTCGACGTTTCTCGATCTTTCCACCATTAGATCGCAGTGTAGAAGTCTGGAGCGATCTCGTGCATTCCAGAGCGTTCTTGTATGTGAACCCAATGGAGACTTGAACGTTCGATCAAGGCACATCAGTCCACTTTGGCGGAGGCGCAGATCCCAGAACAAATGGAAAGCATACAGGTAACGTGTGCGATTATTCAGGAATGATCTAGAAACCGCATATGCCAGACCCTCATGGAATTTGCTGGAAGCAGACAGAAACTTCGGGAACATTATTCGGAGGCCTTATATAAGGCGTCAGCCGGGAGCTCGCGGCAGTAATGAATTAGAACGCGAAGTGTTATAGCGAGCGATAACAAGCGGAGTACCTGCGACATAATTCCAAGCGATAATTGTTGGCATTTATTGTAGTAGTACGCCGAAATAAACAGTGTGTTGTTTAAAAACAATCGTCTCAATTATATTCGAACCCGTACGCGAAATATCGTAACAATATTTTTGAAAACCTCGCATCAATATCTTGAGAAGGTTTCTGACATTATACCGCCTTCTATTTCTTGTACAGGGTGTTCGTGTATGAAGTATACACTCCACCGTGAAGACATCCCCTCAAACATAATTTCAAAAATTGAGAATACCATTTTTTCGTGAGCTTTGAATCCGCTAACAAAAATCATTTCTGTGGTATGTCGCTTACACACTTTTTCTCGACCGAAAAATTTTTCATTTGTGTTTTAGCTGCACAGTTGCTAATTTTATCCATTTTAGCAAATGTCCATACCAATAGAATCGTATTTTGTGATTCTTATTCCCTATTATTCTTTAAACGGGGAACAGGTTTACATGTTGTGTAGTTGCTAGGAAAGGGCCAAACATAGCCCCTGTTTTGTTATATTTTTTCGACTGAATAAAAGTAGGTAGGTGGTAGGTGGGTAGGTAGGTAGTTAGGTACTCATATTGCTATCGAAATATCAACAGACACAATTATGGACGAATAATCTCAGAAAAGCTGCATACCAGCTGGGTGCTGGGTGCCGCGCATGCGTGAGCCAACCAGCTCCTCGTGATTGCCAGCTTGACTGTGGAGACTGTGGGAAAGACTGTTAAGACTGTAGAGACTGTCGGCAAGACTGTAGAGACTGTGAGTAAGACTGTGGTGACTGTCAGCTTGACTGTGGGGACTGTGAGCATGACTGTCGGGACTGTGATCATGACTGTCGGGACTGTCAGGACTGTCAGCTTGACTGTGGTGACTGTGGGCAAGACTGTGGAGACTGTGGTGACTGACAGTCATGACTGTCAGAAATTTGTACACGGACTGTCGATGGTGGTTGACCCCTCGACCTATCCCGTCGGAAACTTTTGGACCCAGTGCGCACGCAATATAACTATATTCAAAATTGAGGTTGGCAAGTCTGACGGGCATCGGTGTATATTATCTACTGTCAGTGTCAATTGTCTAGTTTCACATTCGTCATTGCGCTGTTGCAATGCATTATGGAACACTTGAAAACCATAGTGGAAACTAGTAATAACTAAAATTATCAATAATTATGGCTATATGGTAGGCAGAATAAAATGTATGACACTCATCAGTTAAAACTGAAAATTAACCTCAAAAATGGCTTCCCATAACTTTGGCCAACGCCAACGGCCAACGCCAACTGCCTGCTGCCGTTTTCCCGGAGCTGCGTTACAATTGTAGGTTCGAAGTTACAATTGTAGGTTCGAAGTTACAATTGTAGGTTCGAAGTTACAATTGTAGGTTCAAAGTTACAATTATAAGTTCGAAGTTACAATTGTAATTTCGAAGTTACAATCGTAGGTTCGAAGTTACAATGTAAGTTCGAAGTTACAATTGTAAGTTCGAAGTTACAATGTAAGTTCGAAGTTACAATTGTAAGTTCGAAGTTACAATTGTAAGTTCGAAGTTACAATTGTAAGTTCGAAGTTACAATTGTAAGTTCGAAGTTACAATTGTAAGTTCGAAGTTACAATTGTAAGTTCGAAGTTACAATTGTTTAGGTTGAAATTGCAATGATCAAGCTCAATTTGCTTTAACTTTGTTAAATTATTGTTGGCCCTTCTACGCCTTCGTAATACTGTGCTGTAAGATGCTTATTGCGTTATCATAAGGTCCCCAAAAGAGATTCACAATTCGCGTATGAAGTGATATCAGAACATTTTCGGGAAGAGTTGCAACTAATAAAAGATTACTGTCCTTGAAGTATGGAGACTGGAGAGCTTCATATCCGACGGGGTCTCGACATCGACAAGGCCGTGTTCAGAACCAATATTTTTCATCCAGCAAATGAATGAAAGCCATACATCGTAAATATTTTATTATCATGTGTATATAGGTTACCAAACAAAACTTTGCACAATTTGTACACGAGATCTACAACAATTCCTTATTTTTCCTGCTTCCAGTCCCAACCGCCGACGAACATTTCCACCACCAGCACCGCCGTCTTACTCTCCCCCGGGTATCCGCGCAACAATTGCATCCTGCTGGAAGGCATGGACCATTGTTATTTTTATTGCTGCTTTCACGGCAAGCATAGCAGAGACGGTCCCGAAACAGTTTGTACAAATTAAGGTTACAGCGCCATTGTATGTCGTTCTTCGCCCTTTACCTGCAGATATGCTCGTCTCGCTCCTTATTGTTTGCTCGCGCAAGTATGCCGGGCGGAGGTGAATCGAGCGTTGGAATTGAGACACCGAGACATGGAATTTGTTACTCCGATGCTGAAACACACTCGTATCTCTATCGGGATACATGAGCGCAATCAGAAGGGAGGCAAAGATCATGATGGGGATAAATGCGTTCCATTTCCATTTTCTCCTGTGCGCGGCATCCATTAGTCGAATGAAACCGGAGTCCGCGAATGACGAAACCAAACAGATGCCCCGTCATCACGATCATCGCCTTGAAATTCGTCGGCGGCTCACTTGAAGATTCCCGAATTGCCACATAAACAAGTTATATCTACAGGGTAATTCACAATTTTTGAAGTTTGTGTCAAGGGATCCCAGGTCAAGGGTAGATTCTTAGATCTAAAAATTGTAAAGCACGTGACTTCCTGAAAGTTTGCAACCCAATAAACATCAGTGGCGCAGCTTCAGGGAAGGTACCCGGGGACATAGGACACACTCGCAATAAAATGTTCTGTTAAAATTATTGTTCCTATTTTTTCAAAAATTATACATATTGAAAATGGTTCCCATTAGGTTTGTTCCATCAGAAACCTCAAACTAGACTGCTGGACAACGAAGTTGTCGGTATCGAAAAAATGGTTAGACTTTGGAGGCTAATATCTCCCGATTGCCGATTGCTATTTCCATTTTATTCGTTGCGTTGACTAGCCTAATCTTTCCGTAACCCATCCTATAATAGTGAAAGTTGAGAAACTTCATGTAAATTTTCTACAGGGTGATACGTAAAATGGTGCAAAATTGCAACGACTTCATCGTACCCCTATTTTTCAAAAATATATTGTCTCAATATTCTAATACAAAAATCATGAATTGTGGTGTCTTATCTCGAAACGGTTTCGGAATTACCCAGATTGGAAGTCGGCCATTGAAGATATAAATTTTTATGTTGAATGTTGCAGATTTACGAAACTCATGCATAGCACAAGCACAAAAAATATAACGTCCAGGGGGGCTTCACTTCACTCGGAAACTGGAGTTTCACATCGTTACCATGATTGTTCAGGGGCTCAAACTTGCAAATAGAACATATTTCACATCTAAAATACTGATGAAATTCTGACCAAATTGAACCTACGAAAAACCTAGGAGGATAGCGAAAAACAGGCAGTGACAACCACTTAAAAAAGTGCCCTCTGCTTGGCCCCACACCAAATATTGGGGTTGTGTTGGGAGTAAAATTGACCTAGACAGTTGACGAACAATCTTGCTCAGTGTCAACATCCATTCATCAAAAGTGATCTTATCTCGCGTGCCAACAAGGCAGATCTGTAACATTCAACATGAAAATTTCTATCTTTAGTGTTTGACTTCTGTTGGCGCGGTTGCCGGGACGTGAATTTAAGAAACTAAAAACCAAAAAAAACTTACCGAAATTCCTGCGGTGCGGTGGCTGGGGGGCTGACTCAATGCGTCCAAATCGACGTGATGCAGTGTAGAGCAGCGTTCATAATGGCTGTTGACTTAAACTTATTCCGTAACCTTAAAACTTCAACAGTTCACCCACACCCAAGTTCACAATAGGATGTTAACTTATGCCGTAACTGCCGTTCTGTCAAACTTGACCAAGATTCAAGTTCTACATCCAAGATCAAGGGACTAGTACCAACTAATAGTACTAGCTACTAGTCCTACTATTGTACTACCAGTTACCAGTACCACCCACCCCGCCAACCTTCAAGTCTGTGTATATTTTATATTATAGACCGTGGTCCGTACTGTCAAGGTTACATCTTACATTCTACGGCATACGGCATGCGGCATAAGTTACCAGCCATTATGAACGAAACTTAAGGAGAAGGAGACGTGGGGAAAAAGGGATCTCAACACGGCACCAAGCGCGAAACTCGAACGCACCGAGTACTTGCGTCAAGTCAACGCACAGTTTCGGTTCGCACCTCGTTGAACGCACGTATAAAACTTTTTTGAACTATTACCGGTTTTAATGGTTGGCAACGACCGGCTTAGTTGAAATTATTATAGATACTGATTTTTCAAGAAAAAAACTCTAAACAAAAACAAAACGTTATCGGAGCCGGATTTCTTGCGGCCTGGGAGGTTCTGGAACGTAAATAGGTACCTACCAATTTTAATGAGGCCCAATGGTGCAAACAACTTCAAATCTGAGTTATTCCAAAACCGTTTCGAGATAATACACCACGGTTCATGATTTTTTTTTAGAATACATAAAAAAATTGTTTTGACAAAAAATGTGGGTACGATGAAGTCGGTGTAATTTTGCAGCATTTTACGTATCACCCTGTAGAAAATTTACATGAAGTTTTTCAACATCACCTTTACAGGATACAGAATAATTAGGCTAATTACACAACAAACAAAATGCAAATCACATTCGGCAATCGGAAGTTACTGGTCTTGCAAAGTCGAACCATTTTTCCGATACCGACAACTATACCGACAACTTCGTTGTCCAGCAGTTTAGTCAGAGCCAATAAGGAGCACCCAAAACAATTTGCAAACTGATTCTCTTGTCACCTATTGGTTCTGACCAGTTTGAAATCTCTTGATAGAACAAACCTATTATTATCTAGTGATGCAGTAAGCATGGTAAGCGTATAGTGACGACTGGAGGCACGGGCACGGACGTCACTGGTGATTTTAACATTAATATCACTAGAAATAATTGAATGTTTCTGCCTAAGATCGGAAAGCAGCATTGCCACGAGGTTTTCAAACATTCTCGAAGACCCTGTATATATTCTGATGGAAAACGGTGCGTTTTTGAAAAACTGACGACCCGCGCAGGGCCAAATCAGATTGAACGGATTCAATCTCGTCGCTTCCAAATAAATTAAATCTATCTCGCTACCTATTTGCTCTTTATCCCGGTCGAGTATTTATTAAAAAGGTTTTTTTTTTTTGCTAAATGAACGCTGCGAGCGGCGCGGGTGCCCCGGCATGGGCCTGTGATGCCGGCGTGGTGTGGAAATTGAGTTTGCTGATTTATTCCGCGTAGATTTGGGTCGATCAGATCTAGTAGAATGGCATTCAGTTATATTGAAAATTGAAATATGAGAGTGCTCGGGCTGTCTCGCGCTTTGGAATGTTTTGTGCTCCGCGAACTTCATTCAGAAAAAAGAGTTTATCATATTTATAGGTATTTCGCGGTTGGCATTAACTTAAGATAGGCTGATATGGATGAGCATGACGTAAGGCCGACGTTGAGATGACTTACACCAATAAAAGGTACCTTACAAATATCTATGAACCCGGTCAGTAGCACGGTGAGCTCGTCTCCGCCCTCAAAGGTGAATGTCCCGGGTTCAAATCCGCACCGGGCCAGATAGACTTTTTCATGCGTCCCTTAGTACTGGGGCATCTACTACCGTGATGTTACTACCGAAAGTTTCCGGCGGAAACAGGAGTGAAACAAAAAATCATCGAAAAAAAAACTAGACTGAAAATCCCCCACTGTTTGTACCAAACCCTGTATCGTCTTGTTATACAGGGTGATTCATGAGTGACCTTACATAGGCTAATGGGAGATAGAGGACTTCGAAGCGAGTCAGGATCCCCTGAAGAAATTTTGTTTTCTCCATTGGTTACGAAGATACAGGGTGTTTTGTGTGTTTCGTATAAAACTTTGATAAGCGATATTTCTGGAACGGCTACAGATATTTTCTTGAAATTCACCAGTGATATTTCTTTATTGGAACTTACCCTGAAGCTATATTGGGTAAGTCAAAATCCAGGGCCGGGATTGAAAAAATGTGCCCTTTTTTATTCGATCAAAAAGTATATTTTCTGACCGCTCTTCTAAAAAACTGCTATCGGATTCAAAAAGCTAAGGAAAAATGCTTCACGAATCATTCTTCAATTTAGATGGCACACCTAAACCGTTTCGACAATAGAATTAAAAGTAAAATTTGTGGGTGAGTTCCCATTGTTTGATTGAATTCAATCAAATTCATTTTTTAGCTTGTCTCTGTGGGATAGAAGGGCTTGGTGGGAAGAAAAATTCTATAGCCGAAGATTTTTTTTGACGACCAAATCGAATCTAATTTTGATTTCACTCTCGATTTTGTCATAAAAAAAAGGTCAGCTCTGGAATTTTTCTTTCAACCAAGCTCTTCTATTCAACAAAGACAAGCCAAAAAATGAATTTTGATGAATTCAATCAAACAATGAGTCGATTATGTCCGGTCGAAAATGGGAACTCACCCACAAAGGACCCCGCACGATTCTTATGGAAAATGGGTCCCGGTTAAATTCTCTGAAATTTTGATATGTTGTAGCTCATGACATACTAATCGAATACCGTGAACCCCAAACTCAAATAATGGACAGTTTTTTACCCACAGGGGGTTGAAGTTGGAGGTTTTGACGGCTTCAAAATGATATTATGACGTTAATAAAAGCTTTCTATTAGGTTTCTCTTCAAGTTGTGTTTCATGTTAAATGTATTTATTTGACAGAAAAATATAAACCCCCTCCTCCATCCCCAACCCCTATCTACCATCATAAAATTCGAGATTACTCCCAAAAGCCTTCGGATGGCTTCTGTGATTTAAATTATGAATTTTGACATAAAAATTATTTTCCACCCCTAATGTTGGGGTGCCGATTTTCCAATTTTCTTCGGTTAATTTGGCTGAATTTTTGGTATTGTGTACTTCTAATTCTGCTGAACAAAAAGTTTCCATGCCAAAACTTATTCCTATGAACAGTTTTTGTTCTGCAGGGGACTGAATTTCAATATTTATGCTCTCAAATCTTCAACTTCAGTCCCCTGTAGAACAAAAACTGTCCATAGGAATAAGTTTTGGCATAAGAACTTTTTGTTCAGCAGAATTAGAAGTAGACAATACCAAAAATTCAGCCAAATTAACCGAGGAAAATTGGAAAAACGGCACCCCAACATTAGGGGTGGAAAATAATTTTTATGTCAAAATTCACAATTTAAATCACAGAAGCCATCTACATGGATTTTGAGAGTAATCTCGAATTTTGTGATGGTAGATAGGGGATGGGGGTGAAGGAGGGGGTTGATATTTTTCTGTCAAATGAATACATTTAGCATGAAACACAACTTGAAGAGAAACCAAACAGAAAGCTTTTATTTACGTCAGAATATAATTTTTAAGCCGTCAAAACCTCCAACTTCAACCTCCTGTGGGTAAAAAACTGTCCATTATTTGAGTTTGGGGCTCACGGTATTTGATTAGTATCTCATGAGCTACAACATATCAAAAATTCAGAGAATTTAACCGGGAGCCATTTTCCATAAGAATCGTGCGGGGTCCTTTTACTTTTAATTTTATTGTCGAAACGGTTTAGGTGTGCCAATCTAAATTGAAGAGTGATTCTTGAAGCATTTTTCCTTAGCTTTTTGAATCCGATAGCAGTTTTTTAGAAAAACGGTCAGAAAATGTACTTTTGATGAAACACAAAAGGGGCACCTTTTTTCTAGCCCGGCCCTGGATTTGGACTTATCCGGTATGGCTTCAGGATGAGTTCCAACAGAAAAATATTACTGGTGAATTTCAACAAAATACCTCTGGCCGTTTCAGAAATATCGCTCATCAAAGTTTCATACGAAACACACAAAACACCCTGTATCTTCGTAACCATTGGAGAAAATAAAATTTATCCAGTGGATCCTGACTCGCCACGAAGTCCTCTATCTCCCATCAGCCTATGTAAGGTCAGTCATGAATCACCCTGTAGTTACTTACAAAAAAACCCATGTAGAAAATATTCTGCTAATAACCACAGTAGTTGATGCAGGTAAATAATAATAAATAAACATCTATGATGAACCGCCCAAGTACTGCAACTCAAACGCCCCGCTAACGGCCCTGAGTAAGTATGCGCGCGCCACATGTAAGTATATTTTGCAAAATTTCCACTTTTAGTTTTAGAGAAGACCACGTGAAATAGCACCATTATTTTTTGTTTGAGAGCCACTCATCAGTTGGATTCTCCTCTTTGTAAAAATAATTTTAGGCAGTTTATACCAAGGTATCTAAGTGGAATTTGATGAAAAACTTCAGGTCTCAATGTAATGAAAACATTCTCCATGATTCCCTTGAATGAATAAATAAATGAAAAATTTTACAGAGTGAGTCAATAATCACCATAATCAGTGTTCCGATCTGTCATTATTGACTCACTCTCCAAAATTTTTCAGTCTGGTCTTTTCGTGAACATGTGTGTTCTAAAAATTGATCTGAGAACTTTTCAAGAGTATGTGCAACATTTGTTCGATTGAAAATGGATTTTGCTTGAGTTTTGTGAGGAATAGGACATTTTACAAAGTCTGCGCATCATCAAACGCCCAAGCAATAAGGAACCCTCAGCTACATGTTTCGGTCTTTTGGAACACATCGGTGAGGATACACAGAGCCGACGCAGATTTATGTGCACTTGATGTAGTGTACACGCATGTGAGATGTTTTACAACACCTCCTGTTGGCTAATACTGAAACTTGGACCTTATTTCTTTCTTGCTTGGGAGTTTGATGATGCGCAGACTTTGTAAATTGTCCTATTCCTCACAGAACCCATCACGCGAAATTCATTTTTAATTTATGGACGTACACAAATCACTTCCATTATATCATTTGTTCGATTGTTCGTCCCGTTCATACGATAGGAATTGTGTCGAGGTATCAATCGACTTGATGTTGTGTGAGATCGCAGCCTTCCTGGTAGTTTAAAGGAGGCTATCTGGGAAAAGCTGGGAGGAAGAACGAGACTGAAGGTCACATTGCACATTAAACTACCGAGAAACTGGCAAAATTTTCAGCGGGTTTCATCAAACAAGGTTAAACTATTCAAAATGTTGGCTTATGGCATCATTTCCGAAGAATGGGATAGTGAAGTGGAGACATCACGAGGCTAGACACAGGCTTGTTGTTGAGATGTCAGCGCACTGATCTGGGGAGACTTACTCCTTGTAATCACTAGGAAGCAGACACGCGCCTTCTGCTGCATGTATGGGCTATGCGCATGACCTTGAGCTGTCAACGTGTAGGACACACAGCCCATGGTGGTGAAAATAAAATGTGAAAGCAGGATTCTGCAGCCCGAAATTGGAAAAAGTTTTCTAGTATTTGCTCCAAAAGAGGAGCCATCAGTTGAGCCCATGATTATTCAAACTGATCCCGAACCCCATCTACAGCCTGTTGCTCTTGACGACGGCGACGTCCAGAAGACACAAAACTCTCCAGGTCAAGTTGATTTACTTGGCAATAAAAAAGACGGCGGTTTTTTTCTTTGAATGTGGATTTCAGCACAGTGGGTAGTATTAATAAAAAATAAGCATAAGCATTTGCTTGGATTTCATAAGCGTTGCTAGGGAAAGTCTGCTTAGCAACTCCTCAAAAACCGAAGCAAATGCTTATGCTTATTTTTTATCAGTACTACCCATTATTGTGAGGTGTCAATATTTTGCAATTTACCCCAAAGTAACAAATTTAGACGCTATGCTGATGTGGTGTTGGGCTGTTGGGCCATTCAATGTAGAAGAAATCTGTCGAGGATCAACGGGATAAAATCTGTGACATCAGGCGACCAGCAAAAAAAAGGAGGTAGTATCGGACTGCATGCTCAAAGCTTTCAAAGTGAACTACCCTAATTGCCGTGTTATAACTGCTTGTACAGAAATCAAAATACAACAGGCCGGTACAGTTTGATGACAGAATTTTTACATTTTGACTACAAGAGAACATTCACAGCCAAATTTCTCATTGGTATAACACCGAAGCCTATAGTGTCGAAAACTGGACAATGAGCAAAGTAGATGAAAAACGAATAGGCACTATGATGGAGAGGAAAATCCTACGACGACTATACGGTCCCACAGAAGAAGAACTTGGATGGTGTAGTAAACACAATGCAGAACTATATGACTTATGACGAGAGGACATAGTGACATACATAAAAATAAGAAGACTTGAATGGGCAGGACACATCATCAGAATGGACAATAATACTAAACCACCCAAAAGAATCTTCAATGTCAAGCCGATGGATAAACGAAAACTGGGAAGACCTGCTCTTAGATGGATGGATGGCGTAACGAAAGATGCAGAAAAGCTTGGAATAACTAACTGAAGAATGGTTGCAAGGGACAGGGATGCATGGAGAAGAAAATTGGATGGAGTTTTAGCGATATTAACTGCTCAACAACTGGGAATGACGGTATCGAAAATTTTGCCTTTTTTCAAAATGACGTAACTTTGGAGATTGGGTTTTTGATTTCAATTACTTTTTCTGCAGGGTGGAATGTAAAACATTGCAAAACTGTGCTAAGTTCGAACGATCCCCGTTTCTGTGCATTTTTTTATTCTATTGGATTATTCATGAAGCCTGATGTCTAATCTCGAAACGGTTTTTGAATTTTCCAGATCAGAAGTCGAACAATGATGATATGATTTTTTTTTACTTTCCCGACCCACCACCCAACGAGGAGGAGAAGTATTGTAAAAGCGCTAAAAACTGTTCTCGAGATTTCGACGGATATATCCGTTTTGAGGTCCCCTATAACGATTAATACACGGTTCAGGTTTCCCGACGGTAAAAGCAAGACCAAAGCACGGTTCCGATTCCCACGATCACATCAAACGTATCTCAAACCACTCCTGCGAAATCCAGTTCGCACAAAAAATGAGAATTTCGTATCTCCCGGCAGTGACAAAATAAACTGCGCAACAAATATGTTGTCGCGAGGGAAAAATTGGTCCGAGTTTGGACCCCAATAACTTTTGAATGACACAAACCATTTTGATTCTGTTTTGACGGTTAGTGAGATCTGTCTTTCCGTTATCCACCTTCAGAAGGTGAAGATCTGGAAGCTTCATATAAAATATCTACAGGGTGAAATGTAAAACAGTACAAAATTTCAGCAAATTAAACGGACCCCCATTTCCAGAATAATTTTTTTCTCGAATGCAAATGGAAGGATTATAAAGCGTTATGTTTCAACTTGCGCCCAGTTTTGAAATTTTTGAAATCGGAAGTCTGGCTCTCACTTCATGATTTTTTCTCTTGGAAGATGCTGATTTATCCTATCGGTACAAAGAAGACTATGTTACTCTGATGATGGGAGGTTGCAATTCACGAATATTGTTTCTTGAACGGTTCTCAGCAACTTGACTCACAGATCATCTGAAAAACCTTGATCAAGGCTTCAAAAAAGGGGCTCATTCAAAATGGGCGACACAGGTGTTTTTCTTAAAAATTGAATTGGATCAGATTTTCACAACTGAAACAAGCTTTCTTTGTGATTTTGACCTCCTGAACTTGATGCTGATGGTCAATTTCAGTTTTTGATGATGACAGGCTCCCTAGGCTAACATAGTCTTTCTTGTAGCGATAGGATAATTCAGCATCCTCCAAGAGAAAAAAAATCATAAAGTCAGAACCAGAGTTCCGATTCCAAAAATTCTAAAACTGGGCGCAAGCCAAAACATCACGCTTTATGATCCTTTCATTTGCATTTGTGAAAAAAAATTATTCTGAAAATGGGAGTCCGTTTAATTTGCTAAAATTTTGCACTGTTTTACATTTCACCCTGTAAATATTTTACATCAAGCTCCCTGATTCCCACCTCCTGAAGGTGAATAAAGGGAGAGACTGATCTCACTAACCGTGAAAACAAAATCAAAATGATTTGTGCCATTCAAAAGTTATTGTGGTCCAAAGTCGGATCAATTTTTCCCTTGCGACAACATATTTGTTGCGCAGTTTAGTTATTTTGACACGACCGGGTGTAAAGTGAGCCTTTTTACCCTCATTTTCAGGCGTAAAGTGGCTCATTTAGCCCGAGGGCGTAAAATTTTTACTCTTACGCCCTCGGGCTTTGGTTTTTTAAGCGTCAAAAAACAAATGCCTGTAATTATTACTAAATGTCACAAACTAATAAATTTGTTGAAATGCACAGCTCAGAGGCATTTGGGATACCCCCAAAGGCGGGGAAGGGTGTATGGTTTCACTTATTAAGCTTCTCGTTGAATTGTTTGCTTTGAAAATACACATATTCGAAACTCCAAAAGTGAGGTTATGTGCGTTGATGGCTCTGGCCGGATTCCTATTTATCAGAGTTCCGTGCCCAGTTTTCTTGAGGGGGCAGGCGAATACTAAATTTGAATAGCTGTTTTCGATACAAGAGCGCGATTTCAGGCCCGAAGCCGTGGTTGCCATCATAAAACGTGTAGCCGAATGAATATTTTGGTTTGTAGGTATCCGTCTGCCTGTCTCTTTACGTAGACTGTAACTTTGCGGTAAAATCCGTGTCGTCCTTAACTGAAAGGGTTGTCTTCAGCATGGAAAACACGGACCACAAAGTAGAAGGCTTCACCACCTTGGATTTTTCAGCTAAGTATAGGTATACCTACGTTCTCATGTTTTTTTTTAGCGCATTTTCCATCTTGATGAAAATCGCTATTGCAACCGCTTTGTCCGTCCGTCCGTCCGTCCGTCCGTCCGTCCGTCCGTCCGTCCGTCCGTCCGTCCGTTCATCGAACTCCTCCCAAACTAGACGACCTAGCTTTCTAATTTTTTCGCTGTTACATAGCTGCCACTCCCAAAGGAGGGCTAGGCTATATTGGATGTCCATATTGCGCCGCCAACATAGAGAAAACCGCCCCCGATAAACTTGAAATAACATAATATTGCACTTTCTACCAGACCTGATGCTCTAGTGTTCTCATTTTTTGAATAATACATAGTTGCCACTTATAAACGTAAGCCAACAAACATTCCGTCTTCAATATGCGCCGCCAACATGAAAAAACTGCTAAAAACCGCCCCCAAGCACTTTAAAATGAAAAACATGAACCCGAAGACATAGCGATCTGATTCTTTCGGTATATAAATAGCTGACTAAAAATGGGAAAGGATAGGCTACTTTTGGTTAGTCGCCGCCCCCAGATTCCGCCCCCAAACGATAAAAAGTGCAACTTTCACAAATGTTACTGATTGAGATGTTCTCTTCAGCATTTAGGAACTGCCAACTCAAATTGTGCAACATTTGCTCAGCCGAACGCTGCCGCTCCCACACGCCGCCCCCAAAGTAAAAGATAAATGAAAAACATGAACCTGAAGACATAACGATCTAATTCTTTCACTATATTAATAGCTGACTGAAATTGGAAAAAGATAGGCCACTTTTAATTAGCCGCCGCCTCCAGCTGCCGCCTCCAAGTAAAAAAATGCAACTTTCACAATTTTCACTGATTGTCATATTTCCCTTACATTTAGTAACTTCCAACTCAAACTGTGCAACAGTTACTTTGCCGAATGCTGCCGCCCCCATACGCTGCCATCAAAGTGAGAGATGGATGAAAAACATAAACCCGAAGACATAGCGATCTGATTCTATCGGTATATAAATAGCTGACTAAAAATGGGAAAGGATAGGCTACTTTTGGTTAGTCGCCGCCCCCAGATTCCGCCCCCAAACGATAAAAAGTGCAACTTTCACAAATGTTACTGATTAAGATGTTCCCTTTAACATTTAGGAACTGCCAACTCAAATTGTGCAACATTTGCTCAGCCGAACGCTGCCGCTCCCACACGCCGCCCCCAAAGTAAGAGATAAATGAAAAACATGAACCTGAAGACATAGCGATCTAATTCTTTCACTATATTGATAGCTGACTGAAATTAGAAAAAGATAGGCCACCTTAATTAGCCGCCGCCTCCAGCTGCCGCCTCCAAGCAAAAAATGCAACTTTCACAATTTTCACTAATTGTCATATTTCCCTTACATTTAGTAACTTCCAACTCAAACTGTGCAACAGTTACTTTGCCGAATGCTGCCGCCCCCATACGCTGCCATCAAAGTGAGAGATGAATGAAAAACATAAACCCGAAGGCATAACGATCTAATTCTTTCGCTATATAGATAGCTTACTAAAAATGGGAAAGAATAGGCTACTTTTGATATGACGCCGCCTCCAACTTCCACCCCCAAAAGAAAAAAAGTGCAACTTCCAATAATTTCCACTGATTTTCATTTTAATGTTACCTCAAACATTCAGAAACTCCCAACTCAAACTGTGGAAAAATTTCTTTGCCAAACTCTGCCGCTCCCACACGCCGCCCCCAAAGTAAGAGATAAATGTAAAACATAACCTTGAAGACATGGCGATCTAATTGTTCCGCTATATAGATAGCTGACTAAAAATGGGAAGAGATAGGCCACTTTTGATTAGTCGCCGCTCCCAGCTCCCGCCCTCAAACAAAAAAATATTGATGAGTGAAAGAATTTCCATTCAAATCTATTTAGTTGGCAAGTACCCCATTCTGATAACAAAATATCACAATGAGTTTCAAATGAAGAAAGTGGGCAAGGAATGGTGTTTCTCCTTCAACCAAATTTCTTTACGTTCACAATAGGCCTCTTTGAGAAAATGCGCTACTGAGACTCACGCACGTGAAGGCATACTCACTTGTTTTGACTTCTCCGGCAGAAGATCAAGTGTGACTCGAGAAGCCATCGCCATCGGCGGGAGGAGTGCAGCGTCTCAAAAACGAAAATTCTTGCTGGGTGCTTTTCAATAAAAAAGACACTGACGCTAGTGATAATTATTAAATGACAAGTAAAAACAAAATCATAGGTGCCCATAATGTCATTGCTAACTAGATCGATCTATAATCGCTTTTTAGTTTTTCGGCTTTTATGGTTCAAAATCAAATTTAAAAAAAGAATGGGTCGTGTAAAAAACGTTGTATGCAGCTCAAGCGTAAAGCCTGTTTTAGGCCCTCTGTCTGAATGTGCCCTCGCTATGCTCGGGCACAACTTACATACGTCGGGCCTAAAACAGTCGCTTTACGCTCTTACTACATAAATAACTATTATGCACCATGGGCATAAAGTGCCACTTTTTTCCCCGCTGTGCGAGATTGCGACCGAGGCCGTAGGCCGAGGGAAGCAAGCACAAGGGGAAAAAACGCACTTTAGCCCAAGGTGCATACAATGTTTTTTGCACTGGCTAGTGCAAAAATGAAAATTTCGAGTTATTGAGTCGTTGAAAAATTGTCATGGCAGCGCTGATTACTTGGTTGTACGTCGCACGATCTACCATGCGATCAACAAAATTCGGAATTGGGGTAGGCTGTGCCCTAAGAAAGCAGCTTGACATCCTGAAATTTAACCAGGTCATAGCCTACCAGATCGCATGGACGAGTGGCAGGTTACCTATCACCTATCTTGAACACGTACCTAGCTGCCGGGGCCCCATCGCTTACTAGCATAAAACAGGTATTTATTGGTTTTGGTATGTAAACGTGCTAATTTTGTTGTTCTTGTAGTCTTTCGTGTTCCCTACAAATTAAAGTCCATTTTGCATCGCATCAAGTAGTTACGTCAAAATAGAAGGTGACGTCTCCTCTGACGGATCAAGAGCGCTCGTTGCCATGACGACTTTTTTGCCCAAGGGCTAAAAAGAGTCACTTTAGGCCCTGTTTTGAGGTCGTAAAATAACGCATTTGATATAGGTAGTGCAAAATAGTTATTTATGTAGTGAGAGCGTAAAGCGACTGTTTTAGGCCCGACGTATGTAAGTTGTGCCCGAGCATAGCGAGGGCACATTCAGACAGAGGGCCTAAAACAGGCTTCACGCTTGAGCTGCATACAACGTTTTTTACACGACCCATTCTTTTTTTGAATTTGATTTTGAACCATAAAAGCCGAAAAACTAAAAAACGATTATAGATCGATCTAGTTAGCAATGACATTATGGGCACCTATGATTTTGTTTTTACTTGTCAATTAATAATTATCACTAGCGTCAGTGTCTTTTTTATTGAAAAGCACCCAGCAAGAATTTTCGTTTTTGAGGCGCTGCACTCCTCCCGCCGATGGCGATGGCTTCTCGAGTCACACTTGATCTTCTGCCGGAGAAGTCCAAAAAAAACATGAGAACGTAGGTATACCTATACTTAGCTGAAAAATCCAAGGTGGTGAAGCCTTCTACTTTGTGGTCCGTGTTTTCCATGCTGAAGACAACCCTTCCAGTTAAGGACGACACGGATTTTACCGCAAAGTTACAGCCTACGTGAAGAGACAGGCAGACGGATACCTACAAACCAAAATATTCATTCGGCTACACGTTTTATGATGGCAACCACGGCTTCGGGCCTGAAATCGCGCTCTTGTATCGAAAACGGCTATTCAAATTTAGTAATCGCTTCCCCCCTCAAGAAAACTGATCACGGAACTCTGAGAAATAGGAATCCGGCCAGAGCCGTCAACGCACATAACCTCACTTTTGGAGTTTCGAATATGTGTATTTTCAAAGCAAACAACTCAACGAGAAGCTTAATAAGTGAAACCATACACCCTTCCCCGCCTTTGGGGGTGTCCCAAATGCCTCTGAGCTGTGCATTTCAACAAATTTATTAGTTTGTGACATTTAATAATAATTACAGGCATTTGTTTTTTGACGCTTAAAAAACCAAAGCCCGAGGGCGTAAAAGTGAAAATTTTACGCCCTCGGGCTAAATGAGCCACTTTACGCCTGAAAATGAGGGTAAAAAGGCTCACTTTACACCCGGTCGTGTAAAAAGTACTATAGAGAAGTCTTTACTCAACAAGGTCAACAACCTTGTGAGTCACCTTGTCGAGTTGGTCAACAACCTTGTCGAGTTGGTCGACAACTCTCTTCACTTAGCTTTTATTGATTTTGGAAGCGAAGTCTCTTGGGTTTCCCAAAAGTTGACCGAAACTTTAAATTTACGTTTGGATGATCTACCGGAAACAACCAGTTTTAGTCGGATTCAACGGAACATCACTCAGTTCGGAAGTTGTAGTAAATAAAAGTTGTCACTGCACGGTAGTTATTGATGCCGTAGAACTCGCTATTAACTTGATTGTTGTCGAGTCATGTATACCTGAAGTCGACCTTTCTAACTGGACAAAATTTCACCGAGCATCCCTCCCTAACGTGCGCCAGAGTCGGTTCTTTTTTGAATTTTCGTCCTGCTTTTTCGGTCAATAACGTGAGTCATCAAACACAACCTATAAATATTGGTATGTTTTGGACGAAGATATGACCTCCAAAGTTTACGACCTCAAAGCAACATTTGCTGATTGTTTCTCCGATATCATTTCCGAATTAAAGATGCTTTCAGGGGTCGAAATGGAAATAACCGTGACGTCTAACCCACCGATTGTGCGTCGACCATACCGGCTATCCGAAACCGAGAAAATTGAAATACGTGAAGTTCAAAATTTGTTGGATGCGGGTATTGTTCAACCGTCAGATTCGCCCTATGTCTACCCTGCTATCCTAAAAAAAAAGGTTCAAGACGACTTTGTTTGGATTACCAGGACCTCAATAAACTGATCATCCGTGATTCCGACCCTCTCCCGGTCATTGAGAATTTGATCCACCGACTGGCTGGTGCTACCTTTTTCACTAGTCTCGATTTCTTGAGTGGTTATCATATCAGCTTAAAATGGCAGAAAATTCAGTCAAATACACAGCTCTCATAACACCCGATAGTAAATATCAGTTCTCCACAGTTCCGTTTGGTCTGTGTAATGCACCGTTCATTTTTCAAAGAGCAGTTGATAATATTCTGGGGCCGACAAAGAAGATGATGATTAGGACCAAAATCTCCTTTCCAATTGGGTGCAAATAACATTAGTGGACGTGGTAGGAAAAAACTAGTTGCAAATGATGATAAAGGCAAACCACTTGGCAGAAACGTAACTAAGGGCTCGATACCAAGTTGCAGGCGCAAAAGTTAGGACGGCGTAACTTGCCAAATAGAGCGGTCTGATTGGCCGTTGCTATAGTAACCGCACTTACGGCGGTCTCAGCCCCAACTTGGTATCGAGCCGTAAGACTTAAATAAACGACTTGACCCGCAGTGCTTTCATTTTCGTCCCTTAGGATTTGAATGGCGTCCCTTTTTCAAAATGGCGGATTTTATCTAGGGACAGAAGGTATCGAATAGCCTGGTGATGTCCAGCTTCGTTAAAATATATGAAGCTATGTCTCGATCGATTTCTGTGACATCAAGCACTTAGAAAAAAAATGATGGAACATTGACATCTGTCGCAGGCAAATTTGGTGGAGGCGCCAAAATGAATTTTGTACGGTCATAAGAAAATTGCTGTAACATTTTTATTTTTCAACCGATTTTAACACAAGGTATCTCATTTTGTGAAAAAGTAAATTCTTCTTTTTATCTTATACCTTCTATAAAAAAAAGACATTGAGGAATGCTGGAGAAAAAATGAAGAATAATTTTGAAAAAAAAAAAGATTCTTTTAATTTTTCTATTTTCATGAAAATTGCCGTATTTGTAGATTTTGTTGTGTCCTTTCTAAATTTGCACTTTCTCGATTTATCTTTGCAGTGCGCACCGCCATGTTGAAAAAATGAAATCTGAAGAGAAGTTTTTGACAATATCTAAATTTAAGTTCATGCGAGATTGAAATGTTTATATACGTATGAAAGTCCATTCAATTCTCCACGATTTGACACCTGAACCATTTCTGTGCGACTCGGGGTTCTTGAGCTAGAGCTTCCGGAAGTATCAATTTTCGGTGTTGAATAGTGACCGTGCCTACCGGATTTTACCACTGGATCACCACCATGTCTAAATCAAGTCACCCATCAATAACGCGTCGTCATTTATCTCAAATTATGAACATTGGTGGACCTGGCACAGCCCCAAGAGGTGATTTTTATTTCTTTTGGAACCAAAGATTGATACTTCCAGAAGGTCTAGCTCAAGAACCGTGGGTCGCACAAAGCTGGTTCAGATGTCAAACTGTGGAGGATTGAATGTGCTTTCATATGTATATAAACATTTCATTGTCACATAGACCAAAATTCAGATATTGTCAAAAACTTCTTACAGACATCATTATTTCAATATGGCAGCGCGTACTGCAAAGATATAAATCGGGAAAGTGCAAATTTAGAAAGGGCACATCAAAGTCTACAAATAGGGCAAATTGCATCAAATTAAAAAAATGTAAAAAATCTTTTTTTTTCGAATAATTTTTTATTTTCTTTTAAAAATTCTTCAACGTCTTTTTCCAATGAAAAGTACAAGGTAACATGAAGAATTCACTTTTTCACAAAATGAAATGTCTTGTGTTAAAATCCGTTGAAAAATAAAAATGTTACAGCTATTTTCTTATGACAGTACTAAATTCCTTTTGGCGCCTCCACCAAATTTGCCTGCGGTAGATGTCAATGTTCCACCATTTTTTCAATTGTAGTGTTTGATGTCCCAGAAACCGATTGAGACATAGCCCCCTATATTTCTACTAAGCTGAACATCACCAGGCTATTCGATACCTTCTGCCCCTAGATAATATCCACCATTTTGAAAAAGGGGCGTTATTCAAATCCTAAGGGACGAAAAGAAAAGCACTGCGGGTCAAATCGTTTATTTAGGTCTCAGTTGTAACCCTGCCAAGTGGTTTGCCTTTATCATCATTTGCAACTTATATTCCCTATTTCGGTTGTACCACGTCCACTACATAGTGAATCAGGCATTGGGATGTTCTCCGGGCGAAGTCTGACTGGGCTATCGTACAGGGACCAGTGGCGCATCTGTATACGGCACAGTTAATGGGGCACACTGTAGACAGCAGCCACAGCTGTCTCTTCCACGAACGGCGTCACTGGTCGGCTATACGGAGACCGATCAGGCCGAGGATGGCCGAGAGCGGGATAGAATAAAATACGATCGACACGATTGACGAGTTTAGTTTTTCGCCTGTAGTTGGAGGAAATAAAGACGATACCACGACGCTTCTGATTTTCTGGGGGATATTCCTTTCCCTCACCTTGCTTCGCCAACAATAGTTAGGTACTGACAGTTAGGTTATGTAGACTTCTCCGTATAAGTAGATAAGGTTGTGCTGGTTTTAGTGAATTTATGTAAATAAGTACGGTGCAGTGTTACGAGCCATTCTTGTTTTTTTTTTTCAACAAAAATTAAGGATTGATGATGACCCATTTTTTGCTTCAATTTTAGATATCCGCACGAAACGGATGCGGAAAATGGAAGCCAAAACTGGCCGGGGAGCGGCCGCGCCGACAGGGTAGAATGAAAATCGGGGGCGCCTCCGATAAATTTGGCGACAAAAAACCCGATCGTTTTTGCGATGCAGCGAGGGAGAGAGAGCGGACCCGGTCTGAAAGCAGCAGCGGGCAGCAGCGTCCCGGCGACGACAGGCTGCGGCAATTCAAACGAATGTGATACTTTCCATCCGACGGCGATGACGCCCGGTTTGTTCACAACAACCCCAACCCCGCCAAGTTGTTCAGAAAAATGTATGACCAAAGTATTAAAATCATTCGACAAGGAGCTATTGACAGCACAAATTTGTCAAGAAGTCGTTTTTGATGCATGCCTGATGTAAAATTGGCAATAATGATTGACTGCTCTGGAGGCGTCTCACCATACCACTTGCAACGTAGACGGTGTGCCGGTGTTTGCTCGTAATAGGCAAAGAAAGTAGCGGCCAATGGGAAATTTTGACGCGTCGGGCCGATTGAATAGACGACGGGTATGAACGCAACGGGTACAAGTAAAAACCAGGCAATTTAAAGTCTTCTGCTTTAATCAAAATAAAACGTTTCACTTGCTTAGACCTAGACACAGTCACTTCTGGGGACCATCGTCAGCAACGACTGACTGCCTAGCTGACTCCCCAAATGCGACAGATGGCGCCCAACGTGGGCTTCTTCTCCAAATAGACTTTTGGATGCGGACCCACTTCTCCACTGATAGAGCTTTCTTGGAATTCTCTCGGGTCAAAGCCAAGATGTATCGGGTCCTCCAATACCAAACTTGTTTTCAGAGATTCAGAGACAGAAAATACAAAAATTGTAATATTTCCAGAAAAAAATTTGTTTTGTCGCTTGAAGTCAAAAAACTTGGTTACTGATAGGACTTCAAAATTATCCCACAAACAACTTTGGGGTGGTCGGAATTTTGATGAAAATCAGATTGTGACTTGACTCTAGTTGAATAAAATACGTTCTCTATACCCTGGACACACTATAGAAAGCTTAATGATCATTAACGATGGATCGTCATTTAACTTCCCTTGCTGTCTTGGTGACAGCAAGGGAAACGTAATTACGTTCGTGCTTAATGATCATTAACCAAGAAAACGTCACTGTTTTCCCTCTTGCTGTCGCCGGGACAGCAAGGGAAGGTTAATGACGATCTGTTAATGATCATTGAGTTTTCTAGTGTGTCCAGGGTATAACACTAACGGACTAACATTTTGTGAGCAATATGCCTGGATAAGTATACAGAATTGAGTAGAGAGTACAAAGCCCCGATTCACAGCAATAGCTTCAGTTGAGATACAATAAGGTTAATGTCAGCAGCCAGCACTGACCAAATGAAAATCCATATTTAACTATACTAATAATTACCTACCTACTTATTCTTGATTAGTCACTCATCTTCGGTAAATTATCGTTAGAATGGTCTCTGCTCAGAGATACTTTCCTATATCCGAATCTATTGCCTCTCTTATTTATTAGGAGTCTTCAATTAATGATCAATGCCAGTGAAGTGTGGATGGGTAGGTAGCTTCAAGGCCGTCTACGTGTCCGACAAGTGCTTGCACCTTCATGTCAAGATGTTACAATATTCAACACACTCTCCTTGCATTTCTCATATTTCTCACTAAATTGTCCTTTTTAGATAATCACACAAAAAAGGAAGTTTTGTGAGAAGCAGCCCATGCAAAGTAAGTCAAACAAGCATTTCCGACAAAGTCAGCATTAATCATACCGTGCCATTTCCCAGGCGATTGCTTATGGATCAGCTCTTTCATATTTCAAGGAATTTTTAAATTCAAAATTGCCCGATCGATCCTTCTGCTCGGGATCGTAACCCAAACGTTCATTTACCTATTCGAGTTTCGCTTCTTCTTTGTCCATCCAGAGTACTTCATGAAATACGGCCCGTGGTTGTTTGCAAGGACTTATGTATGTGAAATATTTCAAACTCTTCTGAAAATTCCAAATTTAAATTTTGTAACTGATTTTATTCCACCAACTTGTTCCAGGGATTCGCAGCAGCGATTGCAGTTTTACTTATGCGAACCGATGTGGACGTAATTCTCAATGGTTTACAAAAGTGGGCTTTGAACAGTGCAGGAGATGAATGCTTAAGGGAACTGAAAAGAACAATTTTCATCTTCAATTTTGTTACAATCTCTGTTGTAGCAATCGGTGCATCTACGACCGTATTTTATCTCCAACGCAATCAAAGCGACGTGGAATACTATTTGATCATGTTTATTTTCAAACAGCACCTTCCTGATTACAGCAACGTTTTCAATTTTTGCGTCAAGCTTCTGCTTGAGCCGTTGTACTTTGCGATGTTGGTGCACATTTTTCTGCTGGCTTACGCCACTCGGCACTATTTGATACAGATGCGCATGTGGATCGTCAATTTTGACGGAATCATTGTCGACTTTACTGATGACAGGCTATGCAAGGGGCCGTTGGGCGATGAAGATTTCCAGATGGAAATCTACCGCAGACTTGTATTCAGCATTGAAAGAATCGTCTATTTCATACAGCAAGTTCACGATTTTCGAATTATTAAATTGTTCCAATCCGTTAAATTACTTTTGAAGGTTCAAACGATTGGCTAACGAGAAATTTGTGCGACCCCTTTTCGTGTTGTACTCGTGCTGGGGTTTCATCTTGGGGATATCAGTTGTATTGATGATGTACGAGTCTTACCTGGGCGTATATCAAAATTTCGACATCAATAACAAAATACTTGGGTGGACCTTCTTCTTGCTGAGTAGTGTGCTCTTTTGCTTAACGGCTTACAATGGACAAGAAGTCGAAAATTCGGTAAGCAAAACGTAGATATTGTTACGAAAAAATAAAAATCCATAATAAGCAGCCCCTCCACCAGCAAAGATAAAGAAAGTACCTGATATCTATCCTCGCTGCGCAGGAAGCGTTGAGTGTTTCAAGGACCTTACCAATATATTTTTTTTAGTTTGAAAATGCACGCGGGGTTTTGTTGCGAACCAAATGGTACTATTTCAACGGACGGAATAAAACAAATATGTTGATGCTATGGCTGATTTGTACAAAGCCGATCAGACTCGAGTTTTCCTCAAAAGTGGCCATCAATTATTCTTTTGGACTCAAAGTGAGTGGTAGAATGACGGAATAATAAATCGCACCAAACCCGAAACTGTGTCACAATTTCGAGGTGACCGAAATGTTATTATCCTTGAACTTTTACACCATCTTGTGTATTTGGTTATGCACCTTGTTTTTGCGTTGCTTCTTCCTTCCTCAAAGGGTATTTCCCTTGTTCTTGTTCTCTTCCTTTGCTGTTTCCTGCCTTCGTCATCGTCGTCCTTATCATTTCCGGCGTCACTATATCGAATAAAGCAGATTATGCCATTTTTTACTGCGCAATAAAAATTTATTGACAATTAAGGGCGTGAAGCTGGATTAATGATAGATGATTTTTCGCGGCAGAGCAAAGCGATTGTTTAGCCTGGACCAATCGCATCCATTAATTGTCACATATGATCAGTCCTGAATGATGAATTCTGTTCGGGATTCATTGGTTCGGAAATCTATATTTAATTACCTTTTAAAATGGTCATTAGGCAACAAGAAGGAAAAATAGCAACGCCAAGGTAGTTGAGCCATGCCAAGAAAAACTTATGTATAGTCAAGTACGTGACGATGTCATACAGATCTTGAGCTCCGCTCAATTTTGAATTTTAAAATTCATCTCTGATGATCCCTCGATTCTCGAAAAACTTGCGATTGAGATGACTCTAATCTCCAAGTTCTTAAACTCGGCAAGGATAAGAGTTGCAAAAGCCTGGGAATGAGCTGGAATTCAAATCAATATGTCATCTAATATGATATGCATAATATATCCATACTTCATTAACTTTCGAACAGTTGAGAAGTTATCTCAGTCGTTTCATCCATTTTTGAACCACTCGGTCCTATCAGTCCAGTTGTCATCACAGTAAAACGGTTGAGCAAGACTTGTGAGAGCATGGGCTCGGTTGGGGTGACATTCTGCCCAAGTACTTGCAGTTAATTTGGTTGCAGTTTCAAGACGAGCTACCACATTCAAACTCGCTCAGAATGTCTCGACATGAACTTTACTAAATGATGATGTTACGACTGAACTTCATGGATTCAGTAACAGCAGTGAGCAAGCCTACGGCGCTTGTGTCTATTCTCGGTCCGTAAATTCCGACAAGCAAGTTTCTGTCAATATTCTCATTTCTTAATCTCGGGATGCCCCTTTGCATAAAATCACACTGATTTTCAGCACAAATTCAGAAGGAAATATGCGGAGCTGTGTTACTGTCCAACTTGTTAGATAGATTGAATATGCACATTTCTGAATTCTTTCATTTGTGCGACTCATCAGTCATTCTAGCATGGAGCAGACCATCACCCAATCGATGGAATACCTTCGTAACACAGAATTGCAGAAGTGCAAGACTTGATTAATATGGATGATCGGTTCCATGTGGTAACGCAAGACAATCCCGCTGATTTACTCAACCGAGGAGCCCCACCTTCAGAACACCTCAACTCACCCTTCGGGTTCCACGTTCCCTCGTGTTTACCTGCAGTTCAGTTGGATGTCAAAAATGATACTGCTGAACTTCTTCATGTTGCTTCAGCGCCGTCCTTTCTCTCCAATTGAAGACCTATTCAATTTTTCAAAGCAATTGAAGAGAAAGGACCAATTTAATTTTTCGTAAATGAAATCAAAGTCCAATGAATCATCCATCGTCGATCTTCAAATCATTCTAGTGTAAATTGAAGCGGTGTTACTCAAGGCCAAAGAAACGCTCAACTCCGCCGCGAAAGATCGGTTATTATGAATCCAGCGTAGCCTGTAATGTGATGTCGGCACTTAATTTATCGAAATTAGGGGAGTCGATACAATTCTTTTTGCCTCTTCAACTTCAACAGATTTACTGTCGAATACGATCTTCCGCCAGTTTTGTTATTATTTCAGATGATAAGAGGCCTGTATTCAGTTATATCGCTGCTTATATCCTCAAGAAACTACCGTCATCTCAACTGAATACAGCCAAGTCAAAGTACATAATTGTTTGAAAACATGATATTTTAAGCATGTGATCGTAAGATTCGTAAGTTATGTATCGAGGTAAGTATGTATGCACTGATAAAGAATTAGAAATAAGTACAGATAGCAAAAAAACGCAATAAATGACTCGATTATAGTTTTCTTCCCATTTTCATTCTGGTAACCCGAGGAAACATTTTATTCATAATATCCAGTGAAAGAAGAAAGCCAAAAAATATTGATTTCGTAATAAACTTGGAGGGTGTGATCGCTACTTCTGCCCTTGTAAATGTCGGTAGAAAATGAAGATGTGAGTTGGCAAAAAAGCGTTTTTTTATGAAGTACTGCAATCCGAGGTTTTTTCTTCTTTCTGCCATTTCGTCTAGCGAGCGGTGAGGGAAAGTACCAAGTTGCTCAATTCCTCGTTAAAAACTAATTTAAGCCTGTGTTGTTCTTAAGGTAATAATTTTCTTTGCTTTCGATAGATTCTTGTGTCGAATTTAAACTTTGACACATTTGACCTTTTTTGGAATTGGACTGATAGATGATAGATAGTTGTCATAGTCTAGGGAAACATTCGACATTCATACAGAAAGCTCTTAGCAGAAAAACTCTACAGTCTGCATCCATACACCTACACCTATATCCCATACACTTCCTATTTTCAGTAAAATGATTTTTTGGAGCAAAAATAAAGTGACAAGCTGGGGAGTTACGACTATGGCTGATGGCACCTGCAAAGTTTGGGGGCGAAACTATCAGCCCCAATCGGCCGCATTCTCCCAGAGCTCCAGCTTGTCACTTTATTTTTGCTCCAAAAAGTTATTCTACTGAAAATAAAAAGTGTATGGGATATACACTACACATTATCGCGGCATCAATGACAGCTGATTACCTCCTGTCAATTTGACAGCTGACAGCCCGGGAAGTTCAAATGACACCACACAGGCATCCACACATCATACGAGACGATGCACCCCACAAAACGCTTCTGACAAACAATAAATTGATATAAGTTGTTGCAATCGGAAATCCTTCCTGTTTCAACATACACGACGCACCCCTGCAAAATCCATTTATACTCGTACCCGTGCACGTATGAAAATATGAGCGTCGAGCGCGAAGCGAAATAAACTCACCATCCTCCCTGATCATTATTTATGGGGGGAGAACACCAGTTTGTTTCGCATATTTGTACCGCGCGCGCGACCTCACCCGACCCAAAGGTAATTTGTACACCATCACCGAGGGGCGCGCTTGCTCGCAGGGGCGGCGGCAGTTTAATTTGCAAAACGCATATATTTGAATTTGAGGCGCCCGTTTTTTCGCCACACGTACACGCACGGAGAAGGCAATTTCGAAAAAAAAAAAAAGAAAAACGTGTTGGCAATACCAAATTGCGCGATTTTAATTGGGGTCCCCCGACCGTTCAAAATTGGGGAATAACGTAAACAGCACACACATATGCAAGGAGAATTAGTATCTGTCCCGTTTTTGTTTGATTTTGCAGCATCAGGGGTGAAAGTGGCGCAGCGGTCGGTGGTGGTGGCGGCGGCGGCAGCGGCGGCGAATAAGCAGTGATTTAACGACCGGCTCTTGTCAATAACAATTATCGGAGGGCTCTGCTGAAACGCCACAAGGTTAATGGTTTGAAATAGCGGAAGCAAGGACATACACACACATGCGGGAATCCAGGGAACGGGATAAGGGATGAAATGGGTATTATGGCGGATCGTGTGCATGATGGGAAGTTAGTGCAGGTTATCACGCTAATATATCAACCGTGGTATCCGCTAAGTGATATTGCCAATTAAGATTTGATATGATGCCATTCCGTATATGGTTAGGTTAGGGGGGCGACGACCGACGCGTGAAGCAGACATGTTTTCGGATTAAATCGATCTAATGTGTGGGGTTGCCGTATGTTCGTGGATCGGTCTTTTTCTGTATCAATCTTGAATAATCTTCGTTTAGTATGAAGTTCAGTGCTCCCAGCTGAGATTTTGTTATATTTGGACTTCCGCACGAACGGCAGTTCGCTTCCGTGCACACCATCCGATGTCCGAGTGCCAGTTCTGGTTACATTCTGGGCGTTTTGGTGGTGCCACCACCGGCTTCGCGTTGACGGCCGCAACTCGTGTTTTTTGTGTTGAGGTTATCCTTGGAGATAAGCGAAGCTATATAAAGTGTTTGGAGTGAAAAACTCACTCTTTCCTGTCGCTGAATTCGTAATGCCATGATGTCCAAGTACAAAGACCGACGTCGACCGTTCCCGGTCCATCTGCCCACAGGTAAATAAAGAATGGCGTGCACTGCGGAACGAGAAATCATGGTTATTTCGTCCTACAGGGGCCATACTTTTCCCGCTCTTGCTTCTGTGTCGTTTTTCGTTGGCTGTCGTTATGTTCCACGTCCCACCGACGCTGGAATCCTGTATCGCCGTGGGAATTTCCTTTTTCGACGCTGGAATCATTGACAGTCGTTATGTTCCACGTCCCACCGACGCTGGAATCCTGTATCGCCGTGGGAATTTCCCTTTTCGACACGCTGGAGCCCTGCCTAGCCGCCCGCCGTCCAGAACACTAGCGCTGTGCCATGACGGCCAGGTGCCCCAAAAATTCGCATCTACCATGTGCGGCGCTCGCGATCGGATTCCTGCCGCCAAAATGCCACGTCGGCGGCCGAATTCAGTAAGGTGATTTTATTATGTATCGAAGTGCCAGTATTCCGTCTCGGCGTGAGGTTCCCCACGAGCTGGTGAGCGTTCGAGTCCATAAGAGCGAAATTAGCGACGTCATTAACCGTCAAGTTGACAGCCTCTCAAACACCATAACCTAAAAGAGCGAAGCGGACATGCGTCCGTTTTTTTGCTTGCTCTAGTTTTAGTTGATGTTGAATTGTCTAGCCTTGCTGCTGAACCGTGCCAGATGGCCACCTTGGATACCGTCATTGTTATTTGTTTTCCATTTTGTCGTGCGTGTGTATGTGTTGATCTGTCTTGTCTCTTCCCCAGGATCGCGGCTGCCACGGACGAATTCCCCAGGCTATACCACCAGGCGTCGGCCGGATCCTTCTTTTGAAATTATCGACAACCTTCCGGCTGAGCTAGCGGATACATCCGGAAGCACGGACCGACGCCAAGGGGACGTCCGTCGGCGTAGCTCGAGACCTGGTGGGAGCGACAGGAGCGGTGATGCAAGAACTTCGGAACCACCCGACGACCACAGGGAAGTCCATTTCCATCTTCTCCTACTTGCTACAGAACTAGAAGTAGCTTAGATCCGGCACCGTTGCGTTGCATTAAATTGTTATATTACGGAGGGCTTATGCCCCCGGTTTCACTCGGAACGCCTCAATAAGGATTCAACAAAACGTGTTGGTTCTGAAACTTCAAGTGGCTTGAGTCCGGGCAGCGCCGAGAGGCTGAAAAGATTAGTGCAACTGCAGTTTAATTCTTACAGCACCACTGAAGAGATTGGGAAACAGCCAGTACAGCCGAAATCGGAAAAGAAAAGCAGTGATATCGAGACGGTTCTTCTGAGACGGATGGTCGACCAGCTTCAAGATCAAGTAGATGAACAAAAAACAATAATACAAACGCTGAACAATGCTTCAAGGATTCAAAGATCGACCCACAAAAACAAGAAACTGAAAGAGATTAAAGAAAAAATGTGGAAGGTTGCCTCGCCCTGTTCAGGGAGCCAAGCTGTCAACAGAAAGACCACCAAAAGCAAGCGTTGCAAATAAATTTCTCTGGAAGTGTTCTGACCTCGGTTCTGACCCCTGGTACTTACCATCCCTCCTGTTTTTCGCTCCTTTATTTGATCGGAATTCGCATGAGGTTGTGCTAGGGGTGTCTTGGTTGAAGATTCGGAGCCGCTTTGTTTATCTCCAGTCAAGTTGCTGAGAAGGTAAACAAAGCGAGCTGTCACTGACCACCTGACCACCCACATGACCTGGGCCAGAATGACGAATAAACTTCAAAAAACCTCCTGGGTACGATAAAAATCCTAAAAGTTGCACTGGGTGCAAGTTGATGCACGGAAGTCACAAAAATCGACTTCAAAACATAAAATAAGGATTTTTTGTTCACTTGACTATAATACAGATCGGATAAGTGGCCCATGAAAAAGCATTTGTTCGAGCGAGTTCGAGGAAATCTGCTTCCTTTACCATTCTTGTAGAGGGTACCAACAACAATATTTTGAAAAAGTGTAACGCCAATTTTGTCCGTCAGTATACAATTATACATACATTATGTATATTATAATGCAGAAAGCATATTATACCGTGGAAGAGTTCCTTCAAGACAGGGATTTTATTTTGTGATATATCGGAATAACCATCGCTTTCAACTTTGTGTTGATGTTTCCTTTTATTGTTTGTATTTATGTTAGATTCGACTAAAATCTGAGGCCGTCAAGAGTGGGGAACGCTACCGCCGAGGGTAATTCCTCCCTAGCATTGGTGGCTCGACAAGTGAAAGAGCGAGTACTGCCTTGACGCTATTCGGAATATTGTTGAATAAACCAGTTACTATCACCCAGTTTACCAACCCATCAAATGAATCTAACATACATTTGTATTGTTAATCTTTGTTCTTATCCCAACTCAAATTTCATTTTTATTATATTTATATTGAACCATGTACACTGTACAAATGGACAAATAGAACAATCTATCACTATCCATGATGTTTTTCAGTTGGACAGCCAACAGATACGAAAATGTTGTTGAAAGATAGTGGGACGTAGCCAACTGGGCTACTAGTATATGCTTTTTTACCGATTTTGAGCTTGAAAACTGTCTACATTGTCAAATCTTCGGCAGGACATTGTAATCAAAAACTTCACCAGTTGATAAACTCTAACCTCATTAACAGTAACTAGACAAGTTACGTATATCAAAATACAACGGCCAAAGCGGTTATCACCCCTCTCCGTTCTATACAGATCGAGTTACAGTATCTCCGAATGCCATTTGGGTTTCAAAATGCGCCTTCTATAATTTAAAGATATATCAGTAGATACTGACAGGGACAATAACATGGTATCCGGCAATGACACGTCGACATCTCCCCGGTGGAAAACTGACAGCTCACCAACAGACCAATCCTTTTCGACCATCAACTATCCCTCGACAACAAAGAACTAAAGAGAATACGACTTTTATAACTATTGTAAAACGTTACCTTACCGGAAGGGCAAAAATGAAAGCAAAATCTGAATACTCACCTATAATAAACTGCTTAAGTCTGATACCACAGAGGATGAGAACGTAAGGGAATACTCGAGAAGCTGGGATGGGGTAGCTCTGGCTGTAAAAAATAACAACATGGTTAATATCAAGTTTGCGCGGCACCGGCACTCCTTCAGGGTATCGTATTAATCCGACGCTCATCAAGGTGTGTTAACGAGCAAGAGGCAGTAACGAGGAGGGAATGAACGAACCGTAATATAAGTGAGCAATATTAGGTGCCGGTTCGAAAGGTACAAGGGTGGCATGTGAACACGCAAAGTAGGCGTAAATTTGATGATGATTCTCAAGAATGTTTGGCAGTGAGCGAATGAGACTTTTTTCAGCTCAAGTTTTCAATAGGTAGAGTGCCTTGCTGTTTCCAATTTCAACTGTAAGTACTAGTTATGGTAATTTAATATTGAATATGAGAACGGCGAAACTTTGCCGGCGTCTGGAACAAGCACAGCAACAAGTTATAACATTCCTATTACAGAACAACAATTTAATTGCTTTTAGGTATCTACACCCAAATTCCATTAGACTCGGCCGGATCCAACAATAATTCTGTTTTCGGGTTTTAAACTAAATAAACACTAACAATTACGCAATATGTATTAATATGTTGACTTGCAAAGTTTCTCAATTAATCTAGAGCTTTCAGCTATAAATAGAGATATGCAAGAACCGATCCACGCAACTTGATTCAATATTACAATTTAGTTATTGGCTACTCCGGGCAATTGGACGATGGGTTCACCACAGTGTGCGGTTACAGTTCACCTCGACCATTTAGTTTTCCTTTGGAATAGTCGAAATGCCTACCACTCTGCTACTAGCCAGCCGGTGGAAACTTTTTAATTGAAGCAACTAAATGCGGTCTGGTCTGATCCATCAGTTAATTACTGCGGCATGTTCCGAACTCGAGTTATACATAACGTCAAAATGACGTACTAATCACTCCCGAAATTGTCGGCCTTTGATGGTCGGTAATCTGCCGGCAATCACAGCCAGCGAAGTTCAAACGTAAAGCAAGTGCCGCGAGAAAGTGATATTCGACTTAATTGCTCACTGGAACACGGGATCGTACAATTTCCAACAACAGCTCTCGCAAATCTAGGCGGCTTGGGAAGCCCACCGTGTACTTGCGCTGGAAAATGTCTTTGCTCGGAGTTCAAAAAAGGAGCTTGTTACGGTCTCATCCAGCAGACTGCAACTCGCAAAAGTAAACATAAACAACGGATCGATTTTTTTCATCAACATCCAATTAATTTATTTTGTGTATCACAGGTAAACACGGCGAACCCAAACTAGACTGGATGCACACGGGGAGGAAATTTCAAAAACAGGAAAAGCTTTCAAGTTGATTGTGCGCCACATAGTAAGATAAGTTTAGGCCAAACAGCAACCGATATGACTTTATGGCGCCTTCCGGATTCCTCGTACATTTGAATAATACCTCCATATAATACTTTTCGCGTCCTGAAGTCATCAGGGAGTTGCTACCAAAAGTTTTGCCCATGCTAGGGTCGTATATTTCATTCCGAAAATTGCCAATCGCAAAATGATAACTGTCCATAAAATAAGCGGAGCATCGTACACCCAGAAGGGGTTCCAGCAAAGTTTCATCTGCCGATGTTCCGGACACCGGGAAAAGTCTGGACGAAATTCAATTGAAGTGTATCTAAAGTTCGAATTTTGCACAAATGACGAGTGCGAGCTGCAGGCGAAAACTAAAACTGGACCACCGGATTTAGTGTTATTGAATTGAAAAGTTGAGTGAGAATCATTTTCAAGTCTGATGTGTGTCAGCAAGCGAATGCTTGTATGGCAACAGTTTCTTGGGCATGTTTGTTCTAGGTCGTTTAACACTTGTCCCTCCGTCCCTCCCCCTTGAAAATAATCTTTAGATGGTCAGTCTATTGCACCACTACTGCACTTCATTTCACAAGTGAAAGTTTTATTGGACTGTCTTTCCGATTTGGTCAAAATAGTGGTCATGACCGTTTGAATCACTAAGTCTTGATCCGTAAGCTTAAATCCTTTGGATATTCACCCTCCCTTGTGTGGTATTCCCCCTTTGTTTTGTTTGTACGTTGGTACCTGAAGTAGGTACGGTCGTTGACGTTCGTAGCGTTTGCCGATAGGAGAGGGAGATGGCGCTGCGCTAGGCGAGCCGGGCGAGCGGCAGCCGCGGGCAGACAGAGAAGAGAATCAGCTGTGGTGAAGAACACGTGATTTTTCAGTGCAACTGTGCGTCGTTTTCTCCTAATTTAAGGTCGGTCTTTCTTTGATTATTGTATCGTAATTTTGGCTTCCACCCACTCACCAAATCATGCATTTCGATACCTATTTTGTCCGCGAAATTGTTGTACATAACACGAAATGCTTTGTTCTCTTTGTTCTCAACGGGCTTGCATAACCCGCCGTTTTCCCCTTTGAAATCAAGGTGCTTCGCACTGCTTTGAGTTTTTGTAATTTATCTACTCCCAAATGATCTTAATATTGATGGCAAAAGCCGTAAATCTAATGGGTGTGCTTTTTGCGCGCTCATAACGTGACCTCAAGGCCACGCTATCGCGCGTACTTCGAGGTTTCATTGATTGTTTCTTTCCACAAGTTACGTCACAAGCAGTAGGACGACAAAAAGAAACTCTGCTACGCCAAAAATCAGCCGATAAGTAGAGAACAGTAATTTTTATGATTCCTTCACATTTCATTGTTCATTGTCGGGTTATACATGAAAGTAAAAGAAGGAAAGAGAGACATGCCGCTTCTCCGTGTTCTGGGGGGGGTCCATCACTTGTATGAATCTGCCTTGTTGATTCTACTAACCTTTCCTTATTTGGGGGGAAATTATGTGTAACGACGAAGAGAGGGCCACAGGTTGGCTCGAGTCGATTTTCTTGTATTTACTGTTATTTCTTGTATGTGATTACTGTTTACTAACCATTGTTCTGTTTTGTATGTGAGTATGTACGATCGCACGCAAAATGAACGGAGACAGTGTTTCGCGCGGAGTGTACCGATTTAATGAATTTTAGCCTAATTGTCACTGTGACACCAAGCCAAAATTCAGTAAATCGGTACACTCCGCGCGAAACACTGTCTCCGTTTATTTTGCGTGCGATCGTATCTGTGGGGTTTTTGATGGGGTGGCGAATGCGTTACAGATACTTCTTTCTTCCAATTGCTTACAAAGAGTATGACCAACTTTCAAATCCTCTACTTATTTATCTCTCACCTGTTCCTTTTTTATTCATTTACCTGTTTATCTCTGATTTGTTTCTTGTTTATTCATCTACACCATTACTTATTATTTGTTTCTTGCCGATTTATCTACTTGTTTACCGATCGTTTCTTCATTGTTTACTTATCTATCAATTTGACTTCTTTTGTTTGTAAAATGAAAAATTAATTGCTGAGCGTGAAGTTTCCTTTTGTTGTTAAGTAAATAACTTGTAAACGAAACAAACTTTCAAAGAGGTTCAAGCACCGATTCACGCTGACTTGATCAATGCATCACTGGAGTGACTTCTCTGTCATTTCATCATGACTCATTCACACTTGACTTTTATTCAGATCATTTGGGAAGGGACTTTTCAGCAATCAATCAGGCTAGGCCAGTCAAATTAGAACAAATTTTTCCGTTTGAGGGAAAAAACTGTTGGAGTTTTGGAAATTTAACAGTTATGTCCGGTAAGGTGTACTGTTAAACATACTAAAAGTCCCCAACTCTACCTATTGAGCTCGAGCCGCCATCTTGGAAAAATGGTCCTTCGATCCAATTTTCTGCTCATATTCCGCTAATCATCAGAGATATTTGATCAAGTTTCATAAAAAATCAAGGCTATAAAATTGCCCACAAAAATTGTTTCATACCGATTTTTTTCTCGTATATGTTGATATTAATAAAATTAACTTAACAAAAAAAAAATCAAAAATTTAGCGATTTTTTGCCTATGGCTAAAGATATTGTCTTCAAAATTTGTGAAGATGTTGGCAGTCTACATCAAAGCTAAACGTGACAGTTGAGATAGAAAAAAAAATTGCGAAAATATTTTTTAATTTTTTTTTTCAAATTAAGCAAAATATTGATTTTTGAGTTTGACATTTCCAACAGGGCGGAGTGGAGGTTTCAATCGAACATGAATCAGTTTTGATATTTACATATTGTAAGACAAGATTTCATCAGTATTGTGCCTTCACGAGCTTCTGGGATGCTCGATATGAATTAAACTAAAAGAATAATAGCTAGGTCCAAAAAGTGTTGTCGATTGGTTATGAAGGAAACATTTCAGAACTAAAGACATCAGCAAAGGATATACAGGAGGTCCAAAGGTTATTCAACTGTATATGAGCCCCATATTGATGTGCCTTATCCAAAATAGTACAAAAGAATCAATCAAAATGTTGAAATCCACCCTGTATAACAAAAAGTAACGATACAAAATGGAAGTAGTAAAGCATACATGGTGTCAAAAATACAGCCTTTACATTGCTGAAAAAAAGAACAAAATTGATCGATTTATTTGAAAGTTATTAGTCCTCAAACTTGACTTTACAAATTTCAGCCAGTGAAATAGGGAAAAGTAGAGAGAGGTAACTGTCGGAGTTTCAGAAATTTGACAGGGATGTTCGCTAAGGTATACTAATAAACATACTAAAAGTCCCCGCCACTACCTGTTGTGCTCGAGCCGCCATCTTGGAAAATGGTAATAAATTTGATCGAAGGACCATTATTTCAAGATGGCGGCTCAAGCGCAACAGGTACTGGCGGGGACTTTTAGTATGTTTATTAGTATACCTTAGCGAACATTCCTGTCAAATTTCTGAAACTCCGACAGTTACTTCTCTCTACTTTTCCCTATTTCACTGGCTGAAATTTGTAAAGTCAAGTTTGAGGACTAATAACTTTCAAATAAATTGATCAATTTTGTTCTTTTTTTCAGCAATGTTAAGGCTGTATTTTTGACACCAGGTATGCTTTACTACTTCCATTTTGTATCGTTACTTTTCGTTATACAGGGTGGATTTTAACATTTTGATTGATTCTTTTGTACTATTTTGGATAAGGCACATCAATATGGCGGTCATATACAGTTGAATAACCTTTGGACCTTCTGTATATCCTTTGCTGATGTCTTTTGTTTCGAAATGTTTCCTTCAGAACCAATCGACAACACTTTTTGGACTTAGCGATTATTCTTTCTGTTTAATTCATATCGAGTATTCCAGAAGATCGTGAAGGCACAATATTGATGAAATCTGGTCTTACAACATGTAAATATCAAAACTGATTGATGTTCGATTGAAACCTTTACTCCGCCCTGTTGGAAATGTCAAACTCGAAAACCAAATTTTTGCTTAATTTAAAAAATAAAATAAAAAATATTTTCGCAATTTTTCTTTCTATTTCAACTGTCACATTTAGCTTTGATGTAGACTGCCAACATCTTCACACATTTTGAAGACAATATCTCCAGCCATAGGCAAAAAATCGCTTTTTTTTTGATTTTTTTTTATTAATTTAATTTAATTAATATCAGTAGATACGAGAGACAAATTGGTATAGAGCAATTTTTGTAGACAATTTTATAGCCTTGATTTTTAATGAAACCTAATTGAATATCTCTGATGATTAGCGCAATATAAGCAGAAAACTGGATCGAAGGACCATTTTTCCAAGATGGCGGCTCGAGCTCAATAGGTAGAGCTGGGGACTTTTAGTATGTTTATCAGTACACCTTACCGGACATTACTGTAAAATTTCCAAAACTCCAACAGTTTTTTCCCTCCAGCTTTCCCTATTTGACTGGCCTAATACGCAGGGGTTTCTTTGACGTGTTCTTCCCATGTGTGCCTGTCAGCGAATGCGTCACTTTTCCTTTGCGATCGAATTGACAGTTGGACCTTGTTTCATGATTTCTTGTATTGTTTTGCTAATCTGATTTTGTGTTCATTTCATTGTTGTAAATTCCTGCATTGTCAAATAATATGTAATGATTTTTCTTGTTTCATTTGTTTGTGTTTTGTTGTTCTTCATTCATGTTGTGTCATTTTTATCACTGTCAATTTCTTGTTGTGAGGTGTTTTGAGAAAAGAAGCAAATTCATTCAAAACTTAGCCAATTGATTTTCAATAAACGTTCATTTTGCTTGCATTTCATTGGCGTTTCATTCAAGAATCAAACCTCATCCCCAACGACACATTCTCATCTCGGGTAAGAACTCAACACAACGTAGGTAAAAAGGTAAACAACGTCAAGAAGGGAAGTGACAACGACGATCTCAGCCAAACAACAGAAGTGGTGCCGTGACCAGGATACACTACACTTGTCAGCTTGCTTAAATCATACTTAAGTGGTCGTCGGTAGTATGTGCAGTGCGATGGATTTCGTTCATTCGTCTATACGGAGCCTTCTGGTGTTTCCCGGGGGACTGTTCTGGGGCCTGACCTGTTTCTGATTTTTATAGACGATATCGTTAGGGATCTAAACGTGCGTTGCCTCCTTTATGCTGATGACATGAAATTGTACCAGCCCATTTCCACAGTGGATGACTGTGCTGCGCTACACATAATGTCTATTCTTTTTAACTAATGTCAAATGAACTGCATCAATCAATATGACTTGTCACCGATACGTGCGTCTGGGATTTGATTGTTGAAAAGTTGATACATTTAACACGAAATTTTTGTGTTCTTCAAACTTCCGGTTATGACAAAACGAGACGTCGAAGACTGTGTAATATTTATTACACAAAATATACAATCATGCATAGGTGCAACTTGGCGACTTCGCGCTTGGAAATGGGTTTTCAACTTACTCTTTCATATTATTTGTTTATTCTTGTGATAGGTGGGTACTGGTGTCGGCATAAAAATGTTAGAATGCTCTGGGTGGGCACCAGGGTGGGCACAAAATTTTTGGGGTGGGCATGGCCCACCCAGCCTCCCTTAGCTCCGTGCCTGTTCCGAACCCTTTATATGTCTTTTGTTCGTGTTCGTACACGCCTTGAGTACGCCTCAGTTGTGCGGACCCCAGCTTATGAAGTACACAGAACCTCTCTTGAGAAAATTCAGAGGAGATTTCTGAAAACTTCAGTTTTTATGATGACAGGCGTCTTTCCTGACAGAGGCACCCCACAACAGGATCTTTTGCGGCAATTCAATACGCAGTCTTTACACGCCACTCTGACTGATGATATCGACTGTGATAGCGCAGAAGAAATAAAAACAAAAATAAAGAGAAGCCATGACACATTGAACGCACACAAGAGCGACATACACCATGCCACCACTTCCCAACCTGAAAGCCATTCGGGCCATTGGGTCATTTTTTGTCGGCGTGTATGTATTATTGAAGTTATACGCATCAACGGTACAAGTATGAACGTGAACAACCTAATCGAGACCGCAACCGCATCAGCACAGCAGCTAGCTCCGCAGCAACCCGACGTTTTTCCTTCTGCCTCTGATGCGCTGCTCTTGCCTAACTTTTGTGTGTTTGCGCTCGTTTCCACAAAACCCCGTCAACCACACCGAGGATGGCACACGGGAACCTAGATCACGGGTGAACCGGGAGCATGGTAGGGCCGAACAAATAACAAGCGAATATTCCTCATTGGCATGAGGCTCAGTAGCGCACTTCCTTTTTGAAGGATTAGTGAACGCAAAATGGTTATTAGGGTTCAACCGTTATTTGGGCAGAAATTTCAATATGGCGGCCAAAATTGCGTCAGAATCATGAAATTCGGCTTCAAAGTCAAAATGACCGTACCTACTATAGACAAGAGTAAGTTCCAAGTTCCATGAAAATCGTTCCACTAATTAGAGACTTTAATATGGCGGCCACGATGGCGGCTGAGCATCATTTGTCCAAAATCGGATGTATTTTGATGACGTTCATATCGCCTGTGAATTCCACTCAAATCGGACCACTTTTAGAGAAATTCAAAATGGCGGACCAAAGATGGCGGCCAAGTGACAAAAATAATTGGTCAAATGTATATGGTGAACACGTACGCATTTGATTGGCATCTGCACCACATCGATATCTCCTTTCGTTGAGGCATAATTCTCCTAGTTCTATCATTTTGAAACATGTTTAATATGGAGAATACAAGATGGCGGCGACGCATCAATTGTCGAAAATTGGATGTATCCTGATGAAGTTCACATCGCCTGCAAATTTCACTCAAATCGGACCACTTTAAAAAATTCAAAATGGCTGATCAAAGAAGGCGGCCAAGTAACAAAAATTATTGGTCAACTTTATATGGTGGTCACGTACGCATTCGATTGGCGTTTGCACCACATCGATATCTTTTTTCGTTGAAGCATAATTCTCCTAATTCTATCATTTCGAAACATGTTCAATAGTGAGAGTACAAGATGGCGGCGGGGCATCAATTGTCAAAAATTGGATGTATCCTGATGAAGTTTACACTGCCTGCAAATTTCACTCAAATCGTACCTCTTTCAGAGAAATTCAAAATAGCGGATCAAAAATGGCGTCAAGTGACAAAAATGATTGGTCAACTTTATATGGTGGTTACGTACGCATTCGATTGGCGTTTGCACCACATTGATATCTCTTTTCGTTTAGGCATAATTCTCCTAGTTCTATCGCTTCGAAACATGTTCAATAGTGAGAATACAAGATGGCGGCGGGGCATCAATTGTCGAAAATTGGATAGATCTTGATGTGGTTTACATTGCCTGCAAATTTCATTTCAATCGGATCACTTTTAGAAAAATTCAAAATGGCGGATCAAAGATGGCGGCAGAATAACAAAAAACCAAAAGTCAACTTGACATCCTGAACATATGTACTATTGATCAGCGTTTACACCACATCGATATCTTTCTTCCCTGAGGAGTTATCCCGGGTACGGACGGACGGACGGACAAAGTGAAGCTAAAAGCGCCTTTTTCCCATTTTTTGGGAAAGTGCGCTAAAAAGCCCGAAAGCATTGCCGCGTAATGAATAACGACACGATAAATAATGGCGCGTTATGAAACATGGCCGCGTATTATACAGGGTGGTCCATCCTAGCGTAATTATCCCATAGCGGTCTTACCGTTCAAGATAGAGAAAAAGATGTAATAGAAAAGTTATATGGTTTGATGAGACCTATAACCTGAAATTATTTTCAGCTATAGAGGGTGTCCCATTTTGACGGGATTAACGAAACGTCAATTTTTTTAAATGGAACACCCTATATTTCTTTGCATTTTCATGTTTAACATTTTCAACTGCCTTATGCCTGTATTTTTGTTTTTCAATTGTGTGGCAGTGCTACCAACTAAATATTAAAAACTAAAAAAAATCGCATTTTTACAGTTCTTTTAGAAAAATCGTAGCGGCCTTGCTTTTCAAAACTTAGAGATGAAACTTGACATGGTGATAGTCAAGTCAAAGATCAATACCTTAATGTCGAAAAATTGGGATCTCTTGATACAGGGCGTTCACAAAAAATCATCAAACTTCATAATTTTCAAAGTATCATAACTCATTTTTTTTTCAAATAGCATGCCCCTAATTTTATCACGTTATCTGACAGCTTTTTTTATCCTCTTTCATTTTTACTAGGGGTACCCTACCCTTAAACTTCATTTTTCCGAGATAATCGGAAATTTTCACAAAATTTGCTGTTTTTCTTGATTTTTTTCAAAAATTGAGTTGGCCGTGATGAATGACAGACAAGCCAAATAGTACGCAACTCTCAGTTAGTCGGTCTGAATATTGTCGAACAAAAAATGATTTTACGCGAGAGGAAATAATTGATATGATATTCTGTTAATAATCCAGATATCCAGGAACCTACTTGGCTTTCTTTTTGCGTTGGAGCCATTTTTTTTTGTTCGACAGTATTCAAACTGACTATCTGACAGCTGCATACTATTTGGCTTGTCTGTCATTCATCACGGCCAACCCAATTTTTGAAAAACCAAGAAAAATAGCAAATTTTGTGAAAATCAACTCAAAAAAATGAATTTTAAGGGTAGGGTACCCCCAGTAAAAATGAAAGAGGATAAAAAAGCTATCAGATAACGTTATAAAATTAGGGGCATGCTATTTGAAAAAAAAATGAGTTATGATACATTGAAAATTATGAAGTTTGATGTTTTTTTGTGAACGCCCTGTATCAAGAAATCCCAATTTTTTGACATTGGGCTATTGGTCTTTGACTTGACTATCACCATGTCAAGTTTCATCTCTTAGTTTTGAAAAGCAAGGCCGCTACAATTTTTCCAAGAAAACTGTGAAAATGCGATTTTTTTTAGTTTTTAATTTTTAGTTGGTAGCACTGCCACACAACTGAAAAACAAAAATACAGGCATAAGGCAGTTGAAAAAGTTGAACATGAAAATGCAAAAAATATAGGGTGTTCCATTTAAAAAAATTGACGTTTTGTTAATCCCGTCAAAATGGGACACCCTGTATAGCTAAAAATATGTTTAGGTTATAGGTCTCATCAAACCATATAACTTTTCTAATACATCTTTTTCTCTATCTTGAACGGTAAGACCGCTATGGGATAATTACGCTAGGATGGACCACCTTGTACACTGATTGATGTACCGTATGATCAAAAACTTTTCTCCTCTGGGCAGGCTGTGGTCTGGTCATTGACAGGCAAATGAGGCTGATTTTGGCCAGGCCACAGCCTGCCTAGAGGAGAAAAGTTTTTGATCATACGGTACTAACTAACGTAGGAAACAACATGACTGTCATCGTCACGTTAATTTGTGATCATCGAGGTAATCTTTGTGGGCTTCCTCATAATATTGTCACTTACGATTATTCAAGAACAATGCAAGAAACTAGAAACATCAACATGAACAGACGTTGAGGCTGTATTCTCAGCAAGCCAAAATTATTTTAAGGGTTTCTCCCTCGGTTTCTCCCTCAAAAATAGAGATAAAAACTCAATTTTTTTATACGGTGTACTGAGTTATTACTGGGTTGTCGTTATTTTCGGTTTCATAGCTTTTAAGCCCAAACTCAGAAAATGATGTGAACGTTTGTCCACACTTCATCATCATAGGTACCGATCGTCGAGACTATAGACCGAAGAAGTGTGACGTCACAACATGGCAACATGGCCGGCGGTTGACATTTTCTGGAGGCCAACGTCAAACGTGACATGACCGTGGGATGCACGGCACGTGGCATGCACTTGACGTTTCTCTGTTTGTGTTTGTCATGTGTTTGTCAAATTTTTGCGAAGGTAAATAACGGAAATGGATATAACAAAAAAGATTCGTATTTTGGGCTATATCAGGTGGAGGAAATCAAACTATATTGCTATAAACTAAAAACTGCTAACTATAAACTGCGATCCATTGCTCTTTGCCTCTGAGCATCTCATGAACGAGATTGTCGACGGCGATTCTCCTGCCCAGTTTTTCTTCGAGGTCTTCTCGCTGCCTTGATGGACCGTTACAATGAAAACGAGCGTGTTCCGCGTTGTCCTGACGCTGAGGCTTTTGAAGCTCCCCAGTATTTCATTCATCCAACATTGAACCAAGGCGTTCCACTGCCGTTGCCACTGCTCGACGAACTGCTCTCTGGCCTTGTTTCTGCTTTCTGGTTTGCTGGTGGGCACTCCTAGGCTTGTTTCCTCTAATCGCACCGTTCTGTAGGCACTGGTGATTCTGAGTGCAGCTTTGCGCTGCTCTCTGTCAATGAGTTGGGCTATGTCTGGCCTTTTTGCAACCAAGTCCGCCTGTATGACGCTGGCTGTCTCTTAGACTGGCAATTTCAGCAATGCTCACTGCCATTTTGCACTGACTTTTGTGACTTTTATGCCAAACACAACCAAACATAGAAACGTCACGTTCATGTGACGTTGGCCTCCAGAAAATGTCAACCGCCGGCCATGTTGCCATGCTGTGACGTCATCACTTCTCCGGTCTATAGCCACAGCTATTGGCGAAAATCAGCGGCCACCAGAAGGCGCTGAACGCAGTCAAACATGGTGGCCCAAGGGGCCTTGACAAATAGGTACCCAGCGCACAGCCCAGCGCAGTAGCGCAGTAGCACTCGACAGTTGACAGTACCTACTCCAAATCAGAAGAATATTGACAGTTTTGACAGTTGAAAAATAATTAAATTTATTTGTTTTCCTTGTTTTCCACATCGTCGTGAATGTGAGCGAGTGAGTGTTGTAGTTTGACTTGAATTACTGCGTTAGTATACGCCGATGGACACAATACACAATGCAGCAGCAAAAGCCGATACGTAAGTTGGTGAAATGATAGCCGAAAAATGCAATCTCTGAATGCTTATTTACGTTACAGATGTTGAGTTGTGTGAGCCCCTTGCACACAAGGTGGAAATACTAAGCCCCCACAAGACAAGGCATAGGTACAACAGGACGCATCACGAAAATGAGCCAACAATTCTCATTTAGGCCAGAAAGATGAACATTCTTTTGGAGTAATCGTACGACTCATACGTTGACTGTAAAGTAAAATTTCAGTGGCTAATAAGCATTTACCGCTGTCTAGAATAATAAAAATCATAGTTTATCAATAATAATTGAGTATTCTTCAATCATAAGTTTAATCATAGCTCATCGGTTGATGTTAGTGTTTCTACAATGGAAAATATTTTCATATCGATTAAGGTTCTAAATCTGAACTGATGAGGCGAGTGACGGATTCTGATTTGCAGGCCAGGTATCTTCTCTCAATACCGCTGGCGTTGATCTCCAGGCTCTCCGGCTGCTCTCACTGGCTTATCGGAGATGGCTTCACGAGTTCACAACACTGTTCTAACAACTGGTCCACAGAACCTAACCTCCAAATGGTTTTCAATTATCCATTTATGAGACATAACAAAGCACAAGAGTCTCAGTCGCAGTGAGCACCAGTCACCCCACACACGATTAAATGACCTGCCTCAATCACTTCTTCACCTTCGCACTTTGTCGAGAGGGAGCTGATTTGGTCACCAACATGACCATAAATATTGGGCAAATGAATATGTATTATTGGCATTTTCTAAAACAAAAATTAGTTAGAGATACTGCAACGAAATTCCATTCTCAACGAACCCCCAGTTCTTGGCCCACTGCACAAGCCCACTGTTACGCTTTCACTGACAGCTATCACTGTTGACAGCTGTTGTGATGTAAATGCGCACTGCGTTTACTACCTATTTGTCAAGGCCCCTTGGGCCACCATGTTTTATTGCGTACAGTGCCACCACGCGGAAAAGATTTTCGCCAATAGCATTTATTACCCGCTGTTAACATGACAGCCCGCCCGAAAAACGCCATCACAATAATTTCGCGTGTACCTTAAAAATATAAGTTGGTGCACGCTAAAAGCTGACGTCATATACACACTATGACGTTTCGTGTGCACCTAATCTTTGAATTTGCGGACACGTTAGCGTGTACCTAGACACAGCGAAAAAAATAATGTTACTTAGGTACCTGAATAATGCCAAGAAATGACCGCTACGAAAGAAATTGAAATCTTTTGATTTCATCCAATTTTTTTGCAGTATTTTTCACAAACAGAAGGAATTGGGGGCCCCTTCAGATGATTGAGGCCCTGAGGCCCGGGGCGAACCGCTCCCACCGCACCCCCCTTAGTCCGCCACTGCCAAGATTCACAAAAAATTTCATGGTACTCACCGAGATGCCTCAATAAAAGAAACCTGGGTATTTTGGACGTTCGCCTGGGCACTTTTCACAATAAACATTTTCGAAAGTGCACGGAAACACTTCGAATACCGGCCAGGTGATTCACGACACCACAGAATACGACACGACGCGGACATGGCGACCTATGATGGCGACAGCTGATCATGGCATGGCTCATGGCTGCCTGCCGAGGGCAGCTGCCTGAAAAAAAAAACAAAGACAGTTACCAGCAGAACTGCCAACAGTAACAGTGCCAGCTTGACTTGAAGCTTGAAGCTGCCGCAGACGCACGTTTGACAATCGAACAGGCAGCATATAATCAGATATTTTTTCCTTAATCATCCGCCCGAGTTCTCGCACCTTACCAAGTCCTTGTTGACTCGTTGGGGACGCGCCAGAGATAGGGTTGTAAAATTTCCGGAAATATAAAACTCGGAAATATTTCCGGAAATTTCCGGGAAATATTTCCGGTAAAATTGGAAGCGGATAGAGTTTTTTCAAATGTTCGAATTGGAGCAAGTACGAATTAATGAACACAAAAATACCAAATAGTTGGTATTTATTATTGCAAATTGCAACTTCTTATGGATGGATATATGATGATTTGATTTATATCCGATGATCCAGTAAATGGATTATTTTTCTGGTAAGCTTGGAGTAAGACTTGATAATAAAGTCATTCATTGAAGTTTCAGGAAAATATAAAGTAAACGACAATATCAAAATAATTTTTATTTACAAAAACAACATTTTTGCCGTGCGTGATTTTCATCAATTCACTTTGCTTACTTCTCCCAGTTTCTCCTGTACAACTTCGAGTTGTTTTTACTCTCTCACAGCTTTTAATAGTATATTATTCAACAAGCGGGTAATGATTGCTTCTTACTCATGAGGATGCGGTAAGGCGAGTGTCGTAAAGCATCCGAATGAATAATAGCCATTACCCGCGAGTAAAATACTATGCTTTATCCAGTCTTATTGAAAAATGCGGGCATGTATGCGCGTGATAATGCGTGTATTATTCAATACGATTGGATAAACACTTTTTCACGCACAACACAAGAAACAAGCGGTAGGGGAAGACTGGGCTGGGACTCCGTGTTGTCGCTATCGACAGTCGCTTCTAAGCGATAGTCGCTAAGCATAGGGAATTTACATGTACCTTCTCAAGGTCAGGTAGAAAGCGACTGTTGACAAAGAACACGGAGTCCCATCCCTGCAGTGGAATAGAGTTTTTGACGTTGACATTATAGTAATTCGGAAAGTTCCCTAGAATTTACGCGCGAAATTTAAATTTCGAGAAATTTCCGAATTCTTGCTTGGAAATATTTCCTGGAAATTTCCAATTTGGAAATATTTCCAACGGAAAGTTTCCACACCTCACAACACTAGCCAGAGATGGACGCGCTCTGGGGCCCTATTTCTAGGAAGGATGTGATCCGTTCACATGCGAAGTTGCTAGGCAACCAGTGTTGTGATTGGCTGCACCGCGATCGCCTGGTGATCGCTCCCTTCTACACCTTTTCACCGTCAATTTCGGAAAAAGTGATTTCAATTTCGGAAAAAGTAACTTCAGTTTCGGAAAGAATTCTTTCAAGTTTGGAAAAAGTAATTTCAATTTCGGAAAGAGTTATTTTATGTTCGGAAAAAGTAACTTCAATTTCGGAATAAGTAACTTAATTTTCGGAAGTATTTGAAGGACTTAATAGCTACCGACTGTTATTAGTTTGCCATTACCCTTTTTGCTGATAGAAGACGTTATGGACGGAGGACATCCTCGAGGGAGTCGAGGGCATTATAACAAAGCAAGCAATGCGGCCCAAGCAAGAGTGATCCGAGAAGCCGAAGCGGGTGGTGGCTGGAAGATGATGGCCAGAGCTGATGGTACCTTTTCTCTTAAAATTTCGCAAATTTAATGATAGGTGATCCAGAGAGGAGATTTTAACACAAACGGAGTTCCGACTACGTTTCCTGGAAAACACTGCTGACACAGCAATGGCCACTGTAACTCCTCAAACGTGCCTCCATGCGTGCAATCATGTTCAGCATGATTTACATACCTTCTGATTTATATACCTAGGTGGTAAGGGTAGACGCGGGCCTACCGAAATTGTGATTATACTTATTCTGAAATTGATTTCACTTTTTCCGAAGCTGAAGTCACTTTTTCCGAAATTGAAGTCACTTTTTCCATAAATTGAAGTCACTTTTTCCGAAATTGAAGGCGAAAAGGTGTAGAAATAAGGCCCCTGGAGCCGCAGATAATTTATTCTTAACCATCTACTGAGTCCCGCCGCCTTGCTTAGTCCCCGCCTTCCTTAGTCTCCTGCCGCACCCGCCTTCCTAGTCCAACCGCGCTGCTCTCAGTCACGAGTCACGACTCGCGAAGAGACAGAACACAGACGACCGCTGTGCTAGCGCTAGCGCGGCTTTGCGATAGGCGATTGACCTTATTGGGGAAAATGGCCGATTCGTAGAGGAAGTTTTAGGGGATTAATCGTTGGAAAAGGTGTAAGTTGTCGCCTGGCAACGTCGGCTGTTACGTCAATTGGAGGTACGTCAAAACTGTCACTTTGCTGTCTTGTGCAGTCCACTACCAGCAAACTTTTGTTCCTGTGAACCCTTGGGACCCAGCAGACTCTTGATTGGGCCTATACATCGACGACCAGCGTCGTCACAGACCTTTCTCTGCATCATCCCTAGCTTTCACCCAAGGAACGGCAACAGCGACTGCGGACCGAGTCCTCCGCACACACCAACTGTTGGCACGCCACTCGGCACGCCAGAAAAGGTCACCGCTTTTCCGCACCGGAATACATTCACCGAGAATCTGGTAGCTCTAGATCAATAAACCTCGGTTAACTTGTGGGATTTCACCTTGTTGACTGTCTTTCTTCAGAAACTGGATGAATCCATGAGGGAAAGGTTTGAGGTTAAGTTTTCAGGCTCCTCTATTCCGACGTTCGAGGAAGCCAAGATCTTTGTTGCCGACCGGACGAAGGCGGAAATCAGACGAAGGCCTGGCAAGGCTCACTGGGGCTTCAAATGACACTTGGGGACACGAGGGGGCCCCGTAGAACTTTGACCGACACATAAAGTCTAACAGGAGCTAACTAGAGATTAGAAAACTAACACATTGCAAAAAGGGGCTCAGCAGGGCTACAAATAAAACATGAAGACACAGGGGGGGGGGGGCACATAGGGCTCTGAGAAACCTAATAAGGCAAAAGGAGCTTCCTAAGATTCCAGAAACTTCGGGAAATCAGGAGGGGGTCACCTGTCTGCAAACGATAATTGAAGACACAAGGGGGCTCAATAGGGCTCCAAACGATACTTGAAGATACAAGGGGCTCATAGGGCTCGAAACGCTTCAATGTAGACACAGGAGAGGAGAGGCCTCTGAGAATCGGACGAGGGCATGGCGGGGCTCCCTGGGGCTCCAAATGATACTTGAGGACACGAGGGAGCCCCGTAGAACTTTGACCAACACATAAAGTCTAACAGGAGCTAACTACACCTTTTTGCCTTCAATTTCGGAAAAAGTGACTTCAGTTTCAGAAAAAGTGAAATCAATTTCAGAAGAAGTATAATAACAGTTTCGGGAGGCCCGCGCCTGCCCTCCCCACCTATGTAAATCACTGTGTGCAAATAATGATCAAATAATCACTACCTATATTATGTCTTCAAATTAACAGAACTACGATTATAAATAAACATAAAAAAGTGGCTCAATCTCCCGCATTCATGTTCCTCATCTGCATTACTGCTGGATAATGGCGCTGCACATGATTGCACGCATGGAGGCTAGAAGACTTCCAGTCACCACCCGCTTCGGCTACTCGGATCACTCTTGCTTGGACCGCATCGTTCGCTTTGTTATAATAACGCCCTCGAGGATGTCCTCCGTCCTCCGTCCATAACGTTTTCTATCAGCAAAAAGGGTATAATGTCAAACTAATAACAGTCGGTAGCTATAAGCTCTCGGTAAGCCTTCAAATACTCACTTCCGAAAATTAAGTTACTTATTCCGAAATTGAAGTTACTTTTTCCGGACATAAAATAACTCTTTCTGAAATTGAAATTACTTTTTCCGAACTTAAAATAATTCATTCCGAAACTGAAGTTACTTTTTCCGAAATTGAAATCACTTTTTCCGAAATTGAAGGTGAAAAGGTGTAGAGCTTGGGAAACTAACACATTGTAAAAAGACTACAAGTGAAACACGAGATCACAGGGGGGCACATAAAGCTCCGAGAAACCCAAAGTAGACACAAGGGAGCTTTCGAAAATTCCAGAAACTTCAGAGAAATCAGAAGGGGGTTACCAAGGATGCCAACGATAATAATTGACGACACAAGAGGGCTTATCAGGACTCCAAGCGATATTTGAAGATACAAAGGGGGCTTAACAGGGCGATATGCTTCAATGTAGACTTAAAGTAGGATAGAGCTCTGGAAATCGCGAGAAGGCCTGCCGGGCTCACTAGGGCTCCAAACGACACTTGGAGAAACAAGGGGGGCCAGTAGAATTTCGACCAACACAAGAAGACACACAGGAGCTAGCTATAGAGCTTTGAAAACTAATGCAAGATACAAAGGAGCTCAGCTCAGCAGGGCTACAAATGCGACATGAAGACAAGGGAGCCTAATAGGGCTCTGAGAAACCGCATAAAGCATAAGGGCGAAGCGAATCTCCAGAAAATTTGAAGATATACCCAAGGGGGTTCATTAAGATCCCAAACGATACTTGTAGAGACAAGGGGGCTCCGCAATGCTTGAAACGCTACATAAAAACTCAGTGAGGGATAGGGCTCTGAATTGCACACTCACACTGGGCCTCATTAAAGCTCCAAAGTTTCCGGCAAAGAATTGTCCGGTCACAATTTTTCAAAAATTTTACCTTTTTTAAACTTTAAGTTGTCTCAACCGATTCCGATTTTGTCTTCACGGTTGTCTAGATACATCTTTTAGCCATCTACTCCGTTTGCGAAATTTTTTAATTGATCTCAATTACTTTCGTTACAGAGTGGAATGTAAAGCATTGCAAAATTGTGCTTAGTTCAATGGATCTTCGTTTTTGTGAACAGCTTTTTTTTTCAAATTCTAGTGATATAATCATGAAGCCTAATGTCTTATCTCGTAAGGGTTTCTGATTTTTTCAGAAAAGTCTGACAATGATCATATCGACAGCGTCGGACTGGCAAATTTTGGCCTACCGGGCAAAGAATGGAAGTGGCCTCGAAAGCGAAGGGGTGCCTGAAGAGCTCGCCTCCCAGTTAGCGCCGCAGACGGTTTTTTTTCAATAATATCAATAATGCTAATAATAATAAGCAAAAAAATTGGTTGTCACCCCCTAACTTTCTCGACCTGTATCCAGGAACCTATGGAAATTTTTCTTCAAAACATCGCTTCGGGTGGAAAGTTGGAATTAGAGAGAAAGATTAAATTTCCAGGAGATTGGAAGTCTTGTCAGGAAAATTTGAATTTTGCGGGAAAACCTCAAATCTTATTTCAAATCATCTTATCGTAAGAATCGTCAATTAAAAGGTTTCCCAGAGAAGCTGTCAAGGGAAACCCAGGCCGGTTTAACGTTTTCAACCGGAGAATTTCCGGGAAATTGGAAAAAAATTGTTGGAAAATGTTCAACAACCAGTTACTTCTTGTTTAAAGAAAAATGGTGAAAGCTGTTCGTGGGAGGAAAAGCTGGAAAATTTGCACTTTTCCCAGACGGAAAATTCGAAAACCATGGGTCCGATTTCAGAAGTTTTTCCTCCAAAAATTATTTCCATTATTTCTCCATCTTCCATTTCCAACATGTCTGCACCTGGAATGAATATTTCGTGGGGCTTACCGCATATCGAAGTTTGCACTACATTTTTTTCAAATTCACGGAATGTGCTAATTTCATTTTCAAAAAATTACCGTCGGAAAACCGGAGCTGTGTCGAGTTTGAAAATAAATCTGCACGACGCCCAATCCAATCTACTTCCAATAACAGTGGAATTTTTCGAAACAAGTCGGTCCCCGAGCAGGAATCAATTTTTGAGTAGAGTCCTGCATCAAAAGCGAGTCGCCCTGGTCAAAACACGGGCGACGAAATTTTGAAAATTCGAATTTCCCGACTGGAAAATGGTGGAAGACTGCAACTGCAGACTTAATTTGACTATTTTATTCTGTTGGTTTCTGCCAAATTTGGGTCCAATCCATGTAATAGATTTTGAATAATTAAATGGTAAACTTTTGAACTTTGACATTTTTTGTTATTTGACAGATGACAGATATGGCAATGTTTCCAACTGTTCACTTTGAAGTTTTTTCAACTGTCCAACTGTTTCTTGTGAAAACATTGATTTTGTGCAATTTTTTTTCAAGTGTGGATAACTTGGCCTCCAAACTGGGCATTGGCCTACCGGGCATTTGCCCGGTTGCCCGGTGGGCCAGTCCGACACTGCATATCGAGGATCATATGATTTAATTTTTTGGTAAAAGTTGCATTTTAGTCATTTCGGTGGGCAATCAAATCGCATTTTTGATGATAAGCACCTGTAATTTTGCATGATTGTTGCTTGAACAGTTGAAAACTGCTGCGCTCTCAGAAACCTCCATTTTACTTTTCCGGTTCACGTTCTCGAATGGAAATGGGAAATGGGAATATTGTAAAATAACAAAAAATTTGTTTCCTGATTTCGACGAAGAATTTTGTCAAGGTCTATCTAAACGATTTTCTAGACCATTTCCAGATCAAAGTTTGTCTGTGTGCTTGTCTGTGTGTTTGTCTCTGTGTAATCGTTAATGATAATTCCTTATCGGTACATCCAATTGACCTGAAATTTGGTATGCAGGCATGGTTTATTAGGCGTACAATGAACCTAAAAGATTTTTCGTTGAAATCCACCGTCAGAGGGCGCACTTATTGCATCGTATTATTATCGAGATTTTTGACGTACGAACCTCAAAATAAATATGTAGATGATTTCTCTGTCAAGACACACATTTTAAAACTTGAGTTTGGATATGTCTTGAGAATATAGCTTCAATTTCTAATTTTTCAAAAATGTCCTAGATGCAACTTTTACAAAAAAAAATCATATCATCGTTGTTCGACTTCTGATCTGGAAAATTAAGAAGCTCTTTCAAGATTAGACATCAAGCTTCATGACTACATCATTAGAATTTGAAAAAAAAGATTGTTCACAAAAACGGGGATCTATTAAACTAAGCACAATTTTGCAGTGCTTTACATTCCACCCTGTAACGAATGAAATTGAAATTAATCGAAAAATCTCGCCATTGGAGTAGATTGCTGAAAGATGTATCTAAACAGCCGGGAGGACAAAATCGGAATCGGTTGTCCAATCCAAAGTTCATTGTTTCATCATTTTAAAAAACGGCAACATTTTTCATACCGACATTTCAAATGTTAAGAAGTTTAGATGAGACCCGCCCAGTGGCTCGCCCACTGCCATTACCTGATTCTTATTACTAATCTGAGCTGACGTCATCTGTGGAGCTGCTCTAGTGTTGACGACAGCTGAGGCCCTCTGCAGTTGAGTTGTCATCCGACGGCAGCCGTGAACTAAAATGCCCCGATAAAAAGTTACAAGGTGTTTCTTGATTTTATTTCCGGACTAGATTTTCTGGCATTCATTACTCTTAAACCGTTCAACCGATTCTTGACAAATGACCAGAGTTTCGTGAAGTAAATCTTTATTAAATAATCAATGATGATGTCGCATTTAGTCGAAAGTGCTCGGTAGCATAGGTAGTGAGGAAGACGCCCCTTCCTCTCCCCTACTTTCACTGAAGGTTTTCTATAAGTGGTTGCAATATTAGATCTCTTTTTCCATTAAAAGATCAAGTTACTTCTTTGAAATTTTGATTAGAGGTTTTGTTAACGGACCCTTGTTTCGAGATATGTGAGTCTTCGATGAGATGTCTGAAAAACATCTTGATAATACAATTTTAAGACCCTTAAAATCTAATTTTCTGGAAAGTTGGTTTTTTTTTCAGCTAAAACGATGGTTTCTCAACTTGAAACGCCAAGATATATTTAGTGAATTCTAGTGAAGATAGCATGAGTTTTATGGATTTTAATTTTTTTTCAAGCTCTTGAAAATGGTAATTCTGATATGTTTTTCAACCACATTAATTGAAATATTTGGAAAACAGCTTCAAATTTTACAAAAGTAATTTTTTCTCCTAAATTAAAGAAGGATTCTGAAAAGTGAATAACTTCATCAAAAAGTCTGCTACAGAAAACAAGGGTAAGGGCTTTGAGCAATTAAAGAAAAACGGGTTGAATTCGTTCTAGGCTGAAAACAATTCTTATTAAATGAGTGAGTAGGCGCAATTGAGTCTGAAAAAAATACGAGGTGTGAATCACTTCAGTTGAATCGTTGAATCACAGCTTATTTCGGGAATCGAAATAATTATTGGCTATACCCTTCTACATGCTTGTTCTTTGTACCTACTTACTTCCGACACACTCTGTACATACGTACACAATGGTACCACCCTCGGTAGGCCCATCGACTTTAAGTGCCTACTTTTGCATACTTACTGCCCCGTATTATACACCACTAGCACACGGTTTCTTTTCGCGCTGCTCGGCAAAAAGCTCACGCCAGGAACCGTTGCGCAAGCTCCGGCGCGAGAGCTTTTTGGTCCAGCGGCGGCAAGCGACGGGCGTCTCGACGCTCGACACCGTAGTCATTGGCGACTACTAGTCTGTGCGTGATTGCTTCTCGCGTCGCGACGCTGCTCTTCTGCCTCTGCTCTCTGGGTGCTTTCTCCAGTTCACCAATTTGACGATTGTCGATATACCACCTACCTCCGCTTCAACTTTGTACAAAAGCACACCGAACTTTATCGTGCAATAAATTGTAAAAGCTGCTGCTGCGAGTTGAGGGTCGTCCGTCAGCTGTTGCGGGAACCCCCCGACTGCACTTTGCCGGCTCGAAAGAGTGCTGATCCTGTTTTTAGTGGGTAAGTGGGGCAATTATTATTATCGGCGATGTTTGGAAACTTTGTCTCGCGACCTGTCAATTTGCGCTGCTCCAATGTTTTGATCGAGCGATACAAAGTCGTTTAAAAGCAATACGATATCTATATTAATTCTAAAATATCTACTATACCTGTAGGCTTACTCGCACATTTTTTGAACAGGTACATGCTTAGATTTCTCAGTTTCCTAGTTTGCTAATAAATTATTCCGTAGCTGGAGCTGGGTACAATACGGTAACTGACAATAATTATTGTTACATGGTTTAAAACAGGGTGTAATCCTCTGAGAAATCTGGGAAATGTTGTTGACGGCTGTGTATGCCCCTAATTAATAATTTGGCTTGAATCCATTGTGATGACATTCTAAATGGGAAATGGGAATGGGATTATGGACTTATGTACAGGTTTGGTTTAAGCTTTGCTAATTACAGCCTAATCTAGAATTATCTTTGTGTAGTCGTCCATAACTTGAGGGCGAGGAGGGCATAATATGTTAGAGTATTTCACAAAGACAGCCATTTCAACGATATTGTTTGAAAGCTTCACACTAAGGCCAACCGTTACAAATTTTGGACGGGTAACCTTTTGTGTAAGTTACTTGAACTTACTTCAAGAGAAATCGCCTGAAAATGTTCAAGAATCACTTACCCTTTGTTCGAGAAAAGTAGGTATAAATCTGTTCCCAAGCTGAAAATTTGCAGTTTTTCACAAGGAACCAAATTATGTAGAAAGAAAAGCGAGTGAGGCAGTCAGACGCATTGGTACATAGATGAAGGTAAACGATCTGAAACTGGCACCACAAAAAGATTGAAAATAATTTGCAGGGAATTGAAAATTTTAAAAATTCGAATTTTCTCAAATTCGAAAATTCTTCGAAATTCGAACCTCAAATCTTTTTTCAAATCATCTTATTGTGCAGATCGTCAATTATGGCTTCAATTTAAGCTCCATCACTTGAGCCCGGTTTAGATAACCCAGGTCTGTTTCACATCTTCAACAGGGAAATTCCCGGGAAATTGAAAAAAAAATTGGGGAATGTTCAAGAGCCCGTTCGTTACCTCTTGTTTAAAAAAATTGGTGAAAATCTGTTTACGGGATAAGAGAGTTGGAAAATTTGCGGTTTTTCCAGAGATGAAAACTCGGAAACCGTGGGTCCGATGTCAAAAATTTTCCCTCCAAAAATTATTTCAATCTTTTTTCCAACTTCTATTCCCAGCATGTCTGCACCTGAAATGAATATTTCGTGGGGTTCATCGCATGTCAAAGTTTGAATTGAAGTTTTTTCAAATCCACGGAATGTGCTAATTTTATTTTGAATAAATTATCGTCGGAAACCGGAACCGTGACGATTGTAAAAATAGGTCTACACGACGCCCAATCCAATCTACTTTCGATATCAGTTCGAATTTAAAAAAAAAAAAAAACGATACCGAGCAGGAATGAATTTTTAAGTGGAGTCCTGCATCAAAAGCGAGTCGTCCTGGTTGAAATACGGGCGAGACACCCTTTTGGGTGGCATCAACCAGCTAGGGAAAATTTAAAAAATTCATAACGCTCGACTGGAACATGGTGGAAAATTGCAACTGCATTGTTATTTTACTTAATTTGACTCTTTTGTTGTGTTGCTTCCTGCCAAATTTGGTCCAAATCCATCGAACAGATTATGAATAATTAACATCCGACTACCACGCCATGGATCGTGGGCTCAATTCCCAATGTGGGCCGTCGGATTTTCGTCTCAAAAACAAGCTCCTTGATTCAGTTGGCAGAATGCAATGTGTGTCGCCTAGCACGTAAAGTATGAACGATGGTGCCGATCTTGGTCATCGTACCTACCCCTGTTGGAACACACGGGGTCCGGCAAAATTTCCGGTACAGTGGAGGAAATCATTCACCGACGTCGGTGTTAGGCCTCGTTGCGGAAATAGGCCGACGTTAAATAAACGTAAAAAGCACGGAAGCCATTGGCACTCGTCGAATGCCATACAGTAGCGATACAGTAGGTAAAACTTTACTTTTGTATAAATGCTTCTTTGCTTGGGTCATTGTTTCAAATTTTAGACTAGTTTTTAGTTAGCATGTTGTGGTAACCATCCACTTCGAACCCCTATAACCGACAGTTACAGCGTAAATATCCAAACTTCCTGAAACTGTAGCAACGCGTATTCTGCTTGCTGTTTGCTGTTTACCATTTTTGGTGATGAATTCTGCAATGCATATAACCTTGATCTTGGGAGCGTGTCCGTCACAGATCATATCTTAAAAATCTACTGAAGGGTTCGACAAAAATTTATCTGGTCGAGCTCTGCATCCTCGCAACAATCCTGTTTCCAGTTTGTTCAATCTGCGATCATCTGGCGCTGTTTTCCTTAGGAAACTGGGTCGTCTGCTACTTGTGTCTTACTTGAAATAATCTCCTCCCCAAGAAAAGTTTCAAAGACGAGAAGCGCAATTCTAATCAGATGAAAAATCTCGGTGCCAATTCCAGCCAAATTGCAAGTTGAACCGCTTCCGCAAACTGCATATTAAGCAGGCCATCATATTAATCCGCTCCCCAAGATAATGTAAATTGCTTCGTCTAAAGGTGCCTTCGAGAATCCTCCTTCCATTCTCCTATTTCTAGTAGTACAACTTTAATGGTGTTTTGCAATAAAAACGCGGCGCCGAATTAAATTGAAATATTATTCTAAAATTGCGCGTCATATCCTGTTTCATTTCATTCCCTACCCTTGGCAAATTCACCACATTTATGTTTGCCAAGCATACCTATCAAAAATAGACCTTTCTCTGTCTAGATGTTTTGTTCATTTCGCCCGGCGTTTCCATAATACAGCGGCGCTCATCATTTATTCACACGGTTAGGCATAATTTAATTAACTTCACCCTGTTTGCTTTAATTGCCATATTGCGATACTTATCTGGTTTAGTCACGCCTCTTTCCAGTTTAATTATTTAGTTGTTTGATGTTGATGGCGTGTGTTGTTCGATTTTTAATGAGCGATATAAAACAAGCGAATTCAATTCGAACGGTTTGCGTTCCGAAATTTCCCATTGGCAGCTGCTTGTTTCGAAATCAATTTGGCCGGATGTGCATTTTGAAAGCGCCTGAAATTTGAGTTGTTACAACGGTTTTGCAGTAGGATCACGTTCGTCTCATCGCTCGGGGATATTTATCCAAACTTCAAAGTTCTGTGCCCTGCTGTCTGTTTAGTCTAGTATGCTTTACAACGCACGGCAAAGCTCTAGGTGTTGGAGAGGACAGAATTTATATTTCACTGAAACTACACTGTCCACTGTCCCAGTTTTCTTTTTCTCAGATTGAGTTTCTCGACACTATGGGCCAGTATTCTCATCTCGGGTTAACATAAACCCTCGCTCAAACCTAAATAAGGTTCGAGCACTCACGTAGGCACCATTGTTCCAACAATTACTCCTCTGGAATTTAGCTTCAAGTCAACCTTTTTTTATTCGTTTATTCAACGTCGCCTATTTCCGCAGCGAGGCCCAACACCAACGCCGGTAAATGCTTTCTTCCACTATACCAGAAATTTTGCCGAACCTATGTGTTCCAATACAGGGTAGGGATTTTTAACGACCACCAACAACGCATGGGGTCGGCAACACAATCATTCGTATTTTACGTGCTATACGACACACTGCGTCTTGCGTTCAGCAAGCATTCCAACTAAATCAAAGAGCTTGTTTTCGAGACGAAAACCCGACAGCCTACGGTGGGAATCGAGCCTACGACTTCTGGCATGGCAGTCGGACGGGCTGACCACCACACACAAGCTCCTCTCAAGTTAACCTCAGTGTAGAGTTAAACCCAGGATAGAAATATTGAGCCCATGTCGGTTACTGCCGTAGGAATGCCGATTGTTTGCAGACTTGTGTCAGGTTCCCGCTTGTGTCAACCCGGCGCGGGCAAGAAGACTCACTTTGCTCGACTCGTACAATGAACACCAGGTGCCGACCAACATACCATTGCAACACAACCGTGAACCTTCGTAACTTTGTGATGCACCAGAAATTCACCCCTTGAGCATTTTGTAACGAAACTCGGATTTTCAATGATCGCTCTCCGTTCATTCTGCTGCAACTCTGTTTTATACACTCGTCCATAAAAATAAGCCGTTAAGCTTAGCTCATAAAGTAAATCTAAAATCTCAGAAGTCCTTCCGGCGATAATTTCCAACATTCTTCGAGTGATTGTCAGAATTCCAGCACATTCCATTGAAATAACAGTGGGAATTCCCGAGGATTTCTGTCCATTCTCGCGAAATGCTGGTTCACATTAAAAAGCAATAAGGAGACAAAAGCGATCAAAAAGAAATAATTAACAACAATTCGCGAGATGAGCGGGTTTTCATTAATGTGGCTTTTCGCAATATTTTGCGAATTGATAAGGTCAACCTCACTATCATCGTGATTCCCATCCATAGGTAAACAGTTTTACAATAGGTGCTTTCCTTTTACCACAAAACTCACGGATCTGATCTAAGTTAGAGAGAGAAAAAGCGAGAAATCACATGCGCGAAAGTGAGATACCACTTACAACTTAGGTCAGAATACTTAGTTCAGGTGGTAAAATGAAAGCACCTAATGTAATACCTACTACTGAAAGACCGGATTTTATGCCGTTGAAAAGTGGAAATTAGGACACATGTTTAGGCAAATAAAACCTCTATTTCAGGACGCTTTAGGCCGTAACAACTGATAAAATAGGCAAAATAGGCCAAAAACATTCACGATACATTCTTATGTATCGAGGCAAATATTTTTTTTTTGGAATTTTGTTTGTGTATGGAAAGCTTCTACTAAAAACTATTGCATGTAAAACGTGGGTAGGTACGCAAACTGTTTTAGTGGATTCATCAGTAATCGGCTGCCGACTTGTCCCTAAGCAAGCGGGTTCATACGCTAAAGATTCATTTTGCATACTTACTTGTTGCATAAAATACTAATTGGTGTGGGAATAAATAAAAGTGACACATTTTATTAACAAAGCAAATCAAATGACGGATGTTTTTCACAACATTGCCAATCATTTCCACGTAAAATAGAAAAAATTTATTGTAGGCCGTAAAAAGGGCACTTTTAGGGCAGAAAATCCAGGTTTTGCTAATTCAAATCAAGTTGGAGAGTGCCATGCATGAATAAGTCCTATGCATAATTGCATACCTATGGTCAAAACAAAAACTGGAAGCCATTTTGCCTAGAAATCCGGTCCTTGCGTCAAGACTAGGCCGATAAAAAGTGGACATTGAGACGTTACATTTGCATTGTTACGATCAAGGGAGTTGTATGGTGTGATAGCCCTATATCCCCCATCGATGAAGGTTTCCGTTTTTAGCGCACTTCTCCAAACGGGAAGGCGCTTTTGTCCTCGCTTTGTCCGTCCGTCCGTCCGACCGTCCGACCGTCCGTCCGTCCGTCCGTCCGTCCGTCCGTCCGTCCGTCCGTCACAGCATCTAGTCCTAGACGAAAAAGTTTTTGCGAAAAAAAATTTCTCCATTGGGTAGCTCATGAACTTGTATCCCGAACCAAGAAAAATCTCGACGAAATAATAATAAATCTGTTGTGGGGCGACACAAAACTTTCCCGGCGGTATCCAGGGACGTCAGTAATGATTTTGATCGAAGTGTCCCTTCGGGAAGGTGGGACTCAATTCGGAAATTGATGAAAACATTTTACTCAGTTGTGCGTTACGCGATCATTCTGCATCCATTGTTGGGCCTACAGAACAAGTGACAGGTTCTTAGGTTTCCATGGTGATGAAATATTTCGAAAGGTAGAACTAGGAAGATGACAATTGTTGCGAAATTTGAAGAATGCAATGCTATATCCAGACAAGCCCAGACCCAATGAGTCACCTGAAGGCTTCCGATCAAAATCATCTACCTAAAATCTAATCAGGTCATTCCAGGCTGAACTTATGCTTTCGTACCTGATTTCGATTTGATCGAATCAATAATTCGGTAATTATCGTGGCAGAACCGCTTAATTTGCACGATCGCATGAGCGGCTTTATATTTTCAGTAGGAAAATTCCCGGGAAATTGGAGAGAAATTATTGGAGAATGTTCAAGAACCAGTTATCTATTCTTCAAAAACAAATGGTAGAAATCTGTTCACGGAATAAAAAGTTGGAAAATTTCCAGTTTTTCCAGAGAGGAAAACTTGAAAACTGTTGGTCCGATTTTGAAAATTTTTTCTCCAAAAATTAATTCAGTCTTTTCTCCAGCTTTCATTCGCAGCATGTCTGCACCTAAAATGAATATTTCGTGTGGCTCACCGCATGTTGAAGTTTACGCTGCAGTTTTTTCAAATTCACGGAATATGTAAATTTGTTATTGAAAAAATTACCGTCGGAAAATCGAAGCTGTGTCGGTTTTAAAAATATATCCACAAGACGCCCAGTTCAATCTACTTCCGATATCAGTCGGAATTTTTCAAAAAAAGTCGATCCTCGTGCAGGAATGAATTTTTGAGTGGAGTGCTGCATCAAAAGCGAGTCATCCTGGTGGAAATCCGGGTGAGTCGTTCTCTCGAGTGGCAACGGCTAGGAGAAATTTTGAAAATTCATAACGCCCGATGGAAAAATAGTGGAAAATTGCAACTGCAGACTTAATTTGACTCTTATGTTTTGTTGCTTCCTGCCAAATTTGGTCCCAATTCATCGGATAGATTTTGAATAATTGAACGGTAAAGTTTTTAACTTTGACATTTTTTATTTTTTGACAGATGACAGATAGGGCAATATTTTTAACCATTCTGAATACAGTTTTTCATGAGCTTTCAAACGGCATTTTGCAAGTCAAGTTCTGTGAGATATAGTTTCTGTCATTTTTTGATAATGACACTTCCGTTTGACAGATGACAGCCAAAAACTAATCAGCTCATTTAACAGCAAGACCCTGTCCGTATACAAAATTTCAAGTCGATCAGACCACCGGTTTGGCAGCTATCGTGTCAGAACGTTTTTCCTGCATCCTGCATCATTACATAACTTTCCCTTGTAGTACAGGCGGTACGGAGCACATTTCATAACAATCCTGCATTTAATAAAGAAAGCAAACCACTTTGCACAGTGACTCTTAGAATCATTTCGAGCGATTTGACCCGCAGCACCCGATAATTCGTCCCTTAGGGGGGCCATGGGGGCCCTCCAAATTTACAAGATGCAAGAACTTTCACAAAACGATCATTGAGTATCGTCATGTGTGTCATATAATGAGCTTATGGGTCTATTGAAAATGTTCTCAGCAATTATCGTTGTGTCCGTTCCATTCTTCATACTTGAAAAAAAAATTCTCAAGCAGATGTCAAAAAAACTGTTTTTATTTTTCAATCTACGTAAGGAAACGATAAATTCATATGTTTTGTTCAGTTCCCAAACAAATCGCATTCCGTGAGCCCAATTATAGAGACAAAATTTTTATATTGGTATTTTCCAAAGAAGTGGTGTCCTCTTCAGTCTCGTCTTCAGTACACCTTTTTCAACAGCATTTTTTTCAATGCTCCCACTGGATAACAGTGTTAATTTTTACAGGTATGAGAAGCTTGAAGTCTTTTCTTAATAATTTGGATGCAACAAGGCTTCAAAACGCGCAAGGGAGCCCTAAAAGAATTTTTTTCTGCTCGGCTATCAAATTTTTGGCATGTTGATTTTGTAGTAGGGGAGAAGTGGACAAAAATTCAATCTCGGTCGCGCGGGCGGCGGCGGCGGTTTCACTCTAGCGGCAAATATATTTACGCACAACGACTCTGTATTCCGTTGTACTGCGGGAAAACTTGGCACAGGAGTAGCTTGTACCAAAGCAAGTGATTTGGCCCGCAGCACCAACATTTTTTACCCAGGGTACTCTGCATCGTGACCATTCTTCAGAACATGACCCACAATGCAACTTTTTCTGTTATAAGAGCTGATGCATCGACTTGATGGTCATTTCTGTGCGATGTTTGTTGGCAAAATCGAGAGCTGTAGTCTTGAATAGATGAAAAATTTATTCAGTAGCGTAATTGTCATATTCTTGTTATAATGTTCAACAAAATTCAAGAAATCAATAAAGTGTTAAATGCGAGTAGTTACTCGTAACTGGACCGACTTCCTTGAAAATTCGAAGAACAAAGCGTAGCTCTTCGATTTTTTAGGATCGAATGCTCTCTGTGATTCATATTGGGCACCAGTTGTCACAAATATGCAGGGAACGATTTTTTCCTCTGCTGATGCGTCAACTTCATTCGTTGAAGTCACCATAGGAGACATGGCAGATGGCCGCATAATCTTGCACATCAGGGATTGGTGTCTCACGGAGGAAAGAGTATTGTTTTTCTCACCGTTGTTACGGATGTTGTGGTATTGGGTATATCGTTTTTCTTCTGTCTTCGCTCTCAAAAACTTCCAAAACTGTGGGCACTACTCGGTAGCGGACTGCACAAAAGATTCATCGCTATCCATCAGATTGCAAAAGGTTTGAGCGAAGAGAAATCTTTTTGCTCTGAGAGGCTTTCACGCGTTCTGTGGTTGCGATACCACCTCGTTCTTTTCGTCCAAACGCATGGAAGACCTGGGAGAGCATGGAGAAAGCGACTTCCGCATTTCGTGTCTTGACTCTGCTCTCCGACTCTGAAGCTGACTCTCTCGTAGACGTTCTTTTGCCGTCCTCTTGGGGCTGGAAGAAAATCGATGAGAGCTGGTCGCCAGTCTGGACACTGATTGCTGAAGTGTGGAGGGACTGCAATGAGCTACACAAGTACGTTTTTCTTTTTTTTTTGTGAACCTATAAGAACTTCTGAATTTCAACAGCTGCAAAATGTAAGACTGACTGCAAAACAATAACGTGTACTTGTCGAAAAGCCAGACTTCTGTATACGCTCCAATGCAAAATATGCAAAGGAGAATGCTGCAACAAAAGGTGGGTTCTTCGCCACTCCTAGGTTATTTCAGAGCCTTTCTAAAAAACAGAGGCGCTATTATTGTCATTCCAATGGGGTACTTATTATCATGATATAAACATCCCTGTACTTGATTCCAGTATGGCGGCATCAAAAAAGTTTTGGAAGAGGAGGAGAAATTCTGAAGAGGTTGAGAAATACATCTAGCCGGGGAGATGTTCCAAGTTTATTTCCAAAATTGCTCAATCATGTTGATGGACCTAGAGTATTTGCGTACCTTGTTCATTTTTATTACTCAAGGACCACGCTGAGCACGGCGCAGAAGCAACACTTCATTTCTTGAATTATGTTGAAGGTTATAACAGAAATACATGTAGAAGACTTGATTTGACATCAAAAATCAGAAATCAGGTATGTCGTGGGGGAATATCTTATTGCAAGTCGATGATTATTGCACACGGCGCAAAAAGATCTCTTTGAGACATGGACGAAGCGGTTGCTGCATGCCATAACACCCACTTTTGATACCTTGCCTGAGGCATACAGTAAAAATTTCTATCGGGTTGGACATATCTGGGGCCAAACTGATGCTATCATAGATTTTCTTCGCTGTCCTCTTGGGGCTCAAAAGGAGTTGTAAACTGGTCGCCGGCGGTCTGGATGCATATTGCAGAGGTATGGGTGGACTGCAATGAGCTGAAACTCAAGTACGTATTTTTTTGCTTATACAAACTTCTGAACATTTTTGTATTTGGTCTCAGTATGGCTACATCGGAGACCGGAAAAGTTTTAAAAGAGGAGGAAGAATTCTGAAGAGGTTAGGAAGTACTGGTGGAGACGAGGGTGGAGATGTTTCAAGTGTTGGGAGAGCCGGGACGTCGCATTCACTCAATAAGACACCTTATTACGCTCGAAAACTTTATTATCACGACAGCGACTTTACACACGTCCGCCTTATTCATGCTATGGTCCCGTACTGCCCGCTTGGTCCTGCTTCCTGTGGCACGCAGGAAGTAGGTACCTCGGTACTGCCAACCTAACCATTGCCAACTTTGGCGCTAACACTCGGCCAATCCTGGCCTGAAAATGACCTCATTTTCATCTAGGTAGCTTTCCGGACTTCAGTTACAAGCATTAACTTTATATCATATGAACACTGAATTCTATCAAAGCTAAGGTACTATTTCGGCAAACGATATGAACATTGGGAACAACCGAAACTCATCATCTAAACGATATGAACATTGGAAACAACGGAAACTACCGTAAAAATATGAACAAAAATATTCTTTCTACCTTCGAGTCTTTATTTATTCACTCCGTATAATCCTCAAGGTATCCAGGCCGTCGTCGTGCCCGTTTGTCACTCACTTGTCTGGAGCTTTTTTCGACGGTGGGTATTAAAGGCCTTTCGCGAGCACTCCCGCACATTTCGTCGCCACTTTCTGGAGGATCCGCGTCACATTCACTACATGCCTTTTCAGCCGTTTCGGTATTTACAGACTTTTCGCGGAAACTCCCGGCACTTTCTTCTTCGTCCACGTCGCTGCTGTCGTCTTGTTCCGGAAGTCGATACACCTTGAGCTGACTCACCGTCGCCGTCGTGTGGTACTTTCGTCCCTCGATGTTGGACACTCTGTAGGTATCACTCGGCAAAATCTCTGTGATCACCAAGGGTCCTCGGTATTTTGGCTGCAACTTGGTGCTTTCGCCCGTCATTTGTGGCACACGTCGCAGGAACACCACGTCTCCTATGTTGTATTTCACTCCGTGAAATCGAGACTTGTCGTAGCGGCGCTTGTATTTCGCTTGTTCGGCGCGTATCACGTCTCGTTCCACATCGTTTATTACACGCATCAGTCTTCCATCTCGCAGTACATAATTCGCGATGTCCTTTTTCTCCGCGTCCGTGCGGTTTGCGTCTTCTTTCCGGAATATTTCTATTATTCGGCTCACTTTTGGGTCACTACGCTGCACCGTCAGCACGTAATCCTCTTCTTCCATTGTCAGCAGGACTTCGCACCTCTCATGAATTTCGTTCATCGTATCTTTTGCTGCACCAACTGGATCCCTTGACAGCGCATCTACGTGACACATCCTGCTTCCTTGGCGGTGCTTAATTTCAAGATCGTATTCCTGCAGGAGGTCGTACCATCTGGCCATCTGTGCGTTCTGAGTTTTCCACATGTTTAGGTGCACGATCGCCTGACAATCCGTTATCACAACGAATTTGATCCCGATTAGGAAATTACGCAGTCTCTCTACACACCAAACCACAGCCATCAGCTCCAATTTGGAGGAGTGGTACTTGGATTCAACTTCTGTTGTCTTTTTAGATACATAATATATCGGATGCATCCTGCCGTCTTCGGCTTCTTGTAGAAGCATGCCCGCTAACCCAATTGCAGACGCGTCTGTGTGCAACTCCGTTCGTTTTGCGTGCGGGTTATACAGTTTCAGAACAGGTTCCGCGCACAAATTATCTCTTAATTTTTCGAACGCTCGGTCCTGTTCCTGATCCCATTTGAAAACTGCGTCTTTTCTCAGGAGGTCACTAAGGGGTCGCGCGGCCACGGCATAGTCCTTCACGAATCGACGAAAATATCCGCTTAGCCCGAGAAATCGACGAACTTCACGCACGTTTTGCGGTCGCGGAAAATCTCTTATCGCTTCGATTTTTGCACACCCCGGTTTTATGCCGTCCGCTGACAATTGCATTCCAAGATACTCCACTTCGCGCGCGCCAAAAACACATTTCGAAATTTTCAAAGTCAATTTCGCACTTCTCAGTCTCTCGAAAACTTCGCGCAACTTGGTAATCATCTCTGGCCAATCCCTTGCTGGGCAGATCACGTCGTCCAGGTATGACATGACCACTTGATTTTTCAGGGGTCCCAAGGCTAAACTCATGGCTCGACTAAACTCGTAGGGCGCATTCACCAGTCCGAACATCAATCTTTCCAGCTGCCCGGTCTCATCCATCGTTATAAAAGCGGTCTTCTCTATTGCTTCTTCGGACAGTGGTAACTGCAGATAACCATGAGCCAAGTCAAGAACCGAGAACAGTTTACAGCCGTTCAGATTCTCGAGGAGTTCTTCTGGATTCGATATCGGAAAGTTCTTTTTCACTGTCTGACTGTTCAATTTGCGGTAATCTATCACCAGCCGCGGCTCTCCTGTCTTCTTCGTTACCAGTAGCACTGGACTGCAGTAGGGTGAATTGGTTTCTTTCACCAAGCCATGCCTTTTCCACTCGGCAATGATCTCCTTGGTGACTTGTCGTTCCTTCATGCTAGCCCGGTACGGCTTCGCCTTCACTGGCACTCCGCTGTCCTCTATGTCGACTTCAACCAAATTCGTGCACCCTAGCTCCGCCAATGTAAGTGAAAAGCAGTCCCGAAACTCGTTGCAAAGCCGGAGCAGATCATCTATTATTTCAGGGGGTGTGTCTTGGTCCACATTCAACATTTCTTTCGTGATTGGAGCTTTCTCCTCATCCTTCGTCTCCAAGCACATCACCGCATTGAACGCCGAGGCCCTTCCCACGCAGGTACCCTCGCCAATGGTGACGTCCTTGCCTGAGCTGTTGTCCAGAGGTATCATCCATGTCGTGTCATCGCCCGTTGCTTCTACCTCAACGAAACTCACTGAGTTTTTCAACAACATGTTGTTTCCCACGGTACGAAGCTTGACTCTCGGAGAAATTTCACTTATTTCGAGATCTCTGAATGGCATCTCCTGTCTATAGCCAAACACTAAGGCGTCGCCCACACGCGCGTACGCCACTTCCTCCGACTCGGTAAAGTTGCGACCGACAATCACATCGATTCCTTGCGCACTGTCCGGCACTACCCGTAACTTCACGTTCTCGAGGGTAACATCGTCGATCGTCAGGCTCGCACGCACGAAGCCTTTACTCGGTACCGATTGTCCACCAAAACCAAACAGATTTTCGGGTTCCGACACGATTTCGCGTTTTTCCAGCCACGCCCCTTCGCGCACGGTGGAAACAGCTGACCCCGTGTCAATGAAACTTTGGCACTTTTTTCGATTCACCTCTATCTCCCGATAGAATTTACAGGCTGACGTGATCCTTTTGTCGTTATCCTTCCACGAATCACGGCTGTTTTCTACGGTCATCACTCTGTTATTGTCTCTGACATTTGTATGCGGCTGTCCCGCCGACGACATTGCCGCGCTCGGATCTCGGTTGGAACTCGCTCGCGGTGTACTGGTAGCCAATGGGCGTCCAGCTGGCACTTTTTGCCTACAGTCCGAAGCAAAATGCCCTGGCAAACGACATACGAAACACAGTTTTTCGCGAGGCTTTGTGCATTGTCCAGCTAGGTGACCATCTCTTTCCCCGCAATTGAAGCATCGTCTCAGCGGCACCGCCCTTTCGGTTACGTCACGTCTCCCGGTTCGCGCTCGACTGTCACTCACACTCACACTGCCTCTATTCTGCTCGCCCGTGTTCGCCGCGTCGTAGGACACTCTATCGGAAAAGTTCTTCCTTTCGATAACGCGCGTTAGTCGCTGAATATCATGCAGCAACTCCTCGATACTGGTGTGGTAGGCGGTGAGCAAACCAGGAATGAGAGACTTGTTCCACAGGCCCGCCACAATTTGTTCTTTGCACTCGTCGAACGACAATTTGAGTTTTTTGCAGAGTTTGTACTTTTCATGGAAATACATCTCTACCGGCTCCTTGTTGCCCTGCACTCTCGAGTTCATTTTGCGCCACAGTTCGGTCATGCTGTCCTGCACAACAAACGTCGCCTTGAAAAGTTTTTCAAACGCTCCCCACGACTGGATCTCATCACGTCGTACTTCATACCAATCCTTGGCTGGCCCTGTCAAGTGCATCCTTGCCGTCTCCAACTTTACTTCAACCGGCCAGTTGTGCAATGTTCCGCAGCTGTTGATCCGATCTAGCCACTCTTTTGCGTCGCGCTCTTTTATTCCGTCGAAATCCGGAACGGCCCTGTTCAAGTCGGGCATGACTTGATATTGTACATTCGTGTTCGGGCGCACATCGCTCTCGTGTTGATTTTGTAGAACCGTCAACAAAACATTGTTGGTTCTTGCTCGCTCCTCCTCCATCCGTGTCATCATCTGCATGAACGCTGTAAACATTCCTTGCATTCCCGCCGCTTCGACGCCAACGTTTCGACTGTCATTCACACTCGGCTGAGAATCCACGCGCTCGCGCCATCTCTGGTTTGTTGCTCCATGCTCATTTTCCCGCTGTCTTTCTGTCTGCGTCGTGATTGGTGATACCCGCGGCGACTCGAACTCCTCTCGGCTCCACTCGGCTTCTTCTCCGCCATCATGCCGAACCCGTCCGCGTTCACCTTCGTCGTTGGTATCCGCCATCTTGAGGAAAAATCCACACAGCAATTTCCTCGTTTCTTCTCTTCAAATGGCCTTTTTGGTCAGCTTCTTGATGCTCAATCCCACTTCTGAGATGTTGGGAGAGCCGGGACGTCGCATTCACTCAATAAGACACCTTATTACGCTCGAAAACTTTATTATCACGACAGCGACTTTACACACGTCCGCCTTATTCATGCTATGGTCCCGTACTGCCCGCTTGGTCCTGCTTCCTGTGGCACGCAGGAAGTAGGTACCTCGGTACTGCCAACCTAACCATTGCCAACTTTGGCGCTAACACAAGTTTATATTCAATAATTTCCAAATAAATCTTGAATGACTGGAACTCGGGTATTTTGCTCGCTTTTATTATTAAAGGCTGGGCACAGCGCAGAAGCAATACTTAATTGATTTCTTCAATTCTGTTGAACATTATAAACAAGAATATGACAATTACGCTACTGAATGAATTTTTCATCTATTTCAGACTACAGCTCTCGATTTTGCCAATAAACATTGCACAGAAATGACCATCAAGTCGACGCATCAGCTCTTATAACAGAAACAGTTGCATTGTGGGTCATGTTCTGAAGAATGGTCACGATGCAGAGTACCCTGGGTGAAAAATGTTGGTGCTGCAGGTCAAATCACTTGCTTTGGTACAAGCTACTCCTGTGCCAAGTTTTCCCGCAGTACAACGGAATACAGAGTCGTTGTGCGTAAATATATTTGCCGCTAGAATGAAACCGCCGCCGCCGCCCGCGCGACCGAGATTGAATTTTTGTCCACTTCTCCCCTACTACAAAATCAACATGCCAAAAATTTGATAGCCGAGCAGAAAAAAAATCTTTTAGGGCTCCCTTGTGCGTTTTGAAGCCTTGTTGCATCCAAATTATTAAGAAAAGACTTCAAGCTTCTCATACCTGTAAAAATTAACACTGTTATCCAGTGGGAGCATTGAAGAAAATGCTGTTGAAAAAGGTGTACTGAAGAGGACACCACTTCTTTGGAAAATACCATTATAAAAATTTTGTCTCTATAATTGGGCTCACGGAATGCGATTTGTTTGGGTACTGAACAAAACATATGAATTTATCGTTTTCTTACGTAGATTAAAAAATAAAAACAGTTTTTTTGACATCTGCTCAAGAATTTTTTTTTCAAGTGTGAAGAATGGAACGGACACAACGATAATTGCTGAGAACATTTTCAATAGACCCATAAGCTCATTATATGACACACATGACGATACTCAATGATCGTTTTGTGAAAGTTCTTGCATCTTGAAAATTTGGAGGGCCCCCATGGCCCCCCTAAGGGACGAATTATCGGGTGCTGCGGGTCAAATCGCTCAAAATGATTCTAAGAGTCACTGTGCAAAGTGGTTTGCTTTCTTTATTAAATGCAGGATTGTTTTGCCTACCGCTTGTACCGAGAGTTCATAAATTAAATGGGTCAAGGGTGCCTGTGGATTCAAAAACGTCTGTCGAAACTAGCGTAATCTTTTTGTAATAAATTTGTCAAACTTTGACAAGTTACGTCCCATATCATTGATTTCTGATCTGCCATAAGTGCACGAGAATACTTCAAGTTCAAAAATACTCCTCGATCATGTAGGTTTTGTGCCCTGTCGTGAAAACCACATTTAAAATGTTCCGAAAACGAAAACTACGACTGGTTTGACAAATTACGATAACCAAAAAATTACAGACATCAAATGAACGATGCTAGTTCCGACAGATGTTTTCAAACTCATAGGCACCCTTGACCCATTTAATTTATGAACGCTCGGTACTATTGGACGGGCCGGGAAAGTAAAACAATGACAATAATAACAATTTAGTGTGACGCGGCATCGCCGTTGAATGCTGCATTTCAGAAGCCGGCCTGATCTCGAAAGTTATCACATGCGAGGAAGTACCCGATCTTATCATTTTACCATAATACATATGCGGAGTTATATTTAGAGGATGATTTGAACTTTATTTTAATGAAAATTTCACATCGGTGCGCGGTGCAGGCCAATAGTTATTAATTTTTGAAAATGACTCCGAAACTACGGCTCGGCCGCAAATGATTTATTCGTTGCTTGCTGGTGCTTGATATCCTTTCCTCCGAACAAAACGAAATTCAATACAGAAAATATTCCAACTCGAATGGGTAGCTCATGGCCTTGGTACGCGAATCAAGAAAAATTTTGCCGAAATAATCATGAACAATTACAAAAATAACATTTTGGTGTAGGGCGGCTTCGCCGATCAAGTGCTGGCATTCGCGGTAAGATGTAGAAAGTTGCGATATGCAGGCAACTACAATTTGTTGATGAAATACATCACTGCATGTACGGCATTATATTTAGAGAACAATTTGAACTTTCTTTTGACAAAAACCCCACTTCGATCCGACCGTCGGGTCAATTGTTATCAATTTTTGAGAACGACCGCAAAGCCACGGCTCGACGCATATTACACGACCCTACAAATTTAAAATCAGACGTGCCGAAATAGTAATTGACCATTTTGAAATAGCCAATACTAGGTACCTAAAGGATAATGGCACTCAAATTACGAAACATGTTCGCTCAATAACAAAAAAAAAGTAGGTAGGTATCACTAAAAATCATGTGACAGGCTACCATTTTTTCGGTTTTTCGATAAAAAAGAAATGTTTCAATTCAAAACTGAACCCGATATTCGTGTTCAGGAGGTCGAAATCAGTTGGAGAACATTTTTTTATATAAGTAACAGAATGACGCTTATGTGGCCGGTTTGTCTGTCTGTCTGTCTGTCTGTCTGTCTGTCCGAGTCCGTGCAGAAATTAAGACGCTGTACTCCTTCTCGAGAATTGAAACAAGAGTCTTGGAACTTTTTTCCGATTAATAGCTGATGTCCCCAAGGGTGGCCAATGGGCACTATTTTTGTTATCCATACATCGTTATCATTATTCTCAAAAAACAGAGATCTCCTGTGCACTTCGATGAAGTTGAACTTCTTCTCGGGAACTAAAGCTACAGCCCTTGAAGATTGAACTTTATCCGGTGGATAGCTTAGGTTCTCAAGGACCAAATAGGCAAAATGGCTTCCATAATTCGGCCGCCATCTTGGCTGCCATATTGAAATTTCTTATTAGTGGAACGATTGTCATGAAACTTGAAACTTACCCTTGTCTAGTACGATCATTCTTATTTTCAAGCCAAATTTCATGATTGCCCCACCATCTTGGCCGCCATATTGAAATCTCTTATAAGTGGGAGGATTTTCATGAAACTTGAGAGTTACGCTTGTCTCGTACGATCATTCCTATTTTCAAGCTGAGTTTCATAATTCTGCCGCCATATTGGAATCTCTTATTAGTGGAACGATTTTCATGAAACTTGGAACTTACCTTTGTCTAGTACAATCATTCTGATTTTCAAGCCGAATTTCATGATTCTGTCGATATTTTGGCCGCCATATTGGAATTTTTCGCCCAAGACGGTAGAACCCTAATTACTTAACATCTTGCGTTCACTAATCCTCCAAAAAGGAAGTGCGCTACTGAGCCTCATGCCCATGAGGCGTATTCGCTTGTTACCTAAAGGGCGTGCTTTTGAAGATATGAGGGCTGGAGTCCAGAACATTCCAGAGTATTCGAGATCATTCAACAACATTTCAGAATGTTTCGGTATGTTCTGGAATGTTCGTGAATAGTCTTCAACGTTCAAATAATGAAAGGAAGTTTACAGTGTGCGTGCCGAAACTCAGAAACAAGTCCCGGTAGGATCAAAGGATCAAAGAAGTTATATAGTGTGGTAGCCCTCTATCCCCCATCCATGAAGAAGGTTCCAAGCTTTATTGAAAGGGCGTGTTTTTTTTTGAGCGTGTTTTTTCAAGATATAAAAACTGGAACTTTCGCCCTCTAGAATGTCTAGAACAGTCCAGAACATTCGAAAGTATTCGAGATCAATCAACAACATTCCAGAATTATCCGGTTTATTCTACAATATTCGAAAATAGCTTGGAACGTTCGGAAACATCCCGGAACATTCAAGATCATTGTGGAACATTCGAGATCATTCCATAACATTCCAAAATGTTCCGGTATGTTCTAGAATGGTCGGGATAATCTGTAACGTTCATAAACATCCCGGAACATTCCAGATCATTGTGGAGCATTCGTGATCATCTCACAACTTTCCAGAATGTTCGGGTATGTTCGGGAATAGTCTGGAACGTTCGGAAACATTCCTGAACATTCCAATCCATTGTGATACATTCGAGATCGTTTCACAACATTCCAGAATGTTCCGGTATGTTCTAGAATATTCGGGAATAGCCTGGAACGTTCGGAAACATCCCGGTACATTCCAGATCATTGTGGAACATTCGAGATCATTCCGTAACATTCCAAAAGGTTCCGGTATGGTCTAGAATGGTCGGGCGGGATAATCTTGAACGTTCAAGAACATCCAGAAACATTTCAGATCATTGTGAAGCATCCGTGATTATTCCACAACATTCCAGAATGTTCGGGAATAGTCTAGAACATTCGGAAACATTCCGGAACATTCTAATCCATTGTGGTACATTCGAGATCGTTTTACAACATTCCAGAATGTTCCGGTATGTTCTAAAAGTGTAAAAGCGTCATTATTGTTCGATGGAGACTTGTTTTAGCGTACTTTGGTACCATTTTCATCAAAATAGGTTGAACAGTTTAAAAGTTACGTCAAAAGGCGATTTTGAAACCGCCTGAGCATTTCAGGACCGTGAGTACTTTCATTATTCGACCTAATTTTTGTAATCATCCTTCAAATTATTATTACAACCTGATATGATATCTATCTATCTATCACTGATATCTAACAAAACATCGAAAGAAACCACTCAAGTCGGTCAAAATGGCATCTAGAGCCACCAAAATCTTTTAAATTGCCATTGAAAATTAGGTAATAAGTAGATGAAATGTCAATGAGAGGGGTTCACCAAAATCCATCATAATATCACTGAAAACCAGCTTGAATATGACCAGAGTTTTTTTTTATGAAATAATTGTCTTCTGAATACTAACTCACTTTTTCAGTTGCATCAGAAACCCTTTTAAGGGCGAGGGCTTGCTTTGTAGGGCAAAGTAGAACAGGTCAACGTTTCTGAACAGAGAGCACCTTTATCACTAGTCAGTTATTCTTTCCGGTACCTACTTTTCAATTGTTGCTTTCAACCACAATCTTGTATAGCTTCGGGACTATTCAGTTTTTTTCCGAGTCAATTTATTTCATTTACTTCGACTCTGTGCCCACTCTCCCTGAAACTGCCATTACACCAATCCTTTTCGCCTGACGACGTCAGCGCCGCCGGCCAAGACGCCGTCTTCAAATGAGACACGTTTTAGTAAAAAAAGCTCTGACAAAAACCCTCTGAAAATTACGCAAGATCCGGACTTTGCGAAATCCTCCTCCAACGGCACCAGTCCGGACGTGACGAGAAATCGAAAACACCGCATCCTCCCCCCCTGGTGGTACGGTGGTGCAAACTCCCTATCATCAACCCGTACAACACCTCCCACCCCCCACACCCCTCGCTCTGATGGTGCAAAACCTGAGGCTGCAATAAAATCGAATTCGTACGTCTCCCCCCCTTTCCCGGTCCCCTGCTTCTACGCCGCCGCTGCTGATATTTGAATTCTGACACCGGGGCCTTAAATTAATTAATTACGCCAGTGGCGTACCTGACATATTGTTTAATTAAAATTCAAACTGATGATGCTCTTTGGCCGGCGTGCCCTTACACTCTATATACGAAACCTCATTAGAAATTTTAATTACCACGAAGCATAAGCTCCAGAAGCGCAACAAAAAACGGAGAAGAGAGCGGAAAAATGAGAAATGTTTCAATTTAATATTAATCCCCGGCGCGGCGAGGCCTAATCCCCGTGAAAGGGTTGCGTGAAGACAGCTTCCTTAATGGAGAATTAAAATGTCTGTCTCTGTGTGCGCCCGCGAGGGGATGCAATTGACTTGAAAAAAATGTAGATAAGGGCGCCTCGCAGAAAAAAAAGAGTCAATTATGGGATTTTATTGACCGTTTAGATTATCTTAACGGGCGCGCTCGGGGGCCTCGCCCTGTAGGATTAAATTGGCAGGAAATATTGTCAATTTCCATTATTTCGATGCCATTAAAGGCACCAACGCGCGTCCGGTACGATGCTCGGAAAATTTTCCGAAAGGCTGGTGTGTAGGGCGGGAATTTATGGCCGTCCCGAAATTTATGCGAAAACAACAACAAAACTGTCAAGAGGGCGACCTGAAAGAAGGGTTGGTGGTTGGGAGGTTTCGGGAACAGAGGATGCGACAAAAGTTGCAGCAGCGGCGGAGCTCAAGTACGGGCACTAATAAGAGGGTTAAATTTAAGGCGGTTAAGGCATTAGCGCCGTGAAATAATTAGATTAGGGCGCGATGTTAATGCAGAGCGACATTTCCAGGGAAAACCGCGCAAGTTGATGGAATAAATTATTTTTTCTCAAAATTGTGCGTCGAAAGAACAGACAAAGGTGCTTTATCATTTTTTCCTTTTCATTGTCAGTCCAAAGCAAACCTACTTGGTCAAGCACGATACAGCTGCTACAGCTTCCTGTTGAGTCGTTATCAGTTTCTCTTGCACTACTTGGGTAGATATTATACGAATGGCTCACACCTCCTTTTATTATTATCCCCCGATTCTATTTACAATCTGTCAGAAAAGAAACAATAAAGTAAATTGACAACAACAAAAAAAGTTTTTTTCACTACTAGCCGTGAAGTGCATCATTATTAACCTGCTCCTGTATTAGAATCGCGATTTTCTAGTGGTAAAAAAAATACTATATAAACCACGGTCGAGAAAATTATTATAGCTTCAGCGCCTTATATCCCTCAGCTGCGCTTCGGGATCTAAACTGGCGCTTCAGCTATAATAATACTTTCTCAACCTTGGTATATAATATACTATTTTGCACTACCTATATCAAATGCGTTATTTTACGACCTCAAAACAGGGCCTAAAGTGACTCTTTTTAGCTCTTGGGCAAAAAAGTCGTCATGGCAACGAGCGCTCTTGATCCGTCAGAGGAGACGTCACCTTCTATTTTGACGTAACTACTTGATGCGATGCAAAATGGACTTTAATTTGTAGGGAACACGAAAGACTACAAGAACAACAAAATTAGCACGTTTACATACCAAAACCAATAAATATACCTGTTTTATGCTAGTAAGCGATGGAGCCCCGGCAGCTACGTGTTCAAGATAGGTGATAAGTAACCTGCCATTCGTCCATGCGATCTGGTAGGCTTTGACCTGGTTAAATTTCAGGATGTCAAGCTGATTTCTTGGGGCACAACCTACCCCAATTCCGAATTTTGTTGATCGCATTGTAGATCGTGCGACGTACAACCAAGTAATCAGCGCTGCCATGACAATTTTTCAACGACTCAATAACTCGAAATTTTCAGTCTTGCACTAGCCAGTGCAAAAAACATTGTATGCACCTTGGGCTAAAGTGCGTTTTTTCCCCTTGTGCTTGCTTCCCTCGGCCTACGGCCTCGGTCGCAATCTCGCACAGCGGGGAAAAAAAGTGGCACTTTATGCCCATGGTACATAAATAACTATTTTCATCAGACAACTACAGCTAGTTGCTAACTTAGACCTGACTTGAAGTAATATTTTGAAGAAAGATACTGGTACAATGTAGTAGTAGAAGGCATACTCACGTTCTAAACGGCAGCTCAAGTTGTTGTCATCGTTTGAGCTGATAAGTTTGTAACACTGTTGTCCAGGAGGTTTACGGCCAGCCTGTTCGGATGTTGCTCCAGTCTTAAGGGGTTTCTGATGCGACTTAAAAAGTTGTTGACAGGAATCGGTGTTATTTTATTTTTTTCGTCAAGTAGAAACTCTTCCAAAAAGAAAATGTATGGGCATTACTATAAAATTTTAAAAATTTCCAAAAAATTTTCAAATTTTTTGATTTTGATTTTTGGAAATTCAAAAACCAGATAGCATGGACAATAAATCTTTCTTCAAGAAAGTCGCATGTCAAATTTGAACTTTTTATTTTTAAAAAAAAGGTACCAAAAATGATTTCTACTAATTCACTTTTTCATGTCTAGTAGAAATCATTTTTGGTGCCTTTTTTTTGAGAATAAAAAGTTCAAATTTGGCATGCGACTTCCTTGAAGAAAGATGCATTGTCGATGCTATCTGGTTTTTGAATTAGGAAGTTGCATGTTTTTTATTTGTGGTCGACAATGGATAGAGCATCCAAAAATATAGCTTATCAAATGATGAAAATAAAAAATTGGTCCCACAATCATTGCTTAAAAAAATTATGAAATTCGGCGCCCAATTCTGCACATTCAAACGGACTAAATTATTGGCGCGCTTGGTGGTGCTGACGTTTTTTCCTATTGGTCGAAATCTCCTGGGGAAATCCCTGTTTTCACCAGTTAAGTTGGTAACACTGGTTGTCACAAACACATGTTTGATGTCGGACTTGTCCAAGGCCAATCGGATAACTTACCAAGAGTAAGTGCCGTAAGTATGATTACTGTTCCTGACACTACACTACTTTTTCCTCGACTTTTTCGAACACCTCTTTAACTTTCAACACCTGTTTCTAGCAGTTTTCTAGGCATCTTCTGGGCAAGAAGACCTTCTAGGTTATGTTTTATGTCAATGTCAGTGAGCTTCAGTGCGGATGGGGCAATGGAAGGGAAGACCAATCAGAGGATCCTTCGACCCCAATACATCACACCAATAGAAATGCGTTTGCGGTCACGTGATTTTTTTGAAATTTTTCTGGATTTTCAAATTGATTATAATCAGAGAAAAAAAATTGTGTGTGATTTTACATAGAGTGTATAGACAATACAAATAGAAAAGACACATGTCGTCACGGATTTTTACGGTTGCGTAGGAACCAGGTGAGTCCATCATTCAAAAAAAGGTTGGCTGATTTTTGATGCCCCAATATCCGTGATGACGGTGGTGATAAGATATGGTCTTCTCTATTTGTATTGTCTATACATCAGTATGCTCAAAATTACAGAAAACCATGTTATTGTCCCTGTCAGTATCTACTGATATATCTTTAAATTATAGAAGGCGCATTTTGAAACCCAAATGGCATTCGGAGATACTGTAACTCGATCTGTATAGAACGGAGAGGGGTGATAACCGCTTTGGCCGTTGTATTTTGATATACGTAACTTGTCTAGTTACTGTTAATGAGGTTAGAGTTTATCAACTGGTGAAGTTTTTGATTACAATGTCCTGCCGAAGATTTGACACTGTAGACAGTTTTCAAGCTCAAAATCGGTAAAAAAAGCATATACTAGTAGCCCAGTTGGCTACGTCCCACTATCTTTCAACAACATTTTCGTATCTGTTGGCTGTCCAACTGAAAAACACCATGGATAGAGATAGATTGTTTTATTTGTCCATTTGTACAGTGTATAGACAATACAAATAGAGAAGACACATCTCGTCACGGATTTTTACGGTTGCGTAGGAACCAGGTGAGTCCATCATTCAAAAAAAGGTTGGCTGATTTTTGATGCCCCAATATCCGTGATGACGGTGGTGATAAGATATGGTCTTCTCTATTTGTATTGTCTATACATCAGTATGCTCAAAATTACAGAAAACAAATACTTCCAGTCATTTTTGAAAAACTTGCGATTTACTTTTTTTCAAAAATCAAAATCAAAAATTTTCAATTTTTTTTGGAAATTTCACAGTTTGATAGTAATGCCTGTACATTTTCTTTCTGAAAGAGTTTCTACTTGACGAAATAAATAAAATAAAACCGATTCCCGTAAAAAACTTTTTTAGCCGCATCAGAAACCCCTTAACTTGGTAGCGTTCGCTGGCTCGTTCCACTTCATCCTTCACAAATAATTCTCAAATAAATTTCAAATAAATGTTTATTGTTTTCTTTGATACAATACAGTATCACAAAACAGAAAAAAAACAGTATATACAAATCCATAGGCTCCTATCCTTGAATAAATAAATTCTCCAAAGATGAAAATAGAAAAAAAAAAACATAACACAATCATAGAGAGATGGTAGGTAAATCAGTGAGCAGGTATAAAAATATAGAAAAACAATAAAAGGAACAGTTTTATTCTCCCATAACAAAAGACCTCATTTTCATTGCGCTCTTGAGGAAAGCAAAAATTTCCTTTGCGCTGTCAACTGCCAAATTCTTCAGGAGGCAGTGGATGACGGCGGGTTCCCAGATTAAAGCCGTACGGAAGCAGTTGTAAATTGGACATCGAAGCAAAACGTGTTCAAGGTTTTCTAATTCACGGAGGTTACATAATGCTACATGGTGTTTGGCAATCGATTTTGTGTGTGACATGGTTAACAGAGAATACCAAGTGAGAAGAGTTGCAAGTACGAAGCTGCGCTATACACCTCTCATCCTTCACGTAGCACATCTTCAAGTCTTGGTGGATGGTATCATTGGTTACGAATCACGGTGCATCACCTAATGTCCGCAAGGTCTTAGATTGGAAACGCTGGAAAATGTTTAGGTTTAGGCTAGTCGTCTAGTGATGGAGATGGTAAACTTACAATTTGTAACTTACATAAATTACTATAAAATTACCGTTATTTTACATTTTTTAAATTACATGTGAAATTTATGTATAACTTTTGACATTCATAATCTTTCGGAAACTCCAATGACTTGGTAACTTACGTAATATGTCACTGTAAGTTACGCAGTAATGTTAGAAATTGTGTAATTTACGTAAGTTACGGACGTAATTTATGCAATTTATGTAAATTACGGACGCAATTTATGTAATTTACGTAAGTTACAAAAGTTGTATAATTATTATGAAATCTTACAACGTAGGTGCATTTTGAATATTCCAATAAAGTCGTCCAGGCTCGCTCAAACTTGACATTATGATGTAATTTGGTCTGATTTTTGTCAGGTTGTGTCGTTGTCGATAAGTACAAAGCATTTCGCAAGTGAAAGAAGCACAATCAACTTTTTAAGCTCTAGAAAACGGCTTTTTCATGAATTACATAAATTACAGCCGGATCTAGGAAAAAACATCGCTGGAAAAAACATAGCCGGAAAAAACATAGCGGAGAAAACATAGCATGGAAAAAACATCGCAGGGAGAAAACATAGCATGGAAAAAACATAGCAGGATGAAACATAGCACGGAATAAACATCGCACGGAATAAATATCGCGGAAAAAAACATAGCAGGGAGAAAACATAGCATGGAAAAAACATAGCAGGATAAAACATCGCACGGAATTAATATCGCGGAAAAAAACATAGCAGGGGAGAACGGTGCTGGGACAATTCTTTGCCGGACAATTCTTCGCAAGCATTGCGCCCGCGCATACTTCAAGACACAAGGGGGCTAGCAGGACTCAAATAGCCACAATGTAGACACAAGGCTAGATAGGGCTTCGAAAAACACAAAAAGGCATGAGGGGCTCAATGGGGCTCCAAACGACATTAGGAGACACAAGGGTGCTCAGCAAGGCCTAAACCACTACACTGTAGACCAAGAGAGGATAAGGCTGTAAATATCGCAAGAAGGACTGATAGGACTCACTAGGGCTCCAAATGACACTCTAAGGCATAAGGGGGGCCAATAGGGCTCCGATCAATACGTGAAGACACACAGGAGCTGACTAGAGCTCCGCAACAAATACGGGTTGGAAAGGGGCTCAACAGGGCTACAAATGACACATAAAGACACAGGGGGGCCTGATAGGGCTTTGAGAAACCTGGAAAGGCACAAGAGAGCTTTCTAAGATGCCAGAAATGTCAAGAGGTCAGAAGGGGGTCACCGAGGCCCCAAACCATAATTGTGGACACAAGGGGGCTCATTAGGGCTCCAAACGATACTTAAAGATACAAGGGGGCTCAGCAGGGTTTGAAACGCTTCAATGTAGATATAAGGGAGGATAGGATTCTTATAATTGCAAGAAGGCCTGGCGAGGCCCACTAAGGCGCCAAATGAAACTTTGAGACACAAAGAGAGCTCGGGGAGCCCTGTAGAACTTCGACCAACACATAAAGACTCATAGGAGCTAACTAGAGCTTCGAAAACTAGCACAATGTAAAAAGGGGCTCAGCAGAGCTATAAATGAAACATAAAGACACAGGGGGGCCATATAGGCCTCTGTAAACATAAAAAGGCACAAAGGAGCAGCTAAGATTCCGGAAACTTCGAGAAATCTGAAGGAGGTCACCTGGTCTGCAAACGATAATTGAAGACACAAGGGGGCTCAATAGGGCTCCAAACGATACTTGAAGATACAAAGGGGCTTAGTAAAGCTTGAAACGCTTCGATGTGGGCACAAGAGAGGAGAGGCCTCTATAAATCGGACGAAGGCCTGGCGGGGCTCACTGGGGCTCCAAATGACACTTGGAGACATGAGGTGGCCCCGTAGAACTTTGACCAACACACAAAGACTAACAGGAGCTAACTAGAGCTTGAAAAAAGGAGCTTAGCAGGGCTACAAATGTAACATGAAGACACAGAGGAGGGGCACATACGGCTCTGAAAAACTCAATAAGGCACAAAGGAGCTTTCTGTGATTCCAGATACATCGAGAAATCAGAAGGGGGTCACCTGGTCTGCAAACGATAATTGGAGACACAAGGGGCTCAATAGGGCTCCAAACGATCCTTGAAGATCTTGAAGAGCTTGAAAAACTCACACATTGAAAAAAGGGGCTCAGCAGGGCTACAAATGAAAAGTAAAGATACAAGGGGGCCACATAGGGCTCTGAAAAACTTGATAAGACACAAAGGAGCTTTATTAAAATCCAGAAATATCGAGAAATCAGAAGAGGGTCACCCGGTCTGCAAACGATAATTGAAGACACAAGGGGGCTCAATAGGGCTCCAAACGATACTTGAAGATACAAGAGGGCTCAGTAGGGCTTGAAACGCTTCAATGTAGACACAAGAGAGGAGAGGCCTCTAAAAATCGGACGAAGGCCTGGCGGGGCTCACTGGGGCTCCAAATGGCACTTGGAGACATGAGGTGGCCCCGTAGAACTTTGAGCAACACATAAAGACTAACAGGAGATAACTAGAGCTGATGAAACTGACACATTATAAAATGCTGCAAACGATAATTGAATACATAAGGGGGCCAATAGGGCTCCAAACGATACTTGAAGATACAAGTGGACTCATAGAGCTTGAAACGCTTCAATCTGGACACAAGAGAGGAGAGGCCTCTCAAGATCGGAAGAAGGCCTGGCGGGGCTCACTGGGGCTCCAAATGACACTTGAGGACACAAGGGGGCACCGTAGAACTTTGATTAACACATAAACACTAATAGGAGCTAACTAGGGCTTGAAAACTAACACATTGTGAAAAAGGGCTCAGCAGGGCTACAAATGCAACATGAAGACAATGGGGCCTAATAGGGCTCTGTGGAACTGTCCAAGGCATAAGGGCGAAGCAAATCCCCAAGATACCCAAGGGGATTCATAAAGATCCCAAACGATACCTTGTAGAGACAAGGGGGCTCAACAAGGCTTGAAACGCTACGTAAAAACCCAGTGGGGGATAGGGCTCTGAATATCACACTCACACTCGGCCTCATTAGAGCTCCAAATTTTCCGGCGCGAAGAATTGTCTAGCGAAGAATTGTCCGGTCACCGGAGACATAGCATAACATAGAATGGAAAAATCACAGCCAGGAAAAAATTCTGCTACAGACAGCCCCTATACTTATTTAAGTCTTTGACTTGAACGACTCTCATAGGTCCCTACTTGAATCTCACGACCCAAACATGATACCTTACCGTGTGTAGACTTCCATCATGCACATCATGCACGGCCAGACTTCTGATATATCCAGGCCTCCACCCCAGGCGGCCCCCATTCGTACTTAGACCTGTACTGAAGACTTCATTTCCGCGTACTTGCGGTCATACTTGATTTTGATAGTTGGGAGACCACAGGAGATTTGGAAAAATACACCCTTGCGATGTTATTTCCCTGCTATGTTTTACCGTGCGATGTTTTTTCCGGCTATATTTTTTCCGCTATGTTTTCTCCTGCGATGTTTATTCCATGCTATGTTTTTTCCGGTCGATGTTTCTTCCGTGCGATGTTTCTTCCGTGCGATGTTTTCTCCATACGATGTTATTTCCATGCGATGTTTTTTCCTGCTATGTTTTTTCCGCTATGTTTTTTCCTGCGATGTTTTCTCCTGCGATGTTTATTCCGGTTACCATTACAGCCGAATTTTGTAAGTTACGTGAAACTTACGCGTAATGTTACATTTTCATAAATCATAAATTACATGTAATTAACCATCACTAGTCGTACGTCAAGACTGGCTTGATGATCACCTTGTAAACAAGAAGTTTGTTGTTCAGAGAAAACTCTGATTTTCTGCCAAGCAGCCAGTACAATTTGGAGAGTTTGAGGCCAAGCTGTATTCTCTTGGTGAACAGGTGTTTCCTCCAAGTCAGACGCCTGTCCAGGTGTAGTCACAGGTATTTTGAGTCACCTGCTTGCGGAATCAGGTTGTTGTTCTGTTCATCATAACAGGCGGACAGGTGCCCTTTCTCAGGGTGAAGGTGACGATACGTGGGCAGATTTGGCTTCGTTCACTTTTATACGCCATTTTCTCAGCCATAACTGCAACTAGTGGAGAGATGTTTGGAGTTGGATGCCTCGTTAGGATTTTAGTGGGACACCAAAATAGCAATGTCGTCGGCGAAAGTGGCGGTTGTGGTGTTTGCGCTGGTTGAAATGTCTGCTGTGTAGAGGGTGTAGAGGAATGGCCCCAGTACACTCCCTGAGGCATAGGTAACAGAGACTATTTCGTAAAAAGTGGTTATTTCGCTTCGGTATTTCATCTGAAAGTATCTGCAGGACATGTATGACTTCAGCACGCGGTAACCCACTCAGCATAGCATGTCATGTTTCATAAATGAGATGATCTCAATCATGTCACAAAATAACATCACAATGAACGTTACTTCCACATCTCTGTGATGTTCATCCGCGATGTTATACGATGTAATGTCTGAGAGATGTTTCGAAATAAACTTAAATTGAACATCACACATGAGACATTTACCGGACATCACATTGTTACTGCTTTCAACTTGCCGAAGTGTAACATCTCACTGACGTCAATGAGATGTAGTCACTGAGAGATTTTTCAAATTTCGCGGGCTGTCATCGTTAAGCTCTGTGTGTCGGAAAATATTTAATAAATAGTTTTGTCCTCTATTCCATGTGTGTGATGCCAGAACAGCGTTATGTCTTCATGTTTAGTGTGAGGCCCTGCGGGCCCTCTTATGTCTTCAAGTGTCGTTTGGAACAACTTTTGTGTCTTCTTGTGCTTGTGGCTTTCGGAACTAGTGTGCCCCATTTGTGTCTCCTTGTGTTCTTCGAAAGCCTACTGGGCCTTCTTGCATTTTGTCGTGACTTTCGCACCTTTAGTGAACCCTTGTGTCTGCTTTTGCGTTATTCGGAACCCCAAAATGGGCCCTTTTTTGTTTTATTGTGCTTTCGAATACTTTGATGACTCCCGTTTATGTCTTATTGTAATGTCCGGGGCCCCAACGGAGTCCCTTGTGCCTTGCTGTAACGTTTCGAGCCCCAGCGAGGCTTTTTGGGCTCGGTGTATCGTTTGGAGTCCTAATGAAATATTCCGAGAAACATCCCCTCGAACATCCCTGAACATCAAGTGGGCTGTTTAAATATACTTTAGTAGACAAGTTGGTAGCTTAGACGAATCGGCAGCAGTGCCTCTAACCATCACCTGTGGGGATCCAGGTTCGAATCCTGCGGAGGACGCCATAGAAGAAGAAATTTTCTTAGGGAAAAAACGTGCTGTATAGATTGTAAAAATTAGTAAAAATAGGTGCGGAACCTCCTGTGACATAAAACTATGTTGAAAAGTGGTGAAAAATTAATTTTTATCCAAAAATACACATCCAAAATGCGACGTATCATGTACGTCAAAAAGTGATATCTACGAGATGTGGAATAGCGATGTAGATAGTATGTCACATTAGGACATCTTTGCGATATCTCATTCATGTTCTAATTAGCCGGACATAAGAAGTAACAGAGATGTCCACTTAATATCGCAGAGACTTTTTTGTTAACATCGCAGTTGTGACTTGAACATCTAAGTGATGTCACAGAGATGTTTCCTTGCTGAGTGGGAATGAGGGTGTGGCAGCGTCATCTCCATTTTGTGTAGAAGTCCAAATGCCACACCTCATCAAACGCTCGTGCAACGTCGAGAAAGGCCGCGGAACAGTACTGTATCTATCTTCAAATGTTCTGTTGATACAGTTTACGACTCTATGTACCTGCTCCACTGTGCTGTGCTGCTCACGAAATCCAAATTGCTGTGATGGTATCAGTTCTTCTTTCCCCATAAATTTTAGCATCTTCAGAAATAATTTTTCAAACACCTTGGATATGATCAGTAGCAAACTTATTGGCCGATATGATATCACTTGTTCGACAGGTTTTCCTGGCTTTGGAACCATGATTAGTTGGGCCACTTTCCACTGTGAGGGGTAGTGTTCAGCACGAATGACAGCATCGGAGATGTGAGTAATTACCTTTAGCGCTTTCTTTAGCAGTTCTTTGAGAATTTTTGCGGTGATCAATTCACAGCCTGGGGTTTTCTTAGATTTCAGTTTTGAGATGGTCTCTGGTATTTCTGTTTCTGTGATCCTCTTGATGGGCAAACACATTTGATTCGGTGAGTTCAGCAAGTTGAGAATGTTTTCTTCCTATTCTGTCTATAGCTGTGATTCATGTGGTTGGAAGACCGTAGAAAAATGCATTGCGAAAGTGTCGGCCTTCTCTTTGTCGCTCCTGGCCCACTGATCATCGTTCTTCCTCAGTGGAGACACTACTTTATTCTGCCTCCTTTTAAGCTTTCCTGATGCTTTTCAGAGGAAATATTCGCTTGCTTCAGTTGCCGTTAGTTGAGTTAAGTAGCTTTGGGAGACTTTATCTCGTGACCTCTGCATTTTTTCTTTCAGCTGCCTGCTTGCTTCACTGAAGTTGATTTTATCTGCTGGTGGCCTAGTTGTGTGCCAAATTCTTCTCAACTTTCTCTTTCCAGCAATGCGAGTAGCAATGTCCGTCAGTATGTCCTCCGAACAGGATTCCTGTACGTTTTTCTTTTCGACTTCTGGTGTTGCCTCCCAGGTGGAATTTTGGATGTACGGGTTAGGTGCTCTACCGCTTCATCTAGTTCGCTGAGCTCCAATGGTCTATCTTGTTCAATAACTCTTGTGCTCAGAGTAACCAGGATTGAAGTATGGCCAGAGGAGAGGTCTAAGCTGGGATCTGCCTTCAAGTCTTGTGTCCCAATGCCTTTTGTGATGCAAAAGTCTATATGGTCAAATGTTTTGTTTCTGTCCGTGGGCCAGTATGTGGGATGTTCCGTGGATAGATGATCCAGGTTGTTTTTGTCAAAGCATTTTGCCATTCTCTTCCTCTTGTAGTGATGAGCCTAGATCCCCATCGCGTGTGTTTAGAATTGAAATCTCCTGCACTGACAAACCGACATTCCAAGGTATTGAAGAATTCAGAAAAAAAAGTGTCTCTTGATACCATGCTTTGGTGGACAATAGATGGCCGAGACTACGAGCGGTCCCCTCCAATCCTCGACTACTATTGTTGTTGCCTGGAGATGTTCTTTTTGGTATTTTCTATAACGGCTGTACCACGATGCGCTGTTCCATCTGTGTGATTAGAGTTGTAAATGGTGAATTGTGGCATTCTGAAAAAGCTCATGTTCGTAAAATGTGTCTCAAAGATCAGCATTAGGTACATCTATTTTGTTATGTGTTATGAATGTCATTAACTCCAGTCTGTGTTGTATTAGTCCATCTGCGTTTCATAATTCGATTTAAGGCTTTTGCGCCATTGAAGAGTTCTGCTCACGAGGGTGGTAAGGAGATTCAGCATCACCTTCATATCGCTAGCAAGATCTGCCATAATTCTTCCGAGAAGTGAAATTACGCTTGTTTCTTTGTTGGGTTGTGTTTCTGGCTGGATTTGGTTTGGATTCATTTTTTCATTTTTTGTTGTATCTGCGCATGAAACTTCTGCTGTTGTTTTGTTTTGCCCAATGGAATTGTTGGATGGAGTTTTTTGTCGGGATCTTGGTCTCAATGCTGGAAACTTTCTGCTCTGTATTTCTTTAAATACTTTACATCCCTTGTAGCTTGCAGGATGTTGGATGTTGCTCATTGCAGAGTGCACATTTTGCTGGTTCACTTCGTGGCTTTGTACATTCTGTATTGACATGGTTTTCGCGACATCTGACGCATCGAGCTTTTCTTGTACAGTATTTTTTGGTATGACCGTATCTCAAACATCTGCTGCATTGTAGGATCCGCCTGTGTTGCCGAGGAGGTTTAATTGTTACTTTGGAGTGCTGAAGATAATTTATCTCGTAGGCACTTTTATTGGAGATGTTTGATGTCAAGTCCACAAAAAACATCGAGAGCTTTTGTTTGCTTACGCTGCTCATATGGTTATGTATATTCACCACCTTATGCCCATAGCTTTCTATTTCGTCGTTTTTAGGTTGTCCTAATTTGTCGAGTAATGACGTTTTTTTAGAACTACGCGGACATTCCGTTCTTCTCTCAGTTGATGGGTGTGAAACTCTACATCCATGTCTTTCAGTTTTTTTCACTATATTTCGGTAGCTATCTGATGATTCAGGTATGACCTTGACGTGGTTGCGAGTGTTGCGACCTGTGATTCTGAAGACATACTTTTTTCTGCCACTTCTGACAAAGTCTTCGTCAATAATAATTGAATGTCGACTACATTAGCGATGAATATTGGGGGTGATTTGAACTTCGGTTCTTGTTGATTTTCTATGTCTGATCCAACATCTTCTGAAGCAGTGCTGCTCAAAAGCTGGAATCGACTAGTTTCATTGAGCTTCGTTGGGACCTCATTGATTAGTCGTTGCCTTAGCTTTCTTCCATTTTTTCCAGGGCTCATACGAGATCTTTTGATCCTCTTAGATGTTACTGGTTGCCATTTTGATTCAGGTTTTCCTTCATTCGTTTCATCCATTGGTTTACCAATAGTGCCAATTTGGTCGTTATCTTCGATCGGTTTGCTTAATTGATAAAGTTCCATAGTTGTTCCACGAGTTGGGATCATCTGAAAGTCACCCCTCGGTAGTTGGGCCCATACCGAGGGGAAGGCACTCATACTGTGAGGTGGGCCTGGTGTCCCACAGGTTTTTAAGACTTCGCTGTCGGATATTTTAGACAGGTTTGCTCCTCGCGAGTCGGCCGATCAAGGCAAGCCCCCGGTCACAGTACCTACCACCCAACGTTCCTCAGCCAAGCCTTGCTGAAGTCTCTGTGCACTGCGATTACAAAAACACACCTTCAGAAATAACATCTTTGTGTAACATCCTGACCCTGCCAGATCAACATTTGGCGGGCATAACGTTCTCTCGGCTCGCTTCTTCCTTTTTATCAGCTTATTTATTCATGATTAAATAACCATAATCACTAATCAGGTATCTTCAGTCGAACAACCTGTATCTTCAATATTAGGCAACAAAATCGTAAAACACAAGATTGTCTTCACCAATCTTACAGTGGCGCCCAACTCACTGGCTTGCATTTGTTTGAAGTACTACCTGCCCAACCAGCCCTAGGCTGTATATGCAGGGTATCAATATTTCCCCCTCAAAAATCAAGATGAAGAGATATAGAGATTTTGATGGGATTCCATTAAATGTTTCTACACCGTTCGTTTCCGTTTAAATTACCCCACATTTTTTTAGAAGCCCGATAGCCCTGAAACACTGGAAAAGTTTCCAAAGGATTGCTGGGACATTTTTTGGCAAACGAAAAAATTATGAACTGTTTTATAATTTCAAGAGCCGTAAAAAATTGAATACAAAACCGTTTTTGAAAAAAATCAAAAATTAAGAAAAAACGCTCTGTAGTAAATTTCCTAATACACTCAGTACACCGTGTAAAAAATGAAGTTCTCAACTTCATTTTTGCGGGAGAAATCCTCAAAATAATTTTGGCCTGCTGAAGAATACAGCCTTAACAATAGAGGAGGACTGTAACACGCTGACCCGGCTGGACCACCATATCTAAAGGGCGTAAGGGCGTAACGCTGGCTTGCTTGCTTCTTTGTTTTGGCCGCTTATATTATAAATACATGATTAGTTGACTACTTCACTCGAACAACCTCAAATATTTTTTGAATAAAACTGAAAACACAAGATTATCGTATCATTCGTATCAATCTTACATTTGCAGGTTTTCACCGCTATACTTGCAGCCAACCGCCAGTAAGCAACAGTTGGAAGCCTAGATTTTGATCATCACGAACAATTATTACGATAATCGAATTGTAAAAAATCTCATAAAAATACCACAATATATTGTCAATTGATAGCCAATCCAATATTTGGCCTTAATCAAAACCTATATCGCCCAATTAGAGTTTAATTAAAAACATTTTTCGCGATAATAAAACATACAGCGTGCTATAACAACAGTCGCTGCATGGCAAAAATTACATCAACAAAACAATAATTACTGTAATGAATAATCCGACGAATATTAAATTTCGCCCGGGCCCTTTACGCGAGCCTTTACGGCAATTGCCGTACCGTTCTGCGCAAATGGAACGAAATCCACTCAACATTATCCGAATTAAAATGGAGCATGGTGTGTATGAAAATGCTCAAGAATTCTGCGAAGCAAACTCACAAATCTGCCAGGAGTATCTTACCACCATACGCACTCTTGTTTATTCAGGACGTGTATTCAAGAACGATTCCACGAGAATTACGCAGCAGCAATGTTCCAATTTTGGAGTGAAATCAACCCGACGCGACGCTAAAAAAAATTTACATAGCAGATTACATTTTTTTTTCATAAATTTGTGATTGCCACAAACGAACTTTCCCCCCTGTAAATTTAAATTCGGGTTGATGGTTCAAAGGAGATTTTTTATCAAAAGAATGGCGGAAGAAGTACGGCCTCGATAATGTATTATTCCAAAAGAGAACAAGCGTGCGTATTAATCACCACAAAGAGAATAGAAACTTGGGCTTGAACAAAAATGACCTAAAAAAACTGGATCTGAAGCGTGCGTCTGCGTATATTTTTCGAGATTTTGTAATAAGAATCAGAGATATATTGCTGTGATATGCGGGGTCTCCTGCTCCTGCAGTCGGTCTGGTAGTTGCCTGAAATGTCTTGGAAATAATTATAATTGCTTTGAATATGCATAAAAAGTTCCCAGATATTCCCTCGGAATATGCGAGGATGTTCTCCGCTCCATATTATTCTTGTTGAAAGCATACCTTCTCTTTTAGTTCAAGTTATATTTTCACAAACAATCAGAAAGGACAAAGTTAAAATAGCTTTTGATTTGGTATCAAGAACGTAGTATACTGATCGGCACCCGTGACCTTTTCACGTTGTGATTTCATCAACACTTTTGTTTCCCGCTAAATAATTCACGCCTTTCTCTTGTTGACAAACCAGGGTTGAAAAGAGGTTGTTAGAGTAATAATGATAACCTATATTTGGAAGGGTGCGTCCTTCGGTTGTCCGGGCCTTGAATCTGATCGTCAATAGCGTGATCGCTGTCACCACCACGTCCTGGTTTTATTCCTGTTTCGTGAGTTAGAAGAAGGGTGGACGACCGAGGGCGCACGGGGGTAGTTTTTGAGGTAAGCATGCTCTATAATCTCTCCTTCAAGAAGAGGCGTGTGGACCTATTGGGATCTATGTCCAAACGACCGTCTGGCATGTGAGGCGAACCAACAACTGACCCTACCTGTTAGCTGGTCATCTCACAAAAATATGACTTATTATTAATAACATAATAAATCGCTCCCGTGAGATATTCATTTGATTCTCACTTTTTTTATGAATTGGCTCTTGGCAGTTTGGCTTTAACAAAAAGAAAACGGAAGGTTCCATGCCGCCGATCACGGTTCTGTTGAAAACTCCCGCTTTCCGGTCCCCGAGGATGTAGTAATTACCTCGCTATGATGCCGATGGCTTCAGTACCGGGCTGATCAATCCGAAGAAGGTCACATGGTGAAAAAGGCCTACGTGGGAACCCCCAATCGATTTATGAAAATTACTTGAGGGCGGAGTTTGACGAACCGAGGAAATATCTGGAACCGTTTCAATTACTGTATTTAAATTCTCGAATAAACGAGGTTTTGTGTCGCTCTCTCTCATGCGTATCCAACAATGGATTCAAAATACATATAGATGATGGAAATTTTTCATATAGGGGAAAGTATTGATACACTGTTTCGCCGCCGTATATAATCCCGAACTTGACTGACCGATCAGATATATCCTTTCGCGTGATGTTTCCGTGATAGTCCAGAACTTGACTTGGACCTCTGGTTGGTCCAAAAAAATTAATCGAAGACCTTGAATATGGACCACAGCTAGGCCCAACTCTATTTGTCTTTTACACATACTTCATCCAGGAAGTAGTAGAAGAGAGGAAGTCGATGTCCTGTCCTAATAAGCAGATGACATCGGTTGTCACCTCACAAAAGACAAATCACAAAATACAGCAATAATAAACCGCACACTGGTTTTCGCAGCTTACAAGCGCTCAGAGTTCCATTGAGCTGCTTGCCAAAAATGATTACGAAGTGGAAACCGCCTGCATCGAACGATCTTGGGAAAATGCCGAAAATTCCCCATTCAATTCATTATCCTGATTGAACTCCAACTCAATCATTTTGTATAAAACGCTGGAAAATGGGTCAATTTCCTTTTTCCTTTCCCTTTGAAAAACCCACGACCGCCACGCACACACACGCGAACGAACACCTACGTTGCACAGCCCCTCAGCCGCCGCCGAACGGGATTCTCCCCTCGTTTTGCCATCGGCCAAACAATATGAAAAAGTGAAGCGCGAGCGAGCTAAAAGAGACACACACACACATCTTTATATTTTCCCAGTTTGCCACACCGCGCCCTTTTTTTCACGAATAAAATGTGTTTACCTGGTTCTTTGCCTTCACCACGCCACCACCATAGTGTGCTAATTCATACCGCCCCGCGAGCTTTTGCACATCGCATGCACAGATGCCGCCAAAATGCTTTGATGTTTCGCACTTTCCCCCCTGTGTATCTCTTTATACGTATACGTGTGTGTTCCACATTCGGGTCACATACACGTCCCCGTTCCATTCTCTCGTGTGTTTTTACCCCCGAGGGGAGGAGAGCTCCGGGACCCCGAGGTATTAACTTTGTTCGCCGGAGCGGCTATTTTCTCCGGTCCTTTTCTTGCGCAGTTTTCCCATTTAGCGGAGCTATTTAAGGCACTTTGTGCATCAACACTTGGAAGGTTTTTGTCCGTCTCGTTTCGGTCAGCGCCAGCGGTGGTGCGGTGGTGTTTTCCTTCAAGTCCCTTGGTGCATGTCGTACTCTATGCTTTTCCTTCGCTCCAGATCTCTTTCTGGGCTAGCGTCTTGAGAGGGTCTCTGAATAACACAGTTTTATTGTGGGGCATGCAGGGCGCTAATGGCCGCAGCTGCTGGCTTGGCGCTTTTCGAAACGCGTGTATCATCTGGGGAAAAGAAGGGAAAAGTCGCGCGCTCGGCACACGGGAAAGCGGAAGGCGTCGGGAGTGTTATTGCCGTTGGAAACGTGGATGATGTGTGGGAACAATTTCATTACCACGTCAGATTTTGATGGAGACGTGTTCCTGAGGTCGATTGCTGTACCTACTTTAGAATTCTACTCCACGGCCTCTGGGAACTGGATGGCTAATAAGTGTTTCTTTGTTGGCGCTTCTAATCATGTCTCCAGGAAGGGCTTTAAGGTTTCGGTGCCAATATCTTTCCAAAATGTTTTTACTTTTCGTGATGTATGGAACAAATCTCTTCAGCCCTTCCTAAACACAACATAGTATTGCGGGATCAAACTCAAACGTTTTGATTCATGTGGACCGGAGAAGTCCACTCCGTGCAACAACCGCATTCAAACTTGAATACTGACCGGAGGAAACATACAAGTGAACGAGAACAAGTGCATTGTACAAATCGTGTAATTTACACACGGAAAATAAATGAACTGGGAACACAATCACAATAACGCCCGCCGGGTCAGGTACAAGATACGAGAAGTGAAGCTTCTCATTTTGAAACACAAACAATACTGGCAGAGGGCCGCTTACAAACTAAACTGGAAAGAGTTGGAGACTCTCCCAAGTGAAGACGGGGCATAAAGCAACCGCAATATAACAATTAAATTAAAAACGCAACGTGCCGGATCTAAATAACTTCTAGTTTCCAGCAAGTGAAAGAAAAATGAAAAAGGACTTTCCTGTGGCCGACGTGCGTTGCCGAAGTCCTGGCGTTTTCATTCCTGCCGCCCACACCAGGCCACCGGACCTCCGACGGATGTTCTTGGCGTCGGCCCGTGGTTCCCGGAAGTTCTGCTAGCTCAGCCAGAAAGTTGTCGGTAATCCAAAATAACAGGGCGCACAGGCCTGACGTAGCTACGGCCGACGCCTAGTGACGTTGGCCTCAGGAACTCTTCAACCGTTGGGGCCATGGACCTGGGGGACAGACAACAGAAACGGATCAGCACATACACAACGCGTGGCAAAATAGAGGATAAATAACACAAACGGTATCCAAGGCGGCTATCCGGCACATTCAGTAGCGAGGCTAGACAATTATACATAAATTAAACACTAGAACACGCAAGAAAATTCCAGTCGCGTGTCAGCTCCGGTTTTTCTAGGTTATGGCATTGACAGTCCGTTAATATGACATTTTGGTGGCGATTGCGATTCTCGCCTCCATTGACACAAACGCTCACCAGCTGTTTGAATTCTTGCCGAGGCGAAAAGTTTGGCCCATCGATACATAATAGAACCACTTAACTTTGATTCGGTAGCCGACGATGCAAGTGGCGGCGTAAGTTCAGCAGCGAGCACGGCTAGCGGTAGAAACTCCAGCGGTGGTGGAACGTGGGAAACAGTGATAGCCGCCGGCGGTGGAACGTGGAAAATAGCGATAGCCGATGGCGGTGGTAGACTGTAATTCCATAGTGAAATTTTGGAAAAATTGACAAGAAAAACTTCGAAACAAGGACGCGAATCAAAACACGGACCCTTTCTGGAGGTCTGGCCAGAAGGTCCGATGGAATTATCATGGATTCCGTAGAAAACAAGTCGCGACAAGAGACCTCTGTAACCGACATGAAATAAGCTCTGGAGGACCGAAAAGGCTCCTTTTTTGGAACGGAAACCCGCGAATAAATTGTGAGTATTCCCCTAGGCGTGTTTTGCTCCCTCAACTTGCCTGTTTTTGTGAAATTACGCCGTCAACGTCTGCCCGAGCCAGGGTAATTTGATCAAAATGCCGTCGAATTTAGAGGTGACTCTTGTGTTTTGTGTCTTATGGACGCTCAAAAGTCTCCTCGAGACAACAATTCAATTTCGCACGCTGACATGGTCAATTTCATTCCAAAAGCACTGTTGAAATGCAACGAGGTGTTGAGTTTGCCAAAACGGAGAGCGTCAATTGACGTTTCTGTCAGATTACCGGGCCGTGTTCTAATTTCAACATTTTTCGGCAAATTTTCAAGAAAAACCCCATCGCATGGCCCGCATTGGACGAAACGCGGCCCCCGAAACCCCCCAGTCGGCACTTCCAAATTTCTCGAAATTCTCCCCGAAAAGCCGAGTTTTCGCCGCGAAAACGTAACAAGGTATTTGGAATGGATTATTCGAACATCGGTTCCCTTGTAGAATTTTGAATGAATTATAAAATTCCGAAAAATCTTGACAACCTCGACAAAATTTTTGAAAAATTTCACCCTCAACTTGGGATGCGGTTCGAAAATCCGAACGTAACAGTAGGCATGAAAATTGTCAAGCTTGTACATTCCGACACATGAAGTTTGTAATGTCCTACGGATCGTGGATAACTACAGGTAACTACGTCTCAAGTTCTTTGTCCTAGATGAGAACGCAAATAGGGAAAGATGCTGGATATTCAATAAAATGAGAACAAATAAACAAAGTTAATTTCATTTTACTTGCTAGAAAAGTTTAAATAAATTTGTCTCTTCTCTCAAAACACCTGACACAAGAAGACTGACAGAATCACAAAATGACACACAAACAAACAAGAAAATCAATACAAGAAACACAGTGGAATAAAATAATTGAATAATGCAAAAAAAACAACAAAACCCAAAAGCAAACAGACAAAACATAACAAAAATACTCAAACATGTCAAACTGTCAGTTATAGAAAAAAGAGAGTGCCGGATTCAAAAACAGATACCCAGGGGAAGAACTCGTCAAAGAAACCCCTGTCTATAGCCTGGTGTCCTCCTGGTGTCTACAATAATAATTTATGCTTTGCAATTCGATTAACGCCACACCAGAACAAGCACAACATACAAAGCTGAAGAATATTAGTAGACAATACACAAAAATACTACAATCAACTAAAGTGTCTTTTGTCTCCAAGATACACAAGTCGCTGAAAAAAAATCTCCAAACCCAAGAGATAACTTCATCTCGCCAAAGTTGCAACTTACTCTACCATCATCGGCCTAGTGAACGAAGATTTGGCAGTTGCCGCAGCTCTACATTCAGTATGAAAAAATACCCAAAATACCAAACAGGACTTGAAACAATGGCATATAATTTCAGTTTCTGAACAAATTAGGAAGACTTGAAATTATGACGGATAATGTGAGAGCTTCTGAGCAAATCAGGAAAACTTGACATAATCGCAGATGTTTCGGGAGTTTCCGAACGAATCAAGAAGACTTGGAAAGTGACAGGGGATTCGAAGTTAATTTGGTCTTAAATATTTTGCAGCACAAAATTTCAAGCAACAGCAATTGCCCGTCACCTCATTCAATTGACAAAATCCCCGTCCTCCTCATATCTTCCGGTCCCCCCTTCCTGCAAAAATCCCACAGCCTCACAAAACATACATAAATGAATAATGCACTCACGTTGGACGAGAGGATGATGTCCCTTGGGTACGACTTTCACATACCTACATCTACAAAAATATATCAACTATGAAAATGTTATTCGCTGATACAAATTTGAATAAGGCTGTTCCATTCTCGCTAGCGCAATTTCCAATGAGCATAAACAAAATGACATAGTTCTGCTGTTACGATTTGAATAGTATTGAGTATCAAGTATTGACACGGTACTCAGCCACAGGTGGCTTTGTAACAAGTCTCATCGCTTGATCATTCTTTGCAAGGTTGGTGCGATATTTGTTCCTTTTAACGTCCAGACTAACTCTTGAGATATTTTTTCAATTCAAATTCAGCATAGTACATCTCAGGGCTTCCGGAGTTTCGTTTTGGTAACTGATTTTTCGTGTTTTGTGCACACCCTTTCTTGTTTTGCAACATGCCCGAGAACATGCCCGTATTTATTGTAATTGAACCACAGGAGCAACCTATGTATAACCTTCACATTCTGGAACTTCTCTATGGAATTTTGAGCTTAGAAGTGAGGTGAAGTTACTAGTCGCTTTTTCATTGAATTTAGACAGTGAATTTTTCCCTCTCCGGTTCGTGAATACGTTCAATGTTAGTGGATAACGAATTGTACTTGCGCGGCAGCACGAAACTTGTTAATATTTTTGACTCACAACCTGCTTCTTGCTAAAAGGTATTTGCTCTTTTATTTCCAGGAATGTTCAACCATTAGCTCTTTACACAACGTTACTCTGTAGTGAGAAATATGCACTCAAAATTTATTAAGAAAAATTGTTAATGCTCCGGCTTTTGCATCTCGTTTTTAAATAATAAGTACAAATAGTTGCATATTACATTATAAGTGGCACGTTGAAAACTTGTAAGGACTAATAACTTGGATGCTCAAGCAAGTCTGCGATGTTCAATTCATTAAGCTCGATACTAATGCATTGCCTCTCCCGGGCGATTTCTTCCAGCCGTTTCCAATGCAAACTCTTCCTCCATAGCGTTACCTCTCCTCCTTCTTGAACATAATAATGGCTCTGAATTAAAAACAATATTATTAAATTTCTAGCGCACCTGACTCCTATGAACAATAATTCCATGGGAATACAGCACAACCTCAGAGTGCTTAAGGCCTTTTACCCCATCACTTTGATCAACGGTTCAACCACAGAACAGTCCTACTCAGCTAAAGAAGCATACTCGGAAGCATAGCTCGCCAGCTCAGCAGGTCAAAATGCGAGATGCGATGCATTTTTGCGCAAACAGTGAACTATTTTCTTGCCTCTGTACAATTCTCATCTTCAGAGGGTTTTTCCAAACGAAAAACGAGGAACTTCCCCAAGCTTCGTGGATGTGAACGAACCAAAATGTACGGTTTTAAACTCGGTTTTAAACATCCGGGTTGGGATATCTGCGAAATTTGCGATACTAATTCCAAGCGAAGCGCGCATTTCCAGAAATAGCAAAACTGATTAAATTTCTACCACCGCGTGTGCCAAAAAGGTGCACCCTCCCCCGAATAACCGATATTAATTAAATTTGCGTCCGTAATGAAGCGGTCTGCAGTGTCACAATATAACATAGACAGACAATGATATGGGGGTGATGTGGCAAATTAGGACCATGGCCAATCCAACTTTGTATTATTTGTAGCTTGTACAACAGAGAGAACAGAAACAGTGGGGAATTTTCGGCGTGCCCTCCGCCCACTCCAGCTAGCTAGAGAATATTTGCCATTTCTCTCTCTCCATTTTCTCTTCTACTTGTCCTTCCGCGTGTACCAGTTCTTGTTGTACAGAGCGGGGATGGACGTCGCCCAGAATTCCCTGTGCTCTCTCGCAGAGTTTAATTAATTTGTTGCCAACGCCCCCTTGCGGTCCGGGAGTTATAGCATATTGTACAATTTATATGGTAGTAGACATGCATCGCTAATTTGTTTGCTCTACTTGGTGTAAAGGGTCGCTGCATAAAAGGGCACGGACGGTGTAGGAATAATTATTTATTCTGCGGAATTCACGATTTATATTCATAGTTCATTAGGGCAGTGTTTGAAAATTTTAAAATGTTGTGGCTTGAAAATCGCCATCAGTCTTGGAAAAGTTGAACGCAGCCCGAAGTCAATTTGAATAAAAAGCAGCCAATCACGTTTTCGCGGAGCATCCTCGTTGTTATGCCGTTATTAACCCGAGTTTTGCACTTGTGTAGCGCAAGTCTAACAAGCCAACCCCGCCGGGGATGATCCACTCGATACGTCACGTCTCGAGTTTCATTATTGATGATGACGGGTTGCTGAGCTGATGCCGCCTTAAGCTCCCTCCAGCTCTCCTCCTCGGCCTTCCACTCTTGCTCCTCCAATATCCGAAATAATAACTGCCGCCATCGGTGCGGGACGGCAAAAAAATCAAGAAAGACCTAATTATTCAAAACGGAGCTTTGCCCAGGAGCATCTCGCCGGGACGAGCGCGGAAAAGGGAATATCGAAGATCCGGAAATGAGGACGTCAATCACGAACAGGAAACGCTGCAGCGGCAGCACCAGTTGACTTCTAAAGGTAAACACCTAGCGTCTTTCAATGAGAGAGATTTTCTTGTTTACTGTTGGCCAATGTTGACGGACAAGAAGCGCGCAATAATTTTTTGATGTTCGGCTATTACGTTGCGACATTTTATTAGGTTCGCTGTAGCGAGTAGCGAAGCGAAATGTACGAAAGAGAAATAAGCCTCCACTTTGAGATAATGATTATTAGCTGTTCGCAAAGTTTGAGAAGCAGCACGCCACTCGTATTTTGCAATTTATAACATTATTTCTCGTATTCAATTCAAAAATCATACTCTTTCATCCAAACACAAGGCTAAAATTGATTTATAAAGGTGTTGACGAGGTTAACAAATTCGAGCTTTTTTATTCGATTTTAAAACATTTTTTATTTTCTCCCAAGCCAAACATTGACAAAACATAGGCTGTTGACTCCAAAGTCCCAACAACGACTTTTTTCCAATAAAGGTGAACATATCAAAACATAATAATACACTTAACAATCGAACAAAAGCTGTGTTGAACAAAATGACTAAAGATTTGTGATCGGTAACAATTTTGAAATATCTGCCATATAAATGTGGGCGGAAAGTGTACACACCCAGAAGCTCATTTCGATAGTCGCGTATTCCTTCCTCATAATTTCCATTTTCCCGGTAACAGTCATTGAGATAACAGTAATAGTACGTACCTACATGAGTGAAATCTGTGAATGTTTCTAACGGTGAATTTTTGTTGCAGTGAGTTCCAGTCTCATACCACCCAGCCAGACTTCCTCTCAACCGAGACAAAGAGGTAAAACAGAAAATTTGCATTCGCAAAGCCGAGGGTGCTTTTCGCTTCTTCCCTTTATACTCGCACACCCACCCACTCTCCTCCGCCTTCTATTATTAACGAAAATAATTACGTTTTCTATTGGGCACCGAGGTGATTTCATATTAACGAGATTTCTTGGCGTCGCGAGGAAAGAAAAATCAAAGTCGCGGCCACGATCCATGCTCCCTCTGATGCTGGCAGCAGCGCAAAGCTAATTAATAATTAACTATATTTTATGCCAAGCAGAAACAATTGCTTGGGTGTATTATTACCTACCTACCTACGTAGCTCCTAACTACCTACAAAATGCTGAGCAGCAGAGGCATGGCGGGATTGGCGGGAGAACAAGAATGGAGCAGTGCGCCCTCGAGTGCGCCCGAATTTAATAATGAAGTTTCATGCTTTGAAATTAATAAAATTGGTTACTTTGTGTAGGGTCTTCACTTTTCTCTAGTACCTATGGTTGTAGCAGGAGAGAGGCGTTTATTGTGCCCGTTAGCCATGTTATACTGCGTTTGATTGCAATCGTAAAAGGGAGAAAGGGGGCTTGGAATGCGAGCGGCCTCGTAAATAGGGGCAATAATAATGCATTTGCTGATCCGTGAGTTCTGTGACGCGCGCGAATTGTAGTAAAATAGGTGATTACGGCACGACTGTGTAGCGAATGTGTCGAAAGTCCTAGTTTTTTTTTTGAAATTCAATTTCGACTATCAAATTTCCTACAAGGCTTCTCACGAAGATGTGCTACGTTTGTAGAAATATTTACGAACTACCTCCCACTAGTACAGCTGGGTGAACTTTTGCCATTTCCTGTGCATCGCTTGCACTTATGGTAGTTGCGACTGACTTCTGCAATGTATTCAGACGTTTCTTTGATGTTTTTTGAATGACTCGTGACATTCTCCCCCCTCCTGACAAAATACCTTTCATCTGCGATGAGCGTCAAAAAAATTAATCCCCTGAATTTATTTTTTTTTTGTTTTCCTCTCTATTGGCTCACATTGGCCATAAGAGTTTTTGCCTTTATTTATTAACCTCTACAACAGTGAAAAATTGCAAATTCAGACAGCACAAACATATAGACTTTGTCCGGGAATTGAACCTGGGACTCCCGTGGTCGCAGGCAGCCAAACAACCACCTGCGCCACGGGGCCGTCTCCTGGATTTATATGGATTCGTCAATATTGCGAAGGCAGGAAGGATGGCCACTGGCACCCTGTTAGTCCAGGCATTGAAAAAAACTGCATTCCATCAGGCAAGAATTCAAGAGCTCAAAAATGTGATAGGTAGCTCAGGGTCATATTTCACGCTTAACAACATACCTCAGGTTATACAAAATGCGAGCTCAGGTCTTTCTCTTGTAAGAGGCCCAATTAAAAGAAGTAATCGTTTTCAGTAGATACCGGGTGGGCCATAAAAAACCGTGCTCGGAATTTTTCGTGTCAAAATTTGTATTCCTCCATCGATTTTATCGAACTTTTCAGCAATGGATAGCCAATCAAATAGGCTATCATTTCTGTATTTCAAAATGGCCGACATACCAAAATTCAAGTGGCAGAAACAATTGAAAACAGGCCTTCTTTTGTTCTCGTTGCTTTTTATTGAAAGTTACCAGAACCAATAAGTCAAAACCAATAATGTATTATGAAGGATTAGACCTTCCTTGTCAATTCAAGACCACAACCAATAAAATCGGGTTATCGGCTGAGGAGCTATTGCGAGTTGAAGCGAAGCCTACTTTACGGTTTTTTCATTTCCGCATAATTGATCCAAATTTAGGTAGGTATCCTGTCCGCCAATCGGCCATTTGCTTATTTCTCAACCAGTTTTCTCAAATTTGGTATCAATGGACAGCCAATTGGACAGGCCATCTTTTTCATATAAGAAAATGACATACATGTCAAAATCCAAGATGGCGGAAGCAATTGAAAATAGAATTTCTTTTGTCTTTATTGCTTTTTAATAAAAATTAGCAGAAAGTCAAAACCAATAATTATTATGAAAGAATAGACGTTCCTTGACAATCCAAGACCGCAACCAATCAAATCAGGTCATCTTTTGAGGAGCTACGGCAAGTTGAAGCGAAGTCTACGCGCCGGTTCCTTTATTCCCGCATAAATGACCCAAATTTAGGAATCCTGCCCGCTATATCCTTATTTTCCAACCGATTTTTCCAAATTTAGTATCAATGGCTAGCCCATTGGACAGGCTGCAATTTTCATATAAGAAAATGACCAACATGTCAAAATTCTAGGTAGCGAAAACTATTGAAAATGGGCCTTATTCGTCCTTGTTGGAATAGAAAAACGGAAAGTAGGCTTCGTGTCAACTGGCCGTAGCTCCTCGTCAGATGAACCGATTTGATTGGTTGCTGTCTTGAATTGTCGAGGAAGGTCTATTCCTTTATAATAATTATTGGTTTTGACTTCCCGCTAATTTTTTATCAAAAAGCAATGAGGACAAAAGAAATTATATTTTCAATTGCTTCCGCCATCTTGGATTTTGACAGGTCTGTCATTTTGTCATATGAAAAAAGTAGTCTGTCCAATTGGCTAGCCATTGATACCAAATTTGAGAAAATCGGCTGAGAAATGAGCATATGGCGGATTGGCGGGTAGGATACCTAAATTTGGGTCAATTATGCGGAAATGAAAAACGGAAAATAGGCTTCGCTTCGACTCGCAAGAGCTCCTCAGCAGATAACCCGATTTTATTGGTTGTGGTCTTGAATTGACAAGGAAGGTCCAATCCTTTATAATGCATTATTGGTTTTGACTTTCTGGTAACTTTCAATAAAAAGCAACGAGAACAAAAAAAGGCCTATTTTCAATTGTTTCTGCCATCTTGAATTTTGGTGTGTCGGTCATTTTGAAATCCAGAAATGATAGCCTATTCAATTGGCTATCCAATGCTGAAAAGTTCGATAAAATCAGTGGAGGAATAAAAATTTAAGAAGGAAAAATTCAGAGCACGGTTTTTTATGGCCCACCCGGTATAGTCGCTTCGCTGTGGTTAATTCAATAATTTCAGGTTTTCAGAGTTACAGGGCTACACACATAATGCGATTAGTATCTTGGGGTAGCCCGACATACTAATGGATAAGTGGATGGATAAAAAGACGCCGTTTGCGTTTGAGCCTTACCAAACTATCAATAAACTCAGAACTCCCGATTTCAACTAGAAAATTTCACTATCATCTAGGGCATTCCGACTTCATTTCGGAAGTCAAACTAGAACTCAGCTTCGGTTTTCATCAAACTTATGATTTCCAACGTACTGTAGGAGATCCAGACTCAAAACCTAGATGAAGACTCGAAACTTCCGCCTTTGTAAAATTCAGTCTGAACTAGGGAATTTCAAGAAAACGCTACAAGGTGTTTGCAAACTTGGAGAAGAAAATTGAACAGCAGGTAGAGAAATGCTCTCGAAGTGCCAGAGAAATGTTGAAAAAAATTTATGATTTTTATTTTTGGAAATATGGAGGTTCAAATAGTGGTCCTTCGACCCCTTCTGTTCTCCTTGTTTTGATATAATTAGGAAACTGTTTTCATCAAACCAAAAAGCAATTTTTTTCAACCTTTGAATGTGTTTTGTAATTTTGTTTAGTGTACAGGGTGAGTCATGAATCCTGAGAATCTATTTTTTTTTTCGAAAATGCTCCTCAAAAGTTCTAAGAGGCTACAAAACTGATGTAGAGCAACAAGTAACACAAATAGTTCTTACATGAAATTTTCCGCATGCATTTTTGAAGAAAACTGGATTTTCAGGTTTACGGTTCACCCTGTACAGTGAATAAAATTACAAAACACATTCAAAAGTTAAAAAACATTGCTTTTTGGTCTGTTGGAAAGAGTTAACTCCCTACATTTTCCCAACATTTTTCCAATACTCTTCAAGCTTTTTCCTAACTGCCGTTCAATTTTCTGCACCAACTTCGCAAACACCTGTCTATCTCACGAATTCCAACTTACCTACCTCAGAAACCAAGCAAAAACTTGCATTTTTCACCTGTATCCTCCTTAGAGTTTCTGACTTTTATCTCAAAAACTCGAAATTTGTGGCTTTTATCTCAAAAATTCAAATTTTATCTCGACAATTTTCACCTCATCTCATATCTTATTTATATTCATATCCAAACTCGAGCCCAAACTTTATGAACTTAGAAAATTTTATTTAAACTCGGAATTTCCGCAGTCATCAAATCCAGAACTTTTGACTTTACCTCGAAAATTCAAATTTGAACTACTGAAGGGAATTTCAAGATTTCTTGGAAAATCATCTCGGAAATCGGAACAAAACTGAAATATTTGCACTAGTGGTAGCCGTAGTGGGCTTCGGCACGACAATGCAATCGCCACCGTTGCCTTGACGGTTCGGTTGGCAGCCGCGCGTCTATTGGAGTCTATTGCAAACCCAAATGGTGCACTCTTTTTTACCAGAAAAGTTGCGCACGTACCATTCGGGTTTGTGCTGGACGAGGTCCGTTTTGTTTATCAGCAGATTACTAGAGGAATCTCAAAAAAGATGCCACTTTCGTGTTGAAAGTCTATGATAAATTGGTCGCTAGCTCCTAGACTATAAAAAAAACATGATGAAATTAAGAAGCACTTTATAGTTATCACGACAGTAAAAAGAAAAAGCTTGCTTCGCTGTCTGCACAACAAAATGCAATACCTGCATCTAAGACGACGAGCAACTAAGCAGCGCGCAGAAGAAAATTTCCTGTTTTTAATGGCCGAGCATCATTGCCGGGTAAATTATGCAAATGCTTGCCTACTTACTATTCGCGCAAACTTTGCTGTGTGAACTTTTGCTCTTTCCGTTCCGGGAGCCAAGGTACTACTACAGTTTGAGAAGTCTTCCTCCTAAAGTGCGCGGCGCCGCCTTTCAAATTAACGGTGCATGTAGTGGTGGTGTTTAAAAGCGCATCTGAGTAATCAATCTTTTCGGTGAATGGGGATGTGAGTGTAGGGTTACCATAAGCCTTTTTCAGATTCCAGGACAATAAATCCTTGAAATCCGGACAAAATCCGGACATACTTACGTAGGTGCACATAGCATGACCTTTTTTATTTATTTTTTCTCACTTTTTTCATGAAATTATGAGACATACTGCAAGGCTAGCAAAAGAAATCGTGCCACAAGGATTAGAAGATCAAAATAAGAAATAAATTGAGGACTTGCCGACTTGATCATTATCGGTTATGGTGGTACGACTGCTGTAATAAATTACTGCGCGCAACGCGATGCGCCAAATTCGGAATAGCAAAATTAGCTGTTGGGTACGGCCAGCCAGCGTTGGCCGATAGGCAATAACCCGATGAATGCGTGATAATTTAATTTTTCCGGACGCTATCTACTTTCCCGGCCGGACTTCCCCGGACGCCTCAAAAACCCAAACATGTCCGGGTAAATCCGGACGTATGGTAACCCTATATAGACTCTTATTTCCTTTTTCGTGAATGAGAATCAAGGAAACACGTCATCGACTGGCGGGGTTTTGAAGAAGAGTTCTTTTGTGGATTTCTGTTTGTGCGCGGATGCGCCTTTTGTTGCCGGAATCGGATAGTAATCGGAGAGATAGTGCCGAGCGGAATCAAACTTGGGTATAGTCTGGAAAGGGTTGGGAGTATTGGCGAAGAAAATAAAATAGCGAAACAGCGTTTTTAATACGGTACGTTGCGGGTAGCGCGTTTGATGCTGTTGGGAATGAAAAGGAGCTGTGATAAGATCCATCTGAATATTTTCTAGTGCATCTTTTTGAAGCTATTACATCACGTGGCTGAGTATCGCAGCTTGGAAGTTCTATTTTCTTGTTGATTTTACACCAGTTCTGTAGCCATCAAGACCATCATAAACCGATCACTGTTCATCATGCCTTTGGCTCTTATTGTGAAATATCTAGTGTACTCACCCATCACCAAGTTCAACACAAGAAATCACAAACGTGTCATCGATCCAAAGTTACATTTGTATTGGTCATGACTCATGAGTGTCACGTAAGTGGGGAGAAATCAAGAAAAACGAACTTGATAACGTTTCTTCGGCGAAGAGGTCATTGGCGCAATTAGGCATTTCCATTGACGTCACAGCAGTGTTGCCAACTGTCCAGAATTGCCCGCCAAATTTGAACCAAATAATGTTTGGGAACAACCGAACTACAGGGCGCTTATGGAGTTCCAGTTTCTGCATTTTTTCCTCGGCTACCTTTTTGAGTTTGAGTTTGAAACTTTTGTATCAAGTTCAAAGCAATGTCCTTAATGCGCCTGCAAAATAAGTTCTCGTGGAAAAGTGTGTTTTTTTTGTGAAAAAGCAAGCCAAACATGTTAGGTTAACTGCACAGGGTAGTGGTGAAAATTCATATTTTCCGACCAAAATTGGGCATGAACTTTGCCTCCAAACCTTACCTGAATGTTGGGAGTTTACGTTCCCGGCATTGCTGGAGTGATATGCCTTGTGTGGGGCTAGGTATGTACCTCTTCGGTTTGTGCTTCCCAATCACCCAAATACTTGAGGCCCAGCTTTTACTGCTGGATTAAAGAAACAAACAATAGTTTTTGTTTATATTTTAAAAGTGCAGGAATGTCTTCACTTCGGTTGTAGAATATGGACAGAGGCAAAACATGGAAGTTTAACTCGAACAGCTGTTCGGCCACCGGAGATGTAATCGGTCACCGGAGCCCTACTTGACAGAAATTTTACACCTGGTTTAACGATATTGAATTTTCAACTACAACTTGATTGTGTCAAGATACATTTCTTAAAAATACAAATATTTATTGTTCTATTGAGGATTCTAGGCTCCAAATTGTGGTCGACGTAGCAATTCCTTAGTCCGTAGATTTTCCCATTTTTAGATTGCCGAAGGTCACAATTCTTGACACAGGTACTTCCTGGAACTAGATAGGCTTAGCAACAGATAATTTTGTGCAAACATCATAACTGTATTACAGCAATTTAGTTACCCATCCTAATTGTTATCGGTCCAACCTCCGTATATTTTTTCAAGTGTATTCCTTCCTTCCTCCTTTCCATTTCTTGGCGCTTTGGGATACATTCTGTGATGCCTCGTACTTCCACGAGCCCCAGCGTTTCGAGAAAACCATGAATTTCTCATTTTTTCCTCAAAAAAAAGATTCAACCACTTCAAACTCCAACCCAACGTTCACGTTCATTGAGCCCTCTACATCTCTAGTCATGCTTTCTCCATTGCCTTCACAAGCCTAGATGTTTGAATTGACAATAGTTTCCATTTTCTACTCCACTATAGTTGTAATATTTGCTGTGATATAAGCACATGTGAACCACATGGGATCGGCTCCGAGTATCTTCATCTTCTGTTGACCAAATCGTACACCTGACTTGACAATCTTGAATTTTCAGTTGATGGCTTCATCGCGGCAAGACACATTGCTTAAAAAATCCTGAAATTTCTTCTTGTAAGCAGGATTTGAGGTAACATTGTGGTCAACTTAGAAATTTCTTGGTCGCTGGATTTTCCCCATTTCACGATCGCCACAGGTCACAGTTTTTGCCACAGCCATACTTTTTGAAATCAGAAGGGCGCTTAGTAATGGATAATTTGTAAAATCATCTCACATTTATTCTGTATTCTAACAATTTAGTCAGCTTTTTACCTTATCGGCAGGATAATAAACTGGCATATTTTCTTCTTCCCAGATGTCTTTGAGTCGCATTTCTTGGCACTTTGAGATACTTCCTGATGCTCTTCTCTTCCAGGAATCTAGTTTTCCGAAAAAGCCACGGATTTCTTTTTTTTTCGACGAAAATGATTTAGGCACTCCACCAAACTTTCTTGTTTATTGAGCTATTTGGGGCAGCACATCTCCAACTATCAGTATTGATCGAAGCGCCAGAGTTTCGTGAACAATTATCACGCACAAACTTGCTCCTACTGTATCCAAAATTTCAAAAAAGTACTTTTTTTACAATCATAACAACGCGGGTTGTTCCCTAACACTTTTTTGACGTTATAAATTCAACTAGGTTGGCAACACTGACGAGCTTGTGACGTCATGTGGAAATGCCTAATTCAGGACCTGATTTTTCATTAAAAAACGATCGTGTGTGTCCCACAAAGTCGCCACCTGTTGTTTTTTCAACAATTCCACGAAGGGCAATTTGAACATAGCGCTCACGATGGAAGAAAAAAGTTGAAGATCGTAGTTTTGAATCTAGCAGGCTTCATCGATGTCCCCACATCGCGTTTCATTGAAAACATGATTGTTTGACGGAATATCAAGTTGCAGCTCGATATCTTCGAAAACAACTGATTTATTGAAAAAGAAGAAAAATTAGGAAGTTACACTTCTTCCAGCGTATTTCGAGAACGCCTCAAGATATTTCAAGACTGTTTGCAGCATCTTCATGAGCATGAAATCCGTCATCAATATCCTGATTGACATAACGTCCATCGGTTAGGGTTCAAGATTCACGATTTTTCAACAAATTGTTTCTACTTCACCCTGTTCAAAGTGTCTGCACGATTTGCGCCGATGTCCCCACATCCACATTGATCCAGGGTGGTCTTAGCAACAGGCATGCAAACTGACAATGCTTGGTATAAAAGTGCAAGGTACCTACCCTTTATTTTTTTCCCTCAATGTGGCCGATTTTGGTTCAAAAAACAGTTTTCCTCCAGTTTCAGTAACCTTATTCTCTGGAAGAAAATCACCATTCAGGTCTCTTCAGAAGGCTACAAGAATGGTCTTCAACGTAACGAGCTGAAATTTTTAAATTTTCTAAAATAATTTTGAAAAATTCATTTTTTTGAATACTGAAGGAGAACAACTGTGTCATTTGACTTATATTCCGGCCACCTTAACGTCCGGACTAGAGAGAGGCTGAAGGCCCAGAAACTACTAACTACCTACCTTATACAACAATGCTTGATCTAGCTGTGTTATTTGATTATGGAAAATGACTACAGATGAAGTAAAAATAGCTGGTCGAGCCTCGCAGGGCCTCTGTCAGCAAGGGAAGCGAACTTGCCACGATGAGTGCGACCATTTTCTGGCGTACCCACCCTTAGCCATCACTGTGACAGGCTGTCGTCCATCTTGTCATCTGATTGCCATTGAAAAGCTGAACACACACTTGAACCATCTCCACTTGGTTTTCTACCGCATGGAATACAGTTAAGTAAAATCAGAAACACTCTAACACCTGCAAATAGGTTGATGATGCCTCTTTTTCCTTCTTTGGGCGATGTTGTCATCGGTCAGAAATGAAACGTCGAATGTCAAAACATGACCTTGACGATCCACCGTTATAGTCGTAGCGGTACAGAAAAAAATTGGGCATATTTGAGTAGAATTGTGCAGCTTGGCACAGTTGTTCCTGAGAATATTTAGAACAATTTAACTCGCAGGAACAACTACTCAGCCCGTTCGGTTACAAAATGGCGGCCATTTTGTAAAAAAAAAATGAAAAATACGAATTTTCAAATTGCTTGTGTCTACTGTCATGTTTGGTGTCGATTTTGACTAATTCCAGGATGAGAAATGCAATTGTGACTACTACTCACCTCCTTGATGCGCCGTTCACGACCTAGAGCCGCCATTTTTAATTTTGGGTCTAAATGATACGTTGATGTAAAATCTCACCCAGTATGCACGTGCGTGGGGTGTCGTTTCTCACTAATATGAGATCTCTGTAGACGTCTGTACCTTTTAAAATACAAAAAACATACCTGCTCTAATCTACGACGTAATTGAATAGAATAGAATAAAATTTATTGTTTATCGGAGAAATACATCTCCATAACAAAACAATAGTGATAAAAAAAAAAGAAATGGCGAAGCACAACAAAAACGCCAATTACAATCAGAATCACATATAAAATATTACAACAACACACAGGTTCATGTTTTAAATAATTTAAACAAACAATAATGATAAAAGGATGCAGCATAGAACGCAGAACAGTGGCAAATACATTTTGGGTCAAACAGTTCAACCCCGACGAACAACCCGCCGAACAAAAAAGAGCGTGGGAGACAGTGAGTCAAACCATACCCACTACCATACTATTCGTTCAAAATAAATAACCTCAATTTAAGGAGACTTATGAGGAAGTTGCCCATCCTCTTCATGGATTTTATGTCAACGTCCCTCAAACAGACCACCAAATCGTCATACGATCTGACTGAAGTTGGGAGTAAGCATCTGTTCGGCCCGTAAATAGGACAGTCGGACATTATGTGGCAGAGGCTTCCAGTCTCAAATGAAGGTGTATGACAGCGCTAAGTGCAAAATCCAGTCTGACACTCAGGAAGCGCACCAACCATCTCCGACCAGTCAGACAAACGGTTGTAGAGTAACTGGGTAAAAACCTTAGCCTGACAATAATTGGCCAAGGCTATACCTCGCTAATTGTCAGGATCACCCCTAGGGCCCCTCTTGTGCCCCTCCAAGGTTGAACGGTTCAACCGCGTGGGCCGAAGAACGTCTTGCTCTTGATGCCAACCCCATGAAGTTGGTTCCGGAAGATTTACTCATCTTTGAACGATATCAGCGCGACCCCAAACCTGTCCAGCTTGATAGGTTGCGAGAAAAATGTGCTGCTCCAGCGCTAAAAATGTTGGTGGAATCAACGCCTGTGGCCGACATTGGGTAGCAAACAGATGCTTCCGTACATTTGTGACATCAACGCAGGCCGCATCCTTCACCCCGTACAATTGTTTGGAGCCCTTTATAGAAAACCCACATAAGAAATCTTGAGAATGTGCAGCGTAGGTTTCTCAAGTTTCTGTCTTTTAGGCTCGACACGGTGTTTACCCTGCAACAGGTTTCCCAAATGGAGAGCTGCTTAGCAGGTTTCAGCTGCAGAGCCTCAACAACCGTAGAGCTCTTCACTCTGTAGTCTTCCTCTGTAAGATTATGTGTGGAGAGGTTGACTGCCCTGAAATCCTGGAAATGATCGATTTCCGTGTACCCGGTGTACATCTCAGATTAAAAAGTTTATTTTTTCACCTTTTACCAGAACAAATCTTTTGCAAGGTTCTCCTCCTTCTCCTGCGGGAAATGAGCCAATATGCTGCACCGTCATAGATGATGCCATCAACTTTTGTTGGCACAACAATAGGTTTTTGGAGCATAAAACCATCGAGAATTGAACTCAATTGTGCCTTGTCACCTAGACTTCATATCAGTGAGAAACGACTCATCACACTTGCATAGAAGTGGGATTTTATCAAAGGTTTCACATCAAAATCAGCATTTGAACTCAAAAATTCAAAATGTGGCTCTGAGGCTGAACTCGCTTACCAAAGATGTTTTACGTGGTTAGCAATGTATTTCTTGACCTCTATTTATGAGGAAATGACACCCAACACAGGCGTTCTATGATGAGAACGATTTTTTGACCCCTTAAGTCAGCCGCCATCATATTTGAAAATCACCTAGACTCAAACAGTTTTTTTTTTTTGTATTTTGAATGGCACAGAAGCTATGAGATGCTTCATGTTAGGAAGAAACGACACCTCACACGGGCATATCGGTGGTGGCATGAGATTTTTTCATCAACACAGCACTTGGACCCAAAAATTCGAAATGGTAGCTCTGGAGCCTAAACGGCGCATCAGCGAGAGAAATCATGGTATTCTCACCCTCGAATTAGTTAAAAACGACACCAAACACGATACTAAGCACCATAAATTTCAGAATTCCAATTTTTTCAACATTTTTGGACAAAATGGCCGCCATTTTGAAAACCAACGGGCCGGGCAGTTGTTCCTGCGGGTGGAATCGTTTGAAATATTAGGAACAATTGTGCCAAGTTGCATAATTTTACTCAAATATGCCTCATTCTTCCGAATAATTGCTTGTACCGCTCCGTCTATTACGCATGACGTCGCGGTAGAAAGACACAACGGAAAATTGGAAACCCTCAACAGAGAACAGATTCAAGGCGGCGCTCAAGAGAAAAAAGTTGACTGTCAACTATAATTATACATAACTTGAGTATTACTATTGTTGATGCAAGTATTTTTTCACCAAATGGCATATATTCTCATCAAAAAATGCAGAGTATTTTCAACTAGCAATCGAACTGTTCGTAACAATACTGGAATATCATTCTAAACCTGATAGAATCGTCAGATTCAATACGGTCATCATAAAACAGAGAAACGACGTCGTCTGCACTTACTTCCCAAGATCTACCACATTTTGTGGCAGAGAGGCAGAGAGCGAAGCTTTTTTCTTCCTATTTTCTATACACATCATCATAATATAAAGTTTGACGGCTGAAAGATAAATGGAGCAGCCACTTAGGCGTTTGATGAATTTGTGTTTTCTCTTAAGAGTGTTTTCTTGTTTCCAAGTTCTACGTCTAATTCGGTCGTGTATAACGGAAATGGAAAAGGAGTGGAAAGGATGTATAAAAGCAAAAGTTTCCATGGCGCGTGTCGTTTTTCGCCCATATCTAAGTTGGATACAGGAGAGAGTCAAAGCTTTACGCACTGGAGGAGTAGGTATAGAAGGTACCTCTAAACTTGGTAATGATTTAGCCCATAGCCTGAAGCGGTGTACTACTCAAATACGGAGTTGAACTTTGAATGGTATTAGCTATCGGATTTACTATACGCACTGGGACATCAAGGGGGCCAGAGGGGTGGATGATGAAGCTGAACTTTAACCTAGCAGCTTGCAGTTTATGTGTATCAGAGAGAGGCATTATAAGCCTCTAGACTAGAAGACAAGACTGTTAGCTCACGATTTATACACGAGTGAGTGGATGAGATGCTGCCGGAAGTATTTTGTGTAAGTTTGCATGCGCAAGAGGCTTGGAAATGTTTACGAATGCCATTTCTGAGCAATCAGAATTGTTTTTTTTTTCAACTTGACCAATTCTACTTTCCCAGCTCCCATCAACATGGAAGGGAGAGTATTGTGTTCGTGCAGAAAGAAAAAACCGGATTCCAACGATTTATCTGTTTAAGAATGAGTTGAAATTTGGTATATAAACTGATTCCGGACTCTGACGCTCAAGTGTTGATCTCTGTTTGAAGCATTGTTCGTAAAAATGCCTTCGTTACCACTACAATGCTCTGATGGAAAAAGGTTATCCGCCGTTGTGAAGGTAGATTGGAGGTAGTTACAGATAAGACCGTATTATCTTGAGGTTGAGGTTCTGCAAACCCCTTAAAACTTCTTGAACCACGTTTTTGTTTAATGTGGTTGTATAGCCAAAGTTTAGCTTACAGATTGCTCGCTGAACCTGGTAGGTGTTTTTCCTTCAATTTTCTGATCAGATCCCTGTTTTTGAAAAGACGTTTCGATCAAAATCATAACCTACCTTGCTGGACACGACCAAGAAGGTATTCTGTCGCCTACAGGACATTTTTTAAATACGTAAGTAGAATCTGAAATTTCAGCGCTGTTCTTTTATGCCAACACAACCCTTCATTACTAATCCGATATTCACGGCAACAATGTGAAAGTAAATTCTTATCAGTTCGTGCTTGAGCTTATAGGTGCCTACTACCCGTTACTCGTAACGAGCCGAGAATGAATTGATGACATAGTTAACCCAATTTCACACACACACAGAGTCAATTCGCGGCAACAAGAACAACCCAATCTTCCCAACTTTAAGGCAGGCATCCATCGATCACGCCTTGCCGCACTCCGGCTTGCCTACCTACTCACTGGAACTGCATGGAGCTCTTTCCTCTCGAGTATAAACTGCCATCTCGCAAAACACAACCGAAAGGTAATTATGGTCGGGCAGAACTTAACCTCTTACACGCAAAATTCTGCAACTCTGGCAGAATAACCGCCGCGCGGGCCCGCACATTAAGCGGTTTTGGTCCATAGCGATGGGAAAGCTGCAAAAGCCATCAGAAACCGGCCGGCGACCCACATCAATCCTCTGCTAGCCAGACGACCCCCCGCCCGGCCTGGAGGACTCGCCCCATTAAGGACTCCTACCCCCATCCCCACGTCAAGCCACTACACCAGGCTTACAACACACGTCTTGTCCACATAATGCATATTTTAAAAGACACGTCGAAATCCGTGCTCGGGATTCGGGCTCCTGGCCACGGCCTAATTCACGATCGTAAAGCCCTGATAGTTGTGTCGTGCTGTCCAAACTTTGGAGCCTCGGAATGGAGTTGGGTTTACAACATGAGTAGTACCTAGGTATATGAGTTATGAAGTTGTAACAATCAGAACCATAGATAATATTTAGTTGTGACGGCTACCTCATGATTTTTACGTTTTACCCCACATTCTCCAGACGGAATGCCACTTTCAGCCGCACTTTGTCCGCTGGTCTGTCCGTCTGTCCGTCCTTTCGTCACGATAACTACTCCTCAGGGACAACAGCTATCAATCTGGTGCTAATCGGCTTTCTATATCTCTCATAATGGTAAATCGACAAAAATTAGCTTAGATAAGGATAAACAACCACAATAATAACAATTTCGCTTATCGAGGCGCCGCCGATGAAGTGCTGAACTTCGCAAGCTCGCTGATGCACTTGAAAAGTTGTTACATGCGGTCAGGTAGTCGATTTCAAAGAAATGCATGGATACAATGTCGTCGCTTTCAAGACATATGACACCTCGTATGTGGCATAACCTAAATTTTAGACATTTTGCCGATTTTCATAATCGACGTTGAATAGAACACCGCATTCTACGCCGAAAGCGACTTTCATCAGTTTACCGTGATGCCTTTTGGACTTTGTAATGCACCTGCCACGTTCTAGTTGTTATATGAGTGCGTTTTGCGAGGTCTCACATGGAAACTTACCTTGTCTACCATTACGACGTAATGGTCATCGGCCGGACGTTTGAAGAACATCTGAAGAGCTTACGTCCGGTTGGCCATAAGATGTTTTGTGGTGTAAACCACATCAAAGAAATTAGAAGAACCAGGTCAAGTAGATTTCCTGTAACGCTAAAAACGAAGATAAGCCTGAATTATAGCATAACATCACAATAGACTGACGCACGTACTCTGTACTCTAATTACGCGGCTAGAAATTTTCTATCTAAGAACCCCCTGTAGAGCTAATTTGAAGAAAATCCTGAATTATAGCGCAATAAATGCCAAGCTAGCCTGGAACGCCAAGTGGTAATAAAATACTCAATGTCAGATCGAAATTGTTAGCTGAAGTATTCTTTCGCTGAATTGTAGCAGATGTAAGATGGATAAGGCACGTTCCGGACCACACAAAAGAGACAAAGAACTATAGTTTTTTTTTCTATATTTGTTTCTTCCCTGACATTTCAAAAACTCACGACGCTAAAAGGCCAGCGCCGTGATTCCCTTGAGTTGAGTAGCTCCTAATGTCCGCAGGACTCATTTCGGTCTTGTGTATGACAACACCTAAAACGCCCTAAACCACAAAGCTGACATGGTCCTCTTGAAGTTGAAATCAGCTATCAGGCACTTGAAACTGCTTTTTCCCAGTTTTTGACCGTTTTGAATCCTCAAACACCTTGGGGTGAATAAAATGTTGGCCAAGGTGCGCGATATGTATACTGGGTGAACTCCCAGAACAACGTGAAAGCATAGTACCACCAAGGCGAGGTTTGTGCGGCCAGCATCGCCACTGACCGAAAGAAAACCTGTCACGACTTGGAGGCTAACTCGACTGAGTGTCAAGCGGGTGACTTATGCCTGTATTCATAGTCGGTGTCAAGTGCACCTTGTTCAAGTACCACTTTTAATCAAGCTGTAACTCAAGTAAGAATTCTGTTTCATAGACATAACTTTGGCTTTCCTCGAGGAATACTATTTCACGGGAATAGCCAAAAATATGTCCATGAAACAGAAATCCTACTTAAGTTACAGCTTGATTGAAAGTGATACTTGAACAAGGTGCATTTGACAACGACTATGAATACGGGCATTAGTCTGGCGCTAAGTAGATGCGCTAAGAAAGTAAGAAAAGTGGAGTAGGAAAGTAAGAAGTTTCATCTTTTGTGGGAAGGACCTTAAATGGTGGTCAAGAGAATTGATGGTGCTGTCTGAAGAATCCAACTTCTGGGAGAGCCAAGATTAAAGTTGTCCACTTGATCATTTTGCACGTTTCTTGGGGAGTAGCAATGAGTCTATCAGGATCGAAGAGGATAAAAGAGGGCAGTGCTATGAACTGCGAACTTTCGAGCGGTTCCAATTTTTTCGAGAACAAACGTGGAGATTTACTGGAATCTAATTAAATCTAATTTAGTAAAAAAACGTCGGCAGTCCAAAAAAGAAAAAAATAAACGTTGTCCAATAAACCCAAGAGTTTTAAATACTAATATTCTTCATGGACGAGAGAAGAAATGAAATTTACTGAAATATTCGAAGCGGCGATTTTAGATTAGCGGAGGCATTCCGAAAAGAGCCTTCCGAGCGGATCGTCGAAGTCTCCAGAGCATCCAAGCTCCCACAATACCGGGTGATCATTTGAAAACTATCCACTTGCAATAACTCCCGATTCCTAGTCAATATTTCTTCGAGCAAAAACAGGTCGATTTTTATATCGAGGGGGATATCTAAATCATACATTGGCAAATTTCTATTTTCAGCCCCCTCGCCCCCACTCATCCCAAAAATAAAATTTCAAATGACACTACCTACCTTGCGATACATCAAATTGAATAAAATTGAATTCTCTTTTTGAAAAAAATATTTTCAAAAATTTCAACTCCACCTCTTTTCTCCTTAAAAATTCTCTGATTGTCCCTTTCAATATTCTGGACCCCTCAATTCAGTCAGCATCATTCTGAATAGCTTCAAAGAAGAGAATTTTTGGTGGAAAAAGTGTCACCCAAATTGACCTCATTGCTCTCCCCCACCTCAACTTTAAAATTTAACAAAATACCACCCAGTTTGTGACATTTCAAATTTAAGGGAATTAAATTCTCTTTTTGATCCTAAAAACAATTTTTTGAAATTTTCAACCCCTTTCCCATTTAACTGGACATTTGGAGTATTTTAGTAGGAAAACGGAGGTTTTAAAAATTCCGAAAAAATTGTGTTTAGGAAGAGAATTCAACGGGGGTTTTGAAAATTTTGAAAAAATTGTATTCAGGGAGAGAATTCAATTCCTTTTATTTGATGTATCACAAAGTAGGTTATGTCATTTCAGATTTTCAAGGTGAGGAGGGGGGAGCGAAAGGGTGAATTTGGGTGGCACTTTTTCCATAGAAGATGACGTTGACTACATTGAAGAGAATTGAGAGGTCAAGAATATTTAATTGGACACTCAGAGAATTTAGGGGGGAAGAGGGGTGGGGTTGAAATCTTTAGAAATATTTTTTCAGAAAGAAAATTTAATTCTGTTGAATTTAATGTATCGCAAAATAGGTAGTGTCATTTGAAATTTCAAAGTTGGGGTAGGTGGGGGCGAGGGGGCTTAAGACAGAAAATCGCTTATGTATGTTCAAGATGTCCCCCTCGATATAAAAATCGACCTGTTTTTGCTCGAAGACATTTTCACTAGGAATCGAGAATTATTGCAGGTGGATTAGTTCTCAAATGATCATCCGGTATAATCAGCGGAAGCCGCGCAACGCGTTAAGGTGCGTTCAGTCAGCTTATTTAGCCGCAATTTTAATTTCAGCCGTAAGTGCTGCATCACTTATTGGCTGTTCCGAGGAGGCTGGTTCCTAAGAGCCAATGGGCGTCGCTGCGCTTGCGACTAAAATTAAAACTTGCGGCTAAATAAGCTGACTGAACGCACCTTTAGTATACAAAGTGTTTCCAAAATGTCGATACAAACTTCCAGGGGAGATTCCCCATCAAAAATGGACCATGAAAAAATATACCTTTGATGTCTTAAAATGCTCAGTTGGAAAGTTACAGGGTGTTCAAGTTGAATCGTCGAAATCGATTTTTTGACGTAACTTTTGAACCGTTCAACCGATTTTGTTCAAATTTTAACCAAAGTTTTCTGAAATAGTTCGCTATCAAACAATAGCGATGACCTGACCTGACCGATTTGACCTGACCTGACCTGACTTTCACTAAAGTTCTTCCGATAGTGCTCTTGCAGTTTGCTTACTTGAAAATTCTAGCAGTCTTCACGGTATGAGCTTTAGACACACTGCGCCGGCGCCGTTCTCGTTCCGGTCATCATAGGCCGGGGATTTTGTAATTTTGCAATTCCGCGATTAGTAAAGATTAGTTAACGGGATTCTGGCGATCGGTTTATGCTGCAGCAGCAGCATGCCATCCTCTTTATCCCATTCTCTTTGCAAGATGTCTTATCCAGCAGGAAAATTCCAATTCAAATTCGAAATGCTCAATGAAATTCCGTTAGGTTGATTGAAAGTATCAATTGAATGCTCTTTTACATTACCGGAACCGAAAGCGCGGAGCCAAAACGATATATTTGCAGAAGGAGAGGCCAAAGGCGTACAAAACCGGTTGGTTGGTCGTCGGACGCATATTCAATATTGACAAGCTTTCAGCTTTTTGCATTAATTTCGGTCGCGGGCGGACAGACGCGGCCGGCCGGAGGAGGATGTGGCGCGCCATGGATAACGATGAAGGGAAAAAAAGGACCCCTCTCCCTCTCTCTGGACGCTTTGTACGGTTGTGCGAGCGCAATTTCAGGTGATTACGCGTGTGTGGAAATTGCAGATGGTAATTGCACACACGAAAAAGGGCCACATGAGGTTTTCCGGGAAGAATAACGGCGTCGTGCTGTGCTTGTTAATATGCAGCTTGACTTGGAAATATATTAATAATTTCTGATGCCGGGCAGAATTTTTTTGCTCTGCAGCATCATGGCAAAAATTCACGAACATTGTATTATTAATTAATTTACATGACAAAGGCGCCAAAACGCACACACATGAAGACTTGAACACAATACCGTCGACATGTTGACGCGTACAAAAACATGACACTGAACAATGCGGGGGAAAACTGTAGATGATGGGCCAGGGATGTTTTACATATGAGTAGATAATGCCGAGTATTTCGAATGCAGGAAAAAACTATCATTTTGGCTCGCGATGATACTCTGATAAAAAGTACGACGCTCTCTAAAATCACGCTTCTTCTGCATGGTTGTAACATGTTCACATTGTTCTGGAGAGGATGGCTTGTAAATTGGGTCAGTACTTTGTACCGGCAGCGTTTTAATTAGCGAAATGTGTGACGTAGAAGTTGTGCCTAGGACATGAAGACATGATGGTGTTTTTGACATTCTGCATCTCGTTCTGCATGGTTTGTGTTTTTTGTGTGAAAATTGAAGAGCTTTTAAAAAAGGTGTCGTTGCCATTTATTTGCGATTGCTTGAATTGGTGATAAAAAGTAGGAAACGCTGGCAGCGTTAATTTTGAATTGTGATGTATAGTAGAATGTAAGAGCACCCTACATACCTACTTAGTACTTATTAAAACTCTAAACAATACGCAGTGTCGGCAAAATTGTTGATCGACGATAATCAAACGTCATCATTCTGCCTTTGAACAGGCAGTCGAATAAATGGGCTGCGTACCTATTTCAGTCCGAGAGGCAAACCGCTGGGAAAGTCCGGTGTACATGCCGGAGGAAGTCCAGGGGAAGTCCGGGGGAAGTCCGAGGAAGTTCGGAGGAAGTCCAAGCAAGTCCGAGGAGGTCCGGGGAAGCCCGGGGAAATCCTTACGAGGGAGAAGTCTGGGGTACAGAATTTGACTAGCGGTTTGCCCCTCGTTTCAGTCATTGATATATTTCAGTACTTTCCTCGCGACTCCCGCGGCTGTTTTGTTTTGTGCTATGTGGAAACTGTAACTGGAAAAATATCCGCGAAAGTAGGTATCTGGAAAATGTTTTCTCAATTAATTCACCAAGTTCTTATAATCACACTTGAACGGAACGGGATTGCTAAACTGAACTGGATCGGGTCTTGTGATTTTGTGACTGTAGTATGACTCAGGCATGGCTGCAGAACATGAAATGGCGTCCTGCGACCTTATGACCCATACGTCAGAAGGCCACCCACGATTTTTTTCATCCTCTAGGCATGTCCTAACAGGATCCGAAGAGAAACTTAGTCCACCTCAAAATTTCTACGGATCTTAGGCCAGCGACTGGACTAAATAATGATGTGCCAAATTCGCAAGAGAAACATGATTCATGCCCTTTCCAAAATAAGTATGTGAATCTAGAATTTTCCGTTTTTTCACTTTTCGGCTATTTCTGACGTGACCAGCAATCGTTCATTATATTCTAGCGACTTTAGGAATTTTCTGTCAATCTGAGCGATTTGGTACGATTTTGAGGAATTTCAATAGTTTTTGAGCTATACATAATTATACTTAGATATTTGTTTTGGCTATTTTATTGGAACTTTAGACATTTTCTAGCTCTTCTGTGGATTTGACCTGTCACTTCATCCCGATCCCGAACCCAAAAAATGTGGCAAAATTTATGGTGTCTATCATTTTCCGCCGGTTCCAATGATTTTATGACAAATTCGCCAAATTCAGGGTTTGTGGCGATTTTGGAGCAATTTTCTTTTTCCGAGACGGTATTTTTAGCAATTACTTCCCTCTATTTCTGTGATTTTGGAGTCTCATGTGATTTTTCGCTGTTCTCGACAATTTCTGCAATTACCTCTCAAGTCAGCATAAGCCCGGAACTAGTGATTTTTCAGCGATTGTGGCGAAATTGTGATGTTTTCATTTTTTGGCGGTCGTAGCAATTTTGTGCTAATTTTGGCGAATTCAGCGATTGTGCGATTTTTCAGCAGTTTGGGCGATTCACCGACCATTTCACTATTCTTTCTTATTTTGGCGATTCTTTTACATTCATTTTGGTGATTTTGTAGTATTTTCAACGATTTTCCATCAATTTGGTCTGTTTTTTGCCCCATCAGTAACTAATTTCCTGGCGATCAATCATTACCCGGCGAGCATGACGAAATCGTGGTGTTGAAAATTTTCAGGTGATTTTAACGATTTTCTGTTAATTTTAGCGATGGTGGCGATTTTGCAGCCATTTTGACCGGTTTTGTACTGTGGGAAAACCGCTTTCCCTATAATTGAATTAATTAGCTAATTACCACGTTGTGTTTTTTTGTTGTGCCGTAGATTTCTAATTACCTTTGCCTAAGTCATTTAAATCAATTACTAACTTCCCTAATTTTTCCCGTCGTGTTATTACCTCAGTCATACTATAGTGGTAACCTCACGGTTCTTTGAAAGATGATGAGTTGAATAAATGTTGAGAAATGAACAATGTCATTTAACACCACAGCTAATCTTCATTACGAATTATTCAATCATCGCCAATTTAATTAAGTTTAGCTTAATTATTCATTACATAATTTCCAGGCGTGCTGAAACCAGCTAGCGATAGGAATTAGTTAATTCAAGTTACATTTGGTTTCTGAAAAAAAGTACACCATAATTACATGCGAAACTCTGCGACAAGTTAATTCAACCCTTCCAATTTAATTCCGTTTCGCATTCTTCCTAATTTTCAGAACTATTGGTGAACCAGTTTCATAACTCACTTAAGTTTCAATTCCCTGCCTAATTGATTGATACCTTGTTGATTTCATTCTAACCCTTTCTGCTTTCTAGACCATTTTATTTGTTCGAAGAGAAATCTTGATTATTTAACTGTACTTAGGGTTGTTCACTGGGTATTGTCTTGGTATTTCGAAATTATAGCCATTTTTTCAATTATTGATCAAATAATTTACATAAAAGTTGAGTGGTTCCGTTCAACAAATTTACATCCGGCTGGTGCTGTAGTTTTGAACTCATAGACTAATCCAGCAGCTTTATTTCAAGCTGGGTTAAATAACTTCACGCAAATCTGCAATCAGGTGTGTACAATTTATCGCGGTGAGCCTCTAATTAAGCAGCCTGCAAAAATGATGTTATGTTCCTTTCTGTCTTGGAGCGTTTTCGAAGCGACACCAAATTTTCTGGGCATTGTAGAAAGAGGTTCTCTTCGGTAGGTACGGAACGCTACCTTTTTAATGCTCATAAACTCCTTGTCGTGCAAAAAGGGTTAAATCTTTTATTCTATAGTGGAAGATACGCGTGAGATTGTCACCCAGATTTGATTTGCATAAATACTGCTAGTGCTTTGTCTCAAGCTAATAGAGTCTACAAAATCATACTCTGTAGGAAGCTAGATCACTTCGAAATGGGTTACTGAGGTTTTCAACCTTTTTCTGGTGTCTTGAAGGTGGTTGAAACCAGGTTTTTAAAAGCTCACAGCAATTGCAGGGTATTGAATCGGTTTGACGCTTCCTACGGCTGTTCGAAATATCAAGAACAAAACCTAATATCATTTATGAACAAAACAATTACTTCAATTCGATCAAACAATTAGCATTTGATTACAATGGAAATCAGACTTGCCTTGATATCTTCTTTTCTCGTAACTAATGCACTACAACTATTAACAATGTTTTTAGCACTCTTCACAACTCATTCTTGACAAGTAATAATTTTTCCTCTCGCCAACACATCCAAACCAAGCTCATGTGCCGGTGTGCGGTGTCACCCTCGAGACCAGGCGGCTATCGCTATTCTTGCATTCTAAAACCAAGACTAATTTATTACCAGTTATAATTTCTCTTATTTTTTTTCATAATTTTAAGCTGCCCATTACAGTACATACAGGTATTTGGCAATTTTTTGCCTTCAGCTTTTCCCTGACAATATTGGCAATTTGAGCGATTTTCTGACAACTCATCCTAAACTTAAAAGTTGTAGCGATTGTGATGTATGTTACTTTCTAGCGATTTCAGCAATTTTAGAGCTCTTTTGACCAATTTTCTAGCAGGTTGGGCGATTTTTGAGCGACTGCTACCTTTTTCTGGTATTTTTGACACTACCAACAGCTATTGTTCTAGTCGGTTTTGGTACCTAAGTTTTTAGCAATTTTCTCAATTTTCAGCAGTTTTGGTACGAGTGTAGCAAATTTGGAGGGAGCAGTTTTACCGATCGTTCAGCAACCTTAGCGTTTTTCTATCGACCTTGTATATTGATCGTTTTGGAGCATTTCTAGCCATTTTACAGCAATTTGGTCGATGACAGATGATTTCAGCTATTTCCCAAAACTTTTGTCGATTGACGAATTTGGTGTACAAAACCTATCCTCCTAAGCGATCAGCCTCTAAAGTCAACAAAATAAAAGCGATAAAACCTCTGCCCGTAGAGCTGTACTTTAACAGGACTGCTGATTAAGGTACCAGGCCGAACAATAACTTTCTCCAATATGGACGCTGCCATGGTAGCTAACATATAAGAGCAGTTCTCAAAAGCCTACCGAAAGTTGCTTTGGCCTAATATTTGCATCGAGAAGTTTTGTAGCATCGATATTTGTAGATAATGAACTCTCTCATGAATGAGAGATTCTGTAAGCAATATAACTGTCATCAGGTTTGTTTGACTTCAAAAAACGCATTGTTAGTATGAGCAGTGTAGAAGGTTTGAGAGCCACTGTATACCAATCTAGCTCCGACAGGATGACAGTTCTGGCCCATAGCCAGATTTTGTCAGATTTATAACCAGATTGACAATTATCGTGTGTTAGTGCGCTGTCGTGTTGATGTGTTTGCGGTAATTGGCTTCGATCCGAATTTGATGTGTTCATAATCCGTTCAAGAACTTTAGAAATGTATGACGGAATTAAAGAATAATTCATTATCCGTGTTTTGATAAGAGAAAACAATGAAACGTAGCAAGTGCGCCAGGCAAAAATGACAATCGGTGGATGCAGGAGGTCAACAGAGATACAATCTCTATGGATAAGGGACGAGTGCTGTCAGTATCATATTTATTTGTGTTAGGCGATACTCTTTTGCAGTTCTCTTGTATATTCGATGCCACAAAGATGGAAAATAAGGAGATTCCCGGGGGACACCTGGGCAAAATGGATCAACATGGTTTAGTTGATTCATCGTTTAGTCCTTCAAAAACAAGCTGCATCCTCAAAAGACTCTTTAGTTTATCACCTTGGTCTAGAGGGTCGTAAATACCTTGAACTTGGATAAATATGCATGTTGTTTAAATCTTGCTCTCTGAAGGAGGGTGTTAGGAGCATAAAGAAGTTACGGCTCCAAAGCAATCTCGCGTGAATTTCCATCGCCAGCTCCAACAACGGCTAATCTCCCATAAACTAGTTACCACGTGTAAGTTAGAGGTATATCTCTCCTCTCCAACCCGAAGCGAAACATAAATAATGTGTGTTAAACTTGGCTAAATCTCGACACTATGTATACGGCCAAGCATAATAATAGCATGGATATGAGGGGGACGAAACTTGGCCTGCGAACTTGCACACACGAAACTTGTTAAAACATGTCAAAATACCAAACGAGATGGCCACTAATCCCGTATCTAATCTAGTCTTATGTCGGTAGTTTGGAAACTGGACGCGAAGAGATAATTGGTTTATAAAGGGGTTGCGGATAGAAATATGCGGTGGCGGTCCATCCGACCCCTCCACAAACTGGGGTGTCAAGAGTTTAACGGATCCCGGGGAGCTCTCTCCCACTTTACTATACCACCGCCAACACCACTACTACTCCAAAACCCCAACTAATGACTGACTAAGGCCCTATATCGGGTTCGAGCCGTTTTGATTGCATACAACCGCATTTACATAAGTTGCTGGCTTCCATCAGCGGCGTATGTTTGGAAACGCGTGTTTTTTCTTTTGTCAGGGTCTGCGTGTCGGAACATTAATCGTTGAAGTTGGTTCTTAAAATGGAATTTGCGGATCCGGAGCTTCGATTTGCCTCTCTCTCTCCGTGCAAGCAATTAATTCGCGGGGATGGGGAAGTGGAGTTGATCGTCCCCCTTTCGCGATTTGCATCCGGAATCTCTACGCCACTGAATTGCCGGCGCGCTAAATCTGGGCGAGCGAGAATTAAGTTGTAATTTAATCGGTTTACAATCTCTTTCGACCCGAACCTATCAGTTTGCAGATCTGTGTGTATAGCCGGGCGAATATATCAAACACCCTTGCGGCTGTTTACATCTTGATAGGGCTGCACCCCAATATACATGAGGCTGTGAGAGAAATTTTTGCCCAATTATCGCTCCATTTCCAAGATCATTGTGCTGGAGCTGTAGCTGGAGTTACCTGCGATATAATTCATAGATAACCAGCTTCACTTCTGCTATTGAAATTCAATCAAATGTAAACTAAAATATAATTACCTTGTCTTCTTCAGTTCTTCTTGGCATCTTGCTCGTTTACTTATTAATTTTATAAACATGAGAAACTGCGATTTCAGACAAGAAAACACCCCTACTTCTCACCGGGAATGGAACCTGAGACTCCCGCACCGCAGGCAGTCACAGCTCCATATGCTATTGAAATCAAGATACCCTGTGTCTTGGCATCGATTCAGTCTTGGATCACTTGTAGGTATTCTAGTAGCTGCCTACCACCTGTGAAGGTCTTATGTCATAGCGTAGGCATGGAAGAAATTAATTTGTTTGTGCTTGCATTTTTCGTGAACACCCGGTATCCTGACAACGTGGCAACGGTTAAGTCATGGAAAACTGCGGATGTTATTGTCGTCCTATTGCCTACAGGCTTTTGATATGTGTCTATATGTTGTCCTTTCACTCCTCATGGGAGCATAGGGCGTCTACAAAGCACCTACATCTGGTTTTGTTCTAAGACAGCGCCTTTACCTCGTTCCATGATTTTCCCTCCTTCTTCGCCTCCTCCACGATCGTTCTTCTTCATGTCACTTTTGGCCTTCCTTTCCCGCGCGTTCCTTGTGGGTTCCAATCCAGAGCTTTCTTCGTTATGGGATTATTGATACTTCTCAACGTGTGGCCTATCCATCCCCATTTTCGCCGTTCGATCTGGAGGTTGAGTTTTTCCTGGTTGGTAATTTGCCACAGTTCAATATTTTTATATTCGTTCTGACCAAAAGATCCTCACCATCTACCTTATGCATTTATTAACAAAAACCTGAAGTTGATATTCTGTATCTGTCTTTTTCGTCATTGTCCTCTTCTCACACCCGTAGAGCAAAACAGATTTGACATTTGAGTTGAAAATGCGTAGTTTTACGTTCCTTGATACCTGTGATGAGCGCCAGATGTTGTTAAGTACAGCAAAGGCCCGCTCCGCTTTCGTTATTCGTGACAACACATCTGCATCCGCTCCCTCATCTCTTCTCATTACACTTCCTAGGTAAGCGAATTCGGCTACATCTTCTAGTTCTTCGTTTTCCACCGCAAATGCATTTTGTTTTCTTGCGTTGATTCGCATGCTCTTCGTTTTCAGGGTGTTGATCTTGAGTCCCACCTTTCTAGCTTCGATGGAGAGCATGCACAGCTTGGCTCTCACCCCATCCCAAGTTGAGTACAACAAACATATGTCATCCGCATAGTCAAGATCCTCCAGTCTTCGGTGGAAATCCCACGCTATTCCGTTCTGCTTGGTAAAGACTTTCTTCATCACATGGTTCAGAACGATGTTAAAAAGGAGGGGCGACAGAACGCATCCCTGCTTCACCCCAGTTTCAAGACTTATTTTCTCGCTCAGGTTTCCCATGTGTGAAACTCGACAGGTGTTTCCAGTGTAGAGTTTTCTGATCAACGACACAATTTTGGGAGGGCAACCAATATCTTTCAAAATGACCTGCAAGCAGCTTCGATGTATGGAGTCAATGGCCTTATCAAAGTCGACAAAAACAAGGTGAACCGGCTCTGACTGCACTACTGTGGCGAGTCGTTTGTGAATTATGTGTCCAGCGATGTGATGCCGCGCCAATTTTCACACTCACTCGAATTTCCCTTTTTGGGAAGTTTGATGATCACTCCCTGTTTCCATTCGTTTGGAATCTTCTCTGATGACCAGACGCGTTCCAGTAATGGGTGCAAAAGTGATACACATGGTGTCTATATCTGCTTCCATGAGCTCAATTGTGATGTTATCTGGGCCAGGAGCTTTGTTATTCTTCGGGTCTCGAATGGCGCTTCTGATTTCTTTTGGTTTGGGAGCGCCGATGTTGACCCTAAGCTCCGCTCCTTCTCTGGGGCCAGCCTGCGGCACGATGTCTCTATCAACGGATCCCATTGCTTCACCAAACTACTCCTGTCATCTCTCCAGCTGAGCCTCCACCGTGGTTATAAGTTGTCCAGCAGAACTTCTAATTGGTCCATCCTGCGTGAAGCGTCCCTGCGAAAAACGTCGGGTCGTGGCATACAGCTCTCGCAAGTTGTTCACATCTGCAGCTCTTTGCGCATGTTCCGCTAGATCTTCATGCCATTTTCTTTTTAATCCTTACAAGCACTTTTCTTGACGGCTTTGTTGAGCTCTTGATGTTGTCTGTTCAATTCATCTCTCGTGTGTGCGTCTGATAATACATTCATTTTTGCTTTGGTGGCCTTCCTTTCGTCGATAAGCACTCATGTTTCTATCGAGATCCAATCTCGGTTAGTATTTCGTTTGAAGCCCAAAACATCCTTTCCAACTTCTAGGATTGTCTGTCCCACACTAGCCCACTCCTCAAGACCAGCCCCATCATCTCTGCGTCGTTTTTCTTCAATTTTCTCGCGCAGTTTCGTTTTGTATTCATTCAGAATAGATGGCATTTTCCACTTTCGGACGTCTATTCTTTTCTGTGCTCTAACTGCCGCTTCTTTTCTATTCGCAACTATCTTCAAACGAATCTTTCTGGTCACCAGATGATGGTCACTAAACACATCTGCACCTCTTTTGTTTCGGACATCCAGCAGTGAGCCCCTCCACTACTTGCTTATCATTATGTGATCAATCTGATTCTGGCTGCGTTTGTCAGGAGAAACCCACGTAATCTTGGGAATGTTTTTATGAGGGAAAAGGGTGCCTCCGACGACAAGTTGTTGTGTAGAGCACAATTATAACAGCATCTCACCATTTTCATTTCTATTACCAATTCCATTGGTTCCCATAACGTGTTCCATGGTTGAGTTGTTGCACCCAACTTTCGCATTGAAGTCACCGATGATGAGAATTATATCACCCTTGTTTATCTGCTGCAGTGTTGTTGTGAGCGCATCGTAAAATTCTTCCTTCCGTTCTTGGTCTGTGACTTCTGTTGGGGCATAGCATTGCGGTAGAGATATTTTTCGTTCTTTTGTGAGGAATCGCGCGTAAATGATTCTATCATTTATTGGCTTCCACTCCAACAAGCCTTTCCTGGCCTATTTGGTCATCAGAATACCCACTCCGCTCGTATGTGCCCCGTCCGCATTTCTACCTGAATATACAAACGTATATCCTTCTCTTGTGCTACGTTCTCCGAAACCATCTAGTCTCAGATAATCCTAGGATTTCAATCTTATAACTACTCATTTCTTTCATAACCTGAGCCAGATTTGAGGTCTCTGTCATTGTTCTTATATTCCATGTCCCTATTCGTGTCCGTTTCTTCGTGCCAAAAGTCGTTGTACGCAGATCCGTCCGGCTATGCTTTGTATTCGTTTCTGTAACCATGTTGTTTGAGACGAGTGAATGGTTAGTCCTCAGCGTCCGAGTCCGGTAGTGGACTGCCACCTGAAGCAACCGGACATGCTGATTTTCTGTAGGGGTTGGCTCCCTTAGTCGAGTGTTCCAGTTTTAAGGCGCCGGAGACTCGCCCGACATCTTTTCCCGTTGGTTACAGTCTACTGTGACTGCAATCAGGGGGCACGACGCGACGTGAACGTGGGAATAAGATTTGATGGTAATCGCTATTAAGGTATTGGGCATTTCTCGAGTTTTGATAGAGTGTACCTATCGGCATCAGTACACCCCCTCGAGACCATACCACCCATTTGCCCCCCACAGGTTGTTGTTTGAGGCGCCACCACGCTGAAGGTGCGTCCTGGCCGAAAGGGTATATTTATCGGCGTGGTTGATTTCAGATGAAACCGGAAACCAACCTGGAATTAAAGTCAAGGCAGATATTTGAACTTTTGCGGATGCTACGTGCAGCCCATAGCCTGACCTGTTTTGCAGCCAAGGCGATATTATGATGCTACAAGCAAGCATAAAGATAGCTGAAGGCATTACAAAATAAGCGAGTGGCTGGGAAAGATTAACAAAATAAAATGAGGTCAAATCAAGCTGTCAGACGTCAGTGGTTCACTCTCTAAAAGACAAAAGAGTGTTAGTTATAAAAAGCACTTCAAATTCATGCCTCCAAATTCTTCGATAACACAAGAAATAAAGGAACCTAAAGCCGAATTGCAAGGTCGGCGCCCATCAAGTCAACATGTGTATTTCTGCTCTTTTTTTGCCTCCGTGCTCCGGGTGGAGGGTCGAGTCGACCCAGTCCCAGCCATTCGATTGCATTACGTTAAATTTTTAAAAAAAGCTCAACAATCGCTCCCTGGAGAAACGACCCGGATAGCAATAATTCATACATTTTCAGGCCGCCTGCTCCGCGAAAATCCAGGCCACGGCCAAATCTCTGCAGCGCCGCTGAGCTGCTATGCATACCAGGCATGCCGACCCTTTTCGGCTACTTACCCATTTCTCAGCCCTCCAGTTTGGAGCATTATGCACTCAACGCATGCATTTCATGTAGCCACAATCAGGCATGTTCCCGCCGAGCCGTATTGTTCGTTCGCTAATAATCATCGCACCCTCTCTCATTTTAACGTTGTTGTTAATTGCCCCTAATTATTTCGAAATGCAAAACAGTCGCAGAACCGCGCAAATCTGATGATCATGAACATCACCCCAGAACCAAATTACTGCCTGATTATAATAATTTGCTGTGCTTGGATTACACGATGGAAGCAGGGAGAGAGCAGCACAGCAGTAGTCGACATTTCGCCATCATAATAATATCACAATTAAATAAAGCTATGCCGAACGAGCAACGTGTATAATTCCCTCTCGCACTTTATATAGGGAATGAGAGCGATATAAGCGCGAAATTGACATTTAAATATTTAATGAGCACTAAATAGAGTTCCGTTGTACTCTGCGGTGCAGAATTTTAATCCGCCGTAAATGGCAAATGTGTGTTTTTGGGCAAATCGCGTGCATTAGGATCTGACGTGTGTTCGCTCCCTTTGTTCCGAGAATGGAAACATTTTCATAATTCAAGCAGCAACACCATGTGTTATTGGTGGCGCTTATCAAATTTTCTCACACGAAATCTGAAATGCTTACAGAAGAAAGCGAAGCTCCCCTCCTGAAACGAAAAGAAACACATTCTTGACAGTAGAGTTGAGAATACACGTTGCCGCTGGAAATAGAAATGGTCATTATGTTTTGTTGGTTGCATAATGCATAATCACTAGGAGCAATTAATATTTTCTGTCAGTTGAAGTTGTCAAGTTGACGTATAACAAAAGCCGAATAGGCATATATTTTTGAAATCATCTTTGTTAAAAATAGTCAACGCGTGGGTAGTTGATTGTGAAGCTACAAGCAAGACTCCGGGAGTGTTCAAAAGCACAAGGATAGGATTAAAACGAAAGGTAAAATGAAGCGTATTCATTCTAAATTGTAACGGAAAACAGGTCAGGCGTATGCTGATGCCGAATAATCTTGTGCTTGTTGCTTTACTCGGGACGACCTATAATAAGGCTTGACGACAAAACGAAGGTACTGCTTCTCGGAGAAGAAGGCTGGGTGGGAATGATCTTCGCCGCAGACACGTAATTCTCGATTATATCTTTTTTGTGCGTCACTTCTTCATAATGTCACGATATATCGCGTACGGGTTCGAATATAATTGAGACGATCGATTTAAAACCCACACTGTTTATTTCTGCGTACTACTACAATAAATAACGCCAACAATTATCTACTTGGAGTATCGCTGTGATTATCGCTCCCTTATCCGCTCGCTGTCTCTTTCAATTCAATACAACTCCGAGCTGCCGGCTGATGCCTTATACCGGGTGTTTATAAACGTCTGTGATCGCATCGCCTTTGGAATCCGCTTTCGATCACTAAAATTGCGCCTGTTACTGCGTTTTTTGGCCTGACCCATGCCTGCCGCGATCACAGTTTCTTATAAACACCCCGTATAAGGCCCCGAATAGTGTTTTCGAACTTTCTGTCTACTTCCAGCAAATTCCATAGTGGCCCGGCATATGCGGTTTCTAGACCATTCCTGAATAATCATACACATTACCCGTATAATTCTACCGGGTTCTGGAACGGCGCCTCCGCCAAAATGGACAGATGTGCCGGCATTCGAGTCTCCATTCAGTTTTACGTACACGAACGCTCTGGAATGCACCAGATCGCTCCACACTTCTACACTGCGATCTAATGGATGGAAGAATCCAGAAAGATCGAGTGTTTACCAATATGCACGAGATCGCCGCTCGTAACAATAATAACGTTTTGGTTGCCACATCGCGTCGGCAACTCTTTTTATGTACTGCATGACCTTTTATTTTGAAACTCTGCATAAGGGAAATCCCGAGGGAAATCTCGACATTGAAATCTCGATGTATAGATGTGTGGCTGCAACTGGAACCAAAAAGTAAGTCGATATTGTCACGATAGGGACACAAGGGCCATCGGTGAAGCTCACCCCTTGAACACAAAAGGAAGGCACGTGTAGCCTAGTATGTAAGTGGATTGCCCGAATCAGCAAACGCAGAGATTGCCGCAATGATGATTAGAGGCAAGACAAAGGTTTTGCACGATAAGCAAAGGAGTGTCTACCAAACCACGAGGCACGAGGCATACCTACGTCACTGACTTGATTCGGACAATGGGGTGTTATATTGGGAAAAAAGTAGTTATTTTTTATTGATTATTTTGATTGTTTCTGATCTAATTGAGCCTTTCATGTAACACGCCCATCAATTTCTCCTCTAATTTTCTATTTTTTTTCTTATCAAACTATGACGTCACTCGGGCAACCTCGCGCGCAAACCAAACGTGACCTACTTCACCGACATTTTAGCGTCTTCAAGTTAATATCACGTTTTGTCACTTTTGCCGTGCAATGTGTAATTCAAAACATCAAATCACATGACATCTGTGACATTTGTTTGAATTTAAAATGACGCCAATAATGAAAAATGTAAGTAAATAATTAACAATAAAATGAGAAGTAGAAAAAAGTTAAAACATCACATTACAAAGGTTTAAAGGTCTTCAGCCAATTCAAAACTTCAGGTGTAGCCTGGTATAAATTTGGTAAGTGGACATTCCGTGACAATGTAGTAGATCGTTTCTCTTTCGTTTCCACATTCGCACTCCGAACTGTGTTGATTATTCCTCTTGTTCAGCATGTCATTACAACGCCCATGTCCAGTTCGTAATTGATTCAAGTTGTCCACAGTTTTCTTGTAAGGTCAAAACCTGGTACTTTTTCTAAAGGTCTACGATTAAATTATGACTGAAGATGGACTGTTCCATGGTCCAAAATAACTTCCGACCTAAGAAATGGTCCGTAGACAAAAACTTCCTTCCATAGAGGTTTACGCGAACGTAAACGATCTGGTGGTAGGTTTAGGTGATCTTGTAAGATAGGAAACATTTCTGATGTTGTGTGGTATCTATCCCATTCCCATTCTCTCTTCAATGATTTCTGACGTCTAATTTCTGGTGGAGCAATGTTTGCGAAAACAGGCAGTTATGGTATTGGGGTGGACTTTATTGTACAGTTGGGAGCGAGATGATTCATACGGCACCGCTAGGAAGTTGACTGGATTTCAGAAATGTTAGCTGCTTGGATCCTTCTTGAATGCCAGTTTTGATTATGATCAATTTCTTATCAAAACTGGTATTCAAGAACAATCCAAGCAGCTAACATTTCTGAAATCCAGCCGGTTTTCTAGCGGTGCCGTATGAATCATTTCGCTCCCAACTGTACCTAGTGGTGATAATTCGCATCGCAGTGTTTAATTGTGAATCTACTCTCGGTACATGTGTACTGTTCATCCATACAGGACAGCAGTATTCTCCAGGAGAATAAACCAAAGCCAGTGGAGCTGTTCGCAGTGTGTTCGCATGCTAAATTTAAGACATGCAAAATTTAGCATTGGTTGGTAATTAGGTAGGTACCAGGAACAAGCAACCTACGCACTCCACCATGAATCACTTCAGTGGGACTAGACAGCAGACTTCTTTACTGCTCATTTATGGCTTGTTTTTGTAAGTGCAGGGAACGCAACCATAACCTTAAACAGACTTCTCAAGCTAGGTCAAGGCTGCACCGCTGCAGATCAAATGAGAGCTTCTGACGGCATTCTTGAATTTTTCTGTCGGCATCCCAAGTAGGGTTGCCAGACGTCCTGGCTTTCGCAGGACGTCCTGGATTCAGCCTTAAAATTTTGCGTTCTCCTAAGTCCTCCGCAGGACGCTAAATGTCCTGTATTTTTGGAACAAAGCTCTCCTGTATTTTCAATATACAGTTTCGAATTATTTGTGAGTATTCTCCTCATTTTTTCCCGGAGCTGCTACGCACTATCTTTTCAAAACTCATGAAATTTGTTCTGTCGATTTATGGCTCAAATGCCGATTCCGAAAGACTGTTCTCGCTCTCTACTGCCTCTTGGAGAGATGCTCGGAATAGACTGTTCTACTTGACCATGTGAAATCGGAGCTACAAAAAAGAACTAATTTCAATATGTCGTGCAAAGAATTTTATTATCACTTCGCATTGAAAAATAAAAAAATTCTTGAGGCGAACAAAAATACGTTTCTAAAAAATAGAGATGTTTAAGTTTTTTTTTGTTTCTGAATTTTTGTGAATTTTTTAATCCTTTAATTAATTTGAGTTTATTTTGAATCAAGATTCATTATATTGAAGCTTATTGATCATTAGTTTCAAATGTCCTGTTTTTTCGACGTCTGTCCTGGTTTTTTGAAGCTTTATGTCCTGGAAATCCAATGTTTGCATCTAGCAACCCTAATCCCAAGGTTCGAGTTTGGCTAAATCAGTTTTCTTTCTTTCTCCAATACCAAGGAGGTAGGTGTAGGTATGGAAATATTCGAATGCTTCTCAAGCGAACAGCAAATTACATCCACATCTCAACACAAAACATGAGACAAGACACTCTCTTTGACAGAACACTTCAAAATTTGAGGCTACTTCCGTGACGTGAATGTAGAGTAGACGCGTGGTGGATTCTTTCTGCTTTCGCATGGTTATATTTCGTGCATAATGTATTATTGTTAGGTCTCAGTTTGTTTATTATTTGTTTTTATTTTGTGCTAAATGCATCATTGTGACAATGTCGATAAGTTCCAACTTCAAGGCAATAAACAGTATTTATTTATTTAACATGACGTGAAATTAACGCAAAGTTTTTTCTCGGGAATTCGGTATCAGCTGTTCGTCGCTCGGCCAAGTTCACCCGCGTCCCGCGTTACCAAGTCCGTACGACCTCAAGCAACAAATTCTACCGCTTCACCTGGCGCCATCTGTTACGTATCTGATCCTCAGTAAGAGTAGCTATATCAGTAAGCATGACGTCACGCGAAATTTTTCTAATTTTTTCGGGACCTAAATGAACACAAAAGATCAAATAAATAAAACATGTGGGCTCTACGAAAGCTCCAGTATTTGAATTCTTTTTTTTTCTCAAAACCTGTGGAACAACCCATTTGATAAAAGAGGTTCGAAGACTTGGAACAGGGAAATTCATCCAGTTCGCCATTTATTCAATGTTCAAGGAGTTCATTAAGATTGTTCATTCAAGGGACTAAGGGCTATGCCCATCGGAGTTCAATTCAAGTGTGAATCACGAAAAGAGCGCCCTCAATCACAATTGGGAAAAAAGGTTAGCCCTTTCCTATTCGTGACAATATCTCCATCACTGGCGGCGTGCTTCACCTGTTCTGCGAATTCTTCATCTTTTAACTTTTCTCAACGTTGGCGTTGTCGGGAGCAAGGTGGTCTACACTCGCCGTCTATTGCAGTGAGACACCGAAAAAATTACCTACCTAATTTTGGGAGCTTGTAACTTTTGACTGTGATGTCCGATTTCAAAACTTATTGGATTATTGGATTCCTCCACGCTTTGACAATGTATTGGTCGTACAACTCTTTTATATGGTTACCGGATCATTTCTCTACAGGGTGATTTAGCAACACATGTTTTTTGTTCAACTTTGGCCTTCTTGTTTTTATTTAGTGATCACCCTGTATTCTTTATTTATACCGTATCTTCTATTGACATATTCCAGCTGAACACCGTTTTTGAATTTTTGTGTACTATTTTTTTTTAATTCTGAAATATGATAATTTATGTAAATTGACTGTACTTAGACCCCATCTATTTTTTTTTTGAATTAAGTGAGCCGTGAAATATGATGACAGTTCAAACCAAAACTGAGAATGCCACGCATTTCTGGGGTACTGTTAGAGCTTATTATCGATACCATTAAAGCTGGTACTTCCATCAGAGATACTGCAACTTTATACAATGTTTCACGAAGCAGTGTGCACTGCACTGGGCTGTACAGCGGTTTCGGAGAAATCACTCTCCCCGTTATAGTCACGGCGGAGGTCGGGAGACAAGCACCAATCCAGCTGCCGAACGACAACTTGAAAGATTGGTTTGCAGGAACCGAATGGTCAATGCCACCAAAGTTCGGGAAGAAATGTTGCTAGTGGATGTCAATGTCTCGACTTCAACAGTAAGACAAAGACTCCACGATGTTGATCTTTGTCGTCCTCCCGCAGTTCCGCCCCACTCGACATCCCAAGTGGACTCAGTACCACAAAAATCGGAGACTGCAGTTGGCAAGGCATCATCAGGACTGGGATGAAAACCAATGGGCCAACTATTTGTTCACTGATTTGTTGGGGAGGGTTTTTATCTTTATGGACGACAACGTTTCATGAAGATATCCTTCAAATCACATCAGGTGCATGGAGTGGCCGGCAATGTCGCCGGATCTGAACCCCATCAAAAACATTTGAGATCTTCTTCAGCGAATATTTTTGAATAGGCCAATACCCGCAGTGATGAGCTTCGAAGATTTGAATAACGCTCCACAAGAAGAATGGGCGGCCTTTCCGCAAGAAATAATTGATAACTGTATTAGAAGCATGCCCAGGAGGTGTCAGGCAGCAAGAAAGGCGGCAGGGGGCCCTACTCGTTACTGATCTCCAATAATTACGTAGTTTCTCTGTATTCAAGTCTTTTTACAATAAACTTTTTGTTTTGCAGCTTTTACAATGTTTTGATAAAACTAAAAACAATCCAAGATCCAAATTATTTGGCGTCATAGCTTAGAATTCAGAAGAGATAGGGCAAAAATTCAAAAAATCTGTGTTGCCAAATTGTCATTCTGGGGATGCATCGCCGGCAGGTCGCAAATTTGCTCCCTGACCTCAGCCGCTTTCTTACGGCCAGGATCACAGATCATGATCCTGGAGCAGAGAGTGGATTAGCGTATCTAGTTCTTACAGGGTGCGACGAGCTTATGTCGCGGGATCACTTGCGACGAAATCACACCCCGCCGCTAGGCCTGTGTCCTCCACGGTCATTTTTTCGACTGTATATTCTTCCTATTGCAGCTCTCAACACTTTTCACTGTCGAAATAAGTTGCCTAACGGCGTTTTCAAGATAAAACAGAATAAGAATAATGTGTCAGTGTCAAAATCTGACCTTACAATCAGATTAAAACGGCAATCCAGCAGAGCAAACATCACTTTGACAAATTTGATTGATATCATCTTAACTTTTTTCAATATATCAATTTGTCAGATTATCCAACTTGAAGAAAAAAAATTATAGGCCACTGTGGTTTTTTTAAGCTTGGAATGGAATAGTAGTGATATGTCAGATGGTGGGGCAACTTCAACCGCTTTTCAACTTCAAAGCAATCAGTTGATCATCTACCCACCATCAAATATTTCAGTAAAATAAAAAAATACGTTTCAACCTCGGTTTCAACTTTTCAACGTTTCAAGTCTCATCAACGGCCTTTATCCGAGCGATCGGAGTTTCGCTCGAACGTCGCGGCGCCTCAAAATCTCCATGCGAACGTCGCGTCGCAGCCAATTTGCCAAACACGGCTGATATAAATGCTAAAAGGAAATTTATTCCTTGCGACGGCAAGGCATTATTATTGTTATTACTATTTGTCACACGTCACATTTCTGCAAACTTGTCTGAGAAATACACAACAAACTCCACCACCGCTACCCAAAACGAAAACAACAGCGACAGCCGACCAGCCACCGCCGCAAGTACGGCCACATCCCGCATCCCGCGCTGAACTGGCAGAAGCATTTCTCACTCCACTCTTGCATATTTAAAATAATTATATTAAATGAGCTATTCTTGTTATTAAAAGTTTGGTGGGGCTTTATTTTCATTAAAAGCTCCGCGCTCCTCCACCAACTTCCAGGGGGGTTTTGTAGCGCACCCACCGACCGCCACTTGCTGCTGCTGCTGCTGCTCTCTAGTAAATAGTAATATAATGGAAGGAAAACAGGAAAGCCGGAGAGTCAGAAATTATGAAATCCCGGAGACAAAGTAAACACAAAGAAAATTAAATAAGACAATCGCAGATGGGACGACGACGACGACAGCGACGACGATGGAAACGACCACGGTTTGATAATTGGCGCCTCTCTGGGGGAATTTCTTTCCCGGAGATAAGCAATCTGTTTTTTCATCAATCCACCTCTTGTTTTTGTTCGATAATTAACGATATCGTTTCGTTTGTGAACGGCTGGTCCCAATGTGAGCAGGGCCGGCAACAATAGTGGTGCTGACGTGCTCGAGCACCACACGTAATCCGAAGAGGTGGTGCTGAGCACCACTTGTCAAAAATGCAAAAATTGAAAGTGAAATTGGAAATAGCACTCCAGTTTACCAATTTCGGAAATTTTTGTTTTATTTCAAGAGTTTTATTTATGTATTGTTACCTATATTATATAGTAGGTATATTTATTTAAATATGACGTGTACCTGAATAATAGTATTAATTATATACGAGTTTCATGAGACATGGTATTGTCACACGACTGGTTATGTGGCACGACGAGCTTGCGAGGAGTGCTCCAAAGAAAAGAGTATGACAATACGTCTTATTAAACGAGTGTAATATACTATTTTTTCTACTGAACTCTGAAAATTGCCCAGAAATTGTCCATTCTGGTTGCGAAAAATTAGAACGTTTGACAGGTGACACTTCCGTACTGATGTTCATCGCCTACTATTATTGACAATCAATTATTTCTATTGATAGTTGGAGTACAGTTTAATAATATTCTTCATTAGAGCCCTGTTTCCGATGTAATAATAAATCCATTAGTAACGCAAAGTACCTAGATGATATTTTTTTTGAAGTTTCATAATTCAACTTGAAAAAAAATCGCTTGCGACGCTAATACCCCCCTCCCTCAACCTTTTTTTTGAAATATTCAACAGTCAGCACCACACGTTCAAATCCAAAGTTGCCGGCCCTGAATGTGAGCCGTGCAAAAAGGCGTCTGCCAATTCGATTTTTAATACTAAACGTACGGTATAGGCACTGATGAGTATCAAACAAAGGGCGAAGCACGTGCGGTGATGTTTTCAGGTCTGTACATCATATTTATACAAGTAGTTCAACATTGAACCAGCCTTAAACAATAAACGTTTGTTCAGTGTTTCAGATTCCAACGTTGCTGAAGGTAACGTTGATATGCACTGGCTCTCACTGGGGTCTTATGGAACTTTTTCCATTTGTTCGAACCAAAGTACAAACCAAGATCACTACAGACATAAAAATATTTCGTCTCAAAAGCCCCTACTTTTTTGACGAAAAAAAGTTGAAAATTTGGGTGGGAACAGTTGGACTTTTAATTGAAAGGCTCATGACGTAGTAAACCTGTTCTGCGCTTGCGCACTAGGTGGGTCATCGTGTCATATGCATTAACTGTTGTCGTCAGGTTGTGTATGATAGGCAGCCTACAGCCCATGCATATTCACTAGTTTTGATTGAAAATTATGAAGAAAAAACCAACACAATGCAGCATATTTTTATACAGATTATACAGGCTGTCCCGCTGTTCAACGCTCACTATTGGTATCTAAGAAACGGTAAGAGATACAAAGTCGGTTGAATTACAAAAAAGTTGCACCATTTCATGACTATCTCAAATATGTCAAGATATTCAAGATATATTTGGTCATTCCTGAAATATCCCCAAAAAACTGACGGATGCCAAATTCGAAAATTTCAAATCACTTCTTTATTATGATAGCCGTCAATTTGAAAATTGGTATCCCGGCATTTTTGTAGGTTTTTGATCGAGTGACTTCAATAATTTTTTCCTACGCCTACTAGTTCTTGAGATATGGCAGTCACTTTATTTTTTTTTATGGACACGTATCATCTATTCACCCCAAAAAACGCACCCTTTCTTTCTCTTTACAAGTATATAAAACACTGGTACAATTTTTGTCAAAATAACCCGTAAAAATTGGAAAAGCTATCTGAGGCGAAAAAATCGAGTTACCGTTTCGGTTGCCGTGCTCTCGTGGCATAACAATGGCTATTGAGTTGCCATGGTCTGTTGATTTTGGAAAAAGCTGAGTTACATTCCGTTTCTATGTAACTATTTGATAATAAATAACAATGAAACAAATACAAAACCAAGTGTAACACAAAATAACATAGCAATAAACATTTATAATTTACAATTGCTCAATTGCAAAGATCAAGTTTATGGTTCATGGCAAAACATCCCGAAACATTCAAAAGCTGGAAGCAAGAGTTTATGATGCGTTTCGATCAATTAACCCGCATGATATCAGGGCAGCCGTTGGTAACATGGGTAAAAGGACATAACTCTGCATAGAGCAAAATGGACTCCAATTGATCTTTCCAAAAATAAAGGATAGAGAATGGTTTTGACAGTTGTCTTGTCTCAACCTACGCAAAACATTTCGCGCATGATGTCATGTTAACGTCAAATTCCATTCATCATTAACAAGTGTCTTGTGTTGTTAAATTTGGTGGTGATAAAGAAGTGATTCAAAATTTTCTAATTCGGCATTTTTCAGTTTTTTTTTTATATTTTAGAAATGACAGGAGATACCTTAGATATCTTGACGTATTCGAGATAGTCATGAAATGGCGCAACTTTTTTGTGATTTAACAGACTTCGTATCTCTTACCGTTTCGAGATACCAATAGTGAGCGATGAAAAACGGGACATCCTGTATATTGTGGAATTTATACAGGGTGATTCATGACTAAACCGACATAGATCAAGAGTAGATCCAGTTTTTTGAGATGGATCAGCAACTGGTTTCGGATTTTTTTAAGCTCTTCCGTTTTTAAGTTACAGAGTGATTCATGTATTTTGGTCGAAACTTCATTGAACCGTATTTTTGGAACGGATTGGTGGAATCGAATGAAATTTGGTGAATAGGTTCTAGCAACGACCCTTGATGCATTGCATCATCGACCAAGGCAAAAACTCCACTGCGGGATTGAAAAATTGTGTCCCTTAAATTTTTGCGGAAAAAATCACCCTGTATAATTTTTCTAACAAAAGTCGTTACCATATTCTGAAACTGCAAAAGAATGCTTGAAATTCCGCAAATAAAATTATATGGCGCAATTGAACCGTCTCAGGAAAAAATGATGACTGAACTATTTCCAGGGTTTTGTATTATTTTAAATCATTATTGCCAAAATAATCGAAAATCACCTATTCTGATTTGAAATTGCAACTGTTTCATCGCCTAAGTCATTTTATTCATTGAACTGAGCTGAAGTACGGGGACGTAGAAAAAAATGTTCAGAAAATTTAACCAAAACTTTTTTATCACTAAAAAAATGGAAAAAAATCAATACACTTTTTTGAGGAAATGGCTGAAATTTAGAGGCAAAGCAGATCATTCACAGTTATTTAAAAATATCAATTTACAAAAATCTCACCACCAAAAATATTAAAAATGTTCAAATTTTTTCTGACAGTTCAGTTGCGCCATATAATTTTTCATTGCGGAATCTGCAGCATTTTTTACGTAGTTTCAGCATAATATGGCAACGACTTCAGTAAAAAAAAAATAGACAGGGTGATTTTTCCTGAAAAAATTCAAGGGGCACAATTTTGCAATCTGGCCCTGGAGTTTTTCGATTGGTCGATGATGTAATGTATCAAGGGTCGTTGCTAGAACATATATTTACCAAATTTCATTCGATTCCACCCATCCGTTCCAAAGATACGGTTCATGAAAGCTTCTACCAAAATACATAAATACGTAACTTTGAATCAGAAGAGCTTAGAAAAATTCCGAAGCCAGTCGCTGATCCATTTAAAAAAACTGGATCTACTCTTGAGCTATGTCGGTTCAGTCATAAACCACCCTGTATATCGGCAGGAAACAATTAAATTTCTTATTTGTGGCGGCAGTTCACTATCCGAGCAATGTTGCCAGATTCACGTCCAAGTGATGTATTTTCCAGGGTTACTCCAACATCTCCCTTTCTACTTCCCCAGAAAATAACTGCGCCTTCCCAGATCGCAACTCTCAAGAAACAAAGTTATTCGATGAGGCTTGTGGTCAATAGCTATAAAACAAAGTGCTTCACGCCAATAGAAGGACGATGGTTCAGATAACTCGCTGCAAATAGACATCATTTTGATGTACCAAGGTAAAATTATCATTGAGCTTTTTTTCCGCGTCAAGTTGACATAAGCGCTAACCTGACATAGGTCTGAAAATAAACAGCATTTCTCTGTAGCTACGTCGTAAACTGTTCAGGACGTAATTGTTCTTGAAAAAATGTCGGTATTGCCAAGTGAAAACCAGGAACATGAACATATTGCAAGAGCACATGCAAAAAAATATCGGCCAGGTCGTGCTGAGACCTTGAATTGCGGCTTCTTCAAAAAAGTTCAAGTCGTTTATCGCTCTTCGCTACCTACGTGGTTTTGCTTCTTATCTCGAGTGAAGGTTTGGTGCCGTGGAATTTTTAATTATTCGCTCTGTTGTAAGTATAAAATTTTCTAGTTTAGGAGCATGTGTGCTTGGATATAGATTCCAGTGATTATGGACGGTTTCGTTTTCATTATTGGTTCCAAACGAATTTCGGAAACTAATTTTGTAGAAAATGATTGAGCAAGACATAACGTTCAGCTTCTTACTAAATATAATGTGGATGGTGAGTGCAAAGTGAAAGCTTTCGAAAAAGTGTTTAGTAGGTATGTACTGTAATAAGAGTGTTTTAGTTCAAATCCTAAGAAATAAAATGGAAGAAAAACCGACCAAAGGGTTTCAAACTGTCAACAACACAACTGGATTGTGTGGGTATGTGGAAAGCAAGGATCCAAGAACAAATTTGCACTTTGGAAGAAAAAAATGGTGTGCTTGCCAGTGAAAAACAGCACAGAGCAGCAAAAAGATGAAGAAAATGCACCTGACAATAGAAGATAGAAGATCATAGCTGACGTGAAAGAAGAAACACCAGCTGAAAGAGCCAAGAGAAGACAAAATGATGTAGCAAAAGAATAGATCTAAAGATTTGGCGGAAAATTCTAGCTAGCAACAAGAAATGTGTCCGTTGAGAAATGTGTATTGAAGTTGAAGAAAAGATCAAGAGAAAAGTTGTGAGTTTTGGTAAAAGTTGAAAGTGATCATAGAATAAGTAGGTAGTGCTTCGTAGAAGAAGTGAAAAAGTCAGTGGAATAGAAGCGGCATCAAAGATTGTCTGAAAGAATAAATCGACGAAAGCTGTGTGTAACAAGAGGAAATGAGTCAAGTGGAGAAAGTGGTAGAATTTAGAATAAGTAGATATGTGAAAACATGATCTAAGAGCAGCGCTAAGAACCTCAAGGAAATAATAGTACATTGTTGCTTGTACTTGTATTTTAATGAGATGGAGAATAATTTTGTGGCTATTCATGACTCACAACGAATCAAACGGGAGAAACAGAATAATGTTTCCGTCACTATTTCGACTGAAAACTGAAGAAAGAACGTGGCTGTTGCCAAATTTCGGTACCGTAGCCCAAAATGCAGTTTTCTTTTGCGTACCTCTTCCACCTGAATAAGAAATTGTAAGAAATAATACAAAAAGCAAATCAGGTGATTGCAAAAAAATTATTGAATCATTGTAAAAGAACAAAGTTTTGAAATGATCTTCAAACGAAATTTTTGGTAAAAAGTTGAAGTAACGCTTGTTCAGGAGCACTAAATCGAAGAAATGAAAGCGTGTCGATCTTTCACCTCGCGTATTCCGTAAACAAAGTGATGATTTTCTGAAATTTGAAGGATTTTTCTTGTCCATAAACACTAAAGCTTCTACCAAAAGCCCACTAGCTCTTGCGTTAAGCTCTAGTAGAACGATCTAAACATTTTTCTAACAAAAAATTAATTGTTTTCGCAGGTTTCTCCCCTCCCCTCCAAAAAAAAAAGAGAATGCCTCCCAAAAAAATAAAATTGTCTCGCAAACCCAGCTGGTTCGAATGCGAAGAACTAGGCTGTCTGAACCGATTCGAAACTAGTGGTAAATTGAAATATCACATGGATACGCGTCACCCTAAAGAAAGGCCGTTCCCTTGTGAACAATGTGACTTTAGAGCGGTCACAACTAAGGGGTTGTCCGTACATGTCACAAGAGTACATCAGGTCGCAGACGTCGCGGACGATGCGGACTTCGCGGGCGTCGCGGAGGACATGGACGAGGAGTATTACGAGGAGGACGAGGAGGACGAGGACAACATGGGCGACGAGGGCGTCGAGGGCGTCGAGGGCGTCGAGGACGTCGAGGACGTCGAGGACGACGAGGACGACGAGGACGTCGAGGACGTCGAGGACGACGAGGACGACGAGGACGACGAGGACGACGTGGACGACGCGGACGTCGCGGTTGTCGCGAACATGGCAGAGTGATATCATTGTCTGCACTGTCCGGCTAAAATCGACAGTTTTATCTCGCTCGAAGTCCACATCCAAACCCAGTATTACAATGAGGCGAGTCAGCCGTACTTCTGTCAGTACTGCGGGCTTGAAGGAGAAGGGGATTTTATGGCAAAGCACATAGTGGAGTATCATGTAGTAGCACAATCGGAGTGAAATATTTTAAAATAATTTTATAATATAAGTATATCGTGGTTTTGACCATGTTTGACATTGTTCTCATGTTCGTTTATATGTTTACTGCTTGTATTGAATCCTTATTGACTACAACATTATTATAAAAAGTTATTTTACATTTAGTCCTTGTTTATATATTTTTTTACTATACCACCCGTGGAGTAAAATTGTCATTATCAATCTGTCCCTGAATCACGATATCGATTTGCTAGTAAAAAAATCCTGGAATAACCGCAGCGCGGTTGAGGAGATAGTATTTTTTGATACAAAAGCGCGTTTTCAGGCCCGAAGCCTTGTTTGCCATCATGAGGCGTAGCCGAATGCTGCAAAAGAGGCTGAGGGCCTGAAAAAGCACAGCGCTCGTGTGTCGAACAACGTTTTTCGTAATCGTCGCTTAAATTGAGAGAAAACTCGAACTTCTTGTAAATTTTGACACTACTTTGACAAATATCATGCTATATACATAAACAGTAAAACTTATATTTTTAGTTATGTATTACTTTGCGCGTTATGTATCTATGAAACGATTATGAAAACGTTATACAGGATATTTCAGCGATGAAAGCAAAAAATTTAATTGTGGGTAGATCTCGTCAAAATATGACGAAAACCTACATACCATTTTGCAGAGCTCGGCCTAACAACGAAGATACAGCCCTTCAAAGTTGACTTTCTTCGGATTTCAAAAATTTGTAGCTCAGTGAAGTTTTGACCAAACTAACTTGAATTCAGCATAGACTGATTTGTCAAAACTATCTACCGACCTGCAGAATTTTGAGAGAATCCAACCAGTGGTGTAGGAGTTATGAGGGTCAATAATTTAGAAGCATTTGAAGAAAAGTTGACATAAGGTGACCCCTTGAAACTTCTACGCCCCTAATTGGATTCTTCCTAAATTCGGCAGGTCGATAGATAATTACGACGAATCAGCTTATGCTAAATTGAAGCTAAATTTGTCAAAACGTGCCTGAGTTGCAAATTCTTGAAATCCGAAAAAAGTGAACTTTGAAGGGCTGTGTCTTTGTCATTGGGCCGAACTTTGCAAAAAGGTATAAATAAAGGTTTTCGTCATAAATATTTTGATGAGATCTACTCACAGTCAAATTTTTTGCTATCATCGCTGAAACACCCTGTATGTATAGTTAGAGTAGAAGGTATATATTGAAATAATCTTGAAACTACACCACAATTTTTCTATTTTTCTTTCACTAACGAATGTCAAAACCTTTACAAATTTCTCCAAAAAAGAAAATATTTTAAATATTATACAAACCCTGACGATGCCGAAAGGCAAAACCGGTTGGTAAAAGAAAAATAGAAAAATTGTGGTGTAGTTTCAAGATTATTTCAATATATACCTTCTACTTTATACAACACCACTTTAAGACCAATGGATTTTTACTTATTTATATAGTTAGAGTGTTCCAACGACCGTAGCAAAAATACAACTCTGGGTAGATCTTTCAGAATATGATGAAAACTCATAATTATACCATTCTGCAAAGTTCGGCTCAGTGACAAAATACAGGCCTTGAAAGTTTACTTTTTTTGTATTTTCAAAAATTGCAACTAAGGAGCGTTCCGACGACATTAGCCTAAATTTAACACAAGCTGGTTTGTCAAAATTATCCATCTAGGTACCTGCCAAATTTTGAAAAAATCCAATCACTGGCGTGGGAGTTATGAGGGTCATTAATTCAAAAGCATCCGAAGAAATGTTGACTCAAGGTGACCACTAATGACTTTTACGCCACTGCACTGGTTGGATTCTTTCAAAATGTGACAGATCGGTGGATAATTTTGGCAAACCAGCTTATACGCTAAATTTAAACTAATTTTGTCAAAACATTTTTGACCTTTGAACTTTTAAAATCCGAAAAAAGTGAAATTTGATGGGCTGTTTCTTCGCCATTGGACTAAGCTTCACAAAATGGTTTCTGAGTTTAGTCATATTTTGACGAGATCTACCCACAGTTATATTTTTTTGTTCCACCGCTGAAATATCCTGTGGATTCAGCGCCTCAGATCTCCCAAGTGACTTTCTCAACCTTGATCTACAGGCTGTTTCCAAATCACAAAAGTTGCACAGTGGTCCGAAATTCAATAAATGCGGCCAAAAATCAAATTTTACAAGTATTTTGCAGGACTTTCATATTTTGTGGGCACGTGAATAGTTTAGGTAATCTTTCCTGGAATATGAGTTACTTTGTTCCAGGAACTCACCTGTTCTGACCGGCTGACCCCTCCGAGTACTTTATTTTTTCGGAGTCGAAGTTACTTTATTTTGCTCGCAAACTTCAAGGAATGAGTGCCAGCTTAATAATTGCACTGCGGCTTTGCAATTTTTCCTCGAATTTTTCCAAAATGATCTTCAAAGGAAGTACTTCAGTTTGACATATATGGTCAGTCTGTAAAAAAATTCTAAAACAGTCAATATCAATATTATTTTTATAGTTGATTTCTCTAGTTTTTCAAAAGTTTCTTGAGAAATACAAAAGAGTCCCCACAAAACCCTACTGAGATTTATATCCTAAAAGAGATACTATAACAATTCATGAATGAAATAGTATGAACAGATTTTTCTCGAAAGTTCTCCACTGGCAAATAATCTTGTTTTTCCGATGTGGTGCGTGCCGTGCATCTGTGCATTTTGAAGTGAAAGAAAAAAATATAGGTACTTATCGAGCGAGAAAACGTTATGTTTTGTGAAATGAACATGGTGACGGCATATTTTTTATCACTACCTTTCTCTGGATTTTCCAGATTCGACCTTTTTTGTGACCCTTCAGTCCCTCAAATTTTGAATTACTTGAAAATTACTCTAATTCTGTTGAAATGTAGCTAATTTACTTAGGTGTTCACTCAAAACATTGCTCTGTCAACCTAGAGCCAAATTTGGCGACGCGTTTATAATTGATTAGTAGAAAAACCAAGATTAAATTGAAATTTTGACGGACTGTGTCTCCTTCAAGGCCGAATTTTGCAAAAACAACTGTACAGTCGCTCATCACATCATGTACGGATTCTAAAGTTACCTTTTTTTTAACAATTTCTGGACCCCCAGATCCTCCATAGAATTTAGTTCATCCTATCGTGATGACAGATACTTTGGTCACTGTTTCCTAATTTTTATTGTCCATGTCTATCGGAGCTGCGGAAAAGGGATAACTGGTAGTATCAGAAATGATCTTGTCGAGGGTGCTATCATGGACTGGAAGACTACCGTCTTACCTTTTTGAACATTATTGCAGACGGCATGAGCAGTAGGCATGGACTTTCCATAAATATCAGAATTTCATAATTTATTTAGATTTTAACTCATCTTAAAATCAACCCAATTTTGCAATGAGATTCTTTTATTTATTTTTTCCTGGAATCGTGACCTTACTATGGACAAGGTTCATAAGTTTCAGAATCTTCCTAATTTATTTTGATTTCAACACCCCTGAAGTCAACCCTTTTTTGCAACGAGATTTTTCGACTTATTTTTCGTGTAATCACAATCTTATTATGGACCACTTCCATAAGTTTCAGAGTTTTTCCAATTTATTTCTGATTATTTAAAGCCCCTCATCAAAACCCCATCCTGCGACGCGGTGTTTTCAATTAATTTGCCTGTGATAATGACCTTAATTAGTATCACAGTTTTCTTATTTATTTCGATTTCAACTCTGTAACATCAACCCAATTTTCTAATAAGATTTTTTCAATTATTTCTCTTGTAACCACTACCTTATCATAGACTAGCTTCAAAAGTTCCAGAATTTCTCTAATTTATCTCGATTTGAACCCCCTTAAGATCAACCCCATTTTGCAGTGTGATTTTTTCAATCATTTTTCCTGTAATCGCGACCTTATTGTGGACCAGTTTCATAAGTTTCAGATTTTTTCGAATTTATTTTCATTTTAACCTCCTCAAAATTGACCCCATTTTACAATAAGATTTTTTCTTCTGTAATCACGACTTTATTATGGACCTGTTTCATGAATTTCGGAACTTTTCCAATTTATTTCGAATTCAACCCCCTTAAAAAGAACCCTATTTTTGAATGAGATTTTTTTAAATGATTTTTCCTGTATTGACGATCTTGTTCTGAACAAGTTACATAGGTTCCAGATTTTTGGCCAGATTTTCTCAATTCTGGACCACTGTGAGTTGGTGTGAAATTCTGATAAAGACGTGTTCAAACCGTTTATATCAGAAAAAAAACATAATTTTTTCACCCTCAAATTAGAGAAATCCGGAAAAAAACGCCCCCAGCAAAACACCCCCGGAAAAAACGCCCCCGAAATAAACACCCCCGGGAAAAAACACCCCCGAGAAAAAATAGCCCCGGGAAAAAACACCCCCGGGAAAGAACGGCCTCGGAAAAAACGCCCCCGGAAAAATCGCACCCAGAAAAACCGCCTATGGGAAAGAAGGCCCCCGAAATAAACGGTGCTAAGACAATTCGTCGCAGACAATTTGTCGTAAGCGAGGTCGCAAAAAGAAACGACAAAAAACAAAGAAGCCACTAAGTCCTCGGAGCGTAAGGGGGCTTATCACACATGAAACCACGATGGGGCTCAATAAAGGGCTCTAAAAAAACATCATCAAATACAAAGAGGTCTGATAGAGTTCCGAAAGTCATGGAAAAAAGCAAGGGGGCTCAGCAGGACCAAAACGATATTGAAGACCCAAGGGGGCCTTAGGAAGCTTCAGATAACAAGGGAAGGCAAATGGGGCTTACTGCTACTCTGAAAACCAATAATAGTCTGAGTAGCAGGCTAATTATGGCTCCATACTATACCTACTTGAGAAACAAGGGGGCCCGATAGGGCTTTGAATACCACATGAAGACACAAGCTGCTTACTACTGCTCTGAAAGCCACGAAAAAATGTAAGGGGGCCCAGTGGATCTTCAAGAGACGTTGAAAAAATAAGGGAGCCCAATGAAGTTATGGACACACACAAGAAGGCAACAGGGGGCTCACTGGAATTCTGATAGCCAAGAAAGAACATAGGGCTCATTAGGGCTCCAAACTACACTTACGGACCCAAAACTTCAAAATTTATTGAAGACACAAGGGGGCCTAATGGAGGTCTGTATTATAAAATTACGCAAAATGCGGTTTACTGGTACCTAGTCCGTGAGCCATGAAAAAACCGAGGAAAAAACATATTAGGGGACTCAACAGAGCTCCAACTATACTTGAAGACACAATGGGACCCGACAAGGCTCCGTTCATGACTTAACGGCATAGACTAGGCAGAAAATCTCAAAAGAGGCCTAGAAATCACTCCTAGAAGCAAATCATGTAACAATTGATTAACAGGTGGTTTCTTAGGCTTTAGACCCCGCTGAACACGACTAGGGGTGTTATCTTTCCGAAATTTCACCCCTTGTCCCTTGAATCCAAGATGGCGGAAAATTGAGGGTGAAAACAGGGTGTGCGCATAAAAAGCTTATTTCTGGCCCGATTTTCCTCAAAATTGGTTCTTTTCTTATGTTTTCGGGATCGTAAAAGATGATGAGACAAATTTCAAATACCTCTGGAGAGCCATTCGGTCTGAAATTAGTGTTGTCTAACTTCCAGGAGCAAATCAAAAACAAATTTACGAATTACCCAAGATCAGGGCCTGGCCTAACAGGCGTGCAGTGCGTGCCTGCACGCAGGCGGCAAGTCATAGGGGCGGCAATATACAGGGTGTTTCAGCAATGATAGCAGAAAAATTCCATTGTAAATAGATCTCTTTCTCGATCTTTTCATAAATATGACAAAAACGTCTAATGACGAAGGTACAGCCCTTAAAAGTCAACTTTTTTCGGATTTCAAAAATTTGTAACTCAGGAAGGTTTCAATATCAATTTAGCTTCAATTTAGCATGAGCTAGTTTATTGTTATCTATTAACCTACCACATTTTGATAGGATTCAATCAGTGCCAGTGGTGTAGAAGTTATGAGGGGTCACCTTAAGTCAACTTTTCTCGGATGCTTCTTCCACATACCACTGGTTGAATCCTTCCAAAATTTGGCAGGTCGGTAGATAGTTTCGACAAATCAGTGTAGGTATGCTGAATTTTAGTTATTTTCGTCAGAACGTCACTGAACTACCATTTTTTAAAATCCGAAAAAAGTCAACTTTGACGGACTTACCTTCGTATCTTCGTTATTAGGCTGAACTTTGCAAAACGTCATATTTTGACGAGATCTACCTACAGTTAATTTTTTTGTTATCATCGCTGAAACACCCTGTATAATAAAGTTGAATTTCAAGTTGAAAAGGATTCTTTCCATTTCCGTATTAGGAGGGAGGTCTCCACTGTCGGTGAGGGTGAGGGAGGCGGCAATTTTTCGCTAGCACGCAGGCGGCAAATGGGTCAGGCCCGGCCCTGCTCAAGATAAAATCATGTAACAATCAGTTAACAGGTGATTAGTTATGTTTTGGACTCTGCTGATCACAACTATGTATGTTAACAGTTGAAATGTTTACTCCTTATGTCTCAAATTCAAGATGGGGTATAGTCAGAAAAGAGTGGCGAGCGCACCAAAAAAGCATTTCTAGCTCGATATTCTTCAAAAATTTTCATTTTTGTATGTTTTTGAGCGTATAAGAAGATGATTAGAATTATCAATCAGCAATTAATTATTTTTGGCGAATTTTTGAACAGGCACCGTCGCCCAGTGACTGCGGCTGGAAGGTGCATGGCAGATGGCAAAGTTTTACCGGTGTGAACGACCCGAGGGCCAGTTCCCGAAGAAACCTTGTCTCTAGTATACTGTGGGTGTGCAACTCCCTGTCGCACAAAAAATTGTGGCTGCAGAAAGAGGGATTCGCATGCACTGCTCTGTGTAGATGCCTACCTGAAACATTTCAAAACAAAATAGAAGACTCGTGATGCCTAAGAAAATCATGGGCTAACTTTGACACTCTCTTACATATTTGCCTTTCTTAATTGCATGTGGATTATACATGATTGGGTACATATATCTAGGCTTTGATTCAAAAATGTTCCAACATTTTAATCATCGTTTATTCCTAATTTTTCACTTTGATTTGCCCCTGGAACTTAGGCAACATAAATTCAAGGACGAATGACCGCCCACAGGTCTTCAAAATTATTCTAGCAATCTTCTACACCCCCAAAAACATTCAAAAAGGAAAAATTTTGAGGAATATCGAGCTAAAAATGCGTTTTTGTGCGATCGTCACTCTTCTCTGACTATACGCCATCTTGAATCTGAGACATAAGGAGTGAACATTTAAACTGTTAACATACCTAGTTGTGATCAGCAGAGTCCAAAACATAACTAATCACCTGTTAACTGATTGTTACATGATTTTATCTTGAGTTATTCGTAAATTTGTTTCTGATTTGCTCCTGAAAGTTAGACAACACTAATTTCAGGCCGAATGGCTTCACAGAGGTATTTGAAATTGGCCTCATCATCTTCTACGACCCCGAAAACATAAGAATAGAACCAATTTTGAGGAAAATCGGGCCGGAAATAAGCTTTTTATGCGTGCACCCAGTTTTTACCCTTAACTTTCCGTCATCTTGGATTTAAGGGGCAAGGGGTGAAATTTCGAAAAGATAACACCCCTAGTCGTGTTCAGCGGGGTCTAAAACCTAAGAAACAACCTGTTGATCAATTGTTACATGATTTGCTTCTAGGAAGTCTTTTTTGAGATTTTCTGCCTAGTCTAGCAGAACGCTGCTCCGGAAATCAAGGAAAATTCAATGGGGAATAGGGCTTGAATGGGCGTTTTTTCCCGGGGGCGTTTTTTCCTGGGGGTGTTTTTTGCCGGGGGTATTTTTTCCCAGGGGTGTTTATTCCGGGGGCGTTTTTTCTTAGATCCCAAATTAGATGTTTTCTAGCTTTGGTTCCATCAGTGTTCAATGTATGTATTTCCAACTATAATTTTGATTTATACAGTTGTTTTGGGCTATTTCTTTTACAAATATCATTCGCTGAATTTTTTTTCTGTTTTCACAAAGTCACGGAGTGATTTTGTTTCTTGAGATGTATCATGTCAGAGCTTGATTTGACGAAACGTGCTATTTCACAAGAAAAATAAGGCTACGATCATCAACGATCAACGATCATTTTAAGGCATGGAAATAACTATTTAATAGATTAATTTCATAACTAGAAGTTTTTATCGCTGTTACAGAGTCACACGGTAATATTTTGTTCCAAAAACGTGCATCATGTCGAAATTACTTTTTCAAAAGCTCGTATTGTCGGAGGAAAAATGATGTTATGACTGAAATACGGCTCCGATTTTAGTTTCTCCCATTTTGTTTGATAGAGAAAACTCTCGAGAAAACTATTTCCATGCCTTGAAATGATAGAAGTACCAAAAAAAACCTACATTCTGATCGTAGCTTGATTTTTCCTGTGGAATAGCACGTTTCATCAAGTTAAGATTTGACATGTTACATCTCAAGAAACAAAATAACTTCGTGACTTTGTAAAAACGAGAAAATAAATCAGAAAATGATATCTGTGTGTGCAATAGCCCAAACTAACTGTCTAAGTCAAAATAGAACTAGAGCTATCAAAGCTTAGCTTTTTTTAGCATGGTTCCGGAGGTCACACAAGGTCACAAATTTGGATTCTTCATTGAGGCTTCCAAGTAAACTAATATAGAAAAAAAATCTATGGGACCCTTTCAACCTTGAATATCCCTGCTACTGGCCTATTAGCAACATTTGGTAACTTTAATTCGTAAATAAACTTTAAAAATGTGAATAAGAATTACATGTCAAGACAAAAATCACAAATATAGCTCTGTGCTACGGACAGTATCGTTATTAGTGCAACTTCTTTTTGTTCTGGATAGGTACGTCATTGTCATTTCGCTCAATTTTGCTTGGAATTTTAATGAGTTGCGTTCTGTTTCTAATAAACCTCTAACCCATGGTTTCTACCTCTACTAAATAGGGCCTTCCATATTCATTCCTTTCATTGATCACTGTTTCTTCGAACGACTTTCCTCCTCTACTGAAATTCTTAATCAAAACTCTATCTCCTTGGTAAAGACGATTTAATTCTTTTGCTGTTTCATTGTAATATAATACTGGACTTGTTGGTTTTCAAATACGGACTTAATTTTATTATAGTTATTTAGTTTGGGTAGTAGCAATTGCCTGTTCAGAGGTAATGTTGTCCTCAATCTTCTGTTACATGAAAGAACCCCGCACATTTTACGGGTAAAATGGTTCTTGGTCAAATTGGCTGAAATTTGGATATTTTGTAGCTTTTGGTCCACAAAGGAAATGCTGTGAAGCATAATCTATTTGTATGACCAGTTTGCCCCCTACAGGGGGCGAAAGGGTGGCTCAGTCATGTTTTTGTGGCATCATTCAGGAACAAAGCTATAGTTTCCCGGGAAACGCCGAAACAGTTCGATTTTCTATTAGAGGGATGCAACTTTCTGTCATGAATTCACTCATTTTAGGTCAACCCCCCCAAGGGGGTAACTCACCCCCTTAGAACATTATGAGCAACATAGGTCGAGTTGCATATCGTTGAAAAGGTTTTTCGATGCTCTTTGCAACAGTGCTACGCTTTTGCAATTCAAGACTATCGTTCTTGAGATAATGAATTTCAAACTCTCAGGCAGTCGGTCATTTTCAAAAAAATCAACTGAATTCAGGTTTAGGAATTTTATTGAGTTAGTGTGGGTTCCTTAACTATGAACTAACGATATTTTCACCTATCTTAACAATTTGACTTGATCTGTAATCCACAGTCTATTACATAGAATAAGAAATTACTTTAGCGTTAAGTTGTTGATCTTACCAGGTCCGAGGAGGGGTTTTAGTGGGTATCCTTTTGAAACTGTGAGTCCCACACTACCAGGGTGGGACTCAATCACTACCAGGGTACCACCCCAGCCAGGGTGTGCGTGAGTGCATCTTCCCTTCTCCCAAAAAAAGGCCGCCATCGGTGATTCAACGTTCATCAGAGACTCCCACATTGACAAAATGAAAATTCCTCAACCTGAATTCGTTCAATTGAAATCGATCGAATACCTGGAACGTAGAAATTCATTATGTCAATAAGGACGACTACCTATCTTGATTTGAAAAAGCTGAGCACTGTTGCAAACAGCGTTTAGTTCATGTTGAGTTTAGCTCAGCTTTTTCAATTCAAGATAGTCGTTCTTGAGATAATGACTTTCAAAGTTTTAATGTAGATAGTCTCCATAAGAAATTGACCGAATTTAGGTTTAGGAATTGCAAATGCACATGCAAATGGTACCAGGGTAGTGTGAGACTCGCAGTTTCGAAAGGATACCCGCTAAAACCCCTCCTCGGACCTGATAAGATCCGGACATCCTAAAGCCAAAGTAATTTTCTCTTCTGTGTAAGAATGTGGGTAACAGACCAAGTAAAGTTGCTAGGATAGTTGAAATGTCAGTAATTCAAGGTTTAGAAACCCACACTAGCTAAATAAAATCGTTAAACCTGAGTACAGTTACTTTTTTTTAATGATCGACTACTTGTAAGTTTGACATTCATTATTTCAAGAACAACTGTCTTGAACTAAAAAAGCGCAGCACTGTTGCAAAGAGCGTTGAAAAACCTTTTCAACGATATGCAACTCGACCTATGTTGCTCATAAAATTCTAAGGGGGTGAGTGACCCCCTTAGGGGGTTGACCTAAAATGAGTGAATTTATGACAGAAAGCTGGACCCTTCAAATAGAAAATCGACCTGTTTCGGCGATTTTCGGAAAAGTATTGTCTTGCTCCTGAATGATTCCACCAAAACACGACTGAGCCACCCTTTCGCCCCCTGTAGGGGGCAAACTGGTCATACAAATAGATTATGCTTCACAGCATTTCCTTTGTGGACCAAAAGCTACAAAATATCCAAATTTCAGCCAATTTGACCGAGAACCATTTTACCCATAAAATGTGGGGGGTCCTTTGTGCGGACTTAGTAATTTGTGCGATAGCGGTCTATACATTAATGCGAGAACCGGCCAATTCTGCTTTATTGTCTTTTTCACCGTACCTAGATAGATAATTTATTAATGTTTCTGCATACAAGTGCTTACATACGTCAAAAAAAAAACCTACCGCCCTTTATACCTGTCCATTGGATTTCGGATAATGGGGGCTTGAGGCTCTATGTGTGAAGCAGCAATGTTTACTGAACTCTTCGACATTATGCCCATTGAATGGCGGCCCATTATCCGTCATAACAATGGGAGGGACTCCATGTCGGCAGAATATTTCTTCAAGAAAATGTTGTTATTTCGGCAAAATTGCTACTTTTGATTTGCCGGACTTCCAGTAATTTGGAAAAATAGTCGATCGCCATAACGTATTTCCCTTTGTCCGTATCGAACATGTCAACACCAATTTTTTCAACAGATCTCACAGGTATCGATCAAATTGTCGATGTCATTACTCATTCCGGGCGGCCAAAAGAAAATGTCTCTGGTTCGCAACTTTGTTTTTTTTTCCTAAGTGCATTTTGTGCAGGAGATTTAGCATTTCTCTGCGTAATGTTCTGGAACCACAACTCGCTAATTTTTGAAAATTATGCTGTCGTTTGTTTTGAGCTCATCACGGAATGGCCAATGAATTCTCGAATTAGCGTTCATTTTATTCCTTCCGTCCGGAAATCCATCGTGGATAAGTGCGGCCAAATTCACTAAATTCTCATCTTTCCGAGTCTCTTCTAAATTGCTCCAGTTTCTCTTCAGAGAATGGTAACATTTCAGTTACCATGCGTAGCTGATGCTCTATTTGCTCACATTTTCCCTTAAATTGTTTGTCGGTGTTTGAAATAAAACTTCGAGGAAGTTGTATCCGCTATTACCAATTCCGTGCCCTTTTTGTACCCTGAATTTGAAGGTGTAGGCTTTGCTTAGGTTGTTGAAGCTGTTATATTATTGATTCTGAAAACAATACAGAAGCCGGTGCTGATTCACAAAATCTACAAGTTTCTTCGCCCACTTTTTAACGTGTACACACGGCCGCACTACATCGGCACTAACTTTCCGGAATGTTTCCGAACTTTATCAAAGCCGCACAGCTAGACAGCGATACCTATACACTGAACGGTATTCGAAGCAAATGCCGGAGTTTCTTTGCGGCACTGCCGCGATTTCTGTCAAAAACAACACTCTGAAAGCTGCCGCGATTCCGAAATTTCCGCTTAAATGTTCGCAAGCTAATTTGCCATGCCGCAACACCGCTACCGCTACTAATCGATGGCTCTCCGCAAACTGGAAAACTTTCAAGAAAATGTGTGTCACTCGTTCATGCCCGCGTTTTCCCACCCCCTTCTTGTGTAGGTAGGTATATCTGTGCGAGAAGATTTATATCGGACTAACTATTGCGTTTTCCTTCAGCCGCCGTCGCCATCACCCGCCAGTGCGCGCCCCCATGAATCATTTGAAACCGTGGCGTCAACAGTTTCAAACTTTGGCAATTTATATCCCGCCGCCCAGGGTTCACTCTTGATCGGACAATACTCTGGTTTCGGCAGACACGTCTTGCGGTCCTGCCGCGCGTCAACCGCCCCTCGTTTTAAAACGGCTCCCCGTGTCCCCGTCCCCCAGACTCGGTTCAGGTATCAACGGGAGAGCAGGGCTAGCTAGCAGGACGTGGCGTGGCAATTTTCCACTCCCGCCATGGCATCACTCGCCCCGCGCCTTTTGTAGGTGTCATTATAGGGTTGGGGGTTTCAAAAGCGATAGTAAAAGGGCTATGGGGGGGGGGGCGGAGTGGCGCAGAGTGTAGGTACTGCTTTTATTGCCGGGGCTGCGAATTTTACGCTTTGGAGCATTTAATGGAATTTGTCCCAGCACGCACCATTGTCTATTACTAATTAATTCTCTGCCACATAGCGTTCTCTCTGCCTCCCTCATCTGGGTCGCTTTCCCTCCAACAAACATGACTATTTTTCGAGGATCGAGCGTTCCAAGGGGCTGATGCGGGGCTTCGGAAATTAATTCCACGTGGCGAAATGCGTCGATTTCAATTATCATGCGGGGTTTGGTGTTATCGGGGATTTGATTCGGAATGCTGATTCAGCATAATTAAGCAAACATTCTTGGAGCTGGGTGCGTTGCCTGAAAAGTACAAAGTCTATTGCAGCTTCGCCTGATGTACCCGGGAAAAGTGGAATTCATCCAAGTTGAAAAAGTGCGGATGGTTCAAGCCTATAAGGAACTGTCAGGACGCACCCTGTTCGAGAATTTTGAACTACGCAAAATAATTTGTTCAAATGTAGCAGTCGCTCGAAGCTCTCTATTGATGTTATTTTTAACTACAATGGGGTCTTCTACAGAATCATGAAAATACGATTTCATTGGCGTAATTTGATGCCTGCGTGAATAAAATTGACTGCTGTCCCAGAGATCATGGTGCGGACATGGTCCGTAATTTCTGTCGGAGAAATGTAGATTCTTGGCAGACCTGTGTCAGGTTTCTGCTTGTGTCAACCTGACGCGGGCAAGAAGATTTACTTTGCTCAATTTGTTGAAACACCAGCTGCAATAATCGGTATTTTACCTGAACATTAACATAATACGTCATTATCTGCAGCAGTTGTCTGAATCACCAGTTCTTCTATTGGCGTGCAACAGTTTGTCTCGTAGCTATTGACCATAATAATCCTTATCGAGGCACCTGATTTCTCAGAAGTTCCAATCTGGGAAGGCGCAGTTATTTTTTTAAAAAGTTGTCTTTCAACCGTCCCGTTTGACCTCGGATGGAAAGGTGGTGTGAATGTGCACTTTATTCCATTAGCCGAACAAAAACTCTTGCAGGTTTCACCTCTGAATGGTGGACCGTTGTCGCTTACCAATTCATCTGGGAACCCAAAAATAGAAAACACATGCCGAAGCTTTCTGATTGTTTCTTGTGCATTTGTAGAGCTGACTTGGTACATATCTATGAATCTTGAGAAGCTATCTACAATGATAAAAAAATACTTCTTGAACTTCTGCAAAAAATCAATATGCACACGCTACACGCTACCAAAATTCCGAACTTTTGTGTAACAACAGGGAGTGGGCGAAAAATAGTCGAGGACAATTCCAAGGTATTAAATGATATGAAAATGCCACCTATTGTAAAACCGTGGTAAGGGGTAAATTTAAATACAGTAAAATAGGTATAAATGATAATTAGTATTGCAAGTTCCTGTACCTTATGTACTGCTTGGGGGAACTATAGCAGGTCGATAACCCTGATTGGTCGTTCGGAATAGAGAGTGCCTTATCCTAAGGGTAGTAACGTGAACTGCCACCACTGACTCAGTTATTTTATATGTAGAGGCGGATCCATAGGGGGGGGGGGAACAGACTATCTGGGTACATCTTAGAGTTTTAATCTTAGGTTGGGGTAGCGTGTATTTTAGCTTATGTATTTCTGGCTTCAACTCTTCGAGGTAGGCGTTTAGATATGTCCGACAGACGAAGCATTTGAGTCGAGTAGGAACCTCCAGCTTTCTTACCTGTCTACGTGAAGGGTGGTCAGGTAAACAAGAGATTTTCAAAACAAACATTATATATTCAAATAAGCAAAATTAAATAGTACAAATACTGCATAGGTTCACTATCAAGAGCTAGGATCGAAAATATTCACATTGGTAGCCACCTCGTGGCATGGCAATATCAATAATTAATTTGAGTGAACAAATACAGAACTCAGCTGTCGCTGTGACGTTTGGTGACGTAAGAGAGTAATGCAACAACCAGGCATTTCCATTGACGTCACAGCAGTGTTGCCAACTGTCCAGAATTGCCCGCCAAATTTGAACCAAATAATGTTCGGGGACAACCCAACTACAGGGCGCTTATGGAGTTCCAGTTTCTGCATTTTTTTCCTCGGCTACCTTTTTGAGTTTGAGTTTGAAACTTTTGTATCAAGTTCAAAGCAATGTCCTTAATGCGCCTGCAAAATAAGTTCTCGTGGAAAAGTGTTTTTTTGTGAAAAAGCAAGCCAAACATGTTAGGTTACCTGCACAGGGTAGTGGTGAAAATCCATACTTTCCGACGAAATTGGACATAAACTTTGCCACCAAACTTTACCTGAATGTTGGGGGTTTACATTCCTGGCATTGCTGGAGTGATATGCCTTGTGTGGGGACTGCGGGGCTAGGTATGTACCTCTTCGGTTTGTGCTTCCCAATCACCCAAATACTTGAGGCCCAGCTTTTACTGCTGGATTAAAGAAACAAACAATAGTTTTTGTTTATATTTTATATTTTAAGAATATAAGGTATCAGGTTGTAGTATAAGGTTTTAAGGTTGTAGAATATGGACAGAGGCAAAACATGGAAGTTTAACTCAAACAGCTGTTCGGCCACCGAAGATGTATTCGGTCACCGGAGCCCTACTTGACAGAAATTTTACACCTGATTTAACGATATTGAATTTTCAACTACAACTTGATTGTGTCAAGATACATTTCTTAAAAATACAAATATTTATTGTTCTATTGAGGATTCTAGGCTCCAAATTGTGGTCGACGTAGCAATTCCTCAGTCCGTAGATTTTCCCCGAGATTTTCCCATTTTTAGATTGCCGAAGGCCACAATTTTTGACACAGGTACTTCCTGAAACTAGATAGACTTAGCAACAGATAATTTTGTGCAAACATCATAACTGTATTACAGCAATTTAGTTACCCATCCTAATCGTTATCGGTACAACCTCCGTATATTTTTTCAAGTGTATTCCTTCCTTCCTCCTTTCTATTTCTTGGCGCTTTGGGATACATTCTGTGATGCCTCGTACTTCCACGAGCCCAGCGTTTCGAGAAAACCATGAACTTCTCATTTTTTCCTCAAAAAAAAAGATTCAACCACTCCAAACTCCAACCCAGCTTTCACGTTCATTGAGCCCTCTACATCTCTAGCCATGCTTTCTCCATTGCTTTTGACAAGCCTAGATGTTTGAATTGACAATAGTTTCCATTTTCTACTCCACTGTAGTTGTAATATTCACTGAGATATAAGCACATGTGAACCAGATGGGATCGGATCCGAGTATCTTCTGATGACCAAAATCGTACAGCTGACTTGACAATCTTGAATTTTCAGTTAATGGCTTCATCGCATCAAGACACATTGCTTAAAAAATCCTGAAATTTTTTCTTGTAAGCAGGATTTGAGGTAAAATTGTGGTAAACTTAAAAATTCCTTGGTCGCTGGATTTTCCCATTTCGAGATCGCCACAGGTCATAGTTTTTGCCACAGCCATACTCTCTGAAATCAGAAGGGCGCTTAGTAATGGATAATTTGTGAAATCATCTCACATTTATTCTGTATTCCAACAATTTAGTCAGCTTTTCACCTTATCGGCAGGATAATAAACTGGCATATTTTCTCCTTCCCAGATGTCTTCAAGTCGCATTTCTTGGCACTTTGATATACTTCCTGAGATGCTCTTTTCTTCCAGGAATCTAGTTTTCCGAAAAAGCCACGGATTTCTTTTGTTTTTCGACGAAAATAATTTAAGCACTCCACCAAACTTTCTTGTTTATTGAGCTATTCGGGGCAGCACATCTCCAACTATTAGTATTGATCGAAGCGCCAGAGTTTCGTGAACAATTATCACGCACAAACTTGCTTCCTACTGTATCCAAAATCTCAAAAAAGTACTTTTTTTACAATCATAACAACGCGGGTTGTTCCCTAACACTTTTTTGAGGTTATAAATTCAACTAGGTTGGCAACACTGACAAGCTCGTGACGTCATGTGGAAATGCCTAACTGTCACGACGCCATTTTGGCGCTCATTCATCATGGCTCGTGCACATGACGTAAGTTGGGGTATGAGAAAGAGAGCGATTCAGAGTGAGAGAGATATAGAGTCGCTCGAGAGCGTTTCGGCAGATGACTCATTGCTCTAAGGGAGCCTTCACAGCATGAATTTTAATTAGATAGGTTCTACCTTATACGGTGACATCACACTATGAAGGACTTTATATTTACGTTCCACCCTGGGTACCAACAGGGTAACACTCGCGAGAAACACAAGGGTAATGGTTTTAGGACGATTGGTTTCTGCATTGACGAAGAACATCTCGTGTTAGCGCATCTAAGGGAATGTAATTATAAATGAAGTTTAGCACACGTGGCGGTCGGGATTATGATGACTCACTAAGCACTTCAAACGCGTCCGGTTTTCCTTGTATGCACTACTGCCGGAGTTTGATTGATACTCGCGCGCGCTTTCTAACAATGATTTCTGTGGGATATGACCACTCAAAATTCGGGAATTTTACGGCCGCTGGGACGCAAAGCGGCGTCCCAGGCCGGTCACCATCCGAGGCGCCAAAATTAAGTGTCTCTTAGTTAATTGACTGTAAATAGATTGTTGATGAAATAACCGCGTCGAGTCGCGGTTCGCGACACAAGTCACGGATCGAGTCCGCAAGACCAGTCACAAGTCCGCAGGACAAGTTACAAGTCTCTTTATCTTCTGTTCAGTTTCTACTTATAGACTCGGCTAATCTCATAGCCTCGTGGCCTAATGGGCCAATCAGAGCGGACCTTTTTGGGAGGTGAACCGTTCTCACGACGAGTGAAATAATGCCTCAGCAATTAGGATGTTTTGCTAACGGGTCGATAAGTCTAGATTATCTCGAAAATGAGTCAAGCGGACGTGACATTCTACTAGTTTCTTTCCCAACATGATTCACAACTTTCCGGTCCTTATGAATATTTTAACCTAGGCCAATTCTCAAGCCAAAATTAATTCTCTCTCTATTTCCCTGATTTGAAATATAATGCAACAGTCACATAGATACTAACCCTTAGGCGGTAGTTCAGCGTAAATCTGAAAAAATAAAATATAAGGCACAGGGCTGGACTAGCCCGGTTTGCCACATTTGTTCCAACTGGAACCTGAGATTTTCTAGTCTTTGTTCTGAAGCATCTCACAAGCTTGACAATTTATGACAAGACTCTCTATATCGCAATCTATTCCCGGCCAAAAATAATGACAACGATATAAAGCTCGTCTTTGAATTTATAGTATTCTTTTACAGATTCTTCCAAATTCTTCATGTTAGGCCAACCCTTCCTAGCATATTCCATTACTTTCTGCAAAGTCAAATCCGTTCTATAATTTTTAATGACATCGTGTGAAGCCAAGGGCAGTGACTCACTGTCGATTACGAAACTTACTTTTTCTCCAGTACCGTCCTGCAAAGGCAATGTTGAAAGCGCATCCGCGTTCCCGATTTGTGATCTCTTTTTGTACTTGAGTTCGTAATCATAGCATGACAAAAACAACGCCTATCTCTGCAACCGACTATTGAGATGATTGGGAAACTTTTCACCAAAGATGAACGTCAGTGGTTGATGGTCGGTATATATGACAAAATGTCAACCATAGAGATATTTGTTGATTTTTTTGATAGCCACGATTATCGCCAAAGTCTCGCGTTTAAGCTGCGAATAATTTTGTTCCGTTTTCGAAAAAGTTGAGGACGTAAACATTCAGGATGTTCGATTCCGTTGTCTATATGACTTGAGACCGCATCACAACCTTACGGAGACGCATCAACTGTAAGCACAATCGGTATATCTTGACAATAATGAATCAACGCAGGCCCTTCCAACAATTGCTTCTTCCTTTCTATGTACGCTTGCCTGCACACCCTGCAACCGCATCAAAGACATCTTCAGACTTTGGAATTGGGTACTGATCTACCTTGATTTGAGGATTTATTGTTTGTACGTTTAAAATTAGCGCGAATTCAGACTCAATCTGATTTACTCTTTGGTACAACCACAATCATTGGACATGCCCATTCACTGTATGACATTGGTTCCAGAATCCTCATTTTGACCAAATTATCAAGTTCTGACTCGAATGTTTCTTTTTGAGCATAAGGAATTTCATAATGACGTAATACAGGAACAGTGCCATCTTTCAAATTGACGTGAGCTTTAAACTTTTGAATGTGTCCATTCGGATTAGTGGCAAAGACACTTTCAAACTCTTTGCTAATGTCCGCGATAATTTCTGACTTTTGACTGACATCGACATTCTGACAATTGACTGACTTTATTGAACAAAGCAATCCAGTTTTCCATTTAGGTAACAAACTATCCAAAGAATCTCGACCCAACAATGGAGTAAAATCACGATTACTGTTTGCAACAACAATAGTCAATTCAACTCGTTCAGAATGGAGTATTATACTTAAAAAAATTTTTTGATTGAAATGGAAACTACATTGAAAAATAATTGACCCGTGTTTTTTTATTCAGTCAAAAACCGTACCGTTTGGGCGCAATAAATAAATAACATCAACTAGTTCTGACGTCACAGCGAGTCACCGCCTATACTGCCTGCGTAAATGACGTCAGAAATAGGCAGAATATGGGAATTTCGTTTATTTATTGCGGCCAAACGATACGATTTTTGGCTGAATAAAAAAATACGGGTCAGTTATTTTTCAATATAGTTTCTGATTCCATCGAAAGAAAAATATTTTTTCAAAAGTATAATACTCTATTATACTCCGCTTGAACAGATATTTTTCCGAGTATTTTTCCGACAATCGACAATTGTTCACCTGCCACGGCAGTGACTTTGTTGCTCAAATACGATTCAAGTTTGCTTTTATAAAATAGAGTATTATACTAAAAAAAATTTTTGATTGAAATGGAAACTACATTGAAAAATAATTGACCCGTGTTTTTTTATTCAGTCAGAAACCGTATCGTTTGGGCGTAATAAATAAATAACATCAACTAGTTCTGACGTCACAGCGAGTCACCGCCTATACTGCCTGTGTAAATGACGTCAGAAATAGGTAGAATATCGGAATTTCGTTTATTTATTGCGGCCAAACGATCCGATTTTTGGCTAAATAAAAAAATACGGGTCAGTTATTTTTCAATATAGTTTCTGTTTTCATCGAAAACGAAATATTTTTTTAAAAGTATAATACTCCATTCTGTCGATGATATTTTTCCAAAATCAACGTTATTCCTGACCCTGTGTCTACTTCGAACTTCACATCCGTATTCAAAATGACAACATTCACATCAATGGGTTCTGACCTGTTATTCAATTTATTTATAATATTATCGACTTGATCATCATTTTCAGCCTCTTCTTCGGCTTCTTCCAGACAACCGACTGACTTCTGCTTGGATCGAAAAGTTTTGGACGTATGACCTTTCTTGTGGCACACAAAACATTCCCAGCTTCCAGCGGGTCACGTATCCGAACGGTGCATTCTTCTACAGTGGTAACATTTTGGACTGGATGTTGGATGTTGTTTCCTTCGATGAAGTGGACTGACTCGGATGGCTACTGGAGTGACCTTAATGGCTCGCTACTGCTGCTCTTGACGTTTGACGATTCTTGCCAGGCTGTTTCTTGTAGAATCTTCCCCTGTTCCTGGGTAGCTTCCATCGCCAACACCGTCTTGCATGCGTTCTTAAACGCGTAGTCTTCTGATATAAGCTTCTGCTGGATGGTGGTCGACTTAAACCCAAACACGAACCTGTCCCTTAGAGCTTCGTTCAGAAAATTTCCGAACGTGCACGTCAATGCTGCGTTTTTTAGTCTGATTATGAAACTACTTATCGTTCCACTTGCTCTTGCCTGAGTTTATCGAACTTGTACCTTTCACTGTTATTGTCAACTTTTTCGGGCTGTAGTAATCCTCTAGGCTTGTCTTCAGCTCGTCTTACGTTTTACTCGTAGGCTGCTCCGGTGTGGCTGAGTCTTTTAATACTCCATATGCCGTTGGCCCCATCAGCGTGATCAACATCGGTACTTTCCTATAGTCAAGGACTTCATTAGCAATAAACAATTGTTGCATTTGTTCCAAGTAATTGTGTATATCCGTTTCAGGATTGAACTGCTCAGTACTTTATCGCCATTTCCGAGGCCATTTCCCTCGTGGACTCGGCCGACTCGTCGCCAGTTGTTATGTTTTCACCAAGAGTTGTACTCCCTTGTGTATGGACTTCCTGGGACTTCTCAATAATAAGAACAACTTTCTTGGGACGATGCGTATTTTTTTATTTTTGCTACTCCGGGTCACGACCTACATTTTTCCAAGTAACATTACTGACCTTCCATACATCCACAGCTCACTAAAATACCCTAACAAAATGGGAGCGATATTCAGAATACTGATAGCATACACAACAGTTTTGACCTTGATTTTTGGCCACGTATGGTGTCTCTTCGAGGAATCAAGAAGAGCTTTCACTAAAATATGCCCAAGACACTGCCAAACTAATCAAAGATGCGATTACTGCAAGTTGCTGTGAAAATATTGTCTGATGCCTGAACCGTGGTCGCATAAATGGCCATTTAATCAAACAGAAGTGCAACCAAGCACACGTCTCGTCCAGACCGCCTCTCCTTTGTAGATCTGCATCCAAGGGTCGTGCACCGGCCCTCGGGGGCCCATCTTGAGGGTGTGGCGCGGCTCAAGCTGGCGCTCCCTTTATGGACACCCCGCATGATTACCACTCATAGCTGAGTCGGGAAGAGCGAACGGGGTTGAATAAATATATAGCTCCCCGGATACTTATCGATGGTCAAAGGTCGGGGATATAAAATAAAGTGCTTTTCTCTCCTCCAAGCCCTCCGCCTCGGCCCTCTCGGAGGCGCAAAGGGTCCTCTCGTCGATGTATAAACTGTTTAAAGGTCGAACTTTATGTGTACGAACCCTTGCAATGCGTGGGTTCCATCACGCACATTTCTCCCGAGTGAGTGTTGGCCATATCCTAACTGAATGGCACAAAAACTTGTCAGAGTGGAAAATCGGAAAATGGGGCTCCGGGGTCGCGCGCGTGTCAAAGTGGGATGATCTGAAAATTGCGGCAATTTATTGCGCCGGCGAAAGAGGTAGTGCGGAGGTATTTTGCATCTCGGGCGTCTGATGGGTTTTCGCTGAGAAATCACGTCATCAAAGGAGAACGTCGGATATTGAAATTTTCCGCGTGAAGGGTGTACACGAACGAGGTGTAAAATTTTCACTTTAATTCTCTAGATGTTGGTTTCTAACGTGAAAATGTGTATTTTGCAGGTTGAAAAGCATGCACCCGGTGTGAGCAGCCGCCCCGCAGCTCGAGAGCCTTCGTAATGGAGTTCCCTGCCGTCCTGCTGACGCTCCTGCTGTGCACGACTGCAATTTCGCTGGCCGAGGATTGCACCACGTAAGTCACCAAGTTCCGTTTAAAGGTGCAGCAAACATCTATTAGCCATTCAGGATGAAAAATCGGTGTTCGGAAAAACGTGTTTTCTTTCCAGATTTATTTTCGTAAAAGGGCGAAAGGGTGATTTACTGCCACGAGGCGCTTGTAACTTAGGCAGATACGTCTTCTAACAATGCTCACTGAAATAATATCTTACTTATTCGCTTAAATGCAGAGGCGTATCTACGGGGGGGCAAGTGGGGCACGTGCTATGGGCGCACTTTGATCCACAGGGCGCAAATGAGGGGAAAAGATAGAAATGTAAAAAATTAAATTCGAATAAATAAGATAATGTAGATATTTGAGCTGTTGGGCGCGATTCGTGTGAGCAATAATTGACAAGAGAAATGGGGACAGAGAAAGAGAGAAAAAACAACTTCAACTTCGACAATCTTCTTCAGCAACGAATCAACTTTCGACTTTTCCATCCGATCCAGATATAGCCTGATATGGGGGCCCAATTTGTCGTTGGCCCACCAGAATTCTGAAGAAAAACACCTTCGGCGCATTTTCCAAGGTATCTAATTCAGGGGCGCACTTTTCATGTTTTGCCCTAGGCGCAATTTACCCTGGATACGCCACTGCTTAAATGCCTATAGCTGATCCATCACTAACCATCAATAACACCATCGACTCAGGCGATTCCAAGATTACTTAGCTCTTTTGTACGATTCCTGCCCGCCGGTACCGTGTTCAAATTCGAGATTGCAGCCCCCGTCGTTTCCGGACGGACTTTTCATAACGTTCGTTTGTCGGGCTAAGTTATTTTACAACGATGTTGATTCCTCAATGGTCACGAAATTTCGTTGGGTATTTGCGTGTCCCGTGTCTAAGGACCCTATGAGAGAACCTAACCCACAAAAGCTGACATGTGCCTCGTTACGCGAGTCGCAAGCGACTAAAGGTGGATTTATACTCGCAGAAAATAAGAATAAAAATAAAAATAACAATAAGAATAAAGAATTTCAACTCTCTATTCACTGTTGCATATTGAAGATGCGCAGATATGGCAATAGTGGCGGCGTAAAAGAGTCTTTGAGGGCGAAATATTTCCTAAATTTTGCACAAATCATCCTCAATGTTATTGATTAATCAAGTTACGCGGTTTACTCATGTAGAATAATATTCTACAATGTGTTTTAAAGCCTTCCGTAGCTTGTGTTTCCTTCCGTTTATGACGAGATCCTAGCCCCTCCCAAAAAATACTCACCGCCGCTATTGCTCAAGAAATTCAAGAATAAAAATAACAAGTTGAATATTTCCAACTTCTGCTCGAAGATAAGCTGAACGAGTGACGAACGCAGTCGAGCTTTGCCGATGACGATGGGGGCTGCTTTCATGCAATCCGCAGTACATCAATGTAGCAAGAGTTGCCTGAAACCGCCTGTCTTTGGGTAGGCGAAAAACTCCCACTGGTTGTTTTGTAACGGCGGTCCAAACGTGGCGCCATCTACCAGTTATCCTCATAAGTTCAAATCAGTGATAATTGTCTATTACTGCAATAATTTAGATTGAGAAGTAGATACCTACACTACACATGATATTAATTTGAAATAATGCGATGTAAAAAATTCTTTTGGATACTTACCTATTCAAGTATTAGTACAGATTAGTGATATTGTATGACACCAAACAAAACAAGTAGAAAAACAACCGCAATAACAACAGCATAAAGCTAAAAACTGTAACTCAAAATTTTGACGACTGTCATTCTAATGCTTCGAGCGACACCTAGGAGCAATGTTCCAAACTATTTCTTATTCTTATTTTCATTTCTGGAGTATAAATGGGCAGTTGCCGTTCTTATTTTTTTTTTTTTTTCATTCTTATCGTTATTTTTATTTCTATTATTATTTTCTGCGAGTATAAATCCACCTTAAGTTGCAACCATTCAAACATATCCGCTATGGCTGACCCGCCCCCTCTTCTGACAGGTAACATCAAATCATCTCAGAACAAACAAAGCAAAATCAATTAACATGACATCCCAACAAAAGTACCGTACAACCTGCCTGGACGGTAGAACCCAATGACATAATATGTGCAAGAACAAAACATTGGGAACAGTCAAGTTAGGTTGAGCGGAAGCGGGTGTTGACACGAAATACGACTTCCACGGTATTCAGGAAACTACTATTCTACTGACACTAGCTAAACATTACTCTGGTATTATTCTTAAAACCTAGAATTACATAAAATTCACTATTATTTTTATTTATTGTACTAAGTCAAGGTTTACCTAATCAATACGAGTATACTTTTAGTCCAGGAATTTTAGCTGTTTAAATCGCAAATAGCGAACAAAAATGAAAACTAGCCGGATTTTTTTTATATAAGCTCAGTTAAGCATGTAGTTCAACATACTAAAAGTCCACAAGAATCCGGTGTGAGCTTCGGCCGTTGTGGCCTCGAGAAGAACTTGAGGGTCAGTTTTTTGCGTATATCTCGTGAACAATAGCATTTGGGAAAAAAGTTCCCGGAAAGAAATTGTTGGAAATTTTATTGTCTACAAGAAAGGTCATTACACATTTCATCGTCAGTCATCTCCTTCTTCGTCAAAACACAAGAAAATAAAAATAGTTCAGGTGCTTGATGCTGAAGACTGGTATGGACCTTGAGTTTTATGATGGCGGAGTGCCACTTCGTAGAGGTGTTGTTTGATCCACTCTCTTTTGATTGAAACTTGAAGCAATCAAGACGAACTATGCTGGCGGCATATACATGGTGAAATAAAAATAAAAAGTTGAACATCTGTACCTCGAGAACCAAAACAGGTGAAGACATGTAAATCGCCATAAATAATTCTGATTCCATGGTCATGAAGTCGTCGTAAACTTGAATTAAATATCTTGAACCGTTCTTGAAATATCTTCAAAAGACTGAAGTGGTTACTAAAAAAAAATTATCTTCGTCTACTTATCAGAAAAAAAGTTGACTGTATTTTTTTTAAAATTAGTTGGCCTAGAGAGGGTTTTTCACTGTTATTTCATTTTAAATGTAATTTATCATTGTTTCGATTCAAAACACCAAGTTTCGATTCAATATCTGAAGAATTATTGATATAGGTACGGAAAACCATTTTTTTTTCGTAACGACTTCAGTCTTCTGAAGATATTTCAGAAACGGCTCAACATATTTGATTCAAGTTTACGACGACTTCATGGTCATGAAATTAGAAATATTTTTGGCAATTTACATGTCTTCACCTATTTTGGTTCTTGAGGTACATTTGTTCAACTTTTTATTTTTATGTCACCCTGTATATGCCGCCGGCATAGTTGGCATTGATGGCATTAAGTTTCAATCAAAAGAGAATGGATCGAACAACACCTCTACCAAGTGGCACCCTGCTATCATAAAACTCAAGGTCCGTACGGTCTTCGGCATCGAGCATCTGGACTATTTAGTTTTTCTTGTGTTTTGACGAAGAAGGAGTGGACTGATGATGAAATATGTGAGGGCCTTTTTTGTAGATAACACAATTTCCAACAATTTTGCTCCGAGTGCTTTTCCCCAACTGCCATCGTTTACGGGATAAACAGAAAAAACTGATCCTCAAGTTCTTCTCGAGGCCACTATGGCCGAAGCTCACACCGGATTCTTGAGGACTTTTACTATGTTGAACTACATGCTTGGCTGAGCTAATATACAAAAATTCGGCTAGTTTTCATTTTTGTTCGCTATTTTTTCTATAATTCCTGGACTATTTATGTTGTTGTTGAAAATCCAAAAAGACGTTGATTTATTCTATGATGAAGGGTGACTGATCACCTTTTTTGCCCTATAGTCCATGATATGTGAGTCAAATAGCCCCTTCGAATGTCGAACTCAATTGATAAGGTTCATTCAGTAAAGAATAAAGTTCATTCAGGAATAATAAAGTTCAAAGACAAGCACTTGAGAAGCAAGAATAAGCTTGATCGTTGAATTCTGCAGACTTTTGGATAAATCACAATTGGAACTTGATTGCAGTTCCAAATACTTGATGACATGACTTCACAATATCACTGGTCCAATGGTAGTGGTTGTATCGAGGGTTGTATGTTTGAAGTTGACGTTGTAATACCATTTCGTTGCATAACAAACCTAATGATATCGCGTAAAGAATTGGTTTTGTCTTCTGTAACATTAAAAACTAGTGATTGCCAACCACTTGAGAAGCATATGTGTATACAGGGTGGTCCAGGTTTTAGTCGACAAACTTTGCAGGCTGATAGAGGATAAACAAAGAAGTCGACTAACCCCAAAAAGTACATATCTAAAATGCATATTAAAGTTGCAGAAAAAAGTCGTTTTTTTCTAGATAACTTTCGAACAGCTTGACCGATTTCGCTCAAATTTAGCACATATGGTTAGCAAACACGTCTCCACTGATTTCTCGATTTTTTTTTTGTCAGAATGACGCAGTGCTGTAGATATGGGGGGTACTAACCCTCTTACCCCCCTACTTTCTACGCCACTGGATATTTTGGAAAGCCGTTGAAAGTATTGAATTCGGCGTTCAATTCTGAAGAGAAAATTGGTGTGCCATTGCTACATTTGGAGCAGCGGTCTCGGAGATATTTGTGTTTAAAGGTTCAAAAACACCGAATTATGCAAATGTTTAAAAATTCGAGCAAGCTTTGATCTATTCACTTACAACTTTTTTTCCAATTTAAAGTTCATAGATCCATAATTTAGCTCATAAGAAATTGAAAATTGGTTGTGAAAATCCATAATTTCAGTAAGATGACCAATTAGAGACCAAGGGCGCTTGGTTCTTGTTCTTACTAAACTTCCCAACTGTCGGTAAGTGAATAGGTACCTGGTTAATATTTAATTGTCACTGAAATTATGAATTTTCACAACCAATTTTCACAACCAATTTTCATTTTCTCATGAGCTAAATTATGGAACAATAATTTTAAATTGAAAAAAAAGTTGAAAGCGAATGGATCAAAGCTTGCTTGAATTTTGAAACATTTGCGTAATTCAGTGTTTTCGAACCTTTAAACACAAATATCTCCGAAACCGCTGCTCCAAATGTAGCAATGACACGCCAATTTTCTCTTCAGAATTGAACGCCAAATTCAATACTTTTGACTTTTCTCTAAAATATCCAGTGACGTAGAAAGTAGGGGGGTAAGAGGGTTAGTACTTCCTCATATCTACGGCACTGCGTCATTCTGACAGAATTTTTTCCAAGAAATCACTGGGGGCGTATTTGTTAACCATATGTGCAGAATTCGAGCAAAATCGGTCGAGCTGTTCAAAAGTTATCAAGAAAAAAACAATTCTTTTCTGCAACTTTGAAGAGCTGTAACTTTTTTAATATGCATTTTAGATATGTACTTTTTGGGGTGAGTCGACTTCTTTTTTTATCCTCTATCAGCCTGCAAAGTTTGTCGACTAAAACCTGGACCACCCTGTATAGCTACTCATATTTGATATGAAAATTATTAAGTCAAGTTCAATAAGCCCGCATTTACCGAGGAATTTATTTGGTAATTGAGTTGAACATTTTGAAATGTGCAATTTATCGATAGAAAATTATATTTTCAGGTGATAATGAGCGAAGCGTTGCAAGCTGGTCCTAAAACCCGGGACAATTAATGAAAGATCCGTACAGATCCACGTCCTTCAAACCAAATTGCCAAACGGAACGGAAGCCCGCGGAAGGCATCCGCAAAATGTAAATTACACCTTTCCCAGTTACACTCGCACCGGAACCCCTCCTCGCGCGCACCACCCGCAGAAATAATAAAGTTGTAAAAGTTATCATCATCGTCCTTTCCTCTGTCGGCTTCGGCACAATTTCCCCCCGCGCACCAGGCCCGAATCAATAACATCATTTTTCGCTCACTCATGGCTTTTGGGTAATTTCCCGAGGAAGAGGCGGAGTAGGTTTCTCTCTGGCGGCCGTATAACCGGCAAGAGGTAAGATATCCCCATACCGAAAGCTTCCCCAATAACCTTCAGATATCACGCAATTTCATAAATTCGCCTATTTTGCTGGATGATGCCACTTTTCACTTCGGGGTTTTCCTTCGACCTCTTCGCTCTGGACGCTCGTATTTTTACGCGTTCACCTCACTGGCGTGCGACTTCATTACCGCCGGTTTTCCTCGTGCTCGGTGCGGAATACTAAACCGTTTATGTTAATAATAAAAAATATTAAAGCGATGATAACTGAATTTAAATGCGGTAAGACTACTTTGAATTTTCACTGAGGTGCAGGTATGAGGTGCTCGGTGTTGCGGTGGTGTCGGTGGTGTGGCTGTTGGGTTGAGTTTGGGTCGTGTGCAAAAAGATGCTTTTAATATTCATGCGGAGCTCATATTTCACGTGTGTGAGCGGCGGCGACGAGCGCTTTGTGATGATATATCTGGCAGAAGCGAAGCGCTTAAAATTCGCGAGCGGAGGGCGCGTTTTGATAACATGAGAGAAGCGAAAAGGTTGGAGAGGAGGGTATTAGGAGTGTTGAGATAATTTTATAGGCCATTTGGCGGCAGGTACCTGCGCGGCCTCTTTCTGGAGCGGATGAAAGTCGCTTTCTCACACTCGAAAGACATTATCACGTATTGTTGAATACCTCAAAAATCGCTGCTTAGAGCTCTCCGGGAATTCTATTGTACTGCGTCGTTATACGGTCGGTCTCGATATCAGTGCCAAGTCGTTGGAAGAAAAATTCGAAGAAGTTATAGCAGAACCGAATTAACCATTCGTCTGACACGTTCCGCCAAATTTCGAGGAAAAGCAAACAATACATGGCGGACAGGGAGCTGGTGCCTCAAAACGCACATGTTATTCTGAAAATTGAATTATTTACGCTCCACACTCTACCGTTATCCATGGCTGTTCGCGGCTATTTCCAGAATGTTTTCTCGTAGTTTCTTGTTTTTACTCATGCCTGATGAAGCCCTCGAAATAAAGACGAAACGTTGCACGACTAAATAAAGTTTTGTTAACACATAAATAGTCCTAAATACCCGAACAAAATTTACAATTTTAGGACAAACAAATCAAATAAAGAATGATATTATCATCTAGTGTGAGATACCTCCTTTTTCTATAATTAAAGTAATCAGCTGTGATACGTCTAGTGACCCTAAGTCATGTTTTGTTGTGCCAAAGATTTTTATTCCCTTTACCTAAGTTATTTAAATTAATTTTCCACCTACCTCAACTTCACGTCGTGCTAATACCTCAATCTAACTTTAGTAACCTCACGTTCTTTGAAAGAGGATGATTTGAATGAATATTGAGAAATGAAGTCATTTAACCACACCTCACCTTTATTACAAATTAATCAATCATCGCCAATTTAATCAAGTTCATCTTGATTATTCATTTCATAATTTCCAGACGTGCTGACATCAGCTAGCGTTAGGAATTAGTTAATTCAGTTTAAATACGGTTTCTGAAAGAAAGTGCACCCTAATTACGTGCGAAAGCCCTACGACGAATAAGTCCAACTCTTCCAATTCAATTCCGTTTCGCATTCTTCTTAATTTTCAGAACTATTGTTGAACCCGTGCCCTAACGCATCTGAGTTTTACCTGCTCAAGTAATTCAAGACCTCGTCGAGATTTAAATTTTAACCCCTTCTTCTACCTAGGCCATCTTCCACATACGAATAAAAATCTCGATTATTTGTACTTAGAGAGAGATTATTGTTCACTGAGTTTTGTCTTGGTATTTCGAATTTAGAGCCATTGTTTTAATTTTCGATCAAATAATTTACATAAAATTGAGTGTTTACATTCCATAGATTTTATATCCGGCTGGTGCTGTAGTTTGAACTTACAGCCTCATCCAGCAGTTTTATTTCACGCTGGGTTGAATAACTTCACACACATCTGCAATCAGTTGTACAATTGTCGCGGTGAGCCTCTAATTAATTAGCCTGCAAAATTGATGTTCTGTTCCTTTCTATCTTGAAGTATTTTCGAAACGATACTGAATTTTCTTGACATTGCTCAAAGTAGTTCTCTCTTTGGGAAACTCAACCTTATGCCCATAGACTTTTTGTCGTGCGAAAGGGTTAAATATTTTATTCTATGAGGAAAATAACGCGTGAGATGTTCGCCCAGATTTGATTTGCATAAATACTGCTAGTGCTTGTCTAAAGCTAATAGACTCTACAAAATCATGCTCTGTAGGTATCTCTTAAAGGGTTACTGGAGCTTTCACCATTTACCTGGTGGTATGAAGGTAGCTGAAAACAATGTACTTAAAACCTCACCGCAACTTCAAGGCATTAAATCAGCTTGACACTTCCACTGGCTATTCGAAATATCAAGAACAAAACCTACTATCATTTTATAAACAAAACAACTACCTCACACCCCATCCAACAATAAGCATTTGATAACAATAGAAATCAGACTTGCCTTGATATTTCCCTTCTCGTCACTAATGCACTACAATTAATTACAGTGCTTTTAGCACTTTTCTTAATTTATTCTTCTTGAAAAATATGAGTTTTTCTTCTTCCGCACATCTGCCGTTCTTGACTGCTACCACGCCAATCCCTCACCCCCGTCGCTACTTTCGGCCCGATCCTTATTTCTCGCCCCATTCCTTCTCACGTCTCAACTCCGGGCCTGCCAAATCAATGCGCCCGCATACGTTTCCTGACTCTCCATCACTCCATGTGCAATTTTGTCACTTCCCAATTCCGCCCGTAATTCTAGTTTATTCCTAAATATTCAATTCTCTTTTATTTTATAGTTTTAAGGCATCCCACCACACTAGATACACCAAGCAGAGATCTAATGCTGGACCCGACATGTTATCAATAAATTTAAAACGGCTGGCGCCCCCTGGAGACCGAACGGCATCCTTCTGAACTGATACAATCCTCGAGACTGAACTGAACAAACGCAGTTCTCTCTCTGCTTGGCTTGTCAACCTCTATCTGCCAGTATGCGCTTTTTATATCAATGGAAGATAGATATCGCTCGTCGCGAAGCCTTTTTAGAACAGCATTTGCACAAGGTAATCGGATAAGCATCTCGTTTAGTGACGGCGTTCAATTTTTGATAATTTACACAGAACCGATGCTCACCACAACCGCACATCAACTTGTCTGAATCAAAAGACAGGCCCTGGTGTGTCGATCAAAGCCTTTTTATCAACTATTAGCCGTAAGCAATTGCTGTGGTTCTTTTCCATCAAGATCGATGTACGATGTAGTTCGCGCCTCGCGCCAAGAGTGCACATGTGTTTCTGCAATTCAGTAGTTTTCGTTCAGTTTTTGTGGAAATTGTCCGTTTCGAAGTTCATTTGCACTAGATTGGACTGGACGAGGCTCGAATGTGCATCTATGTTGAATTCACCGGATGCGCCGTGAATTCAGGTGTGTTGTTATGCCCTTTCCGACGATACGTTCGAGCACAGCAGTCACCGGGCCAATCAGCTTAGATGATACATAGTAAATACAAACTCCTATTCAGGATGAAAATCACCCAATCTTGATCTTGCTGTAATCCTGCTCAGATTATCAAAATTGCCAGAGATGATCAAAAGTGTTGGAATCATACCGGAAACTGAAACCTGATCAGATTTGACTTGGTCAAATTCTAGGTCAGGTCATTTTGGCGGAAAGCTGTTGCTTTCTCGCGGAAGTGCTCAATGTGCAATATTGTTGGGTGCGGGGAGCGGTCGAACACGGAGGAGAACAACTTGACGCCGCCGACTTAACGCGGGACAACTTGCTGCGGGACAACTTGACGCCAGGACAACTTGCGCGGGACAACTTGACGCCAGAACATCTTGACGCTAGGAGTTATTATAATTTTGGGACTCTAGTTGGCCAGTTTGTGTCTTTTTGTCCCCCAACTGGCCCCCTTGTGTTTTCCTGTGGTTTTTCGGAACTAGCAAGCCCCTTATGCCTACTTGTGTCTTATGTTTTTGAGTCCCAATGACCTCAGTTTGTATAACTCGAAGTCACAGCCCTTATGCGACTTTATGTGTCATTTCAAGCCCTGATGAGCCCCCTACTTGTGTCTTCGTGTTGTTTTCGAAACTTTACTGGAGCCACTTTGTTTTTCCATAGTGTTTTTAAGAACCCTGATAACCCCCTCGATGACCTTTTTGTGTTTCCATGTGAAGCTCTAAATTCTATCGAGCCCCCTTGTATCTTCGTGTGCTTTAAAACCCTGCCGGCTCTCATTCTTTCTTGCTGGGTCAATCTGGGCCATGTGTCTATGGTGACGCTTCCAGCCCCGCAATAAGCTCCACTTTGTCTTCTCATGTCGTGGAATCCTAGCGGCCCTCGTTGTGTCTTGCTACGTTTATCGGAGACCCAGCGGGCCCCCTTTGTCTGTATTTGTCGTTTTGAAACCTGATAATCCCCCTCGTGGCTTCATGTGGTGTTGCGTGAGGCCCTGATGAACCCCCTTGTATCTTCTTATGTTTCTAGTCCTATATGGCGCCCTTCCGGGCGCCCCCATTATGCCTTGCTCTCTCAATCGGAGTTTAATTAGGCATTTTTGTGTCTTTATGTGTCATTTTGACGATGAGCCCCCTTATGTTTTCTGTGGTTTTCGGAAAACCACAGAAAGAATTCTTGTTGTCGATGACGGCGCCCTCGCGCGCACACACACACATACACACACCGTTCCTTCTCTCATATCACACCTCGTTAAGCACTACCCCACGGTGCTACACTCTGACGAAGAATTCCGGAACTGCTGTTGCGGGCATAATTAGTTTTTTCGCTCGGTATATGTGGGTTACTCATCCTCGTTCTTTTCTCTCTTTTTTTTAAAATTCAGTAATCCACTTGCGTGTATCATTCTGGGGAGTTTTAATTTTTCGTAAACGCGCGCGCGGCGTGTTCCACATTCGGGGCGATTTAATGGCGTTTTGGAATCGGAGAGAAACGCGGCCAATTTGGAGGGGTCGTAAAGTGGAATGTTTGACCGTAACTAGCTGCTCATAATGTAGAATGGGATTGGATTTAAAAATTACCGCGTGTAGGGAAGAGAGGGTGAAACGAATGGAGCCGGTGAAATTGATGTTGATTTCAATCCCAGCTCGATGCCGGCAGTTTCATGACATTGTTTTCAACGCGCTCAATTGGGTTTAGTCCAGAAGTTTCAATGTAGGTACTGACGTTAAGTAGTTGAACTCCACAACTTCGTTTGGACTTTTTTTTCTCGGGAGGAGAGGAATGCTTTTTACGCACGTCCCGGCTGGATCGACACCGGGGGAGTGTGGGACTCGGCAAGCTGCTTTCGCTAAACCCCTACCCACTAAACCACCTCCTCAAAGACCTCGTGGTTATCCGCCCCCTGGCACTAGGCTAGCATTACTTTGAGGGGCGGTTGGTTCATCTTCGTTGTTGCTTCTGTCTTTCTCGTTCACCTCCTTCTTGCTCATCACTTCCCCAATCATCATAGACACCTCGTTTCAGCTCTTTTCGTCCCTTATTGTCATCGTGGTTATCAGGTTACCCACCGTCAGTATTACTCCCAGTTTGTTTTCCAATCCTCCTCGTAGTTTCTTTCAACCAATACAACCAAACATAGTGTGTTCCGCCGTATCTACATTTTCACAGTTGTAGCACGCGCATATCGCTGTCCGCTCTTCAATGTAATGTAGAAACTCCTGCAAACAGCCGTGTCCAGTCAGAATCTGGGTAAAATGATAGTCTACATCGCCAAATTTTCTGCCGATCCACTTGTCGATATTCGGTATAAGCTTCTTCGTCCACTGTGCCTTATTCTCCAGTTCATTCCACTGTCCTTGCCCAGACAGTCTCCATCTCACTCCTTATTTCAGATTTTGTCATCCCTCTTTCTCACCATCAATTCGATTGGTAGGGCACTCGACACCACCAAATGCGCCTCTGTAGAAACGATCCTATAGGCACAGCATACTCCTATCTCTATTTGTCTTTGCATCTTCCTGAGCATGTCCCTGTATTTCTTAATCTTCAGCACCTCTTCCCATATGGGCACTCCGTATAGTATTTTTGAATACACAATCGCTGCCAGGCTTTCCTTCTGCTTGTTTTCGGCCCCCTTATTTTTCAGTTTTTCAGGTCTACGGCTGTTTTCTCTGATTTCCACGTGACCGTTTTGACTTGCTGCATCCTCATGTATTGGTCGAACACGAGGTCAAACATGACCCCCCAAGTATTTTATTGCCTCTCCAGTTCTTATTTTTCTTTTCTAGCCACTTCGCTTGCCTTCTATTCGACCTACTCCTTTGCGCCGTACCCGGTCGAAACGATCGCCAGATCATCAGCATATCCGACCACTTCCACGCCATTTGGCATCTTGAGTCTGAGCACCTCATCAGAGAAAATATTCCACAGATTAGGGCGGTGCCTTGCCCCACTCCTCTGCCTTAATTTAGGATTATTGTTTCTCCCACGTAGAGCTTGACTGTTGTCAAAATATTTGCTTAGAATGCTCATCAGATATTGCAATATCCTCCTCCTCTTCGGTTCCATCATATGAGGCTCCACAACGCCATGTTAAAAGCGTTCTGGACTGGCCGTCCAGTGTCAGCAGCAGACACTCCTTCCTTTTCCGATAAACACCTCCATTTTCTTTCTTGGCAATCACATTTATCCTTTCCATGGCATCAGTTGCTGACATGCCTGCTTCAAAACCATATACTGGTTTTTTGATAGCTCCGCCTTCTCGTCCAGTTCGTTAAGTGATATTCTATTGATCAGGGATTCCATCAACTTCCCCAATGAATTGATTATACATATTGGTCTGTACGTGGTTTTTGAGTTTGCTTTTTTTTTTCATCTAGCAGTACCAATCTGGACTCCTACCATTCTTCTAGGAGTTCTCCTTCCATCAGATAATTGTTCATCATCATCATGTTTGAACGAAAAGTCTTGTAGCCGCACCCGCTTCCCATCACTTTTATTAGCTCTGTCGGAATTTGATCTGGCCCTGGAGATGTCTTTATTTTTAATTTGTCGAGGGCAGTTCTGAACTCTTCTAATTCTAATGAACTTCTGACTCCTTCTTTGCACTTCTAATTTTGGATTTCTATTTTCTACGTTTGGAGATATGTAGCAACCGACTATTGTCACATTGTCCGTGCAGATGCATACGATTTCGTCTCTACTTTCGTACCGTTGTAACAAACAGGATGAAAATCAGGGGGTAAAAACTATAAGGGGATGACGGGGGTTGAAATGGTTATATAAAAGGTTTTCCATTAGACGAAAAGATCCTACCATTTGCCACAATCATAACAAACAAGATAAAAATATTGAAGATAACTTTGATCTAATATAAGGGGTTGAGGGTTACCTATTGAAATATCACACGATTTTAGTATTAGGGGAACGTCTCACTGTATGTAACAATTATAAATTATAATAAATCGAATAAAAATTATACAAGATAAGGGGGTTAATTTGAATATGAAATTGCGGTTTACGATCGACGCAATTGAAATATGTCCAAGACATTTCCAAAGTTTAATTGATATGAAAATACCACCAACTGCAAAACTGGGGTTGGTTGGTGTTCAAATAAACTAAACAACGTAAACACAATAAAGTAGCAGGGGCGAAGGGTTTTCTATAGTTTAGTTCCGAATCTCTCTCATAATTCGAATTCTCTATCGAAAAATAGCAGTTAGAGGCTACAACAAGAAAAATTAAGCTTCAGCAATCATTTAAAAGAAATCCCGAGTAGGGGAAACCAAGCAAATAAGGCCCGGTTTGCTACACCGTCTCACCTTGATTTTCGTATTAAAGACCTTAATCGCAACATCTCTTCTCTCATCAACAAACCAGGCACCATTTCGAATATGTTTCTTAGTTAGTTCCGAAACCACTGCAATATCTATAGGCGATTGACCTTATTGGGGAAAATGGCCTCTTCGTGGAGGAAGTTTAGGGAATTATTTGAGGAGGTTTAAGTTGCCGCAGGCAACCAGGCAACGCCGGCTGTTACGTCAATTGGTGGCACGTTAAAACTGTCACTTTGCTGTCTTGTGCAGTCCACTACAAGCAAAATTTTGTTCCTGTGACCCCTTGGGACCCCGTAGACTCTTTATTGGGCCCCATGTTGATAACCAGCATCGTTGCAGACCTTTCTATAAATCATCCATAGCTTCCGCCCAAGGAAGAGCAACAGACTGTCACATCCGCACGGAGAGAAACACAATAAGCCAGCCTGCCAGCCAAGAAAAAGTCACCTCGGGCTGGCCATGCAGAGTCAACCATCACCTACCTTTTTTCCTCGCTTTTTTCTAAAGATTTTCTACTTGGACTTCAGCTGGAGATCCGCATTTTTTTCATCCTAATAAGCTCGCCGTAGCTACCTTTGTGTTCGGGAGATCGGGACGCAAACGGTGCCTTTTTTACTGTGCATTGCTGGGGGCGTAGTCTTTCAGCTGCGCACCTCCGGAGCTAGATCTACTACAAGCTGCTAAATACGCTAACCATAACATGAAATAAGAGACACAAATGCAAACCCCTTTTCACATTATTTATACTTGTCAAATTTTCATGTCAATGATGTGAGTATTGCATGTATCTACTAGTGCCCATCCAGGCTACTAGACGTCAGAGTAGGTGTTCCTCTCACAAAATTCATCCACGATCAAGTACCAAGCTCTACACCAGGTGGCGTTTTTTAAACGTAAATCGCCTATTCCATTTCCTCCACTTGTCTTATACAGTAGACTTTGTGCCTCTCTGCAGCGATTGAGGTTGACTTGTGTATGACTTTCAAATTTATCGCGAATGCCGGTGTCAGCTCGTTGAATCATTCTTTACTTGGGATCCATCAGATCCTCCGTTATCAGGTTTCTCGGTATTATGCATTCTCCCATCTCTTCTTCCGACTCTGAGGGTGAGTGGGTCCGGGGTCTTTTTCGTATAGCCTAGCTTCTTCTTTTTCTTTTGGGTCTTTCGTCTTTCTCCGTTCGCGTTTATTTCTCTTTTCCTTTTTTCTCGCCGCTAAAAGAGCCTTCTTGAAGATTTTGCATCCGCCACTGCCGGCGCTGCGCTGTGTCTTTTTCCGTCACATACAGACACTTCTCTTCCTCATTGCAGTATTTTCTTGAATGACCCTCTTTTCCGCACCTACGACGCGCTCAGTCGTGTAATATCTTTGTTCTGGATGTTTCCTCCGACTTGTGATACTACTGATTGCTGCTGACAGCTGCGATGCGTTTGCCCTCTCAGCTGGACACGAAATTTCTTCAAACCGACCAGGTGCAATAGCCGAAGCTTCGCGTTCAATTGTCGTGTAGTTTCATTCGGTAATAAAAACTCCACGCCTGAACTCACTGCCAGACTGACTTACACTGCCATGGCTACGCCTTATGATGGCAAACACGGCTTCGGGCCTGAAAACGCGCTCTTGTATCGAAAACTACTATGATTTAGACAAAGACGACAGTCTTCAACGTGCATGTGACTGTCTTAATAGCGGGGCAGAAGTTTCACGGCTTTTTGCTATAGGATTATTAAAACTAAGCGGAGCTTTTCATTGACAAAAAAGTCGAAAATGAAATCCGATACGTGCAACAGCGGCACATCAAAGCTTTCCAATGCAACGACGAACAAAGCTACATTCAAAACTGATGATATTGCTATCGGACCAAAACTATACAGTGCAGGTTGTAAAAATCATTGTTGACTGACAAGGAGGGTGTGTCATTTGAAACTTTATTAATTACACAGCAGACTGCGATTTGTGTGTGTGTTTGTGTTTGTGCTTGCGTGGAGTAGGTATGTGTAAACTGTCGGCTGTGTGAATATCACAGGAGCTGTGCACACAGGAAACTTGCGTTGACACGGCTTCCGGAAAATATTTCGGCCTTCCTGGCCTGTAATTTTGTACCTACCTATTTTCACCGCTTACCGGCTTGAAGGACCAAAACGTTGAAACGTTACCGCAGCGGTTAAACTGGAAACTGTGGAAAACTTTGTTTCGCATAAAAAAACTCAATCAACCCGATGCTTGATATTAAGGCTTCAAACTGCCGCATATTTTGCAAGCTTTGCTGTTCGACTTTGCACCTCCAACAAGACCGCGAGCCGTAGGAGACAACGTTGAACCACATGTTGAACTGAGTAGCAGTTGTGAAAAAACTAGATACATTAAGGACGGAGTCATATTGGTAAAATAAGCGTTGCGAAATCAATCCGTCTGGGTTTATTTCTTGACGAATCTTACCATTTTGGTCTCTTTTGAAAGCTACAAGGATGTACTTTGGTTTGAGCCCATTGGCATTTCCGAAATCGAAAGAAAAAATTTAAATTTTGACATTTGAAAAAATTATTTTTGGATTTTGGAAATGCCAATGAGCTCAAACCAAAGTACATCCTTGTAGCTTTCGAAAGAGACCAAAATGATGAAAATCCGTCAAGGAATAAACCCAGACGGATTGATTTCACAACGCTTATTTTACCAATTGAACTCCGTCCTTAATAATATAATAATTTTGATAAAATACAAATAATTAAAGAATAAATAGTTATTTATTATTTCTGTTGAAATAACGTTTATATGTGACATTTCTCTCCGGCAACCTCTTGGCCATAGTTCATCCATGGTTCATCTGGCCAAGAACTGCGTAAAACGAATACGAATGGCGTAATATCTGCAACATATCCGCACAATAACAAGAGAGAACAAAACACTTTTCCAAGTACTTGCCATCATGAAGTTCTGCAGTGAAACTTTGAAGTACCCAGCTCCGAAAAGCTCAAGTGGAGTTTGCGTCCTGTGGATGAAAAACAGCAAGTGTTTTCTGAATTTGGGCGACGCCTTTATCCATCCGCTTTCAAATGCCGCTGTCGGTATCTCTTCGCTCTAGAACAACAATCTTCATAAAGTTTCAAGAAAAGTCAATTTATAACAGCGATTAATACTTTTGATTAATTTATGTATGACTAGGTACATAGGGGAGCGCGGTAGTTATTGGGCTATAGTTATTGGGCTAGCTGCAAAGTTTAACCTTCTAAATTCTATCAATACAGTAACATCTTCAGATTTTAGATGCCACAACTTATCAAATGACCTTCATTAGGACGAATGAGCAAAAAAAGGTAATCCGTCGGTTTCGAATCTGAGTACTACCTTTCGAACCTTCTGCGGTAGTTGAAGCCAAAAGCACCTCAAGCTCACACATACATTCAAAATACAAAACCAAAAATACGTTAGCAGACAGGACATAATAAAAACAATACAAAACAATACATTTTTATACAAAATAAGGGAGTTTTGCTACGCATCCCGTGCACACGAGGATCTTGCAAGAGAACCTAACCCATAGAGCTGACACGTTCTTCACTACGCGTGTCGCAAGCTACAGAGTTGGCACCCAATCAGCTATATCCGCTATAGCAGGCCCCGTCCCCCCCTCCCACCGCAGGTTATATCGAATCGTCTCATAGGAAACAAAGCACAATAAATTAACATGACACCTCAACAAAAAGTACCGTACAATCTGCTTGGACAGTAAAAACCCCATGCACATGTGTAAAAACAGAACAGTGAGAAACAATCAAGTTAGGGTGAGCGGAAGCGATTGATGGCACAAGGATGCGACTTCTCACGATATTCGAGAAAATACTAATCATGACGTCAAGACTCTATTAACCTATTGCTCTGGCAAAGCGTAATTTCAAAACATAGGTGAGCATGTGAAAAACATGAAAATATTTGAGAGGCACAAAAGAAGGAAGACATGAAAAGTTGATACAAAAATCATGATAACTACTGTACAAAAAAATGGAAACATCATAGTACAGGAGTTCCGTACACTTGAAAACTAATCACGATATTGCAGTTTAGTCTGTATATCAAAAATTATTACACAAAAAATACTGAAATGACTGTTACAGTAATTACAAGAAATACAAATTCAAAATAAGCACCCGCAATGGAGTAAAACATAGACAAAAAATACAAGAATGCGCCGTTTTAAATCGAATGCCACACAAAGGGGCGGCACTTACTTCAAAAAATAGCCCACAAAGAAAAGAACGCACTTTCAAATTTAATCAGCAAAAAAATATGAAAATCAAACATATGAAATCATCCAAAGTAAATTAAACATCCAGCAGTGTTCAAAAAGGGCCGAAAAGAGCATAAACGTGTAATGAAAACAAGCAGAATTGTGTCAGTTTCTCACTTCCACCTTCTTTCCAGATACGTTAGTTCAATATTCATGCCCCCATAGTCTCTAAATGATTCTTTATAAACCTTTTTTTTTATTGGGCGTTTTAGGGGCGCATCAAGTACTAGCTCAATAGCTCTCTTTCGGTGACCTCCTCCGTTTCACCCTTTTTTCTTTGACGTAACCGCTCGGTTGGTATACGCCAAAGTAGGTACTAGAGAGCGCTTAGAGAAAAGCCACCTGCCCCAGAGGGATTTGAACTCCGGACCTCGTGAGTTTGAAGCCAGAGACAGAGTCCACCGAGCTACTGCCGGGATTCGATAAAGCGCTACATGCACAAAAAAAGTGTTGTTAGCTTCTAAACTACTGAAATTATGAAAAATATCATCTTAATTTGAAAAAATCACTCTCAAGTCAGCAAACTTGTTCAAAAACAACTAAAAATAGTGGAATCATTGCCAAAAAAAGTTAAAATCTCAGGAAAGATACTCAAACTCACCAACTTTGCATCAGAGTAACTCAAATGATGCTATAAGCTCCCGAAATGTTTCAATTTCAAAAGAAATGACTGTAAAGTCACTACATTCCTGACGAAAATGGCCAAAGTCGGCCGGTTTTTTTTTAGGTCTCACCCCATGGGAACTTTGAGAGCTATGGATGTTACATCCAACTTACCAAATGTTTTTGGAATCATTCATTTCTGGAATCAAAATCATTTTCTCTATATCTGAAGCTCTAGGGCTCCTCAATTTCAAAAATGAAGTGGCCGTTCTACTAAGAATTTATCGGTCTCAAAATGATATATCTCAAGTAGATAAATACTATTCTGTTTATATTGGGTTGGGTAAAGTGAAAAATCCATAATAAACTTTTTACGCCAAAGCCGATGAGCTTTGGAAAAAACGGACAGTATACCGCTTGAAATTCCTGAAGGTTGTTCTAAAGTCACTATTTTATCATAAACAGCCACACATGGTAATATTGATGATGAAAATATTCACATTTTGGGACAAAGGTACTCTGAAAATCATCATTCTTGCATCGAATAGGAATGAAGAGTGCTTACCTGACCTAGTTTGGTTTCTGTTTCAACATAACACGGATTTAAATGCATGTTTGAACAGTACCTATAGTTTATGTACCCATATTGTGCTTACATGATTCATACAGAGATGGTATGTTTGAAACTGATTTTCGTCATCACATGATACAGATTTCAAGGAGTGTTTTGGAAGTAAATACAGGTGGTGTGTTCCGATTCCTTCTAATATTTTTCTCAGGCCAGTGGCCTCCTGCTCCAACGTCCAACCCGAATCACTTCTTGCCGTTCACTTGATCTTCCGTATACCTACTGCAGACTTCAAAGAATGTTCCGAGAATAGATATAGATGGAATGTTCCAGAGTCTCTTCCTCCTCTTTCAGGTATGTCAACGACTCAGTTTCAAGAGTAGTGCTGAAGTAAGGTAAAAATGCAGCTTGAAGAGCTTTAAAAAGTCCCAAAACGATAGAAACTACCGATCTACCTACACCAATTCTATCAAGTTTTGAAGTTTTTTTTTTGAGGAGGCTTAGGGTGTTTTTTTTCCTCCAACAGTCTTGTAGCGCGATCATCTCACTCAAGAGATTTCTCACGGAAATTTTAAAAGCATTTAAAAAAAAATCTTTTTGGTCCTTTTGGGTCTATCATACAATCACTGCCTGTTTGGGCTAACTCAATCGTCAGTCGGGTGATGCTACAAATGTAAATCAACGTTTTTTAACAAAGCTAGAAAACGAGTTCTCACCTGGCGATGGCGTTAGCTGAAACTAAAATTCCCTGTGAAATTTTACAGGTACCTACTTGTTTTTGATAAGTGGCCTTAGCCACGTTTAGTGGCGGTTTTTTTAGTAAGGAAGAGGAAGGTCTGGAACAATTCATCCATATCTATATCCCATACACTATCTATTTTCAGTAGAATGACTTTTTGGAGCAAAAATAGAGTGACAAGCTGGAGCGCTGGGCAAATACGGCCGATGGCCGGTAATAGTTTCGCTCCAAAACTTTGCAGGTGCCATCAGCCGTAGCCATCATAGCATAGCCCCCCAGCTGGTCATTTTATTTTTGCTCCAAAAAGTCATTCTACTGGGAATAGAAAGTGTATGAGATATACTTTGGACAGATTCTTTCAAGTGGCGCATCTAGTCTCAGTTGTTTTGACCCTTTCAAGCAATAATTTCACGTGATTTTTTTTTTAATCATTGATATCAAAACGAAATATAGATCGATCTTTTTAAATCTTGAGCAGTTGAACCGTGCAGGCACGCAGTGGAACCTGGATCTGGCACATTTCGTCGTTTTTTATTGCTTTTTTATTTTATTACTTATAGTACAAGAAAGATAGATTTCAACCTCGGAAAAAATATGGATGTCCTGAAAAATTGATATTTTGTTCAGAATTGAGTGCTCTACAACATATCCAAAATCGCCAAAAATCGCACCCGGGGGTTTTGAGTTATTGGAAGGGGGGGTAAAAAATTGCTGGTAAAAATGGAGGGGATGGAACCCGTCAACCCATTGGATGCGAATACATTATAGTTCAACGTATCATATCGCACTGATACCATTTTGGCACAAAAAGTTTCCGTCATTGTTGAAGGGGAGTAGTGGGGGGGCGAAGCTCTGCTAGGTGGTCCGTTTTGTTTTTATGGCCATGTAGAACCGATCACGACAAGTTTGGTATCTTTTCCGACTAAATTTAATCTCCTGAACTCGTATCCGATGTGTAAACTCGGATGAAAACAAGTTTGAACAAGTTAACTTGAGAAAACTTGTTTTTTTTCTTTGACAATTTTGACAAATTTTTTTTTTACTGTTGGAGGCGTTCATTTTTAGAAAATTTTCAAGGACCATCAAATTGAAGTGTATTCTCCACAAAAATCATCTACTCGATGTATAATTTTGTTTCTCGAGTTTAAAAAATCGATTAGAACTTGAGCCGGCGCGGCGCGTCGTCTACTACTGACCAGAACACTACAGCATGCACCTTTAAATGAAAACACCTCAAACTATTGGAGAAATAACAACTCATCTTCGAAAATTGGAGGATTTGTGCAGAACTGATATCCCTCTACCGTGAACAAAATAGCAATGAATCGCACTGCAGGGTTTTGAGTTATTTGAGAAGAGAGGTAACAGTTCCCTTCGAATCCTGTCAAAGTGTTATCCTCCTCCTCAAATAACTCAAAATCCTGCATTGCAATTCATGGCTATTTTGTTCATGGTATAGGGATATCAGTTCTGCACGAATCCTCTAATTTTTGACGATGAGTTGTAATTTCTCCAATAGTTTGAGGTGTTTTCATTTAAAGGTGCATGCTGTAGTGTTCTGGTCAGTAGTAGACGACGCGCCACGCCGGCTCAAGTTCAAATCGATTTTTTAAACTCAAGAAACAAAATTATACATCGAGTGGATGATTTTTGTGGATAATACACTTCAATTTAATGGTCCCTGAAAATTTTCTGCAAAATGAACACCTCCAACAGTAAAAAAAAATTCGTCAAAATTGTCAAAGAAAAAACAAGTTTTCTCAAGTTAACTTGTTCAAACTTGTTTTCATCCGAGTTTACACATCGGATACGAGTTCAGGAGATTAAATTTAGTCGGAAAAGATACCAAACTTGTCGTGATCGGTTCTACATGGCCATAAAAACAAAATGGACCACCTAGCAGAGCTTCGCCCCCCCACTACTCCCCTTCAACAATGATGGACACTTTTTGTGCCAAAATGGTATCAGTGGGATATGATACGTCGAACTATAATGTATTCGCATCCAATGGGTTGACGGGTTCCATCCCCTCCATTTTTACCAGCAATTTTTTACCCCCCCTCCAATAACTCAAGACCCCCGGGTGCGATTTTTGGCGATTTTGGATATGTTGTAGAGCACTCAATTCTGAACAAAATATCAAATTTTCATGACGTCCATATTTATTCCGAGGTTTTGCCGATTTTTTTACTATTTTTCCTGTACTATTACTCAATATGATTTGAAAAGTATCAGTTAAATTTTATATATTTGTCTAGACCTCGGTCTAGACAGCATTTGTGTTAAGTTATGACAGGAAATTTTACCTTGACGATGACTTCATTTCCCCACCAACAGTACAGAAATAGTTGGCCAACCATGACAGAAGCGTACACAAGCATAGTGGCGAAAATTGGATCGCTTGGTTCAACAATCGTGGCTTGGAGCAGAGTCGCACATAAAGTAATCGTACTCGAAACATACTGTCCGAAAACAATCCAGTTCAACATGTTGTAGATTGCTTTAAAATTCCTAAAAACAAACAAAATGCGTCAGGTACACGGTTCCCAACATCGCTCAGTATTAAATTACACCAAAATTTCTTGGTGGTGCTTTATGTTCCTGAGAAGTTCCAGTTCGGTTCCCGTGAAAGTCTTCAAGGAATCGATCAAGAGGTCGCACTGGACTATGACCAGAGCCATGACGCCGATCGAGAAGCAATCTATGCTTATGTGGGCAAAAGTGATGTAGTAATGACCCAAGCATTGATGCACAAAAGTCGGTTTAAAATGCTGGGTTAAATTAAAAGGATACCACCCCGGCGCTGGCAAACGCACAGGGTCTGCCAGCAGACCGCTGATGATGACGAACGTGCAACAAAACGCGCTGGAAACGGTGAAAAGAACGTGGAAAAACTTGAACCGCCACATCGTGGATATCGCCATTTCTTTCTGCGTTGCGTTCCTCGGCTGCCGATCGTTACAGTTCTGCACCAACTTCTTCACGTCCGTTTGATACATCAGCAGCCCGTACAGCTTCGCGTTGACGTTCGTCTCTTCGAATATCAGAATCGCCGAAATGAGCAGCGTTTTGAAATCGCTCGGTACCAGAATCCAGTAGAGGAATTGAGCCAGGTTGTGCAGATTCGCCACGGCGATGATGGCAACGGCGTACATGTCGTAAACGAGGCTGTAGAGTTTGTTGGTGGCGGAAGGTGACCACAGGCCCAGGACCGCGAGCTGCCAAGTGACGGTCCGAAGGCGTTTTTTGAAGTCGACAAAGTGTTCCATGGCTCGTGTAATTGCCGGGTGGCTAATCGCTGTTGGTAATGACAGGTTCGGGTTGTTGCAGGTGGATTTTAAATGCTCCTCTCGTGTCCACACTTTCAAATTATTCATTGCGGCGGTGATGTTTGAATATTCTCTTTGGATGTGTCGTCTGCATATTATCAAAGGAGTCATTATTGCAGGGTGCGAGGAAATGAAATTACACGGTGACATTACACAAAGACGTTTATGCTTCAAGGGTAAATGTTTGGAAAAGTGGAGATGTGCCTGCAAAAAACACCCTATTTATTTGGATATGGTAATGAGGCCTAATCACTGGCCTTTTTTTATCCATCTGTAACGTCCTGTCCACGGTGTAGTCTCAGTGATGTCACTTTTTGAAATGATCGTGCCCTCTTAACGTGAAGGGATGCGATGGCCGCAATATATTTTTCTGCAAGTCCGGCTCGAAGTCCGGCTTAAGATGAGCTGGAGGAAACCTGACCCAGTCAAATATTTGATCTCTCAAGATTGATTGCACGATCAACTGAAAAAGTGATACCTATTACTGAATTTATATCGTAAACGCACAGACTACGTAAATGAGATGAAAGTACAAACTTGGTAAAAGAAAAATGATGTCAAAGTAAGAGGGTCGAACTAATCAGTCCTGGAGGAAAAATCATACAACAAATCGACTGGAACTCTGTCTCCCAAATTGGTCCAGGTAATGGGCAGTAACAATTTGAAGTTTGGTACAGTTTCGTGTTTTGTAAAAAATACTGAGCTCTCGAATTCAGCAAGTCCCCGCTTGCTCCTCCACATTGAAAAGACGGTCCCGAAGGGCCTTAAAAGAACCACTGTTCACCAAACCACTGTTAATCGCCGACTCACCTACCGCCGCGCCGTGGGACCAAATGACTCTGTTTAAACCCTTGAGAGCATTTGCTTCCACACTATAGTGCCATACTTCGCGGTTAAAAACAAATGATTCCTCTGACAAACTTGAAATTTTTCGGAGTTGTGAAGGGTCAAAGGGGGTGATCCTCGGGGTGGTCTTTCGAGCCCTTTTTGTTTGTTATTCAAAAAGATTTTAGTGAACTTTTAGTGGGAAAAAATTTGAAAAGAAATATCAACCCCGCAATGTTAACCAAATAGATTTCCATATATCATGCAGGGTGGTTCATGGAATAAAAAATCAGTTTCGATAAAAAATTCGTTACAAAAAATTCTTCGGTGTAAAGATGATAGACCAATCGAAGGGTTTGGAAGCATTTTTAGAGAAAAATTATTTTCGACGTTTCTACTCACCCTGTACCTATTGAAAAAAGAAATTTACCACACATCCAATACTTTCTTGTATTTCTGTCGCCAACCTTCCACTAAAATCTTATATTGTTGTCGAGATTGTTGTAGAGATACTGTTCTGGTGCGCCATTTCGAGATCACCTGTATTCTGCCCTTAGGCATAAAATTATTCATTTTCATCGCTTTTATTATAGAAATAATGGTAGATATTCCCTAGTATTTGATTTATTATTGCATATTTGTTTACTGTTTTTTTTTTTTTAAATTCAAAATGTTATTTGATGTTTTGAACATTATTGCATTGGCAGAATCCGGTATAATTAGTTTGGAACTAATAACAATCAAATTACGTACATCACCAGATATATTTTCAGGATTGTTCATCCAGTTGTTTATATTCTAGATCACAGTGCATGAAGCTGCGATATAAACCCTTGCAAACATAACAACTCCAGCTCTTGAAAAGCTTTATCATAAGCTGAAAATAAACCGATGCATTTATCAACTTTGTATCTTTATGGCTGGCTGATGCCCTGTGATGGCTATACAAAATCAACAAAAATATCACGGCGCTTCATCAGTTTTCATCGACGTTCGTCATATTTTTACAGTGTTGCATTTTTATATTCTGATTTGATATTTATTGTATCCGAAAGATCTTTTCGAAAGCCACTCGTAATAACGTGTAACTTTGTTGTGTGCAGCTGGGCTGTACCTATACCTTTACACCAAGGAAAATCGATCACCGCCCGATTTTCCCATCGAATAAAAGACGCTTTATGTTCCAACTGTAAACAACAAAAACTCAACCGATGAAAGAGAAAACAAAATCCGGAGAGCCGGAGAGATCTCCCGCACAGCCAGCGGCGGGTCCTAATAAAATTCCGGCGACTCCGAAATCCGCGTCGATTACGCTAAATTGTTTTTCCAAAGGTTTTCCCCCGGTTTTTCTTGTCATTGACGATCATCGCGATTTCGCATTTTTCGGCGTTGACTGACAATCGCGCGGCTAACGAACGGTTAACTTATAAATATGTGGGGGCTTGGGGGGGTTAACACAGGATCATGCTACGGAGCTATATTACAGCAATTAAAACACTTGAATCTAATGTAGAGCCAATCACCACCCTCAAGTGCCAAACCGCCAGCCAATCTGACCGTCTACTATAGTGACAATAGGTCAATAGGTGCTTTTCTTTTACAACTTGAACTAAGTATTCTGACCTAAGTTGTTAGTGGTTTCTCACTTTCGTGCATGTGATTTCTCGCTCTTTCTCTGTCTAAGATAGATCAGATCAGTGAGTTTTGTGGTAAAAGGAAAGCACCTAATATGAATATGTTTTCCCTGTTGAAAATGTACATACAGTAGAATCATATAAAAATTCTATGTGCCTTCTAAACTACTCAACATTTGAAATGTCGGTATCGAAAATTTGCTTCTTTTTCAAAATGGTGTAACTTTGGATTGTCTCAACCGATTCCGATTTTGTCTTGACGGTTGCTTAGGTACATTTTTCAGCAATCTACTCCGTTGGCAACAATTTTCAATTTATTCCAATTACATTCATTACAGGATGGAATGTAAAGCATTGCAAAATTGTGCTCAGTTCAATGGATCCCTGTTTTTGTGAACAATTTTTTTTTTCAAATTCTAACAATATAATCATGAAGCCTGATGTCTTGTCTCGAAACGTTTTTCGAATTTCTCAATATTCAATGTTGAAACATATTGAAAATAAAATTCTAGAATGTGTTTCTGAACCAACAAAAAAAATCTACATTTATTTGAGGTCCGTACGTCAAAAATTCTGATATTCTCACGATTAGAGAATCTGATTATCACGCGACCGGACAAAGCTGTCGATAATCTAGCAACCCTACTCACGATGCAATAAGTGCGCCCTCTAATGGCGGATTTCAACCAGAATCACATAAGTTCATCAGACGCCTATACCATGGCTGTATACCAAATTTCAGCTCAATTGGAAGTACCGTTTGGAGGTTATCATGGACGATTACACAGAGTTAGACACAAAGACAGGCAGACAAACCGACTTTGATCTGAAAATGATCTAAATAAATCGATTAGATGGACCTTCAAAAAGAGTTGTTCTCCGAAATCCGGAAACAATAATTTTTTGCGCGTTCACAATATTTTCCTTTTCATTCGAGAACGCGAACCAGGAAAGTGAAACGGAGGTTTCTGAGGGCGCAGCAGTTTTTAACAGTTCAAGCAACAAGCATGCAAAGTTACAGGTTCTTATTATCAAAAAAAGCGACTTTATTGCCAACCGAAGTGACTAAAATGCAATTTTTACAAAAAAAATCCTGTCATCATTGTTGGACTTCTGATCTGGAAAATTCAAAAACCATTTCGAGATAGGACATCAGGCTTTATGTTTATATTGTAAGAATTTGAAAAAAAAATTGTTCACAAAAATGGGGATCTATTGAACTAAGCATAGTTTTGCAATGCTTTACATTCCACCCTATAACGATTGTAATTATTGAAGTAATTCAGAAAATCTCGCAAGCCAGGTAGATTGCCGGAAGATATATTAAAACAACCGTAAAAACAAAATCGGAATCGGTTGAGACAATCCAGTTATACCGTTTTGAAAAAAGGCAAAATTTTCGATACCGAAATTAAAAATTTCAAATTTCGATCGCGGCAGGCATGGGTCAGGCCGAAAAACGCAATAACAGGCGCAATTGTAGTGATCGAAAGCGTATTCCAAAGGCGATGCGATCACAGACATTTATAAACACCCGGTATATGTGTATGCTCCTATCTGAATCTATTAAGTTTGTGACTATCATAGAGGAACATATAAAGAGATCTACAGGGTGATTCATGAGTGACCTTACATGGGCTAATGGGAGATAGAGAACTTCGAGGCGAGTCAGGATCCACTGAAGAAATTTTATTTTCTCCGATGGTTACGAAGATACAGGGTGTTTTGTGTGTTTCATATGAAACTTTGATAAGCGATATTTCTGAAACGGCCAAGGGTATTTTGTTGAAATTCACCAGTAATATTTCTCTGTTGGAACTCATCCCGAAGCCATACCGAGTAAGTCAAAATCCAGGGCCGGGCTAGAAAAAAGGTGTTCCTTTTTTGTTTCATCAAAAAGTACATTTTCTGACCGCTTTTTTAAAAAACTGCTATCGAATTCAAAAAGCTAAGGAAAAATGCTTCAAGAATCACTCTTTAATTTAGATGGCACACCTAAACCGTTTCGACAATAAAATTAAAAGTGAAATTTGTGGGTGAGTTCCCATTTTCGACCGGACATAATCGACTCATTGTTAGATCGAATTTATTAAAATTCATTTTTTGGCTTGTCTCTGTTGAATAGAAGGGCTTGGTTGGAAAAAAAAATTCAGAGCTGACAATTTTTTTTCTGACAAAATCGAGAGCAAAACCAGAATCATCATTTATTCTTTTAATATAATATGTGATACATTTTGTAAAAGGATTAAAAATGAGTTAAAAAAAAAAAAAAAAAAAGGAGATTAAACGATGTAAAAAATATCTTCCAACTTTGTAGAGGAAAAAGAGCGTAAAGATCCTAAAATGCTAGCTGCATTTCCTCGTTGTATTGCTAGAGCAATTTTTTGTTTTAGAAACCGTCCGGAGCGAGGGTCACCAGTTACAACTTTTAATTTAGAACATAATGAATTCATAAAAAGTATAGCTTCTTCACTCCAAGATCCCAAAGTTTCTACAGAGAAGGCCAAAAAATCGTAATTTGTAGCAATTTTTGAATATTTTAAATGTTTTTTGTGCGCAGCACTATTAGCAGCAGCTCTGGGAGTTTTTGAGCTAAGATGTAAATGGGAGGCTGCCAAGGTATCTACACATGTAGCATCCCATACCAGTGACCGACCTTTCGACCAAGTGATTAAAGTTAGGCCATCTGGACGCTTGCCATCATCTCTAAACAAACCCGTTGGTTCACGAATGGAAGGGATATCTACTGAATTTAGTGACCTCTTGATTATTTCATTAAGCATGTAGTGCCTGGAGATTCTGCCGGCACTTTTTATGCAACTCAGGCCGTGACGACCTTTACAGTCAACGGTAGTGCCGCAGACACAGGTATGAATTTGACAGACATCGCATCCTAACCGAAGGGCTGCAGCAATCCTTAAAGACGCATTGTCAAGAAGAGAACCAATATTTGCTGACGGAACGCAATTAAGCCAAATGCCTGATTCGTGAGTAGATACGGCCAGCAGTCGAGCTGATTCCGCTGGAGAAGTGGATAGAGAAACGAGGAGTGCAGCATGTGATAGTTTTATCAGGGGATTATCCCACGCCTTCTGAAGATTTTTGTTTTCTGGAAGATCGTCGGGGCAGAGATGTTTCCATGCATTTATTGCCTCATCCAAATAGCAGATTGCAGAAATACCACTGTTCACGGGTAATATGGTAGTGACCATTTGTGCAACGCTGAAGGATGATGACAAAAATGCAGGAAGTCCGACATCAGAAAGGCGACGAATTCCGAGACCTCCAAAAGAGATGGGAAAAGAGGCCTGTGTCCACTGCATTTCAGTCAATTTTACATTTAAAATTGATTCTAAAGTATTTTTAATTACCAAGTCGAATTTGAAAACTATGTCTTGAAAAGACCAGATAGGCGTAGTTCTTGAAAGAAACATTAATTTAGGCATTCCAAAACAGAACTTCAAGAGAACAAAAGCCACATGGGAATTAGACTCGATTTGATAGTAAAAAAAAAATTTCGGCTATGGAATTTTTCTTACTACCAAGCCCTTCTGTTCCACAGAGACAAGCCAAAGAATGAATTTTAATGAATTCAATCAAACAATGAGTCGATTATGTCCGGTCAAAAATGGAAACTTACCCACAAATATTACTTTTAATTTTTTTGTCGAAACGGTCTAGGTGTGCCATCTAAATTGAAGAGCTAAATTGAGATTCTTGAAGCATTTTTCTTTAGCTTTTCGAATCCGATAACAGTTTTTCAGAAAAGCGGTCAAAAAATGTACTTTTTGATCAAATAAAAAAGAGGCACATTTTTTCAATTCCGGCCCTGGATTTTGACTCACCCGGTATGACTTCTGGATAAGTTCCAGCAGAGAAATATTACTGATAAATTTCAACACAATATCTTCAGTCGTTTCAGAAATATCGCTGATCAAAGTTTCACACGAAACACACAAAACACCCTGTATCTTCGTAACCAATGGAGAAAACAAAATTTCCTCAGTGGATCCTGACTTGCCTCGAAGTCCTCTATCTCCCATTAGCCTATGTAAGGTCACTCATGAATCACCCTGTATATGACCCCTATATGGTTTTACTCAGACGTGACTTCAACCAAATTCTCCATATTGACATGAACGTTGCGATGACATTCCATATACATCCATATTGAAATGTATATGGAAAATACTATTTCTTCCGCTTTGATTAGTGGCGCCGCTGCCAGAGACGCAATGGTACTACTTCTAATTTGTCATTTTCGTTGTCACGGCTGTCAGAGAGCAAGCAGGATTGTGCAAGTGAAAATGTTGGAAAAAATAATGTTAGAACGTAGGTGAATGGGTTACCCACTGAAAAATACAGTGTGTAGCGAGTTGTGGATCGTCAATTTTGTCGTTTTCTGTCCAATTTCGTCGTTTCCATCGCATGTGAGTTTTGTCAATTTTATCTCCATTTCGTTTGTCCCATCATCGTCACTTTCGTAATTTTCATCACTATTCTTGTCGTTGTCATTGCTAAATACCTCGTATCATTTTCAACCATATAGAAGCCATATACCGTGTGATCCAAACGACTCCGAATTGGGGTAGGCTGTGCCTTGGCGAAAAGCAGCTTTACATCCTGGAATTCGACCATGCCACAGCCCACCCCCAATCGGAATGGTTTGGATCACACGGTAGATTTTTTTTTATATGGTTTTATATCACCTTCGCAACAGGATTATTGCCGCGGTGGGATTTCCAGGGTCAACTTAAAACTGTCAGAGCTGTCATAACTCAGAACTGTAGTGCTTTTTCAATATTTCGGTTCAAAACTTGGTTTTCAACGTTCGAGATTGATTCTTATGGCTACAACGTTCAATTTTACACATAAAAAAATACCCGCTTGTTTCACTTTTCAGTTGTACGTTTTTCTGAAGCAAGATAACCTCACTGTCAAATCGTTATACATATTATTTATAGTCGTATTAAATATAACTCGTAGTTCGATTGATAGCGTATATTTTGCAAAGAATATCAGGTCGTTATAATCCCATCAATAGCAGAAAATACAACAAGCTCATATTTTTAGCTTTGAGGATACCTAGAAATCATAATATTCCCAAAGAAGTATCGACAATCAAATCACCATTTGTCATATTATAACTGACTATACAGGCTATCCCACAAAGTAACTGACATAGCTTGACGGTAGATGGACTGTTTCGGGGTAAATCAGAATCTGTACTCGAAATTTTTCTCAGGTCCTCTGCTTCCTATTTATTAAGTAGGTATGTGTTTTACCAGATACCAAAAAGTTTGATTGGTCATAGCTCGCGAATCGATTGAAATGTTGCATGTTCAATCCTACCACTAAATTTCTTTGTAACGCCCTGTTCAATCATGAAAGACTCTTGAAGAAAGGACTGGACCGCTTTCAAAATTTTGGTTTTCGAGTCTTTCTTAAAAAAATTATCCTTCATACACTGATGGGCAAAAAGTAGTGCACCCAAAATTTTCGCTTAGTTTGATCCACTATAATTTTTGAACAGGTGAATGGATTTGAACGATTTTTCTTCAGTTTTCTACGATGACAAGACAAATTATACCTGAGAAAGTCGTCAAGGTAATGGCTTCAGCAGACGATGGAAAAAGCCAAAGGTACGCGGCACGGACGTGAATTTGCTAAAAACCACTGTTGGGCAAGTAGTGAGAAGATCACGGGAGACTGGAAGATACACGAGGAGATCTGGATCGGGTCGTCCAAACCCATGCTAGCTGATGATCAATTTATCGAGTATACATTTACTTTCAAAATTTAATGTTATTTTTGAAGATGTTACAAGCCAAAACGGCTTTGTGTCTTTTCGGTGCGACTACCGCGAATACCCGACGTCAGTCTTTTGGAACACGGCCCGCCACCGCCGCGCCAGTTGCCAGTGAAGAAGGCTGGGTTTGAATAATCGAATACGAGCGCCACGGATTCGTGGGTCGTGTTCCCGCAAGAGTCGACAAAATGCCAAACTAAATTTACACGAATCCGAAGAAAAATAAAGTTGGATTTCAATCACAAAATTTTATTTCAGACAAAGCACAAGCACTATACAGTGTACGGACTACACAAGCAAGCAAAGACCACCCTATACTGTTCAATTCAATAACAAAGCCTTTTTCCATTTTCCACAGAAAAATACTCGAGTACCTTTCGCAAACAGAAAAATATGTCGTGATAGTTTTAAACAACAAGGTAGGGGAAATTAAAATGATACGGCAAACAGAATACACCCCTTACGCAAGCCTCTGATCGTCTAAGGCTAAAATGGAAGTTGATTCCAACACTCATCGCCTGTGGAAAGACACACGAACGTGTATGACAACTTCCAGGAGAAGATGGTCAGAGCGAGAGCCTCGCCTGGGGTTTATTCGAGCTGGTGCCCGGCTTCAGAGTGCACGGGGAGCGTCGCGCTTTCCTAGCCGGATGATGATGGCTAAAGATGTATCACCACAGAACGTGGGAGGTATCTTCCAGACAAAATCTTGCAGTCTGAAGGAACTTGATGACTTGAAATGATGAAACTCGAATGTACGGGACCAAATCGTGGTCCTGGTTCTTGTAGAGAGATGATTGAAGTTTCTTGAAGGTAGACTTCGAAAGTTGGTTGAAGCTTGACGCTAGCGGTTTGAAGCTAGATCTTGAAACAGTATGTCGGAAAAAAAACACAAAATGATGGGGAGCAGGAAGGCATTTATCACCACGTTTCGAAGTTGGCTTCGCAAAACAAATGCGAAGTGGAAAAGGCGGAAACTGATGACTCTTATGAGGAAATTCGCAAGGCGGCCACCACCACGAGACGAAAGTACCCAAAGTTCTCGCGATAGGCAGCGCCGGTCTGGCTCGAACTGTCAATGGGGCACTTCCGAGGGCACTTCATACCTGAAACAGCTGAAGAACAGGAAAACACGTGACGAAGACTGCATAAAAACGCTACAAAAAGCTAAAGATCACCAAGCACCCTCCAGCTGATTCACAAAAGAAAAAAAATCACTCAAACACTATTCCAGATGATCAGTACAACGTCACCAATTTTAGCGTTCTATCAAACTGAGGATTCTGGATTCTATTTTGGGAAGTCGGTGGAACAGTTTTATCTGGAACGTAGGCCTCATTATTGGGCTCATTGTACTCCTCTCCCAGAACCGCCGGACTCACCGCGCCGCAATGTGGTGCCTGGAAGTTTGATGGTCGGTCCATCCAAGCACTGGGGTCGACAAGCGCACGGTTGACCTTGACTCCGTCTTTTACCCTCGAACCGCAGGTGCGGATGTCCGATACATCCACTCTCCCTGCGCCGGTGTTCCTGACTTCGTCTGCCTTCCGACCACGCTGCCGGTTTTCCTCTACACATTGCCGTACCGCCGGCTGGAGGCATGTATACTCAGGGGGTTTGCCTGAAACCACCCGAGAAGGAGTTCCAGACCGGCTTTGAATCAGATGAAAGACGCCTAGTCACCCATCCAACTCTTGGCAGCGCAGCGGCCAACGTTGATGCAGTCACGTTATCACCCGACGAGAGCGGCCTACTACACGCTACGCCTTCCTCCAAACTAAGGATAAATCAAGAAGAATTATCTGAAAACCGTGATGTTGGGTTGGGCTGGCCCGGTTGGGTGGAAGATCAGTCCCTGGACTGAACCCTGCCGTTTGTCTTTTCTTAGTACCTAGTATAATTATTTATTTTCTTTATAAACACACCCTAACAATCGACAATAAAAGCGTTTATTATTATTATTATGTAGGAAGGCTTGGATTTTTCTCTCCAAAAACATCGTATTTCGTCCTGAGGTCATCCACGGTTCGATAGAACATCAAAATTGAGGTTGCGATTTTGAATTGATCATCTGAAACAGCATTCCACCGTCAGTTCCACAAAAAAGATGATCAGCGATCAAGGCTGATTGCAGATCAACTGAACTTTTTTTTGCGAAATGCTAGGCGATTAACCACAAAAAATGCCTGAAATCTGTACTGAACCTAACATCTTTCCATTATTGACAGATAAACGAGCATTTCTATTGATCAGTAAGCTACAAATTGACAAACAAAAATCGCGAATCAACTGATCTCGTATTATCTTTTTTGTGGAATCCAGGATCACTGATTCAAATTGAAATCCGTGGACATATTCCTACAAAGTTTCATCTATTAATTGTTCTCTTCGAATCAGCTAGCTAAAATGTGTCGAACAATTCAAGGAACTCTTCCTGTGGCATTTTTCATCTAGTTTCTGGATGTGCCATTACGTTTTGAAAAACAGGTGATCCGTCAAATTTGACCAATCAAATTCAAACCCGTGAATATCGGAAATGAAGGACCTCAAAAATTTTTCTAATACAGACTCTGATTTGCCTCCAAAAAGTTCATCCACCCTTTAGCTATGTCGGTTACGTCTTGGGATACTCTGTATTAGAGATCGTGGTTGATTCTGTCGTTATGGTTATTTCTTTATGCATTCTAGATTTCTCTGAGTGAACAACAAGTGGGTGACAAGCAATCAGCAACTGGGATTATATATACATAGGTTTTCTGCTGTAGCGACCGTGCAGGTATATTAATAATTCTCTCGTGTTACACTACTCTCGTGAAATACCATTTCAACATTTAGGTAAATTCAAAAATAACGAGACAGTGACAGGCAACATACAGGACGCGAGAGGGATCATCATGTTTTATTTATTAATTGCTCCATGATTCACACGGTCGACGTGTGCAATTTTGCTGATTAATCGTTACTTATTAATTATTGGCTCGATATATGGTAATATTGATTTATGCGTTGAACGTTTATTGCAACACAACGTGTTCTGAGCCCTCCGGATCAACCCAGGTATTAAATGTTTGTTCCAACCGGATGTCGGTGTGTGTGTGTTTGTGTATGTAGAGCTGTGTACCCCCGAAACACATAAAACGGCCATTTCGATTGTTTGTAGCAGGATACCGGGCAGTTTTATCTGGCGCTTTCAAACGTTAATGTTCGCATGATAAAACGGCATGATCAATAAGCTTTTGCAGTATTTATCTCATGGACTTTCCCCTGCCGCTATACTAACTGGGTGCACTAGAAAGCTTGCACCTTTTTGAAACTGCAGTTTTGGGTTATATAATGCATTCTACGCAGTTGGTATACCAAATAAGCTGCTTCTAAAAGTTACAAGTTTCAATTTATCACATAGCATCACATCAAATTCACACTATCATATAATTATTTGATACGAACATTCGGAACAGCCGGCATTTCATCAAGTTGTATGTCAGCCGGGTCTGTTACGACGATTAAAGCTGTATATTCTTGGGAAAAGAGCACACAACTTTGTTTCGCATGAAAAACTGAAGCAACTCACTTCTTGATATTGGAGTTTAGATCGCCGCGATTGGGTATCAGAATGGCAACGGCATATAACAAGCGCCATCAATCAATCAGATCGCTGTATTTTGCAAGCTATGCAGCTCTCACTTTGCACTTCTAACATGAGTAACATGACAGCGAGCTGTAGAAGACAACGTTGAACCACAGGTTGAACTGAATCGCAATTATGAAAGAACTGAATAATAATCATGATACAATACGCGTCATCAAAAAACTTGCTTTATTTATTATTTTTTGTTGAAATAACGTTCATATGTAACTCCTCTCTTCGGCAACCTCTTGACCATGGTTCACTAGATGGTTCATCTGGCCAAGAACAGCGTAAAATGAATACGATTGACGTAATATCTGCAACATATCTACACAGTAACACGAGAGAACAAAACACTTTCCAACTACTTGCCATCATGAAGTTCTGCAGTGAAACTTTGAAGTACCCAGCTCCGAAAAGCTCCAGCGGAGTTTGTGTCCTGTGGATGAAAAACACCAAGTCTTTTTTGAATTTGGGCGACGCTTTTATCCATCCGCTTTCAAATGCCGCTGTCGGTATCTCTTCACTCTAAAATTACAATCTTCATAATGTCTCATATTGGGTCATACTACTACACCTTTTCCAGTTGTAGTTCAGAAAATATCAGTTGTATTTCAGATATCGTCAATTGTAGTTCAGAAGACGTCAATTGCATTTCAGATTAGTAAAATGTAGTTCAGAAAGTATCAATTTTATTTCAGATTAGTCAAATGTATTTCAGAAACAGTCAATTGTATTTCAGATTAATAAATTGAATTTGAGAAAGCATCATTTGTATATCAGAAAGCGTGATTTGTATTTCAGAACATGTCATTTGTAGTTCAGAAAATAATTTATATGTATAATTTATCAATCAATGCAGCTCCAAGATAATTGTAGCATTTGTCGTTCTTCAGTGCTGCGGAAGCCGGTCGTGCGATTAGCACCCCCGCAGGCATCTGTTACACAGAAGATGTGCCGAATATCTGCAGTTCATCATACAAGAAGATCAAGAGTTCGAAGCTGTGGCTGTGCAAAGTGCCCCAATTTGCAGGAGTCCGAATAAAATTGATACTTTCTGAACTACATTTTACGAGACATTTTACTAATCAGAGATGCAACTGATGTCTTCTGAACTACAATTGACGCCTTCTGAACTTCAATTGACGCTTTCTGAAATACAATTGACATAATCTGATGTACAGTTCAAGTTTTCTGAACTACATTTGATAAATCTGAAATACAATTGACGCCTTCTGAACTACAAGTGACTAATCCGAAATACAATTGACGCTTTCTGAACTACACTTGATAAATTCTGAAATTCAATTGACGATATCTGAAATACAATTGATATTTTCTGAACTACAACTGGAAAAGGTGTAGTAGTCCAAGTTGATCGACGTGCTATTCGCCTGTGCAAGGACCAAATGTCATTGCAACCGGAAGGCTGAAGTGCAGTTTGTAAAATTATTTTGTCCCATTTACGCAGAGCAGCTTTCAGCTCAACTCGAAGCTCAACTTTATGATTTGTTGAGTATCTAGTATCTATAGAAATTTTATAGTATTTTCGTAGACAGCAGTTGTTTTAAGCTACGAAAGAAATCCTACCCTCAATCTTACCTTGACGATAACTTCATCTCCCCACCAACAGTACAGAAATAGTTGACCAGTCATGACAGAGGCGTATATAAGCGTAGTGGCGAAAATCGGATCGCTTGGTTCAGCAATGGTCACTAGAACCAGTGCCGCACACAAAGTAACCGTACTCGTAACATACTGTCCGAAAACAATCCAATTCAACATGTTGTAGATTGCTTTGAAATTCCTGAAAGCAAACAAAACACGTATAGGTTCACGTTTCCCAGCATCGCTCACTGCGAGGGACCAACCACTCCGGGAATACCTGTACAAAATGTTAAGAATACTTAGGGAATACTAGGGAATACTTGGAGAATACTAGGAAATATATGGAAATACCGGGAATATTCGGGAATACTCCGGAAATACCTGAGAATACATGGGAATACTCGAGAATATGTGGGAATATCAGGAAATATCTAGGAATACCTAGGAAATACTGTATCAGAAAACCTCACCAGAGATCGGGAGACGAGCCGTTTCCATTTGTTATGGAAAAAATATCGTCGTTCGAAAGAGAAACGAGACAGAGAGAACAACACAGTTCGAGGGTGAAAGAATCGGTGCTGTGAATTTCTGGGGAAAAGCGGTCATAAAGGGAAAGGTAGACAAAATTGTCATACATTTTTTAACAACTGCTTCTCCTGCATGCGTAAAATAGTAGTAATATTTACTTATACGAGAATTTTCATAGAATTAACAGCTTATTTTGATCTTGTTCACCTAATCTAAACAAGTGAATATCCCCTCACGTGCGTGAGTCGCAATAGCGCATTTTCTTAGTGCAGATCTGTTATGTATTAAAATGAAGTTGAGAATAAGAATGTTCGTACGAGACAAGAGTAAGTTTCACGTTTCATTACAATCGTTCCACTGATAAAAAATTTCACTGTGACGACCAAGATGGCGGCGGAATCATGAACCTCAACTTGAAAATAAGAATGTTAATACGAGACAAGAATGACAAGACTATGTCGTGAGACAAATAGCATAGCAAGGCTCTAGCTTCATTCCCCGAAAAGAAGTAGGTACCTACAACCTTCTAAATTTCTACACGGACAGACAGACAGACAAACCGGCCATATAAGCGTCATTTTCTTACAAAAATGCGCTAAGGTACCTGCGTGGCGAAGTATATGGCATAATAAACAAGTGAATATTCTCTCACGTGCGTGAGTTACAATAGCGCATTTTCTTAGGGCAGATCTGCCATTGATGAAAGTCAAGGTTGAAAATAAAAATGTTCATACGAAACAAGAGTAAGTTTCATGTCAATCGTCCACTAAATAAATAAGAGATCTCAATATGGCGGCCCAGATGGCGGCGGAGTCATGAACTTCAGTGGAACGATTAGTGAAACGATTTTCATGGAACTTTGAACTTACCCTTGACCTTGTACATATGTTCAATCTTATTTACAAACTGGATCCCATAATTCCGCCGCCATATTGAAATTTCTTATTGGAACGATCTTCATTAAGCTTGGAACTTCCCTTGTCTCGTATGTTCAATCTTATTTTTGGCGCATTGTCTTAAGAAAATGAGGCTGATATGGCCGGTCTGTCTGTCTGTCCATCTGTCCGTGTACAAATTAAGAAGTTGTACTCCTCCTCGGGGAATCAAGCTAGGGCCTTGGAACTTTTTCCGATGGATATAGCGAAGGGTGGCCAATGGGCATTTTTTTATCCATACATCGTTATCATTATTATTATCAAAAACCAAAGACTTCCTGTGGACTTCAAAGAAATTGAACTCCTCTTCGGGCGATGAAGGTCCTCCAGGGCCCTGGAACTTCTTTCGATGGATAGCTTGGGTTCTCAGGGATGGCCAATAGGCAGATTGGATTTCATGGTGGTGGCGCCATCTTGGTCACCATATTGAAATCTCTTATTAGTGGAACGATTTTCATGTAACTTGGAACTTACCCTTGTCTCGTATGATTATTCTTATTTTCAAGCCAAGTTTCATAATTCCACCGCCATCTTTGCCGCCACATTGAATTTTTCATTAGTGGAACGATTGTCATGACACTTGGATGTCTTGGAACTTACTCTTGTTTCGTATGAACATTCTTATTTTCAAGCTAATTTCATGATTCTTCTGAAACTTGGAGACTTATCTCTCAAAATTTGTTACAACTAGTACCTAACACCCTGTATTACAGGGTGAGTAAATAGTAAGGGATCGGAACACTACGTTTCACCCGTTCAAGATTGAAATATGATTCAAACGCCTATCCACATCGTTTTTCATTCTGCGTCGGCTGCGTTACTCAAAAAAATTCAATTATACAGGGTGAGGCGAGTCATATAGTTCAGGTACCTATAAGTATGTCAACTTTTTTTTTCAAATTGGACATTCTATATTCTATTACATATTATTATTAGCCTTTCAAGGCTAATACTATACAATACTAATAGGTTCAGGGCGGTATGAAATGTTTAATGTTTGACGTTTTGGTGCGGCGTTACCGTCTTGAAATTTGGAATACATTGAGAAAAATGACATCTCAATCCACATGACATAATAAGGTTTGGCGGTAATGTACGTAAAATTGTTTATTCAAGAAAGTCATAACTTCATTTATTAAATGGCACCCCCTGTACTTTTTGACATGATTGGATCTGTCTGTGGTCTGGCTACATTTTTCATAAGGGATGTCCTATACCTAAAATGCATATTTTTTGAAATATTGGACATTTTTTGAGGAAAATAATTTTTCACACCCTGTACTGTATCTAAAGCCAAACCTTATCAAATCAGGCAGGTAAAGCTGTCCTTTTTCCTCGTGATGGTACCTATACATTTTTTTGACGTTTTGATGCGGCGTTGCCAAACAGATTTTTCTTTAGATTTCAACGCATGACTATTATTATTAGTATTTACTAAAAAAAGAATCTCACTGCTAAGTTTTATACTTATAAGGTTATTTAATAACGTTATAAACCGCGAGGGTGTGTCAATTCAAGGTTTTTAGGCCTTTAACTGCGATATATTTAAATTTGGGTGCATAGGAAATACTTTGGGAATACCTGAAAATACTTGGAAATTTTAGGAAATACCGGGGAATACAAGGAAATACTGAGGAATACATGGAAATACTTGGGAATATCAAGAAATATTGAAGAATACTTGGGAAATAATAGGGAATACGAGGAAATGCAGGAATAGGTCGGAAATACATGGTATTCTCGGAATACCTGTACAAATTTTCATGAGTGGTTGGCCCCTCGGCTCACTGTTAAATTACAACAAAACTTCTTGGTGGTGCTTTATATTCCTGATCAGTTCCAGTTCAGTTCCGGTGAAAGTCTTCAAGGAATCGATCAAAAGGTCGCACTGGACTATGACCAAAGCCATGACGCCGATCGAGAAGCAATCAATACTTATGTGGGCGAAAGTGATGTAGTAATGACTGAAGCTTTGGTGCACGAAAGTCGGTACGAAATGTTGCGTCAAATTGAACGGGTACCACCCCGGCGCTGGCAGCCGGACAGGGTCTGCCAGCAGAGCGCTGATGATGATGAACATGCAACAAAACGCGCTGGAAACGGTGTAGAGTACGTGAAAAAACTTGAACCGCCACATCGTCGACATCGCCATTTCTTTCTGCGTCGCGTTCCTCGGCTGCCGATCGTTACAGTTCTGCACCAACTTCTTGACGTCCGTTTGATACATCAGCAGCCCGTACAGCTTCGTGTTGACGTTCGTCTCTTCGAATATCAGAATCGCCGAAGTGAGCAGCGATTTGAAATCGCTCGGGACCAGAATCCAGTAGAGTAATTGAGCGAGGTTGTGCAGATTCATCACGGCGATTACGGAAACGGCGTACATGTCGTAAACGAGGTTGTAGACTTTGTTGGTGGTGAAAGGTGACCAGAGGCCCAGGAACGTGAGCTGCCCTGTGACGATGCTAAGGTGTTTTTTGAAGTCGACAAAATGCTCCATGGCTCGTGTAATTGCTAGATGGCTAATCGCTGTTGGTGATGACAGGTTCGGGTTGTTGCAGGTGGATTTTAAATAATCCTCTCGTGTGCACACTTTCAAATTATTCGTTGCGGCAGTGATTGAACATTCTCTCTGGATCTGTCGTCTGCATATAAACAAAGGAGAAAGGAGTCATCATTGCAGGGTGCAAGAAAATAAAATTACAGTTACATTACACAAAGACATCAGTGCTTCGAGGATGGATACCTGGAAAAGTGGAGATGTGTATGAAAGGCAAAGAACAGACTTGCGGCATCCTCTCTTCGCCAACATTCCAGACAGACCTAGGCCACTTCTTGTAACAGCTTTGTAGCTTCTGTTGAGTTACTTGGACACTGCTCTGTCAAACCAAGAAAGGAATGTAGTACAACTGTTCATATGGCGTGCGGTAGGGACTCTCTTATCTTGACCAGTATATGGTGAACTTTCAAAACTTTCTGAACTCTCAATGGGCTTGATTTACGCACCTGCAGATGTAAGGCTAACCTTATAGGGTTACCTTGACGGTTAAGACTACTGTTCTTGTCGACAACCTCAAAATATGGATCATCTGATTTTGTTGTAGTGTCGACATTTGCGTTTGCTATGCAACAAAGAACACTGCTCATGTCATCCTGTCGGCAGTAGCATGTGCAAAGCACTGGTCGTCGAATAACATAGTTTTTACCCATCTTTATACCATGCTATACTTACTTTATTTTTATGTCTACCTACTCATTATTGTGTATTTTATCGTAGCGGAATTCTTTCATTTATTTATGAGATAGGTAATAATAGGAGTAATGGAAAAACAGAAGTTGCAGCAACTCCGCCCCCCCCCTCGGTGCCGTTCAAACTTCAAAGCAAATATTTATCGATAAATGCTAGCCGGTAAGTAAGCTATTAACTCTAGTACCTGTGGTGGAACCACGAGCACTCGACAGTTGTCGATCTCGACAATTTCCCTTTTTCTAAATGGTGAAGGGCGTAGAGGTAAAAGGGGAAATTAGGATGAAGGGTGTAGAGAGGAAAGGGGAAATTGTCGAAATCGACAACTGTCGAGTGCTCGTGGTTCCACTACTGGGCTTGCTTTCATTCATTTATTACGTAAGTTATAAGGGACGGGTCCGTGGCGAAGGCGGTAGTGTATCCGCCTTTGACGCAAGACTTTTGGGTTCGATTCCCCACAGCATAGGTCTGGGTGTTGTGATTGTAAAAATTGGATTTTTCTGTACTTTGATATGATGAATAAATGGCAAAGAAACTCCTATGAACGCGATAAGGTTCAGAAGGAGAAAAACATCTATTATTATTATTTATTACGTAAGTTATAACACTCCTTTGATGCTTATTCATAACACCACTGGCTTGTTTTTTCACCAACCAACGACTAGTGGAGTCGGTATAAAGCATCCGAATGAATAAAACTGAAAGTGAACACGTTGACGTGCAAACAAACGGTATCACAGAAGAAATGTTATGCGCAGTGCAGTAGGTGGACATGTTTATTTTATTATCCTCCTGGGTGTGGGTATAAACAAAATGAATGGACGTAAAACGTGTAAAATTTAAATGTAAAACAAGCACCTACTCTGTATACTGTGTGTATGCAGAGGTATGCAGATATGTAGTTGTGTATGTCATTGTTTGTGTCTTGAATTTTGCCCGCGCGCGAGAGCTGCAACACGACTTTCAAACAACACAATGGGAGTTTTCCGGCGGGTGAGTGTAGTGGGTGTAGCGTCTAGTTGAGCGCCTTCACCATTTTGTACCTACTTTAACGCTGATGAAATTGCTCGACCTGTGCCTTCGAGGTCTCATCTCCCCTCGAGAGTCGAACAAATGAAGCATCGTGTTCTTGGAAGAGTTCTCGTTTCTCGATGAATAAAAATTCGCCAATTTCATTGTAAAAAATACGTATGCCGGTATTTTTCAGAATTTCCTCGAGGTTGTTTAGAATTTGAGACGGATGTCAGTAAAATCCTATACTAATTACTGCTGCGTACTCCTGAATCATCACCAAATCACCATTACCATTGCTGTTGGGCCGCAGAAGATGATTTTTATTCAATATCTCCGAGACTAGTTGAGGCCAACTGAAATTTTTGAGCAGAAAATAGAACAGTTAGGTGAGAAATGACTTCACGTATCGTTTCACCGACTGTGGACGGTTTCGTGAGTTGGAACATACTCAATGAAATGTTTGTGCTGCGAACATGATTGCTAGGACCTCCTCTTCTATCTGCACATATTTTTACTCTCACTACAATCACCTACGTGACACTCGTTACACGTTTTCTTTCTCTAAAATGCCGACCCGTGAAATTACACAATTAATTAGATTGACTGGACTCTCTAGTTAAACTCTGTGTTACTAACACCTAACTTACGGGGCCATTTACGGGGCCAACGACCCCTAACCCTATCATGAAAACAGTATTTATTTATCTAGTCCAAAAAATGAAAAGTAAAAATTTAGTTGGAACCGTTCTCACACCACCCCACTCACGAAATCGAGTGAGGAATGAGTCCCTTGTGTTTTTCGCCGGCTGATCTGGATCTAGTGTAATCCGCCCCCCCCCCCCCCCCCCCCCCCGCTATGCGCAGCATCCCAAGGTCGTATTGAAGGTAAGAGCAGTCCCGCAGGAGGATGTCAGGCAAAAGTAAAATTAAAACAATTCTCTTTACATCTCTTCTTCTCACAACGTGACATAATTTATGAGACACACAGAACCAAAATAAAGTTCCACGAATTTGGAGACTTTGTTAAATTGGGTTTTTCCTAATAACAAAACTCATCAAGGTGAACGTTATCTGTTCCATAGCGTAGGTACCTGTCGTCCAGTTTTTAATAGTACTAGATAACAATTCAAGTCGAGATGAAACTAAAACGGCACGGTAGGTACCTAAGTTGATAAGCCACCCCAGAGAGTGTTATCGGCTTTTTTTTTACACGTCAACAATGTTACAAAAACAATAATAATTTTTTACATGAAACTTGTGAGTTTAATTCTGAGATTTTCCTTCGAGATAATAATTATTGATCACAAGTCAAACTAGGACCTTCGCCCTATAACAACTATGTTAATTTCAACGTCACCAATAACAAGGTACCACGAGACTGTCCGTGGCAAAACTACAGAATTTGTGTACGGATTTCAAACGATAAAGAGTTGGGTTAATTCAAACAAAGCGCATATACTCTTGACGAATGGTCAGAAATCGCAACGATTTAATTGCGAGATGACCGAATTTCAAATTTTACCCTTTATTGTAAATCGACAGATACCTACAAGCAAGAGGACATACCTTGAATAGTGCGAGGATCTTGGCAATGGACAGAAGAGGATGGAGGCAGTTTGTTCGTGAACACAGAAATAATGGAAATGATTGATTTTGGAAATGTGAAAATTATTGTTATTATTCAAGAATAATTTTAATTTTATATTTTGTATCCTTACACCCAATGGGTAAAAAGGAGTATTTTGATAATATATACCCTTCATTTTCCCCTGAAAACTGTCAATTTATTTTTCTTCCGTCTTTTTCTAGAATGGTACTCGAGTAATGTTAGTTCAGCCAAATATCAACGTGAAAAACGATTATCGTTTACGCATTTTTAATAGAGCACAAATAATAGAGAGAAAAATATAGCAACACAATAGGCGATATACCGCCGGGGCTTACTTGACCAAAACGCGAAGTGGTACAAATGGTGACGGCTTCCTGACGACCACGATAGATAATTTGTCGTACGCTGAGACTTCCAGAGTGCGGGCGATGCCTAGACTCGGTGTCGTAGGAGATAGGAGTCCACACTAGTGCGACAGGACTCACCGGGCGGTATGGAAAATCTTGCACTTGGACCAAAAACCGGGTTCCTCGTTGGATCTTCGGGCAATTCCCTGTTGCGTAAATGCGACGATGTCGATGACAGTGACGTTGACGGCTTGCTGGCGAAATCCAGACTTCGAAACGGGATGACAGGAAAACAGAGATGTCGGAAACTTGATCGTAGAAAAACTCGTTATGTAGCAGAAAGACTGAGTGGTGGGATGTGGTGGTGGGTAAAAGAAGAAACCTACAACAATTCACTCAACTCAGTGTCGACTCCAACTCGAAAATATGACAAAAAGAGGAACCAAATCAGTGTTTACTTTACCTCCAGGTGACAGACGGTTTCGTTTGATGCGCCAGGTGTGGTTGTACTTCTTTAGACGGCGAAACAATGCCTACTTCGGGTCCAATACCCTTATGATCCAACGTTCGCCAAATAAACCCGCAAAACAGGCGGTTCCTGGCTTCGAACTAACACAATTTCGAAGACCATTCGAACGGCAAAAACGTGGATGTACAGCACACAACTAAGCGACAGCTCCGATGCGAGTTTCAAATTGAAAAGAAAGAAGTAGCTACGTCGCTTCGTTTCATCAGGTTCTGCCCACAGGCGCGCTGGGTTAGTTCTTATCTATAGCCAATTGGAGAAAGGCACGCGAAACTCGTTTGCCGGAACGGCCACCGCAAGACAACGAAATTCCTTAAACTACTGAAAAATAAACGGCCGGTAGAACTGGACTGGCCAAATCGGTCCAGGTACCAAAAACAACCAGAAGCAGAAAACGACGCAACAACATAACTTAACTTAATCACAAATATTGGGAGGAGAACCCCAAAAATACACCCCTCATGTGATGCTCTTGCAAGGCCACCTAAGCAGGAAACATGAGGAATGTTTACTACTTGCTATGAAGAGAAGAACGAATGTATTAATATCTCGCACTAACGCCAGTTGGAGTAGTATATCTAGGACCTTCACCTTCTACTGAGCCAGCTTAACCGGGGCGGCCAGCCCAGCATGCCTCGTGGCTACTGGTGATAAGTAGTGCAGTTCAACTCTCAGAGACTCGCAAGCATACTACTGCCGCCAGAAAGAGCTCATTCATACAGTTAATGAATGAATAAATGAATCAAAGCCAATCACTCCCTGAAAATAAATAATAAAATCGACAACGAGTAAAGCTCAGTCTATTCCACCCGAATTCCACACACAATAGGCTGGCTAGAACGTAAAGTACATCTTGTGCATCTCCCTCTTCGTTCAGTGGTAACATAACCCCTTGTATTCATTGCTCATACTGTGAGAGCCTTGCCTCATGAAAAAACCTCTATTGTAATAATTGTTGATGTTGGACATGCCCTGCCTCTTGAAGCTAGCCATCAGCTACCCACTGTGTGTAAGAACTCGGAAAAACAGAGCCCTTCACACCACCAATAGGTATTCTACCATCCTTCTACAAACCCCTGTCCAGAAGTAGGTACCTCGCCACGGCGACGACCCAACCTCTCGCTATGCCACTACCCACTAGAAATGCGACGCCACTGGAAGAGAGCCCCCTTCGACCGGACGCAGCGCTAGTCCATGTCTTCGTGCCCTCGTCTCCCCCAAAACATGCCCGCGACACTTCCTCCCCGAACGCAAATCAAAACGATAAAATAATCTCCCCTTTGGCGTTTACCCAAAACTGGATTCCGTAATTTCGTGATTGACAAGTTTACGAATTACCTCGTGTGAGGTTTCGGAAAGTTGGATCGGTCCGAGGATCTCATTGGGTGCCGCAGGAGCACGGAACTTTTCTTTCTTGTCTTTTGCATGGGGCCAAGTGCATTTGTTTTCAATTTCAGAAAAAAATTGTAAAAAAAACCTTTATTTCTTATAAGTATAACTATTTATTTCTGAAGCAAAGCTCTCCGACTACCTAATAAATATTTATTTATATTTGCGTGTTTGTTGTCTTTTGATATTTATTTCTATAAAAACCAATTGTATTTAAGAATGGTTTCTGGACTCCAAAGGGTCACACCTTAATTCATTGCAACAAACTAATTTCAGTTTTAGATAGGTTTGGGTGGTGATAAAATAACGGGTGGTAACACTTCTCCCCATAAAATGACATTTTTAATTCGATTGCGATTTTCTAGGTTATGACATGATCTACAATCTAACTGTCAATTGTAGGGTTATCGCAAAAGTTCATGTATTAGAGATGTTATGAAATCAGCCGCCCATCCTTACCTGCTTTTTTCTGCAAATAGTTTGTTTGCTAGCTACGCAAAATCATTGAAAATTGCCCGCTATTTTAAAAATTTGTAGGAAATGACTTACCTGCTGTGACGCTGTGACCTGCTTTCGAAGAGACCTAGCTTCCTACAGAGCATGAATTTGTAGACTCTATTAGATTCAAACAAGCACTAGCAGTATTTATGCAAATCAAATCTGGGCGAACATCTCACGCGTTATTTTCCCCATAGAATAAAATATTTAGCCCTTTCGCACGACAGAGAGTCTATGGGCATAAGGTTGAGTTTCCCAAAGAGAGAACCCCTTGAGCAATGCCAAAAAAATTCAGTGTCGTTTCGAAAATACTTCAAGATATAAAGGAACAGAACATCAATTGTGCAGGCTAATTAATCAGAGGCTCACCGCGACAATTGTACAACTGATTGCAGATGTGTGTGAAGTTATTTAACCTAGCGTGAAGAAGAGCTGCTGTATAAGTCTGTAAGTTCAAACTACAGCACCAGCCGGATATAAAATCTATGGAATATAAACACTCAATTTTATGTGAATTATTTGATCGATAATTAAAACAATGGCTCCAAATTCGAAATACCAAGACAAAACTCAGTGAACAACAATCTCTCTCTCTAAGTACAATTAAATAATAGAGATTTCTATTCGTATATGGAAGACGGCCTAGGTAGAAGAGAGGGTTGAAATTCAAATCTTGACGAGGTCTTGAATTACTTGAGCAGGGAATTGAAACTCAGGTGCGTTAGGGAACGAATGAAAATCAAGATGAATTTAATGAAAGTGGCGATGGTTGATTTGTAATAAAAGTGGGGTGTGGTTTAATGACTTTGTTTATTTCTCAATATTTATTCAAATCATCCTCTTTCAAAGAACGTGAGATCTACCACTACTATAGTATGCTTGAGGTATCAGCACGACGGGAATTTGAGGTAGGTGGAAATCAATTTGAATGACTTAGGTAAAGGTGATAAAAATCTACGGCGCAACAAAACATGACTTGGGGTCATTAGACGTATCACAGCTAATCAAATTAATTATAGGAAAAGAGGGTACCTCACAGTATTTACCATTAAATGCAATTTCATGATTTTCACTGGCCAAAGACTTGGAGCTTGTTCCGTAAAGCTCCTTTGCAACGTTCCACTTTGCACTTCGCACTTTGCCAAAACACAAGAAGTTTCTACACAGTATTTTCTCAGCAACCCCTCAAGTTTTTGTAAACTGCAAGTGAAAATTTGCAAAGTAGCATGGTTCCGTATGGTAATTGCCCTTACACATACACACAGGGTTTCCAGACGAAACAATGGAGAACAAATGCATAGTTTGTTTTACGGATTCTGATACTTACTTACAAGAGGGTATAGGAAACGATGTAAGATACCTTTGAAAATACGAACAATTTTGCCCCTGGAAGGTGTAGTCGGGATAGTGCAGACGGTACTTCTTACTGTTTGTTTTCGGGAGCTGTCTGTTTAGTAAAAACACGCTTTCACGTGTGGAGAAGGCTTACGATTAGGTAGGAGTAGATTGAAAAGTAGCACAGCACTCAATTTCACGGAACCACCAGATGGACTGATGGACACAATTACCAGTCTCTCTCAATACCACACAGTTATCGACGACGGAAGTAAGCATTTCCCAATTACAATGGACAAGTATGGTTGAGGTCAATTCTCCACCGGCATAAATCACACACGCAAACCCACGATAATACAACAATGGACCGAGGTACGGGACAACTGGAGCTAAACCGAAACGCCGCCGGATCCACTTCCAATCTGATGGTCATCATCAACGGACGTCCCAGAGTCAGCACAGTCTGCCGGAGCTCGTCGGGCAGCACAAAGCCCTCCATTCTCTCCATTCACCAGATGCATCAGAATGCATGAGAGTTGCAAACACTTTGAGATGGTCATTTAGATAAACCTGGAGGTACCCATGCAGAGCCTCCCGGCTTGCAAAGACTGAGTTCCCCTACACGTTGAAATCTCATCCTCATTCCTCCTTCAACGATGCAGATTTGAAATTTTATCACACCACCAAACTGTTTAGATAAAGCGCTATTCCTCTCTCCTTGCTCGATGTCGTCCTTGTGGATGCGGGAGCGGGCTCGCACACACATACGGGAATCCAATAACAAATTTATGCTGGGAAGCGACGCCGGGAGGCATATATTATGTGCAAGATGTATCGTCACAAAGCGGGCCGTGCGGAACTAGCGTATAGGTATACAGGTGAAATATGAGGCGAGGCAGAGGGCAGAGGAATTGTCGTATTATAGTACCTACCTGGGTTTCCATTAAAAATTTGCTTAGCCCGCCTGTCTGTAGGTAGGTACGTGTAGCAACACCAGCGAATGGTAGTTTGTAGGGAATGTAAATCCTTTTGTGATCCGATGGGGAATAAGCGGCCCCGGCCTCACCCTTCTCTGGACGCGTCACACAGGAGTCATAAAGAAGGTGTAACGATGTTTGCACACTCGGCGCATTGTGATGTCCTCTTTGATTGGCCATTCAGGAGCACTGCCATGGATGTCTCTTGGAGGCGACAATAATGGGTCGCATTCCGAACACGCTCCCTTGGCAAATTGATTTTGGATCCCGGAGCCGGTTTCCATTATTACTGTCGCGTGGTGTGTGCTTCTTGTGCTGCTGCTGCTGCTGCTGGTGGTGATGGTTGCTTTCGATCATCTCGCGAGTTTATTTTTCGGAATGGAATTTTGATATATTATGTGTACGGTCTGGTGTGTCGGTACCTAATACTCACATGAGAATGGGCGCTGCTGCACATCGGATCCAACAAAACAACGAGAGGGAATTTTTGATGAAATTCTTGCTCTCGGGAGTTATTGGGTAACTTTATTGCTTTTCCTGATATGATGTTACAGGATCTAAGTATCTGATTAATATTTTGCTAAATATATTGGACAGGAAAGAAAGGTACCTACTGGTATGTATAGGTGTCCCGAAAATACACCGACAACGTTCTAGGGCAGCTTCCTCTCATCAAAACAAGAAAACTCATTTGTTACGCTGCGTCGGTGTTGTTTGGTAGGTACGAATTCTTACGTTTCCCTTTTGGTCTATGTTTTGCTCCAGAAGATTTTCGGAGAGAGATGTATGAAACTTTTGGTGACTTGAAAGGCGAGTTGATATTGACTTCGATGACATAATTAAGCACCATCAAATGGGGTGAAGTGAACCATATGAGGTAAAATGGATCATTCGCGCTTTTTTTCCAAATTTGAACGTCCAAAATGCAAACGAATTTCACGACTGTCAAGCGGAATTCAGGACAGGGTACATAGATGGCGCCACTGGTCAAAATCAGAATTCATTCGACAACACAGCAGGTAAGTCATTTCCTACAAATTTTTAAAATAGCGGGCAATTTTCAATGATTTTGCGTAGCTAGCAAACAAACTATTTGCAGAAAAAAGCAGGTAAGGATGGGCGGCTGATTTCATAACATCTCTAATACATGAACTTTTGCGATAACCCTACAATTGACAGTTAGATTGTAGATCATGTCATAACCTAGAAAATCGCAATCGAATTAAAAATGTCATTTTATGGGGAGAAGTGTTACCACCCGTTATTTTATCACCACCCAAACCTATCTAAAACTGAAATTAGTTTGTTGCAATGAATTAAGGTGTGACCCTTTGGAGTCCAGAAACCATTCTTAAATACAATTGGTTTTTATAGAAATAAATATCAAAAGACAACAAACACGCAAATATAAATAAATATTTATTAGGTAGTCGGAGAGCTTTGCTTCAGAAATAAATAGTTATACTTATAAGAAATAAAGGTTTTTTTTACAATTTTTTTCTGAAATTGAAAACAAATGCACTTGGCCCCATGCAAAAGACAAGAAAGAAAAGTTCCGTGCTCCTGCGGCACCCAATGAGATCCTCGGACCGATCCAACTTTCCGAAACCTCACACGAGGTAATTCGTAAACTTGTCAATCACGAAATTACGGAATCCAGTTTTGGGTAAACGCCAAAGGGGAGATTATTTTATCGTTTTGATTTGCGTTCGGGGAGGAAGACGCATTACGGCTCTTCTTCCCGCTAGAAGTCCAGCTTCGTGAAAGCTTCTCACTGTCTGGTTGGAGAATGTGGACTTCGGTCAAATTCCGTAGGATGTTGTTGACCTGGCTGGCGGTGGACGTGTGATTTCGCCGAACGATCGGTTTCAAAAACCGATCTTGAGTTGCCGTGGTCTTGCGCTCATTCCTTCCTCTTCGTCCGTAGTTAATATTGCCAGCCTGGAATCGACGAAATGCTCGATATATCGTCATCCGTGTTGTCTGCAGGGCGTCGGCGATTTGGCGGACCCCGTAGCCTTGGTTTGTCATTCTTGTGGCTATTGCTAATTGGTCTTCATTTAGCGCCAGCATTGTGAACACAAATGAGGAGATAAGGCAGTAAATGCTTTTTTGTCTCAGTGCTTTGTTTTAGTGGATCTGAATTCATATTTTCAATATTTTGACAATTGATACGAGGTGACGTTTGCTGGTGGATCGATTTTAGTCGAAAAGCTAGTAGCATCTCGAAAAGGTCCAGACACATTGCATACATACCAAAGTTCAGCTTAATTGCATGCACCGTTTAAAAGTTGTTAATAAAAATTACAGACAGACAGACAGACAGACAGACAGATGGACTGATTTCATCGACAGAATCACATTTAGCGGGCCAATAAATCAAGAAATGATAGCAAACATGCCTGTGTTTTGAAATTTAAGTCAAAAAATTCAAAATGGCGGAAGTGTGGTCAATCCAAATCTAATGACTTAGGGGCTGAATTTCAAGTCCGACTTGCAACCCGTGCAGCAGCGCAAGTAGAGTCACGTGATCCCTTTCAGCCAATGGTCAGAGCATATCGATGGCTTACGCCGGTGACGCAGCTTATCGCGGGTTGCAAATCGGACTTGAAATTTAGCCCATGCTGTTGACCTTAGAGCACGCTGCCAATTGGGCTTTCCTTTGCCCCCACAATAGACAATAAGAACGTCGTGTTGTAAGTCAAATTGCTCAGAGTTATTCAGTGAACAAGCCTACCAAGTGACGTCATCTTGATGTGAAAAGTTATGTTTTTGATGTGATGGAAAAATCACATTTTGGCTTTTTCGACTGGGATCCCGAAAATTCAAAAACCATTTCGAATGGGGAACACATAATTCTTTATAAATTTGGTGTTGATACTGCCAAAAAAAAATTCTACGAAAACGGTGGTATGTTGAACTTTCATCAATTCTGCACTGGTCTCTTCATCATCCTGTAGAAATTTTATGAAAGGCTCTATGGGTTTTATATCGACAACGAAGATAGGCAAAAAATTAGGCAATTCAATACCAATAAGAATCTTTTCTGGTAATCAAAAGTTACAGCGGTTCAAAATTGGGTGAATTTTTGCTTTGTAACACTTCCATTGTTGGGCAGTTTAGATGCATTGTTCGATAGAAATATCGCATATCAGCTAGCATTTCACCCTATTTCAGTAACTGACTTTTCTTTAGCACTCGTCGTGCTTCTACTTGACTGAAAAAGTTCTTTGTGTTATCATTATTAGTCTTCGGCCTTGCTCTTTGGAATATTAGAGCTTCAGCTTTCGGCGTATTTTTTTTTTAATTTCCAGCGATTGATTGGCAGAAACATTTTTCCATTCGCGTATCTGCAAGTTTTTTTATACAGACGCTTGAATAATGGCCCATCGGCGACATGTTGTCAGCGTTCGAAAATCGACGGCGGTGTGACGATGATAAGTAAAAATGACTGAAATCTGACGTGGAATTAATGGTGAAAGGCAACTCAACTCCCCGCTTGGCGGATATGTGCTGAGCAAGGGGGAGAGCACAAGCATAAGCTCAAATCTTGGCGGTGTATAACCGCAGGCAGCTGTCAGTCGCCGCCTCCGGACAAGTCGTGGCAATTAGTGGCAATATACGAAAAGGAGCGAGCGCTGCTTCTGCTGCGGAGCGAGAGGGCACAAGGCGCGAATAATAGAGCCAACTTCATTGTTCGCCGTCATAAAGTCGCGATGCGTGGAATCTCGCGGCGGATATAGAGTATAAGACGGTGAAAGCGGTGAAATTTTAAGAGGTTGCGAGTAAAAGCCAAGTGAAAACAACGTTTCTCAAAGCGGGCGTTAATATAACGGAATTAGTTGGTCAAAGAAAAATAATTTTCGCGTTCACGACCCTGAACTCGCTGCGTGCGAGAACATCGCGCGCCAAAGAAATCAGCATATTTCCAAATTCTGCTTTGCATTTTTAATAAAACTTCAATGATGAGGGGGAGAGAAAGAAAGAGAGGAAAAGAGAAAATGGGTTGCGGGGATGAGGACGGGGATTCTGGATTCTGCTCTTGGCTTTAAGTGGTAAATAATTTTTTTCATTAAACATCAACACTGGTACCGAACGGCGTGGATGATGCTAATCCGAGAAAAATTACGGCCGCTCGTGTTTACACGATTCGGGACAATTCCGGGACGAGTCCCGCGGTTCTAAATTGAAACGAAAGAGCCGGTCATTTATCGTCTTTTTCCGGAGGCAGGTAGGGTGGTATATTTGGGTACCGGTCTGCAAGTTCGCTGCCGCATTTCTGCATTGTGCTTTTAATAATCGAAACCTTATAGTTTAGTATTGTGACCTCGGTTGTGGCGTACTTCATTATGAATTGAACTTGTTTTGAAGTACATTTCAGGTACCCAGATTATTATATATTTGAGAGAAAATGGTCAGAAACACAACAATAATTGTGGCGGAAGACAAGATTCAGCGCCAACAAAAGGGGCACAACATTCCTCTGCATCAATACATTCAAGTAGGAGCTGCTACAAAGTAAAGTGAAAATACTTCAGTTTTACATTGTCATAACCTCTTGCGACACCGCGCTGATCTTGGAGTTTGATAGAGAATGAAGATGAAAAGCTCGGCCGTGGATTCTAGGGATGCTTGATTTTACATTTTTTTTTTGTAGTGATGCCAACCAACGCTATATCCCTAGGCTAGGATATTGTAAGATCCCAAAAGACCTGCTCGATTGATTTGTCAAAATCATGAAGTGATCTGCCTCCTTGTGTTGCCGAATTCAGCTTTTGGGACAAAGTTATCGCTGATTTTTGCGTCAATAGATGTTTTCTCATGTCCTCCACGAGAACTGCGTTTGAAGGATAAGCTCCTTTCAACCTCATCTTAGCATTTTGGTTCAATCTTGCTCCGCTGATAGAGCTCACCCCTTCTCCCCCTACTTAACACTTTCACTTGATCTGTCAAATAGAGCGACAATTAGGGGAGCTCCGCTAATAGAGCCCTATTCCCCTTTTACTTACGTTGTGCCGAAATAATTCATAACCGCTTGTTCTTTCCATTGATAAGTGACACAAGAGAACAGATACCAAACAGAGAGACATAACGCGCGAGTTTAACCACAGTTCTGTTTACTGAAACAAAGTCATGACAGAGAGAAGACAAATTGATACACAGGTCGTTAATCCTACCCTAGTCAGTGGGAGATTTCTTTAAACACCGGTATCTCTTACAGTTCAAGCAAGAAACCTCGAGTCCTTCAATCACCATTCCCGACCTCGTATTCCATCATCCCTACCGTTTCCCCTCTTCCTTAATATTCTTCACCCTGCCATTCACAGCAAAAGCCAACCCTAGTGCTTGACCAATAGCGAGCCACTCCTTCCTGCAATCGGTCGCTCATTGGATTCTTCCCTTGACAGTCGATTACTAGAGACACCTCTTGTTGGCGCACGCTCTTCTAGCATTCACCGCTAGGTGTCCAGCAGATCTCTCCGCACTAAGTGAGATGTTTATTTATAACTTTTCATTCTCATCTGACTTAAGACACACCAAACTATCATAGCTTACTTGTATAATTTACAGGCATCTCTCGAACATAAGAAAAAAAAGGGGCCTTGCACTGCCACTTTTACACACCGAGGGCGCCACGACCGTTGGGGGCAAATTCGACAATTTTGACGGCGTTGACGCTTCAGCGACCGACGTCCGTCATTTTATGTCTTGATTTAAAATTTGGATAACCTCTGTTTCTTGCTTGACGTCTCCAGTCACTGTCAGTTACTGGTCAAACTACTCAAACTCCCCTGTTTTTCGCGTCGTTACGGCCGCTTTATCGAAGTAGGCGCCCCCTACAGTAGTGGCGACCTCACGTTGAGTTTTTCAATTGCAAGGCCCCATTCCCTAATCATGTGATTTGAATCGGCCGAATTGGACGGAACTCCGTCAATTCGTCGGCGTCAATTAAACCCGGCTTGTGTGGTGTCTATTTTGCTATTACGAAATTTCGAACTTGCAATTTTCTCCCTATAATTATCTAGACGGGTTTTCTGTTTTGAAAACTAGTAGCGATACAAATTTGATTCGTTCGTTGCGACGAGCACATGTCCGGCCGCTTTCTAAATTTCACTACCTCATGTGTCAAGAAAATTGAAATATTGATTAGGTGTGGAAAACCTCAAAACAAGGTGATTGAGAAAAAACACGATGTAAACAAAGGCATGTGCGACTACACTTCTTACTGAATGAGACGCATGCGTCAAATTTCGTGTCGCATATGTGCGACACTAGGCGCTACAACGGTATATATGAATGTCGGATCCTCACGACGCCAGGCCCTCAAAGGTGCACAAAATATTTTTTGTCGCAAATGAACGACACAAGGCTGCTATTCACATTCAACAGGTGTCGCATATTGATGACGTTCAATCCGTGTAGTATTATAACATTCGTTGCATATAGACGACGCTAGTCCGCAAAGGGTTATTATACAGGGTGTTTCGGTGACCTTGCATAATACTTCGGAAGGTGATTCCTCTCAAGAAAATAAGTGGAAAAGTGAGAGTAACATTTTACCTTGAAATGCTTCCTATGGAAGTTACAGCCCCTCAAAGGTACGAAGTTAAACAAAGTTTTCAATTATTTGCTGAAAAACCGTCCAAGGTAGAAACTTTAAATTTGGTGTAGAGAAGTTTCTCAACATTGCAAATGTACATGCAAAAATTCAAACAAATCTGACCAGTGGCAGCGAAATTAGAGGGGATTGGGTTTATGTCGAAATGTATTCGTGACACGTCCGTGTTTTCTCACTTTTACTTTAGAACGATGCATCTTACGGCAAAAATGCAACAGGAATAAAAGTTTTGTATTGAACGAATTTATCTGAAACATCAAATTTAAAGCTCTTACCTTTGGCAGTTCTTGAACAAATAATTGAAAACTTCGTTGCATTTTGTACCTTTGAGGAGCTGTAACTCCCTCAGGGAACACTTCAGGAGAAAAACTTACTCTTACTTTTCGACTTATCTTTTTGAAAGGATTCACCTCTCGAAGTATGTATTATGCAAGGTCATTGAAACACCCTGTATGTAATTTTTCAACGTGCGAACGCAAAACCTTCTCGTTCGCTCTTCTGTGAAGGACATCATTTGCTAGATTCCTCTGGAAGCCTGCTAGGTCCTCGTAAATGGCTCGGAACGGTTATTCGTAGCTTTTGAGGTCCTTGGATGCGACGTCTAGGTATTTTCGGGCTAAAGCCGGATAGGGTACGGGTGCTGGGCTTACAGATGCTGAAATTACAGATCGTACAGGTGTGGTTCAGCAGATCGGCAGATCGTCACGTATTTTGTTGTTTCCATATTTAATTCGTGCTGCCTCTTCTAATGGACGGATATGATGTGGCAGGGCGGCGGTCGGGTGTGGTCGGCGTAGTTTATTGCTGGAATTTAATACAGCTTTTGCGGCATATCCGTAAACATAATTTAAGAATTTCTCTTCGCTCTCCATGCCACTCCGTGTTTATTTTGCGGTGTTTGTTTGGAAATTCATGCTTCAATCGCACTTTTCCGTTGTCTGGTTAGGATTGCCACATGATGTCTACACGTGTCGGGTTGCTCGTACAGGTGGCAGGTAGCAATTGAAAGGTCGACTACTTAGCTAAACTTCAGTATATTGTATCATTCGTATTGTTCATGCATTGTAGTAAGTAAGCTTTTATATACCCCGTCTCTCACGCTAAACCTGAAACCTCTCCAGGTAAAGAAAAGTCCAAGAACCGTACCAATAGGTTATTGGGAATCTCGTGTACTAGAGAGCTTTAAACAAATGTTACAAAGCAAACCAAACAAATTTATTTGATAAACTCGAGCATTGTGGATACGCTAGCGTATGTTATAATCAAGAACAAGTATAATCAAGAGATCTTGCTCTTGATACCAGAGGGCTGAATGAGAGAACCTCTCCAGGGCTCGTCGAAAAGCTGTCAGCATCATGATTCCTTGAGCTAATTTTGCAATGTTGCAGCGTCACTTCGTTGGTTAATTCAATCTTATGTACAAATCGTTTCACCATCAAAAGGTACGTTTAAATACCAACCCGTGTTTGCGGTGTAGTCGTTGAAATGAATTAAACGTTTTCGAATCCGGCGATTTTGGCGTAAGAACATTGTTTCCAGCGGCACCTAATCAGAGACGAGGGTTCCGAAATCCAAACATTAAAATGAATCACGGCGGGGCGGGTGTATTACAACTTATGTTCGCCGGGGCTCATGTGGCTTATGCACGACTCGAGGATGGAATTTATAATTAGTTTATACGTGAAAGCTACACGCGGATGTACAGTTTTATGGCTGGGTGTTTACTTTGTTTTAGCCTAAATCCTTAGTTTCTCATACACACACACACAACACTCTCCCTCGGAGCCTCTGCGGTATGTATACTTACACCACGCCACCAGGGTTGCGTCATGCAAGTGGGTCAAAAATAATTAGGAATCGTTAGCAAAAGGGGCTTCCACCTCTTCCTGCCGCTGGATTTGCGTAACATAAAGCGCGGGATTCAACGAGCTCGAACATTCAATTTTGTATCTTTAGTTTTTCATCAAAGCAAATTGCTGGTTAAATCCCAAAGCGCGTTTCCCAATATGAGCGCCAAGGGAAAAGGACGAAATAAAACGCGCCAGCCTCGTGACGACGAATAAAACGGTTTACTTTGCAAGTGTTACGCTGCCACGGCACCACCACCGCCAAGGCACTGATTGATTCAAACACGTTTTGCTGTACGTGCAGCTTCAAGAATCATACTTTGATCAATAATTAAACGGAACACTGTGTTCATTATCCGCGCCTCTGATACCGCGGTACCTCGCTGGTTTCCTTTGTGGAAATCGAATGCAAATTATATTTTTCTTTGCAGAATCGTGTTGGGTATAATAGGTATGTTGTGTGTATAAAAATGTAAAAGAAAAGAATCAAAAGAATATGAGAGTAGTTGTTTTGCATTGGAGGCGCGCGCGAAAGCAGAGCTCAAATGTTCGCAATTTAAAATAATGAGGTTTGTGTTATTCACTTAATGCGTGCATTCTTTTCAAATAAATTGCGATATTCGGAGGCGGCGGCAATAGCGGCAACATCAGCGCCCCCACCATTTCATTTCAATAACCCTAATGAAATTCTACGCCTCTGATTTAATAGTGTGTTGCACTCTATTTCCCCCCCAGTGAATGTTTAGAGTTTCGCCTACTGTCAGCATCTAACTTTTCTTTTGTGTGTGCTCCCTTCTTCTTTTTATCTTTATTATTTTATGGCGAACAGCAGCTAACTTGCACTAGGACATCAGTCACCTGCTCAATTTCTTTATTTAGTTCCACAATCATCGCCTTCCAACGAAACGTTTCCGAAGTAATCAAGAACAAAAACCCACGCATAAGGGTGATAATTATTTGATGCCACACCTTTCAGCATCTTTTACGCCGGAAACGGTACAATGGAAGAGCTTCATGAAAGCTTATAGATTATAAGAAGTATAATGTACCTACTGGCCACTGTCCATTTTCCTGTCGTTTTGTCAAATAATCCTCTATGTGCACGTGAATACTTGTCGAGGAAGCCAAGCGATTGTTTCATCTCGCCGAATTCCACGAAATCATACTTAGTGGCCAAGAATCCGTTTGCGTTATTGTGGTGTACCGGATTCCCCGTAAAAACGGACTTGAAGCCGCGTATGATAATATCTTGAAGCCGAAGCTTCACGAAACCGTGATCACAGCAATCTAATCACGATAATTGATTCGTCTGATTGTGTCTTCATTACAGTGATTGCAGGTTTATCCAAACAAAAGTTCCTATTCTACACTAGCTACGGTTCTATGGCTTTTGAAAAATGAAGAAACGTGCTTAGCCGATTGAGCTGAACAAGCTGAAAATTGCTAGTTAGCTAGAGAAGACACGGTCGATCTTCATTTAAACTTTAAAGGGTTAGCCGGACCTGACTTTTTTTTTTCGGGAGAAGGGAAAATGCACAACTGTGTGTGAAGCTCCGTCACGACATCCTGCTGCCAGTATCCACTAAAACCACCTCCTCTGGCCTAGTGTTGGCATTTGATGTGATTTCTTCCTACTAGGTCTTGAGACTGAGGCGGCCTTCCATGATTTTTCCGACCTCAGTCATCTTCTTTTTGCTATGCTATATTTAAGCTATGCCCTGTCATTGCAACGTCTCTCGTATAGTCTCTCGGCCTCCGATCTAATTTGCATCACGTTTCTTGGGTAGTCCGTGATCTCCCAATTTTCCTTGTCATCGAGCATTAGGGCGGCAATATTATTTCGGGGTATTACGCCGACCACACCCGACCGCCGCCCTGCCACATCATATCCGTCCATAGGAAGAGGCAGTACGAATGAAAACTTCTGGGGTTATTTCATTCTTTAACTCGCGTATAAGTTACCATTGGGCCCCCGCAGTTCCTTCGCATTCAAAAACGACGTGGTGTGGGTTGTCGCCATCATCCCCGCACAAGTCGCATCTTGCATCTGTTTTCTTGCCAATTCGTCTCTTGAAGCTGCTGAAGCAGCCATGACCCGTAAGGGCCTGTGTCACCCAGTGGTCAAGCTGTCTGTGGCTCCTCTCCACCCATCCTTTGACATCTCGGACGAGTCTGCGAGTCCAGTTGTCGTTGTCGAACTCGTTCCACTGCTGTTGCCATTCTGTCAGTAGCTCTTGCTTGACTGCGTTTCTTGTTTCTGTAGCGGTTACCTCTGCTGGTCTCTCGTGCATCCGTTTCCGTTCAGCGGCCAACAGTGTGAATGGTGGTATTCCCGCCAGCACCCGTACGGCCCTATCCGCAGCTGTTCTATATGCACAGGCAGTACAGGTTACCCTCAGTGCGACTTTTCTTATCTCTCTTTCCATGGTTTTAATGTCTCCAATCCTTCCCTTAATCTTTTTCGCCTAGACTAGTGGGTCAAATGTCTCAGATATTTTGTCGTTGTTTTGAATCCCACCGGTGTCCCTCTGATTACAACTTTCGGGGTGAGAATCTCCCTTTATCTAGTCACCAGTATGGCTTCGGTCTTTTCAGCTACTATTTCGAGCCCGTTTTGTTCCATCCACTGCATAACTCTACAAATTGTCTCACTGGTGGCGTATTCTATTTCTCCGATGCATCTTTCATGAGTAACAATGACGATGTCGTCTGCGAAACCTATCAATTCCGTTTCCTCAGGTATTTCCAATCTTAGAAGCCTGTCGTAGCCTATGTTTCATAGTTCCGGGCCTGCGATAGTTCCCTGTGGGATCCTCGCTGTGCTCCTCATTGTCAGTTCCTCATGTTTGATGTATCTATCTCGGAAGAAGCTATCGATGATGTCGTATAGCTAAGGCTATTTCCGATCGTTTAGAGGAAGTTATTGAACTCATAGATCGTTCGATTAGGTGAAAAATAGCAGGAGTGGAACCGGGTCTCGCCCAAGTCCACCCATACAAAGCCCGAATCATCTCTTCCAACTCTGCCAATTTTTAGTCTATGTGCGATGATTAGTGCTAGGTACGTCTTTTCTCGTGTCCACAATCCAGTTTTCTTTGATCGTATTTCTACTGAGCTCTGAAAGTATGGTTATTGGTTATGTCCACATTTTGCTCGATATCCGTTTGCAGCGCCAATTCTTGTGCAGGTCGGCTTCTGTTAACATTTATCTGTAGAAGTTTTACAGCCATTATACGATGGGATTCAGTTCCTCTGCCGTTTGTACCGGTAGGTTTAACGGTAGGTCCTCCTCTTCGTCTCCATTGTCAGTGGTTGTGGTCGCATCGCTTATTGATGGTTGGTGCTCCGGCAGGGTTATAGTGTCTGCACTTTTGCTTTCCTCGTCTGTAGTTTCGATGTTTGCCCTCTATCTGTTCATCGAACCCTCGCTTATGGTGCGTTCCTTTCCTCGCTTTCTTTTCTTCATCAATATGTTTTTGAAGATAGGGCATCTCGTCGTCATGCCTAAGTGACCTTCTTGGTTTCATGCCACGCATTCAGGGCTGTTTTGACAATCCTTGGCTTTATGTCCCTCTTGTCCGCAGTGTCTGCAAGTGGTCATCCTGTCCGTACCCTTGCAGTTTATTGCTATGTGGCCGGTTTCGAAACATCTGAAGCATTTTTGTCAATGCTCTTGATAACTCCTACCCTGCAATTACTCCATCCAATTCTTATTTTCGGTATGGTTTGAAGCTTTTTTGTGAGTTCGTATGTGGTTCGTATGATAGCGACTTGGGTTCCTGATAACCGGGTCTCAAGCTGGCTACTATAACATCTTCTTCTTTGGCTCCTTTCAGTAAACTCATGGTTGCTTATATCACTTCTTCTTTAATGATTACCTCTTCAATATCTCTGATAATAAACGTTGTTCTTCATCCCGTTGCACTTGACACCTTACTCCCTGGGATACTGAGGCTTATGGCTCCTTTTATTTTCTGTATCGTGTGATTGTCTGACGTATTTAGTGTCAGCATCTATTCTGTCTCTTTCTGGTTTTCCTTACTTCGATGATGTTATTCGTTATGATCCAGTCCTCACCGATGCCTGTTCTAACTGCTCTAAGTCCGCGTAGGACTTGTTCTCTTCGAAATTGGCAAAGATTCTTTCTTCATCAGCTCTTTTCTGTTCTTGGTTAGATCTCACCTTTGGTTACAATTTTGCTTGTGTAATACACGGGAGCGACTTTTCTTCGTTATTCATTTGGAGTTCCTCTAGTTCAGGGAACCGGTCTCTGGCCATTTTGCCAATGCCTCTCTTCATTTCAGTGTCCTCTTTGTCAACATCAATTGCCAGTTCTTCAAATCTAGTCGCAAGCAGATTTCCAATGATTATGCAAGTTTTCTTGCACACATCTCCAGGCCATTTTTGTGTTAAAAATGGTTCAATGTCTTCATATTGGTTAAACCGGCCTAGTTGTGCAATAATTTCTTTTATATTTTCTTCGTCAGCGATTTTTGGCATTTCTTGCATTCCGTTTGCGGATTCTCTTGTAGGTTCTTGTTTTCCTCCCGCAGCTTGTGTATGTCGCTACTTTGTCGTTCCGTTTTTTTTCAGAGTTCCCCTATCTCCTCTCTCAGCGCGGAGTCTTCAGGTTCATGGGTTCGTTTTCGCTGCTTTTCATCATGCTCTTCGCCCTGTTGCATTCCTCTTCCATTTCTGCCATCTTTTGGTGTGTCTCTTTCCATCCTATGGTACTCTTCCTCCATACCTGCCATTTTTTTTTCAAATCATCAATTTCTTGTTGTTCACCGATCGTTTTTTTTCATTTCCAATTGATTCCGTATGTTTGATTCCTGAGACTTTTGTTCTGTGCTTCAGATCAAGCCTGTCAAATCGTTGGCCGTTTGTTTGACTCTTCTATGCACATTGCTGTTGGCTTCCCCAAAATAAACCAGTTTAGAAATTTATCCTTTTAGCTTTTGGAGCATTGCGGGGCTCGCTACATGTTGCTCTGGGCTCCCTCGTTTTTGCGCCTTTTCGCTGGTTTTCGGATCAAAGGGGCTCCGCCAATCGGCTCTTTTGGTACTTCCGCCTCCAGAGGGGTTTTAAAGATGTCCTCCTCAGACGTCAGATTGACGTATTCTGTCTTCTGAACCTTAGCTCTCGGCGGGTTATTGAACACTCCCGTCATTGCCGTCTCCAATTCTCTTTTAACTTCTTGTGATGTTCTTGTCTGAGGACCTGACCTGACCTGACCTGACCTGACCTGATATGACCTGATCTGACCTGACCGAACCAGTAAAATGGAAAATTATGCCAGATTGCAAATAGACAAAACCGTGAGCACAGTTACCTTGTATGCTTTTGCTTCTGGACGCAGTGAACCCTTTCTTTGTAGAATCCACGTATTTCTTGAGCGCGCCCCGTGAATTTCGTTTCATGCAGTATCAACCCTTTCGATTAGCGATCGCCTGTAGCTAAGTTTGTCACCCTCCTTCTGGAGATCAAATTCCAAGACTTCAGATTGTGGCCCTCCGTCGGATCGCGCCAGTAGAAAGCTATATTCAGGTTTTTTTGAAACTGCAATGGAGTTCCCTCACAAATACCTGCCTTGTTATGCCACCCTTTTTCCGTTTTGATTGAGCACGAACACCATCAACTCCTGATTCTTCTTCGGCGCATTTTTTATTTTTCGAACGAACGGCCGCAAGAAGGGAATCGTGGAAATCCTCTCATTGCTGTGTTTGATTTTCCCTCGTTATTACTCCCATGAGTCTGCTTCCGACCAACTCGAGTGATAAAAGATGTAAATTTCTTGTGAAAGCTGAATGTAACGTCTACAAGAGTGCAGAAAAGTAAGCCAAACGATTTTGGTTACAATCCAAATATGAGAGCAACACGTCGCCATGCCATTCAAAGCAAAAACTGCGTGTATCACCAGAATGTGCAACAGCTCTATCTCCACTGTGTCGGAGACGGCATAACTGCTACGTTGTCTTGCTGTTGTTTGTGACGAGACCTCTTTTAATGACTCTGGCGTTGGAGAAGCGACGATTAAAAAGTTGAAACCTTGAAGCGAAACAATTAATAGCTGAACGGCTGGAAGGACGCCCAGGAACAATGCCAAAGCTTTGCCCAGAAAACGGGATATATTGTCAAAGTTCTTTCCGTTCCTTTGCATCGAGTCTCCGGCATCGGTCCACTCGAAAGAAAGCAACTTCCTGTGTGTGTGTTAGTTAGCAGTGCACAGAGAAATGCAACTTAAACATCGATCATTGTGCGGGAAGAGTTTCCGAGCACCCGATACCATATACCCGGCTGCTAGCTGCTGGCGCTGGCTCTCTTAGCGGAGACCCGACTGCGCGAATTCAAAGGAAATAAATTATTTCGAAACGTACTTTCGCGAACTTGTTAGATTAATGTTTCTTTTCCGCCACTTCCCGAAACTTGGCCGACGCACTCCCCATATACTCCTCATCCTCGTGTTGTGTGAAAGGCAAAAGGCGGGCGGGCCTCCGGCTGGCCTTTCTCGCGTCCTTAATTGCATTTTTCCTTTTCGCCGGCCCAGGACCTTATTCATTAAAACTGAGCGCCGGAAAATTTATTTGCCCTCATCGATTAACGTGTTGTATTAGTTTCTCTCTCTGAGAAGTTGTTGTGCAGTTCCGCCGGGAGACTATTAAAATAGTTGGGAAGAAGTTGGTTTATTCGCGCGGGAGCGTTCCTTGTCTCGGAGGAATATTACGTAACTGCTAGACGTGAGCGCTAACCTTTCTCAACTTGGAGTAAGTCAGTGGGACGAGCTGTGGCGCCGAAATTGAGACGTTCAAATATCAAGTGTACCCAATAAATGGGACAATTCACACTGCTGTTATTATTATTGCGCTCCGACCACTGGCCCCAACAATCTTTCCAATTTCCAGGACAGCACATAGTGAAGGACAAAGTCTCTCCCCCTCCTACATCATTACATGGATTGAAGAAAACAGTGTCAAAATTAACCCTATACCTAGTCTTGTCTCAACTGAGAAACCCACAAATTATTCATGAAAGTGGAAAGACCAGACGGTTCTAAATTACGAACAACAGAACACTCTCGAATCACTTTTTTATAGAACATTGACGATACACAAAAGCTCTAAAATTATTAGATTGCAAGACCTCCCATTCACCAAAAATTATTGAAGTACAACCTAATTACAGAACCTAACGTGGATATTTCTCTACCCCTTCTTTCAGCAAGTTCGTCTAATCCTATCTCCTGTGATGGTACGCCCCCCTCCCCTCCCTCAGACATTTTATTTGTTTGGCTTGTGATCGTCTAAACTCTTTGTCGTGCCCGATTTTGTTCCTGAGGGAAACGACCCGTGGGGAGAATAGATTCATCTTCAAAATCAACTTAGAATCCCACACTCCTCTTAACCCTAGTTACTCAGTTAAACAAACAAAATAATTATACAGCTTTACGAGTGCTTATGGGTTATAGTGCAGTGAAGATAGACAAAAAAACACCCCAATCCTTGAAAAAATCATTTCATGAAATTTTATAGCAGAAATATAGATTCAGAATTTCATTCTCTACCACATGCTCAAAATCCCCGAAAATCCCAGTTAAGCATTCTTCTTGCGGCGCTGTCAAAGTATATCATGTTTGCTGCAACTATTCCGAAAATGGTATTCCTGTTTTTGTCACACTAGAGCTACATTGTTGGCTTTGGACTGTTGGTATATACTGCAGGGCATGACCAGACCTTCGTCTGAACCTCTAACTAGTATGTCCCGAAAAAAAAAAAAACACGGGAGTCGCTTTAATTTCCAATTAACAGTATTGATTAAGTATAATCCGACGGTTAGTAACCAAGTTTATTACAATCTGTTTGATTTGTGATAGAGACATGAAATTTGGTATGAGTGGTCTCCATGGTCTTCTTTTCAAATGTGAACATGACGCCTCGCCATATTTTGGTTAGGGGGCCTAAGGACCCCCTTGAAAATTTTAAGTTTCAGGAGCTCACACAAACCACCGGTAAATATCGTCACACATTTCAAAAAGTAATCATTTGGCTCTACAGCAAACCTTGACAAGAGACACAACAGTTGTCGCCATGTACGCGTTGTTCTTCGTGTTAAAAAAAATTTTTTGTTCGAAGTGTCAAAAAATCACAGTTTTTAATGATTTTTTAATCTAATAAACGGTGAGTTGATCTGCTGTGTATCATTATTCACTAATTTGTATTTGCCGAAGCTATTCATAAAGTCTGTTTTTTGATATTGTCATTCTAGGGATGACAGCTCCCAAAGAAATGAGCCAATTCAAGTGTGAAGTTGACAGCGTTTTTTAATTGGTCCCAATCAATATGATCGACAATTTATGAATGGATGGATAACTGGAACTGTTCTGTAACCTAGTTTTAAATGACTACATGCGGAACCAAGCGCAAAAAAATAGGAAAAATTTTTTTTCGCGTCGCTCACCATCATAAAATTTGTGCCCCTAGGGTGTGTTGGAAATATTTCTATACCGTGTATTCACTCGAACTGAGTGATTTGAAGTATTTCACGCCTTAATCCTCATTCTTCATGCCTTCTACTTGACAACTGCAGATCGTATTGACATTTGTCTATACTCTTTAGTCTGTATTTGCTATTGTTTCGCCAAAGTAGCATGAAATTTGGTGCAATTCAAACAGTGATAGGTGGCGGTTGAAAAAAAAATCGGGGCTTTCGCGCATCACTCCTCATCTGGTTATACCTACTCAATAAAATTATAAAACAGTTAAAGCTATCCACCCAATAATAAATTGTCATTCATATCAATTGGCAACATTGAAAAAAAAACGCTGCTGAACTGAGCACTTGAATTGGCTGGTTTCATCTGGAATTATTGCTTCTAGATGTCAATATGAAGAAATGGACTTCATCAATGACTTCGGCAGATACGAATTAGTGAATAATGATATGCGGAAGATGAATTTATTCCTCTATTACATGAAAGAATTATAAAAACCCGATTTTTTGACATTCCGAAGAATTTTTTTTTCATCATGAAGAACAGTGACATGGTGACAACTGGTGTGTCTTTTGTTGAGATTTAACGTAAAGTCGAATGATTACTTTATAAGATGCGTGACAATTATTTCAATGGTGGTTTGCATGAGTTTCTGCAACATCAATTTCCAAGGGGGTCCCTAAGCCCCCCCTAACCAAAATATGGCGAGACGCCATGCCTACATTTAAGAAGGAAACCATGAAGACCACTCATAGCAAATTTCATGCCTTTATCACAAAAAGAACAGATTTTATGAAATTTGGTCACTAATCCCGGGAACTACACTTGATTACCACTGGTAATTGCAGAATAAAGTGAGTTACGTGTTTTCTTTTGCGGGTAATAGGATTTCAGCGGTTCAGATGGCGTTCTGGTCATGCCCTGGAGTATATACCAACAGTTCTGAACTAAAAATTAAGCTCTAATGTGACAAAAGCGAGGATACAATTTTCGGACTTGTTGTAGCAAACATGATATACTTTGACAGCGCCGCAAGAAAAATGCTCAAATGGGATGTTCGGGGATTTTAAGTACATGATAGAGGATGAAATTCTGAATCGATAACAGCTTTAAAATTTTATGAATTAATTTTTTCAACCCAAAACCTATCTTTACTGCACTATTATAGGATCTCATACTTGACATGCTTTCATGGTCTGGACTTTTATTCTTCCATTTGACTGCCTCTTCATCTATTATGTGGACTGTAGCTCACTATAAAATATATATTTATATGATGAATGATCAAGCACAGGTGAAATATATTGAAATTAAATAGATAAGGGGGACTCGTTATGAAAATTGTTTAGAATACTTACTTAGGATGGTACGTTCTCGTGTACACGCTTTCAGGACCCGTCATCTACCGACGTTGTACTCACTTTTCTCATTATGTACGTGCAAAAAAATGTATTCCTTCTAATTCGGCACCTAGGTTCTATATGAGATATGAGATAATACCAATTTAAAAATGTGAAGAAATTACTCCTCGCGCTAGGCGTCCGTGCGCTTATGTGTACGGAGCGAAGTGATCAACCAAGCCAGCATTAATTATTTTTAATAAATACGCGATATGACCGCACCCCGGCGGATCGTTGAAATATTGAGTCATGTTTTAATGAGATGACCATCTAACAGATAGGGTCTGTTATCCACATAGCGTGTATAAAATATCACATAAAACATAAAATGAATCGCTGCGCCATCTCTATCATGATAGGATAAATACCAGACTCTCACTCGCCGCTCGAATCCCTTCTGTAATTCTATCTAGAAAGAAACATGAAATAATGCCCTCTATATTTTTAACCGTGAAAACAACCTCTCCGATGTCATGGCAGGAGTCACCTCTCAGTGTACGAAATGATCGTATTTGCTACCATTACTTTCCTAGTGAGTTGACGTTACATGCTTCACAGTGACGTAACCTATAGCTTGAGTGACCACGTGTTATTGTTTATGATAATTATTTCACTCACTAATTGTACTCGATAGATGAAGTAAACGTAGTTCAGACTGGCTAGCTGTTTAATACTTGTGCTTTGTAAATACCTATTTTGCTTTTGTTCATTTTTTTTTGTTGATATTGCCAAATGTGTCTGATTCAAGATGTCATAATTACTGCATTTACAAGAAATATCACACTACCTGCCTGCCATATGGTTGCCTGGACATGGACCCACTTTTTTTACGCCTCCATTTTGAGGAATCCACAGAACACGTCTACCACAAACTACCCCCGTGCGCCGTCGGTTGTCCAACCCTTCTCCTTGCCCGCGAAACAGAAGCAGAACAGATCTCGCGGTGGTGGCAGCGTTACACTATCGAAATTAGTTTTATGGCTTTATGGAAATAAGATTATTTATTATAAGGGAAATGATACCGTGATACTAGTATCAAGTACTACTAGTTTATAGAGCAAGGGTGCTTTCCGACTGTCCTTACTGTAATACTGATAATCTTATTTGGTCCGGTGGTACGAATGGCGACACCGGTTAAAATCTATTGTATAACTTACATAATTACCTACGTAGATCATATTATAAAATATAATTATAATTTTTATTAAACACCCCAGGGTGGTACAGGGTTATTAATTGGAAGAGTTAAAATCTAAAGTGTTCGCACTTGCCATAATCCCCAACTTTTGGTCATTTCACTCATTTCATAGTAACATTACTTTGTCTTCAGTTTACAGTATGCATTTCAACTAGATCATAGCTTGGTGGTTTGCCTACAGTTGTTACATTCATAAGTCAACCTTTTGGGTCTTCGATTGTTGAAGCGCTTTGATAGGCTCGTTCGGAGAGGACGTTCTTTCAAACCCTGTACCAGATAACTCCGAATGGTTTGGCTCTTTAGGTTTGTGTGAGATATTTTCTCGCGCTTTTTATTGCCCTAATTACCGAAAATATCTCAATCACGTCGCGCTGTTCGGTGACCAGGTTCCGGACGACTGAGTCTTTGACCAGCAAGCGTTTTTGTAAACGGCTTCAGTCTAGTCCATCCTGACGGCGGAAATCACCTGTCGATTTCTTATTTTGTTTTGGGTAATTGTTGTTTTGGTTTCGAATAATTACTTGGTATTGTTACCACTTTCTTAGAGCTGCATCGTTGCACTTTGGTGTGTTTCTTTTGCAATGCCGTACCTAGTCTGAACCCTTTCTTGCGCATCTCTGCTCCTATTCCTTTTTTTCTTACACATAACGCACTAGCTATTGCTGGCTTATCCTTTGGAAGGGTTTACCGCAACGAGAAAAAGAGAAAAGCCAATTTGAATTACTGCCAGGTGAACAACTGACACTTGCCGAATGAAACTTTTAATAATCTGACACAGGATTGCAATTTTTCACGATCATGAGACATATGTATAATAACGACAACTACATTCAGTTAAAGCGTGACTCTTGGTTCAACAATCAACTCGTGTCAATCAATTCTGCACATCCGATTGGGACTTTAATTAATTGGGTCAAGTCAGTGGTGTACTTGCCTTGACTTTGAGAGGAGCACAACACCAATCACAAGCACTCAATCAACGAAATAGCAATAATTACAGAACTCGTAACAAGGCGTCTTTGGCACCTCATAGTACGATTACATAATACTCGCCGTCGGACAATCCGTTTGCCAGAAATGGACCCAGTTGAATGTTTGTTGTTTAATCAGCGCCGATGAGAAAGTTGGAGGCTGGAGAAATGATATACTGAAATTTTTGATAGAAACTCTTCTGTTTGTTGGGTTTTCGTATGCCTAATTTCTGCCATTTAGTGAAGTACTTAACCAATAGAAAAAAGTTGCTGATTCAAACAAGGCTACTAGCCAGAATGAAAGGTTATATTGGAGTTCAACTCCAGATATGTAGCTTTGATCTTTTCAACATTACCACTAGCATGGAATGACTATACGAATTTCATTGTTGCCTATGTCGATTCGGTACCGGATTGTAATTTTGTTAATTAAATTCCCATCAATTGATCGTTTCCATTTAGATACCATTCTGCTTCGTGCTTTTCAAAATGCAGTGCAGCAATAATTTGGAAATTTCAATTAAAATAACATGCCTCCATGCCATCCCGCGACAAATTAGCATCAATGTTTGGCTAACTGGCGCCATCGTCACAGCCAGTATATCTACATAATTTCCCATATGCACGTGATCCATATAAATCTGCGTTAGTCCTCGTTAATTAACCGAACATTGTAATCATAATTTCCTCGCCAATTACAACAAAACGGCGCTCGCGGTGCAACTATTCAAAATTCACGAGTGTGCAATAATAAAATTAAACTTCCCGCAGAAATGCTAAAACCGGAGCAGCGCCGGCTCGCACGGTGTAGAGGGTTCTCCGCTGCCAGGATGAGCGTGAGCATCATCCGCCAAAAAGCAAAACGACCACGACGACGACGATGATGCTTCTGCTGGGATTTCCACCATCACTATTCGCTAATATCCAATTACTATACAGAACGTGGTTCCCTCTTCTCGCTCTCCGCCCGTCTATATACACGTCTGATGCTATATCTGACGCAATCAAGAAATTTACATCTTTCATTGTTGAAGCTCGCCGGGTGCGGACTTATGGAATTGATAACGAGGCAAAATCAAACATAGTAATGAGAGAATTTTCGCGATTTCCTCCGGTGCGGCCGTTCGTTCGTCTGGACGAAAAAAAGCGCCGGAGAAAATCAGGAGTTGATGGTAATCGTGCTCAATCAGGAGGGGTGGTGGTGGCATAACGAGGCAGGTTGGTATTCGCGAAATAAACTTCGTTGCAGTTGCAAAAAAAAACCTATAAGGTTGAGTAAGCAGGTTCTGATGCCACTAAAAAGTGGATTGATAGAATACAGTTTGGGTACCCAGATACTTGTTCTTTAAATTGCTGCATGCTCAGGCTAAGGGCCTCCAGCTGAAGCGAATCGGCTTTTCAAGCCGGCATCAAAACTCGCAGTTACACAATGAGATGGAAACAACAAGAGGAGGGCTTTGGAAAGTGTAGCAATGCGGATACTAAACTGCTCCACAATGAAGTTATCGCCACCAAAAAAGGACTTGACTTTGACGGCCAATAACTTTCGATTGCCGAAAGTGATTTTCGTTCTGTTTGTTGTGTTCACTGGCCCAATCTATCCTCAACAGATCCGGTAATCGTGAATATCAATAAACGGCATGTAACATTTATACAGGGTGATATGTAAAAAAGTAAAAAATTGCGACAACTTCATGGAACTCCCATTTGCAAAAAAGATTTTTTTTCAAATTCCAACGTGAAAATCATGAAGTGTGATGCATTGTCTCAAAACGGTTTTGGAATTACCGAAATTGGAGGTCTCACACAGAAGATATGAATTTTTATATGGAATCTAACAGATTTGCCCTATTTTCTCGCAAGATTGAATCACTTCTAATGAATGGCTGGTTGACATTGCGCACGATTGTTCGTACAACCGTTCCGGATTACTTGAATTTTAAAACAACCCGAAAATTTGGTGTGGGGCCATGCAGGGGGCACTTTTTGAAACGCTACTCACTGTCTGTTTTTGGCACGTTGAATTTCATCAATATTTCAGATGTCGAACATGTTTTTTGCAAGTCTAAATCCCTGAATATGGTAGAACTTCATTTTCCGTGGAAGGGGGAGCCCCCTGGAAGTTCACTTGTTGTGCTTGTGCTATGCCTGGGCTTTACCCCTGATTGCGTTTTCCTGTTGATGCCGTCCTACAAAGATGATCAAAAATGTGTGTCGCTACAGTAACGCTGAAAACCTATATTTATGTCATTGTTCATAGTGACAAGTCAAGTCACTCCAACAATGCCGAGACCTGTGTTTTCAGCGTTACTGTGGCAACACACATTTTTTATCATCTTTGTAGCACGGTATCACCAAAAAAAAACGCAATTAGGGGTAAAGCTCCGGCATAGCACTAGCACAACAAATGAACTTCCAGGAGGCTCCCTCTTCCACGGAAAATGAAGTTCCACCATATTCAGGGGTTTAGACTTGCAAAAAGCATGTTCCACGTCTGAAATATTGATGAAATTCAACGTGCCAAAAACAAACAGTAACTAGCGTTTCAAAAAGTGCCCCCTGCCTGGCCCCACACCAAATTTTCGGGTTGTTTTTAAATTCAAGTTATCCGGAACATTTGTAGGATCAATCGTGCTCAATGTCAACCACCCATTCATTGGAAGTGATTCAATCTTGCGAGAAAATAGGGCAAATCTGTTAGATTCCATATAAAAATTCATATCTTCTGTGTGAGACCTCCAATTTCGGTAATTCCAAAACCGTTTTGTGACAGTGCATCACACTTCATGATTTTCACGTTGGAATTTGAAAAAAAATCTTTTTTGCAAATGGGAGTTCCATGAAGTTGTCGCATTTTTTTACCTTTTTACATTTACACATTTTACATTTTTTTTTTTCACCCTGTATAAATGTTACATGCCGTTTATAGATATTCACAATTACAGGATCTGTTGAGGCTAGATTGGGCCAGTGAACACAACAAACAGAACAAAAATCACTTTCCGCAATCAAAAGTTATTGGCCGTCAAAGTCAAGCAATTTTTTTGGTGGCGACAACTTCATTGTGGAGCAGTTTATATCGCTCACACTGACTCTATATCACCCAGGTGTACCCTATGTACCTACATTATTACATGTTTGGTAATTTCTATAATAGCTAAATCCAATCCATGGTTCATTATTCCAATAATAGAGGAATGAGTTGAGAGCCTAGACAAATGGTCTTATTTTAAATTCTTGTACCGAACAGTGGTCTGTTGTAATATACGAAGAGTGAGTTAGGCTACGTGACGTCATATGTCACGTAGCATATTATGTCATATTAGCACGTGAGATAAAAAAAAAGTTGACTATGTCTAGCCGGAAAAAGATTAGCTCAATCACTTCGCTGGCGAGAGAATTTCCCACGACAATGTCCAAGCGTGATTGGTCCGTTTTAAAAGACGGAAGGTAGAAACAGAGCCAAGCTGGAAGCTGGAGAGGAAAAATTAGATATAAGTCGGGGACCACACGGGGCTAAGAGCCCCGACCGACAGTTCATGCGAAATTTATTGACAAAGTCCTCATATTGGCCAATCAGAGCCCTCAAATTCAAAATTTAACATACAAAATCGCATTTCCTGTCCGAATATTCGCATCTGGGAATCCAGCTTTACTCGAAGCGGAAAAATACGCGTAATTTCGGAGACCGCCGATGTCGAACTCAATTGACAGATATCATGGCCTTCATAAGAGACATAAAATAGACCATTTCCACATGACGTCACACGCACGTGTCGAACGGCTGATTCGGGGCAACGTCAACATGATGACAACTATACGTGTCAGTTTGTCAAAACTTTGTGACACCAATGACTTTCACACCGAAACCGACTGACAGATTGACATATTAGGTTTGTTCGCGTCGCATGAACTTTTTGCACTTTCGGCACCCTAGCCAATAGCGTGGGGTCCCTGGCAGCAGCTGACCAATCACAGCTGGTGTGACTGGTGTGAGTGCAGAAAGTGCAGAAAGTTCATGCGACGCGAACAAACCTACTACCGAACTGACTGACGCACATGACTGACGTGGCCCACGTGCCCCGTGACAGATAACGCACATCTGACTGACGTTGCCCCAAATCAGCTGTTCAAGACGGAGCTGCGTGACGTCAGTGGAAATGGTCTATAAAAGAGAACGCTACTACCCTTGACAAGCTATAACCTTAAGTATGCTCTGATCATCCCCTTTCCCTTTGCCCTTCTGATCCGAGCCTAAGAAGGTAAAGCGGAGTACTTCCGGGTCGTGATGGCAGCTACACGTTACCCCTGATTTTAAACATCCCCTATTCGACCCAGAGTGCATCTCTTCCGAATTAAGATAATGGCCTCAAGAAATCATCAAAATACATTGAATGAACCAAGCTTAATAGTCCATAATTCTTCTTTTCTAAACACCCCAGTTATACATTGGTTGTGGCGGTGATAATCAACCCCCAACATCCCTTATAATTTTTTAGTCTGAATTTAGAAGTGTAAGGGAATCTCTCAGTACAAAGCGTTCACTTTAGTGAACGGTACACAAGTGGCGAAAGTATCTTTTCCCATTACACAGATCAAAAGAATCTAGGCGACAAGCAGATTCAGACGGTTTCTAAAATCATTATAACTTTAGATTGCCGTCAGCGATTTCATATCGGTTTTCAGTGTTCGATAGCTCAATTCTTTGTTTTTATGCCTTGATCACGTCGAATACGAACAATGTTTTATGAAGTTTCTACAGGGTGACCAATGCAACAGTGTAAAACTGCCGAAAGTTCAGTACGAGCGGGATTTCCCAAAAACAATTTTTTATGCATTCCAATAACACAGTTATGAAGACTGTTGCCTCAGCTCCAGTAACGTTTTCGAATTTTGAAAATTGGAGGTGAATTGCCAAAGATATTGATCATTTTGTGCCGCCATGTTGAACTTCCAAGAAAGTGATCCGATTTTATTGAATCTTGGATCACACTCCATGTCTGGTTTAAATAATTGAAATTTCAAGATCAAATGTATTTTTCGGTAACTTTCAAGCCGCCACATTGAACTTTTATGTAAATGATTCGATTCTAGTGTGTTTCAAGTTTCATTTAAATCGAATCATTCATGTAAACAGTTCAATAAAGCGGCTTGAAAGTGATCTAAAGTGAAATTTGACCTTGAAAATCCAATTACTTGAACCCGACGTGTGTTCCAAATTTCAATGAAATCGGATCCCATTCTTCCTCGCATTCTTCTTTCTTGGAAGTTCAACATGGCGGCACAAAATAATCAATATCTTTGGCAATTCACCTTCGATTTTCAAAATTCAAGAACCATAATGAAGCTGAAACACCGATCTTCATAACTGTGCCATTGGAATGCATGCCTTTTTTTTGGAAAATCGCGCTCGTACTGAACTTTTAGCAATTTCACGCTGTTCTATCGATCACCCTGTAGCAACCTTATAAAACATTGTTCGTATTTGACGTGATTAAGGCATGAAAACGAAAGATTGAGCTATCGAACACTGAAAACCGATATGAAGTCACTGACGAAAATCAAAAGTTATGTGGAAATCAATGATTTTGGAAATCGTCTGAATTTGCTTGTTCCCGAGATCCTTTTGATGTGTGTATATTCATTTGAATTATCTCCATCCCCTGAGTATTAGTAAAATACTTACTTAAAGCAAAGAAGGAATATTTGTAGATTATGATATTGTACTCTCATAAACCATGCAGTGATTGAATCCAGCCAGCCCTTTCAGCCCTTCAGGATATAATATTTATTACTTGGATACATTTCAATAAAAAACCTTTTTATCCCAAGACACGCTTAAGAAATGAGTTACTTAGTGGCGAGACGGTTTACGGCAAGCCGTGTCTTCTAAATACACCTTCGACAAATCTATCTCAAAAAAACACCCAAAGACACGTATTATTGCATGATATTGATAAAAGCTATTTTCAAAAAGGTAGCAGAGACTTACCATTTTTACAAAAACACAACAGCACATTAGATTCACTCTGGTGTATTGGCAACTTACAATTCGTTACACTGCGAAAAGCCCTTGAAATCATTCAAAACTAATGTAAGAGCAGTGAGACTTCCCTGGGGTCGTGCGATGGTTCTTGAAGAGGGTCGTGGGGCTTGAGACGAGCCGTCCACAGCACAGCACTGCCACTGTCGAGCTGGACGCTGTCATTCACGTGACTGGCCCGCTTAGCGTGCCGGAGAGTCACGAAAGAGAGGAAATCGTTATGTGAGTCTTGCTTGGGGCGCCACCGAATCTATGGGTTCCAGAGCCACTGAAGAAGTTGGCCGAATCTGAGCCCGGCAAGCGTCCGTATCGATTTGTGTTTCCCTTTCAATCACGTATCAGCAAATTATGAACGAAAATGTTTTTCAGGTGGATGGCATAAAGGATGAAAACGGAAATGTTGAAAATTCAACTTGGTCTAGCCATCTGCCCCAGAAACGATGAGTGAAAGAAAGCTGAATGTTACCTGTATAATGTGCATAATTATGCTAGATTGGTAATCCTACAAATTGAGAAATTCAATAGTAGACATGAAGTTTTCAAATTTTTCCCAAATTTTTGAATAATAAATCATACTTTATCTAGAGGTACTTTATCCACTTTTTTTTGTGTCCTGCATCGACTTCTTTCTAGGTTGTTAGCAGGTTTTCAAGTAGTGGTTTTTCAGTAACGATACATAACAGTGACGACGATAACACAAAGAAGACATGTTTGGATCAGTGGGGGATCATCAGTGGGGTTTTGTTTTGATGGCTTTTTCGTTTCATCCCTTTTCCCAGGGCATCACTGCACGATCGTAGATGCCCCAGTACTAAGGAACGCGTGGAAAAGTCCGTCTGACCCGGTGCGGATTTGAACCCGGGCCCTTCGCCTTCGAAAGCGGGGCCCAGCTCACCGTGCTACCGATTGGGTTATCAACAAATTGAAGTACCTATTTCAAGATCCTGATTTTTAGTCCCATTTAGTTACTTCTCCTAATTTTTACTGTTGGGCGGTTGCGAAGCAATGTACCGATCTACATTTTGCAAGTCTTTGGTTTAGTAGGAGCGCTCTTAAGTCAAAGTAGATATACAATAATTATTGTCACGGCAACTTTCTTAATAACGTTCATATTTATCATAATTGCGTTGTTTTTCACGTACTGGGTAGCACTTACTTTAAATGCTGGAATTTCAATTCCATTCCACATATCAACAGAACTTTCAAGAGATCTTCGTCACCTGAATGCAAGAACTAGGTAACTTGAAAACGTTTTTGGAGTTGTTCACTCCACATTAAAACAGTGTAGGCCAGTCAAATAGGGAAAGCTGGAGGGAAAAAACTGTTGGAGTTTTGGAAATTTGACAGTAATGTCCGGTAAGGTGTACTGATAAACATACTAAAAGTCCCCAGCTCTACCTATTGAGCTTGAGCCGCCATCTTGGAAAAATGGTCCTTCGATCCAGTTTTCTGCTTATATTGCGCTAATCATCAGAGATATTCAATTAGGTTTTATTAAAAATCAAGGCTATAAAATTGTCTACAAAAATCGCTCTATACCGATTTGTCTCTCGTATCTACTGATATTAATTAAATTAAATTAACAAAAATAAATGAAAAAAAAAGCGATTTTTTGCCTATGGCTGGAGATATTGTCTTCAAAATTTGTGAAGATGTTGGCAGTCTACATCAAAGCTAAATGTGACAGTTGAAATAGAAAAAAAATTGCGAAAATATTTTTTATTTTATTTTTTAAATTAAGCAAAAATTTGGTTTTCGAGTTTGACATTTCCAACAGGGCGGAGTAAAGGTTTCAATCGAACATCAATCAGTTTTGATATTTACATATTGTAAGACAAGATTTCATCAATATTGTGCCTTCACGATCTTCTGGAATGCTCGATATGAATTAAACAGAAAGAATAATCGCTAAGTCCAAAAAGTGTTGTCGATTGGTTCTGAAGGAAACATTTCGAAACAAAAGACATCAGCAAAGGATATACAGAAGGTCCAAAGGTTATTCAACTGTATATGACCCCCATATTGATGTGCCTTATCCAAAATAGTACAAAAGAATCAATCAAAATGTTAAAATCCACCCTGTATAACGGAAAGTAACGATACAAAATGGGAGTAGTAAAGCATACCTGGTGTCAAAAATACAGCCTTTACATTGCTGGAAAAAATAACAAAATTGATCGATTTATTCGAAAGTTATTAGTCCTCAAACTTGACTTTACAAATTTCAGCCAGTGAAATAGGGAAAAGTAGAGAGAAGTAACTGTCGGAGTTTCAGAAATTTGACAGGAATGTTCGCTAAAGTATACTAATAAACATACTAAAAGTCCCCGCCAGTACCTGTTGCGCTTGAGCCGCCATCTTGAAATAATGGTCCTTCGATCAAATTTATTACCATTTTTCCAAGATGGCGGCTCGTGCACAACAGGTAGTGGCGGGGACTTTTAGTATGTTTATTAGTATACCTTAGCGAACATCCCTGTCAAATTTCTGAAACTCCGACAGTTACTTCTCTCTACTTTTCCCTATTTCACTTGCTGAAATTTGTAAAGTCAAGTTTGAGGACTAATAACTTTCAAATAAATCGATCAATTTTGTTCTTTTTTCCAGCAATGTGAAGGCTGTATTTTTGACACCATGTATGCTTTACTACTTCCATTTTGTATCGTTACTTTTTGTTATACAGGGTGGATTTTAACATTTTGATTGATTCTTTTGTACTATTTTGGATAAGGCACATCAATATGGGGCTCATATACAGTTGAATAACCTTTGGACCTCTTGTATATCCTTTGCTGATGTCTTTAGTTCCGAAATGTTTCCTTCATAACCAATCGACAACACTTTTTGGACTTAGCTATTATTCTTTTAGTTTAATTCATATCGAGCATCCCAGAAGCTCGTGAAGGCACAATACTGATGAAATCTTGTCTTACGATATGTAAATATCAAAACTGATTCATGTTCGATTGAAACCTTCACTCCGCCCTGTTGGAAATGTCAAACTCGAAAATCAATATTTTGCTTAATTTGAAAAAAAAAATTAAAAAATATTTTCGCAATTTTTTTTTCTATCTCAACTGTCACGTTTAGCTTTGATGTAGACTGTCAACATCTTCACAAATTTTGAAGACAATATCTTCAGCCATAGGCAAAAAATCGCTAAATTTTTGATTTTTTTTTTGTTAAGTTAATTTTATTGATATCAACATATACGAGAAAAAAATCGGTATGAAACAATTTTTGTGGGCAATTTTATAGCCTTGATTTTTTATGAAACTTGATTGAATATCTCTGATGATTAGCGGAATATGAGCAGAAAATTGGATCGAAGGACCATTTTTCCAAGATGGCGGCTCGAGCTCAATAGGTAGAGTTGGGGACTTTTGGTATGTTTAACAGTACACCTTACCGGACATAACTGTCAAATTTCCAAAACTCCAACAGTTTTTTCCCTCAAACGGAAAAATTTGTTCTAATTTGACTGGCCTAGTGGCCGCACCGAATGTTATGCAAGATACGCGTGAAACTGAATATTTTGCCAATAATTATCAAACAGGGAAAATGAGTGACCTAATTCTTGCAATCAGCTGACGTAATGGTATGCACCATTAGGTAGTCAACTTGATGTTTTATCCCAGCTATGGATTTTTCCATTACGGAACAGAAATAATCATGCTTTAATACCATAATGATGATGGCAAAGCCTTCATTACATCCAAACTAATTTCATTGTAGCACATTATAATTTCGAATAGTTTCAAACTTTCAAAGAAGTGAGACACCCGTGCGGCGCCATCTATTAGCGGCTTTACTTATTTATTAGTGGCTCATCAAAAGTGACGTCAAGCGTCATTTGTAAACATACCGTGGTCCAGATTGATACAAATTAAAATCGATCCCTTGATAAGCTTAGTTCAGGACGAGCGAACTCCCCCTGCAGAGCGGAGCAGAGCGAGTGACGTCATGACGAACGGATTGGTCCAGGCAAAAAAACCGCTCCGCTCCGCTATGAATAATCGCTCAATCGCTCATCACGAGCTTTTGGCTTGATCAATTTTTGTATCATCGCCTCGTTTGGAACGGATACGGCGAAATTAAAAGTTCATTTAGCATTGCGATGGGGGGGCGGGAGGTAGAACTTTGAAAAGCGCAACAGCAACTGTGCATGTGGGGCATCGTGCCTAGCCCCGTGTCCGTTTTCACGGGGTAAAAGCTCACCGCTCGCGGAGCTTTGTCCGAATCATCGGTTCTGGTCGAACGGCGGAGCATATTGCGCTATAGGTCACAAGGCGGGTGCATGTACAGCGGCTTCGATTTATAGGCCTCCATGCATAATAACATTAAATGCAAATGCATATACCTGCAGGCGAGAGAGGCGAGTGTGCATATGCAGAGACTAAATGTTATTAACTGTTGGTGGTGGCGTAATAAATTCGGTTAAAGCCATCGATTATCTCTGCAGCTCTCTCTATATCTCTGCAGGGTGGTACTAAATTTGAATTTCGGCAACTTTTTTGCGGTGCTTCTAAACTTGTACTTGTTCTTAGCGAGACAGGGGTGTTGCCTTCGATCGACGGTTCTGAACTGTTTGATAACAATTAGGTACATCGCTTATCGATCAGATAGAAGGTACGAGAGCATGAACGTGTTAGTAGAGGTAGAAGGACGTGATGTGGTGATAATGATTGTTTCATTTTGCTCCTTTGTACGGCTATGGAGGAGTTCGTGCTTCTTCTTGAATACTTGGAGCAGCTGGATGTTTTCTTATAGCCCCAACTTGTTGATGGTAACTTCAACATCTCTGATTATGCCGATATGTTCTTGCCGATTGTCCGGATTCTGTCCCGGTCATGATGACATTTTGTCGTTGCCATCGATATAGAGTTACAGTCGTTCTTTCAATTTGAAGCAATTCAACACGATTCTTAATTCTTCCAGGGTCTCTTAGACTCTTTCTGTCCATGCACGGATAGTTGTGTCATTGGCAGGTGCGCCTCTCCTTCGCTCTCCGAGGATGGCTACCACCCAGCGATTGTTTGAAGGTTAAAGAGTTAGCGAGCCATACGATGACTGTACACAGAAGCAATTGGTTGGACAGTTCCAGAAGAGCCAATTTTTTGGTTTGTCTGATGGTCTCTTCACTTTCGATTAGTCCTTGGAGATCTTGCAGTACCTGTATGACTCCATTTATTCTCTACTGGATGTATTCGTTCCCTTGTCATTTCTCAGAAGCTGCAAGTATCCTCCCTGGCAGCACAGTGTAACGCCTGGGCTCTTTCAGTTGAATTAAGATTAGAGTTGAAGGACGAATTATGATTAATGATTTATTCTATTTGTAATTGCCACAGGGGCGGCGGAACCGGGAGAGCAAAGGGGGCCATGGCCCCCCCAATCTCAGTCTTGGGGGGGCCTGCCCCCTCCAATTTTCTCTATAAAGAATTTTTCCTCATGTCAAAAAGATGCCTTTTTTCCGAAAAAATTTCCGTCTGCGGCGCTTCTTGCTTAGCTCACACTCCTGTTCCTCTCACTTGTGCCCCCCCCCAATAATTATACACTTCAGCCGCCCCTGAATCGCCATAACGAATCAAGCGTGTCCTTTTTGTTTAGAGTAGTATTACAGTATCGAAATGAGGTATCCCAAGTATTTTAGATGAAATGGGTCTGCGACAATATACAGTAATGTCTCACCGTGATGCCACGATAATGTGATACGCGGAAAAGAATAGATTGACAAAGGGGCGATCGTGCTACTAGATCATAGAGGAAGAGTGTGTCCTCTGAATGTCCTGGAAGGTCTCAAAACTAATTCGATACCGTAAACGCTGCTACCACCGCGAAAGATTGTATACTCCCGTTTCACGGACCGGGAGGAAAGGTTGGAAAACAATGGGCACACGAATTTCTTTTGCTAAACGTGCTCTTCGGATTTCTTCTAAAAATGAAGGCGTATCAAGGACGGGTTCTCGTTCAAGCAACCAGTATAGCAGATAGTGTGAACTTTCTTGTATTGAAGGATTAGTTCATTTCAAATAATAGACATTGGGTGAATTCAACAATAAGCAAAGTATATTCACAGTGAGACAAATAGGTATTTACAAAGCACACATATTAGACAGCTAGCCATTCTAGGGATATGTATGCTTCAATTATCAAGTAAAACGAGGAAATACCCGTAAAGTAATAACGATGAAAACGTAACACGTGGTCAGCAAAGTTATAGGTTACGTCACTGTGAAGCATGTGACGTCAAGCAATTGGTGAAGTAGTATAGCAAATGGAAGGCCTTGAAACTAATTCGATAGCGTAACTGCAGCCACCACCGCGATTTTGTTTTACTCCTGTTTCGTGGGCTAGGAGGAGGGTGGACAACCGAGGGCGCACGAGGGTAGTTGTGGTGTACGTGCTCTGTGAATTGGTTTGAAAGGAAGGCGTGTAAAATGATAGGTCCGTGTCCAAGTAACCATATGGCACGTAGTGCGAACTCCCTGAATTATGTGTAGTAATTATGTAATTTTAAATCAAAGGCATTTGGTAAAATCAACCAACAAACTCAATATATTTACAAAAGCAAATGAAATAACTATTTACAAGCACAAATAATAAACAGTTAGCCAGTCTGGGCTAAGTTTACTTCATTTATCGAACGAAATTAGGGAATGCCGTCATGATAATAGTCATAACATGTGGTCGTTCGACGCTGATGGTTACGTCACCGCAAAGCGCGTGACGTCAACCCACCAGGAAAGTGATTGTAGCAAATTTAATACGGTCATTACGTAAACTTGGAGGTAATTCCTGTGATGACCTCATAGAAATTTATTTCATGATAAAAATACAAATGGGCTTCATCGATTTTCTCAACACGAGAGAGAATCAACAGAGAAGAGAAGGGTTCGAACATCGAGCGAGACTCTGGAATTGATCCTATCATGAGATAGATGCCGCAGCATTTCATTCAATGTAATATTTCTATTCATGCATATGTGCTGCTGAGAGATGACAGACCCTACCTGTTTAGATGGTCATCTCACTGAAAGAGTCTTTGAAAAAAGAAATAGGAACGATCTACCAGGGTACATTTTTAGCTCTTCGCTTACTTATCAACTTATTGTTAACTTAATCAAATAAATTCTGCTGCATAGGTCGATTCCATTCGAGATTTCGCGGCATCTAGCATCGCGTGGGGTTATCGAATGACACTTCGCGTCTTCCAATCTTACGTTTTGGCTTTATGAAGCGGATCTTTTGGCCCCATCAATCAGTTAGGTTGTCTTTTCCACTTCTCACTAGAAGAATTCGGAGCTCTTAGCCAAGTTGAATAATTCGTTTTTAACTTTCGACCAGCTAATGACTAACTGTGTCGCGACCCGTCACTGACTGTTGCGATTCTTTCTTGATACGCCACTTGAAGTCTCCCCGACTCAAGTGGACCGGGACCGGATTCTTTCTCGGCTAACCCCAGTGGATGGTTTCTCCACCGGACCTGTGAAAACGTCCTGCTCTCTTGGAACCAAATCTTATTATCGATTGCCAAATGAATGTATGTCCAGACGATAAGAGAACATTGTCGTGTTTTCCGTTGATTACATGGGTTCTCAGTTCTCACCAGCAATTCTGAGACATTGCGTGCTGGTGGTCACGTAGCTGCTTATGGAACATTTCTTGTAAAAAGAATCACTGAGCGTTATTAGAAGAAAACGAATGCCGTTCCTCGTTCCATCTATCAATTACATTCTCTTGGTTCCAAGTAAATTAACAATATCAGACATCAAAGCTTTACGTAGCGGAAAACATGTAAAATGTCTAAAAATATGTATTATGATGATTACTAAATGAGCAATTTCCACATAGGGAAAGGTATGGCAATTAGGTACCCGCATTGCTACAAGATCATCAGCGGCCACTTACATGTTCCGAATTTCTTAGCCAAAATACAACTAAATGTTTCTAGATCTGGATTAAAGAGCTTCGAACTCTACATTGATACATCCTGGTGTCTTTCAATTGTGATTCTCCCCTCGACACGGTCGGTCACATCTACAACAGGATTTTAAGATACTTCGACATATTCCACGATTTTCCTCTAAGTTGAGGGCCCTTTATTCTCAATTCTGGATTGATGCCTACCACCCTTATGAAAGGGTAAAAAAGTTGAATCAAAAACCGTTTCGAGATATCAACTCCACCTGTATTTGCATTTGATGTTGGAATCCGTGAGAAGAAATGGTGTCGAATGGAACTATGTCAAACTTTGAGGAATGTCGCACTACTTTTCTTAACACTCTGTAGATACTTAAATTGGCATCTCTCGGCTTTCGACCTGATGCGCTTCTGTTCCCAGAGGATCAAGATGCTCCGAACAGAATTGAAACTGTTTGAGCCAAGCAAGAGTTTTCCTGTATTGAAAAAGGGTGAAGTTTTGGAGTGGGACGTCCTTTTATTTCGTTGCGTCTTTATATTCCCGGCCGGTGCACACAAGCCTTTTTATCAAATAACTATTGCTGAGGTCAGTGTCGTGTGTGTGTGGTAAGGCGTGAGGCAATGAATTTTCGAACTGCCATGCCATGACCATAACAGAATTTCTACCCTTGTCAATATCATTTTACGTTTAGATTTCGATCAGACCGTTCAAGCGAGAAAACACTTCTTGAGAGCCGGCGTCTTTGCTTTTTTCGCGAGAGAGCTTCCCGGAGAATTTCGGCGTTAATCTCTCCGGAAGTGCAGCGCTCGGAATTCGCGCGTTTTAATCACCCTTTCCGGCCCAAAGTCTGCCTCTCTGCTTTATTAACGCGATTACCTCTTTGCCGCTTCCTTCTCTCCTTTCCGCGAGACGACGACGACACACACACATTTATTTGTTGTTTACCCTTAAAACATTCCCTTTTCTCGAAAGCCCCGAACCGTCAAAGTTCCAGTAAACACGTCAAAGCTGCCTGCTTGCTTGCTTGATTGTACACACACACGCGCGCCGCTTCTTTCTCGACTCCCAAAAGGCCCGAGGTCTTCGTCTTCAACTCCTCCAGTCGGGGCAACTTCTGGCTGGCTTAACTAAATTATGAACCACGCGGCGGCGGTGTGTTTTATTTGCGGCACTCCTTAACGATGCGTTCATGTTTTATGTATCTCGTGGTGGTGTGGCGGCGAATAGAGAAGGCGAAGAGCGAGAGACCCTTAACAAGCACCCTGGAGTCGTCGTAACACGGTTCTCGACCATGCCCGGGGGGGCGGGAGAGGTGGAGCTAGTAGCAGTGCTGCTAGTACACACGAGACCCTTTTGGCTTGTAAAAAACATATAAATCACACGGTCGCGGTCGTTGCATTACCAAGACTTTGGTCCGAAAGCCCGAGGACCGGAGCTTTGGATCCAATTCGACGGGCAGCTTCGTTCGTTAATTTTAATTCTGGCGGGCTACGCGCGCTGTATACGGCCGCATACAACATACAAGTCCTTTCGGCCGGACTTGGTGTTCGGATGCAGGTTTTATAAGCCGTTTCCCGGTGCAAATGGGGCTTTTTACGGGTGGCACGGTCGTAACTTCGGGCGTAGGTGAGACACAAGCCAGGCCAAATGAACGAAAGTAAAAGTTTTAGTTGGGGCTGAACAGTTGTCCTTTTTCCGGAGGGGAAATTGGGGCGAGCGACATGGAATTTGTGAGTGATTACATTTCGATTTATTTCAAGCGGTTTCGATTGCGATTCGGCCAGTTGAATGCACTGTATCACACAAAACGCAATGAAAGGTAGCGTCGGCTACCCACGGATTCGGCTACCTCAAGATTTTTGGGAGGATGAATATTCAGAATTGCCTCAACCTTACTTGGGTCAGTTCTAACTCCCTGCTGATCAATCACATAACCTAAATATTTCAAGCTGGGTCGGCAAAAATACTTCAAGGCTTACCCCCAGACTAGCGGTACAAAGACGATCAAAGACAATTTCGAGTGCTTTCATATGAGAATCAAAATCTTGAAAGGTGAGAATGATATCATCTAGATACACCAACACTGTCGGTGTCAAATCCGCGCCTCAAACCGTAACTCTAATATGCTGTCAAGTCGCAGGAGCGTTAGTTAAACCGAATGGGAGACGTTTAAAATGATTGAATTCGCGACCAGGAATCTTAATAGCGGTTAACTCGTCACATTCCTCTTCTAGTGGGACTTGCCAATAAGCACTTTTTATATTGAGTGAACTCATATATACTTGCATCTCGAAACTGATCTAAAATCAACGACATGTATATGGGTATGCATCTTTTTTTGTGACTGCATTGAGCTGTCTAAATTCAACGCAAAACCTATAAGAGTCGTCCTTCTAGAGAACGAGAATGATTGGAGAGGACCCACTATGAGAAGGCTCAACAACATCTAATTCCAACATTTTCTGTAATTCTTCGACGATAAGTTTTTGCTTGTGAGGAGACACGGGATAATAACGTTGTTTGATTGGCCAGGGTACCAAATGTAGGCAGAACTTTATAAGACGCTCTTACTTCCATGAGCGACCAGCTTGATCTATTTTCAAATTAGATACCCACCTATGTGTTTTCGAAGCGAACCGAACAACCGAAAAGGACAGATCCGTAATATTTGCATATCCCATTTCCACACACATGTATGTATACGCCACTCTGCCATGACAAAATGCCGTATCATATCCTCTCATATATGTTGCATATTATATGCATTTGATATTTTCCGGAGCGACCCTTATTCTCTGTCGACCAACAACAAAAGCAAAACAAGACGACACACAAATATTGGTTCAGATGCTTTTCTCCTTTTGGGCGGTGTATAAAGAGTATATCTGCATATCTTCAACGGGAGAGAAAGAGAAAGAAAAGACGCAGAGACGAATATACTGTTTGTTTCTGGAAACTCAACCACTTCGGCTACCACACAGCTATTATACTCGTCGAGCAAAATATTTACAATTCATAACTTTCTTTGGCGATGATGGAATAATTTCTGTGTACGGGGTGCGTCCCAAAACCGGCGCACCCTTTTCGAATACCACTCATACTGATATAGGTCGCGAGAACAAAAATGGAGTCCTAAAGATGGGTATATGTATGGTAAAATGTTATTTTTACTAGAACCTACTTGTTAATACAGTTTTCTTTAGTTGTGAAGTTGTAATAAATATATAGATAATTTATTGAATGATTGTAGCTTTATCAAAAAAATTAATGTGCTAAACTCAAGATTTCACTGAGTAATGTCAAAAACAAGCGAATCTCTACAGCGGTACTTTGGCACCCCATCAGGCGCAAGCGTGGGCAAGAAGCTGGCATAAGGCGCTTTTGTTGTGCCGGCAGGAGCTGCTCAGGGTAGAACACTGGACAAAGAAAGTAGATCCAGCTGGGCCGTGATTGGCGTATGTATCTACTTTCTCTATCTAGTGATCTACCCGGAGCAGCTCCTGGTGCAAAGCGAAGGTGGCTGAAGCGCGGAAATGCGCGATGCGCTGTTGTCACGTAAGGCATACTTGCAACGTTGCCATAGCGGGTGCCAAGGTGACGGTTATGTTCCCGCAACCTATATATATTATTCAAAAATTGAGGAGAAGAAGGAGTGGGAAGAGAAGAATAAAAATTAAAGAAACTTATTCTGAAGTACTCTACTTCCACTGCCAATGGTCTAAACACCAAAACATCCTGTATCCTTGGCGCAGTTGTTTGTTATAAAATTATTTTCTTTGTTTTTCAGGGGTTTCTCCGTGGTGGCTCCCGAACTGGCCGTACCTGGAAAAACGACAGCTGTGCTCATCACTCTGCACGGTCCGACGAGCCTGCGACCTCTCAACGTTACTTTACGTCTGCGTCCCGACGCCACGTCCGCGGAAAACGGCGGCGGCGGAGATGGGGGCGGCAGTCAGCAGAGAGTCGTGGAGACCACTCAGGAAATAAGAGGTGAGTGGTTGCACTAGTTTTTCGTCGTTGTTGTTGTTGTTGTCATCAAATTCAATTTCGTGTATTATTGTACGCGGTGTGGAGTTGTCGCCGCGCTGGGTTGTGAAAGTTTGCAGTTTGAACGAGAATTTAATTAAACATGAAAAGCTCTTTCTGATCCAGGCGTTTTTTTTTAATTGTACAACAGCAGTTCTGTGATAGGAGTCAGGAGATCCTCAATTATTCTTGTACCTGCCTGTTATACTTACATATATCTTTCTGCCGTCCAAGGCCTCGTCTTAGGTACAAGTTCGCTGGGGACGGAGGAAATAATTATAAGGCGCGGGCTGCAAGAGCATGCAACCCGCTTACTGGAGTAACTGCTGGCGGCCTCTGCCAGCAGCCGACACTCGAAACTCATGTACCTATCAATCTGACGTGAAAGTCAAATTAGAACTGCCAACGCATCAATGTCAAATGAAAAATGAAAAATCTGTCGGAAAATTCAGAATATTTGTTTGTTTCCGCTGCTTTTCGCTGATATCGCTGATTCGCTGATTAGTGAATTAGGTGATATTAGTTATTAATTGTCTATTGCTTCACTGCTTAGTCAAAGATTCTACGAAATCTGAAGTTTTGCATTTGCAGTTTGTCGCGCCTCAAGTTATGAGCTATAAATCGTTTTTCTGCTTTTCCTTCATGTTCGAATTTCGAAACGGAGCATCTGAATGCTCCCACCAATTCGTTCTGAATTCGAAAAATCGTGTCCACATATTTTTATTTCAGATACGTGATAATCAGAATGGTCTAGGAATGACCCAAGCAGTCATTGGCCTTAATCACATGGAGTGAAACACCTGGATATGGAAATGTTTTCAGATGGTGTAAAATTGATAAATAAAAAGAATGGGAGCATTTTTCGTATTTTACAAAGTTATGTTCATTTCCATCAGTCAAAAATCAACGTTGCCAATATCAAGTAATATCTACATGAAACTTACCTTGCAGGCAATTCCTAGTCACTGTTTCTAGCCTGCCTCAGATATTCCATGAAATCGTAGTAGTGGACCTGAGAGTTGGGGAAGTTCTCCAGGTACTTGATGGAGCAGTGATCAGTCAAGAAATTGTACGGATCTATGCCATCATAATGCGGTACCCCTTTGCAGCACGATGCGGACAAGCGTGTTGATGTAGGCAAGCAGATGCTCCATTTCGAAATTCGAACGTGAAGAGAAAGCACAAAACGATTCAACTCCATTCCGAGCACGACAAACTGCAAATGTTGAATCTTTTGTCAGATTCGTAGAATCTTTGATCAAGCAAAGAAACAATACAGAATAAACAATCAATCCTACTTATCAGCCAGGAAAGCATGAGGGAAGGCAGCGTAGATAATCAAGAATCCCAGTTTTTTTGAGAATTTTGAATTTTTAATTGACGTTGATACGTTGACAGTTCTAATTCGATTTTTCACGTCACAATGACACATGAGCTTCGACTGTAGGCTGACAGAGCAAGCGGGTTGCATACTTTCGCTGGATTCAAAACTGTTGCTACCAGAAATATTTCGACGTTTTTATGCTATAAAAATATTCAATTAGCAAGTAAAAACTACTTTGCTGTACTTACCGAACGAGATGCACGTAAAGAATCAGGAACTTTGGTTGAAAAGAAAAATGGTAACTTTCAGCGCTAGGTCGAAGCTATAAATCATCACACTGGCAGCGGTTAGGCGACATGAACTCAAATAACAACCTGGTTTTCTGCGAAGAGTGTACCGCGGAAGAACTACTCACGGGTCTGTGACATTTTGAACATTCGGCTTGCAAAAAAAAACAATTCATGGATAGCTCGTATAATCAATTTCACGGCTATCTGCATTAGAGCAAGCTATGGAAAAATTATTTTTTGTTGGTAGGAATGAGTAGGAATCCATAACCGTCATCGCAGAAGGTTTGTGTAAATGTGGTATGTGAAAAGGTTAGGTATTGTGGCATTTGTGGCAGATGTCACCCGTCGCGCGGTGTGATGCACGTCAAGTCAAAATGTTCAGTTTATTTGGGGAAAACAGATAAACACGTGTTCCTCGGAGTGTCAATCAGCTGGACACCGTCTTCACGGGTTGGTGGCTCTTGTGCTTTGGTAGTGGCGGCCAGTGAGCCAGTGTATAAAATGACGCCAAAGGAAGTCAGCGGCAGCACTAAAGGGAAGTAGGACTGATAGTAGGGAGTACTACGTGCTCTACAACACTAAAACAGCATACAAGCCAGAAGAAGATGAAGAAGGGAATACATACATGAAATGGTCAATAATTTCATGTTGAGAAGATCTTCCAACACAGAGTGCACTCACGCGTCGTGTCTCGACTGTCTTGTCTTGTACAGTGCAACTCCATAAATCAATGTCCATGGAAGCGAATTTTCTCAACCTCACTGGGGCCACTGGACAGGCATTTTCATTAATTTTTCTTCCCTTTAGTGCTGCCGCTGACTTCCTTTGGCGTCATTTTATACACTGGCTCACTGGCCGCCACTACCAGAGCACAAGCTCTGGCACAAGCACAAGCTCACCCACCCACCCGTGAAGACGGTGTCCAGCAAATTTACACTCCGAGGAACACGTGTTTATCTGTTTTCCCCAATAAAACTAAACATTTTGACTTGATGTGCATCACACTGCGCGACGGGTGACATCTGCCACAATACCTAACCTTTTCACATACCACATTTACACAAACTATCTGCGACGACGGTTATGGATTCCTACCCATTCCTACCAACAAAAAATAATTTTTCCATAGCTTGCTCTAATGCAGATAGCCGTGAAATTGATTATACTTTATAACATGCGTTTCCATCTAGGTATTCAAAAACTGTCTAAATCAGGTCGAACAACCAGCACGCGACATGTTCAGTCGCCCGCAAAAAAAAACGGAGAGAGCAAAAATACTCCAAGACCTCAAGTATGAATTAATGATGCAAGTGATCCGTGTGATCAGTCAACATGGATGAATTCATCAACCTCACGCCACAACTCATCCAAAAACTAAGGTCTCGAAGTATTTTTCGTGTCTCCAGTTTTTTATTGCGCGCAATCGTAGCTACTCGTACTCCTCTACAGGCATATCAACGTAACCCCCTAGCCACAGCTCGGCTCTGGCTCTATTGGCATATAGCCCCGTCATATTAGACAAAGAATCGCCTCAACCCTCAACTAAAAACCGTAAGGCTGAAAATTGGCAGATGCCTGGGGATTCGTCAAGACAAGAATTCTTGTTTTGACGGGTCCTTCCTCTTTTGTCTTGATTTTTCAAGTCAAGAAAATCAACTATCTTGATCTTGACGACCCCGTAGCACAGGTGGTCAGTATGGTATGTTCACTTCTACCGTGATTCTAGTCGGCTGTGATATTTTATTTCCAAGTTCCCAAATCTAAAATATAGAAATCGCCCAAAACTTTGCGGTTGGTTGCTATGACTTCATTCGGCACAATAATTCACGAAGAGACACGAAGCCGTTCGGACCACTTTTGGAACACATTTTTTACTCATTTCCTCTGCAGATAAACGGAACATTTTTGCGGGACGTGATGTCTGACGCTTTTTCCCATTTCATTGGGAAGTCTAGTGATTTTTCGACCTGTTTTCAATTTTCGCCAATAAACAAATAAATCAAAGGAGCTTTGACATTTGACAGTTGTCAGAAATATTTTTAACCCCACGAAGCCAGTTCAACTCTATGATGATTCAAACTGAAAATATACTAGCCTGATTTACGTGTAAAAAGTTCAATAAGCCAAATTTCAAAAAACGCAGCCGCTCAAAGTTGCGTATGGGACCGAAATTTATGTGAGTACCTTCAATTTGCAATTTGCTTCCGTTTTGGATCTTGGCGGAACGAGTTTTTGTCGGCCTTGAATGGCCGCCGTCAAAATAATTTAGACTCAAGGCGGACCCGTGTGGTTTTTTGGCGTCTAAATGACGGAAATACAGCTCTGCATCCCTATAGTCGCATTTCCACGTATGACAAGGTCGGTTTGTTAAGGTTTCAATATTAATTTGGTGAGAAATATAACTTCACTTTCAGAAAAGCCAGTTTCACACCAGGTAAAAAGGCGGCCTACAATCCTAAAGTAGAAAATTTACCCAGCCAACTAGAGCCACAGTAGAAGTGAACCTACTATATCCGCCTGTGGTGCGGGGGTTTGCAGGTTTGATTCCCGCTGTAGTCTGGATATTGTGTTCTTTGTACACTGCAATTTTTCAGCAGTATAAAATCTATTATCAATAAAGCCAAGCTCCTATAGCCGAAAAAAGGCTTATAAAGAGAAAATTGGTTTATCTTACGTCGGAGGAAGGTTGAAAATAGGAAGAAAAAGGAGAGGGTACTCCCTATTATCTTTGCCCTCAAAAATGTTTGATAAAGTGTGCTATTATTGTTCAATAAAGATTTTTCTTAGTGAACTTTGGTTTGAATTTGAATAAAATCGGTTGAACGGTTCAAAAGTTAAGCGGAAAAAACTGTTTTTAAAAAACAATTTTATCTACGACGCTGGCTAAAAGTAGCACTTTTAGCGTTAGCTTGTCGTGTTAGAAACGTCAAATTATCTCAGAGCGTCAAATAATATATGTCATCAACGTCACTTTTAGCACGGCGTTAAATAATAAAATCACCAAAATATAGCTATTTTTTTATTTGTCACTAATTATATCTGACACTTTGACATTTCTATAGCCTGAAATTACGAAAATTCTGCGTTGTCTGTATTACTTCTTGAGGACTTAACACAAAAACACAGGCGGTGGTCCCAATAATAAAAGCGGAAAACGGAGGCGTTTCAGAGCAGAACATGAAAATTTGAAACGGGAAGGCGTTTAGCAGAACTGACAGTCACAAATTTTCCGACACAAAGACACTTGGTAACTGGGTGAAACCAAAAGTAAACAGATTACCTAGCACCTAGCAGTCAAAGCAACCCTGATAGGGTAACACCACGCACAACCTGTTATGCTCTATCGTATAGCAAGAAAAAATCACCTCTTTCAAATTTTTAAAGAACCGCGTGTAGATAAAATATTATATGATGTACATGTTAAAAGTGTTTATTTTGTTCGCGGGGTTGCTCCACTCGCTAACGCTCGTTTCGCAATTGTCCCCTCGCTCACAAAATGATCTCTCACTTTCAACACTTACATCATAAATAGCTATTAAAGGCCTGTATTTCCGTTATTATACGTTTGCAAGGGTATGTTTATCAACAAAAGTCCCTTTATTTTTCAATTTTCTATCTCCCTGTGAATTTTGTAACACTTATTCCGGGACACCTTGTATACAATAAACCTTCAACTTTAAATGATGTACAAGCTAAGTGGGACGGAAGGGACTGAGGAATGCATTAGGAAGAATACCATCAAGTACTTGGTGTATCGCCTCGGTACGTTGAAACTTGGCATGTGTCTCGTCCCCGCGTGGTGTGTCAAAAGAAAGGTCGAGGCTCATATTATTGGAAAGGTCCTCCAAGAGAAATCAGAAGACATTTGGGGAACCAACAAGTGCCATTCTTGCAACTTGACCTTGAAATAACGCATTGAATTACGGAGGTCGTTAAGGACGGAGTTGAATTGGCAAAATAAGACGTTGCGGAATCAATCGCTGTGGGTTTCTTCCTTGACAGAAATTCACCATTCAGGTCTCTTTCGAAAGCTACAACGATGTACTTTGGTTTGAGCTTATTGGCATTTCCAAGATCCAAAAAAATCTAAAATTTTGAAATTTGAAATAATTATAATTAAATTTTGGAAATGTCAATGGGCTCAAACCAAAGTACTTCTTTGTAGCTTTTGAAAAAGACCTGAATGGTGAATTTCTGTGAAGGAATGAGCCCACAGCGATTGATTCCGCAATACCAATATTTTAGGATTCACGCAGTGGAACGAGAGTAATCACACAGAAGAGTTGAAGAAGTTTCTGTGACAACTGATGCATGTATATTGTATATCTACCTCAAAGAAGTGGATTGTTAAGCTGGCTTACTTTTTCTCAATTGACGACATGTTAAGCTCTCCGGTAGTTTTCGAAAGTGATTCCGCACTTCTGACACCAATTCAACAAAACTGTTGACCTGTAAACAAATAGGTTTTTCTCTGTTTCCCAGAATTTTTCAACTGAACGTTATTCACTTGTTGTCCACTATACCTCAATGCTCACCACCCAACAGCAACAAAAACAAAACAAAACCAACGGTAAATCAGTCAAAGTATTTTTCCAATATTTTCAATTTTGTCGCAGTAAATCCAGCCTCTGACTGGATTGCTGGTTGCCGAGATTCGAATTACAAATCGCGGCGCGTTCCAATACCGTAAATTATTAAACTAAACTGGACGCATCCGTCGGATTTCCATCGAAGGATCCTCCAATAACTCGAAATTTGATCAAAACACTTCTTCCGCCGCGTTCACCCAGCTGCGCCCTCGGCTCATTTCAATATAAAAAGAACTCACTCCAACTCTCCCGGAACATATTGTCCGGCATCAGCGTCGTCAAGTTCCGTGCCAGCTCCTTGTGCCTCGCGTGCCTTGTGTGCCGGTATAATCATAAAAGTGATTGAGTTGTCGGGCTTCTTTTGCTCCGTACCCTACTGTTTAATTCCAAGTAGCTGCCGCACAAAGAAAATTTGAAGTTTTCGAAAAAAGAAGTTTTTTTTACGAAAAATGTGGTGTAATTGGCAAGCAAGATATGCTGGGCAACGCTCGCGCTCTTTCTCCACGAGGAAGTGCACCCGGCCGAGCCTTCTAATCCCGGAAACGGCCCCATGAATGCTTATCGGGGCCTTCGGTCCGTTAAAATGTAAAAGTTTCCCTTCGAAGAAGCAGGAGAGGAAGAGAGATGAGGCGGAATCGTTATTGAGATGTCGCTTTGGCGTCCACCCTTATTTCTTTGCGCTTGTCTTTTTCGGGACGCGGCCTGATATTTATGTTCTTGCTTTTGTTGTTTAGGTATTGGAAAGAACCTTTTGGAGGGAGGGGGAGTGAGTGCGACAGCCATGGCAGGAGAAGCGTGAATTTCACTTCAAGTCTTCAGTTCACCGCAACAAGGAACATTATACCGACAGCGCGCGGTTAATTGAAGGGAAGCCCGTGGATTCATATTCATGAATCTACGAAAAAAAAAATGAATTCTGAAAGTCTATAGTATTCCCAATTTGCATGTAATGCTTCCCCGGGCGAGTCTCGAGGGGCAAATTATAATTTCAAAACGTATTGATGAAGAGCCAGAGCAGCTCACTATATAGCGCGCCTCTTTCTTCGACACTCTAAATTTGAATTATTTAAACGATTAATGTTTAATCTCGTTATTTCTGCTGGTGGTGTTATTTATGTGTGTACACAGGGACATGGTATTCTGTGTCAAAGCGTTTGCGATAAGTAGAGGTTGCGGACTTCCCAGCGGAATTGACTTAGGGTTCATCAAAAAAAATCTTGAATTATAGCTAATCATGCAGTCATGATTGAATTCAGAACGTGTAATTTAGTAACAAGCCATACTCAACTGGGCGAAAAAGTGAATACCCAAGCTAGTGACTCGATTTTCGGCGGAAAAATGAGTGGTTGAATGGTCAAATATGCCAAAGCGAACCCTTCTCAACTAGCCATTGGTACTGTGATAAAACGCCCTTTCCCCTTTAATCGGACGTGAAACAATTGAACCTTACGTTGTGTATTTTGTGCCGTTGGCTTGTAACCCTTTTTACCTGAATCATTTAAATAAATTCCCAACTCCCTTTTGATTCCCAACTCTTTCAATAACTTCATTTGAATTATTCATTCATTACATACTCTCACGCTGACTCCAGCTAACAAGAAGGAACTAGTTAATTCAATTTACATCAGATTTTGGAATTAGAATTACATCCTAATGCCTGCTAAGATCCGCACTTGTCGTCAACATGGGGCCCAATAAACAGCCTACGGGGTCCAAAGGGTTCACAGGAGCAAAAGTTTGCTTGTAGTGGACTGCACAAGACAGCAAAGTGACAGTTTTGACGTGCCCGTGCCATCAATTGACGTAACAGCCGACGTTGCCGCCGACGTTGCCTGCGGACCTTGGACTTCCTCAAATGATGAATTCCCTAAAACTTCCTCCACGAAGAGGCTATTTTCCCCAATGGAGGTCAATCGCCTATACCTATTGGACGGCATAATGTACTTTGAAAGTAGACAAAATGTTACGCTTTTATCTCAAACTTATGCAATCTGCAAAACATATGACCCGACTTTTCAGGCCATCGTGTCAAAAAGACGTTCGTTAGAGGTAAGCTTGTCCCTGCCCTCACTTTTGAGTCTGCCGGCTGCCTCTGTTTCTGTGCCCTAGAAAAATAATCGCCCGGAAAAAACGTCCCCGGTAATAACGTCCCCAGATATACGGGTCCTGCAACAGTGCGCCGGGCTTTCCTAGCGCCCTTACCTTGCAAAATAGAGAATAAGATGTAATACATAAAATTATTAGTTTGAAAAGTTCTACCTTGTAAAATTATTTCAACTATACAGGTGTTCCATTTTTGCGCTATAACAAAAACAAAGATTTTTTAAATAAAATGCCCCACTATTCATTTCATTTTCTTGTTCAGCTTTTCAAGCTCTGTTACAAGTGTATTTTTGTTTGCTCAGTTTGTGGCAGTGCTACCAACTGAAAATTAAAAATTGAATTTTTTTGTAGTTTCAAGATTCACTTTGAAAAATCGCAGAGGCCTCGTTTTTGTTGGATTAAGGAATGGAACTTGGCATAACGGTAGTCGAACAGAAGCTGAATAACTTCATGATAAAAAACTTGAGGTTCAATTATACAGGGTGTGCAAAAATTTTTTCGCACCTCCCAACTTTCAAAATGCCATAAGTCATTTTTTTCAAACGGAATGTCCCATATTTTATCTCACCATCCAATAGCTTTTTTCTTCCTCTTTAATTTTTACCCGGGATATCCTACCCCTAAATTCCATAATTTTAGAGATAATCGATATTTTTGATAAAAATTGTCGTTTATTTGGATTTTTTATGTTTTCAGTAGGTCCTGATACAGAAAAATCATGTGTCAAAATGAACGCACCTCTCAATTTGACAGTTTAAAGGTTTTTGAAGTCGAGAAAACCGCTTTACTAAGCTCAATTTGAATTTTCTTTTTTCCATCGGGCAACGAAATTCTTTTTCAAGCATTTTCTTCAGATTGGAATTTAGCGCAGCTATTCAATAAAAAAACTTGTTCTCAGCATCAAATCAAGCAAAATGTGTCAATCAGACATTTGTTGATGATCACTATGGCCTGCCCGGCGTGAAAATTTCTAATAAATAGCACTTTTTATCAAAATTATCGATTATCTCAGAAATTATCAAATTTAGGGGTAGCAGGGTATCCCTGGTAAAAATGAAAGAAGAGAAAAAAAAGCTGTCGAATGGTTGGATAAAATAGGGGGCATTTTGTTTGAAAAAAATGACTTATGGCATTTTGAAATTTGCGAAGTTCGAAAAAAATTCTGAACACCCTGTATCACTGATTCTGAAGTTTTTTGTCATGAGATTATTCACCTTCTATACGACTATTGTTGTGCCAAATTCCATTTCTTGATTGCAAAACACGAGGCTCCTACGATTTTTTAAAACGAACCTTGAAATTGGGAAAAAAATCAATTTTCAATTTTTAATTGGTAGCACTGCCACAAATTGGAAAAATGAAAATACGCTTGTAATAGAGCTTGAAAAGCTGAACAAAACAATAAAATCAAAAGTGGGGCATTTAATTTAAAAAAATCTTTCTTTTTGTTATAGCGCAAAAATGGAACACCCCGTATAGTTGAAAAGAATTTCACTGGTTGAAACTTTTCAAATCAATAATTTTATGTATTACTCCTTTGTCTCTATCTCGTAAGGGAAGGGCGCTAAGAAAGCCCGACGCACTGTTGCAGGACCCTGTACCTATATAACCGCCCCAAAACGTCCCTTGGAAATTGCATCCCCTGGACATGATGACGACATGATTTCCAGGGGAGGTATTGTGGAGGATGTTTTTTTTCAGAGGTTGATTTTTCTTGTACTCATTGTTTTTCCATAAACAGTTTACTAAAATCTTTTGAAACAACGAAAATAGAAGCGATCGAAAAACCGACTGTTGTCCCTCCATAACTTCAAAATTAGAAGACAGAATTTTTGTAACAGTTTTCCAGCACTCTACTACACTTCCATATTACGCACCTTCAAGGTAGCCCGACACTTTTGAATCACCCTGTATGTCTCTAGCGCTTTGTTCTCAGCAGATAGGACCTAGAATCACCTGTCGGGGGCTATCTTTTGTGGAAGTCTTTTGTGGAAGGGTTATTGAGGCCCACACCATTTACCTGGTGGCTCGAAATACCCAAAACAAACTCAATAAAGTTTATAAACAAAAAAATTACTTTCATCCCGTTGAACAATTATTAATTGATTACATGGAAAGTAACTTGCCTTGGTGTAGTCTGCCACTAGTTAATGATACACAATCATTATCAACAGTTGGTTCATTACTCTTGTTAATTCATTCTTGACGAATGCAATTGGTGCGTTTCACCCACACGTGTCGCGTTTTCTAGCTCCCAGGCTCAACTCCCCCGTTTCTCTTCTTGGGCCGTTTATGTCTCGCCCCTAAGCGTCTTCCCCCTCCACTGCAATTTCCCTTGATCAACAACCTGATGTGCACCCTCGACACACGGCGGCATGTCGCTATTCTCGCATTCCTAAGCCAACACTAATTTATTCCAGTTGTTGATTTTCTTTCAAGATTTTAAGTTGGTCATCATAGTACACAACACAAAGAAAGACGTATGATTTGAACTTAGCACCATTTTTTTCGCAAGTAGGTATTTATCTATCAACAGTTTGTAACAATTAACAATAATAATTATGAAATACCACACAACGCACAGTTTTATTGAGGAGCCCTGCGTGTCAGGAAGCGTACATTCTGGCGATTTCCTTCTCGTACCGTTCCTGGATGGGCAATCGTTTCAGCTTCAAGGCGGCTGTCACCAGACCCGTGTCGGGTGTCCACACCTCGGTAACCAACGTCACGACCCTCGGTATTTCGAATCTATGCAGGTGAGTCTTCTTCCCGTGCACGGTCAGCTCTTCCAATACGGCCTTCACGACCTCCGGCGACCGACACATGTCCTCGAACACCATCACGCCCAGTCCCTTCTCCAGCGCCAGCTCCTGCAGCTGTTGCCGATTGGGCACGACCAGGGCCACGCAGAACTGCCTGGTCGATTCGGCGTACACGCACATGTCGTCGACCAGCCGACACGTCTTCATGTGGGCCTCGACTTTGCCCAGCGACACGTACTCGCCCGCCTGCAGCTTGACCAGGTCCTTCTTGCGATCGATGATCTTGACGACGCCGTCGTCGTGAACTTCGGCAATGTCGCCGGTCTTGAACCAGCGCTTGCCGCCGGCTTCGAAGTAATCCTCAGCGGTTTTTTCGGGCATTTTGTAGTAGCCCGCGCTGATGTTGTCGCCGCCGACGATGACTTCTCCGCGCGGGTAAGGTTTGTCGGTGACTTTGTAGTTGTGTTCGTTCCAGTTGATCAGTTGGATGTCGCATCCTGTGGTGGTGGCGCCGACACGGCCGTAGCTTTGGTCGTAAAAATCTTGAGCCGTGGCCAATGAAGTGGATTCGGTCAGGCCGTAGCCCTGGATGATGGTGGCGCAAAGAACGATGGCCATTCGCTCGTGCGTCTCCGCAGATAATGGGGCGCCGCCGGTGATGACAACTCTGACGCGACCGCCCAGAACTTTTCGCACTGGTCCGAACACCACCTTGTCGACTAGAGGAGTGGCGCATCCGCGATTGGTCCATGCGACTTTGTAATCGTACGCGAAATGAAACACGATTCTCCTCATCGTGCTGCTTCTGCTGGCTTTTAGGAATACGAACTTGGAGATCCTGTCCAGTATCAGTGGCACGCTGGTCATCAAACTCGGTCGCAGAACTGTGGCGTCCCCTCTGTATCCTTTGCCGATCTTGATAGCGGTGTCTGTCAGAGTCGCGGCAGCAGAGTAGCCTATCGGAACTCCAACTAACAGACACGTGCTTTCTATGAGCAACTCAAATATGTGAGCCAAAGGCAAAAAGCCTATCATCACGTCATTTTCCTTGATTATAGCCAAGTCAGCGAACGCCATCAGGGTAGTAATCAAGTTTTTGTGCAGAAGTATGACGCCTTTGGGCTTGTCCGTCGAACCGCTGGTGTACATGATGATGGCCGTGTCGTTCGTTGTTGGCGGAACGGCGGCGATTTTCGATTCGGCCCCTTTCTTCAGCACTTCCGTGAACTTTATAGTTTTCGCTTGGTAGTCTTTGAGCTCGTCATCGTGCAGCGCAGTCAACTTGTTATCAATATATATCAACGTTTTTACTTTGGGTGTCAAGAAGAGGATGTCCTTTAGTTTCGGCATGAGTTCGAAACTAGTGATGACGGTGGTGACTTCGGTTTCGTTGAGGCTAATTGCAATGCTTTCCTCTCCCAAATTGGCGTAGATCGTCACCAGAGGGATGTTTTGTTTGAAGAGGCCGTGAGCGGCGATCATCCATTCCGCGCAAGTTTCCGCGAAAATCGCGATGTTTTCGCCTGGTTTGTTGTCGAGCTCGCGGACGCCTTTGCCGAAGTTTTCGGCCATCGCGTTGACTTCGGAGAATGTTTTCCATCGGTATTCGCCCAGCTGCAACTTTTTCAAGACCGTGCCGTCGGGTTGGGCTTCGTCCACTTCGCCCAAAATCTGCCTGGTGCCCAGACACTTCTTGTGCGCGAATTTCTGACTGACGTACTCCAACACCTTGACCATGGTGTCGATCTTTTCGCGACGCAACAAGGCGTGACCCGGACCCAGCCCGGACGTGGATCTGTACGTGATGCTGTTGGCGTCTTTCTGGATCGGCTTCGCCCTGATTCGGTTGGCTAACGCGCGAATTTTCCACGGCCTTTGGGCTATGATGTACCCCGGGAGCGTGATGAGGTCATATCCGGAGACCAGGATCTTCAGGGCCCCCACGGCTATTTTGATCCCGGTGCCATCCAAGTCCTTTGGAAAAGACCGAGGCGATAACCGGGAGAAGATTAGTTTGAGCGAGATCCGGACCATACCTTATTCGCTTTATTCCACTCTGCCGCTTCTATTTCATTTTACACATTTTGCGCTGACGGATTGTCAAAACTGAAATTTTGAGAGTGACGTGAACTGAATGACAGCCGTACAAGGCAGGGATCTACAGGGTGATGAAACTGACGCAAAATTGAGCGTTTTCCACTAGAGTAGTCGGAATACCAGAGGGACCTGTGGGCGAAGCCTAACTGCGCGAACTTAGTTCATCTAGTGGTGCACCTAGATTTGCAGGGGGGTTTTAGGTTCGCCCGTGACCTGGTATCTAATGGTCCACCACTCCAGCTGGCGGTTTGCTTCCCCGATTCAAACACACGGACTCGTCAAAAACGATTTTTGTTTTTCTGTTTAGCCCCGCCCACAGGTCCCTGTGGTGTGCCGTCAACTCTACTACATTCGGTGTGCACGTTTTGGCACCATATGAATAATTTTACAGCGTTTTTCACTGCAAAGAAAGTGTGCGCTTTCTTGTTGTACTAACGAAAATGGACCTATCACTGTCCGTATCCGCCTTGGCTCATGAACCGTTGTGTTCTGCATATTGCTCACGGTAAATTTGAAAAAAGTGAAAAATGATGGAAAATTGAGTTTCCACTTTTTCCGCGGCAAACCCGAAAAACGAACGAACAATGTGGAATTGTTTGAAATGAAATTCCTGAACTGTTGATTCCATTTTTGTTGGAAAAATATTAATTTTAAGAAAATTTTCCATTCGGCATGAATGGAAGGCCCCTTCGAGGAGAGGGGGGGGGTGCCTTCTTAAATTTTGTATTTTTGCTTGAAAATCAGTTCCCGGAAAATTGTGCAACATAACCAAATCGTGTTTGGTATTGGCAAAAGAGCAACTTCTCGCCTGTATCTTTTTCCCAGAAAATTTCAGGGAAATCGAAAGTCGAATTAGTATGGTGAGGTGCAAAAATTTATGATCAATTTTATGACACCAACCAATCTGTATTCGGACGTACGACTACTGAGTTACAAGTTTCTTTGTGTCTGGGGTCTCCTAAAATCCTTTACAGAATAAGGAAAATTCACAGTTTTCCCACCGAATAAGTCCCAGGTTGTTTTCGAATCAAAGATCGGCGTTTGGACCAGAGGTCACCGTCCTTCGGATGTACCTGACGACGTCTATGTTCACAGCTTTTTCGTGTCCCAAGTCGATGTCGATTCAAAGATCAGTAGTGGGACCGGAGGTAACCGCCCTTCGGCCGTACCTGACAAGGTCGATGTAGGTACGCAGGTATTTCGTGTCCCAAATTGTTGTTGATTCGAAGATCGCTGGTTAGACCGGAGGTACCCGCCCTTCGGGCGTACGTGACGAGGTCCATGTACACAGCTTTTTCGTCTTCTAAGTTGTCGATCCAAAGATCGGTAGTGGGACCGGAGGTAACCGACTTTCAGGCGTACCTGACGAGGTCCATGTACACAGCTTTTTCATGTCTCAAGTTGTTCTCGAATCAAAGATCAGTCGTGGGACTGGAGGTAACCACCCTTCGGGCGTACCTGACGAGGTCCATGTGCACAGCTTTTTCGTATCCCAAGTTCAAAGATCGGTGGTCGGACCGGAGGTAACCGCCCTTCGGGCTTGTTGGATAGTAAATCGGTGATTCTTTCAAGATCGATCAAGTTTCAGGGCGATTGTAACCTTTGAAGCGAGCTGAGATAAATAACAAAAGTTGCAGCGAAATGACCTAATTGCCGTAATATTCTGTGATGGGTTCCGCCGTTAGAACGTTGACTCAGGTCGCCGTTTAAAAAGAAGAGTAGGTACCTAATAAAATTAAAAATCACTACCTTATCTGGTGAACCTGACAAGAAGGATGATATTTAGGTCGAATTTAGATTGGTTATCCGGTGGATTTCAAAGGATTAAGAAAGGAGGACGCTTGAGTCAAAAATAGGCTCCTTATCTTGCGGTTTTGAAAAGAATAATGATTATTGAGTCAATAATCAATTCCTTATTGGGTGGATCTGGAAAGAAGGATGATACTTTGGTCATAAATGAACTCCTTATCTGGTGGTCTGCTTCAACATGGCGCTGTGGTGAAACCCACTCGGAAACAGGATATCGGCGCCAAATCCCCCCTCGGTAAAGTTCTGGGCAAACCTTCCGAGAACTTCGGCCCTTGAAAGTTTTCTCTGGAATAGTGATGGCTGTTGCTATTCACTTGTGGTTCGGAATCGACTTTAAACTGTTGTAGGCCCCCTATTCAATATGAATATGCAGAGAAGCAAGCCGAAACCTGTTGTATGGCTAACAATCCGGTGGTCTTGAGGAAGGTTGATATTTGAGTCAAAAATGAACTCCTTATTTTGTGGGTCTAAAAAGAAGAAGGATGGATGAGTCAAAAATCAGCTCCTTATCTGGTGAGTCCAAAAAGAACGAGAATACTTGAGTGAGTCTTGTCGGTGAATCGGCGTGTCGGTACAATGTCCGGTCGGTGAGTTGATTGTCGGTGAAAAATCCGTACCTATTTCTCTTATCTGTGATGATACGGTCAATTTCTTTTCTCCGAAGACACAAATCAAAGAAGACAGTACGAAACCAACTAATTCAACGCAATTTCTTCAAATCTGGCACGAAACATCTAAAAATCTGCAGCCTTGACGAGAAATTTTATGATTTCTCCCAAAATGGCCGAACTTCAAAACAATGACTTTTTTGGGCAGGTATCGAAATTTCAAACTAGATAGGCTCCACATATGGGCAACCAAACCTTCATAGCAGTAGTATTTCGAGTATAGGTATTCACAAGCTGGCAATAACTGAATTAAATCCTCTTATTCAATGTCCAAATCGAATCGTCACAAGTTGGTCCAGCACCAATTTGACTCACAAGTGAGAAAAAGCGTAACAACAAGCACTCTCCAGGGTTCCGAGCAGAAAAAGTCGGAGGTCGGAATCGTACAAAAAGTTTCAAAAGGGGCTCCAGCGATCAAGCTCGTTCAGAAACTGATTATGCATTCCAGATTTTAATCATTTCAAAAATTTTGTTACCAGAGATTCTGTCATCAGAGATTTGGTTCTCAGAGATAGTGTCGTTTAGAGATTCTGTCGTCAGAGATTTAATTTTCAAAGATTCTGTCGTCTAGAGATTGTGTTGTTCAGAGGTTATGTTTTCAGAGATTCTGTCGTCAGGGATTTAGTTTTCAGGGATTATGTCGTTCAGAGATTTTGTCGTTTAGAGATTATATTTTCAGAGATTCTGTCGTCAGAGATTTGGTTTTCAGAGATTTTGTCGTTCGAAGAATATGTTCTGATTATGTCGTCAGAGATTTAGTTTTCAGAGAATGTGTCGTTTAGAAATTTTGTCGTTTAGAGATTTGTTTTTGAAGGTTGTGTCGCTATGAGATTGTGTTTTCAGATATTGTGACTCACCCCCCCCCCCCCCCTATGGAGTCAGGTCTGAAAATTAGCTTATGGAAACCGCAATAAAAATATCCAAGAGAAAGGGGCTGTCAAGCGAGCTCTTCGACACCAATAGGCATGTGGTCACTAGGTATGAGAGGTTGAATTTGTTCAAGTCGATTCTTGGCTTGGTCGTTTCTGGATGGCTTGGCGGATGGACGAACAGTCCATCACAAAGAGCTTGTGACATTTAACTTTATTCAAAGGAACGATTCAAGGAAGAAGGATCACATACCCTTAAGGTGTTGGAGATCTGACCAGGAGCGAACCGATGACGATCAATCTCGAGGGGCAAACCGCTGGGGAAGTCTGGTTTACATGCCGGAGGAAGTCCAGGGGACAATAGAGAACGTGAGCTGTAGAGAGCTTTTCAAGAACCTAAATATTTCAACGGTAACATCTTTATACATTCTCACCTGTGTTCTCTACGTTTTTGACAACCGCAGCAAATTCAAGCGAAATAGTGACTTCCACAGCTATAATACGCGAAACCAAAACGACCTTGCAATCCCAGGAAATCGCATAAGCTCCAGCCAGCACGGCATAAATCACATTTATGGGACGGGGGCAGTCCAGGGGAAGTCCGGAGGAAGTCCGAGGAAGTCCGAAGGAGGTCCGGGGAAAATCCTTACGAGGGAGAAGTCTGGTGTACAGAATTTGACCAGCGGTTTGCCCCTCGATCAATCTGCACTTCATTAAATCGATTTCACCTGAAGACTTGGTTGATTTACTTGGTTGACTCCCCAGTAAGTGGTGACGTTGACTTTGATTCACAAAAACCAATGTTTTTGACCTAGGCCTATCAGAAGCCTGTCTTCTCCTGGTCACGTGTGAGGGGGCACAGGTATCGACAGTTAGGTCGCTTGTTTACCTTAAGGGAATGGAACGGCTGGTACAATTTGAATTTGAACTTGCATAATGCATTACGACCCCTTATATGTACCTCGTGTAATATGGTTGTTCACTGAATTGTTGATGGAGCTCTTAATGATGAAGCTGATAAATGGTTAGTGTCTGAGAGGGCCATACTACTCAGCTCTGGAACGAACCGCGTTTCAGCGATACATTTTTCTAGCAAATAACTTCAGACATGCAACCACAAAAACACTCACCGCTGCGTGCGGAGCTCTATTCAAGTTTATTTTCCAATTATATCTCCACTAAAAGCTCGCTATGCAGCTCATCCCGCACATACTAAATATAATATTATTACAGAGTGCTTCCGCTCTTGAATCCCGCCTCCATCGTCTCTCGTCGGTGTACCTACGGAGACTCGGTGGAGTGGTGTTTGCCTAGCGATCCTCTCTCGGACTCGAAGCCCTCTGTCTTCCGGTTTCTAAATTACCACCGCCAACATCCACCTGCTCTGCACCTACCTCTGTACACCAACCCGGTGGTGGTTATCCTTTGTCAAGACGGAGGATGTCGTTTTGATATCCTTATGCGACGAAAGTGCCATGCTGCCTGCCTACTATACGGCCCTGGCAAATATTTGAGGTTGTGTGCGGTAATTAAATTTGAATGGGGGATGGGCGAGCAGGACGACCGTAAACGTGGAAGATGGTGCTTTTGCCGTGCGGAACCATAAATCGTAAAAATTAAATATTTACGTTGCGGCTGCGGGGAGATTACGAGCTAAGTGGCGGTTTATGGCTTATTTAGCCGCGAGTGGATGGCCGGTGTTTCGGCAATCACAACGCTCTCCAGAGAAACCTATGGATCAAAAACCAAGAAGTAAAGTTTAATTAAAAATGGCGCCGATCCAAACCCATACTTCTCTTTTTATTTCACCATTAAAAATATTTACGCTCAGGTACATAATAATTGATAATTTACCATCACTTTTGACCACCCTTGAAGTTCATTGAACGATTAGTCGTTGATTAGCGAAACACTGGGTCCTTATAAACTAATTGAGTCCTTGAAAGCCTGACCTCGGGTTCCACCAAACTTTTATCAACGTGATAACTTTATCACTCTGATAGTAACTAAGCAACTGTTCATCCTATTGGCTGGTGCATAGCAACTATCAGCGTGATAGATTTAATCTGCTCTTGAAATTTTGGTGGAACCCGAGGTGAGTGAGCCAAGTCAGAAAAACCACATTTGCAGATATTATACTTGAACAACTAGGATATTGTCAAATGAATGGTTTTGTAGGGCTGATGGCCCACCCTTCACGACTACCTGAGAAGGCATTCACTTAATCACTTCCCACTGTAAGCTAGGTAGAGGTTCGAGAACACAGCGATGTTTTAATACGTTTAATTTAGCACACCATATTTGCCCATTGACATCCGAGACTGGCGATAATCTTTTTCACAAACACGTATAAGTTACTCGTACAGTTCAACACAAGAAATACTAATTTATTATAGCAATGTTAATCTATCGGGCAGAGCCGAAGGCCGCAACTACAACAATTGATTGATTGGCTCCCGTTCATCTCTGGGTTCTTTTATAATACTCATTAAATCGTCATTTGGTCATATGGGACCTTGCATTGACTTGTAAACCGCCGACGCCGCATGGAAACCACCGAGAGAAACCGCTGAGTCGACACTGCTCTTTTCCGGCTGCCAGGAGCTCGGCACCGCACACCTTGTCTAGCGCAATTTTTGCTCTTCGCCCGTTCGGTCGAAGATGAGATGAGATGAGATTTTCCTTTCTGCCTCGCAGCAGTTGTCGACGGCGTTTCTCTCTTCATCGGACGGTACGGACTTTTGCATTTGTGTTTCTCTCTCGCGACGGTGCTCTCCTACGAAATTGTGCTGCTGTTGTTCCCTCTCTTTAGTGTCTTCTTATGTTTTTCCGGTGGTTGGACTTTTTGATTGGCTTGGTGGGTTCCGCGTAGGGGCGTAGGGCGTGCAATCCCGGAATTCCGAATCCCGAAATTCTGGGACTCCCGATGATTCTCGGTCCCGAAAATCTCGAAAAAATGGTCAAATCCGGTCCCGAAAATAAATCAATCCCGGGATTTTCGGGATTAAGCTCGTCGACGATCTGTTTGTGCAAAAGTGGACATACTTATCGTGTGATGATATTTACTGACAATCAACATAGTAACTGATTCATTTCAGACTTCTGAGAGGTAGGTAACGTATATGTGTTCCATCTCTTGGGCAGAAAAACCTAGCCTTCTATGATCGCTGGTCTTTGACGTGATTGCGTGCAAAAATTGCATCCACTTGACACTTGACAGATGGCTGTTTGTTTCGTTCCAGGTTATGTTTTGGCGTGATTTTATTGAAAAAATATTCTATTAGCCTTTTTAGGTACATCGGCATGTGATTATTGAGGGGAAGTGAAGTGGATGACTCACATTTTGAGAAATGCTTGGAGTCTGGAATTGCGAGATGTCAGTTTTGACACTTATTTTTACCTAGCATTTCAGCATGGAATAGGTAGCCCGTGGCCCCAACATTTGCCGAGCTTCTATTTCCTCAAAGAGGAATCCTTTCTCGTATCGATCGCGACTGTTTTTGGGTAGCTATTAGATTTGCCGTAGCTTCTTCGGCCGCTTGCCGAGATTCAGGAGGCGTGAGATCAAACATTTCTAAGTCTGGTTCATACATGATCATTGATCAGTTATGTTCAAAAGAAAAATTGGTCATTCATGTCAGATTGTCAATACGTCAAAGTGAGAGCCACTGTCGTGAAGCGCTCACTTGATAAAGACGATTTTCAACACAATAATAATTATTGTTGCTTATATGCATTGCTAATAATAATATGTATTGAATAATTGTCAGTAAAATAGCATACATACCTGCCGGGGCGCTTAGCAATCTTTGCCCTCCGCAGTAATAACTCGTTTCCCGCCTCGGTATGTAATATTAGTCCGGATGTTAGGCGCCAACCACCTTGCATTTAATGATTAAGCAGTGCCGTTAGGTACGAATGTTGCACATACCCATGCCTTAATTTCAAGAGGTGTTGCCAGGATGTCGGTTCGTGCAGACGCCGTATACAGGGTGATCAAAAATGCAAAAATTCCAACTCATGAACCAAAAAACCTGGAGTCATGGAAATCACCCTGTAGATTCACAATTCAATGCTCATCAAGTTAAAACAAGCCGTGTTTGAATATTTCCAGCCGTTTTTGAAATATTTTGAATTCAGTGGTCGGTTTCATGGGAATGGACATTTTGCAATAATCCAGTGATTTCCTAAGATATTTGAATGAATCTTTGCATTTTCACAAAAAATGACCTCATGAATGAAATGTGATGTGTTGCCACCGTCCCCGTCTACTATTTTTGGAAATATGACAGTCGACTGCTTTTTTTCTTATGGCCGCCATTTTGAATTCGCCCATTATGGAATTAGTGAGAAATCAATTGAAACTAGTAGTAATGGTCATAGACAATAATCTGAATGTAAAAATCACCGTTCTCAGTGATAACTCTTTGTAATTGACCATAGCGAAATGATAACCCATTTTTACGAGTTTTACAGCACTTCAGCACTTACCACGACCTTAATGACCACTGTGAAGATGACTATGGGGTATTAAATCAACCTAATATCTTGGTTAAGATGAATTACGGAACCATTTTGATTCTTCATTATTCATTCCCAAAATATACTGAAAATATGTTGAAAAAATGGGACAAGTTTTGGAAATACGTTTATTTGATAAATTTCTCGTTTTTTACTCGCCGTTTTTTTTTGTCGGTGGTTCATTTTTTGTACCTATTACAAATTTTTTTCGGGAATGCACATTTGCCAAAGGGACCAAACAAGATGATGGATTGTTTCCAAACTCGATTTTCATCTTTACAATGGTTATTTTGGTCGTGGTAAACGCCGAAGTGCTGTAAAACTCATAAAAATGGGTTTAACATTTCCAAGTGGCCAATTACAAAAAGTTACTCACCAAGAACGGTTACTTTTGCATTTATGTTATTAAGTATGACCATTACTGCTAGTAGCAATTGATTTTCCACTTATTCCGTAATGGGCGAATTCAAGATGGCGGTCATAAGAGAAAAAGGAGTCGATTGTCATATTTTCTAAAATAGTAGGCGGGTACGGTGGCAACACATCACATTTAATTAATGAGGTCTTTCTTTGTCGACAAGTTTTATCCAAATATCTTGGAAAATCACAGATTTTTTGTAAAATGTTCATTTCCATGAAGTCGACCACTAAACTAGAAATATTTTGGAAACGGCTGGAAATATTTAGACGCGGTTTGTTTCAGCTTAATAAGAATTGAATTGTTAATCTACGTGCTCATTTGCATGACTTATTTGATTCATGAGTTGGAATTTTTACATTTTTGATCACCTGTATACGGCGTCTGCATGGACCGTCATCATGGCAACACCTCTTAAAATTAAGGCATGGGTATGTACAACATTCGTACCAAATGGCACTGCTTAATCATTAAATGCAAGGTGGTGTTGGTATTATGGCCCTCAACATCCGGAGTATATACTACATTTCATTTCATTCATTCGATCACTCGACAGAAATGAAAATAAACTCGAGTGGTGTGCATTTAAAGAAAAACTCAGCGAACACGATGAATCTATCAAATTCCGACCGCATGTCCAAGTCGCTTCATTGACAACAAATTTGAAGACGGAGCTGGCCTTGTTTGAACACGGAGGTATTCGTGGGCACAATCTACAAATGACTTACGATTTTTTATCATCAACATCAATTCATTACCACTTACGAGTGTGGAGTCGGAAAGGGCGTTTGCCGTCGCAAGAGTGCTATGGACAAAAATTCGCTCCAGGCTTGGAGCTTGGAGATAACTCGCTGGACGAATTAGGCCTAGTATTCCAGTTGGAGTTGAACTTTCGTTTAGTAAAACTATTGGTTTAGTTGCCATCGATTCAATTGTTGCAACAATTGTCTCCGCAGTAACAAAACCAAGTTTTACTAAACGAATTGAAGGAAAATTCAACTCCAACTGAAATACTGGGACGCTATCATAGCTAGTAGCTAGTAGTAGCTAGTATCATAACGCTATAAAATAAGAAGTTGAACGACTTACCTGTAAGGAAGTTCAATCCTCAATTATACGAGATAGCCCCGTCCGAAGAGATGTTTCTTACGCCAAAACGAGCGCCGAAACATAAACTACATGTGTGATCTTGAGGACGGGGCTATCGAAGTATGATTATTACCATACACTTGAGAATTTGCAAGCTCGTAAATTGTCAAGTTTATTCAACTTATATGCGCTAGGCGACTAATTATCAATTATATAGTCTTACTTTGTTCTTATGCACCGTTATTTGTTTTCCGCATGCATTTGTTATCATAATCTTCGGCTCAATTCTTCCAGAATTTCATAAGGGCCTATGCAGAGTGTAACATAAATACTGCGAAAGATTTCAGGGGGTGATTTCTGAGATTATTTTAAGAAAAAAAGTTCATATAAACATGGGTCCGAAAATGCTTACCCGCTGAGTTATAGCATAGCCCTTCAAAGTTGGGACCATAGACAAGGACAAAAGTAGAAGAAGGAAGAACCACTGCGCATCCATTTCAGCCGATATCGCATGGGGTCCGCCATTTTTAGGTCATAACGGCTTTTCCAAGGCGGCAATTTAAATGGGGGGAGTACGCGCGAGTCAAAATCATAAACAGACGTCAAAACAGATGACAGTCATGAGACAATTTGTAGGTTATACTTTGTAAACGAAACAAATAACTCAAGAATTTCTGCTCACGGCCTTGACTAATCCTCATATTCATAGTCAATACTTCGCTCGATCTCCGACTTCGCATCTCTCAAGTCCTTCGGACAATTATAACAGTTGTTGCCATAGTTGGATTGTGCTTAAATCGGAGACCGACTGTGAGTATGGGCCATAGACGTATGGGCAAAAGGCCCACGACATGTGCTTGATTTGAGCTACAGAATAAAATTTCAAGAAAAATATTCAATGTTTTACTTGAGATAAAATAATACAAGTTTGGTAAGTGTTTGTTGAACATTACCTACACTGAATCAGCTCTTCGCTTCACGTTTTTTTTTGCTAGATTTTGCACCTAATCTTATTTTCAAATAGCATCTTACGAGCACTTTCCCTTAAGATAAAATTGTGGTGTTCCAAAATGTCATTGTGTGAAACGAGGTTCTGGCTCGGGTCCTGGGAGTGTGGATAAAATTTTATTTACATTACTTCGAAATGCCTCGAATAGATCAGCAGCACTGAGCCTTCCTCATAAGACGTTTCCAAGCTATTTCTTCATCATTCCAATTGTCTCGAGCCACAATGGAAGCCCATCACCCCGTGGAAAACTAAAAACAAAATTTAGTTACCGGAGTGAAATTTGATTATTTAAATTCAGCGTTACGTATGAAAGGATATCTTCTCATCTCTGGGTTCATCAATTGCTTGATGTTTTTGCAAATTTTGATAGGTATAACAAGACACCCTTTATTGATGCATTTGCTAAGTTCGATCAGGTTCGATCAAACTTTATTACACAGGAAAAATCGCGAAACGAACACTTCACACAGAGTAGTATATTGGAAATAGAATATCTCCTGGAATTAATTCAAACAAAACCGATTTTTTTACCATGGCTAGCTTTCAGTTCCCTCTTCAACATATCAAAAGTCCTCAACTCTGGGACTGCTACAAATTAGTATACAGGGTGAAAGTTTATTATTTTTCTTCATTTCCTTTCTTTCTCAAAAAACTGATGACCGAGGAAAACGGTTTTAGGCTAGTTTGATAGGCCATAATCTTCCAATAAACATATAAAAAATATACCACTCAGCAACTGCTGTGTATCAAGTTACAGGGTGAAAACTATTTTTCATCTTCAATTTTTTTTCTTAGAACTGATCTAGATTGGAACCGGTTCCAGTTATTTTGCAAGCTTATAATGTCATACTGAACATATAAAAAGTATACATTTCTGCAACTGCTGCTTTTCAATTTACAGGGTGAAGTCATTTTCACGTTTCAATTTTTTTCTTGGTGAAATTGGCTCACACATCAATTTCGACTGATTCTTCTGTAAACTTGATGTTTCTAGTCAAACATATCAAAATAATACATTCCTGCTACAGCTACGTTTTTTTTTTACAAATTTAAATGTTTGGGTATATTCGGGTATATTGCATCAAAAATTCAAAAAATCTTGGAACGCAACCAAACATTTGAATTTGTAAATAAAAACGTAGCTGTAGCAAAAATGTCTTATTTTGATATGTTTGACTAGAAACCTCAAATTGACAGAAAAACCAGTCGCAATTGTTATGTGAGCCGATTTTATCAAGAAAAAAATTGAAACGTGAAAATGACTTTTCACCCTGTAAATTGAAAAGCAGCAGATGCAGAGATGTGTCCTTCCTATATGTTCAGTATGACATTATAAGCTTGCAAAAGAACTGAAACCGGCTTCAATCTAGATCAGTTTCACCAAGAAAAAAATTGAAGATGAAAAATAGTTTTCACCCTGTAACTTGATACGCAGCAGTTGCTGGGTGATATATTTTTATATGTTTATTGGAAGACTATGGCATATCGAACTAGCCTGAAACCGTTTTTTTCGGTCATCAGTTTTTCAAGAAAAGAAGAAAGTAAAGAAAAATAATAAACTTTCACCCTGTATACTGATTTGTAGCAGTCCCAGAGTTGAGGACTTTTGATATGTTGAAGAAGGGACTGTAAGCTTGCCATGGTAAAAAAATCGTTTTTGTTTGAATTAATTCCAGCAAAGCACCTATTTTTTCTATTTCCAATATACTAGAGGCCTCGATATCTGTTTCACAGCTTCTAAGTGGAGATAAACTGCGGACATCATTCTCCATTTCCTGACAATAATTCATCAAGTACAATGCACTCGACAATGCATTATTTATGCAATGCATCCCAGGAATATAATATCTGGTTATGAAGTAGAATTCGTGGAAACGAACACTGAATAACCCTCAACATTCAATTATATTGTTATCTTTTACACAAAACCAAATATCGGCACCGAGAAAAGTTCGATCACAACAAATCAGTCTAACCTAAAACTTCGGAGCTGTCATCAAGTACACTGTCAGTACTGTCACCCACCTGTCATAATTAAAATTGCCGCCAGGAAAAACCGTTATGTAATCAAAATGGCCGGCCAACAAATTACACAGCCGCGCAGGTATCTTGCCTCTTCTACTTTTGTCCTTGTCTATGGTTGGGACCTTGAAGAAGGTTTTCATTCATTATCGCTGAAACTGTTCAACGTAGGATAACGAAATTCACCACATTTACTAGTGTTTTTATGCCTAATAAGATAATCTAAATCAGTCTAAATCATTTTGCAATTTTGACCTGAGGGGGAGGGGGTTAAATTTGGGAGGCTGGGGTAACAATTACTCCAACTTTTTTGCATGCATTTTCTTCTTTATTTCGATGTCAAATTGTGAAATTTTGAAGCTCTCTACGAAAAAAAAAGATACTCTTGTTCAACTTCGATGAGATGCACCGTTTTCGAAAAAAAATCCATTCCAACATTTCATTGCATTGCTCTGAAATGTAAGTATTTCAAAATGCCATTTTTTTGCCCCTAGGTATGTCATTGAAAACAAATCGATTCCCAGTTTAAGATAAGCAATAAACTTCTTGATGATCTAATGATAACTTGAGCCAATCTTTCCCAAGGCAAACAAAATCTCTTCGGCCGAGAGATGCGCTTGCTTTGCAACTTGGTTCTTGGGTTACCAACCTCAAATCCACCAGCGAATACGTCGACGACCTGAGACAACGATAAAACAACGGCCTTGAGCTGATAAGGGAACGCTTAGGCCCCAAGCGACTGAATGAAGACCCGTTACGACAAGAAGGTGAATTCAAGAGGATTTCATGAAAAAGCCTTGTCTTGCTACACAACCTTCAGCGAAAAAAAGTCCGATCTCAGAAGCACCATTCTAATGGGGATCTTTACACAGTCTATCTCAACAAAATGGTGTATAGAATCCAGAAACTCCTCGAGGTCGAGCCAAGATGGAAATTGTTCATCTGGATCGGCCTTCGCGCTACGCAAGAGCACCAATGTGCCTGCTCTGGATGAACTGGTCTAAGAGGGGGAGAGTGTTACGCGGATAGTCTGGAAAGATTATGAAATTTTGCGGAATAATCACGACGCTCTGGAAGTGCTCAGGCAGGCCGCGCTGTGTACAGTCCGACGTACAATTGGTCGCAGAGGACTAGTTTGGACAGCGGAAGAAAAACATTGCACTAGCGCTACCCATACCAATAATAAATATCTGAATGCAACAAGACCCAACTTCACCTGTATGTAGCAGGTACGCAATTCTGTGGTGGTGCGGCAGATGCCAAGGAGAAGATGATGATCTGGCTAAAACCGAACGGAGCCTAAAGCTCCCAAGAAACGTGGCCAAATCTAATGATTTCTATAAACACTTCCAAATTGCATTAAATCCGTTTTAATCAAGCATTTCGGCAGAGGCTTCCCCACGAGCGCGAATTGTTCTTTTAAATTGAGGATTTAGTCTGCTTTGGCTGCAGCAACGAGACCCGCAAAGACCATTTTCAAATGCAAAGCAGCTACACAGAAAGCGGGCGCCAGACTAAAAAGTTTAGCGTGCCGGAAAATTGCAAAGCGGTGCCCTCTTTCTTGTCCTGGCCCCATCCCCCTCGCACAACTGAAAATCCGCGATTAATTTGTGTACCTGTTCGCGATTCAATTCAATTTTTTCAGCGACAAGATGGCTGCTAGGGGCGGAATGTCGTGGACAATGACAACCGGACTGCTAATGACACTGACAACGGACATAACAGTGGCAGCTGATACCGCTTCTGGCAGCCATCTTGTGGCTGGAAAGATTGAATTGAATCACGAATACCTCTGGGCAGGTCACGAAAAACCCTTGAACTTAATTTTACAGACGAGGCATCCGGGCATCAGGTTACCTACCTAGTGGATTTTCACGCCTACCTACACCTCTACATTTCCATCCACAGCAAACAGACAGGATAAGCTCTCGCAGCTTTAATAGACAATGGATGATTTGTATAAGCCATTAATGAAAGGAAACAAAGAGGATTTGATATTTGTTCCAGCACCTATACATCATTTACCCCATTATGCGCGACTCTCGCTCACTAAATCATAGCATTTGCTCTTCTCCTCCTCATTTACCCGCACACTCGCAAACACAGAAAGCTCTTTATGTTCCCGCCGGCACAAAATGCGCCACGCTTCCGAGTTTACAACGGTACCTATATTATGCTCTCTGCTTTTTTCAGCGAGCGCAAGCAGACAGCAGAATACATTACTTGCATACGTTATTTGATTCTGAAATAACGAGCTGTCTACCTATTCAGCGAGAGCTAACGCCCGCGGTAAATTGATATTTATATTGCTCCGACAAAGGATAATCGCAAGACAATGTACACTAACGAGGCTCGGGGGATCTTAATTCCATCCACTTTGCAGAACGCGTCCAATTTTCTCTTTTACTTGGCTTCAAATAACTGATGGTAGAACGAGAGCTAACGGGACGGCGGAAAGCGAGTGCTCGGGCGGGCGTATGGACGAGTACATGCGTTGTTTGCAGTTCAAATTAATTGTAAATACACGTTATCCAAGAACTGGAGAAGCGCGCGAGCACTCTCCTGGCAGTTCAAAAATCTCGATAATTAGAGTCTTTGATGTTGAGAGCGCGTGCTGCTTTTTCGTATATTCTATAAAAACAAGCCGGCATTCGTGGAAATTAGGGATTAAAATTTAAATGGCTCGTGACTTTTCGGTTTCGTTGTTGAAGAGTTTTGCTTTGATTCCAGCAGCTTTGTGCCGTTTTAAATTTCAATGTCAATGTCAAAGGTCAGCGTTTGTTTTGCGCTGGTTCACAATGTAAGCGATTGAGCGGCTCTTGTCCAATAATTATTGAAATAACAAGCAGGAATGCCTTTGTCTTCAATTCATCAGAGACATATTGGAGAAATACTTAGATCTGGTCAAGCCGTTCCATCATAGGTATGATATGGAAATTATTCAATTACGACTATATAAATAGAGAGAGAAAATGATCAAATCCAGAGAAAGCAGAGAGAGAGATGGAAACATGAAATGGCGAGTGGTATAATAGATTATCGATTGGTTGATCGATCAGTACAGAATGACGATTTTCCTCTGCCCTGTATGCCTACCTACCATGCCTACCAATGAAATTCTGAATGCTCTAGGAGGAGCGGTGTATTTCACTCATTTGGATCTCTCGTAGGGTTACCATCAAATAGGCCTAAACAAAAAAATCCAGGGAATACGCAGATTTCTACGGACTACCGGTCACCACGGACCGGTAGAAATTTGAACTAACATGGTTGCCCATGGGAATGAAAGTTTCACCGGGAAAATTTGCAAGAGCTATGGGCATTGCAATGTCAGGATTAAATAATACACGCTATTTCGCGCAACTATGATGATATTGCGTATTTCGACACAAGCTGGTGGAACATGATGTTCCGTCCTCGCGCAGTTATTTCAAAATCAAATTCACTGTGGGCACAGTCGTATGCAACCGAGATGGCAGCCTTGCATCCCGTGTTGCCTATCCCTGTCCCCCACGGCTTCGTCATAAGATTGACAGCGTGTGCGATTGGTGGCATTGCCTGTCAAGAAAAAACAAGGGAACATGGTCGACTCGTTCACGAAGAAAAGAGCATAAAACCGGCAAGTTTTCGACCCTTTCGCTGAGGCACAGACTGCTGAGGGTTGTGTAGCATGACAAGGTTTTTTCATGAAATCCTCTTGAACTCACCTTCTAAGCCTAAGCGTTCCCTTATCAGCTCAAGGCCGTCGTTTTATCGTTGTCTCAGGTCGTCGACGTATTTGCTGGTTGAAGTTGGTAACCCAAGAACCAAGTTGCAAAGCAAGCACATCTCTCGGCCGAAGGGCGACCTTGACTAGCGGCTCGGTACGTTATGAGAAAGAGTGTCATCAGATGAAAGACTCAATCCTTCTGAGCCGTGAACCATAGAATTTTTCCGAATTTAAGATCTCTATCATGAAATTCTCCCGAATTAGAAGAACTTGATCACTTGTTTTCCGTCGTTCTGATTTTGTGGAAGCACTGCTCCCTACGACCTTCAGAACTTGAAACCTAATGTTTCGCCAAAATCCTTGGACCACACAAAAAGTGTTTTTTTTTGTCAGTGAGTGCAAAAGCTTGACAATGTTCGTGTGCTTCTTCATCTTTTGTAGTACGTACACAATCCCAAGAAACTCCGTACTTCGGGTTTATTTTTGGGTCTCGGCCAATCGCAAACAGCTACAAGTTTCGATCTCTTTCCAGAGACCAACTACCGACTTTGCAACTAAGACCACAGGTGACAACTACGGCGACGAACTCTTTAATCACTCCTTCGTCCTTCATGTTCTTCAAAAGTTTCGGCATTTCTGTTGCTTCGCTAGTGGTAAACGCCTTGAAGTTGACGAAGCGGGACGGCATCTTAGGTGTTGATGCGATGCTGAACCTAGTTGGTATGTCCAGTTGGAGCTTCTTCCATCACGAAAGCTTCGGCTTCTTCCTGGTGTAACCACCCCCCAAACGTAGCCAATTGCCTATTACCTACTTCTTTACCAATGTGACTTAGTCCTGGTGAACTGCAGAGTCCCGCCAGCTGCTAGTGGAGACGGGGGGTTAGGTTGGATGGATATGGGCGCCACGTGGTTACAAGATTCACCACAGCACCAGATTCGGTCGTCACAATAATCAGTCAGACTGCCTACCTATCACTCCTCAACACAACCACGAATTATCTGACCAGTAATAGGCAGCTACAATTTCCAGATTGTATAGGTGGAACAAGAATTAAAAAAAACTATGAAGGTACCCTGGCTACTATTTGGTTTATTATTCGTAAACAAGATTTTTGCAATGGTACTAGCAAGCTAGGCGCAGGCGACAAGTAGGAAAGTATTATAAAAAAAAAATAAGAAAACGCAATCAAAAATATTTGCACAAAACTCAAGTCACTCGAATTCAAATTCAGACAAGGTAGATTTCAAAAATAAATAGTCGCAGTTACCTCGTTGACCAAGATCCGTCCTTTTCCGGATTTGCTGGAAAAAAAAACACAGCACAAAATAAAGGGGGTACCTACGTGCGCACGGGTAGTCCTCGTTATGGGCTGTCCCAAATGAGGGTGCTATTACTACGAGTAACTATGACTGGTCAAGCCTCTACCTTATTAAATCTGATTGACCGCAAAAAAAATGGAATTGAAAGGAAATAATGACACTATTACTTGCCTACTTGCACTACACTAATAATAAGCACTAATATGCACTAATAAGCAGCCAAATTACAAGTCAAACTAATCACTTCTTGTGACTAGAAGCTGAGATAACGCTCGAGCTACACTACTATTAGCTACAATGATTAATATTTACAATGAGACTACACTACTATTCACAAACTTTTCGGCTTCTATCATGAAGGGGCCGACGATGAATAACTATGAAAGAAACAATGATCGCATGCAACTTAACTGACACCCGGGTACTTGGAGTTGATGCTGGTGATGGTGGTCCACTGCTTCTACCAAAAAGGGATCGAGAGAAATTCCCAAATACTGCCCTGGACGTAGGTCAAGCGAGCAGCACCACCGTGAGTACTCGAGACTGAAGCTTCGCAAGCTAAGATGTCGTGCGCCTCTCCAGACGGCCTGTGATTTCCAAATCTTCGCCTTCGGCGGTATCTTGCACCTCGGCGCTCTGCAATTTCCTTCCTCTAAGGCGTCAAGATAACGTCCGACAAATGATGAAAATTCGTGTAATATTCGATTCCGAACGAGAACGAATATCGTAAAACGGAAACCGTAAAATAAAAGCCTAAAACAAATTACAAAAATCTGGCTTACGCCTGATACGAATACGATTGTAGCAACAAAGTACCTGAGATGTTGGGCGGCTTTCGAAAGTGTAGAAGTATGATCGACTTGCCAATTTTGAATCCGACCGAAGTCGTGCGAGTTTTCCTCTTGGAAACTCGCCATAACGTGCCGTGGATAGATCCGGAAAACAACCGTTGAATCCTACTGCCAGAATTTCACAAATTCACTACAACTGCGAGGATTCATGTTTCCACGTGCACTTCTTGGAAAAGTCGACGCTTCTTTTTGCTGCTACTACAAAAGTTTTTCTTTTTGCCTTTCGCGGTGAAGAAATGTCATAAAAACACAGTGCTTTTCTTCTTAAACCTTGGCAGCAGTGGATTTCACTAGACGTCACTACTGTTCGCTGTCAAAACACCGTCAATCATGTCACCGCCAGCTCGACTTGACAGGTAAACAAACCACAAAACCAACAACTACAACGAAACCTAACGAAAATCTGCTTTCAGGACAACCAAACGACGATCCAAGCATAGGCTTCAGAGTTTCAAAAGCCTCGACACCGCTAGAGAACCGAATACATCAGCCCGTCGTAAAAAGTGAGGTTAGAGGCGTAAAATCAAAACAAAACCGTACCGTTTTCTGGCCGTTCACGATCCGCTGCCGGAGTTCCCAGGTAAAAATTGAACGGAAGAAGCCCGCAGCGTTCCACAAAGCGACCACATCCAGCCCACCAGTGAAGGGAAGAAATCGGAGGAAACACTTGAGCATGCTATGTGACAAAATGATGTACGCAATAAACCGCTGAAACACATCTCGAAGTAGTATCCTTTCAGATCGTAACACTGGGTGAATTTCGTCGCAAGTTCTTTCTCTTTGCTCAAGCAATATTTCCATTTTGGGACCGCGATGACCAGCGGCGATGAAAAATCGCGACCAACGGTAGTGAATGGATATTTTGGAGCCTCTGTTGGCATGGATAATAACACATGGCAAAGGGCCCGACACGATTTTTGAAATACAAACCTAAACCCAGTCGGTAGGACGACGGTGAGCTCGGCCCCGCTTTTAAAGGCGAAGGTCCTGGGTTCAAATCCGCACTGGGCCAGATGGACTTTTTCACGCGTTTCCTAGTACTGGGCATCTACTATCGTGCGGTGATGCTCCGGGAAAAAGGATGAAACAAGAAAGCCATCGAAACAAAACGATACTGATTAATCCTCACTGTTTCAAAAACGTCTTCGTTGTTATCGTCAATACTGTTATCGTTGCTGAAAAACCTACACAGAAAAACCTGCTAATAACCGTAGAGTTGATGCAGGGCAAAAAAAAAACTCAGGCCTTTGTGCGGAAAGTACTCGTGGAATCTACTCATGAGTTACTTACTGTAGGTGACATATTCGGTAGAGGTAAATGGGAACGCATACATTGCTACTTTACTAAATTTATTGAAGAACGATAACACATCACACGCCTTACAACTGCAGATCTGAATACTTCACTTACATGCTGATTATCGGAACCACAATGTATTGAATGAATGCCCAGGAGGGCTAACCGAATGACAATCGACCATGACAATGACTACAACCGAACCCTTTTTCTTTGGGAGGCGAAGAATGCTTTTTACGCACACCTCGGCTTAGAGGCACAGGGGTAGTGTGAGACTCGGCAAGTAGGTACCTACCTACACTTGTTTTTCGTGCAAAGACCTTGTCTGCATTTCATTCCATTGCGGAAATGAGCTAGCGTCTGCTGATGATTTGGACGGTTCGGCGACTTCCGTACTTAGGCTACACGTGCCTGCTTCTCATGTTCAAGGGATGAACTTTTACCTAGGGCCCTTATGTCCTTACCATGACAATATACAAAAGAAAGAAAACATCAAATTGTTCGACCTATCAGAATCTACCGCGTCAGCTTCGTGGCAAGTGTACCAACGCACCGTCAAGAAATTTCCCCAGCCACAGCCAAGCACTGATCCCAGTGGCGTAATAAGCTGGTATGCCGAGGTTCAAACGTAACAGTGCTTATGATCAGAGGATAAAATTCTTCGGGTTGAAGGTCTGAGGAGGATTGGATCGTAATCACAAATGGTGACAATTTTCCTGGAGAAGACCTCTCGTTACGGGAAGAGTCGGATGAAAAGCATCCAGCGGCGGCTCAAATCTAATCCCTAATCCAAACGCAATGAGAAATTCATTTCCGCGTCGCAATTAATTATTGTTACTGGTGCACAGAAATTCGCCTAATGAAACGGATAATTAGCGCCTTCAAGTTTTGCTGCGCACCTTTGTCCATAAATTCGTAAAACGACCCCGACGCTAATTCGCACCAGCACCGCCGCCGCTGCCCCGCGAAGGCCCCTCTGATGAACTACCCCTTGGTTAATTTCCCTTTTCCTTTCGCCGTTCTTGGCTGCGAGACTTGCACGCTCGCGGCCATCACCATCGACGCAATTTCCTGGCCATTAACCATTGAACGAGAGACACCAGAGAAACGCAAAATCCGCATCTCGGATACGAAACGCACTTTCGATAAACACAATCGGCAAAAATCACTCCGCTGGGGAGTATACCCACGGTAAAAAACGCGCCGCCACTCGTTTAAAAGAAACTTTTCCGGTATTTGTGTAGGAGACCGGTTTGAATTCACTCTCGTTCTCTTGAAAAGGACACCGAATTAATACCGTTGGGGGGGCTTCGCTCTTGGCGCGGCGAATTCCTTTTTCTGCAATTTTCCGCCGGGGAGACCCTTGAAAACCTTTCTCGCAAGAATAATGACAAAGTACTTGGGGGATAGACGACGACGGGCCGCAGAGGTATTGCATGAGAATTTACTGGGTTTTATGGGTGTGTATAAACGTCTGGCAGCAAATACACACACGAAGCAACCAACACACACGCAAGCAAGCACACGAGGCGGCCTTTTGCGAGGTGATGGACGGTTAGTGTTTGTGGAGAGGAGAGGAGTGAGTCTTTCCGGAACATAAGCTTTCGCAGATGATACGCCGCAAAATGACGTTTGGGCTCGTTTTCACGACGTAATGTTCGTTTGATGGCGACGGGTCGGTCATGAAGTTTTCATGTCGAACGACTTGGTCGAGTTGCTTAATCCACTTTTTCTAGCTGAAATACAATGTTTCCTCATTTGGACTCCGTATGGAATCCTCAGAGGAAATCCTTTTATTGCTTAGGTAACTTGAGGAATAATAACAACTGAGTTCAACAAACCTCGGCTGCTCCGCTCGGGTAGCATATTCTAGAGAATATACCTACTTGATATATTGTTCAATTTATCCGCTTGAGAAATTCTTCGACAATCAAAGACCTTTCACAATTACCATGAATCCCTCAATGAAACAGGTACTAAACCTCCACTTCCGCCTGACAATGATGCTTGCTAATGAGCAAACACGGGAGGGCAGCATGCTCGGTTGGCTCTGGCGGCCCCTCAGTTCAATGATATTGATAGTCATATACTGGAACAGAATGAGCGAGGAGGGATCGGAGAACTAATGTCGAAATAAACACATTCAGGTTGCTAATGAGGGCTCCGTACATGTGTAAACCGCGCAGGGATGTGTGTAGTGTGCGATGTGGGCGCACACACACACACACACACACACACGTACGTACACACAAGGGGGCCCTCAGCAGCTCCCGAGCCTTGACGAGGGGGCGGCGCCCGTGGAGGTTCGCAAATTAAATCTTGCTCGATTAGAAAGCAGTCAGCTGTAGGCAGCAGTTCGTCTAGTTTCACGAACCAGCGGTCCGTAAGATTGTCATTCCGTTCAACACCGCCAGAGGGAGAATACCTATGCCTGTTTGCCCTACGGCTGTACGAGGCGAAAGCGACTTTGTAATTTCGCATCATTTCTCGCCTCATTTGCATCGATGATATCCACTACCCAATATAGTTATAACCTGTCACTTTTTTCCCATCCTAGTGTCCTCATAATTTTAATGAGCACGTTAATTCGCAAGGGACAGCTATTATTCCGTGCTCTTTTTTGGCGTGTCACTCGCTCCACTCTTGCGTGCCACTCCTTGATGTGACACGTAATAAAACCGGTGTTAAATTCCATGCCGGTGTTATCCTCGATGCAGCGGGTTCGAAATTAATTACCTGGCATGTCCTGCTCACCACTACACACTCGTAAATTAGCGCAAAATATTAAATTAGCCCTCGGTCGATATGCTATATTAACATCGCGGACTGACCTGTCGTACATCACTATGGCGGCGTGGTGGCCTAATGATAATTAACGAGTACAACACACGGAGGATCTCCGGAACCAAAGAATATAAACGTATAGACGAGCAAGAAGCGACACTGGACGGAGTGGGGGGAAGCCGTTTTTCAGTGCGCAGGTTCACCCGCTACGTCTTCCATATGATCATATGACCTCGGACGATTGCGTACTGTGTGGTTTTAATAAATAGTCTTATTCAGTTATTACGTCATTTGAAACTCAAAGGCCACAACTTCTTGTTGACCAGGCCTCTAACCACGGATTGCCTAGAAAATTTCTTCGGCGCGGTCAGAAGCCATGGTGGAAACAGCACCAATCTTACTTCACAACAATTTATTAATATTTTCAATAAAATGTTTTCTGTGCAATACATGCAACATAGCGATAAGGCGAATTGTGATGAAGACTGAGATACTTTCATGAATGAGATTAATTTATTGAAAGGTAAGTACTGATCGTCGTTACACCATCAGGCATGTTGAAGTAAATAATTTAGATGCCAGTTTAATTACACGCGGTAGTTTATCTATCTACACATTAAAAATGCAATCTATGCTTAGCTGAGAGTGAAGCGGTCAAAGAATTGACGCCTACCAACATATTCTGCGATTTCAAAGCGTACGAAACTGCTAGCAAGCAAAACTTTTGGGGAAATCTTTTCGAAAATTTGACAATTTTCTCAGGCATTCTAGACAAATTGTCAGACTTGTGCAATAGCATAAGTGCAAAACGTTTTCGTCTGCATAATAATTGCCATTTTCGGCAAATCGGCTCACGGCTTTTACTCATTTGACCTGCGAGTCCGACGACATGCCGTTGCCGCTTCTTGTAGGTAGCTGGGTGTTAAGTTTGAATTGCCGCTCTTTTAGGCGCACTGCCAAAATGGCGACGTGTTACACGAAAAACAATAGAATTGTCAAGAGTGTCGCTTCTTGTTCGTCTATACGTTTATATTCTTTGTCCGGAACGGTGTAGTAGTGTGTAGAGAGAGGGTTTCTCTGGGATACGCGCGTGGGCCGGAATAACGCATCTATGGGCTGAAGCTGGCAGCACACAGGAAGGGCTGCCATCATTGTAATGGGCCACAGCACGCAGTGGATTAAAGTAGGCATGGCAATCCCGGCTTAGGGGTAGTAGAGAGAGGTCCTAGGCTTTACCGGTGCCTTGGGAAATGACTGAATTTACAGGGGGCGTCAGACCCTTTCGCGGCTGCCATACTCGGCTCGAGTTTTTCTAGTCGGCGAACGTCAACGCAACGTCATTCAAAGTTGAGTCGAGTTGACCCGGTTGCGCAGCAGCTTGCAAAAAACTGTTGTTTTTCAAACTCGCAAGATTCCTCCCACATATCGAGTCCAAAGCTGGCCATGGTGGTTGACAGTTCAAAAGACGTATGAAACTCGACAGAATTCTGATACCAAAGAACTGTCCCCGTATGCGCGGGTTCTTGTTCGCGACTGCTGGAAATGTCTCGGGCGTTTTTTTTATCGAACAATACAGAATTATCTTCTTGTTTTGTTCACAGATATCGGCGATCTTCATTTCTGATTTCTGAAACTTGAAAAAATTTAAACCTCTTTCAAGTTCCGCCAAGTACCTAACGTTATCGTTCACTGATCAACCTTTACGAGCGATATCTCAGCTTGCATCAAATGGCTTGAAATATGGCAAAATTCAACTGTGAGGTTTCTACAACCTACCAGTTCGTGCCTTGATCAAAGCCTGGTTAGTTGATTTGCCCAGAAACAGACTGGTGAGGGAAGAGCCCGATGGGAGTCCCGCAGAATTAGGAAACCTGACCTAGTTTGTCACGTGCTAAAAAGACCTCGGTATACCCTAGGGCGCTTCCAAATGTACGGCCGGGCAGATGGCCAAATTTTGCACGTGTCGCGAATCAAGTGAACCTCATACCTGCACTTACTTCATTATCCTTTTGTTCAAAAACCTATTTTCTTCCCGTCCTCGTAACAGAAAGGTACTGGAGTACGTTCCCAAAAATATGTCAGCGAGAAAACGGATTATCACGATACAATATTTTTAATAAAACAAATTTGAATAAAATTACGAGATCTTGCGTCACAAACTGGAAAGTAGCTCCAAGGTGAGGCCTTTCTTGAAAGAGGAAAGTCACCCGGGAAATGGAATGCTTCCTAGTAGATGAAACCTTGTCTTGTACTCGCAGAATCGTTATTGAAATTTCCTTTACACGTAGGTGAAAATACTTGGATGACGATGGTAAAAATGGAAAATGGTGACAATTGTGAAATCGGTGAAACCTCCTTGGTAGGTAATGTAATGGGACGCCTTAAATTATAAAATAGAAGGAAATTAAATATTTAGGAATAAATTAGCATTATGGGCGATATAGGGAAGAAAAGAAATTTTATAAGGATGAATATTGTGCTCGCGCCGGATTCCTGAGTGGTATGTTTGCGGGCCAGGGGTTGAGACTTGAGAGGGGATGATGAGAAAAGGATCGGTCCGAGAATAGGGACCGCGGTAGAGGATGGGCGTGAGAGTACTCGACAACGGCAGACATGTGTAGAGAAGAAAAATTATTACTTGCAAAGAATAAGTTATGAGAGTGGGGAAAAACCCATTGTTAATAGTCGTAGTGCATCAGTGACGAGAAAGGAAAACATTGAGGCAAGTCTGATTTCCATTGTGATCAAATGCTAATTGTTTAGTAGAGTTAAAGAAATTGTTTGGTTTATAAAACGATAGTAGGTTTTGTTCTTGATATTTTGAATACCCATAGGAAGCGTCAAATTGATTCAATGCCTTGAAGCTCCGGTGATGTTTCAAGTACATAGTGTTCCAGCTACCTACCTTCAAGACGCCAGAAAATGGTGAAAGCTTCAGTAATCCTTTGCGAAGATCTCGTTTCCTGCAGGTTGATTCTTAGGTCAGTTCTGCTGGAAATCCAGCGCTCTCGACATATATTTGAATAAAATTTGGACGACAATCTGTCACGCGTTATTTTTCCCTATATAATAAAATATTTAACCCTTTTCTTACGACAAGCAGTTTATGAGCATAAGGTTGAGTTTCCCAAAGAGAACCCCTCGAGCAATGCCAAGAAAATTCAGTGTCGTTTCGAAACACGTCAAGATAGAAAAGAACATAACATAATTTTTGCAGGCTGTTTAATTAGAGGCTCACCGCAATAAACTGTACACCTGATTGTAGGTAGATTTGCGTGAAGTCTGTAAGTTATAAACTACAGCCCCAGCCAGATATAAAATTCATGGAATGTGGAACTCGGCCCTCTCATTACACTCAATTTTATGTAAATTATTTAATCGATAATTGAAATAATGGCTATAAATTTGAAATGCCAAGACAAAACTCAGTGAACAACAATGTCTCTCTAAGTACAAATAAATAATCGAGCTTTCTATTCTTATATACAAGATGGTCTAGGTAGAAGAAGGGGTTAAAATTCAAATCTCGACGAGGTCTTGAATTAATTGAGCAGGGAATTAAAACTCAGGTGCGTTAGGAAGCGGGTTCCGCAATAGTTCTGCAAATTAGGAAGAATGAGAACGGAATTAAATTAAACGGGTAGAGCTAATTTGTCGTAGGATTGCGCACGTAATTAGGATGGTCTTTCAGAAACCGAATGTAAACTGAATTAACTAATTCCTAACGCTAGCTGATGTCAGCACGTCTGGAAATTATGTAATGAATAATTAAGATGAACCTAATTAAACTGGTGATGATTGATTAATTTGTAATAAAGGTGAGGTGCGGTTAAATGACTTTGTTTATTTTTCAACATTTGGTCAAATCATCCTCTTTTAAAGAACGTGAGGCTACTATAGTTTGATTGAGGTATTAGGGCATGACTGGGAAGTCGAGGTAGGTGTAATTGATTTAAATGACTCAGGTAAAGGTAATAAAAAAAAATACGGCAACGAAAAACACAACGTAGGGTCGATCATGGTATTACAGCTAAATAATTTGATTATCGGAAAAGCGGGTTTATCACAGTAGGTAGGTGAGTGCTTGGGTGGAATCTTGGGTGAACAAAACCTCGGTAGGTGAAACCTATGAAAATTCACTCAACTCAGTGTCGAATCCATTCCAAAAAAAAATAAAATAAAAGAGGACTCTAGTCGTTTTTCTCTGTGTTACCTGCAGATGGTGGACGGTTTCTTTGGTAGGTCTTTGTGTGGTAGTGCTTCTTTAGCCGGCAGAAATGCCTTATTTGGGTTTTCAGTTCTCTAAATGCTACGTCGCCAAACTTGGTCCGAATAAACGCTTGGTTTTGAATTCAAGCAACACAATACAAAATCCTCTCAACTGGAAGACGTGAACATACAAGTTCCAACCAGCTCTGCATGGCAGCGGGCACAGTATTATTGGGCAGATGAGAAGCAAGAGAATGATAAAATCAACTGAAAGCATTCAGAGCTCCATTCGAGCTCTGAGCTCCAATCGGAGCCAGGTCCAATCGGGCTCCATTGGACCCCCGATTGGACCTGATATTATTTTTTTTTTTACTTATTCTTCACATGAGAACTTGCAACAGAGAGATCCTTCAAACTCCCTTTTTCGGCCATGCATGTCGCGCCAAGCACGCGACCAAAATGCCAGAGGAATACTTACCTACCTCATAACAGTCATAACAGCTCTGAGGAAGTGCAGATGCAAATTACCCGCCCAATTACTTTCCCGCAAAGTTCCGCGTTCCGCGTAATGTACCTTGTGTGTAGTATGTACCTACCTACCTATGTCCTTATTCCGGCAATTGAATCTTCTTTCTCTCGAGCTTGCCACGGAAACTATAACTTGGCAACAAACACTTTTGAACTTGTTTGTACCCATCTACTTCCCTCGTAGAAGTAGCTATATACCTACATAATTATTTGCATTATATATACTTACATATTATATTATGCATTGCAAACTTCAAATTTGCCATTGAAGCCGTGTGTTTAACTCATAATACGAATATCTAACCGTCGATATAACTGGAAAAGAAACTCAGCAGCACTTCGCTCGAAACTCCTCTGAAACCTTCAACGCTCAACGTGCAGACTTCGATTTGGAACTTTATAGTGAAAGACATTATATAGAAATCCGACCGGAATAATTTCCCGTTCCAGAAATAAATAGAACGTTTGCGTCAACGTAATCAATTTGATTATGCTCTCTTCTCCCTCTCTCTCTCTCTCTTTCTCTTACTCTTCTCTATACGCTTTCACTGCCGTCGTCGTTTCCATAATGTTTCGCAGAGTTGCGCGCCATTGCTGATCTAGCCCAGAGATTGTTTGCAATATCTTAAAATCACCGTATCCCAAGGGTAATAAGGCTCAGCTTATGTATGCTTTTAACTTCGGAGTGAACATCTGCATTATACTGAAGAAGAAGGAATATAAGAGGATGCAGAGGAGACAGAGGCGGATGCGATGATGGAGAGCGAGAGATAAGCCCGGCAGAAATGCGAAATGAAATTGTCTGCATGAACATGAAAGTTGCGTTCTGTTTTCCGTCTGGATGGTCAAGAGAGGTATATGCATCATTTCTTTTGTCTAACGGGAATAATTCATGTCAACTCTTGATCAGTTTATTGAAACAATAATTAAATGCATTATTATCTATTCATCTTTTATTCGCGACCAAGTAGGATTCTTTGGGTCGTTAGCAAGGGTAGGTCTAGGTAGAATCCCTGGATTTTAGCTGGTGCCTCAAAACTTTCGTCATAAGGTACATGATTTTAACCCTCTGTAGGTCTAATGTGCGTTGATAAGGTTGTTGAAAAATTGCTTTGCCTTACATGTCACACCGGGGGCTTTGGGCTGCTGGTTTACGCTTCTCAATTCTCGAATAATTGCCAAAAGCCAAAAGTCACGTCATAAGGTACATGGATGAAACTGACGGGCTTTTGTGTGGGAACATCCCCTTATTCATAAATCGGGCCGTCCGTCAGACAAAGTTTTTGGAGGCTTTTGGTCCATAAGACAAGTTTGAAATTTTCAAAAAGGGCCAAAATTCACCCCCTCTCCTTCCCTTCGACTTCCCTTAGACATAATTTCAATAATAATTTATTTTTCAATGAAAATTCTGATGAAATTTTTTCTTCCTATTTCAATAATGAACAACGATTCTTGCATGATTTTTCACGTAGGTTTCGAATCTGTTCACGGAAATTTTCAATGGTATATTGCGTACAGGGTGCAATATCGAAAAAAATTTCTCAAATCGGACACCCTGTATTTAACATGGAAATCGATTCCGCTTTTCATCCTGATTACAAATATCAAATATATATCACACTTGAAGGGTGAGTCAACCAAACACCCGTGAAAGAATTGATGAATGGATGTAAATTTTGGTCCTTTTTTTGAAAATTTCAAACTTGTGTTATGGACCGAAAACCCCCACAAATTTTGTCTTACGATCAGGTTTCCGATTAAGGGGATGTTCCCACACAAAATCCTATTGGTTTCATTCATGTACCTTAGGACATATTTGTTGGCCCTTTTTTCCGAAAATTGACAAGCCCCTGCCAGCCTAAAGCCCCCGGTCTGACATGTAAGACAGAGAAATATTCAACAACCTTATCAACGTACATTAGACCTACAGGGTTAAGAGTCCTCTGTACGCTCAGAGTGGCTCCAACTAAAATGCTTCTAAATCGAAGCCGGTGATTTTCTTTGAACTGGCATTTGGAGATTTCACTTCATATCTCTATATAAACATGTTAACGGAAAAAAATCCGAGAAAAACCGATCACAGCCGAAGATAGTCAAATCTTACGCGCGCCACCCTTAGACCTTTATTTGACTTGAAACAATAATCATTCTTTTAAGGTGGACTCTCAACAGTATTCTGCACAACGTACCGGGTGGTTTTTCAGTAAAAAAAAATCAGCTGAAAATATGAAGCTTGAAATTTTTGAGCATTTTTTTAACAATTTTCACAGCCAAATAACTTCGGCTCCAGATATTTTATTTCAAAATCACCCGGTACGTTGGTGCAGAATACTGTAGAGAGTCCACCTTGGAAAAATAAATTTTCTTCCAAGTCAAATAAAGGCTCTAGGATGGCGCCCGTAAAATTTGACTATCTTCGACTGTGATCGGCTTTTCTCGGATTTTTTCCCTTCCACGTGTTTTTATGGAGATATGAAGTATAATCACCAAATACCAGTTGGAAGAGAATAACCGCCTTCGATTTAGAGGCCTTTTAGTCGGAGCTGCTTTAAGCGTACAGAGGACTCTTAAGATCATGTACCTTATGACGTAAGTTTTGAGGCACCAGCTCCCTCTGTCCATCACTTACCATGTCAATGTGGTGTTTGTCTAGTGTCCATATCACACAGTTGCATAGATACAATCAGCTAGATTTGTTGCCAACTTTACGTAAATTATCATTCAATCTTCGGGCGTTGATTCAATTTAACACCCGACACTTGATTGACAGCGCCGTTTTACAGCATCCTATGTGCGCTTCGACTGAGCTCGATGGCAAATAAAAGGGGAACAGATACAAAATGCACAGGTACAAATTAATGCTAAATCAATGCAGTTCCGAGTGTTCTTCACATGCGGGTGTCACCAAGTAATCCCCTTTAACACTCTGGTCGACGTTTTCGCCGAAAATTATCCCGTCATTGTTGTCATTTCCTCCTTCTTTCCGGCTACACTCCCGCGTATTGTTGTTGGTAAACTCGCACTTGACACCCTTAAACTTGCTCGAATTTATGGACTTTGCGAAAAGTTGGACTGTCACGCGAAGCGGAGAAGAATCTGCAAACAAAATTGTGCGTATAAGGCCGGAGGACCGCATGAATCACACGAACCGTAATCGAATTGCGAATCGCAATCGGATTTGGGCGAAAAATTAGATGACAGTTGGAAAAAAGGATTCCCGGTTATTTTCTTATGCAAACATGAAAAATATTGCTGTAAAGTTCAAAGCAGTGGAATGATTTATAGCAGAGGACTTTCGTCATGATTGGGTATTGCTATACTTTTTGAATCTTGAATCTTCGATTTTAAAACCGATTCCTGTTATTATTTGATAAATATGCAGCACTACATGAGACTTTTTGCTCTTGGCAAAAAGCCCTGAAGTGAACAGTCTTTTTCTGTTCTCGATCCAGTCAGTCCCGGATCTCATGTGTCCCCGTGGCGGTTTTCCTGAAGACGGATTGAAATTGGTTTACTTTGATGAGGTAGTATCCCCAGTTGGAGATTTTTTTGGTGACCATCGATCTGTGGAGTCTGGTAACCTTGATGGCATCTTCAAAATGAAGACATAACTGTTTCTATCTGTTGAATCTTTGATACCGCTCCGTTCGTCCGATTTCTATGTACGAGAGCTCATTTCAAAGAGAATTTTGGCATCTACACGATGATTATGACAGATTTTTGATAAGGATTTTGGTGAAAAAATATCAACGGATAAGTCCAAAGTGAGATTGAATATGTATGATGATAACTTGAAATTCTAGCATTTCTTTATTTTTTTAGATCAGTAGGTACTGATTCTTGTGATTTTTTTTTTATTACAGATGGAATATTAGAGAAGAGCTGTGGGGTGTCAAACTGCCCATTCTAATGTTCAAAAGTATGACGGAGAAGAGTTTAGTAATTTTTTTTAATCAGATTAATTGCGATTAATAGTGATTAATCAATCAGGTCGTTTACGGTATGCTATTGGAAAAGGCAAACCAAATCCACGGACACCGATGCTTCGACGCTCATACGTCTCGTCAGCGTGGTTATCGCCGGGACGCCTCTCCAACAGCTATTTATAATGCCAGTCGTATAAGTATCTAACTACACATTGATTATTCATTATTAATCGCAATTAATCTGATTAACATACAAACAGTACAGGAACACGGAACTCTCAGTAGTGAACTTTTTTTTAATTGAAAATGTGGTTCAACTAACAGGATAAAGCAGCCATTTATTTGACCAGTATTGTCAGTAGTAATACAATGAGTGGTACGATTATTGTCGATAATTTTTTAGTAATATTATGAGTTATAATCCCAAAGCTGAAAATACAACGAGCCCATAGGGTAAAAAAAAAATATAAAAAATATACATACATAAAAAATTATCTGACGATTAAGCGTACAACGCATTGTATTTGATAAGACTATATAATGAATTGACAGAGCGCTACCCAAGATTCTGGGTTCTACCAGTGTTGTTCAAATGGTTGAAATTTTACAAAGAACTTTGTGGTAAACACTGATTAATCAGGGTAATCTTATTCTTTACTCAAAATGGTTTTTAGCGCACTTCTCCAAACGGGAAGGCGCTTTTGTCCTCGCTTTGTCCGTCCGTCCGTCCGTCCCCGCATCTAGTCCTAGACGAAAAGGTTTTTGCGAAAAATTTTTACTCCATTGGGTAGCTCATGACCTTGTATCCCGAACCAAGAAAAATCTTGACGAAATAATAATAAACAATGACAATAATAACAATTTAGTGTGACGCGGCATCGCCGTTGAATGCTGCATTTCAGAAGCCGGCCTGATCTCGCAAGTTATCACATGCGAGGAAGTACCCGATCTTATCATTTTACCATAATACATATGCGGAGTTATATTTAGAGGATGATTTGAACTTTATTTTAATGAAAATTTCACATCGGTGCGAGGTGCCGATTAGTAGTTATTGATTTTTGAAAATGACTCCGAAACTACGGCTCGGCCGCAAATGATTTATTCGTTGCTTGCTGGTGCTTGATATCCTTTCCTCCGAACAAAACGAAATTCAATACAGAAAATATTTCAACTCGAATGGGTAGCTCATGGCCTTGGTACGCGAATCAAGAAAAATGTTGCCGAAATAATCATGAACAATTACAAAAATAACATTTTGGTGTAGGGCGGCTTCGCCGATCAAGTGCTGGCATTCGCGGTAAGATGTAGAAAGTTGCGATATGCAGGTAACTACAATTTCTTAATGAAATACATCACTGCATGTACGGCATTATATTTAGAGAACAATTTGAACTTTCTTTTGACAAAAACCCCACTTCGATCCGACCGTTAGGTCAATTGTTATCGATTTTTGAAAACGGCCGCAAAGCCACGGCTCGGCGCATATTACACGACCCTACAAATTTAAAATCAGACGTGCCGAAATAGTAATTGAACATTTTGAAATAGCCAATACTAGGTACCTGAAGGATAATGGCACTCAAATTACGAAACATGTTCGCTCAATAACAAAAAAAAAGTAGGTAGGTATCACTAAAAATCATGTGACAAGGCTACCATTTTTTCGGTTTTTCGATAAAAAAGAAATGTTCCAATTCAAAAGTGAACCCGATATTCGTGTTCAGGAGGTCGAAATCAGTTGGAGCACATTTTTTTATATAAGTAACAGAATGACGCTTATGTGGCCGGTTTGTCTGTCTGTCTGTCTGTCTGTCTGTCCGAGTCCGTGCAGAAATTAAGACGCTGTACTCCTTCTCGAGAATTGAAACAAGAGTCTTGGAACTTTTTTCCGATTAATAGCTGATGTCTCCAAGGGTGGCCAATGGGCACTATTTTTGTTATCCATACATCGTTATCATTATTCTCAAAAAACAGAGATCTCCTGTGCACTTCGATGAAGTTGAACTTCTCCTCGGGAAATAAAGCTACAGCCGTTGAAGATTGAACTTTATCCGGTGGATAGCTTAGGTCCTCAAGGACCAAATAGGCAGGTTGGCTTTCATAATTCGGCCGCCATCTTGGCTGCCATATTGAAATTTCTTATTAGTGGAACGATTGTCATGAAACTTGAAACTCACCCTTGTCTAGTATGATCATTCTTATTTTCAAGCCAAATTTTATGATTGCCCCACCATCTTGGCCGCCATATTGAAATCTCTTATAAGTGGAAAGATTTTCATGAAACTTGATAGTTACGCTTGTCTCGTACGATCATTCCTATTTTCAAGCTGAGTTTCATAATTCTGCCGCCATCTTGGCCGCCATATTGAAATCTCTTGTTAGTAGAACGATTTTCATGAAACTTGGAACTTACCCTTGTCTAGTACGATCATTTTGATTTTCAAGCCGAATTCCATGATTCTGTCGATATTTTGGCCGCCATATTGCAATTTTTTGCCCAAGACGGTAGAACCCTAATCACTTAACATCTTGCGTTCACTAATCCTCCAAAAAGGAAGTGCGCTACTGAGCCTCATGCCCATGAGGCATATTCGCTTGTTAATATTCACTTCATCATCATATTAAACTGCGTTCTTATTAGCGCAATAGTGCTTTTTTCTTAACGTTGGCAACGGAAGATCTCGAGATGCTGCGTCGGTAAAAGTCAAAAGTTGGAAACGTCATTGTTTGACGTTCGAGTTTGTAGGTTAGTTGCAGTTGGAAATCGGAAGATGAAAAACGCTTTCAAACAAAAAGTGCTATGAAAAAGTGCAGTAGACCTATTCAGAATCAGAAGTGGCTTTCATGCCATATATCCAGCTACACTGGAATTTCTCACCAAATTCAGGGTGCTACTGCGAAATGGACAAATCAGAGGATATTATACCAGAGAATGGACAAGAGGGCGACAGGTTATACAATGTTATGATTGATTTTATTGAAATACTTGAAGGTTTTTTCTTCTTCAGCATAAAGGGAACCTTAGACTGATCTTGGAAAGTGCAGAAGCTTCAAGAAATTCTCTAAATGAAGCAATGGAGATGGAACGTTTCGATCGATTGACACTTTGTAGCATACAATTTTTCTCAATACAAATTATTTGTAAAAAGCAATTGAGTAAAATGCGTTATATTTGTACTGAATTTGTTTAAATAATTTAATGAAACAATACGGAAGTAAGAAAAAGTTGAGAGTCGAGGAACATACTTAAAAAAACATGATTATTGCATGAACGGTAAGTTAGTGACACGAAGTTGAGATTCAAGACACATACTCCAGTAAAGCATGCATGGATAGATAAAAAAACTATTGCCTACACTTTATGTTATCACAATTCACTCAAATATTGTAACAGGCTGGGGAGAGTCTTCACATGCAAAGTTGTATCTTGATTCAATGTATTTAATGAAACCGAAAGACATTTTTCTTTGATGTAGCAGAAGCGTCTGCTTGTAATTTGAAAGCCGTTGTATAAGCCATTTTTGGTGAAGGCCGTGAGTAGATAAAATTGAGATTCCTCTTGGAAAATTAAACAGCGTGTGTCCTGTTCCCAGTTCAACTAAACTTGGGCTTCTTTTTTTCTTCTCCTATAAATCAATAGCACAAAATTTAACAACTAACGGTGTGGAATGAAAATTTACTATGAAAGTGGGAATACTTATACCTTTAAATGGTAGAAAATGCTCTATAATGCATGGAAAACGTTCTTGCAATGTTCAGTTTCATATATTTTGATTGTGACAACTGACGGCACTGACATTGCGTAAATGCGCTCTGAATGACAGCCACTGCCCTGGTCTGGGAGAGGGGGAAGGACCACGGTACCACAGCGATAATATTTACGTCAAGGAGGACGCCTGTATTGCCGGGGTGGTAAGCGTAGAGACGTGCTGATTGGCTGCCTATGCGCATTTCAAGAGTTTTGATTGGTTCTTGTTCAATGTATTATATAGTCAAACTGATACCATTTCAAGAGAAAAGAAACCATTGAAGTACATTCAAGTGCAAAACTTACAATAAATTTCGTTCGGGCCAAAATTAAGGCCAACTATGCAGTGAAGGATCAACCAATAGGTTAAATAGGCTGCGGCCCAAGGCGCCTCGACAAAAGAGGGCGACGACCGAGGCAAAATTGGAAGAAAGCATGAATTCACGAAAAATGTTGTAGTTTCATGTTCCATATTGTTGCAATTATTTTAGGCCAGCTAGAAAAGTTGGGAAAGTACTTTCGGCATCCCCGAAACGATGCTCAGTTTCCTATGTACAGGATGTTCTTGCGAGGTGAAACTCTCCCTTCCACCAAACACCTTTCCTTGCAGGTATTTAGAAAAAAAAACAAAAACTATCGATTTATGATAGATCTCGAATATGTTCATCATATATTTGTATATCTCAAAATATACAGGACATTGAAAAAAATTCAATTTTTTGCGACACCCTGTATTTAATTATTGTAGTCAATGTAGATTTCTATGCTGATTACAGAAATGGGAGACACTTCTAGGTTTCTCTTCAAATAATTTCTGGAATTATTTAATTCTAGGATACTATCTTGACAATTGAGTTTTATTTATATTTGAGAAATTATTTGGGGAGAAGCTCATAAATTTCAAATTTTTCTGTAATCAGCATAGAAATTTACATAGGGTAAAGCATATAGTCGTTGGCAGGGCGATAGTGATTGGCACCTTATCACTTAAAACACATTTCTTAGGGTTTGTGTTGAACCTACTGATATTACAGGTTTTACAGGAAACTGCTATGATATTTTTCTATGTTCGTGTGCAATTTCATAATCTTATGTTGGCAAAACAATTTATAAGAGATGTTTTAGTGGGAATGTGCTTTTGCAAAGTGCACACAGCAGTTCTAGTTAAGGAGTTTGATAGGGAAGTGCAGAACAAAATTTTTGTTTAATTTTTACACCAATACTCGTATCGGAGTGCGGTAAACTTTATGCTTTTCTTGAACAATTTTTTTAAACGTAAACTGCACCAAAAAGTTTTTTTTTTACAAGAATAATTGATTTCTTGCATGCCAATCACTGTAATGTGCAAAACACGTATTAGCAATGATTGGCAGGGGGGTGCCAATGACTGTATACTAAAACAAATTAACTCAGAAACAGTGATTGACATGCCAATGAAACAAAAATAGTACTGCCAATCACTAAGTTTTGGCGGGATTTTTGAATAGTGGGTATATTATGTCACAAGACTCACAAGTGTATAAGTAGATCTTGCAAGCACGCATTTTATTATTTTGAATTATTTTGATTGACGATTATGATGCATGTATAGTTTTTACATCATTGTCGTACAAATAGGTCATCTACTCTCAATGGTTTAAACATAATTGAACAGAAATCGACTGGGTTCCTATAGTTTCAAAACAATATTTTTGAAAAGTAATTTTTTTCCAGAACTAAAATGCCCAAAGTGAAGTTGGGTATCAGCTATACGAAAAAGTATAAAGAGTAGAACACCAGGAATCGAGGGGTTGATTTCCCTGGAATTCAGTGTTCAATTCGTCCCGGAATTCCTCTAGGAGGAATTCCTGGAAATTTTCCGGAAATCACCAGTATTCCCGGAAGTCTTTCGGAAATCATCGGAATTTCCGGAAATCTTTTGGAAATCACCGGAATTCCCAGAAGTCTTACGGGAATCATCAAAAATCTGTCGGAAATCACCAGAATTCTTTTGAAAATCACTGAAATTCCCTGAATTCTCTCGGAAATCACACCACTGGAATTCCTGACAGACTTTCGGGAATCACCGGAATTTCCGGAAATCTTTCGGAAGTCATCGGAATTCTCGGAATTCTTTCGGAAATCACCGGAATTCCCAGATATCTCTCGGAAATCACCGAAATTCCAGGGAGTCTTTCGGAAATCACCGGAATTTCCGGAAATCTTTCGGAAGTCATCGGAATTCTCGGAATTCTTTCGGAAATCACCGGAATTCTCGGAAGTCACCGAAAATCCTCGTAATTCCGGAAGTCGGAATTCTTGTGTACCCAAGTCTACACTTCAATTTAGATTGGGGAACGAAGATATGGATGAAATTCAATGAGCATATTTGCAAAACACATGTGAAAATCTCTCATACTTGTGCTTGATGCCTTGAATGAGTGGTGCACACGTAACCAGCTCCCCCTAAACATCAAAAAGTGCAACGTCATGAGCTACCATAGAGTAACGTCGCCTGTGGTTTTCGACTATACCATTGGTGGCGTGAAGCTGGGCAGGCCCGCGGTCGTGAGGGACTTGGGAGTCACATTCGATCCCAAACTCACATTTGTGAATCACATAGAGTCAGTCATCGTCGGAGCGCTGAGAATGCTAGGGTTTGTGCTTCGGGGTTGCAGGTTTCTGTCAAACGTTATGACCTTTCGGACCCTATATGTCGCGTTTGTGCGCTCTCGCCTCGAGTATGCCTCACTTGTGTGGGCTCCCGTGTATAATGTCCATGTGGCATCTCTCGAGAGAGTTCAGAGAAAATTCTTGAAAATGACCTCGTTCATGTTAACGGGCGCGTATCCTGAGCGAGGTACTCCGCAGCGGCATCTTTTGCAACGGTTCAACATGCAGTCACTGCTCTCCAGACGTAACATGCATTCCGTTCTGTTTCTCTTCAGGTTGATCAGCGGCGACATTGACTGTCCGGAGTTGCTTTGTCGTCTTCATTTGCGTGTACCCGTGCATTGTTCGCGTAGCCCCCGATTATTCCACCTCCCTTTCGCAAGGACGAACGTCTTATGGTCTTCTCCCGTCCATCGAATGATCCGAGGCTATTCCTGCATCGAGGAGGCATGTGACATCCTTCACTGTAATTGTCATCTCATCAAGACTATTTTTTCGAATATTGACAATGAGATCTGAGCTTTTTCTAGTAACATGATAGATTATACAATATTCGTTCTCTCTCACCGTATAAATGGGTTTCGACCTGTACGGTGATGTATTAAATAATAATAATAATAATACACGGAACGATGAATGTGTGTTTAAGCCTCCTCTTCCAGGACTATGATGAGGTGAAGTGAGGAAGCGGGCTAAGAGTATGTGCGTAATAATGTCATCGGATGGCGTTGGTGTATAAGAGCTAGACTAGTACCGGCAGTTCAACCCGCTGACAGACAGACGTCGCTACTTGTGCTCGACATTGGTACTTGGGTATTACCCACCAATGTTTCTGAACATATTTTCTGATGCATCCTAAGCACTCATTGAAATGTGAACATAGAGGTCCGTAGGAGATAAACACACGGAAATATCATCACCGCTTGCAGCCCCTCCTGATTGTGTTTTCTGATGAACCCTAATCGATTTTGATTCCGGAACATTCCACAGAACGCATTCAAGTTGTCTGTTGTGCTTTTCAGCATGAAAAATGTTTTTCATCAAAAAAATTAAATCGTTTCTGACCGAAAAAGCGTTTTAGGCGGCGTAAACCTCCACAAAACATTTGTCTTCGATCTGACTCTAATTTTACCTTTCAAAAAATGAATTTTTGAGTTTTCATCTCTGGGTGATTAGAATACGTTTCCAGGTGTCGGTTTGACCCGCTGAAGCCAAATTCAACGACAATTTTTTCATGTCCCCTACACCCCCTCCAAAACACCCGCAAAAAAATTTAAAAACCATTATTAGTCGTTCCATGAATCTTCAAAAGAGCTTGCAGCGCATGGAGCAATTCCTCCTTCTTCCTTCCTCCCATTCGAAATTTTTTGAACTTGGACGGATACGTTCCAACATTGTCTAGTACACCGAAACACCCATTAAAATGTCGACATAAGAGGCCATGAGGGATAAACACACTGAAATATTATCACCGCTTGCAGCCCCTAATGATTGTGTTTTTCAATGAACCCTATTCGGTTTTGATTTCCAAACACGCATAAAAAACTAATTCAAGCCATCTGTTGTGTTTTTGTGCATGGGAAGTGTTTTTCATAAAAAAAATTAGTTTTTCTTGACCGAAAAAGCGCTTTGGCAAGCATAAACCTTTACAAGACATTTATCTCCAATCTGACTCTAATTTTACTTTTCAAAGAATGAATTTTTCAGTTTTTATCTTTAGATGATCAAAGCACGTTTCCAGGTGTTGGTTTGAGCTACTGAAGCCAATATCAACGACAATTTTTTCATGTCCCCTCGACCTCCCTCCAAAAGACGCGCGAAAAATTTCAAAACCATTTTTTTTTTCGTTCCATAAATCTTCAAAAGAGCTTGCAGCGCATGGAGCATTTCCTCCTTCTTCCTTCCTACCATTTGAAATTTTTTGAACTTGGATGATGGATACGTTCCAACATTGTCCGGTACACCAAAACACCCATCAAAATGTCGACATAAGAGGCCATGAGAGATAAACACACGAAAATATTATCACCCATTGCGGCCCCTAATGATTGTGTTTTTCAATTAATCCTGATCGATTTTGATTTTCAAACACAAAAAAGAACGTATTAAAGTCGTCCGTTGTGGTTTTCCGCATGGAAAGTGTTTATCATCAAAAAAATTGAATTTTTCTCAACCGAAAAAGCGCTTTGGCCGGCGTAAGCCTTGACAAGACATTTTTCTTTCATCTGACTCTAATTTTATTTTTCAAAATATGAATTTTCCAGTTCTCATTTCCAGATGATTAGAATACGTTTCCAGGTGTCAGATTGACCCGCTGAAGCCAAATTCAACTGCGATTTTTTCATGTCCCCCACCTTATTCCAGAACACCTTCAACAAAATTTGAAAACCATTTTTTTTCGTTCCATAAATCTTCAAAAGAACTTGCAGCGTATGGAGCAATTCCCATTTTGTCCTTCCTCATATTTGAACTTTATTGAACTTGGATGGATAGGTTCCAATATTGTCCGGTACACCGAACCACCCATAAATACGTCGACATAAAAGGCCATGAGAGATAAACACACGAGAATATTATCACCGCTTGCGGCCCCTAATGATTGTGTTTTTCAATTAATCCTGATCGATTTTGATTTTCAAACACAAAAAAGAACGTATTAAAGTCGTCCGTTGTGGTTTTCCGCATGGAAAGTGTTTATCATCAAAAAAATTGAATTTTTCTCATCCAAAAAAGCGTTTTGGCCGGCGTAAGTTTTTACAAGACATTTTTCTTACATCTGACTCTAATTTTTATTTTCAAAATATGAATTTCCCAGTTTTCATTTCTAGATGATTAGAACACGTTTCCAGGTGTCAGATTGACCCGCTGAAGCCAAATTCAACTGCGATTTTTTCATGTCCCCCACCTTATCCCAGAACACCTTCAACAAAATTTGAAAACCATTTTTTTTCGTTCCATAAATCTTCAAAAGAACTTGCAGCGTATGGAGCAATTCCCATTTTGTCCTTCCTCCCATTTGAACTTTTTTGAACTGGGATGGATACGTTCCAATATTGTCCGGTACACCGAACCACCCATAAATACGTCGACATTAAAGGCCATGAGAGATAAACACACGAAAATATTATCACCCATTGCGGCCCCTAATGATTGTGTTTTTCAATCAATCCTGATCGATTTTGATTTTCAAACACAAAAAAGAACGTATTAAAGTCGTCCGTTGTGGTTTTCCGCATGGAAAGTGTTTATCATCAAAAAAATTGAATTTTTCTCAACCGAAAAAGCGTTTTGGCCGGCGTAAGCCTTTACAAGACATTTTTCTTACTTCTGACTCTAATTATCTTTTTCAAAATATGAATCTCCCAGTTTTCATTTCAAGATGATTAGAACACGTTTCCAGGTGTCAGATTGACCCACTGAAGCCAAATTCAACTGCCATTTTTTCATGTCCCCCACCTTATTCCAGAACACCTTCAAAAAAAATTGAAAATCATTTTTTTTCGTTCCATAAATTTTCAAAACAACTTGCAGCGCATGGAGCAATTCCCATTTTGTCCTTCCTCCCATTTGAACTTTTTTGAACTTGGATGGATACGTTCCAATATTGTCCGGTACACCGAACCACCCATAAATACGTCGACATAAAAGGCCATGAGAGATAAACACACGAAAATATTATCACCCATTGCGGCCCCTAATGATTGTGTTTTTCAATTAATCCTGATCGATTTTGATTTTCAAACACAAAAAAGAACGTATTAAAGTCGTCCGTTGTGGTTTTCCGCATGGAAAGTGTTTATCATCAAAAAAATTGAATTTTTCTCATCCAAAAAAGCGTTTTGGCCGGCGTAAGTTTTTACAAGACATTTTTCTTACATCTGACTCTAATTTTTATTTTCAAAATATGAATTTCCCAGTTTTCATTTCTAGATGATTAGAACACGTTTCCAGGTGTCAGATTGACCCGCTGAAGCCAAATTCAACTGCGATTTTTTCATGTCCCCCACCTTATCCCAGAACACCTTCAACAAAATTTGAAAACCATTTTTTTTCGTTCCATAAATCTTCAAAAGAACTTGCAGCGTATGGAGCAATTCCCATTTTGTCCTTCCTCCCATTTGAACTTTTTTGAACTGGGATGGATACGTTCCAATATTGTCCGGTACACCGAACCACCCATAAATACGTCGACATTAAAGGCCATGAGAGATAAACACACGAAAATATTATCACCCATTGCGGCCCCTAATGATTGTGTTTTTCAATCAATCCTGATCGATTTTGATTTTCAAACACAAAAAAGAACGTATTAAAGTCGTCCGTTGTGGTTTTCCGCATGGAAAGTGTTTATCATCAAAAAAATTGAATTTTTCTCAACCGAAAAAGCGTTTTGGCCGGCGTAAGCCTTTACAAGACATTTTTCTTACTTCTGACTCTAATTATCTTTTTCAAAATATGAATCTCCCAGTTTTCATTTCAAGATGATTAGAACACGTTTCCAAGTGTCAGATTGACCCGCTGAAGCCAAATTCAACTGCCATTTTTTCATGTCCCCCACCTTATTCCAGAACACCTTCAAAAAAAATTGAAAATCATTTTTTTTCGTTCCATAAATTTTCAAAACAACTTGCAGCGCATGGAGCAATTCCCATTTTGTCCTTCCTCCCATTTGAACTTTTTTGAACTTGGATGGATACGTTCCAATATTGTCCGGTACACCGAACCACCCATAAATACGTCGACATAAAAGGCCATGAGAGATAAACACACGAAAATATTATCACCCATTGCGGCCCCTAATGATTGTGTTTTTCAATTAATCCTGATCGATTTTGATTTTCAAACACAAAAAAGAACGTATTAAAGTCGTCCGTTGTGGTTTTCCGCATGGAAAGTGTTTATCATCAAAAAAATTGAATTTTTCTCATCCAAAAAAGCGTTTTGGCCGGCGTAAGTTTTTACAAGACATTTTTCTTACATCTGACTCTAATTTTTATTTTCAAAATATGAATTTCCCAGTTTTCATTTCTAGATGATTAGAACACGTTTCCAGGTGTCAGATTGACCCGCTGAAGCCAAATTCAACTGCGATTTTTTCATGTCCCCCACCTTATTCCAGAACACCTTCAACAAAATTTGAAAACCATTTTTTTTCGTTCCATAAATCTTCAAAAGAACTTGCAGCGTATGGAGCAATTCCCATTTTGTCCTTCCTCCCATTTGAACTTTTTTGAACTGGGATGGATACGTTCCAATATTGTCCGGTACACCGAACCACCCATAAATACGTCGACATTAAAGGCCATGAGAGATAAACACACGAAAATATTATCACCCATTGCGGCCCCTAATGATTGTGTTTTTCAATCAATCCTGATCGATTTTGATTTTCAAACACAAAAAAGAACGTATTAAAGTCGTCCGTTGTGGTTTTCCGCATGGAAAGTGTTTATCATCAAAAAAATTGAATTTTTCTCAACCGAAAAAGCGTTTTGGCCGGCGTAAGCCTTTACAAGACATTTTTCTTACTTCTGACTCTAATTATCTTTTTCAAAATATGAATCTCCCAGTTTTCATTTCAAGATGATTAGAACACGTTTCCAGGTGTCAGATTGACCCACTGAAGCCAAATTCAACTGCGATTTTTTCATGTCCCCCACCTTATTCCAGAACACCTTCAACAAAATTTAAAAACCATTTTTTTTCGTTCCATGAATCTTCAAAAGAACTTGCAGCGTATGGAGCAATTCCCATTTTGTCCTTCCTCCCATTTGAACTTTTTTGAACTTGGATGGATGCGTTCCAATATTGTCCGGTACACCGAACCACCCATAAATACGTCGACATAAAAGGCCATGAGAGATATACACACGAAAATCACCGCTTGCGGCCCCTAATGATTGTGTTTTTCAATTAATCCTGATCGATTTTGATTTTCAAACACAAAAAAGAACGTATCAAAGTCGTCCGTTGTGGTTCTCCACAAGGAAAGTGTTTTTCATTAAAAAAATTGAATCTTTCTCAACCTAAAAAGCGCTTTGGCCGGCGTAAGCCTTCACAAGACATTTTTTTTTCATCTGACTCTAATTTTATTTTTCAAAATATGAATTTCCCAATTTTCATTTCCAGATGATAAGAATACGTTTCCAAGTGTCAGATTGACCCGCTGAAGCCAAATTCAACTGCCATTTTTTCATGTCCCCCACCTTATTCCAGAACACCTTCAAAAAAAATTGAAAATCATTTTTTTTCGTTCCATAAATTTTCAAAACAACTTGCAGCGCATGGAGCAATTCCCATTTTGTCCTTCCTCCCATTTGAACTTTTTTGAACTTGGATGGATACGTTCCAATATTGTCCGGTACACCGAACCACCCATAAATACGTCGACATAAAAGGCCATGAGAGATAAACACACGAAAATATTATCACCCATTGCGGCCCCTAATGATTGTGTTTTTCAATTAATCCTGATCGATTTTGATTTTCAAACACAAAAAAGAACGTATTAAAGTCGTCCGTTGTGGTTTTCCGCATGGAAAGTGTTTATCATCAAAAAAATTGAATTTTTCTCATCCAAAAAAGCGTTTTGGCCGGCGTAAGTTTTTACAAGACATTTTTCTTACATCTGACTCTAATTTTTATTTTCAAAATATGAATTTCCCAGTTTTCATTTCTAGATGATTAGAACACGTTTCCAGGTGTCAGATTGACCCGCTGAAGCCAAATTCAACTGCGATTTTTTCATGTCCCCCACCTTATCCCAGAACACCTTCAACAAAATTTGAAAACCATTTTTTTTCGTTCCATGAATCTTCAAAAGAACTTGCAGCGTATGGAGCAATTCCCATTTTGTCCTTCCTCCCATTTGAACTTTTTTGAACTTGGATGGATACGTTCCAATATTGTCCGGTACACCGAACCACCCATAAATACGTCGACATAAAAGGCCATGAGAGATAAACACACGAAAATATTATCACCCATTGCGGCCCCTAATGATTGTGTTTTTCAATTAATCCTGATCGATTTTGATTTTCAAACACAAAAAAGAACGTATTAAAGTCGTCCGTTGTGGTTTTCCGCATGGAAAGTGTTTATCATCAAAAAAATTGAATTTTTCTCAACCGAAAAAGCGTTTTGGCCGGCGTAAGTTTTTACAAGACATTTTTCTTACTTCTGACTCTAATTTTTATTTTCAAAATATGAATTTCCCAGTTTTCATTTCTAGATGATTAGAACACGTTTCCAGGTGTCAGATTGACCCGCTGAAGCCAAATTCAACTGCGATTTTTTCATGTCCCCCACCTTATTCCAGAACACCTTCAACAAAATTTGAAAACCATTTTTTTTCGTTCCATAAATCTTCAAAAGAACTTGCAGCGTATGGAGCAATTCCCATTTTGTCCTTCCTCCCATTTGAACTTTTTTGAACTGGGATGGATACGTTCCAATATTGTCCGGTACACCGAACCACCCATAAATACGTCGACATTAAAGGCCATGAGAGATAAACACACGAAAATATTATCACCCATTGCGGCCCCTAATGATTGTGTTTTTCAATCAATCCTGATCGATTTTGATTTTCAAACACAAAAAAGAACGTATTAAAGTCGTCCGTTGTGGTTTTCCGCATGGAAAGTGTTTATCATCAAAAAAATTGAATTTTTCTCAACCGAAAAAGCGTTTTGGCCGGCGTAAGCCTTTACAAGACATTTTTCTTACTTCTGACTCTAATTATCTTTTTCAAAATATGAATCTCCCAGTTTTCATTTCAAGATGATTAGAACACGTTTCCAGGTGTCAGATTGACCCACTGAAGCCAAATTCAACTGCGATTTTTTCATGTCCCCCACCTTATTCCAGAACACCTTCAACAAAATTTAAAAACCATTTTTTTTCGTTCCATGAATCTTCAAAAGAACTTGCAGCGTATGGAGCAATTCCCATTTTGTCCTTCCTCCCATTTGAACTTTTTTGAACTTGGATGGATGCGTTCCAATATTGTCCGGTACACCGAACCACCCATAAATACGTCGACATAAAAGGCCATGAGAGATATACACACGAAAATCACCGCTTGCGGCCCCTAATGATTGTGTTTTTCAATTAATCCTGATCGATTTTGATTTTCAAACACAAAAAAGAACGTATCAAAGTCGTCCGTTGTGGTTCTCCACAAGGAAAGTGTTTTTCATTAAAAAAATTGAATCTTTCTCAACCTAAAAAGCGCTTTGGCCGGCGTAAGCCTTCACAAGACATTTTTTTTTCATCTGACTCTAATTTTATTTTTCAAAATATGAATTTCCCAATTTTCATTTCCAGATGATAAGAATACGTTTCCAAGTGTCAGATTGACCCGCTGAAGCCAAATTCAACTGCCATTTTTTCATGTCCCCCACCTTATTCCAGAACACCTTCAAAAAAAATTGAAAATCATTTTTTTTCGTTCCATAAATTTTCAAAACAACTTGCAGCGCATGGAGCAATTCCCATTTTGTCCTTCCTCCCATTTGAACTTTTTTGAACTTGGATGGATACGTTCCAATATTGTCCGGTACACCGAACCACCCATAAATACGTCGACATAAAAGGCCATGAGAGATAAACACACGAAAATATTATCACCCATTGCGGCCCCTAATGATTGTGTTTTTCAATTAATCCTGATCGATTTTGATTTTCAAACACAAAAAAGAACGTATTAAAGTCGTCCGTTGTGGTTTTCCGCATGGAAAGTGTTTATCATCAAAAAAATTGAATTTTTCTCATCCAAAAAAGCGTTTTGGCCGGCGTAAGTTTTTACAAGACATTTTTCTTACATCTGACTCTAATTTTTATTTTCAAAATATGAATTTCCCAGTTTTCATTTCTAGATGATTAGAACACGTTTCCAGGTGTCAGATTGACCCGCTGAAGCCAAATTCAACTGCGATTTTTTCATGTCCCCCACCTTATTCCAGAACACCTTCAACAAAATTTGAAAACCATTTTTTTTCGTTCCATAAATCTTCAAAAGAACTTGCAGCGTATGGAGCAATTCCCATTTTGTCCTTCCTCCCATTTGAACTTTTTTGAACTGGGATGGATACGTTCCAATATTGTCCGGTACACCGAACCACCCATAAATACGTCGACATTAAAGGCCATGAGAGATAAACACACGAAAATATTATCACCCATTGCGGCCCCTAATGATTGTGTTTTTCAATCAATCCTGATCGATTTTGATTTTCAAACACAAAAAAGAACGTATCAAAGTCGTCCGTTGTGGTTTTCCGCATGGAAAGTGTTTATCATCAAAAAAATTGAATTTTTCTCAACCGAAAAAGCGTTTTGGCCGGCGTAAGCCTTTACAAGACATTTTTCTTACTTCTGACTCTAATTATCTTTTTCAAAATATGAATCTCCCAGTTTTCATTTCAAGATGATTAGAACACGTTTCCAGGTGTCAGATTGACCCACTGAAGCCAAATTCAACTGCGATTTTTTCATGTCCCCCACCTTATTCCAGAACACCTTCAACAAAATTTAAAAACCATTTTTTTTCGTTCCATGAATCTTCAAAAGAACTTGCAGCGTATGGAGCAATTCCCATTTTGTCCTTCCTCCCATTTGAACTTTTTTGAACTTGGATGGATGCGTTCCAATATTGTCCGGTACACCGAACCACCCATAAATACGTCGACATAAAAGGCCATGAGAGATATACACACGAAAATCACCGCTTGCGGCCCCTAATGATTGTGTTTTTCAATTAATCCTGATCGATTTTGATTTTCAAACACAAAAAAGAACGTATCAAAGTCGTCCGTTGTGGTTCTCCACAAGGAAAGTGTTTTTCATTAAAAAAATTGAATCTTTCTCAACCTAAAAAGCGCTTTGGCCGGCGTAAGCCTTCACAAGACATTTTTTTTTCATCTGACTCTAATTTTATTTTTCAAAATATGAATTTCCCAATTTTCATTTCCAGATGATAAGAATACGTTTCCAAGTGTCAGATTGACCCGCTGAAGCCAAATTCAACTGCCATTTTTTCATGTCCCCCACCTTATTCCAGAACACCTTCAAAAAAAATTGAAAATCATTTTTTTTCGTTCCATAAATTTTCAAAACAACTTGCAGCGCATGGAGCAATTCCCATTTTGTCCTTCCTCCCATTTGAACTTTTTTGAACTTGGATGGATACGTTCCAATATTGTCCGGTACACCGAACCACCCATAAATACGTCGACATAAAAGGCCATGAGAGATAAACACACGAAAATATTATCACCCATTGCGGCCCCTAATGATTGTGTTTTTCAATTAATCCTGATCGATTTTGATTTTCAAACACAAAAAAGAACGTATTAAAGTCGTCCGTTGTGGTTTTCCGCATGGAAAGTGTTTATCATCAAAAAAATTGAATTTTTCTCATCCAAAAAAGCGTTTTGGCCGGCGTAAGTTTTTACAAGACATTTTTCTTACATCTGACTCTAATTTTTATTTTCAAAATATGAATTTCCCAGTTTTCATTTCTAGATGATTAGAACACGTTTCCAGGTGTCAGATTGACCCGCTGAAGCCAAATTCAACTGCGATTTTTTCATGTCCCCCACCTTATTCCAGAACACCTTCAACAAAATTTGAAAACCATTTTTTTTCGTTCCATAAATCTTCAAAAGAACTTGCAGCGTATGGAGCAATTCCCATTTTGTCCTTCCTCCCATTTGAACTTTTTTGAACTGGGATGGATACGTTCCAATATTGTCCGGTACACCGAACCACCCATAAATACGTCGACATTAAAGGCCATGAGAGATAAACACACGAAAATATTATCACCCATTGCGGCCCCTAATGATTGTGTTTTTCAATCAATCCTGATCGATTTTGATTTTCAAACACAAAAAAGAACGTATTAAAGTCGTCCGTTGTGGTTTTCCGCATGGAAAGTGTTTATCATCAAAAAAATTGAATTTTTCTCAACCGAAAAAGCGTTTTGGCCGGCGTAAGCCTTTACAAGACATTTTTCTTACTTCTGACTCTAATTATCTTTTTCAAAATATGAATCTCCCAGTTTTCATTTCAAGATGATTAGAACACGTTTCCAGGTGTCAGATTGACCCACTGAAGCCAAATTCAACTGCGATTTTTTCATGTCCCCCACCTTATTCCAGAACACCTTCAACAAAATTTAAAAACCATTTTTTTTCGTTCCATGAATCTTCAAAAGAACTTGCAGCGTATGGAGCAATTCCCATTTTGTCCTTCCTCCCATTTGAACTTTTTTGAACTTGGATGGATGCGTTCCAATATTGTCCGGTACACCGAACCACCCATAAATACGTCGACATAAAAGGCCATGAGAGATATACACACGAAAATCACCGCTTGCGGCCCCTAATGATTGTGTTTTTCAATTAATCCTGATCGATTTTGATTTTCAAACACAAAAAAGAACGTATCAAAGTCGTCCGTTGTGGTTCTCCACAAGGAAAGTGTTTTTCATTAAAAAAATTGAATCTTTCTCAACCTAAAAAGCGCTTTGGCCGGCGTAAGCCTTCACAAGACATTTTTTTTTCATCTGACTCTAATTTTATTTTTCAAAATATGAATTTCCCAATTTTCATTTCCAGATGATAAGAATACGTTTCCAAGTGTCAGATTGACCCGCTGAAGCCAAATTCAACTGCCATTTTTTCATGTCCCCCACCTTATTCCAGAACACCTTCAAAAAAAATTGAAAATCATTTTTTTTCGTTCCATAAATTTTCAAAACAACTTGCAGCGCATGGAGCAATTCCCATTTTGTCCTTCCTCCCATTTGAACTTTTTTGAACTTGGATGGATACGTTCCAATATTGTCCGGTACACCGAACCACCCATAAATACGTCGACATAAAAGGCCATGAGAGATAAACACACGAAAATATTATCACCCATTGCGGCCCCTAATGATTGTGTTTTTCAATCAATCCTGATCGATTTTGATTTTCAAACACAAAAAAGAACGTATCAAAGTCGTCCGTTGTGGTTTTCCGCATGGAAAGTGTTTATCATCAAAAAAATTGAATTTTTCTCAACCGAAAAAGCGTTTTGGCCGGCGTAAGCCTTTACAAGACATTTTTCTTACTTCTGACTCTAATTATCTTTTTCAAAATATGAATCTCCCAGTTTTCATTTCAAGATGATTAGAACACGTTTCCAGGTGTCAGATTGACCCACTGAAGCCAAATTCAACTGCGATTTTTTCATGTCCCCCACCTTATTCCAGAACACCTTCAACAAAATTTAAAAACCATTTTTTTTCGTTCCATGAATCTTCAAAAGAACTTGCAGCGTATGGAGCAATTCCCATTTTGTCCTTCCTCCCATTTGAACTTTTTTGAACTTGGATGGATGCGTTCCAATATTGTCCGGTACACCGAACCACCCATAAATACGTCGACATAAAAGGCCATGAGAGATATACACACGAAAATCACCGCTTGCGGCCCCTAATGATTGTGTTTTTCAATTAATCCTGATCGATTTTGATTTTCAAACACAAAAAAGAACGTATCAAAGTCGTCCGTTGTGGTTCTCCACAAGGAAAGTGTTTTTCATTAAAAAAATTGAATCTTTCTCAACCTAAAAAGCGCTTTGGCCGGCGTAAGCCTTCACAAGACATTTTTTTTTCATCTGACTCTAATTTTATTTTTCAAAATATGAATTTCCCAATTTTCATTTCCAGATGATAAGAATACGTTTCCAAGTGTCAGATTGACCCGCTGAAGCCAAATTCAACTGCCATTTTTTCATGTCCCCCACCTTATTCCAGAACACCTTCAAAAAAAATTGAAAATCATTTTTTTTCGTTCCATAAATTTTCAAAACAACTTGCAGCGCATGGAGCAATTCCCATTTTGTCCTTCCTCCCATTTGAACTTTTTTGAACTTGGATGGATACGTTCCAATATTGTCCGGTACACCGAACCACCCATAAATACGTCGACATAAAAGGCCATGAGAGATAAACACACGAAAATATTATCACCCATTGCGGCCCCTAATGATTGTGTTTTTCAATTAATCCTGATCGATTTTGATTTTCAAACACAAAAAAGAACGTATTAAAGTCGTCCGTTGTGGTTTTCCGCATGGAAAGTGTTTATCATCAAAAAAATTGAATTTTTCTCATCCAAAAAAGCGTTTTGGCCGGCGTAAGTTTTTACAAGACATTTTTCTTACATCTGACTCTAATTTTTATTTTCAAAATATGAATTTCCCAGTTTTCATTTCTAGATGATTAGAACACGTTTCCAGGTGTCAGATTGACCCGCTGAAGCCAAATTCAACTGCGATTTTTTCATGTCCCCCACCTTATTCCAGAACACCTTCAACAAAATTTGAAAACCATTTTTTTTCGTTCCATAAATTTTCAAAACAACTTGCAGCGCATGGAGCAATTCCCATTTTGTCCTTCCTCCCATTTGAACTTTTTTGAACTTGGATGGATACGTTCCAATATTGTCCGGTACACCGAACCACCCATAAATACGTCGACATAAAAGGCCATGAGAGATAAACACACGAAAATATTATCACCCATTGCGGCCCCTAATGATTGTGTTTTTCAATCAATCCTGATCGATTTTGATTTTCAAACACAAAAAAGAACGTATCAAAGTCGTCCGTTGTGGTTTTCCGCATGGAAAGTGTTTATCATCAAAAAAATTGAATTTTTCTCATCCAAAAAAGCGTTTTGGCCGGCGTAAGTTTTTACAAGACATTTTTCTTACATCTGACTCTAATTTTTATTTTCAAAATATGAATTTCCCAGTTTTCATTTCTAGATGATAAGAATACGTTTCCAGGTGTCAGATTGACCCGCTGAAGCCAAATTCAACTGCCATTTTTTCATGTCCCCACCTTATTCCAGAACACCTTCAAAAAAATTTGAAAACCATTTTTTTTCGTTCCATAAATTTTCAAAACAACTTGCAGCGCATGGAGCAATTCCCATTTTGTCCTTCCTCCCATTTGAACTTTTTTGAACTTGGATGGATACGTTCCAATATTGTCCGGTACACCGAACCACCCATAAATACGTCGACATAAAAGGCCATGAGAGATAAACACACGAAAATATTATCACCCATTGCGGCCCCTAATGATTGTGTTTTTCAATCAATCCTGATCGATTTTGATTTTCAAACACAAAAAAGAACGTATCAAAGTCGTCCGTTGTGGTTTTCCGCATGGAAAGTGTTTATCATCAAAAAAATTGAATTTTTCTCAACCGAAAAAGCGTTTTGGCCGGCGTAAGCCTTTACAAGACATTTTTCTTACTTCTGACTCTAATTATCTTTTTCAAAATATGAATCTCCCAGTTTTCATTTCAAGATGATTAGAACACGTTTCCAGGTGTCAGATTGACCCACTGAAGCCAAATTCAACTGCGATTTTTTCATGTCCCCCACCTTATTCCAGAACACCTTCAACAAAATTTAAAAACCATTTTTTTTCGTTCCATGAATCTTCAAAAGAACTTGCAGCGTATGGAGCAATTCCCATTTTGTCCTTCCTCCCATTTGAACTTTTTTGAACTTGGATGGATGCGTTCCAATATTGTCCGGTACACCGAACCACCCATAAATACGTCGACATAAAAGGCCATGAGAGATATACACACGAAAATCACCGCTTGCGGCCCCTAATGATTGTGTTTTTCAATTAATCCTGATCGATTTTGATTTTCAAACACAAAAAAGAACGTATCAAAGTCGTCCGTTGTGGTTCTCCACAAGGAAAGTGTTTTTCATTAAAAAAATTGAATCTTTCTCAACCTAAAAAGCGCTTTGGCCGGCGTAAGCCTTCACAAGACATTTTTTTTTCATCTGACTCTAATTTTATTTTTCAAAATATGAATTTCCCAATTTTCATTTCCAGATGATAAGAATACGTTTCCAAGTGTCAGATTGACCCGCTGAAGCCAAATTCAACTGCCATTTTTTCATGTCCCCCACCTTATTCCAGAACACCTTCAAAAAAAATTGAAAATCATTTTTTTTCGTTCCATAAATTTTCAAAACAACTTGCAGCGCATGGAGCAATTCCCATTTTGTCCTTCCTCCCATTTGAACTTTTTTGAACTTGGATGGATACGTTCCAATATTGTCCGGTACACCGAACCACCCATAAATACGTCGACATAAAAGGCCATGAGAGATAAACACACGAAAATATTATCACCCATTGCGGCCCCTAATGATTGTGTTTTTCAATTAATCCTGATCGATTTTGATTTTCAAACACAAAAAAGAACGTATTAAAGTCGTCCGTTGTGGTTTTCCGCATGGAAAGTGTTTATCATCAAAAAAATTGAATTTTTCTCATCCAAAAAAGCGTTTTGGCCGGCGTAAGTTTTTACAAGACATTTTTCTTACATCTGACTCTAATTTTTATTTTCAAAATATGAATTTCCCAGTTTTCATTTCTAGATGATTAGAACACGTTTCCAGGTGTCAGATTGACCCGCTGAAGCCAAATTCAACTGCGATTTTTTCATGTCCCCCACCTTATTCCAGAACACCTTCAACAAAATTTGAAAACCATTTTTTTTCGTTCCATAAATCTTCAAAAGAACTTGCAGCGTATGGAGCAATTCCCATTTTGTCCTTCCTCCCATTTGAACTTTTTTGAACTGGGATGGATACGTTCCAATATTGTCCGGTACACCGAACCACCCATAAATACGTCGACATTAAAGGCCATGAGAGATAAACACACGAAAATATTATCACCCATTGCGGCCCCTAATGATTGTGTTTTTCAATCAATCCTGATCGATTTTGATTTTCAAACACAAAAAAGAACGTATTAAAGTCGTCCGTTGTGGTTTTCCGCATGGAAAGTGTTTATCATCAAAAAAATTGAATTTTTCTCAACCGAAAAAGCGTTTTGGCCGGCGTAAGCCTTTACAAGACATTTTTCTTACTTCTGACTCTAATTATCTTTTTCAAAATATGAATCTCCCAGTTTTCATTTCAAGATGATTAGAACACGTTTCCAGGTGTCAGATTGACCCACTGAAGCCAAATTCAACTGCGATTTTTTCATGTCCCCCACCTTATTCCAGAACACCTTCAACAAAATTTAAAAACCATTTTTTTTCGTTCCATGAATCTTCAAAAGAACTTGCAGCGTATGGAGCAATTCCCATTTTGTCCTTCCTCCCATTTGAACTTTTTTGAACTTGGATGGATGCGTTCCAATATTGTCCGGTACACCGAACCACCCATAAATACGTCGACATAAAAGGCCATGAGAGATATACACACGAAAATCACCGCTTGCGGCCCCTAATGATTGTGTTTTTCAACTAATCCTGATCGATTTTGATTTTCAAACACAAAAAAGAACGTATCAAAGTCGTCCGTTGTGGTTCTCCTAATGGAAAGTGTTTTTCATCAAAAAAATTGAATTTTTCTGAACATAAAAAGCGCTTTGGCCGGCGTAAGCCTTTACAAGACATTTTTTTTTCATCTGACTCTAATTTTATTTTTCAAAATATGAATTTTCCAGTTTTCATTTCCAGATGATAAGAATACGTTTCCAGGTGTCAGATTGACCCGCTGAAGCCAAATTCAACTGCCATTTTTTCATGTCCCCACCTTATTCCAGAACACCTTCAAAAAAATTTGAAAACCATTTTTTTTCGTTCCATAAATTTTCAAAACAACTTGCAGCGCATGGAGCAATTCCCATTTTGTCCTTCCTCCCATTTGAACTTTTTTGAACTGGGATGGATACGTTCCAATATTGTCCGGTACACCGAACCACCCATAAATACGTCGACATTAAAGGCCATGAGAGATAAACACACGAAAATATTATCACCCATTGCGGCCCCTAATGATTGTGTTTTTCAATCAATCCTGATCGATTTTGATTTTCAAACACAAAAAAGAACGTATCAAAGTCGTCCGTTGTGGTTTTCCGCATGGAAAGTGTTTATCATCAAAAAAATTGAATTTTTCTCAACCGAAAAAGCGTTTTGGCCGGCGTAAGCCTTTACAAGACATTTTTCTTACTTCTGACTCTAATTATCTTTTTCAAAATATGAATCTCCCAGTTTTCATTTCAAGATGATTAGAACACGTTTCCAGGTGTCAGATTGACCCACTGAAGCCAAATTCAACTGCGATTTTTTCATGTCCCCCACCTTATTCCAGAACACCTTCAACAAAATTTAAAAACCATTTTTTTTCGTTCCATGAATCTTCAAAAGAACTTGCAGCGTATGGAGCAATTCCCATTTTGTCCTTCCTCCCATTTGAACTTTTTTGAACTTGGATGGATGCGTTCCAATATTGTCCGGTACACCGAACCACCCATAAATACGTCGACATAAAAGGCCATGAGAGATATACACACGAAAATCACCGCTTGCGGCCCCTAATGATTGTGTTTTTCAATTAATCCTGATCGATTTTGATTTTCAAACACAAAAAAGAACGTATCAAAGTCGTCCGTTGTGGTTCTCCACAAGGAAAGTGTTTTTCATTAAAAAAATTGAATCTTTCTCAACCTAAAAAGCGCTTTGGCCGGCGTAAGCCTTCACAAGACATTTTTTTTTCATCTGACTCTAATTTTATTTTTCAAAATATGAATCTCCCAGTTTTCATTTCAAGATGATTAGAACACGTTTCCAAGTGTCAGATTGACCCGCTGAAGCCAAATTCAACTGCCATTTTTTCATGTCCCCCACCTTATTCCAGAACACCTTCAAAAAAAATTGAAAATCATTTTTTTTCGTTCCATAAATTTTCAAAACAACTTGCAGCGCATGGAGCAATTCCCATTTTGTCCTTCCTCCCATTTGAACTTTTTTGAACTTGGATGGATACGTTCCAATATTGTCCGGTACACCGAACCACCCATAAATACGTCGACATAAAAGGCCATGAGAGATAAACACACGAAAATATTATCACCCATTGCGGCCCCTAATGATTGTGTTTTTCAATTAATCCTGATCGATTTTGATTTTCAAACACAAAAAAGAACGTATTAAAGTCGTCCGTTGTGGTTTTCCGCATGGAAAGTGTTTATCATCAAAAAAATTGAATTTTTCTCATCCAAAAAAGCGTTTTGGCCGGCGTAAGTTTTTACAAGACATTTTTCTTACATCTGACTCTAATTTTTATTTTCAAAATATGAATTTCCCAGTTTTCATTTCTAGATGATTAGAACACGTTTCCAGGTGTCAGATTGACCCGCTGAAGCCAAATTCAACTGCGATTTTTTCATGTCCCCCACCTTATCCCAGAACACCTTCAACAAAATTTGAAAACCATTTTTTTTCGTTCCATGAATCTTCAAAAGAACTTGCAGCGTATGGAGCAATTCCCATTTTGTCCTTCCTCCCATTTGAACTTTTTTGAACTTGGATGGATACGTTCCAATATTGTCCGGTACACCGAACCACCCATAAATACGTCGACATAAAAGGCCATGAGAGATAAACACACGAAAATATTATCACCCATTGCGGCCCCTAATGATTGTGTTTTTCAATTAATCCTGATCGATTTTGATTTTCAAACACAAAAAAGAACGTATTAAAGTCGTCCGTTGTGGTTTTCCGCATGGAAAGTGTTTATCATCAAAAAAATTGAATTTTTCTCAACCGAAAAAGCGTTTTGGCCGGCGTAAGTTTTTACAAGACATTTTTCTTACTTCTGACTCTAATTTTTATTTTCAAAATATGAATTTCCCAGTTTTCATTTCTAGATGATTAGAACACGTTTCCAGGTGTCAGATTGACCCGCTGAAGCCAAATTCAACTGCGATTTTTTCATGTCCCCCACCTTATTCCAGAACACCTTCAACAAAATTTGAAAACCATTTTTTTTCGTTCCATAAATCTTCAAAAGAACTTGCAGCGTATGGAGCAATTCCCATTTTGTCCTTCCTCCCATTTGAACTTTTTTGAACTGGGATGGATACGTTCCAATATTGTCCGGTACACCGAACCACCCATAAATACGTCGACATTAAAGGCCATGAGAGATAAACACACGAAAATATTATCACCCATTGCGGCCCCTAATGATTGTGTTTTTCAATCAATCCTGATCGATTTTGATTTTCAAACACAAAAAAGAACGTATTAAAGTCGTCCGTTGTGGTTTTCCGCATGGAAAGTGTTTATCATCAAAAAAATTGAATTTTTCTCAACCGAAAAAGCGTTTTGGCCGGCGTAAGCCTTTACAAGACATTTTTCTTACTTCTGACTCTAATTATCTTTTTCAAAATATGAATCTCCCAGTTTTCATTTCAAGATGATTAGAACACGTTTCCAGGTGTCAGATTGACCCACTGAAGCCAAATTCAACTGCGATTTTTTCATGTCCCCCACCTTATTCCAGAACACCTTCAACAAAATTTAAAAACCATTTTTTTTCGTTCCATGAATCTTCAAAAGAACTTGCAGCGTATGGAGCAATTCCCATTTTGTCCTTCCTCCCATTTGAACTTTTTTGAACTTGGATGGATACGTTCCAATATTGTCCGGTACACCGAACCACCCATAAATACGTCGACATAAAAGGCCATGAGAGATAAACACACGAAAATATTATCACCGCTTGCGGCCCCTAATGATTGTGTTTTTCAACTAATCCTGATCGATTTTGATTTTCAAACACAAAAAAGAACGTATCAAAGTCGTCCGTTGTGGTTCTCCGCATGGAAAGTGTTTTTCATCAAAAAAATTGAATTTTTCTCAACCGAAAAAGCGCTTTGACCGGCGCAAGCCTTTACAAGACATTTTTCTTTCATCTGACTCTAATTTTATTTTTCAAAATATGAATTTTCCAGTTCTCATTTCCAGATGATTAGAATACGTTTCCAGGTGTCAGATTGACCCGCTGAAGCCAAATTCAACTGCGATTTTTTCATGTCCCCCACCTTATTCCAGAACACCTTCAACAAAATTTGAAAACCATTTTTTTTCGTTCCATAAATCTTCAGAAGAACTTGCAGCGTATGGAGCAATTCCCATTTTGTCCTTCCTCCCATTTGAACTTTTTTGAACTTGGATGGATACGTTCCAATATTGTCCGGTACACCGAACCACCCATAAATACGTCGACATAAAAGGCCATGAGAGATAAACACACGAAAATATTATCACCGCTTGCGGCCCCTAATGATTGTGTTTTTCAACTAATCCTGATCGATTTTGATTTTCAAACACAAAAAAGAACGTATCAAAGTCGTCCGTTGTGGTTCTCCGCATGGAAAGTGTTTTTCATCAAAAAAATTGAATTTTTCTCAACCGAAAAAGCGCTTTGACCGGCGTAAGCCTTTACAAGACATTTTTCTTTCATCTGACTCTAATTTTAATTTTCAAAATATGAATTTTCCAGTTCTCATTTCCAGATGATTAGAATACGTTTCCAGGTGTCAGATTGACCCGCTGAAGCCAAATTCAACTGCGATTTGTTCATGTCCCCCACCTTATTCCAGAACACCTTCAACAAAATTTGAAAACGATTTTTTTTCGTTCCATAAATCTTCAAAAGAACTTGCAGCGTATGGAGCAATTCCCATTTTGTCCTTCCTCCCATTTGAACTTTTTTGAACTTGGATGGATACGTTCCAATATTGTCCGGTACACCGAACCACCCATAAATACGTCGACATAAAAGGCCATGAGAGATATACACACGAAAATCACCGCTTGCGGCCCCCAATGATTGTGTTTTTCAATGAATCCTGATCTATTTTGATTTTCAAACACAAAAAAAAAACGTATCAAAGTTGTCCGTTGTGGTTTTCCGCATGGAAAGTGTTTTTCATCAAAAAAATTGAATTTTTCTCAACCGAAAAAGCGCTTTGGCCGGCGTTAGCCTTCACAAGACATTTTTCTTTCATCTGACTCTAATTTTATTTTTCAAAATATGAATTTCCCAGTTTTCATTTCCAGATGATTAGAATACGTTTCCAGGTGACAGATTGACCCGCTGAAGCCAAATTCAACGGCGATTTTTCCATGTCCCCCACCTTATTCCAAAACACCTTCAAAAAAATTTGAAAAACCATTTTTTACCGTTCCGTAAATTTTCAAAAGAACTTGCAGCGCATGGAGCAATTCCCGTTTTGTCCTTCCTCTAGTTTGAACTTTTTTGAACTTGGATGAATACGTTCCAACATTGTCCGGTACACCGGAACACCCATAAATACGTCTACATAAAAGGCCATGAGAGATAAACACACGAAAATATTATCACCCATTTCGGCCACTAATAATTGTGTTTTTCAATGAACTCTAATCGATTTTGATTTTCAAACACGCAAAACAACGTATTCAAGTCATCCGTTGTGGTTTTCCGCATGAAAAGTGTTTTTCATCAAAAAATTGAATCTTCTTTGACCGAAAAAGTGCTTTGGCCGGCGTAAACCTTCACAAGACATTTTTCTTCCATCTGGCTCTAATTTAATTTTTCAAAATATGAATTTTCCAGTTTTTATTTCTAGATGATTAGTTTAGTGTTATATGTTTCCAGGTGTCAGTTTGACCCGCTGAAGCCAAATTCAACGACGATTTCTTCGTCTCCCCCACCCCTTCCAAAACACCTTCAAAAAAATTTGCAATCCATTTTTTTTCGTTTCTAAAATCTTCAAAAGAACTTGCAGCGCACGGAGCAATTCTCCCTTTGTCCTTTCTCCCATTGGAAATTTCTAGCGCACTTTCCCAAAAAATGGGAAAAAGGCGCTTTTAGCTTCACTTTGTCCGTCCGTCCGTCTGTCCGTCCGTCTTTACCCGGGATAACTCCTCAGGGAAGAAAGATATCGATGTGGTGTGAACGCTGATCAATAATACATATGTCCAGGATGTCAAGTTGACTTTTGGTTTTTTGTTATTCTGCCGCCATCTTCGATCCGCCATTTTGAATTTCTTTAAAAGTGATCCGATTGAGATGAAATTTGTAGGCAATCTAAACCACATCAAGATCTATCCAATTTTCGACAATTGATGCCCTGCCGCCATCTTGTATTTTCACTATTGAACATGTTTCCAAGTGATAGAACTAGGAAAATAATGCCTCAACGAAAAGAGATATCGATGTGGTGCAAACGCCAATCGAATACGTACGTGACCACCATATAAAGTTGACCAATGATTTTTGTCACTTGGCCGCAATCTTCGATCCGCCATTTTGAATATCTTTGGAAGTGGTCCGATTTGCGTGAGATTCACAGGCAATGTGAACTGCGTCAAAATACATCCGATTTTGGACAAATGATGCTCTGCCGCCATCATTCAACGATTTTCATGGAGCTTGGGACTTACCTCTTACCTCTTTTTCGTATGATCATTTTTATTCTTCAGCCAAATTTCAACATTCTGCCACCATCTTGGCCGCCATATTAAAATATCCTCAGAAATATCTTATTAGTGAAACGATTTTCATGAAACTTGGGACTTAATCTTGTCTATAGTACGATTCATTTTGATTTTAGAGCCAAATTTCATGATTCTGACGCTATTTTGGCCGCCATATTGAAATTTCTGCCCAAATAACGGTGGAACCCTAATTAACATCTTGCGTTCACTAACCCTCCTAAAGGGAAGTGCGCCACTTAGCCTAGCCTCATGCCCATGAGGCATATTCGCTTGTTTGAACTTGAATGGATACGTTCCAACATTGTCCGGTACACCAAAACAACCATAATTTGTCGACATAAGAGGCCATGAGAGATAAACACACGAAAATATTATCACCGCTTGCGGCCACTAGTAATTGTGTTTTTCAATGAACTCTAATCGATTTTGATTTTCAAACACGCAAAAGAACGTATTTGAGTCGTCTGTTGTGCTTTCCTGCATGGAAAGTGTTTTTCATCAAAAAATAGAATCTTTTCTGACCGATAAAGCGCTTTGGCCGGCGTAAATTTTTAGGTACAAGGTGAAAGACATTTTTTTCCGATCTGACTCTAATTTTACTATTAAAAAAAATCAAATTTTGAAATTTTGGATGATCAAAATCGTTTCCAGGTGTCAGTCTGACGCGCTGAAGCTGCTAAATCTATAATAATCCCCTTTTTTTCTTGATTCCCGATCATTTCATCATGTTTATCCATTGCGGATATTGGCCTTTTGACTATTAAATCAGAGGCGAAAATTCTGCACACGAATTTTTCAAGACTCTCATTCGTAAAATACCTAATGCTTAATTTTTGCCTGCCTACTCTGTCAAGGTACCTAAAGATAGGTAGGTACCTACCTCTAATTACCAATAACCTACGTTTTGGCTGCTGCAGTAATCACTATGATATCTTATTCTAAGGGTAATTTTTCCCAGGGTCTTCACCATTTCTCTTTAATGTTTATTGCCAATCAGAATAGTAGGGGTGAGTACCTAACACGTATTGGGTGACATCTTTTTATAAGGGAAATCAGACGCATTACGCCAAATTATTACGAGTTAATGACGTGTTTCTTTTTTCTACACTTAGGACTATTGTAATCGCATCTATTCCCTGGCGGCAATACGCGATATTACGTGAACATTTTTTGTGTTTCTCTCAACTCTGCACCCACTCCACCACCGGTTGTAGATACCCGAATACAATCGCGGTTGGCCGGTGATAGAGGTGGAGGGCGAAAAGTTGGTCACTCACAAGAATGTGGGCGTAAAAAATTGGCGGGAGAGATGCACCTTGCGGCGTTGCCTGGAGTGGCTAGCATAATTTAGGTACCTTTTTATGGCAATATTTGGTAATAACCCATAGCTCAGGCATAATCGGTGGAATTGACACCTGAAACACGTTGAATATTTCCGACATCATGATCCATAAATCTTTTGAGTGATTATTCACCAAAATTCATCCATCACCGGTTGAGGAGTTCGTTCTTAGCAAGTACCTGAACCACATACTACCTGAACCAAATAAAGCAAGTACGTCTTCAAGCCCATAGCTAGAACAGTAGGTTGCAGCGTCTTTCAAACAGGGATTTTCTGGTTTTTGAAATTCTTTTTTGGAGAAAGCAGCTAGTTATGTTCAAATTCAACGACGATTTTTTCATGCCCCTTCCTCCAAAACACCCGCAAAAAAATTGAAAACTATTTTTTTTTGTTCCATAAATCTTCAAAACAACTTGCAGCGCATGGAACAATTCCTCCTTTGTCCTTCCTCCCATTTAAAGTTTTCTGAACCTGGATGGATACGTTCCAAGATTGTCCGGTGCACCGAAACACCCATAAATACGTCGACATAAGAGGCCGTGAGAGATAAACACACGGAAATATTATCACCGCTTCCCTGCTGAAAATCCTCATGGATTCTCATAGGGAAATCTATCTGGCTTTCATGAGGATCTATATGAGTATTGGAACCGGCATTGCCGCAATGATTCTCATAGGAATCCCGCTGCGTTTTTTCCTCATTGAATCTCATAGATTTCCATATGAATCCACATAAATGCTCATGGATTCTCATAGATTTCCATATGAATCCACATAAATGCTCATGGATTCTCATAGATTTCCATATGAATCCACATAAATGCTCATGGATTCTCATTGATTTCCATATGAATCCACATAAATGCTCATGGATTCTCATTGATTTCCATATGAATCCACATAAATGCTCATGGATTCTCATACATTTCCATATGAATCCTCATGGATTCTCATGAAAACTCATACAATCCAGATGGATGCCGCACTGAATAGGTACAACAAATTGTTATACAAAACCAAGATGGATTTTGAACTGGATTTTTTATTAGATTTTATCACTTACAAATAAATAAATTCGTGAATGTTCGTGAAATTACATCAATGTCGCACAGGCACACAGGGTGATACTATTGTTTTAGTTCAGTGTTCCAATGATCTCCTAGAACCCCTGGAATTGAAGATCATAATTAGTTATGTATTTTACTATAGTTATAGGCACTTTACTTGATGGAAATAGTCCTAATCGTCTTGGGGAACCTCAAAATGGAATATATCTATCGAAATCTCAAACCTTTTCTGCATGATTACAATACTTTTCCTTCCATGTTGGTGGAGCGTCGGTAAAGTAAAAGTCTTTACATCTTATAGGTATTAACACAACAAACGTAAACAAACAAACCGGTGCGGAAAGGAATCAAACTTTTTTTCAGCGTCCTGTCAGCATTTTGTATTTTCACTGTCACGAAAAGATAACGCACTAGATCGATCGCGCTAGTCGCGCAAGAATTTCCTACGATTCATGACGACTAGATCAGGCGAGCGCGCGGGTTCGCCTAAAATTGATGAGATTATATCTGTCAAAGCCGCATAGATTTACAGGATTCACATGTCAATAAGTCAAATAATGGATTTGTATCAGCATTTATCAGGATTGAATGAGCATTTGCTGTTGATTTCTGCCAATGACTGATGGATTCTCATAGGAATCCCAATGAGGATCCATGAGGATTTTCAGCAGGAAATGTACGATTGATTCTCATAGAAACTGTTAGACTTCCCATTTATTATGCGTGCGCCTGATTGATGCTCATGGGGCTGATAGAAACTGATGGATTCTCATAGGGATTCCAATGAGAATCGATGAGCATTTTCAGCAGGGTTGCGGCCCCTAATGGTTGTGTTTGTCAATGAACCCTAATCGATTTTGATTTCCAAACACGCAACAGAACGTATTCAAATCGTCTGTCGTGACTTTCTGCATGGGAAGTGTTTCCATTGAGAAAATTGAATCTTTTTCGACCAAAAAAGCGCTTTGGCCGGCGTAAACCTTTACAAGACATTTTTATTCAATCTGACTTTGATTTCACTTTTCAAAACATGAATTTTTCAGTTTTCATTTCTAGATGATTAGAATACGTTTCCAGGTGTCAGTTTGAACCGCTGAAGCCAAATTCAACGACGATTTTCTCATGCCCCCGCCCCCTTCCGAAACACTTGCGAAAAAAATTAAAAATATATTTTTTTTGTTCTATTAATCTTCAAAAGAACTTGCAGCGCATGGAGCGATTCCTCCTTTGTCCTTTCTCTCATTTGAAGTTTTTTGAACTTGGATGGATACGTTCCCAGATTGTCTGGTGCACCGAAACACCCATAAATACGTCGACATAAGAGGCCGATGAGAGATAAGCACACGGAAATATTATCACCGCTTGCGGCCCCTATGATTGTGTTTTTCAATGAACCCTAATCGATTTTGATTTCTCAACACGCAACAGAACGTATTCAAATCGTCTGTCGTGGCTCTCTTCATGGAAAGTGTTTTCCATCAAAAAAATTGAATCTTTTCCGACCGAAAAAGCGCTTTGGCCGGCATAAACCTCTGCAAGATATTTTTATTCAATCTGACTTTGATTTTATTTTTCAAAATATGAATTTCTCAGTTTTTATTTCTAGATGGCAAGAATACGTTTCCAGGTGTCAGTTTGACCCGCTGAAGCGAAATTCATTGACGATTTTTTCATGCTCCTCCCTCCAAAACACCCGCAAAAAAATTGAAAACTATCTTGTTTTCGTTCCATAAATCCTCAAAACAACTTGCAGCGCATGGAGCAATTCCTTCTTCCTCCGCCTTCTAAAATTCCCAATCCAAAACCCACCCTGGAACAAGTACGTTCGACTGTATAAGTAGCTAGTTAACTATGAAGGCAGGTACTTGGGTAGATAGGATTATGTAGGTATAGGTACCTATCAAATTTTTCCAACATCAGTCATAATTGAAAGCAGGGCTGGGGCAGCAATGGGGTTTTTGGAAACCCCCTCTTGCCCTTTACGCCATTGCACTGCAAAGTCCTTTTCCTCCTTCTGTCCCTAAATCGGGTTGGATCACTATCGATTTAGGTTCGATGCTTTCCCCTGGAAACATCAAAATCCAAATGACGCGTTTTCCCCGAGAGGTTGTCGCAACCGTGGCGTGCCTAGCTGTGAGTTCTGAGACATAGAGCTGCATGCACCACACACTTCTGACGAAATCCAACGCGCAAGGTTTGCGAGGACCAGACGCTAAGGCTAGCTGCTAGCTTTGACTTCCATCTGTTGTGGAGTAGTTTCTCTATTATGGGAGACATTGTAAATTACAGGTTCCTGCAATTTGTGACCCTGTTTTGAAGGTTTGCGTAGAGCTCAGGGGGAGGAGCAGCAATGGCCGCGATGGACTCTTAATGACACAATAATATTACTCTTAGCCCTGATTGGCAGGGTCGGTCAGGGAGACCTAATAACACAAAAATATGCCAAAAGTGATAGCTAATGTGAATAAAGTCATAATAATAATAATAAATACACAGAACTGGAACAAAAGTCAGAGGAGAGCTTCTGAGTTTTTTCAGTTCTTATAAACATTTATGTTGCTATAAGCAATTATTATCCTGTTCAGAATCTATATTTTGTTGATAAAGAAATATTTTATATAAAACATTCGGTAATACAGCCATTTTTAGGAGGGTGCACTCAGTGCTCCGCACGACCACTTATGTTACAAAAATAGGTGCGACCAGTCAAGAGTCAAGCTTGGTTTTTGATATTTTCACTTTGTAAGTAAAATGTTTGCTGCTAGAGAAATAAATATTTTTTTATTGCGGCTTTTAGAAAAATATACAATTTTTATTTTGCTGTTTTGTTTTTCTTTCTCATTTATTGAACAATTTAACTTCTTTAGTAGACTGTCTACATAGATAATGACCACTTTATATGTGTAAATTGAATAAAATGTCATTAAAAAAACAATGAAAAAAATCAATTCGGTAGTTATAATTTTCCCCTGCCAATGACTGTGTCAAGATGTGCCAATAACTGTGCTTTGGGTGCCAATCACTATAGAAATAAGAAATTTTAAGATTACCGCTTATTGGTGAAGCCTGAACAAAAAACTGAGATGCATGAGCAGGTATTTTCAAAAAATTGACTTTTCCTGAAAACGGAGACCCAATTTCCAGATTTTTCATGCTAATGTTGAGAAACTATCACGGTTTTAAATAATAAGGACCCTTAAGGTGCCAATCACTATATGCCTTACCCTATATTACAATAATTCAATGCAGGGTGTCGCAAAAGTTTGAGCTATTTTTTATTGTCCTATATATTTTGAGATATACAAATATATGATGAATATATTCGATATCTACGGAAAAAATTATCAATGACTAGTTTTTGTTTTTTCTATATACCTGCATGGGAAGGCGTTTGGTGGAAGGGTGGGTTTCACATCGCAAGAATATCCTGTACATAGGAAACTGGGCATCGTTACGATTATTGCGGTTGCCGTCAGTCGAGCCGTCAGTTTAAGGTTAGATAATATGAAAATCGACATCCTGCGGGATACAATAGGGCGAATATGACATTTTCACATGTTCAAATCGCTATATTGGAAAACGGCCGCCCTTTTGGATGCAGCGGTTCAAGTTCAGTTGACACTTCGGACAAAATTGTTGCAAATAGTTTCTTGAAAAAGTGTCCAAATATCATAGCTAATCATATACGTTGAAATTATTTATATTTTATGATTGCATTCCTATGAAATTGTTAATATATGTTTGATTTTGTGTTGCATCGACCTTTTCGTACAAATGGATGTCATCGGTGGAAGAGATTAAGTGGAGTAGGCCCCGTGCAGTACATGAGAATGCAAACTGTGATAATGAGTAAAATTTTTACAATTTCCAATTTCGTCAAAACGTCACTTCGAAAAATTCTTATTAGGGATCCTCACGTGACGAACAGTGTTGACCGGTGGCCAACCATCCTAGAAGTTCTCTTTGATGTTGACTATACTACTTCAAGAGTTGCTTGCACATTATTGGAATCAAATTAAACGGCAAAAGTAAAACTTTAAACAAAAGTTGAAATATCATGAAAATTTACGAAATTCCAGAAATTCACAAAGATTTCGAAGACTATACCTACTTGCTTTGGCAACTGGCACCTATAGATGAGTTCTTTCTCTATATTCTGAGTTATTTTTCTCGACAATTTATGGAAAAAATCAAAGAAAGTCACAAAATAGTAATTTTTATAACAGAAACTGGAGAAAACACGCTTTGGCATAGCTGACCATAATTTTGGCCCGAACGAAATTCATTGTAAGTTTTGCACCTGAAGATACTTCAAATGGTCTAGTCTGTTTTATCTTAAAATGGTATTAGCTTGATATTACTGGTCGAATAAATGGCTGCTTAATCCTTCTAGTTGAACCACATTTTCAGTTGGAAAAAAAATACTAAACTCTTTTCCGTCATACTTTTGAACATTAGAATGGGCAGTTTGACACCTCACAGCTCCCCAATATTTCATCTGTGATTAAAAAAAATCACGAAAATCTATCAACAGAATAAAGGAATATCAGAATTTCAAGTTATCATCATACATGTTCAATATCACTTTTGAGTTATCCGTTGATACTTTTCTACCAAAATCACTTATCAAAAATCTGTCATGATCACCGTGTAGATGCCAAAATTCTCTTTGAAATGAGCGCTCGTACATAGAAATCGGACCAGCGGTATCAAAGATTCAACATAATTATGGAAAAAAAGATATGTCTTCATTTTGAAGGGGCCCTCCAGGTTACCAGACGCCACAGATCGAGGGCCACCAGAAAAAATTTCAATTTGGGATACTAGTTCATCGAACAAAACCACTTTTAATCCATCTTCAGGAATACCGCCACGAGAGCTGTTTTTTCCAAATAAGCTCCCGGACTAAGTCTTTTTATCTCAACCAAAAACATTTCTGTGAATATTACAAATAAGTATTCCAATTATGCCTCGATCGAGGTCATGCTATCGCGGAATGGTGGATGATAGCTATTAAGTATATCCTGTGCACTTTTTATTTCCAGTAGAATGACTTTTTGAAGCACAATTAAAGTGACAAGCTGGAACGCTAGGAGGACACGGCTGATGGCCGCTGATAGTTTCGCACCAAAACTTTGCAGGTGCCATCAGCCCTAGCCGTAGCCCCCCATCTTGTCACTTTATTTTTGCTCCAAAAAGTCATTCTACTGAACTAAAACGTGAACGGTCATCTTGTGGCGGGGAAAATTAGGCTAGATCGCGAATCAGCCCCACCAGTCACCATTAATAAAGGGTGTTTTTTTTTAGAGGTAAGAACTTCAATCAGCGATAGCGTTGGTGCTTGAGAAGATTTTGCCGTCATTTTTTCATCTAAATATTCATTAAGGCTCGCCATTTGATCATGCACATGCACAATCGCACAACTCCAGACAGTTTTTCAAAAATGATTAAAACTTGGTTTTTTATACGGAATTTCCGTGCTTTTCGTGGATGTTTTTTCCAATTTCCAATTACCGGCCGATAATATTTTGTATTTCAACTTCCTTAGACTTCTTTCATTTTGAGCTTGTGAAGTCTCTGGCTTTCCTGAATGAGTCCCGAACTGTCCAGGGTCTTGGGGACAATATCGTTGGCCGTCTTAGTTAGATAGAGCCTGATCCTTGCCAAGAAGCTACCCGAAATTGAACCTATCTAAATTCGAATTTAAAATAATAATTTCGAGCTGCCGTGCGATTGTGCGTGACTATGAGCAAATGGCAAGCCTTTATGAGTATTTATATGAAAAAATGACGGCAAAATCTTCCCAAGCACCAACGCTATCGCTGATTGAAGTTCTATACCTCTAAAAAAACACCCTTTACAAGATGTAACTAAACTCATGAACAAAATAAACTGACTGAATTTAGGTGCCTACTGAAATTAGGTATTGCACATAATATTTATACAGGGTGCTGAAAAAAACAGTGCAATTCTTCTGAAAGTTGAGCATGCTTTTGCCAAAATTAGCCGTGTAACGTTTATTTTGTTGATTAGTCTACGTATTTCAATGCGTCAGACTTGAAAACTACCTTTATCACTGCAACTTTCCGTATCAATCCAGAACCGCACGTCACCGCCGTTTTCCTGCCCTTCGGTGGCCTTCTTCGTGCCGCCGTGAACGACGTCGACGAACTTTCCGTTCTCGATTTTGGCGTTTTCGTCGTTGCTCAAGTAGGATGGATCCAACAACGCCGTGATCCTGTTGAATTTCCGACCGGTCTTTTCGAAAAACCGCTTTCCCGCCTGGCTAGCCACCTTACTGCCCCCCTGTATGCCGACCAGGTGCATTTCCAAGTACTGCTCTCCGGTTTTGCTGTAAATCTGTGCCGCGAAATCGGCCAGGGCGTCGCCGGACTTTTCGACCGAAGTCGAAGCCGTCCAGTTGACCAAGAAGACGTTTGACACGAATTTTTCCAAGTACTCGTCCAAGAGGAGTTGCGGGCGGGAATGGGGCGTTTTAGTGCCCGAAGTGACGACGAAGGTCACGGGTTTCAGGACGTTGATGGTGCCTTTCGTTATGTTGGAGATGTTGATTTCGGTGCCGTTTTTGGCGTAGAGCGTGTAGTATTTGAAGGTTGTTTCATCGCATCGAACCATATCTGTAAGATAAAAGTATAAGTTGCGTGCGTAAATGGAGGGATGATGACCAAAGCTTGACACCGCCGATCTCAAACCAGGGATTAAACTCTTCTGTTTCATGTATTGCTCCCAGCAGACGGTTGACTTGCAGAATCTCTATACGGGTGATAAATCGAAATTATCTAATTCTTGGGGAAGCAATCACTTTTGTTGAGCAAGTACAATTTCGCCAAAAGGTGTTTTTGGTCTTATTTTAGTAAAGTTGCAGAATAAGGAACATTTTGCGAAGCGGAAATTCAAAGGCAAAACTTACATGAAACTTGAGCGAGCACCAGCAATGTCACTAGAATCGGATTTTTCGACATGATTGCGGATTACTTTCACTCGAATTGGTTCCACTCAAACTACAAGTGCACATTGAAGTAGACACGTCAATATTGATTCCTTTTATAAATATACTCGCCTACATCTGCGTAAGATGCAAATATTCTCAAGGTTAGTTGCTTATATTACCTACCGATATTTGTCAAATCTTGTGTACTATACCAATTAAAGTCCATAATTGGCAATCATCACAAGAATCGAGCTGGAAAAGAAATCTTTCCGTTACAGCCGGGGTTTTTTAATTATTTTAGACTGTGTAGGTAGGTAGTCCCTCTTTTTCATGTCGTTTTCGCAAACCAACTGTCTTGCAATCACGCTTATTAAAACCATAATAACGCCGTATTGTCTCTGAAAATTCTAAATAGGCTTTCAAAGTTAAACCAGCCCACTGAGCTGTGCTCCTCCACATTCCTCCTGTAGGTACATCTGCCGAGCAAGTAACATCAGAGACGACATCGCAATCATCACATCACGCGCGGGTGTATACAGTATTATAGCAAAGCAGACGGAGTAGTAACTTTAACGAAATTATCTTCTCTTTTATGTGCAATATTAAACATGTCAACGGCTTCATATTCCCTCCTTTTCTGTATTTCAGGTCACGGCATCCTGCCTTTGGAAGTGCCGCTGGAAGCTACGGGTAGCTACGTGCTGCAGACGTTGGTGAACTGCTCGGGAAACGACCAATGCGAACTACAAAGCTCGTCCCAAATGAGACTCGTCGGACCCGTCAGGGACGTCATTATTCGTCCTGCGAAGCACGCCTACGGCCCGGGTGAAACCAGTAAGTCTGCGAAAATGAGCATTTGTATTACTATTAAGTCTAGGTTATATCTCTCCTGCAATAATATGCATAGATATAGGTACAACAGAGGTATCTGTATGTGATTCGGAGATTCAATTTCGATGTCATTTATTCGCGATGTTGTCTCTATGCTCTCTGATTAGAGTTGTTTGATGGAAGTCGTGAGGTCGAGGTCGGTAGGATCTAAAGATGAAGCTTATGACACCGTCAGATAAAAACTTTCAGCAGTTCTGACACGATATTATATAACATTTTCTTTATTACTTTCTTTTTGAGCCGAGTATCGAAAGAGTGCATATTAGTCCGGGGGCATAGGGTCAAAAAAGGACATACGAGCTACAGCCAGTTTCTTATTACCAGATGGAGCCCATTTTGGCGCCCCCACCATATTTGCCTGCAGTAGATGTCAATATTCCACCATAATTTTTCATTGTCCTTGATCCCCCAGGAATCGAATAAGACGTACATAACTCTATGTATCTTCACAAAGCTGCACACGGCACGACCTATGCCCCCATACTAATATAATTGATATAATTGTTATGATCATTCAACGCCTAAAGTTCACGCCAAACTAATCGAGAAGGCTCGGACAGGTTCTGGTTATTACGAAATAAACACACTGGGGGCTAGATAGTCAAGCTTGGCTAGTCAAGTTCAGTATTATCGAAAGGATCGGAACATGATGGCGGCATACTTCCTGTAGGTACTCTTCAGAAAAGAAGAGACCATCGATGATTCGGAAACGCACACAACAGTGAACGAAGTCAGAGGGCCTCGGCCTCACCGATTATTCTGGAAGATTCAACCCAAATTATGCCCGAAACAGAAAGATTCATTTTGGCGAAAGATGTTCCGTCGCAATGCAGAAGTTGGGAACTGCTTGAAATGTGTGAGAAATTATGAAATATTGTATTCGACAACTGCTCGCATCGGTGCGGCGTCAAAATATCCTAGCCAAAAATATCCCGGCAATAATATCCCAGCCAAAAATATACCTGCGACAAAATATCCCAGGCCAAAAATATACCCGCCAATAATATCCCAGACAAAAATATCCCCGCTACAAAATATCCCAGGCCAAAAATATCTCCGCCAATAATATCCCAGGCCAAAAATATTCCCGCCAATTATATCCCAGCCGAAAATATCCCCGCGACAAAATATCCCAGGCCAAAAATATCCCTGCCAATAATATCCCAGCCAAAAATTTTCCCGTGAAACCTGTGCACATGGACCCAGTCAGGTACGTCCGAAGAGCGGTAATTTCCGGCTACACTATACATTTTTGACTCGAAAACAACTCTCGGACGCGAAAGTGTGTGCATGGACTTCGTTAGGTGTCCAAGGGGCTGTTTGCTGTTTGTAACATCCGACCGTGACATTGTTTTCTGACTCAAAATTAACGTAGACATTTCACCGACAACCAAATCACCGACTAGCGAATCCACCGACGCGACAGGTCATTTCACCGACTCACCAATTCACCGACAGGGTATTTCACCGACTTGCTAATTCACTAACTAACCGATGAGACATTTTACAGACCGATTTTTGACTTAATTGTATAGCCGATAAGGAGTCTATTTTCGTTTCAAGTATCATCCTTCTTTTCGGACCCACCAGATGAACGGATTTTTCACTCAAGCATTCTCACTCTTCCAAGATCCACCAGATAAAGATCTATTTTTGATTAAAGAGGCATTAGGTCCACCAGATAATGAGTTCATTTTCGACTCAAGTATCATCCTTCTTTTCAGACCCACCATATAAAGAACTGATTCTTGACTCAAGCATCCTGCTTCTTTTTACACCCATCACATGAGAAGCTCATTTTTTACTCAAGTATCGTCCTTTATTTTAGACATGATTACTACATAGATTAATAGTTTTTTTTTGACTAAAGCATTCTCCTTTTCAGACCAGCCAGATAAGAAGTTTATTTTTGACTAGTAGGCCAGGCGGTATGTCGGTAAAATCATTACAATCTGGAAAAAACTCCGACCAAAGCTTTTATGGTGTCAAACTCTTCGTAAGGTCAGCAGGTATCTACCCCTGAGTTTCCGCCCAAAAATGAGTTGTGCTGATTCCTCCACATCTGCCCAAAGGTAAAAGATGTCTTGAAGATGCAAAAAGACCTGGTAAACCCCCGCACTTTTTCATTTTATTTGGCTCAATGCAAACGTACAACTCTTACGCAAACATTGGAAACATTTGTCATCATCTCTGTGCCAGTCTTACTGTTGAAAAAAAAGATTTCTTTGTGCGGGTCAGATAAATCACATTTGATTGTTTTTCCACACAAGAAAACGATGGAGCAACATGTATTCTGGATGTTTTCTACTAACTCGTACCCACTGAACCCATTTATGGTGTTAAAATTTCAATAACAGCATTTTTGAAGATGTTGTCCGCTAAGAAGTGAATAATTTTTACCCGCATGTTCAGCAGCAATTTTTTCAATTTTACCAAACACTGTTTGCAAAAATTTTATAAGGAATGAAAAGCTCAAACTCTTCTCTAACGATATCGTGCCTGGCTTAATCGCGGCACGCACTTGAAAGTCTAAAAAACTGATTTGTTTTCGAGCGGTCCTATTCCACCCGGGTGCGGCCGTGCCTACTTGACATAGACCGGACTGTTTACACGAGCTTAGAAATGTACTCTTTTCCAGCTTTAAAACACGACCATTATTATTAAGACTTTGTACATTGATTTATGAAGAAATTATACATTATTTTATCAATAATGGTCGTGTTTTAAAGCTGGAAGAGACTACATTTCCAAGCTTTTGTAATCAGTTCGGTCTATGTCAAGTAGGCACGGCCGCACGCGGATAAAATAGAACCGCTCGAAAAGAAAACCGTTTCCTTCACTTTCAAAAAGCGTGCCGCGGTTAAGCCAGACATAATATCATTGGAAAAGAGTTCCAGCTTGTCATTCCTTTTAAACTTTTCGAAAACGGTGTTTGGTAAAATTGAAAAAATTGCTGCTGAACAGGCGGGTAAAAATTATCCACTTCTTAGCGGGCAACATCTTCAAAAATGCTGTTATTGAAATTTCAACACCATAAATGAGTTCAGTGGGTACGAGTTAGTAGAAAACATCCAAAATACATGTTGCTCCATCGCTTTCTTGAGTGGAAAAACAATCAAATGCGATTTATCTAACCCGCACAAAGAAATCTTTTTTTTCAACAGTAAGACTGGCACAGAGATGATGACAAATGCTTCCAATGTTTGCGTAAAAGTTGTGCGTTTGCATTGAGGCAAATAAAATGGAAAAGTACGGGGGTTCAACAGGTCTTTTTGCACCTTCAAGACATCTTTTACCTTTGGGCAGATGTGGAGGAATCAGCACAACTCGTTTTTGGGCGGAAACTCAGTGGTAGATACCTACTGACCTTACGAAGAGATTGACACCATCAATGCTTTGGTCGGAATTTTTTCTATTCAGAATGACCTACCGCCTGGCCTATAGAGTATTATCCTTCTTTTTAGACTCATTAAATACGGTAATATAGTATATTTTTGGCCTGAGAAATTGTATGGCAAGGATATTTTTGGCTGGGGTATTTTAGGCTGGTATATTTTTGGCTGGAATTATATTGGCGGGGATATTTTTGTCTTGGAATATTTTGTCGCGGAGATATTTTTGGCTGGGATATTTTTGGCCTGGGATATTTTGTCGCGGGGATATTTTTGGTTGGGATTATATTGGCAGAGATATTTTTGTCTTGGAATATTTTGTCGCGGAGATATTTTCAGCTGGGGTATTATTGGCTGGGATATTTTTGGTCTGGGATATTTTGTCGCGGGGATATTTTTGGCTGGGATATTTTTGGCTTGGGATATTTTGTCGCAGGGATATTTTTGGCTGGGATATTGTTGCCGCGATATTTTTGGCTGGGATATTCTGTTACCCGACCCTCGCATCGTTCTTGTGTCTTCTTATGTTGGTCAAATTAGCCGTACCTACTGAGTCTCTTGTGCCTCCATAAGTCGTTAGGAGGTGAGAACCCCGATAAGGTTCCCAGAAGGATATCAATTCCCATTAGAGGATATTCCCCAATTCCTCTGATGGGGAAAGTAAAGGCGGAGCTTGAATGAATGATAAATCTGAAAGTGATCGAAGAAGTTGAAGAACCAACCCCGTGGTGTGCACCTATCGTAATTTCTACAAGAAACAAAGATAACTTCGAATATGTGCCGACTACACAGAACTCAACAGATTTGTCGAAAGAGAAAAGTTGATCTTACCATCGGTGAAGGGAACTTTGGGAAAGCTTCGAAACGCAACAATTTTTTTTTAAATTGACTGTTCGTCAGGATTTTGGCAAGTGAAGCTAACGCCTGAATCTTGCAAGTACACAGCTTTTTTAACGCCGTTCGGAAGATATGTAGATAAAAGATTACCATTTACAATCACATCCGCACCAGAATTCTACCAGAAAGACATGAATCTACTATTCGAAAAAGAAGAAGGTGTTTTAGTACATATGAACGACATCATTATCTATACAAAAGACGTCGCTGAACAGAATAAACGCCTTGCCAGGAGATAATAGTTTTCGAGATAATACAAGTGAACAGTCTCACGCTAAATGAGAAAAAAATGCCAATTAGGGTTTCATCAACTGAACTTTTTGGGCCACATCATCGGAAACAGAGAGATCAATATAGATCCAGCGACAATCAGCGCCATTATCGATTTCGAGACACTTAGAAAAATCACAGGCGTCAGACAGTTTTTGGGAATGGTCAATCACATCGCGAAGTTCATCCCGGATCTCGCAGAAAAAACGTTCCCATTACGTGAACTATTGAAAAAGACCAACGTATTGTTACCGGCCCGGCCGGAAGGAGGCGGAGCCAACGCTCGTCCCTTCGCGCCTATATAAGTCGACGTTCACCTGATTCTCCCCAGTCGTTCAGCAGTCCTGAGCCGACACACATCGCCGCATCGACCACGCCCGCACGTCCGCAGACGGCCTTCGCCCTGATGTTCCCCATCCACGACCATCTAGAAGAAACCATTGGCCCTTTTCAGGGCCAAAGCATCGGCCCCTCTCGGAAATCGAGCGGAAATCGTTCGCAAGCGAGGCCTCGGGTCTCACCACCACCATCAAGAGTGCGCTTCCGCCAGAGGCCGAAGGCTCTGCCCTTCCGCCTGGCCGCGCCTCGTTCGCCCTTGGTAACAGTATTTATATGGACTCCAGAGCATGAAAAGTAATGCAACGAATTGAAGAAATTACTCACAACGCCACCAACCATCGCAATGCACGATGCAAACAAACCAACACAGATCCACATCATGCTGATGCTTCTTCCTATGGATTTGGAGGGGTACTAGAACAGCAACAGGAAGATCAATCATGGAAGCCAACAATGTACTGTTCGAAGTCACTAAGCCCCACGGAACAAATGTACGCACAAATCGAAAAAGAGTCCCTGGCCATAACATGGACGTGCGAAAGATTTTCCCAGTTTTTAATCGGAAAAGAGTTCACAATTCTGACAGATCATAAACTTTTGGTAACAATTTTGAAAACCAAAGCCATTAGTGATTTGACAGAAAGACTCAGAAGATTCCGCATAAGACTTGATCGATTCAGATACAACATCCAGCATGTACCCGAAAAGGAATTATACACACCCGATACACTATCAAGAGCACCCCAGAAAATCGGAAGAGACGACAAGGGTATCCTGAAAGAAAATAATTGTCAACTTTTTATCGACAGCATCATTGAAGAACGAAAAGAACTTTTGAAGGAACGAGAACGAAGATGGAAACGAAACAAGACAGAGAACTAACGGTATTGAAGGAGTACGTAAGAAATGGATGGCCAGAAAAAAAGAAATGCGCGCGAGGAGCTCAAGATTACTGCCCATACAGAGACATTATCACTATTTACGGAAATCTACTCACCTATAATGACAGAATAATAATTTCAACTAAATTGAGAAAAGAAATGTTGAAGAGGTGCAAAGAAACCATCTGGTGGCATCTGGAATCACGAGCAGGCCGAGATTGAAGAGAAAGTCCAAAAATGCCGAAACAGAACCGATGTCGTTCACGAAAATCCCCGACCTTCCATGGAGGACCGTCGGCGCAGACTTTTTCGATTTCAAGGGAAAACATTTATTGCGCTGGTAGATTACTACTCGAAATTCCCGGAAGTATGCCTACTGCGAAAGACAAAGGGCAAAGACGTGACTCGAAACATAACAACCGTATTTTCAAGGATGGGAATTCCCAAGATCTTATGAACAGACAATGGACCACAGTTCCAATGCACCGATTCAAGCAGTTTGCCGCCGAGTACAAATTCAGACATATTACGAAGTAGCCCGCGGTACCCTCAAAGCAACGGCATGATCGAACGGTGTATTCAAACAATAAAACGAATTTTCAAGAAGTGCGAGAAAGAAGACATCCATCTTGGCTTACTGGCCTACCGAAACACAGCCCTGCCATGCGGAGCCTCGCCTGCTGAACTACTATTTGGCCGAAAGTTACGCAACAATTTACCAACTGAAGAAGAAAAATTGAGACCACACTCACCAGTTCACGAAGAAGCTAAACGACGCATGAAGAGTGACCAAATCAAACAGAAAGAAAATTTCAACAGAAGACATGGTTGGTGCCCGAGAGAAGTCTTCATTATTGAAAGGAGATATTGTATGGATCAAATACATGTGCAAAACGGAAGAAGTAGTAAGACAAGAACCAGGGCCTCGGTCTTACAAAATCCGTACTGAAGATGGCACAATCAGAAAAAACCAGGCACCCTTAACACTCTTACCTAAAGCTCTGCTAGAACGTCATACAGTGAATTGATCACACGATGTCTTGATGTAATACACTGCAGTACCGACATGGATCATTTGGAGTCCATGTGTCTTCTTGTGTCTTTCTGTACCCTTATTTGAACCCTTGTATCTTCCTGGGTCGATTGGAGCTCTGCTGGGACCCTTGTATTTCTTTGTGTCGTTTGGAGCCCTGCTAAACTCTCAGGATGTCTTTTTGTGGCTATCGGAAATCCTAATCAGCCCCTTGTGTCTTCCTGAGTTGATGGAAGCGTACTGGGCCCCTCGTGTTCCAATATTTATTTATTATTTGGGGCACATTCAACAGGAGCAAAGTCCTATTATTTAGAGAATGTTCAAAATCAGAAAAAGAGAACAAACTATGGCCTTAATAATGGAGTGTCAGCCGTCATGCTGACACCTGTATATCTCTTTGATAGCTGGAACAGTGGTATGAAGTTATATGTATTCATATGTCGTTTTGGAGCTCTGATGAGCCATTCTGTGTCTTCTCATGGCTCTAAGGAACTCCAGTGGAACCTCTTGTGTGTTCTTAAGTAGTTCAGAGTCATACTGCTTTCCCCCTCCTGCGTCGTTTGGAGTTCTACTAAACCCCTTGAGTCATTTCGTGTCTTCCAAAATCCAAAAGGCTCCCTTAGGTCTTCATGAGCTACTTAGAGTCCTGCTGTCTCCTTTTTGTCTTTTTGTGTAATTTAAAGCCCTGATGAACCCCCTTGTTTCATGTCGTGTTTTCAAGAAACTCCAGTAAGACCTCTTGTGCCTTGTGTCGTCTCAAGCTGTTTGGAGCCCAGTTGATCTCTCTTGTATCTTTGTGGCTATCGGAACTTTAATCAGCCCTTTGTGTCTTCTTGAGTTGGTCGAAGCCGTGTTGGTCCCCTTGTGTATATAGATGTGTCGCTTGGAGTCCTGATGAGCCCTTTTGTTTCTTCTCGTGGCTTCGAGGAATTCTAGTGACTTCTCTTGTGTGTTCTTGAGTGATTCGGAGATTTGCTGGTCCCCTGTGTCTTGCTGTGTCATGAGCTCTGCTAAGGCTTCTTGGATCATTTCATGCCTTTCGATATCAAGAACTCACTTAGCTGGCTATTTGCTTTTTGATTTCATCAACTGGTCGGTTCAGTTTTTTTTTGCCGAGGTCGACTTTCTCGTGAAAAGAGTAGGTAGGTACCTAACATCCCTATATTTATCTGGATATCTACGTTTCTGTATAGTCCTCCACCATTCGGTGGTGCTTTTTTTTAAATAAGAACGTCTCTTCGAAAACTGTTTTAAACGCTCTTTATAATTTAACAAACTAATTTCACTTCAACTCTAGAAACTGCCCGTAGCAATAACCCCCTATTCTTTTGATTCGCTCGTTCTTATTGATGTTTCAGAGAAAGTATCGCGTAATCCGGCCCGTATACAGGGTGTTTCATGACTTATACGACATAGCTTAAGGATAGATCCAGTTTTTCGAGGCGGATCCGGGTCTGGCTTCAAAATTTTTCTAAGATCCTGCGTTTCAAAGTTACAGGGTGATTTATGTATTTTGGTCAAAACTTTGATAGGTCATAAGTTTGGAGCAAATGAATGGAATCGAATGAAATTTGACAGGAAATGTCTCTTACCACGAACAATCACAATGACCAACAACGTATAAAAAAATCCAGGGCCGGACTGAAAAAAATGGCCCCCATCAATTCTTGGGGCAAAAAAGCCATTTTCACATCGGATTTCTAAAAAAATGCCATTGTATTTGGAAAGTTGAGAAAAAATGCTACAGAATCAGCTATCCAATACGAACGGCACACCTCAGTAGGTTTAGTAAAAAAATAAAATTAAAAAATTGAAAATTTTAATAGCGATATTTCCTGAATGATTTGAGATAATTCATCGCAATTACTACTTTTCAAACAGGAAACGAGCTACATTTGGGAAAAATCAGAACTCCTAACAATAGGTGATAAATACATTACATGTTATTAACAAATGGTTTTCAAAATACCCTCCCCCAACTTCGACGCTTTTTCCACATCTCGTCACTAAATGTCTAGTGGCTTTTCGAATGGTTGGTGTATTGTTCCGCGTTTCATTAGCAGCTGCAATGATCTTTTCTCTACAATCCTTCCTGGTATTCATTTCCGTCTTGTAGACCTCCAGATCTTTCATGCGGCCCCATACTTAGTAATCTAGGACTGTGAGATCAGGAGATCTGGGAGCCAGGAATGAGGACCCCCGCGACCAATCCAGCTATGGGGGTATTCTGCGTACAAGTGTTCTCTGACGTTTAATGAAAAATGAGGCGGTGCCCCATTTTGTTGAAAATAGGCAAAACATTTTGGAGGAAGTTTAGATAGCCTTCCCCCGTCAGCCGTTCCTCGAAGAAATGTAGCCCAATTAAAGTGTCGTCAACCACTCCGCACCACAAATTCAGTGAAAACCTCCGCTGAGAGTTCTTTTGTACCGTGGCATGAGGGTTTTCGTGTGCCCATAAGTGGGACTTTTTTAGTTTCAGTTTTGAAGGTTCTCTTCATTTTTTTCGTTTCTCCTCGGTTCCGTTTTGCCACCCGCATTGTGCGAGGGCGATTTCGGACTTCTCATTATTGTTATTGTGTATCACTCCATTTTTCAACCCACAACCTACCCTACCGTGACGCGCTGGACATCAGCGAACCATGCACAGAGAGCGCTCTCTCCATCTCACGGCGCTGGACGTCACAAGGTAGGTCCTTTTTCATTTTTTACTTCAATACCCAAGACAGTGCATCCCAGCTAAAACATCTCGGCGTGATTTTCTCAGAAACCGTTCAACCAATACAATTCTTCTTTTTTTGTGGAAATAAGCCCTAAATCTAAGCTTCAATTAGAGAGGTGCCGGTGTCTGCAGCTGCCCTACTTCCCAAAATATGGCAATTTGAACAGGCCCCGAAACAACAGGCACATAATTATGGAGATTTATGATAAGCAAGAAGAACAATTCTACATCAGAATGCAATTGGAGCACTGTCTTAATTTTCCATCAAACGCCAGAGAATACTTGGATGCAGAATACCCCCATCGCTGGATTGGTCGCGGGGGTCCTCATTCCTGGCTCCCAGATCTCCTGATCTCACAGTCCTAGATTACTATGTATGGGGCCGCATGGAAGATCTAGAGGTCTACAAGACGGAAATGAATACCAGGAAGGATTGTAGAGAAAAGATCATTGCAGCTGCTGATGAAACGCGGAACAATACACCAATCATTCGAAAAGCCACTAGACATTTAGTGACGAGATGTGGAAAATGCGTCGAAGTTGGGGGAGGGTATTTTGAAAACCATTTGTTAATAACATGTAATGTATTTATCACCTATTGTTAGAAGTTTTGATTTTTTTTTCAAATGTTGCTCGTTTCCTGTTTGAAAAATAGTAATTGCGATGAATTATATCAAATCATTCAGAAAATATCGCTATTAAAATTTTCATTTTTTTTTTATTTTATTTTTTTACTAAACCTACTGAGGTGTGCCGTTCGTATTGGATAGCTGATTCTGTAGCATTTTTTCTCAACTTTCTAAATACAATGGCATTTTTTCAGGAATCCGATGCGAAAATGGCTTTTTTGCCCCAAGAATTGATGGGAGCCATTTTTTTTAGTCCGGCCCTGGATTTTTTCATGCCTTGTTGGTCATTGTGATTGTTCGTGGTAAGAGACATTTCATGTCAAATTTCATTCGATTCCATTCATTTGCTCCAAAGTTATGACCTATCAAAGTTTTGACAAAAATACATAAATCACCCTGTAACTTTGAAACGCAGAATCTTAAAGAAATTCCGAAGCCAGATCCGGATCCGCCTTAAAAAACTTGATCTATCCTTAAGCTATGTCGTATAAGTCATGAAACACCCTGTATACCGTTGTTGCGGTATTTAATACTTTCGCTCAAACTTTTCGTCCTACAACTAATCCTTTCAGATGCGATATCGAAAGGCCCGAGATATTCCCCGAAGACAGACGCAAGCTCTTTACCGAAAGCATAGGCAAGCCCAAGAAGAACTTCCGCCCGGCCATATTTACCTATACCACACTTTATGTAATCCTCCCGAAAAGAACTTTGAACAATATTCCGGGCGGCACAGGGACGACCGGCAACAAGAGAACGAGAGGATAGGAGGAGGCGAAAGAAAATCGACAAACTTTGTGAAATACTACAAGTGGAAGTTTTTAAACGGCGATTAAGGAGATTTGTAATGGACATTCGGAGCGCGATCCAATAAACAGCGTATCCGAACAGTTGGAGGTGATACGCTTTTATTGACGGTATCCTCCGGTACATTCGTGGGCAAAATGTAGGTAGAGAGCGCGCTTTGATTTGTGTGCTCTACTTCTACTCTACTGCAGTGGGAACATCATAAAAGAGGTGAATTATGACAGTTTTCCGTAATTTTGGTTCTGTGGATTCCGTAGTCAGTATTCAGTAGTAATAAAATAAGTGCATTGAAAATTTTCGATAATTTTAGGGCGCACTCGTGCTTTTTTTAACTCAACTTGCATGAGTGAAAATTTGTCTGAAATTACCTAGAATAATCCTTTTTCTCGTGTGACTCTGCAATGGTTTTGTCATGGATAGCAAGTTCATCAAGTAATTTCAGAGTTTTTGTGGCAATCGTGTTTTCCAAGTTCAGAAATTGACCAAAGATGCTCAGTGGAATCGCATACAATCAAAACAGAATCCTGCTGATCTTTTGTCAAGGGGAGTATTATCTGAGCAACTTGTCAATGGAAAATTATGGTGGTCTGGGCCAGAATGGATATTTGAGTCAAAATTGGTCAAAATCGACTTGGTCGCAAAATTCACATCAATTAGGAACCATAAAAACTTGCCTGAAATACGCAAAAACACGGCCAGCCGACTCTCCCGAATACCCTGTAGACACTCACTAAAAAAAAAAACATCTATAACTCTACCTATTATGAAATAGGGGAGAATCTTGTTAATTCCCCGGTGCGATAATGGTGCCGTTTCCTTTTAAAAATTTATATAAATGCAACAAACTTATCATTATCAATAAAGATGAATCCATTATTAAATAGAGGAAGAGTCAACTAATTTTTCAGATTGTAACAGTCCTGTGTTGGTGAGCCTAAGCCTTCCGCGTCATCAATTATTTCAACGGAGCAACGCTCATTGACGCCTTCAAGGGCGTCAAGTCTAGCATTAGGTTATGTTACAGCAGATTAAACGAGCAGTCAGCTCGCAATAAAACAAAGTGGGCGTTTGAAAAACACGCTTTTTCAGCGTTCGAGTGTACCTACCTATACCTACTTGGAGATGACAAGAGCACTCTTCCGTTGTGCTTTTCAATCGATACGGGTATTTAAACGAACTCGTGCTTGTTAGAGATTTTTTATTTATTTTTTCTGTAATACATCCTGTAAATAGCTTCAGGCGTAAGTTCTCTCTCGAGAAGTTTTTAATTATATTACCGCACAGTACGCGCCGCGCGCCCTTAAAAAGAAGTGCGTTTTATGAGAGAGGAATTTAATGATGAAGAGGTAGGTGGATGGAGGCCGTAAACTTTCTGACTGAAGTTTTTTTTATCTGTTGGTTTCAGTATCCTTCTGGGTATTAGCATTGGATCATGATTTGCAGATTGCGCAAGGGGCCATCGGAAGTGTGAGCGTCAAAGACCCGGCCGGCACTAAAGTCGCTTTGTGGGATCAGGTCCCGCTGGATGAAGGTAAGCGTTTTGTTTTTGAGGGTTTGAGAGGGGACGGTTGTGCGATGCGATTGGGAGAGAGAGATTGAGGGTTTAATTAGAATTAAATTGAAGCTTTCAGAGGGGATTTGGTATGGTGCTTTGAATTGGAAAAACGAGCCCGGCCTATATACAGAATAGTTCATTTGTGTACGCATGGTGTTTTGGTTGGTAATTCTGTCGTTCTCATTTTCAAGCGCGCGGAAAGTTTTTTATTTTCTGTTGGGCGTGTTTGCTCACTGGAATTGAGAGCTTCCAAAGTTTTGGCATGACTCGATTGTTCACTTCAATGTCTAGTCTATACACTAGCTTAATGCTCAATGCTCATGCTCAAAGATCAAGGGAGTAGGAGGAACCTGTTTGCCAACCAGTCGCCTAAACGTCACTGCTTATATGCCTTAGCTTAGTGTATGAACCCAGCATGATAGCTAGAGAGTGTTTCTTTGTTCCAGGCTTTACTCCTTCATCCTTATCTTTATGTAAATCGATCATATCACCAACATGGATTATTGAAATTCAGCATTGGAATAGCTATTCCAGTTACACTTTTCTCAGTGGAAATCAAGGTGAAAATATCAAGACCGCAAGATGCATGGGTCAAAGAATTCAGTTCAAGGCCAAAAAAAAAAAATAAGAATCAAAGGCCGTGTCAACCAAGTGTAAGAGAACTTGTATATCTTTGTAAATAAATAGAATCTGAACCTGTAACATGCGAAGCTTGTTTTGCATTTTTTTTCGCACTGAAGGATTTTTTTTTGCTGCCTCGAAGCTTTTTCTCAAGCCGCACGCATATTTTCCCATTTTCCTCATCCAAATTGCTTGCTCATCTCCTTTGCCCTGCTCGCTTGCTTTTGCTCACTACTCCTCTCGCACCTTCTTGCTATGTATTTATTAATATTATTTATGTATGTGTTGTGTAGCTTTCGTGGAGGGCCTTGGGGTAGGATATACTGGGAATGAGGGATGGATGATGACTCCCGAATTCAAGCCACTACTTAGGCTTAGGTTGTACCCACCTTCCCACCCACACCCATATGAATGTGTGCTCTCTCTATGTGTTTCAGGAGTAAAAGCATTCACTTTGCCTCTATCGGAATACGTAAGGTCTGGCAGATGGCTGCTGCATGTGGAAGTGGAATCGGCAGAGTTCTCGACGCCCGTCGAAATAGCTCCCGGCGTGGGAAATGGACTTCCTGATGTGGCCGCGGCCGAAGAGCACTACGTCGAGCTGAGGTTCGGCAGGGAAATGCGGCGGCGGTACAAGCCCGGGCTGCCGTTTTCCGGAAAGGTGAGTTTCGTCGAGCATTTACTTATCTATCAATAAGCATCTGAATATAACAGAAACTTTGAATAATTAGGTAGGTAACCGTATAATTGAAACTTATGTTGTGGTACAAAGACTATAGTTTATTGAGAAGGTATGTAACAAAACGTAATTACATGTGGCTTGCAGCTGCCATGCCCCAGTAATAATTGAAAAGGTATAATTGCGCGCGGTTACGCAGCATGGATAATTTCGCTCTCATGAAACCAAATCTTGTTAATGACTTTTTGTCTAGACCAAGTTTTGATAACTTGTGTTGACTAAATGTTGGCTTTGCTCGCGTGTTCCTCAAGCTGCTTGCTGATTGACCCATATCCTATCTATGGAATTTTTCTTCTAAAAGAACTCATTTGGCGATTTCTATTTAAGAAAAATTGAGACTGGTTTGTCTATCCATGAATCACTTCTCCTTCTTATTTTCAGTTGAATCATTTATTGATATTAGCTTTTGAAGCTGCAGTAGGGTATTAGTATGAAATGTTCAAAATCACCAAGAAGCACAATATTCGCATAGGGTACAACTAGGGTAAGTTGGTGCATAGGGTAAACTAGGGCAGGTTGGTATCCGAATTTCTACAACGCCGTCGAAGGCCATGAGTGAAAGTCGAAAAGATAACGAATATATCTTCACTGAGGTACGCTGCATTTCAAGCATGTATTATCTCACCACACAACTTATTGCTTCACTGGGATGGCTCACAGGTTGACAAACGATCGCTTGATGATGCCAGTTGCTGTTCTATTGCTGGCGACGCGGATAACAGCGTCACTGCCGGGGTGTGTCCTTTCGATTCGTCCCAACTTCCATTGAAACGTTGGAAGCTCATCGACCTCGATTAGACCGAGGGCACCTTCCTGAAGCGAAGATTGAGTCGTCTTCCATTTTTCACGTTTCTGAATCTCACAAACGTATTCCTGACTCCATCTGGACCAAAAAGGTTTCCGTAATTACTGGTTTCTCTGACAATTTGTAAAACGATTAGTCGAGGTGTCTCTGAAGTCTGGATCTGGTAGCGAAGTGAGTGGTCTTCTCACCAAAAACTGAGGCGGGGTCAAGGGACAAAAATCATTTCAAACTGCTTTCACCTGAATAACTAACGTGTTAAACCCTTCGTAAGTCAATTATGCGTCTCCTGCAACTCTTTTCAAATAAAGTTCAACTGACTTAACGCCCGCCTTCCAAAAACCTCCAAAATGCGGAGAATGTGCGGGAATGAAGTTCCAGTCAATACCCTTCTTGGCTAATGATTCGGTTATTTTCTTTCCATTGCTCACAATGAGTCAACTCAACTGTTGGAGGTCGTTTTGAACACCGATGAAATTTGGTCCGTTGTCCGAATATATTTACAACGGTTTTCCTTTTCTCCTGATGAATCTACGCATAATCAAAAAACTCCAGAGCTCAGATCAGATACTATCTCTAATTGCATTGTCTTTGTGGCAAAACATATGATATAAAACACAGAGATAGTTTTTAAATGTTTTGTAGCCTCGACCTTTATTTTTTCTTATTCAAACGGACCCCCATAATCAACTCCTGTCGTTTGGAAAGCTGATGGAGGTTCTGGACGTTTCTCTGGTAAATTCCCCATCATTGGTCGAGTGAGATCGACCTGCGGATCAGAACTCGAATGATTTCGTTATTATCTACGAATGGAACAAATTCAAGATTTTGCAAGTAGCCTTCAGTTCTTTTTCCTGAGTTGATCTTGATAATTCTACCGAAAAATTTTCTTGTTGAACAATATTGACCAGACGCATTATCCAATTCCAAGACTAAAATAGAATTCTCATCCTTCGCAAACAGTTATGCTTACACCTTAGAATATATGCGCAAACTTGAAAATTTCAGGGACAAAAAAGGCTCGTCCTGTCCCACTTAACAGATTTTTGCTGTCTCGACTTTCGCATTTCAGGAATGGTTCTAACCTTTTCTTGGTCAGACAGAGGTCATGACAACTAATCATCGCCAAGCCATTGAGGACCCTTTCTCCAAAGTAACGCACTCTCTAATTCAACCGCTCGTACTCCGCGAGACAACAGTCAGCCGGGTTGTCCTTTGTATTCACATGCCGGAATTCGTCGTTAGTATAGGTCGAATTGATAACTTCCGCCACCCAATTTCGCATAAAGGGTTTCAATGCACTCGGGGCAGTTTTCACCCATGCCAAGTCTGCCCAAAAATTGCATCTTTTTGAAACTCACCTCCCACGATTCCCTGATCTTGGTCACAAGTCTTGTGGCCACAACAGCTCCGCATTATTCTAGCTTCGGTGTAGTCAGCTGTTTCAACGATAAAACCCTTGTCTTTGAACAGGGCAAATGAACCGTCACGTAGCCGCAAGAATCCAAAGACTGTTTGTGAGCACACGTACCATAAGCGCCTTGCAATACATCCAAATACTAATGGATTGATAATGGATTCTCAACTCGAACCGGATTATCGCAAACGACGTGTCTCGGAATCTGTGGAGCATTCAATTCAACCAATTTGCACCGAAACCTCAACCACTTCGTATGCAAATCCGCCGGCAAAGACTCGTCTCAAGTTAGCTTCTTCAGTCAAAGTTGTTGAAGAAAAATCTTACCCGAAATTATGCACAGTGACAGAAAACCAAGCGAGTCAAATATTTGCGCAATGTCTGAAAGAGCCGATCACTTTTTGACCATGAAATCCGTCATCTCAGTTACATAGAAACTTGAAATATTGTCATAGTAGTGACATAAAGGCCCTAGGTAAAAGTTATTTCCTTGAATATAACAGGAAGGCACGTGCAACCTAGAATGTAAGCGATCGCCCACGACAGCAATGCGGTGCATTTCTCATAAAAATGACGAAGTGCTTAATAAAGACTTGGCACAAACAAAGCCAACACCTACCGGAAATGGCAGAAGACGTCACCGACCTGATTTGAACGATTCGATGAAAAGTCTTGCAATACTGAAACACGAAGCATTTGATTATTTATTGATTCGATTACGGTCATTGCCGTGGTCGATAGTCATCTGTACTGCTGGTGATTGATGCAGTTTGTTCATTAAGGGACTGAGGCTGTGCCTTCAGGTCCAAGTATTATTGATTCTTAATTACAATGTACCTGAGTATAACCATTTTTATATCTGCCATGCGAGTTTGATGTGTCAGGTGTCATGTGTATAACATTTTATAATAATTCATAGACTTAGTATAGCAATGTATGCGTTCCCATTTACGCCCCGATTTTCAGTTGTGCGTAAAACAACAATCAAAAGCAAACCCCTAAACCGCGGATAGGGAAAGGGCCAGCCCTTTTCAAGGATCTGTTTATGAATTTTTTCCACATCTTCGGACACAACGAATTTGTGTTTTCTGAACCTCAGGATTATCGTCAGCAAATCGCTGTGCATTTGTGGACTAATAATTTGGATGCCATTGTATGACTTGCCGGTCAAAGTCTTTGCTGAACCGTCGAAAACCTTTCTCAACTTGGTTGTCGAGCTTTCCTCACGATGCACTTCATGGTGAGGCATGTAGTAGGCTGTTTCGGTATTGTCTACTGTGATTACCTCTGTCATGTGATCCCGCCAGCTCTTCGTATTTCTTCAAAATAAAAGTACTCCAGTGAAATTTTGTTTCCCATCATTTTTTCTCTCTGAGCCTAAGAACCGTCTCTAACACCGTTCAGGAAAGTATCGCATGCCATATGGACTGAGAAGTCCGAAGGGTGCATCGGATAGACCAAGTGAGCCAGCCTTCTGGTGTCTCTTTTAAATTTTTGCTGGGCTTCGCCGCTGCGTTGTACCCTGGTTCTCTATTGCTTTATCGAAGATTTGGTAGCTTCGCCCAGTTTCTCAAAGTTGATTTGTTCGGCAACAGGAACCATCTGCAACAGGTCCTACACTCAACTCCTAAGAAAAAACACCAAAAGCAGAGCGTTTTTCTCCTCATTCCAATCATTCCCATCATTTCCATCCATTCACTTTGGCAGCAGCGTCCAGCTGTCGTAAACGGGCTCTGTCCATCGTAGTTTGGCAACTTCACGCAATGGATACTGCCTGTATTCGGCACTGAACTCTTTTCGTTATTATCTTGTGTGCCAGATAAATATCGGATATTATAGCTTAACTCCAGTTTCAGGTCGAACGGTGTGTGCATTTAGAATTTAGATCCAAGGAAAGTGACAGTAATTTTGAAGCTCGCTACGCTTAGACGCGCGATAAACACAAGAAGCTTCTTAGGTTCATTCCGGATTTTTACATTAATAAGCTGAAGAAGCGCTTTTGCTTGGGGCGATGCGCAACAGGTAGCATTCCTCTTGGACCTCCCGCTGAGGTCAGGACCGCGCTAGTACTGCTAATACCGTTTATATCTGTATATTAAAATATTAATGCGTCTTTTGTGCTGATGTTACTGGATAATTACTGAATTGCGACAGTAGTATTGTGCTAGAAATTCTTGAATGAACCCCGTTCATTTCACAAAGTGAATCGCTGGCTAAACAAAATATTTAGTGAAAGAGGAACTACAGCACAATTGGAGGCGAGTACTTAGCTGTTGGTTGAGTGTTGGCCGTGACCTGGTTTGGATCGACAGGATACGGACACTGGCAAGATTATTGGCTTTAAGCTTGACAAGCTCAATTCCCTAATAAATTAAGAACCAGCACACTGAAATATTGAATCAAGGTAATTAGATTACTCCCGAATTATTATTATCTGTGCTCTCTGAACTACACGGACTTCGAGCATTGACAGCATTCGAGCAGACCTTTATTACAGTTTCCCTGCATCGGCATCGGGGGGCAAAAATGTATCTAAGCATTGTGTCAAAAAAAAACACTACTAGAACTAGAAAAAGACCAATAGGCAGAATAAATAAAAAACTAATATATCTGATGTTACATTTCAGGTGGAGGCGATGAGCACCGAAAAATCTGTCCGCGTCCGTGTCAAAGTCTACGACAACACGACCTCCATCTACAGCCAGGACATTGAAATATCCAACGGCGAAGGAACATTCGTAGTCCCTGCCATCCTGGCCGACAGCGATATTATTGCATTGCAGGTAAATAATGCATAATGGCTTTTTGCGGTTCTCATTCCCTCTGTGTCTGCATGCCAGATAGGTTACAAAGGTATACCTCGTATATGTTCAGTTTGGAATTGGAAAGATATATTTCCTTTACGGTTCGCAAAAGAGGGATGACAATAGCATCAATATATATACGAGAGAGCAACGGGCGAAAAGAGACCTGACTGCAAATGCAGATGCCATTCAATACCTCCCGCCTGACTGACGTAATACCTCTCTCTGCTGGATTTCGCAGTTAAACATTGCCGCCGGCTGCCTGACGTATGATCCTGCAGCGCTGTGAATTTAATAAATCCGCAATCATTTTTGCTTTTGATGGCTCTCCCGGAATGAATTCGATTTGGATCCTCAGAAGTAAATAACGAGTTTCGTTGTTAAGTACCTATAAGACGGAACACGTGGAGTTTGATTCGGCAGCTTTGTTTCGCTCTGTGTGTTGAAAGTAATTGTTTTTTACGACATTCGTTGCAAGGAAAGGAAATCCCCGGCGGGTAAATATTGTTGCTTTCGCGTCGTTTTATTAGCATTTCTTTTTGCTCTGGCGAATGAGGTTTTCTGATACAGAGCTTTTATTACAAAATATAGAGCGTTCTTATTCAAGGCGTATTTTTGTGCTGATACGATGGACGTTTATCACATTGGCTACGTTTACACCAGAGGACTAAAGCCGGACTGACTCAGGCACTGACCCAAGCACTGACCCAAATTCCACCTTAAATGGTCCTTCTCTTCCATTGTTTACACCGGTAGACTAAAGGTCGACCTATTTTAAAATGACCCTACGTTGTGTTTTAATTTTTTTATGCCGTAGATTTCTAATTACCTTTACCCCAGTCATTTAAATCAATTACACCTACCTCAATTTCCCGTGGCGTTAATACCTCAGTCATACTATAGTAACCTCACGTTCTTTGAAAGAGGATGAGTTGACTGAATGTTGAAAAATGAACAAAGTCATTTAACCACACCTTACCTATATTACAAGTTGATCAATCACCACCAATTTAATGAGGTTTAGCTTAATTATTCATTACATAATTTCCAGGCGTTCTGAAAACCAGTCACGATAGGAGTTTTAGTTCAAGTTTACATTCGGTTTCTGAAAGAAAAGTACATCCTGATTAAGCGCGAAACCTTGCGAATAGTTAACTCAACCCGTTCAATTGATTTCGTTCGCATTCTTCCTAATTTGCAGAACTATTGGTGAACCAATTTCCTAACGCACTTGAGTTTTAATTCCCTGATTAATTGATTCAAGACCTCGTCGATATTTAAATTTTGACCCCTTCTATCTAGTCCATTTTCCTTGTACGAATAGAAATCTCGATTATTCAATTGTACTTAGAGAGAGATTGTTTGTCACTGAGTATTGTCTTGGTATTTCGAAATTATAGCCATCACTTTAATTATCCCCGTGTTTCTCGTACCGATTCTTTCTTGCTCCATCCCCTCTCACGTCTAAACCCCTGGCCTACAAAACCGATGCGCCGGCATGCGTTTCCTGACTCTACCATCACTCCATGTGCCATTTCGTCACTTCCCAATATCGCCCGTAATGCTAATTCATTCCCAAATATTTAATTCCCTTTTATTTATATACTTTTAAGCTGCCCGTCACACAACTGAGTCTAATACAGATTTTTGCGGCTTGGACCAGTCCGGTACCGTTCACACCACATCTTTGGGGATTTGGTCCAGACCTAATTTAGGTCAGTCCACGGCTGCCAGGAGACCTGACCCAAACAACTTGGTCCTAGTCCATGGTCGTTTACACCACGTGGACTAAATTTATTTGGGTCCAATTTAGTGCTTAGGTCGCGGACCAAAGCCACAGTGTGAACGTAGCCATTGTTCGCGTAAACGTACACAAGTGAACGTAAATGTTTGGGACTTGTTGGAGTGCCCTGGTACGAGAAGTTCGGAAGCCCCTCGTATTACACAAGATTTTACGTCAGCCATTGCGCGCTTTCCTTCTACCCCAAAAATGTACTGATCTGACCTAAGTTAAAGAGAGAAAAAGCGAGAAATCACATAAGCGAAAAGGAAATGCTACTAGCAACTTGAATCAGAATACTTATAGCCTAGACAAAATGAGTTTTAACCCGGAATAAATTGAAATAAATCTGAAAATTTGAGGATCCCTTCAGAATTTGATGAGGAACAACATACTAAAGTCCCCATCTGTCCGAGGCTTGGCATTTTTTCTGTGGGAGATCGAAAGTACAAGACGTTACTATTCATGAAATCGTTGCTTTTCCCATACTTTTTTAATTGAACCTTAAATTTTCAAGGTCGAGGAGCCCAATGCAATCAGTTCCCAGAAAGTGTGATGCACCAGTGGCATACCAGACGACTGCAAAGAGGCCGGGTTGCGTTTTTTCACAAAGTCGTATGGTAAACCCTGACTAACACCTTTTTTGACAGGTTTGGTATCATTTCCAACTAAATCGCAATCTCTGATTTCAAAAATAACTATAATATTTTGACAGAAGTGTTTAAACTGGTTTAATCAGAAAAAACATGATTTTTTCACCCTCAAATTTGATGTTTTGTAGCTCTTGTTCTATCAGTTCCCAACGTATTCCCAACTATGATTTTGATTCAAACAGTTGGTTTGGGCCATTTCACACAAAAATATCATTCTCTGATTTCTTTTCCCGTTTTCACAAAGTTCAAACTAGAGCCACAAAACATCAGATTTGAAGGCAAAAAAGTCATGTTTTTTCTGATAAAACCGGTTTAAACACGTCTCTATCAGAATTTTACACCACTTGTGGAATCAGAATGTGCGATTTGATTGAAAATTATACCAAACATGTCAAAAAAGGTGTTAGTCACGGTTCACCATTCGACTTTATGAGAAATCGCACCTCGGCCCCTTCGTATCCGTCTGGTACGCCACCGGTGCATTACACTTCCTGGAAACTATTGCATTGGGCTTCCCGACCTTGAAAATATAAAGTCCAATGATAAAATCACCAAAAAAAAGCACCAACGTTGAAAATGGTGAAATTGAAACTGTCTTGTACGTTGAAAACTTCTTGTACCTTCGACCTCCCACAGAAAAAATGCCAATCCTCGGACAGATGGGAACTTTTGGGATCCTCAAATTTTCAGATTTTCCATGATTTATTTCGTGTTTCATCAAAACTTTACATTTTTCCTGGGTTATCAGTTTACGTGATGAATGGAGAGCACATATTTTTACGAAACTGATTTTTGTATTGAAAAAACAGTCATAATAGAGATTTCAAGTAGGTATACCTATACATTAAAAAAAAAACTGAGCTTTAGGTTTAGAAACACGAGGCCGTTGATCCGACCAGTATGCATTAGCGTCCAATCTGCCGTACACGGTCTTGCACTCAAACTAAAAAGAAATCGCGCAATTTGTTTGCATTTGGCAAGGCGTTCAATTGGCCAATGCGAGGCATTCCCTATGCAAGCTTTTAGTCCTGAACTTGTAACGTGTAAGTACCCGCATTATGAATTTATGGAAATAGCTTTCCGCTGCGTTGAAAGTGAATTCTTGTCTCGAATCTCCTGCCGATGCGGGAGAAACTTTTAACCCGTGAAGCTGCCGAAAAAAAGGTATCAATTGAACCGCACGCATAGGTTACCCCGCCACCAGCCCACGTCTGGATCCATCAATCTGTTATCCGGTTGTTTTCTTGTTCCAGGCCGAGCTGGTGTCTGTCGAGAGCAAGGAAATCGAAAGCCATTACGTCCTGGCGCGGGAGCCGATCCACAAATGGAACTCATCGTCGGACTGTTATCTCTTGATCGAGGGCGTCGAGCACACATTACAGGTGAATATTTCTGTATTTCAACCACCATTCCAACAAGTGAACGATTTCTAAACTAAAAACGTATTCAACCATCACAGTACCTACATAATATGTACGTGCGTATTGAATTCAGTTTCACGGCTTTTTTCATTAGAAGAAGCTATGGAAACGAGGGGCTCATCAATGGCTGCACTACATGTACAAAATCTCTGCGCAATACTTCCGAAATACTCTCTGCAATACACTGCATTATATACTCTGCAAAACAACTGCGAATACTGCGATACTCTGCAATACAGGCTGCAGTGCTATGCAATACCTACCTAAAATATTGCAGTCAACACCTGTATAAATTTTCCCCAAAATTTTCAGTTGTCAGTGATGGGCCCTCATCTGTGGAGCAGCTCAAAAGTGTTCTATACAGGGTGTTGTAGCGGTAGAGCATCAAAAAATAAGTGGACTTTTCGAAAAAAATTATATCGGAAACGCATTATAACGGAGATAGAGGCTTCCAAGGTTTCATTTTAGGAATGTTTCATTTTCTTATCCTGGATCGTGAGGAGGTGCCACGGAGCTGGTCGGAAATCATCCTCACCATGATTCATGAAAAGGGCTCGACTGATGATCCGCAAAATTACAGGAGAAGTGCCCTCATAAACCCTCTAGAGAAGATTTTCTCCCAGATGCTTCTATGTCGACTCACAGACTGGACAGAAAAAAACGTTTTGCTTCCTGAATCTCAGGCGGGATTCAGACAGGGCCGAAGTTGCACAGATAACTTATTCACTTTGAGTGCCATTATCCAGATCCACCTGCGGCTGAAGTCACGAAAGATATTTGCGGCTTTCATCGATTTCCGAAGAGCTTTCGATTCCGTAGGTAGACCAAGGCATACTCTGGCGTAAGCTGTATGAATTGGGCGTGAGTGAGAGGTCATGATCATCAGAATCCTGAGGAAAATATAAAGCCACTACTGTCCAGATTAGATCCAGGTGCGAACTCTCCAGAAGGTTCGATGTGTCGTCTAGAATTCTTCAGGGAGAGTATGTCAGCCCACTCCTGAATGCCCTTTTCATTTCTGACCTGGACAAAAATTTTAACGGTTGGGGGCTCGAGGGTGTTAATGTGGATGGCGAAGTGGACATAACATCACTCCTCTACGCAGACGACCTCGTTATCCTATCTACGTAACCCGTTGATATGAACAGAAAATTACGTGCCCTCGAGGAATACTCTGTGACGATTGGCCTGGGAATAAACGCCGACAAATCCAAGGTCATGTGCTTCAGAAGAGGTGGTTATGCAGAGACGAAGACGCTGCGCTTCTATTACAAAAGGAAGCTTCTGGAGACCGTAAGACCGTAAGAGGGATCTGCTTATTAAGTACAAAGAGATGCTGTACCAACGAGATATCTTCGCTCTTTCTAGCTCTGGCCACTTGATGTTCTACATTTGTGCTGTCCGGCCTCCCTGCTCAGCACCTCTTCCCCAACATCGGGTTTCAAACTGTCAAGAGAGTAACTCAGCTGCGTCTGTCTGGTCGAAGGCTCTTGAAGTTCACCGTCAATGGATGTTGCTACATGATTAAAGCGGATGAAGTGTGCAGCGTTTGCAACTTGAATAGGCCGAAGATCAATTGAGCACATCTTCTTTAAATGCCCGATCTACAACAGTCTTAGACCTTAGGTCAACAGCCTTAGGTCATTTCAACTTAGTTCTATTTATTGTTTATTTTTCGTTTTTTTTTTTTCTGGCGAACGTACTTATGTTTCGATGCTCTACCATGTCCTGAAATATTGACAAAACAAAGTGAAACATCCTGTCCCTGTATAGTACAAATTGGAAAGATATTCAGGGCGTAATTCCGATTAACAAAATATGTATAGGTAGTCCTGACTTTCAAACTCACCTATAAATATGCTTCTCATATGAATCGCAAATAAGCCTGAAAATTAAATAGTAGAAATAGCAATAAAAGGTGTGAAGTCGGCCAAATACCTACGCAAAAATGGCAACTGTTCAAGTTGGCAAGAGTATGCAACCTGCTTGCTGGAAGAACTGCTGACTCCCTCTGTCAGCCGACAGTCGAAGCCCATATGTCAAGGTGACGTGAAAACTCAAATTAGAACAGACTGCGCAGGTATCTAGGAACCTATGGAAATTTTTGTTCGCTACGTCCTTTCGGGTGGGAGGTTGGAATTAGAGAGAAAGATAGAAAATAATCTGCAGGAAATTGAAATTTTTTGGGAAACTTCAAATTTTTTTCCAAATCCTCTAATTGTAAAAAACGTCAATCAAGGCTTCACTTTAAGTTCCATCATCTATTTTCGGTCTCGATAGCGCAGGCCGATTTAACATTCTCAACTGGGAAATTCCCGGAAAATTGTAAAAAAAATGTTGGAAAATGTTCGAAAATCAGTTGCCAATTCTTAAAAAAAATTGTGAAAATGTATTCATGGGATGAAAAGTTGGAAAATTTGCAGTTTTTCCAGAGAGGAAAAGTCAATAACCGTGAGTCCGATTTCCAAAATTTTTCCTCCAAAAATTGATCCAACCTTTTCTCCAACTTTATTCCCAAGCATGTTGCACCTAAAATAAATATTTCGTGGAGCCATATGCATATTGAAGTTGGCACTGCAGTTATTTCAAATTCACGGAATGTGCAAATTTCATTTTGAAAAAAGAAAAAATCAAAAAATTTCCATTGGAAAACTGGAACCGTGTCGATTTTGAAAACAGGTCTGCTCGAAGCCCAATTCAATATAATTTCGATATCAGTTAAAAAATTTTAATCAAAAGTCGATCCCGGAGCAGGACTGAATTTTTGAGTGGAGTCCTGCATCAAAAGCGAATCGTTCTGATCAAAGCCTCTGGTGAGAGGCCTTCTGGGGTGGCAATGACCAGGAATAATTTTGTAAATTCTTGACGCCCGACCGGGAAATGGTAGTAAACTGCAACTGCAGACCTAATTTGACTCTTTTGTTGTGTTGCTTCCTGCCAAAATTGGTTCCAATCAACAGGATAGATTTTGAATAATCAAATGGTAAAGTTTTGAACTTTGACATTTTTTATTATCTGACAAATGATAGATAGGGCATTACTTCCAACTGTTCTGAATACAGTTTTTCAAGGAATTTCAAATGACATATTGCAGATCGAGTTCCTTGTGATACAGCTTCTGACATTTGAAATCACAAAACTTTTTTTGCACAATTACAATACTTTACCTTCCATGTTAGTGGGGGATCGGGAAAGTAAAATTCAAAATGCGTCGGAAACGCTGGATTGATTATTATTTAGATTATTTGACTGTTTTTGCTGCCTTTTCCCATGCTTTCACGCCTGATAGGTGACATTAGCTATTTATTGTGTATTGTTTCTTTGCGTGATCGAAGATTTTACGAAATCTGGAATTTCAAATTTCCAGTTTGTCGAGCCTCAAGTTGAGCTGAATGGTTTTCTGCTTGTTAGGCAATTCCTTGTCACTATTCTTAGTCTGCCTCGGATATTCCATGATATCAAAATAGTGGACCTTAGGGTTGAGAAATTCTTCGAGGCACTTGACAGAGCAGTGATCGATCACAAAATTGTACAGGGTGTTCACGTTAAGATTGACCCCCCCCCACCAGCTGCCTCACCCCTGGGAACATTTTAAAAAGGAAAACTGATTCTTGAAGGAGTTTTGCTAAATTTCTTAAAGCCCATAGAAATTTCTAAATCATTAATTTGCAGGGTGTCGCAAAAAAAATTCATTCAGATGCAGTTGATGCAGTCTTCCATCCCAATTACAACGAAATATAGCATTTACGGGTTCATTTGACAAACAAACTGTCAAAATATCATTATTGTAACAGTTTAAAATATAGAAAAATCACAATCAAACCGATTTTGAGAATTTTTTCCGAAAACCTATAATTTTTTTGAAAAATGAACCCGTGAGTGCTATATATACCGTGTGATCCAAACCATTCCGAATTGGGGTAGGCTGTGCCCTGGCAAAAAGCAGCCCTACGTTCCGGAATTTGACCATGTCACAGCCCACCCCAATTCGGAATGGTTTGGATCACACGGTATATTTGTATCGAGAACAAAAGTTAGTATCCATTGCATTATTCAAATAAATGTGAATGTGATAAAACAAGGTAATTTTTTTGCGACACTCTGTATATTATGGATCTAGAAAAATTGTATGGGCAAATTTGAGTGATCCAACAAAAAATATCCCTTGAGAATCAGTTTTTATTTTTGAAATCGGTTCAAGTATATGTCGGCTAGTGGGGGGGTCAATCTTAATGTGAACACCCTGTACCTACAGGTGCGAGTTTCTCACGGTACTCCTTTGCAGCACGATGCGGACAAGCGTTATGGTGCAGGCATTAAGATGTTCTATTTCGAAATTCGAACGTGAAGAAAAAGCACAAAACGATTTAACTCATTTCCAGGCAGAAAAGAACTGCAAGTGCAAAACTTTCGGCTGATTTGTAAAATCTTCGTCCAAGCAAAGAAACAACACATATTAATCCAGTATCACTTACCAGCAGTGAAAGCAAGAGAAAAAGCAGCGAAAACAACCTAATAGCCCAGCAGCCAGCAGCGTTGATGCGTTGACAACTCTAATTTGCATGTCACATTGGCACGTGAGCTTTGTCTATGTCGAATAGCAAAGAGCACCAGCAGTTCCTGCAGCAAGCGGGTTGCATACTCTCAGTGTTGGCTTAAGATTTTCCTGCATCTTAAAGTCAATCTCAGTCTTTTAGTGTTAACAATCACGCTTCACTTTACTCCGTCACCAGCATTAAGCTTCCAATTCGTTCAGACTCGATAAATCGTAAGATGAATGTTTCCACCTAGCTGCATAAGTGATGAAACAAGCTCCGAACGGTGTAGAAACTGTTGGTTTTTTTCTTTGCAAGATAAACCCGTCCTGCAAGTTAGTCGAGTGGTTATTATGAATTCTAGCCGGAAGAGGAAGCCCACGTCGCCATCCTGTCGACTTGTCCCTGCGAACGCGACCTGCACTACGTCATCACGACCGACGGGCGAGTCACTGACTGGGCCCAGCGCCGCTACGAGGATCCGGTGCCGTCGGCCACATCCGCCTCAACGGGAGCGGTCTGCCGTCTCAACTTCAGGTTCGTTGAAAAGCCCTTTTACTTCGTGAATTGCGCAAAATTTGTTCTCCACACGACTACTTACCCACCTGTAATATTTTCAATGTCCGTTTGGTCATAGACACTGATTCACTTGGTTCATGCTCGTTTCAAATTGGAGGAGGTGCACAATCTGTCCTGGTACTATGCAACCAATATTACATATCGACCAACTATTTTGACGGACGTGTCACCGCTGCCGTGCATTCCTTCGCAAGTGTCACGTGTCAGACAAAAATTTGTGTAAAGTCATGTTGTATTGAAAAAGTACCTACCTGCATCGTGTGCGCTTACTCGAGGATGTATCTACGTACGGCAAGTCTAATAACTTCCGATAATGGCAGCAGCAGTGGTAAAAAAAACCTGAGCTCTTCGAAATTTAGGAGAAATTGGGTCTTGGCGCAATTTTTCCTCATTGCTTATGCAACCAATAAAACATAACGACCATCTGTTTCCTGTGCCGGCGTCTATTCATTCATCACGTTTAGTGACATAATTCTTATTGGAAACATGTGTTACCTGCATTGTTAATTGTGTTACTTAACAGAGGAAAAAATTGATTGAAAAGCGAAATTGTGTAAAGAGAGGTAAATTTATTGTGGAAGGTATGTTTTTCAAGGGTAATCCGTTTGAAATCCTTTTAATAAGGATAATTGGTGCGAGCGCGTGTGGATCGCGTTTGACGACGAAAACATCCTTTGAAGAGGATTAATTAGTCTCAGTACTAATCATCATGTTTTCGCCCAAATAACACGCATTTTCTTTGTGTTTTCCAAAGCTCTACGGCCGTTATGGAAATTTCTGGTCAATTTTCGTCCGACGAACTTGACTCGGGTTCTATTCAGTACGGGTACAATGTCTTTTAGACCTTCTAGATGAATATAGAAACACTAATTATTGATTAGACCTGAAAATGACCTCTGGTTACACCAACCTAATATTATTTATGTCGTGTGCTCGAATGAATTCTTAATTTAGGCAGGCTGTGGCCTCGTCAAGTCCAGGAGTGCGAAGCTGAGTTTGGCTGAAGCATAACCTACCTAAATTGAGGCAATACAGGGTGATTCAAGAACACCTTACCAAACGAAAACTCCAGATTCCTTGACTCAAATGATGATGATTGATGCAGTTCTCCAAAGTTGAATAGCCGAGAACAATTCTCAATCCATATCTCGAAATTATCTCCAATTTTATTTTCTCTGTCAAAGACGTCAATGTCTTGCGGCAACCGGAAGGCGAGTTGTGAAAACCGCCACATTCTGTTTCCTCCTCATCGAATCTAAGCAGTTCGACGTTTACATCCAAAAAACCCTTCTTCAGAACCCTAATAAACAATATTTGGTAGCCTTATTGCTTTCTTAGGCAGCAGTCACACTGGAGCCATCTCCACCCACTACCACCCACCACCACCCACTACCACCAAGCAAAATAATCCGCCCTGGTCTCACTGAGCCACCGTCCATCGTCCACTGTTAACCACCGTGTCCCCCTCCTGAATTTGACATGATCCTGTTTTATATAATCTGTACTACCATTCTGTAGCGAAAGTTGCCTAAAAACCACGATTTTAGGCAACATTCGCTACATCAGTGTACTGCGGAATGTATTTCATACTCCCAGGGACTTTTCTCACACAATTCAAGAATAGCGGCCCAGCTCATGACAAGATTGACAAGTTCTCTGATTGCAATGATTTCGTCTGATGACTCAGATACCGACGAAGTTGTAGCTTCATACTACATCTCGAAAAAAATCCGTAAAAAAACGCCGGAACATGTGGGTGCGTCAAATGTTTCTCGATAGAGAACAACTAGGAGAATTTCATCAATAAGTGCCGCAGCTTGTTGATGATAAAGAACAATTTTACAGTTATTACCGTATGAACAAGAAATGTTACAATTTGTTAGTGACAAAAGTGAAACATTTTTCTCTTCGGGACATACACATTGTATGTTGTATGTATGCACAAAATGTTTGTTCTGTATGCGCATCAAGATGCGTATTGTTAACCACCGACCACTGACCACCACTTTGGAAATTTCAAACACATGGCCACCGGTGGTCACTGGGCGGTGGTAAGAGGTGGCTGCAGTGTGACCAGCATCATTACATTGCGTGCGTTTGATTTTTGGTTGATGGTAGTGGGTGGTGGTGGGTGGCTCAGTGTGACTGCTGTCTTACGAACCCCAACAATATTACGGGATGGAAGTGACCTATCCGAGTGTATTTCATGAAACGTATTGCAGTAAAAAACCATTACTTATTTACGTCGGAATTCCCAACAGCCCTGTACACGTAAAGACGAAAACTTCTCATACGATGGTAAAAACAGGAAATTATTTTTATCGAGTTTTCATATAAGAAGGAAAATATCACATTCTCAAGAACAACGCAGAATTGATCGAAACAAATTCCCTCTCGCTTTCTCTGTTTCAACAGAACAGAAAAAAAAACAACATCTAATAAAATAAAAGTCGTCTCCAAATTACCTACAAGAAACGCGTATACACACCGTCGCGACGTCTCTTTTTTCTCCGCATTCGCGATCTCCAGAGGCCGAAAAACCGACGGATCGAGTTGGAAAATGCCGCCCCGTAAATGAAAGCTCCCAGCAGAATTGAAGTTTATGAGACACGCTTCCCGCGTGGGCTTTATACATATACAGGGTGTTCATTAAAAAACTTACCACCCCCGGTTTCGCCCCTGAAAATTAACAGGTGATTCAGAAGTGTCGGACCAAAACCATAAATCTTTTATATGAAGCCCAAAAAAATATTTAGAAAATTGCTTGATTTTCATTCTCGTTGTGAGGGTTCAAAGGGTGGTCCTTCGGACACTTCCAGCTTCGTTCTTTCAAAATTTTCAAGTGGATATGAGAAAAATTTTCCAGCTAGTGGATGTTCACCTAATAGATCTCTATTAATTATACATGGTGAGTCAAGAGGCGCAAAAATCGGATTTCTTTAAGAAAAAAGTCCTTCCAAGGAAATTTATTGCTACTAAACTTCGTGAACTTCTGCTCTTCATCAATTGAGGGACGAACCAAATAGTTTGAAGGCCTTTTTTACAGAAAAATAATTTTCAAGTTTTCTGACTCACCCTGTATAGAAAACAGGAATTCAGCTTGCATCCAACGGTTGATATTTCTCTCTCATACTTCCACCAACAACAATAATTATTGAATTCTTTTGAAGTAACGAAATGGGAAGGCTTCGAAGTATTATCTTTGGAGAGTTCATGACTATACTACGGAAGCGCTGAAGGATCACGTAGAAAGTTTTTTTCTAACTCGACCGGTCGACATAATAACTTGTCCGGTCGAGATAGGAAAAAAATTGTACCCTGATTATCTCGACCGGTCGACTCAATATGAGCAAGATTTTTTTTTAACTTGGCCGGTCGAGATAGCAAATTTTTTTTTTAGTTTACATTATGTCGACCGGTCAAGTTAGTTAAGTCGACCGGTTGAGTTAGTATCTCGTCCGGTCGAGTAAGCTATCTCGACCGGTCGAGTTAGCTATCTCGACCGGTCGACTTAGTATCTCGACCGGTCGAGTTAGTATCTCGTCCGGTCGAGTTAGCTAAGTCGACCGGTCGAGTTAGTATCTCGACCGGACGAGTTAGTCAGCGCTGACTTTTTAGCGCATTTTCGTAAACAAAATACGCTTATATGGCTGGTTTGTCTGCCTGTCTGTCTGTCCGTCCGTCTGTCCGTGTAGAAAGTAAGAACATATACTCACTCCTCCTCGGGGAATGAAGCTAGAGCCTTGAAACTTTTTCCATGGATACCTAATGTTCCCAAAGGTGGCCAATCTACATTATTTTTCCCATCCATACATAGTTACCATCATTATTATCAAAAAACAAATATTTCCTGTGTGTTCTTCAGAGAAGTGAGCTCCTCCACGGGGAATGAAGCTAGAGCCCTGGAACTTTTTTCGATAGATAGATTAGGTTCTCTGGGAGTGAAGTCAAGCTTGAAAATAGGAATAAATGTCCATACGAAACAAGAGTAAGTTGCAAGTTTCTTGACAATCGTTCCTCTAATAAGAGATCTCAATATGGCGGCCAAGATGGCGCCCGAATCATTAGATTTATCTTGAAAATAAGAATGATCATATGAGACAAGGGTAAGTTCCAAGTCGCATGGAAATCGTTCTAATAAGAAATTTGAATATGGTGACGAAATCATGAAATTCAGCTTGAAAATACGGATGATTATACGAGAGAAGGATAAGTTTCAAGTTACATGAAAATCGTTCCACTAATAAGAGATTTCAATATGGCGACCAAGATGGCGCCGCAACTATGAAATCCAATCTGCTCACTGGCTATCCTTGAGGACCTCATAAACTATCCATTGGAAAAAGTTCCAGGGCTCTAGCTTCATTTCTCGAGGAGGAGCTCAACTTCTTTGAAGAACACACATGAAATATTTGTTTTTTGATAATAATGATGGTAAATATGTATGGATGGAAAAAATAATGTCCATTTGCCACCCTTGGGGACATAAGCTATCCATCGGAATAAGTTATAGCTCTAGCTTCATTCCTCGAGGGGAAGTACACGTTCTTACTTTCTACACGGACAGACGGACGGACAGACAGACAGACAGACAGACAGACAGACAAACCCGCCATACAAGCCTCATTCTCTCACAAAAATGCGCCAAAAAGTCAGCGCTGACTAACTCGTCCGGTCGAGATACGAAGTCGACCGGTACAGATAACTAACTCGACCGGTCGAGTTGATTAAGTCGACCGGTCGAGATACTAACTCGACCGGTCGACTTAGCTAACTCGACCGGTCGAGATAGCTAACTCGACCGGACGAGATACTAACTCGACCGGTCGACTTAGCAAACTCGACCGGTCGAGATACTAAGTCGACCGGTCGAGATAACTAACTCGACCGGTCGAGATAGCTAACTCGACCGGACGAGATACTAACTCAACCGGTCGACATAATGTAAACTAAAAAAAAAAATTTGCTATCTCGACCGGTCGAGTTAAAAAAAAAATCTTGCTCATATTAAGTCGACCGGTCGAGATAATCAGGGTACAATTTTTTTCCTATCTCGACCGGACAAGTTATTATGTCGACCGGTCGAGTTAGAAAAAAACTTTCTACGTGATCCTTCAGCGCTTCCGTACTATACAGTTCATAACTTGAAAAAAAATCGAAGAATTTTTCTGAAAAATTCATTCAATTTGAGAAGTCATGATTGAGTGTTCTTGGATTTCAATTTTCAATTCTCAGTCATTGAAAAGTGGTGGTTTCGAGATGGTTTTAAAACATTCGAATGTCACGGAAACAAAACCTCTAAGGAACATTTTGCAAAAGTAACTTTTTTGTCTAAATTGAACGTAGAATTGAAAATATGGAAAAAGAGAGGGCACTCCCCCTAGTTACCTTCGCCTTTTCAGAAATTGGGTGGAACTCATTATTGTTCGGCAGTTGTTATTTTAGTGAACGTTATTCCAAATTTGATCAGGATCGGTTGAAGTGTTCAAACGTTACGGTAGAAAAATCGATTTTGAAAAGGCTACTCCAACACCCTGTATCTTTTTCAAGGAAGCATTTTAGGACCATAAGTTTTTGAATTTTTTGGCCTCATTTTTGATGGAGAATCATCCCTCAAAATTTATTACAACAAGTACCTAACACCCTGCGTAGGTTCTTACCTTTGTTCTTTTTGAACATTCGAATGAAATAGAACAGACGCCTTTGTATCCATTTTATTTATTCACCGTCGACAAAAACTCCGTTTTTTTGTAGATAGATACCCATACCTACCTGTGATAAGCAAACCGCAAGAACTGGCCATTGACAATAAACGCTTAGTTTGGAACACATCTCATCCACCATCAGCTTCAAAAATGTCTTCTTTTGAAGCTAGATTCATGGCCGAATTGCGGGCAGCACCCAGCGGTCTCGAGTTCGAAATCCACATGGAAAAGGTATACTACAGGCTGCGGTACGGAAACAAAATCGCTCTGTATTTTATGCAAACCGTGAAGATGCCCAGCATCGAAGAGAAACCTGATGAAGAAATCGAAGAAAGTTGATGAAAAAAAAAGAAAGAAAAAGACGTGCCGTGTTCCTGGGGGTTCTAAACGAAAGAACCCCAAAAGATAGTTCAGATCTAAGGTCTTTTGCGACCGATTCACGTTCTGGTATTTTGTAAGCGTAGCAGTGGAATTTTATCATCACGATAAAAGTCGATTATAATCCGTGTTGGTGGTACTGTTGGCGGTGGTAGTGTTCATTCGGCAATAATAAGAAGCTGGAGGAAGCTCTCGAGAGACAGCAGTAGGGAAGTCAATTTCACAGCCGGTTGGAACTTGGAGTTCATTAAGCACGACATAACCCTCTCTCCAAAGAAAGGAATAACTCTCTTTTATTATTATGTTATAGACTGGAATGATGTAATTGAGATTTGGGTCTGACTTTTAGCGTTATAATTTTATATCTATCGAGCTTGCATTTTGTGAAATTCCCCGCTTTTACGATCGGCCGGGATATTAATAGAAGGTTATCCCGCGAACGTCTCGCATAAAATTCGAGGTTTTTACTAGCGGTAGGTAATTTTGAAGGGCACGCAGTCATAGGGAATATATCCACCAACAGCTTGATATTTGGTTGTAAATTTTTCCGAAACATTGATAAAATCAACTCATAAAAAATTGAACTGTACCTGTACCAACACTTATCCGCTACGAAGATAAGGAGTACTTACATCTTATCGAGCTGCTACCTTGTACGGGGTGCTTTAGTTTTAATCTCGGTTTTATTTGGCAACTTTGAGGGTAGATTCTCCTAGTCGTCGTGAAACAGGAAATTATATTTTATGCTCTCTATCTCGCTTCCTAAGAAAAAGTAATACAGGGTGGCAGAGTTTACGTTTACATACCTCTTATATATCTACAGAGTGAAGACTGAAGATAAAAAATAATCTGAAATAATGTCGCAAATCTTCAACAACAAAACCAACTATACAGGATGATTCACATCTTCTGAAGTTCTTGCCTAGGTAGATTTCTTGGCCTTTTATAAAGGGTGCTTAACTTTTTTGTCAGTACCTATTCAAGGAGGTGGTAGAGCATCAAAAAATTAGTGGACTATTAATAGTATATTACATACCGAGACGGGAAATACATCATTACTGCTGAGGGCACAGAGAGCCTCCGGGCAAAGCCAGGCAGCTAGCCCGAAGCTGGAATGATGTATTTACCGTCGAGAGTATGTATACTATTTTGATCACAACCATGTACTCAGCTCGCAGGATTACAGGCGTTCAAAAGTTGAAATCTGAAAATTAACTTTTTGTCATAACTTCCAGATGGGCCGATTAATTTTGCTGAAACGTGGTTCAGGAAATACTGATTAACACACTTATTGTTTGGTTGGATGCATATTTTGAAATTTCCCTTCTAAAGCTACCATTTCTTTACTTTCTCGGGAGGTCGGCAATGGGTCACTTCCCGACCTTCTACTAGGTATGTAATGAATCAATTACCATAGTGGTTGTGAGTAAAAAATATTACAAACATTACAGGAGTTCAATACAGAAAGTAATCATTGGCGTAGTTGGCAGGGATTTGAAAAAGTAGAAAACCCCTTCGATAGCTACGCCACCGTATGAATGTGACAAAAGTCAGTAGGTAGAATACCTAACCATTCTGTTCTTCAATGATTTTTATATTGGAATGCGCCAAAGAATTTACATCTGACAAGAACTTCACAAGTTGTGAATCACCCTGTTTTCAGTAAATGACACATGCCAAATAACTGAATCAATGGGCGCGTTCAGCAGGCTCTCTGGTGGGTGCTACCGGTGGATAACATGCGCCATTTTTTCCACCACAGTTTATTTGTGGTATCGGTGGAATAATGAGCTGGCTATGACAGTTTATGTCAGCTTTTTGATGGAAATAAGTAGGGGAATGGAGGGCGATTCGACAAGCGTCCAGCAGTTCACTTATCTACCGGTAGTGTGTCGGTAGCCTGCTGAACATACCCATTACACCTTTTCCAGTTGTAGTTCAGAAAATATCAGTTGTATTTCAGATATCGTCAATTGTAGTTCAGAAGACGTCAATTGCATTTCCGATTAGTAAAATGTAGTTCAGAAAGTATCAATTTTATTTCAGATTAGTCAAATGTATTTCAGAAACAGTCAATTGTATTTCAGATTAATAAATTGAATTTGAGAAAGCGTCATTTGTATATCAGAAATGATTATTTGAATATCAGAAAGCGTGATTTGTATTTCAGAACATGTCATTTGTAGTTCAGAAAATAATTTCTATGTATAATTCATCAATCAATGCAGCTCCAAGATAATGGACCTATTTCTTTTTCACGCCCCTTTTGCCTCCTATCGCCGCTCATTGGCTAGATTTGCCTCACAATCTCCCGTAGCAACTCTGTCAGTGCCACTGACTTTCTCCTTGTCATTACCCCCGACAACGATATGTTACAATTTGTCATCAGTTGTCAGTAGAACAGAACCAAAAGTCTTGCCACGCTGCAACCTGCAACCTACAGACTCGACAACGCTTTACTTCTTTACTAAAGTGTAGTGTAAGCATCAAATGAAGGGGAACCAGCGTGATAAGGGGATGAAGTATAGTGTGAAAGGATATTTTGAAGACGTACTCGTGAATAACCTGGAGGTAAAAGCGGAGTGCTACAGGAGCCAGAAAAAGAAACAAGCTTCTCAAGAAAATGTCCGGAACAGCATTTGTTTTCAGCGTCATCTTTGTACCTATCACTGGATGAATAGAAATCTTCCACTCTGAAGTGCCGTGAGCACACCAAAACTGAAGCAAAATATTGAGGTTTTGTTGTGAAGTTGTAGTGGGTAATCGCCAAATAGGAAGGTGAGATAGCATTTCCAGCACTTTGAACGGTAATTTGGGTGACCCCGCTTTTGGCTTTGTGCAACTTGTAAAACAGCTGAAATTGTTTCGTTCGCCTTCAACTTCTTCCTGGTGCCGGTGTCTTCCAGTGGCGGCCATCCATTTATTTCGCTTATTTTCGTCGGCAGGAAAACCGTAGAACGAAACATTTGAGGGAAATATTCCCTTGGACTAGTGCGGACAACTTTTCACACAATATACGAGCATTTTTCGAATTATTCGATCAGTGTAGCGACACGACACAGGTTGCAGTCATAAGTGACAGTGACAATTCTAATTCATTGTGACAGTATCGCCTTCCTCGAATTTCGCGCCTAATAATAGACCTATTTCTTATGGGGAACAGAGACGTTCAGACAAGGATGAATAATTTTAAGCCACACCCCTGGCCAATTAAACGCCTATTATTAGGTTTGTTCGCGTCGCATGAACTTTTTGCACTTTCTGCACCCTAGCCAATAGCGTGGGGTCCCTGGCAGCAGCTGACCAATCACAGCAGTTTGAGTGCAGAAAGTGCAGAAAGTTCATGCGACGCGAACAAACCTATTATTAGGCGCGAAATTCGAGGAAGGCGATACTGTCACAATAAATTAGAATTGTCACTGTCACTATGACTGTAACATGTGTCGTGTCGCTACACTGATTGAACAATTCGAAAAATGCGCGTATGTTGTGTGGAAAGTTGTCCGCACAAAGTCCAAGACAGCATTTCCCCCAAATGTTGCATTCCACGGTTTTCCTGCTGACGAAAATAAGCGAAATAAATGGATGGCCGCCACTGGAAGACACGGCATCAGGAAGAATTTAAAGGCTAACGAAACAACTTCAGCTGTTTTACAAGTTGTACTTGCAAGGCCAAAAAGGGGGCGTCCAAATCACCGTTCAAAGTGCTGGGAATGCTACCTCACTCCGATTACCTACTGTAACTTCACAACAAAACCTCAATATTTTGCTTCAATCTTAGTTGTCTCACGGGGCACTTCAGAGCGGAAGATTTCTTTTCATCAGTGATTAATTATTTGTACAAAGAAGACACTGAAAACAAATGCTGTTCCGAACATTTTCTTGAGGAGCTTGTTCCTTTTTCTGGCTCCTGTAGCACTTCACTTCCACCTTCAGGTTATTCACAAGTGGGTACCTACGTCTTCTAAATACCCTTCCGCACTATACTTCAACCCCTTATCACGCTGGTTCCCCGTCATTTGATGCTTACACTTTACACTTATAAACAAGTGAAGCGTTGTCGAGTCTGTAGGTTTGCATCGTGGCAAGACTTTTGCTCCATATTTTGGTTCTGCTCTACTGACAACTGATGACAAATTGTAACATATCGTTGTCAGGGGTATTGAGAAATAGAAAGTCACTGACACTGACATAGTTGCTACGGGAGAATGTGAGGCAAATCCCGCCAATGAGCGGAGATAGGAGGCAAAATGGGCGTGAAAAAGAAATAGGTCCATTGAAGGCCTTTAATTGGCCAGGGGTGTGGCTTAAAATTGTTCATCCTTGTCTGAACGTCTCTGTTCCCCATAAGAAATAGGTCTATTGTAGCATTTTTTGTCGTTCTTCAATGCTGCGGAAGCCGGTCGTGTGATTAACACCCCCGCAGGCATCTGTTACACAGAAGATGTGCCAAGTATCTGCAGTTCATCATACAAGAAGATCAAGAGTTAGAAGCTGTGGCTGTGCAAAAGTGTCCCAATTTGCAGGAGTCCGGATAAAATTGATCCTTTCTGAACTACATTTTACTAACCTGAGATGCAACTGATGTCTTCTGAACTACAATTGACGTCTTCTGAACTTCAATTAACGCTTTCTGAAATACAATTGACATAATCTGATGTACAGTTCAAGTTTTCTGAACTACATTTGATAAATCTGAAATACAATTGACGCCTTCTGAACTACAAGTGACTAATCCGAAATACAATTAACGCTTTCTGAACTACACTTGATTATTCTGAAATTCAATTGACGATATCTGAAATACAATTGATATTTTCTGAACTACAACTGGAAAAGGTGTAGTTCCAGTAATAGTACAGGAAAAATAGTAAAAAAATCGGCAAAACCATTGAAATCTATCTTTCTTGTACTATAATAGACCATTTCCACTGACGTCACGCAGCTCCGTCTTGAACAGCTGATTCGGGGCAACGTCAGTCAGATCTGCGTTATCTGTCACGGGTCACGTGGGCTGCGTCAGTCATGTGCGTCAGTCAGATTGGTAGTATATGTCAATCTGTCAGTCGGTGTATAACCTCCTTCGTCGGTGTCGGTGTGTGGAAGTCACTGGTGTCACAAAGTTTTGACAAGCTGGCACGTATAGTTGACATCATGTTTGACGCGTGATCCCTGTGTTTGACGTTGCCCTGAATCAGCCGTTCGACACGTGCGTGTGACGTCATGTGGAAATGGTCTAATCTCATGGGTACCTAATTGAAAAATTGATGCGGTCAAGTTCGACTTTTACGTGAGAAGAAACATCGAGTCTGAAACTAGTAAGACTTTCAGTTACCTTCAGACCTTGAGTCCTCATGAAAAGTAAAGAATTTGTGAAGAAAGTGGACATGAGCTTTGAACACCCTATGACAACGTTGTAGTCAGTAAGCGCCAGTAATTCACCGCTGTATTCTGGCTTCTTCAGTCATGATTCTTTAGTATGAAAATTGCTTTACCCTTAGAAAAAAAAACTGAATAAGAAAAACCAAAGTTACATTTCCAACCGTCTTGGGAACCGTGGTAAAAAATTAATAAGAGATGAGAAAACTTCCGCTGCGAAGTAAGAGATGGATTGAGAATTGTTATAGGGAACTCAATGATCTAAATACAAAAAAGTCCAGTAGGGTATACAAGGTGTTTCCAAAATGGTGTGTCAAACTTCCAGGAGAGATTCCTCATCAAAAATGGACCAGGAAAAAATATACCTTTGATGTCCTTGAATGCTCCGTTGAAAAGTTACAGGGTGTTCAAGTTTAATCTTCAAAATCGATTTTTTGACATAACTTTTGAACCGTTCAACCGATTCTCTTAAATTTAAACCAAAGTTTAATGAAATGGGTCTCTATTGAACAATAGTAACGTGTTTAAAAAAATAATTGAGAGGCGTAGATAATGGGGAGGTCAAAGTTACTCTTGCAAAATTTTGATTAAAGGCTTCATTTTTGAGATATTTGGGTTTTAAACTTCGGAAAACGTATCAAAATCTCCACTTTCAATGAGCCCAATTTTGCTTTCCTGAAAACTTTTCGTTTCTGAGAAAAAATAGTGGTCTATCAACTCAGAAATTCTAGAGAACCTATCTCTGCTGAGAAATCGTGAGTTTTTTATTCTAATTTTTAGACCTTTGAAAGTGGCAATTTTGAGATGTTTTCCGAAGTTTCAAACCCAGATATCTCAAAAACGAAGCCGCTAATCAAAATTTCGCAGGAGTAGCTTTTTTCTCTAAATTGAACGTAGAATCTAAAAATTAGAACAATTTGGAAGAATAGCTAGAGGTGTAAAGAATAGGGGGGTAAAAATGAGGACACCCCCCATCATCTACACCCCTGAACTTTTTTTCTTAACACGTTACTATTATTCGATAGAGACTTATTTCAACTAACTTTGTTGAAAATTTAAACAAAATCGGTTGAACGGTTCAAAACTTATGTCAAAAAATCAGTTTTGAAAAGTCAACTTGAACACCCTGTAACTTTCCAACGGAGCCTTTTTGGACATCGAAGTTATATTTTTTCTGGTTTCATTTTTGATGGGGAATCTCCTCTAGAAGTTTGTATCACAATTTTGGAAACACCCTGTACAGGTGTCCCGAAATTAATGCAACAAAATTCACAGGGAGGTGGAAAATTGAAAAATAAGGGGACTTCCTTAATAAAAGTACTCTTGCAAACGTTATAAAGAAGATACAGGCGTTCAAAGTTGGTTTTTCAAACCAGTTTTTTTTGCATAACTTTTGAACCGTTTAGCCGATTTTATTCAAATTTGAACCAAAGTTTACTGGAATAAATCTCTATCAAACAATGATAACGCATTTCATCAAACATTTTCAGGGGCAAAGATAATAGGGGGTACCTTCCCCATTTTTCCCCTATTTTTCAACCACCTGAATATTTTTGGGAATGGTTTCAATTTTTGAATCCTACGTTCAATTTAGAGAGAATAAAAGTTACATCTGCGAAATTTTGATTGAAGGCTTTATTTTTGAGATATTTGGGCTTTAAACTTCGGAAAACGTATCAAAATTTCCACTTTCAAAGGCGTTGAAAATTAAAATTAAAGAAAACTCAAAATTTCTCAAGTGAAATAAGAATTCCAGGTGTTTTAGGTTAATAAACCACTATTTCTGCTGGGAAACATGGAGATTTTCAGAAAAAAAAATTGGGCCCTGGAAAGTGGCGATATTGAGATTTTTTCCAATGTTTCAATCCCAAATATCTTCAAATGAAGCCTCTAATCAAAATTTTGCAAGAATAACTTTTTCCTCTAAATTGAACGTAGAATCCAAAAATTGAAACCATTTCCAATCTCGCCCTATTATCCTATTATCTTCGCCCCAAAAAATATTTGATGAAATGCGTTATCATTGTTCGATAGAGACCTATTTAAGTAAACTTTGGTTCAAATTTGAATAAAATCGGCTGAAGGGTTCAAAAGTTGCGCAAAACTGTTTGATAAAAATAACTTTGAAGGCCTGTATCTCCGTTATTACGTTCGCGAAGGTATTTTTATCAAGGAAGTCCCCTCATTTTTCAATTTTCCACCTCCATGTGAATTTTGTTGCATTAATTTCGGGACACCCTGTACATATGTATAACTTCTCAAGTTTAGCCGTTGATCGCGGTCAAAGTTGCGCGCCGGTCCAGTAAAATGGAAAACCCTCTCGCGGTCAAAGTTGTGCGCCGGTCCAGTAAAATGGAAAAACCCTCTTCATGATATTCGTCTCTGAATGCTGCTAGAACAAGAGATTCGAAAATTTCGATCAACGAAATTGGAGGGAATTAGATATTTCACTAGAAAATTAGTCACTTGTTTTTCTAGTCAAGCCCTGAACCACGTTCAGAGTTGCGCGACAATCCAGTTAATGAAGTAGTTTTTACGTTAAACTTACAGAAAATCTAGGTTCGACGGAAAACACACGACAATGTACAAAAAACAAAAGCTGCATACACCGTGGGTTCCACAAAACAGATAATACGAGATTAGTTGATTCGCGATTTTTGTTTGTCAATTTGTAGCCGACTGATCAATGGAAATGCTGGTTAATCCCTCAATAATGGAAAGATGATGGGTCTAGTACAGATATCAGGCAGTTTTTGTTGGTATACGCCTAGCATTCAGCAGAAAAAAAATCAGTTAATCTGCAATTAGCCTTGATCGCTGATCATCTTTTTTGTGGAACTGACGGTCAGTATTGTCTCGGGAAGCTTTAAGGAAAAAATTAAGACAAGCGAAAAATTGCAATTCCCAATGAATGCTGAAATAAACGTGAATGTTTTTGAAAAGCTTTTCTACCAAATTTGTAGAGTATTGATTGACCTATCAAAAAATTTCCGAGGTCATATACTCATCTTTTTTGGCTTAGCCACAAAGCGCTGTCAAAGTTGGACGAGATGTCTCCCTTACTTTGACAGCGCTTTGCGGCTAAACAAAAATAATAGATATATGACTTCGGAAACTTTTAGATACATCATTTTATCGTTTGCAGGTTTTGTGAGAAAAAATTCTCAAAAATGTTTTCGTCTATTTCGGCATTCATCAAGAAATATTGCAGTGAAAATTTCCATTTTTTGGTTTTCTCAATTTTTCTCATGTTTTTTTAGACGTTGAGAAGTATAACTTTAGTTTTTCTTATCCACTTTTCCATTCTCTACATCGTCATTTTTTTTTTCATCGAATTAACTCTGGATCTGGAATATTTGATTATTCACAACCTTGTGATTGACAATTTCCCGATAACTCTTGTGGTTCTCGCAGCATTCAAGGAGAAATGTCACGGCGAGGGTTGTTCTATTTTGCTGAACTGGCACGCAACTTTGAACGCGATTAACGGCTAGATTGAAGAAGATGATAAAAGTATGAAACTGTCTTCACTGACGGAGCAAGTGACTTTTCAGACGAAAAGTACCTACTAGACGGTGGTCGTTTTACCAGTTTTTCTTCAGAAATGGCAGCTGTAGACACGTGTTTCGCTATATTGTTTTAGCTCTTCAGTATAGCATCCCAGACACCAAAATTTCTGTAAAACTACCAAGAGAGTTGTATAGATCTTCAACAACATACCTCTGCAGTCGGGAAACATCAAATCATCGCCAAACTCTGCCTTTCCGTCAGTGAGAACAGTTTCACACTTCTTTCATCTAATGATGAACCAAGTCGACGGTTTTTTGAGAAAAAGCAACAATTATAAATTAACAGTGAGTTTGTCGAAAGGCGTAAGAAAACAGCATGTCGTGCATGCCTTGAGCCTTGCCCCCAAACCGTCTGAAAATCACTTCCACTTTCATCGTACGAGATGAAGCAATGACAAGTTCGAGATTCTTGTTTGAAAGCGTGGCATTCAGAAATCAATAGAGAAAACTTTCGATTCAAGTTCCGACCGATAGGAATTCCGTGACTTCCGAGCGCATAGCGTTTTTAACGCATAAAAGCTCCACACAATAAACCACCCCCGTGTTCTTCTTTCAAAGCGCGCCGCGCCGCCATCCCGCACGTCTCCTCAGAGAGTTGGAGGATATATTGACTTAATCCCAGCCTGTCGGCATTACTTACTTCTTGCTGCAGCCAGCAACTTAATTATAGGAAAATATTTGCCTCTGGAAACTCCCTCATCCTGCCTGCCGACTCCCCTTTCCCACGACATATCTGATTCTCTCCAACAGCCCGTCGAACTTTATTTGGTTATCGCGCAGCATTGTCCCGTGAACGAATCCAACCACATCCACCACTCCTTTTGCTCACGCACTTGACACACGAGCACAGTTGCATATTATTATTATTATTTTCTCCTTGCGATGTATCTGGGTACGAAGTTCTATGTCCATAATAATTTGCTGGTGGTCCTTGATGGAAAGCGACTGCTTCCTTACAAATGCTACATATGTTCGCAAGAACCGATCTCCAGAGACCGTCCTGATTGAATCGTTCATATGGATCGGTTCCTAGCCCATGTTTAGATGAACTGCTCGAACCGCTCCTTATTGACAGTTATTGACTGCCCCCACTCCACTTTCACAAGATCAAACTTGCTGTTACTGTAGAATAACGTATGAACCCTTCGTTGGACCAATTTATACTGCCACATGAACCTCGGTGAACTGTCAACGTGTGTTGGTCAGTCAACATCAATATTTGTTGTTTTATGTCGAAACTATGCTGCAGCACAAATAATCGGCTTTGATCAGGATGAATCCCTAGAGGACATGGTGCGGACGTGGTCCATAATTTTTGCCGGAGAAATGCCGAATGCTTGCAGGCCTGCGTCAGGTTTCCGCTTGTGTCAGCCTGACGCGGGCAAGAAGATTAACTTTGCTCAAGGTGTAAGATGAAAACCAGCCAAAATAATTGGTAATTCACCTTGTCACATTGAAATGATCTCTGTCTGCAGCAAAGTATATCTGAATCATCGTCCTTCTGTTGGCGTGAAATATTTTGCCTCATAGCTGTTGACCATAAAGCCGCATCGAGCCACCTATTCCTTGAGAGTTGCGATCTGGGAAGGTACAGTTGACTTTTTGAGAAGTAGAAAAAGAGATGTTGGGGGCAGCCCTTGGAAATAGGCAACTCCGTCAGACGCGCACAGAGTCTGACGGAGATGTCATTTGAACATAACCATGAGACAACTAGAACTTGATATAGCAACCGTCTGGCAACGCTCCGCGGTTCTCTAAAGAGGAATTGCCTTTATAGTGAACTGCCACCACAAACAAAAAAATGAATTGTTTCCTCCTGATATAGGAACAAAAACATGTTGTCTTGTGTTGCTTTGTTTTTCTGTGACTTTTAATCATAAGTACTTAATATTCATGGACTTTAGAAGTGTAGACTGCCTATCAAACACAATCTGGCAACAATGGTTTATGCATATTACACGATAACCCACCTAGTGCGCAAGCGCAGAACTGGTTTTCTACGTCATCAGTCTCCCAGTTCAAACTCCACCCGCTCCCGCCTATATTTTCAAGATTTTTTTTCTGAAAAAAGTAGGGTGTTTTCATAGTTTTACAGTTTTTATACCTGTAGTGATCTCAGTTTTCACTCTGTTCTGAACAAATAAAAAAATAATGAGTAGGTATACGATCGCATTGGGGTAAACTTTGAAAACAAAATAGTCATCGATTGGAACGACTGGATTGGCTGAAAGGCCGAATTTTTCGACTGGAAAGCCACCCCTGATTACGAATTTTGTGGATCAAACGTTACATGGGTACCTAACCAAGTAACCAACAGGTTTCCGAATATGGATCAACCGCCAACTTGACAAAAAAAAACTAAATTGGCTATCTGGAGTCTAGACAGATTAAGGACGCCATATACCGACGCGGATACACACAATTTGTTTTAATTTTATTCCGCTGCGGTGGCAGTGGCGTCGCGTGTTTGCTCTGCTAATTGCATTCGAAACTGAATGGAAAGCAAACTCGGGGCCGCATTTGTGTAAACTCGGGACATTTGGGAGCTTGTGCTGCTTCTGCTTACTGGGTGATGCTGGGGCTGTTGGATATAATTTCAGCCGTCCCATCAGACGAAATTTGTAAGTATTATTGTAGGTTCCTATACTCCAGTAGCAGTACTAGAGCAGTAGTAGTTAACAGCACAGTGTAAGTAATGCTCTTCCATTTCTGGAAGCAAACCGTTGTAAGCGGCTGCTGCTGCTGCTGCTACAACTGCATTCTCATTGTTATTTCGCTAAAATCCGCAGCATAAACACTATAATCATGTGTTTGTGTGAGATGCCAGGAATTGGGAACAAAACAAAAAGACGTGTCGCATCGCGTCGAGAAGATACAGAGGAATATACCCAGGATACAGCACTGGATATGGTACAGATATGTGTTGTTGTTGTTGTTGTTGTTGAATGTTGACGCAGGAAATGTGGGAAATACCAATTAGAGACAGCAAATCTGCTCGGTGAACTGTGAGGCATGTTCTGCAGAGTATATGATGTAGTTCGACTGGCACGAAGTTGTTTTTTCTTTGGATTTAACGCTCCGAAGGCCAAAAGAGAGATAAAAATAATCCGGGAGCTTTGTGATTGTTCCGAGTAGAGTTTCATCTAGGTGTTACCTCTGAAAACGATTTTCTAGAATCATCATTTTATGAGCCGTAAAGCCTAAGTAGGTAAAGTAGGTTGATTGCTGCGTTGTCATAATTTTGGTTCTTATGATTTTTAAGCAGGCTAAACGAAAAGATTGGGAACATAACTGCCTAAAGAATAAGTTGAGGAATATTGCTGGGAGCGAGGAAAGACTTGGTGATTTCTTGTGATCCACAAGATTGAAGTTGTCGTTCATGAAAAAAAATGAGAATCAGCATCAAATGGCTCACACAAAAACAAACTTCTCCCCACAGCGCCTTCCCCCTTGAACACTCCTGATCTTAATGAAATGAAAAACAACCTCCAGCTCACACCGTTTCCTCCCCTGCACAATCCCAGCTTTTTTCCACAACGCTTTCCTCGTTGAACCATCCTGGTCACGGCACCACTTCTGTAATGAGACGCACCTTACCTGTACTTTGCTTTTGCCTGTGATCGTCAACACCCTTCGCTGTGACGGCTCTTGTTCAGGAATGGAACGTTCTGAAAGGCAAAGAGTTGTGAGCTCAATGAAACAAGCTCATTGCACAAGAACTTATTTATACTCAGCTCAAAAAAGTGCCAAATAGTTATTTTCTCAAAACACCCCCCATAAAAGCATAACAAAAACACTCCAAGCTCACACACATACATTAAAAACACTAAACTGAAGAAACATTAGTAGACAGGACATGATAAAAAGTAGGTAATACAAAAGAGTACGAAGCAATACAAAATAAGGATAGTTTTATTGGGTATTCAGTGTACACGACGATCCTGCAAGAGAACCTAACCCACAGAGCTGGTATGTCCCTCGCTACGCTTATTGCAAGCGATAGAGTTGATGGCGCTCAATCAAACGTCTCCCTTAGAGCAGCCTCTGCACTTCTGCAGGTAATATGAAATCATCTGATAGCAAATGAAGTGAAAGAAATGAACATGACGCCTCAACAAGAAGTACTGTATAACCAGCTTGGACGGCAAAAGCCCCATGACACATGTGCAAAAACAATCAGGTTAGGGTAAGCGGAAGCGATTGATGGCACAAGGATGCGACTTCTCACGGTATTCAAAAAAGTATTGTAACGATCGCCCCCCTTTTACCCCCCTTCTACGTTGTGTATTTTACCCTTTTGCTTCCCGTTAATTAGTTTACCCCTTTCTTTGTTGACAAACCTTGGTTCTACCTTCAAGAGGAAGAAATCAATCCACTTTCCACATAGAAACAAACTGTTCAAATCACAAGGACCTTTATTTTATTTGAATGAATATGAACAAACATGAGTCTTTTGCTTTCGGTGAATCTCATTGTCTGATTCTTCATTGCACCGCTCAATTAAACTAAATTCGTAACAAATACATTTTAATCTCTGGAATACTTCATTGCCTTCTTCAGCAATAGTTTACACAATTTTAATTACATTTGAAACAGCATGGCAAATTTATTATTCGTGGAGTTTCCCCGTTAAAGGGTTATTAATCGAAGGAGTGACAATTGGACTGTTTACAATTGCAATAATTCCCAGTTTTAGACAGAGAGCTAGCGACGGATTTTTCATGTGATTTCAACAAAGCTACAATGTTGATTTAAACATCCTCCTACACCTCCTGATGACTAGAACGAACCTTTTCCGGCTGGTGGCCCGGGCCTTTAGACGTTATAGCTCTTTAAAGAAAAAAATAATTGTATGTGTCCTTTATAACGGACTATTTTGAGATGTCAAACGATTACCCTGGTAGCCCGATTGAAGAATTGCGAACGTAGTGTTCGCAGCAGCTGGAATGGGCGCGAGGTCCAACGAGCCATGTCCAAAACGAGCCCGGGTTCGAGACCCACCAAGTCCGTCTTTTTTTCGAAAGAAAATCGTTCCTTTTAATTTTTAAAGCAATCCTAATTCAAAATACTGATTCCTTACTGGATTCTTGACTTTTTCCCGATAATTCAGTATAGCGTTCGCTTGTTAAGTACCTAGTCCGTGTGAAAAGTAACAAGAAAAATTCGAAAAGGCGTTACTGAATTATCGGAAAAAGTCAAGAATCCAGTTGGAATCAGTATTTTGAATTTAAATTGCTTCAAAAATATAAAAGGAACGATTTTCTTTAGAACAAAGATCGAACTTGGTGGGTCTCGAAACCGGGCCCGTTTGGGACATGGCTCGCTAAACCTCGCGCCCATTCTAGTTGCTGCGGACATTCGGCTCGCAATTTTTTAATCGAGCTATCAGGGTAATCGTTTGACGTCTCAAAATAGCCCGTTATAAAGGACACGTACCTACAATTTGTTTTTTTTTTCTTTAAAGAGCTATAACGGTCAAAGGCTCTGGCTACCAGCCGGGAATGGTTCATTCTGGTCATCAGGAGGCGTACGGGGATGTTCAAATTAACATTGTAGCTTTGTTGAAATTATATCAAAAATCCGTTGCTAGCTTCTAGACTATTTTGTCGGTTCCCAATTATCGTCAGAATGTCGTCAGTTTTACTCCATGCCTTTCAACTAGAGAATTAGTTGATGGTTTATTTACCGAGACTTATTCGAAGAGAACTTTATTTCAGATCATGTATCAGGTAGCTTCAATGACTTGGCTTTTCCAGATTTTGTGTGTGGGATTTCTCGCGCTTTGCATTTCCTAATTTCCGCAATTTTCCGATCTTAGGTCTATTGCGTCGCAACGCTCTCGGTAGCCAGGGGTCCGAAATTAGTCTTTGAGACGGCCCCGTGGCGTAGGCGGTCGAGTGGCTGCCTGCGACGCGGAAGTCCCGGGTTCGATTCCCGGTGAAAAGTCTGGGTGTTGTGTTGTCCAAAATTTGCACTTTTCTGAGTATGTATAATTGATGAATAAACGGGCAAACTCCTATGGCAAGAAAAAGCCGATAAGGAGAAAAACATTTATTTATTTATTATTATTTATTTAAATTAGTCTTTGACAAGCGAGCACCTTTCCAGGTCGGTCGCGTCAACTCCGTCCTGTCGGCGGCAACTACCTGTTGATTACCTCCTTTGGTTGGGTAATTGCTGCTATTGTTTAGCATGATTTTATGGTGATATCTCACCCGGTTCTTTGTGAAGACAGCGTCAGTTTAGTAGGCTCCGGACATCACGTGAAGGTTTGCTGGTTTGTTCCGCAATGCCGCACCTGACTTCAACCCTTTCTCATTCGCGTCTAGCTCTAACTCCAATTCTTCCGAACTTGGGATTTTAACGCACTGACTAAAGCTTAGATACTTGGAAGGGTTAACCGCATAGAGAAGAAAGCAAAGTCAACTTGAAGCACCTTTACAGGTAGGAAAGCCCATGTAACTTGCTTCTTGAAATTCGATTAAATCTGACATTAAGACGGTACTTGGGTTCCAACAGCTGGACATTCATGATAAAGATTGTACACCATTTAATTGAAGTGCGACTCTGATTCCACAATATTTTGTGCTAATAAATTTCTGAACACCTGCTACCTCCATTAATGGTCATATCAATCAAATCAGTGATTACTTGCCTTTTTGACTTCAACGAGAGATCCACATCAAAAACCCACAATCACTAAACCATGAACAATTTATCAACAAATAATATAACAATAATAACAGGAGCGCAAAGCAAGGTGTCTTCTCTGTGTCGCCTTCGCACACCAACCATCCCTCGCGTGCTTTTCTCGGCTTCTTCTCCCGGTCCTGCATCTGGCATCCCTACTCTCGTAATTTGCACGGTGTTTCGCTGAAAAGAGTGATTTCTTCCTGGAACGGCCTTTTAAACATTTTGTTAGTTGACAGCCCGCAATACACCGTTTATTATCGACGATTTTTGACGCCAGTAATGTCAACGTCAACTGTCTTTTCGGGTTTGCATCCATGGTTGCCATGGGCAACGGCGCCCCGACCTACTCTACACCAACCTACGTCATATACTAATTGAGCGTATTTGATGGTTTCACTGGAAAGTTTCAGTATTATTTAGCTACCTAGGCGCGCAGTAAATTGTAGTTGAGTGACGAGGATCATTCTGCAAATAAATTTATATGTGAGATCTTGATTCGAGGATAAGAATCTAGTTTCTGAAATCATTGTTGGCTCCAATACCTAATGGCTTGCTTTCGGAGCTTCAATGCAAATTTGGCGATTTTGTACCGCTTGTATGCATTTCCATTCCAAGTAGGTAGGTACCTAAGGCAATTACATTTAATGCCACCATTGTACTGTTTACTATACCTATAGTCGTGCTGTAGTAGAGGTAACGTCGTAAGATTTAGTCTAGTTAGATGCGTCATTGAATACTGATTCTCGGAAACGCCATTAGCCACGTTTACCTTTAGATATTCGATACTCCATTACCGAAACCGTAGCAGTCGAATACAAAGTTCCACAACTTGTTGAATGCTTTAGTGTTAAAAAACGATGCAATTACCTCTACTACTGTTACACATGTAAAAAAACACCTCCCTATTGTTGTGGCGTGGAACCGCTGGAAACCAATCCCGAAACGATTTCAATGATTTTCGGTCTTTATCATTGTGTTTTGCTTTTGCAGCGTGCGCGTAAACTTTCCAATTAATCTCCCCCATTCATATTATTTAACAAAGTTAACTATAGGTTCTCCACCTCTCCACCGCCAACATCATCAAGTGTCTTTGTTCTTCGGTCTTTGTGTGTACGTGTACACCGGCGTACAACCGCCCTCTAATGTTTGATGTTTGGCTTTGTTATTATCGTCCATCATCATCATGATCATCCAGTGTTTGCCACACCTACGAAACTAAAACAATAACATTATTAGTTTTACAGTTCGATCCGTGATGGCCCCCGTTAGCCAGCTTCTCGTCTACTACGTCACTCCCCAGGGCGAACCGGTCAGCGACGTGATAAGCTTCGACGTGAAGTTGCTCCATCGACAGGTAGTAATTAGTTTATAGTTTATGAAACAATAACACTACTTATAGAACTTGGCTTTTTTCAAACAGATTAGTACGACGGCATTCCTATGTTCAAAAATAGTATTGGCAGTATGTAGGGATTTCAGAGACCTCTTTTCTTTCTTTGAAGTTGGCGTTATTTACCTTGAAGACTATAGCCACTTTGAAGACAAAGTGACAAAATGTAAAGTTTGCAACATCACAGTGCACGCCATCATCTAGACTGATTTGTTAAATTTCAATTATTTGCAATAATGCTACTGTTCACTGTGACCCAATAATACACTGTTTGATCCTTTTTTTCAGCTTTTTTTGCTTTTTTTGATTTTTTCCAAACTAATGAGTCTTTCCATCGTTACAGGTGTACGTTAATCTGGAGGAGAGGGAATGGTGGCTTCCCGGCCAGCCGTTGGATTTGGAGGTGGTGGCGGAGCGATCTTCGCTGGTGTGCCTGTTGGGCGGTAGATCTGGAGGAAATGGGGATATTAAGTTTGATCCCAGAATTAGGTAAGATTAATGGTTTGCGGCTGGAGGGAAAGGGGAGAGGAATTACCTCTACTTCTCGTATTGGCGTGGTGTATGTGTGTGTGCTCTTCTTGGAGCCGCGTTGGGTCTGATGGCAAAGAAGAAAAAGTACGGCTAAGTACGCCGGATTAACTCGAATTTGAGCGACTATTGAGTTGAAAGCAAATGGGGCTATAAGCACCGGAGGGCTCATTGTGTCAGATTTTATCTTAAATTGAAGCTCGTCAACGAGACTATGGGGCCAATTATCAGACACTAAAAAAAGAAAAAACAGAGAATGCAGGAGTAATAAGGAACACGCAGCCTGGGCTTGGTGAGGAAAATGCGCATTGTGCGTTTTCATACTATTTACTGGGCACTTTCAGCTATTATCTTTTGGCCTAGGCTGTCAAGCCAGTTCAAACATAACTAAATTCAAGGCAGGCGCCCTCTGTACGCAAATAGCATGTCAATTGCACCATTTGAAGATATTCTGACACTTTATTCGGTTGTCTACTTATTTTTTATAAAGATAAAATAGTGTAGACGGACGAAGCAGAAGATCTTCCATTAAAATCAGGCAAGCTTTCGTCTCTGCTCCAATTCTTCGCAGTCCTGATTTCGATGAACCTCTCACTATACAGTGCTATGCCTCTAATACCAGTCTTGGTGACGCTCTAACTCAAACCGTGAACGGAGAAGATCCAGTTGTTCTTGTGGCCGAGAGGGAAACTCCAGGCGTAATATTCTTTAGACTCTCCGACCTTATGTTGAGGGTACTCACTCCCAGGTCATTGTGAATCATAGTTCGCTTTCATGGCTCTTGAAACTGAAAGAAACAACCTGTAGATTTTCTCGCTAGATCGAGAGATTACAGCAATTCAGTTTCGATATGATTCACCAGCATGGAAGGTTGAATGCCGTTCCCGATGCCCTATCACGTATCCTCTTCCCAAATTTGCCGAAAGATACACCTAATTCTTCTTTTCTCAACATTGTACACCACGAGGATGATGAGTATTGTATATCTCTCGAAAAGTCTCTGAAAGTCCTCTGAATTCCCCCAGTGGAGAATCGAGGAAGATTTATTGTACAAGTTTATTCCCGCTCAATTTCCCTTGAAATGAAACTCTCGTGAGAGGAAACTTCTAATCCCGAAATCTTAAAGACAGGAAGTTCTCAGGAGTCCTCATGATGAGGCTACCAGCGGTCATTTTTGTTTTTCTAAAACTCTTGCGCTGGTGCAAGAAGTCTGTTACTGGCCGAAAATGCACCGGTATGTTAGAAAATACGTCAAGTCGTACAAAGTTTGCGGCCTCAAAAAATACCGGGTACCGCGAGAATGGGTCTCATGGGGTCTGAGGAAATGGTCAAGTTTCCTTGGCAGATCATCGCTGCTGATTTATCAGGTCCTGATCCACGATCCGTTTCCGGAAATTTCTACATTTTTACCATGACACACACATAAACCAACGTTGTGCATGACGTCACGGTAGAAAAATACAACGAAAATTTGGAAACCCTAATTGGGAAAGCTCTGAGATCACTTTCAAAGACGTGCACAGGAGAACTCATGTCTCTTATTTGCAAAGCGCTATAATCTAAGAAAGCGTGACGTTTCATTCCAAGAAGGAGAAAAAGTGTGGCGTAGAAATGAGAGATTATTTTACTTGTGAATTTCTGTCTGAGTTTCTTTCTAACAGAAATTATGAGTGGGCTGAAAGATGAAAACAATTTGTTCAATAGCCCTGGAACTCGGGACCTAGAGTTCTACTCCTGCCATCTCCTACAACTAGTAGAAGCCCACTAATTGACCCCCATGTTTCTGTCGAGCCAGGGTGGGTTCGGTAACAGAAAAAATCTTTGGGTACATTTTGTTTTTGGAGAGGTTAGTGTAGCATTCAATTCTCGATTCGTGCTACAAGTTCTATTATTTGTTTTCAAGTTCGGGAGTAGGTATTTTTGGTTGCATACCTTGTTGACTGGTGAGGTATCGATCTAAGGAATTTCGCCCGGTGCAGTAAAGTTCACAGAGATAAAATAGGCAGAAAAAGTTCTTAAATGTGTAGCCGGAAATTACTTAGCGATAAGAAATTTCTTTGTGGAAAAGTGAGGCCACAGTTTTCCCTTCCGTTTCCACCTCCCCATTGAAAATGCTTACCAGACTAAATTAGCAGCCGATATCCCAGAGTGGACCGTACCTTTCTGACAAAGTACGTGACGGGGTCTTGAGTTCGTTTGTATAAAACTTTGGGGATTGGGGCCCTATTCGTCGCCACTAGCGTGGAAGATTCAATCCTAGAATGTGTTCAAAGGTTGTCATATTAAGGAAACATTTTTATATTATTCGAAAATCTCATTTACCTCGTTTGAGATGTAGGGTTTAAGGGAACAAGAAATAAATAAATACAGGATGTTTGCAAACCTGGGGTAGAAAGTTGAACCGCAATTAGGGAAATGCTCCAAAAGTTCCACAAAAATGTTGAAAAAAATGTGTGAGTTATTTTCGGAAATATGCAGGTCGAGGGTGGTCCTTCGACCCCCTCCATTGTCGTTATTTTGAAAGATTTTAGTAAACTCTTTTTTATCAGACCAAAAATCAAATTTTTTCAACCTTTTAATGTGTTGTGATTTTATTTAGTGTACAGAGTGACTCATAAATCCTGAAAACTTATTTTTCCTCGAAAATGAGGAAGGTTCTAGAGGTTATAAAACTAATGTAGAGCTACAAATAACACAAATAGTTCTTATATCAAATTTTCTGCATGCATTTTTTGAAGAAAAAATTTTTTTTAGGATTTACGACTCACTCTGTAAAATAAATAAAATTACAAAACACATTCGAAGGTTCAAAAACATTGCTTTTTATACGTTTAGAAGAGTTTACAGAAATCTTCCAAAATAACTAAAATAAAGAGGGTCGAACGATCACCTTTTGACCCTCCATATTTCCAAAAATAAAAACCCTAAATTTTTTCAACATTTTTCTGATACTTTTGAAGCATTTCTCTAGCTGCGGTTCACTTTTCTACCTCAAGTTTGAACACCCTGTATACCAACATATTCTTACGTTCCCATCGTTCATTTCTCTCATTCTTTCTTTCATTAAAGAAATAGCATTTTTACCGATGTGTCAACTGATGTGAGATGGGGCTCTCGTACTCACACAATTTTTATAAAAACAAGGGATATCTCATTTTCACTTTAACACTATTTGTTGCTTCACTAATCGACAATGAACTTAATTTTATCTCTCATCGCAAATACGACCTTCAAAGTCTTGAATGAGTTTTCACATTTTTCGCTTTATGAGAATGGAGCAACGGTCTTCGGGCAGTTTGTTGAAGGGCTGTTATATGTTCATAGGCTCAAAGAAACTCCTGAGTTCTGACTGTATACTGATTTCTCGGCCGTTGTCATTCTCGAATAGAATCCAACCTCGCTCAGTCGGTTTCAGTTTCTTTCGACGACACTCCGTGCCCAAAAATTAGACCTGTTTGTGAAAAAGCATGCACTCATTTGGATTGAGCTTAAGATGGTCACCTTGAAGACGTCGAAATACCTCCCTAAGGTTCTTTAGATGTTTTTCGAACGTCCGACCAATGACCATCAAGTCATCGTGGTAGACTAGGCAAGTTTCCCATCCAAGACCTTGCAAAATGCACTTTCTCAGACGTTCAAATGTGGCCGGTGCGTTACAAAGTCCAAAAGGCATAACGGTAAACTGTGCCGCTTCACGCGGATTCATCGTGGTTGTGAAGTCTGACTGATAACCGACAGACGTATGCAGATGTTGCCTATAGGACTTGGTAGTGAATTTCTGTATCTCATTTTATTTTTTTCAAGTATATGTATTTATCAAATGATTTTTTTGTATACAACAATCGGTGGCGTTGGTCTTGCCTATCGAATACACTCTACAGCTGAACAATGCGGGAGCTCCCTTCACTGATGTGTAACATTGAGTGCCAAGCTAAGAGTGTGCCGGGCTGTAATCCAGCAACTTGATCACAAATTCTAATGTATCAATGTTTTGTTATTCCAGCGAAGAAAGAGAGCCGGCCACCATAGAGGGCGAAGTCGACTTCCTGGAAGCCGGCGTGTCGTTCTTCCAGCGCCAGTGCACCAAACGCGGCGACACCGGCATCTCGGCCGTGTCCTACAGGCAACGGGGCAGCGGAGCCGGTCCCGCCTCGTCCAAAAACCGCCGCCGGCCGCCCGAAAGCCTGGTGGGCGGCGCCCCGTTCGACCAACTTTGGCTGTGGAAGTGCTTCAATTACTCGTAAGTCGATTTTCTGTTGTGATAATGCGATAATTGGAAAACGCGCGACAATGGTGCGGAGACACAACAACAGCCGAGAGATGAGAGAGGGTGGAATAATGGCGCGGCGCGAGAAAGCAAAGCAAATAAGTGACTTATCTAATTTTGTAAGAAGTCGGGCGCGCGCCAAGGGCGCATCAAACACCGACGATGAGGAAAATGCTTTGTTGCGATGCTCGAAGTTTTCACACTGGGGGGCTCGAAGCGGCAGGCTTCGTCGCGGAGTTTTTCCGCGGACTGGAGCCATGAAATTTGCTTTCTTACTGGAAGCTTATTCAGCATAGAAATAGAGTTGGGCTCAAGTGAGCGGTCTTCTGGATTTTCTAGATTCTGGAGAGGTTCTTTTGCTTTTCCAGCCTTAGTTGTTTCTTTGTCCGCAAGTTTATCTTTTACGAACCCTATTCTACAAGAAATTGTTGCCGTCTAAAGCGTCGAACCGCCTCAGTTAGAAGGTCAGCCAAGACCTTGCGTCATGACTGAGCAGCGAGTCCTAGAATACAACTCAGCTCAAGAACTTGCAAACACAGGACAAACAAGGAAAGTGGGCGATGTTCAAGTGCGAAAGTGGAATAGTTAACGTAAATAAATCGCGTTCTGCTGTACCTAGATCGACTCAAAGTTGCATAGATAGATAGATTTATTCTCACTGCAATAAACATTGTAGGGAACGTCGACAAAGCTTGAGGGGCCTAATGGGTATGTACATCAGGAAGAGAATGTTGGTAGAATCGTTACTGAAAAATGTGCGGCTTCGGTCTCCTTCATGACACGGTCACCCTTGTAAGCTTTGAGGTTATATAACTTCAATACGCAAATCTGATCGCGAGCAAGGTTCGAAATCGACTTAACGTTATTTGCTAAAAATTGCGCGATAGTGCAGAAAACTCTAGAATGTTCTTAATATTCACCGATAATTGAAAGATTATGGAATTACGCAAAAATTAAATTGTTGCAAACTCTTGTGTATGTGATGAATCGTTGTGTTGACAAGTTTTTGCGGAAAATGTTCAAGATGTGACGCAGTAAATGCTTACTTGCAACGAAAAGTCTAGAAATGAAAATGACCAGTATGACCTTGAAGTTGTTCACCAACTATTGTGTGTGTACGTACAATAAGTCATTGTGTTGATAATTTTTAGAGGTTGTTTATCAGCTATCAAATCAAATCATATTGTGTAGGTATGACGAGTCATTGTGTTTTAAGGTTATTGTTGCAACTTGCAAGATGCGACGCAATAAATGTGAAAATTCGGGAAATAAAATGTGCCTACATCATTTAATAATAATAAATAATAAATGGACTTTATTCAATAAATCAATATTAAATGAAGAGGGGCGAAGTCTAGCACAATTGCTATTTGACTTAACCCTCTCAACATGTTACAAATTAAAATATGTGACAACAAAAAATGCATAGCAGACAAAAAAAAACAAACAATAAATTCTAAACACACGAATTGTATGGAATGAGGGAGAAAAACGAAATCCATTGCTACTTTCATCACAAGAAAATAATGTAAAAAATTAAACAGAAATAAACACAAAATTGAACAAAGATTAACACAGAATTAAATAGAAATTGTATCCACAGTGAAGAGGGTAGAATAATAAGAAAAGAAAAACAGCAATTACGTTAAAGTAAGAAAAAAAACTGTAAGGACAAACTTAGCTGAAAGTCAAAAAGCCGATGGAAAAAAAGCATAAAAATCAAGTTAAAAATCAAATTCCATCCGATCCTATCAACCTGATGCGCTGGCTTTTAAAAGACGAAAGGGATGGCGACTGCAGCAATCCACGAGGAAAAGAATTGTAAAGTTTCACAGAGTTGTAAGTGAAAGATCTTCGAAATAAAGTCGTATGGTGGTGAGGCATTGTCAATCTATCATTAGACCATCTTAAATTTAAGCCCATGGAACAAGCGTCCGATCGTAATACAAGTTTACCCCTCAAAGCTACATTGCATAAATCAAACTTGAAAAGCTTGTAAAGAAAGTTCCCCAACTGGTAGATGCGACGCTGTTCCATGTTGAGCCAACCAATTTCGGACAACTTTGAGGAAAACGTTATCATACACACATCAAAAGAATCTAGGGGACAAGCAAATTCAGACGATTTCTAAAATCATCATTACTTTTGATTGCCGTAAGCGATTTCATGTCTGTTTTCAGTGTTCGATAGTCCAATCCTTTGTTTTCATGTCTTGATCACGTCAAATACGAACAATGTTTTATAAAGTTTCTACAGGGTGATCAATGGAACAGTGTAAAATTGCCGAAAGTTCAGTACGAGCGCGATTTCCCAAAAACAAATTTTTATGCATTTCAATAGCACAGTTATGAAGACTGGTATTTCAGCTTCTGTAACGTTTTTGAATTTTGAAAATCGAAGGTAAATTGTCAAAGATATTGATCATTTTGTGCCGCCATGTTGAACTCCCAAGAAGTGATCCGATTTCATTGAAACTTGGATCACATTCATGTCTGGTTTCAGTAATTGGAATTTCAAGGTCAAATGTCTTTCTCGGTCACTCCCAAGCCGCCATACCAAACTTTTACGTGAATGATTCGATTTTAGTGTGTTTCAGGTTCCATTCAAATTGAATCATTTATGTAGAAAGTTCAATATAGCGGCTCGAAAGTGATCGAAAGTGACATTTGACCTTGAAATTCCAATTTCTTGAACCAGACATGAATGTGTTCCAAGTTTCAATGAAATTGGACCACTTTGTTTTTTCTTGAAAATTCAACACGGCGGCACAAAATGATCAATAGCTTTGGCAATTCACCTTCGATTTTCAAAATTCAAAAACGTTACTGAAGCTGAAACACCGATCTTCATAACTTAGTCGGTGTGGTACGCGACATAAAATGGCAAAATACCGCAAATGAATTAGACGGGATGCCCTTTGGTATGATGACTACTTATACCAAGGTGATTAATTTTCGCCAAGGATGCGTCAACATTTCCCACTCAGAAAAAAAGATGGCGACAATTTTTGAAAGGACCTGAATTTTTGTAAAACATAGGCATGTGGGATATGTTTTCTTACTAATTTTGACCTCCTAAAAACGAATATCAAGTTTATTTTCACATTAGAAATCAAATCGAACTCTTATTCCACATCTGAAATCCGCAAAAATAGCAGACTCTCGCTTATTTTCGAATTGAAAATTTTGTGTGCCATTTACAGCGATTTCCAGCCTTGAGCTCGTTAAATAGATCTCATGGAACAAGTTAACAGTGTAGGTTCTGCAAAATAACCCTTCAAACATGGCCAGGGTGCGCGTCAAATCATACCAAAAATGGGCGCTGGGAGAACATTTTGCTGCGGCTGGTTGGGGAATGTAAGTGTGAAAGGAAAAATGTTTTGCAATATGTTTTACTGTTTAATATAATAAGCTAACACATACCAAGCATTTATCAACATACCATGGCAATTCAGAACAAAATATAAAAAACAAATTTTCATGATTTATTGTTCATAACTTTTTTATAACAGGTGACAGGTAGGTACAATTGATACCAAAAAACGTAGCTTTGATTTTGATGATGTTTTTTTATCAAGATAAATACATAAAGAGACCTTTGTCACCTGGAACAACCACCCTAGCTCAAAGTTTCATATAATATGAAACATTTTCGTCAGATCCGCGATTGTCAAACATCAGAAAAGCGTCTTTTAATAATTTCAAAGTCCTTCTTTGAACTTGTTCTGGAATGCAACATACGGCTGATGGTTAAGCTTTGGCTCAAAGTTTTCTGTCTCGCCCGTGAACTCATTCAGGTGTCTAGAAACTTCTGGACTGGATAATATGCACCAACCAAGGCACCAACGGGCAAAGGTCAGTAGGATCTTCAGTGTTATTCGTATTCCTATGCCACCAACTTAAAATTTGTTGTCTTGTGTGTGACAGAAGTTTGCCAGAATGGAAGTAATATGAGCTATCAATGGAGGCTCAAAAGCGTCCAGAACGTGGACAAGCCACAGAGCATGAAAACATGCACCATGTATTATTGGTTCTATAGTTGCAAAATAAGAGTTGAAATGTTGAAAAGTTCTTGGTGCCTAGCTGATCACTTTTTCATATGTTTTCCACGTCCGTTTTCTATGCCTGTTCACGTCCTATGTGTTTTTTCACCTTCATTGGAAACACTATACTTCCATTCTCGCAAATTCCAACACACACAAGACAACAAATTTCAAATTGGTGCCATAGTAATAACACTAAAGATCCTACTGCCCTTTGCCGTTGGTGCATATCCAGTCTGAAAATTTCCAGACACCAGAATGAGTTCATCGGAGAGATAGAAATACTCATAGAAAACTTTGAACTGAAGATTCACCATCAGCCGTATGTTGCATTCCAGAACAAGTTTACAGACAAAATTTTGAAATCGAAAGACGCTTTTCTGATGTTTGGCAACCGCAAAGTCTGACGAAAATGTTTTAATTATGAGTCGTTATACCGGAACTTTAAGCTAAGGTGCTTGTTTCAGGTGAGAAAGGTCTCTTGATGTATTAACCTTGATGAAAAACATCATCAAAATCAAAGCTACGTTTTTTAGTATAATTGAAAAAAAAGTTATCAACAAATCATGAAAATTTATTTTTTTGTTTTTTTATTTGAAATTGCCATTGTATGTTGATAAATGGTTAGTATATGTAAGTTTACTATATAAAAAAAACAGTAAAATATATTGCAAAACATTTTCCATTTCACAATTACATTCCTCAATCAGCCGCAGAAAAATTTGCTCCCAGAGCCCATATTTTGTATGTTTTGGGGCGCACCCTGGCGATGTTTGTAGAGTTATTTTGCAGAACTTACACTGTTAACTTGTTCCGTGGGATCTATTTAACAAGCTCAAGGCTGGAAATCGCTGTAAATGGCACACAAAATTTTCAATTCGAAAATAAGCGAGAGTCTGCTATTTTTGCGGTTTTCAGATGTGAAATATGAGATAGATTTGATTTCTAATGTGAAAATAAACTCGATATTCGTGTTCAGGAGGTCAAAATTAGTAAGAAAACATATCCCACATGCCTATGTTTTTCAAAAATTCAGGTCCTGTCAAAAATCGTCGCCATCTTTTTTTCTGAGTGGGAAATGTTGACGCATCCTTGGAGAAAATTAATCACCTTGGTATGAGTAGTTATCATGCCAAAGGGCATCCCGTCTAATTCATTTGCGGTATTTAAAATCGTAGCACCCCGACTAAACTGTGCTATTGGAATGCATGAAATATTTTTTTTGGGAAATCGCGCTCGTACTGAACTTTCGGCTATTTTACACTGCCTCATTGATCACCCTGTAGCAACCTTACGAAACACTGTACGTATTTGACGTGATCAAGCCATGAAAACGAAAGATTGGGCAATCGAACACTGAAAACCGATATGAAATCGCTTGCGGAAATCAAAAGTTATGATGATTTTAGAAATCGTCTGAATTTGCTTGTCCCCTAGATTCTTTTGATGTGTGTACTTTCTAAGACCGTATATTATACTTCTTATGCAGGCATTCTGCACTCTCTGTATTCTACTTCTTGTGACAGAATCAAGACAAGGCCCTAGCGTAAATTAGTTTTAAAGCTGAATAAGATTTTCTCAAAAGTGACATAACGTGATCCTTAAATCTCAAATTTGTATCAAGGATAACGCCAAGATTGCGAGATGAATCAACATATGGGATTTGAACGTCATCAATTTTGAGAGAAAAACCATTATTCAATAAAAAAAATTTTTGTTTTTTAGTTGCGAATAACAAAGCACAGGATTTTGAAGGATTAAGAAGTAACGCGTGTTCTTTGGAAAGGGAGCTTAACTTATCCAAGTCCTTCTGAATATGCTCACGAGCCGCAAGAAAATCCGAATAATGAAAGCTGAAATGCAGTTTCGTGTCATCGGCGTAGGCTTGGGCCTTGCATTTGTCCGTGCATGTTAAAACGTCAGAAGTACAAAAGTATACACAATAAATAACAATGGACCGAGTATTGAACCCTGCGGCACGCCGGATTTAACACTCAAAGTAGATGATAGAACATTACTAACAGAAACGCGCCGATGTCTGTCTTTAAAATAAGATGTTATGAGAGCAACAGAAGAATCATTAAAACCGAAGAATTTAAGTTTAGCAAGGAGCAGTTCGTGATTGATTGTATCAAACGCCTTGGAGTAGTCCAACAACACCAAGGCACTGGCCAGACCTTTATCATATGCACCGATGATGTCATCGACGACGTTTGCAAGGGCAGTAGAAGTACTGAAACCAAACCTGAAACTCGTCTGACAATCCGGCTGTGGATGATTTGAAGTAAAATAATCAAACATTTGACGATATAACACTTTTTCGAAAATCTTAGACATTGTAGGCAAAATACTGATTATTCTTTGGTCGGAAAATCCTGTGGGATTAGATTTCTTTGCTAACGGTTTACCTATAGCAATCTTCCACTACTAGGGGAAACAGCACTGTTCTATGCAACTATTAATCAGATGGACGATATACCGATCAATCACTGGACTACAACATTTGAGCAGTTTCAGAGAAACATTATCTGTACCCAGAGCATTAGATTCAAGTGACCAAAGAATTTTGTGAACTTCTTCAACACACGTCATTACAAAATCGAGGCTCAGACCAGGTTTGGAAATTGTATTGCGATAGAAATCAACCTTTTTAGAACAGTCTGAAACGTTGTGGAAAAAAGAAGCAAAGTAATTATTCATGTCCTCGGGATTTGATAAGTGGATTGGGATCTTTGTTTTGTCATTCACATTAGGCAAGACGTTCAAGTTCCTAAGAACAGCCCATGTTCTTCTAGAGTCGTACCGTTCTGAACAGGTAGACAACAAGTAAGATCTCTTTTCCTTCCTGATCAAGTTCAAAGTGAAATTTCGCAATTTTCTATAAACGTCCCAGTCAGCCTGGTCCTTGGTACGTTTAAATTTTTGAAAAGCTCTATCTCTTTGTTTCATGAAGATTCGTACGTTTTCATTTAAGCACGGAGCCTTTGGTTTCGTAATTCTTGATTCTACAGTAGGACAATGTTCGTCAAATAAATTCGTTATTAGATTATTGAAAATTTGAACTTTTCTGTCAATATTCTTCTCTCTCAACATACTGAACCAATTCAGACGTTGCAAATCAGCCTGAAAATTGTGAATATAAAAAACCTCTGAACTGTCTGTACGTTACAAACTTAGGCTCAAAAGTCTTCTCGGCTATTTCGATCCTACAGAACACCGCAAAATGATCTGAAATATCAGAAGCAGACAACGTACCACTGGAATGCACAACAACATTACCCGTAACAAAAATTGGATCAATCAATGTAGCAGTGGCCTCAGTTATTCTAGTAGGCTCGTTCAATATTTAATTGAAGTTATAGGAATGGAACCAGTCAAGAACTGGATTAGGAATTTTCAGGAAATCGGAATTCAAATCGCCCAAACAAATAAGCTCTGTAGTTAGGATCATATGTGATAAAATGTTATCGTAGTCTTCTATAAAACAGCCGATGTTTTTATTAGGTGGGCGATAAAAATTACCGAAAATAATGACTCGAGCGCCGATCCTGACATCAATATAAAAATAAATTCCACGTCACTCTTAAGATCCAAATCAAAATTGACCTCCTCGATCATCAAACTTGACCTAGTAAAAAACGCGACACCCCATCCCCTGCCGACTCTGTCCTTACGATACAAGTCAAATCCCGGAATCGAAACAGTCGCATCACTCACGTCGGCACTCAGCCAGGTCTCCGAAACAGCAACCACATCAAAGTTGCCATCAGTAACCATCCGCGTAAATTCTGTAAAACCTGTGAAAAGTGATCTTACATTAAGATGACACATTTAAAAAATTAGAGGTACCGTTATCCATGAAAGATAACGAGACACGGCAGTAGGTAACAATAACTAAATCTGCTCTTACACTATCCCTACAATTTCCTTTTTTCAAATTGCCCAAAGCTTTATTATACCGGGTGATTATTTGAAAACTATCCACCTGAAATAACTCCCGATTCCTAGTGAATATTTTTTTGAGCAAAAACAGGTCGATTTTTATATCGGGGGGGACATCTAGAACATACATTGGGAAATTTCTATATTCACCCCCCCCTCGCCCCCACTCACCCCAACTTTGAAATTTCAATGACACTACCTACCTTGCGATAGGTACATCAAATTAAAGAGAAATTAATTTTCTTTCTGGAAAAAATATTTCCAAAATTTTTAATCCCACCCCCTTTTCCCTGAAAATTCTCTGACTGTCCCATTTTATATTCTGGACCCCTCATTTTTTTCTCAATTTAGTCGGCGTCATCCTAGATAGCATCGAAGAAGAAAATTTTCGGTGGGAAAGGTGCTACCCAAATTCACCCCTTGGCTCTCCCCCACCTCAACTCCCAAATTTAACAAAACACCACCTACTTTGTGATACATCAAATTGAAGGGAATTGAATTCTCTTTCTGAAAAGAATTTTTTCGAAATTTTCCACCCCTCCCCCATTAAATTGGTCATTTGAAGTATTCTAGGGGGGGAATGGGGGGCTTTAAAAATTGTGAAAAATCTTTTTCACGAAGAGAATTCAATTTCCTTCAATTTGATGTATCACAAGGTGGATATTGACATGTTAGATTTTCAAGGTCAGGTAGGGGAAGCGAAGGGGTGAGTTTGGGTGGCACTTTTTTCATGGAAAATTTTCTCTTTTGATGCTGTGCAGGATGACGTTGACTGTATTGAAGGGAAATGGAGGTCAAGAATATTGACTTAGACACTCAGAGAACTTTAGGAAGTACGTTTTAGGGTTTAAAAATTTCAAAATATTTTTTTTTAGAGAGAGAATTTAATTCTCATTAATTTGATGTATCGCAAGGTGGGTGGTGTCGTTTGAAATTCCAAAGTTGGGGTGAGTGGGGGCGAGGGGGCTCAAGATATAAATTCTCCAATGTATATTTTAGATGTCCCCCTTGATATGAAAATCGACCTATTTTTGCTCAAAGACATTTGCACTAGGAATCGGGAGATATTGCAGGTGGATAGTTTTCGAATGATCACCCGGTATACATGACAACTATGATCCCATGCAGCATGATCAGTCGCAATATATAGTTTTAGATAGTTTTAGATTGGATTGGTTGGTTTTAGATTGACAAGTTATGGCAATTAACACACTTCAAACTTTGTGATTCGCATTCAGTCAGAAAATGGGGACCAGCACACCTGGGACATATCTTTGAGTCCTTCTTTGAGCAATTACTAGCCAAATGATGAAGTCCACAGCAAGAGTAACAACGTTTTACTTCGATGGCACAGTGTACAGGACAATTGAAATACCCGACAACCATCCTGCCTTCCCTTATAAGACTGTGATAGCTTTCTACGTCAACCTGCAAAACAGCCTGATATAAGTTTTTATTTTTGCGGTGAGGCTTGATATCTACAAGTTCACATGAACTTTTCTTACTAAATAGGGCCCTATTCTGCGTTGTTATATAAGTGATCAATGTTTTTTTTTTTATCAAATTTCTCGGAAATGTTGGACATTCTCTCACGCGCATGAAGTGATACCAGTTTTGAGATTTCATATTTTGCTCCTAAGTGACGGGTAGCAGCCTCAGTGAACTTCTTAGACTCCTGGGCATCAGGACAGCTGACTATCACTGCGCCATCATGACCTTCTCTCACATTAGTAACATTTATGTTGGAGGTAACCGGGTTAATGCTACGCAGTATCTCCTTCTTGGTAGTAGAGGAAGTCTGTAGAGCATCCTTGGGCTTAAGGATGAGCGACGACCTGAGACCACCCTTTGTAACCGCTGCGTAGCTCTCAGTAGATGGGAAACTCGAGTCATCACAACCATTCTGACCCGCGGAGTTTCCAAAGAGATCCATCAGATTCTCGACTTGTCGGCGCAGAGCTGAGAGCTGAGTTTCTGAGCTGAGAGCTGAGAGTCTATTCTTAGTTGACTTACTTCAGACATTATTTCCTGGAACATCACTTTAACCTCCGTGACCATCGTGTCAGTTGAGGAGCACACAGCATCACAAAGAGCAGAAGAGTCGTCGCTCCTCCGCTCTCCAGAGTCATCAGCCAGAGAAAAAAGTTTATACACACGAATTTCCTCAATCACTCCGATCGAAACCAGCAGCGAAAGTTCAAATTACATGGCAAATCACACAACTCTCATTGCACTTTAACGCGGATTCAAAACATCACTTTCGCAAACACAAGAACTGATTTTCAAAATTTTTCAGAAAAAAATAAAGGGCTCAAATTGTCCTAAACGTGGAGCAAATATTTATAACCACCTTGCCTTATCATGGTTCTTTTTTTTACCAAACTTTTCGAGCATCAAGCACAAGCATGTATTATCGAGCTTATCGGAGCTTATTATAGATAGTGTTCCGTCCCTGTTCATTTTTCTTTTTAAGTAAATTCAAATTTATTCGCGGCTTGGTACCAACATTATTTCGGTCCCAACTCCCGCCATTTTTCCTCTACCTGCACATGTGCGTCAGTCCCAAAGCCTGTCAAGACCGACGCTGCCACCTTATAGCAGCCGCCGGAAACGGCGAGAGAGCAGTTGTTGAGTCCGAGACGCCGTGTCGAAGGTCAACACATCCGAGCGAGCGTCGAATTGGAAACATCCCACAAAAGTATCGATTCTCGTGTACGCGGGCGCCCCTCGTTCATGTCCTCTGGAGAGGATGCTGAGTTGGTGTTGAACAACGTCTCTGCCGGCCGCAAAAAAGCGCAACTGATCCAGTGCTCCTGCCGTTGCAAGTTCATGCCGATTTCTTGAAACGACGCCATTTTTTCTTCGTGTGCTTTTGTTCGCACCGATCTCGTTACACGCAGAGTGCCGGAGGCTCGCGCCCCCATCGTCACCTGGACGGCGCCCTGCTGCTTGCCGTTCCCTTGAGGTGGTCACGCGGACTCCACGCTCCACCGTTCTACATTCCACCACGGTCAGTGTTCGTCCAATTCCACCGCCACCAACCAACGTGGTGCGTCGATTATTCACCGCTGCTGTTGGCCGCTGGAGTGAATGCTATACATCTTGGGGCGCTAATGCACATCCCTGTAAGTACCCCCTTTTTCAATTCCGTTCCTGCATTTCCGGTCGGTGGTTTGTGCCAAGTCACGAGTAATGAACCGCCATTTTCTTTACAGCGCCGTTCAGAGTGCATTCGTGTGACGTCATCAGCGACGCTGCCATCGCGAATCCACGCTCGCCGTGTTTGAGATTGTTTGAGATTGTTTGAGACACACAGGATAAAGATTTGTTTCGATAACATTTTGTGCTTGATTTGTGGACCCAATTTAGCCCCGCATCGCCAGTGCTCTTCTGAGCCCCCCTTTGGGAGTTTTTCTCCCGCATTGAATGGCCGTTCGCGTCCAGATAGCATAGCATAAAAGTACCTAAAGGTTAGTAGAGATCATCACCTGTGTGCGAAAGCGCAATAATAGAAGCATTGTAAATTGTACCCGCGTTACAGCCCTCTGCTTGCACGAAAATAGAAAATGCATGCCTTTTTGCTATAATAAACTCTGGATCTCTCGCGCTGGATCTGGAATTGCCCGAAAGTGCGCGAGAATACAGGACTCTGTGCTCCTGTGCTCGCCAGGTCCTCGGCATTCTCTCCGGTCCCACATTTCTCAAGGACTATACACTATGTGCTGCTGCTCCGCTCCGCTGCTGCTGCCGCTGATGCTGGGCTGCTCTAGGAGGCATTTCGGTCAGGACGCGTCCAATTTAAATGGAATTTATTCGAACGTTATGCAGTTAGAGAGAGTTGCCGGCGCTACCCATCGCATGTTTGTAGCCCCCAATGTGGCCCCGATTAAAGCATTAAATGGGGCGCTCGTGAATTTATGGGACCACATCCGTCTACTATGGTACAGATCCATATTTCTCTCGCGTGCCACAATGTTTATCGTCGTTGTCGCCGCTCTCCTTATTCGCGTGTACGTTGTCGTCCCGGGCGCTTATTCTCCTCGGCATGTAGTGTTCGGTTCGGAGACACCCTCCCAGGATGTGGCCTGTGCGAGGGCTTGGCTATCTCGTTTTGGGCGTCCGGTTTTCCAGGTCAGGAACGTCGTGGATTCGGGTTTCGGTCTCTACTCGCGTATTTTACTAGTTTTAAAGTGGAAATCTCGGTGGAAATACAACCTTGATGGTTATGAGATCGTGTTTTTATTCTCACTTCCAGCTTCACAGGACATTAGTTGTGTCCTTCGTCTATGATGGTTGTATCCGAGGTACTGGACGTCAGTCTGGTTCTACGGCTCTGCCTCTCTACCTCTGTATCAAAGATTACAACGATTAGTAATGTCAAGAATGTCAACCGGTTCCACCGTTTCGTGGATATTTCCAGAACTCAAATCCTGCCTGCTGCCTTAGCCTAAAGTTTCCATAAACTCGTTGCTTAAGAGTACCTACTTAATTCAGCTTACCGTATTCAATTTGCTTTAAGAATGGACGACAAAAATCTCGAGAAAAACCAATAAATGTACCGAAGTAGTATCTTCCGCAGATGCTTCGACCAGTCTTGCCACAGATGAGACCTCGGATGATTGTTCCACTACACCATTGCCTCAGAAACTTTCAGAAGGGTGGAATTGAGCCCTTCACAAAGGCAAGCCATATTAAATCCTTTCCCAAAACAGACACAACAGAGACATGGCTCAAAAAAGCTGAAAGAATAGTCCAATAGAAAGACGCCACCTTTGAGAAAAGACCATATGAAGGGATCCCACATGGACCAGTACAACTGAGTGTACATCACAGATCTCTCTGACTGCTATTTCACCGGATCGTCGGACTTGGATGCTTCCGCACTGATGAGCCCCAACAGGGCCTAAACACGTGTCTGTGCGGAGCTCTGGTCTGATGGTCCGGTTTTGTGGTAGTCGGAGAGCTTAGTTTTATTGAAAGTCTATATTGTCTTCATGCTAAAAGAGATATTTTGGCCATCTAATACGTCATTGTCCACGCGTAATCTACGTTGCAAACATTACGCTGGCAGCTCTGGGGCAACACCCCCACGCTTCAACCTCCCCCACATGCAGCAAAAAGTACATAACGATTTGATTACATACATCAAAATTGCAAATTCCACCGTTATTTATGCACTGAATAAATTCAAACGTCCTCAGCTCGCGGAGACCCGCCACTGCAGCACTCCGCACTAAAGAGAAAAATGGCAATATCTAAAATTCCGCGAGTGAAAACTCCCCACTCCGGCGACAATAACGAACGTTTCTCTGGAACCCACACGACCATTGCTGATGCCGATGCCGGGTCGGAGCTGCAGGAAAAACTTTAAAAACAAACGGAGCATGACGTCGTATTCTGCTCTCTCCACGAGCTGTGCTCATGAAAAATAAAACTATAAAACAGAAAACGGGGCCTCTCTCCCCGGGCCAAAGAGAATGGGGGAGGAGAAGTGGAGACTCCCGTATATACCGAAGGTTGCGGGAGGACAAAAAGTAAATTGATACTAAGCGCGTGGTCATAAATTCGCAGGGGGCTTAATCAAGAATTCGTGGTGTGTTCCTCTGGTGCTCTCTCAACAAAACAGATATATCATTTGGAAACACAGAAACATACTAACACACATAATAACAAACCAAGGAAGGGGGGCAGGCGCGACTCCACTCGCCGTCGCCCATAAATCCTGGCGCAAAGAGTTTGCCGCTGGAGGGAGGGTTTGACCTCCATCTTCGCATTTCGCCAAATTAAACGGGCCGCAAATACATATAGCGGGAGCAGGGTGCAGGGTTGTTGTTGGTCTCATCCCCCTATACAGGCCCGGACTGAGCCCATTCTAGTTACTCCAAGCGTTTTCTGGAGAATTTCCTTCGACTTCAACGTCGACCTGGCCACGGGCGCTACGAGCTAAGTGTCAGGATATTTGAAAGGGGAGCCGGTCGTAAGCCCTATAGCCGTAACCCCGACAGCTTGAATCCGGACATCCCGTAACGCCGACAGGGTCGAAATTCCAACAAGGCCGAAATCTCGACAGTTCGATATCCCGACAAAGTCGAAATTTCGACAGACGGAAAAAATCAAGCTGAAGATAATTTCACATTTCTTTATCTATTTATATTACCTATATTATGTAAAAAAGAAATTCCCTCCACAAACTATAATCAATTTATCTTCATGCCTAATCATTTTTGTCCAATTTATAATTATTTTGCTATTTTGAATCAGTTTTTACCTATGTTCATTAAAGTTTCATTGAAATTCATTTCTCGCACAACTATTTACATATTGTCTCTCCCTGTTAAAAATTATTTGCGTTTTTGTTTTAAAAAATGTATCAACAATTTAGTCATAGGCTTTTCTTTTTTGTTGCTTATTATTATCAGTATTATTATTATTATTTTAAAAAAATTGGCTGCGGCGCCAGCTTGGAGTGCAAGTCCCCTAGACCCCCCTGAGAAAGCAACACACGGCAAAAGATAAACTCGCCGGCCCTGTTACCAATCTCAATGAAAAGCAGCTAACGCCACGACATTAAGCTCGTGTGATTTTCTTTTCATGATTAACCGTACACTTGCCTTTTGTTTTATACCTATATGTATGTTTTCCAGGGTGACGGAAAAAAGATCGAAATACAAAAGGTCGAAAACAAAACATCGAATGCGTAAAGTCGAAAAACAAAATAACGGAACCACAAAACATTGAAAGCACTATTGTCGAAAGTACAAAAGGTCAAAAATCAAAAGGTCGAAAAGTGAAATATCGAAACGCAAAAGGTCGGAAACCAAAAGGTCGAAAAGTGAAATATCGAAAAGCAACAGGTCGAAAACCAAAAGGTCGAAAAACAAAAGATCGAAAAGCAAAACATCGAATAATAAAATGTCGAATAACACAATGTCGAATTGGAAATACCTCTTTTAAATGTGATTACAATTCGGATCGATTGAGGAGCTGCGACTCCCTCAGAGAGCACTCGAGGAAAAAATTTACTCTCACTTTTCGACTTATCCTTCAGAGAGAAATCACCTCCCAAAGTATTATGCAAGGCCACTGAAACACCTGTATATTTTTTTAATCTGATCAGCGTCAGCGTAAATCAACTTAGACTTATAAACCTGTGTACATGGACTTTGTCAGGTTGAGTGATTTTTTTTTGCAGACCTGGGTTTTTTTGACGCAAAATCCACTCTGAAACGTGAAGCTGTGCACATGGACCTCGTCAGGTCTAGTAGCTTTTTTTTAAGGCCTGATTTGGTTTTTCGACGCAAAATTAACTTGGACTTATAAATCTGTGTACATGGACCTCGTCAGGTTCAGTAATTTTTTTGCCGACTTGATTCGGTTTTTTGACGCAAAATCAACTCTGAAACGTCAAGTTGTGCACATGGACACTCGTCAGGTTTAATATACTTTTTTTGAAGACTTGATTTGGTTCTCCGACGCAAAATCAACTTGGACACATAAAGCAGTGTATATGGACCCCGTCAGGCTCAGTAATTTTTTTGCAGACCTGTTTCGTTTTTTTTTTTTTGACGCAAAATCCACTCTGAAACGTGAAGCTGTGCACATGGACCTTGTCAGGTCTAGTAGTTTTTCAAAGACCTGATTTTGTTTTTTGACGCAAAATTAACTTGGACTTATAAACCTGTGTACAGGGTGTTCACGATAAAATTCACCCCCCTCCAGTAGATTTCCCTTCAAGATATTTCGAAAAACTAAAGACTTTTCTTTCACGATTTTTCCCAGGGACCTCAAATCGATCCTCTAAAAGTTTCTAATTGGTACCGTATACAGGGTGTGATATGTAACTTTTTTATTTTGAATGCAATACCCTATATTTTATTCCGTGATTTGGTGAAGCCTTTTTTTCTGATTACAAATATATATGACACTTATTATTTATTTTGACAAGTAATTTGTCGAAAAAATAATAAAATAGGTAGTCAAATAATTTTGTTTCGCGGCAAGATGGCTTTGGTTTCTACAGTTCCCTTGAAAAAAAGTTATTCTCGCAGCATTTTGTCTGCAGAATTCAACTCTGCATGGATAAATGGTCTAATTCGTCCCTCATACAGGGTGTCGCGTAATTTTTAATTTTTAATCCATTTGACTACCTATTTTATTATTTTTTTGACAGCTTCCGTGTCAAAATAAATCATGAATGTTATATATCTCTGTAATCAGAAAGAAAGGCTTCATCAAATGACGTAATAAAATATAGGGTGTCGTATTTGAAATAAAAAAGTTACATGTCACACCCTGTATACGGTACCAATTGAAAACTTTTAGACGATTGATTCAAGATCCCGGAGAAAAATCGTTGGAAAAAAGTTTCCAGTTCTCCAAAATATCTCGAAGGGGAACCTCCTAGAGGGGGGGTGAATTTTATCGTGAACACCCGGTACATGGACCTCGTCAGGTTCAGTAATTTTTTTGCAGACCTGATTCGGTTTTTTGACGCAAAATTGACCTATACTCATAAATCGGTGTACCTACACACTACACAGACCTCGTCAGGTTCAGTATTTTTTTTGCGGGATCCGATTTGGTTTTTTGACGCAAAATCAACTTAGACTTGTAAACCTGTGTACGTGGACCTTGTCAGGTTCAGTTTTTTTTTTCCAAGGCCTGATTAGGTTTTTCCACAGAAATGAATTTGGGCTAGTTAATTTTTGACTCGGTTCTTCTTTTTCCCGTCCCAAACTCTCAAATTATTTGTCTTTACAACAATTGTACATACACCTATTGCTTTTCGATTTTCACGGTTTCTCTTTCTCGACCTTTTGTTTCTCGACCTTTTGCTTTTCGACGCTTTATTTTTCGACCAATTGTTTTTCGACATTCTGTTATTCGATATCGATAGTGCTCGCCAATTGTAATGGTCCACCCAAAAAATGCAGTTGCATTCAATGTATCATAACTTTTGAATAAATGAACTATTTTGAATCGTTTTATGTTTTCTAATTAGCTCACGCATTGGACTACAACATGTCATAGACTATTTTTGGTAAAAGTGTCTCGTATTAATTATACAGGGCCCTCAATCAGGTACCGCAAAAATGGAAAAGTTTGAACAGGTCCCATTTCACAAAAAATAGTTTTTGGTTTTCTCCAAGTGTTTCAGGGGAGTTGTTATAACCATACTCGAATCGTTTTTAAATGGTTTTGCCTATCTGCTTTAATTACAGGGTGATCTCAAAAATGTAACCTTTTAGTTTTGCAGTGACAACTTTATTCGTTGTTGGCCGATTCTGAACAATGTGTGTCTTGTTGAAGCTAAAGGCTCAGGTCAGAAGGATCGAGGATCAGAATTGACTCCAGAAGGAAATTCTGGAAAAAGGATTGAATCAAAAGTGACTCAAATGACAAACTTGCTAGAGATCCGGCTTAGGGAAGGTATTAATTATTAAACAAATAACAACTTGTTTTCCAACAAAACATTCTTTCTGAACATTTTAAGGTGGTTCCCATTTGTATGGGGCAAAAATTGTGGCAATGAATCCAAATCAGAAATGGATGCTTCCAACGAAGAATACTGGACTTTTTCACCTAAAAATAGACGTAACCTGGGTTACGAAGATCAGAACTGGTGCCTATCTTGCTACGGGTTTTTGGGTTTTAATATATAAATTAGGCTGATAGTAGGTAGATAGTTTTTACAAAGTTTCGTTTTTCTAAAGTGCCGTTATCGGTCAGTTCAGCGCAAGGCCTCCAACGCTCCGCAGCGTGCGCTTGATGTGGGGAACTTCTTAGGTAGAATCCGTAGTTCGGAAAAACGACAAAAGGTCGAATTTTGAAGTTTACCCCCCAGTTTTTGAAAAGGTGCTTTTTGAGAAAGTTAAGGAGGCCCTAGCACCTTTCGAAGAAATCGTCTGAGGACGGATTAAAGTGGCACAGTGGCTGTTGTTGGAGGCCTTGTTTTCCGTACTGTGACTTGTAATCCAATTCAAGCAAGTTGGTTTTTCGGCCAACATAAATCGAAGCAAAAGTGACGACGCCCGAGACTCGAAACTACCCCGTTTGCGATCGCCGCAGCGATCCTTGCCGTTCGACCCTGCCTGATACGCACGATTCGAGGAATAAACGAAATTGAAACGAAGCACTAGGACAGTTTTTCTCTCGTCCCTTTGGAAAGTTCGTGGTTTGAAGCCAAAGGGCATCATTGAAGATAAATCACGTGGCGCCCGCCAATCAACGATGACGTCCTGAACTTACCCCGCCCAGAGCTAGTCGGTGCCGCCGGCCCTGGACCTTTATCCTGGTCATAAGGACTAGAAGAGGTAACAATCTCTTTAAATGTGAAGGGAAACATTCGACAATAAGAAGGTAACCTAGGTTACGTGCATTTTTAGTCGAGGAAGGTCCGGTATTATCTTCTGAAAAGTGAATTTGTAAAATGGGTCCCGCATCGACAATTTTCATCACTAAAATCGGAAAATACCTCAAAATATTCGGAAATAAAAGTCTGTTTAAAGGCAAGTTGATTTCTATCAAGTTCTTTTACTGAACCTGATTTCTAGGGTGCTTCATATTTAGGTCACTGTTGATTCCTTCGCTTTTTCACAATTTTTGTCTCCAGTCAGCTCCGATCCTTGAGGCTTCTCATCTGAGTCTTAAGCTTCAACAAGAGTCCTTATTTTCCAAAATCGACCAACAATTGAAATAGATATAAATGCCAGACCAGAAGGTTGCATTTTTGAGATCACTGTGTAATTGGAGGAGATAGACTCAAAATTTTGAAAACTGCCTCAAGGTATAGGAACAACATCTTCCCTAAAACACTTGGAGGAAACCAAAAACCATTTTTTTGTGGAATGGGACCAGTTCAAACTCTTCCATTTTTGCAGTACCTGATTGAGCGCCCTGTATAATTGATACGAAACACCTGTATCAAAAACGGCCCATGACATGTTGTAATCCAATCCGTGAGCTAATCAGAAAACATAAAACGATTCAAAATAGTTCATTCATTCAAGAGTTATGTCACTTTGAATGTGACAAGATTTTTTGGGTGGACCATTTCAATGGGGCCTTGCACTGCCACTTTTACACACCGAGGTCGCCACAACCGTTGGGGGCAAATTCGACAATTTTGACGGCGTTGACGCTTCAACGACCGGCGTTCGTCATTTTATGTCTTGATTTGAATTTTGGATAACCTCTATTTCGTGCTTGACGTTCCCAGTCACTGTCAGTTACTGGTCAAACTACTCAAACTCCCGTGTTTTCCCGTCATTTAGGGCGACTTCGTCGAAGTAGGCGCCCCATACAGTAGTGGCCACCTCACGTTGAGTTTTTCAATTGCAAGGCCCCATTGGCGAGCACTTTATTTTCGACCATATGTGTATTTCGACCATCATCACTTTCGATATATTGTAAATTCGATCTTTTTTTTTTCGACCTCATGCATTCGATGTTTTGTTTTAGTTGCAGCGGTACGCTTTTTGATTCTGCATTTTGTGATACTGCAATGAAATTTGGCATATGCAAACTACATAAAATTCCAAGTGATTTGACCCGCAGCACTCAAAAATTTGTCCATTAGGGGGCGACTGGGGGCCCCCCAAAATTTCAAGATGTCAGAACTTTTACCATGGACCATTCAGTACCACCATATCTACCGTACAGGACCAAAACAACTTTGTTCTTGACCATCATAACATTTTTCGTCATGTCAATTTCATTCTTCTTATAGAAAAAAAATAATTTCTTTGCCTGGTCAACAAATTGAAAAATAATTATTTTTTTGGACCACAAATAGATTGTCACTTGTTTTTGTGTGATCATTGATAAATCCGCATCCCCTTGATTCATTTATGAAGAGAAAACTATTGCAGTGCTATTTTTCAACAAAGGAGTGACCTCAACTCACCATTATTTTCAACATTACTTTTTTCAATGTTTTATGCCGGTAAGTATGATTATTCTTATACTAATATATAGCTTGAAGTTTTCTTGAACGATGGTGATGATGAAACAGCCTCAGATTCCACCTGGAAGCCGTACATAATAATTTTTCTGCAAGGCCGTCAGATTTGGCATTTTTGATTTTCTAGCGGGAGCGGCCAAAATGCCAATACACATCTCTCCGCCCGAGAGCACCGGTTTGCTTTAGCGGAAAACGATATTCACGCCTGACAATTTTGCATTTTGTGATACTGAAATGAAAGTTGGTGCGAAAGTACCGAGACCGGTGCTCTTGGGCGGAGTGGTGTGTATTGACATTTCGGTCGCTCCCGGTAGAAAATCAAAAATGCCAAATTTGACGGCTTTGCAGAAAAATTAGTATTCACGGCTTCCAGGTGGAATCTGAGGCCGTTTTATCATCCAAACCGTTAAATAAAACTGCAAGCTATATATTAGTACAAAAATAATCATATTTATCGGGATAAAACATTGAAATAGGTAATGTTGAAAATAATGGTAAGTTGAGGTCACTCCTTCGCTGAAAAATAGCATTGCAAAAGTTCTGTTTTCATAAATGAGTCAAGGGGATGCGGATTTATCGATTATCACACAAAAACGACTCAACAACCTATTTGTGGTCCAAAAAAAAATTATTCTATAATTTGTTGACCAGGCAAAGAAATTATTTTTTTTCTATAAGAAGAATGGAATTGACTTGACGAAAAATGTTATGATGGTCAAAAACAAAGTTGTTCAGGTTCTGTACGGTAGATTGAGCGGTATTGAATGGTGCATGGTGAACGTTCTGACATCTTGAAATTTTGAGGGGCCCCCAGTCGCCCCCTAATGGACAAATTTTTGAGTGCTGCGGGTCAAATCACTTGAAATTTCACGTAGTTTGCATATGTCAAGTTTCATTGCAGTATCACAAAATGCAGAATCAGGGTCATTTCGCTAACGTACCGCTGCAACTATTTTCGACCTTTTGTTTTTCGTTTTTTTTTTCGTCACTCATGTTTTCCACTATTTCCTTACCTTCCTGACCTTTGTTTTCATCCTCTTGTTTTTGATCACTTGTAAAACGGTGAAAAACCGCGACTGCCGACTACAATTTTATATTTTTGAGCGCTTCCATTTGAATCCGCTATCTATATGCTATGCTGGTTTTGCAATTTTTCTAAGTAAACCAATAATTATTATTGTTTGGAAAATTTGTAAACATAATTTGCAGTTTTCCCAGGGCGAAAATCTTGGAAACCGTTGACCCGATTTCAAAAATTTTTCGACAAAAATCATAATTTTTTTCTTCAACCATAATTTGCAGTATGTCGGCAGCTAAAATGAATATTTAGTGGGGCTCAGCACAGGTGAAAGTTTGGACTGCAGTTTTTGAAATTTTTGAAACGATGTACCCATTGATTTATTCTAATCTTTGCGTGTCATTACTCATTAGTAGGGTAATGACGAAAATGAACACCAACTGCTTCAAATGCATGTCAAGACGAGTTCATAGAATCAGGGATCGTGGATAACTTTGGGGTGCGATTAGCAGATTTTGAGGTAGATCCAAAGAAAAGGTGAACCCTAAATTCTAGTGACGGGCGACAGATTAGTAGGTAGATATTGAAAGAAAACAAATCAAGAAAGAATGCAATAACTTTACACAAAAATAATACAGAAAGAATTGTAAAAATTGATTCAATTCCTATTCTGACTTCCGGTTGAACATTGAACGATAACAGTAAACATAGAGAACACCTTCATTCATCTAGTGGATAGGCTTCATCGGGAGGAACCGGCGAAGAAGGGGGGTTTTCGTAGAACCTGGACCATCTCCTCAGCCTCCGCTCGACCCTGTCGTCGTCCCTCAGGAACCTCCTGAATGGCAAACGATTTGCTGGAATCGGCGCGTTGCCCAGCATCAGCTCCAGCTGTTCCATCACGCTCTGGCCGTACCTGTTTTCTTGGTTCGGATCGCACCGTCGCGGTTTGTGCAGCACCATGCGCTTCACTACCACCACGAAGTCGTGCAAGAAAGCCAGCAGCAAAGGACTGTTGCCGAACTCGTCCAGGCAGTGTATGTCGCAGAGCAGTTCGATCAGGAGCAAGGCGCAAGGTTCGTGCTTCAGTTTGATGGCCTGCATCAGGGGGGTGGTCCGGGTGCCGCGTATGCACAGCTCCAGGCTGCAGCCGCGCAGCACGACGAATTCGGCCAGGTCCAGGTCGTTCTTCGCCACGGCGAACTGCAGCAGTGTCAGGTCGTTGAAGTAGGTGGTCGACAAGTTGGGGCCGTAGAGTTCGATGGTGAAACAGGCGTCGGCGACGCGGCCGGTGTTGTACGCACTCAGGAAAGCGTATTCGAAGGGATTCTTCAGGGGTTGAGGCGGTCGCGGTACGGGCACGAGCGGGTACCGCCTCCCCGGGGTCGGCTGTCGCGGCTGAGGAGCCCGCAGGGCTTGAGGACGGCGCGGTGGGTGAATGACCGGCGGATAATAAGCCATGTTTCAAAGACACTTTCGAACGGTGCTGGACTGAACTGAGCTGGAGCGAAGTTTATGGAGAAAAAATGTGGCAAAAACTTGGGCGATAAAGAGCGCGATTTTTATTTTATTTCCATATTTGGTACGATACAGGGTGTTTTAGATTGTTTTTGAGGTGTATAATCTACCTACAATGTTGCTTTTGAAAACCCCCTACAATAGAACATAACTAGGGATGAAACGGATAGTGATTTGGCCGGATACCGATAACCGGTGTACCTCATGACTGGATGGCCGGTTATCCGGCCTAACTATCCGGCCAAAATTAGGCATTCCTGATTCGTAAATTTGACGGGGTAGCAGCGGAAAATACCAACAAAAAGACAATGACTTTGGAGAAAAGTACAATTCCCAATGAGGTTGATAATTATACAGGCTGATTCATGAGTAACCTTACATAGGCTAATTGGAGATAGAGAACTTTGAGGCTAGTCAGGATCCACTGAACAAATTTTGTTTTCTCCATTGGTTAAGAAGATACAGGGTGTTTTGTGTGTTTCGTATGAAACTTTGATAAGCGATATTTCTGAAACGGCTAGAGATATTTTCTTGAAATTCACCAGTAATATTTCTCTATTGGAACTTACCCTGAAACCATACTGGGTAAGTCAAAATCCAGGGCGGGAACTGAAAAATGTGCCCCTTTTTTATTTGATCAAAAAGTATATTTTCTGACCGCTTTTCTAAAAAACTGCTATCGGATTCGAAAAGCTAAGGAAAAATGCTTCAAGAATCACTCTTCAATTTAGATGGCACACCTAAACCGTTTCGACATAAAAATTGAAAGTGAAATTTATGGGTAAGTTTCCATTTTTGACCAGACATAATCGACTCATTGTTTGATTGAATTCATTCAAATTCATTTTTTAGCTTGTCTTTGTGGAATAGAAGGGCTTGGTAGGAAGAAAAAATCCATAGCCGAAGATTTTTTTTGACGACCAAATCGAGTCTAATTTTGGTTTCACTTTCGATTTTGTCATAAAAGAAATGGCCGACTCTGGAATTTTTCTTTCAACCAAGCTCTTCTATTCAACAGAGACAAGCCCAAAAATGAATTTTGATAAATTCAAGCAAACAATGAGTCGATTATGTCCGTTCGAAAATGGGAACTCACCCACAAATTTTGCTTGTAATTTTATTGTCGAAACGGTTTAGGTGTGCCATCTAGGTTGAATAGTGATTCTAAAAGCATTTTTCCTTAGCTTTTTGAATCCGGTAGCAGTTTTTCAGAAAAGCGGTCAAAAAATGTACTTTTTGATGATACAAAAAAGGGGCACCTTTTTTCTAGCCCGGCCCTGGATTCTAACTCACCCGGTATGGCTTCGGGATGAGTTCCAACAGAGAAATATTACTGGTGAATTTCAACAAAATACCTGTGGCCGTTTCAGAAATATCGCTTATCAAAGTTTCATACGAAACACACAAAACACCCTGTATCTTCGTAACCAGTGGAGAAAATGAAATTTCTTCAGTGGATCCTAACTCGCCTCGAAGTCCTCTATCTCCCATCAGCCTATGTAAGGTCACTCATGAATCACCCTGTATATTTGAAAACAGCACGGATTGACAGAAAGAACGCGATTTCACTCATGTTGGTCTACCGACTCTAGTCTATAGATCTTCTCATATAGGCCGTTCTCTTTGCTCGCAGCTCGTGCGCAGGTCTTCAAGTATACCAGCTCACTGGTTTAATTGGCTGTTTAACCGGGAACGTTTTTTCGATCGGGCTGGTTGCATGAACTCGACCAATGACGGCCAATACAGGTGGACTTGCTCCCCGAAGATCCCAGGTGAATGAGAATGGCTATATCCACATCCCTCCAAGTTTGCGAAGATAAGTTCTCAGCTTCCTGTAGCAGCGAGTGTAGCAGCGTATACAATACAGTGAGAGTTTCTTCTCGGAACCTGGCAACGTGTACGATAATAAACACGTCTCCTACTTTTGAATGCAGAAAAGGTTGTATTCATCCACCACAGTTTACCACTTCTTGATTTCAAATATCAGACTGGGGAAGGCCAGAGGAATGTTTTCTTTTGTTTTACTCTTGTGTTGACTTCATTTTATGATTACAAGTTACAATGTTATAATTGTAATATGTTTTTTTGCTGATCATAAACAACCCATCAAGAGTTTCGGCTTGCTTCTCTGCCTATTCATATTAAATAGGGGGCCTACAACAGTTTGAAGTGGATTACGATCCGACCCACGAGTGAATAGCAACAGTCAATTACTATTCCAGAGAAAGCTTTCGAGAGCCAAAGTACTTGGGGGTTTTGCCCAGAACCTTGCCGCGGGGGGATTTGTCGCCGGTGTCCCGCCTTCGAGTGAGCCCCACCACAGCGTCATGTTACAGCGGTCACCCATCCAAAGACGGACCGCGCTGTGTATGGCTTGGCTTCTATGATCGAAGCCAAGGACGATGTGCCAATACATTACGCGCATTTAAACTTATTACATTTATTTAAACTTGAGCGACAATTTTCAATATCCTTATTTTTCGTTGAGCAGTTTAGTTGATGTTAATATAGGGAAACAAGATAGGAAAGTGGTGATTAATTGAATTTATCACTCTTCCTAATTTTTTGCAACTATCCGGTTTCGACCGGATATCAAAAGACTATCCGGCCGGATAGCCGGGTACTAATAATAAGGCCGGATAGGCCGGATACCGAATAGTAACCGAATATCCGTTGCATCTCTAGAAATAACGATTTCACTCAGTATTGAAAATTGTGTTTCACTTCAAAACTTTCCCGGCTAGTAGCACGGAACGGTTGGAAGGATTTTAAGCGTGATGTCTTATTACACAACACAAACGTATTTTTTGTGAACTTTGACACCCTCTATCTTTCCAGAGAGATCTTTCTTTGGGAAGCGAGTGAAAGGCATACCGGGTGGGCCATAAAAAACCGTGCTCTGAATTTTTCATTCTGGAAGTTTTATTCCGCCACCGATTCTATCGAATTTTTCAGCATTGGATAGCCAATTGAATGGGCTATCATTTTTGTATTTCAAAATGGCCGACACACCAAAATTCAAGATGGCAGAAACAATTGAAAATAGGCCTTCTTTTGTTCCCGTTGCTTTTTATTGAAAGTTACCAGAAAGTCGAAACCAATAATGTATTATGAAGGATTAATCAAGGACGATCCTTGTCAATTCGAGACCACAACCAATAAAATCGGGTTATCTGCTGAAGAGCTATTGCGAGTTGAAGCGAAGCCTACTTTCCGTTTTTTTCATTCCGCATATTTGACCCAAATTTAAGTATCCTGCCCGCCAATCCGCCATCTGCTCATTTCTCAACCGATTCTCTCAAATTCGGTATTAATGGCTAGCCAATTGAACAGGCTACCTTTTTCATATGACAAAATGACAGACCTGTCTAATTCCAAGATGGCGGAAGCAATTGAAAATAGAATGTCTTTTGTCCTCATTGCTTTTTAATAAAAATGAGCGGAAAGTCAAAACCAATAATTATTATGATGGATAAACCTTCCATTTTCTTATATAAAAATGGCAGCCTGTCCAATTGGCTAGCCATTGATACCAAATTTGAAAAAATCAGTCGGAAAATAAGGATATGGCGGGCAGGATTCCTAAATTTGGGTCATTCATGCGGGAATGAATGAACCGGTAGATAGGCTTCGCTTCAACTTGCCGTAGCTCCTCGGCAGGTGACTCGATTTGATTGGTTGCGGTCTTGGATTGTCAAGGAAGGTCTATTCCTTCATAATAATTATTGGTTTTGACTTTCTGCTATTTTTTATTAAAAAGCAATAAGGACAAAAGAAATTCTATTTCCAATTGCTTCCGCCATCTTGGATTTTGACATGCACGTCATTTTCTCATATTAAAAAGATAGCCTGTCCAATTGGCTAGCCATTGATATCAAATTTGAGGGAATCGGTTGAGAAATGAGCAAATGGCGGATTGGCGGACATAATACCTAAATTTGGATGAATTATGCGGAAATGAATAAAACGGAAAGTAGGCTTCGCTTCAACTCGCAATAGCTCCTCAGTCAATGACCCGATTTCACTGGTTGTGGTCTTGAATTGACAAGAAAGGTCTATCCCTTCATAATTCATTATTGGTTTTGACTTTCTGGTAACTTTAAATAAAAAGCAACGAGAACAATAAAAGGCCTATTTTCAATTGTTTCTGCCATCTTGAATTTTGATATGTCGGCTATTTTGAAATACGGAAAGTATAGCCCATTCAATTGGCTAGCCAATGCTGAAAAGTTCGATAAAAACGGTGGAGAAATTAAAATTGTATAAATAAAAATTCCGAGCACGGTTTTTTGTAGCCCACCCGGTATATTATTATGTAGGTACCTGTTATATTTCTTTGAATCAGGATGCGGGGAATCTTTTTCTAATCTTCACCTGTAATAACACTGTTCCGTCCCTGTTCATTTTTCTTTTAAGTAAATTCAAATTTATTCGCGGCTTGGTACCAACATTATTTCGGTCCCAACTCCCGCCATTTTTCCTCTACCTGCACATGTGCGTCAGTCCCAAAGCCTGTCAAGACCGACGCTGCCACCTTATAGCAGCCGCCGGAAACGGCGAGAGAGCAGTTGTTGAGTCCGAGACGCGGTGTCGAAGGTCAACACATCCGAGCGAGCGTCGAATTGGAAACATCCCACAAAAGTATCGATTCTCGTGTACGCGGGCGCCCCTCGTTCATGTCCTCTGGAGAGGATGCTGAGTTGGTGTTGAACAACGTCTCTGCCGGCCGCAAAAAAGCGCAACTGATCCAGTGCTCCTGCCGTTGCAAGTTCATGCCGATTTCTTGAAACGACGCCATTTTTTCTTCGTGTGCTTTTGTTCGCACCGATCTCGTTACACGCAGAGTGCCTGAGGCTCGCGCCCCCATCGTCACCTGGACGGCGCCCTGCTGCTTGCCGTTCCCTTGAGGTGGTCACGCGGACTCCACGCTCCACCGTTCTACATTCCACCACGGTCAGTGTTCGTCCACTTTCACTGCCACCAACCAACGTGGTGCGTCGATTATTCACCGCTGCTGTTGGCCGCTGGAGTGAATGCTATACATCTTGGGGCGCTAATGCACATCCCTGTAAGTACCCCCTTTTTCAATTCCGTTCCTGCATTTCCGGTCGGTGGTTTGTGCCAAGTCACGAGTAATGAACCGCCATTTTCTTTACAGCGCCGTTCAGAGTGCATTCGTGTGACGTCATCAGCGACGCTGCCATCGCGAATCCACGCTCGCCGTGTTTGAGATTGTTTGAGATTGTTTGAGATTGTTTGAGACACACAGGATAAAGCTTTGTTCGATAAATTTTGCATTTTGATTTGTGGACCCAATTTAACCCCGCATCGCCAGTGCTCTTCTGAGCCCCCCTTTGGGAGTTTTTCTCCCGCATTGAATGGCCGTTCGCGTCCATTTAATTTGGTCCTTCGAGCCGGATTTTGAATCCCGCTGGCGGTGTTGGGTGAGTTTGGTTCACAATTTGAAAACAGGTGCGCTATACCTAAGGTTTAACAGCGGAGCTCATGATACCGAAGTCAATTCCGTAGTAGCTAAATAGTTTGACGGTTTGTGCTATCTCCGTTTTCCATTTCATTTTTTTTCTTTTTTTTTTGATTTTCGAGTTTAACCCTTTTATGGTGCAGTTCTAACGCCGTCAAGGAACTCAAATCCCACCTAGTTGCATTCTTATAATCGGCTAGTTGCGTTTTCTTTGTTCGCCTGTGCCTTTGTGCATTGCGCTCATTTCATTATTTTGCATTTTTCGGTTCAGTTTTTGCGCATTTTCGCAGTTTGAACTGTTTTTCGCGCCTTTTTATAGGTATCTTTTCATTTTTTTGCACATTTTGCACGTCGAATCGCATTTTCCGTGTAATTTTGCATTTTTCGGTTCAGTTTTTGCGCATTTTCGCAGTTTGAACTGTTTTTCGCGCCTATTTATAGGTATCTTTTCATTTTTTTGCACATTTTGCACGTCGAATCGCATTTTTCGTGTAATTTTGCATTTTTCGGTTCAGTTTTTGCGCATTTTCGCAGTTTGAACTGTTTTTCGCGCCTTTTTATAGGTCTCTTTTCAGTTTTTTGCACATTTTGCACGTCGAATCGCATTTTCCGTGTAATTTTGCATTTTTCGGTTCAGCTTTTGCGCATTTTCGCAGTTTGAACTGTTTTTCGCGCCTTTTTATAGGTCTCTTTTCAGTTTTTTGCACATTTTGCACGTCGAATCGCATTTTCCGTGTAATTTTGCATTTTTCGGTTCAGTTTTTGCGCATTTTCGCAGTTTGAACTGTTTTTCGCGCATTTTCGCACATTTTTGCTCGGTTTTTTTCGTACGGATTCGTGCGGAAATTCCCTGCGTTCTCGATCCTCTGCAATTTGTGGTCATGGACGATCTTCTCGCTGCCATTGCGACAATCGAGGCTCGCTTGCAGCCCTGTTTTGACGCTGGTGTGGCAGCGGCGGGAGACCCTGGGCTCCAGGAGGGCTTTCTGGCCTCTGTGGGTGTAGCAGCGCAAATCTATGCCGGCTACCTTCCTCTCGTCGCGTGCCCTCCCCTCAGTAAAGCATCTGCTGAACAACGCGATCAATTCGTCGCCTCCACAGTTGCGGTGGACGGGCTTTACTCTAAGCTGTCTGCCTTAAAGGCTCAATTTTCGGAAGCACATCGCGGCTCTGGCGCTCTATCCCGTCAGGGATCGCAGTGGTCCGTCAATTCACAGAATGTCGCTCCCGGGCATAATGTCAAACTTCCGAAGATTTCTCTGCCACATTTTGACGGCACGTTAAAGTCGTGGCCTACCTTTTACGATTTGTTCAATACGCTCATTCATTTGAATGACAACCTTGCGAATGTGGAACGCTTTCAATATCTGATTTCGTCGCTTTCTGGCGAGCCCTTGTCTCTCGTTCGACATCTGCCATTAACTTCGGATAACTACGTTATCGCCTATGACTCCTTGGTGGAGCGGTACCAAAACGACCGCGTCTTGGTCACACTTTATTGGAAATCCATATGGAATGCTCCATCGGTTTCCGCCGACTCTGCAAGTTCGCTCAGAGAACTTCTAAACGCATTCAATGAAAATCTCACCGCTCTCGAGCAATTTCCAAATGTGGATTTATGGGATTTCACTTTGTTAAATGTCTTCCTTCAGCGACTGGACACTCCCACGCGCAAACGCTTTGAAATCAAGCATTCCGGGACTAACATTCCTACTTTCGCGGACGCCAGGGCCTTTGTACTCGATCAGTGCCGAGCGCTGGAAGCAAATTCATTGAGTGCAGTCCCGCCTGCGGCATCCGCCACTCGTGTTGTTTCCAAGCTTGCCCACGCATCTCGTGGGTCTCGCGCTTTGGTTTCGCAGGCTAATGCCTCCCATTCGGGAGCCGAGTGTCCGCTGTGCAAGAAAGGTCATCCTCTTCATAATTGCTCCTCTTTTCAGGCGTTGTCCCCTCGTGAGCGTTTCAATGCCGCGCGTGGTGCACATTTATGCATCAATTGTTTGAGGTCGGGTCATATGACCACTAATTGTCCATCATCGTCTTCCTGCAGACAGTGTCGCCAGCGACATCACACTTTGTTGCATTTCCCGAGGCCGGAGCCTCCTGGTGTGTCGGGTCAGATGGTGCCGGAAGTACCTCCAAGTCAGTCTCCTGCCACTGTCGGCGAGTCGTCTGGCAGGCCTTCTGGTGTCGCTAAGAGTTTCACGTCTGGCACCGCATCTGCCCAGGTTTTGCTGGCTACGGCGCTTGTGCACGTTCGTGATCGGTGGGGAGCCTATCACCGACTCCGTGCATTGATTGACCCTGCCAGTCAAGCGTCGTTTATGACCGAGTCCTCAGCTCGTCAGCTGGGACTATCTTGCTCCAATCAAAAGGTCCCTGTCTTCGGATTGGGCCTTTCCTCACTGAAGCCGACGTGCGGCGTAGTGTCATGTGTAGTTAAGGCAAAAGATTCGCTCCCTCTGCCGGAGTCTGAATTTATTGTTTTGCGGAACATCTGCGGGAACTTGCCCGATACCCCCGTGAATCCCCAAGAGTTTCAGGACTCACGTGTGGGAGATCTGGCCGACCCCGGCTGGCACACACCGGGTCCAATTCAAATGTTGCTGGGCGCAGATTTGTATCCCGCCATCGCCCGCGAAGGACTAATTTCTCACGGCTCTGGTCATCCGCTGGCCATGAGCACGATTTTCGGTTGGGCGCTTCTCGGCCCCTTTCAATCTTCTTCCGTCTCACGCAGCTCTCTGCTAGCGTGCTCTCCAAGCGGTTTGGAAGACTCTCTTCGGAGATTTTGGGAGATTGAGGAAGTTCCTTCTTCCTTGACAAAGTCTCGCTTGTCTCCTGACGAACAGGAGGCGGAGACTTGTTTTCGAGACACCGTCTATCAGCTTCCTTCTGGACGATTTGGAGTGTCTCTTCCATTCAAGGGTTCTCCCCCTTCCTTTGTCAACTCAAAGCAACTTGCGGATCGCCGGTGGCTCGCGATCGAGCGGCGCCTCGCAAACCATCCTCAACTTCGGGAGCTATATCTGGAGTTCATGCACGACTACCTCCAGTCTGGCCATATGACGCTTCTTGACTCCGATCCTTCAGAGGCAGAGGCATATTATATCCCGCATCACCCGATCGTGAAGTGCGATGACGGAAAGTCGAAAATTCGCGTCGTGTTTGATGCTTCAGCGAAAGCAGCAAATCACGTTTCTCTTAATGAGACTCTTCTTACAGGCCCTAAGCTCCAGCAGGATCTGGTGTCTTTACTCCTCCAATTTCGGAGCCAACCGGTAGTGTTCACCTGTGATGTTCGACAAATGTATCGACAAATCCTGGTGGCGCCTGAACACCGCCGCTTTCAGCTCATTCGTTTCCGCTTCTCCGATGCAGAGCCCGTTCAGACCTATATGCTGAACACCATCACCTATGGTGTCTCTTCTGCTCCATTTTTAGCAGTACGCACGGTGCTCCATCTCGCTGAGCAGTGCGCCGGTGAGTTTCCGTTGGCCGCCGACGCTGTTCGTCGCAATCTTTACGTTGATGATTTGCTGTGTGGTGCCACCTCTGTGGAGGCCGCCTGCGAGCTGCGGGACCAGTTGGTCCGTCTCTTTGAGTCGGGTTGTTTTGAGCTGCGCAAGTGGGCCAGCAATCATCCTGATGTTCTGCGTGGAATTCCAGCTGGCCATTGTCGCACTCAGCCTTCTACCTTTGACGAGGACACTCACTCCGTCGTCAAGATTCTGGGCCTGCAGTGGCATGCAGTCGATGATTCCTTCTCGTTCACTGTTGAACCGAGTCCATTGCGGTGTACGAAACGTTTGATTTTGTCCGAAATCGCCCGCATTTATGATCCACTTGGGTTTTTGAGTCCCGTTTCATTCCTGGCGAAATGCCTGATCCAGCGACTATGGAAGCTTGGGCTCGACTGGGATGACCCCCCTCCTGACTCCATTTGCCGGGAGTGGGGACGTTTTTTGGCGGAATTGCCGCAGCTATCGAAATTGCGTATTCCTCGCCATGCCTTGCCATCACCTTTGTCTGAGTGTCAGCTTCATGCGTTCTGCGACGCGTCTGAAGCGGGGTACGCCTGTGTACTTTATGCTCGATACGTTCAGGATGGGAAAGCGACAGTTCGCTTTCTTGTGGCAAAGTCGAGGGTGGCACCGGTCAGGCTGCTGACTGTCCCTCGTCTTGAGCTCTGCGCAGCCGTTTTGTTGGCTGATCTCGTTTCGTTCACCGTCAGTGCTCTGGCGGATTCCATCAACTTTGACGCCATCTACGCGTGGACGGACTCCACCATAGTTCTCAGCTGGTTGCGATCACCATCCCACCGCTGGAAGACTTTTGTCGCTCACCGGGTTGAACGTATCCAACAGCGGGTCCCGCCTCAGTGCTGGAGACATGTCGGGACAGCGGAAAATCCGGCTGATCCCGCGTCTCGGGGCCAATTTCCCGAGGAAATTCTCTCGTCTTCGCTTTGGTGGTCTGGGCCGCACTTCTTGTCTTTGCCGCCCAGTGCATGGCCTGAGGAAGCGGCTTCGCTGCCAATCTGTTCCGAGACCTTGCCGGAGGAGCGAAAGGTGGCGCTTATCGGGCGTGTTTCTCCACCGCCAGCAATTGACATAAACAGTTTGTTCGTTCGGTTTTCTTCACTGCGGAAGATCCAGGGCATAGTCGCTTACTGCCTTCGATTTGTCCATAATTGCTCAAGGCCGTCTGCTCGTATCTCTGGGGGTCTTACTGAGTCAGAGCTTCATGCTGCTCTACTCTTTCTTGTAAAGGAGATTCAGAGCACAGTGTTTGGTGCGGAAATTTCGTGTCTGCGCGCTGGTCGACCTGGTACCAAGCCGTTTCGCCAACTGGCTCCTTTTTTGGATCGCAACGGTGTTCTTCGCGTCGGTGGACGTTTGAAACATTGTCCTGAGCTCCCGTTCGAAACTCGACATCCGGCACTTTTGCCATCTCGTCATCGTTTGACGGAATTGCTGGTCCGCCAGGTTCACCTTCGTCACGCTCATCCCGGGCTAAATAGCACTTGCTATTTGATCCAGCAATCATTTTGGATATTGTCTACGCGCCGTTCCGTGCGTCATTATCTCGCGTCTTGTTTTCGGTGCTTTCGCGCCAAACCTCAACCCCTGACTCCTGTAATGGGCAATTTGCCGGTTGCACGCATTTCTCAGGCCAAGGCTTTCAGTTGCATCGGTGTCGACTATGCGGGACCGTTTTCCATTCTTATGTCAAAAGGCCGCGGTAATCGTACCACAAAGGCATATTTGTGCTTATTTGTATGCTTTGCAACCAAGGCCCTCCACGTGGAGGTTGCTTCAGATTTATCGACTGACGCCTTTTTGGCGGCCTTGCGGCGGTTTATCGCACGCCGGGGTCGGTGTACCTCCATATTCAGCGATTGCGGCACGAATTTTGTCGGCGCCGCCAAACAGCTCGATTACTTCCTCCGTCTCGCTGCCGAAAGCGAGGCCATTGCATGGCATTTTAACCCTCCTTCCGCCCCTCATTTTGGGGGACTTTGGGAGAGTGGGGTCAAGACAGTCAAGACTCACCTCTATCGAGTCATTGGTGAGCAAGTGCTCACATACGAGGAATTGTCTACGTTGGTCGTTCAAATCGAGGCATTGCTAAATTCGCGACCCCTTTGTCCGCTGAGTTCGGACCCCAATGATATGTCCGTGTTAACTCCGGGCCATTTTCTGACACTTGAGCCGTTGACTGCTCCACCGGACCCTGATTTATCACATTTGTCCTGTGGCAAGTTGTCTCGTTGGCAACTGATCCAACACATGCACCAGCGTTTCTGGGTTCGCTGGCGCGATGAATATCTCCATACCTTGTATCAGCGTGGCAAGTGGCAGAAGGTGGATTCTTCCGACCAAACCGTTGTGGGTGCACTAGTCCTTATCAAGGAGGAGAATGCCCCTCCGCTAAAATGGAGAATCGGCCGAATCGTGGAGCTTTTTCCGGGAAAAGACGGCATCAGCAGAGTCGCAGATGTACGTACCTCTAGTGGTATCATGAGAAGGCCGTTGGTTAAACTATGTCCATTACCGGGTGGACAATGAGTCATTCAATAAATGTTTTTTCGTATATTTACACCGCGTGTATATATTTTTTCTTTGTGTCTCATGACTTTTGCATTCCTCATTTAGATTTGCATCGTGTCATTTGTAGTTTCATACTTGGTCCGTCACTTTTTGGGAAAATACCCTCTGGGCATTTTCGGTGGGGAGAAATGTTCCGTCCCTGTTCATTTTTCTTTTTAAGTAAATTCAAATTTATTCGCGGCTTGGTACCAACATTATTTCGGTCCCAACTCCCGCCATTTTTCCTCTACCTGCACATGTGCGTCAGTCCCAAAGCCTGTCAAGACCGACGCTGCCACCTTATAGCAGCCGCCGGAAACGGCGAGAGAGCAGTTGTTGAGTCCGAGACGCGGTGTCGAAGGTCAACACATCCGAGCGAGCGTCGAATTGGAAACATCCCACAAAAGTATCGATTCTCGTGTACGCGGGCGCCCCTCGTTCATGTCCTCTGGAGAGGATGCTGAGTTGGTGTTGAACAACGTCTCTGCCGGCCGCAAAAAAGCGCAACTGATCCAGTGCTCCTGCCGTTGCAAGTTCATGCCGATTTCTTGAAACGACGCCATTTTTTCTTCGTGTGCTTTTGTTCGCACCGATCTCGTTACACGCAGAGTGCCTGAGGCTCGCGCCCCCATCGTCACCTGGACGGCGCCCTGCTGCTTGCCGTTCCCTTGAGGTGGTCACGCGGACTCCACGCTCCACCGTTCTACATTCCACCACGGTCAGTGTTCGTCCACTTTCACTGCCACCAACCAACGTGGTGCGTCGATTATTCACCGCTGCTGTTGGCCGCTGGAGTGAATGCTATACATCTTGGGGCGCTAATGCACATCCCTGTAAGTACCCCCTTTTTCAATTCCGTTCCTGCATTTCCGGTCGGTGGTTTGTGCCAAGTCACGAGTAATGAACCGCCATTTTCTTTACAGCGCCGTTCAGAGTGCATTCGTGTGACGTCATCAGCGACGCTGCCATCGCGAATCCACGCTCGCCGTGTTTGAGATTGTTTGAGATTGTTTGAGATTGTTTGAGACACACAGGATAAAGCTTTGTTCGATAAATTTTGCATTTTGATTTGTGGACCCAATTTAACCCCGCATCGCCAGTGCTCTTCTGAGCCCCCCTTTGGGAGTTTTTCTCCCGCATTGAATGGCCGTTCGCGTCCAAACACCCTGTGGACGAGCAAGATGAATAATCTTGGAAAACAAAGAAGCTCACTCCGGATGTGTGCTAACCCAAATAATAACACGGAATACATGTAATTGCACAGTCTTTATTTCTTAGCTCTCCCGGCATCGATACACACACATCTAGTCTTATGAGCTAACTCCCTGCTCGCGTGACATACTTGTGCATCATCGACGCTATACTTCGTAGGTAGGTATGTTATCACAACAATATAGATTCACTTGCTGGTCTCCACAGGATGGTAGGGGACTTTTGATATCTGTTACAACCGAGACCGATTATGGTCAGCTTTGCACTCGGTTTTGCATACTTTAAGCCGGATATTATAGTTTATCCAATCCTATCGAATAATGCAAGCATTATCACGCGCATACATGCCTGCATTTTTCAATAAGACTGGATAAAGCATAGTATTCTACTCGCGGGTAATGGCTATTACTCATTCGGATGCTTTACGACACTCGCCAAGGCTCGTGTCTGCAAACTGCATCCTCATGTGTAAGAAGTGATCGGTACCCGCTTGTTGGATAATATACTATTATTCACGCTTCTATTTGTTAAAGTATTACCTAAAATACCTACGCGGTACCTATTTTATGGTGCGATTCTGTAAGAAATTACATTCCATAAAGGCTCTGTTACGTTGTTATTACCTAGGCAACAGCCAATGGCCGACAAGAATTTTTACATAACAGAGCGTTTATGGAATGTTATTTTTTACAGAATAGCACCATTAGTTTCGGAACCTACTGTTATTAGGTAGGTACCTACGTATATAAATCAAAAATTGGATACCTACACTGGAGTATACTTTTTTGGTCAATATATATCAGTCAAGACAAACCGATCCAAATTAGCCTGTTCTACGGACTCGTTTAATCTATACAGTTCGGTTCAAGTCAAGTTCGCAGTTTCATCGATGCTAGTCATCATCGAGGTAATCATGGCACTTCAAAATAGGGTCAGCTTGAGAAACTAACATTGAAACATCAATTTCCAAACAGTATTTAGCCGGTGCCGGTGTGCCAAAACGCGCAAGAACGGCATTAAGGGAGCGATGCCGTTGTTGTATTTTATTTTCGCGCAACAACATCAGCCCACACCGCCGGTTATTTATGACTTAATTTTGTGCTCCGAAACGTGACGCCTGAAATTTGTTATGACGAAGAGCAGCCCCTGAGCAGAAGATGATAATAAAACGCAGAGGCACATCAGGTATGAGGAAGTAAGGCACACAAAAAAAATTAATTCTAATCTCCGTCGTTTTTCTCTCCTCCACCACCATTCCGCTAAGACTTTCGCTTTCGTTCTTCTGTATGTCGTCGTCGTCGTCGTCGTAGGGGGCGAAAAACTCTCCCGACAAAAAAGAACGCGCGCCCGTCGCCCGGCGTGATTTGTTGTAATATCACGACTTCTTATCTTATTTTAGTTTGTTCTCATGGTCCTGGCAGTTTCAATTTAAAACGTCGCCATTTACGTTAGCAAAAATTTAATCTCGTAACGAATTGCATCGTTATTCCCGCTCGCACACGGAGGCACGGCAAGGGCGAAAGTGCCCTTCATTTTTCACAAATCCCGCTCAGTCAGCTGGATTTGCAGAAAAAGGAATGCGCGGAAATTATGATTATACTCTTGCGTGATGTAAAAATAATGCGAGAAAAGATAATGTATTGGACTCTTAATGTGTCCTTTTCTCGAGTGGATCTTGAGTGCATGAAATAATTATATCTCCATCTTTGTCATTTGGTGTTCAAATCAATCGGTTGCAGTACCATGCACTAGGTACGCCAGCGCCATCTGAATTACCCTACCAAGCCAATAGGTGTCGTGTAAATGAAAGATGTGTTCACTCTTCTACTTCACCTTTTACAATGAATTGCGTCAGTTGCTAAGCAATTTTTCTTCAGCAGTTCTCAGTAAAAAGTTAGGTGAAAGTAAATGCTTCTTTTAATCATACCACCCATGTCTTTGTTTTTGACACTGAATATTTTGGGACTAGCTAAATTGCCTTTCTTTATTATGTTCTCAGCGAAGGATCGCCATAAAAATCCAGTCGTTCGGAATCATTTTTTGTTGTCGGTCAATTTGGCGCAATTTTTATCAGTGTGTACTTCCAGTCAAAATGTTCAGCCACATAACAAGTCGTTAATGCTCTTCGACTTTCCTCTCTGCCCATTCATAATCATATTGAATAGGAGGAGCCTAGGATTCAAATTAGATTCGGAACTACGAGTGAATGGCTGGCAATTAAAAGCCAAGTTACTATTACAGAAGAAGCTTTCAAGAGTCGAAGTACACGGAGTTATGTCCACAGCCTTGCTGAGAAGAGGTTTTGCGCCGGTGTCCCGCTCTCGAGTGAGCCCCATCATCAGCGTCATGTTGCAGATCACTTATCCAAAGACAGAATTTTGAGACACCTCGTATCAGAAAAATGCCCATAAAGGCATCGACACTAAATATCTTGCGTCCTATACTCAGAGGACAGAGTATTAGTGGACTCTTCATCATCATGTGTGAGGACAGCAGTGGTTGATTAGTCGGCTTTTAAAAAACTTCTGCGGTCACTGCTGCCTCGATATACACATTGCGGGAAGCCGCTAGTAGATGGCGGCGCATGGGTGTCTCACCCATGAGTACCCTCGGAGAGCACATATAGGAAAGTAATAATATAATAATAATAATAATAAAATGTCTTTATTGGCGGTATTCAGCGAAGCTGCTCTTCCATACAACCACAACAATACAACAATAAACATATAACAAAAAATATGTATATAATAAACAAAATAACATAAATCACGTATATATCATGAAGTCTCATAAAGTCTTATGGCGTTCCGAACTTGCTTGATACCGAGCTGCTCTTGAACCGAATTGCATTCGCTCCATTCTGTCCCCATCGACTCGACTCCATCACAGACGGCTCCATTCCGTTTCTTTTCCCTCTCCCTCTCATAATCTCAAAGCATTCATACCTTCATCACTGCTTGATTCGAATAGAAATTCATGAGGAAATTGTGAAAGGGAATGCACCGCCACAAATTCATCCTTTTTGGTATTACCACGACTCATCTTCAGCACCGCAATCGACACTGATACATCAAGTTGACAGTAGAACTGACTACCGAGACAGTTCTAAAATTCGGAGCTGGTTCCGTGCAAATGAAGTAGGAATATTCCTAGTCGAACACAGCAAAAAGTAGCACGGGAGCAATGCCACTTCCAGTCGAACACGCCGAAAAGTTGTTCTGATGAACTGCGCATGCTCAGACGAAATGGAACCGGCTCGGCTCTAGCCAGTCGAAAACGCCATTAGATACTAGAGCCGACTAGAGCTTCCGCCTAGAATGTCGCAGCAATGATCGAACACAAACAGGTCGAAACACGTGCCTGCTGGATATCGATGGTGGCTGCTCGGTCGGTCTGATAGTCCGAGACTCCTTTCCATTCCCACACCAATCATGCCGATTGTATTGCATGTCCGTCATTGATATTGTGAAAAATTGAACGTGAGACGCCTCAAAATCCGCTTGAGTGTCGGAGGGAAGTGCAGGCGACAGGCGTCGTCTAAAAAGCAAAACCGCCGGGGGCCGGGGCACGTGAATTCAGGATAACATGTTGCCCTAGGACCAAAAACAAAGTCGACCGGCCGGCCAGGATAAAAATGGCAATTTGAAGGTACCTACTCACTTTAGTACCTTCCTGGACCAATTTTGATCAAATGTGAACCAAAGTTCACTCAACCGAGTCTTCATCGAATAATAATACCAAAAATGATCAAAAATTTCTGGGGGTGTAGATAATAGGAGACTGTCCCCTATTTTTGCCCCTATTTTTATCTCTCCTGATTATTTTTCAAAATTGTTGATATTTTCAGACTCTACGTCCAATTTAGAAAAAAAGTTACTCTTGCAAAATTTTGATTAGAGGCTTCATTTTCAAGATATTTGGGTTTGAAAAATTGAAAACAACACGAAATCGCCACTATCCAGGGCCCAAATTGTGTTTTTTTTCTGAAAAACTCCGTTTCTCAGCGAAAATGGTGGTTTATCAACTCAAAATACCCAGAAATTTTAATCCAGTTGACGAATCATGGGTTTTCTCGAATTTTAATTTTTAGGCGATTTTGAGATGTTTTCCCTCGTGTTTTCCAATGTTTCAATCCCAAATATCTCAAAAACAAACCCTTCAATCGAAATGTTGCAGAAGACTCTTTTTCTTCTAAATTGAACGTAAAATCAGGAAATATTAACAATTTCAAAAAATAGTTAGGGTAGATGAAAATAGAGGCGAAAATAGGGGACAGTCCCCTATTATCTACGTCCCCAGGAATTTTTGATGAATTGTGGTATTATTATTCGATGGAGACTCATTCGACTGAGCTTTGGTTGGAATTTGATCAACATCGGTCCAACGGTTCAGAAGTTACGGTGAAAAAACTATTTAAAAAAGTCAACTTCAGTATCTTTTCAAGAAGTATTTTAGGACCATGAGTTTTTTGTGCTTTCGGCTTTATTTTTGATGGGGAATCATTCCTCAAAGTTTATAATAACCAAACCCGAACACCCTGCATAATTTTATTCTGAGAGTTTATTCGTCGAATCGCGCATGAACCTCCAATGTCGGTGATTTGACATTTGAAGACGTCAATAATGTCATTGACAGCTAGTTTGCTAAGCCGAGTTGGATCAGCCGCTTTGATAAATAATTTTTTTCAGCATTGCCTAGTTTAAATATTGCTTGAGTCCGTTTTATTACTTTAGGAGACGGTAGTCAAAGAAAAAGCATAATCTTGCCTATTATTCTGTATGGACATTGACTTGAGTCAACATAGATATTGTGACACTAATTTGCATTTTTCGTTGTGTTACATTATTAATGACAATTTAGTGTCATAATGTCAATGTTGACTTTAGTTATTATCTTTATTATCCATACAGAATAGGCCTGCTGGATAGGTAAGAACCCCTCAACTTGAGGCTTTCCTCGAGGCTTTCCTCTTGACCATATTTTGAAAAATCATAAACTAATCCTTGATAACTTTTTCCGCAGTTTTCGAGTATATTCATCACAATTTTCTACATCTTATACAAGATGCCGACAAAAAAAAACACCCTGTATTCATTGATTGTAGTCTCTGCAGTTTTTATCCTGATTACAAAAAAGTAAACTTGACACTTGTGAGTTTCACCCGAGGTTTCATCTCATCTCAAATATCTTGTCAAAAAAAAAGAATCTCAATTTCGCGAATACTATTCTGGTTAGATGGCTGTGATCATAGCGCCAAATTTCAGAAGTTAGACATGTTTCTCACACCCTTACCGGTGTTTTCTTAATCTATAGTCTCATAATTGCCTCAGAGTGCGATAAACTTTTATTTATTTGCTTTCATAACGTGCGCTTTTATTTTTCCGAGTTGACTTTAGAAAGAGTAGGGGACATTTTGATAGACAACTCACAAATTTTCTACATTTTTGTAATCAGCATAAAAAACTTTTTAGCCTACAATAATGGAATACGGGGTGTCGCAGAAATTGTTTTTCGTATACAAAGTGTTTCGCAATTACGGTTCCAAGGAAGGTTTAGCATAAAAAATTGACCAGGAAAAAATATAACTTTGATGTCCCAAAATACTCCGTTGAAAAGTTACACTGTTCAAAAAAATAAATCAAGGGCGTAGATAATGGGGGGGTTTCTCCATATTTCTCCCCTATTTTTTACCCACCTAGTATTTCTTTGAATTATTCAGATTTTTGGATTTTACGTTCAGTTTGGAAAATAAGTTACTTTTGCAAAATTTTGATTAGAGGCCTCATTCAAGAGATATTTGCGAGAGAAAACTTCTTCTTTCTCACCAAAAAATGATAGTTTATCTGTCAACTTAGAAAAACTAGAAAACTTATTTCAGTTGAAGATTCATGAGTTCTCCTGGATTCGAATTTCTAAGACTTTGAAAATGGCGATTTCGAGATGTTTTCCGAAGTATCAAACCCAAATATTTTGAAAATAAAGCCCTTAATGAAAATTTTGTACGAGTAACTTTTTTCTTTGAATTGAACGTAAGATCAAAAAATGAGAATAATTTGAGAGAATAACTAAAGAGAGAAAATTAGGGGGGAAAATGAGGACACCCTCCATTATCTACGCCCCTAAATATTATTTTTGAAACACGTTGATATTGTCCGATAGAAACCTATTTCAGTAAACGTTGGTTCAAATTTGAACAAAATCGGTCCAACGGTTCACGAGTTGTGTCAAAAACTCGATTTTAAAAATTCAACTCGAACATCCTGTAATTTTTCAACGAATCATTTCAGGACATTGAAGTTGTATTTTTTCCTGGTCTATTTTTTATTGGTAATCCCTCCTAGAAGTTTGTAGCCGCAATTGCGAAACACCCTGTATGTACTTTTTGGTCAATAATTTAGAACATGATGGAGTGAGCATTGAAAAGTGATCAGTCAATCAAATATAAACAATAGATGATGAAGCATCGAAAAATGATCGGTAAAATATGAAAAATCTTTAGAAACAATAAATATGCACAGGTCGTGAAAAAAAATTCACAGTGACCCTTCTACGCTTCCGTAGCTCCCATCTACGACGGCGTAGAGCGGCCACCACAAAAATAAATAATAAATTCCGAGATAAAAGTCAGAACTCAGAACTCAACTAAATTCCGCAATAAAAGTCGGAATTCAGTTCCGAGATAAAAATCCGAATTCAACTAAATTCCGAGATGAAAGTCGGAATTTAGTTAAATTCCGAGATAAAAGTTGGAATTCAGTTATATTCCGAGATAAAAGTCGGAATTCAACTAAATTCCGAGATAAAAGTAGGAATTGATTTGTTTGGACACCAATTTTTTTTTATATCTTATAGTATATTATAGTGTGAAAATGAACAGCCTGTATATGATCTTATTCAAATATCATATTATATATCTGTACTCAGAAGAAAAAGCGCATCATTTTCAATATGTATTTAGATACAAGGTGTCAAAAAAATTTTAATGTTTTTTGAAAGACCCTTATACTATAAGGAACAAAAAAATTTGGTGTCCAAACAAATCATTCGAATTTTGACTTGTATCTCGGAATTCAACTAAATTCCGACTTTTATCTCGGAATAAATTCTGACTTTTATCTCGGAATTTAGAATTTAACTAAATTCCAACTTTTATCTCGGAATTAAGAATTGAGTTAAATTCGACTTTTATATCGGAATTTAATTAAATTCCGACTTTTATCTTGAAATTTATTATTTATTTTTGTGGTGGCCGCTCTACGCCTTCGTACCCATCTGCTGCGATATGCCGCGATATGTTTGGCGATTTGATATGCGATAACCTTGGCTCGCTTTGCAGAATTGGCTTGGTTTTCCGCTGGACGCCAAGCACCTCTCTGAAAAAATATCAACGATATTAACTAACGAGAACGACATCGGGAACTTGTCCTAAGCGTTTTCCTCGAGTCTCCAGTTTCGCCAATACTTGAAAGTGGACAGAAAATACTAGAGTGGAGGTCAGTAGCACGGGAAGACAATCGAAATTTCGTTGTAGGTAGTATTTACGTCGCCGCGTACGGTTCAAATTAAGCTCATTGAAGAGAAGATGGCTTGCCGAAGGGTTGAAAAAATATAAACAATTTGTTAAAGTAACAATATTTATATTTTGAACAGCAAGCCTAAACAGCCGAAAAAACTCATTGTAAACATTGTATTTATCACAGCCTTAACATTGGGGTACATATATGTAGATTAATGGTGCAATTTTCTAAAAAATAACATTCGATCCATGAAGGCTCTGTTATGTTGTTATTCCATAGGCAACAGCCAATGGCCGACAGAAATTTTTATAACATAGCGGTTATGGAATGTTATTTTTTACAGAATAGCACTATAAGGATTAGGCTCACAAAGTCCTGTTACATTTCTTTGTTAGTGGGTCATACGATTGAAAGAATGGTCCACTCGAATTAGGCAAAAATTGGCCAAAACGCAAAATAAATTCGCAAGTTGACGAAATTTGATGGATCAGTGCAGAATTTAGTGTTGAATAAGATACTAAAATTACAGAAAATTTCAAGCCCTGCATTTTTTGAGACCAATCGAAGAGCGTCATCCTTGAGAATTCCCTGTTTTCTCTGAATAACTTGTGAACTGTTGTCTTCACAGCAAAATCGCTGATAATAATAAATAAATAAATATATGAGACATGTGTAGCCTATTCATTTCTCAAGAGATTCCATATCTTGTGGTAAATGGTCTTTGAGATACAGCTTCTACAAGACGCAGTGAAAATCGCTCGAAATGGATATCCGGATTTTGCGTAACAGTTTGCTTAGTCTCAGTTCCGAAGCTGTAACGTAAGAACAAATGTGCGGATTTTCAAGTGATTTACATGTGTGGGAAGCCAATTTAACGTTTATTGTTAACTTTTTGTTTAGATGTCGCTAATTTAAAAATACTTGTGGCAGCTCTCATATGGGCATGTGGCAGAAGAACAGTTGTCTCATCGGTAGCTTAGTGGTAGAGTACCCATCCGGCAAATGGAAGACGCGAGTTCGATTCTCGCTCGGGGCAAGACACTTATTCTCCGCCACATCGCGCCATCGTTTTTTCTCGACCATTAAAATCGATACTTGTCCCGAAGAATCCCAAAAAACCGAATTTTCCTTCCCACGTTATTAAGATCATTTCGATATGAAAATCTGCCTGTGTGTCTGGCTGTGTGTGTGTGTCTGTCTGTCTGTAATCTTCCACGATATCTGTCGAACCGTTGATCTGATCGACTTGAAATTTGGTATGCAGACATGGTTTTGCTGTCGAATAAAGTATCAAAATATATCAGAAGCTATATCTCACGGAATGGACAAACTGTATTCAGAACGTTGAAAGTATTCCTCTCTCTGTCATCTATCAAGTAGTAAAAAATGTCAAAGTCCAAAACTTTGCTATTCAATTGAAATCTATTCAATGGATCGAAACCAAATTTGGCAGACAGAAACACAATTGCCGGACCGGAACTTTTAGTACCTATGTTGCCCAGCATTGCTTGAGGGCCATTTGTGCAAATTTTCGAAATGGACATAGGTATTTATTTCACGGTTTCATTAATTTGTGACAAGTTTCTTAGAAATTCAACGGGCTTTGTCTCACTGGTGTCATTGTTGTAAAGGCAACAGTTTACAAGCTATTTCATTGATTCAACAAGCTTTGCAATTCTCGGAAATTTCAGTATGTTTTTCTACCTTGAATTTCACATCGATTCACCAAATTTCGTCAGCTTCCGAATTTATTTCCCGTTACAACTTATTTTGACTAGACTTGTTGTATTTGCTTCTACTCCACCTCCTACTATAGGCTGTCTGATTTCAACGTGATTCTAGTGGGCCGTGTTTCTGGTCACCATCGGCCGATCGCGGCCTGAATCGCAGCCCACTAGAATCATGTAGAAATCAGACAACCTATAGGAGCAATTTTTTTCACCAAATCGTAGTAAAAGGTGAAGTAGAAGCAAATGCTTTTTATAATCATACGACCTACTAATCAAACACTTATACATACTCCTTAGCTAGATACAGCGTGTCACAGAGCAGTGCGCTAACCTCCCGGCACAGCTCCCACTAACTTCGCCACTTTTTTCCGTGCTAGTCTCAGGTATCACCATCACTTTTCGCTAAGAACCGTTAATGACCACCTGTAGATCTCCTCGACGATCCACTGGTTCTGCTTCAGATACTCTGCCATCGGACACAGGTGCAGCGGCAATGTCGGACTCTCGATCAAGTGCATGACCATGCCCATGATGCTTTGACCGGACGCATCTTTGGCGTTGACGTCGCAAATCTTCTTGTGGTGGACCAGGTAACGAACCATCTTCATGTTGCTGACCTTTAGAGCCAGCAGCAGGGCGTTGGTGCCTTCGCTGCTTCTGGCGTTGACGTTGGCTCCTCGCTGCACCAGGAACTCGGCGATTTCGTTGTGCTTCAGGACGATGGCCAGCAGCAGAGCGGTGTGCTTCGTCGTCGCCATCGTCGATTCCAGATCGGCGCCCCTATCGACGAGATAATCGACCAGTTTGGGATCGTCCAGCTTCACGGCCAGAAGCAGAGGCGTCCATCCGTTGTGCGTGTCGTTGACGTCGGGTTCGAAAGCTTCGCAGACCATGTGGGCGTCTCGGCAGCCACCGCCCAGCCGGATCGTCTCGACGAGAAGAGTGGTTTTTTCTTTCGGCTTCATCGGGGGCAAGGAATCTAATTGCGTCATGTTCACTTAAACTGGAAAGGACTAGAGACTGTTTAAAACTGGCACGCTGAATTGACTGTAACGAGAATGTTGGTGCAAATGAGCTGAATGCATGCCAACGTCTACTTTATAAAAGAAATGCTGATGAAAAGACTGATAACGAAATTATATCCTATTTAAATCATTTTTCACTTAAGTAAGTAGATACCTACTCATTACTGCTAGATATCAATAAGTAATAATAATGGGATGCTTGCCTAATTTTTTTATTGGCTCAATTGATTGTATGGTTAAAAATAAAATACCCCCTATTTTTTCTTATTCTCAAATTCCCAAAATTGCGGCCGTACTGCTTGTTTTAAAAATATATTTGTGACGTCACAAGTATACGAAAAACTAAACAAACAGCAGTGTTGGTTTGAAAACCCAAAAAGCTTTTAGAGTGGTATCACTATAATGTATTTGGAAAATACAGACATAAAAACCCCACCAGAGTTTCCCTATTATTACCAACGCTTTAAAAAAAAAATTGGAAAAAATCTTTGTAACCAATGAATATATCTTCCGGATATTTTCAGCAAATACACGTTATTACTCTTGTTGATGATTAGAAGTATTTTCAGTCAAATTTATTTCATTTGCAATCACCCTATTGTCTTAAACATTGTAATAGCACAATACTGTTAAAATTTTTAGTCTCTGCGATTACATACCTAATATTAGTGGTAATGAGTGATTTAAAAATCAACTTTATGCAGCAACTTAACTGACCCAAGTGGATTTTTATTCACGAGAAGATGAAAGGTAGCACAAGAGCCCGTAGGACGAGCTTGATGAAGCTCATGCTCAACTCACGTGGTTTATACGGACACTTCCGTGTGCCTATTCACATGATTTCACCAATTTTGGTTAATCTTTTGTATACCGACCGCGTCGGGGCGCCTGCGCCTTTACTATTATTGGCATCGATGCCTAGTGCCTACCGAAAGTACCTACACATACCTACCTTCCTATTCTAACATTTTACTGATTAATCGGTTTTGAGCATTTAGCTCAAATCTCTTTGAATATAACGAAAATCAGTAGTCAGTGTGAAGTGCCAGCCTTTAAGCCTCCATAATATCTTTCAAGAGAAAAAAATAAATTTTTTCATCACACTTTCTATCACGTAGGTACCTATCTACCTTTAAGAAAGAGTGGCGTGGCACTTATGGGACATTATACTGATATTTTCTCTACTGCTTTTCTTCACCACACTGCAATAACATTCTTCAAAAGCATGTATACCTATCGCGTGACAAAGAGCAGAGTTCTGAGATAGATGTTGTGCAAATGCATATTTGATTTTTGCTAACATATTGTCTGATAATCAAACGAATTTTCATGATGTTCTGTTTGCTCTTAGTTGATTGTAAGTACACAATCATTCGTTTGGTTCTCCAACCAATGTAGAGCAAAATAATGGTCACACAGTTTTTGAAACAGTTTTTTGATATATGGTTAGCCCATCCCCTCCACCTGTTCAACATGGTCAAATTATACATCCCTGTCACACGTACTATGTAGTCTACAGGTGAAAATTGAAAAATTAATATTTGAAATTTTTTATTTTGATTAAAAGGATGGGTCCTAGTACTGAACCCTGCGGGACACCAAAGGTCACATTTCTCACTATCGAACTCAGACCATTGACTGTAGTAAGCTGTGTTCGTCCGGCCAGATATGAGTAAAGGTCCTCACTCTTTCTCTTGAAATTCTAGTAAGACAACTTCTTGGATGAACTTTAATGAGGAACACAATCAAACGTCTTTTGCAAATCACAAAAACCGCGCTCCGATATGCAACTTCCTCGTATGAGTCCATACAATAAGACGAACAAGTTGTTGAATCGCTTGCGTTGTTGACCCACCCTTTACGAAACCTAAATTGTGATCGATGGAACAAGTCATTCGATTACTCTCAAAGAACTTAACAATTTGATTTTTTGCACGACTGGAGGCAACAATATTTCTTATTTTTTATCATTTTTTATGGTCTCCATAAAATATTTATATTCCATATTCCTACTGTGAGCTAAAATTCAGGTATTGCCAAAAACTTCTTTTCGCTGCTTATTCTAAGTAAATCGGAAAAGTGCAAATTCAAAAAGGACACATCAGAATCTGCAAAAAAGGAAGAAAAAAAAACTAAAAACATTTAGAAATTATTGAAAAGATTACAAAACAGTTTACTTTCCTACCAAATCAGATGTCTTGTGTTGTGTTAAAATCTATTTAAAAATAAAAATGGCACCTACAGCAATTTTCTCTTGACCATACTAAATTCATTTTGGTGCCTCTACCATTTTGCCTGCGGCAGATGTCAATGTTCTGCCTTTTCTTCACGGTCTTCTATTTCTCAAAAACCCATTGAGATATACCCCCATAGATCTTCACAAAGCTGAACACCACAAGTCTTTTGATATTCTATGCCCGTTTTGAAAAAGGGCCGTCATTTAAATCCCATAAGGGACGCAAAAAAGAAACAAGTAGGTACTTGGTTTATTTATGTCTGAATTAGGAGCCTGCCAAGTGTTTTGCCTTCATCATCAATTGCAACTTATATTCCATCATTTAGATTTTGCCACGTCCACTACAGGGTGATTTATCAGTGACCTTACATAGACTAAATGGCAGATAGCGGACCCCAAGGCGAGTCAAGATCCACAAGAGAAAGAAGTTTTCGTCTATTGCCGGTTTCGAAATGTCTTAGCTTGTATTACCTTGTAAATGTCTAACTTTGTATTACCGTTGAGTGTATTACTCTCTGGATAGCATAAACATTGTGAACAATCAACGTTTAGCTAGCCTGTCAGCTGTTAGCTCAAAACTGACCGGTAAAGGTGATTTTTTTCCATAGGTTTCGAATCTGTCTACTAAAGTTTTCTGTCGTTATCGCTTACAGGGTGAAACATCGAGAATTTCTCTTAAATTGGATACCTGTATTTTAATATGGTAATCATTATCCGTACGGTAATCTCCGTTTTTATCCTGATAAAAAAGCAGCTGTAAAAAAATTGTTGGAAGTTCCAAGAAATATCGAAAAATCATTTTTTTTTCAAAAGTCAAGGTTTGCCGTCCCCACACGCCGTCCCCGACCTTAAAACCAGAATCAAAGAAGTTACAGCCACAGGAAAAAAGCCCTTGTGTTCGCGGTCCATTCGACATCACAGGAAAAATAGTTGAGGCCGCCGCCCCCATCCGCCGCCCCACACGAAAAAGAAACAGACCCGAAAAAGTTATAGGCACCTGGCAAAAACTATCGTGTGTCCTGTCCATCCGGCATCTCAGGAAAAATAGTTTCAGCCGCTGCCGGCCCTCAAACGCCGCCCCCGACGAAAAAACAGAACCTCAGAAGTTACAGACACGTGACAAAATCATCGTGTTTCCTACCCTGCACTAGTACTGGAAAAATAGTTTCAACCAACGCCGACCCCACACGCCGCCCCTGACAAAAAAATAGAATCAAAGTAGTTACAGCACATAAGAAAAACCGTTGTATTGCCGGTCCATTAGAAACCACAGGAATAACAGTTCAAGTCGCTGCCTCCATACGCCGCCCCCGACAAAAAAGAAACAGAATCAAAAAAATTACAGACACCGGACGAAAATTATCGTGTTTCCTGTTCATTCGACATCGCAGGAAAAATAGTTTCAGCCGCCGCCACCCCCAAACGCCGCCCCCGACGAAAAACAGAACCTCTGATGTTACCAGACACGTGACAAAAATCATCGTGTTTCCTACCCCTTTACCATTACTGGAAAAATAGTTTCAGCCACCGCCGCCTCCCATACGCCACCCCCGACGAAAAAACAGAACCACAGAAGTTACAGACACGGGACAAAAATCATTGTGTTCACTACACCACTTTCAAAGAGCTCCTCTTTTTTTAATTTGGAACTTTCCAAGGTGGCTACCGCCAAACACTAGCTCAAGTCAGGTCGCTTTTTCAAGTCAGGATGAAAAGAGAAATTGTCCAATTTGAGAAAATTTTTCGATCATCCACCCTGTAAGCTATATACCACCGGATATTCTTGTCAGATTCTTGTGAAATTCTTTTGACAGATCCGAAACCTGCGGAAAAAATTGTATAAAAATCGTTTTTCATCTTCAAATTGTTCAGTGGGAAGTCTCCAGAGGGGGAAGGTATAATTTATTCGTGAACATCCTGTACCTTTTTTCAACTTTTACAATAATTTGATTTAAAACATTGGCATTTATTTAATAATGGAAATGAGGAATCTCACACACCAGACCGAACCGAGCACCACCATCGAAACCCAACAGACACGTGTTTCAACCTATTTGGATCTCATCAGTGTCGGGGCAAACGATGCGGATGCTCGATGGTCTGGCGTCTCCGGAATCCACCTCGTATGCCCCGACACGCACAAAAGACCTTACAGGTCGCAGTGCAGAAAGGTTCCTTCGAGGCCAAACCACCACATCTAATAATAATAATGCCCCGACACTGATGAGACCCGAATAGGTCGAAACACGTGTCTGTTGGGTTTCAATGGTGGTGCTCGGTCGGTCTGGTGTGTAGCATTCCTCATTTTCATTATTAATGAACTTGCTTTTAACAGGTGCTCTAAACTTTTCGCTTGGGAACATCAATAGGTCGCGGGAACAAAAATGGCGTACCATTTCTTTGCGAAATAACTGGAATATTCTTGAAAAACATCAATAGATTACGAAATTGTGAACTAATGGGTCAATATTTACGAAGATAAATAATCAACTATGAAATATGGAGGTTATTTGGTGTGGTGTCATGATAAGCGAATCGCAGCCAGCCAGCACGTTGCGGAAATAGGCCGACATAACATAAAAAATAACATTTCATGAAGGCTATGTTACGCTGTACTTACCTAGGCAACAGCCAATGGCCGATACGAATTTTTACATACAGAGCGTTTATGGAATGTTATTTTTTACAGAATAGCATCATAAAACAGGGCAATGAAAATTGTTTCCTTTTTTATCTGACATTTCCCCAAAAATGATACTGTCGCAATTTCGACTTCAATAATGGAGTGAGCTGGTGTGAAAATATAGGAAAACGACATCAAATGCTCCGATTTTTCATGTTCTTGAGGGTGAAAAAAAAATGAGATTTTGTTGTCGCAATCTTCGGCTTTCATTTTTCAACAGTAAAGAATTATAGCGACATAGCGACTGACGATGTTAGGGCTTTCGATAGAGTCATACTTTTTCTGTTTATTAGGTATAACGATATTAAAAAGTGGTTTCGTAGGAGTTCCGGCACATATGCCAATAAAGATCTGAGAGGCAAGGTCTCTTCTCAATCGAAAGAGCACGGTCTTTGTGCCATCCTACCAAAGGACCTTTTCAATAAAGGCGGGCTCTCTCGCACGATTTACGTCACAGCCGCAGTGTGGTGCCGCGCACTTCATAACGAACGGAGTTTCCCTTGGAGATATTAGGCGCCGTTATAGCTAGACACCACCAACTGCGCGATACGAACGCGCACGCATCTCTCTCTCTTTTCTGAAAAGGTCCATTGTCGTGTTTTCGTCACCAAGTGCAAGGTCCATGTCATTAACCTGCAGTCTACTATGCTCGTGTAATAGAATACCTATCATACGAAAATAATACGTGCAACATATTTGATATCCATTCACTTTGTGATTTCAGCAATGTCACTATTTGAATTGAACGTGCGATCTTGAGAGATTGAGTATTTGATTGGGTCAGGTCACCTCCAAGACATCGTTTGCTGGACTTCCAGAAAAAAATAGGTTGCCGCCATCGCATCCCTACACGTTAGAACGCACAATCAATTCAAAAAGTGACATTACTGCATTCACAACGTGAATGGGATATAAGTACGTGATAGTGATTCCGTAAGTGATTCAAGCCAAATAAGTGCCATTTAAAATGTTTCCCTTCTCAAATATATTATTTTGACTTGTGATGAATATTCAGGGGTGTTTAATTACTTACATTTGAACTTTAACTTCATCAGTAGCTTTAAATCTAACAAATTTACTGAAATACTGATACTGAAAGCGGTGTCAAAAAGGATAGTACGGCAGTTAATTGACGATATTGAGACCTATTTTATTCTAGAGCATTCAGACTTGGCACAGCTGTAGTACATTATACACCCACCTTACTTTGAAGAAGTGGAAACAAGGTTACAAACCCGGGAGAGCAGCGGTATAGCGAGTTGCCTACCTAACAGGGGTAGATTTTAAAACCTTAACGAATCGTCCGTTTCGGAAACAATGGTTTCGGTGACTTCTATGGGCTGGAATCGGTCCCCCACCTTGACATCTAGTGTGTAGACATTTGCCTTTCAGGTATGGGAAATTCAGTGCAAAATAAACCCTAGAGGTACGAGAACATATTTTATTTCTAAACTAAGAAAAAAACAATTTGAACTTTGATCATATGAAAAACATGGATGACAAGAAATATTTTTATGGATTTTTGGAAAATAAAAGAAGGGGTAAATTTTTATTACTTTAAACATTTTGAACCGACATACAGGGTGTTTCAGGGATGATAGCAAAAAATTTAACTGTGGGTAGATCTCGTCAAAGTATGACGAAAACCTATATACCATTTTGTGAAGTTCGGCCTAATGACAAAGATATAGCCCTCCAAAGTTCACTTTTTTCGGATTTCAAAAACTTGTAACTCAGTAACGTTTCGACAAATTCAGCTTTAATTTAGCATAAGCTGGTTTGTCATAATTATCTGTCAACGTGCCAAATTTGGAAAGAATCCAATCAGTGGCGTAGAAGTTATGAGGGGTCACCTTAAGTCAACTTTTCTTCGAATGCTTCTAAACTATTGACCCTCATAACTCCTACACCACTGGTGGGATTCTTCCAAAATTTGGCAGGTTGATAGATAATTATGACAAACCAGCTTTTGCTGAATTAAAGCTAAATTTGTCAAAACGTTCCTGAGTTACAAATTTTTGAAATCCGAAAAAAGTGAACTTTGGAGGGCTGTATCTTGGTCATTAGGCCGAACTTTGCAAAATGGTATATAGGTTTTCGTCATATTTTGACGAGATCTACCCACAGTTAAATTTTTGGCTATCATCCCTGAAACACCCTGTATATCTTGACAAAACAACAAGTGGGATGAAATTTGCACCACTGTACCTCGAAGATGTAGAACTAAGTGGTTTATTTCATAATTCACCGTACTTCAAAGAGTTGAACCGCTTTTCAAACAATAGGAACAATTTATTGCTACTATAAGGTAGTTGAACGTCGATCGCGAATTCGCAAAGTGTCACTTATCAAATATTTTCTTTTTTAGGAGCTAGAATGCAGAATTTCCGAGCTATTATCAGGGCCTCCTCGTAAGCTTGTCGTACCTTGAAACCCAAAACCACTCACACAATAACAGGTTTAGCAATATTACGTCTTGTTAAACACGTATAATATAATTAATATTATAGGTCGTACCTACTAATTTCTGATCTCAAATTTTTTACATTCTTGGCGCACGAATAAGCCCATTTTGGAGTCCAAACTGTACGTTTGCGTCTCTCTCACTCCACTACTTGATGTATAATATCCATAAGAAGAACAGCCAAGAGAAATTTGAGAATTATAGGCCAATAGCGCTGCTGTCTGCCTTTTCTAAGATCTTCGAGTGGGTTTTTCTCACTCGCCTTTAGTCTCATCTTAATAAAAATAGCATTTTGACAGGGAGACAATTCGGATTTCGACGTGGCTGCTCCACCCAACAGGCGCTTCTCTCTTTCTATGAAGAAATATTGAATAAATTCTTCAATGAAGAAAAATCGGTGGGGATATTTTTCGATCTGACAAGGCTTTCGACACAATAAATCACTCCCTATTGCTGCAAAGATACGGTGTGCGTGGCGTTGCGGCCAACTGGATAGAGTCTTATTTGGCGGATAGGTCACAAATTGTGCGCGTTTGGCAGGAGGGTGCAGCCTACTTCTCCGAGGGTGCGTCCCTTGGTGCGGGAGTCCCGCAGGGTAGTGTGTTGGGGCCGATTTTATTTCAAATTTATATAAATGACTTGCCATTGAACATTGGAGGCTCTTCACTAACATTGTTTGCTGATGATACATCAGCAACAATGGGTTCCGACACCCGTGGGGGACTGTCCGCCCAAGCTCCGGCTTGCCTGGTTGGGATAAAGAAGTGGTGCCGCAAAAATGGAATTGTCTTGAACACCGGTAAGACGGGTCTTGTGATGTTCTCCCCTGCTGGAACTTTGTGCGACTGGGTGCCGCTGATTAGATCACATACGGGCACCAGCCTTCCTGTTAGTGAAAGCGTTAAGTTTCTGGAGGTTCACTTGGACCAAAGTCTTTCGTGGAAGGGCCACATAAACAGCTCACGTCATCGGTTAGCAACGCAGAACTTCATAATTACTCAGCTGCGTGGCTCAGTGGGTCTGCGGGGATTAATGTCAAATTACCACGCGTGCATCGACTCAATACTCACCTACGGTATTTTGTGCTGGGGGAATTCGGTGAACGTGCAGAAGGTTCTAGTATAGGTAATGCGAAAGCCTCGGCAAAAGCGCATTGTGCATAATATGTTCCATGCTTCATTTCGCCAGTCATGCAGGCCTCTATTTAGGCGAAGCGGAATTCTGACGGTTCCCTCCCTGTACATTCTTTGGGCATTGTGCCGGGTGAAGGAGGTAAATCCGCCGAAGGTTGGCGACATCAATGAAAAATGTGTGATCCGTAACACCAGCAAAGTTTTCATTCCGCCCTTCAGGCTCTCCTAGATTGAAAGGGGACCCGTGATTACTCCCATCAGGCTGTTCAACGCTTTACAAAGAATTAACTATATTATTGGACAATCCCGAGGATAATCCTTTCTATTATACAGGGTGTTTCAGTGACCTTGCAAAATACTTTGGGAGGTGATTCCTCTCAAAAAATAAGTCGAAAAGTAGGAGTAAAATTTTTTCCTCAAGTTCTCCCTGAGGGAGTTACAGCCCCTCAAAGGTACAAAATGCAACAAAGTTTTCAATAGTTCCTGTTCCTATACATAGTGTTCTAGACGCATGTGCAACTTTTGATTAGGCAACTTGTGCTACATTCGAACAATCTGGAAAATTTGTGTACAATACGTTGGAAAACGTTGCGTTTCTTATCAAATGAGTTGTTTTTAGTGTGAAATAATTATTAAGAAGCTAAATGGTGAATGCTAGTGGGATACGGAGAAGGTTCAGTAAGCGATCAGGCCTTTTTGTAATATTTTATCATCAGGTCAGGCAACCAATGCTACATCCGAACATTCCGAACTGACGGTACTGTACTGACACACGTGCCACAAACGAAGAAACCATGTAAAAATTGAAGCATAAAGTCTATTGTTAACCTTAAATCGACGGACACTTTTTTCTGATGTATGTACTCTGATGTGATGACTTTTTTCGGCCAAATATTTGAGGTTAACACATGGCACGTGGGACGTGGGTTTAAACATAAACAGAGGGCAAACGGCCAACGATCAGGCAACCAGTTATACAGTCCATCCTCCCTCGGATCAGAATCTCACCACAAATTTTTCAACTTTATTATCGAAATATATGAAAAATCAAGCAATCATTTAGTTTCTTGCTTACTCTCCTAGCAAAATGTTATACTTTTACATGCTCTAGCACAAATTTTGACGCATTTCATGCATCCATGCAATGTAAAATTGATCACTTGTTCGAAATTATGGCCTGATCAAATATACCGCCATTACCTATACCTGTCCACGCCGTCGCAGAAGAGCCCAATCTGTATAGGAAGAAGAACTATTATTTGCTCAAAAACTGTCAAAGGTAAGAGCTTCAAATTTGATGTTTTCGATAGATTAGTTCAATCCAAAACTTTTATTCCTCTTGCATTTCTCCGTAGAATGCATCGTTCTGAAGTAAAAGTGAAGAAACACGGACGTGTCATGGATAATTTTCAACATAATCCCAATCCCCTCTAATTTCGTTGCCACTGGTTAGATTTGTTTAGAGCTTTGCATGTACATTTGCACTGTTGAGAAACTTCTCTATGCCAAATTTTAAGTTCCTTTCTTGGACGGTTTTTCAGCAAATAATTAAAAACTTTGTTCAACTTCGTACCTTTGAGGGGCTGTAACTCCCTCAGGAAGCATTTCAAGGTAAAATGTTACTCTCACTTTTCGACTTATTTTCTTGAGGGGAATCACCTCCCGAAGTATTATGCAAAGTCATCGAAACACCCTGTATAGTGTAAGAGAGTTTTTTAACGCACTTCTCCAAACGGGAAGGCGCTTTTGTCCTCGCTTTGTCCGTCCGTCCGTCCGTCACAGCATCTAGTCCTAGACGGAAAGGTTTTTGCGGAAAATTTTCACTCCAATGGGTAGTCTACAAGCAGACTTCTACAAATCAATATCACGACAAATCAATATCATCTAGCTAAACAATAAACCTTCTGTAAAGTTAGGTACTAATAATTTAACTGATGCGTAACGTTTACTTGGAACCCTTGTTTTTATGCGTCCACTGCTAAAACAATGCACAATAAACATAAAATCGCCGCTCTTTATGCACTCAACTGAAATTTTATTATTTCAACTCCCAACAACGTCCGAGCTTTTGCTTCACGTTGAGTATTTAGAATCCTGCTTTGCCTTTGAATATAAGCTCGAGGACTTGAAGCTATCCCAACTCGGCAGCTTTGTTTCGCTGAAAGCAACCATTAAGTTCCGCGAGCAAATTCGAAATTGTAGGAACTCTGAGGCGAGCGGAGAGAGATGAGTGAGCGAGAGAAATGTCAATTTTCATGAAAATGTGTATACGATTCAATCAGATCGCTGCCGCTTTCCGTGTCGCACACAAAGCTCGCGAAAGCTGCTTCTAATGCCCGCGCCGAGCTATAATCACTCTGCACTCGAGATTGTGCGGAATATTGTCTGCCAATGTCTTACAGAGCCAGGAGATGGGGGCAAAACTTTTCCGAGAGTCGTACTTGAATATGTTCTTGAGTTCCTTATTTGGTGTCATTCTGCATTCATTCAGTTTTTGTCAAGTTTTTCTATAATACGTTAGCGCATCATGTCACAATCATATTTTCAGTTTGAAAGCGCAGATTAGGATTTGTTCGTTTTCTTGAACAATATATTTCTTGCGGTTGAAACAAGCTTTTTTCAAATTTTTGACCTGTGCCTAACGGCTCTAACGAATTTATTATAAACACATCCAATTCGAATTGGGCGCAAATTACTGCAAATACATCAACGCGATAGGCCACAAACAAACGACAACTGTCAATCTCGTTATAAATCTGACAAACCGCGCACTTGCGGCAGCTGTGGAATGGAACTGTGAACTTGCCGGAGCTTAACTGGCATACATTGGTTCTCATTCCTTCTTTACTGCTTATACTTACAATGAATTTTTTCGAAGCCAATCAAACTTGACGGCAACTTCTGACGAGAGGAACATATTACTAAGAGAATTATTAATTTATAAAAGAGTATTATATCTACAAAAATATCGACGGCAGAATATTTTTCCATGCAACTTGTAAACTTTCCGTAGGCTTTTGAGAACTACTCTGATGTTAGCATCATGATGGTATGAGCATTCTCGCACACAGTGTACCTCCTTGTAGGTATTGGAAAATATTTATTCCAGTAACAGTGTTTAGGTGACTGTCTAACCCGTATTTTTCTGTTGTTTGCAGATCGGAGATTGCGTCGGCCGGTCTGACGATTTCGGCGCCTCAGGAGGCCGGAAAGTGGTCGCTGTGGGCGCTGACGGTGTCCAGCACCGGCGGACTGAGGTTCTCGTCGTCGATAAACGTGCAAGTTTTCCGGCCGCTGCAGGCCGAGTTCCACTTGCCGCCCACGCTCAGGATAAGGGAAACTTTGGAAGTGGATATCAAGATCGGGAACAACATCAATTCCTGCATGGATGTAAGAGCTGGGGTCTCGTTGTACTCTCTTGTGTCGTTGAGGGGGATATTCAATAAGTTTGTCAAGTCTATGTTAGTTTGGTATAATAGGTAGTTGAGGCTGCATGCTGTGTTGACGCTGCACAAAACACAAAAGCGACTGCTTGTCTTGATGGTGCAGGAGATGAGTCAAGAACTATTGGATCGCGGGAAACTAGTTTCAGTTCAGAAATATATTCTCTAACTGTTTCACATTTCTGTGAAAGAATATTGTCAAGGACACTGCCGTCTTATGCCCCAACTCAAACTTAAATTCGGGTGCATCTTATCTACTCGAATTCTGGAGACGTTCAGCGCTTTCGACCGGAGGCGTATAGCACTCGCTTAGCTTTTATAGTCCCTGAATCGGGTTATGAATGGCGCAAGTTAAAGCAGGCAAGACGAACATTTTAGACGTTATAAAGGCCGCTCTATGAAATTACGCAACGCAACCGCAACGCAGAGCGCAGCTTCTCTGATTGGCTCGCAAGCCTTTCGCGTCGTTCCGATGGCTTTGCGAATACCTTGCGAGTCAATCAGAAACGTTGCGCTCTGCGTTGCGGTTGCGTTGCGTAATTTCATAGAGCGGCCTTTAAAGGTTCATGACAATCAACAGTGAACAATAATTGAATGACTAGAGTACTTACATTAAATTAATACACGTCGACACCTGTTACGCAAAATGAACTCGTTCGGGTTCATTACCGACACAACCGTACGGCACCTTGTATCCATCAAAATAGAGCTTTTCCTATGATTCAAAACCTATTCTCCAAAATCAAAAGTCGACATTAAAAAATTCCAACAACCTACTTTCTTGTGTCTCTGCTCCTTGTAGGTTCTGTTGCAGCTCCTTCCTTTTCCTAGAAATCGTTAGGATTTCCTAGGTTCGTTCCTGATCCTCTAGAATAACATAATGAATCCGATCCTAAAATTGGACTGAAATACATATAAATGTTATCGAAGATGTCTTAAACCTATAACACGTAAAGTATGTTAACGCGCCTGCTTCCGCGAAGTCAGCAAGGCTCTACACCTTGATCTAATCTTCGGCCTCACTGTGGCCGTCTATACTATCAGGAGTCCAGGCTCATAATAGGGCAAAATGCGACTGATATGTATGATATCTTTTGGTACGTTTGCTCGATCACCGTTTTTGACCCGATAGGTGACGTCACTCATCTTATTGTCTATGTAGTACGGCCCGAAGTATCCTAGAAGGAGTTTCTCGCTTCTGCCAACTTTCCGTATTGGCGTAAACACTTCAACCTTGTCCCCGATGTTAAACTCTGTGTGTCTACTTCGAGTCGTACCTTTCCTTGTCATACCCTTGTCTCTTGATGATGTTCTCAACCGCCAATGCTCGAGTCGTGATGGCTGTTTCTCTAATTTCTTTGGCATCTTTTGATGTGTGTCTTATATCGTTCTGCCTCTTTTGGCAGAGCAGGCTCTCTAGCATAAACTAGCATGAAAGGGGAAAAGCCTGTAGTGTTCTGCCTAGCCGTATTGGTAGGAAAACATCCCAGTCGTCCTGAGCGGTTGAACAAAACATTGAGATCATGCTGGCCAATGTTTTGTTCAGTCTTTCCGTCATTCCCTTCGTCGCAGGATGGTATGATGTAGTGAATTGCGAGCACCCGCCGCCCATTGCCTTTACCAACTCTGTCATCAATTCTGATTGGAAGACTTTTCCTCTGTCTGTCAGTAGGTATTTTGGGCAACCGTGTCTCTCTATGATGTCCTCCAGCATGAACCATGCTACTGGGACGGCTTTGCTATTATCGAGAGCTCGTGTTATAAAATAAAGTAACTAGCAACTTATAACTTATAAGAGTTGTAAGAGTCCCTGTGGTCGCCGGTTACTGCCGCGTCTGGCTTGGCAGTCTTGGCATCCCTTCACGAATTTTGTCACGTCCTTTCGTAAGTTGGCCCAGTAGAAACGATCTTTTATCCTACTGAATGTTTTCGCGATGCCTAAGTAACCAGCCAATTGCTCGCTGTGGTGTGCGAGTAAAATTTCACCAACAAGTTTTCTGGGAATAACCAGCAGATCATCACGCCCATCTGCGTTTGCGTTTTTTTGGTATAGGATTCCCTTCCTTTGTTTGAAAATTTCTCCCTTTTTTTGCTACACCCATTGGTGCGTCCTGGGCTTCTTGACCGCATTCCTCAGCTCCATGTTTTCGGCGTCCTCTTTCTGCAGGTCGATGAGATTTTGATCATCCATGATGTGTATGGGGATGTCCTGCGCTTCTTCATCCTTTATCTCCCTTTCAGGACAAGACTATGCGAAAAGCAGTCTGCGTCTTCATGTGCAACTCCACTCTTGTATTGTATAGTTATATTCTGACAACTTGATGGCCCATCTTATTAACCGTCCCGAACCTCCCTTGAGAATTTTCAACCAACAAAGAGCGTGATGGTCTGTTATGATCTTATTGCCATACAAGATCGAGTGGAGGTGCGAAAGGACCCATATAACCGTTAGAGCTTCCATCTCAGAAATGCTGTATCCGGTCTCAGCTTCCGTGAGACTTCTGCTTACAAAAGCTGTGGGGTGTAGTTGACCATTCGTTGCTTTTTGTAAGACAGTAGCACCAAGTCCGTATATTGATGCGTTGACCCTTAATTCGCACTTCTTGTTCGGGTCGTGATGTTACAATATCGGTGCTGTTATTAGTGCGTTTTCAAGTGTCTGGAAGGCCTCCTCCTGCTTACTGTCCCATTTGAAGGATGTGTCTCTCTTCGTGAGGTCCATACGGCTCACATACGGGGTAGATCAGAATAAATTGAGCGTGGGAAGCCACCAAAGCGCCCAGGGTAAAAGACCTCCCCCGAAAAACCCCCTGCCCAAACACTCTACATTTTAAAAAGATAATCAATTGAATGAGTAAATGACAAACGATAAGTAGGTGAGTAAACAATTGACAGAAGAGAGGTAAATAAGTAGATAATTGAACAAGAAACAAATGACAGGTGTACAAGTAGATGAGTGAACAAGAAACAAATGCCGACAGAACCGCCCACCGTACCGAACAGTACGGGGCAAAAGCAAAAGAAGTGAGACCAGGTACGAAAACACTGTCAGTCATTGCTCAGTTTTGAGCACTTGGAACACTGACTCACCCAGTAGAAAGTGCGAAGAAATAGGCTTTTTTAACGCGAAAACTCACCGTGAGATATTAACAGCAGAAACGATGGCTTCGGCAAGTGGTTTTCAGGCGATTTTGAAATAGCTATAAAAACACACAGTACATACTTACACCTAGCTGATGCGATCTTCAAGTATTTTGCCCTAAAACAGTACTCCCAATCAAAATTCCACCAGGGTATCATTCATTAGTACTTCAATAGTGCTTCATATCACATCAGCACCAACAGCGTAGCCGCTATGAAGATAATAATTTTTGTATAATGTGCCTGCCAAGCTCACCCTTGTAGGTAACATACAACAATTATTGTGAAACTTTGGTTATTTGATTAGTTATTTGTTGGTGTTTCGATGTTTTTTGAGAATCTTTTTGTTTCGTGATTAATAGCAGAAAAAGAACCAGCGAACACTGATGAAGTTAGTTAGAATAGAACATTACAACATTTGAGCATTCGTGTTCTGTTACGGTTATTCTGTTAGGGCTCCACGGTTTTTCTTGGCAAAAGTCAACAACACCAAACATGAATACTTGGGTGTGCCTGCTTACTTCACAGGAGTTTGAATTCATGCTCGGATTTTTCTGTCACCTTCATGTAACGATTCCAAATCCATATTTCCGTCTTATGTTTTCACTCGGGCTTTCACGCGGAACCATAAAAAAGCGCCATTCAAACCCGAATCTGGTCTCGCGATAGTGTCGTGTCCTCAGGGACCTAGAGAGAAGTAAATTAATTTGTCCTCAGCGCGCCCGGCGAAAGTTTTGAGGAGGATAAACTCGAAAAAGCGCTCGCCCTGGATATAAAGCTCAATAAGTAACACGATCTCGGGGACTTTCCGGCTCGCCTTCGCTACGATATCCACAAAAGCCGGAAGAGATATCCATTACATGGCAGCATTATGTGTATGTGTGTGCGAGAAAAAACTTGCGAACTGCGGAGGTCCCGCCAGGCGGCGGCGGGCGAAAAGCTCTAATTTATCGCATTGTGATGAACTTTTAGAAATCCCCGCGGAGGTGCCGAGCATGGTCCGAATTTTCCTTGCCGAGCTGCGATAAGGACCTCCTGCTTTATCGATTTTATCGAATATCTTTCTTCATTGATTTAGTCTTTGGCGGCAGCGGTGCGGCAGTCCGTGTGGAAAATTTAAGCCGCCGCCCGGGGGGCTGATAAAAGCCGAATTTATTCCTCGTGTACCAAGGCGCGTGTCCTACAAAAAAAGTTTTTTATTGCGGGGACGAAGGACACACGGCAACGCCGCATGGTCCCTCGCCAGGACGATTTAAGACGCAAAACGGAATAAATTCGGTCGCGGCTAAATGCCCCCAAGATATTAGTCGGCGGGATGTAAGCTGTAAAGAACACGCCGCCGAGCACAATGCGCTTTTGCTTTTCATGTGACTTTATAAAATGTTTGACTTTTTTTTCGTTCCGTCAAGAACTGAAGTTTCTCGCATAGTTCAGAAGCCTTCTCAAGACTTGCTCAGTTCGGAAAGTACTTACATAATTTAATCAAATTTTCAACTACACTTTTGACAGTCCATTTGGGAATATTCGAGTCTTAAAACACAAGCGCTTTGTCTGTACTTTTCCAAAGTTGCTTTAAAAACACCTAGCTTGAACATCGAGTCCATGCAAATTCTTCCGAGAGTCCGTGGTCGTACTTCGTTAGACTTACTTGCACTGTAATGAATCGCGCTGTAATTTAGTACTTATTAATGTTCGATGAAAAAAGCCAGATGTTTCTGATGTTGAAGCCACTGAAATCATTTCAAGCTTCTAAATATACCGAAGTGTTGGTCATTCCAAATGTTGATGGTCGTAGTATTTATACTTGGCGCCCATTGAAGCTACCAGCGAAATTGAACAATCAGTGACAATAAAAACGCAACGAAGAGTTAGCTGATGAAGTTCTGTTCCAGGCAGGATGGCTGAGAAGAAAACCTTTCTTGGCAATAAATCTGCATGAACTTTTTTTTTCCGGGCAGGTAATTGAGATCAATGTCGTAGTTCACTAATTTCAGTCTCATCCTCTGAAGTCTGTTGGAAGGAATTTTGCTGATTTGTTTCGTCATAATACTCAACAACTGTTTGTGGTCATCGAATGCTTTTATTTTTTTTTCCCATATAAAGTGATGGTGGAATTAGCGCGTTGCAACTACAAACTCAATAATTCTTTCTTGATTTGAGAGTACGTAATTTCTGTTTCTGTGAGACTCCTGGATGCAAACGAAATTGGTTTGTTATCCTGCAGTAGACAACAACATAAAAAAGTAGGTGCCATTAAAAAAAAAAGGGTTGCTAGGGGTGAAACGAATTGGTCCGCTACATTCCTACTTGTGCCTAGCGATGTCCCCCGTGTTACTTATTGACACTGTGAAATTTGAAATCTGTATCTTGAAAATTGGAGAAATAATCGCAACCGTAAGTTTTCGCGCGGACACCCGGGGGTATATTGACACATCATGAAATGTTTTTCTCCTTCCAAACCTTATCGCGCACAGGTGTCCTCAAGTAGAAATGAGTTCAACAAAATTGTCACCAAAAACTGTTAATGAGACCTTGTAATAGAGGTTCTGGGGAGCACAGAAATGTATCTAACAAAATCGTAGCTGATCCCGAACGGCAATTATTCAATTTTTAAGATTATTAGTTGAAAATGTCGTGATAAAAATTTTGCTTTGTTTTTTTCAAATTTTTAGAATAACTAAGATTGTCTAAACGGTTAATTTTGCATCTCTCCCAATATCTGAAAAAATCTCTCTGAATAGACTCATACCCTTCTGTTCTCCATTGTTGAGGAACTTCAACAAGTTTTGGAGATTACATGAATTTCCAAAGCTTCTGATAACACCCTTGTCCCAAAACACTTTGATAATATATTTATGCCCCCTTCGTAAGGTCCAGCTACAACCTTTGCAGTGCTGAAACACTTTACAACTATTCTGTTCATCGTTTTGAAGGCAGATACAAACGGAATCACTCAAAGTACTCCCACATTTTCTACGTTTTCCGGATCAGTAAGACCGGCGCTCTCCTTTGAAAGTTTCCGGCAGGTGTTCCTTATGAATATCTCGTCGTGGTAACTTTTGCCCACTAAGTTCAACTTCTTGGGCCACAGCAAAACTTCATCACGCCAAAAGTATCAGCACAAGATCATTCCAAAACAAATGGTTCACAAACCCTTGAAAAGATGCAACTCTGGAATGATGCAATTCTCGGTAACATACAAGCTTTGTCTTTTTAAAAAAAAAGGGGGGTTGATTGAGCTTGTGCCACTCTTTTGAAAACTTCTTTCTTCCTTCAGAGCAAAATTTCTCATTAATGCGCCTTTAAATCTTCATAAGTTTTCATACTCGTAACCATTTTTTTCTATTATTTTCTTCACAAACCTCATTTCAACGTCATTTTATCGAATTTCCATCGTAAGTCTTTTAGAGTGATGAAGCAGTACGGGCATGGTTGTCGTGTAGCCATTCGCTGGCCATTGATCAAGAGAATAAGTTCAAGATCCGAAACAAATTTAAACCCAAGTCCATTGATGTTGGTCATTTGAAACATCAACTCGATATTTTTATATAGGTTTTTTTCACCTGGGGTACAATGCAAACCATTCATAAGCCTATTGAAACTGGTTGATACCCCCATTTTTCTCAATCGATCCTCAATCTACGTAACGACTTTTTTGCTGCCTGTGTAATTTTTCTTTTCCTCTTCCTCTAAAATTATTTCTGCATCTTCTAGACCAATTAAAATCAAGTTGATGTTTGAAATGACTAATATCAATGCAATTCCTTTAAAATTTGTTCAGGAATTTCAACTTCTTTTGATCAATGACCAGCAAACAACTACGGCTACTTCCATGTCCGTACTGCTTCATCACTCTAAAAGACTTAGTGGGAAATTCAATGAAATTACGTTGAATAAGGTTTGTGAAGAAAGTAAACAGGAAGAGATGGTTACGAGTATGAAGACTTATGGAGACTTGAGGCGCATTGATTGAAAATTTTGCTCTGCAGGAAAAAAAGAAGAACTCTGCGAAAGATTGTCACATCATAATTAACCCTCCTCTTTTCGAAGCATCTCCTTTAAGGGTTTGTGAACCATTTACTTTGGAATGGTCTTGTGACGATACTTGGGTGTGATGAAGTTTTGCTGTGGCCCAAGGAGCTAAAATTGGTCGCCAAAAGTTACCAACATAAGATTTTTGAAGAGAACTCGTGTCGGAACCTTTCAAAGGAAAGCAACAGTCTCAATGATCCGTGAAAAATGTGGGAGTACTTTGCGTGATTCCGTTTGTGTCTGGCTTCAAAACGATTAACAAAATTGTTGAAAAGTGTTTCAGCACTGCAAAGGTTGTAGCTGGACCTTACGAAGAGTGCATAAATATATTATCAAAGTGTTTTGGGACAAGGGTGTTATCAGAAGCATTGGAAATTCATGTCATCTCCAAAACTTGTTGAAGTTCCTCAACAATGGAGGTCTTGGACTCTCATCAGAACAGAAGGGTATGAATCTATCCACAGAGATTATTTTAGATATTGGGAGAGATGCAAAATGACCCGTTTAGACAATCTTAGTTATTTTATAAATTTGAAAAAAACCGAAGCCAAATTTTTATCTCGACATTTTTAACTGATAATCTTGAAAATTGAATAATTGCCGTTCAGCTACGATTTTGTTAGATACATTTCTGTGCTCCCCAGAACCTCTATTACAAGGTCCCATCAACAGTTTTTGGTGACAATTTTGTTAAACTCATTTCTACTTGAGGACACCTGTGCGCGGTTGTAGGAGTTTCTCTACCATTCAGTCAATATATCGCAATACAGAAAAATCCTATTTTCACGGTAATGGTGACAGCTATCACATTATACACAGTACATCTATCAAGGCGTCAAAATTTAGTTAGCATTGTACCATTCGTGCCAACACAACACATTTTTCCATAGCTTGCTGTTGTGTCTTTTGGTAAGTGAAGGATTGCGGAAATTGTTTTGTCTTCCTTCTTCGATCTTCCTCTTCGTATCCCTTTCTTCTTCTCTTCTTTTCAGCTGTAATCTTTCTGGGGTGTATACTGATGGTAGGTAAGTATGCTTTTATTTCCCTTTGAAATACCATGTGGTACGGCGTCATATTTGTTGTTGAGTGGGGTGTGCTTCTGTAGTTAGTTAAGAAATATTGCAGTTGTTCCATCATGTTGCAATTTTCCAAAAGCGAGCATGTTAGAACTCTTTTCAGTGTTCTTACGAATCGCTCTGGAAGTCCATTAGATTCTGGCCACGCTGGTGTTACTCTGTGGTGCTTGATGTTCATTTTCTGACAATATTCTTGCATTTCAAATCCGTTGAATGGTGGTCCATTATCTGATTGTAGTTGTTTTGGAATGCCGAACAGTGCGAAAGTTTTGTCCAATATAGGTTTCAACTGGCGAAAATTGGTTGATGTTACGGTTTCGATGAGAGGAAATTTCGAATACTCGTCTATCATGAGTGAACAATACTTTCCGTTGGGGAACGGGCCTGCGTAATCTACATCAACGTATTCAAATGGATATGTAGCTCTTGATACCATTGTTATCGGATCTCGTTGTTTGTGTGTTGTAGTTGCTTGACATGGTGTGCAGATCTTGATGTTGTTTTCTTCTAGTCGTTCGAGTTCTTCTAGCTGTGGTCTTAGATGAAGTGGTATTTTTCTGTGTTTGTTAGCTATTGGCGGAATTGTTGAGTCAATGTGCAATTTTATCTTGACATTTTTCAAATTGCCCGTGCCTTTACCTAATTCTGGATACTTGTATCATTTCTAATTGGTGTTGTGTGTTATCATCTTGGCTGTTGTTATTAAATGTTACTTGTATAAGCTGAAGTTGTTTGGACGTCTCGTAACTTAGAAGTGACTCAGCTGTGCCCTCAACCACTAGAACTTCCGCTCTCGTCTGCTTTTGTCCGTGGTTCAGTGTTGCTTGAAGTTTTCCAATTATCTCCAACTTCTTGTTTGAATTATATGGAAGAACTGTTGTTTTTGTTGGTGTGAGGCTTTGTTTTTGCAGCTTCATGAGTGTTTTAGTGCTTATTAAATTAACACTTGAACCTGTGTCAATTATGAACCATATTGGAACTCCATTCAGCTTGATTTTAGCTCTTGGAAGGTTTACATTATTGATGGTTGTTGTGACAGAGAAGGTGTTCTCCAAACTGGACGATTCTGCATCTGATGACGGTGACAGCGGTGGTGGAATTTCATTGTGATTTACCTGATGTCTTTTTTGGCGATGATTATCTTGCTTGGATATGCATACAGAAGCGAAGTGATTTCTTCTTTTGCAAGCATGGCAAATCTGATTAAAAGCGGGGCATGTTTCTCGACCTCTGGTATGCCAACCATTTCCACAATTCATGCAGCCTCTTTCTTTGTTGTTGATCAAAGTTTGGTTATGTTTTTCTTCCCATGCTTTGTGATATTTTTCTTGACGTTGTGTGTTTTTGCTCTGATGAAATTTCGACATTTCTCCTCTCCATTTTGTTCTGGCATTCTTCGAGTATCTTGTTAATCTGTTGCTTTGATGTTATTCGCTGGCTTCTTGTTGATTTCCATTTTCGATTTTTTTTAGTTGTTTTCTTGTGGCTTCGATAGTTCTTCCTTTGTTTAAAAGATTTTCGAGTGACGGTTGTTCGATTAATCCATACTTTCTTAACTCCGAGTATCTCGTATTTGTAATTATTTGCGTCTTGATTTCGTCTTCCGAGCTGTGAAAATTGCATGATTTTGACATATTCAACAACGTTGCGTAGTACTGATCAAGCGTTTCGTTTGGGTGTTGAATGCATTTTCTAAAATTGAATCTCTCGAATTCTGGATCTACTTTCGGTTGAAAATACTTCTGCAACTTTCCTTTTGTCGTCTCATACTCGTCCGGAACCCTGCTCTCCCTGTGCCGGCGCTGCAAGATTTGGGAGTGATAAAAACAATTCGTGCACGTCCTCACCTGCGAAGTGTAGAAGTAGCGCTTTCTTGCGTGCGGCACCAGTTATATTTGCAGCTAACAAATAATTTTCAAAACGACTCATCCACTTTGACCATCCAGCTCCTATATTCGCCACATCCTCGAACATTCTAAACTGCGAAATCGGAATTCCCATCATGGCGTTCATCTCCATTTTGTTTCGTTGCTAGAATCAAAATTAAATCTTCGTGAATCTTGTTGATCACTCTTGTTTTCTTAATCCTTCCGATCTCATCTTCATCGCCATTTATTGTTGTGTCTTTGGGTAGGTAAAGGATTGCGGAAAGACTTGTTTATGCTGCTGGTCGTTCTATTCTTTATTCGGAACTCTCTAATTACCTTTCATGGCTACCGTTCGTTATCAGTACCTAGAGTGTGCATATCGCGATGTGCGCGGGTGCCATCTCTTATAATTCATTCATACATGATTAATAACAAACAGGACTCTACACTTGCTCTAATAAGAAAGCCGTCAGACTGATCATGGGTACAGTGGCGAACAAAAATTAGGAAACACCTGTCAGACTTCGTGAAAAATTTCATCCCTGGGAAAGTGGGGGAGCACACGTGGGATTCTATGGGGCTTTTAGAATGTTATAGCCGAGACCGTTTAGGGCCAGTTTTACATTCTTTGGGCCACTTGGAGGTTGTTAAGATTTATTTTAACTTGCAGGTCACGGCTTTGCTGGCATTGAGCGAAGGCGCCCAGTTCTTGAGCAACGGCCTCTTGTACGTCACCGAGAGGCTGCGCTTGGGTCCCCACGGAGCCACTTCTCTAGTCGTCAGACTCCTAGTCACTACTCCCGGGCTGAAAAACATGACTGGTAAGTTTTCTTGGTGGCGCGAAACTCAATCAATTTATTACCGAGCACATGGCCGTGAGCTGCTGGCGCACACAAAGAGCAATTCTTCAATTTCTCATTATCGATTGAAGTGCTGAGCGAAGTGTTGAAACTTGAGGATTAATAACCTTCGAGGGTCTACTGCTACTACTGCTCGATCTTTGCGATGCATTTTTGCAAGTAATGACGCATTTATAGGCACAAAGCCAATTGGTGCGGGCGGCAGAACAAGATGAACAAGCGATTTGAAAAAAAAAGTGACCCAGTTACGCTGCCGTTAGTTCTCATCTCTCTATAGCCATAACATCAGTTTATGCAACGTGATGCAGAAGGAAAAAAAGAAGCGAAAACCGAGAGGAGAGGAAGAAGAACACAGTGCTGGAAAATTGCTCGGAAAAACAGCAGATAAATCGATTTGGTCATTTCGCATCAGGGAGTTTCCTCTCGCAGAGAGTGGGATCTCATCTGATGCTCTCTGGATGTGATTTCTGCAAGCTGTTTGCGCTCGCGAGTTGGACGCGGCGTAATTGCTGCAATTCCTGGATTGGAAAGTCGTTATTGGGGCTAGGAACGAAGAGGGAAAGAGAAAAAAGCGGAATGGTAGCATGGGAAGATTTATTGGTGGATTAGAGGAGGTTCTGTGCCCGCGGAAAAATGCAATCATTTATGTTTATAAAACGGATGACTTTTGGAAAAGAGTATGATAGATTGATTTGTTCAAGGATCGAGAAAGCAATTCTCGATTCCGTAATTTGTTGCTTTGATGGAGCAATTTGAGCATCGTCTGCGTCTTGGGTTTTCAGCTACTACTGTGGGCAACAGCAAAGCTCTTGGCATCAATTTGCTGGGGATTTATCGTTCTAGTTCATCATTCTGCATTATTGTCATCTTTCAACTAATAAAATCATTCATTCGGGTGCATTTGATAGAGCGCGCTTGGCTTCCCCTTAGGCTGCAGACATTAGATTTGACCAAATAACGTTTTTCAGTCTTGATACATGAATAACTATTTTTCCCCTATTGGTCCTGTCAATACACAACGCAGTTATGAATTACATACATATCGTATATGTGAACAAGAAGTTTTATTCATCTGGGATCACTCTATACAACAACCAGAGGGTTACTGCTCGAGTACCTACCCTCCTATTCAAGATTGATTGTGACTCTCTTTCTTTTTCACAGTGGAAGTAAACGGTTACACGAGTCCGACATGCGAGGGTGCTGAAAAACCAGGCAATACGTCTTTGGCCGGAGCCGTTTTACGTTCAGCAACGATCCTGGTGTATCCTGAAGGCATCGTAAGGACGGACACCGAGAGCGCGTATTTCTGTGCAAATGGTAAGAATTTCTTTGTTTTTTTTTTATACTAGAATCTGTCGACTTCAGTTGACCTAGGCAGTTGACCCAGATCCCACTATTCACCATAATTATTTCAAAACAAACGCTCTCATATTTGACAAAACATCTGTCGCCATTCGGTCGATCAAATTGGGACTAAACTACGGCCCTGGCTAAATTCATCAATACCGTCGATGAAAATTAACAATGAGTCCCAGTAAAACAAGGCGATTCTTATCGAAAAGCCGACTGCGGTGCTGGGTGTCCTGTACGTCTCGCCAGCACTTCCTAGGGAGTCCTGGTCAGTTGAACCCCAAACCGGCCTAGGCCTTGCCAACAAGACGGTGTCTCCGACTAGCTCTCGTCGGATCGATGTCAGTTCCTTGTGCCACTACGCGGTTTGCAGCGATTTCCTGGCTTGATGGTGCGTAGGTGACCGGGCTTAAGATGGCTTCGGATTCGCTGACGAGTGTCTCTCTGTATGACGGACAAAATTACGCACCACCCATTACAAATTTTTCACCCATGTTCGAACGATTTGAACGTTTTTTTTTCTTCTGAATTGTAAGATGATTCTTCAGGGATGGACTGTACAACAAATGATGTAACAGCAGAAAATTACAATTTATGGGCAATTCGAGGGGCAGCTGTACCTCCATCCTCCTTTTTAGTAATCCCGATATTTAGGGGAGATAGAATTTTTCACAACAAAACATAGATTCTTCATTTTTTAAGGTGGCTGAGAAAGTTTTTTGGAAACCCTTAATTATTATAGCCTTCAGGAGGTCGTGGGCTCGAAATCGATAAGCTAGGATGATTTCACGACGATTTTAGTTCATTGGCGTCAATGATACCTGGATTACCTGGCGTTAACGCCAAGGGAATCCTGAGAAAATCGAGGATAATAATCGAAAAATCACGAAAATCATCACAACAAAGGTATTAAGAAGGTTGAGCTTTTCCACGTCAAGGATTATTCGGTGCACCTTCTCAGGACTATAGTAAAGGTTCTGGAGACACTTTTCCCCTAGAAAGATGACTGTTTTTGAACAAAAAAAGAAATCATGTTATTTTTGAAGAGAATTTTGTCCCTCTTAGAAATCGGGACAACATTTTGAAACAGGAAGGAGAATGAATTTTGTCCCTCTTAAAAATCGGGATCACATTTTGAAACGGAAAGGAGAATGTTAAGGGAAGATGGGGGTACAGCTGTCCATCAATTATAACTTTCTGCTGTTTCCGGTGATCTCCATAGGAGATCTTATAGATACAAAAAAATCACTGTTTTTTGTGGACTTCCTTGTCTGATTGAGGCGAAGCCGGCGCCAGTGCAGTTTCAGAGGTTTCGTGAGGTGGTGCTCCCAGTCGAGTGCTCCTGACCTTCTGATCTGGCGGCGCCAGCAACACCGCTCCGGCCGTACGTGGTAGGCCTCTTGCTGGGGGAGAAAACCCGGCTTCCTTTTGTCGGAGAGCACTGATGTTGAGATTGGGATCGCGAGCGCCAGAATCTAGTTTTCCTGGTGCCCCCAGAGCTTGACAACGATTCGAGGGAGCCACCACGTCGGAAAAGCGGCGCCATTGAAACACATGAAACCAGATCTGAATATACAGTCTGTTTGATTTCTACATGATTCGAGTGGGCCGTGTTTCTGGCATTGACCGACACCGGCTTGAATCGCAGCTCACTCGAATCGCGTAGAAATCAGATAGCTGATACAGAAATCAGTGACAAAAAGACATAATGCAAATACGGAGATCCGCGGAAATGCACGGGCAAATTTTCGCCCTTGTGAAGTCCTGACATTAGCTAATTCTTTGGAGGCTATGTCAAACACATTTCAAGAAATACAGTGACGCAGCTGTCAGCGTGACAGCTAAATGACAGGGCGGCGGCAACGATAATATAGCGGCAACAGCCCGGGCGGAATTTGGCTCGCTATTTAAAACAATCAAGTCTCCGGCGAGCGATCGGCATGTCAATATGGGCTAAAAGCAAACTAAACAACACTGGGTGCTTTCCATTTAGAACACTTTGTGTCGGTTTGTGTCAGCTTATGTTAGCTTGTGTCGATGACACACCGCAACACAAATCAAATGAAACCCATTTGTGTCGACACAAGTCGACTTGTGTCGGTAAATGGAAAGCACACACTATAGACTACCGCGATCGTCCTCGCTGAAACCTCAAGACTGCAAAACAGCTCTCAACATGTGCAAACGGTGGGCTTATGAAAGAAATATTATAAGACTTGACTCCGGAAGTTGACTGACAATCCTGACGGTGACAGACGGCCGTGATAGCTCCGTCATCGACGAGAACAAGGCAGCGGCGATCGCGGTTTTAGATTCTTGAACCAAAACGCACGAATTTTCACTAACCTAAAATGACGCAAGGCACGCCCGGGAGAATGTTATATTCTGCCATGTAAAGTCGACCATAATTGCGGCGAGAGGAGAAGAAAAAAAAAGAAAATCGCACGGTCGGTCGGTTTTATAGGGGCGATTATTCTTCGGGATGAACGAAGGAAAACGGCAAAAACCATCGGGCCCGACCCGTCGCGCGATTGGTACCACTGTAGTCACCAGTCCATAGCAGCGGCATGCGCCCGAGGCGTCACTTCCATTGGCGTAATCTGGTGGTAGATATTTTTGAACGTAACAATTTCTTTACCAGTCAGATCTCTAAAAAATCGTTCTATAATTCAGAAATAATATCATTGAAATCGGATAGGTCCTTCTGGAACGATTTGACTTGAAACTTGGGTGAAAAATTTGGTGGTGCGCTAGTTTTGTCCGTAAGTGTACAAACGAAAGGCAGTAAGATAGTACGTACCACTGGCCGGCTTCAAATTTCACGGTGAAAAAGAGCTCAGGCAGTCAGCATCGGCACACAACAAAACAAGAGGCGGTGATGCTGCCCGCGACTACAAGCAAGCCTACAGTTTCTAGCTAGGTTGAAACGAAATAAGAATTGAAAATCAAATACATAGCGTCTGCCAAGCAAACCCCATTCCAGCGACTAACTTGATAGCAAAAAAGTTACCTTTTCGGTTCATGGAACGGCAAAAACCCGATCTTCGGTCGTTTGCAACAGTCGCCTGCATCGTTGGCATAACTCAGGTGGGAGGTCACTACCGGTCAAACAAAACTGACAGCGTCAAGCCAGAGCGGAGACGGCAACGTGTCCCGACGCAAGCAATTGTGGCGTCAGCCGGTGGCGGCACAAGCAGTGCTTTCAGGCGATGGAAAGCAATAGCGACACAAGCGGTGCATTCAGGCGATGGAAAGTCGGTACCACAAACGATGCCGTTACTGTTAACTGCAGATCATATTTACTTACATTTTTACCAGTAACCAAACATACTTCATTCGCTTTTACTGACATTTTCGAGTCGATATGGGGAGACAACCTTTTCTGAAATTCCTTTCAGTTTCATGGGATGACTTCATGTGGAACTACTTCACATTATGCCCATGGCATTTTTGCTCGTCTTCATAATAAACGTCGTGAGCGCAAGCCCAGGCATCATGCAGGAGAGCAAAGTTTGTTGCATACGATGCCGCCTAGCCTGTGGGAAAAAATGTGACTCGTACCAATAATTTGTAGAACCCCACTTGTCAATCCTTTGGTACTGTTTTCAGCGTCTGTAGCAAAAATGAAAAGCAGTTATAGACTGTAGGTTGATTGCGGGTTGCCATTTAGTGTTTCATTATTCAATAATCAAACCGTATCGACGAAAAGAAACGGATAGTTCGTGTGATTCGTCAACAAACTGTCTTTTTGCGTGTCTTTCGGGATTATTCGCTTGAAACATGGCGACAAATGTCGAAATTTCTGACTTGAAAAGTTTTTATGCCAGCATGACTGCAACCGGGCATTAAGAAAAGATGGACGTGTCTAATTTTGACGATTTGTTGCCTTCAATTAATCTAGCGGTGATAATCTTCGCGTGCTGGTGTAGAGTACCACGTTGTTGACGAAGAAGAGCGAGCCATTTTGGTACGCTTCTTCTATTGTGCTCGGTGCGAACAGAAATCGAAATTTGAAAAATTCAAACAGAAATCGACGGCGACCTTGGCGCCAAACTGAAGCGGTGGCAGTAACGTGTCTCGACTTGAGCACTTGCGACGGCAGCCGGTGGCGGCACAAGCGATGCATACAGGCGATGGAGAGGGATGACGCAAACGGTGCATTTAGGCGGTGTTGGCGTAGGCGGCTGCATTCATCTGAACGCCGTATGAGTATTCTGCGAGAAAATGAACAAGCCACCATGAAAACCCCGCGATGGGCCTAATGAAACATTCATATAGAAAGCGCCTTCAAGTATATCCTATCCACTTTCTATTTTCAGTAGAATGACTCGGAGTAAAATTAAAGAGACAAGCCGGGACTCTGGGAGAATACGGCTGATGGCTGCTGATAGTTTCGCTCCAAAACTTTGCACGTGCCATCAGCTGTAGCTGTAGCCCCTTAGCAGCTTGTCACTTTATTTTTGCTCCAAAAAGTCATTCTACTGAAAATAGAACGTGTATGGGATATATAAACCTATTCACTGGCGGTTTTATCGTCCCAAAGTTTAGTTTCTATCAATTTGTGTTACCATTCTAGTAATGATGATGATATTCCAGCATACAACATCAAGCTAATTTTGTTGGATTTCCAGAAAACTTGGTGATCTCCACCGCGGACAAGTACAAGTACGAATGGATGGCCGCCCCTAGGAACCACGACGGCATCATTCTGGAACTGAAGACCGGCCTGTCGTCCAAGAGGATCGGTCCGATCCACATCGCCTTGGCCGAAAGCCGCTCGCCGTCCGACAAGATGTACCGTTTGACCATCGGCGATGCGGAAAACACGATTTCATGGATCGGACGCGGAAAACACGGCAAGTACTCTCACTCTCGCTTATTGCCCGCCGTTCGATTCTCCCCGCACATCCTCCTTCGTCCTTCCCCTTGCCGGAGAAAATCCGGAAAAATTATAACGAAACCCCCGCTCCGGGAAGTAGTTACCTATTCCGACAAGGTGGAGGGCGCTCTCTTGAACTGAAGGACCCTTTTACAGGCTACGGAATCCAGTTAGCAAGGGCCGAAACACCCGGAATCTTGTCCGAGGACGAGTGGCGCACCTTCTGGATAACGTGGGAGAAGAACACAGTGGCGTTCGGGGCCGGATCGATCCCGCACAACAACACCCTGCTCAAGTGGCGGATGGACAAGAAAATCAAAATACAGCAAATTGGATTCGCGTCGTCCTGGAGCAGCCTGGCCGAATTCAGGTGAGTGTGGATGGCGTTTAATTGAATTTTTGATCGCGAAATCGTCGTCTTTGCTTTGGGCACTTGGAAGTACTCTAAGTTGCTTTCGAAAAGCGTTGAGTTATGTAGATGAAACGGACCGGGAGCGCGGAGGAAATTGCATTTTTTTTCTTTATTCGAGCTTTCTCTCGGTCATTTAAATTTTAATTAGGTAATTGCTCTTTTCAATCCAGAGTGTTTTCCTAATACTCTGCTCTGAATGCCGGAGGCGAGTTTTTCCGTACTAGAGCTTTCTGAGCACTGGTGTTCGATTGAAATTAACGGTAGGTCTGGTTTTCGTAGACTTTTTTCTGTGTCTCAACTTGGGTAAAAAGGATGAAAATCGGAAAACTTTTTATTCAGCGTTTAACTGTTTAGGCACTATGAGGTGAGTGGTGAGTATTCGCAAAATTGTACATCGCAGCATGAAAATGTGTTGTGAGCTACACAAAAAAACAACTTTGTATCCTATAAATTGCTAGAGGCCAAAACGTGAAAAACAATGTTTTGCCTATTAATTAGTCCGGTGGCTTGAAGCCATATTTAAAATGAATTCTGCATTTTGTGCTAAAGCCAATTTCATTTGATTTTTGTGAAATATGATGAGGAATGAAAGTTTTGAAGGGTGGAGCCATTCTCAATTTTCACCAGGGGGGAGGGGAAGGGGGTTCTTCTGGCTTTTTGGGGGCTTTTTGGACCTTTTCTTTTTCACTCGATGTTGTAAGCGGAAGCAAGGTGTTTTCTAGACCTGTGATATATCCGGAGTTTTTTAAGTGGTGTTGCCACCCCCTTCCCCTCTTGGGGGGCTCAAGTTGACACATGTGGCCGATTTTTACTTTTCTTCGAACGAACCAATATCGGCAAGTTTGGTATCGTTTCCGACAAAATCACATCTTCTGATTTCAACCATGACTCAAAAAAATCGATAGCGACAAGTTTAAACAAGTTGTGCAGAGAATATCATGTTTTTTGTACTCCTATTTGAAGACATTTTTTGGGGGTGTTTTAGACATTTGTGGTTGAATTCCATTTCAGGTCTATTATTTTGAACTATTTTGAGCCTAAGGAACGTATTTTAGCACAGGCTTTTGTTTTGGAAAAAAATAATAAAAAATGTTTTGTAAACTTGCTTTGAGCAAATTTTTTGATAATTCACCAACAACGTATGAAAGGTTATGAAAGTTTATAGTTGCCGCCCTTGATGGGGGTGTAGAATCTGAGGGGGAAGGGGGTGGAATATTTTATTTATAATTTAAGAACGGGCTAGAAACAATCTTTTCACAGTTTCTGATCCTATTTATTCTCGTGAAATTGGTCTTAAACGAAACTTAAACAGGGGGAGTCAATTTTGGGCTTGGTGACTATTTGAAAATCGCTACCGCAACAGCAGCAACCCAAGTTTTGCGAGGGTGATTGGACATTTTTCCACCAGGTCTGTACATCATCGAACGCTCAAGCAGGGATTCATAATTTATAAACAGGCAATTTATGAAGAGACAATTTTTTCATGATTTCTGATTTTATGATCTTATTGGAGTATGTTGGTGAAATTTGGCTCACATCAATCTCAAGGAAAGGAGATTAGTTTCGGGCTTGCTAGCTGTTTTTGTTGTAATCACTTTCATCTTCTTGTAGGGGGAGAGATTTTCTGATTTCGACCTTGATGGCTACTTTTGTTGTAACATATATCAACATAGGAGGCAAAATGTTTGTATGATATGTAATCTAGTAGAAGGATTTTGATAGGGGGAGGCATTCCCATTCTTCATTGATTGGGAGAGGTGAGAGGTTCAGATGAGAGGTTCGACAGTTTTTTTTTTCAATTCAGAGCTTTTATATACATTTCATGCATTTTATAGGGGAATGGCCGGTAGAGCATGCTCTTATTATTTAGCAACAAGTCTAGAAGTTTTTAAGCAGCAGAGGCGTTTCTCAATTTTGTTCGGGGATTGTTTTTTTTTTCTTTCATTTCGAGCTTGTCGGGTATTTCATGGTTTGCAGTGGATGCGAAAATGATAATTGAACGCTTGTACATATTTAAAATACAGAACACAGTTGAGTTTCTTTTTATATTTCAAGCTTTTGCCGATTTCTAGAAGAAACTTTGGTGGATCAGCTGTCGTTTTTTCAATATAGTTTTTCAAACTATGTATGTGTGAAAAAATTCTTGCTGATGTTGTTGGGCGTTCGAAGGTGCACAGACCTGGTGAAAATGTCCAATCATCTTCGCAAAACTCATGCACAATTCAATTTCATATAATATGACCTAAGAAAATCTCATTTTCATACACATAAACGCGGCAAAAGTCAAAAGTCGTAGTCCTCACCGTGGTGGTGATGGTAACTGGACGTAGGTAGTGCCTGGTGCGAAGCTGTGTTCTTCCAGCCTGCATGGCGAAGGCATCAAATTAGGGGGCTGAAATTCCATTTTTTTTTCATTGTTCACTGTTCTGTCAACAGGAGGTGTCGATCAATATTCCTACTGCGTGTACGATTATTTAAAGTAGGTATCGTGTCGGGTCTGTGTATCATCGAGCATCCTTGCTTGGAGATTCTTCCCTCACTGATGAGGCCTAAAAGGCCGAACCACGTGTCTGGGGGTTCTTTATTTCCTTCCCTGCTTGAGGGTTCGATGGTGCACAGACCTGGTGGAAATGTACGATCATCCTTGCAAAACCCACGCAAAATTCAAGTTACTGCCGCTATAGTCCAGTCAAATTAAGCAAAAATCTGGCCAAACCGGAAATAAATTCGGAAGTTGACGAAATTTGGTATATCGATGCAAAATTCAACGTGGAATAACATACTAAAATTCCCGAAAATTCCAACGCTTGGCTTTTTTTCTAGGACCAATAAAAGAGCGCCATCCTTGTAAATTTTCGTTTTTTTCTGAATAACTTGTAAACTATCACATTAAGAACACAAAAACCAGCGAAGCAAATGTAGCCCGTTAAATTCTCAAGAGATCAGTATTAAATTCATCACTTTGTGGTTAATAGTCTCTGAGATACAGCGTCTGCTAGAACGCAGTGAAAATGACTCAAAATTTATTTCCGGATTTTACGCAACAATTTGCACAGTGTCAGTTCAGGGGCTGTAACGTGGACAGAAAATGTGTGGATTTCAACGTGTTTCACATTTTTAGAAAGCCAATTCAACATTCGGTATCACACTTTTGTCTAGAAGTCGCCAACTTTAAAATGGTACTTTTCCTCAACCTTTGAAATCGTCACCTGAAGTCCCGAAGAATCCCCAAAGATCGATTATTTTGATACCATGCCATTTGCCTACTTTTTCAAGTAGAGCAAAACCATCCAGGAAATATGTGAAGAATTGGATACCAAAACCATATGATGTTTCTGATTTTTTTTCCCAGTGATGGTTCCTGAGTAATATGGGTTGAAAGACTAAAACGACCTATTTGGAGAAAAAGATAGGGAGTCCGGACACTAACTGCTGAATACTGTACGGACCTTGCATTGGATGATACAAAATGCCACTTAGCAGACGTAGTGATTATATTTATGTACTTTCCACGTCTGCCAAGTGGCATCTTACACCTAAAATGCAAGGTCCGTTCAGTATTCAGCAGTTAGTGTCCGAACTACCAATTTTTTTTCCAAGTATGTTGTTTTAGTCTTTTTACCCATATACCTCAGGAACCATCACTAGGAAAAAGATTCTGAAACATGTTATTTTTTGGCATTCAATCCTTCACATATTCTCCAGATGGTTTTTCCATACCTGGAAAATGAAGCAAATGGTATGGTATGGAAATAATCGATTTTTGGGGATTCTTCGGAACTTCAAGTATAAATTTGGAAGGTCGAGGAAAAGTACCATTTTGAAGTTGGCGACTTCTAGACAAAAGTGTGATACCAAATGTTGAATTGGCTTTCCAAGATTGTAAAACACACTGAAATCCGCACATTTACTGTCCACGTTACAGCCCTTGAACTGACACTATGCAAATTGTTACGTAAAATCCGGAAATAAATTTTGAGTCATTTTCACTGCGTTCTGGCAGACGCTGTATCTCGGAGACTATTAACCACAAAGTGATGAATTTGATACTGATCTCTTGATAATTTAACGCGCTACATTTGCTTCGCTGGTTTTTGTGTTCTAAAGGTGATAGTTTACAAGTTATTCAGAAAAAATCTAAAACTTACAAGGATGGCGCTCTTTTATTGGTTCTAGAAAAAAAGCCAAGCATTGGAATTTTCGGAAATTTCAGTATGTTATTCCACGTTAAATTCTGCATCGATCCACCAAATTTCGTCAACTTCCGAATTTCTTTCCGGTTAAAACCTATTTTGACTGGACTACTAGTGCTGCTGCAGTAGCGATCTCTGAATAGTCACCAAGCCCAAAATTGAAAGATTCTCCCCCCCTCCCCTTGAGTTTAAGGTCAATTTTAGAGAAATAAACAGAAACAGAAGAACAGAACAAAGATTGTTTCTAGCCCGTTCATAAATTTTGAGTGAAAATTTTCAGCCCTCCCGCCCCCCAGATTCTACACCCCCATCAAGGCTTCCGCCCTCTGGGATTATGGTTCCTTTCCAACTCTCAGAACTTTTTAAGAGCACTACAGACCACAATTATGACCTTTTATAACCTTTCAGACGTTGTTTAATTAGGAAAAAATTTGCTCAAGACAAGTTTATAAATTATTTTTTCAATTTTCTCCAAAAACAAAAGATTGTGCTGAGATAGGAAAGACGTTCCTTAGGAAAACAGTTCAAAATAATACACCTGAAATGTAATTCAACCACAAATGTCTAAATCTCCCTCAAAAAATGTCTTCAAATAGGAGCACAAAAAACACGATATTCTCTGCACAACTCGTTCAAACTTGTCGCTATTGATTTTTTCAAGTCATGGTTGAGTTAAGAAGATGTGATTTAGTCGGAAACGATACCAAACTTGCCGATATTGGTTCGAAATCAAAGAAAAAGTGGAAATTTGCCACATGTGTCAACTTGAGCCCCCCAGCCTCCTCCCAAGGGGAGAAGGGGGCCTACACCACTTGAGAAAATCCAGATATATCACAGATCTAGAAAACACCTTGCTTCCGCTTACAACATCGAGTGAAAAAGAAAAGGTCCAAAAAGCCAGAAGAACCCCCTCCCCCTCCCCCCCTGGTAAAAATTGAGAATGGCTCCACCCCTCAAAACGTTCATTCCTAACCATATTTCACAAGAATAAAATAAAATTGGCTTCGGCACAAAGTGCATGATCCACTACTAAGCCGCCGGACTAGATAGGTATCTTTTTCCCGGGAAATTTGATACATAAAAAGTTGGTTTGAAAAAGTGTGCTGAAGGTGTATTTTGCTTGAATCGGAAAAACTAAAACTGTTGGTCAGATTTCCAAAACATTTCTTTTGAAATAACAACTCCGAGAACAACTCAATCCATTTTTCAACTATAATTTGCAGCAGTCGACAAAATAAATATTTTGTTGGGTTGTCACAAGTCGGAGTTTGCAACGCTTTTTTTATTTAAAAAATTTGCAGGTTTCGTTCGAGAAAATCACCTTGAAATTTTTCGAAAAAAAAATCGATCTCCTGGTAGGAGATGACGCCGGGTTAAGAACAGAACGCGTCTCGTCCTGGCCGAAAACCGGGTGAATGGCCGTTTCAAGTGGTATGGGTTACCTACCGTGAGAGATCAGAGACACACGCAGACAAACATCACTCTGTAGATTTTATTCGTCTTGGGGAACCTTAAAATGAATAATAGGTTTATCCATCGTTGTCTGGAAAAAGTTGCATGACACAATAAGTACTTACGTTTCCTTCTCCGTATTAATGCGGAGAGTAATGGCTGGGAAAGTAATGGCTAGAAGGATTGCAGCTATGCAACTCGTCAAATCCGACATCCTCGCTTCACCCTAGAAGTGAAGATATCGGCATCCTTGACAATAAACCAGACTTTACTGCATCTGAAAAAATCTAAACTCATCAGCCTGTGTCCCCGAACAAATCGGCCCAATCTGAAGATTGTTTTTGCCGACACAAACAATTTCCAGATGGACCAAAAGCTGCGCGCTCCAGAGAGACAGAAAAGCATCCGGAGAAAATCCATTAGAGACGCAGCCATCAACCAAATGAGGTGTAAAATTAAACCGAAATTCTTTTTACGACATACACGCCAGATTAATGGCCTCCCGACCACCAAATAACAGAAGTCCCGGAAGCCATCTCCACCGGAATAGATAGCAATTAATCCTGATGGATGAATTTAATCGCAATGATTCATTTCTTCTTTGCTTTCTCAGATCCGAGCTGCGCCTCTGGATACCTGATACACGCAGGATAATAATTATTATTGGAGCAATAATTTGTTAGTGTTGTCCGCCGCTATAATTCATCTTTCGTCCTCGGGATCATCCCTCTGATGTGGTAGAGGTCCTGTATAGTTGCCGCCAGATTGATGATGTGCTGAACTTTGAAAGGGGCGAAATAGTTACATCGATCTGTGATGGAGACTAATACCTCGTGCTCTTTCCTCCCCCTGTTATGCTGCGGCGTTCCTTATTTTCTAAAAGGCTTTTATGGGGGGAAGGATTAGTTCTTGAAGAGTTCATATGTCGGGTGGAATTAAAAGCTCTTTGCTTCCTTTTTTTCCCACACATGCACGCTTCTGTGTGCCATGGTGCCGTAAATGAAATACTACGTTTTAATCCTGTGCCTCAAACATACTTTCTTGTTTGAATTTATGACAGGGAGGATTTATGAACTGGAATCTTAAAAACTAATAATGAAGTCCTCAGAACTGCTGCATTTGTATACAGGCTGGTCCAGGTTTTCATTAGAAAAACTTTCATAATCGCTGCAGCGTCAAAAAATAATAGAACTTTCCTCAGAAAATATATCACCCTCAAAGCTGGATGTAAAAAGATCTAATAACTTACAAACCGTACGACCAATTTATCCTACAACTGGCGCAGATGGTTGTTAAATAGACACCTATCAGTGATGAATTTTACCCGGAACGTAAGGTTATCGATGCTTCACAGGCGTCTGTTGAGAGGCAGCCAAGTAGAACTAATCTGCTGTGGTGGCAACCGGGAAACGTTGCCAGAGAGTTGACGTGTCAAACTCTGTTTATGTCGGGTGGCTATGTTGACATGACATCTCCGCCAGACTCTCTTTTCTCTCCTGTTTTCCCCTGTTCTGACGTGAAAGTGTTGTCCAAGTGCTGTATTTTCAAGAGCTTCCCCAACATCTCCATTTCTTCTTCTCCAAAAAATCTTCCCTCCCCAGATCGTAACTCCTAAGAAACTAGGTGGCTGTATGAGACTTATGGTCAATAGTAACGAGACAAAGTGTTACACGCCAATAGAAGGACGGCGATCCAGACAACTTGCTGCCGACAGGAATCATTTTAATCTACCAAGATGAAATATGGATTATTTCAGTTGGTGCTCTTCATATAACTTGAGAAAAATTAATCTTCTTGTACGCGTCGAGTTGACACAAGCGGAAGCCTGACACAGATCTGCAAGCAATCGGTATTTCTCCGACAAAAATTATGCACCACGTTCGGACCACAACCTCTGGGACCTTTGAGAAATTTATCCTGCTTAAATCGTTTATTTAGATTATTATTGCAGCAGCAAAGTTTCGAACACCAAGGAGCAAATATTGATGTTGACTGACACACGTTGACTGTTCACCGACGTTCATGTGGCAACCCGATACTGTTTTTGGGGTGCTTATTCACTCGATTTGAACGGATAGACTGTGACGGGCTGATTTTCTATTTCTTTTTTTGGTGCCAAAGATCACTGGATAGCAAGCGTTGCTGCTGCAGCTGTGGAAAACCTGGACATTTACGCCCTGATTAGCGTCTAAAAGTTTTGAGAAGCAGAACGTTACACTCACGAACTTAGTAAAACAGTCCTACCTACCCTCGACAGTTTACCTCTTGAGGATCACTTTAGTGCACACTATACGAATGTAACGGGCAGAAATCACCAGACTTGTTATTTTGACATTAAGTCATGTCACTTTTCGAACTGGGTCGTGGGCTCATACGTGAAGGGATGCATGCGATGGCCGCAACTTATTGTTCTGAAAGTCCAGTAAAAGACGTAGGTAACGTATATACTCAATCCTATTCTTTATTCAGAGATCAGACATATTAGCTGCCTACACTGTTGCATTGAGCATAGACTGCACACATAAATAGACTAAACAAAGGTCAAAACAAATGTAAAAACTAACCGTATAATTGACTTATTACGTCTTCTATACTCAAGTCATCCGGGATTTCGAACAAATTTGTACAGTCGTCCATTTCAATCGATCCGTGATCAGGTATTTGCGTATCAACAGCTCCAGTTGCCACGAATGCGTTGCGAAATACGGAACCAAAAGGTGAAGGCTCGGGCAGCGGTTCGCAACCTTCCTGCATATTCCTGTCAGACATCCGACGTACTGCTTGGTCGTCATCTTCGTTCTGACATGACAGTTCTGTGGAGTGCATCAAAATAAAGTTGAACATAACGGCGTTGCTCCCGTAGATGGTCCAAACCAGTGCGTTGGAATTCGACTCCCAGTCCCTCAGGTTCAAGTCGGCGCCATTCAAAATGAGGAACTTTGCTATGTCGTTTTTACCTTCGCCGATGGCGTACATCAATGGCGTCATGCCGGACGGCAGCATTCTCGAATTGATGTCGGCTCCCTCTGTCAAGAGGTAGGCGACAAAGTTCAAGTTGTCGGCACTTATGGCGACAACGAGAGGAGTCACTCCCCGGAGGCTGTAGTTCAAGTTCAGGCGGTATTTCTCCAGGATCCGTTTCATTGTGTACAGGTCGTTCCTAATTATAGCGATTGTGAAGAGTTCGTGTGCGTCGACATATTCCTGGTTTATTTCTGGCTCTTGTAGTTGTGACGAGGTCATGATTTCGATCGAAGTTGGTTCAGAGAAAAAACTTGTCAACACCTTTTCAGGCGTTGATAACGTAGGTAGGTAGGTACTCGGAAGAAATGCCAGGAAAAAGCTTGTAGATAAGACAAGTAGTTACAGGGCGCACCTCTACCTATACATTTCTATGAATTTTGTAGTTGTAAAATTTGGGCTTGATATTAAGCTCCATTATTTGGTTCCGGTCTCAATAATAGGCCGGTTTTGCATTTCCAACTGGAAACACTCGCAGAACCAAGAAAAGAAATTGTCCAATGATGACCTTTTGTTCAATAATGACCTTTTGTTCAAAGAAAAAATGGTGACAATCTGTTCACCAGTTGAAAATCTGTTGTGGACGACACAAAACTTTCCCAGCGGTATCCAGAGACGTCACTTATAATTTTGATTCAGGTGTACGCTTTCCAAAAATGTTGCCTGGAAAATTCTGCGACTTATTGTTTTCTCAAAACAGGACCTTTCTGAAGTCAGGTCATTTTTGCGGCCCTTCCATTGTCATCCTGTATATCATACAAGGACAACAATAGGGTGACCTAAGATGGCACCTTGTAGTCAAAAGATTACTCTATCAAGCACCACAATAATTTCCCAAATCGAAAAAAAAAATTCGAGGTGATCCCCAGTTGGAAAAACCACTATTCTGAATTACACCTGACGCTTTCTGAAATCCACTTCACCAATCTGAATTACATCTGACTCTTTCTGAATTACAATTGACCAATCTGAATTACATCTGGCGCTTTCTGAATTACAATTGACCGATCTGAATTACATCTGACGCTTTCTGAAAATCATTTGGTACATCTGAATTTGACTTGATGCTTTCTGATTTACAGTTGGAAAAGGTGTAGACTCTGGCTCTACTACTGGTAGATCGCGGTCGCCTGCTGGTGTCGTGGTGACATCGTTGGACTCTTTCGCCCTTCTCAAACCCTCAACAACAGTGACCCACACACTACAGGCATCGCCTTGCTTACGTTAATGTGATTACCCCATTTCAGTTATGAATTCAACAGTCGTTGAGGTCTTCATGACATGAATAGATATAAATTATAAAACAGATTAAATGACTAAACTTGTGAGCGTTCTGGAGGTACGGCAGCTGTATTCTGGAAGTCTTCAACATCGGAATAGACTTGAATCTTCTCTTCTCTAGTATCTGGAGCGCGTTTTCCACTTTTCTCAACCCCTGTTTCTTGACGACGACGGCTCCCTTTTCAGGTGTATCACCAAAGCTCCCGATGTTTTAAATTGATTCTTGATAAAGTATATGGGAAACTGGAAGGTTACACTTTTTCCTTTTTCTCTTTTTCTTCGATGTTTTTGAGTTGACAACATATTGTCGAAGTGGGTCGGTCGACAATCGCCATATCAAGGGCGCAGACCCTGGCACCTTTCAGCCTTCCGCCAGCCGTAGTCCCAAGTGGAAGCGAACTCGAACTCACCCAGAGTTAGCCGGCCAGTTTTTATTGTCTCGAAGACCTGGCGCCATTTTTCCTGGTGTCTTCACCTATCCATCAGATGATCCGAAATTATTCTTCTATCGAGAGGGATTGCGATATTCTCAACTGTAATGCTCAACTCATCAGAGCCGTTTTCTCGAAAATCGATGGTTTTGAGAACTAGATTAACTTTGTGTTTCCTTTTCTTTTTTTTTCATCTCACCTCATTAATGGGTCTGGACCTGTGAGGTGAAGTTACCAAATAAAAATAAATAATAATAATAATAATAAGATCTGGGACCAGTTCAAATTTTTCCAAAAGCTTGGCTGAAAAATTCGTGACACATTCGTGGATTGTTGCCATCGACGAAGAACTTCAGTTCCAACAGAAATGAATAGCTTGAACTGTTTTCTGTTTGTACCATTACAGCATGTGATCGTATCTCGAGAGCACGTGGGACTACCGAAAAATAAATTCTTTCCAGAGCACGCGTGAATCGTTAAACCGCAAGTTACCACCTGAAAATGCTCGTAACCAACACTACGAAAATCAGAACAATAAGAGGCAGGCAAACAGTTCAGGTTACTATTTCTTTTGGTTTTTATGCTGTTGGTTGGCATTTTCCGGTATGGGATGCGGCTTAGCAATTGATGCGCGTTCTGGAAAAATAACTGTTGAATTTGGTATTATATTTGAAACTTGTTGCAGTGCGCCTTGTCAACAAATATGCTGTTATGAAAATCGTAACACCAGAACGAGCTCAAAAAGAAAGAAGCTGTTCGTCATATTTCCGCACGAGAAAAAAATCGGACCAGGATTGGGTCTTACACGGTTCTGTTTAATTGACGTGTGTGTTTGGCATTTCCAGGATATGGAACTTCAACGAAGAAGCCGGCTTCTCGCAGGTCCTCCACCTGGACACGCCGAAATCCGTGGTTCCCGGCTCAGAAAGGGGCCAGCTGCTCGTCACCGGAGGCTTAGCCCTGCCGACCGTGAACAACGGCCGGAAAATCGAAGGCGGCGGACTTTCCGGCGCCTTGGCCTCGCTGACGCCCCTCCTGGCCCTGCAACACCTCGGCAAGAAAGTCAACGAGACCGAACGCTCGGCAGCTTTGCGGAGTTTACCTGGAAACGTAAGCTTTTAACTTTAACTAGGTGTATAGAGACACGATGCTTACTAAGCTTTCAGGTTTCCTATAGCGGCCCCATCTCTCTCTCCTCTTTCATTTATCTATCTCCCTCTCTCCTTCTCACTTTGCGTAGCCCAACATCGCAAAGATAGCTAGGTAACTTTCTCGCGCGGAGTTAAACTATGCCAGCAAGTTTCAAGACGTTACAAGATCGTGCTCGCCATATAAATTTAGTTTTGATGATTTATTATCAGAGGTTGCGAGCTAAGGAACGTGCGTACATTAAGGCTGGCTGGTATACACATTCCCAGTATACGCTGAAATGTCAAAACGATTAATAATATTCTTCTCTCTCTGCCTGGATGTTGATGCGGGAGAAGGAGGAGGAGGAGGAAGCGCCTAAATAAAAGACGGAAGTTATGGGGGGCTGGCTGGTGTGCGCTCGCTTCTTTCTGTACTCGGCGCAAATTTAGATATTCACCGGAGGTCGTATGTATAGAGCACGTGAAATGCACCGGAAAATTCAATGGCCAGAAGAAAAATGGCTGTTGAATCGTGTTTTGATTTTATATGCGTGTGTTCGGGTAATTGAATTGGAAGTTCTTTATTTCGGAGCCTGAATCGGCGAAAAGAAACGAGAAATGAAAGTGGGAATTTATCATGGAAACTTTCCTTTGAACGTTGGAAGCAGTGCACGATTTTATATTTAACCGAAATGGAGCTGAGCAAGTAGGTACTTACCCACACCTGCTGAAGTACCGAATCGATAAAATCAAAGCTTTATGGTGGAAATCACAACCAGACGCATAAAACACCGCTGCACTATATTACCTCTAGTACCTAAGTGCACTTAGTCCTTAGCTTGACATGCATTTTAGACGGTGGCATCCGGTAGGGGTTACGGAGTATGGCCAATGACTATCGTTTACTAGACACGCTCGACACGATTTCGAGCATGTTTCCTTCTACCTGATACAAGGAATGTTCTGCTGAGCTTTTGGATTCACCTGTATTAATTAGACAACAAGTGGTTGAAAACGACTTCTACGTTGACGACCTTCTCACAGGTTCAGACCCATTTTAGTCACTGATTCAAGTACGCGACGATGCAATACAAATCTTGAGCTCCGCTCAATTTTCATTGAGAAAATTAATCTCCAATTATCCCTCGATTCTCGATAAACTTGCTGATCGAGACGACCAAGTTCCAAGCTTCGGCGAGCATGAAAGTTGTAAAACCCTGGGAATCGGTTGAAATTCAAATCAAGATGTCGCTGTGCTACCATCGCAAAATGTATTTTACTCCCATTTCGCGGGTCTGGAGGAGAGAAGCGGGAAGATTTTTGTGGTAGACGTGCTCTTTGGTCTTCTTTAAATGGCGGCGTATAAAGAGCGGGTTCACATTCAAGCAACCAGTATAGCAGATAGTGTAAGCTTTCTTGTAATGCAGTAATTACCTAGTTCATTGCAAGTAAAACACATGGGCCAAATTCAACCAACAAAACAAAGTCTTTTTGCAAAAGAAAATTATGTGTTTACAAAGCACAAATAATAAATAGCTAGCCAGTTTAGGCTATGTATGCTTCAACCATCGAGTAAAATTAAAAATAAACCATAAAATAATAATTATAATTATAATAAACAATCAAGACGTGGTCATCAAAGTTACAGGTTACCTCACTGTGAAGCATGTGACGTCAACCCGTCGTTGGAGTGATATAGCAAATGCGGTTATTTCGTGCACTGGAAGGTAATTTCTGTGATTACATCAGAGAGATATATTTTTTTATGATTGAAATCAGAGAAGCATGATTCCATATTTCCACAAGAGAACATTGGACATTGGAGAACATTTGGAGCGGTGGTGGCCGAGTGGTATAGGTGATCGTAAGCCAATCCACTCGCGCTGCGCTGTGTGAGTTCGAATCCCGCTACATCCATAGATATTTTGTGCTGTCCCCGAGGTTGCATGGTAGAGCAGCTGATAGCTCAATGTCACCTCGTAAAATAAGTCAATTCAATAAATAAACATCGAGAGAAAGGGGTCAAGCGCCGAGTGAGAGTCTGATAATTCTTCTAGCATTGTGGAGAGGACGCGGCTATTGCACTGAACGCGACGGCATTAGATCTCGTGTCACGATTACAAATAACCCTTTAATATCAATATGAGGTTTCGAGATCCTACCTTATCGGCTGATCATCTCACTAAATCGATGACTTTACAACCTCCGGTCTGCGGGGGAATATCATCCAGCTATTCCGCGCATTTATTCACACTAATTAAAGTAATTTAGGCTGAACCTATTGGTCGATTTCCTTTTAGAAGCCCAACGTAGGCGCATGGTCCCGTCTAGTACAGGTGGTTATTTATTCACGTCGCAATGCGTCATTAATTTTGCGTGGTTTTATAAGATTCAACTTCACGATCTCCAATTATAAATTTTGGAGTTTATGAGACGGCGTTGTGGTCCCATTAGTTAGTTAGGTCGTATGTTACACTAAAGAGTTGAGAATTCTCGACAAAATCTGATTCTTCATAGCGGCAATCGCTGGCTTCGCGAGATTCATTATTCCCGGCTCGATTCATCCGTAACTGACTAAAAACTCTTCTATGGTTTCTTATAACCTCTCGTATTTCCCGTAATTTCTTCTTAACCAATACTGGCAGCTGGTTTCTCCGCGGGACCTGTGGGAACGTTCTGTCTTCTTGACGAAACCGAATCCTACTGTAGATTGCTAAATGGATTTGGTCTAGACAATAAGAGAAAACGGAAAAGGTTTCCGTTAAATGAATGGGTTCTTTACCAGCAGTTCTGAGACACTGCGTGTGTGTTATCACGTAGTTTCTTATATGGAACATTTCTTGTAAAAGGCGTTATTAAATGAAAAATGAAGGCTGTTCTATTTATTATTTACTCTTCCTTAGTTTCAAGAATAATATTGGTCATCAAGCTTACGTAGGAGAAGACTCCGAAAGTATTGTGATTACCAAATGAGCAATCTCTTCATAGATGAAGGTGGGGCAAATATGGTACCCACTTTGCTACAGCACCAACCTTGACACTCTGACAGGAATGAGTATCCAAACGTATTTACTGTAGTAGAGATTGATTGAATAGGTTGATGGTGAAAAATATGCGTGTCGCTAGCTGTTGCTCTCGCTTGTAATTCGACAAGACTGCAGTAGGAACGCTCCGGAACACTCACCATGATTTTTTCGGACATTGGCGACGACCGCTTTAGGCACAGAATTCATGAGTATATTCTTGATGACGTTCATAAATTTTTCGTGGGTCTCAAAGTCGTTCTCATGTCATCCCTCCTTTGGATTTCCAGGAATTATTGCCTAATCTTCCGACGGCATTTCTTTGGAATTTGCCGACCACAATACATGTACTGAGGCCCGAACAATACAGTACTTGCCTCAACCAAAAAGTTCTTTGCAGACTTCATCGTCATATTCGGCCAGAAGCAATCATTATCACGGCCTGGGCATATTATACTTGTTTGGTAAAAACAAGGACAAAAAATTCCACATCATACATTTCAAAGCTCTGTTAAATCTCTCGACCATGCTGTTTTATTTTTTTCTGTTTTTTTTTTTAGATAGGTTAATTGCGTTTCAAGGTGTAAAGGGCAGCCTTACATCCATCTGTACCTGCCGGATTACTTGCTTTGAGCAATTCTTTTTCTGAAGAATCCGAACAATCCTCAACGTTCAACACAAAGTAATCTCTCTGGAGTCTGTCACGGGGCTTGGGGTGCCATTTCCAGTAGTCTCGATCGTTTCCAATGTCGACTAAAACTACTTAAAGTAGCCCTAGCTTTTTTTAGTGATCGGTGCTTCTGGGTGATCCCGCTTGTGATGCCTAAGGACTTCGGGTGTGATTTCGAGCTCATAACTCCTTGCTTGCTGGCTCCTAACGCAAATGATATTTAAAAAAAAAATGATGTTGATCAAATAAAATGTTGACTAATTTTTTCGTTTCAGATCCAACAGGTGCTGGCGTACCGCAAGGATGACAACTCCTTCAGCGAGCACCAGATGCTCGGCAGCCACGTGGCCACCGTCTCCATCCTCGAAGCCCTGACCAAGGTCCAGGCCTACTTCGGAATCGACCCCGACCTCATCCAGTCCATCAAACGCTGGGTGCAGCTTCGCCAAGAAGACGACGGCCGCTTCACGCCCCTGCCGGCCGACGTCAAGCTGCCTCAAAACTCACGCGCCGCGGCCGCCTCCATCCAAAACAACCGTTCCGCTGACCTGGCCATGCTCGAACACATCGTCGAAATCACCGCCGACACGGTCATCGCCCTGTACGACATAGAAATCGAAAACGACGCCGATTCGGACACCCTGCAGAAAGCCAAGATCTTCCTGGAGAACAGCCTGCCAAAGCTGGAGTCGCCGGAAGCGATCGCCGCCGTGGCCCTGGCCCTGGTCCTGGTCAAGAGCGCCACCAGCGCCTGGGCCATCGAAAAGCTGCGCAACATTTCGACGACCGAAGACGGCGAGTTCGGCTGGCCGCACATCATCCAGCGGCGGGACGCCGCCGATTGGCTTTACGAAACGCAGTCCGGAAAGACGCTGAAGGAACCGCTGGCTGCCACGCTGGAGGAGTACAAGGCTTCGCTGCACGCCCTGTCGGCGTTTTGTCTGATCGGCGATTTGAAGTCGGCCGAGAGCGTCGCCAGGTACTTGTTCTACAGGAGTCACATGCTGGACCGACATCCGGACTTGCTGTACGTGGCCGTCAAGACGTTTGCGCGGTACGATTCGATCGCCAGAGACCACAACAGGGCGCTGACCGTGTCGCTGGCCACGTCCGGCATGGAACTGACGGATACTCTGGAGCTGAAGGCGGAAAAACCGACGCAGGAGCTGAATTTGCCGAGTTTACCGACCAAGGTCTTCGTTTACGCTACCGGCGCCGGATGTGCCACTATTGAGGTTTGTTTTCAATCTTGTAGCTATATGGACGTTCAGCGCCTTTCCCTATGGTAACCAGAAAACACGTCCCCGCAAAAACGTCTCCAGACAAAAACGTTGCCGAGAAAAAGAGATTCCAGGCCATCCACAACACGCAGACCGGCGACCGTGCATGCCACTCTCATGTGCAGCTTACGTAACTCGTGCACCGTCCCACTGACAAATAACTGCCAACTTCAATCTCTTCAGCTCAAAATACACTTGCAATGGTTCGAACGGAACCTTGGCGCCGCGTCGGCGTTACGAGCACAGCGCCACTGTACCCAGCGTGCTGATAACCGACTCCGCCTATTTACATTGTGTAGAACTCGGTGTGGGCACGAGCATAGTTGATCATTCGGTATTTAGTGATACGTCTCAGCAACTTAAGGTAGAGTTGGCGGCACACCAGAGGGACCTGTGGGCAGGGCTGAACAGAAGAACTAAAATCGTTTCGTACGAGTCCATGTCTTGAAATAGGAGAAGCAACACCGTCAGTTGGAGTGCTGCTTCAGGCTCCGCCCACAGGTCCCTCTGTTATTTCGAGTACTTTTATCAACTGACAGCAGAAAGTCTGAGCCAAGAGCAGGGGTGAGCATGGGGAGTGATCTTGTCTCTGATTTGTAATGAATAAATACCTTATGGCACAAAAAACAGCGACGTAAATTCAGATACGAACCTGGCTTCTTGCAGAGAGAGAGACCCTGGAAAGGTTGATTCGCAAACGTGCTGCATTATCGATAACATTTCGTAAAAAAAATCGGGACAATCTACGCCGTTTCTGTATCTTATATGTTCTTCGTCCATAAGAACTGTCAAATTGTTTGACCAATCAAAACTCACCGCAGCTCAGCGGCGAAGAAATGCCCTAGTCACACCTTGCTCCGTACTTTTTTTTCCTGTTTGTGGCCTTGACTGCTTATGGTCTTTAGCCAGTTTCTGTTGTTGATATCTGTAAATTATCACGCTTCATTTATAGGAAAATACCTGACTCTATCGGAAATTCAAAAAGTTCCCTGAGTTTCTAATCTTTTTTTATAAGAATAAAGGTCCGGACTTAGTAGTAATACTAATTAATTATTTGTTGAAGACAACGCGGAGTGAGGTCCAGCTTGGTAAACCAGAGTATACCAGCTGCTCTACTTTTTATCACACTCTAGCGTAAGAAGCTGGTGGGTTGAGGTTCGAACGTAACAACTTAAGATTTCCAGGTGTAATATACAGGTGTTCCGTGATCTATGTGACAAACTTCAACACTTGATAGAGGACTCCAAGGTGAGTTGAGACCAACAAGAGAAAAAAAATTTTGACTATTGGTTACGAAGATAGAGGGTGTTTTGTACTTCCAGTCACAATTTTCAAAGAGCAATATTTCTGCAACGGTTTTGTATAATCGATTGAAATTTCCATGTTACATTCCCTCACTTATACTTCACAAAAAGCCATAGCAAGTAGAAGAAAATTCCAGGACCGGACTAGAAAAAAATTTAATCAGGTTTTTATGTCCAAAATTAAATATTTTGAGCGAAATTCAAAAAAATAGTTAACATATTCATAAAGCTAAGAAAAAACTCTACTCAAAAGATTTTTTATGTCTGACGGCACACTTGAGGTTTTCGGGCAAAAAAATTTAAAAACAGCTTATCCACTAGAGGTAAAACTTTTACCGGGCATAAAAATTGAAGAAGCTTGATATGATCTACATAAATACTCCAGTTTCATCAAATCTTCTACCTAGACAACATAGCGTCTAGCGAAAAGTATAATTTAGAAGAAACAGGGTTGTACTAATTGAAATTCCACTCAATTGTTTTTGCTCCTTGATAAAGCTATTAGCTAGAGTTTTTGTATTATTTTTCCCAAATTTTTGCCAGTAAGATACTTTTTAACTAATTCGTAACATTTGCGCATGAGTTTCTGAGGTTTGGAATAATTAGCAGATAAGAAAAATCTGCAATAATTTGTTATTCTTGAAGAACTTTGTTTTATTTATTGTTGAATAAATGAACCCATGATGATGATTGAGTATTATCTGTCAATGTGTAATAGTCCTGTGTAGTGGCCATCATGATGGAAGTCATCAATTTCTCAAAATAAGGGTGGTCCTATAAAGGAATACTCCACCGTTCTACACCACATGTGAAAAAACGCATTTGAAGTTTCTTGCACAATGGCGTAGTCAAAATTTTCAGGAAGATGAAGTGTTATTTTTTTAATGAGTCTTTTTTTTTTGTTCTGTGTTTTTGGAAAGAAAGATCGATTTTTCAATCAATTACAATCCACCGGCAGATAATAGAAGATACCTACACACGTTTTCGCTCTCATATTATCCTATTTGAATTTTTACTCAAGACTGTTCAATTTTTTATTTAAATTATTTTTTCCCGCCACAAGATGGCTCCCAAATCCAAATTGAGATAAGCAGTGACCAATGGGCCTATTCATAAGGATAGTTATTGTAAAGCGTTTTATTAATTCAATAAAATGTTATCATATTTCATTAATTTTTTAGTCCATTTTTTTAACACTCCTACTTGCTTAATTCAAATTTTTTATGAAGTGTAAAATAATGCCGAAGGAATACACTGACGATTCTTTTAGTATTTTTTCTGAACTCTTCTAATCCGGCAATAATTTTCCTCCAAGTTCAAAAAATAATTGTTTTCAGGAGCGGCGGTGGCCGAGTGGTTTTGGTGTTGCCGCGCCAAGCCAGTCGTGATCTACCGCGCGGGTTCGAATCCCGCCTCGTCCATGGATATTTTGTGTTGTCCGATTGTTCCAAAAATTGTTCCGACCTTACTATGCCATATCTGCACCTGTCTGACTACAGCGGTTACAGAAAAAATGGATTTCTGACTACAGAGTTGAGTGCTATCAGAGTACTGAGGCCTCACATAGTTAACAGTAGGCAATTCAAGTAGAATTAAAAAACGTGTACCAAAAACCCACTGAATGTCCCGTCGACGCTAATAACCTCGTAGTTGATGCGTCGTAAAACATTCAAAAAAAAAAAAAAAAAAAAAAATTGTTTTCAGTGAAAGGGAAACAAGAAAATCAAAATTTCACTGGTTCCGACTCTAAATTTTTTCCTACGTCATTCATAATGAGCTACACGTACAGGAGTCCACAAAAATGATGGAACTGGAGTATTAATGTGGATCGTATCGAACTACTTTGATTTTCATGCCCGGTAAAAGTTTTACCTCCAGTGCATAAGCTGTTTCTCAATTTTTTTGCTCAAAACCTCAAGTGTGCCGTCAGAATTAAAAAGCCATTTGTGTAGAGTTTTTTCTCAGCTTTATGAATATGATAACTTTTATTTGAATTTCGCTCAAAAAAAGTACTTTTGGACACGAAAACATGAATAATTTTTTTTTTAGTCCGGTCCTGGAATTTTTCTCTACTTGCTATGGCTTTTTATAAAGTGTCAGTGAGGGAATGTAACATGAAAATTTCAATCGATTAGGTATACGAAACCGTTGCAGAAATATTGCACTTTGAAGATTGTGACTAAAAGTACAAAACACCCTGTATCTTCGTAACAATGGTCAAAAAAATTTCTCTTGTTGGTCTTAACTCACCTTGAAGTCCTCTATCCAGTGTTGAAGTTTGTCACATTGATCACGGAACACCCTGTAGTACAGATAATATCAGCTCAATACATTGTGATCAACAAAAACAACAAATTTTGGTAGCAAAATCTCTGTCTATTGGGCCGACTGGATTGGCTGGATGGCCAAATTTTTCGACATCAAGGCCAATCCTTGACAGTATTTTGTTGTTGAATGCACGGTGTTAACCCAAAGAAATGATTCATTTTTTCTTATGAAAAATACTATGGCAAAAATGCCTACGTCATGTACCCAAAGAGGACACACGAATTGTGTGACTGCACATGGACCTCGTCGGGTGCCGCCAAAAGAGCCTCCGTTGAGTATTAAGTTGTAAACCATAAGCTTGCTTAGGATTCTTTTGTGTATCATGAAAGCAATAAACCTATTCTATAAACCATAAAAATTATAAAGGCAAGAAAAATATTGTTTTCCTAGGGGCGTTCCTTCCTCTGGCATTTTGTTGGAGACTTTTTTTTACTAGCAAAAATTGTTATATGAGGCAATAATTAGCATACGATTGACGCAGAGGAGAATTTTTTCGGGAAGTTTTTTCCGGGGATCTTTTTTCTCGAGATCGTTTTTTTCTCGGGGAACTTTTTGCGGGGACGTTTGGTTCTAGAACGTTTTTCTTATCCACCTGTCTATTTACTGTAGTCTAGCCGCATACCGACCTATTCTGCAAATTGGGCTAAAGTAATCTGAATGTTTCCAGGGAAAAGTGACCTACTCGACGTACTCGGTGCAGCCGAAAACGTCCCTCCTGGAATTGTGGTCGGGCGTCGTCCAGGAAATCCTCCCCGACCGCAGCTCCGTCGAAGAGATCGAGGGCAAGCTGCCGATGCTCAGGCTGAAGACCTGCTTCCGTTGGAAGGGCAAGACGCCGTCGGGCGTGCTGCGCATGGAAGTGTCCCTGTTTTCCGGCTTCGAGCTGGCCACCGCGCCTCCCCAGCTGCTCAGCCCGCCCGAAGACATGGCCGAGATGCAGCACAGCTTCTACGCCAACAAGCTGTGGTTCGTCTTCGCCAACATCTCGACGCCCTGCCCGGTCTGCGTCCAGTACATGGTGCGCAGCATTTTCGTCATCTCGTCTCTCCGTCCGGCTTACGCCAAGATCTATCCGGCTGGACGCGAAGACCTCGCCGCCGAGACTTTCTTCCACACGAAAGCCGGCAGCAACTTGCTCAAAAGCATCACCGAAGACGATTTGATCACTTGGTTCGGAAAGAACGCCAGCTGGAGTTTGAAGCCTGAATTTGATTTGCCGGAAAGTTGTTTGAGGAAAGAAGTTGTTACTACCTTGACTAGTGCGAGTACAACCAGTAGTACCGATACTACTACCAGATTTGCTGAGACAACTACTGGATTTACTGATACGAGTACTAGATTAAGCACTGCAGCTAGCTCTACCATGGAAGCTACAACCAGTATTTCCACGCCGGTTCCGCAGAAATTGGAAGTGCTGAGCGTGGCAACTTACACCATCAACGTCGACAATACTTCGATTTCTAACGATTCGAACGCCGAAGCTTCGTCTACCGAGACGCCTTCAACTCTGCCTGCTTTCACTTCGACTACAATGAGGAGCGAAAGCGATGCCATGATTGAAGAGAACATAATCCCAGACGTTGTCGTTCAGAAAACCGAAAACGTACCGAAGCTAAGCACCACTGAAACCACGAAATTGATAATAGACAAGAACGTGTCGCCACCAAAGCACATCAACACTGAAGTACACGAAATCGCCCCAACCAAGAAAGCTCAACTAGAAGATTTTCCGCCGCCGACTTTCGCACCTGAAATGAAAAACGACCGTTACGTCCTCTTGGACAAAGAAGAACTGTGGGGCATGCTGAAAGAAGTTGTCGACGATCAACTGAAAAAGAAAACCACGTCCAAGATCGTGGACGGTCAAAAACTCCGCAACCAAGGTTTCACGTAAAAACTTCTCTGTTGATTTGTGATTTTTGTACATACACCTTGGGTGACAGGAAAAAAAATGAGGATATAGCAATACTCCGTGTGTCTTTCGACATCAAACATCAATTATTATAAACAATCAATTGGTATTGCCCAACAAAAAAAAAAGATTGTGGTGTACATACTGTATTGAGAAAAACATGTAAAAAATATCCGCCCATTAATTATAACGAGCACTCACACAATACCTGTACATACTCGTGTGCCAAAAATTTTGTCTGTCGTAGCTGAATAATGCACACTACCCCTTATGTTCTATGTTGCCAAAAATAAAAAAAAGTTGAGTAGAAAAAAAACCGTAGTTAGATACAAGTGTTGAAAAGTAGAAAAAGCGCGCGCTCCGCTCCCCTCACAACGAAAATTTTGATAACCTTTTCTTCACTGTTGTTGTGTATATATTTCGAAAAAAAAATGCCCTTGCTCCGTCATTAAATTTAGGATTTTTGCACACACTATTATTACCTATAAACTTTGATAAGTTTTGATTTGCGCACGCGCCAAATTATAAGGGTTTCTGAAAAGCGAAGGAAATTCGTATCCACTGCTCACTCATTAATACTGATAATGACACATACATAAAAAAAAACACAAACTATAGATGTAAGAAGAATAATTGTTATTTTCTCAGTACTTTTTGCTTACCAAGCCAAATGTTATATGCGTTTTAGCTCTATTTTAAATACAAACTTGTACGTAACTATTCATGTCATATCAATGTTGTGTATCATTTATTTACTACGAGTTCAATAAAAATATGATTTTTAAGAATTGCTTGTGTAATTTTATGAATGTTTTGAGAATCGTCGCTTTGGGAGGGAGTCACTCGAAAATATCAGCTGTGCCTGGTAGTTTCAAGTGTAGTGTTCATGATTTTTCTCTATAGTACAGGCCAGTCAGAATGAAAATTGACTAAACCTGAAAATTGACTGAACCTGAAAATTAAAAATAAGCTGAAATTTTGGGGACATGTTCACGAAGCTGCTCGAAACAAACCCTGAGAAGTCCCAAAACTCACTTGGGCAAACGCCGCCATCTTCATTTTTATTATGACCTCAACTTTTTCTTATTTTCTCAAGTTTTATTGTTTTGCTTTCAATCAAGCAGTTTTCAACATGACTAAAATGTGAGGTTTTTTGACCTGTTGCGACAATAATGGCGATTCTTTTCTTAGCAGTTGGGACTTGGAGTAAAACTTGGCGGAACGGTGCTCGCTCTCGCTTGGATGTTGGTCTGGCGTCTCAGCACTCTGTCCGAAGTCTTCGCTGTCATTGCCTGTTTTACCCATTCCCCCTGGATGCCCATCAAGTCCTGATAAAAATGTCATATCTACAGTGGCTTCGATTTAGACTACCATATTTCTGCACGAGCAATCAGAATAAACTAGGGAATGAGACATTGACATTTGGAGGAATATTCAGTTACAAACAAATCTTTCCGTATAAGCAACAACCGTAAATTATTAAATAAGACACATCAGTCAACGCCGAACCTAATATGTGGTACCTACCTGAATGACGAGACCATGACTGGCGATTCCGAAATTGTTCTACGAAACTTCGAGAGTTTACAGAATACTGCTGAAGAACTAGATTCAAAAATTAATCCCTCTAAATGCGAACTAGCTATTTTGAGAACATCCGATATACTTAGACAAGAATTGTTGCGGTGGCCTTGGCACAAGTAGGTAAAGCAACCGATATCACTGTCATCTTTTCACGAGTCTTTTCAACTCATTGAATCTCTACTTCCTGTGAGCTTCCTTGTTTCCCGACAGTACCGGAACATTCCGGAGAGTTGTGAAATAATCACGAATGTTCCACAGTGATCTGGGATACTCTGGGATGGTTCCGAACGTTCCAGGCTATTCCCGAACATACCGGAACATTCTGAGATATTGTAGAATGATCTCGAATGTTTCACAATGAAAATGTTGTGGAACGATCTCGAACGTTCCACAATGGATTGGAATGTTCTGGAATTTTTCCGGACGTTCCAGAGTATTCCCGAACATACCCGAGCATTCTGGAATGTTGTGGATTGATCACGAATGCTCCACAATAATCTGGAATGTTCCGGGATGTTTCCGAACGTTCCAGGCTATTCCCGAACATTCGATCCAAAACATACCAGAACATTTTGGAATGTCGTGGAATTATCTAGAATACTTTTGAATGTTCTGGACTCTTCTAAACATTCTAGAGGGCGAAAGTTCCAGCCCTTATATCTTCGATTATTACATACAACGCCCTTGATTATTAGACCTACAAGGATAATAGTCACCTATCTAAATCCCACTGTCGATAGCAACCGAATAAAATGAATGTAAACAACAAAATCGGACAGCTGTCACTTTGGACTTCTTTTCTGTAATAATCATCAAAATATCACTCGGTGCTCGAGATTTTCCCAGATAATGTTGGCCAAGCGTTTCCCTCGGGCTGGTTGTCCCTTGATAAATGCCCTCCTCCTACGGAGTCGGGCATTTATCGCTACTACAATTAGCACTCGCGATCGCCTGGCCAAAATTATCGTGAAAATCTAAGCACTTGTGATATTACTGTTGAAAAACACGTCCTTCAGATAAATCCGGGTACTTTCTTCATGAGTGGAGGATAGAGGGCTACCACACCATTAAAACTCCTTTGATCGTACCGGGACTCGTTTCTGAGTTTCGGCACGCACACTGTACACTCACTTTTATTATTCGTACGTTCCAGACTATTCCCGAACATTCCAGAACATACCGGAACATTCTAGAATGTTGTGGAATGATCTCGAATAACCTCGAATGTTCTGGACTGTTCTAGACATTTCTAGAAGGCGAGAAACTTCCAGCCCTTACATCTTCAAAAGCACGCCCTTGAGGTGAAAACGGAAACCTTCTTCATCGATGGGGAATAAAGGGCTATCACACCATATAACTCCCTTGATCGTAGCGGGACTCGTTCCTGAGTTTTAGCGGCAGAAAGATTTGACACTTTCTTTTATTATACAGGCTGGTCCGACTTTTATGTCATTAAGTTTAGGGATCGATAGAGAATAAAAAATAAAGGGGACTTTCTCTAGAAAACATATTTGAGAAATGCCTCCAACAGAGATACAGCCCTTCAAAGTTGGAAATGAATAATCGTTTTTTCCGCATAACTTTTGAACCGTTCAACCGATTTGATTCAAAATAGAAACAAACGTTTACTGAAATTATCCCTTGTCGAACAATTATAACATGTTCCATGAAAAAGTTTCAGGGGCGTAGACATTAGGGGGTGTCCCTACTTTCCCCTCCTATTTTTCACCCCCCTAGTTTTCTTTTGAAAACTGTTCATAATTTTGATTCTACGTTCAATTTTGAGATAAATCACTCTTGCAAAGTTTTGATTATAGACTTTATTTGGGAGATATTTGGGATTGAAGGTTTGGAAAACATCTCAAAAGCACAACTTTCAAAGGTCTAAAAATTAAAATCCAAAAAACTCATGATTTTTCAGCTGAAATAGGTTTTTTAGAATTTCTAAGTAGATAAACTGCCATTTTTCCCGAAACACGAGAAATTTTCAGGAAAAAAACAATTTGGGCCGAGATTTGGGCTCTGGAAAGTGGCGATTTCGGGATGTTTTCCAAAGTTTCAAACTCCAATATCTCCTAAACGAAGCCTCTAATCAAAATTTTGCAAGAATTGAACGTAGAATTCAAAACTATGAACAGTTTTCAAAAATAACTAGGAGGTGAAAAATAGGGGGGGGGGAGTAGGGACACCCCCTAATGTCTACGCCCCTGGAACTTTTTTATGGTACCTACATGTTATGATTGTTCGACAGGGGATAATTTCAGTGAACCTTTGGTTCTATTTTGAATCAAATCGGTTGAACGGTTTAAAAGTTACGCGGAAAAAACGATTATTTATTTCCAACTTTGAAGGGCTGTATCTTTGTTATTAGGCATTTCTCAAATATGTTTTCTGGAGAAAGTCCCCATCATTTTTTATTCTCTATCGATCCTTAAATTTAATGACATGAAAGTCGGACCATCCTGTATATGCATATTGATATTGATTTTTCAATTAGCTCCTGACTCCCCTCTCGATAGGAATAAGCAAAAGACTTTTTCAAGACCATTTTTGGATACTCGCCGGGAAAGTATTCTGGTGTCACAACAAATTTCTAGAATGACTTGCTTACAACAGCATAGGATTATGAGCTGGAAGTGGAACGTTACGTTGCATAAGATATCTATCAAATATGGACTTCACAAATGTATACGCCAGATGGGTACTGCTCTCTGTTTCATATCGCCCATTTTATTTTGTGATGTTTATCGTAACAAGTTCTCATAATAATTGAAATTTAAGATCAATTGAGTTCAACTATCGCGATTCATCTGACCAAGAACTGCGTAGAACGAATATGAATGGCGGAGTATCTGCAAAATAACCGCACCGTGACAAAATGATACCCTTAGGCCGAGTATTTCAGTTGGAGTTTAACCTTCGTTTAGTAAGACTTGGTTCAACTGCCACAGATTCAGTTGTTGCACCCATTGTCTCAGCAGTAGTTGAATCAAGTTTTACTAAACGAAGGTTTAAACTTTAACTGAAATACTCGGCCTTACTCTGCTTTCAGTACACTTGCCATCATGAAGTTTTGCAGAGAAACTTTGAAGTATCCAGCTCCGAAAAGCTCGAGCGGAGTTTGCGTTCTGTGGATGACAAACAACAAGTCTCTTCTGAATTTTGGCGACGCCTTTATCCATCGGCATTCAAAGGCAGCTGCCGGTATCTGTTCGCTCTGGAATCAAGATGAAAATTAGTAAGGATGGAATTTGGTTTTCCTACGACCATTACACTATAATATTTTCAGACTCGGCTTTGATTTTCTCTTACTAAAATGTGAAAGCATAAAAGAGTATTTTTACTGAAAGAGCGTAGTCGTAGAAAAAGTATAGTGTAGAGTGTAGGGCAGCTTCCAATGAGTCCATTTCTTCACTCGTATGATTTGGATCTCATCATAATGCTTGTGAAGAAATGGGTCTCATATCTTACTGCTCGTCGTAGGTACATTTGTACAATATTATTTATTATTAATAATAATTGTTTTGTTTGTTTTGAGGATTATATTTACGATAATTCTCGTCTTTGTTGGTCATGAAGATATTTGTCAGCTTGAATCTTACTTTGACGATGACTTCATTTCCCCACCAGCAGTACAAGAAGAGCTGGCCGACCATGACGGAAGCGTACACCAGCATAGCGGCGAAAAGCGGATCGCTTGGTGCAACAAGCGAAGCTTGAAGCAGAGTCACACAGAGAGTGACAGTGCTCGAGGCGTATTGCCCGAAAATGATCCAAGTCAACATGTCGGAGATTCCTTTGAAATGCCTGGAACTGAATCGTCAAATCTGTTTTCAGCGCAGCAACTTTATCAATTTTACAACAAAATTTCTTGGTGATGTTTGATGTTCGCCAGCAGTTCCAGTTCCAGTTTTTCATGCCCTGTTCCATTCAACTTCTTCAAAGAATCGACCAGAATATCGCACTGGACTATGATCAAAGCCATGAGTCCGATCGAGAAGCAATCAATGCTAACATGGCTGAACGTGGCGTAGTAAAGGCCAAATCCTTGGTGCACGTAGATCGGAACGAAATACCGCGTCTGGTTGAACGGGTACCATCCTGGAGATGGAAGCCGGACAGGGTCATCCAGTACACCGCTCAGAGTAACAAACGTGCAACATAACCCACTGGAAACGGTATAGAGAACGTGGAAGAATTTAAACTGCCACATCGTAGACGTTGCCTTTTCTCTCTGAGTTTCGTTTTTCGGCTGTTTCTCGTTGCAATTCTCCATTAATTTCGTGCCGTTTTCTTGGTACTTTAGAATGCCGTACAGCTTCACGTTGACGCTGATCTCTTCGAATATCGTGATCGCCGATATGATCAAAGTGTTGAAGTCGCTCGGAACCAAGATCCAGTATAAAATCTGACAGACGTTGTGCAGATTTGCTATGGCGATCAGCAGAGCCGTGTACAATCGGTACAGCTTGTTTGCGCCGGAAGGTGGCCACAGACCCAGAGCCGCCAGCTGCCAAGTGACGACCCGAAGGCGTTTTTTGAAGTCAATAAAGTGCTCCATGGCTGGTAATTATCGAAAAGGCAATAATAATTGTAATGGCACGTTTCGATTGTCAGAGGTGGACTTTAAATGCTTCTTCTCGTGCCCACACTTTCGAATTATTCATCGGGCATGTTTGAATATTCTCTTTGGTTCGTCGTCTCAGTGCCCGTATCAGTACAAAGAAGTCATTATTGCGGGGTACGAGAAAGTGAAATTACATGGTGACGTTTAAAAAAATAGTTAAGTATAGGTGGGTATTCAAAGGATGAATTTAAAATATGTTTTTGTTTGGGGGAGATGTAAGTGCGCCTTCCATATTCCGTCTTCATGATGTGTCGATTTTTCCAGATAATCCCCAATAATAGTCCTGGGGCATCCATGTCAATAGAAAGTCTTTGTCGAGACTGCCATAAAGCTTTCGTCAGCTTTCGTCGTGATCGCGAATTAAGGTAGGTAACTTGAACTCGGGATCAGCAAAATTCGACATTTTGTGGATCGGTGGCATAAGTGGCGATGCAGGGGAGGGGGGGCACTGAAGAAAATCTTAGAATGGGCCATTTATTTTCATGTTATAAATATTAATAACTCATCATTCTTGTTTTACATTCATTTTGTTAAATTTTCTTCAAAGGAAAAGTATTTCAGTTGTGAATTTTGGAGGAGAAAAAATCGGTTGTGTCACCCCAAAACTTTTCTGATTAGTATCCAGGAACCAATGGAAATTTTTGTTCGAAACCTCCTTTCGGGTGGAAAGTTGGAACAATCTACTGCTTACTTTCTTTATCAGTTGGCATTTGAAAAAAAAAGTCGATCCCCGAGCAGGAATGAATTTTTGAGTGGATGGAGTGTTAGTTGCTACGAAAGCGAGTCGTTCTGGTCAAAACACGGGCGAGAGGCCCTCTCGGGTGCCAACGGCCAGGAGAAAATTTGAAAATTCATAACGCCCGACTGGAGAATGGTGGGAAACTGCAACTGCACACTTAATTTGACTCTTTTATTGTGTTGCGTCCTGCCAAATTTGGTTCCAATCCATCGGATAGATTTTGGATAATTAAACGGTGAAGTTTTTAATTTTGACATTTTCTATTATTTGACAGATGACATATATGGCAATACTTTTAACTGTTCTAAGTACAGTTTTTTCAAGGGCTTTCAAATGACATACTGCAAATAGGGTAGTGACCGAATTTTTTATTAATATATTTTTTAAAAGTTCACTTCTTGATAAGTGACGCTATATAGTTAACAGAATTTTTTCGCAAGTTTTCTTGGTAAAAAAAAATTATGAAAGTTTTCGATCATTTCAAATTTGGCGCGATCTCGGGCGCGATGACGTCACAATCTTTCATAGGCGGAGAAGCAGGCTTGACAACACTACAGAACTTACTACAAAAAGCACTAGCGTCAACCCGTCAACGCTCATAAGTCATAACAGCTGATTGTTATATTGTTTACGCTTTTTGTATCTGTGCGGTGATTCGTGTTGTTTAGTTGTTTTGCTTGAAAATGTGGAGCCCGATTGTGAACAGGCGACTTCCCAAAATTTACCCATGGTAAAATATTTTATGATTTATGAATATTTCAAAACTACATCAGACTTCAATGGTTATGTTATGCCGGCAAACGTCAACGTCAACACTGACACAGGCAACGGAGGTGGGGTCATCCCCACTACTGTCAAAAGATTGAAACGTCACAGCCCGCCTTACAGCTCGGTAGATTTGAAATCGTTCGCAAAAGTAGCCACTTTCAAGACAGATTTCGAGACACTTGGAACTTTTTTTTTGAATTTTCACGAAACGTAGTCTTGCTATTAAGGCTCTACATTCGATTAGTATGATTTTTGTTTATATTTTTCGATGGTGGTCACTACCCTATTGAGTTTTGTGGGATATAGCTTCTAACAGCGAATAGATAGGTAGGTATAATGGACAGGGAGCTGGTGCCTTCAAACTTACGTCATAAGGTACATGATTTTAACCCTGTAGGTCAAATGTGCGTTAATAAGGTTATTAAAATTACTTTGTCTTACATGTCAGACCGGGGACTTTAGGCTGGTATAGGCTTGTCAGTTTTCGAAAAATTGCCAAAATTTATGTCATAAGGTACATAAATGAAACCAACGGGCTTTTGTGTGGGAACATCCCCTTAATCAAAAATCGGGTCATAAGACGACATTTTTGGGGGCTCTCGGTCCATAAGACAAGTTTGAAATTTTCAAAAAAGACCAAAATTTACCTTCTCTTGAAAACATCTCCTTTGACATAATTTGAGGAATGAGAAACGATTCTTACATGATTTTTCACGCAGGTTTCGAATCTGTCCACAAAAATTTTTAATGACACATCGCTTACAGGTGCACCATTGAAATTTTTTTCTCAAATCGTACATCCTGTATTTTAACATGGAAATCGATTCCGTCTTCCATCCTGATTAGAAATATATATCACACTTGGAGGGTTAGTCAACAAAACGCCTGCGAAAAAAATTGATGAATTTTGGTCCTTTTTTGGAAATTTAAAACTTGTCTTATGGACCGAAAGCGCCCAAATATTTTGTCTTACGACCAGATTTTCGATAAAGGAGATGTTTCCACACAAAATCCAGTTGGTTTCATTAATGTACCTTATGACGTAAATTTTTGGCCATTTTTTCGAAAATTGACAGGCTCATGCCAGCCTAAAGCCGCCGGTCTGACATGTAAGACAAAGTAATTTTTAACAACCTTATCAACGCACATTAGACCTGCAGGGTTAAAATCATGTACCTTATGACATGACGTAAGTTTTGAAGAACTAAAAAAAAAACACAACAAAAAGGATAAATAAAATAATCATGGCAAACAAAACTCTGACAGGTTTGTGTTGAAGTAAATCAGATCTTTGTACCTGGGACGTTGCTTCACAATTCCTTCCGGCAATATCACAGTCACCTGTGAAAGATTCATGAAAGATATCTCTACAGTTGTGAGCTGGCGGTAGCTCAGCGGTTGAAGCGCTAGACTGCGAACCTAAAGGTATTGCTGAGTTCGATACCACACGGCAGCAGTGATGAAAAATTTACTGCTGTCGTAAACCTTTTCGGCAAGCGACCAACCCAGTCGCTATGAATAATTGGGTACCTGCGTTCTGTGTGAACAAATGGTAATAAGGCGCTTGTCTAAGACGTGATGCTCACCCCATCACCTCGGGCCTCTAGAGGTCCGCGACAACCGGGTAGCAAAGACAAAGAACGGAAGCTCTGATCTTCCGCTTTGTAGGCCAAGTCTCTTAATGGGATGCAGAGCCAAACTATTATTATTATCATCTCTTCAGTTGTAGGTTGAAAGCGATTAGAAGTGAGCAGTCGCCTCGGCAGTCGCTTATAAAAAGTCACTTCGAGTATCTTTTGCAACTTGCTTTCAACTCTTGCCTAGCCACGTAGTTCATCCCAGACTTGCCTGTTTTTGATGGAACTTTTACAACAACGAAGACGTCGGCATCTTCAACATTCTTGAGACATTCGTCATTTTCTTCATCTTCGTCCCATTCGTCAGAAGAAGACTCCTTCAATATCATTTCTGTCATATCTAACACATGACGATTCCGAAGAGTATTGAAGAGCCAGCTTCGAGGGGGTAATCACTCGCGAAAGGGGTGTCCCAACTGTGCAATATTGCACACTATTGCACGATATTGCACACTATTGCACGATATTGCACACTATTGCACACTATTGCACACTATTGCACACTATTGCACGATATTGCACACTATTGCACACTATTGCACGATATTGCACACTATTACACACTATTGCACGATATTGCACACTATTGCACGATATTGCACACTATTGCACAATATTGCACACTATTACAAATATTGCACATATTACACACTATTGCATACTATTGCACGATATTGCACACTATTACACACTTTGCACATATAACACGCATTCTTATTGATTACACAAATTATAAACTTACTATTACACATGGTATTGTAGGTAGCTAGGTAGGTAGGTGGGTACATTCGAGGTACAATCGGTACCTGCAATCGCGTGAAGGGCTAGATTGCTTCAAGAACTTTAAAAGTCACTTCACGGCTGAAACAACATCTCATTAAATATCTACCAACTTGAAACAAATTAGAAACTGTCTTATTTCCCGGACACATATGGAATCAAACTTGGCCTGAAGTTTGGCCACCCATTATGTATTTAGCTATTTTGCTCAAAATCGAAACCAAGCATATTAAAGCAAAGATCGATGTGTGTATGGAAAAAAAATAAAATAGGAGAATATGCCGAGGAATATGCTCTCACGGGCTCAGTAACAAATTTTCATTCGGGTGAACTCGCATTAAGTGAGTGATACATGAAAACAAACGTGTACTATACAGGGTGTTTCACATTTTTGTCAATATTTCAGGAGATGGTAGAGGGCATCGAAAAATAATAATTATCGCCAAGAGAAAGACAGGAAAACATAAATACAGTAGAAGCTCGATAACGTGAACCTCGACGTGAACAGTAGGATATGTGAACATTACTACTCGTTAACGTGAACAGCGATACACTCGATAACATGCACTGACAATTCAGCAGCAAGCGATGTACGTCAATGGTTCATTCATCCATTTAACTTGAGAAACATATCTTTTTCTCATTTTTTTCACAGAATACCGTTAATTAAGGCTATCAATTATTGCATACTAGCAAGTGAGAAGAGAAGAAACACTCCATAGCTTCTATACATATTCAACTATACAATGATACATTACAATTACCATTTCTACTAGTAATCTATTTGGGCGACAATCAGCAAAATTTTACTCCTGTTCTGTGGTTCATTCGAGTTAAATGTTTCAAATTCCTCAAACAAACTATCAATCACTCGAAAACTAGACCCGATATTATCTTGGTGAAAATCCCTCGACTTTGACAATTATTTTTGGGTTAAAACGATTCAATGAGAAAACACTAAGCACTTGTTATTGATTGAAATGCTGTGTAAAATGCCGAATAAAAAAAAAAACAGAAGTTACCGCATCTCCTGAAATATCAACAGAAAGTGTGTAACGCCCTGCATACAGGTGTTTCAATGGAAACAAGCCACCCTGAACAAATTTTTTGCCAGGCGAGATTTTTCTATCTTCACCCACACCCACACCAACTTCGGAATTTAAATGACACTACCTACTTTGCAATACCGATACATCAAATTATCAAAAATTTATATCTCTTTCTGGAAAAATATTTCAAAGTTTTTTACCTCACCCCGTTTTTTTCTAAAATTCTCTGAATGTCCAATTTGATATCCTTGACTTTTCAATTCTCTTCAATGGTGTCAACGTCATCCTGCACAGCATCGAAGGAAAAACATTTTCGGTGAAAAAAGTGCCACCCAAATTCACCCCTTTCGCTCTCTCCCACCCCACTTGGGGACACTACCTATTTACCGAGCTATTTACTTTGTGATATATCAAATTTGAAGAGAATTGAATTATCTTTCCAAAATAATATTTTCAAAATTTTCAAAAACTCCCTTTCTCTCCTGAAATACTTTGATGTCCAATTTAATGGAGGAAAAGTTAAAAATATAGAAAAAATGTTTCCCGTAAATAGGGGTCGAGTGATACATCATTTGAAAAGCCTTCCGAGTTCTTTTTTTAACAAAACAACGCTCTCCGGCTTATACATCATCAGACGATCAGACCACAACTGCACAGACACGTGTTTCGCCCCTATTGGGAGCTCACCAGTGCGTAAGCATCCAGTTCGACCATCCGGTGCTGTGGCAGTCAGAGATCCTTGTAATGTACACAGTGGGGGCTCCTCTAATATGTAAGCCTCTCAAGCGGCGCCATCTATTAAAGGCATTCCGCGATGCTATATTCCAAAAGCATCAGACAGGCAACGAATATGATACGAAATTTCACGCAAAGCCAAACCGTCGCCAGGAGCATCGATGGTAAAGTGTACAATGTAAATGCAACATACATAGGTATACTCGAGCCGAGTTGAGCAATGTTAGAGAACATAAACACGCAAATGGGTCCACTTTGGCCCTAGGTAGGAGGCTGCGACGGTTTGGCTTGACGTGGAATTTCGTATTATATTCCTTGCCTGCCTGATGCCAAAGATTCCTGGTGCTTTTGGAATATAGCATCGCGGAATGCTTTTGATAGATGGCGCCGCTTGAGAGACTTACATATTATGAGTCCCTCACTGTGCATTACAAGGATCTGACTACCAAAGCGCCGGGCATCCGGATTGGATGCCTGCGCACCAATACATGGGCCCCCAGTAGAGTAGGGGCGAAACATGCGTCTGTGCAGTTTTGGTCTGATCGTCTGGTGTTGTAGGCGGAGAGCTTTGTTTTATTAAAAATGCGATACATCTAAAAGGCGCAATATTCGCGTATTTGTGTTTTCTTCTTTTTTTGTGCAGAAAAAAACAAAATCGAAACATTTGTTTTCAAGTAACAATTTTAAAAGTCAAAAACATCCGTTTGGGAGATAGACGAAGAGATACGTGACTAGACGGATCGACAATGAAATTTAGCTGAGTGCCAAAAAATCATTTTGGAAAAATCGGAAAAAATGTACACTGTCAAATTTGGAATTTTTGAAAAATGTGGGCGTATGAGGGGCAGATTCAATTTCTGTGGGTAAAAAACATTGAAATGAAAGTTTCTCATTATCCAAATTATAATATAGTATTTTATATTATATTATTGTAAGAGCAAAGCCCGGACAAAGCCCCAATGGGAGATCGCAAGAAAAGAGCAAGGTCAATATCCCCCCCCCCCCCATCCCTGTATATGGCGAAACTTGTACATAAACGTTGTCTATACTTTTGAGCGAGCTTTTGATCTGAGTATAGAAGTATTTATGTCAATTCCTAACCAGATTCACTGAGAAGACCACCTTTCCCTGAGTGTTCATATGTCGTGGGAGTGACAATTGGGTAACCTTCCACCAATTTCACGCATAATTTGCACTCACTTCAGATATTAGATGTTACTTCTCATATATTAGACGGTATTACACTTATTACACACATATTCCATGCTTATTTCTCATATTACACGCGTTCTATGCAAGTTCCATGCTTATCACATATTATACGTTAGTACACATATTGCACGATATTGCACACTATTGCACGATATTGCACACTATTGCACGCCATTGCACGATATTGCACACCATTGCACGATATTGCACACTATTGCACGATATTGCACACTATTGCACGATATTGCACAGTATTGCACACTATTGCACGATATTGCACGATATTGCACAGTATTGCACAGTATTGCACAGTATTGCACAGTATTGCACAGTATTGCACAGTATTGCACACTATTGCACACACCATGTCCCAAATATTGCACAAGTGATTACCCCCTCGGCCAGCTTGCTCACGCTGCCATCGAAATACCGCGTTTGTTCTTCCACAACAGCTAATATTTCTTTTCTTTCCTTCAGCCGTTTCCTTTCCTGTTCTTCTAGCAGGCTTCTCAATTCCCGTTCCTGTCCTTCTAGAAGATCCTTCAGTTCTTCTTTATCTTCTTGACGTCTCTTTTCTTGTCGAGTCTCCTGTTCTTGCAGAAGGTCTTGCTGTTGTTGAAGGAGCTTTTTCAATTTCTTCTTGACGCTTCCTTTCCTCTTCTTTCTCTTCAAGACGCTTTTTCTCTTGTTCTTCTTGAAGACTTTTCTGCTGCTGCATCATCGCCATGATGTTCGCCAAAGCGGCTTCGACTCCTGTCTTCGACATGCTTCTCGTCTCCGGCATTTACCAATAACGAATGGGCCGAACGTCCCGTAGTCTCAGGCCGAATTACTCTCAATTATACCGCTTTCTGACACCAAATGTTACGTATTTCGCGTACGGGTTCGAATTTAATTGAGACGATCGTTTTAAAACGCACACTGTTTATTACTGCGTACTGCAATAAATTCACGCCAACAATTATCTACTTGGAAATATATCGCAGGTACTTCGCTTTTATCCGCTCGCTACCACTTCGCATTCCAATTCAATCCTGCTCGTAAGCTGACGGTTGATACCTTATATAGGCCTCCGATTAGTGCTCCCGAACTCGACAGTGACCCGGTACACGATTTTTCAGGCGACTCTCGATCAATCCCACACACCTCGCGCATAATTCTGCCGTGCTCCTAGAGCCGGCGCCGCCGCCAAATGGACAGATGTGTCTTGATCAGGCGTTTGAGTCTCCATGCATTTCAATGAAACCACGCACACTCTAGAAATGTCCAGAGCTCATATTACGGACCCAAAATTTGTACACTATCCGCTATGTGCATTCAGTCGAGTAGCGATATCTCGCAGCCAAAAACAACACAAGTAGGCATTATTCAGTTTCGTAAATCCTCACCTCGAGCGCTAATGTCGACTTCTCCCACTTCTTTGACGAACGCACATCATAAAGGATAATACTAAAGCATATACATAGTTATTACCCAGTATTGATTTGCACGTAATACCGATAATACTTTATCCTATCTTATCTTATCTTAATACCGAAAATACTAAAAATAATACCAATGTGTATTTAATATAATATTACCACTTTTTCACCTTATACCCTCAACCTTATACTCTTCTTGCGTTTTCTAGGTAAGTACATGGTGATTTTTAGCAACGCGTATTTTTTCTTGAGCTTTTTCTTGTTAAACTTTGGTCACCATGTTCAAGTTTTTGTATTCCATGCGAACGTTCATTTAGCATCAGGTAGCGTAGTGGTGCTGCCAGAAAGCGGAAGCGGTAGACAGATCCGAGATCAAAAGCATGCGATCACCTTTTTTCATTCAAATTTCAGACTTCAATAATAGCCGGTAGCCCGTCGTAAGGTCCAGTTGAGCATTGCTCCTCATCCGAAAGCAGTTTCATGATTTTCTTCTATAGCTATTAAATCTCATAGAATTTCTGTTCCGAATGGTGGGTGAAACCGGATGATATGAGTAGGTATGGGGACAGAATGGTGGAAAAAGTGACAGACGGTGGAATCCGCGAAACGAAACAACTTATTGCAGGTAAAATCTATAGATTTTTACTTTGTTTCACAACTTATAAAAAAAATTCAGTCAAATAGGTAGGTAGGTCCTTTCGTAAAAAAAAAACTTGGTCTGAAACTATAAGAGGTACCTATATCGCAGTTTTTGTGATTGATGGGCGTTCAAGTGACACATCTCTACGTAATTGTAGTTGATAAACAGTAAATTCACCCCATTGATTGCTTTAAAGTACCTAGATATAGAAAAACAAGCCAATGATCACTAGGGATTGTTCTTTGTGTACCAGATATAACTCGAATAAACACCACTAGCTTCAATGAGGTGTTCTACCCTGGTAATTTTTATTTCCAACCCCAAGTTCTTGGAATCGCCGCCAACGATGACGAATGTCCAAACTATATCAAGTAAGCGCCAACGGGCTGCAATTGTGTCGTCCGACAATTTCGTCCAAACGCCATGAGTATGAGTAAGGTTGTGTGAATCTCCGGGTTTATCTCCCACCTTCCTGGTCACAAAAGTGTAGATTTCCTCTTTGGTGTAGACCATCATGGTGGAAGCAGTTTCGATGATGCCAATGTGTGAGCTGAAATTTTCGATTTGATTTTTGACTGAAGTATTTACGCTGCCCTCCTTGTTTGTGTAACAAATGGGTTGATCGAGGGTCGATACTAAACTGTAAACTCCGGTGAATCTGCTCATCTTAGGGTTCTAAAAAAAATTAACGTTATCATTATAACAACATGCTAAAAACTTTCTCCAGAGAATAGAAACCACTAGGAGGTTCGCATTGTAATTTTAACTCACTTTATTGTTCAAATTATGTAGGTAGGTACCTAGCAGAGGTTGTTGTTCACTGGAGGTCTTATCTTGCATTCCATGCATTTTTTGCAGTTTCTTCCGAAACTGAAAAAGCTTCCACAGATAACACATTAATCATTATAGCATTATTGAGGATTCCGAATAAACCGTGCGATCAACAGAAGAACCATAAACTTTCGGGTTTCGTCAACTTACTGTAGACAAAAATTTGGCGTGGTACCATACTACCATATTAGTGGACGTGGTACAACCGAAATAGGGAATATAAGTTGCAAATGATGATAAAGGCAAACCACCTTGCAGGGTTGTAACTGATACCTATATAAACTATTTGACCCGCAGTGTGTTGTAGGACGCTTTGGGTATTCACAGCAAAACTCACTGGAAACCGAGTAGTCTTTATTCACCTCCACTGTACAAGCCGTAATCTCTCAATCAATCTTCTAGAATTCTCCCGGCGCTGCTCTCAACACCCGTAAAAATCCCCCTTCCGCCTCCTTGTCCATCCCGCGCTGCCAACTGTCCCTGTCGCCGTGTTGGACACGTTCACTGGCGCCTTCCACTCCAAAGCGGCACCTCACATTCGGCCATACTGACACAAGTTCGTCCTCGAACGACTCCATTTACAAGAGAGCATGCAAGAGCAGGTGAAAGCGGCGTGGCGATGTTCTCAAGCTGGAGGTGGAAATGTTAGGCAGGACGGCAGATCAAGGCGAGGGAGGACAAGATGACCTGGCCAATAGAAACAAATCAAGAAATACTCGGCACTTTGTTTTTTTTTCACATAAATAACTATAAACTTTATAAACTGAGAGTCAACGAAGAAAAGAGTGCGCTTGTAGACACAAGTGTGGCCGTACCGGACGGCTGTCATTATGCATAAATCATTTTGAAGATCAAAAAATGTAAGTCAGAACATAGATTAGTGCGAAGATCAGAACGGAGATCATGTCGAAGTTCAAGGCGAAGATCATTTTGAAAAGCAAGACGTCGATCATTTCGAAGATAACGTAGATCATTTCGTAAAGCAAGTCGGAGATCAGAACGTAGATCACTTCGAAAAGCAAATCGGAGATCAGAACGTAAATCATTTCGAAAAGCAAAGCGTGGATCAGTTCGGAGATCAGAACGTAGATCATTTTCAAAAGCAAGGCGTAGATCAGAACGGAGATTATTGCGAAGATCAAACGTAGAACCTTTCGGAGATCAGAACGTAGATCACTTAGAAAAGCAAGTCGTAGATCAGAACGGAGATCATTGCGAAGATCATAACGTGGATCATTTCGAAGATTAGAACGTAGATCATTTTGAAAAGCAAGTCGTAGATCAGAACGGAGATCATTGCGAAGATCAAAACGTGGATCGCTTCTTCTCCTGTTTTTCTTGAAGACCTTTCTGCTGCTGCATCATCGCCATGATGTTCGCCAAAGCGTCTTCGACTCCTGTCTTCGACATGCTTCTCGTCTCCGGCATTTACCAATAACGAATGGGCCGAACGTACCGCAGTCTCAGGCCAAATTACTCTCAATTATACCGCTTTCTGACACCAAATGTTACGTATTTCGCGTACGGGTTCGAATATAATTGAGACGATAGTTTTAAAACACACACTGTTCATTACTGCGTACTACAATAAATTCACGCCAACAATTATCTACTTGGAAATATATCGCAGGTACTTCGCTTTTATCCGCTCGCTACCGCTTCGCATTCCAATTCAATACGGCTCGTGAGCTGACGGTTGATACCTCATATAGGCCTCCGATTAGTGCTTCCGAACTCGACAGTGACCCGGCACACGATTTTTCAGGCGACTCCCGAACAATCCCACACACCTCGCGCATAATTCTGCCGTGCTCCTAGAGCCGGCGCCGCCGCCAAATGGACAGATGTGTCTTGATCAGGCGTTTGAGTCTCCATGCATTCCAATGCAACCACGCACACTCTAGAAATGTCCAGAGCTCATATTACGGACCCAAAATTTGTACACTATCCGCTATGTGCATTCAGTCGAGTAGCGACATCTCGCAACCAAAAACAACACAAGTAGGCATTATTCAGTTTCGTAAATCCTAGAGAGACCTGGATCTGGTCACCCAGAGAGTGACGAAAGCCAAGTCATTGAGCGAGAGGGTATAGAGAGAGAGAAAGCTAGAGCACTAGGGTATTTGCACGTCAGGGTGTGGTGCCATTGCTTGTTACTAAACCACCCTGCGTCACAGTCAAAATGCATGACATGAGCTGTCAATATTTTTGTTTAGGTTAAGTCGACTGTTTCATCTTTCAACACAGATTTCTTCACTAAATTTAACAGAAACTCTTAAAAACTGTTTTAGGCATGTATATTGTGTTCCATACATAGCAGATGCTTTCGATCACCGTATTTCAAGTACTGCTGGCATTTCGTCGAACGTAGGTTTCATCATCCAACTCATTCCGTCGAACGCAAATTCCATTGATCGTTGAATGCAGTAACCGTCGACGTGGTGACCCCATCGTGAAGATATATTTGTAATTGCCGTACGCGCAGTAGGTATATTATGTATTTCAGTAGGTACTGGCCCCGAACAGCTGGAAAACCCAAGAAGCACAATAATAGAAGTTCATCAATTTTGCAAGATTCTATACCTGATGGTTTCTTCGGCAAGGAAAACATCACATCTTCCCGACTCTTGTACTGCTTCACGGTACACCTTTTTCGTTTTGGCACTTTTAGCCCGGATTTCGGCGATTTCGGCATGCAAAATAATGACAATCCAAATTTGTAAACAAATCGGGGAAATGACAAATGTCAATAGCAACCACGCCCACCCCAGCTAACTTTGTTTTGAATTTTGACGAGGCCAGGAAATGCCGAGACACTGACAGAGAATACCGATATATCCCTTTCATAGCTTCGTCACTCTATAGTACAGTCTCTCTAGTAAATCCTCACTTCGAGCGCTAATGTCGACTTCCCCCACTTCTTTGACGAACGCACATCATAGAGGATAATACTTAAGCATATACATAGTTATTACCCAGTATTGATTTGCACCTAATACCGATAATACTAAAAATAATACCAATATGTATGTAATATAATATTACCACTTTTTCACCTTATACCCTCAACCTTATACTCTTCTTGCGTTTTATAGGTAAGTACATGGTGATTTTTAGCAACGCGTATTTTTTCTTGAGCTTTTTCTTGTTAAACTTTGGTCACCATGTTCAAGTTTTTGTATTCCATGCAAACGCTCATTTAGCATCAGGTAGCGTAGTGGAATGCTGCCAGAAAGCGGAAGCGGTAGACAAATCCGAGATCAAAACCATGCGATCACCTTTTTTCATTCAAATTTCAGACTTCTATGATAGCCGGTAGCCCGTCGTAAGGTCCAGTTGAGCATTGCTTTTCATACGAAAGCAGTTTCATGATTTTCTTCTATAGCTATCAAATCTCATAGAATTTTTGTTCCGAATGGTGGGTGAAACCGGATGATATGAGTAGGTATGGGGCCAGAATGGTGGAAAAAGTGACCGACGGCGACGGTGGAATCCGCGAAACGAAACAACTTTTTGCAGGTAAAATCTATAGATTTTTACTTTGTTTCACAACTTATAAAAAAGAATTCAGTCAAATAGGTAGGTAGGTCATTTCGTAAAAAAACACTTGGTCTGAAACTATAAGAGGTACCTATATCGCAGTTTTTGTGATTGATGGGCGTTCAAGTGTCACATCTCTACGTAATTGTAGTTGATAAACAGTAAATTCACCCCACTGATTGCTTCAAAGTAGGTACCTAGATATAGAAAAACAAGCCAATGATCACTAGGGATTGTTCTTTGTGTACCAGATATAACTCGAATTAACATCACTAGCTTCATCGAGGTGTTCTTCCTTGGTAATTACTATTTCCAACTCCAAGTTCTTGGAATCGCTGCCAACGATGACGAATGTCCAAACTACATCAAGTAAGCGCCAACGGGCTGCAATTGTGTCGTCCGACACTTTCGTCCAAAGGCCATGAGTATGAGTAAGGTTGTGTGAATCTCCGAGTTTATTTCCCACCTTCCTGGTCACAAAAGTGTAGATTTCCTCTTTGGTGTAAACCATCATGGTGGAAGCAGTTTCGATGATGCCAATGTGTGAGCTGAAATTTTCGATTTGATTTTTGACTAAAGTATTTACGCTGCCCTCCTCGTTTGTGTAACAAATGGGTTGATCGAGGGTCGATACTAAACTGTAAACTCCGGTGAATCTGCTCATCTTAGGGTTCTAAAAAAAATTAACGTTATTATTATAACAATATGCTAAAAACTTTCTTCAGAGAATAGAAACCACTAGGAGGTTCGCATTGTAATTTTAACTCACTTTATTGTTCAAATTATGTAGGTAGGTACCTAGCAGAGGTTGTTGTTCACAGGAGGTCTTATCTTGCATTTCAAGCATTTTTTGCAGTTTCTTCCGAAACTGAAAAAGCTTCCGCAGGTAACACATTAATCATTATAGCATTATTGAGGATTCCGAATAAACCGTGCGATCAACAGAAGAACCATAAACTTTCGGGTTTCGTCAACTTACTGTAGACAAAAATTTGGTGTGGCACCATAGATACTACCATATTAGTGGACGTGGTACAACCGAAATAGGGAATATAAGTTGCAAATGATGATAAAGGCACCTTGCAGGGTTGCAACTGAGACCTAAATAAACTATTTGACCCGCAGTGCTTTTCTTTTCGTCCCTTAGGATTTGAATAGCGCCCCTTTTTTCAAAATTGTGGATATTATCTAGGGGCAGAAGGTATCGAATAGCCTAGTGATGTCCAGCTTAGTAGAAATATATGGGGCTGTGTCTCAATCGGTTTCTGGGACATCAAACACTATTTAAAAAAATGGTGGAACATTGCCATCTACCGCAGGCAAATTTGGTGGAGGCGCCAAAAGGAATTTAGTACTGTCATTAGAAAATTGCCGTAACATTTTTATTTTTCAACCGATTTTAACACAGGACATCTCATTTTGTAGAAAAGTAAATTCTTCTTGTTACCTTATATCTTCCATAAAAAAAGACATTGAGGAATGTTGGAGAAATAAATAAAAAATAATTTGAAAAAGAAAGGATTTTTTTCAATTTTTTTTATTTTCATGAAAATTGCCTTATTTGTAGATTTTGATGAGCCCTTTCTGAATTTGCACTTTTCCGATTTTTATCTTTGCAGCACGCGCCGCCATATTGAAGAAATGATGTCTGAAAAGAAGTTTTTGACAATATCCGAATTTTGGCCCTTGTGACATTGAAATGTTTATATACATATGAAAGCACATTCAATCCTCCACAGTTTGACATCTGAACCAGTTCTGTGCGACCCGCGGTTCTTGAGCTAGACCTTCTGGAAGTATCAATTTTCGGTTCCAAAATAAATCAAAATCACCTCTTGGGGCTGTGCCAGGTCCACCAATGTTCATGATTTGTGATAAATGACGACGCATTATTGATGAGTAACTTGATAAAGACATGGTGGTGATCCAGTGGTGAAATCCGATAGGCGCGGTCACTATTTAACACCGAAAATTGATACTTCCGGAAGCTCTAGCTCAAGAGCCCCGAATCGCACAGAGATGGTTCAGGTGTCAAATCGTGGAGAATTGAATGTAGTTTCATACGTATATAAACGGGTGCGTCGGCTTGTTCCGCCTTATCATTGCTCCGACTCTCGCTTGGTCCGACCTTGGGTTGGCATCACTGGAGATGAAGTGAGGCTTCTGCACAGGCAATGGCCAGTGGCGTAGCGAAGGGGAGGGCCTGATTATGCTTCCTGCGTTTGGTCGCCAGATTACGCGAAATACATGAGCCAGATAGAGGACCGTCCAGAGAAAGTTATTAAAGTATCTCTCATTTTAAGCTGGACGGTGTCCCTGATCGAGGGACCTCATTCCCGGGAGCTGCTTTTGAGAAAGGTTTGGCTTCACTGCCTTTGAGTGGCGCATGCAGGTCCTATTTATTGGCCAGAATCGTATTAATAGATAAGGGCTCGATACCAAGTTCCAGGCGCAAAAGTTAGGACGGCGTAACTTGCCAAATAGAGCGGTCTGATTGGCCGTTGCGCCCGTTGCTATAGTAACCGCACTTACGGCGGTCTTAGCCCCAACTTGTAGGTCGTATGCAGTATTGTCACACGACTGGTTTTCGAAGGAAACCACACGGAAGAGTGTGATAATCACGGGTGATCATATGTCTTTTTAAAAGAGTATAGTAACTATAATACCCTTTATCACACAGAATACCTAATGCTTATTGGCGGCTTTACAGAACTTCGTTTGTCGCCGGCGACAATCCCCCCACTCCACTGTATGTAGTTGAATAATTTGAAGTATTTGAACGACACGACGACAGAAACTCGTGTCGCGGGGAGTTATGGAGGGAGGTAGGGGAGTACAGGCGGATCGAATCCTATTGGCCAGCGACACTGTCCCCGGCGACATACGAAGTTCTGTAAAAGCGGCTTATCAATTCCAAAAATATGCGCTCTTACAAGGTGGATTCTGTCACACATCACACACTAGACTCGCCTGCTTTGGTGAAAATAAAAGCTGAACGCATAATACGAAACAATTTGCCAGAAACATGCCAGAAACTTGCCAAAACCACCTAATTTGACGTCCTTCCTTTTATACTTTTCCGACCCCCCCCCCGACCAACATGGAAGGGAAAGTAAGTACATATTGTAATCGTGCAGAAAAAAGTTTTTGAGATTTCCACGGATATATCCATTTGGAGGTCCCCCAAGACGACTAAGACCATTTCCAGAATGATGTCTGTCTATCTGTCTGTGTGTCTGTAATCTCTCACGGTAACTGCGAAACCGTCGATACGATCAACTTTTTTTTTGCCTTAGGACTGGTTTGTCCTTTTAGCCATTACACTAATTAAAACCAGAAGAAAATATAGGACTCATAAACAAACGCAATCAAGTTCAGACCTGCAAAATTAAAAACGTTATATGTTGAACGACTCTTCCTCTTCAAAAATTTTACCAAAGCAGAGTACACCTCAACTCTTCCTGTCTCAAGAATTTGTGACATACTTAGACTTGAAATTTGGTGTGCAGACATGGTTTTTCCGTGGAATGAGCCCAATAGTTTTTGACTGTCATCTGTCAAACAGAACTGTTCACTATCAACAAATGTCAGAAGCTATATATCCCACGGATCTCGACTTGCAATATGTCATTTGAAAGCCCTAAAAAACTGTATTCAGCACAGTTGAATGTATCGTCCTATCTGTTATGTCGAATAATGAAAAATGTCAAAATTCAAAACTTCATCATTCAATTATATTTAAAACCTATCCGATGGATATTGGAATTAAATTTTGGCAGGAAGCAACACAACAAAAAAAGTTATATTACCGAGAGGGGCATTTCACCTGTGTTTTGACCAGGAGGACTCGCTTTTTGATCTCGAAAATTCATTCCCACTCGCGGGGATCGACTTTTTTTGAAAAATTCCAACTGATATCGAAAGTAGATGGAATTGAGCGTCGTGTAGACCCATTTTCAAAATTAACACGGTACCAGTTTTCTTACGGTAATTTTTCCACAATGAAATTAGCACATTTCGTGAATTTGAAAAAACTGCAATGCAGACTTTGACATGCAGTGTGAGCCCCACGAAATATTGATTTCAGGTGCAGACATGCTGGGAATTAAACTTGAAAAAAAGATTGAATTAATTTTTGGAAGAAAAACTTTTGAGAACGGACCCACGGTTTTCGAGTTTTCCTCTCTGGAAAAACTTGAAATTTTCCAACTTTTTCTCCCGTGAACAGATTTTCAGTGCTATTTTAAACAGGGGGTAACTGGGTCATGAACATTCTCCAACAATTTTTTCTCAACTTCACGAGAATTTTCCGGTTGAAAATGTAAAAACGGCCTGGGTTTTCGAAACCGGACTTGAATGATGGAGCTTGGAGTGAAGCTTTTAATTGATTATTTTTACAATGATTTGGAATAAGATTTGATGTTTTCCCGGAAAATTCAAATTTTCCTGACAAAATTTTCAATTTCTTGCAAATTATTTTCAATCTCTCTTTCTAATTCTAACTTTCCACCCGGAGGGGCGTTTCGAAAAAAAATTCCAGAGGTTCCTGGGTACTAGTCGGAAAAGTTTTGGGGTGACACAGCCGATTTTTTTAACGGTAGAAGCTAAAACAAATAACGAGCTGGAGTGAGAGCTAGAGTTATTTCACAACAGGGGATCTATGAACAGAAGAATAATACTAGGTTTAAAGTACGATTTCACTGTCTGGTAATTCCAAAAATGGGCGAAGATACCCCCGAAAAGATGAAAAACTCGAAAGAACGGAAAAACCGAAAATGCTGGAATAAAATGTTGCAGTGTCGTTTTTGAAGCCACAAGTCAGCGAAATGTGAAAAAAATTACCCCCGGAGCCTGGCGGCCTACCCTGGTATCGTGTGAAAATGAAGAATGAAGGGCTTATTCTAGAAGATTTTTGATCTAAGCCCGCGTTTTCAAGTTGAATTTATTTTTTTTTGTCAGTTTCAGGCTATAAAAGATTTATCAAAAACCGGCCCCGGAGCCCTTTGGTCAGCTCTGGTATCATTAATCGTGCAGGGCTCCCGCTAATCTGGAAAACCTGGAAAACCTGGAGAATTCACTATTTGAAAATTTTGGTCAAGAAATGTCATGAAATTTTGAAAAAAAAAAAAAGAAAAAGTCAAGGTTTTTTTCTGAGGGTCAGGGAATTCGTAAACTGAGCAACTTTTTTTTCATTTTTCAAATCTGTTATCGCTCCTAGTCATCAATCATGCAGTTAACATGTTTTGTGTTTGCCGAAAAAATTGATCGCTTTATTTTACCTGCTACCCACAACTATTTCTTTTATTAGGTGCTTGAGAATTTCTTTACTCAGTAGTCAGGGAAAACTCACGACCATCCATGGTCTGTAAAATCAGAGAAAAAGTCAAAGAAATTTGACTCCATGCATTGACTAGCGAGAACCCTGTCGTGAGAATTTTCGTAAATCGGCAGAATCGAATGATCTCTTGTCTCATTTGGAGAATAAAATGCCGTTAGAAGATTTTTGATCAGAGCCTGCGTTTTCGATTTGCAAAGTTTTTTTTTTGAAAAAAATTGGTAATTTCGAAATTTTCCCGAAAAAATTGCTCGGTAGACCTTTCAGCACCTGAGATCCATGAAATTTTCGGGTTTTTTTGAACGCAATTTTTTTTGCGTTCAATATAGGCTCATTCAAGAAAAAAATGCGATCTGTATTCTTAGAACGACCAGGTCATATTTTCAGTCAGCTGAACCCGAAAAATTTTGTTTGTTTTGCAAATATGTAAGGGATTGACCTAATTATGGAAATTGCGTCGTCGAATGTCGCTTTCGAGGCTACAAAGTCTGCGAAATGTCAAAAAAATCGACTCCGGAGCCCTTAGCCCGACCCTGGTATCATTATTCGTGAAATTTTTTGGGAATCGGTACCATGGCTTGATCCGCCGTTTCATTTGGAGGATAAAGTGCCGTTAGGAGATTTTTTATTAAAGCCCGCATTTTCAAGTTAGCACTGTTTTTTGCAAATTTAGACTTTCAGAAGATTTATCGGTTTATCTCAGCTTCAGTACCACCGAAAATTGTCCTTCAAGTACCTGATGCTGAAGTTTTCTAGAGCGCATCTGTACGCGATGGTCTCGATAACCGGGAAAATCGTTTTCGTGAACGTGAAGATACCATGGTCATGTCATCACAGCACCATAGACTCACAGCACATAGCGTCTACTCCTTGAATGGCTGTTAATGGCGACGGCATAACGGCTCGGAGCGAGTGTAACTCGGAGTACGGAGTGTAATTTCCATTTTTCGGCCAGTCGGAATCGGAAAATTCGGGGTTCTTCTGCAAATATAGGAGGGATTGACCCAACTGTGAATATTCCAACTACGATTGTCGTTTCTGAAACCCAAGAAGTCTGCGAAATGTGAAGAAAAAACGGCCTTGCGACCCCTGCTTTGGCTCGGTCCTGGTGTCACTATAATCTTCTGAATTTTCGGGAATCGGCACAATCAAATGATCCGTCGTCTCATCTTGAAGAATAAAGTACCGTTAGATTTTTCATGAAAGCCCCGCATTTTCGAGCTAGGACTGTTTCTTGAGGAAGGAAGGAAAGAGCATATAATTTGCCCCTTCGCAGTATAAGTTAGAGGTTATAGGAAGTGGATGACGTTAGTAGGGTAGAGGGTTCACGCCACAAGGAACTTGACATAAAATATGAATCAATCACATTCGGTCATCTGTGTCCCACAGATATTATAATTTGGCGGATTTACCCATGGGCGCAGTGAACGCGCGCCCAGGGCCTAACGCGCGCTATCAAAGGGGCCCAGCGGAGGCCCCTTTTCATGACTGTTTTTTTTCCCTTCATTTTTGTAAATTCGAAGTTTGTAAGATTTTTTCTTAAATCGATGTATGCTAGTTTCTGGGCCCTGCCCCCTCCCCCCCTTCCGCCCTTTCAGTCTCATTACTTCAAACCTGCACATTCTCAACTTCACTTTATATACCTACTTCATTCACAAAACAAGAGGCCTCTGTTTGAGAGTTCGAGCAGGGCTTTGTTTTATATGTATTAATTTTTCATTTTTTCTTCATATAATAATATTAATGATGATTGATTGGTATATAATAATGCTCGGTATATAATGTGTATTTATGTAACCCGAGTTTAGTGGGGTAGCGGCCTAGCTAGGTGGCTGAGGGCCCCCGCGAAAACTGTTGGGAGATGGCCCTTCTCCCCCACTTTTTTTAACCTTAAAAAAATCTGTTTTACATCTTTTTCCATTTTCATTTGCTTTTGAATTATATTTTGATTACCTGTTTTGTGTCGACTGTTGACTAAAAAACACTTATTACTATCAACATTCATATTATTATCTGCAAAAAAATTCTGCGCGGCACGCCCCCCTCCCCCAGACCCCCCTTGGGGGCCTCTAAAGGTGCGTTCTGTCAGCTTATTTAGCAGCAAGTTTTAATTTTCGTCGTAAGCGCAGCTCTTACGAACCAGCCTCCTCAGAACAGCCAATAAGCGGTGCTGCGCTTACGGCTGAAATTAAAACTTGCGACTAAATAAGCTGACTGAACGGGTAAATCCGCCACATACAATATATACTACTCCAAACTAGATGAGTGACTCTCAGATGCCCCCCCTCCCCATAAAAAATTTCGCATGACAAACAAAACTCCAACTGGGTCTGGTTGGTACCTACTTTAGTACCACCTACTACTAACTAACCAACTAATCCTACTAGAGGACTAGGACTAGGACTAGGAACTAGAAGTAACTAGAGTAGGTAACCAAATGATTGCTGCAGACAAAACCAAAAGCTTTGCTGTCTTCGCCTTGAGTCCTACCCTCCTACCTGTCTGCGATAAATGACCCTATATTTCTCTTTTCCGTCAGGCGGTGTTGATTACTTTGGCTCCCGCTTTGGCTCCATGTAAAAATTGGTCGTTATCGATTCTAGCTGCAATGGTCGCTGATGAAATAACTATTTTACATTTAAGGACAAAGTTATTTATATTGGTGAAATAAAGACATTATTGCGGAATCAATCCGTGTGGGTTTTTTCTAAGAAAGAAATTTACCATTCAGGTCTTTTTGGAAAGCTACAAGGATGTAGGTACTTTAGTTTGAGCCTACAAACATTTTTATAATAGAAAAATAATTTTTTCAAAACTTGAATTTTTTTGGATTTTGAAAATGTCTATAAGCTCAAACCAAAATACATTCTTGTAACTTCCCAAAAAGACCTGAATGGTGAATTTCTGTCAAGGAATAGAAAGTAAGGCGAACAACAAGTGTGGGTACTTCTTTTGAAAGCCATGCAGATAGGTATAGGTTCAGAATGCCTCCATATTATGCGGTTTTATCTAGGTACTGGTTTTTGAAAGTAAATTTACCTACATCTTCTTCACAAAGCTGAACACATTACGGGAGTCCATACCACCGCCTCTGTTTATGTTTATGTGATAAGTATATGGTTTATGTTATCCCAGAATAGCGAATCCTCATGGCACCCCCGAGGTAAACGGCGATGTTTACCTAATGCAAAGTGCCGGTTTGTTGATTCTTCACTCCAGGCCAGGGTCCTCATGACAGTCACGTGATGCCGATGCCCCTGCCCTTGTATGCCCTGCCCGCGCCCGGTCTATGCCCTGCCCCAAACGGCTGGGGCTACGCCACTGCAGAACGTACCAGAAGCCTCACTTCATCTCCAGTGATGCCAACCCAAGGTCGGACCAAGCGAGAGTCGGAGCAATGATGAGTCGGAACAAGCCGACGCACCCATATAAACATTTCAATTTTGCATGGACTAAAATTTAGATATTGTGATTGTGCGCACTGCGAAGATATAAATCGGAAAAATGCAAATTTAGAAAGGGCACATCGAAATCTACAAATAAGGCAATTTTCATGCAAAATAAAAAAATAAAAAATAAAAAATTTCTTAAAAAAAAAAAAATTCTTTTTTCCAAATTATTTTTCAATTTTTTCTCCAACATTCCTCAATGTCTTTTTTATGGGAGGTAGGTATGAGATAACAAGAAGAATTTTCTTTTCTACAAAATTGAATGTCTTGTGGTCAAATCGGTTAAAAATAAAAATGTTACAGCGATTTTCTTATGACCGTACTAAATTCATTTCGGCGCCTCCACCAAATTTGCCTGCGACAGATGTCAATGTTCCACCATTTTTTTAAATAGTGTTTGATGTCCCAGAAACCGATCGAGACATAGCTCCATATATATTTCAACAAAGCTGGACATCACCAGGCTAATCGATACCTTCTTCCCCTAGATAAAATTCGCCATTTTGAAAAAGGGGCGCTCAATTCAAATCCTAAAGGTGCGTACAGACCTGAGCACTTTTTCGCGGACGAACAGTGCTCGCCGGACGGTGAGGCGACAGTCGAGCGAAACCCCACAGGCGCTAACATGGTTCCGGGGCCACAGACGCGAAAGTGGTTTGAGGGACACACAAGCGAAAACTCTGATAGACGGATTCCGTAGTGCAATGTGGCAACGCCGCCCATCCTCCTGCGTCATCATCGGCTGCGCACAGACCCATCGGGGGACACAGGAGCGAAAGCACCTTGAGGGCCACAGGAGCGAACGTGGTTTCAGCGACGCACAAGCGAAAGCACATCGGGGGACGCAGACGCTAAAGCACTTCGAGGGCCACAGGAGCGAAAACATTTGGTTTGGAGCTCTGCAGAATTCGTAGCGGTTCGTCTACTTCCAGGCAGATGGCGCCATCGGTTCATCGATTTATAATGATTCATTGTTACCGAGCCACGTGTACCTACCTATAAGCATTGTCTATAAGCCATCAATCACTTATAATATAAGCTAAATTCTGCATTGTTGGAAACAATAAGCGAGGCGTGCGAGAAAAATCAGATCAGCTAACTCAATCGAAACCCACTTTACAATGTGTGCGATTCTATTGTTTATTTGTTTTTTTATTTTATTAATTATTACTTAGTATAGGTATACTCAAATGCAGAATTTAGCTTATAAGTGATTGATGGCTTATAGGTAGGTACACGTGGCTCGATAACAATGAATCATTATAAATCAATGAACATGAACCGATGGCGCCATCTGCCTGGAAGTAGACGAACCGCTACGAATTCTGCAGAGCTCCAAACCAAATGTTTTCGCTCCTGTGGCCCTCGAAGTGCTTTCGCGTCTGCGTCCCCCGATGTGCTTTCGCTTGTGCGTCGCTGGAACCACGTTCGCTCCTGTGGCCCTCAAGGTGCTTTCGCTCCTGTGTCCCCCGATGGGTCTGTGCGCAGCCGATGATGACGCAGGAGGATGGGCGGCGTTGCCACATTGCACTACGGAATCCGTCTATCAGAGTTTTCGCTTGTGTGTCCCTCAAACCACTTTCGCGTCTGTGGCCCCGGAACCATGTTAGCGCCTGTGGGGTTTCGCTCGACTGTCGTGTATTCCTCGCGGACACGTGCGTGCGTGTGGACGGGACACACGCACGCATGATGTTCGCGGACGCACAGTTTCAATGCACAGAGCCCGTTCCGAGGCACGGATTCGTGTTCGCGACGCACAATGCCGTCCGCACATGAAAAACGCTCAAAATTCATGATGGACTAGGAAACCCAAAACATACTCATTCGATAGGTATTCAAAATGGGCTTGTACCATCTTCTTATCTTTCACTCACCTTACGGATTTCCGTTGGAATTACCGTTTTTAGGTTCTTCTAGAAAATATCACGAAATCCCGTGAATTTGAACTAAACTCGTCGAATCTCAAGAACTAAAAGCAATATCAGAAAAATTTCTTCGCTGGCGCTTAGAGCCAAGTTCTGCGGTGCTCACGTTGAGAATATTTTCAGGTTCACATTAATAGGTGGCCCCACAAAAATTGGAAATCAAAGAATTGCACAGCAAAAAAATGAAAAAGACGCGAAATCTTCGACCAGCGATGGACTATGTTAAATTTTCGAAATAGAAGGGTATATATGCGACGTTATATTTGAAGAAGACATTGAAAAAGTTTTATCCTCGAAGAAAATGCCAATTTGGTGTGTCCTCTGGAAGGTACTGATTTTCAAAGGTAGATCTCGGATGCGTAATATTAGGTTTTGAAATATTCCTTGTTTCTTGGATCAATATTCAAAGTAGTTTACACTTAAAGATGCCAACACGTTTTCTGAAGAATAGAATAAATGGTGGAATAAGTGAGCAGTGGTTCTCTGATCCAAAGATGGCTGGTGGCGTATGTCTTCATGACTTCATGTTAGATAATTCTTCAATAAAGAAATAATCCTTTCGCCAAAGTTAGAATGATGAGCAATTTTTTTCCATTGCCCAAAGTGTTATTGCCTACAGAGTTGAAACGTCCATTGTCCCTCAGGCTCTTTTGTATTTTCTTGTGTCATTACTAGTGTTATCAATATTTTGTGCTTTTGCGTTCCATTTTGCTTTCCCAAATTTCTTTCAAATACATATTTATGCAGTGGAGACATAATTATTGGAACTTGACTGCTGAATCATTATCATAAGTATCAAGGCTGACTCTTTGTCAAATGGACTTGGCAGAGTCCTGAAAAATTTCAACACTAAAATTGAACCAAAAGGTCATCGATGGTATTTCATTGTACAAGCTATAAGCGCCACAAATTTCCGGTCAAGCACAAATTTTGGTCATTACTCGTTACTGAAACGATTTTGATCTTCTTGATTTGCCTCTGTGCAGTGTTAGACAATGTGGTGTATTTGAATTTTAGAACAAATGAGGTTACGTGAAATTGTTTCGAAATAGGACAATGCAACTTTTAATCAAAAACACCATGCGATACAGGCCCTACTAAGGATGGTTTGCAAATATTAGGCCTCATACATCACATAGCTTCGATAGATTACATAATTATATAGAAAAAAGCTTCTTGAGTACAACAATGTAAGTAAAAAGTCTTCATTCAGTGCCGCAAATGAGTACCACTGACGCTGTAATCAAATTGTTCACGAAGAAATGGGCGGCTCTGCACCAGATCAAGCAAATAATGTTATTGGATGTTATTGTGTCGGTCCTTCTCTCAGGTATTATGTTGTGAAGGAAGGTGAAGGATTAAGGCTCTTTCGCAAGGAACACTGAACATGAGTCCCATGAAAATACGCAAGAGGCAAAAAAAAATATATTACCATAATTTTTGAGTCTGTGAGAGAATCTTTCATATATAAACATTGAAGGGAACTGGGGCATAAGTTAATCTCACATCATACAACTTAAACGACCTAGAAAACTTATTTCAGTTGAGGAATCATGAGTTGTCTTGGATTTTAATTTTTAGGCATTTGAAAGTCGCGATTTCGAGGCATTTTCCAAAGTTTCAAACCCAAATAGTTATCTCGGAAATTATATTTGACGCCTCTGATCAACATTTTACAAAAGTCACTTTTTCTTCTAAACTGAACAAGGAATTCAAAAAAAAAAGTATAATTTCTCAAAAATATCCAGTGGCGTAGAAAATGGGGTGGGAGAAGTTGAACAATTCCTCCGTATCTACGTCACTGGACAATTTTGACAAAAGTTATCTACATCAAGTGATGAATATCTATTCCGTGAGCATTTGTACCAAATTTGGTTGAAATCGCTCTATTGACTTGAGAGTTACCTATTGTAAAAGAAATATTTTAAAAACAGAACTTTGAAGGGCTCTATCTTCCTCAGGGTGCGTTTTGGAGCAAAATTAAATTATGCATGTCGACCTAGTTTTCGACGGACCATCGAATGGTGAATTATTGCTATTATAACCTGGACCGCCCTGTATAGCGTCTTGTAATCGAGAATATTCCAGCTTTACTCAGAAAAGCCGCCAAGGTTCTCGTCGCCACCAATGTCGTTGCTGTGTTCTCCAGCATTAAGCGGCAATCCATTCGCAATAGCCCTGGAAAAGTCGATCGGCTTCGCGAATATTCTGGCAAGTTGCACGGCTGCTCCGCCATTTATAATTTTGTAGGTACGTGTCTTGTTCGCGCGTCGTGGTCTCCAACAAGTTTCGTATCAATATTAACATTGTTGTCATGTCCGCTTGTTTTCGGATGATCTTCAACTACCTACTTTCAAATGACATTTCCTATTTCCATAACCATAATATCGCTTCATGGCCGTTTGGGAAGAGGTGATCAAAGACCTTATCTTTTTTTTCTACAGACCCGTTGGTTGGCGTCTTTGGGTTGTCGAAATAATTGCCAATGACTTATTATTGGCCTATTAGGAGATCACAAAATATTGTTTCTCAAGGTACTTATTCTTCAGATGGTCTAGGAGGATACAAAATACCGTTTCTGATGTTCTTCTTCAGATGGTCTTTCAATCATTTGAAATTTTCGGGAACATAGTTTTCTGAGCCATTGGGTGTTCTTGACAAGTTTAACCACTCGCTGATAACTAACTTGCAAGTCCATCTCATGGCTAGTTTTTTGGACGGCACTCGTGTAATATTTTCAAGTAAGAAACATACGCGTCGAACACCCAATTTTAAGTTCTGCATGTCCCATTTCTTCGGTCTTCCGCAGATGGCTTTTTTTATGGTTACTTCTTCTTCTTCACAGCCATTGGCTTTTTCGAAAGGTTCAATTATTGGTGAAACCACTCTGGTTTTTCTGCTTTCCTTTGTTACCTACATACACTGACTCGTTGAAAATCTGGATGACGCCAAGTATCAAGTATCACTCCACATGACCTTAGCTCTGCCTTCTCTTATTTTGTAAGCTTCATTTTTTTCTCTTCAGTAAGGTTTAGAACTTTTTAAGAAAATTATCATGCGACAATATATCGGGAAAAGCCTCGCACTGAACCTACTGGGCGTCTTCATTGAGACAACGGAATCAATATTAAGACCTATCAATAACACCAGACCTCTCACAGTTGAGTTGAATCGAAATAATTACTGAAATTCGGCATCAATTTTTGCACGCACATAACAGCGTTCGCACGCACACAAAATGTGTGTTTGTTGTTTCCACTCCACGGAATGTCCGCCGCGAACAGTGTTCGTGCGCGTTGAAACTCCGTATTCACACGTCCAGACCTGAGCATTTGTGCGCGCACGAACACTGTTCGCACGGACGTTCGTCCGCGAAAAAGTGCTCAGGTCTGTACGCACCTTTAGGGACGAAAAAAGCACTGCGGGTCAAATCGTTTATTCAAGTCTTAGTTACGATCCTGCAAAATGGTTTTCCTTTGTCATCATTTGCAACTTGTTTTTTCCTACCACGTCCACTATACAGGGTGGTGAAAATTTCGATGCTCACTATTGGTATCTTGGAAACGGTAAGAGATACGAGGTCGGTTAAATTAGAAAAAAGTTGCGCATTTTTGTGACGATTGAGAATCTGGAAAGAAACTCTGAATATTTTGATTGGTTCCCGATTTATCACAAAAAAACTAAATATTCTGATTTCAGAAATTTTTCTCAATCTTTCCAACCATGCAAGCTATTTCAATCAAACTTGGTAGTTTTATGTTTTTGATCACTCCGAGTCGAATAACGTTGACAGAAATTTTCCAGGCCTTCTAGATTTCAAATTATGATAGTCAACTTTTCTTTTTCTTATGGCCGCCATATTGGATTTTTGCACTAATAGATAGAGAAAAAAAATTAGCCTTCCGAATTAGTGACCAACATGTTTTTTTTATGACATTTTTAGCGTCAAATTTTGAACTTTTCGTAAATTATTGACAAAATCGGGAATGCTTTGGAAAACAATTGGAATATTATCAATAGCAACAACAAAAAGTGACAGAAGGTGTGCAATTGACGTATCTCACTTATTAATCGTGTTTTTTTTGCCCTGCATCAACTACTAGGTTACTAGCAGGTTTTTCTGTGGGGGTTTTTCAGTAACGATGTGGTTTTGTTTCGATGGCTTTCTTGTTTCATTCCTTTTCCCGGGGCATCACCGCACGATAGTAGATGCCCCAGTACTAGGAAACGCGTGAAAAAGTCCATCAGGCGCAGTGTGGATTTGAACCCGGGACCTTCGCCTTTGAAAGCGGGGCCGAGCTCACCGTGCTACCGACTGGGTTAAATCGTGTTTTTTGCTTGTTTGTACCGATAGTTCATAAATTAAATGGGTCAAGGGTGTCTGTGAGTTTGAAAACGTCTGTCGGAACTAGCATCGTTCTTGTTAAAGTTTGACAAATTTATTACAAAAGGAGTAGGGTTACCCTAGTTTCGACAGACGTTTTTGAATTCACAGGCACCCTTGACTCATTTGATTTATGAACTCTCGGTACAAACAAGCACAAAACACGATTAAGAAGTTAGATACGTCAATTGCACACAATCTGTCACTTTTTTGTTGTTGCTATTGACAGTATTTCAATTGTTTTCCAAAGCATTCCCGATTTTGTCAATAATTTACGAAAAGTTCAAAATTTGACGCTAAAAATGTCATAAAAAGAACATGTTGGTTACTAATTCGGAAGGCTAATTTTTTTCTCTATTTATTAGTGCAAAAATCCAATATGGCGGCCATAAGGAAAAGAAAAGTTGACTATCATAATTTGAAATCTAGAAGGCCTGGAAAATTTCTGTCAACGTTATTCGACTCGGAGTGATCAAAAACATAAAACTACCAAGTTTGATTGAGATAGCTTGAATGGTTGGAAAGATAATTTTTTTTTTCTAAAATCAGAATTTTTAGTTTTTTCGTGATAAATCGGAAACCAATCATAGTATTCGAAGTTTCTTTCCAGATTCTCAATCGCCACAAAAATGCGCAACTTTTTTCTAATTTAACCGACCTCGTATCTCTTACCGTTTCCAAGATACCAATGGTGAGCATCGAAATTTTCACCACCCTGTATACCCTCGCATATACCTAATCCCACTACTTTACCGACCAGTAGGTATCCATATCCAGGATTCTATGGAAATTTTTGTTCGAGACAACGGGCAGGAAGTTGGAAATTAATTGCACGATTGAAAAACATTGCAACATCTTCGTTATAAAAACAAAATCTTTGCCTAACCACTACGAGTCTATCGCAGTTAAAGACACAATTTCTATGTGAGGCTCTGGACAGGAGGAGTCAGTGGACGTGGTATTTACCGATCTTAGATATCAGCGCTTTCGACACCATAAATCATAAGATCTTTGGTTTTTCCAACTCCTTGATCGGGGTGGTTGCCTCTTACCTTAAGAACAGACCACAGTACGTTCAGCACAATGGTTTCAAATCCGAGTATTCCCACCATCGGCATCGGTCATCCGGGGTCGACAGGGAGCTCCCTCTGGATCTTTTTTCTTTGACGTCTACATCGATGATGTGCTTTCCCGCGAAAACCCTTTTATCCCCCTAACGACCTTCAAGTTGTAGGTACTGTGAGGTGAGGGCAACGATGGGCTGCAGAGTCTTACAAAATGAGTTGAACACAGTTCACAAGTGGTGTATTAAGAATGGTCTGCGTCTGAATGAGTTCAAAAGCAACGTCATGTCTTTCACCAGCGGGAAAGACCCATTTCTATACGAATACGGTTTGGGCGGGGCAACACCATACCTGACTACGTCATGCAAGAACTTGAGGGTGACGCTTGACTGCAGGCTCACCTTTTCCAAGCATGTTGAGTTAACGGTATCCTCTCGGCTTTTAGGCGCCTCGGCTTCATTTTGCGCCATGGGGTTGTTGATTTCAGAAATGCTGACACCTTAAAAGTATTATTCAATGCATTCGTCAGATCCAGGTTGGAATATGCTTCCCTCATTTGGGATCCCATCTACCTATATGGTGAGAATATCTGGTCTGGAGAAAATTCAAAGGCGCTTTCTGAAAATGGTCTCTTTCTTCATTGGAAGTTTTTACCCTCCGCGGGGGTTTCCTCACGACCTGTTGCTGAGTCAGTTTGGCATGTGTTCACTTGAACTTAGGAGAGATGCTGGATATGTGGTATTTTTGTCCAATCTCATTTATGGCTGCATTGACTGTTCATCCTTGACGGATTTATTGGAATATCGGATTCCGGATTGTACATTGATGAGATTGTTGAAAATTGCTTTGTCTTACATGTCAGACCGAGGACTTTAGACTGATATGAGCTTGTCAATTTTGGAAAAAATGGACAAAAATTTACGTCACAAGGTAGGTACATGAATGAAACCCTGTAGGTCTAATGTGCGTTGATAAGGTTGTAAAAATTGCTTTGTCTTTCATGTCAGACCGAGGGCTTTAGGTTGGTATGAGCTTGTCAATTTCCGAAAAAATGGCCAAAAATTTACGTCATAAGGTACATGAATGAACAGCCATTCCATGATAACGGACGGGACAAAATTTCCATGTTTTCTTCTACCTACTTTTAATATTGTATCTTTATTATGGCCTGAAATATATTTATGAACAACATACCTCGTTGTTCAGAAAGGATCATCAGCTTATGCAAATTATAGTAGTTTTTTATGTTAATTGTATAGATAGGCTGGGGTTGCGATACAAATATGATAACGGACGGGACACGAAATAGAAGCTGACGAAACCACTGCGAATATTTATTCAAATAACTGCGAGTCTGTTGGAAAATCAGTTCCAACTTTACCATTAACTGAAGAAGCATTGAACAGGTGTATGTCAAAACAAATTTCGTTTCGATACAACAAAATGAACCAGAGATAAACTGAAAAAATATTGATAACAGACGGAACACATCGGAAAAAATCACAAATTCTTGAAGTCTTTTGAAGCGAAGTTTATTGGAATGCCACTGGTCCCTGCACAAGACAAGCAGTCCAGGCGCCAGGGAAAACCTTAGACGGGAAAACAATAAAGAAATAATTGTTTACTGGCTGGAGACTAGCTTAAAACGATCTGTGTAGCTTAGGTTTTAACATACTAGTTTCCCCCCTCGTTTCCCCCCTACCGGAAATGTCGGCGTCATGTCGCCATCATCAACAAGAAGTCCACCAGCGTGGATTTTGTCAAATATCTTAATTTTGGGTCATCTGACAGCAAAAGATGTGGAAAGTCATTTAGAAGCCTATGAAATTTCCTACAGTTTGATTTTTAAATCAACTTTCTGCGCCCTATGGTCTTTGAGATAGAGCTTCTGGAAACGAGAGTCATTGTCGTGAAAGCTCCATGGCCACTTGACTCGAAGAACTAAAATGTCGATGTGACAAAAAAATTTCAAAATGAGATTTCTCGAGAATCCTTCATGCTATAGTCTTGCGGCGATGGTCTTAAACTCTTCCTCTAGAACCGTAGAATACGAATATTGAAAAGTCAAAAACGTCACATTGTACATATAGGTACAGTGTGTACTAAGGGAATCAAATCAGATCAGAGAAATTTGACATAATTCTTCGATTTAGCCTATGCGAAACTCTAAGCACTTATCACGAGTCCAATATCAATATGCATTACTCTGTAAGCTCCACTTGATACACTCAAGAAGTGGTCAGCTGACAGCTTTCCTGTAAAATGGTTTAAAGTCCCTCTGAAATTATCAAAATTTACATTAGCAAGAAATGTATGTAACAGTATATTATATACCAAGGAACTAAAGTGAATTTTTGATCCCTTGGGTGAACTTTGTTGCTCGAGGGCCCTTTGGGTCCAAATCCCCAAAGTAAAAATTCACTTTGGTCCCTTGGTATATAATATACTGTTACATACATTTCTTGCTACTGTAAATTTTGATGATTTCAGAGGGCCCTTAAAACATTTTACAGGAAAGCTGTGAGCTGACCACTTCTTTCGTGTATTAAGTGAAGCTTACAGAGCAAATGCATAATTGATATTTTCCTCGTGATAGGTGCTTAGAGTGCGCATATAGGCTAAAACGAAGAAATATGTAAAATTTCTCTAATCTGATTTGATTTCCTCAGTACACCCTGTATATGTACAATTTGACGTTTTTGACTTCTCTATATTCGTCCTTGAATCTACGGTTCAAGAGGAAGAGTTTAAGAACATCACCGCAACTATAGCATGAAGGATTCTCGAGAAATCTCATTTTGAAATTTTTTTGTCACATCAACATTTTAGTTTTTCGAGTCAAGTGGTCATGGAGCTTTCACAACAATGCCTCTCGCTTCCAGAAGCCCTATCTCAAAGAGCATAGGTCGCAGAAAGTTAATTTGAAAACCATTCTGTGGGGAATTTCATTGGCTTCAAAATGACTCCCCACATCTTTTGCTGTCAGATGACCCAAAATCAAGATATTTGTCAAAACCACGCTGGTGCACTTCTTGTTGATGATGGCGACATGACGCCGACATTTCCGAAAGGGGGGAAATTAGTATGTTAACCTGAGGTATACAGATCGTTTTAAGCTAGTTTCCAGCCAGTAAACAATTATTTCCTTATTGAGCTGATTTTTGCTCCCTGGCGCCTGGGCTAAAGATTCTTTTGATCGATTGGAGTTGAGATATCAAGTGCTCCAGTGGCGTATCTACGGTAAATTGCGCCTAGGGCAAAACATGAAAAGTGCGCCCCTGAATTAGAAATTTTAGAGAATGCGCCGCAGGCGGTTTTTTATTTCAGAGGTCAGGTGGGCCAATGACAAATTTGGCCCTCGTATGAGACTATATCTGGATCGGATAAAAAAGTCGAAAGTTGATCGTCTGTTTGAATGTATTGGTTTTGTTTTTTCCCTCTTCCATCGTTCCCATTTTGCTTGTCAATTGCTCACACGAATTGCGCCCAACAGTTCAAACATCTACATATCCCTCGACATATCCCATCCCATATCATTTATTCACTTTGCGTTACTAATGAATTCATTATTACATCGAAAACAATGCTCTAATCAAGCATATTATTAAACTGTTTCTCAACCAATCGGAACAATTTATTGCCAATAGAAGGTAGGCGAACGTCAGTTCTGAAGTGTCACCTGTCAAACGTTTCTATCTTTAGCAGCCAGAATTTCCAATTTCTAGGCGATTATCAAGAAAAAGTAGATAAAATAGTATATTATACTTGTTTAATAAGACGTATTGTCACACTTCTTCCTCTGGAGCACTCCTCGCAAGCTCGTCGTGCCCCAAAACCAATCGTGTGACAATACTATGTCTTATGAAACTCGTATAAAAATATACTATTATTACATTTTTTACATTTATATCTTTTCCTCTCATTTGCGCCCTGAGGATCACAGTGCGCCCATGGCACGTGCCCCACTTGCCCCCCCGTAGATACGCCTCTGAGTGCTACGATCATTTTTTGTTTTGAGATACAAAATACGTTGACATGAAAAAAATGAAATTTGAGCACTTGGTTTACTTTTTTCGTGAAATGGCTGTGAAACCAACTGAATTTTGTGTGAGAACATCCCCTTGATCAAAAATCTGGTCGTGAGACAAAATTTTTAGGGGCTTTTTCGGTCCTTAAGACAAGTTTGAAATTTTCAGCAAAGGACGAAAATTCATCAATTTTTTCACAAGCGTTTTGTTGACTAATACCCACTTAGTGTGATATTTTTTGTGATCAAGATGAACGACGGAATCGATTTCCATGTTGAAATACAGGGTGTACGATTTGAGAAAATTTTTTCGATGTTGCACGCTGTAAGCGACGTACGGTTGCGGCCAAAATAAAGTGGACGACAATGTCAACGAGTTGGCTTGCTGTCATGCGACGTTCAGGCCAGAATCCTGAGAAATCTGTCAACTGTCGTCCACTTTAAAAAGGCCGCAACGGTACCATTGAACATTTTTGTGGACAGATTCGAAACCTACGTAAAAAACCATGTGCGAATAATTTTTCATTCCTAAAATTATGTCAAAGAAGAAGTCTCCAGGACGAGGTAAATTTTGGCCCTTTCTGAAAATTTCAAACTTGTCCGAGAGCCCCCAAAAATTTTGTCTTATGACCCGATTTTCGATTAGGGGATGTTCCCTACACAAGAGCCAGTTGGTTTCGTTCATGTACCTTATGACGTGAATTTTGGCCATTTTTCAAAAATTGACAAGCCTATACCAGCCTGCCTACCAGTAACCCCCGGTCTGACATGTAAGACAAAGGAATCTTCAACAACCTTATCAACGCACATTAGACCTTCAGGGTTAAAATCATGTACCTTATGACGTAAGTTTTGAGGCACCAGCTTCCTGTCCATTTAGCTGAACTAGACTGTGTTGTCAGATTGTCATTCTGGTGACTACCTCTCCGGTTTGCTCTCTAACCTAAGCCGCTTTTTCTCGGCCAGGATCACAGATCATGATCCTAACACAGAAAGGGCAAAGTGCAGGTGCGGTCAATTACCTAGTTCTTTGGGGCGCTAGCGCGACCCCTTCTCTACCCCGTCCCGTCCGGTATTACGTATAAATTATGGCTTTCTTGCATGAAAATCTGTAATTTTGGGTCGATACACTCATAGACTGATACACTCACGTGTTCACCTGACCGCGCCTTTAGGTTGATGGTAAAAGTAGGTCATAAGCTAAAGTCACGAGATCATTTGTGACGAAATCACACTTCGGCGCTGGAAATGAGTACTCCTCTGCCAATTTTAAAACTGTAAGTATATCCCATTCACCATTTATTTTCAGTAGAATGACTTTTTGTAGTGAAAATAAAGTGACAAGCTGGAGCGCTCGAAGGATAGGGCTGATGGCCGGTGATAGTTTCGCTCCAAAACTTTGCAGGTGCCATCAACCGTAGCCGTAGCTCCCCAGCTTGTCACTTTATTTTTGCTCCAAAAAGTTATTCTACTGAATTTAAAACGTGAACGACCACATATCATACACCCTCCATATCTATCTCCAAAAATTAGAACCCCAAATGTTTTTGAACATTATTCTGACATATTTGGAGCGTTTTCCTGAATTGCCTTCGACTCTAGACTGCGAGTTCTGGGACACCTGTATAATACGCTTATCTCGATGCCTATAAGGTATATTTTTTACCCTAGCCCAGTAAAAAAAACAATCCAAAATGTTTGAAATATGAAAGAAAGGGTTCCTCGAAGGGTTCTTTTGTCTATTGCACGGTATATTCGGAATCCTCATGACGTTATTGTTGATATGAGCGTTATCTGGAAAAGCTTTTTGAGTTTCGGTAGAGACGGCAAAAAAAGGCATGAAAAGCAAGACAACACCTCGCGTGAAGAACATATACCTCTAGGTACCTATAAGTACCTTCATTTAAAACAAAAATAAAGTTAGTGTTGACTACGACGAAACAGTGCAAATCTCTTGGTACATAGTTTCTACTCTCCGAAGAAAGATCTTAGTGGTTATATTGATAATATATTTTTTTTCTAGATCACTGAAATGAGCAGGTTCACCGGAATTTACACTCATTTAATGTCTATCGATCTATCGAATGGTTTTGTTAAGGAGGACGGTACCGTGAATCTCCTGGCCAAAAAACACATAGAAAATTTCACCTCACACATTGGCATCATCGAATTGAAAACCACCCTGGTAGTTTTTACCAGAAGGAAGATATACACTTTTGGCGACTACAGGATTGCGTTGGATAATTATGGTACCACGCGCCCATTTCCAAATTGGCATGGCGTTGCCAAGAAACTAAGTGACGGGAGGAACGTCCTGTTTGAAATCAAGTTGACATCAAGGTCTCAAAAGAATAGAGTGTGGTCGTTTTCCATACCCATCGCTTCCAATCCGGGATTCGACCGAGGATTCGACCTAGAAGTGAAAATTAACACCAGGAGAAGCATCAACGATGGGGTTGGGAAGAATGCCTACATTCGGTACAGAAAAAACAATCAGTAGCGATAATTGGTTTTTTCCTTGGAGTTACTTTCAAGCAACCAATAAAAGTGTATTTACTGTTTATATCTAGTAGGTACAATTACGACGAAATGTGACGCTTTAGCTCGCAGTCACAAAAACTGCGAGAGGTGGGTACCTTAGCTAGTTGACTGAAATTTTTTATTATAAGTTGTGAATAAAAAAAAATATATATGGATTCTACCTGTACTCGCGGTTTGAATGGGATGTTTTCCTGACAGGTTCACAATAGATGTCCTTCACTCACATACCCCTTACTGGCGGCTTCACGGGGGGTACGACGGTAGGGCCGTGTCCCCTGTAGCAGATTAGGGGCGCCAGACGTCAAACTCATAATTTTGAAAAAAAATCCACAAGTAGTACCGATGGATTACTCTTTGTAAAAAATAATTAACGTGATAACAGCTTGTCAATGAAATCGATATTGTTACCCGTGGTTTGCTTTGGGCGTCGTGCGATAGAATTTTGGAACTATTCTCATAACATCTGTGGAGGTGGAAAGAACTTCTGTGGTCCATGTCACTTAAAAAATAGTCTGGTTCTCCATGTCTTGCAAAATCGACCTGACCTCGTCTATAACTTTATGATGCGTTGTATTTTTTCCAAAGTTGACCACTTCTGGTTACTTCGAGTAACTGTCTACCATTAGCAAATAAGTGTTGCCTTGAACTGAAAAAAAATCTGCTGCAATGTATTGCCACGGTCGTTTCGGTATCTCGTCTTTAATGAGTGGTTCTTTACTATCACTGTTGGAAAATCTCGAACATGTTGGACATCTTTTTACTACTTCCACCATTCCACCATTTGTTGATGCATACCCATAGACTGCATACCAGGCCAAAAAACAAGCTCCTGTGCTCTTAGTAGTGTCTTGTCTCTGCCCAAATGATTGTAGTGTAGTTTTCCACGATTTCCTTTCTCATCACTTTCGGAATATCAAATTTGTCCCCTTTATGAATCATTCTCCCGTTTATGTTCAATTCATCCCTTTCTTTTCCAGTACGGCCTGATCCTTTCTGAAAACCCCTTTTCATCTCCCGGCCAACCGTTCAAAATTACATCTTTCAACAACATTAAGTCCTCATCTTTCTCCGTTTCGTCCGCGATCTGTTCAAATCTTTGGGGTGATACACTATGATACTCGATCAATCTAACTTGCGCTTCTGCTTCTTCTTCCATAACCTCAAAATTTCCATCATTAAAACCTGCCCTAGATAGCGCATCCGCAATAAATAATGAGGTTCAGTGGATATCAAGTTGCTATAACTAACTATAGTTCATCTCAAAAGTCCCTACTTTTCTCAGAATAAAATGTTGAAAATTTGGGCAGCAATAACAGGTGGAGTATGAACTGGAAGACTGATGACGTCGAAAACTTGTGCCGCGCTTGCGCACTAGGTAGGTCATCTTGTCATATGCATTGACCTGTAAAACCGTCAACCGCTGTTGTCAGGTTGTGTCTGATAGGCAGCCTACAGTCCATGAATATTAAAAACAACACAGTATCTTTTTGTATATTGTGGAATTTATATATCAGCAGGAAACAATTACATTATCTGTTTGTGGTGGCAGTTCACAATGAATCGGGCAATTATGCGTCGTACAACCACGAAGGGTTGCCAGACAGTTACCATATGTGAAATTCTGTTGATGTTGTGTGGTTATATGTCCACATGACGTCTCCACCAGACTCTGTGTGTCTCTCCTGTTTTGCTGTTTAACCCGGTTCTCACATGGAAGTGTCGTCCAAGTAATTTATTTTCAAGGGCTGCCCCAACATCTCCATTCCTACTTCGCCAAAAAAATAACTGCGTCTTCCCAGATGGCAACTACCAAGAAATTAGGTGACACGATCAGGTTTACGGTCAAAAGGTACGAGACAAAGTGTGTTGCACACCAATAGAAGGAACATGATTTGGACAACTTGCTACACATTTCAATGTACCAAGGTTAAATACCGATTATTTCAGATGGTGCTCTTTTTACAACTTGAGCAAAGTGAATCTTCCTCGACTGTGTCAGTTTGACAAGCCGGGGCTTGACACAGGTCTTCAAACAATCGACATTTCTACGGCAGAAATTATGGACCACGTCCACACCATGATCTCTGGGACTTCTGAGAGATTTATCCTGCTCAAATATTGACGTTGATTGAGTCACGTTGACTGTTCCCCGACGTTCACGTGGCAACCCGGTAGGTAATGTTTTTAGCGTGCTCATTCACTCGACTTGAACAGATGGACGGTGATAAGCTGAATTTTATTTCTTGATGCCAATGATTTTTAAAATGTTTTCAACTGAGCAGTAAATAATTTTATTTACTCAGGCATCTAACTAGGGCAATATAATCGTATTTTGTAATTTTGTATAAGACCCCATCACTGAGAACGTTTTCAAAACACCCGTAAGTTTCTTTTATGACACAAATGACGGTATTCAATGATCGTTTTGTGAAAGTTCTACCTTGAAAATTTGGATGGTCCTCATTGTCCCCCTAAGGGACGAAGTATCGAGTGCTGCGAGTCAAATCACTTGTTTTAGTACCTACCTATAAAGTACGCCCATGCTGAATGTCGTTAGTAGAGCCTACGCCAAAAGGCGGTATCGATGTATTTTTAGATGTGTACTGTAATGGGTAGCTTAAAATTATAAAAAAAGTGAAATTATAATTTGGGACAAATTATTCTTGGTTTAGGAATGCGAAGAATATCGATTTTTGCCGGCTGGTCTCGAGGTGACACCGCATGCCGGCGCATCGGTTTTGTGGGTCAGGGGTTTAGACACTTGAGACGGAGGGTTGGAAACAAGGATCGGTCCGAAAGTAGAGACGGGGTTGTAGAGGATTCGCGTCGTAGGAGTCGACAACGACGGAGGTATGAGGAAGAGAAAATTAATATTCATCAAGAAGAAAGTGACAAGAGTTCTAAAACCATCGTTAATAGTAGTTGCAGTGCATCAGTTACGAGAAAAGAAGATATCAAAGCAAGTCTGATTTCTATTGTAATCAAATGATAGTTGCTCAAAGGGGGTTTGAAGTAATTGTTTTGTTTCTAAAATGATAGTTGGTTTTGTTCTTGATATTTCGAACAGCCATAGTAAGCGTCAAGCCGATTCAATGCCCTGTAATTGCTATGAGCTTTTAAATAGGTGCCTTGTTTTCAGCTACCTACCTTCAAGACGCCATAAAAAGCTTCAGGAACCCTTTAGAAAGACCTCGTTTCCGGCAGGTTGATTCCATAGGTCAGTTCTGCTGAAAATTCAGCGCTTTCGACATATATTTGGGTCAATTCTGGGCGAAATCTCGATCACGCGTTATTTTCCCCCATAGAATAAAATATTTAACCTTTTTCGCACGACAAGTAGTTTATGATCATTAAAAAGCTAGCGTTCCAGACCGAATAAGAGAACCTCTTTAGAACAATGCCAGAAAGTGTCAGTGTCGTTTCGAAAACACTTCAAGATAGAAAGGAACATAACCATCATTTTTTGCAGACTGCTTAATTAGAGGCTCACCGCGATAAATTGCACACCTGATTGCAGATTTGCGTGAAATTGTTCCACCCAGCGGGAAATAGAGCTGCTGGATAAGTATGTAAGTTCCAAACTACAGCACCAGCCGGATATAAAATTTATGGAATGTAAACACTCAATTTTTATGTAAATTATTTGATCGATAATTGAAATAATGGCTATAATTTCGAAATACCAAGACAATACTTAATGAACAACAATCTCTCTCTAAGTAAAGGGTTTTCCAATAAGGCTGTCCCAACTTTCAAAATCAGCTGCGGCAAGGACGCTTAGAGTATATTTGTCAAACATTGACAGTTGCCTTTTGTATATCGTGTCAAATCAAAATGATATCAGTTCAACAGCGCACCGAAATCATCGGCATATACCATTAAAATGCGTATTCGTGTCAACAACGATTTCCCGGACGCGTTATTTCGAGGAATTCTGACATCAACTGGCTTCCAAGATCATGCGACCTCACCCCCTTAGACTTCTTTCTTTGGGGGTATGTTGAATCTCAGGTCTACGAACATAATCCCCAAAACAGTTCCAGAGTTGAAACGCAACATTCGACGGGCCATTGAGGATATCTCACGCGATATGTGCGAAAGAGTTGTTCAAAATTGGGTCGCCAGAATGCATTTAAACAGACAAAGAAGAGGAGAACATTTGAATGACATAAATTCCAAAACATAATAAAATTGATTCGCCTACAAAATAAAATTAAAATTTTCGGATTATCATTTGTACTTTTCATTCTATTCCATTTGAAAGTTGGGACATACTTATTGGAAAACCCTTTACAACTAAATAATAAAGATTTCTTTTTGGACAAGTGGAAATGAGCTAGAAAGAAGGAAGGGTTAAAAATTAAATATCGACGAGGTCTTAATTAATTGGGCAGGGAATTAAAACTCAAGTGCGCCAGAAAACGAGTTCACCAATCGTTCTGGAAATTAGGAAGAATGCGAACGGAATAAAATTGGACGGGTTGAGTAAATTCGTCGTAGGGTTTCACGCGTAATTAGGGTGTACTTTTCTTTCAGAAACTGAATGTAAACTTGAATGACTAATTCCTAACGCTAGATGGTTTCAGCACGTCTAAACTTGATTAAATTGGCGGTGATTGATTAATTCGTAACAAAGTTAGGTGTGGTGTTAAATGACTTTGTTTATTTTTCAACATTTATTCAACTCATCCTCTTCCATAGAGCTGAGGTAACTCGCATGACGAGGTTACTATGGTATGCTTGAGGTATCAGCACGACGGGAAATTGAGGTAGGAAATGACTTAGGCAAAGGTAATTAAAATTCACGGCAACAAAAAAATTAAAACACAACGTAGGGTCGATAAAGGTATTACAGCTAATTAATTTAATTATAGAGAAATGGGTTTTCTCACAGTACCGCTTGCGCTAATCCCGCTTATCGATTCCCATCAACCCAAGATAACATTTTGGCAAGATTCATACTCTATGAACTGTTACCTTTCCACTCAAATAACTCAAAACCTTGGAGTGCGATCATGGTGATTTTATGTTATATAAAATTCAATTCTGCACAGATCCTCGGATTTTCAAAGATGAGTTGTTATTTCTTCGATAATTTGAGCTAATTTAAAAGTGCATGCTGTAGTGTTTTGGTCAGTAGTAGACGACGCGACGCGCCGGCTCAGGTTCAAATAGATTTCTTTGACTCAAGAAACAAAATTATATACATCGAGTGGATGATTCTCGTGGAGATTACACTTCAATATAATGCCCCCTGGAATATTTTCACAGAAGAACATCTCTAACAGTACAAAAAAAATCGTCAAAACTGCCAGAGGAAAAACAAGTTTTTTCAAGTCAACTTGTTCCAACTTGTTGTCATCCCAATTTACACATCGGATTCAATTTCGGGAGATTGAACTTAGTTGGAAAAGATGCCAAACTTGTCGTGGTCGGTTCAATATGGCGCAGAAAAAGAAAAATAACCCCCTGGTCGAGCTTTGCATCTCCAGGAGCCCCCTTCAACAATGATCGACACTTTTTGTACCAAAATGATATCAACTTGGATATCAACGAGATACAATGCGACTAATTACGATGTATTTGCATCCAATGGATTGATGGCTTTCATCCTCTCCATTGCAAGTTGCAATTTTTTACCCCCCTCCAATACCTAACTCAAAACACCCAGGTGAGATTTTTGGCAATTTTGGATATGTAGCAGAGCATTCAATTCTGAACAGAATATCAAATTTTCAGGACGTCCATATTTTTTCTGAGGTTTTGCCGATTTTTCACTATTTTTCCTGTGCTATAATTATTTAGGCAAGCCCCGTCAAAATGACAGTTTTTTCTACAACTTCTACAACATGAACCTTTTCATTTACACCGTTCTAATTTTACCGTTATTTTTAGGCAGCCAAGTTCAACTGCAATGCCCAAGCGAATTCAACGAAGATGGCGGATTTTCGTACATCGAAAATGAGAACGGAACGTCAAACTCCACGAACTCGACAACAAACTCGACCGATGAAGCCCCACCTACCCCACCCCCACGACTAGTGTGCAGCTATGCAGTGAAGAAAGTCATCAACAAATATCTGGATTGGAACAAACACTACGTGAAACCGAATGCACTGTCTTCGCCCTGTGTGAGATGCAGTCTTTGTTTAGCTGTTGCAAAAGAGGTACACTTCATATTTTTATTGAACAATTGAAAGATTTCAAGTGCATAGGCAGCAGGTACATCCTTACTTAATATTTCAACATTTCGAAGATAGACGTAACATTTAGCGAAACTCTGGAGGAATCCCACGAAACGAGTGGCGCCGAAGGCATAAAGAAGCTACAGGAAAACCTGGAAGAACTGTGCAGTAAAGGTTTTCGGGGGTGAGTTTCGCCGCGTTCGGATTCCGGTTTAATTTTTGATTTCAGTTACGCCATGAGAATAAAAGACGACGATCTGCACAGTTTGAGCTGCGATTCCGCATGTAATAAGTTCGTCAGAAGTGCCCTAGATGGACAATGGGATAAAAAGTAGACGGCTGCTGCACCGGCCGAGTCACTTGCGCACCAGCCTGCAATGCAAATCGTGTCAATCTTACCGAAGCCAGCAAAAACTTTCCACGAAATGATTAGAAGATTATTTCATTTTTCAATTCATGAAGGTCGGGTCAAGAAACTGTTTTATCCTTCAATCATCCGCAGTGTCAAGTTGCTGGTCGTAACTGGCTGGTGCTCAAGTTGAAGAATGGTCCGCCGGTCTATTCCAAATTTTCTACTTATCCGAATTTTTTGTGTGGAAATTTTGTAGGTTGAGGGAGATTTGCACATCTTACGCTTCGTACATGGACATACCGTATTTATTTCACGAGTATCTCAACAATACGGCTGAAGTGAAGTACAATATGACAAACTATTTGTGCAGGTATGAATGTCTACTGATTCGATTTCATGTATCTGTACCTAAACTGGACTGATAATAGCCTAGCACATTGAAATGGCGTCAAGGAGGACGCTGACAATAATGATGAAATTTGAAAATTCGCCCAATATACAATTGGCAGTGTGAATAAAAAGCAGCTTCTGCTTTCATCTCTATTTTCTCAGAAGTTGCTCAGGAAACTCTTCTTAGAAACTCCTAGCTGAGGCTAGCTAAGGGTGCCCTCACCTTACCTAAAAACAGCTTCTGTCATTAATGGCCGTCATATAACTCAGATGCTGCAGTCTGGTGACGGGAGGCGAAAGCAACATATGTATACACTGGTTTTACAAAACAGTAATGGATTACTGTTATCATTGAAAACAGATGGCGCGCTCGCACTTGCCTGTACGACTTCTCTTGAACTTGATTTCCAAAACATTTTACTCCAGTGTTGTCACTTCTGACGCGGTAAATCCAGCCTCCAGGTTTTTATTACTATCACAAAAGGATATAGTTGGTAAGAAAGCAGAAACAACATTCTCACAAGAACTGATACTACATGATTGATACCGATGACATTGAAAATATTGAAATAGATATCAGCCTCTAAGCCCCCCCTTAGAGAAAAGGATAGGTTGTCCAGCGTGATGACTGATGACAACTAGCAGTTCAGTTTAGGTATAGGTACATGAGGTTCAAGACTTGATTATTCTAATTGCAAAAATTTACCCAACCGAAACTTCAGAAATGGAGGGATTTTTCGCGACTGCTACGGCGTGGATTACGAGCCAGCTCAAGAGGAAGAACCAAAAGAAGACAGCACTTTGTTTGGTTTCTTTTAAATCGTCACCTACCTAACTGAACTATGGAGCTGTTCTATTCACCTCTCTTTGTAACGAAGCCGACTTATGCACCTTCCTTATTGACAATAAATAAGCTTGTACTGTCGAAGAGTTCACTTTCTTTCGGCGAGTTATAGTGTCGCGCATAGCGTAGCTGCTACGTGGCTAGCACGGCTATGTCGTCGCTAGAAGGGTTATTTCTTTCAGCTGGGGGGTGATGGGGGCTCAGATGGTAAAGGCCACAGGCTCAGATACAGAAAACTTTTCTCCAGGTTCTGATACAGAAAACTTTTGTTGTCTTCAACTACATTGATCTTAAGTCTACGGTACTTACTTTGAACACATGCCAATTCACTGAGGTATCCGATGAGTGAGTCCACTCCGTTCCGACCAGCCTCGAAACTTAACGACCCTCGAGTCCACTCATCAAGCTCCTTCGCCACGCTCATACACTCCGCTTTACGTAGCTCTGACTTGTGCCAGTCCGGTGGGGGTCTTGTTGTCGCGACGGTATTGGGTATTGTCATTATCTACTGAGCTCACTACTGGGTTAATTTTCTTTAGAATGTTAGCCTTGATCTCGGAGACAGGAACGACTGTTCTGCCGTGTTAAGCGCAGAGGGGGTATCTACATTTTGATAAATCTGATACACTGCATTTTCATGCCAAGTTCTTGTAACGTTATGTTATAGTATAATATGAATGAAGCAGTTATTTGAGAAGCCTAATTATTGCGCCATCCATGTATCATCATAACCACATGATCAATGATCATGATCATCATAGCCCTTAAAATATGAGAATAAAAATGCAGTGTATCAAATTTATCAAAATGTAGATACCCCCTCTGTGCTTAGCACGGCAGTGTTAATACCAAGGAGTTTGATTAATACTGATGAATCGTCCACTTAAACAGGCAGGTTGTCACTGAATGACTTAACATAGGCTCAATCAAGCTTAACTGAAACTTTCAATTTTAATATATTAAATCTGGGTTTACATTAATATTTTCAATAAATACGTTGTAAATTATGTGAAAACAAGAGACACTTATTAATAAATAATTATTAAATAATAAAACGAAAAACAAGAAAAATGGCAAGGCAATCCTTGAGACACTCAATACAAAAGTACAAACAACCATGGTCCACTATCATAAAACGCATTAAGAAGGAAAATGTGCATGTCGGATCACACAAAAGGATCGATCCAGAAGAATTTTACAAAAAAAAAGAGTATTCTTAGTTTAACCACCAATAAACTCTGTGGCAGTTTTAGTTTTCTACAGTACAGTCTTTTTCGATCGGTCCTATCAACTACAGTAACAATTTTTTATTTGATTTTCTTTTTCAATAAATGATTCTCATATCAGCCGCGCCCGGGCACATAAAGGTAACTTCATAGACTATAAAACGTGAACTCTACCTAATTATATAACTTCATCTAAGTGAGTGTGTGAGTGTAAAGTAGGGTCTTTTGATAAGGTCATGTTTAAATTCAAACATCGGCCGGGGGATCCATGCCGCAAATGATGGATTTCATGACGCTGGCCGCGGCCAGTGAGGCGTAAGGTTGCCATTCTTTGCGTCTGGTGCCGTCTTTGTAGTCGGAAGCTCCCCTGATTATTACGAAGCTGTCTTTGCAGTTGCCCAAGACGGATTCAATGACTGCGTCGAATTCGCAGTCGAAGGCCAGAGCGCCCACTTGGGTGGCAAACTGCTGTCTGAGACGGTCGTCTCTGATGATCTGCCTGCCGGAAGCTATGGGCGACAGGTGGATCCTTGGGCAGCCCTCCAGTCTAAAAATTTGGTACCGTCAAGATCTGGTCGCCATTCACCTACATACGCTCCTACTTTTACTTATGTGACTCAAATAATATGTACTTTTACTTTGTTGAGTAATAATCACTGTAAAGTGCGAGAGGTCTCAAATTTGCTCCAAGTTATACGAGTAAGACCAAAAATACTACTTAGGTACAACCTACATTAGAAGATTTGAAGCGACAAATTTTGTGTAGTGCTCTACTTTGACATACCTACTTACAACAGGTGATCCTAAATACACAAACGTAAGAGAGGTCCTGCGGACACAAGTTACAGAAAATGTGCATCGCGACACCGAAAGGAAGGACATTGAACTCATAAACCTCCCCCAGGTGCAACACATGCGGTGTACTTTTTAAATTATATCATTCTTTAGCACCTCCTTTTGCCAGTACCCGCTGAAAAGGTCTAGGCTTGAAAAGTACTTAGTTCTGCGAAGATGCCAAAATGGGTCAACGCCTCGTCAATTATTGGTAGGGGATAATATGGAGATTTTTTGCTAAAACTACGGAAGAAATGAGCTATACAAATTTAACCAAGAATGTAATTGATTTAATAGAAGCGAAATCTATAAAGTCATCCATATGAGTAGCGCAAAAGCAGCTATAGTTGCTGTAGATAAAAAAGATGAAATCCGAACAGTTTGTGATGACTACATAGTAAAGTGAATCCAGTCAAAAAAAAATTTACAACCCCTACTCATACTTGGAGAGGCGCTGACCTATCTTCACGAAGCTAAGTATTTTTCAAGCCTAGACCTTTTAAGCGGCCACTGGTAAACAGCATTTAGCGGAGAATCTAAAGAATAAATAGCATTTGTTGCTCCTGGGGAAGCTGATATGAGTTCAAAATCCTTCCCTTCGGTCCTTGTGATGCACCCAGTACTTTTCACTTTTCTCGCCAGTTGCGATGTATCTGCTGTGTATGCAGCTGCTCTTTTACATTCTCTTAAAGAGATGACACCTTCGTGGCAATACATAATCAGTCTCAAAGTGACACCAATAACTTCACTTTAAAGCAAAATAATGCGACAAAAACAGTTTTTTGCGTATTTCCTAGTCAAACCTGTCTTCGGAGTGACCAGTTTATTATAGAACATTCACGGTATAATTTCGTGTGAATACTGGATTTGCGGAAGCGGCAAATGTGCATTTTTACTGATTATGTAGCTGCGATCTTTTGGATACTCCGTATTCTAAAGGGTATTCCATGAACAAACCGACAGCAGATTGAGGTGGGTCGAGTTTTTCAACTTCGAAAGAGAGGCCCTTGGAAAAATTTAAAAGCCAGATCAACCTGAGAAAAAATTCAACCTACATTTAGGCTTAGTCGGCTCATGAAACATCCTCCATTTTACTAATAAAGTGCGCCTATATACTTTGTGGTGAGATGAAAATTCTACCGACGCACCAACCTAAACAACACCCTTCTCTTAACACCAGATTTGGTAGTGGCACGAGCTGGAACCACAGGCTTTCGAGCTACTTTCATAGGCCTGATACTTCCCCTAAGTTCCAATTTTTTCTTACTATTCATACACACACAAGAATCAATATAAAACACAACGCCAAATTTGCAATGGATAGGTTTTCAATTTCGATCATAAAATACCTTTTAACGGACTTGTCTTGGGGCACCGGATGTGCAACTTCGATCAAATCCCGTTCTCCGATCGTCATGTAGAGCTTGTCGGTGTCCGCGCTGGGCGGTTTGAAATCGGTTTCGCTCTGTGCGCCCAAAATGTTCAGGCCGTCCCTCAGGTAGTTCAGCCACGGAGGCGCCACGTCGTTGTCCGTCGAGGATGTCTTCAGTTTGCCGGCGATGTCTTGCAGATTGAAATTGTTGGGGCTGTAGCTCTTGATCTCGAAATTGTAGCCCTTATCGTTGGCTTTGGCGTTCTCGCAGTACATGTAAACAAATCTGTGAAAAAAAAAACAAGTTTGAATCTTCCATTTATCCGTCAAGGACCGTTTATGTTCCTTGGCCATTTAACATCATAGGAAAATCGAAAAAGTGAGTCACAGCTGCCGCCCCCACACCCCGCTCACGACAAAGATCTCAAAAAACCGAAAAAGTTATGGAGACGAGAAAAGAAAAATCATCGTGTTCCTTGTCCATTCGACATCCCAAGAAACTAGTGAACACCACCACCACCCTTACACGCCGCTCCAATAAGAAATCGCCGTCACGGGTGAAAGACCGTTGTTTTTCACCCATTCGACATCATAAGAAAAAGAGTGGCCGCTACCGCCTCCATACTCCGCTTTCGAGAAAAAAACTCGAGAAGTGAAGAAGCTACAGAGACGGGAAAAACCATAGTGTTCCTTGTCTCTTCGACATCTCAAGAAAAATACTGACCGCCACCGCCACCCTCAACAAGTAAATCAAGAAGCGAAGAAGTTGAAACACACGGGAAAAACTGATCAAAGACTGTTGTGTTCCTTGCCCATTCCACATCGTGGGAAAATGGCGATCGCTGTCGCCGCTATACGGCATTTTCGACAAGAGATTCGAGAACCAAAGAAGTCACAGAGACGGGATAAAAACCATCGTGTTCCTCGTTCCCTCAACACCCCTGGAAAAATTATGACCGCCACCGTCACCCCATACGCCTCCCAAAACAAACAAAAATAAGAAACAAAGAAGTTGTAGACACGGAGACACTGGTCAAGATTGGTATGTTCCTTGTTCATTTAACATCATAAGAAAAAGAGTGAAACGGTCTCCAGTGAATCATGGTGAAAATAGGCTACTAAATTATGTTGTGATCGATCTATGACGACCTCGTCAAAGTACTCCTCAACTCAACTCGTGCTTGTGGTGTATTCAGTGGCCATCTATTTAGTCGGTGATCATAATATAGATTTGATATTTTAAACTCTCTGACCGACGATTTAGGATTCAAGGATACTCACTTGTTGTTGGTGGGTGACGAAATTACGACGTCTCCCAGGCGAACGTGCTTGTTGTAATCCGTGTAGTGAGGCACGCCTCCTCCGACTCCGACCAAAAATACGTAGTCGACTTTCTGGAAGGTTCCCAGTAATCGCGTCGTGGTGTTTCCGGCAGCGGTCATGGCTTCTCTGGTGTGACCCACGGATGGCAGCTTGGTGCACACGATTCTGTGTGCCCCGATGTTGCCCAAAGTGTAGACGTTCGACTCGCCTAAAAAGGAAAACTCTTTTAGTTTCTGGTCTATTCAGAACATACACCAAAAGGTTTAGGGAAATGGCATTTTATTTTGATAGTAATAATTATTATAAATCATTTGCGAAGACTTGAAAACTGTTGTAGGTATCATGATTTTCTGAAGATAACAATTGTAGTCTGTATGATTATAGTACGTCCAGCAAAACTGTGATTCGGGTGACATAGCAGATTTGTTTTCTAAATTTGTCTGATGATTTTCTACATTTTATTTGAAAATTGCCCAATTTTTCTGTAAGTTGTTTCTGTATGTTTTCCGCCGGTTTCGGGTCCACTGAGAAGCTATGTTACAACCAGGCTGCCGCGCGAAAAATTCCACCTGATTGCAATAATAATTATCGTGTGATCAAATGAGTTACTTTCTGGCAATAATTTAATTTTAATTTAGGCAAGCTGTGTCCAAACCAAACGAGGCTAAGCACCACCTCTTAATTTGACCAGGCCACAGCTTGCCTGAATCAAGAATTCATTTGATCACATGATAATTTCGGGTAACACGTCTCTGCGGGCCTCGAGTCGCATTTTTACGCATGACACGGTCAGTTTTTCGAAGATTTTAGGCGTAAGTTTGACAGGCAACATTTTTTGGACAAGCCAGTTTCACACCAGGTAAGAAGGCGGCAAGCCTATAACGATGCTAAACTGAAATGTTTGATTGGGTCACTTGAATCACAGAGCTGCTGTATTACAATGGAACTTTCTTGAACTTCCAACATATAGGTACAGAAAAGCTCCATGTAGGTTACAGTACATTTTTCTGAAAAGCCAGATTTTGAGAAAAGCCAATGCCACTCCCGAAAACCGTTGGATTAAAGCTACAATTTTAATGAAACACAAAGTGGTCGTACATAACATAAAAAAACATTCTCATGTGTTAAAAAACGAAAACAAATGTGTAAGTGTGAGTAAGCAAACAGCAAAAAAAAAACGGTGTATAGAGTACAATTGCCTCGATTCTCTTGTGTGCCTGTGTGAAATACTCGTCCTTCAAAATCTGATGGCTACAGACGAGACAAAAACAACATTCAAAACGTGAATCAAAACCCATCCAGACATTCATCTGGACCCCTGTTATTTTCATTACAGTACGAAATGAGTGAATGAAAGCATAAAAAACCAGTGCGACGTCACAATTATTTCCCATAGTGTGTTCAGATTGGAATTCTTACCAAACCTAGTTCTGGATTTATCACCCGTCGGACTGTTGGCACCTGTTTGTTTCATCATTTAAATTTATAGTAACTCAAAAGTTCAATCACTACACCAAATTACAACGGCGTATAAGAAATCGAGCGCGGCTTACCTACGGTGGTGTATCTGACGAAAGTTTCTTTGTTTTCAATCATGGCATCCACGGCCATTTTTTCGCAGTACTGGGCCGTAATGATGGCTATGGTGGGTTGTTTGGAACTGACGATGGTGGGCATTTGTTTGACGATGATGACCTGGGTGTCTTGGGATTGCTGTCTGGTGAAAGCACCGTGGTCCATTGCCTTGACCAATGTTCGCGATTGCAGTTCTGATAAATGGTGAGCCACTTCTTCCTCGTCCCAGCCATTATCCCTATAAAAGTAATCATTATCAGATACTTGGTTAGGGGTGCACTGAGACTTTTTAGACTTTGGCTAAAAAGACGCTGTTTTATTACGATTCCTCGTGGAAACCATAATAGAGAAAAAAATTCAAGTTTTTACGAAATTTTAGCCAATTTTGTGACTGATCTCGTTATCCTGCAGTATTTTTCGTTTGGTTTTCCTGTATACCAGCACGTGTCTTCTTCTGGTACGTGAAATGCATGCTGCTCCTCCTTTGAGCAGAGCGTCATTATTTCGCCATAAAATTGACAACAACTTGGTAATGACTCGGAATTTTTCCATATGGTTTTCAACAAAAATCAGGACAATTTTAATAGTCTACATTTGTTTCTAAAGTACAGTATTTATAAAAAAAAAATTGAATTAAAACGAAAACTTACTTGGCAATATCCTGAATAGTCACCGGATTGGGATAGGAAGACTCGATTATTTCTAGCACCCTTTCGATAGTCAATAGCACCACGTTTCCAAGAGTATTCTCTTCAGCTGATACTAAAAAAAAGAAACAATTTAATTTTGAAGAAGGCTACTCAACACGCCAAGTGCATTCCAATAAAACTAGTTCTTGCAAAAAAAATTGAGCTGTTATCATAAATAAGTTATTAAAATTCTACTTTCGAGTTTTCTTTTTAGTACCTAGATAGTGAAGAATCGCAACGCGTAGGTATTTATAACACTGCATGGCACATACTGTTATTGTTAATGAGTTAATAGTTTATTATGGGTACAAAAAAAGTGCAGCACACTTTCAACAGTTCCAAACCTGAGTTTATAACACCGTTCGGTAGCTCATACTGATAATAACCAGGTCGAACTACAAAAAGTAAATAAATATTGGCACCCTTCTTCCCGTCGTCAGTGCATGGGTATGTATAAATGTTTATTGGAGTGAGTCACTTTACATTTAGGATGTGAAAAAAAACGGGAAGCGAAACTTACGGGGTCTAGCCGGCACCGCTGTGGTTTCTTCGAGCTGCCTGAGCTCAATCTCCAGCTGGCTGATTGTCTGGTAGTTGTGCTGCATCAGCTTCATGATTTTCTTGATGAAGCCCACGTAATCTGCAATTACAAAAAAAAATGCCTGTAGTCTGTCTGTACTAGAATGATTTGGTCATTATGTAATTTTTGTTACTATCGTCATAATTAAAACTGAGCTTCTCTGAACTCTACACTAAAAACCACTCGGAAAAATGGCTTTTGCAACACTCGGATTATTGCAATTCTCGCTTCACTGTACCTGGCGAACTTCAGCTCGTATTGCAGTATTGCAGCCTTTCCGCAGTAATGAGCATGTTCAGTAAACGACGGATTATAACAGCCTGTTTCATCAAAGTTTCACGGGAGAATTAACTTTATCACGCTCATAGTTGCTATGCCACAGCCAACAGCATGGGCAGTTGCTTAGTTACTATGAGAGTGATATATTAATTTCTTTCATAAAAGTTCGGTGGAACTTGAGGCAAGTTCCATAATATAAAATTTTGAATCGCAATATAAATAACCGCGTGAATTTTTGCCAACATTTCTGTGATCTTAGGAACTGGCGGTGTCGTTGGCCGTCAAACCGTCAAGGCTTTGAGCAATAAGGATCTTAATTGTTCGTCGAGGATAGCCGAAATACAATGGCACTTCGAGTGTTTTTCGTTTTAAATTTGAGCTTATTGATTGATTTTTCCACCCGATATTTACCACCGCACAAAATTTTTTTTGGCTAGCCAAGTTTCTATGAGGAAGTTAGTTCAAAACTGGACAGAATACGGAAAATAAAGGACAAGCAATGTCAAGTTTTTTCCATTTAGGAGAACGCCAGTAAGTGTACTTGCTTCTTATTCATCTTCCAATAGACAACAGACTATTTCAATTCGAAAAAATTAACGAGCTTGTTACACCTTTTTCTTTGGCAAGGAGCTCGGAAACAGCGACGTAAAAGTTGAAGCGAAACTTTTTTGCATGTATACCTGACTAATCTAGTATCACCTAAAATTATGGGCATATATAATAATATATAGGTATATAATATGTCTGTTCATGTGTTTTAAATTAGTAGGTACTACGTTTCTTTTTTTGTGAATCTTACCAGGATTGCATGTTATTGTAATTATGTATTTTTGACCATGAAGACCTCCATATTTTCTTATCAATGGCGCCAACGTTTAATAACAATCATTTACCATCAAGTCTTGATAGGAAAATATCCCCATTATTTAGCAATAAAGCGATTAAATTGAAAAATAAAGAGCTAATCACCCCGTGAGATTTTCCAGGGCGGAATCAGTACACGAAACAAATGATCAACTTTGTAGCTCTCATCAATGATAAAATAATATGGTGATCGCTCAAGGCAAAACACGGCATTTTTAAAAGATTTACACGGATGTTTCGGCATCCTAGGATCTTAAAAAACGGTTTGTCTGTCAGTGGGTCGTCTGTTGAATTTTAGATAATATCATTTGTTTCTAAGCGGTCAATCCATCCAGACAAATGAATTTGTCACAAGTAATTAAGTGAAGTAGTAGTGAAGAAGTAATTCATCTCAGGATTAGATGCTGTGACGGACAGACAGACGATGTGATGGACAGAACGGACGGACAAAACGGGGATATCATTATGAGGGGCAAAGTGCGCTAAAAACAATTCAACACTAAACTTATCAATGGTCTGTTACCTGCTCTTTATATATTATAATAAACATACTACAGGATGTGCCAGAAATCAAGTAAAATAAAATCTAGGTACTCCTTTTTATTTCGTGACCCCCCCCCCTCCATGAACTTTTTTAATATTAGATTTTTTTTTAGCGCCTGTCCGCATCTTAACTTTGGAACCACTAATTGGATTGAAGTGAAATTCGCTTTATGAGTAGATAATCATTCAACCAAATCTCTGGCAAAGTCGAATTTTTTAAATCAACTTCACGGACAGTCATGGATGGCATGAAATACAGAATTTTTTCTTTCACTTATTTTTGGGACACCTGTATGACTTTTAGCAAAATATCCGTATTTACTAAAAAGTTGGTACTTTTCAATTTATCATTCTATTATTTGTTTTATAGTATTCTAGTTCTGCCATTCAAAAACACACGCGATATTTTTCTGTTGCTCATTAGACATTATGCAAATGAATTCTGGAACACTTTTTAACTTAAACAAATTATTCAAAATAAAAATTCTACTTTCGGATAATTAAAATCGAGTGATCAACACCATTATTGTTGTTGACTGGTGACCGTTGAAATTTGCAGGGTTGAATCACTGAAGTACATAAGTATATTAAGAAAAAATAGATCTTCAAATATTGAACTTTGATATTTTATAATCTATGAAACACCCGCAAAAAATTCTTCACCCACATTTTATTATATTATGTATTATAAAATGACCCAGATTTTTAAACAGCTTGACTCGACGTTTTCTGGTCGAGAGGTAACAGTTCATAGAGTATGAATCCCGCCAAAATGTTATCCTCTTCCTCGAATGACTCAATATCCTGCAGTGTGATTCATGGCGATTTTGCTTATGTTATAGGGAATTCAGTTCTGCACAAATCCTTGAATTTTCAAAGATGAGTTATTATTTTTTCAATAGTTTGAACTACTTTCATTTAAAGGTGCATGTTGTAGTGTTCTGGTCAGTAGCAGACGACGCACCGTGCCGCCTAAAGTTCAAAACGATTTTTTCAACTCGAGAAACAAAATTATACATCGAGTGGATGATTTTCGTTGAGAATACACTTCAATTCAATGGCCCCTGAAAATTTTTCAAAGATGAACACTTTCAACAGTAAAATAAAAATTCGTCAAAATTGTCAAAGAAAAAAACAAGTTTTCTCAAGATAACTTGTTCAAACTTGTTTTCATCCAAATGTACACATTGGATTCGAGTTCAGGAGATTGGATTTAGTTAGAAAAGATACTAAACTTGTCGTGATCGGTTCTACATGGCCTTCGCCCCCCCCCCCACGACCCCCCTTCAACAACGATCGACTCTTTTTGTGCCAAAATGGTATCAACGGGATATGCTGCGTCGAATTATAACGTATTTGCTTCCAATAAATTTACGTGTTCCATATCCCCTCCATTTTAAGTTGGAATTTCTTTCTCCCCCTCCAATAACTCACAAACCCCCGGGTGCGATTTTTGGCGATTTTGGATATGTTGTAGAGCACTCAATTATGAACAGAATATCAAATTTTCAGGACACGCATGCGTGTCGTACTATGCGTGTTGTACAGGCGCTTGACTTTTATGACACTGAAAGGCATTTCTACCTCTAGAATTTTCCAATTTCTTCCAAATATTTGCGGCAAAATAGATAAAATAGTATTTTACACTCGTTTAATAAGACGTTTCGTCACAATCCTTTCTTTGGGGCCCTCCTCACTGCGTTCGTCGGGCCCCAAAAACAGTCGTGTGACAAAATTCGTCTTATTAAACTCGTATAATAATATACTGATTGAGGCCAAAACTTAGGTTGGATACAGTCGGGGTAGGCTTCAATCAACTTGCCATGGTCGAAATGTCAAGAATTGATACCTTGCAGGCCACTATACGACCAAATTTCAACTTTCGAAGTTTGGCTGCCATTTTGGAAAAAAGGCCCAAATGGCCAAAATATCAGACGGATCGAGTCAGGGGTGGCTTAAATCAACTCGTTATGGTGAAAATGTTAGGAATTGATACTTTACGCGCCACTGTACGACCAATCGTAATTTTCAAATTTTGGACGCCATTTTGGAAAAAGGGGCCCTATACAGGTGTCCCGAAAATATACCGACAACGTTCTATGGCAGCTTTCTCGCATCAAAACAAGAAAAAAAGTTCCTATGAACATGGGTCCGGAAACGCTTCCAAAGGGAGCTACAGGCCCCTAAAGGTGGGCCCCTGCGAAGATGGTTTGTATTCAATATCTCCGAAACCGTTCAAGGGAAATCAATCAAACTTGACACATCCACTAACCTTCTGATGCCCAACAAAATGAGGCAAGATTAATTCCACAATAATTCACCAGGGGTGGGTCAGGCTGAGGTGTGGGGGTAAAAATAGCCCTAACTTGTTTGAATGTGGATTGTTTCCAAATTTAACAAAAAATTCTAGAATATTGGTGTTTTTTATCAAAAAAAGGTCCCCCTGTTCAACCTCGATAGATGCACCGTTTACGACATATTTGAGTTTGAATGTATGAAAACGTGGTCAGAAATGCTAATTTTTAATTACGATATTCAAGACGAAAGAAAAACTATTTCAAAACAACTTAATTTTTGTTAGGCATTCAAATTTTGTTAAGCATAAGAAGGTTATTGAATGTGTCAAGTTTGATTGATTTTCCTTGAACGGTTTCGGAAATATTAAATAAACAACCATCTTCAGCGTCCCACCTTTAGGGGCCTGTAGCTCCCTTATGAAGCGTTTCCGGACCCATGTTTATAGGAACTTTTTTCTTATTTTGATAAGAGGAAGCTGTTCTAAAACGTTGTCGGTGTATTTTCGGGACACCCTGTATAACGGATTCCGTAGAAAAAAAAAATTGGAAACATCGGACGAAATTTCTTCTTATGGTCCCTAGAAACTATGTGCCAAGTTTCATAACTCTACTCGAAATAAGAAACCTACAATGTTGAAATCTGCTAATATAATCAGTACAGATTTGAAGATGTAAAGGCATATATTTTTTGTTATAAATTAAATTGTTTACACCAAATTTAAAAGTTGACCAATGAAAATATTGTTACGATGTTCGCTGGAGACTTCGATTAGGAAATAAGCCACAAACCCGGAGACTCCAACTTGAGGGCAAGCCACAAACCCGTACAATTGGCGGAAGAGCCGTTCGAAAGCTTATCGGATTCATACATCCATAAGCGAAACTGATGTACTTTTTTAGGGCTCTCCCATATAGACAAAACTGTGAGATGAACCTACTTCGTTGTTGATCAAAAATTGTTTAAACTTAACTGATCGTCCTAAAATGCAATAGGTGTCGAGCAAAAATAGATGAGATCCAATTATTTTGAGAATTATTTAGATTTATTACCAAAATATGGGAGATTTGGCTATGAGAAAGCTACTGTGAAAAATTAAAGGAGAGCGGCCATAAATAGCCCCCGCTCCTCAGTATGACAAAGCTTGAGAGTTATCGTCTTTGAAATTGGAGGAGATATGGGCATTTTATTCAAAACATTTTTTCTTTTTTCCCATTATTCACCACCAGTTTTGCAGTTTTAGTTGAGGAAACGCATCAAAAAAATTAAGCAGGTCTTAAAATTGTGAGTGACTATTGTTTTTAAAAAAATCTGGGACAATAAAACACCGAGATGTTTCTAAGTTGATGAATAGCTCTAGGATTAGGCCATCGATTATCAAATTACAACGTATTTCGTTCATTTCAGTATAAAAGAAATAAGGCATATTGTCTTGTTTGCTGTTTTATAATGTTTATGATGAGTGAGAAGAAAGTTCAAGATTTTATTGCGAAGTCCATGCATGGGGTACTAGAAGGCTGCCCTTGTTGACATCTGAAAATTAGCCCGTCTAACTTGCAGGTACCACAAACCGCAGCCTATCGGTATCCACATAAACAGCAAAATAAAATATGAAACTTTCATTCTATTCATATGAAAAAGAAAACGATAAATAGACCTACGAAAAAAAAACTAATAATAAATTGCTTTTCAGTTACGCTTTCAACTTATTCTTCAATCACTATGTTTCGTTATAACCTAGTTTTTCTTTGTGCGTCTATTGTTAAATCCATGTTTACTGTTTACGTCTTTGCTTTTTCCGAGCAAGGTCATCAATGGGATCACCTGCTGCTTTTCTATCTATATTACCAAGTATAATACGTTCTAATTCTAGTGCAATTGAGCGGAGTAGATAGCAAACGCATGAACGTCCTTGACTAGGTGCAATTTGTTCGCAATAGCAATTCTGACGCGACAAAAAAATCACAAAAATATGACTTTTTCGAGACTTTTTTCATCTAATTCACAACTAATTATTTACCTCTTGGAAATTCTTGCGGGCTCACTAATTCCCGGAAAAAATCTTGTGCGATGCCGGCCTGCTTGTCGTCAGTCAAATTTTCGTTGTTTTGCGGATGTGGGCGGAACCAGAATCTCAAAATTCGCGTTTCCTGCGAGTGCTTTCCCGTCTGGGCACTGACGAGGAACACGCGAAACTCCAAGGAGAGCTGGGCGGGGGTCACATCGTTCTCTGAAATAACAATAATAATTCAACATCAAATTCGTGATTACAAGTTTTTATTTCTTTTTTATTCCAATTTTCCCAGAATATTAAATTGTACACCATACAGGATGTCTCAAAAGTATTTCGTTTCTTGATAGTTCCTACCTATATGCCGATCACGTTTTAAATTCAGCAGAAATTAAAACGCGGTTGGCCATGTTCCCTAGGGTGTAACGGACGCTGACAGACCAAGTTTCGTGAAAACGGGCTTTTTGTGGCGAAGTCCAGTGAGGTTAGGAAATTTTGACATGAAATGCCAATTCTGGCGTCTCCTTGCATCATATTCCGCTACAGTGTTGCCTTGGCTGTTATGACTGTTATCTTGTCAGAATGGCAGGTAAGTGACAGAGTGCCGAGCCGTTCTAGGTTTTAGACACTAGGCCTTCATTTCTGACCATACATTTGAACAGTTTTCTCAACCTAGTATATAATATGATGGTATATTATGATTCACTATTTTATTCAAAAAAAACTGTTCACCAGTCGCCCATTTAAACTGGAGAAAGTCTACCAAAATCAAGACGTCTTGAGCGTTCATATACAATCTTGCAACAGCGGTGCACTCGATTGACAATACGAATTCAAGGTCATCTGGGGAAATATTGATCCAACATTACAAATTTGAGCATCCCCAAATATCGCAAAATTGCCAACTTGGCGTGCAAAAATTACCGTTCTAGTGCTGAATTTAAAAGCTGATCGGCATATACACGGTAGATGAAATCTTTCATGAATCCACAAAAAAATTACAACATACTTTTCAGACGTTTGGTTATTAAGTCATAAAGGGTCGAAGAGTGGGAAGATTTTGGATTTAGGGAGGCCACTGACCACTCGTAGGTTTTCCGCCAAAATTACATTTTTTGGCTATAATTTAAATGTTGCGGAAACCGGAAACAAAACTGAATATGTAGAAGGGAGATAGGTGTTCATCATAGTAGTAATCTAGCTTTCCATTGTTCAAGATTTATCTCGTCTTTGTATACTCATGACAAGAAATAAGAAATCTCAGGTTTGAAGAAATTTTTTGCAAATTGTCGACAAATACGGAATGAATCCTTAATACTGAAGGGCCAAATTAGACCTATGACCCACACCTATCTTGCTTGTATTCAGTTTTGTTGCTGTTTGAGTAACATTCAAATTACAGAAAAAATGTAATTCTGGCCGGAAAACTGCGAGAGGCCACCTCAAAACTAGATTTTTTAAACTGGTTATGGATCGTAAAATTATGAGTGAAAAAACTACCATTACTGAGTGTGTCCTTTTCCATTTCATAACCTGACAATTCATGTGCAAGTGTCTAATCCAATCAGCGCTGCTAGACTTAATACAGAACACAATAATTTTAAAACAAAAACAGCGAAGACTGCGACCACTAACTAAAAATTCCTCGAAAGAATATTTGGAATACAACCGTGTTACCTTCTGCTCAACATTAGTTAAGGGAACAAAGTAAGCGTTTGCAGACCTCATGAAAATAAAATTAAAGTTGACTCACCCTGTATAGAAAATAGAAGTAGTCAATACACATCCAGTTAATTTATACCGATTTTTATGCATACATGAACTTATAATTATGCCATAACCATTGTGCTGAAACATTTAAATATAACGAAACAAAAAGGGGTGGAAGGATCAAGGATCATTCTTAGATTTTTCGTAACGTCAAAAATAGAAGCCGAAAAATTTTTTTTTGAGGGAAGATTAATTATAAGAATTATAACGTCAGGTACTGTCGGAATGCGATACTTCTGAGACATCCTATACACAGGTGTTTTATAAAATACCTCGCGAGCCATAGTTCCATTATTTATTACCAAATTTTATGATATTTAAAGGTTGATGTAAATGTTCTGTCAAAAACTACGACGAAGAATCAATAGGTGGTTTCCTTTTACAACCCAAACTAAGTATTCTGACCTGAGTTGATAGTTGTGTCTCACTTCCGCTCATGTGATTAATCGCTTTTTCTCTCTCTAACTTAGATCAGATCAGTGAGTTTTTTGGTAAAAGGAAAGCGCCTAATGTTTTCAACATTCTATTTGAGGCATTATTGAATAAAATTACTTCAAATGATAACCTTTATCTTTTAGTTATTTCCGAGGTTATTTGGTTATTTCTACTAGGAAATTTTATTTTCTAGATTTAACAAGAGAATTTCCTTTTCTGGATTTGAAAATATTCAACAAGTGGACCTTGGTTCAAAATCAGTAAGGCCAAAAACTAAATGTTTGTCAGTTTTGACATAATCCAAAAGTGTTGAAGTGTGTCAGGAAAAAACTTGACAGAAAATAGAATAAAATAAATAATAAATCAGGAAAATAAATATTGCTCGCGGTTCTTTTGTTGTTCAAACCCCCTGTATTGTTGATAAAGAAAGATTGTTCTAGTCCCTAATATTATAATGAAAATGATCTGATAATTTTAAAAAATATGCACATCATTATTAGCATATTAGTTAAGTCAAACATATGAACAAACCATTAGTAATTTCCTTGTTGATGATGATCCCAGTGTGCTCTCCTCCAGCAATGTGCATTTTGTCATTGGTGCTCTTCACAGTCTGCCTTTTGATTATGATCGTTGTGGAATTGGCAGTCTTGCACTTGGGTGCCATCACCACCTGCTCCTGTGGGGTTTCCATTTCTTTTGATTCTTCTTTTTCACTTTTGTCCTCACTCAAAGCACCACTTGGAACTGAAACAAGCACCATAATAGAGCAAACAACACACCACAAAGGCGCCTTTCACAGAGTGATAATAAGATATAAATAAATCACACACACACACACTGGACTGGGTTAAAGAAGTCTTAATCACTGACCAATGACTCATGTGCTATTCCTAAATGACCCGATCATCACGCATCATTGCTTTGGGGAATTGTAAATTGGACACCTTAATCGGTGCATATCTCTACGTGGTGGGGTTATGCAAATGGGATGGTGGTACAGGGTGGTACGCAAATATCGACATATCAATATTGATAAGATAGTAAATGATGAGAAAACATGCAGAAAGACTTACACAGGTTAGCACATAGGTTTTGATTTGGGCGTCGCCGGTGCGAATGGTAACAATAATAATTGGACCATTAAACCTATCCCAAATAGGCACATCTAATGGGGGTGCCTATTGGACTGCAGATCGCAGCTGCTTCCGCTTTTCTGTACGCGGTATATCCTAGCGGCACAGCCAACGACAGCTGTTTGCGAGGCGCTTTCTAAAAGCGCTAGGCTCTAGAGATGTAGTGGGTAGATAACTGGACGGTGTATTGTGGGTTGCCTAAGAATCGGACGTGAAATTGGAGTTTTTGCACCGGCTTTCACCTCGTTCAGTAGGTTTACTAGGTTTTATGTTAATTTCGATACAGGTACAATTAAATGGAGCATTAAATTAATTCGCTGTGGGACATGGTATACAATAGAGCTCGTTAGAATTTACATAAAGAATATATACTAATTAGAAGAGCAGGGTTGGGCTGGGGGTCTTGCTGAAGAGTAGCACCGATGGTAGAGTTTTTTGGCAAAAAAAGTTACAAAAAAAAATCCGAATAAGACAGACCAGGGTCTGTGGAGTTTTGCGGCTGGGTGTCCAACGACTAAGTAAAGATCTGAGGGGTAATCTCCAGGGCCTCTCGGTTCACAAAAATTACAATACCATTTTTCAAACATTTGCTCCCCCCAAGCAGTTTTCTAAAATAGGTAGGTACTTTTTCTATCCGGAAAGTTCATGGAAATCAAGACGTAGGGGTCAGTTTGGTTCTAAATAAAATGATTGCCGGAAAAAGTAACAGTGCCGGTTTAAAATAATGCAATCCTAGCCTCAAGTTTTCATGAGCTTGTTTGTGTTGATGTGTAATTCTACTGAACGCTCGGTTTATAAAAACATACAAGTGTTCCATTTAAAACTCGAAAGTTGATAGGTAGTGTCTTCCGGAAGCTCAGCCACTTTGAAGTTTAAAACCATATCAAGAGGAAGGCAGCGTCATTTGCTGGAGACTTCGATGCAAGAACAAGCCGCATACCGGCACAATTGGAGGAGGAGCCACAGATTATCGATAGCTTGCCCAATTATTCCAGAAGCCACTAGACTTTTCTAGAACTTTCGCTAATAGACTAGCAGCATGTAGAGGAGACCGGGATTGGTTGTTACACAAGCCGGTTGTCCATTACAATAATAATTTTCTACGACTTTTCTAGAACTTTCGCTAATAGACTAGCAGCATGTAGAGGAGACCGGGATTGGTTGTTACACAAGCCGGTTGTCCATTACAATAATAATTTTAAAAGCGCGCTTTTGTGGGGAGTGCGGAAATCGTGCTTTCTAGAGGTGCAACATTCACCGACCGACATCCCCATATTGCTTGTCTCAAATTTATGAAGAACAATTTTTCAACGACATGGAAGGCAATAAACTTTTTTGAGCATGTTTTGAAACGTTCAAATATCGATTTTACTCGGAAAAGGTGCATCTTATATCGACCGATGTTTAACAAGAGCGCCTTCTTCCAAAAGAAAACTCCGAAATTTCATCAAGTCATATTAAAATAGGGAAAAACTACATGTAAAAAATTTAGGGGTCCCCGAGGGGGTTTCATTTATCACCCTCCCCCTAAATTGGACGTACCCCCCTGGTGAATATTTTAAAGTTAAAGTTGTTCTCCCCCGTCTTGTTCCTCGTCATATAGGCTGATGTGCCGTAGATGTGCTGAACTGCGTAATTTTACCTGAACTACTCGTAGTTTCGGAAATATTAAATAAAGATCATTTTCAGGGCCCACTTTAGCGATCTGTAGCTTAATTGCAAAGCATTTTTTCACCAATAATCAAAAAAAATAAAAAAGAGATTTCGACGGATATTATTACATATTTTGTGATCTCCCACGATAACTGCTAAATCGTTGATCCGATCGACTTGAAATTTGGGGTATAGAGATGGTTTTGCTGTGGAATGACCGGATTAGTTTTTAGTCATCTGTCAAACAGAAATGTCACTATCAACAAATGACAGCAGCTACATCTCACGGAACTTGACTTGCAGCGTGTCGTTCAAAACCCCTTGATAAATTGTATTTAGAACAGTTGAAAGTATTTCTCTATCTGTCATCTGTCAAATATTCAAAATTCAAACTGTAAAATGTCAAATTCCAGAACTGTGTCATTCAATGAGGAAAATACTGACAAGCTTTCTAGACCTCGCCGGTGTAGAAACGGAAACGTTAATTGTAACGTTTCCATTATTGTCATTTATTGAATACACCCTATTTATTGTTGACTTACCATGTACTTTTGATGCAAAATAAACTTGTATTGTATTCGCGATTTTAACTGCCGATGGGCGCGCTGTAAACAAGATGAAGGATTGTAAGTTTTCCTGTCACTTGTCATCGTGCGTTGTATAACGGTTGTATTTGTAGTATTTGGGTTAGCTAGTTATTGATCGCTATTGAACAAAAGTTCATTTTCTTGAACAACTCCGATCACCTATACGAGTATTTTGGCAACTCGCGCGATTGTCAATGGCTATCTGACAGAAGCGACAGAACAGAAATGACATAAAAACTTACAAACTAGGTTCGCCATTTCAGCCGCCAGAGAGCGTCTAGACTTTTGAAATCGCGAATTGTAACTGCGGAGTAGTTAAAATGACATCTGAATGTCACAACGCTGTCAAAGTAGTCAAATTTATTCCATGAACATGGGTCTGTCACCGAGTAAGGTTGAAGCAAAGTTAAGAGGTGAAAATTGGACTAACAACGCCCATCAACAATATTTTGCCTGAAATTTTACTAGGAATATTGGGTGCTTTCCACCTAGACGGTACAAATACCACCAGACGGCACACGTTCCATAGTGTGGCACAAAATTTTAGGTGATCCAATGAACGGCACAGAACCGAGTAGGAACACGTAGATGAAAAGCACCGTTTGGCACCCGCACATGCGTAAATAGCAGGTGTACCGAACTTGGAGCTAGGTGGAAAGCACGCATTGTCCTCGTTTTACAATGACATCACTACAATGGCACAGGCCTGCCTGACAGCACTAAGCACAAGAAATTCTGACCGCTAGATAATGGTTCCAAATTTGAAATACTCCAGCCACTTCAGCGCCGTTTGGCGAGAGAAAATTTGGTGTTTGCCCTCATTATTCAGTATATCTGGTGAATTGAAACCAAATTCAGCTCAAAGCAACCCAACAAAAAAATCACATGCTGCAGTTGAAGTTTTCTACCGTTTCCCGGATGGACGCTACAAATTTTTAAACTTCTTCATTTCACTTTCAACTATTTTTTTCTTACAATTTTCCTAGTGTTTCCCAGTTGAAAATGCAAAACCTGGCTTATCGGGACCGGATTCAAATCACGGAGCTTAAAATTGAGCCTTAATTGACGATCTTTACAATAAGACGATTTGGAAAAGGCTTTGAGAGTTTTTAGGGAAATTCAAATTTTCTTGAAACATTTTTCAATTTCCGGCAAATTTGTGTAATATTTCTCTCAAATAACAACTTCCCACCCGAAGGGACGTCTCGAACCAGTGCCGGATCTAGGCTTTTTTTTAGGGGGTGTAAAATCCAATTTTGCCGCTCCCCATCGAAACGCAAAAACCAAAGGGGGCTCTACCGAGCCCCCCCCCCCCCGTAGCGCCGCAGTTGAAAATGTTTCAATTTTAAGGTGGCCGTTTGAGCAAAATACCCCGCTTTCCCTAAAAATTTTCACAGTATGAAAACATACAAATTGCTTAAGTACTGCAGAACATTTTTTGTTACCCCTTTTCCAAGTAATTTGCTTTACTCCATTTTTAACAATAATAAACATATTCGAAACAAAAAAAAATAATGAGAAATAGAGCGTTTTAGTTTTCTGATCTCAGTTCTGTGAGAAATTTGTTTCGGCGGCTTTGCTTTAGGCACCAAATTATGTTGACACGCCAAACGCTACTGTCGACCGCCTGCCGTCCACTCCCGCTGTTGCGAAAAACTCGATGCCTCTTAATTAGACTAGTGTATCTCAAATTGCACAATATAGACTAGCGTATCTCCATATTACAGTATTAAAACTGGCGTATCTAGGTTTTTGATGATTTTCTGAAAAGTAGCGCAAAAGGTTCCATTAATAGAGGCATCGAACTGTTTGAAAATGTTTCGTTTTCAGGAAACCTATTCAATACTTTCACAGAAAGATGAAGAACAGAATGTTACTTTTATAAAAAAAAAATTATGGAAATGAAATTGGACCTTATTTTGCCGCCCCTTCATTCTGCCGCCCGGTGCATATGCCCCGGTTCGCCCCCCCCCCCTCCTAGATCCGGCGCTGTCTCGAACGAAAATTTCCATAGGGTCCTGGATACTAGTCGTGAAAGTTTTGTAAAGCCCACAACAGATTTTTTCATCATGGAATTTTCTGTTGAAGTTTTGCAGGCTAATTTGGGGACACCTGTATTAGAACATTTCAAGGAAAAATAGTAAAAAAATACTACAAAATAGGGGTTGAAACAGGAGGTGAAATGCTCGGGAATCAGTAATGAAAATTTTGATTTTGATTCCTGCAGATTTGTTCTTGGTTTTATTAATAAAAGTTTTCTATCGAAAATCAAGCCAAAAAGTAATAAATGAAAATACACGACGATGGTTCGCAGAGCTTGAAACATGATTTTTTGTGATAACTTCTAGATTTCTTACCCTTTCCGGGCAGATTATTTTTTTTAAATTTCGTACTTTCCTTTTGAAATTGACTTTGGAGGCTAAACTGAACATAGAAAATGATGAGATAAAAAAAGGTGTCTACTGTTTTGAGATGATTTCACTACTTTACCATCAAGCAACAAGTATATGGGTAAGATTCGAAAAGACTTCATCAAAAATTTGTTGAAGAAATTTACTGAGAAAATTGTGTATTACGAACAATACAAACAATAAATGTATAATTTTTTGTCATGATACTTGGAAAAACAATTTTTGTCATTCAAGCACAGGCCGACGTTACAGGTAGCACATGTTCAGTTTGCCTGTGCACAGGGCACATCTTCTTGAAGATGAGTGGCAAGGCCAAGGCATAATGCATAGCTTGATCAAATCTTCTCTCATGAGGGATGCTTCCTGTTTTAGATATTATTGCGCGACATTTGTTTACTTGAATTTTTTCATAGGGTGAAAGTTTTTCAGCCGAAGTGCTATGAAACTCGTAAAAATGGGTTTAACATTTCGAAGTGGCCAATTACAAACGAAAAACCATAACTCACTAAGAACGGTTATTTTTGCAGTTATATCATTGACCATGACCATTACTGCTGGTACCAGTTGATTTTCCACTTATTCCATAATGGGCGGATTCAAGATGGCGGCCATAGAAAAAAAGGAGTTGACTGTCATATTTTCGAAAATAGTAGGCGGGGACAGTGGCAACACATCACATTTCATTCATGAGGTCATTCTTTGTGGAAATGCAAGGTTTTATCCAAATATCTTGAAAAATCACTGATTTTTTGGAAAATGTCCACTTCCATGAAATCGACTAAATTGATAAATTTTTCAAAAACGGCTTGAAATATTCGGATGCAGTTTATTTCAGTTCAATAAGCAGTGAATTGTGACTCTACATACTAATTTTCATGACTCCAACTCTTCTGGTTCATGAGTTTTTGCATTTTTTGATCACCCTGTATACGGCGTCTGCACGGACCACCATCTTGGCAACACCTCTTGAAATTAAGGCAAGGGTATGTACACCATCCATACCAAACAGCACCTCTTAATTATTAAACGTAAGGTGGTGGTGGTATTATGACTCTTAACATCCGGACTATGTTGAAAGCATTTGAGAACTTAATTCTGTTTCTACAGGGTGTTGAAGAAAGTAGTGCAACATTTATGAAGTTTGACATACTCCCATTTGGAAGAAAACGGTTTCTTTTGAATCTCAACATCAATGGCATGTAGCTCAAGTTCGTATCTCGAAACGGTTTTTGATTTATCTCTCTATCACTTTTATTTACAGGGTGGTATTCAAACCACTCATAATCACTTAATTTTCAAATATGGATAACTGCACATGAATAATAAACGTGAATAAACGATTTCCAGCGTCCATCGAGATTATGTTAGGCATTTTCTAATAATTCCTCCTCATGTGAGTAGAATGATTCTCGAAATATTTTGATAAGTTGACAAAAATCCTGGAAACCCCTGTGTAACCTAACTGGATTCAAGAGATTTTCGTCGTATTTGAAAATTGAAACCCAACTCGGCCGATTTCGTGCCTTAAATAAGCAAGACCCCATGTACAAAATAGTCAGTATTGTTTATTGTTCGTTATAGCTTGAGACATTTCTTTTTTGTGCAAAATTGGTCACAACATTCGCAAAGGTCGATCGTTTGGCACGAGCTTTCCATCTCGCAATCTCGGCAGCTCGTTCACTGTCGCTGTGTCGCCTCGTCAGGTCAAATACTTGATGAGAAAATCGTGGCTTTCCAAAAATCTGTACATAAAGTAGCTCATGCCCAACAGTATGGTCATGTAACACACGACGATCGAGAACACCACGAAATTTTCCCCGTTGAAGAGTGCATCCCATACCGAGGACAAGGCGTTGCGGCAAGTCCGTCCGAATTTTTTGATCCACATCGGTATCCGGGACACTTCCAGGTCTTCTTCCAGCTCCATGAGTCCGGGAATGATGTGACTGGAGCCGCCTCTCATCCTCAGCGAATCGTCGCTTCTGCTCCTCGTCTTTGAAAAAGCTCTGGCCAGTTTCGATCTCGACGTCGACTTCACCTGCCCGTGGATCTGATCTTTCAGCTTTGGGATTTTGGTGGCTGAGGACGATTCCTTGGAAGAGGCGTCCTCCCTGATGCTGGCGCTGCTTTTTCGAGATAGTTTGTCTTTGCTCTTCGATTTGGATTTTTCCAGTTTTTTCCCTTTGTTCCGTAATTTTACTTCGCTTTCGTTGTCAATGGTGCTCGTTGTTGAGACATCGTCCTGAAAACTCGAAAGTGATTCAAATGTTGAGGCTCCATATTGAATGGCTTTTTACCGCCGGCGCTGCATGGCGCGAACTTCGTCTTGCTGGCATTTTTGTTTCGTGAAAATTGATTGAATCTGGGCTATGGGGTTATGAAGAATGTAACTGAAATTTTGAAAGTGTCATTTTTTTCGGAAACAGTTTGTCACACCTACTTGCAATGTCACTTCTTTGTTGTAACATGATTGTCGTCAATAATCATTTCAAGGGCCGCTTTCTTCCGGCCAGGATCACGGTTCATGATTCAGAAATCCGCTCATGGGGTTGGTTGACTGTCATGTGTAACCAATCCAACCAATATTTATATTTTTTCAATCCAACCAATCCTGGCCCAAAAGAAAGAGGCTAAAGTCTAGTATTAAAAAGTGCAGCCCTGAACTGTCTCAAAAGCAACCGCTCTGAATTGCCACAAGCAGCTCCGGGCTACTCTATAGAACGGGCTACACCAAACAAACCGTCACCATAATAAGGATCCTAAAATGCACCAGTCATCGTTTCAGAATTATCTGTTCCGGTCTCCGGTGCTTCAAGCTTCTGCCTGGAATATTCCTATCATATTTAGTTGACGACTGTTAAACGCAGCTTAGGAGGAGTAGAAGCTGAAGCCAAATTTTGAGCACACAAGTGTTATCGGTACTCAATTTTGATTACCTGGATATAATCGACGACCTATCACCACTCGATTTGGAGGACTCCAAACACTGTTAAACGCAACTTGGCACATCAGTTATCGACTTTGCAGGACTCTAACGGCTCGATACCAAGTTGGGGCTGAGACCGCCGTAAGTGCGGTTACCATAGCAACGGCGGATACCAACCAGTCAGACCGCTGTATTTGGCGAGATACGCCGTCCCAAACTTTGCGCCTAAGGATGCAAAGACTAACATCTTACTTCTTTTACGCGCACAAAAGATCTTATCCGCTATGTGCATTCAGTCGAGGAGCGACATCTCGCAGCCGAAAATAATACAAATAGGCATCCTTCAGTTTCGTAAATCACCACTTTGAACTCAGATGTCGACTCCTCCCGGCGAACGCACATAGCGAAATCACCATGTGCATTCAGTCGAGTAGCGACATCTAGCTACCGAAAACAGAACAAATAGGCATTATTCAGTTTCGTAAATCGTCACCTTGAGCGCTGATGTCGACTCCTCCCACTTTTTTGGCGAACGCACATAGCTGATAGGTCGCAGTGCAGAAAGGATCCTCCAAGATCTCCAAGAACTCTTACTTTTAAGGACTCAATTTCAAGAACTGGAAGGCTGCCACCAAAAGCGATTTAGTGTGAAAACTATGAACTCTGATTTGAGAACCAAAAAGTAGCTTATGCCCAGTGTTATAATGTCCAGTTGCCCGCCGTGCCGGTTGGTTTCAGCTCTCGAAACCACACAATAATATTCGCGCCGTGCGCGTTACTTGATCCTGGTGCAGCCATAGCTACTCTGTGGGTGCAACGCTTCAAATTACATGATGAGATTGTATACCGTGGTCGCTGTCGTTTTGGATGCAAAACGCGAAATGCCAACAGGCTTGATGCTTGGAGGCACATCGTCAGAGCTCTTCACCGTTCGATCTGGAACCTGCCCACACGTGCTGCTGTCTGTTCCAAGACCAAGTTACTGCCACTCGTCGGACTTCTTGGAGATGCCGGGTCTTGCCGTTGATGCTGAGCTTTGACCCGCTTCGATGCTAAGCTTTGATCCTCTTTGGAAAGCTAAATTGAAGCCTGTCAACGCTGATCTTTGATCTTCTTCAGAAAGCCGAGCTGAAGCCATCGATGCTGACTTTTGATCTTTTTCGGGAGCTCAGTTGAAGCTCATTGATGTTGAGTTTTGATCCTCTGTTGATTGGGAGCTGAGTTGAAGCTTGTTGATGCTGGCCTTTGATCGTCTTCAGGGAGCTGAGTTGGAGCCCATGTAAGTTGAGTTTTGATCTTTCTCGGGAAGTTAAGGTGAAGTCCACAACTGAGGCGAAACGTTGGAGAGTACCTCATTGCAGTTCCTGCCTCGCCCTTTGCTGGGTATCTTTTACAGAAAAGGTATTTGGTCAACGGAGAGTCAGACCTGGTGGGTTTGATCTGGAAACTTACGACTGAGCCCCCTCTACCTTATAAATCTCCAAGTTATTCGGAACATAAGCTAAATTTCGAGAGCCGTTGATAATCTAATAGTGAAATCTGGATGACATCGTGCTTGTTTGAATGAGGGTCAGATCATTCGATAGAGTCGTAATTGTTGATTAAAAATCGGCCGGAATACTCACATTCTCTCCCTCCAAAACTCATATTCCTGTTGCAGCAATCGACTCAAGTTATAGGTGATGTATAATCTAGCTCGTGTAATGAAAAAGTTCTCATTTGAAGCTGATGACACTAATCCGGTAGATAACGCCAGGAGCACAATGTTCCATACATCAAAATTGTTGGCATTAAAAGGAAAAAAGCGACAAGATCTTGCTACATTGAAATTATAGCCTAATTGAATCAAAGACTTGGTTCCTGGCTTCATGGTAAATGTACTATGTAAGAGCTCCTTTACATATGACTATGTCACTTTTTTATGAGTAACAAAAAACTTGATGTATGTAATACAGTGCTCCTGACAGTACTAGACAATGCTAACGTTAATATAGGTTTGTAAAATGGATTGTTATTAGGGCTCGGAGCAGGTATAGTCTAGGTGGCGATTACTTATTGATGTTATAGGTGAAAGGAGATGTTTTTGTTTATTCTGAATACGGTATTCTCTTACGTACCTACTGGTGAACAACAAACGACCTTGGGCGTATACTGGGCGTGCTTAAAACGTTCCCCACAATTAGGTTTTGTACGTTAATGATTGTTTTGCGTACATTATTGATTCAGAAGTTTTTGGAAGGGTAAAATTTGATTAAACATATCCTGTTGTAGACACTCGCGACAGCGGGATATTCTTCGAAGCGTTGGGGGCGGATCAAGGTGAAAACAGGTTCAAGGTCCCCAGAAAGGCAAGCCACGTCCAATCCTTCCCCAAACGGGCGAAAGAGAGCCACAGTCCGAAAAAGGGCGTTAGCCTTTGAAAAGAGGCTCCATAAAAAGGTGGACCATCGGACGCACCGGCCCTCAAATGTTGGATTGTGAGGAACACAAAAAAAGAAACAAACAAAAAATATCCCACACGTCATCGAAGTCACTCTGCCTTTTTTTCAGTATGTAGAAGCCGGGCTTAATCCTGAAATAACCTCTAACACCAATATAAATGCTGAATCTGGTTGAACCACAAAAAAGTAACTCTGAACCACGACAACCAGTCAAGATTGAATGATAGTCAAGTTCTAGAATCAGGTGTTCGTCGCAGGGTTGGAATGGTAAGACTTCTAAAACAATTACGGAAACTCATCTCCTCTTAGAGAACAGCTTAGGTAACTGAGCTCTTTTAACTTGCAGTGTGAAGGTAGGACTAGGTATAGGATCGAGTCATTAATCAACCACTTTGACTTGTATATAGAGGTCAATAGATTGATGTTACGTTATACTTTGTCTTACTGTGTTCAAACTCTTAGTTAAGTCGATCTCAACACTCTCAGAAGCTCTATCCTTGTACAACAAGAAGAGAAGCACAACAGGATGGCGTCCTGATACTAGATGATCATCGGCCAAGCGGTCCCAAAAGCCAAAAGCAAAACCGTGCCAAGAAAAAATAGCGCTGAGACAAAATCTATAAGTAATATTTGAATATAAATGAGAAGTGTAGCACCTTTATTGGATGAAGTTAGCAGCCCTTCGGGCACCTGGAGAGGCCAATGTGCATACATCTTCTGTGTCCATGTACAAGCTACTCGTATTATGTCCGTATCGCTATTTTGTCTGGAAAGACGGGAGTCTTTTTTTAACACACTTTAGTTTATACAGACAGGGTGGCCCAACGAAAACGTAACAGACAGATTTTCGGGCGCTTGACCTCATTTGTTTGTATACTGTAATATGTTTACTAGAGGGACATAACTGACATAAGCCCCGTCATGAGTTCGGCAACTTCGAGCCAGCCTCCTGAAAGGGACTGTAACCCCCCAAAAACACTGGCTACGTTTACACCGTGGCTTTGGTCCGCGACCTAAGCACTAAATTCGACCCAAATAAATTCAGTCCACGTGGTGTGAACGATCGTAGTCAAGGACCAAATTAGGACCAAGTAGCTTGGGTCAGGTCTCCGGTTAGCCGTGGACTGAAGTAAATTTTTTTTTTATATTTATTTACTTCAAGTTCATGTTTTAAAATAGGTCGGCCGCGTTAGTCTGCCGGTGAAAACGCTGGGAGAGAAGAGTTACTTTAGGTGGAATTTGGGTCAGTGCTTGGGTCAGTCCAGTTTTAGTCCACCGGTGTAAACGTAGCCACTGGAATTGACATTATCTTGAAAAAATTTCATCGGATCGAAAAAAACACGGCTGTAAAGACAATTGAACCGGCTTTAAAATGATGTATCACTCAACCCCAATTGTCATTTAAAATTTCCGAAAGGGCTACCACCCTGTATACGGCGCTAAGTCTTCACGGTTAAATTAATAGCAGTTGAACATCCCCCTTGAAAGCTAAGTTAACCTGTCTTATTTGAAATAGAATGAGGTCAAATGTCCGAGAATCTGTCTGTTTTGTTTTCGTTGGATCACCCTGTATTGTGCAAATCTCTGTTTTGTCCAAGCGCTATTTTATCCTGGCACCGTTTTGTCCATAAGCGAAGCGCTGTTTTATCCTAACGTTCTGTCCGGCGCTGTTTAGAAACACACCCGGACAGAACAGAAACAGGTAGAGCTCTCAGACTGCCACGACATCCGACCACTAGCCACCACCAGATCAGATCTCCATAGATGCGTGTTTCGCCCCGATTGGGGACTCATCATTGCGGAGGCAGATCAGACGACCCGATGGAGTAGAAGAACAGTCAGACATCTCCAATGTATACTAATGGGGAGACTCATAAATGTAAGTTTCCCATGCGGCGCCATCTATCCAAGGCGTTCCGCATCATTCGCGATTTGTTCTTTGAATACGATAACACTCGGTATAGTGATGGTATTCATGGAGCAGAAGCATCACAAGAAAAATTATCGACTTTTACCTCAAAGAGGGGGCTCCTACATCCTACATCTCGCTGAGTTTTCTTGTCCTGAGCCTCTCTTAATTCTTAAACCGAAAACTTGGCGTACAAAGGATAGCGTTCTCATCGAGGGCAGCGCTAACTGACAGCGCCCTTTTTAGCGCGCCAAGTTTGAATAAGAAGCGCACGCTTACCCTGAACTAAGGTCTGCGGCTATAATATGCCTGTCAATCAATAAGATAAACGGAAGGTATTTTTCCATCAAAAATACCTACTCTATATTTTATTCAATTAAATCGATAAGCAATTCGAAACGCACACACAAGGAAACAACATAATTATTGCAGGAAAACAAACGTCGAACAACGTATTTCCCCGACCAACACCCTGTCGGCGTACATTGAACGAAAACAATCCACTAACGCAATAAAAGCCTTTATCTTATCAAAACGTCTCCAATTGTTGCAAAATGCCAATTACAAAATTAAACTAGGCTTATATCTCTTTGCATCTAGAAAGGTACAGGTGGTCACCAATAGATAACGCGCTTCGGCCAATATTGATGTTGTAATGATTCGTAGAAAAATTACAAAAAAGCAATCAAGTCGACAGTCAATTAATTAACTTGGTAGGTACTCATTGTTATTGCTGATGGTTATTTGTTTACAAAAAACCAAAAACAATTGCTTACAGCGGCAATATAATGAGTAAATCACACAAACGATAGATTTTCATCAGGTACTTTTCATGCCCAACATATATAAAACATCTGTTTTCCTCCGCACTGCAAGAGCACAACAAAATTTTGATTTACGTACCACCTAACGAGTATCAATAACAATCGAGTGCGTTATATCAACTTCATATTGGATATTGGATGGTGAGTAAACAATCATGCAAGGTGTCTTAGCGAAACGTGTTAGTTCGGATTATTTTGGAATTTAATTAATTACTACTTACACAGTGATGGATTGCATATTTTTTGCGGGTTCCAACTAATTCTAGTTTCATTGTGACATCTATTAATTTTGAATGAATCACAAGAGATCCACAAAAGTTCTTTCACCTTCCTTAACCTCCAAGCCCCGAACAGGAAAAAGCTCTGAGGAGAAGCAGAAGCTAGACGAAAATCGTTTCAAATTCTTGAAAAGTGTTCGATTTTGCCATCACAGCTTTCGGTAATTTGAAGAAAAATATTAATATTTTCAAGAGCTGTATCTTTTCAATTGTAACATAGACTTATTGATATAGCAAATCTGTATATTTTTTAAATGTGGAAGAGTCAAAAATAAAAAAATGTTAGGTAGGCAATTTCACAACGCTTCCACCCCTTGTGACGTCATTCCGCGTTGGGACTATGCTGATATTCCCCAAGTCACAGATGAACGCACTGACTAAATATGTTAAACTCGAGGTCAAACTGCTCCAGAGGATCAAGTTAGAGGGTGACAGCTTGTCAGGTCTAGATATCTTTGCGGTGCTCTCGCTTCCCATTCATTTTTACGCAATAATAAGTGATTCCATCTAATTCTCGACTCTCATCATCTAAGTTTTGAATTATTGAATTGCTCGTCAAGTCAAGTGATAAAAATGGTCAAATGTTCAAAATTTAAGATGGCGAATTCAAACATTTGGCAGATATAGGAAACCAAAATTTGAACAACTTAAATATCACTGCATCAAAAATAAGCCTATTCAAGTCACTGTAATGTCAACTAACACATGTCAAGAAAAGATTGTTCTTTCGAAACCCGTCATTGACTTTGGTACTGTAGAAACCCACATCTGAGAAAAAACAATCACCTAAATTTTGACATTTCGGGCAACTTGATATTTGACACTTTTAGCCTACCTACTCACTTGACTATAGCTTTCAAACTTCATTGTTAAAATAAACAAAATCGACTAATGGAAAAAGCGGCATCAGCCTCAAAATGTAGAGCAAGGTTTATTTTTTCAGAATGAGTCTTCAATTCGAACGTTTTGATTTTTTCCAACTCTTTCTAACAAAAAAAGCTGTGACAACCTCAAGTTTTATCCTTCTTATCTGTGCGCCATCTTGAACTTCAACAAATACCACATTTTTATCGGTTCAAAACAAAGCACGAACTGAGATCTCTACAGGGATAAGAACATTTCGTCTCATAAGTTCCTACTTCTACAGAAAAAAGTGTTGAAAATTTAGGCGAGAACTGGTGGAATTCAAACTGGAAGAGTGATGACGTAGTTGACCTGTTCTGCGCTTGCGCAGTAGGTCACTGTGTCATATGCATTGACGGTTGTTGTCAGGTTGCGTCTGATAGGCAGTTTATGGGCCATGAATATTTACTAGTTGATTGATGGTGATTTTATTGATTAAAAATTACTGAAAAGCAAAACAACAGCATCCCTTGAAATTACGATTCTAGGACAATTCGTCGCACGGACAATTTGTCGCAATTGCCAGAAAAAAGCCGCCATTGTCGGAATAAAAAGGCAATTGACAGATAAAAGTCGCGATTGCCAGAATAAAGTGGCAATTGACAGAAAAAAGTCGCAATTGACAGAAAAAAGTCGCAGTTGCCAAAAAAAAAAGTGTCAATTGACAGAAAAAGTCGCAATTACCAATAAATATCTTCTATTTCCACTCTGCGCCTTCGTATAAACTACCCAATAGGGATACCGCAATAAACCGTTATAAGTACCCATAGTCAACCTCGTCCACCTCAAAGCTACCCAATTTCCTGCTTCAGCTATTTCCTAGTATTCAAATTCTAGCGCCCCCTTCACTTGTCCCGAGAATAATTTCTTGACGAATTCTGTTTAGGAATAATTATTAATGAAAATTGTCGTCAAATGTTTAAATTATGGCACTTTTCGCTGAGACACCATGTACATAGACAACTACTGCACTTTGCAAGTGGAGTGATAATTAATGACTTCACCGAGGTACCTACGTGTGTATTGAGATTTATTTCAGTCCAAACCGAATAACTTTATTTTTGACACGGCTGAAAAATCGACGTCCACAACAACTAACCGACAGACAGATCCAGTTGGGTTTCATCAGTATTCGAGTCAAAATCAGGCTGGTTCATCAACGCGCGCGTTCAAAAGAGAGAGAAATTATCTGGAGCTTAACCTAATCAGTACGCTATAAACATTAAAACGTTTATGAGGTGAACATAAACGACCCCAAAAAGTATAAATACTGATATCGGAACTGAGAATTTTTCTTAGTGTTTCGTATGCACTATCATAGAAATTCGACGCGCTTCGCACTATCTGGACGTTGAGAGAGGATGACGATCCCCACAGCCGATGCCGACGAAAAGGTGAGTCTTTGTTGTTATTATTTTTGTATATTATAAATATAATTTGCTTAATGAAAGTAATTTCAAAATACCACACATAATAATAAATATAGTCACAAGCATAGAAGCAGTGTGACGCGCAAGTGAAAAAACTATTTTAGAGCACATAACCTAAATAATTACACAACTAAAAGGTCCATTAACGCGCTCTTCACCTAATTATACTTCATACCTGCTCGCCAAGTAGGACGCATTTTTGTAAAATTCTTTGATTTTAATTTTTGAAATGTGTGAATTTGCGAACAATAAAAATTCCGCTTGTAAATTTTATAAGCTTCAATATTTGATAAGACGCGTTATATTACCTGGATTAGCTTATTCTGAGATTATCCCTTGCAAAAAGAACGACATTTTCGAAAATTACATAACCCCCAATAACACACACATATTTTTATAAATAAATCGCACGCGTGTGTATTATGCAACATTATTGCGTTGCGACAAATTAAATCTTATGAATGAAATAGATGATTTTATTACGGCGCGCGCGCCAAATCGAAGTGTCAACAAATGCGAGGATTTACACACGTTGTAAGATTTACAATCGCCACCACGGTTACCAACTGCAACATTATAATAATGCGTGCAGTTCTATAGTGTGATTCGAGTAAGCCATGATTTTTCGCATTTCTCCTTTCGAAGGGCATCGCGAAGCGAGATTTCCCAGCCAACTAGAATGACACTAAGGTTGAACGTACTATACCTACCTATTTCATAAAAAACCTACGATAACCTAAAATTTGTTTTCTCTCCACTACACCAATACAAGGCAATTTGTATGCACAATCATAACATTTAAATTATTTCTAATTATTTATATCACTTGGCAGGTTATGATAATGTTTGATACTTAATTAAAAATAGAATATCAATTATTATGCTGGATATGTAGTGTATACTTTCACATTGTGAACGACCTCAACGTTATCAAAACTGAATGATTTAGAATCAAAAATAAAACGCTCATCTTGGGCCAAGAATGTTCGCAATAGACCTATTTCTTATGGGGAACAGAGACGTGCAGACAAGGATGAATAATTTTAAGCCACACCCCTGGCCAATTAAACGCCTTTGATTATTAGGCGCGAAATTTGAGGAAGGCGATACTGTCACAATAAATTAGAATTGTCACTGTCACTATGACTGTAACATGTGTCGTGTCGCTACACTGATCGAACAATTCGAAAAATGCGCATATGTTGTGTGAAAAGTTGTCCGCACAAAGTCCAAGACAGCATTTCCCCCAAATGTTGCATTCCACGGTTTTCCTGCCGACGAAAATAAGCGAAATGAATGGATGGCCGCCACTGGAAGACACGATGCCGGCATCAGGAAGAATTTGAAGGCTAACGAAACAGCTTCAGCTGTTTTGCAAGTTGTACTTGCAAGGCCAAAAAGGGGGCGTCCAAATCACCGTTCAAAGTGCTGGGAATGCTACCCCACCTTCCTATTTGGCGATTACCGAGGCGATTACTGTAACTTCACATCACAACAAAACCTCAATATTTTAGTTCAATCTTAGGTGTCTCACGCCGGGGCACTTCAGAGCGGAAGATTTCTATTCATCAGTGATTGATTGGTACAAAGAAGACACTGAAAACAAATGCTGTTCCGAACATTTTCTTGAGGAGCTTGTTCATTTTTTGGCTCCTGTAGCACTTCACTTCTACCTTCAGGTTATTCACAAGTACGTCTTCAAAATATCCTTCCGCACTATACTTCAACCCCTTATCACGCTGGTTCCCCGTGATTTGATGCTTACACTTATAAACAAGTGAAGGGTTGTCGAGTCTGTAGGTTTGCATCGTGGCAAGACTTTTGCTCCGCATTTTGGTTCTGCTCTACTGACAACTGATGACAAATTGTAACATAACCTTGTCAGGGGTAATTGAGAAGTAGAAAGTCACTGACACTGACAGAGTTGCTATGGGAGAATGTGAGGCAAATCCCGCCAATGAGCGGAGATAGGAGGCAAAATGGGCGTGAAAAAGAAATAGGTCTATTTGGACAACTCCAGTCAGTTTCTTGAAATGTGAAAATTATGTAACTTGCAATACACGTAGGTATAATCAATTATCGCAGCAACAATTATTGTTAACAATATGTCGGTAATTGTAACAATGATTTCAAAGATTCCATTGGAAATTAGAGCTCCATTGAAATTGAAGCTAATCAATTCAAAAATCAAATATTTATTGCCAGAATTATGGAATCAAATAGGTTGGACAAACATGTGATTTTTATTCTTATACTCGTATGTCTGTATGTGTGCGCGTTTTGATTGGTATTTCCTCGTATTGTTACGTGAACAATGACTGGGTATATTAATTTTTACAATTTCGTACAATAGAAAATGTCCAGCATAATAGTAATAATAAAGTATAGGTAACTTTTAGTTGCGCTACGCACGAGCCTGGTAAAAAAAGATAAAAATATAATTAGTCGTGTTAAAATCGCGATTTTTTAAATTACTATTTTGGTCATTCCAAGTACAGTGTAAGGAATAAGCTTATTCATTATTTTTTTGCAAAAGCTGTAATTAGTTGTGTCACGGTTATGTTTTGCAAACAATTTTTTGCAAAAACAATAAAATAATAATGTGACTTCACCACAAATGATACAAAATGCGGGATTATCATTACATAAATACTCATAATCACCGTATCAAAGAAGAGTGAAGAGGGTACGAAAACATTCTTCCAATGCGAATTTTCTTCAATTTTACTTTACCTCCTACCTTCTAATTATTATTTCATATCCTTGGATACCAAAACTGAGCTTTCTATATCGGCCTGACAAATTGTATAGGTACCTATGTCAAACTGAGGGCCGCACGAGTGTTGCAGATATAGGTGTACCCTTTTTTGTCTTTTTGTGCCGTTCAAGGCAACAGCAGGCTCCGATCCCTCAAGGGCGTCTCTGGCTGGCAAATGGCTTTTCACGATGCTTGTCACTTTTACTTACCCATCATGTGCAAAGGACCATACCACGACCATGATGCCACATTAGAAAAAAAGTTTCAAGCTTTGAATAGGTAGACAGATCCCTATTTCTGCGTCCTCAATTACCGATTCTTTTACTGATCACTATGTCGTGTTATCATGCAAAAATGACCGAAGTGTTGGTTTTTAATATCCAGTTTTCAACTTTACTTGAAGAATCATGAAATTGAAGTTGAAGCTTGAAGTATAAGGGTGCCCCGAAAGTTCAGAATTCCAAATCCAGAGCGTTTCACCTTCACCTACATAGTGTCTCAAAATTTGTGACTTCGCAGTCCAAAGCAATTTGGGGAGATGTTTCGAAGAAAGCCAAAAATATGTGTGTGCAAAATCAACACAATCAAAAATCTCTGACAATAGATGTGGAGCCGAAATTATAAGATTTGGTTATAGAAAAAAACCGAACTCAACTAAACTTGACACAACAACACCGTGGCCTGCATTTCTGCAACCGGCGAGATGAATTCACATGGAACTGCTATGGCACCAGCCAATCGCAGGAGCGAGAAGGGGTGGTTGTCATAGCAATGCCATGTGAACTGATCTCTTAGATTTCACAAATACGAGCACACAATTATGTTGACCATGTGAAAGATATGGAAGATAACAGTTTGTTCATTGGAGATCACGATTTGGGAATAGGTCAGAAACCCGGAGACTTCGACGCATGGATAAGCCACAAACCCGTACAACGGGCGGAGGCGCCGTTCGATGGCTTGCCGGATTTATAATCTAAGCTGGTTGGGCTTCATTAGAACTGCACTGGGCAACTATAAGCACTGGGGGGGGGGGGCTTATAAATGGAATCACTCGACAATACTACTTGACATTCTTATTTTCCATAGTCTGACCAAATGTTAACTAATTTCCTCAAAGATACTTGGCTAGCCATAGAAGAGATGAACCTTGTATCTTATGCTATTTGTTATTGTAAAGATCGGATAGGGAAATTAATTGATATCAGTTCAAATTGGAAAAGCAAAACATACCAAGTGTCTAGTGTTTCCATTTATGAGTCCGCTAGTGCCAGTGTACATAGTACTTGTTAAAAATTGTTCGAATTTGACGGATCGCTCTAAAATGCAACAAACATGTGTCGAGCTGAAGCTTCGATTAGCGAAAAAATGAGCTCAAAATAACAAAAGCGATAGCACGAGAAAACCGGTCAAAAAATAACTTTCGCTATACTTCTAATACACAGGTTTGAAAGGCTTTCAAGAAGTTTTCGATGCGTCTGAAAAGGTATGAGCTAATTGAATCTGTTCGAGTTTTTATTCTGAAAATTAAAAAATCGAATTCGGCATAATGTAACTTTCTCAGAGAGAAAAGTTCGGCTGATGTTATTGGATTTTGAATTTTTTCAGGATATCTGGAAATCTTTGGATTCCTTTTGAAAAATTTGAAAATTAAATAGCACTGGCCAAGCGAATTTGAATTTTCAAAAGGAAAAAAAATATGGGTCCTAGAATAAAATGATTTTGTCTTTAAAGATTAAGGTTTTCGTTTTGGAAAAACTCAGTTATTGAGTAAGTACTTACTACATAGGCTTCTTTCCGAAACAGCAATTTTTTTGCTAACAAGATCGAAGACGACCTCATCAACAGGGTAAAGGGGTGGCTCACCATTCAATAATTTCAAGTTTCTTCATATAGGCTTTCATAATAATCCACTTGAAACGTAACGATAATGATTCAAGAAAAATTGCTCACCAGACATGTCAACTTATGAACTCTCCCTTTTTTCAGATAAAACTTAATCTCATCCTTACAATCTGAAAAGGTTATCATCATTAATCACAATCAGCGATTATAAATGCAGAGTGTGTCATGGGAAATTTCACTTTCTAGAAAAGTGCTGTGATGTTTTTAACATTTTTATTGAAAATGAAAATTAATCTAGGTAGGTTGAAGACCCACTGAAAAAACGATAACATTTAGCTAGTCAGGATTGACAAGAATGCTGTTGTATCTAGACAACATACAACTGGCTTGTCGAAAACCGACATACAGGGTTTTGCAGAAATAAGTACCTAGCTATAGGACTCGGTTTCAGCTTTCAAAAGTATAAAGTTGAAATAAGAAGTTTTAGTATATTGGAAATAGAATATCTGCTGGAATTAATTCAAACAAAAACGATTTTTTTACCATGGCTAGCTTTCAGTTCCCTTTTCAACATATCAAAAGTCCTCAACTCTGGGACTGCTACAAATTAGTATACAGGGTGAAAGTTTATTATTTTTCGTTATTTCCTTTCTTTCTCAAAAAACTGATGACTGAAAAAAACGGTTTCAGGCTAGTTTGATAGGTCATAGTCTCCCAATAAACATATAAAAAATATACCACTCAGCAACTGCTGTGTATCAAGTTACAGGGTGAAAACTATTTTTCATCTTCAATTTTTTTTCTTAGTGGAACTGATCCAGATTGGATCCGGTTCCAGTTATTTTGTAAGCTTATGATGTCATACTGAACATATAAAAAGGATGCATTTCTGCAACTGCTGCTTTTCAATTTACAGGGTGAAAAGTCATTTTCACGTTTCAATTTTTTTCTTGGTGAAATTGGCTCACACATCAATTTCGACTGATTCTTCGGTAAACTTGAAGTTTTTAGTCAAACATATCAAAATAATACATTTCTGCTACAGCTATGTTTTTTTTTACAAATTTAAATGTTTGGGTATATTCGGGTATATTGCATCAAAAATTCAAAAAATCTTGGAACGCAACCAAACATTTAAATTTGTAAATAAAAATGTAGCTGTAGCAGAAATGTATTATTTTGATATGTTTGACAAGGAACCTCATATTTACAGAAAAACCAGTCGCAATTGTTGTGTGAGTTGATTTCATCAAGAAAAAAATTTAAACGTGAAAATGACTTTTCACCCTGTAAATTGAAAATCAGCAGATGCAGAGATGTGTTCTTTTTATATGCTCAGTATGACATTATAAGCTTGCTATAGAACTGAAATCGGCTTCAATCTAGATCAGTTCCACCAAGAAAAAAAATTGAAGATGAAAAATAGTTTTCACCCTGTAACTTGATACGCAGCAGTTGCTGGGTGGTATATTTTTTATATGTTTATTGGAAGACAATGGCCTATCAAACTAGCCTGAAACGGTTTTTTTCAGTCATTAGTTTTTCAAGAAAAAAAGAAAGTAAAGAAAAATGATAAACTTTCACTCTGTATACTGATTTGTAGCAGTCCCAGAGTTAAGGACTTTTGATATGTTGAAGAAGGGACTGTAAGCTTGCCATGGTAAAAAAATCGTTTTTGTTTGAATTAATTCCAGCAAAGCACCTATTTTTTTCTATTTCCAATATACTATTTGTGATAAGAAAGAACTGCAAGAGATGCCCCTTGAAAAAGTTATGGTCTCTCAAAGTCCAATATTTAAAACCGGTTTTTTCAACATTACTCTTTTACTGTTCAACCGATCAGCTTCAAATGGAGTATTATATTTTTGAAAAAAAAAATTCCAATGGAATCAGAAACTATATTGAAAAATAACTGACCCGTGTTTTTTCATTCAGCCAAAAATCGTATCGTTTGGCCGCAATAAATAAACGAAATTCCTATATTCTGCCTATTTCTGACGTCATTTACACAGGCATTATAGGCAGTGACTCGCTGTGACGTGACGTTGATGTTATTTATCAACACGGTAAGAAAGTTGGGTTGTGAAAACGATTTTAAAAATATGTAAAACTTTCGAGGGGTCGTAACTTTTTTAGGGGGCACCTCTTGCAATTCGCTCTTAGCGCAAACTTCATGTTTATGAACGCTAAATCCGAGGCTAAATCCGATATAGCTAGGTACTTATATTGAAACACCCTGTATTCCGAGGGACACCTGCATCTTATCTATTTATTGTGACAATTTGAAAAATTATTAAAATTTTTTTTACTTTCCTCTTTTCGTTCTGTTAGCAGAGGTCAGAAACATATTGTTGCAAATTAAGTTCAAGTACCATTTCCTGCACTCAATACTCGAGAGAATCGAGATAAAACCAGCACATTACTCACTTCGTAATAAATCAGAAGCCCTATAACGAAGCACGATCCGACCCAATCGAAAACAACACAATTATGCACAAACACACCAAATTAAAAATTAATAGAAAACTTACAAAAACTTGCGCAGCACGTCTGATTGTTTTAGACGCTGCTGCTATTTTCTATAACAAACTCAAATATTTGAATATGCAAAACCCAAGTACTCGTAGTCATAAAGGGAAAATTCACATAAGGACGGAAAACTACTAGATAACGGTGTATATGTGCGATAAAAACCCAAGGGCAAGCAGTAATAATTATTAACGTCACTAAACTTTAGTGATGAACAGAGTCGTGACGCTGAACGGACGCAGTAATTTTTGAAAATCCAGAAGCAGTCCAAAAATTGAAAAAGACCAGCCAGTCAGATACTTTTTGTACGGTATCGATCCGTACGCGGGCTGCGAATTCAAGGGCATACCTCACATGAAGACGTCGCGGCGCACACCCTTCGGAGCGTTGTTCCATTTCGTCTCCCGTGACGTCAGAGTGTTAACGTGATCGATATTCGGGGGTGTGACCGTCTCCCTCTCTGGAACAGTTCCCGCTGAAGGTGACCCCCACGCGCCCTTCCTCCTACTCGACGTCCAACCGCCACGCTAGAAACACTAGAGAAACGTGTTCAATAAAAAAGTAAATAACTGCTGTAAGTAGTATAAGTACCAGAAAACAAATAGAAAAGTGAGAAACACAAGTGGTGAAATTCTACGAGTCTACCAAAACAAACATGAAGATGACCACCGAAGCCCCGTTAGAAACCAAGGATTATGTTGGACAAGACGTGAGTTTTTCTTTTGAGTTCTCTTTCATGGCTGCAGAATTTAAAAATTTCGAGCGCGCTTAAAATAATGTTTTGAAATGAATTATTGCTGGGTTCATGCAAGATCTTTTTTTAGAAAGGACAAGGACGGGTACAATACAGTAGGGGTTTATTACACCTGGCATAAGTTTATGAATGAACTGCATTGAATTTATTATTGCGTCATTTTCAAAGGTCATTTCACTACAAATTTCGAATAATCCCCGACCTCCACTTTTATATGTTGCTCAGGCCGGAATAATGAGTAGTTGAAGAAGAATCGGATTAGAAAAAAAATTATATTCATGTGTATGTAACAACGTCCTTTTTTGCGTCAGAAACAAAATTTCCTTATCTCAATTTTTTATGTGAAATGTTATGAAAAAAAAAACGTCTGTTCTGTAGGTATTGATTCAGTATAAAAAGCAACGCGTGAAATGATTTTAATAAATTAAGATTAACAACGTCTTTAATTATTAATAGCGGGCCGGAAAAACCTTGCCATCAATAATCAGAGTGTAGAAAAAAGGGAAAATGGCGCTTCCGGTTCATCGTGAACTCATATGACAATCCTCGTGATGGTTAGTCAGTTAGTATTATTTTCAACCGGTAGAAAGCTTGATTATGTTCGTCACGTGCTTATTTAGCGATTTTCCTAGAAACTTCCGTCAGTACCGCGGAGCTTGACGTCGAAGCCCCGATCGAGCTCTTTCGGAACGAGAACTCGTAGCACCTTCCTTTTTAGCGCATTTTCGTAGGAAATCAGCTATTATCCGCGCTTTAAAGTCCGTCCGTCTGTTCATCCGTCCGTCTGCCGTCCGTCCATCTTGTAGTTGAACTCTTCCTAAACAAAAAGTCGTAGCGGTATCGGGTTTGTTGCAAATTAATGCTATAGTATGTTCACTTGTACCGTGATTCTAGTCGGCTGTGAGATTTTGTTTCCAAGTTTTCAAATCTGAAATATAGAAAATCCCCAAAACTTTGCGGTTGGCTGCTCTGGTTCATTTAGCGTTCGTCGTTCGGACCACTTTTGGAACACATTTTTTACGCATTTCCTCTGCAGATAGACGGAATATTTTTGCGGGACGTGATGTCTGACGCTTTTTTCCATTTTATTGGAAAATGTAGTAATTTTTCGACCTGTTTTTAATTTTCGCCAATGAATAAATAAATCAAAGCAGGTTTGACATTTGACAGGTATCAAAAATATTTCTAACCTCTCGAAGTCGGTTCAAATTTAGGTTGATTCAAACTAAAGAAATACTAGGCCTTCGTCCAAAAAAAAAGGTCCCATGGAATCATCAATCTTTTTACCTCTTGCAGTCGAAAAAACACGCCCAAGCATAAAGAACTATTGGCAAGACGAGGAACACTCCAGCAGGCCTGCTGTTGCAGCAGGATTTACGTGTAAAAAGGTCATTAAACCGAATTTCAAAAAACCCAGCCCCTCAAAGTTGCGTATTGGACCTAAATTCGTGTGGGTAGCTCCAGTTTGCAATTTGCTTTCGTTTTGGAGCTTCGCGGAACGAGTTTTTGTCGGCCTTGATTGGCCGCCGTCAAGACGACTTTAATTGAAGGCGGCCCCGTAGGGTTCTGGTGTCTAAATGACGGTAATACAGCTCTGCGCCCCTCTAGTTGCATTTCCACGTATGACAAGGTCAGTTTTACAAGATTTTAAAATCAATTTGATGAGAAATATAACTTCACTTCTAGAGAAGTCAGTTTCACACCAGGCAAAAAGGCGGCAAGCTTACACTGCTACAGTGGAAAATTTGCCCAGCCAACTAGAGTCACAGTACAAGTGAACCTACTATGGTTGTCTGCGAATGAGATAGGCACAAACAATATTCGGGTCGGCCGCGCGATTGCAAGAAATTTTTTTAAAAGGTTCAAAAAGTCGGTATTCAACGCTACAGTGTGAACTTCTACATCTGGGATCCTTGCGAACCGTTCTAGATTCATGCATACAACCAGCGAACGAAATATGCAGAAAGAAATGGAGACATTTCTAGTGAGAGAATCATTTTGATTCCTTGAATGCTATACAGGGTCAATGGTCATTCAAAAAACATGTCCATCCCCATTTTTCTAGAGATTGGTTGAAAATAGTGAGTTGCGGCAAAGACTGTTGGGCGTATCTGCTTTCTTTGGTCAAGTTTAATATGTCAACAAAACTACTTTACCAAAACTCCGAGTACGAGTTCCTCCGTCTCACTGAAATCTCTTACGAGTTTAATGATTTTCAACACTCTGAATCTCATCTTGCCTTGTGTAGACTTTCTTATTTTAAACTGAGTTTCATGGTTTCGGCGCCATCTTGACCGCCATATTGAAATCTCCCATCAGTCGGACGATTTTCATGAAACTTGGAATTTAATCTTGTCCCATATCAACTTCACCTGTTTGACGTGAGTATAGCTGGCACCCTGTGAATTAAGTTCAGTTGAGCACTCGTCTAACGGCCAAATCTCTCCAGCGATAGCGAAGCGGCACTCCTTGTTGCTAAAGGTTGCTGAAGGCGTGGAAAGAATCAAACGCAATTAGATAGCAATACAGGAAGTAGGAGATACTAAATGCCTATTATTTTACTCATCAAAAACACTAAAACGCATGAAGAAATGATATCGTGAGTATCGGACACTACTCCTACAGGAAACTGTATGCGAAGGTTTAGAATTCATCCGCTATCCGCTAGATAGGTACGCTTGCAGCAGTATTTCACAAATCTCCGCGGCCGGATAACTTTTGAATATCTGATATCACGATTTGTCACTTCACTACAAGTACACCATAATCAGAACTAAGGTTAGAATGCTTAGTTCATATTGTTGAGCAGATTTTGCATCTTAAATGATTTTGCAACGATTTTGTTGCTGCCATTTCCCCAACAAGAACTACAGTTGGTTCAATGAGTGGTATGAATAAATCGAAGAATTTGCTACTACGTAGGTAAACAAAGTAAATACTACAGAAGCGAAACGTTTGCTACACTCTGAAGTTGTTTATTTACTAATGCATCAGAAGTAAATACTACGGGGCGAAGCATTTGCAATAAACATTTCTATAGTACTTGGCGAATTATATTCCATATTCGCATGCATTAAGGACGGTGTTGAACTCGGTGTTGAATAGGTAAAATGAGCGTTGCGAAATAAATCCGTCTGGGTTTATTCCTTGGCGGATTTTTACCATTTTGGTCTCTTTCGAAAGCTACAAGGATGTACTTTGGTTTGAGCCCATTGGTATTTCCAAAATCCAGAAATAATTTTTTGGATTTGTCCAAAAATCTACCAAGAGAAAATCCTTCATTCCAAAAATAATTTTTTCAAATGTCAAAATTTATTTTTTTTTGTTATTTCGGAAATGCCAATGGGCTCAAACCAAAGTACATCCTTGTAGCTTTCGAAAGAGACCAAAATGGTAAGAATCCGTCAAGGAATAAACCCACACGGATTGATTTCGCAACGCTTATTTCACCAATATGACTCCGTCCTTAATGTTCTGCTTTCTTTGTATTATTTCCTTGATTTTCCCTGCAGTAACAGATCCCTCATAATATGAAATTATGAGAGATAACTCAGTCGCGATCGCGAAGTTACTCTTACGCTAGCCTCGAAGAAGGTTGAGGCGGTATTTGCTTCGACTTGTAGCAATAATAGGCTGTTTCGTTTGGGCAGGTGCGCATGCGTAAAGGCGCCAAATTTGGAAACTTTCGTACACCAGTCAGTTGGATGGCAACGCTGCACGCTCTGTCTACCCCCCTGACCAGCTAATGGTTCGTGGCGGTCACTTTTACACACATCCCAAATTATTTGTAAAATTTTAGGTGCACTACAAGATTTTCTAGTGTTAATTTTCAATATCGATGTACGAAACTATGAAATTCGAGCCACATATGCGCACACCCAAACGAACCGACTTACTGCTTCAAGTGTGGAGTATGGAGTATTTACATCATTGGGGCATTTGCTTCGAAACTGGAGTATATACTAGCAGAAGAAAATATTCCGTTTTATTCATACTACTAAACTAAACAGAATATGTAGCGTTGTAGTAGTCTATAAAGTATGGCCAATAATGGAACATTTCCTATAAAATTTAGACTTGTCAGCAGTTTTCCCAGATCAGCATGATCCTTAAGTGAAAGGTTCGCACCTTGGGCTTAGCGACAAAAGCGTCTTCTTATATTTGACGTTCAAGTTTTAATATCTACAAATAAACCAGTATTTACTTTCAAGGAAATGGCTATTGTTGCAGTTGATGTCTCAGAAAACCCTGATTGAATTAAATAACTATCAAACCAAGTTTGAACACACATTTCTCTCCCAGTTGATATCACACAGGTAACTTCTACCTAATTTCTGTTTGTAATATGTAGCTATACTTATTTATTACTTATGATAATAATTCTCAACTAATGGCGCGAGCAAATCGAAGTAATTTCCGAAAAGTTATAAGACTGTGAAACAACTGTCAGATAAGTAACACCATTCATTACTAACACCACAGACCACTTAATATGAATTTAAAATTGAGTCGGAAAAAGCATGAATATACCATTAAAATGACTAATCCAGGGGGATTTTTTCAAGTGTTTTCACAGAGTAGCGTTTTCCAGAAATCAAAGTGTATGATCAATAATAAACAAAATCGAGGTTGACTTATTGCAACAGGTTTGTGCTAAAACGCTGATAATAATGGCTCTTGCAACAATAGTGCTTTGTAATCTCTGTTATATATTTTGATGAATTATCTGACACATAAAGTCGAACTGAATTCACCTACTGGGCAATTGAATTTCATGGAAAAATTATAGGTTTGAAGTTGAGGAAGTTTTCGAAAAACACCATAAAAAAGGCTAGTCCGATTCTTTGGCACTGGTAAACTATACCGCTTTACGGTTTCTCCAGGTTTTTGAAAGTCAGGTTGTGTTATTATCGCGATGTCGAAGTCAAAAACTCAAATCTTTGGTTTAAATTTGGTAAATTCGGCGACATTGGCTGTACTAGCGCTTTCCCTTTAGAAATGTCATTGAAACGCTTAAGTCCCATTCAGACAGGGCACTCAGTTTGTCAGTTTCATTTAATTTTATTCTCCAAGTAGAAACTCCTCCAAAGAGAAAATGTACGGGCAATGCTGTGAAATTTTTGGAAATTTCAAAAAAAAATGAAAATTTTTGGTTTAGTTCTTTGAAAATTTGAAAACTATCGTGTGTTCAGTTCAATTCCTAATTTAGGCAGGCTGTGACCTGGTAGAAATCAGGGGTGCGAAGCTGCATTCGGCTAGGACATAGCCTGCCTAAATTAGGAATTCAATTGATCACACGATAGATAGTATCGCGCATACATCTTTCTCCAAATAAGCCGCATGCCAGATTTGAACTTTCTATTTTCAAAGAAAAAAAGTTTTAGAAATGGTTTTCCGTGAACATGAAAAAGTAGTTAGTAGTAGATCTGTAATGTAAACTTATGGGGGACTCCTAATATGTGAGTCTCCCAAGCGGCGCCATCTATCAAAGACGTTCCGCGATGCCATGACCCAAAGCATCAGACACGCAAGGAATATAATACGGATTTCCACATAAAACCACACCGTCACCAGGAGCATCGATGGTAAAAGTGTACACACGTATTCTCAAGCCGAGTAGGGCTATGTTAAGAAAAACAAAAGCAAATTTATACGTCTTCTAGCGCCATAGCGCACCGAACAGTTTCAATAAAACAAAGCTTTCCGACTACCACAACAGCCCAACAAGCGTTAACGTATTAGTTGATAAAACTTGATTTTTTTCTTCAAAATTTTGAAAGAAATTTAAAAATTTCAATGTTTACGGGTAAATTTCTCAATAGGGTCCTTGCACGATTTTTTTTATATTGCCTCCAATGATGCTTTGGTAGCCAAATAGCACCACGGACTAAACGGTTTTTCGAAAATCTTGATATATTATTTTATTTTGTAAATTTAAAACACAAAAACTGTTAGGCATGCAACTTCCATGCACCGATGTGTCAGCTGCGGTATGACGTCATCGTGCCCAGGGCTGGGGCTACTTGATTTTACACTAACAGATTGCGACTACGAATTTTAAATGTTTGACATATCTCACTGTCATCGTCTCAGACGTCTGTGGGGCTGACGCTCAATTCAGGTTGAAAAGCGCAAAGCACGAGCTTGGGGATGGCCCTGCCACGTGGGCAAGGGCGACGGCGCTGTTCGCTACTCCAAAATTGAAATAGGTCTGTAAAATAATGAAGATTTCAATTTTCGCGGGGTTTCAGGGCGCAGGGTTGCAACCTCGCAAAGAAAAAAATTTTGTCTTCTGTGACTCGATCTCAACCATTATAGATAATCTAAAAATTCTGGCTGTGGTAATATGCACAAGGGCATGTTTATACCTGTGCTGGTACCGTTGATAAACGACACTAAACGTCTTGTATTGTTGTAATTCAAAATTCATCTAAACTGAGCAAAAATTGAAGTGGACCACCTCAAAATTCTACCTCGGTTAAAATGCAGATATCTGGAGAAAAAATTGCCCGATTTTGGAAATTTTGTGACGCTTGACAGAGTAGTTTTTTGACTACAATACACCATCTTAGATAGCTTGATTGTCGACCTTATATACAATATACAGGGTGGTAATAAAAGGAGTGTAAAAATGACCTAACTTCAGGAAGATGACATTTCAAGAAAGCAATAAGTCGCAGAATTTTTTCTCTCTTCAACTGCGACTTGTTTCCTTAAAACGGCATCTTGCTAAAGTCAGTGGATGAAGGCCGTCATAATTGTTAAAATTTCAGCGACGAAGGGGGAAGATGCAGATATTATGCTAGACAAAGACAAGAAAGATCGACACTTTACGCAAGACCTAGGGTTTTCGTATTTGTACGAAGCCTGCGGGCTGTGCATAGGCGCGGCTGTGGGTAGGATACGCAAGGGGCTAGTCGATTTTTACGAAATACACGAAATACGAGACTGGCGTGCTCGCAAATTTCGGATACGAAATCGAACTTCGTAACCAATTGAGCGCATGCTCTGCACGGGGCAGAAGACGCAAGAGATTGGGCGATATTCACTATTTACGAAACATGAGTGGCGTGCTAGCAAAATTCGTATACGAACACGAATTTCATAACCGATTGACGGCATGCTTCCACCACAGGTCTCTTTTGCACTTCTTTCATTGTCACCCTGTATATCCTACATACTGTCAACAATCAGGTGATTGAAGATGGTATCTGGTAGTCAGAAGATGGCTCTATCGAACACCACAGAAATTTTCAGAATCGGGCAATTTTTCTCGAGATAGGTAACTATCCCCATTTTTACCGAGGCAAAATTTCGGGGTGGTCCACTTCAATTTTGACCCAGTTTAGTTAAAGGTCAAATCGTGAGGTTTCATTAGAATAAGAAATTTGGGGTCCAAGATCGGTTGCTCTTTTCCAAAAATTAGAAAACTGCCCTTGCGCCGATCGATAAATTGACAAATATGTCATTGACGTGTGACCTTCAAGATACGTAACCAATGTTACAAAACAAATAGGCACCAAAAACAATTTCGCAATACCGCAAAGAAGCTGTTGAGAAACCAAAATAGAACAATAGGTCCCTTCGTTTCGGTTTTTTTGAGTGCGCATGTGTGGCGCGAATTTCATAGTTTCGTACACCGATATTGAAAATTAGCACTAAAAAATATTGTAGTGCACCTAAAATTCCACAAATAATTTGGTTGAATGTTAGATACCATTTTTTATATGCAAAGGAAATGTTTGATTGAAATTTAGTTCAATGATCATTTGTGGAAGTTCAGGAACAACGAAAATGGCAACAGCGCTCAAAACAGCAAGACATCGGCGCCAACTGTCACTTGTGACAATTATGATCACGCTTGTCGTTTCTACCTGACCTACATTTCATTTGCTCATGTTAAGACGAAAGAACACAACTTGTTGAAAACGGCTGTACCGAGAAGGAAGTTCAAAGAAGCTTCGAAGACATGCATTTACGGTGTGTGTAGAAGTGTCAGCCAGGAACCAGTAGTTGGTCAGGCGGCTAGACAGAGCATGCAGCGTTGCCATCCAACTGACAGGTGTACGAAAGTTTTCGAAATTTGGAGCCGTCAAGCATGCGCACCTGCCCAAACGAAGTAGCCTATTCATATTCGTTTCATGTTCCTACGTATTTTTTATTTTAGACACAAACAAAATTCAATCACTTAATTGAGAACAATTGAGACTTCATTTCGAAAACTCTGTTCCATTCCGATTTCGAAATTACTCAATTTTATCTGGATCACTTCCTGTCAGATTAGCAGATTAGCAACAATAACAGAAAAAATGTTGCAAGGCTCACTAGTACAACGATCACAAATCTTTGGACTTGGTCCTGAGGATTCACTCTCAAACCTTTGCTCTTATTTAGCTTTTTTTACAATGAATTTATGACTTATGTTAGTAAACATTGTGGTTTGTATTTTGTCATGCATTTTTTATATCCCCAATTCAGCTGATTCACCTAACGCCAGGCCAGAGATGGACTCATAAAAAATCTGGGAGGTACTCGCTAAGTGTTACCCAAAAGTGGGCCCCAATATCGGAATAAATTATGGCCCCATAGGTCAAACTTTTACATTTTTACGGAGCTAGCGGTGCAGAACTTGAGTAATTAAGTTCCAATTATTCCAAATCTAGATAAGTGCGGGTTTTGGATGAAATTTCATTGCGCAAAATGTAATCAGTTGTGTGTGGAAATGGGTACAATGGGAAACGTTATCGCGAGGAGAGGTATGCCGAGTTTTTCAAAGAGGGTACCAGGTACCTACGTAGCAGATCACATGACACTGCTGGCTGCTTACGTAAGATTTTTGCACCTTGATTTCGCCTTGAACTGCAGCCTGTAAACGTTAGGTATGACTTGAAAAAGTTCAAAAATCATGCTCGCGTCGCTTCTTGCTTCGCATCGTTAAAATCGCTTCGAATAATTGCTGCTTATGACTTCTTTTTGCAAATAAAATTAAAGGAATAATTCCAAGACTCCATGAACTTGATGCAGCTTTTAGCACACCAAGCTTTGAAAGAGGTAAAGTGTGACGACGGGTATTCGGTGAAGTCTAGACACACACACGGCATTTATATCTGCTCTGTTCGTTGTGACCAGAAAGCCAGGGACACACCTTCGTAAGGTACGGCGCGTTAATTTATGCACTCTTGGTTGGTGCTTAGTAGGTAGTTATGATGCAACATTAACCATTTTTGCATTATGTAGTCCCTGCGCTATTGTAGTTAGAGTGTGCACTGACGGGTATTGACAATTTATGGTCATATATCTTGCGAGGTAAAAGGTCGTCGTATTTTAATTTGGCTTGCGACAAGTGAATGTCAAGCTACGTACTGACTACACACACAAGAATAATGTATGCGAATTGATGCGGGTATTTTAAAAAAAATCACACACCCACTTTTATGGTTCAACTCTCTGGACCGCGCGCGCGGGCCAATTAATTCATCCAGCCTAAAATGATGATGACCTTTCGCAAAATTCCGTCTAGTTCAGTGGTCAGTTCAGGAAGCTCTCGCAACCGACTTGCGATTCTATTTATTGACCAGAGAAATGCAAATCCGTGGAAACTTACTCTGATATGCGAATCAAAGCAGCCGCATTTTTGCAAATGTTTCCAAAGTATTTCGTATTCGCTACTCCTCTTGACTTTCAAATTTCCGGTGGGGAATTACGACTATTTTTGTAAGTTCTGAAAAACAAAAACAATTTCAAGTGCAAAATATTAACAAAATGGCCTTGGCATTGGTCTTCGAACCAAAGAAAAAAGCCATTGGACAAAGCCTGACGTCAATCATTGTGCTGTTTGTATTCTGGAAATTTTCAATTTTCTTATTTCCCACTTGAGATAGCCAATCTGAAATAAGGATAATCTTGACAAAAAAAAACTCTCAGCAATGACATTGCGTTTCTGCTCTAGCTCCTTCCAAATGATTACATTCAAAAAGTGGAGATGACGTAATTCAGGTGTGCTACACGTAACGAGTTGAAAGTTGAAGATGTTTAAAAGAAAACAATTAATCTACATGATAATAGATTATTATTAGTCATAATACTTGTATCAACTGTTCCATAAACCCAAGACATGTGATAGCCCAATCAATGAAAGCATAATTTAGGAGAATAGCAAAAATAAATAGTGTAGTTCTGAAAATTGGTGGAGATGTTCTCGAAAGCTTGCTGATTACTAGATTTGCTGATTTGTAGAAAGTCCCCATCGATAGAGAGTGTGGAATCGCCGCCATCTTGGATTATTGGTACATTTGAACTATTTTTTGCAATTATCTCGGATTAGGGCTATCCCTTCAAAAAAATGGCTTGGTTCAAATGAAAGGCCATCAAATTGTCTACAAAAAAGTTGCGTAACACTTTCACGTATCTGTCATAACTTTGGAGAAATTGGCCTGTGAGCGTCAGTTGTGAGTCGTGGAGAAGGTATTATATTTCTCACGGTGTTTTTGAGGAATCGCGAAAAACTACAATGCAGTGCTATTTAGTTGATCTTCGTTAATGAATAAAAAAATTTGAAAAAATTTTTTGGCCTTCACTTCAGAAAATATGGGGGGGGGGTCAAAGAGAAAAAATTGAGCCTCTAGTATTTTGATTATTTGAGAAGTTTTTGGAAACATTTTTGGGAGGAATTATGAGTGATCCATTTATGATACAAGGTGCAAAAGACAGACCAATCATTGTACAGGGTGAGTCTGTACCCCGGATTTTTTCAGACCGCGCGTAAATCTGCAAAGCCGCATCTAAACATCTGAAAATAATCGTAACCAACACTACCAAAATCAGAACAATGAGTGACAGACAAACCAGTTCAGGTTACCCATTGTTCTGATTCTTGTTGTGTTGGTTGCGGACATTTTCAGGTGTTGAGATGCGCTTTGCAGGCTTACGCGCGGTCTGAAAAAATCCGGGGTACAGACTCGCCCTGTACAATGATTGGTCTGTCTTTTGCATCTTGTATTATAAATGGATCACTCATAATTCCTTCTGAAAATGTTTCCAAGATTCTATCAAATAACCGAAATACTAGAGGTTCAATTTTTTCCCTTTGACCCCCCCCCATATTTTCTGAAATGAAGGTCAAAAATTTTTTTTTTATTCACGAAGATTAACTGAACAGCACCGCACTGTAGTTTTTTGCGATTCTTCAAAAACACCGTGAGAAATAAAATATCTCCTCCACGACTCACACCTGACGCTCACAGGCCAATTTCTCCAAAGTTATGACAGATACGTGAAAGCGATACGCAACTTTTTTGTAGACAATTTGATGGCCTTTCATTTGGACCAAGCCGTTTTTTGATGGGATCGCCCTAATTCGAGATAATTGCAAAAAATAGTTCAAATGTACCAATAATCCAAGATGGCGGCGATTCCACACCACCTATCGATAGGGACTTTTTACACAGTAATCAGCAAGCTTTAAAGAACATCTCTACCAATTTTCAAAACTACACTATTTATTTTCGCAATTTTTTCTTCGTTGACTGGGCTATGAGTCAAATGGACGGGGGGACAAATGTTATATTTAGTGTAGAGTGGTCTTCAAAATGTACTAACTAAACGGTACCTAAATGATTAACTTGACAATTTTGAGTTGACGGCATGGACTTGTACCTCTGTACCTAAACTGTGGAGTGATAATCGCCATACCAGACCGCACAATAAATCTCCCCGAAAAGTAAGAGCAAATCGTACAAGCCTATAGAAACTTGGAATTTTCATTTGAATTTGGTATTTGTAGATATTGATACTTGTTCCTGAATTCAAGCGTACGTTAACATTAATGTGTTTCTTCGAAACGTGCGGTCAGGTTTGTCTGGCGCCAAAAAAACATATTGTAAGAAAGTTTGAGAGCCACTGATTGGCAGGACTCTCATCGCTGCTGCCAGTTCAAAATCATACTGACACTAACTTGCTTATTCAAAAAGCTTTTTAGCAAGATAACAAAATGTATACGTCTGATTCGAGTTCTGTAAGTACAAATAGCCTATTAGTGAATTTCAAGAATTATTTTCTGTACTTCAATTGCGATCAAGTGCGTTAGATGTCTGACTACTGCTCGTTCATTGCGTTGATTGACCAGTGTTTGTTATCTATCATGTGAGATTGTCGGCCCAGTATTTGGGCTCACAGCAATGTACGCTATTATCAGTCCAGTTTAGGTGAAAGTCCACAGTTGAAGCTGTCACTTATTCCTAATAATAGGTAAAAACAAGTACTTTCATCATTTATTGCTCCGAAGATTTTGAAATCAAGACCTATACGAGCAATAAATGTGATATGAACATGAACACATTACGTAGGTATCTATAGCATATAATTATTATACTTTTTCCCTTACGGCTGTCATTTCCATCACAAGGAAAGACTGCGGACCACCGGCATCGGCAGTGCGAAAGAGACACAGATAGACTTTTCTGTCATGACCTTCGGCTAAACCTGTCTGGCAAGAGAATAGGAGTATTTTTTCAAATAATAATAATAACAGTGTGGCTCTAAATCCCATTGAGGGACTTGGCCCACAAAGCAGAAGGTTAGAGCTTCCGTTCTCTGTATTCACTACCCGGTTGTCGCGGACCCCTGGAGGCCCGAGATAGTGGGGTAAGCATCACGCCTTAGACTACCGCCTTATTACCTTTTGTTCACACAGAATGCAGATACCCAATTATTTATAGCGACTGGGTTGGTCGCTTGCCGGAAAGGTTGACGACAGCAGTAAATTTTTCATCACTGCTGCCGCGTGGCATCGAACGAACTACCTTTAGGTTCGCAGCCCAGCGCTCCAACCGCTGCGCTATCGCCGGCCTATTCTTTCGGATAGGAAAGAAATTTTTCTAAAAAACAATACCGAATTTTCCGAAAAATTAAATTTTGCAATTCACATTATGTTGTCGAAGACATTTTAGTTGGCCCCTATTCTATCACTTTTTTCTGCAGACAGAGGTTAAGCTTTTTCTTTATTTTTTTTTTACTTTATCCGCCTGCCCCGCAGATACTTCTCGAGAGTTTTCTGTCAAAATTTCGACTTTGGGTGATCAGAATAATTTTGTTCCGATACTAAATGAGATAATTTTTGACCCCTTAAACTGAGACCCAGTCAAAAACGGTCCAGTATTATAACGGATTCCAACCTTGCAAACCGACGCTGTCAATGGCTCAGATATCCATCAATCTCCGGTTGAAATCCAACCAGTGGACAACCGGACATTTATTATATTTCTGGTCATAAGCTACCTTTGACGGTTGCCGTTGTGGTCCTTAAACCTGAGTTTTCCTACTAAATCACTTTTAGTGACAGCCTTCAAGTTCTTGAAATAGGATCCTTGAAGGACAGTATAGGTACCTACTACTTGCTCGCTGAGTTCATCGTCAGTTAAATTGAGTTTTTCTACCGCGTAAGCCTCGACAAATTTCTACGAGCTTATAGAATTTGAAATATAAATCAGTTTATAATTCACTGATCGTCGTCAAATGCAAGAGGTGTCGAGCCAAAGTAGATATGATTTCATTAGCGAAAAACGAAGTCAATATGTTAAACAGTTGGGAAGACATGAAAATGAAATATAATTCCGATATTCGCTACCTTCGCTGGAGACTCCGACTGTGGGGTAAGCCGCAAACCCGCACAATTGGCGGAGGAGCCGCTCGAAAGCTTGCTGGATTCATGAGAATAATGAGCGAAGCTGCTGCACTTTTTAGAGCTCTTCCAGTCAGACGAAACTTGGAAATGCATATATTTGTCAAAAAATATTTATAGTTGACTGACCGTCCCCAAAAGCAACAGGGATTCAATTTGCGAAAAAACGAGTTCAATATGAAACAGTTCGGATGATACGGGATTTTTAGCTACCACCAAAAAAGCTTGAAAGAAAAAATCACGGGGAGAAAACCATCAGTAGCCGCTACTATGCATGGCAAGGCTCAATACTGCCTTAACGTCTTCAAAAGTGCATAAGGACATTACCTGGGCGATCTTCGTTGTGCTTCAATTTAGTTGCAATGATACGTCACTTTCGAGTCTCCAAAAGTTGACCCTTTACTCTTCTACTGTCTTGCGTATCACTTACTTTTGAGGCTTCAAAATCGAGTTACAATTTTATCATTGAATACTCACCATAAGTATCCAACAATTTACAACGCTAAGTCACGTTTAGCGGTTGTTTCTAAGCTCTCCGCATTCAGTTATATGCTGTGATAATGGGCACTAAATTAACTTTATCAGTCGACTCAAAGTAATCAAAATTCCTCGAAATGCGATTATTTTAGAGTCCTTGGGCACTAAAAGAGTCCGTGGCTAAATCTTTGAGCTATTTGTTACCAAATTGCCCTGAGTCCTTAAAAACGTAGGTCTCTGCACTAAGCCGTCTCAGTACATGTTTAATGTGTAGACACATAATGTTCGTGCATTTATTTGTTCTTTTCATTCTCCGAGCTTGTTTGTTGGTTGGAAAACTGACCCAAAACACCGTGTATAGCAGATTAGCAAGAAACATTCTTTCAGACTTACTCTGCACTTTTCCGTCTGGTTCAGTCTGCTGCCAGCACTGATAAAATCGATTAAATTACCTAATTAAATTTCTGACGTGAATCTCAGCTATCTAGTTCCTATGTTATATTTCTGATACCGGTTACGCGAAGCTATTTTTGAATAGATAATATATTCGCGCACACACAAAAAAAAAACAACCAGTTATGTCTAGTTTTACAAATATAAAAACCGTATGATATATCGATGTTGAACTTTTAAGTGCAAACTACTGTACGAATTATCAAAATAAGCTCGGCCGGAGCCGAAATCTAGTCTTTGCGACATTTCTCTCGACTATTCCGCGGAGTATCTCGCTTGTTCCTGAATCGTCTGAAACGTTACAAGCGCAACAATTTCATCATTTGATCTGCACATCCAAGTTCAACTGACCAGACCTCGATCACTATGACCACTACTGACAGTTGGATCGTATCTTCATTCTTCACCAACAAACCCATTACTTCTATAATCATCCGGCAAAAGGGGAAATGTTTTTGACCTCTACTCCCCAAAGTTCTATTTCTGTTTCGGATTATTTCTAATTCCGATATGTATTCTTACGGGGCGTAGTTGGTAATTTACTATTCTAAGCTTTCACTTTTTTTATGCCGTTCAACAATTTCGAAAGCTCTTACTTCAGTGACAGAGAATGATTGTAACACCAGTCTCATTGTCAAGGTGCGCATTTGTTATTTCTATTAATATACGCTCAGTGATGAGGAAATACGTTGACATTTTCGAACCGAACCTTTGGAACCTTTTAAACTTTGGTGTGTGCGACCGAAATTCGTATATCGCAAGGCATTTTCGGTTGCTTCTATCGCTAAAGCCAGAACCGCAGGTAAGAAGAAGCAAGAGGCGCACTGATGGGTTGGCCAAGAAGCACAAGAGCTTGCATAAACGTCTGTGTGGCGCTAGGTCATGTTTGGAAACGTTGCGGAGGATTGAGCAATAGAGGCGACAGACCCAGCAGTGTGGAATCCGGTGGGTCTGCGTGACGTAGCTCAGCTATACCTACACGCTACCACACCCCTGGTGGGGACCAATCGAAAGCCCGAAACGTGGAGGCACGTTGGAGGCAAGGGAGGCAGGAGAAGAGGAGAGAGAGACAATATCCGTGCGTTCGGCGAGTTCGACACACGCAAGTCAGAACTCCTCACGAGTAGTAGCGCATGTACGCTGCCACTATCTACCTAGTATAATACACCAGTTGATTGCCCACTTATCAAACGTTTTTGTGTGTTCATACGTTAGAAGAGAAAAATACAGTGCGCCATAATGGGCTTCAAGCAGAGGAACAACGAAAACGGCAATGCCACCGTGGTGAGTGTTTTAAAAGTTTGAATTTGGTTGGCCGAGATGGAGGGTGTGCGACTCCATCGACCAATTAGCTCACGCTTCCAGAGACGTGCCTTAAACACATTGCTGTATCCTGATAATATATTCCCGATATAATTTTAGATTGCCATATTATACGCGCGTCATTATTTTTTCTTGGGTTTAACGCATCTGGTTATCAAGTTCATTAACAGAATGCCGTATTTGGCGCCGAAAGTTACACAGCCTTGCGTCTGGTTTCTGGTTCGTACTCAAGGTAGGAGGTACCTACTCGCGAATTTTCAAAATACAAGGTCATTTGTGCAAGATTCAGAAAAATGTATACTATTCACAATTGAATCCAGATAATACCGGCGGGGACCCTTAAGCTAACACGCTCGTATTAATTGAATTAACCAAACGTTACGTAATACCATGCCGGATTATCACTCCCGATTTTTTTTCTAGATCCGCGAGAGGTGCAAGGAACTCGTCCTCGACAGGAAAACGCTCGACGAGATTTCCAAAAGGTTCTTGGACAACGTCCACAGAGGCCTCGGCAAGAAGACGCATGCATCGGCGATTGTCAAATGTTTCGTCACGTACGTCCAAGACCTTCCGAATGGCACAGGTGAGTTATCCAGCACTCCAAATATACCTGCGGAACATACAAAACATTATTGTAAAACGAAAAAATGTTTTCAGTGAGTGATTTGACTTTTTTGAATTTCCCGCAGATTCTAAAAATCTAGATTATAGAGTCCCCCGTTAGTTATTGTAAGATTCATACCAGTTAGATCGATACCTCTAGACCTGTAAAATGCTCCTCCCGTGGTGCAACTGGTTCAAATCTGGATATTCTTGAAATGCCACCGTCAGATTTTCAGTCCAAATACTCGGTGAACAGAGTATAGTATCAAAAGCCATGGATTCTTTCAACTGTCTTTTTTAAGAAACACTTGACTGACTGCGGTTTTTCGATTTTGGCAAACGATGTGGGGAATTTTTTAACCAAGATTCTTTCGGAAATGAGCGTGCGACCTTATCTCGTTGGAACGGAAATAGGAAGTACCCAGAAAGAATGAAACTGGTATTTGTCTGATATGTAGTGGTAGAATTACAAGGTAAACATTATATTCGCCTGCTTGGATATATCGTCCATTGATTAGGCATGATAAAATATGTAGGTTTGCTTCGAATGTCAATACAAAAGCAATGACCTTTCCGATTTGTAAAAATAGCAGGTATGCTATGCAAATTTGGAACACACGGTGTAGGCAGGAGGAGTATACCTACCTACCTAAGTACCGTCACAGCGGCATATTATGAATACGCGTTCGATATTTGCCCCATTAACGATTAAGCATAATACCACCTAATTTTGGTTTTATGAACTCGAGCGTATGTGGAGGGCGGAAAATTTGAAATCGATAACATTATTCTTGTGGAACTGGCGGGGGAAACTGTTTTTTTGCAGCGTTTTCATAACAAAGCCTCAAGTAGTGCTTGCTATCTTTATTACTATTTTGATTTTGTATTATGCTCGTAAAGCAGTTCGTTGTTATTGTAATAAGCAAAATCACTCGGCTAGATGTATTTGATCAGGCGAATTCAGCTGACCGTTCTGATAAAGGGTGTTATTATCAAATTCGAACTAGTCAGCTCGAAGCGGTTTTCCAATTTTCATTTTAAACAACCAGGTACGCTTTGTAGCGGCTCAGTCACTTGCTTGTCGTCCTGTTATTTTTCACCCGTTGTTTGACAGCTTTCGGAAATGAATAGACGATGATCCTGCATTTTTCTTTGCCGATCACAAACACGGTGGCACAACGCGCACCGAGAAAAGCGTTTTCCTTTTCCTTTCACAAGAAGCATACAAAGAACGTATGCACCAGCTACCACTTTTAGCAGTTTTAAATTCAAATGATCGTCTTTAAATAATAAGTCAACTTTTTGCTCGAATTTTTGTTTTGTTTTGCAAAAAAAGCATGCTTCGTCTCTTGAAGGGCATTCAATACGATTATATTGCATAGATGCTTTCGCCAATGGATCTACAGGACATAATTTTCACTAGAAGCCAATAGCTGAAGAAGGTTCTTTTTCCGTCTGTCCAATATTACCGGTGCTGAAAGTGTCTGCTGGGTAGCGTATCGCTCAGCTTGAAACGCCTATTGACCAGACGCCAATAGCCAATAGGTCGTATCGTGTGGTTTTTTTTTTGAGTGCGCACGCGTGGCGCGAATTTCATAGTTTTGTCCTACTTACCAATAATACAATAATGTAATATTAGCACTAGAAAATATTCACGTGCACCCAAAATTCCAAAAATAATTTAGTTGGATGTTAAATTCCATTTTGATATCCAACGGAAATGTTTTATTGGGATCAAGTTCAAGGATCATTTGTGGAGATGCAAGAACAACGAAAATGGCAACAGCGCTCGAAACGAACCATAGACCGCTGCCAACTGTCACTTATTGTCACATGACATTTGTCATATCTAACTATAGCAGCAATAATAACAATAACGACAACAACAAAAGCACTTGAAAACAACGAGGAAATAGCCAAGACACCGGAACACCGCAAATCGTTGAGTTTGCGATGAGCCACTGACACCAACAACAATGACAGCCAGGGACCAGCATCTAGACGTTGTCATTTAAACTGACAGGAGTACGAATGTTTTCCAAAATTTGGCGCCCTCACGCATGCGCACTTGAATATTGACTCAAGCTAGAGTTTTGTACCGATAATAAATTTTTAGTTGCTGTTTCTTCGGTCAAGTACTCGTATTTATTGTTAAAATAAAAATACGTAAATAAATACCGATAGATAAAATATGTTGCTATTGAAGTATGTATGCAAGAAAAGGGTCAATGCCTTCCAACAAGTTATTAGCACCATTAACAGATACATACGTTAGCTCAAATGAAAGCATACGAAGAAGTTTACCTCTCAAAGAAGTCTTTGTCAAGGATACACGAAGACAATAAAAATCATATTCAAATTTTTGAACTCAAGAGTCGAAAGAAAACTTCGGCAAATTGCATATTATGATCAATTGAGTGGAAAAAAAAAACGAGTTAAAGCGGATTCCCATATGCGAATATTCGCAGAAAAATATGTCAGATTGAATTGTTGCCCATCAAATTTGAAAGGTCGACAAGGCCGTCAACAATTCAACAACCGAATTTTGATTGCGAATAGTAGCACATGGGAATCCAGCTTGAAGGGTGCAATTTTTCACAATATTTTGCAAATACGTAAAATGATTGTTTTAAACCTTAAGCACCAGTTTAGGTGCATCGAGCCATCGTTGCCTGAGAAACTGCTTGATTCGACTTCCTCTTTTGATTTTCGTATCGTTTCTATTGGCAAATAATCTCCACAAATCCCACACTGGCTGATTGCTAAGTTGATCAATAAGGAATGGATCGTGCTGTCAAAACAGCATGAAGCCAGTTATTGTTGCTATTATTATAATATGTAGAAATCATCCCGACAAAGTGAACAACCATCAGCAACAGATGCTTGTTTACATTCGACTGTGATGACCGAGGTGCTGACATAGGATTGCAAATTTATGTAGAATAAGGTTTGTAGGAGGAGATACGGAAAAATATCTTGCCCTTGACCTTATAATTCGAAAAAAGGTTTTTGCGATTTCCAATTTGAAAAAAAAAACGACAATGACTGAGGCCTGGTCAGTTGAACTTGACCGAAATGCCCCCGACAAATCCAAGACTGATGAATGAACAATTACGAATTTATTAAACAAATCGAGAAGAGCATCGCAGTGAGGATGTAAATTGATGCCGAATGGCCGGCAGGAATGCCAGCATCAGTCTTTTGCCTGGAATCCCATTGTTTGCTTATGTATTAGAATTTGGAATATAAATATACTAAAATTACTCAAGGATACCTGCTGAAAAGCCTTGTTTGATTTTCCAAATTTTTTCTACATATCACTTTAAGAACGCGACATACTAAGAACTCACTCTGTTGACATGGAGAATAAAAAGTCATCAAAAAAGTAGTAAAAATAAGCAGTAAAAAAACAATAATCACTATTCTATGAAACAGGTTGTTTCAAACTATAGCAAATAATAGTTTATTTCCGATCAAGATCTTAACCAAAGGTAATAATAAAAACGTTGCACCTTTATTAAAAATAAGCCGAATGCATTTTTATTTACAAAAATGGAAGAGAAATATAATTTTTTTTGATCAGCACTTTTGAAAAAAATCGTCTAGCTGCAGAATTTATTGAGAGCGCTTAGTTACACTGAGCTATTTCATATTTCATAATAATCGAATGCAGACATTTAAACGATTGGAATAAGCAATTATTACAATTTTGCGGCAGCACAATTTGTTTTCCACGCACATTCTCCACATACTCGGCCATTCCCTTTGCATTTACATTTCCACATCGATATAAAAAAAATTGACGTAAATCACGTCCGTCGTTGCGTTATATACATTTTATATCACAGAGACTGCCCAAAAATTGCGTTTTGTGATCTTGAAAACGATTTATATCAATCAACCGGTACGATAAACCAGTAAACCAGATTACCATATTATGAACGTCGTAAAAACCAAGTGATCTTGAAAATCCTCGACGGAAGGTTACGTCGAGTAACATTGCTACAATGAGAGTAATTGAACCAGTTGTTGACCTAATTCACGCAATGCACCATTCAGAACTTGTCGCTTTGTCGATTACAATAATTGACTGCAATTTTTCTTTTTCACAGAAAAGGGCAAGTTTTTGGCTCTCGACTTGGGAGGGACCAATTTCCGCGTGCTCTTGATCGAGCTGAGCGAAAACCATTTCGAGATGAAATCCAAAATCTTCGCCATTCCTCAGCACATAATGTTGGGTTCCGGCGAGCAATTGTTCGACCACATTGCCGACTGCCTGGCCAAGTTCATGAAGGAGGAAAAAGTGATGAAAGAAAAACTGCCGTTGGGTTTCACGTTCAGTTTTCCCCTGCAACAGCTGGGACTTACCAAAGGAATCCTGGAACGCTGGACCAAAGGGTTCAATTGCTCAAACGTTGTCGGAAACGACGTCGTGCAGATGCTCCAAGACGCCATCACCAGACGCGGGGTAAGCATACCCTGTTGACAAAAAAAAAATTGACTATATAAAGGTACACTCTCGCACGAAACGTATTTGAAATTGTTCTTGTGAAAACTAAAGCATAGACGAAATTATTCAGAGTCGTTGCGAAGTTACAGCTCGTTTGCTTGCCGATTCCGCCGCGCAAGCTGACCTCACATCGACACAATCGTCTGTAACTTCGGAACGATTATGAATTTCTTCTTGTGATTTTCACCAATTATCATTCAAATAATACCAAGTAATGTGAACGTGACAGTGCCCCTTCTAACAAAAAGTTAATTTTTTGAAAGTTTTTGCTATATCCAGCGTTGTATTTGTATTATTAAGAATGATCTTTCAGGACATAGAAATTTCTGTTATGGCTATATTAAATGATTCCACAGGAACGTTAATGTCCTGTGCGTGGATAAACAAATATTGCCGAATTGGCGTTATAGCCGGTGAGTCTTCGGCGCCAAAAACAAACTAAGCATGTTTCTCACAAGTATCTCAATGTTATGTGCATGTTTTTTCATTGTCTAGGTGGATGGGGCCCTGCCATTCTTTATTTTTCAATTGAAAAAAAAAATAGTAACGCTTTTCTGTTTCATTTCATTTTACTATGCATGTCTCTTGTTTTATTATAGGACGTTCAGATTACCGTGTGCGCCATTTTAAACGATACTACGGGAACGCTCATGTCATGCGCTTGGAAAAATCCTTATTGCAAAATCGGACTTATCGTCGGTAGGTCATTCAGTTAAAAAAAAATTCCTTTCTGGTTTTGATTGAGATTTTGATTTGCTAAAAAGCTTTTGGTGTTGTTTGCTATGTGTGATTCAAGTCTGGCGGATAAAACTGTGCTTTATCATCTATTATCTGGAGGTGTGTGTGTAACATAGAGATAATAATCATTTTATTGTATTCGCGGAAAAGGTCGTCTACTAAAATAAAACGCACGCTTCTTCATTACTTTCATTCGAGAATCAGAATGCTTTTTTTTTTCACCTTAATCTTTCATCTGATAGATTTACGGTTGCATGATGCTTTTGTGATTTTACGTAATCATTGTTTGACGAGCAAACAGAAGAGACCTTATGATGTGTGTGGTTTTGGTAGGAACCGGAAGCAATGCTTGCTATGTGGAAAAGCAAAAGAATGCCGAATTATTTGATGATGTCGACAACGGTTCTGGAAATGTGCTCATTAACTTAGAATGGGGAGCGTTCGGAGACGACGGCGCTCTGGATTTTGTACGCACAGACTATGACCGCGACGTTGACGAGAATTCCATCAACCCCGGAAAACAACTGTAAGTATAATAACTCTCGTTATACTCGAATCTCTATAAGCACTATTGGTTTGGTATTTTCATGTTCTTGAAACTTTTCGATGAAACTTCCAGTTCAGCACACTTCCAGCTCGGCACGAATTTCAAATTTGGTGGGCTAGGAAAAGTTTTGTCAATTCACTGTCAGCTGTCAATAGGTGTCAGCCCAGTTGACAATCGAGAACAATCGAACCCTAGCGGAAAAAAAATTGAAATTCATGCTGACTTTGAACTTCGAAGTTTCATGTAGGTAAACGCACCTGGAGGCAGTAAGCTTTTTATTTATGATGAAGAAGTTCTAGGTGAAGTAAGGTCAGGTTAATGCCAAAAACTAGGTACACATTGTTGCTAGATCAAAATCAAGTTACCATTTCTTGAATGTCAGTGTCAATCTTGTCAACTTTCCGATCAAACTTGCTGGCATAAGAACAGGTCTTGCTAGAAAACATTTAATTAGGAATTGACCATGGCAAATTCGACTGGTTGTGACGTTTTGACTTTTGAACTGAAATCTACTAGATCCCAAATGTTTTGTTAATTCATTATTTTCACGCTTATAGTTCAACAGTTCAAAATACCTACCTAGGTACAATAATCTGTAAACTTCATCATAGATTTTGATTCGACTGCTAGCACCAAATCAATGGGGCCTTGCAATTGAAAAACTCAACGTGAGGTCGCCACTACTGTAGTGCGTGGGCGCCTACTTGGATGAAGCGGCCGTAACGACGGGAGAAACAGGGGAGCTTGAGCAGTTTGACCAGTAACTGACAGTGACTGGAGACGTCAAGCAAGAAACAGAGGTTATTCAAATTTCAAATCAAGACATAAAATGACGGACGTCGGTCGCTGAAGCGTCAACGCCGTCAAAATTGTCGAATTTGCCCCCAACTGTTGTAGCGCCCTCGGTGTGTGAAAGCAGTGCAAGGCCCCATTAAAATCTGGAGTTTTAAATATTTCAGGTTAAGGTACGTTCAGTCAGCTTATTTAGCCGCAAGTTTTAATTTTAGCCGTAAGCGCTGCACCGCTTATTGGCTGTTCTGAGGAGGCTGGTTCGTAAAAGCCAATGGGTTGGCAAAAACCCTTATATTCAGAAAAAGTGGGTGGGTTTTTGGGTTTTTGTTGGGTTTTTGTGTTTTTGGTGGGTTTTTGGGTTATTGATGGGTTTTTGTGTGACGCCATCTATATTTTGTTGTAAAAATTGCCTATCTGTCAAATCAATGCACAGTTGCAACCGATGAACGACAGGGCCTCTGTAAATCGTAAGCGAGTTTGTACGACAGCCACTTTCACGGCTCACCTGTATTCTTGGAAGTTAGTGCTGATAACTGTTACACAAAAACTTTCCTGGATCACCCTCTTCAAAACTCTTCTTAGGCCTAGAACTCGTTTGAGACGACACAATATAGAGAGTAGGTACCTACTAAAAACTGAAAAAAACATTTCATGAGGATTTTTGTGTGGGTTTTTGCGTGGGTTTTTGATAAAAATCCAATGTGGGTTTTTCAAGTGGGTTTTATTCCGTGCCATCCCTGGTCGCTGCGCTTACGAAGAAAATTAAACTTGCGGCTAAATAAGCTGACTGAACGCACCTTAAGACATCCCTAGAAGGGGCTAAATACAGAGTGATTAAAAAGTGTCGGACCATCTTGACGGTGCGTAATATGGAGGTGTAGTAGAGTGCTGGAAAGTTATTGTTAAAAAAAGGCTATATGTCTTTTAATTTTGAAGTTATGGAGGGACAAAAGTTGGTCCTTCGATTGATTCTATTTCGAAAAATTTCAGTAAACTCAGTTTATGGTAAAATAATGAGTACAAAAAATCAACCTCTGAATCTATTGAATTTCTGTTTTCTATACAGGGTGAATCATAAATCAACTACAAAAATTTAGTTTTCCTGAGAAACCAGAAGCAAAAGAATCTCATCAAAATGAAAAGTGTTTTATAGTTTTATTGTGCTCTACATAGGTGATGGGACCAATGTGGCTGTTTGCAGGCACTTTCGAAACAAAAATTTCTGGTTTCATGACTCAACCTGTATACAAAACAGAAATTCTTTGCATATTCAGAAGTTGATTTTTTTGAACTCATTGTTTTTCCATAAACACTTCACTAAAATCTTTTGAAATTGAAACTACGAAAATAGAAGCGATCGAAGGACCAACTTTTGTCCCTCCATAACTTCAAAACTAGAAGACATAGAATTTTTAACAACTTTCCAGCACTCTACTACACCACCTTCAAGGTGGTCCGACACTTTTGAATCACCCTGTAGGTACCTAGGTGGAAAAGCAGTTGAAGTTTAAAATTAGTGAACACATTCTAGGTCTTTTTCCGCTTTCTGATGTACATTTTCTTGAAAAATAACTAAAATAAGACTTTTCCGCTCGACAGTTTGAGGTTAGATTTACCTTTTCCCTGACATTTTGTTGGAAGTATCAGAGCCACCTCTCCGGAAACTATTTAGAACTATTTCTGGGACCCCTTGAATTTAATTTGTGCAGAAAATCGGTGCAGAATAACTCAATAACTTGAAATTCGTTTAGTTTCAACACTTTCAAACTGTCCTCGGATTTTCAAAATTTTACTTGGTAACAGTTCCGTATGCGGTGAAACGCCAAAAATTCGTTTTTTTTCGGGAAAAAAGACTCTAACAGATGGATTTCACTCCAAAGAAGACGATTCCGCTGTCGGAGCCGGGTTTTTTCAACTATTTCTTCTGATTTTCTAACCTCAAAAGTTTCACCGCATACGGAACAATTACCGCGGGGATATTATTCCGTATACGGTGAAACGCCAAAAAGGCATCAATTTTGGTGGGAAATGACACTCATAGTTAGATTTCACTTTAAAGAACGTGATTCCAATGTCGGAAAGATGCAAGAGTTTTCTTTTTTTAGTTCAAACGTTCACTTTTTACAACTCATAATAATTACCCGCCGCCACTGAATATGTGTCATATGTCAACAAAACAAAAGCAGAATCAAAGAGTGCGTTCCACTAAACGATCGCAACGACCGCAACGCCCGTCTACCCGTTCCACTTATAGCCGCGGTCGTGTGTTGCGGTCGTTGCTACGTCACGAATGACGTCATACATCGCGACCACTCCAAGCCCACAACGATCGCGCTGAAAAGGTGAGGCGTTGCGGTCGTCTTCTGGTCGTTAGCGGCAATGTTGCCAGCTCTAGCAATTTATATTGGAAATTGCGACTTACTTTTTTGATTTGGCAATGGCGACCTAAAGTGACGACTTTAAAGTTCAATCAGTTCTATAACGATTTTTTTTTTAATTTTGCCTCCTTCCACATGATTTTACGCAACTTCATTTAAAAGATAGAGACCATTGGCAGGGCACTGCGATTTCGCGCAACACTAGTTTGGCTACGCATCAGCGGCGTAAAACCGGCAACACTGTCGCTGCAATTTTCTCTACAAACGTCAAACCCATGCGTCAAACAAAAAAGTTGTGCCGGTATCCCATCCATAATTCCCATACGGTATCCTTATGGCGAACTCAAAAAAAATGAAATTAACACTGTTCAACGGAGAACGTGACATGCTGGTCAACGGAGACGTGACTCGAGTGACTCGACACACCACGACGACCGCACGCCCGTTCCACTTGAGTTTCCGCTCACAACGACCGCGGGCGTTTGCAAGCTAGTGGAACGGGAAAATCTGCGGTCGTGGGCGTGGGCGTTGCGATCGTTTAGTGGAACGCACTCAAAGCAACTCCAACTCCCTACCCACTGGCGCAGGTCTAAAAAGAAGGAGCATACTTGAGACGACGGGGAGATTTCAACAAAAATAATGAATTCTTATTTAATATAACAATAATAGACCATTTATCACCTAATTCACAAAAATTTTTCAATTTCAGCCGTTCTGTCAACTATCATCTGTCAGACTTTGACGTATGGCCTCGCGTAAAACAGTGGCGCACTATAGGCCGGATTTAACAGATCTCATGACTTATAAAATGAAATTCGATGGAAAGCGAATGAGAAGTGCCGCTCCGACAACAGAACTGTGTTTTTTCAAGTAAAATCTACAAATGAGTGTCGTTTCCTACTAAAATTGATGCATTTTTGGCGTTTCACCGTATACGGAATAATATCCCCGCGGTAATTGTTCCGTATGCGGTGAAACTTTTGAGGTTAGAAAATCAAAAGAAATAGTTGAAAAAACCCGGCTCCGACAGCGGAATCGTCTTCTTTGGAGTGAAATCCATCTGTTAGAGTCTTTTTCCCCGAAAAAAAACGAATTTTTGGCGTTTCACCGCATACGGAACGATAGACCTATTTCTTTTTCACGCCCATTTTGCCTCCTATCTCCGCTCATTGGCGGGATTTGCCTCACATTCTCCCATAGCAACTCTGTCAGTGTCAGTGACTTTCTACTTCTCAATTACCCCTGACAAGGTTATGTTACAATTTGTCATCAGTTGTCAGTAGAGCAGAACCAAAATGCGGAGCAAAAGTCTTGCCACGATGCAAACCTACAGACTCGACAACCCTTCACTTGTTTATAAGTGTAAGCATCAAATCACGGGGAACCAGCGTGATAAGGGGTTGAAGTATAGTGCGGAAGGATATTTTGAAGACGTACTTGTGAATAACCTGAAGGTAGAAGTGAAGTGCTACAGGAGCCAAAAAATGAACAAGCTCCTCAAGAAAATGTTCGGAACAGCATTTGTTTTCAGTGTCTTCTTTGTACCAATCAATCACTGATGAATAGAAATCTTCCGCTCTGAAGTGCCCCGGCGTGAGACACCTAAGATTGAACTAAAATATTGAGGTTTTGTTGTGATGTGAAGTTACAGTAATCGCCTCGGTAATCGCCAAATAGGAAGGTGGGGTAGCATTCCCAGCACTTTGAACGGTGATTTGGACGCCCCCTTTTTGGCCTTGCAAGTACAACTTGCAAAACAGCTGAAGCTGTTTCGTTAGCCTTCAAATTCTTCCTGATGCCGGCATCGTGTCTTCCAGTGGCGGCCATCCATTCATTTCGCTTATTTTCGTCGGCAGGAAAACCGTGGAATGCAACATTTGGGGGAAATGCTGTCTTGGACTTTGTGCGGACAACTTTTCACACAACATATGCGCATTTTTCGAATTGTTCGATCAGTGTAGCGACACGACACATGTTACAGTCATAGTGACAGTGACAATTCTAATTTATTGTGACAGTATCGCCTTCCTCAAATTTCGCGCCTAATAATCAAAGGCGTTTAATTGGCCAGGGGTGTGGCTTAAAATTATTCATCCTTGTCTGCACGTCTCTGTTCCCCATAAGAAATAGGTCTATTACCTTTTACTTGTTGAAAGATGAAATGTCAATGTCAATTCGGCTAGTTGACATTATGTCAGATTTCATTGAAAAAATGCAGATCCCTAGAAATTTCTCTGCTTTTCTGATTTCACCATTGAGCTTGCCTAAGTAGAAAAACAAAACATAAAACTCCCAATTTTCTATGTCAAAATGATTGATCCTTGGTTCTTTTCTATCGGACTTTCATTTAATACCAAAAAATCACGTCACCAAGTTTAAGGAGTATGTGGTTTAAGGGCAGCCAGCTGCGACTTTTCCCAATATGTATAACTGGTTGCCTAAAACTTGGTTACCTATATAGTTTTCAGGATTGAATGAAGACTGTACCAATACGACTGTACTTTCTGAAAAGAGCTGACTTTTGAAACTAGTCGATAGACGAGAACTATCACGGAAAATCGCAAAATAACGTGAAGAACTCGTCCTCTATCAAACAGAATGGCGTATGTTGAATTTTGGTAAATTTTTGTGTCAATGAATTCGACTTGATCAGGACTTCAAATCTGTGCAGTCGAAAATGGTTAATTTTGAAAATTGGGCAATAAAATTGAAATTAAAATATATGAACGTAATAAATATAAAACTCTAACATCCAGTTCCACCAGCGAATTTAATTATTGTTAGCTAATTGGAACATTTTCAACATTTTCTCTGATTGATTATAGGTCAGTGCTGGTTGAATGACCACGGAAAATGCATACAAGCTGTTGTGGTCTGAACATTTTTCTATAATCTTCCGTGGAACTTGTGTTTTCTGTGGTCACTAAGCCAATATTCACCAGAGAAAATATCTCAATTGGCTAACAATGATTCAATTCGCAGATGGAATTGGCTATATATCCGACAAAACGGCGTATATTATGATTTTATTCCATCGACCAGCGTCATTCCATCTAGCTCGAATTGACATAATGTCAACTTTCGTCATTTGAGAGTGGGCAGTTCTGTCTAACAAAACGGTGCACGTCTAAGCGCGGATATGATTGGTCGGGAGCAGGAGAAACTACAGAAAACTCATAGTTATACTCTTTTCATCCGAGAATCCGAGATACGAAACTTTTATGGCCGGTCATCTTTGTCTCTATCTTGCAACCTCTACCGCTCTACCTCAGTGTCCCTATCTAATATAATTTAATGCATATTCAGCAAAATGCAAACGTAATGCCCAACTCACTCTTTAGGGCAGAAAGTGTATTTTTTTTGAGTAAATGTTCAATTAGCTACTTCTCGATTCGACCTCCAGTTTAAAACACGCACCTTGTATTATTTGTTGTTATTGAATGCAACGTTATTTGAAACTTCGCATTATATTGCAACAAGATCAAATTTCCAGGCACGAAAAAATGATTTCCGGCATGTACATGGGTGAACTAGTCAGATTGGCCCTCGAGAGGTTTACACAAGAAGGACTGCTGTTCGGAGGCAAGGGCACCGACGCCTTATTCACCAGAGGAAGGTTCTACACCAAATACGTTTCCGAAATCGAAAGCGAACCCCAAGGTTCGTTCATCAACTGCAGCGAAATACTTGAGGAATTAGGTAAGTTACACATTCCTTCTGTTTTCTTATAGTAGGTGAAGGGTTACGATAGAGGGCTACTAAGTTACGACTTTCTCGTGATTCAGTCCAGTTATAGACAACCAACAGTTTATAAAGCCAGTAATAAAACGTGATTCAAAGATACCTATTGGTGTATTTTTGATAATCTGATTATTTCATATCCGGGCGTATCTACCTATAAGTAATAATAACAGCTGTCTATTCAATACATACATATATTACCGTCAGCCTTAAGGCCCTTTGCAAATGTGTATTGCGGCTCGCTCCGCTCGTCTGCAGATGTGCTTCCAAGGTCAACCAATTAATGGGCTGTGTCGCGAATGATGCGATCCCCCACGCGCGATACCCGTTACCTAGTAGCGTACTATCTCAACAATAAGTTATCTTAAGTTGTATCGACAGCGAAGTTAACAAACAGAAGTTTTTATTCGAGTTTTTATAATTCCAGGCATCAAACATGCATCCGAACAAGACTACATCAACGTCAGATACGTGTGCGAATGTGTATCGAGACGAGCCGCCCATTTGGTCTCAGCTGCCATTGCCACCCTCTTGAATAAGATGAACGAACCGAGGGTGACCGTCGGCATTGACGGTTCAGTATACAGGTTCCATCCTCACTTCCATAATTTGATGATGGAGAAGATTTCTGAAATGGTCAACCCTGGAATCGAGGTATGTAGTACTTATAATTCCTCTTGAATAGTCTTTCTATGCGCTCAATGCCAAGTCCGTGGGATTACCATCACAACGGCGCGGAACAACCTGTTTTGACCGCCGTATTCTGCAATTTGCACTGCCGCAGCTTTGCGCCACCTGACTTGAAAATGAGCCAGAAGTTTTTCAAAAGAATACTAATAACTCAATTCTTTCAGTTTGACCTGATGCTGTCTGAAGACGGAAGCGGCCGAGGCGCCGCCCTGGTGGCGGCGGTCGCGTCCCGGACATCCCAGACGTCCCGGTGAAGCAAGCAGCCATCCCTAGTTAGCTGAGATATTTGTAAATAATCGTAGATTATTCTAGCACATTTGGTTTCATTCGTGTGAACACCGGATGAGATTATCCTACTAGAACCGCGCGCGCGTGTGTTGTAGGTACTAAAGCCTAACTGCTAGTTGTTTTTAAAAAATAGTTGGTAGTATCGTTGGGGTTTAGTATTCTACGTAATCTACTGCTCCTATATTTGAAAAAAAAATGACTTAAGTATACTAAATTATTATTTTATAAAATTGTCCTGCTATTTTGGATTTTTTTGTTTGTTGAATTTTATCTTATTATATGTAGCCCAAGATTATTTATTGTTGATAAGCAGAAAAATTTTTAAGCAGTTGTGATGTTTATTGTGTATATGTGTTATAATTGCCGGAATACTCCCAAACGTTTTTATTATTGCGTTCGATATAAAAGAGAATAAGAAATATAAAGTTTGTATAGAAAATTGCAAACTGCCGCCAAAAGCTTATTTAAATGTAATTTACAGATCCAGTGTTGTAACAAGAAAAAAATAACAATGATAATGATAATAATTGAAATTGTTGTAAAATAAGCTTATATAAATCTAGGTATGAAAGAAGTAAACACTTTCGTTTTTAACAGCGAAGTTTTATTGAACCTATGCATTTCAAGAGTTGAACCTTATTGGTCACCTAGTAAAGTTGACCAGATACAGTTGATAGCGCGTTCGCTTATTTGCACGGTTTCGCTATTCCAATAAGCTTTTAGTGGAGCACATCGCTGGTATGCTGATCTCCAAAGCGGTTTAGTACCCTTAAAACTATATGCAACCCGGAATAGAGAGCTGGGGAAATGGAATCGACAAAAAAATTCACTTATCCAGAATCTTTGTGTGAATGTGTGTGGTACACCTTATTCATGCGAGATGGATTGAGAGTGGTCCAGTTCAATTGAAGACATTTTTTAAGCCGCGCTATTTGGAGTAGCAGACCGGTTATTTCGTAGCCGCTTGTATTCTTCATTTTCCTAGTTTTTACCTTGGTAGCTTTTTCTCTGTGGCTAAATCTCCCATATCTTCCAAACGGTTCAACCGAGGGAGGGTTCAACATATCAAGTTCGTTTTTTTCTTTCGTCAATCGAATCTCATCTCTCTATTTCAGCCCGATACCTGCTGCATTTGAGGGCGATCGGTCAATCATTTATAAACAATTTTCAACAACAAATATGTACATCTCCAAGTTGAATCCGGCAGGCTCTCGAACGGCTCCCCCGCCAATCATACGAATTTGTGGTTCACCTCCGAAACGGAGTCTCTTGGCTTGAGGCTTTTCCGCGAGTCGGAGTCTCCAGCGAATATCGCAATTTCGCTGATCGAACCTGATATATTTCGGCTAGATACCTACAGCATCTGAAGACGAGGGATCAACTAAACCGCTGGACAAATTAGTTATCGGCATCGAAAAAACCGCTCAACTTTGAACGTCAATAACTTTCGTGTACCATGGGCAATTCCGAGGGCAATTCCAATGTTGTTGATGGTCAACTCAATCTTCGCCTTATATTATCTTATGAAAGGAAACATCAAGAAACTCAGGATAAATTTTTCGTCTACAGGGTGATATATAGAAACAGTTCAAACTTGCAACAAATCCAACTGAATTGAACACGACTGTTCCCACAACGGTTCTCAGCAATTTGACTCGCAACACAACCCGAAAATTCTCACGGGGCCAAAATAATACAACTTGAATACACAATATTGCGTGAACGCTTAGCGCATGCGCTAAAAAACGAGGTGATTCGTTCTAAGTCCTCCATATGTTACGCTGTAAAATAGGTGATTCTCAAACTAAGCTCAATGGATTATGCGTCGTTTTCAAGTAGAAGTGGTTACATAGAAAAATCTGAGTAACCCTTGCAACCTATTCATGAAAGCACATATGTTGGGGATCATTCCCAAATGCCCCAAATCACGAAATAAAAAAAACATTGAACACTTCAACTATAATATTCAAATTTACCGCGAAATTGTCTGGGGATATTTCATTAATTCAGTGCTGTATTGTATTGACGACAGCATGGTGTGGCGACAGTCGGTCCTCTGAGTGGCACACACTTTTTCGACCGCCGAATATGCATTTTAAATCGGAAGACTTCACAAGTTGCTGATAGAACTGTACAAAACGTTACGTCAAACACTGGAATCAATGTCATTGTCGAGTTCTGGGCCGCTATTCTTGAATCGTGTGAGTTCCTGGGAGTAAAATACATTCCGCAGTACACTGAAGTAGCGATGTTGCCTAAAATCGTGGTTTTTAGGCAACTTTAGCTACAGAAGTGTAGTACGGATTATATAAAACTCCCAGGGACTTTTCTCAGACGATTCAAAAATAGCGGCCCTGAACATGCGCGATGACAACTTGTCACCGTTTTCTTAGTTCGCATGACATCCGTGTCGGAGCACCACTTCCGCGCAATATGGAGTTCGGGCATCACTTAATTTGGAGGACCAACAAACAAACGAACAGACCCGCGCGCGCTTGACAACCAACGTCAAAACATAACCTATTTATAACCAACAAATTTGAAGTTGGTCTTACTCGATTTATTTTCCTTGTGTGCTTTAGAGAGCCAGGCGAGTACCTACAGTGTGATTCAAAGGTTCGTCGTTGTCGATGATAGCCTTTGTGGCGGTTTTTGCGAAAATGATAGGCGAATATTTCCATAGGTTTGAGGCTTGAAAAGGGGCCCGAGGCAGGCTATCTTGCAAAAATCCGCGTGTTTGGCGAGGTTGCTATCTACACAGTCATGGATTCTGAATTTCTGAGTGTTCCGATGACCTCGCAATGTATCCCAAGATAACTACGGCGACATCCTGGATTTCTGATTTTCAAGAGTTGTTCCCACACCTGACAGGGAATCGAGGACTTCAAAAGTTTGAAAAGCTAATCAAAAAAGTTTACCATCGATTTTATCACTTCCTTCATTATTTGAGTATAATTTTGTCACACCAAATTTCTTTAAAAACAAACCAATTTTAATAAAACCAATACATAAATATCTACATCTGTTTATTTTTGCTTTCTATGTTTAAATCTATGTTAGATAAAAGTACCACAGAATAGAGAAATAACTGCAAACGGAGTGCTTTGTTGGGCAACATCCTTGTTGGAGGGTTTCCATTTCCACAATATCTTCTTGACTGATGTAGCCAATTTCCTTGTGTTCGGCAAGAGTTCACCTTTGACCATTTTCTCTCTCAGTAAGAAATCTATGTCCCTCGATGCCTCTGAAACAGCATAGGGTAACTTCCAGTATGCTTTTCCACCTGCACAACAAATCGAGTATTATAAATTGCGCATAATTTATAATAATATACATACTTTTGTCACAGAGACTCCTTCCAATTTGAAAACATTGTGATCAATAATTGCATACAACAGTGAAATTCTGAACACAACACTACAGCTGTGATGATAGCAACCATGCATCACATTCAAAATGTGCACCAGGATTCTGGTTGTTGTTGTAGTCACCGGAGCTACCGTGTCATCTGTTTGGAATCCCGCTGTGGAGGCATGAGTAGAAATTATGTCTCTGGTTGGATCATCACTGCAAGAGCTTTTTCCTTTTTCGCTGGGAGTGCAGGACCTACAAAAAAAAAAGATAATTATGCAAAACATGTAAGGACCTTGTTGTTAGGTGCTGCACAGTGTTGGTAGTTACCTTGGTATGAACAAGAGCTGATTGTTCACTAGACATAATTAAACCACACATGACTGTGTAGATGAGCAATCCCGCCCAACAAGCGGATTTTTGCAAAAGATAGCCTTCCTCGGGTCGGGCCCTCTTTCAAGCTTTCAAATCCATGGATATATTTACCTATGTGAAGTTAGCTCCTGGGAGCCAGCTCCTCGGAGCTGGCGTCCTGAAGCTAGCTCCTAATTACAGCGGACCAAACAAATTTTGATTATGTTGCCAGAAAACGCATTTTTGTTGGACATAAATCAGAAATAAGATGTCATCACTTACGACGACGCTTGATGGGTGATCGATCACGCGAGAATTCCCCCATACTGGAGATTTCTTCTTTGAGAACAATTTTTTCCATAGATTTCTTCTTTGAGAACAATTTTTTCCATAGATTTCAAAATTGAAAATTATAATATTTGCAACTTTTAATATATACAGGGTGTCGCAGAAAAAAAAATCCGTTCACAACAGTTCACACTCGAGTTCACAGTTCACACACCTCCATAATTTACTCTTCCACACGGCGATTTTTGTCAAATTTGACGTTAAGTTTGGTTAACTGAACGACAACCTTGAACGGAGATGTCCACGATTACTGCACGCGGCAGAGAGGAATGATAAGACCTTTAGCACATAAGCATACTTTTCACGAAAGATCGCCTCTCGCCGCTGGTTGCAGGTTGTTTGGTGAGTTACCCCCTGAGTTGCGTAACATCGCGGATTTTAAGGAATTCAAATCTGAGGTTAAGGTCCTTTTGACCTCTCATTGCTTCTACAGTCTGGCGGAGTTTCGGGGGTTCCTCGGTGATTTGCGGCGGGATCGACATTGAATTGCATTTAAATCGCTTGAGCCTGTAGACGTTGTTGTCCGAGTACCTACCTATTTGTGTTTCTGTTTGTATTGTTGTAACATATATGTGTACTTATTGTATTATTATTATTACTGTGACTTATCTTCATCTATGTTATATAGTAACAAAAGATTAATAAAATTATTTATTTATTTATTTATTTAACCTATCAAGTAAGCAAGAATATTTTTGCTAGATAAAATGGGCGGCCGATAAGTTATCACTCGGTGAGCGTTCTCGCTGATAGGTATGTGGCGTTCAGCCGCAGGCGGTTGAGAGCTTGGTAAGCGCTTTGTGCGGATGAACGCAGCCATTGGTGACTTCCATCGAGCAAAGTTTGATAAGAGAGAACAAAAAGCAACCCCACAAAAAAAATTCTATATTTCCCAACCCAATATTGAAAAATTCATTTGAGAGCTTTCCCATCATACGAATTTTCTGAAAAACTCCCGGAACGTGTCAAACATTGATGGCTTTCATTCAGCAAAGTTTAATGAGGCAGCACGAAAAAACAACCCCGAAAAAAAATTCTAAATTTCCCAACCCAATATTGAAAAATTCATTTGAAAGGTTTTCCATCATACGAATTTTCTGAAAAACTCCCGCAACGTGTCAAACATTGGTGGCTTTCATTCAGCAAAGTTTAATGAGGCAGCACGAAAAAACAACCCCAAAAAAAAATTCTATATTTCCCAACCCAATATTGAAAAATTCATTTGAGAGCTTTCCCATCATACGAATTTTCTGAAAAACTCCCGGAACGTGTCAAACATTGATGGCTTTCATTCAGCAAAGTTTAATAAGGCAGCACGAAAAAACAACCCCGAAAAAAAATTCTAAATTTCCCAACCCAATATTGAAAAATTCATTTGAAAGGTTTCCCATCATACGAATTTTCTGAAAAACTCCCGCAACGTGTCAAACATTGGTGGCTTTCATTCAGCAAAGTTTAATGAGGCAGCACGAAAAAACAACCCCAAAAAAAAATTCTATATTTCCCAACCCAATATTGAAAAATTCATTTGAGAGCTTTCCCATCATACGAATTTTCTGAAAAACTCCCGGAACGTGTCAAACATTGATGGCTTTCATTCAGCAAAGTTTAATGAGGCAGCACGAAAAAACAACCCCGAAAAAAAATTCTAAATTTCCCAACCCAATATTGAAAAATTCATTTGAAAGGTTTCCCATCATACGAATTTTCTGAAAAGCTCCTGCAACGTGTCAAACATTGGTGGCTTTCATTCAGCAAAGTTTAATGAGGCAGCACGAAAAAACAACCCCAAAAAAAAATTCTATATTTCCCAACCCAATATTGAAAAATTCATTTGAGAGCTTTCCCATCATACGAATTTTCTGAAAAACTCCCGGAACGTGTCAAACATTGGTGGCTTTCATTCAGCAAAGTTTAATGAGGCAGCACGAAAAAGCAACCCCAAAAAAAATTCTATATTTCCCAACCCAATATTGAAAAATTCATTTGAGAGCTTTCCCATCATACGAATTTTCTGAAAAACTCCCGGAACGTGTCAAACATTGATGGCTTTCATTCAGCAAAGTTTAATGAGGCAGCACGAAAAAACAACCCCGAAAAAAAATTCTAAATTTCCCAACCCAATATTGAAAAATTCATTTGAAAGGTTTCCCATCATACGAATTTTCTGAAAAACTCCCGCAACGTGTCAAACATTGGTGGCTTTCATTCAGCAAAGTTTAATGAGGCAGCACGAAAAAACAACCCCAAAAAAAAATTCTATATTTCCCAACCCAATATTGAAAAATTCATTTGAGAGCTTTCCCATCATACGAATTTTCTGAAAAACTCCCGGAACGTGTCAAACATTGATGGCTTTCATTCAGCAAAGTTTAATGAGGCAGCACGAAAAAACAACCCCGAAAAAAAAAATCTAAATTTCCCAACCCAATATTGAAAAATTCATTTGAAAGGTTTCCCATCATACGAATTTTCTGAAAAACTCCCGCAACGTGTCAAACATTGGTGGCTTTCATTCAGCAAAGTTTAATGAGGCAGCACGAAAAAACAACCCCAAAAAAAAATTCTATATTTCCCAACCCAATATTGAAAAATCCATTTGAGAGCTTTCCCATCATACGAATTTTCTGAAAAACTCCCGGAACGTGTCAAACATTGATGGCTTTCATTCAGCAAAGTTTAATGAGGCAGCACGAAAAAACAACCCCGAAAAAAAATTCTAAATTTCCCAACCCAATATTGAAAAATTCATTTGAAAGGTTTCCCATCATACGAATTTTCTGAAAAACTCCCGCAACGTGTCAAACATTGGTGGCTTTCATTCAGCAAAGTTTAATGAGGCAGCACGGAAAAACAACCCCAAAAAAAAATTCTATATTTCCCAACCCAATATTGAAAAATTCATTTGAGAGCTTTCCCATCATACGAATTTTCTGAAAAACTCCCGGAACGTGTCAAACATTGATGGCTTTCATTCAGCAAAGTTTAATGAGGCAGCACGAAAAAACAACCCCGAAAAAAAATTCTAAATTTCCCAACCCAATATTGAAAAATTCATTTGAAAGGTTTCCCATCATACGAATTCTCTGAAAAACTCCCGCAACGTGTCAAACATTGGTGGCTTTCATTCAGCAAAGTTTAATGAGGCAGCACGAAAAAACAACCCCAAAAAAAATTTCTATATTTCCCAACCCAATATTGAAAAATTCATTTGAGAGCTTTCCCATCATACGAATTTTCTGAAAAACTCCCGGAACGTGTCAAACATTGATGGCTTTCATTCAGCAAAGTTTAATGAGGCAGCACGAAAAAACAACCCCGAAAAAAAATTCTAAATTTCCCAACCCAATATTGAAAACTTCATTTGAAAGGTTTCCCATCATACGAATTTTCTGAAAAACTCCCGCAACGTGTCAAACATTGGTGGCTTTCATTCAGCAAAGTTTAATGAAGCAGCACGAAAAAACAACCCCGAAAAAAAATTCTAAATTTCCCAACCCAACCCAACCCAATATTGAAAAATTCATTTGAAAAGTTTCCCATCATACGAATTTTCTGAAAAACTCCCGGAACATGTCAAACATTGGTGGCTTTCATTCAGCAAAGTTTAATGAGGCAGCACGAAAAAACAACCCCGAAAAAAAATTATAAATTTCCCAACCCAATAATGAAAAATTCATTTGAAAGGTTTCCAACGTTTCATCCTTGGTTTCGTCCCAGATCCCAGCAGGATGAAAAGCAAAGTTGATCCCACTTACCTCATCACTATTGAATGTTTGGTCACTTTTCATCCGTTTGGATTACCCCACATTTTCTTAGAAGCCGAATAGCCCTCAATTATTGGAAAAGTTTCTAAAACATTGCTGGGGCATTTTTGACAAACGAGATAGTATATTATATACCAAGGGACCAAAGTGAATTTCCAATCCCGTGGGTGAAGTTTGTTGCCCAAAGGCCATCGAGCAACAATCACCTCAGGGATTAAAAAAAATTTGGTCCCATGGTGTATACATGGCTTTTTGCAATACCAAAATGCCTATTTTATACTAAAAATACCTAGTTTTACAAAAAAAAAACTTTGAACGATCTTGTCTGTGAGTTTAAAAACATCTGTCGGAACTACACACATCAAAAGAATCTAGGGGACAAGCAAATTCAGACGATTCCTAAAATCAACGTAACTCCTGATTCCCGTGAGCGATTTCATATCGGTCTTCAGTATTCGATAGCCCAATCTTTCTTTCTCATGCCTTGATCACGTCAAATACGAACAGTGTTTCATAAGGATGCTACAGGGTGATCAATGGAACAGCGTAAAATTGCCGAAAGTTCAGTACGAGCGCGATTCAAAAAAAAAAATTCATGCATTCCAATAGCACAGTTATGAAGATCGGTGTTTCAGCTTCAGTAAAGTTTTTGAATTTTGAAAATCTAAGGTGAATTGTCAAAGATATTGATCATTTTGTGCCGCCATGTTGAACTTCCAAGAAAGAAGAAAGTAATCCGATTTTATTGAAACTTGGAACACACTCATGTCTGGTTCAAGTAATTGGAATTTCAAGGTCAAATGTCACTTTCGATCACTTTCGAGCCGCTATATTGAATTTTTTACATAAATGATTCTATTTGAATAAAACTTGAAACACACTAGAATCGAATCATTTGCATAAAAGTTCAATGTGGCGGCTTGGAAGTGACCAAGAAAGACATTTGACCTTGGAATCCCAATTACTGAAACCAGATATTAGTGTAATCCAAGTTTCAATGAAATCGGATCATTTTTTTGGAAGTTCAACATGGCGGCACAAAATGATCAATATCTTTGGCAATTCACCTTCAATTTCCAAAATTCAAAAACGCTACTGAAGCTGAAATACCAGTCTTCATAACTGTGCTATTGGAATGCATAAAATTTTTTTTTTGGGAAATCGCGCTCGTACTGAACTTTCGGCAATTTTACACTGTTCCATTGACCACCCTGTTGAAACTTTATGAAACATTGTTCGTATTTGACGTGATCAAGACATGAAAACAAAAGATTTGGCTATCGAACACTGGAAACAGATATGAAATCGCTGACGGCAATCAAAAGTTATGATGATTTGAGAAATCGTCTAAATTTGCTTGTCCCCTAGATTCTTTTGATGTGTGTAGCATCGTTCTTGTTAAAGTTTGACAAATTTATAACAAAAGGAGTAAGGATTATTACCATAGTTTCGACAGACGTTTTTGAATTCACAGGCACCCTTGACTCATTTAATTTATTAACTCTCGGTACAAATAAGCACAAACACGATTAAGAATAAGTAAAAATCCATTGGTCTTGTAGTGGTGTTGTATAAAGTAGAACGTATATATTGAAATAATCTTGAAACTACACCACAATCTTTCTATTTTTCTTCTACCAACCGGTTTCGCCTTTTGGCATCGTCAGGGTTCGGTAATTAGTTGTATGAAATAATATTAATTGATATAAAATTTGATAAAAGCTTACTGTATAATATTTAAAATATTTTCTTTTTTGGAGAAATTTGTAAAAGTTTTGACATCCGTCAAAAATTAACTCAATTGACATAAGTAATAATTAATTTAATTGAAATGAAAAACAGTTGGTTCAAGATAACATGATAACATTTTATTATAAATTTAAATTTTGAGAATAGAAGATTTAAAAAAGGTTGATTATTATTGATTAAGGTAGATGTATTCAGCATCTAGTAAAATTTTAATTGTTTTGGCTCCTTCTAAATCTTCAGTTCGCTCATTTAGGTATTGGTAATTTCGATATTGTTCCAATTTTAAAATTTCTAGTGATTCAAAAAGTATTCTTTGGTTATATTTTGTTGTTTGGTGTGAAAATTTAACATCTGTATTTGGATCAAATTTATGTTTCGCTAAAATAATATGATTTGGAAAATGTGTAAATCAATCAATCAAAAATCAAAATCATGTAAATCAATTGGTCTCATTGGTAGTAAATCATATTTTGCAAATCATATTATTTCAGCGAAACATATCCAAATACAGATGTTAAATTTTCACACCAATAACAACAAAATATAAACAAAGAATACTTTTTGAAATTTTAAAATTGAAACATTATCGAAATTACCAATACCTAAATGAGCAAACTGGAGATTTAGAAGGAGCCAAAACAATGAAAATTTCACTAGATGCTGAATACATCTACCTTAATCAATAATAATCAACCTTTTTCAAATCTTCTATTCTCAAAATTTAAATTTATAATAAACTGTTATCATGTTATCTTGAACCAACTGTTTTCCATGCCAATTAAATTAATTATTACTTATGTCAATTGAATTAATTTTTGACGAATGTCAACACTTTTACAAATTTCTCCAAAAAAGAAAATATTTTAAATATTATACAGTAAGCTTTTATCAAATTTTATATCAATTTATTTCATACAACTAATTACAGAACCCTGACGATGCCGAAAAGCGAAACCGGTTGATAAAAGAAAAATAGAAAAATTGTGGTGTAGTGTGTAGTTTCAAGATTATTTCAATATATACGTTCTACGATTAAGAAGTTAGATACGTCAACTGCTGTTGTTGCTATTGATAATATTTCAATTGTTTTTTGAAGCACTCCCGATTTTGTCAAGAATTTTTTTCGGGGTTGTTTTTTCGTGCTGCCTCATTAAACTTTGCTGAATGAAAGCCACCAATGTTTGACACTTTGCGGGAGTTTTTCAGAAAATTCGTATGATGGGAAAGCTCTCAAATGAATTTTTCAATATTGGGTTGGGAAATATAGAATTTTTTTTTGGGGTTGTTTTTTCGTGCTGACTCATTAAACTTTGCTGAATGAAAGCCACCAATGTTTGACACGTTGCGGGAGTTTTTCAGAAAATTCGTATGATGGGAAACCTTTCAAATGAATTTTTCAATATTGGGTTGGGAAATTTAGATTTTTTTTTTCGGGGTTGTTTTTTCGTGCTGCCTCATTAAACTTTGCTGAATGAAAGCCATCAATGTTTGACACGTTCCGGGAGTTTTTCAGAAAATTCGTATGATGGGAAAGCTCTCAAATGAATTTTTCAATATTGGGTTGGGAAATATAGAATTTTTTTTTGGGGTTGTTTTTTCGTGCTGCCTCATTAAACTTTGCTGAATGAAAGCCACCAATGTTTGACACGTTGCGGGAGTTTTTCAGAAAATTCGTATGATGGGAAACCATTCAAATGAATTTTTCAATATTGGGTTGGGAAATTTAGAATTTTTTTTCGGGGTTGTTTTTTCGTGCTGCCTCATTAAACTTTGCTGAATGAAAGCCACCAATGTTTGACACGTTGCGGGAGTTTTTCAGAAAATTCGTATGATGGGAAACCTTTCAAATGAATTTTTCAATATTGGGTTGGGAAATTTAGAATTTTTTTTCGGGGTTGTTTTTTCCTGCTGCCTCATTAAACTTTGCTGAATGAAAGCTATCAATGTTTGACACGTTCCGGGAGTTTTTCAGAAAATTCGTATGATGGGAAAGCTCTCAAATGAATTTTTCAATATTGGGTTGGGAAGTATAGAATTTTTTTTTTGGGGTTGTTTTTTCGTGCTGCCTCATTAAACTTTGCTGAATGAAAGCCACCAATGTTTGACACGTTGCGGGAGTTTTTCAGAAAATTCGTATGATGGGAAACCTTTCAAATGAATTTTTCAATATTGGGTTGGGAAATTTAGAATTTTTTTTCGGGGTTGTTTTTTCGTGCTGCCTCATTAAACTTTGCTGAATGAAAGCCACCAATGTTTGACACGTTGCGGGAGTTTTTCAGAAAATTCGTATGATGGGAAACCTTTCAAATGAATTTTTCAATATTGGGTTGGGAAATTTAGAATTTTTTTTCGGGGTTGTTTTTTCCTGCTGCCTCATTAAACTTTGCTGAATGAAAGCTATCAATGTTTGACACGTTCCGGGAGTTTTTCAGAGAATTCGTATGATGGGAAAGCTCTCAAATGAATTTTTCAATATTGGGTTGGGAAATATAGAATTTATTTTGGGGTTGTTTTTTCGTGCTGCCTCATTAAACTTTGCTGAATGAAAGCCACCAATGTTTGACACGTTGCGGGAGTTTTTCAGAAAATTCGTATGATGGGAAACCTTTCAAATGAATTTTTCAATATTGGGTTGGGAAATTTAGATTTTTTTTTTCGGGGTTGTTTTTTCGTGCTGCCTCATTAAACTTTGCTGAATGAAAGCCATCAATGTTTGACACGTTCCGGGAGTTTTTCAGAAAATTCGTATGATGGGAAAGCTCTCAAATGAATTTTTCAATATTGGGTTGGGAAATATAGAATTTTTTTTTGGGGTTGTTTTTTCGTGCTGCCTCATTAAACTTTGCTGAATGAAAGCCACCAATGTTTGACACGTTGCGGGAGTTTTTCAGAAAATTCGTATGATGGGAAACCTTTCAAATGAATTTTTCAATATTGGGTTGGGAAATTTAGAATTTTTTTTCGGGGTTGTTTTTTCGTGCTGCCTCATTAAACTTTGCTGAATGAAAGCCACCAATGTTTGACACGTTGCGGGAGTTTTTCAGAAAATTCGTATGATGGGAAACTTTTCAAATGAATTTTTCAATATTGGGTTGGGAAATATAGAATTTTTTTTTGGGGTTGTTTTTTCGTGCTGCCTCATTAAACTTTGCTGAATGAAAGCCACCAATGTTTGACACGTTGCGGGAGTTTTTCAGAAAATTCGTATGATGGGAAACCTTTCAAATGAATTTTTCAATATTGGGTTGGGAAATTTAGAATTTTTTTTCGGGGTTGTTTTTTCGTGCTGCCTCATTAAACTTTGCTGAATGAAAGCCATCAATGTTTGACACGTTCCGGGAGTTTTTCAGAAAATTCGTATGATGGGAAAGCTCTCAAATGAATTTTTCAATATTGGGTTGGGAAATATAGAATTTTTTTTTGGGGTTGTTTTTTCGTGCTGCCTCATTAAACTTTGCTGAATGAAAGCCACCAATGTTTGACACGTTGCGGGAGTTTTTCAGAAAATTCGTATGATGGGAAACCTTTCAAATGAATTTTTCAATATTGGGTTGGGAAATTTAGAATTTTTTTTCGGGGTTGTTTTTTCGTGCTGCCTCATTAAACTTTGCTGAATGAAAGCCACCAATGTTTGACACGTTGCGGGAGTTTTTCAGAAAATTCGTATGATGGGAAACCTTTCAAATGAATTTTTCAATATTGGGTTGGGAAATTTAGAATTTTTTTTCGGGGTTGTTTTTTCGTGCTGCCTCATTAAACTTTGCTGAATGAAAGCCACCAATGTTTGACACGTTGCGGGAGTTTTTCAGAAAATTCGTATGATGGGAAACCTTTCAAATGAATTTTTCAATATTGGGTTGGGAAATTTAGATTTTTTTTTTCGGGGTTGTTTTTTCGTGCTGCCTCATTAAACTTTGCTGAATGAAAGCCATCAATGTTTGACACGTTCCGGGAGTTTTTCAGAAAATTCGTATGATGGGAAAGCTCTCAAATGAATTTTTCAATATTGGGTTGGGAAATATAGAATTTTTTTTGGGGTTGTTTTTTCGTGCTGCCTCATTAAACTTTGCTGAATGAAAGCCACCAATGTTTGACACGTTGCGGGAGTTTTTCAGAAAATTCGTATGATGGGAAACCTTTCAAATGAATTTTTCAATATTGGGTTGGGAAATTTAGAATTTTTTTTTGGGGTTGTTTTTTCGTGCTGCCTCATTAAACTTTGCTGAATGAAAGCCACCAATGTTTGACACGTTGCGGGAGTTTTTCAGAAAATTCGTATGATGGGAAACTTTTCAAATGAATTTTTCAATATTGGGTTGGGAAATATAGAATTTTTTTTTTTGGGTTGTTCTTTCGTGCTGCCTCATTAAACTTTGCTGAATGAAAGCCATCAATGTTTGACACGTTCCGGGAGTTTTTCAGAAAATTAGTATGATGGGAAAGCTCTCAAATGAATTTTTCAATATTGGGTTGGGAAATATAGAATTTTTTTTTGGGGTTGTTTTTTCGTGCTGCCTCATTAAACTTTGCTGAATGAAAGCCACCAATGTTTGACACGTTGCGGGAGTTTTTCAGAAAATTCGTATGATGGGAAACCTTTCAAATGAATTTTTCAATATTTGGTTGGGAAATTTAGAATTTTTTTCCGGGGTTGTTTCTTCGTGCTGCCTCATTAAACTTTGCTGAATGAAAGCCATCAATGTTTGACACGTTCCGGGAGTTTTTCAGAAAATTCGTATGATGGGAAAGCTCTCAAATGAATTTTTCAATATTGGGTTGGGAAATTTAGAATTTTTTTTCGGGGTTTTTTTTTCGTGCTGCCTCATTAAACTTTGCTGAATGAAAGCCATCAATGTTTGACACGTTCCGGGAGTTTTTCAGAAAATTCGTATGATGGGAAAGCTCTCAAATGAATTTTTCAATATTGGGTTGGGAAATATAGAATTTTTTTTTGGGGTTGTTTTTTCGTGCTGCCTCATTAAACTTTGCTGAATGAAAGCCACCAATGTTTGACACGTTGCGGGAGTTTTTCAGAAAATTCGTATGATGGGAAACCTTTCAAATGAATTTTTCAATATTGGGTTGGGAAATTTAGAATTTTTTTTCGGGGTTGTTTTTTCCTGCTGCCTCATTAAACTTTGCTGAATGAAAGCTATCAATGTTTGACACGTTCCGGGAGTTTTTCAGAAAATTCGTATGATGGGAAAGCTCTCAAATGAATTTTTCAATATTGGGTTGGGAAATATTGAATTTTTTTTGGGGTTGTTTTTTCGTGCTGCCTCATTAAACTTTGCTGAATGAAAGCCACCAATGTTTGACACGTTGCGGGAGTTTTTCAGAAAATTCGTATGATGGGAAATTTTTCAAATGAATTTTTCAATATTGGGTTGGGAAATTTAGATTTTTTTTTTCGGGGTTGTTTTTTCGTGCTGCCTCATTAAACTTTGCTGAATGAAAGCCATCAATGTTTGACACGTTCCGGGAGTTTTTCAGAAAATTCGTATGATGGGAAAGCTCTCAAATGAATTTTTCAATATTGGGTTGGGAAATATAGAATTTTTTTTTGGGGTTGTTTTTTCGTGCTGCCTCATTAAACTTTGCTGAATGAAAGCCACCAATGTTTGACACGTTGCGGGAGTTTTTCAGAAAATTCGTATGATGGGAAACCTTTCAAATGAATTTTTCAATATTGGGTTGGGAAATTTAGAATTTTTTTTCGGGGTTGTTTTTTCGTGCTGCCTCATTAAACTTTGCTGAATGAAAGCCATCAATGTTTGACACGTTCCGGGAGTTTTTCAGAAAATTCGTATGATGGGAAAGCTCTCAAATGAATTTTTCAATATTGGGTTGGGAAATATAGAATTTTTTTTTGGGGTTGTTTTTTCGTGCTGCCTCATTAAATTTTGCTGAATGAAAGCCACCAATGTTTGACACGTTGCGGGAGTTTTTCAGAAAATTCGTATGATGGGAAACCTTTCAAATGAATTTTTCAATATTGGGTTGGGAAATTTAGAATTTTTTTTCGGGGTTGTTTTTTCGTGCTGCCTCATTAAACTTTGCTGAATGAAAGCCATCAATGTTTGACACGTTCCGGGAGTTTTTCAGAAAATTCGTATGATGGGAAAGCTCTCAAATGAATTTTTCAATATTGGGTTGGGAAATATAGAATTTTTTTTGTGGGGTTGCTTTTTGTTCTCTCTTATCAAACTTTGCTCGATGGAAGTCACCAATGGCTGCGTTCATCCGCACAAAGCGCTTACCAAGCTCTCAACCGCCTGCGGCTGAACGCCACATACCTATCAGCGAGAACGCTCACCGAGTGATAACTTATCGGCCGCCCATTCTATCTAGCAAAAATATTCTTGCTTACTTGATAGGTTGTCGTTCAGTTAACCAAACTTAACGTCAAATTTGACAAAAATCGCCGTGTGGAAGAGTAAATTATGGAGGTGTGTGAACTGTGAACTCGAGTGTGAACTGTTGTGAACGGATTTTTTTTTCTGCGACACCCTGTATATATTAAAAGTTGCAAATATTATAATTTTCAATTTTGAAATCTATGGAAAAAATTGTTCTCAAAGAAGAAATCTCCAGTATGGGGGAATTCTCGCGTGATCGATCACCCATCATGCGTCGTCGTAAGTGATGACATCTTATTTCTGATTTATGTCCAACGAAAATGCGTTTTCTGGCAACATAATCAAAATTTGTTTGGTCCGCTGTAATTAGGAGCTAGCTTCAGGACGCCAGCTCCGAGGAGCTGGCTCCCAGGAGCTAACTTCACATACGTGATATATTTGCCCATCGTTTTCGCAAATACTACGACGAATCCTTGAACGCACACAGTAGGTACACATCTGGATCTGTCTGTACGAAGCACATCGACACCACACAACAAAAATAAAACGAGTAAACGACCGACCGTCCTTCAAATTTGTAGGTTATAGAGGTTATGTTGATTGTTGGTCCTCCAAATTAACGCTTGACAGCTGTCATTCTGTCAAACGTGGGTTTGTTCGTTTGTCTGTTGGTCCTCCAAATTAAGTGATGCCCGAACTCCATTGTGTATTCGCCCGCGTGTCCCGATAGGTCAAATCTGCATCACTCATTATAAAAATTCAAATCTTCATTGTTACATTTTTTATCCAAGATGTTCGAAGATGCACTTTACTGATTTGATTCGCACGATATTTTTCTAGTCTATCGAAGTCTATCGAATTACACCGCATGTAATTCGGCGTAAATGGACGTTGAATAAAGGAGGGTGCTAACTATTCATTCATACGTGAGAACTGAGCAAGTTACTATGGGCTATGGGCGAGACAAATAGCGTCGCGTAGAGCACGAGCGTAAAGTGAAGCTTTCGTGGTATATTTGGCCGTGTGAATAAAAATTAGCTTTTGCTTTCACTTTGATTTTTCTGTGAGTTGCTAAGCAAATTCTTCTTAGCAACTCCTAGCTAAAGACAGTTAAAAGCAAATGGGGTGTAAATTTCATTCGCTAAGCCATCGCGTATTTTCTGGAAATGTCCAGAGCTTTGCACTTGTACGTTGCGATCTGATGGGATCCATCTAGAAAGATCAGGTGTGCTCCAGAATACACGGGAATCGCCGCTCGTAACAATATCATTATGTTGAGTAGGTACTAGTCAAATAATTGATTCAGGTAATATAACAATAACTGTTCTAGTAATAATAACAATACGTACAGTCGTACACTGTACGTACACTGTATTAAAAATTCGTACTTCTTTTTTGTATCATTAAACTGAATTTTCATGTAGATACGACTTTTTTACTTCGTTTTGTATTCCAAATTAGTAAGGAATATTACCGTATCTGCGGTATTTAATATTTTGACTTCATATTCACAATTTTCACTGGGAATCGATGAATTTGTCTCTAAAAGTGATTATAGCGGTCACGCTATTATTGGACTTGTTAGTCTGTTGCGTGCCCGTATATAATAATAATAATAATTATAGAGACGATTTTTTTCATTACAGAACATTCAACATAGAGTTATCATCGTAAAAAAGACGAAATAGCTTTTCCTTGTAATATTAATTTTTGCAGATACGTGAATTAGCCTAAGCAGGGCAGTATAGCAATGCATAATTCAGTACAGTCTGCACTAGGCCTGGGCGATTATTCGATTAATCGATTAAAATCGATTCATCCAGGAAAAAATCGATTCAATTCTGTGTATTGTGTGAACAGTGAATCGATAAATCGATTTTTCGATTCGATTCTTTTGATTCGATCCCTTTGATTCTATTTCGATTCGATTCTCTCGTTTCAATGTGTTCCATTTCAGTGTTTTTGATTTTTTTTTTTAATAATCTGAGCAGCTCAACAATAAAAATCTAAGCTCGATTAATTTAAAGGAAACATAAAACAGTAAAGTATAAAGATATTTATCCAATCCTATTGAATAATGCATTATCACGCGCATACATGCCTGTATTTTTCAATAAGACTGGATAAAGCATAGTATTCTACTCGCGGGTAATGGCTATTATTCATTCGGATGCTTTACTTTCCATCATCCTCCAGCAATTTCCATAGTGGTCCGGCATATGGTTTCTAGACGACTCCTGAATAATCACACACCTTTCGCGTGCTTTCCGTGTGTGCTGGTATGTGGCACCTCCGCCAAAATGGACAGATGTAGCTTGATCCACTGCTGAAGTCTCCATACAGTTGTGGGAAAAAAAAACCTACACGCGCGCTCTGGAACACACCAGAACGCTCCGCACTTGTACACTGTGAACCAACGGGGAAAGTCTAGAAAGATCGTATGTTATCCAGAATCGCCGCTCGTAACAATAGGTTTCAGCTCTGAGCAAAGAGGTACTTATTGATTATTAGCGAAGAAATGGGAATCAATTTTTCCGATTCGATTTGGTTTGGAAAACTGAATCGATTCAATTTTTTGCCTGATCGATTTTTCCCGATTCGATTTTTTAGGGGGATCGATCTTTCGATTTGATTTTTTGCTGAATCGATTTTTTTCGATTCGAATAGAACCGATTCTTCACCGAATCGATTCGTCATGAAAAAAATCGATTAATCGGTGAGAATCGATTTTTTTTTGCGAATCGATTTTCGATCCGGCAAATCGCGAATCGCCCAGACCTAGTCTGCACTCCGATGTAACACGTCCGAGCCTCGAGCACGCTGCCCTGCCGCTGTTAGTTATTATACAGGGTGTCCCAGCTAAAACAATCCAGCGCGATTTTCTCAGGAAATATCAAGGCAACAATAATTGTTTTGCAACTGGGGGAAAGCCTGATCTTTCAGCTTTCTTTTGAGAGAGCGCTGATGCTTGTAGGTGCTCTAGTTTCTAATAAAGTGCAATTTTAATCGGGCGAGTCACAAGAATTCGAAAATTCATGATCGACTAAACAAAATACTTCAGATGAAAAAAAAATCCTCTTTCTCTAGGCTTTCCATTGATGTGTCGCCGATGTCTGTACCTGGCCCAGTGAGCCAGATATTCTGCCTCACAGTCTAGCAAAACACAATAATCAGAATCATGACGTCACCGATCACACACTTGTTGACTAACACTGGTCGTTACTAGAGCTTTTTCACTCACCATACCTGAATTCACCATAGCAATGAATACTGACTGATGTTAAAATCAACAAGTGTGTGGTCGGTGACGTCATGATTCTGATTATAGCTACTATTCTGATTATTGTGTTTTGCTGGACTGTGAAGCAGAATACCTGGCTTACTGGGCCAGGTACAGACATCGGCGACACATCAATGGAAAGCCTAGATAAAGAGGTTTTTTTTTTCATCTGAAGTATTTTGTTTAATCGATCATGAATTTTCGAATTCTTGCGACTCGCCATATTAAAATTGCATTTTCTTGGAAACTAGAGCACCTACAAGCATCGGCGCCCCCTCAAAAGGAAGCTAAAAGGTCAGGTTTTCACCCAATTGCAAAACAATTTTTGTTGCCTTGATATTTCCTGAGAAAATCGCGCTGGATTGTTTTAGCTGGGACACCCTGTACAGAGCAGTAATGTCGCGCCGTCTGATTTCTGGATTCGGTTCACATGGTACCCGGTAGCCCATTCAAAGATTAACACTGCGGCTTCGTCTTGGGGGCGACACTCGAAGATGCACCGGCTACGATCCACTCGTGATCCATCATCGATGAGTTGTCCTGCACGCCACTAGGATGCGTTTTGCCGTCTTTCACGGGAGACGGCCTGACCCCCCCCTAAAATGCGTCTTGCCTCCCTTTCCGGGAGAGGTCTGACCTCCACTAACTTGGATGCGGCTTGATTCCCCTTTTGGGAGTAATCCTGCCCTTCTCCTGCAGAAACTAAGTTTCGGAGATGGATGCTTGGGATAAATGGCGTCGTTAGTCTCGAAGATATCCTCTGTCGACGCTGTAGCCTCAGGGCTTGATACCAAGTTGCAGGCGCAAAGTTTGGGACGGCGTAACTCGCCAAATACAACGGTCTGGGGGCCAATTTTCTACTCTTCGCAACTTTAAAAAACGTTCGCAAGTTTGCGATTTCTGTAAATTCCAATTTTTGAGCCATCGTTTCTTTACGTATGCGCATCGATGCGCACGTTTTCATACGTTTTGCTGCGAGCGGACCTGGACTGGCGCAAGTCACTTTGCGTATACGCTTTCATGATGAAGTGAGGTTAGGTAGTAATGTTTTCATTGTTATCAATAAAACAAACAGCATTGCTGAAGGTATGTGGCGATCATGGTGCCGAGTCAGGTGGCTAATGAGATACAGCACGGAATAACTTCACGAATGCGTCCTAAATAAAGAATTACTCACTCTTCTGTCATTCTTTTCAATCATCAGCTTCAGGGACACTGTTTAAAACTTGTCACGATGATGTTAAATTTTTTTCTTTTCATCGTCTGCAGTCTGCAGTGAAGCTTTGCATTTGCTCCCCACTAACGAGATCCAGGTTTTTGGAAATAGGTAATAATGTTCAGTTGTCTTCAACTGAACAACAAATTCAACTGTGAGTAGATAGATCTTGTCAAAATATTACGAAAACTCATAAACCGCTTTGAAGATACAGCCCTTTAGAGTTAATTTTTTTTGGATTTCAAAAATTTGTAACTCAGGAACATTTCGACAAAATTAGCCTAAATTTAGCGTTAACTGGTTTTATTGGCTACTTTTCCAATTTTTATGATGACACGTATACGTATAAATTGGAGGCTTCCGCTCAAACATAGTTTCAAAAATTTAAGACCACTTTTTTTTCGCAGGTTTCGAAGGCACTAAAATTTTCTGTCGTCTATCGCGAGTCATTGAGAATTTTTCTCAAATTAGACACGTGTATGTAATTATAGGAATTGATTCAGCTTTCCATCCTGATTATAAATATACGTATATCGTATATCCCACTCGATAGGTTAGTTAGGAAAACTACCAAGCAATACAGGGTGTCCGTTTTTCGAGGCTAAGCATGGGTATCTCGCTTATCTTTAGAGATACAGAGTCGGTTGAATTAGAAAAAAGTTGCGAATTTTCATGACAATCAATGATCTAAAAATATATTTGACTTGTCAGTTTTAGTTTTCGAGATATCGAGAAAAAACTGAAATTTGTAATTTTTGTTTTAGTTTTTTATTTGAAAAACGGTTGAAGATAGCCTTTTCCAACTAAGACATTGTGGAGGCACTTTTCCAGGAGGAATTCAATGTTGCCAAAAACTTCATTCTAGCTTTCAAACCAACCGAGATATGACATTCAACTTTTTTTCTCTCATAGGCGCCATATTGGATTTTGACATTTTTAAATACAATATTTTTCTCTGGTTCAACGATGTGTCACATGCCACTGTTGAATTCATGCTTTTGAGCAAAAAAATTTTTGATTAAGAGTGCTTTGAAAACAAAATCAGCACCGACAATAAAAAAAAGTAAATGTTGACCATTTATTCAACAGTGACATGTGGCACATCGTTGTAACCAAAAAAGAATACCGTATTCAAAAATATCAAAATCCAATATGGCGCCCATTAGAAAAAAAAATTTGAATGTCGTATCTCGGTTGCTTTGAAAGCTAGGATAAAGATTTTGGCAGCTTTGAATTCCCCTTGGAAAAGTGCCCTGACAATGTCTAGATTAGAAAAAGCCACCTTCAACCGTTTTTTGAATAAAAAATGAAAACAAAAATTCAAATTTCTGGTTTTTTACGATATCTCAAAAACTAAAATCGATACGCCAAATTTGTTTTTGGAGCATTGATCGTCATGAAAATGCGCAACTTTTTCCTAATTCAACCGACTCTGTATCTCTCAAGATAAGCGAGATACCCATGCTTAGCCTCGAAAAACGGACACCCTGTATTTCTTTTACAAAAGTTTGATTTTGTAAAGTCAAGTTAGGTTCAGTAAAAATTTCAAACTATAGTGAAATCAATTTAAGTACCTACTGAAATGATAGAAAATTTACTGAGTTACTTTAAAACAAAAAATAACTTTTCGATCATTTTAAAACTTCATCACTTTTTTCATATGCATTTGTGTTTTGTTGATTAACCTATCAAGTGTGATGCATATTTATAATCAGGATAAAAATCGGAATTGATTACCATATCAGAATAGGGCGTCGAATGTAAGAAAAATTTTCTATGTTGCACCCTGTAAGTGATATCCACAGACATTTTTCGTCGACAGATTCAAAGCCTACGGAAAAAATTATGTTGTAATCGTTTTTCATTTCCTGAATTATGTTCAAGGGGAAGTCTTCAGACGTATTCTTTGTTGTTAAATATGGAGGTTATGAAAATTTATTAATCTGAATGAAAACACGAACATCAGAAACTGACGTTTTAAAGCTTTGGTAGGCTTGGCGTGGCTTGAGTAGATAAAATGCACCGATATTTGCAACGTTGTCGCGTCTACCATGCGTTTATTTACGAAGACCCAATTCGAACGTTTTTCGTTTTGCGAACACTGCTCAAAAATTGGCAAACGGAAACGTATACGTAAATCTTCGTACGCAAATTTGCGCATACGTAACTTTACGTATATTTTCAAAAATTGGCCCCCTGATTGGTTGGCATCCGCCGTTGCCATGGTAACCGCACTTACGGTGGTCTCAGCCTCAATTTGGTATCGAGCCGTCAGAAAGCAGGATTCCTGGACCTAGGGGGTTAAGGTTTGAACTTGAACGGAGCTCTCACAAGTTTATTTTGAATTTGCCTACATGTGCTAATATCTGCGCTGCCACTGAGTCACAGTTGAGCCTTGCCCTTTGTTGGGTATCTTTCACAGAAAAGGTATTCGACCCCTTGGGCCCTCTGGGTGATTTGCGTTGTGTCTGCGGTAATCAGAAAGTCAGACCCAATGGAAGAGTTCTAGAATCTTACGCTTTGCTAAATTTTGAGTATCTCGGAAAAGAAAAGTAACAATTGAAATAAAATAAAATCGCGCTGGTTCATATCAGGGTTCGGGCCGTTCGGTAGAGTTGCAATTGTTATAATAATAATCAGTTGAGTCCCCCCCCACTTGAAACTAATAACTTTGTTTCAGCATTCAACTGCACTTATTCAACTTTTAATGTTGGTTGGAATATCAAGTGCAAGAGAATAATTATTGTAATTGACGAATGCCATGAATTTCACCAAGAGGAACATCCGGTTTGTTTTCGCGAAACTAATAATTATGTTGCAGCATTCACCTGAAGCTGGTAGAGGTAGTAGTCTGCTTGTGAAATGGACAGAAGTAATGTGTTACCTATCGTTTGGCGTACGCTTAAGAATACCGCCATATGAATAAATCGGTGCCAACATGCAAATTATTGCGTAGTAAAATAAATCAAGTTCAAACGGTTCTATTTTCATATTTTAAATATTTATTTCAATAACGCAAGGTATAAATTAACAACAAATTCTCATAACAGAAGTTCATCAAGTAGCCAGCGATCTTTATACACTAATCTCTTATGGAAATGATACCATAGCACCTAGGCGATACCACCGGATCAAACATTTGAACCACAAACGAGTTTTCGAACCCTTGCTCGTGCAAAAATAACAACCTGTCCAACATGATCAGACTCTCAACGATCGGCGAAAGCTTGCACCTCAACAAATAGAACACGTTGAGCTCGCTCAGTCTATCCCTGAAGCTCGCGTCGAGCTCCCGCAACTCGTCGTCGGAAATCTCGACGTCAGCTCCGACCCGCCTGAACGCTTCCCTGGAATACTCCACAAAATCATTCGGCGGTTTCCTAAACTTGCCAACGGTTTTCGCGGGAACGACTTGGTGCTTTTCGAAAATTACTTGGAGCAACGCCCGGTAGTAAATCGTCATGTTTGGCAGCTCTTTCTGCGCCACGACCCGATCCACAGATTGCGACGCCAGCATCCGCGCGTTTCGACCAATCACGAACCGTTTCCCGTTCAAATACCGACTGAGAGGAAACCCCGCGGGTTCGCTCAGCAAGTGATAGCAGCACCCCACGTTGCAGATCATTTTGATTTGAGGATTGCCGGTGAATATTTTCAAACAGCTTGGCGCCAAGTCACCGCAAGTGTGCAAACCCACCAAGCCCAAATTGGAAATGGTTTTGTCACAGTACAACACTGACATTAGCTCTTGAAAATCGAAGCTTTCGTCCACAAACTGAGTTACTTGCTTGTACAGTTGCGTGTCAGGACTGTCGGCTTTCTGACACGGAAAAGCTTTTGTTGGTGAATTCAAGATACCTTTCCATCTCTTCGAAAGTTTCTCGCTTCTTTTTACTGAGCCATCCGTATTGGTTTTGGACGCATCGATACCGACTACCGGAATTTTATGATGAAACGCCAACATCGAACTCAGATAACCTTTACCGTCGCCTATGTCCACTAAATGCGAAACGTTGAACAGCTTGGAGATGCTCGAAACTACCGCGCTTAAAATTTCAACTTCATGAGATTTCTTTGAGTTCATGAAAACTTCCATACGGAACTTTTCAATGTTTCCATCAAGTTTCTGGCAGAGAGACTCTACGTTCAAACAGTTACCAAAACTGTTGCTTTTCAGCGTCAGCACGTCACACTCTTTGATGAACTCTGACAAGAATTTTGAGCTTATATCATTAGAAAAAATCGACTCGATGGCTCGATGTTTACCCAGATCATCGATTTCGTTTTGTACATTTCCAGAGATATACTTTTCGTAATGATTCAACGTGAAATAATCGACCATGTGACAATTGGCAAAACCTAACATGGGCTCCTCGAAGAACTTCAAAATGCTATCGATATGCCTGATCATTGTTTTAAAATGAGAGCTTGTCTGCTTCAGGCAAAGCCCCATTGATTTTCATAATACTGCACAGCTTTTTGTACTGGCTGCGGATTTTTGCTAGGCTTTCAGCAAAATCGTTGCCAGGCTCGTTGGTTTTTGGAAAATTGAGAAGCAGACTTTTAAATTGCTGCAAAGTGCTCACTAATTTGGCACCGGGGTCGTTTGCGGCGTAATGCTCAAGATAGCTTTCCACAAGCCCGTGGTAATACCCGATTTCCGCTCCGATTTCGGCGCCTTTGTGGTAACCAAAGTGGAAGGCTTCGAGGTTCTCTTTGAGGAGGCCCAATTTGTAACCTTCGTTGTGGTTTTCTTCCAGAAGCTTGCTTTCGCTCATGAAAATGTCGTCGAAAACATCGTTGATGTCCTTTTCCACTTGCCCTGGATTATTTCCTGCAATTTTCCCAGTTTGGCGATTAACACCGAGTCCTGCACATGGAATTTGCAGGTTATGTTACCTTTATGTGACATTTCGTTGTGAACACGGCATCAAAAACCTGGTTGGAGTCACGGTGGAACAACTGAGATGCAACTCGAGTGGTTCGGTGGTAGGGCTGCTTCAAAATTTGTGAAAATGCGTGGATGTTGGATTTTGAGCTCGAGCTGAAGGAAAAACTTTTGAAATTTGACAGGTCAAAACGTCATAAAGACGTGCGTCAAGATTAGTTATAAAACTAAAATCCCTAACAAAATCGAGATTATTTCCCTCACCATTGAAGTTGTTCGAAAAATGGACACCCTCTGATAGACACAACAAAACTACTGACGGTTGACGGTTATAGGCGATTGACCTTATTGGGGAAAATGGCCGTTTCGTCGAGGAAGTTTTAGGGAATTAATCCATGTTTCCCGAAAGGCTTCTGCGCCAAGGAGGTTATAATAGCAGGAGGGAACGTAACCCAGCTTGTAGGCGAGGAAATTTGATGCGGGTCGGGGTAAGGGGAAAGCGGTATTTGGGTATGCAATCCGCAATATACGAACCACACGAAGGCACTCGAGTAACTGACACAGAGGTCTATCCCACAGAATCACGAATCTGACACTGCGAAAGCGAAGTGACAGAATCAGTCAGTTTTTGTGTTTGTGTTTTTCGTTTGCCAATTCCTCATTTTCATAATGACGGATTCAGTCGCTTTTATGGGTTTTGGATGCCGAGACCACCAGCGGTCGCTGCTCAGAAACAAATTTTTTAAACAAAAAAATCGAAAGGGCATAGCGCAGCAGAAGTAGAAAGCAGAAACAGGGACGAACAGAAGCTTGTGAAGGGAAACAAGTTGAGTACAAGACCCTTGTATTCCAAACCAAAAATACAAGAAGCTACAAGACAAAGTGCCTAGATGCACGTCTAATCCGAACTTGAAGGCTGGAAGCAACGATTTGCAAGGTTTTGGTGTGGTGATGAGGTACTGACGTCGAGTAGCTACCAGGACCAGGGTATGTCGTGTTGTGGAAGGGAGGAGAGACGATGGAGCACTTGAGGTCTTGTCAGGAATCGCTGAAGGAGGGCAGAACTCTGAGTCAATTGTTGGGAGAGAACGAAAAGGGGCTGGAATGGATGACAAGGGTTGAAAGGAAACAGAAGAGGTGGAACACCGATGATGACAAGATGTGGCAGTCGATATTTGTATTATAGTTATCAATATCCTTTTATTTTGTGGTGTAGTGTGAATAATACAAATAAAAATGTAACATTTTCATGAAATATCAACAATAAAACTCTTTTTTTCTCGACATTATTAATTTTTTCTTGATGTATGAGCTTGGCTCATTGTCTCTTGTCTTTTTCAGCGTTTTTCCTTCATTCCAGCTCAGTCAATTATCTGTTACAATTTGTCCTTATGTTGCGTCCCATGTTTCTTTCTGTCTTCTCTGATTTCTTTTCCCCGTCATTCTTGCTTCCCATATCTGTTCTACTAGTCTGTCCTCATTCATGCTTTGTAGGCGTCCTCACCAACATTTGTCTCTTATCCAGAAATTTCGTTACAGGCTTCATCTTTAGCTCTTTTCTTACTCAGGGTTGCGAATTGTGTCTCTTCAGTGTCAGTGTATGTTTTTTTTTCACTTCGCAGGTAGGTATACTTCATTCCTGTTGCTTCACGCTCCTTCTGCATTCTCTAAGATGAGACCTCTATGTCTCACTTCCGTGGGCCATCAGTCAGCATTGATCTGAAAATCGTCTTATATACTTTCAGCTTATGGTCTTCTTTGTTACTTCTTTTTCGTTTATTAATGTCTCTTGTTCATTGCATAGTACAGTACATAGTAGTACATATCACTGGTGGTATTCTTATACAGACTTCTTATAGCACTAATTAGTTTCTATTTCACTCCTCGTGCTCTCTGAATTATTTGTTGCACTGTGAAGATGGAGCTTTGCACGCTACCTTCTTTTCGAAGTCCACTCTGTATATTTTCATTGGCATGTTTAGCAAGGTGATGCTTCTATGGTTTGCACACTTATAAGAAATCCCTTTTTCTTACCATGCTTTATTGTAGATTTCCAGCAGCAACCTTCTTCCTTCTTCTCCTAAGCTATTTATCATCTCTGATGTGAATTTATCATGTCCAGGAGCTTTGCACCATAATTTCAGGAATGCTTATTTCAGGTCTTCTCTTGCCGTCTTTCCATTTCTGTCTTCAATCGTATTTTTTCAATTAATGTCGTCTTCATCAGTGTATCTTGGTTGTGCACTCAGTAACTCTTGGAAATATTCACTCCATCTTTCCATTACTTCTTCAGAGACCACCAGTAGTGCACTTCCACTTCATCAAATCATCCACTTGCAGGTGGACTAGATCGAGGCGCTCATATTTCAAGTGACTTTTTTTTTGTTTAGTTTCTTCTTAAGTTGAAGGCAGTATCTTCTCTTCAATTATGCATGTGGAATCAAAAGATAGGCATCCTTAAATTTGAAAAGATAAAACCAATATTATCAAAATTTTGTGTGAAGTTTTTGACTCTTGCTTACCTATTATTTGACTTTCTTCCATTTTATTATTATGTATGATCAGTGTAGGTGCACACTAGCACAACACACACGTAGGTACGTACGTACGTACAATAATATTGGTACATATACTGAGTTGAACAGGTAGGTACACAGCAGCTGTGCAGTGTGCAGTGCAGAGGACGCATACTTTGGCCTTTGGCTTGCTCGAGCTTTTCATTTGTTTGGTCTTCCATGAGTTTGCAAGGCGGTGATGTCCTTTTCAATTAGGCACTGGACAAGGGCACACGTCGCAGAGAATATAATCAATCTTCGGAGATGCAAACCTTGAATTGGGAAAATTCGTAACTTCAAAATGTATCATCGCTAGGTGCACTTACTTATATGCAACGGTATTTCCTATTTTGGATTGTCTTCTGCTTGAAAAAACTGTTTCTAGACGGAAACCGCTGTGGTTTCCCATTCGAAAGCCCTAAAAGCGATTGAAAATGCCACATTGAAGTGCGAAACTGACAAATGAAAAAATTTAACCATAAAAACGAACGATGCTGTCACTTTGCTGTATAATTCTGTGGGATAGACTTCTGTAACTCGTGTGTCTTCGTGTGGTTCGTATATTGCGGATTGCATACACAGAACGTGACGTCACATGGCTTCACTTTTTTGAGCTCATGCTCCCTCCTGCTATAATTATAACCTCCTTGTTCTGCGCATACCTGTGAAAGTAGGACGTTGCCATATCTACATCACGACAACAAGTTGACAACACTGTAATACGGTGTGCTCGTGTAATGTTCCGCAAATTTCAGCTGACAGCGCTTGACGTCGATTTGACGTTTCGACAGATCTAACCAAATAACGCTTTTGTTTCGTCGATCGCCTTGCAGCTCGTTGTGTCTCGTATCACCTGAATCTTTTCTGCCTCTTTCTGCCATACGTGCGTCTTCCGTTGTTGTTTGTTTCATTTCGATTATTGATTGACAGTTGCCATTGACAGTGACACTTCGTGCGTCAAAATTGAAATTACCGCGCTCTGCAGGTATGCGTTCTCATGTATGCGCTGAAGTGATGTACGTTATGGTAAACGTGGATTGTCAGAAGAGGTGTAAGTCAGAGGGAGCCAAAGTTGTACATTGTACAAGTTGTAAGTTGCCGCCACTTGTTGCCGCAGGCAACGGCGGCTGTTACGTCAATTGGTGGGCACGTCAAAACTGTCACTTTGCTATCTTGTGCATTCCACTACAAGCAAACTTTTGTTCCTGTGAACCCTTGGGACCCCGTAGGCTCTTTATTGGGCCCCATGTTGATGACCAGCGTCGTCGCAGACCTTTCTCTAAATCATCCATAGCTTCCGCCTTTCCGCCCAAGGAAGAGCAACAAACTGTCACATCCGCACGACCGCACGGAGGGAAACACACAGGCCCGTCGACCAGCCAAGAAAAAATCACCTCGGGCTGGCCGTGCAGGGTCAACCACCACCTACCTTTTTCCTCGCTTTTTTCTAAAGATTTTCTGCTTGGACTTCAGCTGGAGATCCGCATTTTTCATTCTAATAAGCTCGCCGTAGCTCTTTGTGTTCGGGACGTAAACGTTGTCTTTTTTTACCGCAATGTTTCGCATTGCTGGGGGCGTAGTCTTTCAGCTGCGCACCTCTGGGGCTAGATCTACTACAAGCCTGCTAAATATGCCAACCATAACATGAAATAAGAGACACAAATGCAAACCCATTTTCACATTATTTCTACTTGTCAAATTTCCATGTGAAATAATGTGGGTATTGCAGGTATCCACTAGTGCCCACCTAGGCTACTAGACGTCGGAGCATGGTGTTCCTCGCAAAAACGTCCTCGACGATCAAGTACCGAGCTCTACACCAGGTAGCGTTTTTCTAATGTAAATCGCCTATAATCCTAAAATCCTAGATGTTTTCATTTTGAAATTACTTTACTGAAAGAACATTCAAAACTGTAGCGTTGAGTGGAGTTACCTTTTGTCATAGGCTGGTAGATGATGTCACGCTACGCTTCACGAAACTTCCCAGTAAACACAATATGGTATATTATACGTTTAAAAGTCGTGAACATTATCGGTAGATAAGTGGTACATCAAAGCTAGTATAATTTCACGACAAATGTCCGCCTCATATCCCACATTTTATTCGTATATCGTAGACAAATTTTATACGCATTCAGTGTACCAATTTTATTTGGATAATCAAAGACGTTTAAAAAATGGCAATGATAAACCAATATAAACCGAATATCATAAAACCTATAATTACCGGGGTAGGATATCCCATTTTAATATCGATATTATAATACTATTATTATTAGTATTTTAAACGTCTAAAAATACTGTATCATGTCCCACTTTTAGACGTATATCATAATAAAATGATATGCGTATGAAGGGTGTAATAGAAATACTATTCATATACACTTTTCATAGGTGTATCATAATCAAATTTTATACGGATTTAGGAATTTTTCTAGGGGAAAATAACGTTTCAAAACAGTTTAAACAACACAATTTGATAGATATTTTCTATTCATATTTAATTCTGTATTATATAAAATAATACTAAATAAGTGAATACTAAGAAAATAATTTTTCGCAACGGGCCTTCTTTGACAATTTAAGCCAGCCAGCCACAGCATTTGCAATGACTTTTTCGTCTGCTGCTCATCAGGTGCGAAGTTGATTTTGGCTGCCTTCTGTAACAAATAATAAGAAGAGTTTAATATCGATTCGGAGCTCACCAGAGAGGTACTATAAAGTTAAAGAAACAAGTGAGATATTATAGGTATACCTACCATAAATAACAGACATCAGGTTATTAGTTTTTTCGAAACTTATATGTCTCGTCTCGTGAAAAGTTGCGAAGTATTTCTGTGAAATTGACACCCCGCATATGGCCTGGTAGGATGGCTCATCTGTAACATTTATATTATACGAGTATACTATATAGGTACTTACTATATTATAAACTTAACGCAATGATTTGGGTGTATTTTCTCTATTATCCGACGATAACTCATCGACGACCATGTTGTTTTATCCTCGGTTTTATCGACATACTTTTAACCGCCGAGGAATCGCCAGAAATCATTTTCTCCTCATAATCCTGAAGATTTTTCTCCAGTTCAGATTCGACCAAATCGTAAATACCTAAAATGAGAGAAAAAAAAAGAAATATCTATTAACGTAGGTACGTACATATTGCCATCAAAATATTATACCTACACTTACTTGTCTTAAAATGAACTTTTGAAATTGCACAAAAAATAGGTACCCTGTAACCCTAGGTTGTCTTTGGAAATCTTGGGCGAAAAACAAAATACCTTGTGGAAAACTTTTTGAACTGTTTAACTCGAGAAAGCTCGTAGTGAAATGAAACGTGTTGGCCTCTTCAGAAACTATCCTCTTCCATTTATGTGGAGGGAACAATGTGTAGGTACCTAAATTTTAAGAAGCACCCTGCGCTGGTGTCATTTTAGTGGCGATCGGGATTTAGGGGTGCATGCATGCGGTCACGGTATAACCTTGAAGGCACAGGAACATAATAACGTGATGGCCATATGTTTTTCACAAAAGGGCTGTGCTATGCATTCTTATAGGAACTGTATTATTTGTTTAGGCATAGAGTGTTTAGGTCATCCAAAAATATTTTTTCGAAAGCTGGCTTTTTCATTACAACTTGATGATATAGCAGAGGCAGTGGTTTTAAAAACATTTATTCAATAACTACACATGCCATTAAAAAAAAAATTACCCGGCCCATATAAATACGTGACACGTAGGTTGTATATTGTAGGTACCTGCATTGCTGATCGTCAGGAGCTGAACTCATTCTACTGAACTTAAAACGTGAATGGGCGCATATACTATACCACCATATCAAGGACGGAGTCAAATTGGTGAAATGAGGCGTTGCGGAATCAATCCGTCTGAGTTTATTCCTTGACAGAAATCTATCATCCAGGTTTTTTTGGAAAGCTACAAGAATGTACTTTGGTTTGAGTCTATAGATATTTTCAACATCCAAAAAAAATCAAGTTTTGGGAGAATAATTTTTGGATTTTGAAAATGTCTATAGGCTCAAACCAAAGTACATCCTTGTAGCTTTCCAAAAAGATCTGGATGATAGATTTCTGTCAAGGAATAAACTCAGACGGATTAATTCCGCAACTCCGTACTTCATCAATATATGACTGTTCTTAGTGGCTGATATATTTAGATACCCACCTATAACTTCATTGCTATAAGTCAATGGTGAACTCGAGGGTGAACTATAATTACCAGATTTATGAAGCTGCGAATTTTTAAGCAATTTTTTATTAATTTCCACAACCAAAATAACTTCGGCTTCAGATGTTTTATTGAAATGCAGATGCAAGATGTTTTTTTTGCGAGGTTTTTGCAGAATACTGTAGGAGTCCAACGTGAAAAAAAGACAATTTTTCCTTCTCAAATGAAAGCCCTAGGATATGGCACGCGTAAAATTTGACTATCTTCCGCTGTGATAGGTTTTTCTCGATTTTTTTCCGTTTACCTGTTCATATGAAGTGAAATCTCTAAATGCCAATTTAAAGAAAATCACCGGCTTCTATTCAGAGGCCTTTTAGTCGGAGCCGCTCTAAGCGTACAGAGGGGACTTTTAAATCGAGATTGATCAATGATCACCAGAATATCGATGATTTAAGTCACATATTTAGTTTGCATCCGTAGCATCACCTTGTTATGACGTCATAGAGGGCCTAAAGATTTTTTTAATGAATAGGTATGGTAACTTCGATACATAGGTATTCGACCACGAATAGCACGATGCATCGCCGGCCATTATTATTGTTGTCTCCAATAATTTCACTATTTCTTTTTTACGTGAAAATCATTCGGAGTGCGTAGGACCCCAGGGTAGACTGTACACTGCACTGTTTATTTGGTGAAACGGAAATTGCACGACGCGATTGACAAGAAGTGGGGTGAAACAGTGAAACATTTATCACTCATTGAAAATAAAACGTTGATTTCACAGTATTGCATTTTGACAATTGCAATTTGGATGCAATATATACCTAACCATGTTGTGTGGAAGTTTGACTAATACTTATGTATTAGTATATGCGTGCGTTTATTTCACGGTAATAATTTTTTTAATAATAAACGTTAAAACTTTCAGAGGAGCTTGTGTTGTGGTGGTCATCATGTTCGACTGCCACACTAAAGGTCGTGGGTTTGAGTCCCTCTGTGGGCGCTTGGATTTTCGTCTCAAAAAAGCTCTTACATTTAGTTGAAATGCTTGCTAAATGCAAAAAGCGCCGTGTGTCGCATATAGCACGTAAAATACGAACGATGGTGCCACCTTATGCGATGTTGGTGTTCGTTAAAAATCCCTACCCTGTGTTGGAACACACAGGGGTTCGGCAAAATTCCCGAGATAGTAGAGGAAAGCATTCACTGGCGTCGGTGTTAGGCCTCGTTGCGGAAATAAGCCAACGTTGAATAAATGAATAAAAAAAACCTACGTTAACTAATCCCAAGTCCCTGAGCAAGTACGTAATAAGTAATTCATCGGTATCATTAGATATGTGTATTTTGTATAATTGTCTTCATTTGCTCATAAAACTTATATTATTATACCAAAGTACTACCTCAATGTCATTGAGTATAAGTATGTTTTTTTTTATCCTCATTCGGTTATAAAACTCAAGCCATTATACCAAAGTAATACCTCAATGTCATTAGATATGCGTATATAACATGATTGTCTTTATCCGTTTATAAAACTTATACCATTATACCAAAGTCCTACCTCAATGTCATTAGGTATGAGTATATTATATTATTATCTTCATTTGCTTATGAAACCTATATCATTATACCAAAATAATACCTCAATGTCATTTGATATGCGTATATTACATAATCATCTTCATCCGTTTATAAAACTTATACCATATACCAAATTCATACCTCAATGTCATTAGGTATGAGTATATTATATTATTATCTTCATTTGCTTATAAAACCTATATCATTATACGAAAATAATACCTCAATGTCATTAGGTATGATTATATTATATTATTATCTTCATTTGCTTATAAAACCTATATCATAATACCAAAATAATACCTCAATGTCATCAGATATGCGTATATTACATAATTATCTTCATTCGTTTATAAAACTTATACCATATACCAAATTCATACCTCAATGTCAATAAATATGCGTTTATTATATTATTATCTTCATACGTTTATAAAAGGCATACCATTATACCAAAATATTACCTACATATCCATGTATATACGTATATTAAACCGTATTCGATATACCAGAACGTCTTTTATACCAATCATGCGTATATTATACGTATAATTGACCAGCTTGTGTTTACTGGGTTTTGAAACCTGCATTGGAGCGGATCTTTTTCTGATATAATGAATAAAATAATCTAAGTTGTGCTAGTGTAATAAAGGGCAACGGCAACCGCACATTTTACAGTAAGGATTCTACCACCATTCTCTTCCTCGTGCAATTTCGAGACGATTTAGGTACGGATGGATGCGATTTACTCACATTAAATAGTCCTTCTTGTCACTTGGAAGTGTTCCCTTTTTGCGTCCATTTCTTCGTTGCTGCCATGACAACCACCGCATGTTGCTGTTCTTTTTTTGACAGTTGACGTTCGTATGACGTTTCTCTTCCATCTATCAACCTTTGACAGCGTTGAACGAAGGAGAAAGTTGTTCGGCGCCATTCTTTTCGTTCCGCGGTGTTTCCCAACGATTCGGTATGGAGTTCAATGAAATGCGTAATTACGGCGATTTGCGAACGTTGCTCTTTCCTGGCGTTTATTGCCTTCTCCATGCGAAATAAAATGTATTTCTATGCTCTTTCCACCGTTTCCAGCGATTTTCTGCCTTCTTCTCTTTTCACCATTTCCAGCGATTTTTCTGCCTTCTTCTTTGTTGTACTGCGCATTACTTTTAGATTCTTCCCGCCCAACACCCCTGTTTTGCTCCCCGGTCCCGCTGGTCACTTTTTTCATGCTTTTCTCACGAGTTTGACCGATTCTTTCTTTCCTTCTCTGTTATGCGTCGAGTTGTTTTAAGCTTCTCCCCACCCAACACCCCTCTTTTGCTCCCCGGTCCCGTATCATGTCTGTTTTGCTCCTTCTTTCCTGGCGTTCATTGCCTTCGCCATGCGAAATAAAATGTGTTTCTATGCTCTTTCCACCATCTCCAGCGAATTTCTGCCTTCTTCTTTGTTGTACTGCGCATTAATTTTAGATTCTTCCCGCCCAACACCCCTGTTTTGCTCCCGGTCCCGTTAGTGACTGTTATCTTTGGTTCATTTCAAATTCCACTGCGTTTGTAGAGTTGCATAACTGTCTGGCGTCAATACACCTATCCCGTCGGAAAATTTTGGACCCAGTGCGCAGGCAATATAACTATATTCAAAATTGAGGTTGGCAAGTCTGACGAGCATCGGCGCATATTATCTACTGTCAGTGTCAGTTGTCTAGTTTCACATTTTTGTCATTGCATTGCAACAGTAGGTAAACTGGTACCTACTAACTAAAATTGATAGTAATTATGGTTATGGTATGCAGGATCGAATGTATGACACTCATCAGATAAAACTGAAAATTAACCTCAAAAATGGCTTTGTGAACAATCAACAAAAAATGAACTAAACATGTGCAGTTTAGTCTACTATAAGTTAAACAACCTACTACCCAGAATAGCCAATTATGTCCAAACCCCAAGCAAAATTTCCCCATGCCACCGGCGCACGCAGCGTAGTGCTAGCGGTACGCAAAAAAAAGTGGCATTTGATGATACAAGCAAACCACTTTGCATATTTGTTGTCTAGACCCATTAAAAAAATTTGACCCGCAGTTCCTAAAAATTCATCCCTTAGGACCCGAGATTTGGGGAGGGGGAGGGAATACTATAAAAAAATACCAAGCTTTTTCATCCAAACCTGCTGAGGCTTGTTTGGTGTCAAAACTATATAACTCAGACCTCCTCGATACAATGGCAATGTCAAAACTCTCGTGCGGTCATCGGAAGTCGAGTTGAGTCGTCATCTTTAAAAATTAGAGCCAAAGGTCAAAATTACAAAGTAAGCGTTAATTACCCATATGTTGGGTATCGATTCTTATATTTTCGGGGTCGCTGAAGACGTATGAAATAGAACAAAAACGATTGGGTACACCATCCGCCCATATGGTCTACCTATGGGCCCAGAAGTCAGGCAACCGAGAAAAATCCTAGAAATTTTCGAAAAAAGAAGTGAAATAATGATGTGAAATAGCTTCAGTCTGTACTTGGTGATGATGCTGTACCAGCTATTCTATGTGAAATTCATGATGTTCACCTGTGAGCTGTCAAAAATCCAAAATGGCGCCCATTTAAAACACGCAGGGGAATAATTCATCGTGATTTTCTCAAGGGAGCTCCTACGTGTCACTAGTTGAGCACATGTTGTTCATCAGTGAACAACGACTAAGAAAGTTCCTTACACTATTGGTGGTATCTTGCATCGTTTAAAAAATATCCGCCGCGAAACTGTTTCGGAACCGTTTTTGGACAACAGATTGAATACTGGAATAGGACTAATAGGAGGAAAAACTTTGCATGTAGAATTGAAATAACCGACCTGAATATATTTTGTCTGTTCCATGCAATCATGTCTTATGATGTATGATGTATTTTGCCTGATTTGTCATTCCTGGTCTATGCATGGAGGGTCATAAATCCAAAATGTCCACCGCTGTTATTAGTTTAAAAATTTCATACCAACTTTATTGTTGGATTTGGATAAATAATAAATATCTACCGCACCTGTACATTACTTATATTTTCTGAGGAGTTATATTTTTATGTCTTCAATAATTTGAGAGATGTAAACAGATATAACTAGCTAAAGTAAATGTACCTGAAATTTAAATTGAAAAATTACACCTACATGATAAAAACTAATGAGGAAATCTGTCGCTCTGCTACCGTTTTATTGAATAATGTTGCACTGTTGTAGAAAACAGGAAGAAATAGAGTGGCGTAAAAAACATCTAATTACAAAAAGTCTTAGAAAATATCTAATGCGTTTGATCCAAAACGTAAAATATCTAAAATACAAAAGGTTACGGTACCTAAGATGCAAATCTAAAATGTCTAATATACAAAAGGTCCAAAATATGAAATCAAACCACCAAAAATAGAAAAAGTCACAAGTTTCCTCCTTCTTTTAAGATCCACTGGATCAGGAATTGCTTTTGGACTTGAGTTTCCTCCGTTTGTGTCAAGTCTACCAGATAAGGAGCTGCTTTTTGACTTGAGTTTAGTCTTTTTGTTTGAACTTACTAAGCAAGACTTAGTCGACGACTTTAAGAATCTAGACATATCTAGAGGGCCTGAAAAGATAGAGGATACCTGAATCATTGAGCAATTTTTATCTAGTGGGTCTGGAAAGAAGGGAGAATCTGAGTCAAAAACCAACTCCTCAACTGGTGAGTAAAAAAAAGCAACTTTCTCATCTGGTGGATTTGAAGAAAGGTGGGGAAACCTCTGAGGAAACTCAAAACCATTTATATTTTTGACATTTTTTACATTGTACGAATTGTGCTATATATCTTTCGAATTTTAGCTCTTATGTATCAATGTCGATTTTTGTACTTTGGATCTTTTGTACTTAATTTAGATATTTTGCGTTTTGGATCTTTTTTTTTTTATTTTGCGCTTTGGATCAAATGCAATAAACCTGTCGTTCGTAAACCTGCCATTTTTAGTTTTTACGCCCCCCCCCCCCCCTGCGCTTTTGGACAAAGTTAGCATGAAATTTTCTGAATTACCCTACAGCGGCGGACATCTTGGATTTATGACCCTCCATATGCCAGGAATGACAGATCACGCAATCTGAACCATAAAACATGACTACATAAAACAAAACAAATATCTTTAGGTCAGTTATTTCATGGTTATTCAATTATACATGCAAAGTTTTTCCTCCTATTCAAGTGTTCAATCTATTGTCCAAAAACGGTTCCGAAACAGTTTCGCGGCGAATATCTTTTGAACGATGCAAGATACCACCAATAGTGTAAGAAACTTTCTTAGTCGTTGTTCACTGATGAACAACATGTGTTTAGCTAATGACACGTAGAAGCTCCCTAAAGAAAATCACGATAAATTATTCCCCTCTGTGTTTCAAATGGGCGCCATTCATTCCTGGGGGATTCTTGACAGCTCACATGTGAACATCATGAATTTCACATAGAACAGCTGGTACAGCATCATCACCAAGTACAGATTGAAGCTATTTCACGTTATTATTCCACTTCTATTTTCGAAAATTTGTAGGATTTTTCTCGCTTGTCTGACTTCTGGGTCCACAGGTAGACCATATGGGCGCAAGGTGTAACCAATCGTTTTTGTTTTATTTTATACGTCTTCAGCGACCCCAAAAACCTAAGAATCGATACCCATCATGAAGGTAATTGAAGCCTACTTTGTAATTTTGACCTTCGGCTCTAATTTTCAAAGATGACGACTTAACTCGACTTCCGGTGACCGCACAAGAGTTTTGACATTGTCATTGTATCGAAGAGGTCTGAATTATATAGTTTTGATAGCAAACACGCCTCAGCAGGTTTGAATGAGAAAGTTTGGTATTTTTTCATAGTATTCCCTCCCCCTCCCCAAATCTCGGGTCCTAAGGGATGAATTTTTAGGAACTGCGGGTCAAATTTTTCTAATGGGTCTAAACAACTAATTTGCAAAGTGGCTTGCTTGTATCATCAAATGCCACTTTTTTCTAATAATTCTGGTGTACCGCTTGCACTAGCGGGTTCCCGAGTTGATATCGCGGTGGGATAGGTGTATAATACACTACGTATTTTCGTAACTTTCTTATTTCTTTTTTCAAAAGTTTGTGGATGATCCGCAAATTTTCTTTCAGAAAACCTTCTAGGGCAGTGTTTTCAATCTATTCTCACTTTTGGAATAATCGAAATCATGTTGCCCTTTATGACAACATGAGTAAGTAGTCAGTACAGGTCGCGGAAACATAACGTCACCTTGGCACCCGCTATGGCAACGTTGCAAATATGCCTGACGTGGCAACAGCGCATTGCGCATTTCCGCGCTTCTTGAGGTGCGTTCAGTCAGCTTATTTAGCCGCAAGTTTTATTTTAGCCGTAAGCGCTGCATCGCTTATTAGCTGTTCTGAGGAGGCTGGTTTATAAGAGCCAATGGGCGTCGCTGCGCTTGCGACTAAAATAAAAACTTGCGGCTAAATAAGCTGACTGAACGCACCTTAAATCATAGGGGTTAACCATAGGCGGCCATCGGACATCTGGATTACCCGATGTTCTTGTGGGTCCATCGCAGAGAAGTCCATCGTCTTCGATTCTTCTTCCCTTATCGCCAAGTCAAGTTTTTGAGGTTAGGTAAGGTACGTTTGACGTTTGGAAATTCTGGACCGCTGCTTCCTCAAGTTCAAATCTGTTGCCGCCACAATTTGTTCCCCCACAATAACAATAACCAGCCCCATGACCAGGTTATGAAATGAATAATCGGTGATGATATCAAAATGGCGGCACTTCCTTTACCGCTTATAACCAATCCTCGCTCAAACGTCAAATTCTATAACCAAGTGTAACCGGTCATGAAAAGTTATTCGCTCGAAAAAGACTAATGTGCGTGCAGCTTTGTCACATGCTGCTGTGGCAAAATTTGAATGACCAACATGTGACCACGCTGCTCCGGGTAGATCACTAGATAGAGAAAAATTTGATATTGTTATAGATGATGTTAGTTTTTGCAATATTGAGTTACAAAATTAAAACTATCCAAAAAAAGTTATCAGCGTTTAAAAAAATATTCCCAAAACTTTCGGACCATACGTAATGTTGCCTCTTACTAAGTTGCTTCCTCTTATTTTGAGGCTGTGCACCAGCGACGGCGCCAGGGGGTGGCCAGGATGGGCACGTGCCTCCCCTAAAATCATATGCGGCACCGCCGCCAAAATGGAATGATGTGTCCTGATCGAGCGTTTGAGTCACCATGCATTTCAATGCCACCACGCACACTCTAGAAATGTCCAGAGCTCCGCGCATTTGTACACTGCGGCCGTGGAAGAGCCTAGAAATATCGCGTTTCCAGATTGCACGGGCATCGCCGCTCGTAACAATATTTTTTTGCAAATATCTCTTCAACTTTTGCTACGATAAAATGACGAAAGGTTAGACCGCTACATGTTATACCTAAGCCTGAGGCAACGCTGTGAAAAAAGATTTCCACATTTCATCAGAGACGTCCAAAAAAGGGGGGACGGGGGATGAATTTAGCCAAAAAAAATTTATTCCTGACTTTTTCTGAATTTTGATAAGAAAATCTGGAAAATCAGATTTTATAGAATAGAAAAAAAGTAGCACTACATAAACAGATCGAAGATTGAAGTGGTCCACCCCAGAAACTCGCTCAGGTTCAAATAAGGATATCGTGACGAAAAATGAACAGATTTAAAAAAAGATGGTGTTAGTGATTCAAACGTTTTTCTGACTGCAAGTTTCTTATTTGGAGATCGTGTTTACTGATATACTGTATGATATACCGGGTGAAAGAAGAAGTGCAAAGTGGTTCATTTTTAAGCGTGCGTAACTTTTTTTTTTTAAGTTTTAGAATTTTTCTAGCTATAGTTTTGGAGACCTCGCAGCAATAGCTCGAAACGGTTTTTGACATTTTACCGCCTTCTGTTTCTTGTACAGGGTGTTTACGTATAAATTATACCCCCTCCCTGGAGACTTCCCCCTTGAACATAATTTTAAAATAGAAACGATTCTTCCATGATTTCTTCCGTAGGCTTCGAATCTGTTCACTATATTTTTCTGAGACATTTTGCTTACAGGGTGTAACATCGAATTTTTTTCTCAGATTGAACAGAATTTCAATATGGGAATCGGTTCCGTATTTCATCTTGATCATTAATATATATCACACTTGATAGGTTATTCAGAAAAACACCTTTCGAAAAAATTGTTGAAGTTTCAAAAAATATGGAAAAATCTTTTCTTTTCAAAAGTTTGTCGGTTCAAGGTGAGTTTCGTGAAAGTTTCAAACTTAAAACAAATTCATTTACCCAAATTAATAGGAAAATGATCAAAATACACTGAGTCACTTTTTGAAAAAAAATCTTTTTTCGAAATTTTTCAAAACTTCATCAATTTTCTCACACGTGTTTTGTTGACTAACCTATCAAGTGTGATATATATATTTATAATCACGATGGAAAGCGGAATCGATTCCCATATCAAAATACAGGGTGTCCAATCAGAGAAAAATTTTCGATTTTGCACCCTGTAAGCGATATACCACAGAAAATGTTTGTCAACGGATTAAAAGCCCACGGAAAAAATTGTATCAGAATCGTTTTCAATTTTTGAAATTGTGTTTGAGGGGATGTCTTCAAGGAGCGGTGCTCGGAGCGGTGTATACTTCATACGCGAACACCCTGTACAAGAAATACAAGGCGGTAAAATGTCAGAAACCGTTTCAAGATATTGATGCGAGGTTCTCAAAAATATAATTGGAAAAAATCTAACATTGTTTTTAAGAAAGTTACACACGCTTAAAAATTGACCACCTTTCACTCCTACTTCTGTCACCCTGTATATCATACAGTATATTAGCAAACACGATATCCAAATATGAAACTCGCAGTCAGAAGAACGCTTGAATAATTAACGCCATATTTTTTCAAATCAGTTAATTTTTCGTCATTATATCCTAATTTTAACCTGAGCGAGTTTTTGGGGTGGACCACTTCAATGTCTGACCTGTTTATTTCGATTCGACGCACCGTTTTCGAGATAAATCACTTTGCTGAAATTCTCCTGAAAGTTCCAAATCCCGAGTACAGAAATCAGAGCAATAGCACCAACTGTGCTTTCTTGAACCAGAAACATGAAAAAACGTTCCAATAAAAATGAGTTGAAAATGCTCCCTATGGGACCTAGAGCCCCTAGAGCGCGATAAATTTTATCTCGGCAAGTTACCCTTCCAAGGAGCTCTAGGTTTCCCTAAGGACATTTTCAACCCACCTTTATTGGAACATTTCTTCCTGTTTTTGGTCCAAGAAAACACAGTTGGTATTATTGCTCTGATTTCTATGCTCGGGATTTGGGAATTTCAGGAGAATTTCAGCTAAAATTTTCTTTGTGACTTATCTTGAAAACGGTGCGTCGAATCAATCAAGATCCATAAAAAGTCATTAACAAAAAAAAAGAAGCTAAATTCATTCCTCCCTTTCTTGGACGTCCCTGATGGAATATGGAGATCTTTTTCACAGCATTACCTAAGGCTTATAACATGTAGCGGTCGAACCAAGTTTCGTCATTTTATCTTGGCAACTTTCGGAGAAATTTGCAAAAAGCCATCATCAGCTTTCCCCCTTTACAGGGCTCTAGCTCCCTTAGGGGGCATTATTCGACCCATGTTTATTGGAACTTTTCTTTCTTTTTTTTGACGTAGAATAAGCTGGTCAAATATTGCGGTCTAATTTCGGGACACCTGTATTTCACCCCATATTTGGCACAAATTTGGCACCGAACTAAATCCTATCATTCATTGGTGCAAAGGCAGAGAGTGTAGAAATAATGTTAGGTCCAGAAGTCTAGCATTACGAGGCTCGAGATTATTACCTACATACCTACATGGTCGACGTTAATTTAATTTTTCTCAATAGTTAATAGATAGGCACAGAAAGAAGTCGCTTCTTTCCACCTTCAATATTTCAAATATAGAAGATAAGCTCAAGCGTTACTTTATAATCACTTAATCCCAAGATTTTTAGTTCCTCTCCACTTTCCAGTTAAGATCTTGGTAGGTTTAGTAGGTAGACGGGAAAGCCGTAATATCGTGTGATTATTGCTCATATTTACCATGACAGCTAGCACCCAAATTATTATCGGATAAGCTCTTTATTTTTCACAGATCGAAACTTTGATCAAAAGCCATAAATATGTCCACACTTGTAAGAAAAGCTAGAGCAAATATGACCGGCATCAGATAGGTCGGTTTGCTTTTATGCCGGTGTACATACCTACCCAAGTGGGTACTGGTGGGTACCCATATTAATCATAATACCTAGGTAGGTATTCAACTGATCGGATTAAAACTATCGATATATTTTTTCTTGTATGCTATTCATACGTTTTTCAAGAATAGTCAGCTAATATCACAGATGGCATCAGGGATCGATGGCATGTAGTAGTAGAATTCTGAAAAGGTATCGAGCATCAACTATTTTAGCGACAGCTTTCCAGGGTTATTTTCATTTTGATTTTAGTGAAAGCATCAAAATAACGTCAGTTATTTGGCATTTGTCAATTAGAGAAGCAAGAACTTTTCCAAATCACCTGTAGTTCACCAAAAGGAAAAATACTGCGCTGCAATAATAACGTGCTGCCAAGAAAAAATGTTTCAGCCGTTGGGTAAAAATTTAGTGACCAACTGGATTTATTGATAAAGGCACTGATAAGGCACTTTATATTCACCCAAAGCCGGACGAAAACCATTCAGTTCTTAGAAGACAGCGGCAGAGCGAAGAACCCCAAGTGAGTACCCAGTATTAAAAGTAGATGATTTCGATTTATTTTCAATAATCAATAATCTTTAGCGCTCGATAAGGGACTTGTAACAATGCGATCGAGTGCAAATTTTGTTGTTCTTTCTTTCGTTTTCAAGTATATCTTTTTTTAATCTCCATATTTTTTTCATAGAGTAGAAAGGTAGATAAATAATCAAAAATATTTTTAAAATTGGAATTCAAGTGCTCATAGTAAAATGGAAAAATACCAGTGCATAATTATTTTTTAATATCTTCAAATTAATCAGTGCGATTCAAGTCTTAACGATCAAGATTTGTTTTGAACTTAGCATTGTTTTACACATTCCTTTATCACCACACAAAGCAATTTTTATGACGTTGAAATGGTGCGTTAAGTATTGATATTATCTTGAATTTGTTGTTAGAATCATGTTATTTACTACAATGATATTACCACTGCCAATCCAAAGAACTGGTAAAAAGCAGAGAGGATTTCTTGCTCTTATCAAAACCATTGCGTAATAAAAATTAGAAATTTTCCATTTGTATAAAATCATTAAAGTATTACTAAATTTGTATCGGTGTATTTATGATAATTACACCAAACCTACTATAAATAATAACTTTATTATTGTTGGTAATCAAATATTGTACATTTATTTTCAAAAAAGTGAGTGAACTGAATGTTTACAGTTTATCTGCAAGAAATATGCACGTTTTTACAGAGTGGCGACTTATTATCTACAATATGTTTGTACCGTGGATTTGGATATCACAATAATAATAATTTTTGTGCTTACGCTCTGTATTTGTGCATTGTATTGTTACGAAATCGAAACGTTTAAAATTGCAGAATGTTATCAAAAGTACGCCACACATCGAGCCTGAGAAAAACCATTCAAGAATTTGGAAAACAAAATTCGAGATGCATCACTACGAAGGAAGTTTTCGAGAGGGAAGCTAAATACGGCGCTCACAATTACCACCCTTTACCAGTTGCATTAACAAAAGGCGAAGGTAAATACTAATTATCTGGTCAGTTTACCGTATCTAACACCTTCATATTTTTTTTATTCGTTTATTTAACGTCGGCTTATTTCCGCAACGAGGCCTAACACCGACACCGGTGAATGATCTCCTCCACTATACCCGAAATTTTGCCGGACCCGAGGCCGAACCCCTGTGTGTTCCAACACAGGATAGGAATTTTCAACGACCACCAATATCGCATGAGGTCGGCACCATCGTTCGTATTTTACGTGCTATGCGACACACGGTCTTGCATTTGGCAAGCATTCCAACTAAATCAAAGAGCTTGTTTTGGGGCGCCTTCATGTTATACAATGCCTTTATGCAATGGTGTATTGCTAGGTGTATTGTTAATTGCTGAACCAGTCAGGGTGGATAGTTGGTATTTTTGCGGATCCAGTGAGCCTTAGCTTTGAAGATAAACAAATTATCATACGGTATTATCCTGCAGGTATTGATTCGCTATCGATACGAATTTTCACATTTCTATTTCAATTATTATGCATGTCATTACCATGTCCTCAACTTTATATTACTGTAATTATTTATGCTCATGCCATTTTCCATCATTTTTGCAGGCGTTTGCGTGTGGGACGTGGAAGGAAAAAGGTACTTCGACTACCTCAGCGGGTATTCGGCCAACAATTTCGGTCACTGCCACCCGAAAATTGTCCAAACCCTCCAGAAGCAAGCGGCAACTCTGCACCACACGTCCCGGGCATTCTATTCGGATGTTTTCGGGGAATACGCCGAATTTGTCACCAAACTGTTTGGTTATGACAAGGTGCTTCCCATGAACACAGGTAAAAGCCATTATTTTTCGATAAATTTTGCGATAGCAACAGTGTTATACAAAAGTTTCATTTTGGCTGTGCTAGGCTGTCAAAATATCGAAAAATATTCATTCAGCCAATTCAGGTGCTCCAAATGATGAAAATGTTCTTGATTGTACGTACACTCGGCAGAAAAAATAGCGCCCATCAGATTTATGACGAAGACGACTATTCGCTTGGCCTGCTCTACCGTAGTAGGCAGTAGTATCGGAGGAGTGATTCGGGATGAGTTGAGTAATACTGCCCTTGTAATCATTATATTGCCCTTCAATAAATCATTCAAACGTTCAACAATTGTAAGTGTCGACTATCAGATTTGCCATTTCTCATCACTATTATTGGACTTAAAACTGTTGTGGAGCCCAACATTCACTTTGTTTTGTTTACTCAGTCCACTACAAGGACGGCATTGCTTTATTCATCTCGGGTACGTACATATCTGCCTATTTAGATAAGCAGGCCAAGCAAATAGTCCTCTACATCATAAATCAAGTGGGCGATATTCTTGCTGACCAGTGTACCTACCTACCTGCTACCTGCTTGTGTGACAAGGCGTAAAAATGCATTTTCATCCTGAATTTTTGAGGAATATGCCGAGGCAAAGCCAAGCCGAATTTAAGTGACATTTCAAAATTCGTTTGAGCGTGCTAGCCCGATAGGCAGACATCGTTTACAAAATGCGAGAAGCTAGAAGTGGCAACTGGCGTTTCACGTTTCAGTAACAAATAAGTACACTAACCGCCATAGAAATCGGGTCACACAAATTTACCGTTTCAAACTGGGTTTGCTTCGTAAGGACTTGTCTAACGACCTACCTGTGAAGAGGATTACTAAGGCGACGCAGAGACCGCTCCACGCAACTAAAATATTGCCGAAATTCTCTTCAAAACATGACTCGATTTCAATGGCGGTCAGTGTACCGGGATCGATCCTCCGTATCGAGAGTTTTTCTCTTCTCTCCGCTTTTATGAACTTGAGAACAACTTCGTTAGGTCCTCGGCAAGGAAGCGCTGTGACGTTGAGCAGCAGGCATTCAGGTCAGCAACAACATTGCTGCCAGTGCAATGTTTTGAACACAGCGCATTTCTTTTGAAGAAGTACCTACATTTCAGAGCTACATAGTAGGTACATACCTTACAAGTTATTTTGAAATTCGCAGGAGTGGAGGCTGACGACACGGCGATAAAAATCTCGAGGAAATGGGCCTATCGAGTCAAGAAGGTCGAAAAGAACAAGGCGAAGGTGATCTTCTGCAATGAAAACTTCTGGGGAAGGTCCCTGGCGGCGATTTCGGCATCCACGGATCCACAAAGCTACACCGACTACGGTCCATTCTTGCCCGGGTTCGAGTGTGTGCCTTACCAGGACTTGGCTGCTCTGGAAGTAAGTTCCGTGAAATTTTCTGGAATTATTGAATACCTCAACATTATTTTTAAAATTGCTGCTAAAAGTTGAAATAGAGAACTCTCCAAGAAAGAAATCATAGATATTCAATGAAAAGAATGCTCAATCCACAAATTCCAGAATCTATGGGAAGTGGGGGGGGGGGGAGATAAAAGATCAAAGGTGATACCAGAGCTGGTAAGGAACAGAATTCTTTAGAGTTCTGATAAGAGGAAAAGATGTCATAGAAAGGCCAATCTAACCTAATTCAAGACGCGCACCTCAAGTACAAAGAGTTACAGCCCCCACTCGGCTTCTGGTTGACGTATCGCTTCGACGATGACAGCATCGCATCGGCGCCATCAATTTATGCTGAAATGTATTTTTTCAAGGATTCAAACGAGTGCTTACGTACAAAAAAGCGAAAAATCTATGTTTCATGAGCCCCCTTAATATAGACAGAATTTCATCTCTATGCAAAAAAAATTAGCTTAATAAGTCTAAAGGCGGCCGAAATTATATCTCACACTTCCGTTGATGGTCAATGTAACCAGTTTCAGGAATTTTTTCAATTCGAAATTATTCGTCATAACTCGACTTCTGGAGAACGCAGCGCCTCGGCAATGACGGCATAGTGATTCGCTGATTCAGCTTCATAAAAAGTGCAACAAAACTCAGTTTAATGCGAGTCATGAATGTTTGATAATCGATAATCATAATTTTGACCACTCATATTTTCCACAGTTTCAAACCAATCACATTTTTACACAAAGAAATGAGTTTGCAGACCTCGCTTATGTCAGAAATGATACCCCACACATCCCCTTCGATAACCAAAATTTGTTATTTCAGGGAGCCCCCACTGCAAATCTGACAGCTCTATCTTGTCTCCCAACCCCAACAGACGCATCATTCTGACAGTGGCGACATCGTGATTAGCATGTTCTAGTTATTCAGAAATGACATCAAACATGAATCGATAGCAGTGTTTAGGCTTGCAGCAAAAATTAGTCAAGTCTCCCTTGTACCCCCCAAATCCCGGACCAGCAGAGGGTAATCGAAAAGAACAGCGGGTCAAATTATTCATTTTGGTTCTAGGAACAATTATGCCGAAGTTCTTGTTTGTATCACAAAATGCAGGATTTTTTTGTATACCGCTAGTACTATTGCGGCCTTTTTAAAGTGGACGACAGTTGACAGATTTTTCAGGATTCTGACCTGAACGTCGCATGACAGCAAGCCAACTCGTTGACATTGTCGTCCACTTTATTTTGGCCGCAACCGTACTACAATAAATCTATGAATGAGAGCTGAATCAAATTCAGACTTTGACTAGAACTGAGCAACTGTGCAAAAAGAACGAAAGGTTGGCAACTGGAAAAACTAAGAGGCTCTTGAAGACTCACTATTATAAAGTCGTTTGACCCAGGTTGAAATTCAACGGGAGGTTGACGGGTATCTGACCTAATGACAGTCAGCGCTCAAGATCATGCCCAACTGGAGGTTGAAACTTGAAAACGAACCGGTTTTAGAAAAGCAAAAACATGCTAGAACTGAAGTCCATTCTTGTTTACGATTCCGGAAGTTGAAAAGGAATCCCGCAGGGGTCAATGTAGGGACCTCTGCTTTCACGAATACTGATTTTCGTCCAATTGCAATTATAAGATTTCGAAGTGCGACTCTAAAAACAACAATATAATTCCAGGAGGCCTTCCAAGACCCGAATGTGTGCGCCTTCATGGTCGAACCGATCCAAGGCGAAGCGGGCGTCGTGGTGCCGCCCGAAGGTTACCTGGCCGGCGTCCGCACCCTCTGCACCAAGTACAACGTCCTCTTCATCGCCGACGAGATCCAGACCGGTCTGGGCAGGACGGGCATGCGCCTGGCCGTCGATTACGAAGACGCCAGGCCGGACATCCTGGTGCTCGGCAAGGCCCTCGGCGGCGGCGTCTACCCCGTTTCGGCCGCCCTGTGCGACGACCACATCATGAGCGTCATCGAACCCGGCACGCACGGCTCGACGTTCGGCGGTAATCCGCTCGGTTCCAAGGTGGCCATCGCCGCGCTGCGAGTGCTCGAGGAGGAAAAGCTGGCCGAAAACGCCTGCCGCATGGGCGAGAGGTTCAGGAAGCGGCTGGAGAAGTGCCTGGACGAAGACTACGTGCTCGAGGTCCGCGGCAAGGGGCTGCTGAACGCCGTCGTGATCAATCCCAACAAGCTGGTGGCCTGGGACGTCTGCCTGGCCATGAAGGACCATGGCGTCATCGCTAAGCAAACGCACGACAACATCATCAGGTTCGCGCCACCGCTGATCATCACCGAAGAGCAGCTGGACGAATCCACCGATATTATAATCAACACTATAAACGACTTGAAGCCTATGAAATAAAAAAATTTGTTCCGTTCCATGTTTTGCATTTTGTCCTAGATTTTATCATTATCATTAAGTTGGATGCGTACTTCCACGATTTTCTGTCCTGAGCTGATAAATAAATGAAAAATTAATAAATAACTTTATTGCCACAAAAATACATGATAATAGACCCGTCCAAATCGAGATATCTACCACAAAACTGCGAAACCTGATATTGAGAGAAAAGGAAGAACTAAGAATCATGAAAAAGGAGATTTGGATAGAACTAAGTTTCTCAGAAAAAAAAAATGGAATAAAGAAGAGAATTAGTGAGTTTCCAAGCACAGTGTCACATGTATGGGTTGTCGTCACCTCTTCCCCCGCGACGAAGGTAGTAGCTAGTAAAAGCAACGCGCAATGAGTGCGACGGGAGCTGACGGGCTAAGTGTTAGCGAGTGGAGTAGTGTAAGCGGATCGGGCCTGCCCGACCTTTCCAATAAGGGAAGATTGTTCCCTTGCCTGCGAGGGAACGTATGTGAGTGGAGAATGCGAGAAGAGCCAGAAGGGCAGCGCAAGTGAAAGTCTTAGATATTTTACTTGATAGGTGAATACACAATATAATTAGATCGACTGGACTATCTAGTTGATCCACATCTGAGCTACTAACCGCTAACCCGCAATCAAAGGGCCATCAGCGCCTAACCGACATGGTGGAGACTAGGGCCCTTCGTCAATTTTTAAACAAAGGTGAGATCCCACCCCCTTTTATGCTAGGCAAGCAAGAGAAATGGAATCTCTCTTGATGAGCAATGTTGAGCAAAATCGGTTTAACGCTTACAGAGTTATGATGAGAGAAGGATTTTCCTATCCACACTTCAAGGGGCTGTGTCTCCGTTATTTTGCGTTCCCAAAATATAAACTGCTCAACATTTGAAATGTCGGTATCGAAAATTTTGCCTTGTTTCACTTTGGATTGTCTCAATCGATTTCGATTTCGTTTTCACGATTGTTTAGATACATCTTTCATCAATCTACTCCGTGGACGATTTTTTTTTCATTATTTTCAATTAAATTTGTTACAGGGTGGAATGCGAAGCATTGCAAAATTGTACCTTGTTGTACCAAGTCCAAAAATGATGAAATGACTTTTTTGTAACAGTTGCATTTAATAGATGTATTATAGGTACTACACAATTTCTTGCACAATTTTTTGTACAATTTCTTGAGCAATCTGTCAGTTGAACAATTAAGTTCATTGTTTTTTGGCACTTATTTTGGCAAATTATTCAAGAAATTGGGTAGTGTAACTATTAGTCATTTCGTTTGGCAATAAAATCGCATTTTTTATGATAAGAACATGTAATTTTGCATGCTTTGTTGCTTAAACAGTTAAAACCGCTGCGCCCTCAGAAACCTTCATTTTACTTTCCCGATTCGCTTTCTCGAATGGAAAGGCAAATATTGTAAACGCGCAAAAAAATTGTTTCCGGATTTCGGCAAATAATTTTATTTTAAGGTCCCTCCAGACGATTTATTTAGATCATTTCCAGATTGAACTCTGTGTCTGCATGTCTCTCTCTGTATAATCGTCCATGAAACTCTCAAACGATGCATCCGATTGAGCTAAAATTTGGTATGCATGTACCTATAGTTTAAGCATCCAATGAACCTAAGAGATTTTGGTTGAAATCCGTCATAAGGGGACGCACTTACTGCATCGTATCAAATCAGATTATTTTTAAATTTGTTCAACTAAATATGGAGATGCTTTGTTGACCCAGAAAAACATTCTGAAATTTTAGTTTTAATATGTTTTGAAATATAGCCTCAATTTACTGTTTTTCTTAAATGTCCAAAATGCAACTTTTACAAAAAAAATCGTATCATCATTGTTGGACTTCTGATCTGGGAAATTCTCGGGGAAATTCATAACACATTTTGAGACATGACATCAGACTCCATAATTAGATCAGTAGAATTTGAAAAAAACATTGTCTACAAGAACGGGGATCTGTTCAACTACGCACAATTTTGCAATGCTTCACATTCCATCCTGTAAATAATATAATTGGAATTGTGAAAAAATCTCGACAACGGAGTAGATTGCTGAAAGATGTATCTCAACAACCGTGGAGCCATATTAAAAAAGGACAAAATTTTCGATACCTACCGACATTTCAAATAAAGTGCTCGCCAATTGAAATGGTCCACCCAAAAAAATCAGTCACATTCAAAGTGACATAACTCTTGAATGAATAAACTATTTTGAATCGTTTTATGTTTTCTGATTAGCTCACGGATTGGATTACAACATGTCATGGGCCGTTTTTGGTACAGGTGTTTCGTATCAATTATACAGGGCGCTCAATCAGGTACTGCAAAAATGGAAAAGTTCGAATTGGTCCCATTTCACAAAAAATGGTTTTTGGTTTTTTCCAAGTGTTTTAGGAAAGATGTTGTTCCGATACCTTGAGGTAGTTTTCAAAATTTTGAGTTTATCTTCTCCAGTTACACAGTGATCTCAAAAATGCAACCTTCTGGTCTGGCATTTATATCTATTCCAATTGTTGATCGATTTTGGAAAATAAGGACTCTTGTTGAAGCTGAAGACTCAGATGAGAAGGGTCGAGGATCGGAACTGACTGGAGACAAAAATTTTGAAAAAGCGAAGGAATCAAAAATGACCTAAATATGAAGCACCCTAGAAATCAGGTTCAGGGAAGAAAACTAAATAAAAATCAACCTGCCTGCAAACAGACTTTTATTTCCGAACATTTTGAGGTATTTTCCGATTTTAAGTGATGAAAATTGTCGATGCGGGACCCATTTTACAAATTCACTTTTCAGAAGATAATACCGGACCTCCCTCGACTAAAAATGCACCTAACCTAGGCTACCTTATTATTGTCGAATGTTTCCTTCACATTTAAAGAGATAGCCACCAGTTCTGATCTTCATAACCCAGGTTACGTCTATTTTTAGGTGAAAAACGTCCAGAATTTTTCGTTGGGGGCATCCATTTCTGATTTGAATTCATTGCCACAATTTTTGCCCTATACAAATGGGAAACACCTCAAAATGTTCAGAAAGAATGATTTGTTTGAAGACAGGTTGTTATTTGTTTAATACCTTCTCTAAACCGGATCTCTAGCAAGTTTGTCATTTGAGTCACTTTTGATTCAATCCCTTTTCCAGAATTTTTCATCTAAAGTCAATTCTGATCCTCGATCCTTCTGACCTGAGCTCTCAGCTTTAACAAGAGCCCTCATTTTCCAAAATCGGCCAACAACGAATAAAGTTATTACTGCAAAACTAAAAGGTTACATTTTGGAGATCACCCTGTAATTAAAGCAGAAAGACAAAAAATTTTGAAAACGATTCGAGTTATGGTTATAATAACTCCCCTGAAACACTTGGAGAAAACCAAAAATAATTTTTAGTGAAATGGGACCAGTTCAAACTTTTCCATTTTTGCGGTACCTGATTGAGCGCCCTGTATAATTGATACGAAACACCTGTACCAAAAACGGCCCACGACATGTTGTAGTCCAATACGCGAGCTAATTAGAAAACATAAAACGATTCAAAATAGTTTATTTATTCAAAAGGTATGACACTTTGAATGTGACTGTATTTTTTGGGTGGACCATTTCAATTGGCGAGCACTTTATTGAGCAGTTTATTTTCTGGGATCACTCTGATTATTTTTCGATTCTTTATCAACTGACGAAGTTCATTATCCGCATTAAAATTTTTGACACCTTGTAGATTGGTAGGTGCCTACCGATCTCGAGAAAATACGTCTGCCAAACCTGACGGGGCGCTCAAAACTGTTATTTGAGTGAAAAATTGCAAAAAAAAACAACGACGCTACGCTCTTTTTCGTTGCATTTACAAGTTCCAAGCCTTTTGATAAATTTGAGAAAACGCGAACACGTCTCGATAACGCGAATTTTAAATCAATCAAAACGAGTCTTTCAAATGAGTTGGGTATATAGAGTGCTTCACTATTAGATCCAAAGAGCACAGGCAACCGATTACAAAAATATAGAATATTTTTCACCGAGTTATAGCTTTTGAAATTTAAATTTTTCAAATCGTTATTCTGTCATATTAATCAAGAAGTTCGACCGATTTTTATCGAAACTAACACACCTAGGTACTAATAAAATAGTCAAAAATTCATCGATAACCAAACGGTCTCGCAGTCCAGAATTTAACAATAAAACTTACACAAACAAGACAACATTCCCAAATAGCAAAAAAAAAATCGATCAGATTAGCACTTCTACAATTAGAGCGTCCCATGCTTCAATCAAATGCGACTGACCAGTCCTCACAAACTGAAAATCGTTACCAACAAAACCCGCCACAAAGGTACAAGATAACTTCCTGAATCACACGAAAATCGATGTTCTGGCAACAACTGCAACATTTCCACAAGCAGACCGTTGCGTCCTTTACCATTTTCAACTGACCAGACCTCACTCCCAGTCCCAAAGTGCATCACTGCCAATAAATCCAGGGTTAAACTCACACCTGAAGCCAAAGACATTTGTTTAGTATTTTCCATTTTTATTTCGATTTATTCATAGAGTATACAATCCTCACAATAATTTATATTTATTATTTATAATAATAATCAGTAACAATCAGTAGCTGTTTTCATTTTTTTCATCATCATCATTAATACTATTGTAACAGTCTTAGAATATTGTACAAATTCAGCCATTTTTTTTTTAGGTTTTCTAATGAATATGTTCACATTTATAATATAATTCCATGACAAGCTGGTTAAAAAAGCATCTAGACGTACTTATCACAGGTATGCCTTGTGCAATAAATCAGTTTATTATATTCAGTCAAAAAGCTACGATATTGCCACAAATTATGAATCAATACTCTCTACGATAATATCATTATAATCATATCTAAAAAATAAATTGTACTAATAATGCACGTTCGATGTGTTTGGGGGAGGATATACAAAAAATATATATACTTTACAATCAATTTACACAATGCCTATGTACAGGAAAAATTAAAAATATAATAGGAAACAGAAAGAGTATTTCTTGTTACTTTCAAAGCAGCACTTGATAATACTGAACAAAACTTACGAGATGAGTATTTTGAGGACACACAATATAATGATTCAATAAATAATATGTATATGCAATAAATAAAGCTACATGAATACTATATATGCTTACAGTGTGCTGAAGACATCAAATTGACATTTTTTTATTCTTTTCGTCTCCTCACAGAAGCTCGCTAGCTCGCTAGCTTGCGCCGTCTCAAGCCTCTCGAAAAAGTATATACGATAGAGATAAAAGACATTGCTGAAGCGCAGCACCCTGTATAATTCGAAATCATATTGCACGGTCGTGGAGAATCGTGGCTATTACTTCATAATTTAAAAAGAACACTCCTTTTTAAATTTAAAGCTTTAGCACGATAGAATTTTTGAATATTGCCCTGAAATGCAGTAGCTGTGGCTTAAATACAGGGTGTCCAGCGTTTAATCGCAAAGACTTTGGCAATCGATAAAGAATCAACAAATAAAAGGACTTTCTCGAGAAAACATTTCATTAAAAACGCGCAACGGATAACGGAGATACAGCCCTTCAAAACCCTGTTTTATTTTGAGTTTTTGCAATTTCGACAAGAGTTTACTAATTCAAATGTCTAGCGATAATGTCGTATTGTGCCAAAAGTGCTTACCTAGGGCTAAATTTCAAGTCCGATTTGCAACTCGCGATAAGCTGCGCCGCTGACGCAAGCCATCGATATGCTCTGGCGATTGGATGAAAGGGATCACGTGGCTCTACTTGCGTCGCTGCACGAGTTGCAAGTAGGACTTGAAGTTTGGCCCTTAGTGGCGTAGATGTTGAATGAGTCTTTCTCTTTTTAGCCTTTATCCTCTACGCTTTTCAAAAAATTCAGTACTGAAATTCTAGATTTCTTCATTTTAGAGAAGAAAAAAATCTTGCAAAACTCCGAATGCCGCCTACGTTTTCGATATAACTATTTATTTGAATCAAAAAGTTTTTAAAAATCTCGAAATATGAATTCGAATCAAAATCCAACCGGGTTCATGATTTTCGCGTAAGAAAAACAGTTTTCCGAATTTTGATGTTCAAGTCCATAAAAATGGTATTTATAGTGGTATTCTGTAAAAAATAATATTCCATAAATGCTCTGTTATGTAAAAATTCGTGTCGGCCATTGGCTGTTGCCTAGGTGTAATAACAGCTTAACAGAGCCTTTATGGAATGTAATTTTTTACAGATCGCACCATTAGTGGGTACTCGAACATCCAAATTTAAATATCTCAAAAACAAAGTCATTAATTCAAATTCTTCAAGAGGAACTTTTTTACAAAATGAACAAGAAATCTAAAAATGAATTCAATTTTGGAAAATTTTCATAGGCGTATAAGAGGGGATAAATATACATGTAAAGATCTCTCCCCCCCTCCCCCTTTATGCCACTGGACACTTTTGGCCAAACACGCCATCACCGTCAAAAACAGGCTTTATTCATTCAACTCTGATCAGAACTTGGGCAGAATCGGTTGACCAACTCCAAAAAACCGATGTTTTATTTCCAACTTTGAAGGTCTGTACCCTTACAGAACAACGGGGCTGCACAGTCATTATGCGTTTTATAGCGTTTTCGAGTCACTAGAACCGAACCAGTTCAGCTCTAAAGTCCGGGGACTCGATTGGTTCTCGACAATCTCTGGCACATCAGTGATGGCGATTTTCGAGCTGAACTAGATTTCTAGTGACTCGAAAACGCTATTAGGAACATGTTTTCTGGACAAGTTTTTTCTTTTTTCTTGCGATTGCGATCAACACCGGGCACACCCTGTGTGTTCGTTCAAACTGCCTTAGTACAACCGGAAGTCGAGTTATAACCATCAGATTTGAAATGGAACTAACCTCGAATTCCGAAATAAGGAAGGTCAAGGTATCATATCCGAGTGCTTTTCCGAAAAGCTTTGGAGAAACCACGTCACACCCCTTTCTTGGCAAGCAATGACTTCAAAAGTGAATTCAAAATAATTTAAATCGAAGTGTGAGGAGATTTCAGGATTTCCCCCTGTATCTAAATGTAGACTATGTCATCAAATAGCGCGTGAGAAAATGGCAATTCTAAAACAGCGCTCGACAAAACAGTTCGATGACAAAAACAGTGTGTGGACAAAAGTGCGCGTGGACAAAATAGCGCTCACTGAAACAGCACCCGACCAGGCGCTGTTTTGTCCCGGTGTTATTTTGACCAACGCTATTTTGTCTAGCCGCTGTTTTGTCAGCGGTATTCTGTCGCGCTATTTTGTTCACGTGCTATAGAAGGCTGCGCAATTCTATTACGCGCTATTTGGTGATCAAGAGAAATGAGTTCTTATTTCTTACTGTTCAGTGTTCTCAGATCCAAAAAAATCTTCAAGAACTCACGTATTACACCATTTTGTTGACAAATTGATAACCAATGGAGTTTCCATTTAAATGAAGCGTTTACATCTCGATTTCCGGTTGAAGCATCGTTTCGCAAGCGCTTGCTTTGACAAAATCTACGATGTATATGCTTCAGGGGCAGTGTTCAGTGTTTCTTCTACCTAATTGGAAACCCAACTGAAAAACTGAATTCCGATTTTCTCCATACCTGAATATTGCAGAACCAAACAAAATTCGCTCTTTTTCCAAAACTGCAGCTTTACACGGTCGACTCGACATTTTCGAATAAATTATCGTTGCTGATGTATATGTGCCGCCTGGATCCGGCGTTCTCGTCGGGTCTGCTGTACAAATCGGAATCGGAAAAGTACGTGCTCTGGCGGTTGGCGTTGCGCATCGGCAGAGGACTCGACGTGCCGACCGGGGTCTTGCGAATTTGCTGGTAGAGCTCGTCTAGCACGCTGCTGCCCCTGCTTTCCGCCCTGGTGCGCACGTCCGAATCGCGCGCGTGCGCAGGATTGACGTAAATGGCGGGAGCGAATGCCGCTTGACCGGCGGCCTCCGCTTTCGGCGACGTCGCGGGAGTTTCCGCTTTCACAACTGCCGCCGTTTCCGCCGGCGGACTCGCCTTGTCCAAGATCGAATCCGAAAGGTTCTCCGAGCTGTACTCCAACGTGCACTGTTGTGAAACGCTGCGCATGTTCTCTTCGACTTGCAACGGCACGTTGTTGTACTTCTTCTTGCGTTCGGCAGTCGGGTGATCGTCGTCGTCCGAGAAAATGTTCAGGTTCTTTTCGTGACGTTTTTTGTGAACGTGTTTCGAATGGATGTTGGTGTTGTTGACTTTGGAGCTGGTGCCGAATATGCTTTGGTGGTCCAAGTTCGGGTGTCGGACTTCCGACATGACGGAACCGCTGTCGCTGGTGTAGGCACGCGGTTGCAAGTTGTTCCGCTTCATCATGTGGCGCTTCTGTCGCTTGAAAAACTTGCGCGCGACGATGCTCTGGTGCGGATTGTAAAACACTTCGGCAACGTTCGTCGGGTTATCGATTATGTTCGGCAAGACGCTGGTGCGGTACTGCTGACGATGCAACACGATCAAGTTGACGTTGTTTTTCCTGTCGCTGCTGAAGCTCGATGCGGTTCCGTTCAAATCGGCGGCTTTCAGAATGTTGCTCGTGTGCGAATTCTTCGACGTCCGACTGCTCGAACGCGACGTGACCACCATCTCTTGCGGCTGTATTTGCGCCGGCATCGCCTGCACTTCCGGTATGCCGTTGGTATCCGACACGTTCCTCGAACGGAAGACATCTTTTTTACTTCGCCTGATCCAGCGATTGAATACCATCCACTGCGACCTGACATCGCTGCGTGCCACGCAATAGAAGAACAACGTGAACGCGCTTAAAATCGTCGCAAATATTGCGTAAGCTATGCTGAATAGATCTTCCTCGAAAGAGACGAAATGATACGGCTGGGTCGTGGCAAAAGCGCACGACAACCAAGCCAGAATGTAAATCACTAAGAAAATGGCGTACGCCTTGAGCTGCGCCGCAGGTGCATGCTCGGGATCTTCGATTTCACTTGACGCTGTCTTAGTAGACGCCACGCTAATCCCGTCGGCTTGATTGAAGTTCGGTTCAAGCAAATCCAAATCAACGTGCTCGGTCGCTTGTGTTCCTTCGCTCAAGTGCCCGTTCGCGTCGATATTGTAAATCGAACATCTAATCAGCAGAGAGAAAATGCCTATGAACAACAGTAGAATAGCAAAAGGTATGTACAAAGCGCTGAGTGGTGGCCCAGTCTGCAAGAAACAGTACGTTGTCGAAGCGTAATCTTTGATGTTAATCGCAGCGGATATGCCGCAGACTATGATCGCGACTCCCCATCCGACAAAGTACAAACCGATCACCGGTTTTCTGATCGGCATATCGGACGGCAACTCGTCGTCGTTGATCGAACCCATGATATCGTTCTTGCTCAACCGCTTGTACATACAATTCACTCCAACGCAGATCCACAGCAGCGACGACAGCGTAAAGTAATGCAGAAGCATCCCGATTATTTGGCACAGACGCACGTCTTCGGTTTGATAAACACCGAAGGCGTACAAAAAACACAGGATGCAAATCGACATCCACAGATTGATGAGCGAGTGTTTGGCTTTTTTCGGCATTTGTATGGCGGCGTAGCACATCAAGTAGGTGACGATGGCGACCAGCAGCGAGGTGAACAAGATGAAGCTGCCGGCGTAGATGGCCGGATGGGAGAAACGAAATTTGGCACCGACGTACGTGACGTTGGCCGAGGTGGTGTTCTGGAGGAGGCCGTAGTAGCCGAAGTTGTGGCAAAAGAAGACGATGTTGTCTTGGTACTCGTGGCTGAAGCGGCATCCGTCCGGCGACCAGGCTCCGGTGCCGTTACGCAGACGCGGGTTCCACCACGCCGGCGTGAAGCTCGACGACGGTTCGTGGCTGGGTGCTTTCAGCATGACGAACACCGGGTCGCTGAGGTTCGTCACCGGCAGATCGACTGAAATAGCAAAATTGGCTTCAAAATTGGCTCCAAAATTAGCTAGAAAATCGGCAGAGCAAAGGCCAGGCAGTGGCAGCGGTAGCAGCAGCAAGAGAGGATCAATGACTGGATCCGTGATTTGGAAGAAGTGGCTCTGAAAATTAAGGCTGCGCTGGAACGCTAGAAGATAGGTTAGTGTCATGAACGCTTCCCCATTGCACGATCCAAACTGGATGGTCCAGCCAGCCAGTCGTTCAAGCGTTGGTGCTACCTAGACTGACAACAGAAAATAATGTTAAACGCCACCAACCTTAGTCTGCCGCCGTCAGTGGTAACCTGGAATTACTAAGCTGAAAAAGAAAATTGATCAAGTGAGCAGGTCTCTGTGTGAGAGTTATCACTTCAATTGCTAATTGTTTCTCTCTCCCTCTCATGCAATTCGCTCGCTTTTTCTCTCTCTAACTGAGGTGAGATTATCTGAAATTTCGTTTGAAAGGAATACAGCTCATGTCTGCAGCACGATCCGACGAAGTCAACAAACTCGTCTTTAAAAAAATACCACTGACTGAACTGAGAGCATGGATGACTGAGAGTCAACCTGGAAAAACCGATATTAAACTTCAAAATATCTAAAACAGCACCCGTTTAAGCCATCAATACACCCATCAAGTTTCACCTGGTCTGCGCGCGCATCTGCAGGAGCTCGGTGCCATGGTAACGGTGCAGGTGAAATGGTGAAAAATCAAAGTCAAAGCGTGATAAGTGTAACCAAACACAAACAAACACAGAAACGCCACGTTCATGTCACGTTTGTTTGTCTCCAGAAATGTTGAACAAATGTCAACCGCCATGTTGTTACGTCAGTTACGTCACACTTTTCCGGTCTATAGCCTACCTCTCGGCGATAAAGTGAACGAATTTCATGCGATCGCCCTTATCACTCTCTTTCACCTTATTCAGGAGCCGTGAAGAACCAATTACGGCCTGACTTGAGATATTCATAACTTCAAATCTTCCAGAAATATTCTTTCTTTTGTTCTAGATGGTTTGACGAGGAATGAGATGAATCAATAAGTGGAAATTCAGTCGGAGGAAGGAAAAGAAAGCAAGGCCGAAAAAAAGCCAGGTCTGAAAAAATCGTCGTTCCCGGTTTTATACAGTATTACCAGAACTCCTTGAGATCTATCGCAAGGCCACAACGGAGACAGATAAGGTACGGTAACTAGTATTGTTACCGGAGATAAAACAAAATCGGTTGAAAATCATTTGAAACACGTCATCAGCGAGTCATTGCTCTCGAAGAATTGTATACGGTACTTTGTGGCACCGAAGCAGTGATGAACTCACGTCTGTTGACTCCGTTCAACGATGATTCAAATGATTCGACAACAATAACACCCGGACACTTTCTCATTGTTGAAGCACTTAGATGAGCACCACCAACAATAGAATAACCCGGTGGTGATGAATACAGCGTTTCGGGAAATATTTTTGGAAATACTGGGAAGCAAGGAATGCCTGAAACGTTTTGAATGTGAGGTTATTCACCTTCAACTTGACTGTTACTGTCATGCCAAATTTTATTCCTTTATTCCAAAGCACAAGATCACTGCCATTTTCAAAATGAACCTTCAAAGTTTCACCCATGAGGTGAAAAGACGGAAAGAAGTAAACAACAGTAAATCCAGGATGTCTACACATAAACTGGATAGGAAACTTGGCCAATTTTGACGTAAAAAGCTGAAGCCAGGATTTGACATTACCGAAGGAGAAGAGATCAACTCAAGGACTGTCAATCTAGACATCTAGACGTCTTTATGACGTTTCTGGTCGTGAAAATTTCTCTTGATCTGCATCTTCGGTTATTATGTGAGTTGGAATATCCCTCCAAGGAATTAACAGGGACACTGCCGACATTGGCCGTCATTGCCAGACGCTCTCATCTAATGAATGCAGCGAATGCTGAGTGATGAACGGTAAGGTGATCTCAATCAACGGGGAAGAAAGGGAGTGGCAGAGCTACGCCTGAAGAAAGAGATAGGTCTCCATTGCCATTGATGGATCCTGTGTGAAGTGGGTACTTGGATGAAAGGTTGCTGATTGCTGGGCAGTGGTAACCGAACAGATCGGAGGCAAGGCAATTGGCTTGAGCAGGCCATGATCCACGAAGCTCATTAGAGTATTATAAGCTCTCTTTACCTCAACCTTGCAACCTTAACACATTAAAAATGTGGCTCGGAAAGAAGTACCTACTTAATCTATGGACAATGTGATTCGAAGTAGGTATGTTTTTACAAATTTACACCCCTCGTGCTCCAGGCCTGGCCTGTACTCTCTGGTGTCCGGTGGACCAGATGTAAACCAGCATACAGGGTGTTTCAGGGATGTGTAAGACGCCTATTTTTTATAACAATTGACCACAACAGTTGATTGTGTTTTGTTTACCTTTGTATGTAAAATGATTATGCATAGTTACTGACAAGGTGCATTTCTCTTTGTGACAAATTACGAAGATGTCGACATCCAAACGGTGAGTCTCTTCACAGGGCATATACCTACTTGTGTACTGTAGATTGATTGTGTTTGTGTGAATAATCAAACATGAGAACCTCAGATTGCTTATAAGTACAGAGTAGACGGTTGAGGTTTTGTCTCCGCTAATACGCGACAGGGGCCTTGTGCGTTATCTCCTGGCTCCATCGCACGACTCGGCACAGGGTTGGATTACTTGTATCCGAGGTGATCACCCGTGTAGACAAACCAAGAATGAGTCATAATCACGCTTGATACACGTGATGTGGCATTTGTAATAGGTACCATTGCACTGTTGGCGGTACATTGCACTTTTCATTATCATGGTGTTTAGTTGAAGTTGAATTTAGCACTGAATTGACCTGAGTTCAATTCATGAGAGTAGCGTTATGCTCACACCCGTTTTTATCTTTTCAGAACCAGATGACCATGACCAAACCGCCTGCCGATGCCGTCCACTTGCTTACAAGAGTGTCAGTTGGATTGTTTCATCAATTTCTACCGACCTGCCGAATTTTGAAAGAATCCAACCAGTGGCGTGGGAGTTATGATGAGAGTCATTATCTTGGAAAGATCCGAAAAAAAAGTTGACTCAAGGAGACCCTCATAAATTCTACGCCACTGACTGACTGGATTCTTTCAAAATTTGACAAGCTGATCAATAATTATATTTTATACACTCTTATGTGCATGGGATTGTTTAGAGCGTACAGACTGACCTAAAAGTCACCCATTACCTGACCTGAGTGACACGTATCACCAAGGCCAGAACCACCCAGAACACTTTTGGTTGAAATTTGGACCGCTTTGTTTCTGACAGCGCAAACCATCGTCGCTAAGGTAGAAAACGCATGTTTAGATCGCTTAAAGGATCGTTCCAGTTTTTACAGCAGTTAAATTCGACTTCGAATGAGGTGGAATTTAAGTCAGTCCACCTCAGAAGGAGACCTAACCCAAACCCTATTATACCCATTTGACTAATTGTCTTCGCTGTAAACGTAGCCACCGATCTTCATCGACGAGTTAAACTGATCTGACCTCAATCACTGACAAATGTTTAATGGTTGATTACAGCCGCGACTGCTCTGCCGTGCTAACCCTAATGCGCGTATCTACAGTTTGATAAATTTGATACACAGCATTTTTATGCTCATATTTTAGGGGCTATGATGTTCGCGATCATGTGATTATGATTATACATGGATAGCGCAATGATTAGAGCTCTCAAATAACTGCTTTATTCATATTATACTATAACATAACGGCATAAAAACTTGCCATAAAACTGCAGTGTATCAAATTTATCAAAATGTAGATACGCGCTTTAGGCTTAGCACGGCAGTGATCTCATCATTCGGGTACTGGCAGGCAACGGGACGAACGGTAGTCGAGTTGTTTGCAAGTTAAGAAACTCAAGTCTTTTTCGAGCGAATAACCGTTCATGACCGGTTACACTTGGTTATAGAATTTGACGTTTGAGCGAGGATTGGTTATAAGCGGTAAAGGAAGTGCCGCCATTTTGATATCATCACCGGTTATACATTTCATAACCTGGTCATGAGGCTGGTTATTGTTATGGTGGGGGAACAAATTGTGGCAGCAACAGATTTGAATTTGAAACAAGCAGCGGTCCAGAATTTCCAAACGTGAAACGTACCTAACCTAACCTCAAAAACTTGACAACTTGACTTGGCGTTGGCGACGAGAAAAATCGAAGACGATGGACTCATCTGCGATGGACCCACAAGAACATCGGGTAATCCAGATGTCCGATGGCCGCCTATGGTTAACCCCTATAATCTATGATTCAAGTTTTGAATGGATTCTACAGGGTGTTTCCAAGCTGGTGTTATAAACTTCAAGGGGGGGATTCGGGGATTCTCCTTGCGTAAAAGTGCCATTTACACCGTTTTTTAATTGTAGCTTCATTACCGAGATATCACCCTTAAAAGTTGGAGTTTTTAAATTGTTTTCTAGCCGTGACTCAGATTTACCAGAGATTTTAAATTAGGATAAGGGGTTTTAAATTAGGATACCAATATTTCAGATAAAAACAAAAAGTTTTCAGGAAATTAAGTTTTTATTCCCTTGCCGGTACCGCCAAGTACCGCAGAATTTTCTCCTTCAATTGAATTTACTGCTCTCCCGCCAAATGCTGATAACCACAGTTATAACCGCAACGTTTTAGCGAGAAATGTCAGATGTCAAAAAAATGACAGTATCTGTCAATCTAATGTCAACCGCTAATAACCAACCGGTTACAAAAGGTTATTCGCTCGAAAAAGACTTCAGACGGCAGAGTGAAAGTTATTTAAGGACGGCGTAACTCCGTGGAACATAGATATAGGGTCGTATGATTTAAATAAGCAAATTAGTATTGCTTTCAGGGGAATAAATCATTGACTCAGGTATAGGTTGAGATCCAACTGGCGGTCAACCGCCATAATACTGGGCCTCGGAATTATAAATATGAAATTTTCTTACCTAACTTAGCGCCAACCACAGCAGACGTAACATCTTCTTTTCCTCTTTTCGCCTCATCCACGGCAAACAATTTGTTCGTGGCATGCATCCCAATGAACAAATTATAAACAGGACTGTTCAGAACCAAATCCTGTTCTTCCGCCAGCTGTTGAAACAGCGTTTCCGGTATCGTGATCGACGCTTCGGTCTCCTTTCCGCGCAACTCCGGACTTCCCGTCTGGCTGTTCGTGACGCAATAAAACAGACGATCCGAGCGCTTCTCCACGTCCGTGTACCAAGAGCACTTCAGTCCGGAAAACCCCGATCGCTTCAGCGGGAAAATTTCCACGGCCAAGTTGGATTTGTGCAGCGCAGACGTGGGCGTCATCGTGGCCAGCTTTTCCGTGATATTAACCAGGCTCCTGCCGCTGGAGTAGGCGTAATCGGCCTCCGTCAAGTAGTCTTTCGGCAAATCCAGCAGGTTATTCGTCACGTCCATGAGGACAGAGCCGATCTGATTGACGGACATGTTCAGGTAATTTTGTATGGTCTTGATGGCGAAAACAACGTCCATTACGTCCTTGAAATGCTTCTCGTCCGACGTATAATTGCGAAAATGCTTGGCGCTCTCGATGATGCTAGAATTGACTTTCGAGAACTGCTCGAGGATTTTCGTCGTTTCCGAAATGTAGCTGCACATGCTCGTGTTGAGATTCTCCCAGACGCCGTCGACGGAACAAAAATGGGACGCATTCTGCAGCGACACGTCGAAATTTAAATTCGTGGATTCGCAAGGAGTGGTGGCGGTGAAATTGACGACGGTGCGCGGCCAGTTGTAGCTGCCCTTGTTGGTGGACGTTACGGTGATCGGGCAGTACTTGGTGTCCTCCGATATCACGACTACGGTTATGCCCTTCGAGTGATTGCCCTGCATGGTCACGAGCAGGCAGTTCCAGAAGCCCGTGTGGTTTTTGTGCAGTTGAGGTATGCGCAGCGTGCTTTCGATGAAACCCGTCGACTGCATGAAGTGCGTTTCGATCGAGACGTCGCTGAAGTACGATTTCGGATCAGAATCCAGCCAGGTCCATTCGATTCGCGAGGTAGTGGGGTAAGCGTCGGATATGCTCGGCGCCCGGCACTGCAGTTTCATCGAGTCACCCTCGAAGACGACTTGATTGAGCGAAGGCGTCATGTCGACGATGGGAAAGCCCATGGCCGGCGATCTGCAGTGGATGTCCTCGCCGATTTTGAGCTTGCGCAGAGGCAGGCCCTTGAACGAAGGCGGCGTGGTGCACCTGGGATTCGACATCAGCTTCACGGAGGTCTTTTGGCTCCAGCTGAGGAGCCACAGCAGGCCGCAGTCGCACGTCAGAGGATTGTTTGATATGTCCCTGGAAATTGAATAAGACTTCGTGATTCCATGCCGAATTGTGGCAATAATGCGTACTATAAGTTCCACAATTTAAGTAGGTACTAGGGCGTGGACATGTGGGAAGTGTCGAGATCGCAGATTTAGACCGGGCTGTTACGGTAACAGAGGTTACTTAAGTAGAAGTACAGAGTTATACATATTGGTAAAATAAGGCGTTGCGAAATCAATCGCTGTGGGTTTACTTACTTCTTGACAGAAATTTACCATTCAGCTCTCTTTCGAAAGCTACAAGGATGTACTTTGGTTTGAGCCCATTGGCATTTCCAAAATCCAAAAAACATGTTTTCAAATTTCAAAATTTCCGAAATTATCTTCGCCCCTAAAAATGTTTGAGAAAATGCGTTATTATTGTTCAATAGAGACTTGTTTTAATAAACTTTGTTCTAAATTTGAACAAAATCGGTTGACCGGTTAAAAAGTGATTGAAAAAAAAAACTATTTTTTTTATTTCAACTTATCTTAACGGGCTATATCTCTGTTACTGTTCGTTTTTGAACTGGGTGTTTCGAGGAAAGTCTATTTATTTTTTGATGCTTTATCGATTGTTAAAGTTTCCGCGATTTAACACCGGACACCTGTATAGAAAATACCCACATCATCTACTACAGGTGTTTCAAAAGTAAGTACCTAGCTATTTACCGTCGGATTCAGCTTCCAAAATTATGATAGTTTGCGATAAGAATGAATTGCAAGAGGTGCTCCATTAGAAAGTTATGGCCCCTCAAAGTTCAATTTTTGAAATAGTTTTTCTACCTAACTTCTGATACGTTCAACCGATTTAATCAAATTTCTTCGACTTATCAATAAAGCGTTTCATCAAACATGTTCAGGTGCAAAGATAATAGAGGGTACCCTCCCGTTGTCTCCCCTAATTTTTATTGCCTTAGTTTTTTTGAAAATGTTCCCCATTTTTGAATTTATTTAAAATGTAGGTCAAAAAGTTACTTTTGCAAATTTATGATTAGGAGCTTCATTTTCAAGATATTTGGGTTTGAAACTTCAAAAAACATCTCAAAAACACAAATTTTTAAGGCCAAAAAATTAAAAAAAAAATTCTTGAGTTTGTTAGCAGACATGGTGATTTATCAACTTGAGACAACTGCAAAACTATTTCAGTAGATGAGTCATGAGTTTTCTTGAAATGAAATTTTTAGGCTCTTGAAAATGGTGTTTTCGAGATGTTTTTTGAAGTTTCAAACCAGAATATCTCGAAAATGAAGCCAGTAAATTTGCAAGAATAACTTTTTTATCTAAATTGAACGTAGAGTTCAAAAATTGGGACCATTTTCAAAAGTAACTAGGGGAATCAAAAAAAATAAGGGAGAAAAGGGGAGAGTGCCCTCTATTATCTTTGTACCTTAAATTGTTTGATGAAACGCGATGTTATTATTTGATAGAGACTTATTTCAGTGAACTTTGGTTGAAATTTGATAAACATCGGTTGAACGGTTCAAAAGTTACTGTATAAAAACGATTTTTGAAATCGAACTTTGAGGGGCTGTAGCTTCCTTAGGGGGCACCTCTTGCAAAAATTCATTCTGATCGCAAACTTCACATTCTTGAAAGCTGAATCCGACGATATATAGCTAGGTACTTACTTTTAGAGCATCCTGTATAGTGGATTTGGCACAGTTTAAGTCGCATACTACCGCTGTCGTGCGCGCTCTTTAAAATTGATGCGTTGAAAAAAATCCTCAATCATAATTTTTTTGTTTCAGCAAAATTCTTCAATGATTTTGCCTCATTTGTTACGAATAAATTTCTCCTCAATGGAGGCCTTGATCTCCTCGCTAGCTATATGTTTTCGCCAAATTTTCAGGAATCAAAGGCGACTTGAGGAAAAATTTATTCGATCACTAGTTATACAGGTGTCCCGGAATTAGTGTTACGAAGCTTACAGGGAGATAGAAAATTGAAAAATAAGGGGACTTTTGTTCATAAACATACCCTCCCAAACGTATAATAACGAAGATACAGGCCTTCAAAGTTGTTTTTTAAAAACAGGTTTTTTTTCATAACTCTTGAACCGTTCAACCGATTTCAGTCAAATTTGAACTAAAGTTTACTGAAACAGGTCTCTATTGAACAATAGTAACGCATTTTATGAAACATTTTTAGGGGCTCTGATAATAGGGGGTGCCCTCCCCCCTTTCCCCCTATTTTTAACCTCCTCAAATATTTTTGGAAATTGTTCCTATTTTTGAATTCTGCGTTTAATTTAAAGAAAAAAATTACTCTTGCAAAGTTTTGATTCGAGGCTTCATTTTCAAGATATTTGGGTTTGAAACATTAGAAAACATCACGAAATCGCCACTTTCCAGGGCCCAAATTGTTTTTTTTTCTGAATAACCCCATATTTCTTAGCGAAAATGATGAATTATCAACTTAAAACACCCAGAAAACTCATTCCAGTTGACGAATCATGGGTTTTCTTGAATTTTAATTTTTAGGCCCAGGAAAGTGGCGATTTCGAGATGTTTTGCAATGTTTGAATCCCAAATATCTCGGAAAATAAGCCTCTAATCAAAATTTTGCAGAAGTAACTTTTTTCTTCAAATTGAACGTAGAATTCAAAAATTGAAACAATTTTCAAAAATATTTGAGAAGGTCAAAAATAGGGGGGAAAGGGGGAGGGCACCCCCTATTATCTTTGCCCCTAAAAATGTTTGATGAAATGCGTTACTATTGTTCAATAGAGACCTGTTTCAGTAAACTTTAGTTCAAATTTGACTGAAATCGGTTGAACGGTTCAAGAGTTATGAAAAAAAAACTGTTTTAAAAAACAACTTTGAAGGTCTGTATTTCCGTTATTATACGTTTGGCAGGGTATGTTAATAACCAAAAGTCTCCTTATTTTTCAATTTTTCATCTCCCTGTGAGTTTTGTAACACTAATTCCGGGACATCCTGTATAGAAATTTGTATAACAAAAAAGTTTCTCGCTTGCTGGAAAGGACGGTGCCATCACCGCCAATGAAAATTATTTATTTAACAATTGCTCCTCCATCACTGTTACACTATTACAAAGGTCTGTGTACTTCATCTAAAAAAAAACACACAGCTTGAAAAGATCCAAAGATATAATGACGTGAAGATTAGCATAACTTGCGTTTTCTCTATCTTGGCTGAGTTTCGTTGTTATTCCTTCAGAAGTCACCTGCCAGTAAATTTGGCAGGAAACGAGAAAAAATAAAAATTAAAAAGGCGGCCACAAAAATAGCCCGGCCACTACACCTGGCGAGAGTTCAAAAATATCTGCAGAGAGTATCTACAGGGTGTTTGAAGTTTTGAGGTAGAAAATTGAACTGGTTATAAAGATCATAGATTAAGAGTCCTCTGTACGCTCAGAGTGTCTCAAACCAAAATGCTTCTGAATCGAAGCCGGTGATTTTCTTTGAACTGGCATTTGGAGATTTCACTTTATATCTTTATATAAACATGTTAACGGAAAAAATCCTAGAAAAACCGATCACAGCCGAAGATAGTCAAATCTTGCGCGCGCCAGCCTAGGGCCTTTATTTGACTTGGAACAAAAATCTTTTTTTCAGGGTGGACTCTCAACAGTATTCTGCACAATCGCACCGGGTGGTTTTTCACTAAAAAATTTTCAGCTGAAGATATGAAGCTCCAAATTTTTGAACATTTTTTTAATAATTTTCACAGCCAAATAACTTTGGCTCCGGATATTTTATTGAAAAATCACCCGGTACGTTGGTGCAGAATACTGTAGAGAGTCCTCTTTGGAAAAAGGAATTTTCTTTCAAGTCAAATAAAGGCCCTAGGATGGCGCCCGTAAAATTTTACTATCTTCGGCTATGATCGGTTTTTCTCGGATTTTTGTCCTTTCACATGTTTTTATGGAGATATGAAGTGTAATCACCAAATACCAGTTTAAAAAAAATCCCCGCCTTCGATTTAGAGGCCTTTTAGTCGGAGCTGCTTTAAGCGTACAGAGAACTTTTATAGCCAGTTCTGCCAGTTATAGCCAGTCTGATTTGGAAAAAATTACATAACGCACATATTCTACCTACTTATCTAATTTTTACACAATTCAACCAGTGGCGGCGGAGCCGGAGTTACAAAGATCGTTACTTAGGAAAAGCCGCAAGAAAATGAATTCCATAACTTCGCCGTCACTTGTTAATTTTGATAATGGCGTTTTCGACTGGCTAGAACCTAGCCGGTTCCATTCCGACGGAGCATGCGCAGTTCATCAGAGCAACTTTTCGGCGTGTTCGACTGGAAGTGGATTGCTCCCGTGCTACTTTTGCTGTGTTCGACTGGGAATATTCCTACGTAATTTGCACGGAACCAGCTCCGAATTTTAGAACTGTCTTGGTAGTCAGTTCTACTGTCAACTTAATGTATCAGTGTCGATTTTGGTGCTAAATATGAGTCGTGGTAATACCAAAAGGGATGAATTTGTGGCGGTGCATTCCTTTTTACAATTTTCTCATGAATTCCTATTCAAATCAAGCAGTGATGGAAGGTATGAATGCTTTGAAATTAATAAGATGGAGAGGGAAAAGAAACGGAATGGAGCCGTCTGTGATGGAGCCGAGCCGACGGGGACAAAATGGAACGAATGCAATTCGGTTCAAGAGCAGCTCGGTATCAAGCAAGTTCGGAACTGGAACAGTTCCAGAGCAGTCCCAGTCGAAAACGCCATAAGATTTGACAAGTAGGTGGACGAAATCCATTCGGTAACTCATGTCAAACTGAGGCTCCGTTAATTCGACCGTTCACGAAATACGAATTTTCAAACACGAAAGAGTTCAATTTTGAAGCCGGATAATTTCGCAAATTCCAAAAATTATTGCTGAGCTGTAACATTAATTTGTGACCCTTTATGACTGATTGAGTTTTCTACCCCAAGACTTCAAACACCCTGTACGTTTACTTTTATCTGCTGATTGATTTATTTAACGTCGGTCTACTTCCGCTGCCAGGGCCAATCACCAATGCCAGTGAACGCTTTCTTCCACTCGGGAATTTCCCACCCGAAATTTTGCCGAGCCTCTGTGCGTTCCAACACGCGTGCTATGCGACACACCTTTGCCTTTGCATTGAATAAGCATTCCATCAAGAAACTTGTCTCGAGACGAAAATTCGACCCGCCACTGATGGGGATCGAACCCACGACCATGGCATGGCAGTCAGACGAGCTAACCACCATACCACACGCTTCTTATTTCATTTTGAAATTATCACCTCGTTGATAGTACCCAATTTCAAATTGATTAGTCCCAATTTGAAGCTTAAAATGTATAGATCAGTTTGAAAAATGGCAATATTCAAAACTTTTTCATTACATACTACCTGTTAGAATTTGAATTGTAATCAAGTGTGTGAAAAACAACAGACTTTCAGAATGTAATAGTTACGACGTTTTGACATAGAATCGAATATATAAAAAGTTGAAATAAAAAGGCGTTTTTTAACTACATAGGACAAGGTTAGCCACAATATCGGAACATTGTGCTGTAAGCGATGAAGAAAATGTATGCAGACTTCGAAAATACCTGAAGGGTGATGCAAGGCGTGCCGTTGAGGGATTATTGATGTGCGAGTCTTCGGAAAAAATTATAGATATTTTGAGAAACAGATTCGGCAGACCTGAAATGATAGTAAGGGCCTTAGTCAATGAAGCAAGAAATACACCTTATGTAAAAAGAAATGATTTTTCGAGCCTAACAAACTTTTCAGATGGTCTGCAGAATCTTGTTTTAACTTTAGAGGCTTTAAACATGCAAAATTACTTGAACTGTCCTCAACTTTTAAATGAATTACTTCAAAAACTACCCTATTCTATGCAGCTTAGCTGGGGAAAAATGGTCGTAAAGAAACAGGGTGAAGTTTCACTTAAGTATTTTCAAAAATGGATTTGGGGTGAAGCAGAGGGTGCAAGTTACGTCCAAACAATGATGATGACAAAATATTCTCAGCCTACACCTACACAAGAAAAGAAAAAATATCACACTACACTAGTCAATACAGGGGGACAAGGCAGTTATCAGAAAAGAAATCATGAGAAAATCAAGAAGTGTTTATTTTGCACATCAGAGAAACACGATATCGAAAAATGTGAAAAGTTTTTGAAAATAACTCCTGAAGAAAAATGGAAACACGTTAAAAACAATAATGCATGCTTCTCATGTCTTAAAACGTACCATAGGATTACCACTTGCACCAAGAAGAAGAAATGTGGGGTGAACGATTGTGAAAAATATCATAATCAATTACTGCACAACGAGAATTTTATCAAAAAAGAGTTACTTGAAACAGGCGAAAATACCGATGAGGTAGTTGCACACACCTCCAAGTGTCAGCAACAATCTGACAACCAGGTAATACTCAAGGTAGCACCTGTGATGATATTTCATGGCAACCAAAAGGTGAATACGTATGCTTTGTTTGATGAAGCATCCACCATCACAATGATCGACGAGGCTCTCTCTAAAACATTAGGGTTGAAAGGAGAAAAGGTAAGACTCGGCCTTAAATGGACAGATAAAACAAGAAAGGAAAGCGAATCCACCAGAGTGTCTTTTAGGATTGCAGGAGATGACGAGCAAGAATATGTACTCAATGATGTTTATACCTTGAAGGATATGGAGTTACCAACGCAAACAGTGAATGCGAAAAGACTCAAAGACAAGTGGAGACATCTTGAAAATATCGATTTTGCAAGTTATGTTAACAAGACACCCAAATTGTTGATTGGACAGGATCACGCGAACCTAATTGTTAGCAGGAAAATCATTGAAGGGCCGAAGAATTCACCGGTCTTATCACAGACGAAACTTGGATGGATACTGCATGGAAAGATAAAGCATTTGAAAGGACGAGTAGACAATACTGTTTTACATATCAGACAAGTAGATTTGGAACAACCTGATGAGTTACATAACCTGGTCAAACATTTCTTTTCCACAGAATCAGTAGGAGTCAGAATCCCAGAGAAAGAACGAAAATCCAATGACGATGAAAGAGCGATTTCATTGATTGAAGCAGTTACGAGGAGAACAGGCGATCGGTGGGAGACTGGACTGCTGTGGAAAAGTGAAAATTTGGAGTTTCCAGATACCAGACCTTTGGCTCTTCAGCGTTTGAAATATATTCAAAGAAAAATGGGAAAAGACGAAGAATTTGCAACAGCTTATGACAACAAGATATCGGAATATGTTAAGAAAGGATATGCAAGGAAGGTTTCAGAGAAGGAAATTGCGGATTGTAATGAAAAGATTTGGTATTTACCACACTTTGCAGTTACCAATGACAACAAACCAGGTAAAATTCGGTTTGTATTTGATGCGGCAGCCAAAGTTGGAAACAAAAGCTTAAACGATTTCCTTCTGAAAAGACCCGACTTATTTAATTCACTTATGGGAATTATCATGCATTTTCGACAAAAATCAATTGCTTTTGCAGCCGATATTAAAGAAATGTTTCACCAAGTACGAATAAGAAAAGAAGATCAAACGGCTCAGAGATTTCTTTGGAACGACAATAAAGAACAAAGTGAACCCTCGGTATATGCAATATGGAAGCGATGATTTTTGGGGCTGTATCCTCACCATTCGCGGCGCAGTACGTTAAAAACAGAAATGCTTTGGAATTCAAAGAGAAATATCCACAAGCAGCAGAAGCCATAGTAAGCAAGCACTATATGGACGACTACTTGGATAGTGTAAATTCAGAAGAGGAAGCGATCGAATTGATAAAGGAAGTGATTATGATACAACAGAAAGGAGGTTTCGAACTGCGTGGATGGGCAAGTAACTCGAAAACAGTTTTGAATTCAATTCCAAATGAACTAAAGAAAACGGACGAAATATTCACAAACGATCACGTTTTACCTACGGAAAGAATATTGGGACTACAATGGAACCCAAACGAAGACGTATTATATTTTCAAATAAAATTCCAGAAAGTCGACAAGAAAATTATATCAGGGGAAAAGGTGTACCCACGAAGCGAGAATTTTTGAAAATTATAATGTCGATTTACGACCCATTAGGTCTTCTGGGATGGTACGTGGTTCGAGGAAAGATTATTTTGCAAGACGTTTGGAGAAGTGGCATCAACTGGGACGACGAGATCACTGGAAAATTGGAAAAGAAATGGAATTGTTGGTTCGGTACGTTGAAAGAGATCGAAAATTTAGTAATAATAATGGACAATCAACTACCAAGAAACAATTGGCCAATGGGCATCATTACAAAGGTGATCAATGGGGCCGATGGAAAGATTAGAGTAGTTGATGTCAAGACAAAATCTGGAGTGTTTCGAAGACCTACCGCCAAAATACAGGGTGATTCAAAAATGGCGCATTTCCTTTCGGGCACGTTATAGTCCGGTGGATTAGCGCCTAAACTATGCATTTTGTGATAAAGCGAAGGGCTTCTGGATTTACATTCTTGAGATTGAACTTGACAATTCCAGAAATGGCGCCAACAAGTTTGGTGTGGCAGGTGACCTCAGGAGCCATCCAGAGCTGTAGAAGAACCAAAATCTTTCATGTTCCTCAAAGGCACCCAAATACATCATACTTCGATGCGCTGATAGCCTATGGGGAGGAATTGACAAAATATGTCGATGCTAATCACGCAAGGGGGCTGAGGAGAAGGCATGTTTGTCTTTGAAGGCGATTTATGGTTTTCATCAATCCTGAATGAAAATGGAGAAGTTTGGTATCATTTTCGACTAAAATCGACGTTCTGAGTTCAAATAAAGTGTTCAAACTACGTTCGGATCATGTTTGAACAAGTTTGTCTGAAAAAACACGCTTTTTTGATATTCAACTTTAACCTCATGGTTTTCACTCCTCACCATGGGCATTCCATTTATTCTTGCATATTCAGATACTTTAAACTTTTCTTCGACTGAAAACAATACATCAGATATGTTTCTCATCTTTACAAGCTCATAGAAGTGTCTGGTCGCGAGGGCGGTTTTGCGTCAACACGGCACCTGATCAGTGACGCATGCTTCAATTTAAAAACGTGTTGCGTCATTAATAAAGGGTCTATTGTACGGTTTTGAACTTTGTCTTGCAGAGGGAGAGTTGTTCCTCCTTGTAAAAGCAACAAACATGATATCGGAGCTGTATCGCATGCACAATATGACTTTTTGTGTGAGAATGCGTTAATTACAGTGTTCAAAGTTGACATAAAATAACTTTCGGAACAAATCCTTCTAATCATCTTGTAAAAACAAAAAACATATCCAGTGTATGCTTTCCATCATTAAGAGATTTGAGACTGATACAATATATAACAATTTCCATTCCAAATGTCTTCTAAACTTAATAAGCCTGCATTAAAAACTTTGATATTTTCCCTGATTTTTTTTTCGAATCGAAATACCGAGTAATGCGATTCAAGGATACATCGATACTTCATTTTGGGTTAGGGCAACGAATTTTTTCACGTGTGAACCTTATACCAATTGGCATGATTTGACCCGCAGAACTTGAAATTTCGTCGATAAGGAGGCGAATGGGGGCCCTTTAAACTTTGAAGATGCAATGACTTTCACAAAACGACCATTGAGTATCGTCATGTGCAATTGCAATTGCAATTGTCGTCGTGTTCGTTCCATTCTCCAAATATAAGAAAAACATTCTTTGGTTGAGGTCCACCTGTTCTTTTCTTTTTGACAAGGAAACGATAAATTCATGATGTTCTATTGAGTAACCAACCAAATCACATTCCGTGAATACAATAGAAAAGTGCCCATGGGCACATTTTGGAACACCCACGTGCACCATGGCATTGTTTGCCATGGGGATGTGCCCAATGTACCCATGTGCACTATGAAGATGTGCTCAACATTCCCATGTGCATCATGAGGATGTGCTCAAAATACCCATGGGGATCTGCTCAACGTGCTCATGTGCACCAACCATAGTCACATCCTCATGAATACATTGAACACATCCCCATGGTACACATGGATATACGTTGAGCACATCCTCATAGTGCACATGACATGAGCCATCATCTCATCCACATCAAATAGCACCCCCAAGGTATTAGGTATATGTAATAGCCTACCTGGAGGCTGTCAACAATCTGTAACACCCTGTAACCTACAGGCTGTAAACAATCTGTAACACCCTGTAACCTACAGGCTGTAAACAATCTGTAACACCCTGTACATGACAAGAGGCAGAAAATTATAGATAGGTAACCAGTATTTTGGAATCTTCATGAAAATTGACAATGGAAGGTTTTTCTGGAGATCACGGCTAAGAAAAAGGCCTCCCAAAAACGGGTTGTAATGTAGCGAAACACCCTGTATATTATGATATTAATGAATACTGATGAACAAGAACAGAAATCAATATAAAAGTCTCGCAAAATGTGTAAAATGCTCACTGCTCTATCAAACTAAAATAAAAATCAATTCTTCCTCAAGAACAGGCCATCAACATGCTTGATTTCTATACTAACTCCACAAGCAACACAAATAGGACTGCTTCTAACTAGAAAGGCTGCAACACGATACAAATTGATATTTGGTGGTCATATCCGAGCTTTTGAATTAGGGCAACAGAATTTTTGTTCTTCCATCCTTACGGATGGCTCCTGAGGTCGCCTGCCACACTAAACTCGTTGGCGCCAATTCTGGAATTGTCAAGTTGAATCTCAAGGACGTAAATCCAGAAGCCCTTTGCTTTATCACAAAATGCATAGTTTAGGCATTTTTTGGCGCTAATCCACCGGACTATTATAGTGGACGTTAACGGAGCATGGGAAAAATAATTTAAAAAATTAATCGGCTTCGATTTGCAAGTTATTAACAAAAACAAATCTGTCCAATCTGGCAGCATCGCATTAGTACCTACCTGGCATCTTTAGATCAAACCGGTACATCACAACAGGGATCACGCCATCACAATAGCTGTGACAATAGCATTATTGTATTGTTACCCTGGAAACTCCGTAGAACCGGCCAGACCATACCAAACATACTTGCCACATGTATTTCCACGGCACTTTTCAGGTGAAAGACGAATTTTGAAATTTGAAAATACGACTCAAATCTCAATTGCAAGAAAAAATTTCAATCGGGAACTACTAACGACATGTGACTGTTCGCAAGTAACAATGCTTTGCTTTAAAATCATGCAAACTGAAGAAGTTGAATTCTCAACTTCACCTCTTCATAACTCGAAGGATAAATGAGCCAATTTTTTCAACTATTTTTTCCGTGCTCCCTCAACGTCTCCCACAACGTACACGGGAGGAAATGCGCCATTTTTGAATCACCCTGTATGTAGAGTAGAATGTTTAGAACAGGGTGAAGAATCGTGACGATCTTCACGAGGAGGAGAAATGTTAGAATTTGAATTTTAATCAAGTGTGTGAAAAACAACAGACTTTCAGAATGTAATAGTTACGACGTTTGACATAGAATCGAATATATAAAAAGTTGAAATAAAAAGGCGTTTTTTAACTACATAGGACAAGGTTGGCCACAATATCGGAACACTACCTGTGGGTGATTTCCTGAGGAATAACCCTGATATACTGTATGGAAATGAAAAAGTGGTTATCTTGCGGTTTCAAATAATATCTGTCTCAAACCCCAAGACGAAAAATTCTTCAGTAACAGCAAAAGAGGTGCCAAATTATACATGACTGTGTAAAAAAAGGAAGTTTTTCAAGAGGACTCATGATTCATCATCTACTGGGATTGGGACAAATGAATAAAAAACTCGCCAAATACAGCGGTCTGATTGGTTGGTATCCGCCGTTGCTATGGTAACCGCACTTACAACGGTCTCAGCCGCAACTTGGTATCGAGCCGTAAGGTCCTACATGATTTCAACCCCAAAGGTCTAATGTGCGTTGATAAGGTTGTTGAAAATTGCTTTGTCTTACATCTCAGACCGGGGGCTTTAGGTTGATATGAGCTTGTCAATTTTCGAAAAAAAGGGCCAATAATTTACGTCATACGACATGAATGAAACCAACGGGATTTTGTGTGGGAACATCCCCTTAATCGAAAATCTGGTCGTAAGACAGTATTTTTGGAGGTCCATAAGGCAAGTTTGAAATTTTCAAGAAAGGACCAAAATTTGCATCTATTCATCAATTTTTTCACAGGTGTTTTGTTGACTAACCAATTAAGTGTGATATATATTTGTAATAAGGATGAAAAACGGAATCGATTTCCATGTTAAAATACAGGGTGTACTATTTGACAAAAAATGTTCCATGTTGCACCCTGTAAGCGATGTACCATTGAAAATTTTGGTGGGCAGATTCAAAACCCAAGTAAAAAATCATGTAAGAATCGTTTTTCATTCTTAAAATTATGTCTAAGGGGAATTCTTCTGAAGGAGGTAAATTTTGGCCCTTTCTGAAAATTTCAAACTTGTCTTGGACCGAAAGCTCTCAAAAATTTTGTCTTACGGCTCGATTTTTGATTAGGGGATGTCCCCACACAACAGCCCACTGGTTTCATAAATGTACCTTATGACGTAAATTTTGGCCTTTTTTTGAAAATTGACAAGCTTATACCAGCCTGAAGCCCCCCTGGTCTGACATTTCATGTCTGACCTAAAGGGTTAAAATCATGTAACTTATGCAAGCTTTTAGGTACCAGCTCCCTGTCCATATGAAGATTGATATGCAAGAAAAACCCATTCTTTATCAACATGGCCCGTTATTGACAAAAATCGCGACAAAAAATCATCAACTCTAAAACAAACCATCCAGTAGGCAAATGTCGTCACTACTTGGCAATCAAGCTGTCAATGATACTATGTTCATTTGTTTCAGAGGGTGCATGATTTTCACTAAATTAGTCAACCCTGTATTCAACTTTTATGTAATAATAGAAAAAATCCATTCAAGAGCAGTCTTTTTACTGTTTTAAAAGATGTATGCACCCACTATGCATATTTATTAAATACCTAAACATGCATCAAGTGAAGCAATAATCCAAAACTTACAACTGAAGCAAGTTGATGAGAGGATCAAACGTCCCGATTTCGATGGTGTTGATCTTGTTCTGATTCAACTTCAACCGCTCCAGCTTCCCTAGTTCGGCAAAACTGGCCAGCTCGATTGTTTTGATGCTGTTCCCTGACAGGTCCAACCGCCTCAGATTTGGAAGCACGGCAAATTCGTTACTCTGTAATTCGATCAGTCTATTCTTGCTGAGGTCGCTGCAAACAAAGAACACTTTGAGTCTCCTGCCTCGACTCGGAAAGGGAGAACTTACAGCTTCTGGACTGCGATCATCAAAACTTTCGGATGGAAACTGGTCAACAAGTTATCGGATAAATTACTAGAAAAACGCAAGCAATTAGTATTGGAGAAGCTGAAGCATGCTGGAGGCATACAAATGGACTATTTCGCTAGCTATGTTGAGGAGGTCCAGTTCCTCCAGGCTGGAGATCTTGTCGGTTTCGCCGCACCGCAGCTTGACGAAATCCGAGCCGTCCTTTTGGACGCTCCTCTTGCAGGAGCACTTCTTGGGGCATTGCTCGACGTCCGCGGAAGCAGCAATCACGAGCAGGAGCAGCAAGAGCTTGGGGTTCATCTTACGTGCAAGTTTTCTTGTCACAGCCCCTTCATGCTCATCAGTGCCTGTCGACGCAATATGTAAAAGGAATTGCGTACTCACTGATTCGGCTCGAATTGGCAATCATTTCATTTAAATCCAGCGGAAATCGGAGCATCGTAACGAATTTACGATAAACATAAACATTTCTCGGCCATTTTGACGGGTCGTTTCGATTCGGAACTGCCAACATCGCGGCGCGAAAGTAACCATTCGCGGCCAATTTTTCGGGATTATTCAATCTAATTCGCGCATTTCAGCGAAACGATTCGCGTTTTAACGGAAATAGATTAATTGGAGAAGTCGAAGCAGGTGTTTAAAATTGCGTGGTTGTGTTAGAAAAACGAAAATTGGGTTCAGCCGGAATTTGACGTTGGTAACTTTGGGCAGCGAACAGTGTCACCAAGTGTCATTTCATCAAGTTGGTACTCAAGAATCGCCTTCTTCTTTTCGTGTCAGTTCTTGGGGAAGCGCTGTAAGTACCACAAAATCTTGGTTTTTATCGATCATCCGCGAAGATTTATCTAAAATTCAATTTCAAGTCCCTCAATAATAAAATGGCAAAGCTTTTCTTGCGTTTATTACGATTATTTTGTGAATTTTTTGGAGTTTTGACTGATGTAACCTCAAAATTGCAGGACAACTCAACATGAAGCTGAACAAGCTCGTTTCATCCTCCAGGAGTAAAAACCGCAAAAGGCATTTTACTGCACCCTCCCACGTGAGGAGGCGGTTGATGAGTTCACCGTTGTCAAAGGAGTTGAAACAGAAGTACAATGTGCGTACCATGCCGATCCGGAAGGACGACGAAGTCCAGGTCGTCCGGGGCCATTACAAAGGCCAGCAAGTAGGCAAAGTCGTTCAAGTCTACAGGAAGAAGTTCGGCATCTACATTGAGAGGATCCAAAGGGAAAAGGCCAACGGCGCCAGCGTTTACGTTGCCATCCATCCTTCCAAAGTAAGTTTCGTGAAAATGCTTGGAATAGTTGCCGCTTTTATTCTCAAAATGATGAAACAATAAACCATTCTCAGACTGCGGGTTAAAGGGCTGCGTAGATGTCGCGGACTTTGAGGTTTTCTTATTGCGCCTGTGACTAAGCGTAGCTCTGCCTGCTCTATGGTTCGAAACTGGCTCTGATTCCACTTAAAAGTGTGCACACAACTTTTGTGTTCAAGCACAAAAAGTAACGATTGTTCTTAATTCCAGGTAGTGATTGTGAAGTTGAAAATGGACAGGGATCGTAAGAAGATCATTGACCGCAGGGCCAAGGGCCGTGCTGCTGCTCTTGGCAAGGACAAGGGCAAGTACACAGAGGAGTCTGCTGCCGCCACTGTTGCTGAATCCTAAATTTGCGACTTGTAATAATAATTAAATAAAAACATCTTTATTATAAAGCAGTCTTGTATTTTGAGCATTCAGAACGTCTTACGAATTATATCGTTCACACCTTCCTTATTTCTAGCTAATTCTATGGCGTAAAACTGTATCCTGATGACTAATATTGAGTTTTCTTCACTGTAGCCCTTTGAAGCATCAGCTCTGAGCAAAGTTCCGTAGTTGTAGTCAGCCACCAAGTCTTTGAATCGCTCGCAAAACGGCCGCCACTGGGTCTTGCCTTCGGTGCTTTTCAACTCGTTTTCGTTTATGACGCTGACGTCAAGGTTCGGGAATTCTTCTCTGAATTGTTTATAAATAAAATCGTCAATCGGAGTCAGCTTCAATAACTTTGGATCTACGGAGCACAGGATCTAGCAACAAATCAATTTCAAGAAATGCACAAGAAGAGAAAAGGAAGCGCTTACATTAAAGTACACTTCAGCATGGTCGTAGGCCATGATAGCCCACATAGTGCTTGCGCCTTGATCATTGTCAAATTCCTCGGCAGGCCGGCTCAAGACATCCTGAAGTAAGGTTATGAACAACAAATTCGAACATGGGAAAACGTGGAAAAATTATCCAAGCATTACTTACCATGTTTGAAATGCTCAAAACCGACTTAATTATTTGAAAAAGTGTTACTTATCCACGTGCAGTTTAGTACTTATTTTGCGTGTTATTTTGACAACAAATTGACACTGACGCGGTGACAGGCTGACAGGTGATGGTGATACTACCAATCCTCTAGTAACATCAAAAGCAAACTCCCTAAATTAATGACAACAACAGTGACAGCGACAGCAAAGCGCTAGGCAACATAACCTCAAAGCCGCTGTTTCGTAGTTGTCTGGAAGCGTCACCAAAGGTAAATACCCCAAATACTTGCGTTTTTATTGAAAATACGGCACCGAAGAGCTAGAGCCCCAAATACGATATATTTGCAGATGTCTGCCGATTTCTACATTCGATATTACGTGGGCCACAAGGGCAAATTCGGCCACGAGTTCTTGGAGTTCGAGTTCCGCCCCGATGGCAAACTGCGGTACGCCAACAATTCCAACTACAAAAACGACACGATGATCCGCAAGGAGGTGTACGTGCACAACGTCGTCATGGAGGAACTGAAACGGATCATCGTCGACTCGGAAATCATGCAGGAAGACGACAACTTGTGGCCCCCGCCCGACAGGATCGGCCGGCAGGAGCTCGAAATTGTCATCAATGACGAACACATTTCGTTCACCACCTCCAAAACGGGATCGTTGGTCGACGTGAGCCAGTCGAAAGACCCCGAAGGCCTCCGCTGCTTCTACTATTTGGTACAGGACTTGAAGTGTCTGGTATTTTCGTTGATTGGACTCCACTTTAAAATTAAGCCTATATAATTTATTTCTTATTCATGTATTATTCCATTCGGACGAATAAATTTCATACTATGTAAAGCTCTAATAATTTTTTTTATCTTTAATTATTTTATAATCATTATGTAATTAAGCATGTTTGAGGAAAGGGTAATGGAGGGGTAATGTATCTTGCAGGAGGTCCTGGCTATTTTAAACTTTTCACGTTTCTATACGCTTTTATACCATGATTGAGAAATCAACAACAAAGTCAGAAACATAAAAACAACTTGAGTAGATAAGAATTAAATTATCATATTTTAAATAACACACTAGTCACCAAGTGGTATCCGCCGAGTTCGGATCAAAACACCATGAGCACTCTGGCCAAAATCTCAAGAACGGTAATAAAATACTTTGTAAATTAGGACCTATCCCTGTTCATAAAAACAAAATAATAATTATATGAATCTATAATAATTGCATTTCTGTAGGTTGTTTCTAATGGCAGGATATGGGGCCAAAGGGGACTGTCCGTTTCGTCGCCCAAGTTACAAAGCGATGGTCAACAGGGCAATTTTCCGCCACTTACGATTTTAAGCGATGATGAAGAAGCTATGAAACAAACTGGTTGGTTTTTCTTATTCGCAGGAATATAAATAGGGTCAAATTTTCAATTTTTGTTTGGACAATTCCAGTTGCTAAATTGGCACAAGAACAAATCGGGCCTCACGTGAGGGCCATGGAAAAGGAAGGAAGGCTGAAGGATTCAGTTGTGGATATGCTGTTTCAAAATGGGGTAAAACATCTCTTGATTTTTTTGAAAAAAAAAATTAAGCTACTTAGGTTAAGCATGATGCGGATCAAGGTCGGACAAACCCGCGTAAAATTTGAAAATCAAACAGATCAAGTCAAAGCAGGTTGAGCTAGCGATTATTCTTATTGGGAAATTATCCTTTTTTATCCTTTTTTTCTTGTAAAAAACTGATGTAGTAGATTCTTCAATGATAAAATCGAAAATAAAATAAATACCTACGACTCTCCAACAAAAATAATGGAGGGACCTCGGGAGTGACTGATGTTTTCAATTTTTATATTTAATATTTAAAATATAACGGAATAAAGCACCGCGCAGGCTGTAGAGATGGAAGTATGGCGTTTGGTATTGGTGATTCAGCGATTTTTCAAGTTTGAAATTCAGGCATTTTCCAACACCCAGAGATTCGGGCAATTTCTAAATAGTAGTTTTCACGTCTCAATTTTGTGTTTCAGCGAGCATGCGCAAGATTTGACAGTTCGGGTCGGCTAGCATATGCACCAGAGGTATAGAGTGGGGAGAATGATTACAGAGCTGGTGAGCTGTGCGAGTCTGGGTCTGGCAAGCACGCGAAGGTCGAATTCACAGATGGTCGAGTTTTTGCCGACCGGCAAGCAACGTGCCGTGAGCATGCGCTCTAGACCTGATGAAAACTACTATAGTATGTTCACTTGTACCGTGATTCTAGTCGGCTAGCGGCTGTGAGATTTTGTTTTAATGGTGCTATTCTGTAAAAAAAATACATCGATGTAAGCGCTATATCGCTGTAAGATGACACATGTGACAATGCAAAATATTATTACTATTGTCATTTTACAGCGATGTAGCGCTTACATCAATGTAGGTATCTTTTTTACAGAATAGCACCATTAGTTTCCAAATCTGAAATATACATAGAAAATCCCCAAAACTTTGCGGTTGGCTACTCTGCTGGCTTTGTTTGGCACGAAGAGACACGAAGTCGTTCGGACCACTTTTGGAACACATTTTTTACGCATTTTCTCTGCAGATAAACGGAACATTTTTGCAGGACGTGATGTCCGACGCTTTTTTTCATTTTATTGGAAAATGTAGTAATTTTTCGACCTGTTTTTAATTTTCGCCAATGAACAAATAAATCAAAACAACTTTGACATTTGACAGGTGTCAAAATATTTCGAACCTCTCGAAGTCTGTTCAACTTTACGTGATTCAAACTGAAAAAATACTAGTCCGCCTTCATCCAAAAAAGGGTTCCCATGGAATCATCATTCAAAAAACCCAGCCGTTCAAAGTTGCATATTGGACCGGAACTCATGTCATTACCTTCAGTTTTCAATTTGCTTTCGTTTTGAACCTTGGCGGGACGAGTTTTTGTCGGCCTTGAATAGCCGCTATCAAGATGACTTTTGACTTGAATTGAAGAGGCGGCCCCGTAGGGTTCCGGTGTCTAAATGACGGTAATACAGCTCTGCGCCCCTCTAGTCGCATTTCCACGTATGACAAGGTCAGTTTTGCAAGATTTTAATATTAATTTGATAAGAAATATAACTTCCCTTCCAGAGTAGTCAGTTTCACACCAAGTAAAAAGGCGGCAAGCCTACAATGCTAAAGTAGAAAATTTGCCCAGCCAACTCAAGTCACAGTACAAGTGAACCTACTATATTAAAGATTCATGTGATATTTCGAATAGGTCTCAAGCGGATTTTAAATGTAGAAATTGAAGCGCAATTTTCAGCAATATAAATAGCTCAAAAAAATTCGATGAGCATCAATAACATTTTTTAATAATCTCAACAAAATTAGCGAAAAAGGAAATTCAAGTATCATTTAAGATGAAACCGCACGTCTCGAAGATTATTTTCAATCAAAGTATTGTCTGTATTTTAATTTGAGAATTAAAAAAAAAGACTTTCGCAAAAATTTCGGCAAACAATTCAACTCGTGCGAATGGTCACTTTAATATCAAAGATTAAAACCCTCTAGCTTCGCTGTCGGATTTATATCAGATAATAAAGGGACCATTTCACACTCGGTGAATTTTTTGAAAATGAAGCTTTTCGAGATAGTTCGAAAATTTTATCGATAAAACTATTAGCTCTTGTGGTATTACAAACGACTATCCATATTTTTTTTTAATCGAGAAGTTTCCAGGAGACAAATTTTTTTGACTCTTGAAACTGGAGATTTTACGAAATGAAACTTAGAATTCAAAAATATGGACAACTTCACAAAATTACTTGAGGTGGTAAAAATAGGGATAAAAATGGGGGGCGCCACTCATTGTACGTACACGCCCCTGAAAAATTTTGATGGAACGCATTATCACGGTTTGACACCGACTTACTTCAGTGAGCTTTGGTCCAAATTTGAACAAAATCGGTTTAAAAGTTCCAAAGTTATAACAAAAAATCGATTTTAGAGGTTCAACTCTGAACGCCTATATCTCCGTTTTTATTCTTTCCTGACTTTTTTTTCAAAAACTCCACTTTTGAAATTTTGCATTATTTCCTGAAAGGACACGATTTGAATTTAAAGCACCAATATTCTGGATTTATTGAGGGGAGTCAATGGAACGTAGTTTAACCTGGCACCTGGACTCACCGAGCCACAATGTGATGCTTGGATGTTTGATGATCGGTCCATCCAAGCACTGGGGCCGATAAGACCACGGTTGACCGGGACTCCGTCGCTTGACCTCTAACGCAGTTGCGGTTGTGATTAAAGCTACATTCACAACCTCAAAATTAAAGATTTTACATAATTATACATAGACATAAACACAGAACATACACATTAGGCTAGTGTGCTCGCATCATCCACAATTCCTAAAATTAACGATTCACTATGCATACGTACCATTGCGGACTTTTTAAAGTGGACGACAGTCATATACCTACGACAGTTGACAGATTTTTCAGGATTCTGGCCTGAACGTTGCATGACAGCAAGCCAACTCGTTGACATTGTCGTCCACTTTATTTTGGCCGCAACCGTACGATGCCTGCTTCCACTTAGCGTAATTTGCGGAAATCTGTTGAAGATCTCTGCAATTCTAGCCAACAATGAATCAAACTGGGCCACGTGCAATCTCGTGTAGTCGAAGAACATCTCCGCATCGTTTGAACGCATTTCTTGTAGGAAATGCTCGTGGTAACCGTGTTCAGAACGACGTTTATTAATTGGTCGCACCAATTAGAATAAACAAAAACACGAGCAAAAACAAGAGAGTCACAATTTTGAAATATTGACAATCTGGCATCTGATGGACGAGGATGCGCAATGTGCCCGAAATATACGTATACTTCTTACATATACATAAAAGCTTGGACCTTGCGAGGTACTCTGTAGAAAGGTTGTGAATGTAGCTAAACACCCTGCGCCAGAACGTTCCTGACTTCGTCCGTCTGCCTGACTACGTTGTCAGTTTTCCTCTTCACAATGCCGTGCTGCCGATTGCAGGCGTGATACTCGGGGGTTTCGTCAGGGCCACCCGATGAGAAGTTGTCAGCCCAGAACCAGATGATACTCGCCCAGTGACTCGCCTACTTTCACTACATTATGTCTTCCATCCAAGTTCCGAACTGAACTAAACTGCGCACCACTCAATGTGTTGCGACCGAAAATTTTGCCATTTTTCAAAACGATGTAACTTTTGATTCTCGCCAAATATTTTGATTCGGTTTAATTTCAGTTAATGGGGATAGAAATTGATCCAGAATACGGCGGGGCCGGTTGTAACTTCATGACCACAATTCTGTGCATAGAAGAAATATCCAAAGTCGACCCTGCGGTTGCCGTTCTCGTCGACATCCAAAACACCCTTATCAACAATGTCATCGGTAAATTAGGAACGAAAGAACAAAAAGACAAGTATTTACCACGACTAGCAACTAATTTGGTACGGTTCTATATCTATTTATTTGTTATTTGTTACGGACTTTCGAAAAAGTTTTTTGATATATTTTGAATTTCATCAGGCTTCAAGCTTCGCACTAACTGAACCAACATCAGGAAGCGATGCTTTCGCTATGAAAACCACAGCCAAAAAGGATGGCAAAGATTTCATACTGAACGGTTCCAAAATGTGGATTTCGAATTCAGACCTTGCCGGAGTGTTCCTAGTGATGGCCAATGCAGACCCTTCCAAGGTATACTATACTATTCTAGGTTTATTTTCGGGGTTTTTGGAGTACTTTTTTTTCTAGGGCTACAAAGGCATAACGTGCTTCATAGTTGATCGCGACGCTCCCGGCCTGTCGGTAGCAGTTCCAGAGAAAAAATTAGGAATCTGCAGTTCAGGAACGTGTCAAGTAAACTTCGACAATGTCCGAGTGCCAGAGAGTAACATTCTGGGGGAATACGGGAAAGGCTACAAAATAGCCGCAGGGTCGTTGAACGAAGGCAGGATTGGAATTGCGGCACAAATGATAGGGCTCGCCCAAGGATGCATGGATGCCACGATTCCTTACACTTTGGAGAGGACGCAGTTCGGAAAACCCATCTTCAGCTTCCAAGTATAAAAAAATTTCCTTTAAAAGTTGCTGAATGCAAAAAAAAACTGCAAGCAAACTAACTTTCCAAACGACTTTTTTAGCAATTCCAGTTATTTTTTGTTTTTGTTCAGTACAAAATAAAAGGTACCTATATTGGTACATTATGTAAGGTCGAATTTTAGGCAATGCAACACCAAGTTGCCCAGATCGCAACCCAGATAGAAGCTGCCAGGCTTTTGACTTACAACGCAGCTCGCTTGGTGGAAGCCAAACAGCCGTTCGTGAAACAAGCCGCGATGGCCAAATATTACGCGGCTGAAACTGCCCAACAGGTCTGCATCAAGTGCATAGATTGGATGGGTGGAGTTGGATTTTCCAAGGATTTCATTCAAGAAAAGTTCTACAGGGACGTGAAAGTTGGAAGCATCTACGAAGGAACCTACAACATCCAATTGTCAACTATCGCCAAGTACCTGCAACAAGAATATAAAGGCTGAAAAATAAATGTTCAAAAATGGTGAAGGATACCTACTTTTTTTCATGTGATGTACGAAATTATGTACCTATCTAATCATTTTAAACATATAATTTTATAGACCTTCGAGCTTTCTTCCACACCTTTTGAACTCATACTTCGGGGCCTTCTACTACTAAACTTCCAAACGTTTCAGCCATGTCTTAAATCATCAATGGGTAGGTAATTATTATTTTGATTTTATTCTTGTATTTCCTCCATAAGTCCATATCGCTTTGTTGAGTATAAGCATTTACTCCATCTTTATCAAATTATTAATACAGCATATTGTACTTGCCGTAAACATATTACATGCGTGAAAATATCTGCCACCTGACCCTTTCTTTACAATCCACATAATATGTTCTAGGTAGCTACTGTCTTCTATTAGGTCATAATTTCAATAAAGCAAGACCTTGTCGCTTTTTTTCTAATGACAAAAATTTTGACGTAGTTATGCAACATTGTTCTCCTGACGATACAGAAGAAGGTATAGGTACACTGGCCGGTCAGTTATCAGAAGGTTAGTAGATGACTCATCTTCAAATATTCATTCAACAAATCTGCAGTAAAGTGTCGAGTGAATAATTATAAGAACCGCCACCGGTGATATTTCTGATACTGATGATGATTTTGACGAGGCATTCGCTTGCTGAGACCCACATGGTGAGGTGAGAACTGCGGTTTGATCCTGAAGAATATTTCAGAAATAAAGGACAAAGTGACACTTGAACAAAGTCGTTCCGGTACTCCATTATTTATTTTAGGAAACAATCCGCTGCAAAGCTGGTTTCAAAAGTTGCTTTCCAGTGGCGTCATCTACCGACCTATACCAAACGGTCACCATGGCGCCTTACTGTATAATTTTCACTCGACGAATAAAGTAAGCGCTCGCTTTCGAAACGACCAAATTTCGAACAAAAATTTATTTCAAATTAAAATATGCCTAAATTTAAATCACCACAACTCGTAGGTACGTACACATCACTCATTAAAAAACAAACTAACCCATTTCTACATCGTTCGAGACGAACTTCAAGTTGATAATCAAAGTCATGGGGCACGTGGCATCGGCCACCATTATATCACACCCGTTGGTCAGCCCCAGCTCGACCAGACTCTTGTTCAGGTTATCTCTGGTCCTCTCCTCGATGCTTTTTATCGATGACATGTAAAGCGTCTTGTTTTTACCATTGATGATGGTAGTCAGGCCTGGATTCTTCATCTGGAACGATTCGTCATCGCACAGCACAGCTATGAGATCCTTCAGCTTCATCTTGTTGGGATCTTCGACCGTTATGCTCTTGGGCACCTGGGAGCAGACCATGCAGTTTTCTTTCTTTTCGGCCGTGTATGTGTACGTGTAGATGCCGTCCACGTCATTGAAGACCATGTAGTTGTTCAGGGGCAGGCAGCAGCTCGTCGCTATCTTGAACACCTGGAAATGCACGGTTCTTTACTGGATGAACTCTATTTTTGCAGATGATTAGTGAGAGCAAAAAAGTAACAAGATCTCTTTGTTGAAGTATCGTGAAAAATGGAAAACTAAGTATAAGACGAGGTATAAGAGTAATCTACAAATTCAACTGCAGAATCCAAAAGTTGGATTTTTAGGCCCTAATCTGCGTCTTCAAAGTATTTTGAAAAAAAACCCATTAAGGCCAGAGTTAAATTGGTGAAATCAGCCGTTGCGAAATCAAGTGCTACGGGCTTATTCAGATTCCTTGACAGAAATTATTCATTCAAGTCTCTTTGGAAAGCTACAAGGATGTACTTTGGTTTGAGGCCATTGGCATTTCCACAATCCAGAAATAATGTTTTCAAATGTCAAAATTTCCGATTTTTAATTGGATTTTGGAAATGCCAATGAGTTCAAACCAAACTACATCCTTGTAACTTTTCAAAGAGACCTGAATGATGAATTTCTGTCGAAGAATAAGCACGTAGCACTTGATTTCGGAACGGCTGATTTCACCAATTTAACTCGGACCTTAATTTCGGAAAACCAGTAATTCCAGTGGCGTAGAAGTTGAGGGTCGAAAGCGTAGACCCGAGGTCGAACCCCTAATTTCGGAGTCGCCGGAAATCTCTGTTCTAAAATTGAGCAAAATCGAATTTACTTCTCGTTCAGCAGCCTGATGTTACGAGAAATGTTGTGTTAGTATGAATGGTACTATACTAACCTGATGCTAACGTCTTGGCCGCAAGCTTTTCTGGATTTTTCACGTTCACTTCAGAACATTTCTGAATCAACAATAAAGTGGAGCCACCAAGCTTGTCTTTTTATATTTGCTCTAAAAGTACCGCTTTTGACTTTGAAAAATGAATGGGATATATTTGCTTAGATGTGCTATGAAACACGAATTTTTTTGAAGTGAAAATTTGTTGCGGTCGATAACGGACATCGTCTCTGCTGGTTGGTGGCTCTTTACCAATGCTTATAGGTTAGTAGTGATCAATGAATTGAATAATGCCCAAGTGCGGCAGTGCTAAAGAAAATGAAGTGAGAATGCCCATTTACCAGAGCATCTTCTGATGCTTATCATTGAGTAGTGAGAACTATGAGCTTCTCTAGCTTATTCTAAAACAGCAAGCTAGTACATACAACGCTGGTACAGTGTCGAGCAATAAATACTGAACTTCAAATATTATTGTGATTATAACTTTTTAGAATCATTAGAGTGATTGCTGGCCTTATGACAGATTATACTGTGCAAGGACTCCTGCAGAGCTAAGTCGCTTTTTTTCTCTCTCCTTCTCGCTCGCCTCATACAATTCAACTCCATAAATTAATGTTCTTCTAAGCAAGTTTTTTCAACCTCACTGGGGTCACTGAGCTGTGGGTATGTTCGACCCGAGGTTCGACCGTAGCAATGTTCACTCCAATGAATCTCACGTTTTCCTAGTTACGTATAGTAAGTTCAACCCTACTGTGATTCTGGTTAGCTGGGAGTTTCGCCACGAGACGCATTTGGGAAATCATAGCACACTAGAATCACACTAGGGTTGGATGTACTGAACAGATCAAAAATTGAAGTGGTCCACCCCAAAAACTCGCTCAGATTTAAATGAGGATAATATCGAGACGAAAAATGAACCAATTTGAAAAAAAAGATGGTGATAATGATTCGGGAGTTCTTCTGACTGCAAGTTTCATATTTGGATATCGTGTTTGCTAATATACTGTATGCACCATGACTGTATGATATACAGGATGACAAAAGAAGGAGTGCAAAATGGTCAATTTTTAGCATGCGTAACTTTTTCAAAAATAATTGTAGATTTTGTCTAATTATATTTTTGGAAACCTCGCAAACGGTTTTTGACATTTTACCTCCTTCCATTTCTCGTACAGGGTGTTCACGTATAAATTATACCCCTCCCTCTGGAGACATCCCCTCAATTATAATTTTGAAAATGGAAAATGATTTCTATAAATTTTTTCCGTAGACTTCAAATCGGTCCACAAAAATCATGAGTCGTATATCGCTTACAGGGTGCAACATCGAAATTTTTTCTCAAATTGGACACCCTGTATTTTAATATGGGAATCGATTCCACTTTTCATTCTGACTATAAATACAGAGTGTCCAGTGTTAAATCTTGGAAACTGAAACAGCGGATACAGCATCGAAAAAGAAAAAGTCTTTCATTATAAACTGTTTCTCAAAAACAAATAACAAGGGAGATATAGCCCTTCAAAGTTCAAATAAAAAAATCGGTTTTTTTGCATAACTTTTGCACCGTTCAACCGATTTTCTTCAAATTTGGATCAAAGTTTACTAAAGCAAGTCTCTATTGGACAATGATAACACATTTTCTCAAAAAAATTTAGGGGCGAAGATAATAAGGGGTACTCTCGCCCTTTACTTCCTATTTTTCACTCCCCTGAATATTTTTGGGAATCGCTCCAATTTTTGGATTCTACAATCAATCTCGGAAAACAACTCAAAATCTCCACTTTCAATTTGCCCAAAAAATTTTTCCCTGAAAACTTTCCGTTTCTCTGAAAACATGGTGGTTTATCAGCTTAAAAATTCTAGAAAACCTATTTCAGCTGAGAAATCATGGGTTTTATGGATTTTGATTTTAAGATCTCTGAAAGTGTTTTTTTCAGATGTTTTCCGAAGTTTTAAGCCCAGATATCTCGAAAATGAAGCCTCTAATCAAAATTTTGCAAGAGTAACTTTTCTTAATAAATTGAACGTTAAATCCAAAAATAAGAACAATTTTAAAAATAGCTAGGGCGTGAGAAACAGGGGGACACCCCCCCCACGTTACTATTGTTTGATAGAGATCTATTTCAGTAAACTTTGCTTCAATTTTGAACCTCGGTTCAAAGGTTATGCCAAAAAATCGATTTTAAAAATTCAACTCGAACACCCTGTAACATTTCAATGGAGCATTTCAGAACATCGAAGTTATATATTTTTTCATGGTCCATTTTTGATGGGGGATCTCCCCTAGAAGTTTGTAACCGTAATTATTGAGAAATCAGAGAAATAGAAACACCCTCTTTAATATTGTGCTTGTGGATATTTCAAAGTCATTAGACTTTGATTTGGATTTTCTTTTCAATTTAAACATAGGGCTTGGAAGAATTCCAAAAGGATGGAACATCCTGTATGTATCTGTGTCTGATCTGCATGATTGGAAAGTTCTGCAATTGGCATAGTAAAAGAAATGAATAAAGAACAATGACAGAACAAATCTTTACAACAAAAGTTAGAGAAGGGGGGGACACTTCAAGTGGTGAATCAAATTCAAATTTGAAGTGCAAGATCTCATACCTCTGTAGCACAAACTCCTGCAATGACAGCATTCGTGGAAGCGACCGCGGGGATGATGTTTTTCACCACGCCCTGCACAAGCCTGTACGTAATGCCGGGGATGTTGAACTGTGAAGCCCTCTCCATCGACTTCTCGTACACCCAAGAAATGTGCTGCGTGTCGTCTCCATCAAGCGGCGCATTAAAGGGGTTCTCTTTAGGCCACATCACCACTTTCACGTATTCTATGCAGTGCTCCGGCAGCCGGGGCGTATTGGCGATGGTGCACAAAGGATACGTCACTTGCGGAGGGTACAAATCCAGAGTGCACTCCACGCAGGCACTGTTCCCCGGCACTATGACCCTGGCGTTGCCCTTGAAACCTTCAGTCCCACCGTCGACCAGCGGTATAATGCTGTTGTTGTCCAGAACACCGTCGTCGTAACGCAACATCGACGCTATCATGCCGTTGATCCAGCGTCTGGCCACGATCGAATCCAGCCCGCAAACGATCAAGTGAAACGTGCTGTAAAAGCTCTCGTCGTAGTCTTGGATTTTGCAATAGTGCGGCGTGACCTGGCAGCCGGGAATGCGCTTGTTTATGAACGCGGCGGCCACTTTTGCTTTGGAGCAGCCGATGTCCTTTTGGCGGAACAAAAATTGCCGGTTCAAATTCGAAAGGTCTATTGTGTCCATGTCGATGACGTGGATGTTCTTGAAGCCCATCAGGGCCAGGTTCTTGAGCAGCTCGCAGCCCAGGCCCCCGGCCCCTATGACGAGGATCTTGCAAGAAGTGACTATGAAATCGACGATTTCCGGCGACGGTTCGAATTCTGGATGGCAAAACGGCCCCGGACGTTCCAGAACCTTGCGTAAGTGGCTCCAGCGCTTCTGGGACGATTCTGCATCTGCCATTTCTGAATTTGCACTGGGTCGGCGAGACTGGTAGAAATGGTAAATGCTGGGAAATTTACACCTAACCTTACTTCTACTTGTCAAAGTGACAGCTGACACCCATGGTCGCCAATGTTGCAGTTGGTAACTTTCAGTGCAGTCGTTGCACAATTTTTCAAATCCCTTGCGCATAGAAGCGCTGATACGGCCCAGTCTACCAATCAGTAACAGAAGAACTATCAATTGATTCTCAGAAATCGATAACTACTTGTATTTCAACGATCAGCGGATCAGCGACCACAGCAGATGGTGTCATTTTCATCTTCAAGTTGGCAGCTTTGCTGACACCGGATCTGACATTGACAGCTGTCAATCTGTCGTCTGTCATGTTTACGTCACATCTAACCTAAAAAATCGTGCAATTTCGTCGGTTTTTGCTTCACTTTTTCAATAGATATTGCTCTAGTTGGAGTATTTTAAATTGTTAATCAGCTTGGCGTACAAATCTTCTAATAAATATGGCGAAGAAAGATAATCTTCAGGACATAGGATTAATCATCCAAAATATCACAAATGAGTAAGTTTGGCCCTCGGTGAAGCACTATAATTCAGTTGTTCCGTTTTCAGCAAACTAAGCAAGTCCTTGGACGTAGCTTTGGCTACTGAAGAAATGCTGGAAAGATTGATAAGCCGTGACATATGGACCACTGCCCAGTAAACTCACCGGCGTTTTTCACAAAAGAAAGTACTAACATGCTAGTTTTTAGAGAACTGATGGATTTAATCAAAGCTAGGATTAGTAAAGTAGATGAATTAATGCCTTTAGAACATGTTCCGAAAAATATCATGAGGCACGTCATAAAAGTTATCAGAGATGAATACTTGTCAGGATTTGGGGTAAGATCAATCTGGAATCTGGTTTGCTAGAAGGAACTTCTCAGTCTCATTTATTCATAATTTCATGGAATAAATTCATAGAAGACTTTTAGCAAAAAAGCTTGACATATTAATAAAATACCAAACAGCTTTTGTAATGCATTTTTTTTTTTAGAAAAAGGGAGAAGAACAATCATTGCATCAGTATGTGAAAGGAACAGGTGCCCATCATGATTTCAGTAAACCTTTGGAGGGGCTAAGAACTAAGTTGTTAGACCATTTGACGGAGTACAAAGTAGAGCTTCAAGCCAGGTGTGTATTTTAGCAGTATTTTTTTTCAATATTTTTTACTAGTGGTAAGGTTTTTGTTTCAGTACTGATAACATAGCGAACCAAGCAGTGCAACATATTCACAACAATGAAGTTATCATGACTAAGGGAAAATCAACTCATGTAGAGAAATTTTTGAAAAGCGCTGGCAAGGAGAGGAAGTTTCAAGTGATTGTTGTAGAAGGATCACCTCCTGATCATGCAAGTTTTTTTTCAGTTTTAGTACCAGGACGTTTCATTTTTTCTGTCACTATTTTAAGAGATCGTAGAGCATTAAAATACACAAAAAAAAAATTAAAAATACAAAATACATGAAAAATTACAGATTTCGGAAATGTAGCAAAAGTCAATATGACCAACCTGTAGGCATGTATCAACTTGCTTTGTATACCAAATTTGGTCAAAATCCGGTCATTAAATTTGGAGTTATAACAAAAAAAAATTTAAAACTCAACTTTGAAAGTCATCTTTGTTATAATGCGTTTCCGATATTCCAATATTTTTTTTTTTGAGAAAGTCAACTTATTTTTTGATGCCTACCATCTCCTGAAATATTGATTAAAAAAAGTGAAACGCCCAGTAGATGCCAACACAAAGTTTTTCCAAGGTTCATGTAAAATGATGCATCAGGAAAATCTTTCATAATTCTGAGAACATTTTGAAAATAGTTATGACAGTGACTAATTTTTGTGACAAACTATGTTGCAATTTTGTGTAGCAAAACATACTTGAGTGCCTATGTACCTATATTCTAAAATAGCTACAAGATGTCAAAATTTTAATACCTGCTGCACAAATGACCCTGAACTCCCCACTTAAAATGAAGACCACTTCATTTTACAAAATTCTTCCTGATGAAAGAGGTACAACCCTTGATTCCCTTAGGTTTGACCTTCTTCTTTCTTTTTAGTTGGGCAGTTCAGTTTGTAATATAGGGAGTGGTCCCAGAATAAAGTGGCCAACCAACCATGAATCCAAACAAAAAATGTGGTCAATTTTGAAAATCTGCAGGGACATAGAAAGGATGAGGGGGAAAGAGGCGACCTCCCCACTGTCTACACCACTGATGTTTTCTTCAGCTGAGTAAACCTGCATACTGCATAGTAGGCGCATTCTCGAATTATGTAACGTTATTGATAAAAACGTTTATTTTTCATTTTTGAAGTGCCGTATCTCATGAATCTGAATTTTGAAAGACAGCCTTGTTGGATATACCCGTATTTCGAGGTGAAAAGTTCAGGTTTGGCCATTAGCTGCTTTATTCTGGGAGACCTGTATGACTTGAACCATTGAACCTTGAAGTTTGCTTAGTCTACAAGGGCGGTAGCTGTATTCATCTCGAGTACATACCTACCTACTACAGTAGAGCAGACCAAGCAAATGGTCATCTTCGTCATAAATCTAGTGGGCGCTATTTTTGCTGCCGAGTGTATCATTGGTGGACAAAAAATAAACGAGGATAAGCGAGGAACATTTTAAAATCATAATTGATATTTAGAGCTGCATAAAATCGGCTGCAGCGAGACGGCTTCTCGCTGAGACGTTAAAATGTAAGAAACGTAGCTTGTACCCCATTTTTATTGTCCACTGATGGCACCCACTATTCACCGCTCACAAGAGAGTCATTTAGGTTGGCATCATTGACGGTGTTTACAGCTCAATGCCGTCCGCTGTCTCACAGGGCCGTCTGAGCTTTTTCGGCGAACTCGAGCCGCACTATGATAGTTGGCCGTTGTTTGGATTGCAAGTGGCTGTATGTTTTGCGAGGTGACTTCTGCGCGGTCAGTTCTATGTCACACAGCAAGCGACTTTTGACAGATTTGAGCTGTCAATAATTGAAAACATTTGTTTTTTCAGGCGCACGCTATGGTAGCAGCACTAGCCGACTGTGATAATATCCAAACAACTCTAGTTCCAAACACGCACGTCTACGCCCTCATGTGTCGCGTCAACAAAGTGATAATATCAACACGTGCCATGATGGCCGACGGAGCGCTGCTGGCGAGATGCGGTGTGGCACCAATGGCGGGCATAGCGAAAACTTTTAGCGTTCCTGTAAGATTTTTTTTTTCTCACAGATGAAATATTCTATTCACGATTTAAATTAATTTTTCCCGCCACAAGATGGCCGCCAAATGCGGATTGAAATGAATAATGACAACCAAACTGGCCACTGATATCGAATTGACATAACAACGACAACCAATCATGCATGTCGCTTTTGGCGGAAAAAATTAATTTAAATCGCGAATTACGTTGAAACATGTAGGAACCACGCGATGCCCAATTTTAAGGCATAGAAGTTAAAAGTTAAGTAATCATTCATCAATAGTTCCTGGTTGTTGGCCTCCTGCAGCTGCGTTGCTACTTCTGTGGCATTTGACAGCTCTAGTAGTGCCCACACTGCGGCCTCACTTTGCCTTACATCGAGTGGTTCCTCTATGCTTGTTGCTTTGTGGTTCAAACACAGACGTTCAAGTTTTCCCGGATTCTTGCAGTTGTCGGCTTTCAGGTATTGGTGCTGTCGCCTTTATTCAAACTCACGCCACACCACATGAAATACGAAGACATCAGCTACTTGAAGTACAGCGGTTCACCAGCAGAGATATTACCAAAGGACGAGGGCTCTTCTTTGGACGGCGTCAAGGTTTACAACCCTCTTTGGGACCACGTCACTCCCGATTCAATCACGATGTTCATTTCACAACAGTAAGTAAATTTTTTCAAATTTTGACGTACCTACCATTTATAACAGCCAAAAGGCCTGAATTGGCTCCAGCTGTCACGTCAAATTGTCATTGTCAAATTTTGTCACGTAAGGTTGCGTATAACGATCGGGATAACTTGAACAGAGTTTAAATAATGTTCAGCGTTGAAGAAGTTTCAGTAATTTAAGATCGCAGCGCCATCAACAGCCACATTTTGGGTCCTATGATAAGTTTGAGATACATTGGGATTCTGGACTTCAACTGGGGAGTTAATGGAACATAGTTCTTTCTGGCACGCAGGCCTCGCATTTGAGCCCATTGTACCGTCTCCCTAGACCAGCCGGACTCATATGATGCTTGATCCATCCAAGCATTGGGGCCGCCAAGCGCATGTTACATCAGAATTTCGCCAGACCCTCAACGCAGGCGCAGGTCTATCAATATCCGGTGCCTGTGTTGATCCGTTCGTAACTATTCGTTCCCCGCCCACGCTTTCGATTATCCTCTACACTATGCCGTACTGCCGGTTGCAGGGGTAATACTCGGCGAGGGTTGCTCAAGACCATCCGAGGAGGATTTCATCATCAGCATGACCAGAGCGGTGTACCACGCGCTATATGGTCCCCATACTGGTCGTTACTTTTTGAATATTTTGGTTCGATTTTTATTGGAAACTTGTTTTGAATAACGTTTTTTCTCGACTTCCCAACCTTGCTTGGGGTGAAAGTACACCCGCTGGACAGCGTATCGCTTAGCGTGGGCGCTTATCCTACGTTCAATTCAGTTACGAGCATAGTTGTCACGACTTCCGCCCTTGAACTTGCTTTAAACTCTGTTCACGTCACAAAATAGGTTCAAGTAATCCAGATCTTGGTAACGCCCCCCGCCACCATGCCCCAACAAAATTTTCATTCGCAGTTGGCTGTGTTATCAAATTATTCAGTCACTCGACCAGTCCATTGTAATAATTGATGAAAATTCTGTTCCCAAAGCCGACTGCGCGGTACAACGTACCCTTAGTTTTTATTTACGATCCTTGACAAAAACTAATCACTCAGAATGATGGCAATTTTTATGCATCTCCTGCTTGACCCTTGATTTCTCAACTTTTTTTTGCAGAGGAGGAAACAGCACATCTTACGTGTACCGTCTACTGTCCGAGCTTTACCATCCAGATGACTATGAAGTAAATAAAACTAAGTAGGAAGTTAAATTTTATCAATTTTTTTATAAGACTAATTTTTACCAATACATACAACTGCAATAAACAGAGTGCTTTTTACTGTGCATTTTGTTTCGTCTCAATCCAAGTTTTTAGCGCAACCCATGGAATGGGAAGGCTTATATTCTCGTGTTGGACTGCGATATTTACTGCATCGTTTTATCGCGCTATTATTGCCGTATAGTGAATCACTGCTCTGCGTATCCCCGCTGCTGCGGTCCCACTCTGTTCCTCCGAATCCTCCGATGGCTCATGGTAAGCTATACGCCAAGCAACTCGATCTGGTTTTGGTATTTATTGCTCCTCAACAATTACTATTTTTTCTTTGGGTATTTGCCTCGTCATTAACTAGCTACTCTAAATTGTTGGGAACGACGATAAAACCAAGACCAGACGATAACTTGATCGGACTACAATAGGTTTGTTCCATAAAGAGGTTTCAAACTAGTTAGAGCCAATAGGAATCGTGAAAATCAGTTTAGGAACTGATTTGGGCGCTTTAGTCCTGTCCCTAGCAGTACTTCTGTAGGAAAAACGATGTAATCAAAAATTTTTTTTTGGAATCGTTAGAGGATCATCTCAGGACAAATAATCACTCGGGTGCTTTCGCGATTTCTGGTACATTTTCCAGGAATATCGCATCAAAGTTGGCGGCTGGTCAATTCTTCAGTTCGCTGATATTTCTTGGAGCTTTTGCGATTTTCTTCAAATAAAAGTACAAATCTACCCAAAAATCAATTCTGGATCGAATGGTGCTGTCAGATGTTGAGTACTTACGTTATACCGGGTGAAAAATAAATAAAACGAGTTTTATAAATTTTTTCCAACTTTTCAGTTTCTTGGCCGATTTTCACAAACTTTATGTCAAAAGCTCGCTGACTAAATCGTCTACTCAAATTAATTGTCAGTATAGCCAAATTATCAAAAATCAAGATGGCGGCGGCGAACCCAAATAAAAATGTGTCGTATTTCGAGAATTTTTTTTTGATTCCCAAACTTTGTAAAGAACGACACTGATGGTGGATTCTGGAAGATTCAGCTTTCTTCTGCAATTTGGGACTAGATTTACTTGATTCGCACATTCCACTGTGAAAATATAGTGAATTAAGGGAAGGTCCACTTGTGATTTTTTCCAAATTCACAATAAATCAGCAGTTTGAAAACCTTGCGCGAATCCTTATTTCTGAAGTAATTTCTACACACTTGGTAGTGATCGTAAGCTGTGTGCATAGGCAACAAATACCGTGTTGGTGCATGGCCAAAGTTTCAAAATTTTAGATGATAGATGGCGTGAAGATGGTGGAGGTGCGCATGTCAAATATCGAATATTCTACTTTTTTGTTCTGGGAGCCCACTAAACAACCCACAGCGGAATCATCCTACCATTGAAACATCCTACCGGAGAAACAGCCACCGCTCATTTTGCCATGAATTCTGCAACCGTGCAAACATGCTACTGCTAAATCAACACACCGGAAAAAGTGCAACCACGCATTTAGCCACCGAGACCGCTACCGCGCATTCATCCTACTGCTAAAGCAACACACCCGGAGAAACAGCCACCGCTCATTTTGCCACGAACTCTGCAACCCCGCAGACATGCTACTGCTCAATCAACACACCGGAAAAAGTGCAACCGCTCATTTAGCCACCGAGAGCGCTGCTGCGCATTCATCCTACTGCTGAAGCGCTCTCGGTGGCTAAATGAGCGGTTGCACTTTTTCCGGTGTGTTGATTGAGCAGTAGCATGTCTGTGGGGTTGCAGAATTTGTGGCAAAATGAGCGGTGGCTGTTATTCCGGGTGTGTTGCTTCAACAGTAGGATGAATGCGCGGTAGCGGTCTCGGTGGCTAAATGCGTGGTGGCACTTTTTCCGGTGTGTTGATTTAGCAGTAGCATGTTTGCACGGTTGCAGAATTCGTGGCAAAATGAGCGGTGGCTGTTTCTCCGGTAGGATGTTTTAATGGTAGGTTTGATTTCTCGGTGGGCTGTTGCATAGGGACTCTTTGTTCTCACATGTTCTGAACGGAATTTCTATAAATGGTTGGCTTAATGGTCAGCTGAATAAACACGCAACGAGAGTCAAATGTTGAAAGAGTCGAAATGTAAAATTTTCAAATAGACGACTTTACTTCTTTGGAGAAAATAAAACGGTTCTATGGTTAGTCCAAGAATTTTTAGCTGTTAAAATCGCAAATAGCGAACAAAAATGAAAGCCAGCCGGATTTTTGTATATAAGCTCAGTAAGGCATGTAGTTTAACATAGTAAAAGTCCTCAAGAATCCGGTGTGAGCTGGGCCGTTGTGGCCTCGAGAAGAACTTGGGGATCAGTTTTTCGCGTATATCTCGTGAACAATGGCACTTATAAAGAAAGTGATTGAGAAGAAATTGTTGAAAATTTTATTGTCTCTAAGAAAGGTCTCTACACATTCCATCGTCAGTCCACTCCTTCTTCGTCAAAGCACAAGAAAATTAAAATAATCCAGATGCTCGATGCTGAAGACTGCATGGACCTTGAGTTTTATGATGGAGGGGTGCCACTGGAGGTTTTGACTGAAACTATTTGCCATCAATATCAACTATGCCGGCGGCATATACAGGGTGAAATAAAAATAAGGAGTTGAAGAAATGTACCTCAAGAACCAAAATAGGTGAAGACATATAAACCGCCAAAAATATTTCTCATTTCATGATCATGAAGTCGTCGTAAACTTGGATCAAATATGTTGAGCCGTTTCTGACATATCTTCAGAAGACTGAAGTCGTTACAAAAAAAAACCGTATATCAGTAATTCTTCAGATATTGAATCGAGACTTGGTGATTTGAATCGCAACAACGATAAATTACATTTAAAATGAAATAATGGTAAAAAAAGCCGTCTAGGCCAACTACTTTTAGAAAAAACACGGTCAACGTTTTTTCTGATGAGTAGACGAAAAAATTATTTTTTTCGGTAACAACTTCAGTCTTCTGAAGATATTTCAAGAACGGCTCAAGATATCTGATTCAAGTTTACGACGACTTCATGACCATGAAATCAGAATTATTTATTGCGATTTACATGTCTCCACCTATTTTGGTTCTTGAGGAACAAATGTTCAACTTTTTATTTTTATTTCACCCTGTATATGCCGCCGGCATAGTTCGCATTGATGGCTTCAAGTTTCAGTCAAGAAATAGTGGACCAACCAATACCTCTACGAGGTGGCACTCCGCCGTCATAAAACCCAAGGTCCATACAGTCTTCAGCATCGAGCATCTGGATTATTTTAATTTTCTTGTGTTTTGACGAAGAATAAGGAGTGGACTGACGATAGAATGTGTAAGGACCTTTCTTATAGACAATAAAATTTTCAACAATTTCTTCCCAGGCACTTTCTTCCTAATAGCCTAATAGTCCGGATGCTAGTTGAAAGTACCTTGCATTTTTTGATGAGAAGATGTCACTCGGTGGAAATCTTCTTTGCATCGTACTCTTCCGATCCAGAAAGGTAGCCATCAGCGCCATCCATGCCAGCGGCCTATACAGGGTGATACAGAAAAAAAAGTAGAAAAATTATATTTAATCAACTGAAACATGTGGAGACGTGTCACTCACCACATACATTGAATATTTTATGCTCATGAAGTCACAGCAAACTGTTCTTGATTACCTTGAACCGTCTTTGGAATGTAGGGGAAAACCAGAAAAAAGAACAAAAACACTCTTTTTTCCATAAATAAGTGATTCTTAGAGATATTGACACAATACTTGGTATTTCTACAAGAAGTAATGTTAGAAATAATATGAGCTGGGTAGCCAATTCCTAAGCCCACTATTTCCAGAAATACGATTGTCAACTTTTTTTTCCTCTTGAGCACCATCTTGAGTCTGTCCTGTAAGGCATCGTTGGAAAAGTGATTGGTTATTATAATAATGGTAACATGAAATCATTGCATCGCAAAAACAACCTCCCCATCATAATTTAGTGACCTCTTCGGCGGGAAAGAATTATCATTCACGTATTTTTTGGCTCTTCAAAGCTTTAGTGTCCATGATGGCATTTGCAACATTTGAATGGTGAAATATGTTACGTATTATGAACCTTGATGTACTTTGAGGTAGTTCACCAAGTTTCACTATCATCAATTAAGAGGTTTGTTCTTGAAAGCTGTTAGAACAAAATTTGTGTCGTTTTTTTATGAAAAATACAAAATATTGGGTCTCTCACCCTTACTTGATCCCTCACTGAGGATAGCCTGAAACCGAAAGTCTCTGAATTTTTCATGACAATGGTTCAGTGGGAAGTGCTCTTCAACGTTTAGTTGTCAAAAATTGCATAGTTGCGTTCAGATTCCAGACAGAGGGCGACAAAGAAGTTCATGCAGTAAAAAAAGACATAAATTACAGTCAAGAAAAAACTAGTCCAGAGCTAGACTGAAAGCTATCTGGAGAACTTGCTTTTCATAACATGAATGTGCAATTTGGTACAATGTTATAGCCTTGAGTAAGTTATGTTTTTAAGCCTTTCACCCACGCTTGAGAGTCTCACAGAACCTGTGTATCGCGGGAAGCCTATCTAAAAGGGACATTTACGGGATTTCTCCGTTGCATTGAAAGCTGTGTCTTTTTTCACTGCATGAACTTCTTTGTCGCTCTCTGTCTGGAATCTGAACGCAACTATGCAGATTTTGAAAACTACACAGTGAAGAGCAGTTCTCGATGAACCATTGGCATAGAAATTTTGGCGACTTTCGGTTTCAGGCTTTTCTCAATGAGGGATCAAATAAGGGTGAAAGATTCAATATTTTGCATTTTCCATAAAAAAGTTGAAAAAATTTTGTTCAAACAGCTTTTAAGAACAAACCTTTCAATTGATGATTGCAAAACTTGATAGGCTACCTCAAAGTACATCAAGATTCATAATGCGTAACATATTTTACCATTCCAGATGTTGCAAATGCCATCATGGGCACTAAAGCTTTAAATAGCCAGAAAATACGTGAATGGCAATTCTTTTCTGCCGAAGAGGTCACTAAATTATGATGAGGAGGTTGTTTTCACGATGCAATGATTGAATATTATCGTTATTATGATAACCAATCACTTTTTCAACGATACCTTACAGGGCAGATTCAAGATGGTGCTCAAGAGGAAAAAAAAGTTGACAATCGTATTTCTGGAAATAGTTGGCTTAGGAATTGGCTACCCAGCTCATATCATTTCTAACATTACTTTTTGTAGAAATACCAAGTATTGTGTCAATATCTTCAAGAATCACTTATTTATGGAAAAAAGGTGTTTTTGTTCTTTTTTCTGTTTTTCCCCTACATTTCAAAGACGGTTCAAGGAAATCAAGAACGGTTTGCTGTGACTTTATGAGCATGAAACAGTTAATGTATGTGGTAAATTACACGTCTCCACATGCTTCGGTTATTCAAATATAATTTTCCAACTTTTTTTTTCTGTTTCACCCTGTATACGCTGCCGGCATGGATGGCGCTGATGGCTATCTTTCTGGATCGGAAGAGTATGATGCAAAGAACATTTCCACCAAGTGGCATCTTCTCATCAAAAAATGCAAGGTTCATTCCATTTTATGCAACTAGCATCCGGACTAAAGTGTCATTGTTCACGAGATACACGCGAAAAACTGATCCTCAAGTTTTTCTCGAGGCCACAACGGCCGAAGCTCACGCCGGATTCTTGAGGACTTTTACTATGTTAAACTATATGCTTAACTGAGCTTATATAAAAAAATCCGGCTGACTTTCATTTTTGTTCGCTATTTGCGATTTTAACAGCTAAAAATTCTTGGACTAACCATAGAACCGTTTTATTTTCTCCAAAGAAGTAAAGTCGTCTATTTGAAAATTTTACATTTCGACTCTTTTAACATTTGACTCTCGTTGCGTGACTATTCAGCTGACCATTAAGCCAACCATTTATAGAAATTCCGTTCAGAACATGTGAGAACAAAAAAGTAGAATATTCGATATTTGACATGCGCACCTCCACCATTCACGTCATCTATCATCTAAAATTTTGAAACTTTGGCCATGCACCAACACGGTATTTGTAGCCTATGCACACAGCTCACGATCACTACCAAATGTGTAGAAATTGCTTCAGAAATAAGGATTCGCGGGAGGTTTTTAAACTGCTGATTTATTGTGAATTTGGAAAAAATCACAAGTGGACCTTCCCTTAATTCACTATATTTTTACAGTGGAATGTGCGAATCAAGTAAATCTAGTCCCAAATTGCAGAAGAAAGCTGAATCTTCTAGAATCCACCATCAGTGTCGTTCTTTACAAAGTTTGGAAATCAAAAAAAAAATCTCGAAATACGACACATTTTTATTTGGGCTCGCCGCCGCCATCTTGATTTTTGATAATTTGGCTATATTGACAATTGATTTGAGCAGACGATTTAGTCAGCGAGCTTTTGACATAAAGTTTGTGAAAATCGTCCAAGAAACTAAAAAGTTGGAAAAAATTTATAAAACTCGTTTTATTTATTTTTCACCCGGTATAACGTAAGTACTCAACATCTGACAGCACCATTCGATCCAGAATTGATTTTTGGGTAGATTTGTACTTTTATTTGAAGAAAATGGCAAAAACTCCAAGAAATATCAGCGAACTGAAGAATTGACCAGCCGCCAACTTTGATGCGATATTGCTGGAAAATGTACCAGAAATCGCGAAAGCACCCGAGTGATTATTTGTCCTGAGATGATCCTCTAACGATTCCAAAAAAAAAATTTTGATTACATCGTTTTTCCTACAGAAGTACTGCTAGGGCCTGGATTACTTTTCATTGGCTCTGACCAGTTTGAGATTTCTGATGGTACAAACCTATTTTTATCGCCGAATTTCGGGACCCTCACGTCCCCTCTGGACAGGGCCGATTCTGAGTGGTGTGCTGGAAGTGCCCCTGCACAAGGGCGGCCAAAATTCAAGGGCGGCGGAAGGTCGCTAAATTTTTTTAAACGGAAAATTGATTTTAAAAAAACCCTGATATGATTTTTGAAATCGAAGGCGGCCACCCTGCATGAATTGTGATTTTTTAGTTCCGAAAAAATACAACAGGTTATTGTCAAGAATGGAGACGAGGCGGCTGCCCTGCGTCAACTATTATAGATATTAGTCTTCTTTCTCATACAAGCATCTGAGGAATGTGTCAAAACTTTTTGAGGGAATGGGAATATCGAGGGGAATACCTACTCTGTGGGAAATACCCTCGGATATACCGGCCCTTGGCATAGGTATACCTAGTACCTACTACCATTGTTCTACTACTCACAGGCCTAGTACTTCCCTTTCATATACAGAGTGTCTCAAAACTCGCGCCCCACAGCTCCACTCGGTATATGGGATCTTCTATGAAGACCCCAAAAGTTGATAAAAGAAAATTTCGACTTTTATTTTTCAAGTTATGGAGGGTCAAAGGTTGGTCCTTCGAACCCTTCTGTTTTCGTTATTTCAAAAGATTTTTCTGAACTGTTTATGGCATAATATTGAGTGAAAATTATCAATCACTGAATGTGTACTAAATTTCCATTTACTACACAGAGTGGAGTCATACACTTAAAAATCCAATTTCGGTAAAAAACTTCTCCCAAAAAAATTCTTTGGAACAAAACCGTGTTATTGTCTGCTCTACATTGGTTAAGGGAATGGAAAGAAACGTTTGCAGGCATTTTTGAAGACAAATAATTTTTGAGGTTTATCACTCACCCTGTATAGTAAATGGAAATTTAGAACATATCCAGTGGTTGATATTTTTCACTCAATATCATGCCATAAACAGATTACAAAAACCTTTTGAAATAACGAAACTAGAAGGGCTCGACGGACCAACTTTTGACCCTCCATAACTTGAAAAATAAAAGTTGAAAATTTTTTCCATCAATTTTTGGGGGGTTTATAGAGGACTCCATATACCGAGTGGAGCTTTGGGGTGCGAGTTTTGAGACACCCTGTATACCAAATATGTACTAGGTTCGTCAAGTTTTTTCTGTTTTCTGAATCTTGCAAGTTGTTGTGTTTTCAAGATTATAGGTATTTTACCAATAGTTATGACTTTTTTCTGGGTTTTGTCTTCTTATCAATAAACAACCACCTATTTGAACAGCTCTTTCTGATTCCATTTAACTACAAAATCAATATACCTATGAATTGGTATAAGTGCCTGAAAACTAATCTTCAAGGTATGCCGAGGGGTATGCTGAGGTGAGATGACAATGGACGCACCTTGATCCTCGGCGCAAAACAGATTAACTATGATTGTTCAAAATTTTGTTTTTGAAATGCGGGGGCCTTGGCGGTTTTAGGCCCGCAAGGTGAAAAAAAAAACGCCTGCGGTGCAATTTCAAGAGGACCCGGGCACCCCCGCCAGAAAATTGCTGCGGGGTTACAGCTGGCGGGCGGCCAAATATTTTTCGCACAAGGGCGGCCGACGAGCCAGAATCGGCCCTGCCTCTGGTCTGGATGGCCGGCACCCGGTCAAGGAGCCACTCTCATTGGCTCTGACTAGAATGAAACTAGAAACTAGACAAGAATTAATGTTTGGAACAAACCTAATATACAAAGTGTTATTAGGTCCCATAGACTACTTGTTACTTGTCCCATGGAAACAAGCAGAGTCTGTCTTGTTCTGATTTATTCTATGGGCCAATGGAATGTTTCACAGGCATTAATGAAGAAAACTGGGTGTTTGTGATTTATAACCCACCATGTATCGTAAACAGAAATTCAGTGCACATTCATGATTAATTTCAACTGATTGATCTATCCAAACAGCTCCCCAAAATCACGTAGAACAATGAAAAAAAAGGAGGGAAGGGGGGAAGTCCCACCCTTTGCCCCTCCCCATATCTTCAAAAATAAATGTCATAATTTTTTCAATATTTTTCTCGGGTTTCTGAGTGGATTCCATTTATCGCTCTAGACTCGGAATGTGATACTTTGGAGACGCCGGCGCCGGGTAGAGGTAATTTAAGTGGCCCCAATCGAGCTCATGTAGGTATCAGAAGACAAGTAATGACGCCTTTGACGCAGTTATGAAAGTATTGTCCAGCTGATTCGATTTGCTCTCCCTTTCTTGTCTTTGCGAACGATTCCTTCTTGACTGGTTCAACGATCAGTGCGCAAATAATAAGATCAGCTAGCAAACGATCAAGGGGACCGCACTTCGCATCTTGATCGCCAGCAAGCAATTTTAACAGGCGATCGACCAAAACTTGCGAATGCAGCCTGAACCAAGGCCTGAACAAGCACATCATCCAGCTGCGAAAACTCGGCAAAATCGGAAATACGTACGTCTAGAGAACACTGAAATAAAACGCTCTAGGTAGGGTGTCAGTACTTTATAAACATTTGCGGATTTCCATAAAAAACTCTCAGGTAGTTCAAGTTAAAGAATAATTTATCAGTATATCATAAAATGTGTAACAAACAGTAAGTAACCAATAATCACAAAAATATCACTGTGGGAAAAAAAAGACGTGGACACGGAAGTACTCAGAGCTCTCAATCGACTACTTGGACTTTAGCTTTTTACGCTTCTTGACCTTGTCGACACCCTCGGCGGCATTGACCAGCCGCCTGAGCGTGTGTTTCTTGTACTTGTTCGCCTTGTTGATGAAAGCGGATGTTTTGCTGAAGGCGCTGCCCGATTTGCTGGCGCTCGGCATCATCTCGGCGGGAGCCGACTTGGCAAACAAGTCTGAACTGGAGGACGAAGCTTTCCACGGCAGTTCGTCGGGTTTGGCGCTGGCGGCGCCACCTACGCCGCCGCCGCCGCCCTCTTTGACCGGAAAACAAAACTTGATCCGGTCCTCGGCAGTTTTGTCGCCCATGGCGTTGGCGTTTTTGATGGCGGCGCCCTTTTTGAGCGGTTTCTGAGCAGCACCGCCGACATTCTTCAGCTTCATTCGAGTCTTTTGTTTGTCGGTCGAGACGACGGTCTTGAGCTTGCGTCCAAAGTCCTTTTTACATTTAGATTTCACGCCCAGATTCTTGTTGAGGCGGACGCCGGCCTTGAGATGGTCCGAACCGGAACCGCCGCTGCTGCTCGCCAGCGAAGTCTGCGAACGCGTCATCGGCCTTTCCAGCATGTTCCCTTTGGATTTTTCCATCGGAACGGCCATTTGGATCGCTTTGATCTTGCACGTGGCAGACTTCGTCTTCGGGGCGCTCTTCGCACTGGGCTGTCTCGACTTGACGCCACATTTACCCTGCAAGAACTCTTACCTCTCATCCAATTTAATTATTCTTATATTGTTACAACGTTTAACCGAGAAGAGTATGGCGAAAGTTAATCTCGAAAGATTCAACTTTCCCCGCGGAAAAAAAGCGCTGCAACAAAAAAAGTTAGAGACAGCGTGACGATTCCAATACACGCCACACTGTCTCAAAACAAAAACGAAAACTCTAACTAAAAAAAAAGCAAAAATATACAAAATCACAAAACGAGAAAAAATTTAATAAATTAGTATAAATTATTATAAGTTATAAATCAGAGCGAGTCCTCAACATGATAACAGAAAAGGAATTTTCACAGCAATCGATTGGTGAAGAGAGGAATATCACATTTTTGTTCAAGTGTAAAATCTCGGCAAGAGCCTGAATATCTTTTTTCACATAAAAAAAAAATATGGGAGGGACGAGGGTTGCCGTACCTGAGCTTGCAGGCTTCCGGTCGCCGAATTCCGATGTTTGAATCGGGAAGGAACCGAAAACATTCCGTCTTCCGTGGCACAGTTGCAAAGCAGAAATTCACGCAGGCCGGACAGGGTGTGGAATTCTGAATAGGGGATGCGCGATGCGGGATTGTCCCCGGTGAGGTCCAATATCGAGGCTCCCAGCGACTTGCCCACCTGAAAAAGTCGAAGCTTTACGTTTCCTACCCGGCGGCTCACGGTACGCTCGACGCGGCTCATATACCGGTTTTTCGTAATGCCATTTGGACTCTACGCAATGCGCTCGCCACTTAAAAGCGTCGTATAAAATCTGTTCTCCGGATAAAACGACGGATTCGCTTGGTCTATGTGGATAAAAATCGTAACAGGTTAAATCTTTGAGGCCTTCAACAGTCTACTAAATGCACCACTAATGTGATCAATCAACATGGATAATGAAGAACCCGAGGAAGAACCCAACAAAATACTTGCGTTTTCGTTTCAGGTCTGACGCCCATGGAAACGAGAAATTCCGGAAATCATAGCTCACTCTAATCACACTAAAGTGTGTATCATAAATAAGTACTATTTCTTAAATTCAGCATTTATCAATAAAAAATTAACCTGCAACATTGTTATGAATTTTGAAGTAAAGCGGACAACCCCGAAAATATTGCATTACCTAAGCTCTGTCATTCCACTGACAGCGCTTCTACAGGGTGGATGCTGTCATAATATGCTCGCCTACGGTGTTGAAAACGAAAGCTGAAGGCATTATAGACTACCGGCAGAAAGGCGGAGCTTATCGATACGTAACTAGTAGTAGTGGGGGGGTTAGCGGAATGGTCTGTGCATTTTGTGATCAAAGCATGAAATTTGGCATACTTGTTCAGAAGACCCTCCTTCGCAATTCCAGATGTGGCGCCACGCGAGATTTTGCGCCAGAGACGCTGTTTGCGGTTAATATACCTGCTAGGGGTAAATTCTGCGAAAATGGTTCCTGGCCGGTCTCTGGTACCGCAGTCGGTATTTTTTAGTTCTGTTTAGGTAAAACTACATGTAGAAATGAGTGAGGAGTACATTTTCATAAGCAAAGTTCCAAATGCTGCCTTTATACGTTGTTTCAATACATTTTAAGGCCAACTTTGTTTTAGTACAGGAAACTTGGTAAAAAAATTGCCAATACCTCGGCAAAGATATGAACGTCCTGAAAATTTGATACTCTGTCCAGAATTATGTACCCTACTACATATCTAAAATTGCCAAAAATCGCACCCCGAGGCTTCGAGTTATTGGAGAGGGGGCAAAAAATTGCAACTCAAAATGAAAGGTATAGAACCCGATGGAACCCGTCAATCCAATAGATGCAAATACGTCGTGGTTCGACGCATCACAACCAGTTGATACAATTTTAGCACAAAAAGTGTCGATCATTGTTGAAGGGGGGTCGTGGGGAAGGGCGAAACTCGGCTGGGTGGCTCTTTTTCTTCCTGGGCCATGAAGAATCGATCCCGACAAGATTGGTATCTTTTCCGACTAAATTCAATGTCCTGAACTTGAATCTGATGTGTAAATTTGGATAAAAACAAGTTCGAACAAGTTAACTTGAGAAAACCTGTTTTTTCTTTGACAATTTTCACGAAACTTTTTTTTACTGTAGAGGTATTCATCTATGGAAATATTTCAGAGGCCATTAGATTGAACTGTATTCTTAACAAAAATTATCCATTCGATCTGTAATTTTGTTTTCCGACATAGAAAAAACCGATTTGAACTTTAGTCGGCACTGCCCGGCGTTTACTAATGACCAGAACATTACAGCATGCACCTTCAAGTAATAACTCAATATCCTGCATTGCGATTTATAACGATTTTGTTTATGTTATAGGGAATTCAGTTTTGCACATATCCTCGAACTTTCAAAGATTAGTTATAATTTTTCAGATAGTTTGGGCTATTTTCATTTAAAGATGCATGGTGTAGTGTTCTGGTCAGTAGTAGACGACGGACTGTGCCGACTAAAGTTCAAATCGGTTTTTTCTATGTCGGAAAACAAAGTTACATTTCGAATGGATGATTTTCGTGAAGAATACAGTTCAATCTAATGACCTCTAAAATATTTTCAAAGATGAATGCCTCTAACAGTAAAAAAAAGTTTTGTGGAAATTGTCAACGAAAAAACTGGTTTTCTCAAATTAATTTGTTTGAACTTGTTTTTGTCCAAATTTATACATTGGATTCAAGTTCAGGACATTGAATTTAGTCGGAAAAGATACCAATCTTGTCGTGATCGATTCTTCATGGCCCAGGAAGAAAAAGAGCCACCCAGTTGAGTTTCGCCTTCCCCCACGACCCCCCTACAACAATGATCGACACTTTTTGTGCCAAAATTGTATTAACGGGATGTGGTGCGTCGAACTACGACGTATTTGCATCCATTGGATTGACGGGTTCCATCGGGTTCTGTACCTTTAATTTTCAGTAGCAATTTTTCACCCCCCTTCCAATAACTCGAAGCCCAGGGGTGCGATTTTTGGCACTTTTAGATATGTGGTAGGGCACTTCATTTTGAACAGAATATCAAATTTTCAGGACGTTCATATCTTTGCCGAGGTTTTGGCAATTTTTTTACTATGTTTCCTGTACTAAAACAAAGTTGGCCTTAAAATGTATCAAAACAACGTATGAAGGCAGCATTTGGAACTTTGCTTGTGAAAATGCACTCCTCACTCATTTCTACATGTAGTTTTAGCTAAACAGAACTACAAAATACCTAGTGCGGTACCAGAGAACGGCCAGGAACCATTTTTGCAGAATTTACCCCTAGCAGGTATGCTGACCGCAATACAGTGCCTCTGGTGCGAAATCTTGCGTGGCGCCACATCTGAAATTGCAAAGGAGGGTCTTCTGAACACGTATACCAAATTTCATGCTTTGATCACAAAATGCACAGATCATTCCATTTTTGGCCGTTAACCCCGCCACTATAGCGCCCGCACTGGCCACGAGAGAAGTCAATTCTTGTGACATTTAGACGTATGAGAATAGGCGAAATCTTGTTTTCATTATTTTATTGTAAGCGTATTAGACCGTGAGCTAGCGGCCTTTGAGATCATGTCATTTCTGACCGCACCATACTTCTTGTGGTGATAGCCACCCACATGGTAGTTAATGAAACGCCAGTCTGCCTCCCCAAAGCGAGTCGTCTTGGGGGCTGCCAGTTGTCAAAAGTCCCCCAAAAAAAACCAATTTTGCACCGTTAATCCAATCGACTTGAAATTTGGTATACAGACAAGGTCTTGCTGTCAAATGAGCTGATTTGTTTTTGACTGTCATCTGTCAAGTGGAAGTGTCATTATCAAAAAATGACAGAAGTTTTATTTCACAAAACTTGACTTGCAATATGTTATTTGAAAGCTCTAAAAAAATTGTATTCAGGACAGTTAAAAGTACCCCTCCAACTCTCATTCGTCAGTAATGGGGTACTTGCCTAATTTTTTTATTGGCTTAATCGATAGTATGGTTAAAAATAATGTACCCGTATTTTTTCTTTTTCCTAAATTCCCAAAATTGCGGCCGCAATGCGTGTTTTAAAAATATATTTGTGACGTCACAAATATATTAGATATAAAGGGTGTTTTTTTTAAAGTTGAGCGGTTATAAACTCCAATAAAAATTTAACTAATCAAAGGAATTTATTCAAGGGATGTTGTGGGCAAAGAGCAAACATTCAAGATTTTATATTGAAACTTACACTAATTTGTTTTAAAGATTTTATCCAATAAATGACCCCCACGTCTTTGAAGGCAAATTTCCGCCCGCTGCGCTGCAATAAATCGTGCATTGCACGGCGACACATTTCAGCGGGAATCTCGGCAATGGCCAGTCGAATTTTATTTTTAAGGTCATCCAAATCTTGCAAAGGATTCATGAAGATTTTGGATCTCAGAAATCCCCATAAAAAGTAATCCAGAACGCTCCAATCTGGAGAGCGCGCTGGATAAGCAACGTCTCCATTTTGCGAAACGAGTCAATTTGGGAACATTTCTCTCAATAGATTCATGCTCACGTTGGCTATATATGAGGCCTTGCTCCATCCTGTTGGAACCACATACCGTCAAGAAGCTGCAGCTGATTCATAGCATCACCTAAAAATGTCTGGAGCAGCATCGCACGGTGGAATTCTGTACGAAAATCTCGTTGAGCTCGCGTTACGGAACCACTTCTTATAAACAGCTGTACTATTATCACGCGATCATCAATGGGCCAGCGCTTCATATCGTACAAAACTTGGAACTTATGGCTACAAAATGATGTGACATATGAAGCTGTTTGACATTTAGGATCATCATAGAGTTGAATCAAAACCACTCAGCTTTAAAAAAAACACACTTTAGAACATAGAAGGGCTCTTTTTCCTCGTTGGGTTGGCAATGATATAACGTCGTCAAAGTGCCGTTTTCAAACTTTGAAATCGTATCATCTCAAATCTGATCTGAGTCTGACTGACAACGTCAAACCGCCAACCGTAATGTCTTCCTGTGCCCTTTTTTTTGCCTTTGACTGCTTTGATCGAGGCTTTGATCTACGCGTAAGTACCTACTCGTTTTGTTCATTTCTTGTTCAACCTAACTAGTCTCTTTCTTTAGTCTTCAGTGCTGTCCACCTAAAAGCCTTTCGCATGTTTGTCACCCGTGCTCTGACCTGGCTGACCCTCGGCTTCATTTCGGACATTAGTGTTCCTGCTCCCCACATTTTATTTGGAGATCCATCGCGTCCTCCCCACATGGATCTCTTGTAGCTCTAAAGTATTACCTATCCGGAATTGTATGCTAATGATGAACCTATAAAAGCTCACTGTTCATTTTCAGCCTCTTATTTCTGTGCTATTGGTGATCCTCCAGATTTCCCCCTGGAAATAAATTATCTCGACTGAGACAGTGTTATAAGAGGTTTCTGGAGTCAGTTTCTTCGAAACCTTGTTCGACTTAATTGTCTAAATGCTCACGGTAAAAGAATTCGATAGGAAACCGGTTTTGTGATAGCATGTTCAAAATGACAGTGTCACAGTGACATCCCTGACATTCTTGATTATTCCATTGTCACACAGTCAGACCAACCCCACTCAAAATCCCTGTCCTGGCGCGAAGCTTTTAGGAGGAATTTTTCAAATTCGTTTTTTTCTGTAAAAAACAACGGGATTTTTGTGAAATTCGCAGTAGAGTTCCCTTATCACTTATACTAGCAATCAAAAGTATTTTCAGCTGAATCTATTCCATTGGCAAGTACCCCATTGAAAAATATCAAAGTTCAAAACTCTGACATTTCATTCTTCAAAATCTATCCGATAGACTGAGATCAAATTCGGCATAAAGCAACAAACTAAAATAATCTAATTAAATCTGCAGTTGGAGTTTTCCACCATTTCCCAACAAGGCGTTACGAATTTTTAAATTTCCTCTTGGCAGTTGCCACCCGAGAGGGCCGCTCAACCGGATTCTGACCAGGACGACACACGTTTAGGGTAGAACTCAACTCAGTTGGTCTTTTCTGCTCGGGGATTGACTTTTTCCGACAAATTTCAACTGATATCAAAAGTAGATTGGATTGGGTGTAATGTAGGCCTATTTTCAAACGCGACGTGGTTTTCCGGCGGCTATTTTTTCAAAAAGCAATTGCACATTCCGTAATTAATATCCGCCGGAAGACCGGAGACGCGTCGCAGTTGAAAATGGGCATACATGACGCCTAATCCAATCTGCTTTTGATATCAGTTGAAATTTTTAGAAAAAAAGACAATCCCCGAGCAGGAAAAACCGTCTGAGTTGAGTTCTACACTAAACGTGTGTCGTTCTCGTCAAAATCCGGGTTAGCGTCCCTCTCGGGTGGCAACGGCCAAGAGAAAATAAAAAAATCGTAACGCCTTGTTGGGAAATGGTGGGAAACTCCAACTGCAGATTTGATTAGATCATTTTGGTTTGCTGCTTAATGCCGGATTTGATGCCAGTCCATCGGATAGGTTTTGAAGAAATGAACGTCGAAGTTTTAAACTTTGATATTTTTCATCAACTCACAAATGACAGTTAGAAAAGTATTTCGAACTGTTCTGGATACAGTTTTTTTAGGGATTTCGAATAACATATTGCAAGTCAAGTTTTGTGAAATACTTCTGTCATTTTTTGATAATGACACTTCCACTTGACAGATGACAGCCAAAAACTAATCAGCTCATTTGACAGCAAGACCTTGTCTGTATACCAAATTTCAAGTCGATCGGATTAACGGTGCAAAATTGTTTTTTTTTTGGGGGACTTTCGACAACTGGCAGCCCCCAAGACGGCTCGCTTTGAGGAGGCAGACTGGCGTTTCAGCAACTATCATGTGGGTGGCTATCACCAAAAGAAGTATGGTGCGGTCAGAAATGACATGATCTCAAAGGCCGCTAGCTCACGGTCGATATTGAAAACCCGCGAATCCCTGAAAATATTAAAATATAACCAAAGGGGGGAGTTTTGTGAACGGAGCAAATGAACTTTTGAAATCCTTGAGTCCACCCCAGGCGTGGGAGCTACGCTTGAAAACCGGCTATTCATGGATGTCACCATACCTTATCTTTTAAAACACTGTGAGGTCATCGACTCATTGGAACATTCAGAAAGGACCCCGCTCGTTTACTATGGAAAAGTGGTTTCGGTGAATTTGGCTGAATTTTTTATATATTGTAGAGGTCACCTTAGGAAACATATCTGAGGTAAAATTTAACGAGTTCTATGACCAGTTCCCTTCCACTTCAGCATTTATTCAAGGGCAAGGTGAAGTTCATCATAGTTGGAAACTGATACCTTGTGACGAGGTTGACAATTCATTTCCAAATTTCCCGCTATTAATTATCCACGCACCACGACGAGTAACAGAGCGCGCAAATTTGACATATTCACCAAAATATTGTGACACAATACAAAAGGCACAGGAATTAGTTCGGAAACGCTCCACTTGAACGCTAGTAGTCATTCTGCCGGTAGTCATACAGTCGCTTACGACATCTGTTCCTTACCCATCATCTGGAAAATTCAGATAATACCAATCCACCCACAATCGAATGGCATGGGGGAAGAACTTAATCGAACTATACCGCTAAATACCGTATCCACGACCAAGTGAGGAGTTCCTAGTTCCCATATTGTCTATGGAGAACGCCTAAAGATCGGACGCGTAAGACGAACGGATTGAGCAAAAGTAAAATTGCAGTGGGACGTGACACGACGTGGCTCATGTTAGTTAGTGGAAATTGCATACCTCTTCGAACACATGTGGATTATATTTGGGAGGAATTGTGATGGTGTGCGGTTTGGAGTGCGCGCTGTGCTCTCTGACGGTAGGCGGCAGCACGTTGACGATCCTGCCGGTGTTGTAGTTGCACTCGAGGGTGTAGCTCCTGATGAGTCCCGTTATCCTGAGCACAGCCACGCGACCCGAACCCTCTCTGCTCATGCCGTCGCGTTTATCCCTGTGAAAAATTTCAAGTTTCCTCCCGCCATTCGTTTTTCAAAGATCGCAGTCGACTACCAACCTGAGATACATGTTGCGCTCTGTAAAGTTGCAGGCAGTGAAATGGAAATTGTGGTTGTTCAAACTCATGATTTTCGGCAACAGCATGCACTCGACGTTCATCTCGGGGTCTTCGAAGTGATTGCCGTAAATGAAAATGCCCTTTTTCGAGGCGTGACCGTGCATGTCCAAGTACAAAAAGATGCCGCTCTCGATGCCGTTGGCGCTGCCGGTTCTCGAAACGTCGCTCTGCGATTGCGCCGCCGCGGCTGCGGCCGCTGCCGCCGCCGTCACGATAATTTTGTTGTCGCCGTGCAGATCCGTTTTCGATCTTTTGCATTCGTCGCACAGGCCGCCTGCACAGAATGACGGATCGTCAGAATTAGACCCGGTCGAACTAAGGGCGATAGTTACACCGATCCGCCGGACAAGAATGCTCTTACATTTGACGCACCAATGGAAACTCTCGTCGCTGTTCTGCGACGACTGAGATTGTTTCTCTTCGAGCGTCATGTGCGACACTTTGTCGTCGATGGTGGAAGCGTTGTCGCAGGGTGCGTCGGGAACGTCGGGTCTTTCTTCGCCGTAATGGTAGTAGCGCAGCAGAGCCCTGGCGGCGTAAATTGTGGGATGGAGCGACATCAACGGTTCCAGATAGACCCTGTTCAAGTTGACGCCTCTGGTGTCGGTCCTGTAATGGCCCAGGGCGACACCGTCGGGGTTCAAGAACGGAATCATCTTGAACACGTACAACCTCCGCAAGACTATGGCAATGGGATCTTCTCTGGTCAGGAGCAGATTCAAGAAACCGTTGAAGACGAAACTCGACGGCGTTTCGCCCGGGTGCACCCTGGCCGATAAGAATATCACCTGCGAGGTTTCAAAACACCCATGTAATCACGTCAATAGCACAGATACCATATTTTGATATTACAACAATCCGACATAACCGTTTAGTAACCGGCGTGACATTTTGTTCTTTCGTCTTTGCTTCTTTTCGTTTTATTAATCAGACAACTGGTAATTATTTCGGTATTGACTGAGGTCTGGTTAGTTGAAGATAACTAAATTGTTGGAGGATAAAGATAAGATTGAAGGAAGTAAGAAGGTTGATTAGTTTCCATGAATAAAAATATGCACTCATAAATTTTGCTTGTTCGACGGTTTTTTGAATGGAATATTAGCACAAGGTGTTCAATTTCAAAATTCGGAATAACCAGATATAAATGTGATTATTTGCGTACCTTTTTCCCTCTGAACTTGAATGGCCTCGATTTCGTTGTGTCAGGAAACAGATTCTTCAGTCGCGTTTCTTGTTCGTACGTTATGCCGTGGTACGACGTGATCGTCAGCAAGGTCACGTCCCGTCCGCCCAGCGATTTGCACAGCAATTCCCTTCGGTAGTAGATGTCGTCGGAGGAATTTGTGTACACCTTCGGATCGGTGAATTTCAGATCGATCGTGGACAGCATCTTCTGAAGGTCCACGTAGGAGAACGGATAGGTGAAGGCGAAGTATGTGACGCAATTGATGTTTTCGGGGGTCCGATACTTGAAGCTCAACGTGAAAATGTTGTCTTCCGTCTGGAAAATTTCCTTTTTATTTAGTCGATGCGTTGAAAATTGAATGAAATAAGTTTCCAGAAACATTAATGCACCAGTGGCGTACCAGACGACTGCGAAGGGGCCGAAGTGCAATTTTTGACAAAGTCTTATGGTAAACCGTGACCAACACCTTTTTTGACATATTTGGTATCATTTCTAACTAAATCGCACTCTCTGATTTCAAAAATAAGTTCAAAATTTTGATAGCGACGTGTTTAAACCGGTTTCATCAGAAAAAAATATGATTTTTTCCCCTTAAATTTGATATTTTGGAGCTCCAGTTCTATCAGTGTCCAATGTATTCCCAACCATGATTTTGATTTGGACAGCTAGTTTGGACTATTTCACACACAAATATCATTTTCTAATTTCTTTTCCTGTTTTTACAAAGTCACGGAGTTATTTTGTTTCTTGAGATGTACCATGTTAAAGCTTGACTTGATAAAACGTGCTATTTCACAGGAAAAATTAGGCTACGATCAGAATGTAGCTTTTCTTTGGATCTTTATTCATTTCAAGGCATGAAAATAATTTTCTCTATCGAACAAAACGGGAAAAACTAAAATCGGAGCCGTATTTTAGTCATGTATCATTTTTCCTCCGACAATGCGAGCTTTCGAAATTAAATTTCTACATGATGCACGTCTCGGAACAAAATGACCGCGTGACTTTGTAACAACGATAGAAACTTCTAGTTGTGGAATTCATCCATTAAATAGTTCAACTGAACAATCCATGTCAAAATTGTGATCATGGGTGTTTTGAACCACGATGGAAATGGAGCTACAAAACGACAAATTAATAGATCGAAACTTCGCGTTTCTTTGCGAAATTTATTCCGGCCAATCTTCGAGTAGGTTGCTACGGTGACTGAGGTAAACCGTACTGCCAGTGTCCTCTGCTACATGTCTGGCCGACCGTGTTCTTGGACGCTATGGTAGGGTGAGGGGAAGACCGTACAGCCAGTTACCTCATCAACATCTCCCAGTTTCTGAATCTCGAGTTTCAGAAGAAGGCTTCAGTATGCCCTTCGACTTGTGTGGATTTTCTTGTTGCGTTTGTCTTTCAATTCTTTCTTTTTTTTTCCTTTTTTTTTAAATAACACACATTGAAGCCGTGTAGGTCTGTAAGTAGTCCAGTCACTATGTCTTTCTTCTTCGGAAAAATTAGTAGAGGGTTGAAATTTTGTACACGCATTCCTTTGATTGTCATGAACGGCCTGTAAAAAGTCCCCTAAAATCCGAGCTCAGGAACTTTGGATAATCGCCATCAAGTGTTAAAAAGTCGTTTTTTCGCCGAAGAAGTAATTTCTTTACAGCAAGATTGTCTTTTTTGTAATTGAATGTTTCCGTATTACCATCTTGACAATCACCATACATTATTTCTACTTTTGCGTAGGGGGCGGGTCCAAGATGGCGGCCAAGAAGTAAAAACAGTTGACTGTCTTATTTTTAATATTTTAATAGTAGCAGACTCTAAAATGTCGGATGATTGCATTTTATTTCTGACATAATTCATCATGAAAATACCAAGTTATATTCCAATATCTAAAGAAATCACTGATCTATTGAAAAAAGTTGAATTGTAAAAAATTTTCAGATTTTTCAGAATATTTCAAAAACCGTCGTAGATATTTCGGAACCGTCCACAAAATCTTTGTAAGCGTGAAATTACGAATATATATGGTGGATTCATGCATAGAAATTTAAGATTTAAAATTTAACATTTAATTTTATTTCCATAAGAAACCAATGGGTGAACACTTAAATGTTAAATCTTAAATTTTAAATTTCCATGTATGAATCCACCATTAGGGTGATTTAAATGTCTCCAGATGTTTTGGTTCCTGAGGTATTTTTTTTAATATTTCACTTCCCTCAACCTGCTGAATATGGCGTTTGCATGGGTATAGCTGATATTTACCCTGCAACTACTTCTACAATCAATCAAAAACTAGTGAAAACATGATTTGCAAAAAAAATTTGCATTGTGGCAGTTGCTTCAGACTAAATAACAATAATACCAAAAGCGTCGAGAAAAGGAATGCAGAAAAAAATCTTCAAGAACCAAAATAGCTGAAGACATAAAAATCACCCTATAACTTTGTTATTTTATTCTAACGAAGATATTGTGGACGGTTCCGAAATATCTTTGACCGTTTTTGAAATATTGTGAAAAAAAAGAAAATTTTTCATAAGTCAACTTTCTCCAATAAATCGGTGATTTTTCGAGATATTGAAGTAAAACTTAGTATTTCTATGATAAATTATGTCAGAAATAAAATGCAATCATCAGACATTTTTCAGGTGTTCTACTGATGGAAATAAGACAGTCAACTGTTTTTCCTTCTTGGCCGCCATCTTGGATCTGTCATCTACGCAAAAGTAGAAATAGTGTATGGTGATTGTCAATAGGGTAATACGCAATCATTCAATTACAAAAAGGACCATCTTGCAATGAAGAAATAACTTCTTCGCCGAAAAAACGACTTTTTAACACTTGATGGCGATTATCCAAAGTTCCTGAGCTCGGATTTTAGGGGACTTTTTACAGGCCGTTCATGACAATCAAAGGAATGCGTGTACAAAATTTCAACCCTCCACTATTTTTTCCGAAGAAGAAAGACATAGTGACTGGACTATTTGGCATGATACATCTCAAGAAACAAAATCACTCCGTGATTTTTTAAAAACAGGAAAAAAAATCAGCGAATGATATTTGTGTGTAAAATAGCCAAAACTAACTGTTCAAATCAAAATCATAGTTAGAAATACATTGGACACTGATGGAACTAGAGTACAAAGCATCAAATTTAAGGATAAAAAAATCATGTTTCTTTCTGATATAACTGGTTTGAACTCGTCTCTATCAGAATTTCACACCTACTTGTGGAATCGGAATGTGCAATTTGATAAGAAGTGATACCAAACATGTCAAAAAAGCTGTTAGTCATGGTTTACCATACGACTTTATGAAAAATCGCACCTCGGCCACTTCGCAGTCGTCTGGTACGCCACTAGTGCATTACACTTTCTGGTAACCATTGCATTGGGTTCCTCGACCTTGAAAATATGTAGTCCAATGGAAAAATCACCAAAAAAGTACCAACTTTGGAAATGGTAACTTCTTGTACCTTCAACCTCCCACAGAAAAAATGCCAAGCCTCGGACAGATGGGGACTTTTAGTATGTTGTTCCCAATCAAATTCTGAAGGGATCCTCAAATTTTCAGATTTTCCTCAATTTATTCCAGGTTTCATCAAAATTTTGCATTTCTTTCCTGGGCTATTGAGCTCACCTCACCTCGAGGTGAGGGTTTGAGTGCTGCGAACCAAATTTTGTCGAATAAAATCACAAACCTATTCCCCACCTAAATTACCGGACCATGTAGCGAACTGGGGTGCTGGGCGGGTAAGAAATTGAGAAAACCAGTGTGAAGTGTGAAAGATGGAGGAAATTAATAAAACTGCGGGACCACGAAGCGGATTGTGGTGCTGGGCGGATAAGAAATTTAAAGAATGAACTGAAAATGTATAAAAAAGCAAAAGTAGGAAAATTCACAAAAAACCACGAACCTGTAGTATAGCTGGACTGATAATAACAGAGGGGGAAATGACGCCAGGCGGGCGCTGCCATGAGATTATGTGGTCACTAAGTTTTTTGTTTTCAACGGTTGGCATCACCATCACGAGTTTACCTAAGTATATCCCGTTCACTTTTCATTGTCAGTAGAATGACTTTTTGTAGCAAAAATAAAGTGACAAGCTGGAGCGCTGGGGAGATACGGCTGACGGCCGCTGATAGTTTTGAACTAAAACTTTGCAGGTGTCCTCAGCCGTAGCCGTAGCCCTCCGGCTTGTCACTTTATTTTTTATTCAAAAACTCATTCTACTGAAAATAAAAAGTGAACAGGGTATAGGTACAAGTCGCCGAAATCAAAACCATAGATAAGATCAAAACCAGAAATCAAGGTATTATCCCAGATCAAGATGGCGCAGCACTGACAACCAAGCACCGACTGTCACCGAGCGAAAATTCTTCCAGTGAACCTCAAACGTTCTATGTAATAATGGCAAACTCTTACAAATCTTCATGGATCGGTAACAAATTTAGCTAAAAATTATATTAATATACACTAATATTATATATATTTATAAAATAGAGCATATTGTCATAGTCATCAATACATAAAACTGCTCCGTTGAATATTGAAAGCCACTCTCGAGGCCGCATCTATGGAGGCCGCTACCAAACGTTTTGTGACTTTTGGGTACCGTGCATAATAAGATGGCGACTTCCAGAGGAGGGGTCATAAGTTGTTGGGGGAATCTGGGGGATTAGCAGTCCAGCTATCAAAAAACCAATAACCAAAAATACGGGACCATAGGGCAATTTGCCGCCATAGGTGCTGGGCGGGTAAGAAACTAAAAAGTCGATCAGGAAGGGAACTGGACCTTTGAATGGTTAAGAAATTGATTTATCTGAACTGGAAATGTTCAGAAAAAAGACTGAAAGGTTTGCAGCAACGGCCCTCACCCCACCTGACGTGAAAATGTCAGTATAAGTGTGAAGGCAATGTGTTTGGTTACTGGTAGAAGTCTGAATAAAAATGGACTGAAAGTAACAATGACCAATTTTCTTTTTGATTCCGATTCTACACACCATGAGGTGGTTTGACAATTTTTTTGGCGTGATTTGCTAGTGGCAGCTAGGTGTAGTAATGAACCCAAAATATCAATTCTAACTATGCTTATCCGCCCAAATATTACTTGAAAACACTGTAATTTAATTAAAAAATGGATGACAAATTACTAGATCCTTACGTTATACACTGGTTTGTCTCGAACTCGTTCCCAGAGGGCTTTCCCCGGCACGGTCCTAAACACGGGCGCCATGCCTTGGCTGTACATCTTTTGTTGCCGATTCAAGTCGACAAGGTTCAGTCTGACCAGTTGCAACGGTTGAGCGGCTGAAAAAACGACAAAATCACTTGCAGGCGAGCTCGTTTTCGAGAAAAGAACAGTTCAAGACCTCTGACCCCGAAGTAGAACCAGGTCCTGTTCCCGTTCTGGAACTCGGTGCCGCCGCAGTCCGGCTTGGTCCACAGGTTGAACTCGGCATCGGGCATTTCCGGGGGCGGCGACCTTCCGGTGCCGCCGCCGCTGAGCAGCGAGAACACGGACTCATTGGGGTTGACGCACACCACCCTGGCCAAGTTGGCTGAATCGAAATTGTTGTAGAACGTAAAGTTTCCACACTCGATCGGTTCCATTACAAGTTGAACGAGGCTTCTCCCATAGTCAACTGTTCCCCTGCAAGAGCAGAATGGGGGCACTGGGTTCAAGAGTTGAGAAAGTAAACACACAAAAATGACAATCAGCTGTTGAAGTTTCGAACCAAGGTGATGGGCGATTGTTGCACGTCAGAAAGGTGGCTGATCAATAACTTACCCCAAACTGCCAGCGTGCAGCTCCAGAAACGGATTTCCAAGTCATTTTTTAGCGGAATTTCATTGTTATTGTTGTCCGACACAGCTTGACCTTTCTAAACACGGGTGGCCATTGTGAAGGTGAAGGGGTGGGGCATTGGGGCGGGACCAGACTTCGAGACTTGTCATTTTGCCGCTGTCATTCGCGAAGAGTTGGCAGCACTGATTCGAGACCCGGGATTTCAAAACCAAAAAAACTTTTTTCAAAATTTAATAATTCAAAACATTTTTTACACAACATGTTGAAAAATCCCTTGCCTAATCAACACCTCGCACTCGTTCCTCGGCAGATAATGGGTGCTGTTTTTCTTCAGCAACAGCACGGAACCGTCGTTCAACTCAAAATTGCCGTAATCAACCACACACCGCACTTCAACGTACAACGATTTTGGCGGCTTCAGATTAGCGGCCAAATTTATTCCGCCCTCTTCCCCGATCGTTCTCATATATCTAGCTAAATTACTCGAATATTTTGAAAACCATTCCGTTTCCGAACTGCTCATGTTCGTCTTCACATCTTGCGGGAGTATAGTTCCGAATTCCCATCGCATGGTCCTCAAGTTTTGGATTCTATTGTGGTGGTAGGCCAAGAGGCAGCGGAGGTTTCTCTTGATGACCGCATGGCGAATCTTGACGGTCGGCAGGTACGAGGTGGTGTCGGAGGTGCTGTTTTCGGTCAACTGGCTGAAAATTGGAAACCGAGCGGTTTTTTAGAACAAAACTTGTTTGGTTTACAAACTCTTCATATTTGATACATACGCATCTTCTTGGTTTTGTGTTACCAAAAGTTGGACTTCACTCTTTATTTCTTTGACCAGGTCGTTCTGGAATGAAATTGATATTTATGTCACGTTATAAGGGAAAACGTTTGGACTTACATTGAAAGGGGACAATGTGTCCCTGTTACGGTCCAATTCTTTTATTAACGCATAAGCTTTTTCGCCCAACGACATTTTATAACCTCAAATGCATTTCTTTTCGTCCATCAAAGTTTGCCGCCAAAACACATGTCATTGTCACTGAACTGTCAATCGGAAAAATTAGAAATCCCTAGATTACCATTGAGTTCACAAAAGCTGGACGGCACTGCCTATTTACCATTGACCTTTTAAAGGGAGACTGAGCCCTTGCTGTACCGCTGTACCCAGTGATGTAAAATACCCGGGTTTTTATATTTAAGGGTAAATACCCAGGGTAAATACCCGGTATTTACCCAAAATCGGGTCTCTAATAGGGTATCTATTTTCATTGATTGTTACTAACAATTGGAGAAACAACAACAAACAATTATGATTTTTTACTCACAGCAGCGAAATAATAATAAGTTCTTTGGAGGTTATGTTTATAAAGCCTTGGATCTTGGAAAAGAAATCATTTAACCTTTAACCGTCAACACTGTCAACCGAGCTGTCAACAGTGTCAACTTTTCTGTCAAACTGGGTAGGGTGGGTAAATATCGCTCGGGAAAATACCGGGTAGATACCCGATTTATATATACCTACCTACCCGGTAAATACCCGACTCACATCACTGGCTGTACCGTTTCCGTTCCCGTACCCGTTGGCCATTCAGTGAAAAATTACAAAAGTCATGGTGACCGTGTGATAAAGAAAACCCAAAGCTGCACATTTTACAGTAACGATTGTATCACCATTCTCTTCCTTATGCAATTTTGATTCGATGTAGATACGGAAGAATCCGATTTACTTACGTTCCATTTATTTCCAACTATTCCATTTTCGTACTTAAACATCAGCCACTGACGTTTTCATTCACAACTGTCAACGTTTGACAGCTAGCCGACAGCTACGTGCGACATTCCGACATTGCTCATTGCAGGAAAGAAGAAATAAAACACAGAAAAAAGGATGAAAGTCGCGAAAAATAGGTAGTTGATAGGCAACCAAGAATACAGCTTGAGAACATCTAGAATGAAGTGGCGACCAGTAAGGAAACCGGGCGAAGTTCAAGTACGAAAATGGAATAGTTAACGTAAGTAAATCGTATTCTTCCGTACCTGCATCGACCCAAAATTGCATAAGGGAATGGTGGTGGAATCGTTACTGTAATGGCAGCTTTACAGAATTTCGTATGTCGCTGGCTAAAGGTGCGTTCAGTCAGCTTATTTAGCCGCAAGCTTTAATTTTAGTCGCAAGCGCAGCGACGCCCATTGGCTCTTATCGAGGCTCTTATGAACCAGCCTCCTCAGAACAGCCAATAAGCGATGCAGCGCTTCCGACTAAAACTAAAACTTGCGGCTAAATAAGCTGACTGAACGCACCTTATTAGGATTCGATCTGGGGGCCAATTTTCTACTCTTCGCAACTTCAAGAAACGTTCGCAAGTTTGCGATTTCTGTAAATTCCAATTCTTGAGCCATCGTTTCTTTACGTATGCGCATCGATACGCACGTTTTCATACGTTTTGCTGCGAGCGGACCTGGGGCGGCGCAAGTCACTTTGCGTATACGCTTTTAAGATGGAGTGAGGTTAGGTATTAATGTTTTCATTGTTATCAATAAAACAAATAGCATTGCTGAAAGTATGTGGCGATTATGGTGCCGAGTCAGGCGGGTAATGACATACAGCACGGAATAACTTCACGAATGCGCCCTAGATAAAGAATTACTCACTCTTCTGTCATTCTTTTCAATCTTTGTCAGCTCCAGGGACACTGTTTCAATTTTGTCACGATGACATTTCATTTTTTTCTTTTCATCGTCTGCAGTAAAGCTTTGCATTTGCTTACCACTAACGAGTTCCAGGTTTTTGGAAATAGGTAATAATGTTCAGTTGTCTTCAACTGAACAACTAATTCAACTGTGAGTAGATAGATCTTGTCAAAATATTACGAAAACTCATAAACCAGTTGAACCACTTTGTAGAGTTCGGCCTATTGTCAAAGATACAGCCCTTCGTAGTTAATTTTTTTCGGATTTCAAAAATTAGCCTCAATTCAGCGTTGATTGGTTTTATCGGCTACTTTTTCAATTTTTATAATGGTACCTTCAGGTGTTCACGTATGAATTGGAGGCTTCCGCTCAAACATAGTTTCAAAAATTTAAGACCACTTTTTTCTCGCAGGTTCCCAGGGCACTAAAATTTTCTGTCGTCTATCGCGAGTCATCGAGAATTCTTTTCAAATTAGACACGTGTATGTTATTAGAGGAATTGATTCAGCTTTCATTATAAATATATATATATATATATATATATATATATGACGAAAGTATCCATCCACCTCAAAAGCCTACATCTAATAAAATACTTCGGCCTCATTTTCGATCCTCCGGCCTCATGAGGCCAAAAGAGGCGATCCTAAATTTACATCTTATGGTATCAATGGCCTCAAGGCAGGGAACAGCGCCCCCAGACCAATTTCAGCCATTTGGGGACGATTCAGCTTGTTGGCAGTCGAACAGCAACAACGGTGGAGTGCGGTCGCTTGTATCAGAAATAAGGGGAATTTCTATTTCATTGCAATTACTGGTTGCATAAGCAGTAGGGGACAACTCGTGAAATCCCGCAACTTGGGCTCAAGGGATGGAATAGATATCAGGAACGCAGAAGCTGATGATGGTGGAAGCATGTACAAGCCAATGGTGTTCTTCGGCCACATAGTCCTGGAGCTTACCAATTAGCATTCAACTTTGCCCTTTGTGAAAGAATGTTTTCGTTTGAAACTCTGCTTCCTCAAGGTTCAATGTATGATTTGAGAGAGGCCGGGCCGGACGCAAACACTTCCAAACTGAATTCAAAGGAGGGGAGATTGTAAACTTCAAACCCAGACTCAAATAATGTTTCAATGATTTGCAGGTCACCATCTCCTTTGTTGTCTCGTTCAATAAATAATTCAAATTTTTGCTAAAATCAACCGGTTCTGATTGAGGCCGAATGCTTCTATCGACCTGTATTTTGACTTCTGAAGCCGAATGCTCTGTTACGCCAATATTACCTACATTGTGTGTATAAAAAACAATGAATTTCATCTTCTGCTCCATTTTCGACAGTTTTGTTTTGAAAACAAAACCTCACCGTCTTCCAGGAAAAAAATCTGGAAAAAAAAGCAAAGTACCGTTTCTATTGATGTAGAAGAGGATTTATTCAAATTTTGGGGACTGCAAACTCGACCCCACGTTCAATCAATGTTACTAAAATGTGCAAGAGTCAGTTTGTGTTTTTTGTTGACTCGTAGTTCAGTCAGAGATTCAAAATTTCAGAAAATCCGAAGGATGTTCTCTGATTGAGGTTGTTTGTCTCTTTAAATCTGTATTTTAAGGCCGCTCTATGAAATTACGCAACGCAGCCGCAGCCGCAACGCAGGTTTCTGATTGGCTCGCAAGCCTTTCGCGTCGTTGCGATGGCTTTGCGGATACCTTGCGAGCCAATCAGAAACCTGCGTCGCGGCTGCGGCTGCGTTGCGGTTGCGTTGCGAATTTTCATAGAGCGGGCATTAAAGCCGAATGCGCTGTCACGCCAGTCCTGATGAAGCCATTGGAAAAATTACATGTGTACAACTTACAACGAGATTTATCTTGGAAAAAGACGTTTCACTGTAGTTTCAATTGACCGTTACAAGAAAAAATCGGTTTCCATTTCTTTTCATCCCACATGTCAACTGTGGGCATGGTTTTGAATGGTCTTGGAAAACAAAATTGATTTTCATCTCAAAATTCTGCACAATTTGACCAAAAAAAAAATGGAGTGACTCCAACGACAGGCGAACCTTCGGATTCTCCGTACTGGTGCCTGTTAGTTTTTAACTTCATGCCAAAAGATTATCTGGAATGATGTCTAGAAGGTTCTCGTGCTCTGGTACCTTCAGCAACTTGACAGTTTTTGAAAAATGTAAGAAGTTTGACAATAGGTTCCCAAAATGAGGCAAATTGATTGTTCACGTGTGTATTTTGAGGCGGAACGATCGTTTATACTGATATCATTGAGGCGGTAAGGTCCATAGTTTGTGTACCATAAATTTGACCGTTATCAAAGAAAAAAAAGTTTTCGTCTCTTTTCACGCCATATCTCAACTGTGGACATGGTTTTGAATGACTTTTATAAACAAAATTGATTTTCAACAGAAAATTCTGCACAATTTGACCAAAAAAATGGAGTGACTCCACCGACAGGCCAAACTTCGGATTCTCCAAACTGGTGCTTGTACATTTTCAACTTCATACCTAAAGAATATCTGGAATGATGTCTAGAAGGTTCTCGTGCCCTGGTACCTTCAGCAGCTTGACAGTTTCTCGAAAAATGTGATAAGTTTGACAAAAGGTTCCCAAAAAGAGGCCAATTGATTGTTCGCGTGTGTATTTGGAGGCGGAACGATCGTTTACACTAATATCATTGAGGCGGAAAGGTCCATAGTTTGTGTACCATAAATTTGACCGTAATCCACAAAAAAAAAGGGTTTTCGTCTCTTTTCACGCCATATCTCAACTGTGGGCATGGTTTTGGATGACTTTGAGAAACAAAATTGATTCTCAACTCAAAATTCTGCATGATTTTACCAAAAAGATGGGGTGAATCCACCGACAGGCCAGACTTTGGATTCTCTGTACTTGTGCCTGTTAGTTTTCAACTTCATACCGAGAGATTATCTAGAATGATGTCTGGAAGGTTCTCGTGCTCTGGTACCTTCAGCAACTTGACAGTTTTTCGAAAAATGTGAGAAGTTTGACAATAGGTTCCCAAAACGAGGCCAATTGATTGTTCGCGTGTGTATTTTGAGGCGGAACGATCGCTTACACTAATATCATTGAGGCGGAAAGGTCCACAGTTTGTGTACGATCAATTTGACCGTTATCCACAAAAAATAGGTTTTCGTCTCTTTTCACGCCATATCTCAACTGTGGGCATGGTTTTGAATGATTTTGGGGAAACAAAATTGATTTTCAACTCAAAATTCTGCACAATTTGACCAAAAAAATGGAGTGACTCCACCGACCGGCCAAACTTCGGATTCTCCGTACTGGTGCCTGTTACTTTTCAACTTCATACCAAAAGATCATCTGGAATGATGTCTGGAAGGTTCTCGTGCTCTGGTACCTTCGGCAACTTGACAGTTTTTCGAAAAATGTGAGAATTTTGACAATAGGTCCCCAAAACTAGGCCAATTGATTATTTGCGTGTGTATTTTGAGGTGGAACGATCGTTTACACTGATATCAATGAGGCGGAAAGGTCCACAATTTGTGTACCATCAATTTGACCGTTATTCACAAAAAAAGGATTTTTATCTCTGTTCACACTATATATCTCAACTGTGGGCATGGTTTTGAATGATTTTGGAGAACGAAATTGAATTCCAATTCCAAACTCTGCACAATTTGACCAAAAAAATTGAGTGAATCCACCGACAGGCCAAACCCCGGATTCTCCGTACTGGTGCCTGTTAGTTTTCAACTTCATACCGGAAGATTTTCTGGAATGATGTCTAGAAGCTTCTCGTGCTCTGGTACCTTCAGCAATTTGACAGTTTTCCGAAAAATGTGAGAACTTTGACAATAGTTTTCCAAAACGAGGCCAGTTGATTGTTCGCTTGTGTATTTTGAGGCGGAACGATCGTTTACACTGATATCAATGAGGCGGAAAAGTCCACAGTTTGTGTACCATCAATCTGACCATTATCCACAAAAAAAAAGATTTTCATCTTTGTTCACGCTATATCTCAACTGTGGGCATGGTTTTGGATGATATTGGGGAACGAAATTGAATTCCAACTCCAAATTCTGCACAATTTGACCAAAAAAATGAAGTGACTCCACCGACCGGCCAAACTTCGGATTCTCTGTACTGGCGCCTGTTACTTTTCAACTTCATACCGGAAGATTTTCTGGAATGATGTCTAGAAGGTTCTCGTGCTCTGGTACCTTCAGCAACTTGACAGTTCTTGAAAAATGTGAGAAGTTTGACAATAGGTTCCCAAAAATGAGGCCAATTGATTGTTTGCGTGTGTATTTTGAGGCGGAACGATCGCTAACACTAATATCAATGAGGCGGAAATTTCCACAGTTTGTGTATCATCAAATCGACCGTTATTTTCAAAAAAAAAGGTTTTTGTCTCTTTCCACGCCATATCTCAACTGTGGGCATGGTTTTGAATGATTTTAGAAAACAAAATTAATTTTAACTCAAAACTCTGCACGATTCGACTAAAAAGATGAGGTGACTCCACCGACAGACCAAACTTCGGATTCTCCGTACTGGTGCCTGTTTGTTTTCTACCTAATACCGAAAGATTATCTCGGATAATGTCTAGAAGGTTCTCGTGCTCTGGCACCTTCAGCAACTTGACAGTTTTTCGAAAAATGTGAGAACTTTGACAATAGTTTCCCAAAACGAGGCCAATTGATTGTTCACGTGTGTATTTTGAGGCGTAACGATCGTTTACACTAATATCATTGAGGCGGAAAGGTCCATAGTTTGTGTACCATTAAGTTGACCGTTATCCACAAAAAATAGGTTTTCGTCCCTTTTCACGCCATATCTCATCTGTGGGCATGGTTTTGAATGATTGTGAGAAACAAAATTGATTTTTGGCTCGAAATTCTGCACGATTTGACCAAAAAGATGGGGTGACTCCACCGACAGGCCAAACTTCGGATTCTCCGTACTGGTGCCTGTTAATTTTCTACTTCATACCGAAAGATCATCTTGAATGATGTCTGGAAGGTTCTCGTGCTCTGGTACCTTCAGCAACTTGACAGTTTTTGAAAAATGTGAGAAGTTTGACAATAGGTTCCCAAAAATGAGGCCAATTGATTGTTCGCGTGTGTATTCTGAGGTGGAACGATCGTTTACAATAATATCATTGAGCCGGAAAAGTCCACAGTTTGTGTACCATCAATTTGCACGTTATCCACAAAAAAATAGATTTTTATCTTTTCTCACGCTATACCTCAACTGTGGGCATGGTTTTGAATGATTGTGGAAAACGAAATTGATTTCCAACTCTAAATTTTGCACGATGTGACCAAAAAAATGGAGTGACTCCACCGACAGGCCAAACTTCTAATTCTCCGTACTTGTGCTTGTTATTTTCAACTTCATACCGAAGGATCATCTGGAATGATGTCTGGAAGGTTCTCGTGCTCTGGTACCTTCAGCAACTTGACCGTTTTTGAAAAATGTGACAAGTGTGACAATAGTTTCCCACAACGAGGCCAATTGATTGTGAGCGTGTGTATTTTGAGGCGAAACGATCGTTTACACTGATATCAATGAGGCGGAGAGGTCCACGGTTTGTGTACTATCAATTTGACCGTTATCCACAAAAAAATAGATTTTCATCTCTGTTCACGCTATATCTCAACTGTGGGCATGGTTTTGAATGATTTTGGAAAACAAAATTGATTTCCAACTCACAATTCTGCACAATTTGACCAAAAAAAATGGAGTGACTCTACCGACAGGCCAAACTTCGGATTCTCCGTACTGGTGCCTGTTAATTTTCAATTTCATACCGAAAGATCATCTGGAATGACGTCTGGAAGGTTCTCGTGCTCCGGTACCTTCAGCAACTTGACAGTTTTTGAAAAATGTGAGATGTTTGACAATAGGTTCCCAAAAATGAGGCCAATTGAGTGTTTGTGTGTGTATTTTGAAGCGGAACGATCGTTTACACTAATATCATTGAGGCGAAAATTTCCACAGTTTGTGTATCATCAAATCGACCGTTATTTTCCAAAAAAAGGTTTTTGTCTCTTTCCACGCCATACCTCAACTGTGGGCATGGTTTTGAATGATTGTGGAAAACGAAATTGATTTCCAACTCTAAATTTTGCACGATGTGACCAAAAAAATGGAGTGACTCCACCGACAGGCCAAACTTCTAATTCTCCGTACTTGTGCTTGTTATTTTCAACTTCATACCGAAGGATCATCTGGAATGATGTCTGGAAGGTTCTCGTGCTCCGGTACCTTCAGCAACTTGACAGTTTTTGAAAAATGTGAGATGTTTGACAATAGGTTCCCAAAAATGAGGCCAATTGAGTGTTTGTGCGTGTATTTTGAGGCGGAACGATCGTTTACACTAATATCATTGAGGCGGAAATTTCCACAGTTTGTGTATCATCAAATCGACCGTTATTTTCAAAAAAAAGGTTTTTGTCTCTTTCCACGCCATATCTCAACTGTGGGCATGGTTTTGAATGATTTTAGAAAACAAAATTAATTTTAACTCAAAACTCTGCACGATTCGACTAAAAAGATGAGGTGACTCCACCGACAGACCAAACTTCGGATTCTCCGTACTGGTGCCTGTTTGTTTTCTACCTAATACCGAAAGATTATCTCGGATAATGTCTAGAAGGTTCTCGTGCTCTGGCACCTTCAGCAACTTGACAGTTTTTCGAAAAATGTGAGAACTTTGACAATAGTTTCCCAAAACGAGGCCAATTGATTGTTCACGTGTGTATTTTGAGGCGTAACGATCGTTTACACTAATATCATTGAGGCGGAAAAGTCCATAGTTTGTGTACCATAAAGTTGACCGTTATCCACAAAAATAGGTTTTCGTCTCTTTTCACGCCATATCTCATCTGTGGACATGGTTTTGAATGATTTTGAGAAACAAAATTGATTTTCAACTCAAAATTCTGCACGATTTGACCAAAAAGATGGAGTGACTCCACCGACAGGCCAAACTTCGGATTCTCCGTACTGGTGCCTGTTAATTTTCTACTTCATACCGAAAGATCATCTTGAATGATGTCTGGAAGGTTCTCGTGCTCTGGTACCTTCAGCAACTTGACAGTTTCTGAAAAATGTGGGAAGTTTGACAATAGGTTCCGAAAAATGAGGCCAATTGATTGTTCGCGTGTGTATTCTGAGGCGAAACGATCGTTTACACTAATATCAATGAGCCGGAAAGGTCCACAGTTTGTGTACCATCAATTTGACCATTATCCACAAAAAAAACAGATTTTTATCTCTTCTCACGCTATACCTCAACTGTGGGCATGGTTTTGAATGATTTTGGAAAACAAAATTGATTTTCAACTCGGAATTCTACACGATTTGACCAAAAAATCGGAGTGACTCCACCGACAGGCCAAACTTCGAATTCTCCGTACTGGTGCCTGTTAATTTTCAACTTCATACCGAAGGATCATCTGGAATGATGTCTGGAAGGTTCTCGTGCCAGTGTCCCGGTACCTTCAGCAACTTGACCGTTTTTGAAAAATGTGAGAAGTGTGACAATAGGTTCTCAAAACGAGGCCAATTGATTGATGGCGTGTGTATTTTGAGGTGGAACGATCGTTCACACTAATATCAAGGAGGCGGAAGGGTCCACAGTTTGTGTACCATCAATTTGACCGTTATCCACAAAAAATAGGTTACCATTTCTTCTCATGCCGCTTATCAACTGTGGGCATGATTTTGAATGATTTTGAATAACAGAATTGATTTTCAACTCAAAATTCTGCACAATTTGTCCAGAAAATGGAGTAAATCTACCGGTAGGCCAAAATTCGAATTCTTCGTACTGGTGCCTGCTTACTGTCTACTTCATACCGCAAGAGTAGGTATTTCGAATTATGTCTAGAAGATGGTCGTGCTCTGGTACCTTCAACTACTTGACGGGTTTTGGAAATTGTGAAGAAATTTGTTGCCAAAACAAGAACCCGTAGTTCGGTCAAAGATTCAAAATTTAGGGAAATCCAAAGGGAGGTTCTCCGTTTGAGGCCGATTGTTTCTCAAGATTTGTATTTTGAGGCCAAATGCTCTCTGTTACACCAGTTGCTATTCACTTCCAACACCTCCTACGCTCCTGATATGTCTTTCAGCTTGTAGGTCGTTTGAGTGCGATTTTCTTTACTTTTAAGGGCTAAGGACCTATTTTATGTATGCCTCAGTTAATTAACTCATTCTTAGTCTGCCTATTCACCTTGACATCATAATTCTATAGTTTTTAACATGACTTAATTTTCTATTTTCTTTATGATATTTGCATGTACTGAAGACACAATAATATTATTTCTATTTCTACAACGAATCATTCTCCTCTTGGCTCGTTTTGCAGTGGTTCACATTTTTCAACACTCTCCTTCTCCAATCCTATTTTCATTTGTGAGCTAGGCAACCAGATATACATCCCGAGAGGCGAGCTTCGAGATTTGGCCGCGAAGTCAAATGATACATTACCTTTAGTCGACCCATGAGGCCGATCCGTCCATTGGAAATAGATATATATATATATATATATATCTCCCACTCGATAGGTTAGTTAAGAAAACTACCAAGCAATATTTCTTTTTCAAAAGTTTGACTTGGTGAAGTTAAGTTAGGTTCAGTAAAAGTTTCAAACTATAATGAAAATCATTTCAGTAGGTACAGGGTGTTCACGATAAAATTCACCCCCCCCCTCTAGGAGATTTCCCTTCGAGATATTTTGAACAACTAAAAACTTTTTCTCAACGATTTTCCCCAGGGATCTTGAATCGATCGTCTAAAGTTTTCAATTGGTACCGTATACAGGGTGTGACATGCAACTTTTTTTTCCTAATGCAACACCCTATATTTTATAAAGTCATTTCATGAAATCTTTCTCTCTGATTACAAAGATATATAACATTTATGATTCATTTTGACAAGGAAGCTGTCAAAAAAATAATAAAATGGTAATCAAATGAATTAAAAATTAAAAATTACGCGACTCCCTGATTAGGAACGAATTAGACCATTTATCCATGCAGAGTTGAATTCTGCAGACAAAATGCTGCGAGAATAACTTTTTTTTAAGTGAACTGTCGAAACCAAAGTCATCTTGCCGCGCAACTAAATTATTTGACTACCTATTTTATTATTTTTCCGACAACTTACTTGTCAAAATAAATCATAAGTGTCATATATATTTGTAATCAGAAAAAAAGGCTCCACCAAATAACGGAATAAAATATAGGGTGTTGCATTTAAAATAAAAAGATTCAAAGCCTACGGAAAAAATTATGTCGTAATCGTTTTTATTTTTCCTGAATTATGTTCAAGAGTAAGTCTCCAGACGTAGTCTTGGTTGTTAAATATGGAGGTTATGAAAATTCATTGATCTAAATGAAAACACGAACATCAGAAACTGACGTTTGAAAGCTTTGGTAGGCTTGGCGTGGCTTGAGTAGATAAAATGTACCGATATTTGCAACGTTGTCGCGTCTACCATGCGTTTATTTACGAAGACCCAATTCGAACGTTTTTCGTTTTGCGAACACTGCTCAAAAATTGGCAAACGGAAACGTATACGTAAATCTTCGTACGCAAATTTGCGCATACGCAACTTTACGTATATTCTCAAAAATTGGCCCCCTGGGGGCCAATTTTCTACTCTTCGCAACTTTAAAAAACGTTCGCAAGTTTGCGATTTCTGTAAATTCCAATTTTTGAGCCATCGTTTCTTTACGTATGCGCATCGATGCGCACGTTTTCATACGTTTTGCTGCGAGCGGATCTAGACTGGCGCAAGTCACTTTGCGTATACGCTTTCATGATGAAGTGAGGTTAGGTAGTAATGTTTTCATTGTTATCAATAAAACAAACAGCATTGCTGAAGGTATGTGGCGATCATGGTGCCGAGTCAGGTGGCTAATGAGATACAGCACGGAATAACTTCACGAATGCGTCCTAAATAAAGAATTACTCACTCTTCTGTCATTCTTTTCAATCATCAGCTTCAGGGACACTGTTTAAAACTTGTCACGATGATGTTTAATTTTTTTCTTGTCATCGTCTGCAGTCTGCAGTGAAGCTTTGCATTTGCTCCCCACTAACGAGATCCAGGTTTTTGGAAATAGATAATAATGTTCAGTTGTCTTCAACTGAACAACAAATTCAACTGTGAGTAGATAGATCTTGTTAAAATATTACGAAAACTCATAAACCGCTTTGTAGAGCTCGGCCTATTGTCAAAGATACAGCCCATTATAGTTATTTTTTTTTTTATTTCAAAAATTTGTAACTCAGGAACATTTCGACAAAATTAGCCTAAATTTAGCGTTGACTGGTTTTATTGGCTACTTTTCCAATTTTTATGATGGTACAGGGTGTTCACGTATGAATTGGAGGCTTCCGCTCAAACATAGTTTCAAAAGTTTAAGACCACTTTTTTTTCGCAGGTTTCGAAGGCACTAAAATTTTCTGTCGTCTATCGCGAGTCATTGAGAATTTTTCTCAAATTAGACACGTGTATGTAATTATAGGAATTGATTCAGCTTTCCATCCTGATTATAAATATACGTATATCGTATATCCCACTCGATAGGTTAGGAAAACTACCAAGCAATACAGGGTGTCCGTTTTTCGAGGCTAAGCATGGGTATCTCGCTTATCTTTAGAGATACAGAGTCGGTTGAATTAGAAAAAAGTTGCGAATTTTCATGACAATCAATGATCTAAAAAGATATTTGACTTGTCAGTTTTAGTTTTCGAGATATCGAGAAAAAACTGAAATTTGTAATTTTTGTTTTAGTTTTTTATTTGAAAAACGGTTAAAGATAGCCTTTTCTAACTAAGACATTGTGGAGGCACTTTTCCAGGGGGAATTCAATGTTGCCAAAATCTTTATTCTAGCTTTCAAAACAACCGAGATATGACATTCAACTTTTTTTTCTCTCATAGGCGCCATATTGGATTTTGACATTTTTAAATACAATATTTTTCTCTGGTTACAACGATGTGTCACATGGCACTGTTGAATTCAAGCTTTTGAGCAAAAAAATTTTTTGATTAAGAGTGCTTTGAAAACAAAATCAGCACCGACAATAAAAAAAAATAAATGTTGAACATTTATTCAACAGTGACATGTGGCACATCGTTGTAACCAGAAAAGAATACCGTATTCAAAAATATCAAAATCCAATATGGCGCCCATTAGAGAAAAAAGTTGAATGTCGTATCTCGGTTGCTTTGAAAGCTAGGATAAAGATTTTGGCAGCTTTGAATTCTCCTTGAAAAAGTGCCCCGACAATGTCTAGATTAGAAAAAGCCACCTTCAACCGTTTTTTGAATAAAAAATGAAAACAAAAATTTAAATTCCTGGTTTTTTACGATATCTCAAAAACTAAAATCGATACGTCAAATTTGTTTTTGGAGCATTGATCGTCATGAAAATGCGCAACTTTTTCCTAATTCAACCGACTCTGTATCTCTCAAGATAAGCGAGATACCCATGCTTAGCCTCGAAAAACGGACACCCTGTATTTCTTTCACAAAAGTTTGATTTTGTAAAGTCAAGTTAGGTTCAGTAAAGGTTTCAAACTATAGTGGAATCAATTTAAGTACCTACTAAAATGATAAAAAATTTACTGAGTTACTTTAAAACAAAAAATAACTTTTCGATCATTTTAAAACTTCCATCACTTTTTTCACATGCATTTGTGTTTTGTTGATTAACCTATCAAGTGTGATGCATATTTATAATCCGGATAAAAATCGGAATCGATTACCATATCAGAATAGGGCGTCGAATGTAAGAAAAATTTTCTATGTTGCACCCTGTAAGTGATATCCACAGACATTTTTCGTCGACAGATTCAAAGCCTACGGAAAAAATTATGTTGTAATCGTTTTTCATTTCCTGAATTATGTTCAAGGGGAAGTCTCCAGACGTATTCTTTGTTGTTAAATATGGAGGTTATGAAAATTTATTAATCTGAATGAAAACACGAACATCAGAAACTGACGTTTGAAAGCTTTGGTAGGCTTGGCGTGGCTTGAGTAGATAAAATGCACCGATATTTGCAACGTTGTCGCGTCTATCATGCGTTTATTTACGAAGACCCAATTCGAACGTTTTTCGTTTTGCGAACACTGCTCAAAAATTGGCAAACGGAAACGTATACGTAAATCTTCATACGCAAATTTGCGCATACGTAACTTTACGTATATTTTCAAAAATTGGCCCCCTGGCTGTATTCCCCTACCTCCCTCCATATCATTCTTGCGACACAAGTTTCTGTCGTCGTGTCGTTCAAATTATTCAACTACAGTTGGTGTCGCCCGATTTTAACGAAGGAGTGGGGGACTGTCGCCGGCGACATACGAAGTTCTGTAAAGCCGCCATAAAATGTGCGGCTTCAGGTCCCCTTTATGACACTGTCGCCAGAGCCGTCACCGGTCAGCCACATTTCTGATCCTGACGATGGTTTTGACAAAGCATTCGCTTGCTGTGAACACCATGGGGGTACGGTACGGACAACGGCTACACGCAAATCCAAACATAAAAATTTGGCAAACCACTTAGAACGGTGTGTATAATGATATTCTAAAATGAAATTTGCGGATTATCTAAAATTTTTCGTAAAATAAAATAAAGAAGGAACAACGCGTTAAAGAACATCAGTTTAAGTTTCTGGATGTTGTTGTATTGTTGGTTGCCTACATCACTGCAGTTGAAAGTGAGAGCAGGTACGCACACTGACTCGTGCTTACCAACAAAACAATGTTGCGCGTGGGCCTGAGAAGGGCACCGCCAAGTGTGATCGTGATTTCTGCCTCGGTGGCGAGTAACAATCATGAGTAGAAGGCAACAGAATTGGTTTCGTGGTTATGAAAAATGTATAAAATGTAGCCGTTATCCGTACTGTATGCCCACCATGGAGATATCTGAAAACGATCCGCTGCAAAGCCGATTTCAAAAGTTGCTTGTAGCGTGGCATCATCTACCGGCCAATGACAAAAGTCACCGTTGGCCCATGGCGCCTCTTCAGCTGAGTTCGAAATTGCATCGAACTTTTGAATAACCTGTATATCATCTCTTTACTGTCCACTGAGGATATATTGCTCTTCTTGGATGCAGTTCAAAGACAGAAAATTATTGGTGCTCATTGTACCACCTCCTAAGACCTGCCGGGCTCACTGAGCCACAATGTGGTGCTTGACGGTCGGTCTATCCAAGAACTGGGATCGCCAAGCGCATGACTACCGAGAAGCTGGCGGTTACCCCCTATACGTTGCTGTACTGCCGGCTGCAGGCATAATACTCGGAGAGAATTGCCCAACGCCCTCCGAAGGGGATTTATCATTTATATTATTCATCAACTTGTTCAGAATTCGACAGAGTCCAGACCAACCAAATTGAATGAAATACTTGCTGCCCTTGGGGTTTGTGAACGTACAAAAAAAACTAAACAACTTCAGTAGTACCAAATGACTTTATCATCATCAAACTTACTACTTACATATGTATCTAAAAGAATAGAATCACAGATATATTGATTATTGTATAACAGACAGTAATAACTATGACTTAATACTAAGAAAAAAATCAATTAAATTCATTTCAGTATGAAACAATTATCCCAATATTATCACAAAAAAATCATTATACAGCGAAACATTTCTCTGAATGATGATCGATTACATTACAAGGAAAACATTCAACATAGTTTTTCTTTTATACACATCTTTTTTGCAACACACTGTACACATTTGAGTGAAACCCTATAAAAAACTGCGTGGCAAACACGATTTGAACTTCTTGTGAAAAAGAACAGAATTCGTTGTCAAGTAAATCCAAAGTAACTTAGGTGCCGCCATCTACACACACATACACCACACGCACACAACACGTGCGTGAAACAACAAAACGAAAAAACTTGAGTAAAATTTAAAAATTGTAAAATTTTGACAAAGCGCGATGAAGACTCAAGAGGAACTATAAATTTGCAATGATGATAATGAACCAGAAGCGCGCTCGCAAAAGGTAATTATGAACAAGAAAATGTGCGCGATTAATGCGAAAAATACAAAAGTAATAAAAATAACGAATAGTAATAATAAATTAAGAAGCCACGTCAATTTCCCTTGGCGAAGCGAGCGCCGGAGGTACGACCTGCGGTAAAATGTTGTGCTGACTCGGCGAGGTGGAAAGCGGCTGGCGCATTTTTCCTTCGGCGTTTTCTTTCGCTTCATGAGTGGCTTGCTTTATGGCCTCCTTGTACGGTCCGCGTTTCTTCTTGTTATAACGGACCTGAAACCACAATTTTCAAGTTTTGGAAGACACAAAACACATTGCACTTAGAAATGTAACAATTCAAGTTGAGCAATACATGAAAACCAATGAAAAAAAACCATGTGAGTAATTGATTGATTGGCGTGTAGTGTTTCCGACTAACTTGCATCCGGTGCATCCATATTCAAGGTTAGACCAGTTTTGTTGCTTGACAACCCGACCAGTCGCTCACCTGGTTTTCTTTACTTCAAAATTGGACCATGTTTAGGATTGAAAATAATAACATGTTTAGAATTGAAAAGAAAAAAGGAAATACCTTGAAATTTTCTAAATATGGACTGAGCTGGTCGAACGAAATCAACGAAGACGTCGTCGAGCCGTACCAGGAGACGTGTGCCTGGGGGCCCTGGCCGCCGCAATTGGTGATCGTCAGCACCTTGCCGGGCCACCACGGAAAGCCCTGGACTTTACCCCAGACGACGTCACCGACCGCCACACGACTCCCTAGAAAGCTCCAGCTGTCGTACATTCATCCGATATTAAAGGATTGGTTCTTCCCCTCCCCCCCCAAGAGAAACAAAAATGTTTTTTAAAGGTCACGGTGGAAGATATATAGGTGATTTGAAAGCTGATTGACCCCTTCTTGCACGTACTAACGCAGATATGAGTTGAGAATTAGAGAGCATGATAGGGCACACGATATACGCATGGACATATTGTGCCGTACGGGTGACGGAAGAACTTATCGTATGTGTCCCAGAAATCTAAGTTTTTTGCAATCTGGAAATGCGTGGATTTCCAAAAAAAACTTCGTTTCTGAGACACATAATCAATTTCACGGCTTTCTGCATTAGAGCAAGCTTTGGAGAAAATGGGTTGCGTTGGTATGAATGGCACGTTGACGACTTGTTGGCAGCTAGCTGTCTTCATGTGCAGTTTTCAATGTGGCATTGGTCACCATCTCAGGGAGTCATGTACGCGAAAGTGAAAATTTTCGAGAATATGCGAGAAATTGTTAGTTTCTTTTGAGTGATTTGCAGTGTGGACGATAAGGGACATTGTCTTTACTGGTTCGTGGGTTTTCGCCAAGGCTATTAGGTTTTTACCGGCCACTGGAAAAAATTATGCCGAAAGTCCGTGATGCAATGAAGAAATGGAATGTGAAAAATCGACCTTCGACATCATTCATTAGTAGCCGCCAAAAACCTAACAACCTTGGCGGAGACCCACCAACCAGTAAATACAATGCACCTTATCGTCCACACTGCAAAGCACTCCAAAGAAACTCACGATTCCTGGCGTATGCTAAAAAATTTCACTTTCGCGTACATGGTACCTCGACACGGTGACAAGGTGTCACATTAAAAATTGCACGTGCAGACGACTGGCTGGCATCCCCTTGTCATCGCATCATTAGCACCAACACAACACAATTTTTCCATAGCTTGCTCTAATGCAGAAAGCCGTGAAATTGATTATATACGATGAGTTCTTTCGAATGCAAAAAAATTATTGTTAAGTGGCCACTGCCCGATCGCCTATATGGCTCGTGTGCAGTGGGACGGTGTGTGCCCTGGCTTTGTTTTCTTGTCCTATAATCCTCTCTCTTGCGCGTTAGTATAAAAGAGAAGTTCGAGCTATAATGATCCAGTGGTGCGTGGCATCACTTATTTATCTTGCACTGTGGTGTAGGTATACACACAACACACACAGACACCCACCAATCATGCTTTTTAGTTGGGGACGAGGAGGCCCTTACCGTCAGACCTGGGGGCGCTGGTCACCGTTTGAGAATTGATGCGCAGCATCAGGGGCGGATTGGGCGGCGGAAAATTCGGAATCTGTTCGCTGTGTTCGTCAGAACTGGACGTGTTGTTCTCCTCTGCGGCGGCTTTTTCTTTGCTTTCGGCGGTGGCAAACGCCGGAGGCGGGTAGGGCGTGTAAGTGTTGTTGAGACGTTTCAAGTTGATGGAGAGTTTCTGCGTGACGCACACTTCTTTGGGTTCTTCTTGTGTCGAAGAGCTCACCTGTGAAGAACGGCGTTCCTTAATTTCGGAAACAAGTTTTTAGTACCGTATTAGCAAACCTCGCCCTCCTTATGCTTCCGATCCTTGTCCTCTTTGTGCTTTTTCTTGTGCTTCATCTTGTGTTTCCTCCTTCTCGGCACTTCGTACGTGCTGCAGATGGCGTACCTCGGCGAATTGTTGCCCAGCCCGTGCCTGGGCGAGGCGCTTCCCACCGTGTACCTGGGCGACGAGCTGCCGATCGTGTACCTGGCGGGCGACACGTTTCCCAAATAGCAGGGCGAACCGCCGGTGCCCAAGAAGACTTTCCGTCTCGCCTCTTTTTTCGCCCTCTTCAGCGCCTTCCTCGCCGCCCTGTTGTCGATGCTGCTGTTGTTATCGTTTTCTTCAGAGTTCTCCATTGCCGCATCTTTGGACACCGCTGCGGATTCCGGGATTTGCGCCGCTGGAATTTTCAAAACGGTTCCCTCGCCCTGAGGTCCGTACGAGATTTTTATCGTCCTGGTGTTGATGGCGATGCCGCTCAGCGGTTTTTCGCTTTTGTTTTCTTCACAACCGCTTTCGTCCCAGAGCTCCTCCGTGGAACCCACGCTTCGTTTTTTGCGCAAGTTTCTGTCGCGGTCCTTCTCGTCTGAGCTGTCGTCCTCATCGTCATCGTCGGCGGAATGGTCAGAGGAATGCTGATGATGATGGCGGTGGTGGTGATGATGGTGTTTATCTTGTGTGTTCTCTTTGTTGGACAGTCCCTTCGTGGTTTTGTTAATGTTCATGATTTCGTGAATAGTGCCGCCAGTGAGAGCGCATTGCTCTTCTTGGGGCGTCAGTCTCGTCAATTTTGGAATCAGTGAGCCTTCGCTCAGGAGCTGCTTTTTGCTGGCCAGCTCGCTATACACCGACCTGTAAAACAAAGTAAACCCTGGTTGGTACCGAAAATTGGTAAAAATATTGAGACTGATCAGCACAACGTGAACTGGTAAATACTACGTTCAATTTTTCACATAGCCAATCAAAATAACAATCAAAAAGAGCTTTTTCAAGGCTCAGTGCGGGTCGGTAGCTGCTCTTTTCAAAGGTCTATATTGTTTACGCATTTTATGACGAAAACTCAAGTCAAGTCAAATTTGCGCAAGTTTGTCGTAATTCTAATGACCAATGAAATGATGAATATCGGCGTCCGTAACCAGTCAGTAATCACTTTGACTGGCTTTTGTCAGGTAACGCGGACGCCGACATGTCATCTCACGGTCACTGGAAACACGGCAAATTCCTATTGACTAGTACAAACTTACAAAGTTCAAATCGTTCAGAATCTCCCAGTTTAAAACTACCTAAATATCAACCTGTCACTTATGTTTGGTGAACGGCTTATAGCACTTGCAAGGAAAACTTGAAATCCCACCGCTGCAACCAATGTGACATTATTTGGATTTCTAATATGAACTTGAAACCCCACGATTCGAAGATACTCCACCAGTACTGCTACAAATAGCATCTTTCTCAAGTCACTTGTAAACCGAGGACGTTGATCCAAGCTACTTGCAAAGGGAACGTGGAACGTGCATTCAAAACTTGACATCTTATGCATGCCGAAAACAGGGGTGCTCAAAGAAATGGAAGGGACCAACCGCTTGAGCTACTTTTGGGTCACTTTTGGATGGTGAAAAGAAACGCCTCTTTCAGGCTTCCAAAATTCTTTTCCGAGCTGTCCTTCTAGAAAAAGCTACCCACAAAAAATACCTATCAATATAGTAGGTTCACTCCTACCGTGATTCTAGTAGGCTGGGAAAATTCAACAGTTTGGAATTGTAGACTTCGGAGATTGGCCGGCTTATCCTTATTTATTTATTTATTTATTTATTTATTTATTTATTCGTGTCCAACCAAGACGTATGATAATATTGTGAATAAATTAATGTAAAAATGTAGATATAATAAAATGGTGTGAATACAAAGGTATAGCGAACTGTGAATTATATTGTTTGACTCCAATGAGTCGCGCATGCCTGTGCTACTGGGGTTGCATTTGCCAGATCGCGAGGCATGCATGGAGTTTGCAGATAAGGGCAAATCAGCATGTGCGCCATTGTCTGCTGGTGACCGCAGTCGCAACTGTCGGGTCTGTTGGACAGCCCTTATCTTGTCAGATTTAGTCGGCATCGACCAGTTTGTGAACGAAGCCTATTAAGGCTGTATTCTCAGCAGGCCAAAATTATTTTGAGGATTTCTCCCTCAAAAATGAAGATAAAAACTCATTTTTTTACACGGTGTACTGAGGGTATTACAAAATTTCCCCTTATATTGAGGAAGTCATGCCTCAGTGTTGGAGCTTTCGGAGGCTCGAGGACGAGCTTGACCGGCACCAAAGGGAGAATGTTGGTTGTGTTCCCAGCCAAGGCATTTCCGAAGCGAGTGCCCACAGCGCAGAACAGATAAAAGAAATCGAGGATCAGCTCAAAGGTTGGTGTATTTCCGTTGCGGTTGTGAAGGAGTAAAGATTTCAAATTGTCTACGCTGCAACAACACCGAAAGAAAACCGGAAAACGAAGATGGGGATCGAAACCTGTCGGTCTAGGTTCGATTCCCCAACCGAAGGTCGCCACCGTACCGTCGTCAGAAAGGCTCGCATGAATTATGTGTTTGAGACAGTGAACGGGGATATACGTCCATAATTGCGTGTTTCAGTTTAGGGTGCGGAGTTTGTGACTCTGTTGGATAGCGAGGCAACGAAGTCATACGTGGGAAAGAAAGGATGGTCGGTGCTCAAGTCTTTGGGAATAACGCCAGATGCTGAAGTCAAGGTTAACGTGGTTGTGGCCAATGGCGGTACGTGTGTAACAAGTGGAAGGTTCAAGCTGCCTGTCAGATTGGTAGACAAGGTCGAAGAGTGTGAATTCCATTATCTTCCTGAATTGGGACTGCGCCATGCTTTTGGGCTTCCACTTCTGGCAAAGAATGAACATCATGCCTCACTTGTGCTCCAAAAGTTGGTCCTTCGCACCGGCAGATCCGATTGTTGTTATGGATTGCGTCCAGCCGCGAAGTTCGTTGACCCCTGAACAGCAAAAGACTTTGGAATCAGTAACTCTGGATGGATTCTGAATGTTAGGAGATGGTCTGGGACGCACAAGTTTGACTCAGCATCGGATTATCACGAATGCAAAACCCATAAGACAGCGCTTCTGCACTTCGTCGCCGAATCGATTGGAAATTGTCATGGAAGAACTAAACAAGATGTTGGAGTTGGGTGTTGTCGGACCCTCAGAGAGTCCTTGATAGTCCTACTGGGTTGATCGCGAAGAAAGATGGATCTTCAAGATTTTGTGTGGACTACAGGAAAGTGAATAAAGTGCCTCAACGGGACGCATATCCGATGCCAAATGTGTCGGCCACTTTAGGCAAAATGAGGGATGCGAAATATTTGTCTTCGTTAGATCTGAAGTCGGCGTATTGACAAGTGCGTATGGCTGAAAATTCAATTCCCACCACGGCATTTACGGTTCCACAGCGCGGTTTGTTTGAGTTCACTAGGCTTCCTTCCGGGCTGCATAATGCTCCGGCCACATGGATGAGAGTGATCGAGCAAGTGATAACGCCAGACCTTGAACAGTACTCGTTTGCCTATCTAGATGATATCGTCATCGCGACTTCCACTTACGAGAGGCATCTAGAGGTGATGACCGAAGTGTTTCGTCGGCTGGCAAAGACTGGTCTCACTCTAAACAAGGAAAAATGCCAGTTTTGCCGGAGCGAATTCAAATACCTAAGTTATGTGGTAGACGAGGATAAGTTACGAGTGGATCTGATAAGGTGGCTGCCATCGCCAACATCCCAGCTCCAACAAAGCAAGCGGAAGTGCGTAGCTTGATCGGGACAGCATCGTGGTGTCGGCGCTTTATACCGAGCTTTTCCACATTGATTGCACCGCTGACCTGTCTCTTGAATAAACACGGTTTCGTTGGGGTGAGGAGCAAAAGGCTGCGTTTGGAACGGTTAAGGCTTGTTTGATGTCGGCGCACGTGTTGTCCTGTCCGGACTTCAGCCTACCGTTTGTGGTTCAAACAGATGCCAGCGCGTACGGACTTGGTGCAGTCTCAAGTCAGATGTTCCCGGATGAAGAGCGGGTAGTTTCTTTCATCAGTAGGACCCTTACCAAGCAAGAAAAGGCGTACTCTGCGACGGAACGCGAGTGTTTGGGTGTATTGTTTGCGATAGAAAAACTGAGGCCGTACCTGGAAGACACACACTTTACCGTGATCACCGACTCCTATTCATTAGTTTGGCTTCATAACCTGAAAGATGTCACCGGCCGATTAGCACGCTGGGCTCTGCGATTACAGCAGCAGATCTCGTTAGATGTAGTGCATCGAAAAGGGAAATTGCACATTTTGCCGGATATGTTGTCACGAGCGGTACCCCGAGAAGAAGTTGCTGCTGTGTTGAATTTTCCGAAGGATATCGTGTCGACAGACAGATGGTATGTCGCCATGAGGGCTAAAGTTGAAGTAGAACTGCTCAAGTATCCCCATTGGCGGGTGGAAGGCCACAGATTGTTTAAAGAGGTCCGGAGATTTTCGACTGCGGGGCTGGCGAACGCTGCGGATCGGTGGAAGCTGGTGATTCCAAAATCGGAAAGGAATAAACTGCTTCAGGAACACCATGATGTGCCGGTTGCTGGTCATTGCGGCAGCTACAAGTTAGTTCGGCGGTTGGCGCAAAAGTTTTATTAGCCGAAGATGGTGGCTGATGCACGAGATTATGTGTGTCGGTGTGAAATCTGTGTAAAATCGAAAACTTCGCAGTTGAAACCGGCCGGACTGATGGCCCCTCGTCTAGATTTGATGGGTCCTTCGATCAAATCGGCGCGAGGTCATGAATTTCTTCTGGTCCTGATGGATTGCTTCAGTAAGTTTCCGATTTTGATACCTCTGCGTGATACAACGGCGAAGTTGGTGGGTGAGGCAGTTGAAAAGCACCTGTTTCTGGGGTTTGGGGCTGCGGACAGTTTGATTATGGACAAAGGAACGCAGTTCAAAAGTCGCCAATTTCTAGACTTACTCCGGTCCTACAGCGTGTTGGCGGTCTATACGTCAAATTACCATCCTCAGGCGAACCAGACGGAAAGGCGAAACCGAGACATCTGTGTGATGTTGCGTTGCTACGTGGGTGATAATCACAAGCCATGGGATGTAAATCTCGCAAAGATTTCCTGTGGCTTGAGGACGCAAGCTTCGGAGGCGACGGGCTTCACTCCACATTCCATCAACTTTGGCCGAAAAATGGCGCTGTCTGGCAACGAACCTAGACCAGACTTGGAATAGGATGATGTCGAGCCCAACCTTTTGTCCGAAGAATGGAAGACAGCTTTCAAGAAACTTTACGATGAAATGAGAAAATGACTTTTGAAAGTAGCAGACATGAATAAGCAGCGCTATGACTTGCGACGTCGAGCGGTGAAGTTTGCAGTTGGAGATCGGGTCTGGTGCAAGTCGCATCCTTTATCGGATTGGGCAGCAGGTTTCAAGGCAAAATTGGCACCGAAGTACGATGGTTCCTTCGTCATTTCAAAGCGTTACTCTCCGTGGAACTGTGAGTTGAAATCACTTACGGGACAAAATAAGGGCTGCTGGCATGTCAATGACCTCAAAGAGTACTACGCTCCAATGAGATGATTATTCTCTGCTGCCAGTCTGGCCAATCTTCGAGTAGGTTGCTACGGTGACTGAGGTAAACCGTAACCGTACTGCCAGTGTCCTCTGCTACATGTCTGGCCGACCGTGTTCTTGGACGCTATGGTAGGGTGAGGGGAAGACCGTACAGCCAGTTACCTCATCAACATCTCCCAGTTTCTGAATCTCGAGTTTCAGAAGAAGGCTTCAGTATGCCCTTCGACTTGTGTGGATTTTCTTGTTGTGTTTGTCTTTCAATTCTTTCTTTTTTTTCCCCTTTTTTTTTAAATAACACACATTGAAGCCGTGTAGGTCTGTAAGTAGTCCAGTCACTATGTCTTTCTTCTTCGGAAAAATTAGTAGAGGGTTGAAATTTTGTACACGCATTCCTTTGATTGTCATGAACGGCCTGTAAAAAGTCCCCTAAAATCCGAGCTCAGGAACTTTGGATAATCGCCATCAAGTGTTAAAAAGTCGTTTTTTCGGCGAAGAAGTCATTTCTTTATTGCGAGATGGCCCTTTTTGTAATTGAATGATTGTGTATTACCATATTGACAATCACCATACACTATTTCTACTTTTGCGTAGATGGCGAACCCAAGATGGCGACCAAAAAGGAAAAACAGTTGACTGTCTTATTTCCATCAGTAGAACACCTAAAAAATGTCTGATGGTTGCATTTTATTTCTGACATAATTTATCATGGAAATACTAAGTTTTACTGCAATATCTCGAAAAATCACTGATATATTAAAAAAAGTTGACTAATGAAAAATTTTCAGTTTTTTCAGAATATTTTAAAAACGGTCTAAGATATTCCGGAACCGTTCACAATATCTTCGTTAGCATGAAATAACGAATATATAGGGTGATTTTTACTCGGATTTCTATGTCTTCAGCTATTTTGGTTCCTGAAGATTGTTTTCTTCATTTCTTTTCTCGACGCGTTTAGTATTACCGTTATTTAGTCTTAAGCAATTGCCACAATGCAAAAATTATTTCCACATCATGTTTTTACTAGTTTTTGATTGATTGTAAATGTAGTTGCAGGGTAAATATCGGCTATACCCATGCAAACGCCATATTCAGCAGGTTGAGGGAAGTGAAATATATAAAAAAATACCTCAGGAACCAAAACAACTGGAAACATTTAAATCACCCTATATATTCGTAATTTTATGCTTACCAAGATTTTGCGGACGGCTCCGAAATATCTTCGACCGTTTTTGAATTATTCTGAAAAATCTTTAAAATTTTCACAATTCAACTTTTTTCAATAAATCAGTGATTTCTTTAGATATTGGAGTATAACTTGGTATTTTAATGGTGAATCATGTTAGAAATAAATTGCAATCATCCGACATTTTTTAAGTCTGCTACTACTGGAAATAAGACAGTCAACTGTTTTTACTTCTTGGCCGTCATCTTGGCTCCGCCACCTACGCAAAAGTAGAAATAGTGTAACGCAAACATTCAATTAAAAAAAGGACAATCTTGCTATAAAGAAATTACTTTTTCGCCGAAAAAACGACTTTTTAACACGTGATGGCGATTATCCAAAGTTCCTAAGCTCGGATTTCAGGGGACTTTTTATAGGTCATTCAAGTCTATCAAAGGATTATGTGTACAAAATTTCAACCCTCTACTAATTTTACCGAAGTTGATACTATTTTTTGAACATAGTGACTGTACTAAAGTGTCAGATTTTTCTTTGTACATGATTTCATCACCACTTGTAATTTTTTGCATTGCTCGCTCAACTTAGTAGGTATTTTTAATTCAATTTTCCAATCAGCTCTTCCTTTCCGAAAGTAGGTTTTGATCAAAATCATCGCCTAAATTTGCAAAACACCTGAAGAATTGGAGTCGAGAATACCGAGGGAGAGCACCATCCATACTTCAAACAGATGCTGCGAAAAAAGTCAGTTTGACACCGAGTCAGACGAGTAATTTTGCCGGCAATGGGTAGTGTTGTGTAACAAATTTAACATCTCATGCGTCGAAATGCGATTCAAGGGGCCGCAGGGATATGCGTCGTCTAGCAACTAAAACTGTTGACTTTTTTGAAAACTGGATCCACAGTCGAATCGAAATGCAGATGCATCTGCAAAGATGTCGGGGCGTCCGTTGTTTGACCAAAATTCAGCGGGGCTCCGAGCAGCTTTTTGACTGGAACAGGGCAAACGATCGGTGCTTCCACTGCGACAATTTTGTGGACCGATGGCATCAGGTTTTCCCGATACAAGCGTCAAAAAACTCTGACGTTCGTCGGTTTTGAGAAGCCAAGACCGCTACAATTTTTTAAGCAAACTGTGAAAATGCGATTTTTTTCAGTTTTTAATTTTTAGTTGGGAGCACTGTCAAACAATTGAAAAACAAAAATACAGGCATAAGACAGTTGAAAAAGCTGAACCCGAAAATGCAAAAAATATAGGGTGTTTCTTAAAAAAAAAAATGACGCTTCGTTCATCCCGTCAAAATGGGACACCTGTATAGCTGAAAATAATTTTAGGTAATATAGGTCTCATCAAATCATATAACTTTTCTCTTGCATCTTTTTCTCTATCTTGAACGGTAAGACCGCCATGGGATACTTACGCTAGGATGGACCACCCTATGTGTAAGGTATGATCAACAAAATTTTCATTTTGAGTTGGCTTTGATGGTAAAAATAAATTGATTAATATGACTGAATCATGGACCTGTACCTAATTTCTAGAATTAATATTGAGGGTCATGCTAATGTCGCATTCCTTGCCGCTTTGCCGGCAACATAGCTACCAAAATGACATTACTTTATACATATACGCAATAATTTGCGTACTGACTGCCGCAGGCCCACACACACTGACGCAGCCTATGGGTTTGTCCGCTTCGCGTCAGTGACTGTTCTTACCGTTTTTGCCTGCCGCATCAAGACGTTGTATTTTTCTTCGCCAAACCACAATAATGAATAGTGATCAATTAATAAAATTTAGTTATAAATCGACAGCAGAAACACACCTACTTTGAATTGAAGAGAGTTCGAATTGGCGGCAAAATACCACCGACACCGCATCAACGCGACATGGCAATTGTCAATCTGGTTTTAAATCAGACAATCTCATAGTCACAATGCGGTTTTTGAAGCCAAACAAACCTGATGGCAACTTCCGGGGTAAGAAACGCTCGAAGAAACGTATGTAATGCTATGCTAACAGAATCTTATTTACGAACGAGCATTATCTCTACAAATATTGATAGTACAAAGTTCTTAGATGCAGCTTGTGAACTTTCAGTAGGCTTCTGAGAACATCTGTTATTTCAACTACCATGTTAGCGCCTGTATGGCGCCATTTATTGTTCAGCCTGGTACCGCGATCAGCAGTCTATTTTAAATACAGGTCCATGGATCGAATGCATTAGATGAATGACTGATTTCTTTTTGTTTCTAAAGCTGACTCCTTAGATAGCCACCGAAATGACCTTAACTTGATCTTTGTAGGCAAACATTATGGCGCCAATTTCAATTATTATTCTATTAGTTGGATGTAACATACAAGGTACAATCTTTTATAAAGAATGACTGACCTGGTGATTGGGGCGTTCAATCCTCGCTTCACCGGCGGATTGGGATGCTGCGCGCTGTCTGGCGTCTTCCGTTTCCTCGACACGTTTTCCGAGTTCTCGTTGCAGATTCCTTTGCACTTGGAGCAGAGCACCTGGCGGGGCCTCAGCCGCACCGTCATCTTGTTGTTCTTGTACTTGCTCGGGATCTGCACGTTCTTCTTCTTCGACGTGCTAGGATCGGTGTACGCAAACCTCTGGCTGACCGAGTACAGCACATCGTCCTCCGGCTTCGGTTTCTTGAACACCGGATTCAGCGTCGGGACTCCGCACGGCAGGTTCCTGGGCGGGTACACAAACAGAAACGCACTTTAGCATAACAACCAGTCATTTCCACATCGGGCATGTTTTGCACAACTCACCATCAGGCATTGTTTTGGGGCTTTGAGAGCCCCGCGAAGGGACATTAAACGTGCATTTCAAAGTTAAAACGGACAAAGAGAGACAACAGTTAAAGGGCTAGGGCTAGAGCTCACCTCTTGGTGGAATCGAGCAGGACCCCCTTGAAAATTTGCACGCCATGTTCGTAGGTCACCACGAGGATGTCGGGCAGTGCCTCTTCCACAAACACCGAGATGTGAGTCTTTTTCAATAATTGTATATTGTTATTAAATTTATCCTGATCCGCCGCCATGTTTGTATGGCATGAAACGGCAAGGCATAAAGGCGCGCGCTGCCAACAAGCGCTGCCGAAGTCCCCAAGTTAAATTTTGATTTTCTTCAACTAAAGTGATGGAATCTCAAGCAAATGGCTCGTTAAAATCACACTGTATGGAATTTATTGGGCGAAGCGCGTTTTTATGGGTAGAAAACCGATAAAATATCCTGGTTTTGTTTTGGTGAGGTTGGCGGCCGTAGCTTCTGCGCTCTTGTCAAAGTCATCTGTCAACTCTCCGTCAAAGTCGGAGCGCAAAATTCAAAAATGACATTTCGGTAATGTTTTCGGCTAATTTTGCAACTAAAATTGAAATTTAAGTGTAATTCGCTTCGATTAACTCAAATCTAAACCGGTGGGCCCTTTCTCATTCACATCGATCAAAGGCATTTCAAAAAGTTTCAGTTCAACTCAACTTGCTTCACGGCAGACGGGCAGAGGTTAGTATACAAAATCGTTGTGCATTGCACAACAGCTTTCTTGCATAAAAACCGTAAAAATAGATTCGAAAAATCGTTAGTACACAGCCGTGAATTTCGTGCCTGCCTGGTCCACGGCTTTTCTATCTGCCACAAAAGGTCTGGTTGTTTACGTCCTCGACTCCTCGTTCCTCGTCCAGAATCCGGCAGCTTTGGGCGATCACCTCCAATCTCCGTCCTTCAATCCAAGATACTGACTCGAAAAAATCTGATTGTGCACATGCCGCGTGAATTTTGGACTTGGACTTTAAAGCGTTGTGTTTTTGTTATGTAAATTCAGTAATTTGAACTCTGTTGTAGGAGGATGTCGGAGCGCATAAACATCGACGCACCCTTGTGGGACCAGAGCACTTTTGCGGGGCGCTTCAAGCATTTCCTCTGGGTGACGGATCCGAGGACCGTGATCGTCGGCGATGAGACGCTGGACAAAGCCAAGCTGCTCGTGGAGCAGTACAGAAAAGGGCGGGAACCCCCGGGCACGACCCTCGAGCAGGTCATTTACGCCAAGAAGCTGTACGAGAGCGCTTTCCACCCGGACAGCGGCGAAAGGCAGAATGTCTTTGGGCGGATGTCTTTCCAAGTACCTGGAGGCATGGCCATAACCGGGGCCATGCTCCAGTGGTATCGGTAAGTCTATTTCAGCTGTAAACAGTTGCTGTTCTATTTTAGGCTTAGTAAGTGAATGTAATTATTTTTGTTTATAATTTTCAAACACCAGTCAGAGTATATAAATACAGCAAATTAACGCTTTCATTGGCATGAATCGTTTAACATAATTATGGCTTTTAATCAATTTAATCATGATAAGGTCAGTTATTGGGATTTTTTTTTTGAAGCTTTTATAAGCAACCTATTCAGTTTTATTGCAAACCAGAATAAAATTGGTGCATTGCCAATTCTTTGGAACTGAATTTATTGCATGAAATGCGTGCACCTAGCTTTATTGTTTGCTAAATGGCTTTTAAAATAAAATGTATTTTTCGTCGGCGGTACGGCATGGGTGGATATGCATACAGGCTACTATAACGAAAGTCAAGCATCGCCCGCAGAAGCCAGAACCTGGATGGGTGACTGGTGGATAGCTGGGCGCGAAGAGAGCGGACGCAGCGTAGTGTACTTGCCCAAGGGGGCTCCATTACCTGTACACGCACATGAACGAGATGATTGTAGGTAGTAGCATAAATCCATAGTGCGGCTCGGTGCGTCCGACACCTCGACACCCAGATGGGTAAAAGAGGTTACGATTATATATATATATATATATATATGTATTTTTCAACTCTGTAGATTTTGCTGTTATCTCGGCCCAAACGGGAATAGGGTCCTTGTTCCTTGCATAAATTTTATTTGCAGGACATTACTTCATAATATCATTAAAAACATTGTTTACAATATTATCTAACAAAAGATTCCATTCTTCAAATGAAGATTAAAGTTTGAATTAATTTTTTCGCGCCAAAAGTGCCGAAACGCTGTTAAGGTGCGTTCCGTCAGCTTATTTAGCCGCAAGTTTTGATTTTAGTCGCAAGCGCAGCGACGCCCATTGGCTCTTACGAACCAGCCTCCTCAGAACAGCCAATAAGCGGTGCAGCGCTTACGGCTAAAATCAAAACTTGCGGCTAAATAAGCTGACTGAACGCACCTTTACTGAGTTGTAATGCCGTGCTAACGTGACGTCTCGCCGACAGTGTTTTTCGGTTTGCGAGCAGTGGCGTACCAACGGGGGGGCGGAGGGGGCGGTCCGCACCGGGTACCAACAGTAAGGGGGTGTCAGTGTCGGATTATTTGTGGTGTAAAAAGAGTCCACAAAACTAGGACGCAAGGTCTTGGAGGGTGAAAAATAAACTGGTGAAGACCCGTCTTCCAAAAAAATTTCGTCTGTGGTGCTTTTTTCTCGCATAAGTCACTATTCGTAGTGTTTACTGCTTTGTTGAGAGATCTTTTTTCCATGTCCAAACATACCATGTCACCAATTGGGCGCGATTTTTCGATCCTAAAAATCTAAGGGCGCAAAATTGCCTAATTCGGCACAGGGGGTGTCACTAGAACTACGCAGTCTCCAGCTCATTCTCTAGGTAGGTTTATGGGAGGGGGGTGTTACAGGATAGTACGCCCCGGGTGCCAAATGCGCTAGGTACGCCACTGTTTGCGAGGTTTACTTTACACACGGTTTTCAGCCACAACATCTTAAGCACTTTCCTTTTACCATAAATCTGACATAATCTGACTTTGACTGAGTTGAGAGGACGTTCCTTTTGTCAGCGATCAAGTCAGGCGAACTCAGAATTTTACTTCCCCCCTCACCCCTGTCAAGGTACCTTCGTGGCCATACTTAGTTACTGAGTTGGATTCAAAAGTGGAAGAAACGTCAAAAAGGACAATCACACAATGCCGCGTTTCGCGTTTCCTCAATTTATCAAAGGGTGAGTTTATAGTGATATATGTTTACACTTGGCGAAGTCAGATTTCAGCGTTCCTTTTAGACTACCACACATTTGCTCAGATTAGATAAGATTCTTACCTATGTAAGTTAGGTCAGAATCTTTGCTGAGATGTAAAAGGAAAGCGCTTACTGCCACAACACCACGCGATGACCTTGGATCTTTACCTTGACAACCGAATAGCACTTAGCAGTGGCGTAGTGACATTGCGCGGGTCCATACCGGGCATCATTTGATAACTATCCTCCTGCAATAACTCCCGATTGCTAGTGAATATTTCTTCTAGCAAAAACAGGTCGATTTTAATATCAAGGGGGACATCTAAAACATACATTGACAAATCTTCAGCTCCCTCTCCCCCCACTTGCCCCAACTTTGAAATTTCAAATTAAAATGAAATTCTTTTCTGAAAAAATTTTAAAATGGGTCCATGACACTTATGGAACACACGCAAATCGAAACGAAAAAAATGACAAATCACTCAGAATGGCATGGCGTGTGGAATGATAATCTAAAATAAAATTTGCGAATTATCCAGGAATTTTTGCAAAAAAAATGAAGAGGGAACAACGCGTTCAAAGAGAACAGTTTGTTTCTGGATGTTGTTGTATTGTTGGTTGCCTACATCACTTCAGTGGAAAATTAGAGAAGGTACGGGGTACAGTGACTCATGACTTATCAACAAAACAATGTTGCGCAATGTTGTGCGTAGGTCAGAGATGGGCACCGCAAAGAAGAGCAGTACGACGTGAACAATTCAACTGCAAAGAAACCGTAAGTGTGATCGTAATTTCCCCCTCGGTCGGGACTAATCATCATGAGTAGAAGGCAACACAGTTTGTTTCGTGGTTGTAAAAAAAAATTACAATGTGTCGCTCAAGTGTCATGGACCCTTGAAAATGTTCAACCCCACCCCCCTTCTCCCTAAAAATTCTGTGAGTGCGCCATTCAATATTCTGAACCCCTCAATTCTCTTGAATTTATTCAGCGTCATCCTAGATAGCACTGTAAAAGAGAATTTTCTGTGGAAAAGTGCTACCCGAATTCACCCCTTTGCTTTCCCCCACCTCAACTTCAAAATTTAGCAAAACACCATCTACTTTGTGACACATCAAATTGGAGGGAATTAAATTCTCTTTCTGAAAACAATTTTTTTGAAATTTTCAACCCCTCCTCCATTAAATTGGACATTTAGAGTCTTTCAGGAGGAAAACGAGTGTTTTTAAATATCTTGAAAAATTCTGTTCTTCCAAATTCTGTGAATTTGGGTGGCCCTTTTTCCATAGAAAATTTTCTCTTTCGATGCTCTGCAGGAGTGCAGGATGACGTTGACTGCATTGAAGAGAATCGAGAGTGAGAGCTCAAAATTCACAGATTGACAATACTTTCCCTTCCATGTTGATGGGGGGTCGGGAAAGTAAAAAGATGAGTTCTTTGTTCTGACTATGAAATCTCCGTTATCATGCTATTTAAAATAATGGTCACTGAAGAAAGTCCTATTACTTTTAGATTCTGTAGCTCTCACACCCTGTATAGTATAACCACTTCTTATAAGGGTGTTTCATAACAGGATAAAGAAAAATGTAGCCATCGCATCAGGAAAGAATTAGTGCTTTATTATCTAATGCTATTGTTGAAAATTCGCTGGACACTACGACGCGCGAATAAGACACACACCTGTACAATTGGCGGAGGAACCGTAAATCGCGAAAGCTTGCCGTAATATTCGCGAAGCCAATAAGACTTTTCGGAATACTGTGGGACCAAGAAGCGGGCTACATATTTACTTGAAGCTTGAAGGTGACCCAGAATTGATGACGGAAAAGTAACCATGAAGTCCTTAGTTATCTGAAATTGAACAAAGTTGAAGCTACTAGAGCATATGTCATGATATACAGGATGTTTCAGTGGAGGTGTTACATACTTCAAGGATATAGATTCCCATCAAAAACCATGTCTAAAAATGTATAAAACCCGTGTCCGGAGATGTTTCGTTTCAGAGATACAGAGTGTTGAACTTCTTAGTTGACTTTCTTAGACACACACTTGAACCATCTGTTCTTGGTTGTCTACCGCATAAAACTCAGCTAAGTGGAATCATAAACACGGTAACCATCAAATAACTACATACATAACACATAACTTCAAAATTAAAAGGCATAGAATTTTTTTATCATTTTTCCAGCACTCTACTACACCTCCATATTACGCACCTTCAAGATGTGGTCCGACACTTTTGAATCACCCTGTATATTTTAGACATGGTTTTTGATGGAGCCTACCCTCGAAGTTTCAACACCAACACTGAAATAGCCTGTATTTGAAATGTCATCTGCAAATCATCTTACGATTTTTTGAACAATTTTTCTTTTATTTTCAGTACCTCCACAGCAGTTGTGTTCTGGCAATGGGTGAACCAGTCCTTCAACGCTCTCGTAAATTACACGAACAGAAATGCAAAATCTCCAACAACCACTGCCCAACTCGTAACTGCCTACGTTTCGGCCACGTCTTCAGCCATGCTGACAGCCCTCGGTTGTAAATACTATTGGACGAAGAACGCTGGCCCCTTTGTTCAAGTAAATTGATTTCTCTTGATTCTGGTTTTGAAATATGCTTTTTTCTATTCCCGTATCGTACTGGCCACTTTTATACGCAAATACGCAAACGCGTGTCAGTACTAGCGCTTGACTTTTATGATACTGCAAGGCATTGCTAACTCTAGAATTCGTCAATTTCTTTGGAATATTTTAGGCAAAATAGATAAAATAGTATATTGCACTCGTTTAATACCTAATAATAATATACTATATCAACTTTTGCCTATCATGGGGAGCGTGCATGACCTTCAGCTATCAAGGCGTAGGACACACAGAGCCCATGGTGGCGAAAATAAGAACCACTTGTGGACTAGCAGAGTGAAGGGAATGCTTAGGGTGTTCGCATCACGCCGTCGTACTTCTTGTGTATCTAGGCAATATACCACCAAAGCTTCACTTTACGCTCGTGCTCTACGCAGCGCTACATGTCTCGCACATAGCTCATAATGCCTTCAATAACGCTTGCTTGTTGCTTCGATGTGGATTACTCTATTGCATGGCAACTGAAATCTGTCCAAAGTCTTGTCATATGATGCATGACTAAACTAAAATTGACCACCCCGAAGGCACCTCACAGAACCAGCCGCTCTTTGTCCAAACGGCCAAACACGCTACAGTTCACGAGCCAGCCGAAAAAGCTCAGACAAATCCTTGGCAGACATCTTTAAACTGTAAACACCGTCAACGATGTCAATCCAAAATGACATTAATTTCTTCTGAGCAGTCAATTTTACCTCACTACAGATGCCAAAGAGTGACATTTTGTTAATTCGAGTTTGTCAGTATAGTTATACAGTCAGAAAAACACGGCTTCTTTCAGTTTGTTTCCTCAAACTGAACTGTCTCAAATATTCAAGTAGATTTCCTACGAAGGCGTAGAAGGGCCAACAATAATTTAACAAAGTTAGAGCAAATTGAGCTTGATCATTGCAATTTCAACCTAAACAATTATAACTTCGAACTTACAATTGTAACTTCGAACTTACAATTGTAACTTCGAACTTACATTGTAACTTCGAACTTACAATTGTAACTTCGAACTTACATTGTAACTTCGAACCTACAATTGTAACTTCGAAATTACAATTGTAACTTCGAACTTACAATTGTAACTTCGAACCTACAATTGTAACGCAGCTCCGGGAAAACGGCAGCAGGCAGTTGGCGTTGGCCGTTGGCACAGCGAGTCGAGATCTGGTAGAGTGTGGAGTGGAGTTGGAGTCGGCAGTTCAGTGCAGTCTGAGTAGTAACGTGTCAAGGAGATCTCGACTCGCTGTGCCAACGGCCAACGCCAACTGCCTGCTGCCGTTTTCCCGGAGCTGCGTTACAATTGTAGGTTCGAAGTTACAATTGTAGGTTCGAAGTTACAATTGTAGGTTCAAAGTTACAATTGTAAGTTCGAAGTTACAATTGTAATTTTGAAGTTACAATTGTAGGTTCGAAGTTACAATGTAAGTTCGAAGTTACAATGTAAGTTCGAAGTTACAATTGTAAGTTTGAAGTTACAATGTAAGTTCGAAGTTACAATGTAAGTTCGAAGTTACAATTGTAAGTTCGAAGTTACAATTGTTTAGGTTGAAATTGCAATGATCAAGCTCAATTTGCTTTAACTTTGTTAAATTATTGTTGGCCCTTCTACGCCTTCGTAATTTCCAGCTTGGTTACGAAATTGAAGTTAGCGGATTATGAAGAGTTATTTTACAGCAGGGTTTTTTTTAGGTCCCCATTGACATTAGCAACAACTGACAGACGTCAAGCTGTTACTAAAGGCCAATGTGGAGCTCCCTTTGGCGCGGTAAATTTGAAATTTGCGGAAAACTACAAGTTTGATATAATGTAAACGCGCACGAGAGTTGACCGTATTCTCTTGTGTTATTCTTACCTTATTCACAATTTTGTTGTACTTTGTTCGTGCAGTGGCATCGGAAATTTGAACAAAATGCATTTTTGCAGAGATACGTGCCGTTTGCGGCAGTGGCCGCCGCCAATTGCGTCAATATCCCATTGATGAGACAAAACGAGCTTGTCCATGGCATCGACTGTTCCGATGCCAATGGAAATATCGTCGGCCAATCGAAATTGGCGGCCGTCAAGGGCATTTCGCAGGTGATTTTTTCGCGTATCGTAATGTGCGCCCCCGGAATGCTCATCCTGCCCGTCATCATGGAACGCATGGAGAAGAAAGCGTGGATGAAGAAAATCACACCCCTGCACGGACCGATACAGGTTCTGGCCGTAGGCTGCTTGTGAGTCTGAAATGCCTAATTTTGCGGCTCCTGTTTTGAACCAGTTTTTTTTCACAGCTTGTCTTTCATGGTACCGGTCGCTTGCGGATTGTTCCCGCAGAGGTGGTAAGTGTGCATGCAATTTTGTATAACGTTACTCGGAATTTGAGAGATGAAAGAAAATAAAGAAACTTTAAGAGAGAGTGATGTGACGTCAGTTTTGAGACAGTTGAGTGTAAAGTTGGAAACTTGAGAGCTGTCAATCCAACTTCGTATGTATGGAAGCTGACGTCACAGCCACCTACCGTCTCAACAAGCACACTAAACGTTGGGGTGATGGTTAACTTGAAAGTCAAGATAGTAAAGGGTAACATTATGATAATGAGGACGTGACGGTGATGTTTTTACAGTTCGATGAAAGTGAGCACAATTAAATGGCTGGAACCTGAACAGTACGCCCAAATGAAGAAAAACAACCCGAATCTGCCAGACGTAGTCTACTTCAATAAGGGTCTCTAAGCTTTGGCTATTGTTATTAGTAATGTCCAAGGTATAGCATGTGTTCATCCTGCTCCAGTGAACGTATTTACTTAGTTATACAGTTGCTGTATTTACCTTTTGTCAACATCATCAGCAATACTTTTATCAAGAACGCAATAATTTATTAACACGATTTTTATTGTTGTTTGTTCGTTTACAATCGTTATTATAAAAAATATTTTATTATAAAATAATTATAGGCAAGAAAAGGGTTTATTTTTATTATTATCATATCATCGATATTTAATATGCATATAGTTTCCAAGCCTCATAAAATTGCGACTATACAAAACAGTTTATTTAAATAAAAAAAAATGGCTGTCGTTATGTACACACACAAATAAAAAAAATTGAGTTGATTTTTTTCTCATTTATGCTTGCTTGACTCGAGTAATAAAGACGCGTCGCTCATCATGCGTGAGTTACTCCTCACCAAGAAGAGCAAATGGCATTCTTCGTAGACCGTCAGCTGAACTCTGGTGCACACGAGGCCGTGCAGCACGGTGGCCCTTTGCAGGTCCAGCCACCTCTGCAGGGCCAGTTCGCGTTCCGGAATCGTGGTGCCCAGAGCGACGTCCGACGGGCCCCACAGGCAAAACTCCAGTATGGACTTGACCTGGGTGAGCGTCACGGCCTTTTCGTTGCTCAGAAGCGACTGGATCAGCGGCGTAGTTTTGCCGGTGGGTTGCAGAATTGTCACCGCTTTCAGAGCGCACCGACAGAGGGTGCCCAGTTCGTCGACGCTTCCGTCGGAGCTTTCGCCGAGCCCGTGCAGCACGCACAACCGCAAGTGCGTGTCTTTGTCCATTTCTTTGCACAGCAGAAAACTGTTCAGCGACAGCGAGAGTTCTTCGATGCCCTGCGCCTGCAGGGTTTTCAAAGCGTTGACCAGCTGAAGCATCACGAAAGTGGCGTCTTTCCAGGTGTCCTCCAGGGCTTCCGGATCGCGCGTTTCCAGAGATTCCGAGTATTGCTGGAGCGTGTTCACTTGGAGCCACGGCAGCACTGCTACAGTTGCTGAAATATGCAAGAGATAAGTGGTTTAATGGCTTCCAGTGATGAGTAGGTTAGTAATAATTGTGGGAAAGAAGGGTGATATGGCTCTAATTGGTGTTATTAAAGTTGTAGGTAATTATTGCTGTCTAAGAAAGGAATATTACTTTCGCTTGAACTTCTCAAAGTTCCATTGATATGCAAATTATTGTCACGATTGGCAGTGCTGGTGGGAGTAATTACTTTTGCTTTTATGTAGGTATGTAGCTGTTTGAAACATCTGATCTTTTCGAAGTTTTGTTGGGTAGGCGAGAAGCAAACAAAAAGAGATTTTTTTACATAATGTAGGCCTGACGGCCCCGTGGCGCAGGTGGTTTTGTGGCTGCCTGCGGCCGCGAAAGCCCCGTGTTCGATCCTTAAACAAAGTCTGGTTATTTGGCAGATGCCACGGATGCAATTTGGCGACTTGAAGACAACAAAGCCACAGGGCAGGTGGGTAGCGCAGTGAAAATGATCAAAAATATAGAACCAAAACTACGCGAGCTCTTGCATGGCCCAGTGGTGAAAATATAGATGTCAGAGGAGCTGCCTAGGAAGTAAGAAATAGGAATCATCTGCCCAATTCACAAGAAAGGTGACCAAACGGGCTGTAAAAAACTTCAGAGAAATAACCCTGTTGCCCATCGTCTACGGTTTTTGTTGGTGCTAAGTAATTGATTGAGCGATTACTACAGGGGAGTATCAAGGAGGTTTTAGAAGTGATTTAGATATATTCGAAAGAAAAATTAAAAAATATCTAGACCTAAGAACAAAAAGTTTTGTTGAAATTAGAAGAAAAAGAATACTGGAATCGAAGATCAAGGAAAATGCATGACAGGACGACGTTACGGAAGATGCGAAAAGCCTGAAGAAAGTGCGAAACTGTAAGGAAGAGAAATTACAGGGACGGAGGGGGGAACAAAATTGAAGGAACCCAAGGGGCGCTATAAAAAAAGGAGGAAGGGCAATGCAGTAAAAACTGCTGGGGCAACTTGAAGCATCGAGCTCAAGTGATATGTTGAAAACCGAATAGAGGGACTAGCGGAGACGGCTTACCTTGAACTTGCTTGTCGTCGGACCCGTCCCGCGAGTACCTGGCCGGTATCAAGTCGCTGAACTCGGTGATGGCGGTCAAGCTGAACGTGCCCAAAGACAGCGTGCTCGTAGTTACCGTCCCAGAAGTCACTGCCAGCGTGACGTGCTGGGTACCCCACAGCGCCTGATGGAACATCCTCGAGCCGACTTTGAGCGGTTCCGTGCCAGTCTTGATCGAAAAGTCAGTCCACCTCAAGTTCGGCAACGACTTGAGATACCTCAGCGAGGGTTGGATGTGACTCGTTTGCTGGATCTGTAAAAAGATATCTGTCGTACTCCAGCCAAAGTATGAAATCGTGTGCTTACATTCTCAAGAACTTGAGCCAAGGCCTCGTGGTTGGCCACTATGACAGCGCCATAGTTGTCTTCGAGATTTTTATGTACAATGCTCCGGCCTTTTCTCGATCGTAGCTTGTGCGTACGGCCGGTCCAATCGTGATCGTCTTCGGTTATCTGAACAATTAAAAAACATGAATGAAAGTTATAAAATAATGAAGGTAATAAAAACAACTGTGGTTAATAAATGTTGTATGAGTACCGTGTAAGGAAATAAGTAGTAAAGCTACTGACCTCAGATTCACTCCCGTAGTAGCTGTACGGTGAGTAGATCTCGGATTCGGTTTCGCTGCCGCAGTACGTCATGGAAATCGACTTGGGAATATTGCTGTACCTGAAGTACTCCCCTGAAACGTCATTGCTGCTCTCGGACCGCTTCCTGATACCGTTCTTGTACGGTGGACTAGATTTCCCGTTGGTATTTATGTAATTATAAATATTCTCGCCGTCTACGTTGATCGGTTCGTAATCGTTGTGCCTCTTTTGCATCTCCTGAGATTCCCTCTCCCGCATGCTGGCAGTTCGTTGCGGCTTGTTCGGAACTATCGCCGATCGCACTTCGCCGATGTTGGCGTACACGGTTTCAGTCTTTTTCGGCGTCGGCAGCGTATTGTACTGCTTCTGCTTCACGTCCACCGACTTTGGCGGATTCGGGTTGGGTTTCCAGTCCCGTTCGAAGTTCCTCGGCGGTGGCGGAGGTTTCTTCGGCGACGGTATGCTCTCGTAGTCGTTGGCTTTGGCCACCACCACTTCCACCTTGGCTCCGTTCAGCTCCGACGGATGGACTATGACCAGGCGCGGCTTGGGCAGGGGAGGGGTGTTTTCCGTGATTCTGTGTTCGGTGTGGGGTTCTAAGTGGAGACGTTGGAGTTCTTTGTTCGAGCCCATTCGCAGGAACTTTTTCAGCGAGAAGCGTCCTTTGGGCTTGCGCTTTTCGCCGGCGGCCGTGGTCAAAAGGCAATCCGTGGAGTTTGAGAGGAATTTTCTGGGTATCGGCTGGGGGATGGTGTACGGGTCGATTATGGCGCTGCAGATTTTCGGCGTACACGATGAAGCGCGTGCTTCTTTCTCTCGCATCGTGACTGTTTCCGTTGAGATGTATTCGGGGGTTACGTCTCCTGGGGTGGCGGGAGTTGTTGGCACAGGCGTGGCGGGGGTTCCGTTAATGAGGCTTCCGTTAGGACTGCCGCAAGTCGGGGTGATGCTTCCGTTTCCATTGATTACGCACCTGATTTTATAAATAAGACTACATGAGGTGGTAGGTTGAAAAAACACTGCAAATTGGGCAAGCAACAAACTGTCTTGCACGTTCTTGAGACTATTGAGTGACAAATAAAAGCACATACCTGGTGTAGATTGCGGAATCTTCCGGGGGCTTGGGCGCCCGCCGCTTCCCACAGCCGTTCGAATCCTGCTTGGTCAATTTGGCCTTGTCCTCGTCGTCGCTGTTCGGCTGAGGCATCGGAGCTGGCGGAGGCGCCGGAGGTGCCTTGACCTGAACCGGCGGTTTCCTGGCCAGAGGCTTCGCTCCCAAAATTTTGGGCTTGTCGTAGATGGGCGTCGGCGTCGGAGGATTATGCAAAAACGAACATTGCGTTTCGAGAGGCGGCGGAGGCGTCAGAGGCAACGCAGGTGGCTCCGTGGGCGAATCGGGCGGATCTGCCCTGCCGTCGGGCTCGCCCGCTTGCTCCCTGCTCACCTTCACCATCTCCCCGGTTTCTATCTCCTTCACCACCCCTTTCGCCTCCTCCGTTTGTTTGTTTCGCTTGCTCAACAGCAAATTCTTCGTGTTCAGCAGCTCGATCTTGGCCGTGGACGTCTGGTAAATCACCGGCTTTTCAATGTCGCGTGCCTTCAGAGCCGGCGCCCTCGTCAGCTTCTTCAGCTTCACTTCCACTTCGCTTTTCTTCACTGCTTCCGGTTCGCTCCTGGCCACGCTCAGTACGATTTCCTTTTGCGTTTTTTTTCGCGGAAGTATCTGAATCGGGTTCTTGCCGTTCTCCAGCGTTTCGGTTATTTCATCCAACAGAGATTTTTCCTCTTTATCTCCTTCTTTGCCACCCTTGCCGTTTTCAGCTTTCTCTTCGCTGTTCTTGGTGTAGGAAGTTAGGACTACGGTGGGTTTTTCGGCCTCCTTGTTCGTTTTCGAAATGGGAATGTGCGAGATTTTCGTCAGTTTTTTCGGGCTGACGTCTTCACCGAAAGGCGTCACCGACACCAGCAGGGTTTGTTTGCGCCCTGCCGAATCGACCAGCGGTTTGCCGAGCATCAGCTGGGTGTAGGCTCGTTTCACGCCGTTGGGCTCTTTCGTTTCTTTGAGTCCGGTGGTATTGAAGTCGGTGTTTTCTTTCGTGATTCGTTTCAGCTCTTTTTCGGCTTCTTCTTCCGATTCCGCGGGGCTGTCTTCTTCGCTGCTACTGCTGCCGCTTCCGGTTTCTTCATCGTCGTGGTCAGGTTCGTCGCAGTACCAATCTTCGCCTCCGAAGCCGATGACTTGCGTCAGTTCTTCGGTGAAGATGACGTTTTTCTTGGATTTCTTGCAGTCTGCGGTGCGGATAATGCTTTCGACTTTGATTTTCGACGTGGGAAGCGGTAGGGGCTTTGGTTTGGGCAGCTGCGTGTGTTCGTCCTTGAGCTTGAAGCAGTTTGAGCAGAGTTCTTTCTTCCATGCGTTCTGGACGAAGTTCTGGCATATGGCCGGAGACATGAGATCGGCCGCTTGAAGCTCTGCAACAAAAAATTATCTTAATTTTTTTATTCAGTCTTCTGGAATGATTGCTATTTAGGAATTCGTAAACATACGAGTAAGTTGAATCCAAACAAGCAAAAAATAAGAGTAAAATTCAGAATAAATTTGAGGAAGCAAAAACAAATTAAGTATACTAATCAGGCAGAAAATGTGAATAACTTAGGAATGAGTTGGTGAAACATTTGTGGCAATTAAGAAGGATAAGGAAGCAATTAATTAAATAATTGCCAACCTGAAATATGCTCAAAATTACAGTCACGTTGATTAACCATTTTTAAAACAATGAACCGGCACGCTGGGTCATTTAAACTCGAATGAGACGTAGGTAATGCTTTTGTTTTGACTCTCATTGATAAGACCTTCTATTGACACTCACCAAAAATGATATTGTATTTCTGAGATTAGATACTAAGTATTATTGATCATGTTTTTTCCTCACCAGTTTCTCCCAAAACAGCTTTGGCGTCATTTCCTGAACTGTATCAATTTTTTTTTTTTTTGCAGGAAGTTAATAATTTTTGTCATGCACATGATTGTCTATCAATCTTTGATTGAATCTCATATCCGTTTTTTATATTATCTCTCAACAGTTTCAATACAAATATCTTTTGATAATCACGTCCTCACTGTGGTGTAAAACTGGGTTTATGGGGCACTGGGTATCTTGTTTCGGGCCTTCATTAAACCCGAATTTTGTCATGTCCAAGATGAAAGGCAAAGGTAATGGCAAAAAATTGACGAGGTGAGATGCACGAGACATCTTGTCTTCAGCGGGAATGAGCAATGAGTATGTGAATAAGTAAAATGTGTCCGCTTCACGGGGCGACAGCTGCACGCGGGACGATGTTGGCAAAAACTAACCTATTCTGACGTCATCCGACCCTGTCTTCCAGGCTTTCGTTCCTCTCTGCCAGTTTTTTTTACTCTTCCTGTTTTCAACAATCCCATGTCTGTTCAATATTTACGTGTACAAGTCTTCCTGGTAGATATCTTTGTATTTTATTTTGGTGTTTTCTTTTTTGCACGCTCAGATTTCAATTTTCTGGTCATCACTCATTCGGTATGTATCATCATTATCGCTAGGTACTATTTTTCTCTTTCCATCTTTTTGTCCTTCAGTATTTTGATCTCCTATGCTAATTTTTTTAGCTGTCTGGTCTTTCCGCCTCCTTTCTTCCAATCGTCGTTCACCCACTTTCCCACTTTCTGTGGTTCTTCCTATCCTTCCCGTCTTTTAATCCCCGTGCTTTCTGTATTTTGACGTTCAGTATTTCGGTCTTTAATTCCGCCAGTCTTTCAATTTTCCCTCTTGCTAAAATGGTTGCTTATTTTTTTATCATTCAGACTCTGCGATTGAGCCTAAGACTTCCCGTTTGCCTTTCAATGTGTAGGTATCGGTCTTCCAGTTTTTCCGCCATCTCATTTTTTTCTCTTTCAAGTTTCAACTTTCCTTATTCCCAGCCTCAGTATTTGTTTGAGATCAGTCTCTAATTAAGTTATTCTTTCGGTCCCCAGCCATTTCCTTTTCATATTTTATCTTCCTGTTCTTGATGTCATTATTGATTCTTCAAAATAATCACGACATTCAGAAGGTAGAACAGGAAGAGGAGAAATTACACGATTTGAACATACACACGATTTAGACACCCTGTACTTTTAGCAATGTCGTGTGTGGTATAGGTACGAACAATTAACATTGCTCCTTCCTCATTATGATTGCATATATTCCACTAGGTAATGGAATGGAAATGTTTACATTAGCATCTTTGCCGTGACATTAATCCAATTTATCATGCACGGAATAATGAGAGTGACTTGAGAATTTAATGGTTTTTTGTTCTATTGAAACTTAAACGTTGAAAAGTGAATAATATTCAGAGTAGGATGTTGACCATTTAATGTTCGTTTTACTTTTGCGGTTATTACATTACGACCATAGCTTTATATGTATACACATCTCATCAATATTCATATCCAACGAAAGTGACTTGAACGTCTGTTGTTTGGTTGAAACCAAAGTATTGGTAAATTTCCGCATGCGGAGGTATATGAAATTTGCGGAAAATTATGAATAGAGATAGAGCCAGTGCAACATTTTAGAGAGTGCTTGTTAATAATGGATAGATATACCGACTTCCTCTGCAAAGCCAAGAACCGCGGGCACAGCACCGTGAAGGACTTGAAGGCCGGCGTTTCGCATTCACTTAATTGCTCGCGCTATGATAAAAATTAATAATCATAATCATTTTGCAGTTTGCATTTTGTACGTTGTATGAGATTATGAGAATTATGCAAATGGCGCTGTATGCACAAAATCTTGCGAAATTTCAGCTCTTACAATATATAGCCCCCCCCATAGTTATTGAGCATTCAGGTCTTTGATTCTTTTGCCTTACAAAGATGTTAAATTCTTCGAGTTTCTCTAATTTAAAAGGCACAGCTCATACCGGTTTGGCATTGACCGGAGTAAAAGTTCACACAAGAGATTTCTTCTCTGCGCGGTGCTTCTCCACTTCTTCGTCGGCTCTTCTTTCCTCTTTGGATTTATCCACCTGACCAAGTTTCACATCGGAGAGGCCTCTACGGTACCTCGAAAGGAATTCAGTTCCGTTACTCAATCAGATAGTGCGTGCTCCAGTCAGCTCTTTTTTGTCCTGAAGCAGACACGGATTGGTGGTGGTGATAGCAGATGACCTTGTCTTGCCCACTTCCCATACACAACTGCGACTCTGCAGAGCGAAATCACGAATCCGTTTTCCCAAGAACACGAAATCGATTATTGCTTTTCATATTGGCCGTATTCAAAAGATCGATGAGGAGCCTGGTCCCGCAAGATGTCGAACGATAGCTATTTGAGTTTTTTCACAATCCTGATATCTGGTTCTCCTTTATTACTTACATCTATCCTTCTAGTTATATTTACCCGAAGAACTAAAAGTCGACTTATCGGTACCGTTCTCGAAACGGTTTCGGATGATGGATCTAATTTACTCTTCTGAAAAGATACATTTTGGCCATGTCCATTACGAATTTCAAGCACACCAATATTGATTTAAAGATACAATCAGGCAGGATTGCTCCTTGAAGGATAATCTGCAACTTGACTTGCAATACTTCCACGTTATTTCGAGTAGGGCCGAAGTGGGGACCAATTTTTCAAAGTGGCAGGTGACTGAAAATTTAAAAAAATTAATTCCATCAGATTCTCCTGTTCGAAACAACGGGTCATATGCATAAAGTCGCATTTTCAGTTCTGGAGGAGTTGCTAGGGAAAATTTGCTTAGCAACCAGCTTGAGAAGTGGTGTCACGGTGGCTCCACTTGCAGACGCCGTATACAGGGTGTTCAAAAATTTTAACTCTTGAACCAAAAGAGTTGGGTCCATGAAAATCACCAAGTAGATTTCACAATTTAATGCTTGTTAAGCTGAAATAAATCGCGTCTTACGGCTCGGTACCCAGTTGGGGCTGAGACCGCCGTAAGTGCGGTTACCATATCAACGGCGGATACCAACCAATCAGACCTCTGTATTTAGCGAGTTACGCCGTCCCAAACTTCGCGCCTGCAACTTGGTATCGAGCCCTTAGTATCTGCAGCCGTTTCTGGAAAATCCTGAAATTAGTGGTCAGTTTCATGGAAAGTGACATTTTTCAATAAATCTGTCACTTTGCAAGATATACGAATGGAATTTGACAGTTCCACAAAGGATGAAGTAAAGAATGAGATGCTATGTGCTGCCACCGACCCCGCCCACTATCTTCAAAAGTATGACAGTTAACACTTCTCTTGGCCGCCATCTTGAATTCGTCGCTTATTGAATGAGTGAGAAAGCAATTGGTATGGGTGATTATGGTCATAGGTAATAATCTAAATGCAAAAAGAACCTTCCTCAGTTGATGAAGTTTTTAAAATTGATTAATTAAGCTGCTGCGTCTATTTTTAGAAGCATTCATTTTCACTCATCCAATAAGCGACGAATTCAAGATGGCGGCCAGGAGACAGAGAAATGCTAGCTGTCATTTTTTCGATGGTAGTGGGCGGGATCGGTGGCAGCACACGGCATTCCATTTTTTACTTTATATTTTGCGAAACTGTCAAATTTCATCCAAATATCTTGCAAAATAATTGATTTATAGAAAAATGTCACTTTCTATAAAAGTGGCCACTATTTTCAGGATTTTTCAGAAACAGCTTAAAATACCAAGACGCGGTTTATTTTAGCTCAACAAGCATCAAGTTGTGAATCTACTTGGTAATTTTCATGAATCCAACTCTTTTGGTTACAGAGTTGGAATTTTTGCATTTTTGAACACCCTGTATACGGCATCTGCAAGTGGAGCCACCGTGACACCACTTCTCAAAAGTAAGGTATGGATATTATGTACCGTATGATCACAAACTTTCCTCCTCTAGGCAGGCTGTGGTCTGGTCATTGGCAGGCAAACGAGGCTGATTTTGGCCAGGCCACAGCCTGCCTAGAGGAGGAAAGTTTTTGATCATACGGTACTACCATCGTGCCAGATGGCTATGCCTTACCCCAAAATGCAAGGTTGAGCCCAAAAACAGCCACTAACCGCCCCACTAGAGCCTTTATTGAAAAAACACGGGGAAATTGTGAAAAAAATGTTTTTATCAACAAGCGTTAAATAATACCCGTCACTTTTTAGCACGTCGTCATGGGCGACGTGAAAAAATAATGATTCTGCGCGTTCCTGTCATATTTTCAATAAATTCTGACATTTACCAAACATTTCAAAGACCATTGTAGATAAAATCCTGTACAATACACGCGTTAAAAGTGTCTTATTTTGTTCGCGGGCTTGCTCTACTCGCTAATGCTCGTTTCGCAAGCGTCCCCGCTCACAAACTAATACCTGTCACTTTTAACACTCGTATCGTAAATAGCTATTTTGTATCATTACATCGGTTAACTGAATTCGAGGGTCTTCTTGTCATTAATTTGTCACTAAGCGATGTGGAAATAGTGATAAAAAGACTCAAAACACGACAATAAATGTAACCCGCTGAGAAAAACTTGGACCATTTTTTATTTCTCACTTTACCTACTCCTGTGGGGTGTATGTATTTGAATTCGTAATGACATGGTCAAAATGCATCTTTTCAAAACAAGAAATCTTATCTTCGTTGACAGACTTTCAAACAAAAAAAAATCGAAAACTCTCGAGATAAAATGTAAAATTCCATGATTCTGTGACAAAAATCCGAAAAACATTTTTTTCAGAAGAACTGAGATTGGTTTGGAACCTCGGGTTGAACACAACCATTTTGCACCGTTTTACATGTCACCCGGCTTATTGCGACTTGTGCTTTATTGTCGCGGTCATGGTTCTACCGAATTAATGATCATGTATCGCATTCAGGCGATTGACCAGAATTAAAATTTCCATTGAGAACAACCGATCGAATTCGACAAATTCGAGTTTTGACCAATCGCGTGGTTTGCAATACCTACATGAACATTACTTGACATAAACGCAAATATTGCACTGTGGGGGTTTTCTCTGATTGTGGTAAGTATGCGCATAAAAACGTTATCGTCTTCCGGGAACAGTTCCGACAACTACCTAGTTGTTGGCGATTCTTGTCGCCACCAGAGAACGTCGCCACTGTCAGAAAACCCACTGTCACTCTCAATAAAGTCATAGATCAACAAGGCAAATGGAAGGAGAAGGACGACTAGTGGGCGGCCAACAAGCAGGAGAAGGCGGTCAGGTAGGAGAGGGCGGTAAAGTCGAGCAAAAAGAACCGCTCGTCATCAGAGACAAGTCCCTCACATTCGAGGAAGCCTCCAAGTGCCTCAACACCCTGGCCAAAGACGAAACCGCATGCCGTTACGCCTACATAATGCTCTCGGCCATGAACATGAAACTCACCGAGATTTCGACCATCCTCAAGTTCAAACACGTCCTGTTCGTCGACGTCAGCGACAACTACTTGACCACCGAAGCCCTCGAAGTGCTCGGCGGCATGCCCTTTCTGGTACTGATCAAAGCCGAACGAAACCGCGTCGTGTCGGCCCACCTCCCCATCATGCACTACCTCCAAGTCCTGGATCTGAACCACAACCAAATCAAGGAGACCTCGGACATCGAGCAGCCTCTTCTGGATAGCTTGGAACTGAACCGCAACGACATTTACACCGTCGATTTCGACAGCGCCAAGCTCGAGACGCTGAAACAACTGGAACTGCGGGCCAATTTACTGTTCGAGATCGCCGGAAATTACCCGGTGTCTTTGGAGAAGCTCTACTTGCCGGCAAACAAGATCGCGAGCATCAATGGCGACGATTTGGGCAAGCTGGGCAATTTGCAGACGTTACATCTGCGCGACAATTTATTGACCAACTTGGACGGCTTCAGCGAGCAACTGCGCAGTCTGAAGTACCTCAACTTGCGGAACAACAAAATCGCGCGTTTGAAAGAAATCGTCAAGCTGCAGTGCCTGCCGCAGCTGGAAACGCTGATAGTGACCGGAAACCCTTTCGCCGGCGAACAGATGATCGGACCGGCGCCGGAAGCCGGCGAAGGCGCCACCGACGTCGATCCCATAAGAATTCCGATTTTGGTGCTGTTGCCGAACTTGAAACGCATCAACAAGCTGCCGGTGACATTGGAGGACAGGTACAAAGCCGAAGATTACAAGGATGTGGTTTTCGGCGGCATGCTGGACGCGGAGACGGTGCAAGAGGAAGAGACCGATATGGGCGCGACCACGACGGAATACACCACGGACGACAGCGACGATCTGCTCACGTCCGTGGATGACACTCCGCGATTGGGTCCCGAGTTTGGCGCTACTCTTGGTGCGATTCCTGTTGATGTTCACGATGGTCACGAGGCTCCTCATGGAGCACCTCATGGAGCACCTCCTCACGGTGGTGGTGTTCGCGAACATGAAGGTCGCGAAGACGAGGATTATAAGATGGACTAAAATCATATGCGGACGTGAAGACACCGCGGCCAGGATTATTGTTATTATTTCCGCTAGACTTACGTTATTATTATACGCTATTCTTTATTGTTATTGTTGACCTATTAACATAGCTTTTACAGCTTTCGCTTTGTCTGCGCCTTATTATTGCATTATTATGTTTCTGAATTTAAGATCGGACGTCCATCATCTTTTCAGATTTTTTTTTTCAAAACCATTATAGTATAGTTGACAGTTTTATCGGTAGATGGTTACCTACCTAAAGCAAGGCTGGAGTCACTGAAGGATGACTGATGAGTATCAGATTAATAATGCTGTCAAAGTACGTAATGAATCCTTGTCCATCATCACTGTTGGAAATCGATTTTATTAGGTAATAATGCTTAAGAACTGGCTAGGTTCTGGTTCTCTGCAATATGGTTTTTACTGAACTATTTTACGCTGAGCTAACGGCAGCTCTGATGCTCACCATCAGGGTCCTCAAAATGTTGAAGGATATGTTTGAATTTTCACAGAATTAAGTACAACTAATGAGACAGACTATACCGTGAAAATCAGGTTTTTTTCCAGAAAAAAAAAGCCTGCCACTGGTACCTAAACCGATGTAAGAGTCTTCTATATCTTTCCGCGCGCCTAAACAAAAACCGTTGTAACTCAACTATTCTGCATTGATAAATACTAGTAACTCAGTAATCCACACATCAACATAATAAATGCGACCGAACTTGAGTTACAGCGGTTTTTATTCAGGCGTGCGGAAAAGGTATAGAAAACTCTTGATGGTAAGGCTCCACAAGATATCGAGCGTTCGAGTACGATCGTGAGCAAAATAAACGGGGACACCCCAGTTTGCCCGTATTTTCCCTATGTATTTTTGACCTTGCCAAGTTTTTAGTTTTTTTAATAGAAAAACTAACGGTTCTTCTGTTTTTTTATTACCTATCTTTATTCTTCCTTTTTCGACCTGGTTTGTACAAGCTTTAGATTTTTCCACTTTGGATTTCGTCCGCCGATCTGCTGAGCGTCAAACTCAGATTCAGCACAGTAATGTCATGGCAGTGTCAGAATTTTGAGGTTGCCATTGGCCGCTTTCATAAGACGGGAGCAGCTACCGCTACGCTCCTTCGGAACTGTTGGCGTCTTACGAACGCATTGTTGGAAGTAGCGGTGACTGGCGGTGACACATCCAGCGCCGCGTCAAGAATAGCCGAAAATATAATCTGGTTTTGGAGAATTTCACCCAGTGCTATAGCTCGATGGTCTTTATTTAACAAGCGATTCACATTAGCTGGGAAAAAACTTATAATCTTCAAAAATTCAAACAGCACGCAAGGTAAACAGCACCGAAAAACACTCTTGAACCCATAAAATGTCAGAATGGCACTTGCGAACATCAAAATTTAACGTTTCTCTCATCTTCCACCTCCCACTCCTATCGCTCACTATGCTACCAAAATGTAGCGAACTTCCGAGCCGCTACAAAACATGGCCGTCCGCTCCGAGCGGAGCGTAAAAGTAGCGCACCGTTCACAGGACAAATCGGTAACAGTTCCACAACTGTTGTGACTTATGAATGCGGCCATTGTCATGTTTAGGGACCGTGCACGGAGGCGGAGCCAAGCAGTTTTTGACTGGCAGCGATCGGGGTGGCCGACTAGGAAACTTCGCACCACCAATTCGTTTGACGGCATTGTATTGTTGTGTTTCAACTTTCAATTTAGGTAACGTTAGCTCGCCGCGTACTGTTAAACGTCAGTTGTCGCTGTCGTATGTGGGGTGGTTGTTGTCAACCTCGCTCAGTACACTGCGCTACATGCCATCATGCACGGTCCCTATAAATATACCTAGGTACCAAGTGGACAAAAAAAACGTGCTGTTTAATTTTTCTCGCCAATATTTTGGTTTATTATTCGATTTCAAGGAACCTAATGCCAATAGCTAGCCAAATAAAATAAATAGGTTAGACATTTCAAATATCAAGATGGCCAAATTGTAGGATTCCAAGATGGTGGACGCTCGTGAACTTAGGTCTTCATTACTGAATAAACATCGTGAACGATACAAATACTGTTCACTTGGCTAGCTGTTGGCAAAACGTTTGTTGGAATCCACGAACCTTTGGAATCGGATAAGAAACAAAAAATTTGCAAGGTAACCAGTACCTAGGTTCGGTGGCAAAAAATAGGATGGAAATACTTTTGAGAGTTGTTCATTTTCGAATTAAAATTGCTAACTTTGTGAAAGTTATCTAAAGAAACTACTCGCTCTTACAGTTGAAAGAATATCTCCTTTATCTCTTGGGGGCAATTTATCTTCCCAAGTCATAATCGTACCACCTTGATTCGAATTCAAAAATTGACAAGTTTAAACATGCGAGGACACGTGTTTTCCGTTCTAAATATGTATATTCCGTTACTGTATCAGTGTATGTACTTATACTTTTTTTTTGCCCACCCACTCAGTAGAAGTATACACAAACCCTGTGAGCCCCGGGTGTCTTATTGTGCTGTTCGTAGTCTTGGTAGATCTCCATGTAACTTCTTTTGTGTCGTTTGGAGCCCTGAAGAACCCTCTCGTCTTCTTTTTGTGTTGTGCAGAGCCCTGATGACCCTCCTTGTGTCTTTTTGTGTCATTAGAAACTTCAGTCAGCTCTCCCTTCTTCTTTTTATGTCGTCGACCCGAGAGACAAAGTCGGCCTTCTAGGGTCTTCAGGTGTCCTTTGAAGCCTTACTACGCTCCCTCTTCACTAGTGCCTTTTTTAATCTTCACAACTCACAACTAAATCAATTCTAGTGAAAACATTGGATCTTGTATTGTTCGCAGCTCAAGTGGACCTCGTCTTGTCTTCATTGTTTTTTTTTTGGCGCTCTACTGAACCCCCTTGTCTTCTCTTGTATCTTTTTGAAATCCAATGAACACCGTCTTCTTGTATTCTGTGAGACCCACCGTGTTTCATGTTTCGTTTAGAGCGTTACTAAGCCTCTTGTCTTTTCTTGTGCTTTCGAGAGGTTCTGTAAGCTCCACTATGTCTTCTCATATTGTTTGGAGGTCAATTGAGCTTCCTTGTGTCTTCATTTCTTGTTTGGAAGTTGGAGCCCTACTATGCCCCTTGTTTTCTCTTCTGTTAAACAGGGGGAGACATGGCTCACTGTTCTCTTGTATTGTTTGGACCGCAAGTGAGCCCTCTCGTTTCTTTCGTTTCTTCTTTTTGTCATTCATTTAAAGCACTACTGAGCCTCTTCGTCTTTTTATGCCTTTCAAAAATTTAATGAGACTCCATGTCTTCTTGTAGATTATGTTCGGGACCTTCTCTCATCATGTGTCGTTCGAAGCCTTGATGATCCCTCTTGTCTCTCCTTAAGTCCTTATTATGTCTTCAAGAAGGCTAGTGAACCTCTCTGGTGTATTCTGGTGTTGCTGACAGCTGAAGAGAGCCCCCTTTTGTCTCTTTGTGCCGCTTGAAACACTACTGAGATTTCTTGTGTCATTGTGTCTTTCGGGACTCGTAGTATCGAGCGAGAAAGCAATGAAAAAACTGGCGACTTATTCGTGCCTTTAGGGTTGTTTTTGCGCTCCTCATGGGAGGGAAGCACGCGCTAGTTTTTTGACAGACGATAGCCAAATTCTCGTACAAACACAAGAACAGAGCAAGTAATTGCATCGTAAGTGGCCAAACGGCGCGGGAAAGTTCGTTTGTTGTTTGTTTGTACGAGAATGCGTCTGACAGACTGCAGTCGCCGATCAGCTGTGCTTATTTGAACATGCGCAGTAGTGTGCGGGAACATCTCTATTTTGTATCTCGTAACGAGCTAGTTATGTGCATGCTAGTATCTTTTTTTATTTTAACTGACTTATTCAACGAGGCGACATTCAGCTATTAGCTGCTCTACCATGCAACCTCGGGGACAGAACAAAATATCCATGGATGTAGCGAGATTCGAATCCGCACAGCGCAGCGCGTGTGGGTCAGCTTGCCATCACCTATACCATTCGGCCACGACCGCTCCATCTTGTTCTGTATATCTATGAATAATCTATCTTTTCTCTATCTGCATTAACGAGCCATTACGAGATTCAGAATAGTCCTGTTGTCCGGGGACAAATTGTCCTTCGTGGTTAGTGAGGGGACGAATTGTCCGGGAGCAACTAGATCTTCCCAATTTCACCTGATCTGTTGGGTTTGGCAATGATTACCATATCTATTTTTCCAGTTGGCGCACATTCAAACGGTTGTAAAATAATAGGCTACTTCGTTTGGGCAGGTGCGCATGCTTGAAGGCTCCAAATTTTGAAATATTTTGTACACCTGTCAGTTGAATGGCAACGCTGCATACTCTGTCTAGCCGCCTGACCGACTACTGGTTCCTGGCTAGAAACGAGAAGTGTGATCATGATGGTCACAAACGACGGTTGGCGCCGATGTCTTGTTACTCTTGTTGTTTTGAGCGCTGTTGCCATTTTCGTTGTCCCTGAACTTCCACAAATGATCATTGAACTTAGTTTTAATGAAACATTTCCTTTGAATATAGAAAATGGTATCTAACATTCAACCAAATTATTTGTGGAACTTTAGGTGCACTGCAATATTTTTTAGTGTTAATTTTCAATATCGGTCTACGAAACTATGAAATTCGCGCCAGACATGCGCGCTCAAAAAAACCAAAACGAAGGGACCTATTGTCAACTCAAGTGCTTTAAATGGTTTTTCTTCGTTAATACCTTCCAACTACAACGATTCAATTTTGTTCTGTGCCCTTGTTGTAAGGTTTTTGGATTTGTGAAGGTCTGTGGCCCATTAGAGGCTCCAAAATCCATTATAAATTTTTGAAAATGCTCGATTCCAATATAGTTGCAGCGGTACGCTTTTTGACTCTTCATTTTGTGATACTGCAATGAAATTTGGCATATACAAACTGCATAAAATTTCAAGTGATTTGACCCGTAGCACTCAAAAATTTGTCCATTAGGGGGCGACTGGGGGCCCCTCAAAATTTCAAGATGTCTGAATTTTTCCCATGCGCCATTCAGTACCGCCCTATCTACCGTACAGAACCTAAACAACTTTGTTCTTGACCATCATAACATTTTTCGTCATGTCAATTCCATTCTTCTTATAGAAAAAAAAAAATTTCTTTGCCCGGTCAACAAATTGAAAAATAATTTTTTTTTGGACCACCAATAGATTGTTATGTAGTTTTTGTGCGATCATCCATGAATCCGCATCCCCTTGATTCATTTATGAAAAGAAAACTTTTGCAGTGCAATTTTTCAACAAAGGAGTGACTTCAACTTACCATTATTTTCAACATTACCTTTTTCAATGTTTTACCTCGGTAAGTATGATTATTGTTATACTAATATACAGCTTGAAGTTCTCTCCAACGATGTGGATGATGAAACTGCCTCAGTTCCACCTGGAAGCCGTACATAATAATTTTTCTGCAAGGCCGTCAAATTTGGCATTTTTGATTTTCTAGCGGGAGCGGCCAAAATGTCAATACACACCACTCCGCCCAAGAGCACCGGTTTGCTCTAGCGGAAAACGATATTCACGCCTAACGATTTTGCATTTTGTGATACTGAAATGTGGAGTTGGTGCGAAAGTACCGCAACCGGCGCTCTTGGGCGGAGTGGTGTGTATTGACATTTTGGCCGCTCCCGGTAGAAAATCAAAAATGCTAAATTTGACGGCCTTGCAGAAAAATTAATATGCTTGGCTCCCAGGTGGAATCTGAGGCCGTTTCATCATCCAAACCGTTGAAGAAAACTTCAAGTATTATATATTAGTACAATAATAATCATATTTTTAGGGATAAAACATTGAAATAGATAATGTTGAAAATAATAATAAGTTGAGGTCACCCCTTCGTTAAAGAATAGAACAGCAAAACTTTTGTTTTCATAAATGAATCAAGGGGATGCGGATTTATCGATGATCACACAAAAACGACTCAACAATCTATTTGTGGTCCAAAAAAAATATATTTCTCGACTTGTTGACCAGACAAAGAAATAATTTTTTTCTGTATGAAGAATGGAATTGACATGACGAAAAATGTTACGATGGTCAAGAACAAAGTTGTTTAGGTCCTGTACGGTAGATAGGGCGGTACTGAATGGTGCATGGTGAAAACACTGACATCTTGAAATTTGGAGGGGCCCCCAGTCGCCCCCTAATGGACAAATTTTTGAGTGCTGCGGGTCAAATCACTTGAAATTCTACGTAGTTGACATATGCCAAATTTCATTGCAGTATCACAAAATGCGGAATCAGGGTCATTTTGCTAGCGTACCGCTGCAACTAATACGAATTCAAATGTGAACCAATTGTTTTTCCCAGGTAGCGGGCAATGAGGCGTGCCGGGTAGAATTGGAACTGAGAATTCGGTATGAACTTGAAGGGCATAAGCACGCAGCTCTGGAAGACCTTACCGAGCACCTTCCACATGATTCGCATACTGGCTGTCACCTCTGTAATTTCATTTTGACTTGCCAACTCTGAATCGGAAATGTGCCGCCTCCATTGACGCAAGCTAACAGGTAAAATTGGAAAGATTTATTGTTCAGGGACGAATTGTTCGGACAGGATTGAACCTTGTCAATATTGACAAAATTCTGACAGTTCAGTGCGAGAATATGACAGACTGAAGCTTTCCACTAGCAATTTTCAAACAGGTACCAGTACCTATACGAGGGCTTGTTGTGATTGTGAAGCAGGAGCGTATCTAAACAGAGGAAGAACAATCCAAATCTCATAAAGTTGCTGAAATTTCCGGACAAAACCCACAAAACTAATATTATTGGCGCGTTCAAAAGCACCGCTAATCTAAATTTGAGATTACAGAAAGAGAATTTCGGATCATTATTCTTTAATGAGCCGCTTTAATTATCTTTGCCAATTTCAATAATTAAAAATTTCGTTGTCACTTTTACCTGACGCGTAAAAGTGAATATTGAACCATCAAAATAAGACTTCTCGGTCAGTGGGTCTTTCCCATATTTACGTAATTAGGCTATGTATAAGGTAAGGTATATAACGAGATGTTTCCGGTGGTATATCACAATTAATATGGGTGTGCGTACCGTGGATAATGCTCCATTTATTTTCGTGGAGATGGATGCATCCATAAGCGCGACAAGGGTTTGCTTTTTGTTCCTTTTTTTGTGTCTGGCGACGTATCGTGGGACACACGACACACACTGATTTAAATAAATTAGAGAATTTATTTATTACGTCTGCAGGGTGTGGAGAGCCCCATTATAAATTTAATGGTTTCACCTACGACGCTACGGTAAAACATTCGCATACAATATAAACGAAACGCGTAACAATGTGCGACTAGAAAAATAATTTTTCAAGGTGATTGTCGTAGAAAGTGCATCATCGTTCCCATACCCGCATCCAACTTTCGACTTCACGGTATGCAGAGGAATTTTAGATGAGTACGTCCCTGGACCAGAATAATTTGATTATTTATATCAAGAGCCGGCGCAGCTCGTGACCGAAAGGGTAATAAAAGGACAGTGGCATGACAACGAGGAAGCCAATCAACTCGGACAATGGCCGTGAAACCACTTTGCAGAACAACTTTTGAATATTCAGTTTTCTGCATGCACCGCGACTTTTTTCCTTCTGAAGTTTGAAACTAAATTTAGCGCGCGCGACTCTAGGTACTTCCGGAACAATGCTCAAGACCCTCGAGCCATCCAGCTTGATGGTGAACGAACTAAATTCTAATTTCGTCAAGAGTGTAATAATAGTGCAAACACCCATTTATAATCTCTTATAAAATGCATTAAAAGCTAGCTAGAAATAGCTTCGGAAGTGCCACTTGGATTCCACACGCGGTTCGAAGACCCAGTTCCTTTCCTTTCATTTCCCGAAAAAAAAAGTCTGTCCAAATCAAGCAGATGGTCTTTAGAAACTGGCAGAAAAATGAAACTAGTAGGACTAGTTTTGCCTAGCTCATTGTGAATGCAACTAATTGCCTCTTAATAGACAGCCAATCTGTTATCTCAGTCATTTTTTAACAAGGTGTTATTACTAACACACCCACTGAGAATTGAAATGTCATAAAGGTGATGGCATTTCGAAAACGTGTGTGTGCGGGTGTTTTGTTGTAGGATTAATTGAATAAAATACCGATGGTGGTTAATGAATAGGAAAAGCGCTGAGCTCTGCCGCCATAAGTGCGGGATTTCTCTCCAGTTTTCTTCCATACGAATCGTCCGTGGCAATAATACTTAAGTAGTGGTTTTTATTTATTCAGTTTTTTCTTCCTTCATTGTCTGCAATTAATTATGTTAATATGAATAAAATGTACTTCTCTTGATGTGTGTGTAGAATACATTCCTACGATAGAATTCATTAGAATCTTGTTACTCCATTTAGTGAAACTTTCTCCTTGGCTATTCATTTATACGAGAAATGCAACGAGACTTATCCTGCGCCGAGTAAGAGAGGAAACTTCTGTGATGCAATTATTCAGGATTTGAAAAAAATGCATCCTGCGTGTGTTGCAGTTTCCGTTTCGTTTCTGCTGTTTATGCTAATGACCATTTCCATCACACTAAAAAGGTTGGTTTAACGATCCCGAGGATTTGCAGAATGACATTCACTCTTAGTGGCATTTGCAAGTTTTCAACAATCCTGAGGATTTTTTAAATCCTTAGATTTTGTAGAATATCCCCGAGAATATCCTTAAAATCATTATAATCGTTCAGATCTTAAGAATCTCGAGCTGTTGGGGTCGAAATTTCGAGGCACCATGCAAACCCCGTCCGTTGTAACGTTTATTAACGTACTGGGGCTATGCATAAGATGACTTTTGGTCTTCGTTCTAATTCGTGGAGCTGAACTTGAAAACCTAGCAAGAAAACCCTGAAATGGGAGAGGCATTTCAAACAAGAAGCTTGGAAAAGAGGTGTTCGAAGAACCTGAACCAGGAGCAAATTCTGCACAACATCCAGCGTCAGATAAGTGTACTAGGGACGTTCCCATGTACATGAGAAATATGCCAGGAACCACAGAGTCAGCAGAAAACGTGGAAGAAATGGAGAGAACTCCTGCCCGAAAGACCTGAAGACCTGAGAATGTAAAGGACAAGCTGCTATCCTTCCCCTAATCGAAAAGGCTCCGGGGTCGAAAATTCATTTACACTGCAACATAAGTTTTATCCGAACTTCTACAGCAGGGTACTTTTTCAAGTCCCGTGAAGGAAGAAAAAGAATGGTCTGAGAGACGAAATGGAAATCGCGGAAGGGTAGCCAGTGAACCTTCTGAAATGGCGAGGGATAAGCCTGTTGAGAAATTTAAGAATTTTCGGAATCTTTGGAATTTGCAGTCCTCAAAAATAACTATAATCTTTCAGATATATGTATCTATCCTGAGGTGCTACGCGCTGTGAAGAGTTGGGGACCCTTAGTCTTCGTCCTCTCAGTCATGGAACCGTTTATGGAAATCAAAAAACTCCAATAGAAAGAAGCATTTGATACAAGAAGCTTGCAGGAAGGGGTTCGAGGATTTCGGAGAACATGGAGAACTCGCAGAGGCGAACCCTGCGAAAGACGGATCGAAAGGACGGTCCAAAACTTATGAGAATTACGCTAGTTCGGTCGAACTTGGAAACCATGTTCAAAAGATTTTTCGTTAGTACAAGTACAAAAACCAAGGGCTGCAGACAGACCTGGATTATAAAAGACAATTGGCTGGTATTTCTTCGGGTCCATCACTATTCAAAAAAGGCTCCAGATGAGAAAAATGCATGTACTTCAAACTTTAATGTCCAGTCATCCGAACTTCTTGGAAGAGCTTTTTCAATGCCTTGCCTGAGGAGAGAGAAGGAGAATAGCCTGGAAGACGAGATGGAAATCGCAGAAGCACTTTAAGTGAACCTCATGAAACGATAAGAGATGAAGTTCCGTGCGCCAAAAATAGAAATAAAATATCCAATTGTAATAAACAGTTGTAAACTTCTAATTTGTGAACAATGTCGATTATTGTAATAATAAATACATAAACCTTAGATTTACAGGAAAGTTGTTGAAAGATTGGAGATGGTGAATGACTGGGAGAATATGCCAACCTGAAGTAGGAAGCAATTCTAGGACTTCCATACTACCAAAAGACAATAATCCCGTTGTAAGGACTGATGGTAATGAAATCCAGGAGGAAGACAGGTGTAGCGGGAGGATATGGGAGCTGGGAAACCGTCAACAGGTGAGTTAAATCTCATTATTTCTGTTCACGATGAAATTTTGAAATGACACTTTTTGAATTGATCGTTAAGAGCGCACGATCAGCTCAAAAAGTGTCATAATTATCGGATTTTGTATCGTGAATGGGATATACGTACTTGTGGAATCTTTAGACTTCGTTTTTGTGAAGGGTTTAAAAGTAGGCGGTTGATTAGCAGATGCGTTCACTGTCACCGCGAAAAAAAGACATGTAAGCGACAATACGATTGGCACACCATTTATGTGCAATGGTAGAGTAACTACTCGGAATACCAGAGGGACCTGTGGGCGGAGCCTGACTCCGCGAACTGAGTTTATCCAGTGGCGCATCTAGTCTTGCAGTGTGATTTTAAGTTAGCTTGTGGCCTGGTAATGGTCCAGCACTCCAGCTGACGGTGTTGCTTCCCCTATTTCAACACATGGACTCGTTCAAAAGTTCAAAACGATTTTGGTTTTTCTGTTCAGCCCCGCCCACAGGTCCCTCTGGTGTGCCGTCAACTCTATGATAGAATGGCATGATTGTGTCTAAATAAAAAGGAAACATCTTTCTCGAATCACAGAAAGTAGGTAAAGTTTGAAAACTGAATTAAGTTTCTTACCACCAAGATAAAAAATTACTTTCAGATTGAAACCGTTGTCCATAAATTTCACGAATGTTTATAGCCCTTGTGAATATACACTACTAGACTTTAGGAGCAATGGTAGTGGAACCAGAAGAAGTTGCGAACCCGCCCATAGAGCAGCTTATCAAGTCTTCGCAGAATATCAAGGCTAGGAGGGCGCAATGGGCTAGTAGTCGGGGTGCTACGATTTTGAATACCGCAAATTGATTAGACGGGATGCCCTTTGGCATGATAACTACTCATACCAAGGTGATTAATTTTCTCCAAGGATGCGTCAACATTTCCCACTCAAAAAAAAAGATGGCGACGATTTTTGACAGGACCTGAATTTTTGTAAAACATAGGCATGTGGGATATGTTTTCTTACTAATTTTGACCTCCTGAACACGAATATCGAGTTTATTTTAACATTAGAAATCAAATCGACCCCATATTTGACATCCGAAAACCGCAAAAATAGCAGACTCTCGCTTATTTTCGAATTGAAAATTTTGTGTGCCATTTACAGCGATTTCCAGCCTTGAGCTCGTTAAATGGATCTCACAAAACAAGTTAACAGTGTAAGTTCTGCATAATAACTCTACAAACATCGCCAGGGTGCGCCCCAAAACATACAAAATATGGGCTCTGGGAGCACATTTTTCTGCGGCTGATTCAAGGAATGTAAGTGTGAAATGGAAAATGTTTTGAAATATATATTATTGTTTTATATAGTAAACTTACATATACTAGGATTTATCAACATAAATTGACAATTCCAGATAAAAACAGAAAAAATATATTTTCATGATTTGTCGATAACTTTTTTTTTCAATAAATACTAAAAAACGTAGCTTTGATTTTGATGATGTTTTTCATCCAGGTAAGATACCTTTTCCACCTGAAACAACCACCTTAGCTCAAAGCTTCGGTATAGCGACTCATGATTAGAACATTTTCGTCAGACTTGCAGTTGCCAAACATCAGAAAAGCTTCTTTTGATTTTGAAGTTTTGTCTTTACACTTGTTCTGGAATGCAACATACGGCTGATGGTGAATCTTTGGTTCAAAGTTTTCTAGAGTATTTCTATCTCGCCCATGAACTCATTCAGGTGTCTAGAAATTTTCGGACTGGATATGCACCAATGGCGAAGGGCAGTAGGATCTCCAGTGTTATTGCCAATTCAAAATTTGTTGTCTTGGTGTGTTGGAATTTTCGAGAATGGAAGTATAGTGTTATCAGGGAAAGCGCAAAAATACCTAGGAGGTGAACAGGCATAGAAAACGGACGTGGAAAACATATGAAAAAGTGATCAGGTAGGCACCAAGACCTTTTCAACATTACAACTCTTATTTGGCAACTATAGTACCTATAATACATGGTGTATGTTTTCATGCTCTTTGGCTTGTCCACGTCCTAGACGTTTTTGAGCCTTCATTTATAGCTCATTACTTTCATTCTCGCAAAATTCTGACACACACACGACAACAAATTTCAAGTTGGTGCCATAGGAATACGAATAACACTGAAGATCCTACTGACATTTGTCGTTGGTGCATACCTATCCAGTCCAGAAGTTTCTAGACACCTGAATGAGTTCACGGGCGAGACAGAAAACTTCAAGCCAAAGCGTAACCATCAGCCGTATATGTTGCATTCCAGAACAAGTTCAAAGAAGAACTTTCTGGAAGAAGGAATTATTAAAAGACGCTTTTCTGATGTTTGGCAATCGCGGATCTGAGAAAAATGTTTTATATTATATGAAACTTTGAGCTAGGGTGATTGTTCCAGGTGAGAAAGGTCTCTTGATGTATTTACTTTGATGAAAAACATCATTAAAATCAAAGTTACGTTTTTTGGTATCAATTGTACCTGTCATAAAAAAAGTTATGAACCAGTCATGAAAATTTGTTTTCACGATATTTTGTTTCAAATTGCCATGGTATGTCGATATATGCTTGGCATGTGTTAGCTTATATATTAAACAGTAAAACATATTGCACAACATTCTTCCTTTCACACTAACATTCCCCAACCAGCCGCAGCAAAGTGTGCTCCTAGCGCCCATTTTTGGTATGATTTGAGGCGCACCCTGGCAATGTTAGAAAAGTTATTTTGCAGAACTTATACTGTTAACTTGTTCTATGGGATCTATACAGCCAGCTCAAGGCTGGAAATCACCGTTGATGAAACACAAAATTTTCAGTTCAAGAATTAGCGAGAGTCTGCTATTTTTGCGGTTTTCAGATGTGAAATATGAGGTCAAGTTGATCTCTAATGTGAAAATAAACTCCATATCCGTATTCAGGAGGTTAAAGTTAGTGAGAAAACATGTGCCACACGCATATGTTTTATAAAAAATTAGCTCCTGTCAAAAATCGTCGCCATCTTTTTTTCTGAGTGGGAAATGTTGACGCATCCTTGGCGAAAATTAATCACCTTGGTATAAGTAGTCATCATACCAAAGGGCATCCCGTCTAATTCATTTGCGGTATTTTGCCATTTTATGTCGCGTACCACACCGACTATAGGGTTTGGTGCAGAGGGGCCTTTGAATCTCACCATCAATATCTGCGAAAACTCCATTCTGCTGCCGGTCACGAGTTTTACACCGTTTCAACACTGGTTGTGGATAACGTAATGGTCAGTGTGAGTTATCTCGAGGCGAGGGTTCAAAAACCTCAGATGGTGAATTGAAAAATTAATAAGTCTTGTCCATTCTTTCCTTTCGAGTTTCTAGAACGACCCGGCCCTGAACGTTTCTGTCTCGAGATGAAATTACGAAACGTTTCAGCAACAACCAATCTGTACTTCTTTTCGCGCTGCTACTACCAGAGTGCTTAGATCACAATAGTTGGTGTAACACTTACAAAACACCTGTACGCGTACAGGTATAGCACGTCGATGAATCATCACATTCATTTGACTCGAAATTGACTTTCTTCGACAATCAATTCTAGTTTTTATGTAGCAATAACTTCCAATAATTGAAGAATTTCAAAAAGCAATCAACGCCATACGCGCATTTCAAAATGAAGTACCTTTACCTACATCAGTGAAAGCTATTATAAAAATTAAACGACAGATGTGACAATAACGAAAAAAAAAATAAAAATAGTGAAATTTGAAAAGCCGTAGATAGGCTCGTAAATTTTTACTGCACTTACCATGATTTACTCTAGTTTTTTATGAATAACAGCTTTGTTCGCTGTGGAATTTTATGGCGGTGCAACTTGGCGCGTTAATTGCATCCATCTCATTAAGCCTGGAGGGATATTAAAAAAGAAAATAGACAACGCCTTAGCTCTTGACAGCTCAGCAATTTTTTAAATGCAAAGTAAACTAAGGTATATTTATTACTAATATAGTTTTCCATGGAAAAACTAGCTACAAGTGGGAATTTTCTGTGTATGATTCAGTCCTCAAACAAATTACGTTTTATGTCAATGCATAAAAACACGAGATAAAGATAAACTCGAGATGCATAGATCGAATAGCGAGAAGAAATATTAAGTTCAAAAGTACCGATCGCTACGATTATTATTACTAAATAAATAATAACAGATACGCCGGCGGAACGTGCATGAGAACAAAATGTAGGACATTAAACTTTATCTTAACGTATTTACGTTATCAATTATTAGTTGTGTCGATAGCTGTAAAATTTACTCGACATTATGGGAGTTTAAAAGTTTAACAGGTAAGTGTCACGCGCGTGAATTTGTAATTCCTCATCAAAATCAGCGGGTTCCAATCCAATTGGTGCCTTACTTACCCACTAAAATACAATGACAATAACAAATAACAATGAGGAACCGCAGAGATTTCGAACAAGCCAAATCACAGGTAGGCACTCATATTGGGTCAGGTCAAGATTGTCAGAATTCATACCTGTTATCAGACGAATCTTGGTGGTCCAAACAGATTCCGGGTTGAACGCGGAAACGGCACTGCACCCGCACAAATTCGTGATTTGCAGCTGTATTGTATTCCAGAGATTTATATCCGATCTCTCAGAGCTTCCACACGAAATTCTCCATACTAGCACAGCTTGCACGGTATTGTTGGATAAATCTACTCTCTATACAGTCTGCACACAAACATGCAGAGAGCACGGCGGCCTCTGTTTCTCTTCTCTTCGGTTCGCTCCACTCCCACCAAACACCATGCCCAATGGATAAGTTGGGTATGGGTATATACCAAAAGGAATATAAATCTTGGCTGTCTATTGCCCACAAGAAAGTTCATAGTACCATTGACTCATTCATGCTCGCGCGCCGCAGTGGCGTGCCGTGCCGTTCTTCGAAGTTAAAATTAGCGACACTTGTGCGCTTCGCAGACGATGATACGCCCATGATTAATTAAGGGGGCTCCCCCATTACTAAAAGTACGCGTATGGCCATTCATGATGATGATGATGATGGTGGTGATGGTGATGGTTGCAGTCTGCGGGCTCTAAAAATACGAAATGAGGGTGTACGAAAATTGAATTGCAGGCGGCGCCTAACGACTGGTGTTAAACACTTTTGTGCTTTCGCTGAATCATATCATTGTTCCATTGTTTACCTAAATGCATACTCACCTAATTATTGTGGAAATTTTTATATGGATCATAACATGGTAAAAAATAATAATAAATGATCAATTCAGTGATCAAACATTTGGTGAATGCGCAGCGGGGTTGAATGATTGCTGCACACTTTTGGTGGATGCGCCGCTTGCCGGGAAGCACTTCACTCACACATCACCCACAAACAACTTACGAGTCGCGATACATACACAACAAAATTGCAGAATCTATCTATTTACCAAAAGAAACACGCTATAATGGCTTTTTTGTATATAATAATTTGATATTGATTTGTTTCGATTCCTCTGCACTTGGCTGAAGGACACTTTTGGGTTGTCTCGATTCTCGAGATATTTTGCCGCCCGGCCATATTCCGGCATAGTCCTGATTGGCGACAGCTCTGGAAAAGTCGAGTTGTTTCGGGATCATTCCGTACAGCAGCAAACTTCTCAATATCCGGCTCCTCCGCCAATTGTGCAGGTTTGTGTTCTGTTCTCGCGTCAGAGTCTCCATCGAATCAGCATGTATACAGGTGTTCATTTGAAAAGTTGTCACCCCTGATTGGTCGCCGCCAATTTTTTCCACAGGAAAACGCCAAAACAGGTCGATTTTTGTTTCGAGAGGGACATCTAGGACACATACTGCCAAATGTTTATCTTCAACTCCTTCGCCCCTACTCCACCTTGCCTTCAAAATTTCAAATAGCATTACGTATCTTGTGATACATCAAATTGAAGCCAATACCATTCTCTTTCCGCCAAACATATTTTTAAGTTTTTTAAACGACCTCCCCCCCAACTCTTATGAAACCCTCTCTCTAATAATAAAAGGAACATTTTACCCCTATAAACTCCTGATTCTTGAGAAATAGACTTTTCAGCACAAACAGGTCGATTTTGATTTCAACGTGGGGTCATCTAAGACGCGTATATTCATATTGAAATGTTCATCTTTAACCCCTTCGCCCCCACCCTAACTTACTTCAAAGGGGTGGTTTAAAAAAATTAGGAATAATTTTGATGGAAAGACAATTTTATTGCCTGCAATTTGATGCGTCACAAGATAACGCAATGCTACTTAAAATTTTAAAGTAGGGCAGAGTGGGGGCGAAGGGGTTGAAGATGCAATTTTGACTTCCTTAAAATAAAAATCGACCTGTTTTTGCTGGAAAGTCTATTTCTCAAAAATCGACGTTTGGATAAATCAGAAATATGTTTGACGGAACGAGAATGTTATTGCCTTCAATTTGATGTATCACAAGATAGGTAATGCCATTTGAAATTTCAAAGTTGAGTGTGGTGGGGGTGAGGGGGTGTAAGATAAAAATCTGGTAGTTTGTGTCCTAGATGTCCTTCTCGAAACAAAAATCGACCTGTTCCGGCGTTTTCCTGTTGAAAATTTTGGCGGCGAGAAATCAGGGGTGACAACTTTTCAAATGAACACCCTGTATACACATTTACAATAATATGTGCTGCACTAATGTAAACAATGGTAAGGTGAAAAAAATCGTCAGTTCCACAATACTTTCCCGATGAGCGATGAAAGAGCGTATAAGCATAATAGCGTTTTCCACTGCAGACAAAAATGCTCACTTTCGGCTTTCGTCGACAGGAAAACTCGTTGAAGAAGCCCTGCTACTGGTCTGTGCTCACCGTGAAGGCCAGGGACAAATCAATGTGGAGAATCCCAATGTTTGGAAGAGTTGGCAAAATAACCCACCAGTTGGGAAAGTTGGGAAAACTTGCAATGTCGCAGATACGCAAAAATTGTGAAAACGATAGTTTTTTTATTTGAAAATGTTGACTTCAAACTGGAAATTACTGGGTATATTTTCATCATAACGCTTCATTCGGATTGATTGGTAGTTTAAGCAGCGCGGGAACAGCTGTAAACTCGAAAGAAAAAATGATGTCAAGCGTCAACATGACGTCGATTGAACACAGCATTCAGCACCAAGTTCAAAATGGTTTAATCTTGATCTTGCGATGCTCCATATTGCTGTAATAATTCTAGGTCAGCTAGAAAAGTTGTGAAAGTACTTTTTTGGCATACATTCTTTAGTGACGACGATCCCGATGACAAAGTCGAGGATAAAGTTTTGTAGAAAGAAGTGATTGAAATGCTGCGCCTAAGAGATGATGAGATTATCAAATCCCATTACGCACCTTTGCTTGTGAAAAACTGGTAGCTACACTCTTAGCTGAACTTTTGCAGTCTCTCGTGAAAAGATCTTTGCTCCACGCACACGTGAGACACCAGGAAGAAGGTGGTTTTTGTTTATAACTCAAGCGATGGAAGCCAAACGAATAAACGCCACTAACTTGACACTGGCACATCGTTGGAATGGTGCTTTGTCTAGGGAGAACAGATCTGTCAATACACAAATATGAAAATCACCTGAAAAAAGAGTCTGTCCAGCCCCAGAACAACTGGCAGGTTGGTAGCTTCAATTCAACTGCCTCGAGTTTGATGTTTGATGGAACTGGTAACTGGAACGGCGTGGTCCTGTCTTACTAGGAAAACTCGCACATTTTGGAGCATGCGCACGCCGCACGCCTTTATTCAACAATCATTTTTTCTTAGCAGTAATATAAAGCTTCACTTTGTACCTCTTTAGAAGGAACCCATCATAATCAAAATAAGACGTTCAATTTTCAACCAGAGACGGTTTTTGAATGGACCCATGCTAATTAAATGTTTCTCAATTTCCGTTTATTCAACGATAATTTTTTAAAGTAAATGATGCTTTACTGTGGACGTCTAGGTAACGTTTCCATCAAAAATGAAATTCAACGTTTATTTTTTAGTTAGACATTTTACAAATAATCACCAACGGTTGGCCATTTTAGCTTTACGAATTTAGTAAAGAAAACAATAGAAAGAGGAAAAGACGTCTTAATAGGTTTCGTAAATTTAGAAAGAACCTTTGATAACGTAAAATGCGAAAAGATCTTTGAAATATTCAGAATGGCAGGGATAAAATACAAAGATAGATCAGTTTTACATAATTTGTACGAAGAACAAACGACAATAATCGATATGGGGCAGCAATTAACGTAGAGAAGTTGATATTGAGAAAGAGGTGAGGCAGGGATGCAAGCTACACCCATAGTTAGTTTTTGACTTGTATCGAAAAGGCGGTTAACATTATCAAAAACAGAATCTATTTCGGAGTTTGGACACAAGGTCAGACGATTAATATGCTCGGATTTGCGGACGATATAGCAGCATCAGCACCCAGCATGGAAGAACTAGAATAAGCTTGGAACGAAATGAAAAAAGTATTGATAGAGGTAAAAGAAGTATTGATAGAGGTAGAAGAAGCCGCGAATTGTGTTTCAACAAAACGAAAACCATTCTTATGTTCAGGAACGATAATTTAGCAGCTCGGAAGAAACTTTTGAAAACATACATATGGAGCATGACGTTGTACGGATGCGAAACATGGACGGTGGGAGAGGCAGATGAAAAAATGGAAGCGTTCGAAATGTGGTGCTATAGGCGCATGGTGAAAATATGGATATATAGGGTTAGAATTAGCAAGAGGGAAGTACCAGGAAGACTAGAAAACGTAGGGGAAGAAAAGAATAATATAGAAAAGGAAGGAGAGTAAAGAACAGGAGAAATAGGATGGTTGAGGACATCTTCTAAGACGCGAGAGACTAGTTCGAGACATACTTGATGCGGAGATGGGGAGAAAGGGACGCAAAGCTAAACCCAGTTAGATTACTCTGCTCTCAGATGGTTAGGGATGTAGGATGTTTGACCTTTAAGGAAGTGCTTAGGCGAGTGCTTAGGTTACCGCAGGATAGAAACAGATGGAGGTACGCATCCAATTCCTCTCAGGACAGAACTTTCCGTTGATGATAATGAAATGTTATTGTAAAACACAAATTTAATTATTCGAACAAGACAAATACTTACAAACACATCAAATAAAAATTAGTACATAGAATAAAAAATTACAGAACTGTACATATCTTCTTCTTTGCTTTCGTAATCTTGTGATAGTATACGTTGGCGCTGGTCCCGATTTGAGGACGGGTGATATTCTAAAATAATATATAGATATGATAGTAAATTAAATCAATTTTCATCCGTGGAGTGAGGCTGCGTTTCCATCAAATTATAAGCTCGCCAAACTTTAAATTTAGCGCACAAGAAACTGCGACCTGATTGGTCTTGTTCGACATCCTCTTGAGGAAGGACTTGAACACCATGAACTTGAGGCGCCATGGTGAATCGTTAGTGACAGACAACCGGCCTGATTCTATGAGGGAATGGTTATGGTAATCATAGTGCTTACGTATGAAATTGTTAGGGCAACGGGCCTTCCTATTGGCTGTCGCCATAGCAATTTGATTGTAATAAGCACGGTGATTACCATAACCATTCTCTTATATAATCAGGCCGAATGGCTCATCATCCTTGCCATATCAAAATTTCATTCCGATTGGATTCTCCGTTTTCTTAAAAACGGTTTTGAATAAATTTTTAGAACCAATATTCAGAAACGGTCGCAGTGAAATTTTAATATGGTAAGGAAAATGGAAAATCGATTCTCTACCAGTAAGAATCTGTGAAACCATAGCGCCTCCAGTTCAAAAATTATAAACTATAAACCACCAAAATAACCACGAGGGACAAAATAAAGGAAATGAACTGAAAATTGGAAGAAAGTTTTGAAGCACGACAGCGCGAGGATCACAACATAGCTTCGATAGGTTTGTTCCATCGAAGATATCAGACTGGTTAGAGACAATGGTCGCGTTCATGCCAATGGATCACTCACCTATCACTACTGGAGCAACCAATCGAATTCGACAAATTTGAATTTTGATCAATCGCGTGATCCATGATCATTAACTCGATATGAACGCGACCAATGAGAAGCGTCCAAACTCCAAATCAGTTTGCAATCGTTTTTTTTCTGGATTCCTATTAGCTCTAACTAGTTTTAGCCCAGGCATTTTAGTCGAAAAATCGTGGTAACACGTAACAAATTCCCTCAAAGCTGAATTTTGGTACATATGTTCTATTGGACCTACGGAACAACATATCAAAATACTCGGACTTACACCCTTGTGCGTCCTTTGATTTTCATCCTCAAAGGTCAAGTTCTAAGAATTAGAGAGATACCTATCTCCAAGCTGTTCCTGCAAGTGAACGGAGTATCCGATCGATATAAGATATGTTTCAAATGAGCAAAAGAGATTTGTTCTTAGTGCTTAAGTGTGTGAGGAAGCCTTTGTAACTCTTCCGATTGGTTAGTTCCGCGGGAAAGGCGGCTGAGTGTTAATTTTTCGCCAAGATATTTCAAGAAAAACCATGTGAGAATTTAAAGCCTCAAGCAATGTCGTACAAAGTTGAATATTGATATATAACTGGTATGATCCCTAAGGAAGAACATATCAAAATATTTGGACTTACACCTCTGTGCCTCCTACGATTTTGGGGCTTTGAATATCTAGTCAAAAAATTCACCCAGACACTTTTCTCTAAAACTGTTCCTGTTCCTAATCATTTTAACAATATAAGGTGAGTCTCAAAGGAAACACGGTATATTGTTGCCTATGAAGTGGAGTCCGGGAGCCATGAAACATTTCTGCTTGATAGTGGCGTGAATAGTACGCGCAAGGTGGAATTTTTCTCCTGGATCTTTGAATGAGAAACATGTAAAAATATTTTGTGATGGCCAATAAAGCTGAGCATTGCTAATAGGCTCTTCTTCCCATCTTCGAAACAGACCCAAGTGATGAGGCTGATGAGTGAACAGTTGATATTCACAATGCTCATCCCGAAAATAATGAATTCTCTACAAAAAAAATTGTGGTTTCTTCATTCAGGGGCATCATTGTCTGAAGCTGTCAGAAATAAAAATTACCGACAAATCCTATATTTATGTTTATCTTGGACAAAAACAATATCAATTGCTTACGCCTATTCATATTACAAAGTCAGAGCATCAATTTTTTATCAAACAAGTTTTACACCTACTTTTTTTTCTGAAAATGGAATAACGGCTACAGAAAAGATAATTTTATGTTTCTTATGCCCGATAGATACAATAGCTTTTGGTATTTTCTGATTGAAGAAGAACTTCGCTTAGTATTACACAAAAAAACAGTGGAACCGCTCCATAATTCATCAGTAAAAAAAAAGAACTGCAAAAATTATATGCATTTTCGAGAGAAAATTGGGCATATAATCACTTTCACAACAGATCAATTTTCTGATCTTGCAATGAATACAGGCACATTGTTTTTATCGTTTACAGGTATAAAATGGTTGAGAACAATGAATTCTGTTGAAAATACTCAATTGAGATGATTCTAACCATACGGAAACCGAAATTACAAAACGACAATTTCAGATGGCAAAAATCGTCGTTTTTTCAGTAAAACTTGTTCAATCGTGTTTCAATTTAATTTTAAACACCATATTTGATATCAGAGGCTAAGATTTAGTTGGAAACGATACCACACTTGCCGATATCAATTCGAGGTTTTTGAGAGGAAAACAAAATAAATTTTGCCGATCTTCTTTTTTTTTCCAGGCAACTCTAACTACTTATCAACAATTCAAACGTCAAGCAAATATTGTGAAGCCTTGAGGCATCTAAATATGATTTTTTTCATTTATATAAGCTACAGGGTGTCATTTACGCATTTAAAATGGCAATATTCAGCCCCCTCCCCCACAATCAATGACGCACAAGAGTGTGCCACCGAGTATTTTTGTTATTCCTTAGGTCTTACAAGGCCCGTATACCAAATTTCAGCTTTGTGGGAATTTGTTGCGGGTTAAAACCTAATATGCCTGGGCTATTTAGAATACAGGTTTCCTCAAAAGAGAGATGGAGAATCCGCGATTCCGCGCAGCTGTTTTCGGCACGTTCTGCGCACAGAGTGCCATGAGTGATGGCGCCATTTGTATTTACATTGCTCCGCCGTGTTGAAAGTGCGTTTTATTTTTTGAATTTTGAAGCCAACCATGCTGGGAAAGACGCTAAAAAATATAACGAACTTCTCAATGAATATTGCTAATGAATATTCCGCAGAGAAGAATTTGCCAGAGAGGCATTTGATGCGCGTATACAGCTATTTTTGTAATTGATATATCAACGATATATGGACGTGCGCAGAAAGCACAGGGCCGCTATTCTTGAATCGTGTAAGAAAAGTTCCTGGGAGTTTCATATAATCCGTACTACACTTCTGTAACGAAAGTTGCCTAAAAACCACTATTTTAGGCAGTATCGCTACATCAGTGTACTGCGGAATGTATTTCACTCCCAGGGACTTTTCTCACACGATTCAAGAATAGCGGCCCAGGTAATTGCGTGTCCCATGTCCCACTTTTAATATTTGTTATGGTGTATTATGGCCATCACTATAAATTTGAAGTGTTTGATGCAGAAATGTGGCCAAGTGTACCCTTGAATTATTGATACTTGATGAACTAAGCAGGAAGCTCCCTACTATTACAACGCTGAAGGGCTTGTGGTTCTTTTTGCTTCTTTGAGTGTCACGTCGTATTTTATGGATCCATGCTTAGGGACACATTCGCTGTATAACTTGTGGACTTGCATAGTGGCCCACAACATTTATTTTCCATGACTACTTGTGAAAACTGTATAAATACCAATAATAAAACCATCAAAACACACGTTCGGCTTATGGCATCGGGGCAAAGTTGGCACACTAGGACTGCGACGATTTACTGCGCAATCGAACGTGACGTCACGGGCCAGAAAGAGACGCTCAATTTAGGAGACCTGTATTGGTATACCTTTTGATAGAACAAACCTATAATGAGAACCAACGCTTTCCCTGGTCCTCTAATCATGAAATATAAAGTCTCGAACACTCGAACTAGAGAGCTTATATCGAATTGGAAATTATTCAAAACGCATTCTGCAAACACACGCCTCTACTTACAACAATCAGTACAGCATTTTTGTAAAGTTCGAAAAGTTTACACTCTTCATATTCGGCGCTGTACGCTACGGAGTTCATTTGAAAGTCTTTTGAGGTAATCTTCAACTTATCGTCTTCCATTGTAGCCAAGCACTAAAATCGATAATGTTTACAACCTTTATTCGTTTTCAAATGTACCATCGCGCGCAAAATTATTTAAAAGTATTAAAACAGCAAAAATACTTTGAGATCTACTTTCCGGACCTTAAGTTGTGTGATATATAAATATGTTGATGCTTGATGCATTCATGCATATTGCGCGCACACACACTAGTGAGATCAATCAATTAACGAGGATGAGTGCTTCAACATCACACAACTAAAAGTCCAGAAACTAAGATCTTAGAATAATTTCTCTGGTTTACTTTATTTGGCGCGCGATGGTACCTCCACCATTTCAATAAGTACCGTCCAGCTAATCTCAGTATTGACGCTCGGCTGGATGACGTGCTGGGCTGCTTCGTCCAAGACCATTGTCGCGGCATATCTGACAGTTTCTTTGGGAGCGCTGATCGTAACATTTTTATCACATATGTGAATTTCAAGAGTCTGAGGCCAACAAACGTGGTTTTGCATGGCAAGTTCTCTGGGCATACCTGTGTGATAAAAGACCAAATTAAAAATGTTTTGGATTAGACTTAGATGTAGCACCTATCAGAAATGCGAAATATTACCAGAATTGATTAAAAAGTCACTGTAGCTATCGCCGTAGGCAAGTTCGTATACACCATTAAATTGCTGCAGTCGTTCCATTTTGCAGAGGTCTTTTCACGTTATTGTTGCTAGGCACTTAGGTGTATCACACTTTGGTGTGTTGTTTTATTATGTTTTTGTCGAGGTTTTTGTTCAAAAGCACTGTGCTGATAAAAGTATTAGGTAGGTACAAGTTGGGCATAAACCTACACTTCTTTATCTCTCATCGAATAGTAGGTATATAATAATCAATCGGTAGATCCAAAAAAACGTTCTCCAAAGTTTGAACGAATTTACAAGTCTAGGTACCTATCCTTATCCCATTACGAGTATTACTGCTGCAAAGTGAATTGCAACAAACACATTTTAAAAAAAGATAGGTAGATAGGGTTGCAGCGAAAACATTCTGGGGATTGAATTTTCAAGTTTCCAAATCTGAACCATAGAGAATCGCTAAAATTTTGCAGCTATTATAGTTGCACTGGCGATATTCGGCACGATAATACACGACGACACAATGATGTCGTCCGGTCGCCCTTTGAATTACACTTTTCGCACATCTTTTGCCACAGGTGAGCGGAAAACTCGAGGAAAACTTTTGTGAGACAAAGGATGTCTGACGTTTCGGCTTTCCTCCATTTTACTGCAAAATGGCATGATTTTCTAACCTGTTTCTAATGTTGAAAGTAGTTTTAAAGTAGCCTCTTTAACACACTTGAGGAAAATAACGCTTCTATCTAAAAAATTCGATGACTTTGTTTTAAAGAATGAAAGTATCACAATCACAATGGAAGCACCGACCCTTTGGTCTACTCCAACCAAAAAAAAGAATCCAAGAATTTATGACCAAAACAAGGAAAACAAGGAACGCCCTGGCGGGGTCTTCCATGGATCTGCTCTCGCACCAAGATTTATTACGTGTGAAAACTTTATTGACTCGAATTTAAGAAACCCATCAAATGCTCAAAGTCGCGCATTGGACCGAAATTGATGTGATCACCTTCAACTTGCCATTTGCTCTCATTTTGAGGTCCGCGCGGGACAAGTTTATGTCAGCGCGGCTTGGCCGTCAAGACAAATCGACCCGATTTCTGAATGCCGTGAAACTCGTTGGGGGCTCCGTAAGTCTTGATGTCTGAGCGATGGTAATATGTCTCTGCGGCCCTCGAGTCGCGTTTCCACGCATGACACGGTCAATTTTTCAAATATTTCAACATTTTAATGTCAGTTTAACGGGCAACATAACTCAACTTTTAGACAATGAGCCAGTTTCACACCAGGTGACAAAGTAGCAAGCCTGCAATGCTCATAACTAGAAAATTTGCCCAGGTCACTCCTCCAAACCAAAGATCTCCAAACGTAAAGCAGCTGGTGAGCTGGACGCACTATTGCGAGCTGCACGAAAAACGGCCAGAGCTGTGAAATCGTCATTTTTGTCATCCGATTTCCGAAATTCACACTTACATCAGATTAATAATGTTACGAAGTCCTATATATCGATATTGTATAAGTCGTATATGACCTGACTTTAAACAAAAAATTATAAGTTTGAGAAGCCTCTGAGCCACGATGATTAGGTATTATACACCTGTTGCAATTCAAATTGCCCACTTCGGGAATGAGACCTGATAAAGCAACTTGCTTTTACAGTTCCAAGGATGTATCCTTCAAACTTTGAATGTTATTAGCCAATGTTAGGGTCTTGTGTCAATGAGTCATAAAGTCGGATTATCCACAAACTTTTGAACAAAGATTTATGAAAGTCAAGAAACTACGCAGGTTATTGTCAGCGGCAGGCGAATATGCAACTTCACAAACGAAGTGGAAGGTGGAACTGGACCTAAACGATAGATGAAAACACCAACGGGACCGGGAGCAAAATAGGGGGTGTTGGATGGGGAAAAGTTGAAAGAGGTGCTGGCGCAGCAGTGACTTGAGCCAGCGTTTGGCGTTAGCCACCTCGGAAAGTTTTAGCTTAAAAAAGTAGAAACTTTTCAGGAGCCTTCTTGTAAATTGCTGTTCGTTCTGTCGTAGCTGCCCGGAAGTGCCATGTACAGTGGAAACACGATAGTTTTTGTCCGGTGTCTGTACCTTTTTCGGTTGTTTCGTTTTCGTCGGGGGCAGCGTATGAAGGCGGCGTCTGTTGAAACCGTTTTTCTGTAATATGGCAAAGGGGCAGGAAACACGATTAATTTTGTCCGGTGTCTATAACTTCTGTGGTTCTGTTTTTTGCGTCGGGAGCGGCGTATGGGGACGGCGGCTACTGAAACTATTGTTCCTGCGATGTCAAATGGACAAGAAACACGATAGTTTTTGTCCGATGTCTGTAACTTCTGTGGTTCTGTTTTTTGCGTCGGGAGCGGCGTATGGGGACGGCGGCTACTGAAACTATTGTTCCTGCGATGTCAAATGGACAAGAAACACGATAGTTTTTGTCCGGTGTCTGTAACTTCTGTGATTTTGTTTTTTCCGTCGGGGGCGGCGACGGCTGAAACAATTTTTCCTGCGATGGCGAATGGTCAGGAAACACGCTGGTTTTCGTCCGGTGTCTGTAACTTCTGTGGTTCTATTTTTTTTTTGGTCGGGACGGCGTATGGGGGGGGGGCGGCTGTAACTATTTTTCCTGCGATGTCGAATGGACAGGAAACACGATAGTTTTTGTCCGGTGTCAAAACTTTTTTAATGGAAGGTATAAGATAACAAAAAGAATACATTTTTCTACAAAATGAGATGCCTTGTGTTGCAATTTTCAGCAATTTTCTTATAACCGTAATCGGGACCGTACTAAATTTATTTTGGCGCCTTCACCAAATTTGCCTGCGGCAGATGTCAATGTTTCACCTTTTTTTTTTATAGTCTTTGATATCCTAGAAACCGATTGAGACAGCCCCATATAGCAGTATTTTCACTAAGCTGGACATCATACCCAATAAGCCATTTTGATACCTTCTGCCCTCGCTTCTGCCCTTAGATAATCAATATCCGCCATTTTAAAATAGGGGCGCCATTTAAATCCTGAGGGATGAAAAAAAAGCACTGCGGGTCAAATTGTTTATTTAGGTCTCAGTTGTAATCCTGCAAAGTGATTTATTGCCTCTATCATAATTTGAAACCTATCTTCCTCTTTCATAGTTTGTGCCACGTCCACTTATAAAAAGAAGGAACAAAAGACACATTATATGGGACAATGGAGCAAAATGATGGGGTGTTGGGCGTGGAGAGTGGAATTCATCGCGCAAAAGTATCGAAAAAAAATCACACAAAACGGGAATAAACTCGCGAAGAAAGGCAGTCGATGCGTGTAATCGTGTAAAGAAGGAATAAAATGCAGAAGAAAAGCGGAAGATCGCAAAAAAGAAGAATAATAACGCACGTAAAATATCGCGCAAAAACATATAGTAGGTACCTACATAATGTGCCACGTGGACTAAAAACAGTGTCCAAGAAGGTTATGCGAAAATTTGGGGACTATATCCACTATAGTGGACGTGTGGTACAACCGAAATAGAGAGTATAAGTTGCAAATGATGATAAAGACAAACCACTTCGCAGGGTTACAACTGAGGCCTAAATAAACGATTTGACCCGCAGTCCTTTTCTTTTCGTCCCTTAGGATTTGAATGGCGCCCCCTTTTCAAAATGGCGGATATTATCTAGGGGCAGAAGATATCGAATAGCGTAGTGATGTCCAGCTTAGTAGAAATATATGGGGCTATGCCTCAATCAGTTTCTGGGACATCGAACACTATTTTAAAGAAATGGTGGAACATTGCCATCTACCGCAGGCAAATTTGGTGGAGGCGCCAAAAGGAATTTAGCACTGTTATAAGGAAATTGTGTAACATTTTTATTTTTCAACCGATTTCAACACAAGACATCTCATTTTGTAGAAAAGTGAATTCTTCTTGTTACCTTATACATTCCATAAAAAAAGACATTGAGGAATGTTGAAGAAAAAATTAAAAAATTATTTGAAAAAAAAAGATTTTTCTCATTTTTTAATTTTCATGAAAATTGCCTAATTTGTAGATTTTGATGTGCCCTTTCTGAATTTGCACTTTTCAGATTTCTATCTTTGCAGTACAGAAAAAATTATGTCTGAAAAGAAGTTTTTGACAATATCTGAATTTTAACCCTTGTGACATTAAAATGTTTATATACATATGGAAGCACATCCAATCCTCCACAGTTTGACATCTGAACCAGCTCTATGCGACCTGCGGTTCTTGAGCTAGACCTTCTGGAAGTATCAATTTTCGGTTCCAAAAGGATTAAAAATCAACTCTTGGGGCTGTGCCAGGTCCACCAATGTTCATGATTTGTGATAAATGACGACGCGTTATTGATGGGTAACTTAATTAAGACATGGTGGTGATCCAGTGGTGAAATCCGGTAGGCGCGGTCACTATTTAACACCGAAAATTGATACTTCCGAAAGCTCTAGCTCAAGAACCCCGAGTCTCACAGAGACGGTTCAAGTGTCAAATCGTGTAGAATTGAATGTGCTTTCATACGTAAATAAAGATTTTAATCTTGCATGGACTAAAATTTAGATATTGTCAAAAACTTCTTTTCAGATATCATTTTTTCAAGATGGCGGTCCTCACTGCAAAGATATAAATCGGAAAAGTGCAAATTTAGAGAGGGCGCATCAAAATTTACAAATGAGGCAATTTTCATGAAAATAAAAAATAAAGAAAATCTTTTTTTTTTTTCAAATTATTTTTTAATTTTTTTTTCAACATTCCTCAATGTCTTTTTCTATGGAAGGTATAAGATAACAAGAAGAATTTACTTTTCTACAAAATTAGATGTCTTGTGTTAAAATCGGTTGAAAAATTAAAATGTTACAGCGATTTACTTATGATCGTACTAAATTCATTTTGGCGCCTCCACCAAATTTGCCTGCGACAGATGTCATTGTTCCACCATTTTTTTAAATAGTGTTTGATGTCCCAGAAACCGATCGAGACATAGGTCCATATATTTTAACAAAGCTGGACATCACCAGGCTATTCGATACCTTCTGCCCCTAGATAAAATCCGCCATTTTGAAAAAGGGGCGTCATTCAAATCCTAATAAGGGAAAGGGACGAAAAAAAAAGCACTGCAAGTCAAATCGTTTATTTAAGTCTTAGTTACGATCCTGCAAAGTGGTTTGCCTTTATCATCATTTGCAACTTGTTTTTTCTTAGCACGTCCACTACTAGTTAAGAAAAAAACTGCTGAAATTAGGGAACCACACTCCGCAACATTGCTCATCGCCCTCGTCTTTTATTTTGTGATTGTGTATTCATGGTTGCATGGATTCAAGGGGTGAATACATAAACGCCTCCGCCTAGCTTCGCTAGTCTTTAGCGTTAATTACGACTTTCAATTCAATGTCATAATACAGGGTGATTCATGAGTGACCTTACATAGGCTAATGGAAGATAGAGGACTTTGAGGCGAGTCAGGATCCACTGAAGAAATTTCATTTTCTCCAATGGTTACGGAGATACAGGGTGTTTTGTGTGTTTCGTATGAAACTTTGACAAGCGATATTTCTGAAACGGCCAGAGGTATTTTGTTGAAATTTACCAGTAATATTTCTCTGTTCATCCCGAAGCCATACCGGGTAAGTCAAAATCCAGGGCCGGGGTAGAAAAAAGTGCCTCTTTTTTGTTTCATCAAAAAGTACATTTTCTGACCGCTTTTCTAAAAAACTGCTATCGGATTCAAAAAGCCAAGAAAAAATGCTTCAAGAATCACTCTTAAATTTAGATGGCACACCTGAACCGTTTCTACAATAAAATTAAAAGTAAAATTTGTGGGTGAGTTCCCATTTTCGACCGGACATAATCGACTCATTGTTTGATTGAATTCATCAAATAAAAAATGGGCACATTTTTTTAATCCCGGCCCTGGATTTTGACCCACCCAGTATAGCTTCAGAGTAAGTTCCAATAGAGAAATATTACTGGTGAATTTCAAGAAAATATTTCTAGCCGTTTCAGAAATATCGCTTATCAAAGTTTCATACGAAACACACAAAACACCCAGTATCTTCGTAACCAATGGAGAAAACAAAATTTCTTCAGTGGATCCTGACTTGCTTCGAAGTCCTCTATCTCCCATTAGCCTATGTAAGGTCACTCATGAATCACCCTTTATAGGTAGGTAGGTATCGGTCTACAAAATGATGATGGAACGCATTTTCATTTGATCTTCGATCCTCCTGATTTTAAAAAACATTGAAAATTGCTTAAAATCGAGCCCGTAAAACAGAGTGAGTAGATAGGTAGGGGCGGTCCTGCGACAGTTCGATGGCATGTCCATCCGGAGCACCATGGTGAGCATGGTGAAGGTCATTCTTCAGCTCTTAGAGGTCATTCTTTTAGTTCTTGTAGCTGAAGAAGTTTGCGCCAATGACCAGAAGAGGTTGTTGAAATTTTTTCCTCGACCTCTTCAGTTCTTGTAATCGAAGAGATTTACGTCAATGACCAGAAGAGGTTGTTGAATTTTTTTTCTTTTTTGGTTGAGAGCCTGTTCAGTTCTTGTAACTGAAGAGTTTTACGTCAATGACCAGAAGAGGTTGTTGAAATTTTTTATTTTTTTTTATTTTTTTTACCTCGATCTCTTCAGTTCTTGAGGTTGTTGAAATTCTATTGGTATAGCCCGAGCAGGTGTTATCAGACAAGGTATCGTCTGGGTTAGGCTAGGCTAGGCTAGGCTAGGCTAGGCCAGGCTGGGCTGGTCGGGGATGGGACGCAACGATAGATTGTCTGGTCATTGACGTAAAACTCTTCAGTTACAAGAACTGAAGAGATCGAGGTAAAACAAAAGAAAAATTCAACAACCTCTTCTGGTCATTGACCTAAAACTCTTCAGTTACAAGAACTGAAAAGATCGGAGGTAAGAGAAAAAAATTTTCAACAGCCTCTTCTGGTCATTGACGTAAATCTCTTCAGTTACAAGAACTGAAGAGGTCGAGGAAAAAATTTCAACAACCTCTTCTGGTCATTGACGCAAACTTCTTCAGCTACAAGAACTAAAAGAATGACCTCTAAGAGCTGAAGAATGACCTTCACCATGCTCACCATGGTGCTCCGGATGGACATGCCATCGAACTGTCGCAGGACCGCCCCTACCTATCTACTAGAGTGCTCACTAACTTATCGGCATTGCCTGTCGCTGTCACATGGTTGTCATATGGTTGTCAAAAGCTGCCCCTAACGTCAAATGCAAACTTTTCCCATTTTCTTAGAGGCATTCTATGGAAGTGTGGACCAAAGTTCCGTACAAGAAGGGCAAAGGACCCGTTCTAGAAGCCGCCCCGCAAAAACCGGTCGACGTCGAATTGCCATTCGACCCGGAAGCCCAGAAACGGTCAGAATCGAACCCAGACCTCGCTTACATAACCTTACTTTTTCGAATTGCAGCCGTGTGGACGACGCCAGATCGGAACTGCTCCAGTCGGACGTGTACGACTCTGCCGTTGCCGCCCTCAGGGAAGGCCTGAGCACCCTGCACGACCCCGCAATCAGCGAAATCATCTGCTTAGGCCTGGGCCAAGTCGGTGAGTTGTACCAATCCAGGCACCAATTCGCGTTCTTGCTGTGCCTCCGGGAGCACTACGACGTCACGGTCAGCCTGTACGACCCCTTGTTCTCGTCAAATGACAAAAGACTGCTGGAAATGTACGGCTGCAAGCTGTTGCAGGAGGAAAAGAGGGACTGCTCGTACCGGACCAAGCCGGGACAGAAAACGCTATATTTCATGCCGCACCTTCCCTACCTCGAGCTAAATAACTTTCTGGCGGCCAACTGGAGCTTGGAACTGTCGAACATTGTGATTTTAGGCAACAGCCTTCACGCGTGCCAGATGGAGTTCACCAAACACGAAATGGAATCGGTTAAGCACATAGCCCATATCCTGCCGCACTTGGTCGAATTTCCTGTGTTCGACACGTACAAAATTCCCGGCGTGTTCAATAATACGGTCGTTTCCGTGTTCCCGGAGGACAAGCTGCAGATGTTGCCCGCGGATTTCTGGGCGCCTTTTGAATAAATCCTGTGATAATTTCTCGGTTCATGATATCCAACGTAAATAAATTATTTTTTATCAAATCACGTCAAATTTCAATTTCAATAATGGTTAATCCCAATACAAGAAAGAGGTGTGATTTACGTGACGAAACTAAATCAGTTTTGTGGTGTTTGTAGATGATGGCGAAGATAAACACTCTGAGGCAGATTATTTCTGAGCTGAGGCACGTCTTGCCCGCCGGTACGCTCAAGGATAATTTGGGGCTGCAGTACATTTTGAAGCAGTACAGACAGCACAAGGTCACTAGCGAGCAACTGTGCAGGGCCAACGAAGAGATGGATTTTATGGCGAAGAGTTACTTGTGCTACTTGCGAAGTTCGAGGATGCAGCAAGAGATTCACGATGAGTTTCACGGAAAAGGGGAGCGCAGCATCCGTGAGACCGCCAATCTGGTCGGGTTCAAGTTGCCGCACGATCCCAAATAATCAGGGTTTGAAATTTGAAGTCTTAATTGTTAAATCGTAGTAATGACTAGTGATCATGGTTTTAGCAAAGCTAATAATATGATGTACAGTAATGTTTCCTCTTCTTGATTGAGGAATATTTGGAGCTTCTAGCAATAAATGCAAATATGAAAATAGTGCATGGTGGTTACTGATATATTTTCTATTTAAAATCGGGTCATTACTATAGCTATTTGCTGGATACACCAATATTAATCTCATCATTCATTATCCCAATGTACCTACTCTAATTTGATCTAGTTCCAAGTGACCAGACCTCACTCAATGACAGATTCGGTTGTGATGAATGAGAGACTAGCCAAAAAGTACTCGAACACAGAAAAATGGCTTCAACGCGAGAGTAAATGAATAGTATGATATTCTGTATTCTGGTATGAATATCATTCATTTCCTCTCGTGTTGAAGTAATTCTTCTGTCTTCAACAACATTAGACTGACTAACTGACAGCTGCGTACTTTTTGGCTTGTCTGTCATTCATCATAGCCGACTCACTTTTTGAAAAAAATCAAATAAACAGCAAATTTCGTGAAAACTTCCGATTGTTTCGAAAACTATATAGTCTAGGGGCATAGGGTAAAAAAAAGGCTTGGACGTATGCAACTTCGTGAAGATATATAGAGATATGTCTTAATCGATTCCTGGGTGATCAAGGACCATGAAAAATTATGGTGGAATATTGACATCTGCTGCAGACAAATATGGTGGAGGCGCCGAAATTGGCTTCATCTGGTAATAAAAACTGGCTGTAGCTCGTTCGTTTTTCAACAGATTTCAATATCTGAAACGTCGATTTGTAGACAAAAAAATGCTCTTCTCATTTCATACCTAAATTTACAAACGTCATTTCGGGAAACTGTCAAAATTGTCTTTGTAAGATAAGTAAATTCCGGCCCTTTTTTAAGGTTATCTGAATTTTTTTAAATTTGGCAGTATTATAGATCTTAGAATAGAATAGAATTTATTTTTTGTGTAAGAGGCAGTAATGCCCATTATACACGTCAAGGAATCAATACTATATGAACAGCATTATAAAAAATCTGTTGTGGGGCGACACAAAACTTTCCCGGCGGTATCCAGAGACGTCAGTAATGATTTTGATTGAAGTGTCCCTTCAGGAGGGGGCGATTCGATTTGGAAATTGATGGAAAAATTCTATTTAGTCGAGCGTTTAGCGAGCATCCTGCATCCATTGTTGAGCGGACAGAAAAAATGACAGGTTAGGTCAGTTTTCCAAGGTGATGAAATGATCCAAAAGGTAGAACTAGGTAGCTAACTGTTGTGATATCTCAAAAATGCAATGCTGGTTCCTTATTGAAATTTTTGTTCCTACTTCAGATATGATGATGAAATTACAAAAACTTGATTGAAAACTTCCACTGCATCTGTGTGTCAAATTTCAACTCTATATTTTCAATTTAGAGCTTGGGCAGACAAACCCAGACCCAATGTGCCACCTGAGGGCTTCCGATCAAAATCATCCACCCAAAGTCTAATCAGAACATTCCAGGCTGAACTTAGGCCTCCGTACCTGATTTCGATTTGATCGGATCAATAATTCGGTAATTATCGTGACAGAACCGCTTAATTTGTACGATCGCATGAGTGGTTTTATATTTTCAGGAGGAAAATTTCCGGGAAATTGGAGAGAAATTATTGGAAAATGTTCAAGAACCAGTTATCTATTCTCTAAAAAAAAACAATTCCAAGAAATCTGTTCACGGAATGAAAAGTTGGAAAATTTGCAGTTTTTCCAGAGAGGAAAACTCGGCAACTGTTGATCCGATTTCGAAAATTTTTCCTCCAAGAATTAGCTCAATCTTTTCTCTAACTTTTATTCACAGCATGTCTGCACCTAAAATTAATATTTCGTGGGGCTTACCGCATGTAGAAGTTTGCATTGCGTTTTTCTCAAATTCACGGAATGTGCAACTTTCATTTTGAAAAAATTACAATCGGAAAACCGAAACCGTGTCAACTCTGAAAATAGACCTGCACGAAGCTCAATGCAATCTACTTTCGATATCAGTTGAAATTTCCAAAAAAAAGTCGATCCCCGAGCAGGAATAAATTTTTGAGTGGAGTCCTGCTACAAAAGCGAGTCGTGCTGGTCGAAACACGGGCGAGAGCCCCTCCTGAGTGGCAACGGCCAGGAGAAATTTCGAAAATTCATTACGCTCAACTGGGGAATGGTGGAAAACTGCAACTGCGGCCTCAATTTGACTCTTTTGTTGTGTTGCTTCCTGCCAAATCTGGTTCTAATCCATCGGATAGATTTTGAATAATTAATTGGTAAAGTTTTTAACTTTAACATTTCTTATTATTTGACAGATGACAGATAGGGCAATGTTTCCAACTGTTCTGAATACAGTTTTTCAAGGGCTTTCAAATGACATATTGCAAGTTGAGTTCCGTGAGATATAGCTTCTGACATTTGATGATAGTGACAGTTGGGTTTGACAGATGACAGCCAAAAACTAATGGGCTCTTTTCAGGAAACAACCATGTTTGTATACCAAATATCAAGTCGATCCAGTCAACGTTACGGCAGTTATCGTGGAAGATCACAGACAGACACACACACATACGCACACACACACACACACAGACAGACATCATTCTGAAAATGGTCTTTGTCGTCTTGGGGGACCTCAAAACGGATATATCCGGTGAAATCTCAAAACTTTTTTTCTGCACGATTACAATACTTTCCCTCCGTGTTCGTGGGTGGGCCGGGAAAATAAAAAACGTGAATGTTAAACATTTATTCAACAGTGACATGTCGCACATCGTTGTAACCAGAAAATATCCAGAGACGTCAGTAATGATTTTGATTGAAGTGTCCCTTCGGGAGGGGGCGATTCGATTTGGAAATTGATGAAAAAATTCTATTTAGTCGAGCGTTTAGCGAGCATCCTGCATCCATTGTTGAGCGGACAGAAAAAATGACAGGTTAGGTCAGTTTTCCAAGGTGATGAAATGATCCAAAAGGTAGAACTAGGTAGCTAACTGTTGTGATATCTCAAAAATTCAATGCTGGTTCCTTATTGAAATTTTTGTTCCTACTTCAGATATGATGATGAAATTACAAAAACTTGATTGAAAACTTTCACTGCATCTGTGTGTCAAATTTCAACTCTATATTTTCAATTTTGAGCTTGGGCAGACAAACCCAGACCCAATGTGCCACCTGAGGGCTTCCGATCAAAATCATCCACCCAAAGTCTAATCAGAACATTCCAGGCTGAACTTAGGCCTCCGTACCTGATTTCGATTTGATCGGATCAATAATTCGGTAATTATCGTGACAGAACCGCTTAATTTGTACGATCGCATGAGTGGTTTTATATTTTCAGGAGGAAAATTTCCGGGAAATTGGAGAGAAATTATTGGAAAATGTTCAAAAACCAGTTATCTATTCTCTAAAAAAAACAATTCCAAGAAATCTGTTCACGGAATAAAAAGTTGGAAAATTTGCAGTTTTTCCAGAGAGGAAAACTCGGCAACTGTTGATCCGATTTCGAAAATTTTTCCTCCAAAAATTAGCTCAATCTTTTCTCTAACTTTTATTCACAGCATGTCTGCACCTAAAATTAATATTTCGTGGGGCCTACCGCATGTAGAAGTTTGCATTGCGTTTTTCTCAAATTCACGGAATGTGCAACTTTCATTTTGAAAAAATTACAGTCGGAAAACCGAAACCGTGTCAACTCTGAAAATAGACCTGCACGACGCTCAATACAATCTACTTTCGATATCAGTTGAAATTTCCAAAAAAAAGTCGATCCCCGAGCAGGAATAAATTTTTGAGTGGAGTCCTGCTACAAAAGCGAGTCGTGCTGGTCGAAACACCGGCGAGAGCCCCTCCTGAGTGGCAACGGCCAGGAGAAATTTCGAAAATTCATTACGCTCAACTGGAGAATGGTGGAAAACTGCAACTGCGGCCTCAATTTGACTCTTTTGTTGTGTTGCTTCCAGCCAAATCTGGTTTCAATCCATCGGATAGATTTTGAATAATTAATTGGTAAAGTTTTGAACTTGAACATTTTTTATTATTTGACAGATGACAGATAGGGCAATGTTTCCAACTGTTCTGAATACAGTTTTTCAAGGGCTTTGAAATGACATATTGCAAGTTGAGTTCCGTGAGATATAGCTTCTGACATTTGATGATAGTGACAGTTGGGTTTGACAGATGACAGCCAAAAACTAATGGGCTCTTTTCAGGAAACAACCATGTTTGTATACCAAATATCAAGTCGATCCAGTCAACGTTACGGCAGTTATCGTGGAAGATCACAGACAGACACACACACACACATACACACACACACACACACACACACACACACACACACATACACACACACACACACACAGACAGACATCATTCTGAAAATGGTCTTAATCGTCTTGGAGGAACTCAAAACGGATATATCCGGTGAAATCTCGAAACTTTTTTTCTGCACGATTACAATACTTTCCCTCCGTGTTCGTGGGTGGGCCGGGAAAGTAAAACTATATACAGAATCCTGTCTTAAAGTACATATGAACAATCACATTACATGGCAAAAAAAAAACAACACAACAAGTGACACACCTTGAGGTGCCTTTTCCGAATTTCCACATTCCCATTTCGTACATTTGCCGTTTTGGCCGCCATATTGGAGAGATGGCGCCCAAAAAACAGTTTTTTGTCAATATCTTCATTTCAGTCAATGTGAGGAGGAAGCGTTTGTATGCGAATGGAAGCTTATTCAATTCTCTACAATTTGACATCTTACTCGTGTACGTGCTACTTGCGGTTCCTCAGAAAATCAATCATGGTAACGGTTGTTATGCAACTACAGGGTGAACTCTAAGGGAAAATTGACTTTGAAAAGGTATAGCTTGAGAACCGTGAGTCGCACATGAGCGATTCAGATGTCAAATTTTAGAGAATTTAATAGACCTTCACTTTTGATATGAATCCTAAAATTTTATAACGAATTTTTCAAAAAAATTTCAAAAATGTTTTTTTGGGCGCCATCTTTTCAAAATTATGGCCAGAACAGCAGAGATACGAAGTGGAAAGTGGATATTCTGAATGATGACCCCACATTTCATCATAATAATGAGTTTCGAATGTGTCTGATATCCTTCAAATGCAATATTACCTTTATTTCTTTCTAAAGTCAGTTTGCTTTCACAGTTCACCCTGTAATTACACGATTAACATTACCATGATCGATTTTTTAAATTTTTATTATCTATGGTTGATGGCCAAGAGCTATTTATGGTTAATTTGCCTGCTACATGACGGTGGTATCAATTTAACATGCTGATTGAATGCCGAAAGTTGATGCTTCCGGAAGTTCTGAAAGCTCTAACTCAAGAACCGTAAATCGCACATAAATGTCGAATTGTAGAAATTTGAATAGGCTTTCCTCCGCATATACACGTTTCAATCTTGAGTCAATTGAATTCAAGATATTGACAAAAAAATGTTTTTTGGGCGCCATCTTTTCAATATGGCGGCCAAAACGGAAAAGATACGAAGTGGAAAAGTAGAAATTCGAAAAGGGCACCTCAAGATCTATGATACTGCCAGGTTTCGAAAATATCGGATAACCTTCAAAAACCGGCGGAATTTAGCATATCCTATGGAGACAATTTTGACAGTTTTACGAAATGACGTTTATGAATTTAGGTATGAAATAAGAAGAGATGTTTTTCGTCTACAAAATGACGTTCCAGATGTCGAAATCCGTTGAAAAACAAACGAGCTACAGCCAGTTTCTTATTACCAGATGAAGCCCATTTTGGCGCCTCCACCATATTTGCCTGCAGTAGATGCCAATATTCCACCATAATTTTTCATGGTCCTTGATCACCCAGGAATCGATTAAGACATATCTCTATATATCTTCACGAAGTTGCATACGGCCAAGCCTTTTTTTTACCCTATGCCCCCAGACTATACCGGGTGATCATTTGAAAACTATCCACCTGCAATATCTCCCGATTCCTAGTGCTAATGTCTTTGAGCAAAAACAGGTCGATTTTTATATCGAGGGGGACATCTAAAACATACATTGGAGAATTTATATCTTGAGCCCCCTCGCCCCCACTCACCCCAACTTTGAAATTTCGAATGACACCACCTACCTTGCGATACATCAAATCAAAGAGAATTAAATTCTCTTCTAAAAAAAAATATTTTGAAATTTTTCAACCCCACCCCCTGTTCTCCCTAAAATTCTCTGAGTGTCCAAGTTAATATTCTTGACCTCCATTTCCCTTCAATACAGTAAACGTCATCCTGCACATCGAAAGTGAAAATTTTCTATAAAAAAAGTGCCACCCAAATTTACCCCTTCGCTCCCCCCACCTGACCTCAAAAATTTAAAATGTCAATACTCACTTTGTAATATATCAAATTGAATAAAATTGAATTCTCTCCCTGAAAAAGATTTTTTCACAATTTTTAAAGCCCCCATTGCCCCCCTAGAATACTCCAAATGGCCAATTTATTGAGGGAGAGGTAAAAAATTTCAAAAAAATTTTTTTCGGAAAGAGAATTCAATTCCCTTCAATTTGATGTATCACAAAGTAGGTGGTGTTTTGTTAAATTTGGGAGTTGAGGTGGGGGAGAGCGAAGGGGTGAATTTAGATAGCACTTTTTTCACCGAAAATTTTCTGCTTCGATGCTATTTAGGATGACGCCAACTAAATTGAGAAAAAAATGAGGGGTCCAGAATATAAAATGGAACAGTCAGAGAATTTTTAGAGAAAAGGGGGTGGGGTTGAAAATTTTGAGAGTATGTTTTTCAGAAAGAAAATTTAATTTCCTTCAATTTGATGTATCGCAAGGTAGGTAGTGCTATTTGAAATTTCAAAGTTGGCGTGAGTGGGGGCGAGGGGGGTGAATATAGAAATTTGCCAATGTATGTTTTGGATGTCCCCCTCGATATAAAAATCGACCTGTTTTTGCTCGAAAAAATATTCACTAGGAATCGCGAGTTATTGCAGGTGGATAGTTTTCAAATGATCACCCGGTATAGTTTTCGAAACAATCGGAAGTTTTCACGAAATTTGCTGTTTATTTGATTTTTTCAATTTTTCATTTTCAGCAATGGTAATGTTAGCATTCAAAGCAATGAGTTTCAAATGGTGACGTTCACAATCATGTTAGTGGCAATGGTAAGCATTACCCATTGAAACTCGTTGCTTTGAAATGCTAACATTACCATTGCCGATAACATTACGTTAACATTAACATCATTGTGGACGGGCTATAAAAGCTGAACACGAAAATGCAAAAAAGTAGGATGTTCTAATTAAAAAAATTGACGTTCTGTTTACCCCGTCAAAATGGGACCCTGTAGCTGAATATAATTCCAGTTCATAGGTCTCATCTAACCATGTCACTTTTCTCATACATATTTTTTTCTCTCTTGAACGGGGAGGTTCTCTAAATAGCAGACGTCACACCACGGACATTTTGTCGAAGCATGTTGTCCTGTTTTCTCGTGACGTTGATGATCGATTTTTATTGATGCAAGACAACGCAAGACCTCACACCGCGTGCCTAGTAAATGAGTAAAGCTACAATTGGGACCATGAATTGACCAGCGCGCAGCTTGGATCTCAATCCAAGGCATTTGTGGGATGCCCTTTGCAGGCAACTAAGGGAACGGCAGCCCGCCCCTGCAACCGCAGATGACGTGGAAAGAATGTTTATCAAAATAATAATGGAGCGGGATTGATCAGAAACACATTAGGTCAGATCATAAGCATGAACAATCGATGTGCAGACGTCATTAGAAGTAGATGCAGAATCACCCGCTACTGATGCTTCGATGCTGAAAGACGTTAAAAATTATGTTGATGATTTTGATTATCGCGGCTTTTGTTATGTTATTGGTCAATAAAAACATGTTGTGCTAAATGCTGCATATCTATCTATTGTTGAAACAAAGATAATGAAATGCAACACTGCAAAGAAAATGTGAAAAAATATCATATTAAACTTTCCTCCTTATTCTATACGGCTGCTGTTGATCGCGATCTACTCAACAGGGTGTATTTAATTTTTGGGAAAACACTTTTATTGTAACACACTGTAAATAGGTGGAACTAAATTATTTTCAAAAATTATTGAATCAAATTTTGTGAAAAATATACCTACATCGTAAAAAAGATATAAATCCAATCGGATGGTTTGAGAAACATTGACAGGAAGTTCTTTGGTGGTGCGTTAATTTTGTCCGTCAGTGTATTTCAAGTGCAATACTACACCGAATGTTTGTGTTAGACGTACTTGGGTTATAGTGGGTTCATTATTCGCATAATCCAAGTTTAAAAAGTTATTAGAATTTTCCATTCATTTAAATTTCCACGGTCAATTGCTGTGATATACCAGGCCAATTACTACAGAAAGTGTCCAATAACTGTGCAGTTTGACATGTTTCAATGTATATTTTTTTTGCGTTTTAATATTTATTGAGCTCAGGATTATCCATTCAAGCAATACAAAATCAGAAATTTTGAACAAGTTCACTGCAGTTTTCAATTTTTCCCCGTGCGTTTGTCCGAATTCACAAAATATGATTGTCAGTTGCTGTCCTCTTTTCCCTCTATAGTTTTACTGCTGGCAATCACAAAGTTGCGCTTCGAGAAAGCGCAAAGGTTTTAGAATGGTTTCCACAGATTTACAAGGATTTCCAATGATTTCTAGAATTTCTAATGATTTCCATAGGGTTGTGCGCCAGATCTCCACACACCTCGACTTTTCCAAACCGAACGTAGAATTCAAAAATTTACTCGATTATGTGGAATATCCATTGGCGTAGAAAATGCGTCAGAACGGAAGTACAGTGATGTGGAGAAGGAATACCTAGCGATGATGTGGGTGATAGAAAAAAAACCAACCTCACGTCGAGGCAACAACGACGACCCCCGTAATTGACAATAAACCTGGTACTTTATTTTATACAGTATGATTGGCAATAATTCAAGGGATTGCCTGCCAATCAAAGCAGTCGTCAGGTTTCCAATATGGACTATGTTTTTTACGAATATGATAAGACGATTATGTTGTGTCATCTACTTTGAGAAATAAGTGAAGTTCAATGTTACACCATAAATGCCGTAAAACAGATCCATCCCATTATCGCCTAATTATTGCATTATGTTGATATTATTTCCTATTGAAAATAAATTTATAATTTGTCTTGCTGTCGGTGCATCTGATAATGTGTTGATATGCGTTAAGAAATACCGGGATTACATTCATGCGTTATCAAAAGGAATTAATCAAATTAAAAATTACTAATTGCTCTTCCATAATTTTTTAAACATAAGGTTTGACGGGATAACTGGATCCATGTGAATGGTTTGGATTTCAAAACTCACACGGTTGGTGGTCTTAACTAATACTAATATTTCTAGGTTGCGACACAGCTATCATTTTAAAGTTTACCGGCATGAACGATCAAAGCTTTAATAATAGGAATCAAAGTAGTACGTACTATGAATCCATGTGTATTTCCAGGTAAGTTAAATATTTAAAGGGTCATCTAAGCTATGGAGCAGAACCCCACGTTATGATCCAAATACCTACCTGTTCAATTGGCGAGTAACATTACCGATGGTGGCGCTGCTGATGCGCTTCGCATGTAAACAAACATGTCGGATAGGGCACGGATTGTTGCCCGCGCGTTCAAAAATCTTATCAGTAGTAAGCGGTTTTTAATGTCCTCCAGACGTGAAACGTGGTTAATTAGTACCTATTGCGGTGGAACTCGAAAATGGCAGAAGCGAATTGAGTGTTATGAAGGTTTTCAATCACTGGATGGCCTCAAGCCTCAACGGATAGGAAATTCTGAAGTCACAATTTCTTGTGTTGTGTGGTCGAAAGCGAACCGAATCAAGCTTGAGTTCAAACATAGACATATTTGGATTGTGTTTACAAACAAGCGCATTCTATGAATCTCCTCACGAGGCAACTGAGATTGTAATTAAAAGAAATAGTAGTAGCAGTTCTCGCGAGAGTTCCTGTGAAATTGGAACGTTTAAATGCACTTGCAAAGCAGGCCACTCCGGGACATGCAAACATATCGCAGCTGTGCCTCTTCGATGCAGCCATTTAAAGTTCCTATTTTCAGCGACACTTCCCAGGCTTTTCTCGTAGTCATATTTTCCACAGTGCCGAGTTTGTTTGTCATCTTGACTACCCAACTTGCGTCTTTCGCTTTCGACGGGAAACGGTGAAAATGTAACTCTTCCTTTTTCCGGTTTCCACAGCGCGACTCGCACTCGGGAACGCAACAAATTCTCCGCCACTTTTTGTCACTATGACAAAATCACAAATCTTGCCACCTTCCATTCTGATGCCACTTTTGCTTGCCAGTCGTCGTACACGTGCCACTCTTATTTAAAAATGCAATGCTTTTGCAACCGACGACACCTAGTATATTCAAGATAATGAAACGTGCGTGGCTCACGTACTTTGTTGGAAAAAATCAACGCCGCGTTAAGTCAGATGGAATCAATTAAAGTCACCAAACACCGCAACGCTCATAAGAGCCCACACAAATCTGCGGTTGATCCGTGCACAAACGTCGTTTACACGTTGGCCGTCAGATGGCGTATTCGATCTTGAAACTCGCCAATACAAAAATCTACAACTTTTCATATGGTAACTTGCCTTTGGCGTCTTTGCTTTGGTCCGAGTCTCAGATCTTAATCTGAAGTTTTATGTACGACGCCAGTAATAGCAGCCTGCCAAGTACTGATGATTGGAGTAATAATTTGGGATCTCCATACAGAAAAAACTAGCAGGCTTATTGTAAAATAATTGTATTTATTGTAAATGATGTTTTAAAAAGTACCCGCCACCACTTTCGAGCACTTTTTCAGCCTTATTTGTATTCTTGATGTATGTACTTGGCGATGGTTGACAGTTGCATGTTGTAGGTTCCTTCGTAGATGCTTCCGATTTTCACGTCCCTGTAGAACTTTTCCTGGATAAAGTCCTTGGAAAATCCAACTCCGCCCATCCAATCAATGCATTTAATACAGGCCTGCTGTGCGATCTCAGCCGCATAATACTTGGCCATTGCGGCTTCTTTTACGAACGGCTGGTCGGCTTCCACCATACGAGCTGCGTTGTAGGTCAAAAGCCTGGCGGCCTCTATCTCGGTGGCGACTTGGGCGATTTGGTGTTGCATTGCCTGAAATTTGAAAATGTTAATTTGGTCTGCTGAAAATCAAGCAAGTACCAAAAAAAAAACTTGAAGTCGCTTGGAAATCCCTAGCAGAAACCGTGCTACAGAGGCACAGCTGATAATGTGTTGCTAAACCGCTTTGTTATAACTTCAAGAAATTTTAAACTTGCAATTTTGTGTAAAGATTTCCTTACTTGGAAGCTAAAAATAGGTTTGCCGAACTGCGTCCTTTCCAAAGTGTAAGGAATTGTGGCATCCATGCATCCTTGCGCCAGTCCTACCATTTGGGCTGCAATTCCAATCCTGCCTTCGTTTAGCGTTCCGGCGGCTATCTTGTAGCCTTTTCCGTATTCTCCTATGATGGCGCTTTCTGGTACCCGGACATTGTCGAAATTCAGTTGACACGTTCCTGAAGCTGAAATTCCTAGTTTTTTCTCTGGGGTTGCTACTGAAAAGCCGGGAGTATCGCGGGGTACTATGAAGCACGTTATGCCTTTGTATCCCTAAAAAAAATCAGTCATCTAAAAGAACTGGAGGCAAAGAAGTCGCAGAACATACTTTGGAAGGGTCTGCATTGGCCATTACTAAGAATACTCCGGCGAGATCTGAATTCGAGATCCACATTTTGGAACCGTTTATCACGAAATCTTTTCCGTCCTTTTTGGCTGTGGTCTTTAGAGCGAAAGCATCACTTCCTGATGACGGTTCGGTCAGAGCGAAACTTCCCACCTGTTCAATGCACAGTTCAAAAATTCTTTATTCCACCACTAAATACCAGGTAGGTATGAATAAAAAAAAATACCATATCAGTTGCTAGCCGTGGTAACCATTCTTCTTTTTGTTCTTTCGTTCCTAGTTTAACGATGACTTTGTTGATGAGTGTGTTTTGGAGATCGACGAGGGTTGCAACTGAAGGGTCGACTTTGGAAAGTTCTTCTACACATAAAACTGTGGTCATAAAATCACATCCGGCTCCGCCATAGTCTGTGTCTATTTCAACACTCATTAACTGGAATTGAGAATATCTATATTATTGAGATCAACAAAATTGTAAAAAAAATCAGTACATAATGGTATTATTATTATATGAGTTTAGTAAAACGTAGTATTGTCACACGACTGGTTTTTTGACACGACGGGCTTGTGAAGAGTGCTCCAAATGAAGAAGTGTGACAATACATCATATTGAACGAGTGTAATATACTATTTTATCCAATCCTATTGAATAATGCACGCATCATCACGCGCATACATGCCTGCATTTTTCAATAAGACTGAATAAAGCATAGTATTCTACTCGCGGGTAATGGCTATTACTCATTCGGATGCTTTACGACACTCGCCAAGACTCGTGTCAGCAAACTGCATCCTCATGAGTAAGAAGGAATCATTACCCGCTTGTTGAATAATATACTATTATCTACTCTGCTCTTATAATTGCGCAGGAAGTAGAAGTTCTAGTTGCTAAACATAGAAATCTTTGACAATAAGTGACACATCGCGACTGACGTTCGCCTATCTTCTAGTAGCAATCATTGTTTCTATTGGTTAGAAAGTGGTTAAACAAAATAGCTATTCACGATACAAGAGTTAAAAGTGACAGATATTGACAGATTGTGAGCGGGGACGCTTGCGAAACGAGCGTTAGCGAGATACTTTTAACGCGTGTGTCGTACAAGATTTCATCTACAATGGTCTTTGAAATGTTTGGTAAATGTCAGAATTTATTTAAAATATGACAGGAACGCGCAGGATCATCACTTTTAGCACGTCGCCCATGACGACGTGTTAAAAGTGACGGGTATCATTTAACGCTTGTAGATAATACTTCTTTTCGACACCACTATCAAAATCGAAAAGTGTCCATTGTTAAACCAATGTAGATAAACAGAATTGAAATATCGATTGTGGGTGTTAATAGTAAACGATAAAGAGATTGGTCTAATCGTAAAAGATTGGAACGCAAAAAAATAGAAATGATGGATTTCGGTACTAATATTTAAATCGTCGAAAATGTGTTTACCAATTAAATGACACGAAAAATATTGACTTAGGTAGAGGTAGAGTACCTGTACCTTAAAAATACAGATTATTATCTGTTTTTCCATACCGAGTGCAAAGTCATTAATTTATTGCCGTGCCTTAAACAAATATTGTTTCGGGTATTAAACACTTCAAATGGAACTGAATGTGGGCCTTGATCTATTTTTAATTGTTTGGTTTAATTTCAAAGTAGGTACAGAATGTTTCAAATGCCTATTCACTTCAGCTTAAATTGTTGAAATTTATTTAAGTAATAACGACCTATGGACTCTGTGCCAGATATTTCCTTGCCCTGTTTTACTGAGCTTGAAACGCTGTGTTTGGGGTGCGTTTCGTTAGACAACGGAAGCCGTTGCCATGGTAACTGAACTGGTCCAGTGGCGTATCATTCGTCTGTTTATGAAACATCTCACTTTCCATTCTTCCGGGGAACAGGCTGATGTAAAAAAGGGGAGAGACCCAATTTATATTTGAACCCGAGTTTCAACCTTATGGATTCACCTCGGGATTCGCACACTTACTGTGCTATTTTCTAAAAAATTATATTCCATAAAGACTCTGTTACGCTACGCTGTTATTACCCACGCAACAGCCAATGGTCGACAGGATTTTTTACATAACAGAGCGTTCATGGAATGTTATTTTTCACAGAATCGCACTACAAATCTGAATTAGAACTAAAGTTGTTGTGGGAAGTTGAGTGCAATGGTTCTGTACTGTAATTGAAGAGAAATTTTCAGTTATTTCTTTTTTAAAAAATGTGATCAGCAGTCAAAAAGTATCCTGTTATCACCAATATAGATTTTGATTAAAGTTAAAAGAGCGTGTACTTAATAAGAACAGCCTTGGCATCATTTTATGCACGCAGGATTTCTGCATCCTTGACCCATCAATAATTTTGTAATTATCTAGAACATGCTATAACTGCTTCCATTTCGATTCAATCCTCAAAATTTTTACAAAATGTTCCTACAACCTCGGCTGAGTCGAGCAAATTCTCGTGGAATTTAAAGGTGTTTCTATATTTTTCTGTCGTAAATGATAAGTAGTTACATTTCCCATACAGGTATTTTAAAGTGGGTGGCGTATAAACTCTCCAGTAAATACGTTGTTGAGAAGTCATCACGGGGCCAGAAAAATAGTAAAAAATTATATCGGTATACCTACCCACCATTTTTTTCAACTTTCATTTAAATTTCAACAATTTGAAAAATATTTATACTTGGAATCAATAACGAACAGTCCGCAATTTCTTCTAGTGGCGTGATGAGATTATCCAATAAAAAGTTTCTGATGTACGAGTAAAAGTACAAGTAGGTAGGTACCAACAAGAAACTTTTTACTGGATTATTACGATAGAAACTTTTTAGTTGGATTATCGTGTATGTTGTGGAGACATAATTTTTCTTCAATTATCTTTGAAATTGGAGGATTTAGTACCAAACTTTTGGTCTTCGTAACTCAAGTAATTTGTGAGAAAGATTTTTGGCGATTTTATACTTGGCTTCCTGATGATTCCTTATATTATTTATTTCAATAACGTACCTAGGTAGATACATACTGGAGAGCTTATCCGCTATTTTCTAATCACCCTGTATAGCACAAGAAAGGTGTTAATTTGACAAAAAGCTAAAAACAACTGAACTTGCAAATGCTTCAACTTATCTCTTGTTTCTTTTTGTCTTTGATTGAAATGACCTACTAGCTGTTACAGGTAAGACTACAACAAGCAAACCTACCTCTAATGTATCAATTTAAAGGACGACTATCATGAAAGTACTACCTATAACGGGTAAGTAGCTACCCACTTGAAATCTTTGAGTTTAAACATAATATAAAAAAATTACCCCATTTTGGAAGAGCATCTCCACAATTGAATCCTTGATCCTCCCTTCGTCGTCCATGGCCCTTACATGAGGCCCGATTTGTTCTTGCGCCAGCTTGGCAACTATGGAATTATTAGCAATTGAAATCAATTTTTTACTCATTGATTGATTATTGTCGCATGATATAATACCAACCAGTTTGTTTCATGGCCTCTTCATCCTCGCTGAGAGCTGTAAGAGGTGGAAAGTTGCTGTGGCTTTCACTTTGGAGTTTCTGCGAGAAAACCGACAGGCCCCTTTGGCTCCATGTCCTGTTACTGGAAATAACCTGGAAAAAATTAGTGATTTGTTTAAAAATGATGAGGCAGGTAGGTATTCCAAAATTACCTTTTTTGCAATTTTGGCCAAAGTGCTCATGATGGCGTTTCGACCCGAACTCGGCGGATACTGCTTGGTGACTAGTCTTAATTGCTTGCTGCCCAGCTGTTATATGGTACTTATTATGATGGTAGTAAGTATTTTAAATATAATTTAATTCTTATCTACTCAAGTTGTTTTTGTGTTTTTTGATTGATAGCGTAGCATATGGAAATGTTGAAGATAATCCGAACCTCCTGCGGTGGTATTGTTGAATATTTTTATTGATAGAAGATAAAGCGATTATGTAATTAATGCAATTGAGATACGCCCCCTTTGAACCTTTTCTCGAGCCTTTTCCCCTAAATAAACTGCTCAACATCTGAGATATCGAGGTCGAAAATTTAACCCTCCATTTCAAAACTAATAGGTACCTAAATTATCAATAACTTTGGACCGTTGTGATCGATTTCAAAATAGTTTTCAGTGATTATTGGTCTCGTTATTGGTATTTTCAGTAATCTGTCGTAGTTATCTTAACATCACACTTTTTTTAATTGTCAAATGGGGATGATGTTGAAGCAGAAATTTTGAACTGTACCTACGTATTACGTATCACCCAGTCGAAACTTCAGCAGGTTTCGACAGTTAGTAGTAGGTAGGTATAGGTAGGTAGAAGAAGGTGTACCTACTTAATATACCGTGAGTTTTTTCAGATTCGGAATACCTACCTGCTACCTGCAACGATGGATTAGGTACTGAAAGATCAAGTTCAGTCTCAGGACTCGGAACAAGTTTAAAATGCATCGCAGCGATCCAAGTTATCAAGGTTCCTATTGTTTTGAAGTAGGATCCAGTTTTCGACTACATTTCTGATACCTAACAATTGATTTTTGCCATTCGTTTAGTCGTTTCTTTCTTCTTACATGACGTTAGGTGTCGATACATGCTACAAAATAAAAATAAAATTATACCCCATACACTTTCTATTTTCAGTAGAATGACTTTTTGGAGCAAAAATAAAGTGACAAGCTGGAGCGCTGGGAGAATTCGGCCGATGGCTGCTGATAGTTTCACTCCAAAACTTTGCAGGTGCCATCAGTCGTAGTCGTAGCCCCTCAGCTTGTCACTTAATTTTTGCTTCAAAAAACCATTCTACTGAAAATAGAAAGTGCATGGGATATATACAGGTGGCCCAACGAAAACGAAACAGACAAATTTTCGGACACTTGACCTCATTTGTTTGTATTCTGTAACATGTTTACTAGATGGATATAAACCTCCTAGAAAGGGCTGTAACCCTCCAAAAACACTGAAATTAGCATTATCTTGAAAAATTTGCATCGAATCGAATCGAAAAAAAAACCACCGCTATAAAGACAATTTAACCAGCTTTGAAATGATGTATCACTCAACCCCAATTGTCATATAAAATTTTCGAAGGGGCTGCCACCCTGACTGCGGGGGTAAAACTCCACGGTTAAATTAATAGCAGTTGAACGTCCCCCTTGAAAACAAAGTTGACCTGTCCAGGCTTATTTAAAAAAAAAGAAGGCGAATGCTCGAAAATCTGTCTGTTTTGTTTTCAATGGGCCACCCTGTATAAGGTCAAGTAGGTATCTTATGGTACTTACAGGTAGGTAATGCGAGAAATGATATTGCTAGGTAGTATCTAACAATGAGTATAGATAGGTACCTGCCTACACCTAATCAGAAACAAATTCAAGTCATCTACTTCGAAGTCACCAAAAATTTGGTGAAAAACCATAACTTTGCGACTTGATTTAAATGTGTAAATCAAAAATGACCCGGTTTCTATGGCGGTCAGCGTACTACAAGTATCCAGCTTAAAGGTTTCCACCCTTATTTAAGTTGCGAGACTCTCGTGCGATTCCAATTCATCCCAGCATCCCAGAGCAAACGAGATGATTCTAGATTGTGCACGAAAGCTGGAGATCGAGACGTGCGAATAGGACACATCTGCACAATTGGCGGAGTTGCTGAGTTTCCAGAGCATGCCGGTATAGGTCGCGGGAACGAAAATGGCACCCTAAAGATGGGTATATGGTACAATGTTATTTTCACTAGTGCCTACTTATTGAACAATTGTCGCTTTATCAACAAAATTAATGTGCCAAACTCAAGACATTACAAGAGTAATGTCAAAAACAAGCGAATCTCTACAGCGGTACCTTTGCACCCCCATTATGCGCAAGCGCGGGCAAGAAGCTGGTAAGAGGCGCTTCCGTTGTGCCGGCAGGTGCTGTTCGGGGTAGATCTCTAGACAAAGAAAGTAGATATCCAGCTAGGCCGTGATTGGTGTATGTAGCTACCTCGGTAGCTACTTTCTACATCTAGTGATCTCCCCGGAGCAGCTCTTGGCGAAAACGAAAGCGGCTAAAGAAGTGCGAAATGCGCTGTTGCCACGTCAGGCATACTTGCAACGTTGCCATAGCGGGTGCCAAGGTGACGGTTATGTTCCCGCGACCTATTGCACCGATTCCATCAACATTTTAGGTTTGGATTATCTACATCTCTGTTAATAAATTTAAAAAATGAATGGATTGTTTTCCCTTACAATTCTGAGTAAGCAGAGAGTTAGCCGGGCCAATACCGTACGTCCCTTGTAATGCCGGTCTTTGAAAAATCGTAACTGGAAGTATAGTATGGCGACATTGGTCGTGTCGTGTGCAGCTTCGTGAATCCTCTTTTAATCCTTGCAAATAACCCAAATTACAAATTTTCCATCGAGTACCACAATAATATGTGCCGAAAAAAGTTATCAATGGCTTTTATAGCATTTTTCATGTAAGAGTAGTTGCAGAATCTGTCATTACCTACTGGGTCCATGACACTTAACGGCCACACGCAAACCGAAACAAAAAAATAGGCAAAATCACTTAGAGTGGCGTGTGGAATGATAATATAGAATAAAATTTGCGGATTATCCAGAAATTTTAGCGAAAAAAAATTAAGAAAGAACAACTCGTTCAAAGAACAGTTTTGTTTCTGGATATTGTTGGTTGCCTACATCACTTCGGTGGAAAATTAGAGCAGGTACGGGGTACAGTGACTCATGACGCTCATGACTTACCAACAAAACAATGTTGCGTGTAGGCCTGAGATGGGCACCGCAAAGAAGAGCAGTACGACGCGACGTAAACAATTCAACTCTCGATTCAACTGTAAAGAAACTATAAGTGGTGATCGTAATTTCCCCCTCGGTCGGGACTAATTGCATCGTAGAAGGTAACGAGTTTGTTTCGTGGTTGTAAAAAGTGTTTACAATGTGTGCTTTCCATTTACCGACACAAGTCGACTTGTGTTGACACAAATCGACACAAATGCGTTCCATTTGATCTGTTTTCCTTTGTCTCATCGACACAAGCTAACACAAGCTGACACAAACCGACACAAATGTTTTAAATGGAAAGCGCCCAATGTAGCCGTTAAGTGTACTCGACCCACATTACTTTTTGAAAAAATTACGACAAATGACTTTCAGCATCGTATATTGGACATGAAAAATCTTGAGCCGGCCCTGGATATTTTGAATTAAACGATGAGGCGCTGTAGAGAGATCCTATAGTTATGGAATACACCTATGAAATTTGAATCCATATTCTATAGTCAATCGTTCCGGAAATATGGTCAAGGTTCATGAAAATTCTTCGCCAAAAAGTCTAGAAACAAACATTACCCTTTATATTCTAAACGATCCGAAGGACCGAGCTAAGGACCTGTTTTCGATCAAAATTTTCGAGTCCAGATCCTGATCTCGATCCTGATTATCCTTGGAAATATTGACCTACCCGTGAGCTTTGACGGTACATCCTGTACATCAAAATTCCTCATAAAGTGCCTTCCGAAACGTTAAAAAGCGCTTTCATGAGAAATTATTAGTCCTGCCCAGACTAAAGTGACTATAAAGTTAGAGAATGTCTAGTTGTGATACTGTGGAGAATGTTTAGGTTTCGAGATTTCGAATACCTAATCGAAATTATCTGTAATCGATAGATCCGGAGATCGATACCAGAATAATAACGAATAACGCTTTCTGGAACCTCTGGAATATTTATTGAACTTCGGCCAACATCGGTGTAAAAGTAATCGCCAAATTCCGCCTGAAGCTGAAGACGTTTGAGAGTACAGTCGCTGACTCACTGATAGCGTAGAGTCTGATATGTAGGTGTATGTATCGTAGGACCAGGACGTGACGGTGAGTGACGTGATGATTTATTTTATATCTGCAGCAAAGCTCAGTTTCAGTTTCCATTTCCGCAGTCCCGCAGTTTTGTACGCTCAAACTGGCTCACTTTCGACTTTTTTCCCCCTGAAGAACTGGGTCTCGTAAGAAGGTAAGATTGGTAAGAATAATTTCGTTATTTCATTTTTTTCTTTTTCGACTTTTATTCGAAAAAGTAACAATTGGTAGGTTAGGCAGGCAGGTATCTACCCACCTTTCCCTTTACTTATGTGCTAACTCTGCCGAGGGCCTCCGGCTTTTTCCTGGACTCGGCCGGGGAGATTTACGTTTTGGACCTGCCTCCATTCACAGAAGTTCAGCCATAGGTAACCTCGGCCGTAACTGGTATGTACCGTGATAACAAATAACAAAAACATCCATAAAGAAAAGTCGCGACTCCATGAGTACCTAGGTACCTAATAAGCTGATGTTTTAGAGCTTTGAGCTTTGTGTTACCTCTACCTTATTGCTTTGCAATTTGTATTTACCAGACGTTTGCTACTTTGCGTCCCAGAGTATAGTAGGTAGGGGAAGGCGGGGTGGAACGGACCACCTAACGTTTGAAGTGCTGTGAAAGCGGTGAAAGCTAAAATAAAAGTAACATAAGGTTCTAAATTATTATGCATAATCCAATAACATTTAATAATATAAAATTAATACATAAGTAACGATACAAAAGGCATTGTAATTTTGAAAAAATAAAATTGAAAAAAATTAAACTGGGCAACAGTTGAAGTGATTCACTCAAAAATTTTGCCTCACTTCAAATGTGGATATCTCGGGAAAAAATAAACCGATTTTGGAAATCGTGGTCATGCTGGATAGCGTGTTCTTTTGGCTGTAAGATACCTGGATGATACAGGGGTTCAACGACGTTGAGTGGGCTATACAGGATGGAAACAGAAGAAGTGCAAAACCGGTCCACATTATTCAATGCCCCGCTTTTGTGAAAAAATCTCAGATTTTTTTTGAGTGAAGTTTTGAAAAGCACATATCAATATCTCTAAACGGTTTTCGAAGTTTGATCCTAGTGCAATTTTTTTTGAGAGTTCCAATTTTTTTTTTGTACCACCGCATTTTCTCACACCGATTCTCCCCAGTGCAGTGCTCATGTAGGTACTGCATTCAGATTTGAAAGGAATGCATTATGTGGCTAGACAAACTTTTTCATGAAAAAACCTGACGTAAATGACACTCAGGGCTGCCACTTCCTTCGTTCGTCTGGAACCTTTTACAAGGCAGGAACATGTGGGCATGTTGCGGTCCTAATAGTTCCTGTTCCTATACATAGTGTTCTAGACGCATGTGCAACTTTTGATTAGGCAACTTGTGCTACATTCGAACAAACTAGAAAATTTGTGTACAATACGTTGGAAAACGTTGCGTTTCTTATCAAATGAGTTGTTTTCAGTGTGAAATAGTTAATCAGAAGTTAAAGGGGAACTGTGGGTAAAATTTTGTGTCAATTTTAAAATTTATATAGCTGCGCGATGGCTTTAGTTGGTTTTTAGTCAAAATCGCATCGAAAAATTCCAAGCCGTTACGAAGTTATCGTAAATTGTGTGGGCTGATTATGACGTCATACTGCGCACCGGAAAGGACAGGTCGGCAGGGCAAGGCACCACGCCAACAATTACTAGACCTTTATAAAATGAAACAAGTTTACCAAACGGTAGACGCAGATCATTTGACTTTAATTTCAAAGTACGGTGAACCAAATTTCAGTAGATATTTTTCAAAACATAATTAAAGTGCGACTCTATCTGTCAATGAAATAAAGCGGCAACATGGCGAAATCGCGAAATGAAATTCGGCAGCTTGACAGTACAGGGAAGTCACAGTCTATCGTAGAACGCTGAAACCTTCCGTCAGTGGAATCTGTTGGTGCATGAAAATAAGAGATCAGGTATACTTTTCGCTTCCACATAATAATGTAGTGAATAATTAAATGTACTTATTTTAGGGCTGCTGCCGCTGATGGGGCTTTTTTCTAATCGGTGGTACAACCGACTACCGATTTGGGTCGGAATTTGAAAGAAGTGTATATCAAAATCCGTTCATATCTCTTTGAGTCAGCCACACCAGTGCGTTTTTATTGAAAATGGTCCTGGTCGTTCCTGACATCATGTTTATTTAGGCCTGGTATACCTAATCTCTTATTTTCATGAACCAACAGATTTCACTGACGGAAGTTTTCAGGGTTATACGATAGACTGTGACTTCCCTATGCTGTCAAGCTTCTGTCAAGCTGCCGAATTTAATTTCGCGATTTCGCCATGTTGCCGCTTTATTTCATTGACAGATAAAGTCGCACTTTAATTATGTTTTTAAAAATATCTACTGAAATTTGGTTCACCGTACTTTGAAATTACAGTCAAATGACCTGCGTCTACCGTTTGGTAAACTTGTTTCATTTTATAAAGGTCTAGTAATTGTTGGCGTGGTGCCTTGCCCTGCCGTCCTGTCCTTTCCGGTGCGCAGTATGACGTCATAATCAGCCCACAAAATTTACGATAACTTCGTAACGGCTTGGAATTTTTCGATGCGATTTTGACTAAAAATCATCTAAAGCCATCCCGCAGCTATATAAATTTTAAAATTGACACAAAATTTTACCCACAGTCCCCCTTTAAATGGTGAATGCTAGAGGGATACGAGAAGGTTCAGTGAGCGATCCAGGCCTTTTTGTATTATTTTATCATCAGGTTAGGCAACCAATGTTACATCCGAACCGAGATCCGAACATTCCGAACTGACAGTACTGTACTGACACACGTGCCATAAACGAATAAACCATGTAAAAATTGAAGCATAAAAGTTTATTGTTTACCTTAAATCGACAGACACTTTTCTCTGATGTATGTACTCTGATTTGATGACTTTTCTCGGCCAAATCTTTGAGGTTAACACATGGCACATGGCACGTGGGACGTGGGTTTAAAACATAAACAGAGGGCAAAGGGTCAACGAGCAGGCAACCAGTTATACAGTTCATCCTTGGATCAGAATCTCACCACAAATTTTTCAACTTTAATATCGAAATATATGAAAAATCAAGCAATCAATTAGTTTTTTGCTTACTTTCCTAGCAAAATGTTGTACTTTTACATGCTCTAGCACAAATTTTGACGCATTTCATGTATCCATTTGTTAATTGTAATGGTAAAATTGATCATTTGTTCGAAATTATGGCCTGATCAAATATACCGCCATTACCTATACCTGTCCACGCCGTCGCAGAAGAGCCCAATCTGTATAGGAAGAAGAACTATAAACACTTTTTCTTCCTGGAGCGCGATTCTGTACTTGCCTACCGACAACTATCGGATCGGTAGCTAGGGTGAGAACCAATCAGATTCGCTCCTGCCTAGCTACCGACACCGACAAGTGTCGGTAGGAGAGTACAGAATCGCGGCCCTGCTCTGTACAACAACAAACAGTAAAACAACTACTGCATCATTAGTCTTGGTTCGCAAATTTTCTTACAGGGTGTTTCATTGAAAATGTTTGAAATTGATATCGGAAACGAGCAGACGTAGAGAAAAAATCTTTTTTGCCTTAGATCTGTTGCACGAACTGTCGAACCCCAGGTGGCATTTGGCGGAGGCGGTGTTACTGTATGGGTCACCTCAATAAACGACAGGACAGAATTGGTGATTTTAGAGAACGAATGAATGAATGCAGTGCGATACAGGGATCTATGCATCCTCTCTCATGTGGTCCCATATGCCGAAAACTACGGACGTATTTCCATCAAGTCGATAATAATGCTCGCCCACATCGAGCCGAGCCATCCTGGTTACGAGGTGTAAAAAGACCACCGGATCACTAGAATGATAAGGCCGGCAAATTGTTCGTCAATATCTCAATAAAATTTGATTTTTTCATTAAATTTTTATTGATTTTGAAAATTGAAAAAAAGTGTTTCATCAAATTAACGGCAGATTTCACGATCAAAACTGCAATAGATCTAAGGCAAAACAGTTTTTTTCTCTACGTCTGCTCGTTTCCGATATCAATTTCAAAATTTTTCATGAAGCACCCTTTAAAAATATTTTGCGAAATAAGACTAATGCAGTAGTCGTTTTACAGTTGTTACACAGTGCAGGAAAAAAAGTGTTTATTAGGACCGCAACATGCCCACATGTTCCTGCCTTGTCAAAGGTTCCAGACGATCGAAGGAGTGGCAGCCCTGAGTGTCATTTACGTCAAGTTTTTCCATAAAAAAAGTTCTTTAAGCCACATAATGCATTCCATTCAAATTTTAATGTAGTAGGTACATGAGCACTGGGAGAATCGGCGTGAAAAAATGCGGTAGTCCAAAAAAAATTCACAGCTTTCCAAAAAACCGCATCATGATCAAAATTCGAAAAGGGTTTAGACATACCTATTGATATGTGCTTTTCAAAACTGCAGTCTGAAAAAATCTGAGATTTTTTCCACAGAAGCGGGGCATTGGATAATGTGGACCGGTTTGGCACTTCTTTTGTTTCCACCCTGTATAGCCAACTCAACGTCGTTGAACCTTTGTACCATCCAAGTATCTTACAGTCAAAAGAACACGCTATCCAGCCTGACCACGATTTCCAAAATCGGTCCATGTTTTCCCGAGATATCCACATTTGAAGGGAGGCAAAATTTTCGAGTGAATCACTTCAATTGTTGCCCAGTTTAGTAAAATTACCTTTGGTCCGTTCTGCCCCACCTGCGGGGCAGAATGGAACTCAACTTTAATGGAAATATACAATGAACAAAAGTGAGGAATTTCAATTGAAAAAGACAACGTGAATAGATTTTCTCAATAAAAAACAAATTTAGTGTCGAAACTTGCGAATGAAAACTGAATCGTCGTCTTCACCTATATCGACATATGAACGCGGGAACGAAACTATGCGAAATGGGCGGGGAATCCCCTCAATTTTTTTTGAGGCCCGCAAAGCCAATTCAATGGGGCCTTGCACTGCCACTTTCACACACCGAGGGCGCCACAACCGTTGGGGGGCAAATTCAACAATTTTGACGGCGTTGACGCTTCAGCGACCGACGTCCGTCATTTTATGTCTTCATTTGAAATTTGGATAACCTCTGTTTCTTGCTTGACGTCTCCAGTCACTGTCAGTTACTGGTCAAACTACTCAAACTCCCCTGTTTTTTCCGTCGTTACGGCCGCTTCATCGAAGTAGGCGCCCCCTACAGTAGTGGCGACCTCACGTTGAGTTTTTCAATTGCAAGGCCCCATAGGTCCCTTCGTTTCGGTTTTTTTGAGTGCGCATGTCTGGCGCGAATTTCATAGTTTCGTACACCAATATTGAAAATTAACACACAAAAATATTGTAGTGCACCTAAAATTTCACAAATAATTTGGTTGAATGTTAGATACCATTTTTTATATTCAAAGGAAATGTTTCATTGAAATTAAATTCAATGATCATTTGTAGAAGTTCAGGAACAACAAAAATGGCAACAGCGCTCAAAACAACAAGACATCGGCGCCAACTGTGACTTGTGACAATAATTGACCTTTCCAATTTTAGGAGATAGAAAGTACATGGTTTTTCCAGGTCACCTTTGACGTTTTGACGTTTATGACGTTTGGACGTTTCGTTTCTGACTTTTGCGGGAATTTTGAATCGGTTAGCTATACTGTTCCCATTATCATGTGGGGAAAGTCACTAGAACCCATAAGGGAGTTTTTAATGGACGAAGTAATTGAGTTTTTTCGTAGTAAGATGCACGTGTCTGGTGCAGCGTGATCCCTGGTGGTGCTGGTGCACCACACTTCCATCAAGTTTGGGTCTTTCCTGAACCGGTGCATGGTGATGCCGGGTGTATTTGTCTTATTCTCGCACTCGCATAGAGCGACACAACACCCTTGAACCATTTCTGTAAGTATCTTCAGTATCTTCTCAGTTTTCCACTACATATAACACACTTATTGGCAAGAACGAGGGTAAGAACAAGTGAAATCATGAAATCCATGCTGAAATCAAATAAATACACGACAGAGCGCTTGTCAGATTCGAAAAATTTCCCATTGGCCGCTTTCATAAGACATGAGCAGCTACCGCTACGCTCCTTCGAAACTGTTGGCGTCTTACGAACGCATTGTTGGAAGTAGCGGTGACTGGCGGTGACACATCCAGCGCCGCGTCAAGAAGAGCCGGAACTTATAATCTGGTCTTGAAGAATTTCACCCAGTGCTATAGCTCGATGGTCTATATTCAACAAGCAATTCACATTAGCTGAGAAAAAACTCATAATCTCCAAAAATTCAAAACAGCACGTAAGGTAAACAGCACCGAACAACACTCTTGAACCCATAAAATGTCAGAATGGCACTTGCAAACATCAGAATTTAACGTTTCTCTCAATTTTCCACCTCCCACCCCTTTCGCTCATCATGCTACCAAAATGTAGCGAACTTCCGAGCCGCTACAAAACATGGCGTCCGCTCCGAGCGGAGCGGAAAAGTAGCACACCGTTCACAAAACAAATCGGTAACAGTTCCACAACTGTTGTGACTTATGAATGCGGCCATTGTCAAAGCGGCTTCACAGAGCTTCGACGTGTCGCCGGCGACATTCCCCCACCATGACACCACAGCTGTCGCCGGCGACAGAAGACTGCGAAAATTGGTGTCGCTCGCAACCTCGAACGAGTTGGCCAAGCTGACAACGCACGTGCTCGAAAATGTCAAACAATTGCCAATGTCCCCCAAAAAATTGTTTCATCCGATTCCACGGGTGTATCTGCTAATAATTCGTCTTTTCCTTGGAAGTGCCTTGCTGAAAGGCGATTTGCTTCGGAAAATGTGGTTGTTGAATGGGTGCTTTTCACCTGCTTCTCTATCTCTGGTCTCGTGGAAACATGATTAGCAGGCAACGTAGAAGCACAGCACAGGCTATCGTGGAAAGAAAGCACGTGAACGTGGTGAGCAGTTTGAGCAACGCGACCGGAGGCGAACCCTAAACCGTCGTTCTGTGCCATCGTGCACAATCAATTTCTGTCCGTGTCAATAACTTGACGCAATTTTTACCGGCCGATAATTGACTGATGACTGCATGCGGTCCATAACCACCCAGCGACACGCGACACGGTTTGTGTAGTTGGAAAATCCTAACTACACAGCGACACCAAATGGAGGGGGTGGGCGACAGAGGGGAATACATCCGATTCTTGCTCCCTATTGGTTGATGAAGTGTCGCTGGCGACACGTCGAAGCTCTGTGAAGCCGCTTTTAGAAACGAAATGTCATATCTCAAGAAACATAGGACGCTTTCCAATAACTGCGACAAGACGGATACACAATGTCAAAGTGCACTTGCCAGCTCAATTCTAAACTCAGGCTCGCCAATGTTTCGATTGTGTCGACATGTGGTGCTATTACTGCTATTGGAACGCTAGCTGTGTCAAATTGTGTCGAATTGGGTGCTTTCCACCTAGACGGTACAAATACCACCAGACGGAACATGTTCCACGATTGGGTACACCTAGATGGAAAGCACCGGCATCGTTGACCGACGCGACATCTCTGGTCTGGAGGCGAAAGATGACTATGGCATTCAGAAATAAAGAGATGGCAGCGTAAATCTCAATCGATCGTACGTTATCCCTGCAGAGAAATAAAATAAAACATGGATGCATGGATAAAACGACACAGAGAGAGACATATGACAACGGAGTGCTGGATTACAGCTGACGGTACGTCATTTTTCGCATCCGTTTCCGGTGTGCCTTTCGATGGCACAAAATTTAAGGTGATCCACGGGACGGCACAAAACCAGGTAAGAACACGTAGATGGAAAGCACCGTTTGGAGCCCGCACGTGCGCAAATGGAAGGTGTATCAAACTTGGAGCTAGGTGGAAAGCACCCATTGTGTCCTTATACGCCTTATTGGGAAGCGCCCAATGACCTCGATTAACCGTATCTTATACGCATGACGTCACAGTAAAGAGAGACAACGGAAAATTGGAGACCTCAATTATGATCACTTCTCGTTTCTACCTGACCTACATTTCATTTGCTCATGTTTTGACGAAAGAACAGAACCTGTTGAAAATGGCTGTACCGAGAAAGAAGTTCAAAAGAAGCTACAAAGAGATGCATTTACGGTATGTATAAAAGTGACAGCCAGGAACCAGTTGTTGGTTAGGCGGCTAGACAGAGCATGCAGCGTTGCCATTCAACTGACAGGTGTACGAAAGTTTTCAAAATTTGGAGCCTTCAAGCATGCGCACCTGCCCAAACGAAGTAGCCTATTTCAAGAACACGAATCGGTGGATTCTACGCGAAATGGGCGGGGAATCCCCTAATCTCCCCGTTCGAAGTTCTTAAGGTGCGTTCAGTCAGCTTATTTAGCCGCAAGTTTTAATTTTAGTCGTAAGCGCTGCATCGCTTATTGGCTGTTCTGAGGAGGCTGGTCCATAAGAGCCAATGGGCGTCGCTGCGCTTGCGACTAAAATTAAAACTTGCGGCTAAATAAGCTGACTGAACGCATCTTAAATAAGCTGACTGAACGCACCTTTAGACGGCCTCGTGGCACAGGCGGTCGAGCAGCCGCCTATGGTGCGAAAGGCTCCAGGTTCGATTCCTGGTCTTGTCTGGGTGTTGTGTATGTCCATGATTTGCGCTCATTAGTGATTTTCCAACAGTCTGTACATTTGATAATAAAGCGCAAAAACTCTTATGGCGTGAGGGGCCGATAAAGAGAAAAACATTCATTATTATTAAAAAAAGTTTTAATTTTAGTCGCAAGCGCAGCGACGCCCATTGGCTCTTACGAACCAGCCTCCTCAGAACAGCCAATAAGCGATGCAGCGCTTACGGCTAAAATTAGGGGAGGGATGGCCAGGTTTTAGCAACTACCTGGTGGTTTTAAAAATCGATGTTGGCGCTGCCATCTGTCTTACGTCACTATAGGCGCTTTCAACGAGTATCAGCCACGAGATCAGCCATTTTTTTGACAAAATAAAGTTTTGACAACAGAACGCAACTATCCGCGATCGTCACAATTCCACGTATCGACATTGAGCTGCACGTTAGTACTACCAAATCGGTATTCATATTTGTGCTAGAAATTTCTCTCCCGAGTGTCATATTTCAGGTGCTAGATCCTGCTATCTCATTGTTTCAAATGATAACCTAAAAATTACTCACAATTAATTTTCAATGTCACATCAAAATGGCAATACCGATCAAGATGAAATGTGTGCGATTTGCAATGGGTCTCTGTTTCTTTGTCCTGCTCTAACTTACTCCGGAGGCCGGAGCAGACGTTGCCTAGCAACGACCAATCAGACAGCTTTATTTTTTGCTCTAAGCGCTCCAGAGTAAGTTATAGAGCAGGACAAAGAAACAGACCTAATGAGTTTGGTCGAAGTGGCGAGGTGTGGTATCGGTGTGTACATTGTGGAAGCTGGGCTCATAAAGCATGTACTGTACCGCGTACCGGATATAGCAAGCCCGACAAATTATATTTGCGATTTTTGCACCTTGTAAACCATTTTCTGTTGTTTAGAATACCGATCAACGCACTATTTCTTTAGTTTTTTTTCGCAAAATGTTCAATTATTTTTTGAAATATGATTTCTGAAATATGTTCGTATAAGTTCATGTCATGCATTGAAATTAAAAAGAAATTGGAAAACCGATTTCTGTCGCTTATCACCATCAATTTCCCTTAAGTGGTCGGTATTACCCATTTCTCCCCTAAAACTTCCGGCCAAATAAGCTGACTGAACGCACCTTGAGTGCGTTCCACTAAACGATCGCAACGACCGCAACGCCCGTCTACCCGTTCCACTTATAGCCGCGGTCGTGTGTTGCGGTCGTTGCTACGTCACGAATGACGTCATACATCGCGACCACTCCAAGCCCACAACGATCGCGCTGAAAAGGTGAGGCGTTGCGGTCGTCTTCTGGTCGTTAGCGGCAATGTTGCCAGCTCTAGCAATTTATATTGGAAATTGCGACTTACTTTTTTGATTTGGCAATGGCGACCTAAAGTGACGACTTTAAAGTTCAATCAGTTCTATAACGATTTTTTTTTTAATTTTGCCTTCTTCCACATGATTTTACGCAACTTCATTTAAAAGATAGAGACCATTGGCAGGGCACTGCGATTTCGCGCAACACTAGTTTGGCTACGCATCAGCGGCGTAAAACCGGCAACACTGTCGCTGCAATTTTCTCTACAAACGTCAAACCCATGCGTCAAACAAAAAAGTTGTGCCGGTATCCCATCCATAATTCCCATACGGTATCCTTATGGCGAACTCAAAAAAAATGAAATTAACACTGTTCAACGGAGAACTGTCATGTCATGTGGCTCCCTGACCACAGAAAAGACGTGACTCGAGTGACTCGACACACCACGACGACCGCACGCCCGTTCCACTTGAGTTTCCGCTCACAACGACCGCGGGCGTTTGCAAGCTAGTGGAACGGGAAAATCTGCGGTCGTGGGCGTGGGCGTTGCGATCGTTTAGTGGAACGCACTCCTTGAATCCTCATGACGATCCTTCAGCTATACTCTGTCTCTGGCTCTAGTCGTTCTTCATGCACCAGTTCCCAAAACATAATAACAGGCACGCAAAAATAAAAATAAAAACAATGAAATTCGCCGAGTTCCAAATTTATGGCAACCAATTCACAGAATGAAAAAAGAGTTTTATAGTCTCAAAAGATCTATAACAAAATTAGTAGCTTCGGTCATATAGGTAAGTACTGGCTGTTCCATTTCGAATGCTCTACTTTTAAGGGGTTATAGTGGAGGGGTTAAGGGCGCGGGTCATTTACTATAAAATGCGCTTACGCCTTCCTGCGAAACAGCCTTGTTTTTCAACCGAAATTTCTCGTTGAGGTGAATTTGAACAGAGAAAGGATGGCTCTACTCGTTCACTGCGAGTTTTTTATTTTATTTTTAATTTTTTTTCATTTTCAAAAAATTTTTTAGAAAAAATAAATAAAACTCGCAGTGAACGAGTAGACCCATCTTTTTTCTTTTCAAATTTACCTCAACGATAAATTTCTGTTGAAAAATAAGGCTGTTTCGCAGGAAGGCGTGGGCGCATTTTATAGCAAATGACCGGCGCCCTTAACAGCCAAGAATGGAATGATCTGTGCATTTTGCGATTAAAGCATGAAATTTGGCATACGTATTCAGAAGACCCTCCCTCCTTCGCAATTTCAGATGTGGCGCCACGCTAGATTTCGCACCAGAGGCACTGTATTGCGGTTAATATACCTGCTAGGGGTAAGTTCTGCAAAAATGATTCCTGGCGGTCTCTCTGGGTGCCGCAGTTGGTATTTTTTTGGTTCTGTTATTTGGTTGAAAATACATGTAGAAATGAGTGAATAGTACATTTTCACATGCGAAGTTTCAAATGCTGCCTTTAATCGTTGTTTTTATACATTTCAAGGCCAATTTTGTTTCGGTACAGGAAATATAGGTAGTAAAAAACCTTCCAAAACCTCGGAAAAAATATAAACGTCCTGAAAATTTGATATTCTGTTCAGAATTGAGTGCCCTATTCCTATTACATATCCGAAATCGCCAGAAATTGCACCCCGAAGCTTCGAGTTATTGGAGGGGTTGAAAAATTGCAGCTCAAAATGAAGGGTATTGAATCCGATGGAATCCGTCAATCCAATGGATGCAAATACGACGTAGTTCGACGCATCACATCCCGTTGATACCATTTTGGCACAAAAAGTGGTCATTGTTGAAGGGGGTCGTGGGGGAGGGCAAAACTTCTTCACGAAAATCATCTATTCAATCTGTAACTTTGTTTTTCGAGATAGAAAAAATCGATTTGAACTTCAGTCGGCACGGGCCCGGCGTCTACTAATGACCAGAACACTACACCATGCATGTTTGAATGGAAATAGCCCAAACTATTAGAAAAATTATAACTTATCTTTGAAAGTTCGAGGATCTGTACAGAACTGAATTCCCTATAACATAAACAAAATTGTGATAAATCGCACTGCAGGGTATTGAGTTATTACTTGAAGGTGCATGCTGTAGTGTTCTGGTCATTAGTAGATGCTGCGCCAGGCCGGCTCAAGTTCAAATAGATTCTTCAATCTCGGAAAACAAAATTATAGATCGAGTGGATGATTCTCGTAAAGAATATACTTTAATCTAATGGCCTCTTGAATATTTCCAAAGATGAATACCTCTAAACAGTAAAAAAAAGTTTTGTAAAAATTGACAAAGAAAAAAGATTTTCTCAAGTTAACTTGTTCGAACTTGTTTTTATCCAAATTAACACATCGGATTCAAGTTCAGGAGAATGAATTTAGTCGAACAAGGTACCAATCTTGTCGTGATCGATTCTTTATGGCCCAGGAAAAAAAAAATGAGCCACCCAACCGAGTTTCGCCCCCCCCCCCCCCTCACGACTCCCTATCAACAATGATCGACATTTTTTGTGCCAAAATGGTATTAGCGGGATGTGATGCGTTGCACTACGACGTATTTGCATCCACTGGATTGACGGGTTCGATTCATACCCTTCATTTTCAGTTGCAATTTCTTACCCCCCCCCCTCCAATAACTCGAAGCCTCGAAGTGAGATTTTTGGCGATTTTGGATATTTAGTAGGGCACTCAATTCTGAACAGAATATCAAATTTTCAGGACGTCCATATTTTTTTCTGGGGTTTTGGCAAGTTTTTTACCATCTTGCCTGTGCTTAAACAGAATTGGCTTTAAAATGTATAAAAACAACGTGTAAAGGCATGCAGCATTTGGAACTTTGAGGAAGTGAAATGTACTCTTCACTGATTTCTACATGTATTTTTTAACTAAACAGAGCTAAAAAATACCGACTGCGGTACCAGAGACCGGACAGGAACCATTTTTGCAGAATTTACCTCTAGCAGGTATATTAACCGCAATACAGTGCCTCTGGCGCGAAATCTTCCGTGGCGCCACATCTGGAATTGCAAAGGAGAGGGTCTTCTGAAGAAGTACCTATGCCAAATTTCATGCTTTAATCACAAAATGCACAGATCATTCCGCTAACCCCCCCCCCCACTATTAAAGTGAAAGGGTTCCACCAATTTTCATCAGACTTACCTACGTTATTTTTTGTCCAGGTCAAAACCTGAAATTCCTGGATTAACAAGGCCGAGCAGTTTCAGACCTTTGTTCATGTCGGTATCAATAACGGCGTAGGTGCAATCGACTCGCCCTGTATATAGGACATACAAAAAAGGATATTATGATGTGCAGTTGATCCGGAGCAAATAGGGTGTATAATGTTCTGTTTTTGAGGAGATATGCGTAGCTATGGCCCAAGATAAGTCCAGTTAGGGGAGTATAGTAGGTACGTGTCTGATGCTATGGTATGGCCGAGGGTATGGCTATGGTCTGATCATTTGACAGATTGATAAAATGCTCTATGCTTAATCAGAGGTGTAGTGTAGAGGTAAACCTATTAGTTGAACTATTGCATGTCCTTTTTCAGGTTTTCGTCTTCGCCATGGCGAGTAAAAAAACAGACATACTGAGCAAACTAGTGTGTTCCAAGTGCAACCACTACTTGTCTTTTTTCCCAATCTACTTGTCGCAAAACCAAGAAAAAATCTGCGGCAGGTGTCACAAATCCGAAGAAGCATGGTTTCGACTGCAAATGTTCCGCCCAGCGTTGTACACGCGGAGCGAAATCTACGAAGAAATTGCACGAGACCTGACCTTTCCTTGTCGCTACAAGCAAGAGGGCTGCCTGGAAACCCGCGCTCCTGCCGACGTTCCAAGTCACGAAAACACATGCCTGTACCGCATCGTCAGCTGCGCGACAAAGACCTTTTCCAAGTGCACTTGGCAAGGTCCGTTTGTCGATTTGGCACAACACTGCGACAAGGATCATTCCCCTTCTGCGGGCGCAATTACTTTCACGGAGTTTAAGGACTCGTTTGACCAACACTACATTGTCAAGTTACGCAACGGCGTCTTGTTCTTAATCAAACTTGATTATAACGTGAACACTAATGTTTTGTCTGCAACTTGCACTTACTTGGGCTCAAAAGCGGAGGCTCTCTCAAACTTTTCTTGTAAATTGGTGCTGGCTAACGGCAACGTTTCTGCTAGCATTTCTCCTGTGATTGGTACTCTTTTCAGTGAGCAGAAGCTCTCGCAGATTTCACTTGATCATGTCAAAACCTGGACCAACCGTGTGTCTGGACAAATCGAAGTTATTGAAAGCGATGCCGGCAAAAAAGCCAACAAAGAATTGTTGATTGAGCTGAAGTGCCCAGTTTGTTTCTGTTACATGACCGGGCCCATCTATCAGTGCTCGGCAGGACACAGTTTGTGCGACCGCTGCCACCCTAGCCTCTCCAGCTGTCCTCTTTGCCATGCGGGTTTTGAACTGTCCAGGAACTACACCCTGGAAAAAATAGCTAATCTTTTGGTTTTCCCATGTGAAAATTCCGAATCGGCGGGATGCAACTTCATCTCTGAACCCGCATTAGTGCGGGAGCACGAACAGTTCTGTTTGTCGGGAGCACGTCGCTGCCCGCTCGAATGTGGATGGAAAGGCGATTGGAAAAAGCTTCCTCTTCACATCGAAAAGTTGCATTCGGACTGTCTGTTGAAGACAAACTCTAAATGCGTACACATAGACCGTACCTACTTCATGGAAGAACGTGTTGATCTTAATTTTTTGATGTTGTCGCGAAATCTCCTCTTTTTGATCAAATTTTTCTGCGACAGGAAATTTTTCTTGTGGGAAGTTCAGTATGTGGGTCCTACAGAAGAAGTTGAAAATTTTCACTTTGAAATCCAGATAAGAAGCGATCAGTCAGATGCGCTCCTCGGTCTGATGAGAGCTGCCTGCTGCTCTTTCCGGTGGGGTCGCGACAAACCGGGAAGACAGTTTGCCTGTTTCCCAGTCCATTCCATCAAACCTTTCATTTGTAATTCTTTTACATACAGAATTGATATATTGAACTAGAGTACTTTTTGTTTCGTTTATACCTACCAACATTTTATTATTTCTGTTTGTTTCCTATTTCCTACCAATTATTTTTTAATATATTTGGATATTGCTTATTTACATGTATTACCTATCCAAATATCAACATGCTTATTAATTATGTATGTATCTTTATTGTATTTTTGCGTTAATTTTTTGCCTCGAGTTACGAATAAAGTGTTCTGTCATCGATATTGGTTTTGAAATTTGAGTGGGAGATACATACACAAAAATAAGTGAAGATAGATGAGTGATGAGATGAATACGTAGGCACCTAAAATTCTGAGCATATAGGATGATTAAAAAATGACGCGGTAGGGAAATCATTAGAAAAACAGCGAGAAATAGTAAGAAAAATGTGAATTCCTTGAGTTATGGAGACTACACTCGATTAGTCGAGGAATTATAGAAAAAATAGCGAATGTTAGCGGCAAAATTTCAAATGATTGTCAAAAGGACATGTTAGAGTGCGCTGTATAACGAAAAGGAGAGGGGTCGCATCCGGCATGTAGAGCAGTGCTTGCTTGGAGGTCGAGGAGTAAAGACGTAAACCGAGCTGTCGAGTTTTATTTATTCCAGTACCGTTATTTTCGACCCCAGGCCCCACACGAGTATCCTACAGCTCAGAAGCGGGATCGGCAGCGCTTCACTGCGGTCATTTTAACGTCCAAACGTCCGGGTTTTAGTTGTTTTCGCCAGTTTTTCCGGGTCTTGAAAAGAGTTCAAGATGGCGTCGAGCGAAGGCCGCGAGGAGCAACAAAGAGAGAGAGACGCGGACGCGAGCGCGGAGCGGTGGAGTGGTGACGAGCGTTCGGAGTACAGCGCGCGTGACGAAGTTTTCCGATCGCCTCGAGCGGGAACGGGAATGTCACCGGTAAGTCGCCTAGGGACAGATGGCGGAGGAGGAGCGGAATCAGAATTTGGTGTGCAGGAGCAGATGACGTCGATTCTAAACCTTGTTGCGAAGATGGAGGAAGGCCGAGCACGTACGGATAGCATTTTGCTCACGCTGCTGCAGAACCAAACTTATGGACCACCGCAGCCCCCTCAAGGAACTACAGCGTATCAAGTCATGCCTGATTTGAACAAAGCGGTGCCGAACTTCGACGGAACAGTGGCGCAGGACGCTGGAGAATGGATTGACAGGATAAACAGCTGTGGGTTGCTGCATCATTGGCCAGCGGAGGTCAAGCTGGAAACGGCACGTATGCACATGGTAGGATCAGCTAAGAGATGGCTGGAAGCGAGAAGAAACGAAATTGACTCGTGGGCGGTATTCGAAAGAATGTTTCGAAGGACCTTCGTAATTGATGAATCGATGACGGACAAATGGTTGAAGATGACGAAAAGAAGACAAGGAGCTAAAGAACCCGTTGAGGAATACTTCCATGACAAGTTTCAGTTGTGCAAAAGTTTGAATTTATCGCGCGCGGAAAGCAAAGAACAGATTTTGGCGGGACTCGCGAATAAGGCATTGATACCGGGACTACTTACGGCAGTCCACACGGACTCAGACCACCTGTTGCATGACATTCTGCGAGTGCATCGTGTAGTTGCACCGGGTGAACGCGAGTTTAGTGCGAGATCGCAACACGAATTGCCGAAATCGAGAAGGCAGTCGGGACAATCAGCGCGAAGGTGTTTTGTCTGTTCGGAGGAGGGACATTTCGCAGCCGAATGTGGTAAACGTCCGAAAACGTCGGAGCCGTCTCAAGCGCGAAAATGTTTCAATTGTTCAAAATTGGGGCATCTTTCCTTTGAGTGCCCCCAACCAAAGAAATCGGGATTTGCGACGAGCACTCCGCGAAGGCCGGCAGTTGCAGAAACACGTCCGACCGAAAATAACAATACGACTTCTAGGAAAAACAATGACATGATGAATATTGACGGCGGCAGTTCCGAGTCCATCGACAAGTTTATGCGCATGGTCAAGGTCAACGGAGACCAATACGCTGGATTCATCGATACAGGCTCGAGCGTGTGTACAATTCGGAAGGCAGCGCTTCGTGTCGGGGAAAAAGTTTTACCAGTGGAGAGAAATCTGATCGGGTTTGGAGGAAAGGCAGTGGCGTGCGCTGGGCTGTTGGAAGCCAGCGTGACGGTGGACAATGTAACAGTGGAAAACGTGAAAATGCATGTGGTACCGAATGACGTTCAAGGAGTGGACGTAATTGTGGGGCGCAGTTTCACCGAGGCCGAGGAGGTTGCATACGTCCGCGTAGATGATAGCTTGGTGTTTGGTTATCGTCAGGAGATACCTTTCAAATACCTGGAAGTTACTGAGATTTCACCGAGAATAAAACTGCAAACCGTTCAAGAAAGAGTGTTGTCAAAGAATTCAATTAGCTTCGTGGAAGTGGCGGCGAACGCACTTGAGAAGGACACGTGGATGGTGCCGCTAGCGAATTACTCAGAGGAGGACATCAAACTACCAGGAGGTACTTGTGTGGGAAAGACGCAGACGTGTATGACTGTCGAGACAGTGGAAGTGGATTCCAGAGAGCCCATTACTGTTGACATGCTCCACGTAGACCCCGAGGCGCCACCAGAAGCTGTGAATGAACTGTGTAAATTGTGCAACGAGTACCGGGACTGTTTTGCTTTCAACCTTGCGGAACTTGGTTGCACGGATTTGGCGCGTGTGTCGATCGAAGATAGCGGTGTGCCAGTGAGGGCGAAACCCTATCGGGCAAGTTTAAGCGAGAGACAGATGATCAAGGACATTGTTTCGGAGTGGAGACGGCATGGCATCGTGACGGATACGGACTCGAACTATGCCAGTCCGGTATTACTGTGCGTCAAGAAAACGGGCGAGCCGCGACTAGTTGTGGACTATCGCAAGCTGAACCAACAGACGGTGAAAAAGAATTTACCAATGGCGAACACCGAGGAATACCTGGAGAACATGAGTGGCTGTAAGATATTTTCAACTCTTGACTTAATGCATGGTTATATGCAGCTACCTGTAGAGACTGAATCGCAAAAGAAAACCGCGTTCATCACGCCAGACGAGACGGGGCAGTTTTCTCGCATGAGTTTCGGGTTATGTAACGCCCCCTTTGAGTTCGCGAAGGTCATGAACCTGGTGCTAGGACCCTCACGTAATCGCGTCGCGATGAGTTATATGGATGACATCATTTGTCCCGCGATAGATTGGTGCGACATGTTGACGAGACTTAGAGATATTTTCGAAGCTCTACGCAGGGCAAAATTGACTTTGAAATTGTCGAAATGTCGTTTCGGCGCGCGCGAAGCTGAATTTCTCGGAATTAAATTGTCCGCGGATGGAATTCAACCAGGCCCAAGAAAGACAAGCGCGATACGTGAGTTTCCGCGGCCACGCAACGTACACGAGGTGCGGCGATTTCTTGGTTTAACTTCATTTTTTCGAAAATTCGTGTCCAATTACTCCGCGATAGCTCGTCCGCTGAGCGAGCTGACACGGAAGAATGCACGCTTCACATGGTCGGAACGTGAGGAGAAGGCGTTCGAACAGCTGAAACACCTACTGTCATCCGAGCCCGTGTTGAAACTTTATAATCCAAATGCGGCGGAGACGGTCCTGTATACTGATGCCAGTTCGTTAGCGTTGGCGGGAATTTTAGTCCAAAAACAAGAGGATGGGACTATGCACCCTGTTTATTACGTGTCAAAAAATATCTACAAGCCTCCCGAGGACGACGAAGACAGCACCACAGAAGAAGACGGCGAGTGCGGGAGTGATCGCGGGAAGGCATTTTCCGAAATCGCTGGTGGAAGTGTCGAAAGCGAGCGGTCAAGCGAGCGTAGTGCCGAGCGCGAAAGCCAGAGTCGAGAAAAATGCGCGAGTGAGCCGACGGGCGCAAAAAGTCGACCAGATGACGCGAGTGTGGATACCAGAAAAACACGTTAACGGCGACGACCGGCGTACCTGGCGGATTACTCTGCGTAAAATAGATCTGCTTTTATTTTTGTATTCAGTAACAATTTAATCGTTCGCTTTTTGTTCAAATTCATTTCTAGATTTAGTTGAAGTACCAAATTAGTATTTCGGTTTCTTTGTGGAACCTAATTTTAGTTGTTTGAAATATGTAGCGAAAAAAAAAAGTAATGGGGTCATTACTCGGGACAGGAATGGCCGGGTGTTAGCGGCAAAATTTCAAATGATTGTCAAAAGGACATGTTAGAGTGCGCTGTATAACGAAAAGGAGAGGGGTCGCATCCGGCATGTAGAGCAGTGCTTGCTTGGAGGTCGAGGAGTAAAGACGTAAACCGAGCTGTCGAGTTTTATTTATTCCAGTACCGTTATTTTCGACCCCAGGCCCCACACGAGTATCCTACACGAACAAAAAGAACTCAGCTGAATTTTCTATACATATAGGGTGTTACGCTTTTTTGTCAATATTTTAGGAGGTGGTGGAGTATCGAAAAATAAGTCCTTTCTCAAAAAAAAAACCAAGCGAATATGCCTCATGGGCATGAGGCTCAGTAGCGCACTTCCTTTTTGAAGGATTAGTGAACGCAAGATGTTAAGTAATTAGGGTTCTACCGTTATTCAGCTTGAAAATCAGAATGATTGTACTAGACAAGGGTAAGTTCCAAGTTTCATGAAAATCGTTCCACTAATAAGAAAATTTCAATATGGCGGCCAAGATGGCGGCGGAATCATGAAACTCAGCTTGAAAATAAGAATGATCATACGAGACAAAGGTAACTTTCAAGTTTCATGAAAATCCTTCCACTTATAAGAGATTTCAATATGGCGGCCAAGATGGTGGCGGAATCATGAAATTTGGCTTGAAAATACAAATGATCATACGAGACAAAGGTAAGTTCCAAGTGTCATAAAAATCGTTACACTAGTAAGAAATTTCAATATGGCAGCCAAGATGGCGGCAGAATCATGAAATTTGGCTTGAAAATAAGAGTGTTCGTACTAGACAAGGGTAAGTTCCAAGTTTCATGACAATCGTTCAACTAATAAGAGATTTCAAGATGGCGGCGGAATTATGAAAGCCAATCTGCCTATTTGGTCCTTGCATGAGGACCTAAGCTATCCATCGGTTAAAGTTCAATTTTTAAGGGCTGTAGCTTCATTTCCCGAAGAGAAGTTCAACTGTCATCTTGCTTTTTACTTTACTGAAGTAGACCCATTTATGAGGTCCTGGTCCTTGATAGTGAGTGTATAACTTGTATAAGCGATGTTAAAAAGTGGTTGCGTCTGAGCTCCAGCACTTCCAAATTTGAAGCCCCCCCCATTTTTTTGTCACATGAACATGCTTAGCAAAGGTGTTGAGTAAGTAAAATCAACTTCCTACGCCACTGTACCATTCTTACTTGAGGCAGTTTACTCAGTGCATTATCGATACCATTATAAAGTTCTCTTGGAAAAAAGTAATAAGTTTTATATTATAAATATTGTAATTTAAATCTAAAATTTCATCTGCTTCCGCCCCCTTGCCTGTCTGAATTAGTCCTCCTCTGTGTAATACCAGAAGTGCTGGCAGGACACCTGAATGTATTACCCGGGTCCTGTTCCCTGCTGTTACGAACAGTACTTTGATTCAAATAAATCTTCACCTGGAACAGAACATTCAGTAATTTGCGCTAGACTTTACACAGGATGTTCACCTCTCTGAAAGTTCCAGATAGTACAGTCGAAGAATGTTGGGGTGAACCCGAAGACGTCGAAGGCTGATTCTCGCTCATATCAAAGTCCCTGCACATCAAGTTTATGAGTAAAACCAGGATTTTAATAAACAATGTGAAACTCACTCATTCATGAAACTTTGCATTTCTCGGCTGTCCTCGTCAAATTGATGGTTTTCCAGTTCTGGTGTCGATGAAGATGGTGCGTTTTCCTAGAATGAAATGAACTAGTTAAAACTGTAAAATTGATGGAAGATACTCACAGGAATCGACGACCTTGGCTCTGTGACTCTGGTCAAAGTTATAGTGGGAGCATACAGGACATGTCCGTTTACAGTGTGTGGCTTGACCACATTCAGTTTGCTTGTGCTACTCCTCGTGACCGGTTGAACTAGGTTGTTTGCCTTGTCACCATTAAGGCACTCGTCTTTGCTCCTGATGATGGAGCAGATTTCCAAAGTGGTGGCCATGGTGTTCGAAACGTTGATCAGCTTGCTAGGACATTTCTTTGTCAGCGTGTCAATGTTTGAAAACGTGTTGTTTACTCGCTAGAAAAAGTATTTAGTACTACTGATACCACCTAAGTGAATACTGGCATTACGTTGCTTGATGTGGCGAGTTTGAAATTGTCCAGGTTTCGATCTTTTGCAATTTCCTCTAGCTTTTCGTTCTTGGTTCTCATCGCGGCTAGCTGTCTTGCCAACCTTTTATTGCGCTGCTTCATCACTTCTCGGGCTACAATTTCAAAAAAATATGTTCGATTTTGAGGTGATGTTTTCGTTGCTTAAAAACAGGTTATGTCACCTCTTGCTAAACGCTGTGCCGAGTTGGGGCTATCGCTGGAGATCCTGCTCTGATTTCTCGTGCAAATCCTCGTTTCGTCGCTCATTTTTGGTTTATTTTGTACTGGGGATGAAATCAAAAAGTGCCAAACAGCAAACTGTCACTAGTGTCAGTGTCAATGTTAAAGTCCCTTGTCTAGTGTCTAGTGTTTTTGCTTGGGGTGTTGTGGCAATGCTGGAATCTGCCCGAACTTTATTCAATTTTCGATGCACTGCTCTCTAGATTACATTCACAGTTCTTGATTTAAAACGCATCTAATTTTTTTTTCAAATCTCAATAATTTCAAACCATGTATTTCAAGAAAAAAAGTAGAAATCTGAAAGTACCCAAAAAAAACACGAAATTTAAGTTCCCGCGCGCGGAATAGTTCACACCAGCCACTGTCAGAGGGCCGTACCGTCCGCAGCTGATCTCTATCTCACTCCTGATCTCACTGATATCTCGTTCCCTCTTTCAACCTTTTCGTATTCGTCCGTCGTTTGTTTCCCATCTGCGTCCGTCAATCAATTGTTATTGTCGTTACTGGTGTTTGTGTTTTCTCCAGACATAAAACAATAAACAAATCGCGAAAGGAGCTGTCAGCGCCTACTATGACGGGACCGAAAGAGAGCCTGTTGAATGGTATAAACTCGTCACCGAAAAGCAGCGAAAAACCCAGCAACAACAACAATTCCGTGGTCGACAACAGATCCTGCAGCAAACCAGCATCCACGGTAAGTCCAATTAGGCGTTAATTACAATTTTCCATAGAGTACTTGATCCAAATAACAACGCCTCCCATGATGTAACTAACAACCATGCTAATTAAGACAATAGCCAGCTAGATTTCATTCAAATTTTCGGGGCCGCTGTCAGTCGCTTGTCAAAATACCAGTGGCGCGCCTGATTTTTTTTTAAATTAGGAAGACGTGCAGCTAGCAGAAGAACAGAAGAAAGTATATCTTTGGGGTTTTGAGAATTTCACGCTGGAGTAAATGCGTTCGTTCCACAGCTTGAGCACTGATTATTATTCAAAGTTTTAGAGAACCGAGCGGCGTTTGAGTCTATTTTAGAGTAGGCTCAGACCAATAACTATGGATAGGTGCTGGCTTTGTTTTACTTTCCATTTTATGTAAACTTTTGTGTATGGAACGAATTATTTTCATGGAATTACAATAATACACACATAACGGTTGTGTAACTTAAATAGATGTAGGTAGGTATGTGTTGACTGTTGAGGCGGGTTTTATCGTCAGTCACATCCTGATGGTTTTACATTCTTCCCTATAAAATGGATTGCTCGAAAAAAATTCTGCCTCTATCTATTTATTTATTTATTTATCTATCTCAAATGCTCAAACTCAAACAGGACTTGGCGGTGGCGTTGCATTTTTGTATATTTTGGACAATTTTGGGAGTTTTACAAATAAGTCTGATACCTAATACAGAGAGAGCCTGTTAAAAGTTTCGAGAATTGGATTTTTTCCCTCTAGAGGGAGTTTTTGAAAAAATGGTTGGGCTTATTTCAAAAGAAACATATTCCCGAGCATTTTCCGATAAATTTCACTTTTTGCCCCTGCCATTTTTAAGCAGTGATGTCATCGACACTGCACTTTATAAATTTTTTACAGATTTTGATTAAACTTGGTACATGAATAGTATCGGAGGGGTGGAACGTTTAGCTAAAATTTTGGTGACATTATAACGCAATCGCGGCCTCCAAAACTGAAAAAAATCTGAGAATCCCCCCTCTCCCCCTGTTAAAAGTTTTCCCCGTTGGAATAACTTGACCAGGGAAAACAATTTTCGTAACAATTTTTCCCGTAGAAGCCAAATTTGGACATCAAAATATTCTGTATCTTACAGTATACAGAGTGTTTCAAATAAAACTTTCAAAATTTTTTGACACCCTGTATTTATGTTTATAATGATGCGGTTTCTTCTTTTGGTCCGAATTAGATTAAGATGATTTAATATTTGATTATGATCCGAGTTATGATCATATACAGGTGTTCATTTTCAAACTTCAGATTTTTTGGCACCAATTTTTTTGAGAAAAACGCCGAAAACAGGTCGATTTTCATTTCAGGTGGGACATCTGAAACACGTCTTGCCAAATTTTATCTTCAACTAGTTTGTCCCCACCCTACCCTACTTCAAAGCGATTAGGGGATGAGTTTGAAATTTTTCATAACATAAGGTAGTGCCATTTGAAATTCTAAAGTAGGGCAGGGTGAGAACGAAGGGGCTGAAGATGAAAATTTATACAATGTGTGTCCTAGATGTCCCCCTCAAAATATAAATCGACCTGTTCCAGCGTTTTCCTGGGAAAAAAAATTGGCAGCAAGAAATCTGGAGTGGGTCCTTTTTAAAAAATCACCCCGTATGTATAGACAATACAAATAGAGAAGACCATATGTTATCACCACCGTCGTCACGGATATTGGGGCATCAAAAATCAGCCAACCTTTTTTTGAATGATGGACTTGCCTGGTTCCTACGCAACCGTAAAAATCCGTGACAACATAATGGTCTTTCCTATTTGTATTGTCTATACATACCAGTACATACTAGTATAACTATGGTAGGAGAAGCCGTTTCCGAGATATTTGAAGGTTCAAAAACACCCCAGAACGCCGATTTCAAGAGGCTGAAAATCAAAATTTGATGAATTTGAGAAAACGGAAAACGCATTCCAGTGAACAACTCAATAAAATTTCCAAAATTGGAATTTTCAGCTCCTTGAAATTTTTCGAGCTGTTTTCAAAATTTCAACACAAATATCTTTCAACGACTTCTCCTATCATAGTTATAGAACGCCAGTATCCTTCTTGAAATTGAACAAAGACGTAGAATCCAAATATCGCATCAATTTTATCAAATTTCAGTGGCATAGAAATTATGGGGTTGAAAAGCCGAGCTCCCTCAAGATCTACGCCATCAAATCATTTTGACAGTACTCTTTTCGCGCAATCACCAAGGATTCAGAATTTATTGAGAAAAAAAACTTGTTTTATAAAAACAGCTTTGTTTGCATTTTAGATGATACATAATCATGTACGTTATGGGGTTGTCCACTTCTTTTTTGACCCTCTGCCGACCTGCAGAGTTTGTCTGCCAAAAGCTGGACCATCCTCTATAGTAAATATAACTATAATATTGATCAAATATTGACCGCTCCAGGAGTTAATGTCGTTTGGGTTCGTATTATCATTGTTGGCGGTGTTCACAGTTATCATAATTAAGGCTGTCTGCTGTCTGTCAGAGAGCTGTCTTAGGGCTGAATTTCAAGTCAGCGTTGCAACTTGCACCACTCATTTACATCAGCATCGATAAGCCAATCATCGCGTCGGATGTGTTGTGTTGCCATAGTGATTAGTGACCGGACTCACGCAACACTTGGGGCTCAATTCCAAGTCCGACTTGCGGCCGAAATTACGTCAGATTACCATGACTACGGCGTTTGAGCCGTCAAAGCTTAGTTTCAAGTCCGACTTGCAACCCGCGCAAATTTGCGTCACCCGCGCAAGCAGGTTTGTGCAACTCTCTGAAAACTTGCACAAACCTACACAATATGCCTAAACAGGTTTGCACAGACCTGCACAAGAGCACAGGATTGCACGAACCTGCTTGCGCGAGGAGTGACGCAAATTTGCGCCGTTAAGGTGCGTTCAGTTAGCTTATTTAGCTGCAAGTTTTAATTTTAGTCGTAAGCGCAGCATCGCTTATTGGCTGATCTGAGGAGGCTGGTTCATGACAGCCAATGAGCATCGCTGCGCCTACGACTAAAACTAAAACTTGCGGCTAAATAAGCTGACTGAACGCACCTTTAGCTTTTTCGTCGGGTTCCCAAGCCGCAGTGTGGTTTGGTCATTTGGATTGCAAATGATTGGCTCTTGCGGTGCCTAGGGAGCAATCAATTTCACGTCATGCTTCAAATGACTTTTTGACAGATTCAAGCTGTCAATAATTGTACACAATAATTTTATTTGGTAGAATTTTCGCTCATATCCGATTACACGGCACTTATTTTAGGAGTTTTTAATGCGAGCAAAAAGTCGGTAATGAAATCGTAACACACGACACGACCGGTCTTCTTTTGGATGCATGTACCTAGTGGTGCTAAGTGCTAATTCATCCCACAACTAATGTGTAATTTGGACGTCAATTATTTGCACGCTCTGTTGCGAAAATAACGAGCCTGACGTGTTTTATCACACCATCTTCGTACATAAAGCGCGTTTACCCACAGCCACAGCACAATAAACTGATGCATATTGAAGATTTGCTCTTTTTTTAATGGTTTTTCAGCACGGTTCACAAATTTTGTACTTATTCCAAGTTTTGAGTGGACTGGAGCAGAATGTAACCGCATAACTGTTCCTTGGCAAAAAATGCCGAGGCACAGAGCGCTCGTTTAAATAACCGAAAACCAGGTCTATGCATGTGGTCTATACACGTCCCGTTTGACTGTAAGCGCCGCGTTGGTTTAAATTTGAAATTCTAGTCCTTTGTCGTTTTCAGTGATTGCAAGCGTCGCGTCGATCTCTAAAAATTTGTCCAGTTTAGTAACTTTGACAATAATTGACAGCTAATACAGGATAAACCCAGTCGGTAGCACGGTGAGCTCGGCCTCGCTTTCAAAGGCGAAGGTCCCGGGTTCAAATCCGCACTGGGCTAGATGGACTTTTTCACGCGTCCCTTAGTACTGGGGCATCTACTATCGTGCGGTGATGCCCCGGGAAGAGGGATGAAACGAGAAAGCCATCGAAACAAAACCCCACTGATAAATCCCCCACTGATCCAAAGATTTAAATCTTACAGTACTTCGTTGTTATCGTCCTCATTGTTATCGTTAAAGAAAAACCCCGACGGCAAAAACCTGCTAATAACCTAGCTGTTGATGCAGGGCAAAAAAAAACGGGATAATTTGGTAAACATTTCACTTGTTAAGCTATACAGGGTGCCAAATTCAAAACATATGAAACAAAAGCAGATATCGAAAATTGTCCAAAACCGTTCCGACAGAATGGAGGGGAACCATAATAGTGAAGTCAGTGACTCACCCCCACCCAGTGTCTGAGCCCCAGCCCCCTTTACTGATTTTTTTCAAATGGCAACCCCCCACTTGTGATACATCGTTGGAAAGCCCTAGAAAAATGCTTTCCAGTGGTACCAATTATTTCATATTTTGTAATTTTGAAAAAACTGTCTGATGGGTTTACATTGATTTAAATGAATTCAGTCCACAATAAAAACAAACTGCAACTACTTCAAACCAAAAAGAAATACCGAATGTTCACAATAAGTGTTCAGAATGATTGCCGTTATTTTCAAGGCAATAAATAAGGCCTGTTCTCGATCTCTTGTCGAACGTTTCCGAAGGTTTCTATTGAAAGCGGGCGACAATCTCCGGTCATTCTACGCCGCAGTTCTTCAATCGACTCCGGCTGAGTTCCAAAACCAACAGACTGCAAGTGATCCCACAGAAAGAAGTCTGGAGGAGTCAAGTCCAGTGATTTGGGTGGCCATTCAATGGGTCCTTTTCTGCCAATCCACCGACTGTATAATGATCATCTAACCATTGACTAATTAGACATTGTAGATGGAGCTCTGTCTTGTTGGAAATGAAGTAAGTCCTCGGTCAAATTAGGGTTTCCTACGGGATACGTCTGATTTCCTAATTTTTGAACTATAAGGAACTTGAATGATGATAGAATAGAATAGAATAGAATAGAATGGATTTATTTCCCAACAGGCAATGCCCAATTACAAGAAAACTTTATACAACAAAAAAATGGAATAGAATGAGAAATTATATAAAACAAAAAATTAGACACAATCATGCGAATACACAAAAAGATCCTGATAGGCGGATTGAGTTTTGTCAAGCTATGGTGAAAACATTTGTTTTGGTGACGAATGCACCTTTCACTTGAATAGAATGGTAATGTGAACAAACAAAATTGTTGCTACTGGAGTGACGATAATCCTCACGTTTTCCGGGAAGAACATACCCAGTACCCAGAAAAGCTCGGCCCAATATTCATAGACAGAAATTTTAGTGCTGTGCTTTATGCAGAAATGTTGAAAATCGCCATCGAGCCCCTAATAGTTCAGGAATTGGAAAATCAGATGGACCTGAATGAGAACTCTAATTTGACCAAGGATTCACTCCATTTGCAACAAGATGGAGCTCCACCTCACTATGTCTAGTTAGTCAATGGTTAGATGATCATTGTACATGTACAGATCGGTAGATTGGCAGAGAAGGAGCCATTGAAGGGCCTCCCAGATCACCGGACTTGACTCATCCAGACTTCTTTCTGTAGGATTACTTGAAGTCTGTTGTTTTTAAAACTCAGCCGGAGTCGATTGAAGAACTGCGTCGTAGAATTACCGGAAAATGTCGCGCCTTTTCAAGAGAAACCTTCGAAAACGTTCGACAAGAGTTCGAGAACAGACTATATTATTGCCTTAAAAACAACGGCAATCATTTTGAACACTTATTGTGAACATTCGGTCTTCCTTTTGAGTTTGAAGTAGTAAAATAGTGATTTATTATAGAGTGAATTCATTTAAATTAATATAAACCCGTTGGACAGTTTTTCCAAATCAATCAAAAACTACCCAAACAAAATATGGAAAAATTGGTACCACTGGAAAGCATTTTTCAAGGGCTTTCCAATTATGTTTCACAAGTGGGGGGTTGCCATTTGAAAATTAGTGGAGGGGGCTGGGGCTCAGACACTGGGTGGGGGTGAGTCACTGACTCCACTATTATTGTTCCCCCTCCATTCTGTCGAACCGGTTTCGGGCGATTTTTGATACGTGCTTTTGTTTCAGACTTACAGGCAATTGTAAGTTTTGAATTTGACACCCTGTATACAAGGTGATTCAAAGTCATTTCAACCGGAGAAAATGTTCGAGAAATTTTTTCTGACAAGTTTGTCAGGTGTTTTCAAACTGTCGGCCGTCACCATCATACATACAACCTACATGATGATATTTGATGTTACCTCTTTTCTGCATTTTTAGCCTCGTTAAGGACGGAGTTATATTGGTAAAAAAAGCGTTGCGGAATCAATCCCTGTGGGTTTATCCCTTGACAGAATCTTACCATTTACCATTTTAATCTTTACCACATTATTTTTCGATTTTGGAAATGCCAATTTTGCTCAAACCAAAGTACATCCTTGTAGCTTTCGAAAGAGACCTAAATGGTGAGATTCTGTCAAGGAATAAACCCACAGAGATTGATTCCGCAACGCTTATTTTACCAGTTCAACTCCGTCCTTAATTCATGCAAAGTTTCTCATAGAGTAGATGGATGCAAAGATTTTTTATTGACACACTGTCAGCCGTTGACAGGAACGTCACAATTTTTCATTCTCAATCTCTCTCGCATGACGTTTCCAGTCCTTTCAACTGGAAGCCGACTAGAAAACTTCACGAAAATACTTCACGTCCAATTTTTGCATTTCATAGAAATAAAAGTGCCACTTCAGATTACGGTTATTGTACGTATTTTGTTGATAAAAAAATGTTTTTTAATTTTCACCCGAATCAATCTGCATTTTATCAAAAAATATAGCCAAAAAATTTATCGCTGATTCGTGATTAAATTTGGTCTGAATACCCATCTTTGACATTGATTAAGCAACAAGCAAGCTCAAAAAATTCCTTGCTAGTTTGTGGTTCATCTTTATGCATCAAGCTTGATGTCTGCATCAGATTTAGGCCATACAAAATTGGATTTTACAGCATAATTGATCAAAAGTGCGTGACATAATTTCCTATTTACCACAAAAACTGAAAGTGTTGTGTGTGCAAAATTATAATAAATAATAATGTATTAAGGAGGTGTTTCACCTAAAATTACAAGGCTGTTATAGCTTCCTGTCGGAAGTGTATGTGTACCTGTACACTGCGGTATTTTTATGATCTAGATTAAAACATTTTTAAACAAATTCAGTTCGGCGGTTTAAGCTAGACCACTCGTCGTAAATTTGACGTTAATTATTAATTAAAGAAGATGATGTAGTATAATCGCAATGCCCAACATTATGAAGAAATGTCGGATAAACGAAACATTACAAAATTTCGCCGCGTTTTAAAAAGAAGCAACTTAAGAATGTCGTGAACGATTTATAATCATAAAATCGGTTTTGAATACTTATTCAATTTTGTACCAAGCTATTTGATACTCTAATCCTTGATTGACAACTCTCGGCGAACTGGAATTATGTCGTTTTGGATCCAATGAAAATTTGGACTTGTTTTTAATAGTGTAATGTTTGTTCATGAAAAAATATAATAAATTATCTATCTACTAAGCGATTGCTGGAAATAATTTAATTTCAAGTGGACAAACTACTCCCGATAAGTGTGAATTTTTTGTGTCAACCACCCCGCATTTTAGTGAAAGCGCGCCAATTTTTGCAGTCGGTGTGAATAATTATCGAATCGATTTCGTAATAATAATAATAATTGTAATTTTTAATGTTTCGCGCCCGTATCTGAGAGCAGTTTTCTACGATTTGAAAGTGCAACAAAATGTAAATTAATCCAACACGGTCTGGCAAAGAGCGGGACTGAGGGGGGGGGGCTGCCATGCCGCACGCCGGGTACCCGCGAGAAAGAATCTTCAAGAGTTTTGATTAGTTAGTTAGTCCGCACCTGATTGTTATACACCTGCATGGCTTTCAGTGTTTCCTCTATGTTACGTTATTTATAACCCTTTTACATAGTGCACATGTCGTTTTGTTTATACGCTTTCGGTGTTCTTACACTCTGTACTTTCCAGTCTTCTTGAGGGCAGGATTCTTCTATGGTTGGGTGGTCCAAACGTTTTGAAGGAACATGACAAACTCCCAGGTAAGTGTTTTTCTTATTTTTTTTTTAATTATTGTTATTGCATATTCAAGTACTTATACCTAGTTCAATTCAAATTAAATGAAATTACGGGCGGCTGTGAATTTTGACATTTGTTTCAGGAATAAAGCGTTGTCTAAATTAAATCGCGTTTGTAATGAAAGCTTTTCATCAGTTTGTAAACGTTTGATGATATATACCATATAATACTTACCCGAACTCCAGAAACACATTATTTCTAGCGCAAATGTTCAATTTCACAGCCGCCCGAGATGTCATTTCATTTGAATTGAACTAGGTACCCACCATACACCTTTTTTTGTTCATGCATAAACGCACCGCAACCCTTTGACTGTGTCGCTTGGACAAAGCCAAACGAATGTGCAATATGCATGTTTTGCTGAATGTATACACCCTACGTGCAATTTTGTTGTTGTTAATGTTTTAAACAATTACGTCGGAAATTTGTAGTCGTTACATGTTGTTTATTTATCACACTGCTTGCATTCAAAATAGATATGACAGATAACAAATAATACAGGGGAGATAATTGCCGGTTTGCCATTTAGTTTATGTGAATGTTGTAGCAGGTATGTGCCACTGAAAGTCCTAAATCATCTGAACTCAAAAATGAGCAGACAGGTATATAAACTTGTGGTATAATCTATATCTCATTTTTTGTTTACTAATATTTAAATAATATACTCGTTAAGTACTTCACAATACTTGATATAATGCAGCAATGATTGTGTGTACATAGTGTTTTTGAGTGAATAATGATTGATTATATTACACGTTTTTTTCTGGAAAATACAATTACGTCTCATCTCAATTAATTATGTATTGAAATTTATTCTTGCAGCATTTCTCACATTTTATTGAAGGTAATATCCGAACGGAATCTTTGACCCAAAATTATAATGCGAACAATAAAACTAGGCAGAGGCACCTTCATAATTGTGAGATTTTATATTTTACGATGACGTTTGATGATGATGTGTTCTTAACGGATACGTGCAAGTAAAAAATTGAATACAATTTTCTTTTGGCGCGACAGGTGTATGAAAAAGCTTTGTTTTGATGTGCATCATCGTGATGTTTTGCCGTTTTTAATTTCTTCATTTACGTTTTATTATTCTTTTACTGTGCTTGTTTCATTATTAATCCTTAACGCCGGTTCATGTCTCGATGTCTTAAAATGAAATTCATGTTTTTTTTGCTTTGAAGAATCAATTTGAATAATTACAATTTTTGAATTTGTTGTTTTGCATACAGCAGAAGAACACCCAGATTATCTTGTGAGTGTTTTGCATTAGCCAATTCTTAATTAATTGTTCGCTTCGCTCGGTCTTCAAGTACGTCTGAAACAGGAATGGGAACGTTTATTTCTATTGAAAAATTGAAAACATTTACGAAAAGAAACTAAAATCTCGTTAGAAATTCAAATAACATCATCTACTTTGCGATACATCAAATCAAAGAGAATCAAACAATTTCTCTGATTGTCCCATTTTATATCCTCGACCCCTCAGCCATCAATTCTCTTCAATTTAATCAACGTCGTCCTAAATAGTATCCAAGGAGAAAATTTTCGGTGGAGAAAAGTGTTACTCAAATTCACCCCTTTCCTCTCCCCCACTCCAACTTCAAAACTTAACAGACACCACCTACTTTGTGATACATCGAATAAAAGGAAATTGATTTCTTTTTCTGAAAACAATTTTTTTGAAATTTTCAACCCCTCTCCTGATAAATTGAGCATTCGGAGTATTTTAGGGGAAATGGGACTTTTTGAAAATTCTGAAAATTTCATATTCATGAAGAGAATTCAATTCCCTTCAATTTGATGTATCACAAAGTAGGTAGTGTCATTTTAGATTTTGAAGTTGAGGTGGGGAAGTGAAGGGGTGAAATTGGGTAGCACTTTTTACACAGAAAATTTTCTCTTTCGATGCTGTGCCGGATGACGTTGACTGTACTGAAGAGAATTAAGAGATCAAGAATATTACATTGGAAACTCAGACAATTTCAGGAAAAAGGGGGGTGGGGTTGAAAATTATAGAAATATGTTACTAGACAGAGAATTTGATTCTCTTCAAATTGATGTATCGCAAGGTGGGTAGTGTCATTTGAAACTTCGAAGTGGGGGTGGGGGGGCTAAAGATAAAATTCGCCAATGTTATGTTTCAGATGTCCCCCTCAATATAAAAATCGACCTGATCGAGCTTTTTTCAAAAAAATTAGGTGAAATGCCCGAAAACCCCTCTGTTCTGTTTTCGTTGGGCCACCCTGTATGTTGATGATCTGGACAGTTTTACATCTTTCGGTGATTTGCCCTCGAACGTCGTTCTTGGCTCTTGTCGTGCAACATCCCTCGGTGCTTTGCACGTCGGCTCTGTATCCACCTTCATGCGTGAAGGCCGTTGGTGGTCTCCTTCCACCAATATACAGGGTAATCACGGAATGGCGCACCAAAACAGTGCTGTGACAATATATGGAATCTTCTATGGCGCTCACAAAAAATTATTAAAAAAACTTTCGACTTTTATTTTTGAAGTTATGAATGGTCAAAGTTTGGTCCTTCGAACCCTTCTAGCTCTATATTTCAAAAGATTGAACCGTTGGTGTCAAAATTGTGAGAAAGAAATAGCACAACCACTAGATGTGTACTAGATTTCCATTTACTGAACAGAGTGAATACTGTTACGAGCGGCGATTCTGGATAACACGCGATCTTTCGAGACGCCTCCCGTTAGAAGGTTGTAGATCGCAGTGTACAAGTGCGGAGTGTTCTGGTGTGTTCCAGAGCGCGCGTGTAGGCTTTTTCCCGCACAACTGAATCGATACTTCAGCAGTGGGTCAAGCTACATTTGTCCATTTTGGCGGAGGTGCCACATACCAGAACACACGCGAAGCACACGAAAGGTGTGTGATTATTCGAGAGTCGTCTAGAAACTATGTGCCGGATCACTATGGAAATTGCTGGAGGATTATGGAAAGTTCGAGAACACCAATTGGAGGCATATATAAGCTACCTCCTCAGCGCGACAGTCAGTTATGAATTGGAAGCGAACGAGTGCGAAACAAGAGAAGTAGTAGGTACCTGCGACATATCCAAGCGTAAATAATTGTTGGCGTGTATTTATTGTAGTACGCAGTAATAAACACTGTGTGTTTTAAAACGATAGTCTCAATTATAATCGAACCCGTACGCAAAATACGTAACAATACTTTCCCGACTAATATCCAGGAACCTATGAAAATTTTTGTTCGACACGTCCCTTCGCCTTTGGGTGAGAAGTTGGAATTTGGGAGAAATTTGGAAACAAATTTGCAGCATCTTCATAATAATTGAACAACAAAATTACCGACTGGGTAATAGTGGAAAACTCCGACTCCAGATTCAAATTGGTTTTTTTGTTGTGTTGCTTCCTGCCGAATTTGATTTTTGATATGTAATTAAATATCAAAGTTTTGAACTTCGGCATTTTTTGATATTTGACAGATGGCAGATATGGAAAAATACTTTCAACTGTTCTGAATACAGTTTTTCAGCAGCTTTCAAATGACATATTGTAAATCAAGCTCCGTGAGATATAGCTTTTGTCATTTTTGGACAGTGACCCTTCCGTCTGATGAGAGCCAAAATGGCTGGGCTCTCTCCGGTGAGGGATTACATACATACAGATAGACATCACTCTGAAAATGGTCTTAATCGTCTTGGGGACCTCAAAACGGATATATCCGTCGTTATCTAATTTTTTCCACACGTTCACAAACTCTAGAAAATCCCCCCAAAAAATTTATTGTTAGTAAACCATGTGACCATCTGCTCTACATTGGTTGAAGGATCAACCAAATGGTTCGTATAGTTAGTAGTAAATTGAAATTCAATGCACATCCAGTGGTTGATATTCTTTTCTCATGAGTCTGCCACTAACAGTTTACTAAAATATTTTGAAATAACGAACTAGAAGGGTTCGAAGGACCAAACTTTGACTCTTCGTGGCTTCAAAAATGAAAGTCGGAAGAATTTTTTGATAATTTCTTGTGAGTTCCATAGAAGATTCCATATTATACCCCAGTACTGCTCTGGTGAGCCATCTTGTGATCAGCCTGTAGTAAGCTATGGTCTGGTCGCTAGCTGTGTTTCCTCACCAGATTTTCAGGAATCACAGGCGACTTCACGTGGAATTCTATTGAACGCTCGTTATATCTGGATATTCCGCGAAAGCTTGTAAGTATTTCATTAGCTACAGAATAAAGCATGCTTCTACCCCCGACACTTCGAGAATATAAAAAATGGCCATTAAGAATAAATTGCGATTTTAGTTGTAGTTTGTCGTTCCGTCATTTCCGTAATGGCCATTTCAAACACCATTTGGCACTTAGCAGGGAATGGTCATTAAATCCCGATTGCGTTTAGTGAAACGTAATCATGAGTATTCAGTAAAAATATCCGTTTTTTTTTCAATTTCGCAGGGTCTGAAAGGTTTTTGGTTGGGTGTTTTGCGCTATCGTACTATAGGTTGGCTGTAGTAGTGGGAACGGAACGGTGAGGTGCCTTAATGGAACATAAGCCCCATCGAGACACCTGATTTCTTAGGAGTTGGGATCTGGGAAGGGGCATTTATTTTTTTGGAGAAGTAGAAATTGAGATGTTGGGGCAGCCCTTGGAACTATATCACTTGGACGACACTTTCACGTGAGAACCCGGGGAAAACAAGAGACACACACAGAGTCTGGCGGAGATGTCATACGAACATAACCACAAGACAAACATAATTTGACTTCTGAATTCTGACAATTCTCTGGCAACGTTTCCCGGTTCTCTTATGCACAATTGCCAGACTCACAGTAGACTAACACCACAAACAGAAAATAAAATTGTTTCCTGCTGATACATAAATTCCACAATACAGGGTGTCTCAAAAGTATCTCATTCCGAGTTCCAGAGCGGGCCTTCGATTTTCAATTTAAAATCACAATTTTTGAGTCATAAACATGATCTTAACAATACCAGTGAGGAGGAATACTATCTCGCAATTTGACTTTGTTTCTCACAAGTCACAATAACTAATCGCATTTTGTATCTGACAGTTGCTACTTACTAGGCATTATGTATAAAACGAAGTATTTTTCTTAAGCAACTCCTCCAAAAATCGGAGCACGAGCAGATTATCCGTTTTATAGATAATGCCCAGTATTTCGCAATTGCAATTTTGTTGATCACAATCTGCCATAGTTCCGCCGGTTTCAGGAAAGATAATTAAGCTGGTCTATGATTAAAGAATTTCGTTTTGGGCGAATTCTAGCTCATTGATCAATAATAACGCCTAAGATCTGTAGAAAATTGATCGTTCACCTCGGCCTTCAACTATATTTCAAGAAAGTGCAGCACTTCCATGGATAAATCAGCTGTAATTGACTTGAAAAGAAATCCCTTAACCACTGATTAGCTTGATCATGTTTTCTGAATCCACCGGTAATTTACGAAATTTGTTGGCTGGCACTTCAGGACCAGACTCGTATGTAATGCATACACCCGCAAGAATAAATAAAATTACGAATTCTAGGTATGGTTTCGAGGGGTGCGGAGCTCCAAGTTCCGCCACGTTTACGGAGAACCGGCGAAAAGGGAAAAGGCCTACGATAATGTCAACACCACCAAGAACGCACACGATTCACAATTCTGCGCCGTCAATCCCAAATTCATCGCCATCGTCACCGAAGTGGCAGGCGGAGGAGCCTTCCTAGTAATCCCCATTCAGTGCGTAAGTCATCTCAATTTAATTCATGAACGGGCAGGGCGAACCTTGAAAATAGGCAAAAATATAACAGAAAATATAAAGTTTAGAACGAAAAGCAAAAAAAAGTAAGAAAGAAAAATAGATACATTTTCTTCAATTTTTCATGTATAATCATCAGGCCTCTCTTTGCTGTTCATATGATATGAAGATCGTAAGTCTTAACTTAGTCTGTATCTCTACTTTCCATTTACAATGTTTTCGGTGTTACTGCAGTTGGGAAAACTGCCTGACGATTTGGCGTCAGAGCCTCAGAGCGCTGTTTCCAACTTCACGCAAATTTATCGTTCACGTGAATTTGGCAACAGTATGTGATCATTCCCACTTTGTACTCTTTGTGGTGTTTAGAAAAAAAATTCGAATCGTAGACTGTAAAATTGATAGCTAAGATAATATAAAATCATTAAGAACCTATTATATATTATATAACCTACTGGAAACGTAAATTCTTCAAAAATGTAAAAGAACCGTCTCTCCATAGACCGGCAGATTGGACTTCAACGCCAGCCGCGTCACTGGCCACACTGGTCCAGTACTGGACATCAAATGGAACCCCTTCAACGACAACATAATCGCTTCTTGCTCCGACGACTGCACGGTTCGTAGTACTTCTCTCTTTTTTCCTTATAAATCATTGTTATTTTCAATTTCACTGAATCGATCTCGAGTTACGAGTTCAGAATTCATCAAGTACCACGGCTTTTTTTTTGCTCTCTTCACTTTCTCTAATTAGATCAAACTGTGGCACATTCCTGATGGCGGACTGTCAATGCACTTGACCGACTGGCTGGTGGAGCTGCAAGGCCATAAGCGACGAGTGGCTTACATAGAATGGCATCCCAGCACCGAGAACATACTCTTCAGCGCCGGCTTCGATCATCTGGTGAGTACCTACCTGTGCCTGCTCTGCAATAAAACGCAGTATAGTTACAGTAGTTGCAGTTCAGTGAAATTGGATATCTCCAAATAAGCATAATTCACTTTTTCAATTAAGCTCTTTAGACGTTAGAGATAAAGTAGGGCGAAACTGCAGTATAGCATTAGCCTTCAATAATAAGTTGGTAATTAATTTGTGCGCTTGGTTTTTAAGGAAACGGTTCGCTTTCTAACACGACCATTCATTACGGTGCGGCGGGTATCCAGAAGTTTTTTTTTTACGTAATTTCGTCTGCAAATTTACATTTCAATTACTTAATTGAATACCTTTTACTAGATACTGGGTACTACAGTTCGTATATACCTTGTTGAAAAGTGTATACTTGAGTAGGTACTAAGTTCTACGCAATTCAACGTTATTCCAATTTTCGAAAAATCAAATTTTTTTGCTGGAGCTTGAAGTACACAAGTTTTCGAAAAGGGATTTCTGCGAGCTCCTTTGCGCAGCTTGTCAAAACGCATGAACTGCCTGTTAATTTGGAATAGTCATGTTTTTTAAATGAGGTAACAATAAGCTCATCCATAATTTGGTCTAGACAGGTCAAATTTTTGCAAACTATCCTCTATTTGCCATTCTCTGTTCATTGCTAGAACGCGAGTCTTGCCTAGTTTCTGTCTCTACCCACTCCAAAGACTTGTTCGCCTGCACCATGTTTGTAGGTTTTTCAAGAACTGACGTTCAAACTTTTAACTTCTCACTCTAGGTGATCATATGGAACATCGAGAGAGGCGAAGCGGTCAACGTGATTGATTGCCACCCGGACGTCATCTATTCGATGTCTTTGAACAGAGACGGTAGCTTGCTGGCCACCACGTGCAAAGACAAGAAGCTGAGGATCATCGAGCCGAGATCCGGACTCGTCAAAGGCGTAAGTTGAAGAAGAAAAACTGTGCGCTTCAGTGGCGGCTCAATCTTCTTTTGAATCACACAGGAAGGCGTGTGTCACTCGGGCTCCAAGGCCAGCAAAGTTACGTTCTTGGGGGCAAGCAATCGCCTGCTGACGACCGGATTTTCACGTCACTCCGACCGTCAGTACTCGGTGTGGAACCAGAACGACTTGAGCAAGCCGCTGGTAACCGATACCATCGACAGTTCTTCAGGGGTCGTGTTTCCGTTTTACGATTCCGACACGAACATCGTCTTTTTGGCCGGTAAAGGCGACGGCAACATTCGGTACTACGAAGTTACCGAGAACGCGCCGTACATCCACTTCCTCAATCAGTTTCTGTCTGGAAACCCGCAGGTTAGCACTAATTGCTTTGTTTTTGCCCTTGTTTGTACACAACGTCAGCTTCTACATACTTGAAGTTGGAAAGCAAGTGAAGACTTCTCACATTGCACAATACCTCAAACGTATCAAACCTGACGTAATTTTATTGCGGCTAAGTCAAATTCGATAATTTTCCAGCGAGGTTTGGGATTCATGCCGAAACGAGGCCTCAACACCCAGCACTGCGAGGTCTTCAGATTCTACAAGTTGCACGCCATCAAGGGCTACTGCGAACCGATCAGCATGATAGTGCCGCGAAAGAGCGACCAGTTCCACGAAGATCTGTATCCGGACACGGCCGCGCCGACCCCCGCCCTGTCGGCCCAAGAGTGGATCAAGGGCATCAACGCCATGCCGCTGCTGATGTCCATGAGGTCGGGTGCCGATATTCCGGTGCAAAAACCGCGCGTCTACAAACCCATCACTCCCACCACGCCGACGCCGATGCCGGTCGTGGCGCCGCCGCCCTCTCTCGAGAACAACAAGAAGAAATTCGCATTCCTGTCCACCGAAACCATTCCAGATTACAGGCCGAAGGATTTGATCGAAGAGAAGAACCACAAAACGACCACCAACACGAAATTCCAGCAGCTGCAGCAGAAGTTCGGACACGTCGACAACAACGGGCTGATCAAGGATATCAACAATATCAACAGCTTCAACGAGCAAGATGTAAGAATTGTGTTTTAGTCACTAAAAAGTTCCATCCAGGGTCACTACAGTAATAGGCGAAGTAGGGCGAAGCTCGGCTCGGTGGTTCTTTTTTCCCCTGGGCCATATTGAACCGATCACGACAAGTTTGGTGTCTTTTCCAACTAAATTGAATCTCCTGAATTTGAACCCGATGTGTAAATTTGGATCACAACAAGTTCAAACAAGTTAACTTGAAAAAACAGATTTTTCATTGACAATTTTTACAGAAAATCTTTTTACTGTTAGAGGTATTCATCTTTCAAAATATATCAGAGGTCATTAGATTGAAGTATATTTTTCGCCGTCTACTAATGACCAGAACACAACATCATGCACATCCAAGTTTAAATAGCTCAAACTCTTGAAAAAATAATAATTTATCATCGAATGTTTGAGGATCTGTGCAGAACTGAATTTCCTATAACATAAACAAAATCGCCATAAAACGCACTGAAGGATTTTAAGTTATTTGAGAAGGAGGGTAACAGTTTCCATTAAAAATGTAGAGTTTGAATCCTGCCAAAATGTTATCTCCCTCGTCAAATAACTCAAAACCCTGCTGTGCGATTTATAGAGATTTTGTTTATGTTATGAAGAATTCAGTTCTGCACAGGTTCCAAAGATGAGTCATTATTTTTTCAGTAGCTTAAGCCATTGTATAACTATTACTAGTAGGTCAGCCTCGAATTTGGGATTTTGTCGCTAGATGTCGTCTAGAGCAATTAGCTCGCAAGAAATTATCAGCGCATATGAGAAAAATTAAAATTTCTGTACCAAACCATCAACATCTATCAGTAAGTTGGGCGCCACGTTGAAATTTGAAGACAGCGTGATTTATAACTAATTTGAGCGACCAAACGACAAATGCTGAACACGCCACCTGCCCGTGCTTTCCGAATCAAGCGGCTGGCCTACTAGGAGTAGTTATACAATGCTTAAGCTATTTTGAATTGGAGGTGCATTCTGTAGTGATCTGGTCATTAGTAGACGCCGCGTTGGGCTGGCTTAGGTTCAAATCAATTCTTTGATCTCGAGAAACAAATTCGAGTTCATGATTTTCCTGAATACACGTCAATCTGATGGCCTCTGAAATATTTCCAGAAAATAAATACCTTCAACAGTGAAAAGAATTCTGTGGAAATTGTCAAAGAAAAAACAAGTTTTTTCAAGTTAACTTGTTTCAACTTGCTTTCATCCAAATTTACACATCGGATTCGAGTTCAAAAGATTGAATTTGGTCCGAAAAGATACCCAACTTGTTGTGATCGGTTCTACGAGTATATAGCCCAGAAAAAGAAAACACCTAGCCGAGCTTCGTCCCCCACGAGCCCCCCTCAACAATGGTCGACACTTTTTGTACCAAAATGATATCAACAGGACATAATGCGTCGAATTATGATATATTTGCATCAATGGATGGACGGATTTCATCCCATTCATTTTTAATTGCAATTTTTAATCCCCCCCCCTCCCCTTCCAATAACTCAAAACCCCTGGGTACGATTGTTGACGATTTTAGATATGCAGGAGAGCATTCAATTCTAAACAGAATATCAAATTTTCAAGGCGTCAATATTTTATCCGAGGTTGAAATCTCTCTGTCTTATGTAGGTACTGATTGCAGGGTTTATTGATATCATGATATCATTAAAATCCGATTTTTCATGTTTTTTTCCCAAAAATTGGCATGCTGGATTCATAATACTTATTTTCTTCAAAAATTTATGTCGAAACCATAATAAGACCATACCAGGGGGTTGCAAACGTTAGCTAACTTTTTGGTAGTTCACTTGAAATTGCAATTTTTCGATTGGCTCCTGTAAATTTTCCAAAGCCCGGATTTTTGGGGACTTTCTTTCCGGTGGTAGAGTGCTATGTGAGGAACCAAAATCAATCGTCAGAAGTTAGGATTTAATTTTTTGAGGTAATGGCCAGTTTTGAGCTAAAATTCCTGGGCTAAAAAGGCAAGACACAAAATCCAGTTCCGATGACAGACTTAATGACAAATGGCAGATATCGCGATTCATAGCAGAAAAGCTGGCCAATTATGGTATTCAAAAATCACGGCGATGATGCACGACCACCGGCGATTATTCGGCAGTTATGGTTGCTCCTAGTTGATGACCAATAAGGTCCTAAATGACGTTCCAAATGATCATATAAGGTACGTTCCGATATTCGTTCTGGTCGACCAACCGCCTGAAAAACTGTATTATGGAACGACTGGCTACCTGAAAAAGGTTAACCAGCTGTCAACCACAACGACCAGCTTCGGAGGCCGGTCAGTGAAGGTTAACCCAAACGTCAACTGTCGTTCCGATATCAAAAAGCACCCACTGAAAAATTGGTCGACCGGCTGGTTCACCGATTTGAATATCGGAACATACCTTAAGTAAATGACGACGTGACATACTAGTAATTTATATCGTAATTTACGCTTAATGATCATTAAGCTTTCTAGTCTGTCAAGGGTATAAGAGGGTGATAACACGCAGCGTGCGTTATGGTAAAGAAAATCGCACAACTAGGGAATTGTTGCTGAAAATCTGGTTCCAAAGCTGTCTGTGACGTAGTCTGCAAATGTTCAAGTACGCACAAATCACAGATGTGTCAGTATTGAAAAATAGAAATATGCATAATTTTTCTCTAAGACTAACGTACATAATTATGAACTGTTCTTGTATACTGTTAGTGGCCTACGCTCTCGCACCTTTTTCATTTTTGTCCTACACGAAGCGCTAATTGAATTTGTATCTTTCCAGCTTCGAGAGGCTTACAAACTTCAATCAGACGAAGTGCGAAAGCTGAAGAAACAACTGGCGAACAGCGATAGGAGAATAAAAGAGCTCGAAGACCTCGTCCGAAAACTGCACCACCAATAAGTTTTCACACAAACGTAATTTTTACACTTACGTTAAGTTATCTTTTAAGTTTTTAACGTGTTACCTAAGCTTCATTTTATCCGCGAGTCGACCGCTACACCTGGCGATTTTGATCTTAACTATTGTCAAGATTCAATATCACGCTAACGAAGCGATCAATCGCCCCTTCTTTGTACAATATCTTTATTATGTTTGTTACTCTTTGTTTATTATTGTGATATATTGCATGTTAATTTTGTTGCAATCGACCTTATTTTGTTATCATTAATTATTATCGAGACTCTTCCAGATTTATATGCAACAAGAAACCTTTAAGGTTGTCACGGTGTTTGATGAAATCCATTCCATTCGGGAAACGTATCGTGTTTTTATGTTTAGGCTTTAGAGAGGGGAACGTGTCCCGTTGATGGCTTGATAATTATTTATCAAAAAAAAAACTTACAAGTGGAATATGTACCTACCGCAATTTAGAGCTCTTTGTATTTTTGCAGCAAGCATCGCGCGCGCCCCACCAGATCAGTATTTTGATATAGTCTGTAGCTTTTCGATGTGGATTGTGTAAGCACAAAAAATTGCTCATAAAGCTTGAGTGCGACAAGTTTTCGGACATCATCGAAAACAATATTTTGTACCTTAGTTGTTTTTTTAATTAAAAAAATAAACGACGTAAACGAAAACACGAGTTCGATTGATTGTTTATCTACTTATCACAATTTTGTATGTTAAGGCTAATACAGTTACGATGGAGATGAGCAGCATGCTAGGTGCGATGGTGTTGGACGGGTTGCATCCGTCGCCTTGACAAGTGAAGATGCACGTTCTGTACGTCAGGATGTCGCCGGGTTGTTTGACGTAGTTGCAGTAGTTGCCCAAATCCAGCGACGAACAAAATCGCTTCGCGCCGATTCCTCCTGGAAATTTTCATTCAAGATTATTTGTTTTGTTTCAAAATAATTGTTGATGGAACGCGAGCACGCGGCATATGGATATTCGCTTCAAAGCGTGCCAAAACAATGTTGTTTATAGGCCTCGTACGCGCACAATTTTAAAGGAATTCAGGTGCGGTTTTCTGCATTTGATAGAGGAAAATTTGGCAATGCCAACCGTAAGTGATACCACCACTACAGGGTGTCCCAGCTTAAACAACCCAGCGCGAGTTTCTCAGAAAATATCAAGACAACAAAAAAAAATCTATTGGGGGGGAAACCTGACATTTTAGCTTTCATTTGAGGGGGCGCCGATGGTTGTAGGTGCTCTAGTTTCCAAGAAAATGCAATATAATCGAGCGAGTCACAAGAGTTCAAAAATTCATGACCGACAAAACAAAATACTTCGAAACAAAATACTTCGGATGAAAAAAATCCTCTTTCTCTGGGCTTTCCATTGATGTGTTACTGATGTCTGTACCTGACCGAGTAAGCCAGATATTGTCTTACAGTCCAGCAAACACAATAATCGGAATCCATAACATCACCGATCACACACTACTTGTTGATTTCAACACCAGCCGTTACTAGGACTTTTTTACTTACCATACCTGGACTCACCATAGCAATGAATAATGAATACTGGCTGATGTTAAAATCAACAAATGTGTGATCGGTGACGTCGTGAATTCCAATTATTGTGTTTGCTGGACTAAGACAGAATATCTGGCTTTGTGGACCAGGTACAGACGTTTAGCGACACATCAATAGAAAGTCCAGAGAAAGAGGTTTTTTTTCATCTCAAGTATTTTGTTTTGTCGGTCATGAATTTTCGAATTCTTGTGACTCGCCTGATTAAAATTGAATTTTCTTGGAAACTAGAGCACCTACAAGCATCGGCGGCCCCTCAAAAGAAGGCTGAAAGGTCAGGCTCCCTCCCAATTGGAGAATTTTTGTTGTTGCCTTGATACTTTCTGAGAAAATCGCGCTGGGTTGTTTTAGCTGGGACATCCTGTATAGATCATATGGTAGGCAAAATCCGAGCAAAGCTCAACGCGTGACAAAACGGGACGATTCTCCCTAGAGCCTACCGTTCTCGTGACGTTTCACCTGAAAGACTTCGGCGCAGTCTGGCGCAGTCCCGTTTTGCCACGCGTCGCCGGGCGTTTGAGATTTGACCTGGCCAGCGAAACAATGGATTTCACGTCACCGTTTGCCCTACCATGTTGTCTACAGTCGTGGTATGCAAATGAAATTTTAAGCTTGAATGCAAAACCCTTCAGGCTACATTCTGTCGCCTAGCTTTTTCCAAAAGATCAAGTGGAACTAAATTGGTAATGCTTCCGCACTTTTCCCCACCTCATTATATAGGTAGGTACCTACTTGCTTTTCAGCGAATTTTCAAGAACGAATGACAGTGCCTAAGTTTCCTCTATCAAATGCAATAAACCTCACCTCAATATCCTTTGAAATTTGCGCGTACGAGGCTTGTACGTCTGGCACCGTGTTGGCGCGTTTTTCGCCAGAGGCAAATGCTCATGGCGCGCTGGCGTTCCGTTCATAATTAGTGATTAGTGCAAAATTAATTCGCTGAATAGTTGAACGAGTGAGTACAAAAAAAAAAGTTTTTTATGTACAAAACATATGAAAGGACGTGCTCAGATATAGCGGTAATGACATCCAGCACAGAGAAATTAGATAAAGCAGCAGAAAAAAAAAGAGACAGTACTAGAAATAAGAATAAAGACACACATATGCCCAGAATGGATACGTAGGTACAGCAAGAACCAAATCAAACGCTAATTCCCGCGGGTGCATGTCACTTCCGCCTTGTAATACAGGCTTGCGCAGTGGAGTCGATAACAAAAACATGTCTATGCGCTACGGTATCGTTAGCATGAGGTTTGCATCTTGCTGTACGTTAAGCTCAGAATAGGAAATAAGGCTAGGGTAGGATACCTACGCGTCCAACTAATCCGGAGACAACTTTGATGATGATGACACATGAAAGCAGGCAAAAGTGTTAAAAGCATTAGTACCAGATTTACCATCCAAGCTTGTAGATTTGACGCAGTAATCGGCCTCAAAGACGTAATCGCAGCTCTTCGGCTCGAGTCCACCGCTACCTATGAGCCCATCCGAGCAATCTATCGAGTTAGCAGACGAGCATTGGTAGCAGTTGATGGAAGAAGCTGGAGGAAAGGTATTAGTACAATATTAGTTTCTGGTTAGTGACGGCTGGAGCGAGCCTTATTAGAGCGTAGGTATATAGGTACAGCTGGAAAGACCTTTGAGTTAGAACCAAGCCATCAGTTTTAGTTCAAGTTAGTTTTTGTTGCCCGTATAATACGGGTTGAAACTACCTTCGAACCGGCCCAAATGTTTGATGCAATATTTGGCACCGTACACATTGTCGCACGGTTCTGGTTCTATATCAATGTCGCTGGAGAGGTATTCGTTGCATTGGAATGGCCTGCTGGGGTCGCTGCCAGAGCACTGGTAGCAGTTCAGGGCTAGAGCTACATAACAAAAAAAAAACACGATGAAGTTCTTCTGTTCGTAAAGGAAAAAACTTTCTGTCTTGTCAATTTTTCAGTTTGTCCAGTATACACACTACTAAACTCCGATTAGGGAATAGGCCACGAACCCGTAAAAATGGTGGAGGAGCCGTTTGATCATACCAGGTTCTTCGCGAAACTCTATAGGTATCTCAAAAGTATGTCGTATTCTGAATCCAGAGCAATTTTTACAGATATGGAGAGGAAGGTCAAAGGGTGACGCTTCGCCTATATGGTATCGTTGCTTGAGTGGGCTGAGCGAATAGAATTTGAGACTATTGATATTATGAAATTTCCCTCGGCCAAAAATAAAAATAATTTTTCCTGTTATTTTATTTATACTGGTAAGCCACCCTGAGTATTTGAAACAGAATCAGAATTGTTTGTGGCAATCAAAAGTTACAGCGCTTGAAAATCGGGAGAACTTTTGCTTTGTAACACTTTAATTGTTGAGCAGTTTAGTTGCTGCTATATACAGGGTGTTAGGTACCTACTGGTTATCACAAACTTTGTGGAATGATTGCCCTTCAAAAATAAAGCCGAATGGAAATAAAACTCATCGTCCTAAAATGCTTCCTTGAAAAGATACAGGGTGTTGAAGTTGACTTTTTTAAATCGGTTTTTCACCGTAACTTTCGAACCGTTGGGCAGATTTTAATCAAATTGTAACCAAAGTTTACTCAAAAAAGTTAGTTCTGCAAAATTTTGTTTAGAGGCTTCAGTTCCGAGATATTTGAGTTTTAAACTTTGGGAAACGCCTCAAAATCGTGACTATCAAAGGCCTAAAAGTTAACATCCAAGAAAACTCACGATTTCTCAACTAAACAGAATTAATTTTTTTTGTTTTAAGTTGATTTACTGCAATTTTTTGCTAAAAAATGAGGCGTTTTCAGAAAAAAGCAATTTGGGCTCTGGAAAGTAGCGATTTTGAGATGTTTTCCAAAGTTTAAAAACTCAAATAATCTCTAAAATGAAGCCTCTAATCAAAATTTTGCAATAGTAACTTTTTCTTCTAAACTGAATGTTGAATCCAAAAACATCAATGAATTCAACAAGTTAGGGAAGAATAGGGGAGAAAAAGGGGCACTCCCCCTATCATCTACCCCCCTGAAAGTTTTTGATAAATCGCGGTATTATTATTCGATGGAGACTTATTCAAGTGAACTTTAGTTCCAATTTGATTGAAATCAGTTCAACAGTTCAAAAGATACGGTAGAAAATCCACTTAAAAAAATCAACTCCAACACCCTGTATCTTTTCAAGGAGACATTCTAGGACCATGAGTTTTATTTTCATTCGGCTTTATTTTTGATGGGGAATCATCCACCAAAGTTTGTAATAACCAGTACCTAACACCCTGTATAGTACCTACTGGAGACTGTACGATGCATGGATGGTACGATGTAGGCCGGTTAGGCCCAGTATTATAACGGATTTGAACCTTCGGCTGATAGTCAACCTCATAAGACAGACAGACACCACAGACATTATAATACTGGGCCTTAGTGTCATATATCATATATCTATTATTAAAAACATTACATATTTCATCTCTCACAAATTACTATACTGTTTGCATGAAAATAATCAAACTACTTTCTCATATAAACATAAAAGACCATCAATCTGATAATAATTATTTACCAAGTTGCTACTGAAAAAAGTGAGGCGTAGGCCACGGGTTCACGCTAATTGTGTTAAATAGGCCGATTAAATTGATAACGACAGTGAATTCGCCAGAGAAGAAAATACTCCATAATTACTTATTTATCGGAAAGAGCACTTAAGAAATAATTCAACTGTAGAATCAAAGAACTAAAGAGATCTTTGTCGCTTGAGCGATTGATACATGATACTATTCAACGGCTAGGCCGATAATTCCATTGACACCAAATTAATTAACCCCAATTTAAGAACGAAATACTCAAGGAAGTATTCAATGTGTCACTAATCGTCGTTTTTCTGATAGAGAGAGAACGATGTGCAGACTTAGCTAATTTGCATCGAGCTGAAAGCAATAGGGACCCTTTCCTAGGGCTCCTGAATAATTCAAAGCTGCTTCGGCATGTACCAGAGCCCAAATTGCTTTCCATTAGCTACACTTTATCTACTACCTACAAAGTGTACTCGTAGATGTATACATAGTGATGAACTTTTGAACTCAAATATTTAATTCCATAGATATGCGACAGTTCATTTTTGGACTGGCAAATAATAAGGACATGAAAAAATAAAATCCCATCGTTGCGTTGTTTGAACTTTGAATGTTTTCCAAAGAATCGGCTATTGGAGGCCGGTGGTCCAATCCAATACAGGGCCGATTCTGAGTGGTGTGCTGGGTGTGCCCCTGCACAGGGGCGGCCAAAATTCAAGGGCGGCGAAAAGTCTCCAATTTTTTCTAACGAAAAATTGAGTGTCGAAGAAGGAACTGATGTTATGATTATTGAGACCGACGGCAGCCGCCCTGCGTAAATTGTGATTTTTTAGTGCAGAAAAAATACAACAGGTTGTCAAGAATGGAGGCGAGGCGGCCGCTCTGCGTCAACTATTATAGATATCAGACTTCTTTCTCAGATAAGTATCTGAGGAAGGGCAAGAATATTTATCTCTTGGTAACATTTCGGATAGTCTGTTTGAAATCGGATCGGCGTGAAAAAATGCGGTGTAGTACAAAAAAAATTCACAACTTTCAAAAAAACCGCACTACGATCAAAATTTCAAAACCGTTTAGAGATATTGATATTAGTGGGAGCGGTACGCAAAAGCATACCGCATTTTGGAGTGCAGTTACAAGATTTTGCATGGGCGTACTCTATACCAAGACAAGCGATTTGACCCGCAGCTCTCGATATTTCGTCCCTTAGGGGGCCAATGGGGGCCCTCCAAATTTTCAAGATGCAAGAACTTTCACAAAATGATCATTGAGTATCGTCATGTATGTCATAAGTGAAGCTTACGGGTCTATTGAAAATGTTTTCATCAAACGTCGTCGTGTCCGATTCATTCTTCACATTTGAAAAAAAAATTCTTTCGCAGAGGTCAAAAAAACTGTTTTTATTTTTTCTGCTGTGCAAGGAAACGATAAATTCATATGTTTTGTTGCGTTACCAACTAAATCGCGTTCCGTAAGCCCAAATATGAAGACAATTTTTTCGCAATATCATTTTCCCAAGAAGAGGTGACCTCTTCAGTACACTTTTTTCAACAGCATTTTTTTCAATGTTCCTAGTGGATAAGACTGTCAATTTTTGCTGATATGAGAAGCTTGAACTCTTTTCTTAGTAATTTCCATGCAACATGGCTTCAAAACATACAAGAGAGCCCTAAAACTTTTTTTTTCTGCTGGGCCGTCAAATTTTTGGCATGTTGATTTTGTAGTAGGGGAGACGCGCAAATAAATAAGATCTAGTCTAGGCGAATAAGTTTTACCGGAAAATATACCCACTTACACCTAACGACTCTGCGTTTTGTTGTACTGCAATAAAACACTGCATGGAAGAATATTTTCTGTTGAAACCAAATCGCCTGTGCCTGCAGCCTGGATTGAATACTGGTCCGCGTCTCTCCTACTACAAAATCAAAATATCGTGAGTTGGACGGCCCAGCACTGAAAGAGGTACTGAAGAGGTCACCACTTCTTTGAAAAATACCATTACAAGAAAAATTTCTTCATAATTAGGTTTAGGAAATGCGATTTAGTTGGGAACGCAACAGAACATATGAATTTATCGTCTCCTTGCATAGAAGAAAAAACAAAAACAGTTTTTTTGACCTCTGCCAAAGAAATTTTTTTCAAGTGTTAAGAATGAATCGGACACAACGACAATTGATGAAAATATTCTCAATAGACCCGTAAGCTTCACTTATGACATACATGACGATACTCAATGATCGTCATGTGAAAGTTCTTGCATCTTGAAAATTTGGAGGGCCCCCATTGGCCCCCTAAGGGACAAAATATCGAGTGCTGCGGGTCAAATCGCTTGTCTTGGTATAAAGTATGCCCATACCAAATCTCGTTACTGCACTCCAAAATGCAGTATCGATGTGTTTTTAGGTGTGTACCGCTTGAACTATATGTGCTTTTCAGAACTGCACTCAGAAAAAATCTGGGATCTTTTTCACAGAAGCGGGGCATTGAATATTGTGGACCGGTTTTGCACTTCTTCTGTTTTCACCCTGTATAGCTCACTCAACGTCGTTGAACCTCTGTGCCATCCAAGTATCTTACAGTCAAAAAAACACGCTATCCAGCATGACCACGAATTTCAAAATCGATCCATTTTTACCTGAGATATTCACATTTGAAGTGAGGCAAAATTTTCTAGTGAATCAGTTCAATTGTTGCCCAGTTTATTTGAACAGCTTTATCTGATTCCACCCAACTACAAAATCAATATGCTTACCTATGAATTGATATAAGTGCCTAAAAACTCATCTATAGGTCGCGGGAACATGACCGTCACCTTGGCACCCGCTTTGGCAACGTCCCAAGTATGCCTGACGTGGCAACTGCGCAATGCGCATCCTTTTCGTCGTTGAATTGACAACATTAAACGCTCGCGCAAGCGCAGACAGGGTGCCAAGGTACCGCTGTAGAGACTCGTTTGTTTTCAACTTTTCTCAGATAAATCTTGAGTTTAGCATAATTATTTTTTTGATAAAGTGGCAATTGTTCAATAAATCATCTATATAATTTATTACAACTTAAGAAAACGGTATTCACAAGTACTAGTGAAAATAACATTATACCATATACCCATCTTCAGCGCGCGACTTTTGCTCCCGCGACCTATAGGGTGTGCCGAGGGATATGCTGAATTGAGGTGGCCATGGACACACCTTGATCCTCAGCGGAAAATAGATTGAAATTGTTCATAATTTTGTTTAAAATGAGGGGGGCTTTGGCGGTTTTAGGCCCGCAAAAGTGAAAAAAATCGCCTGCGGTGCAATTTCTAGAGAGCCCAGACGCCCCCGCTAGAAAATTGCTGCGGGGTTACAGCTGGGGGGCGGCCAAATATTTTTCGCACAAGGGCGGCCGACGAGCCAGAATCGGCCCTGATCCAATATAATACATAGTGGTGCATAATAACTGCAAAACCATATAATATGTACCTATACATACTTAACTATAAGCATTTCACCAAATTTTACAGGAGAGGGAAAACCATAATTTATCAAAAGTACTTATTAGGTACCTACCTAGATTCAAGTAAATGTACCTATTTATGAAGTACCTATAAGTTGTTATTTATAAACTTTCAACTCTGTTATAAAAACGAATGTATACAGGGACAGAGTGTCTCAATGTCACACCTTCGGAGTCCATCAGAGCAGTTCATGGAAATGCTTAAGAAATGCCAGAGAAATGTTGAAAAAAATTAGGTCTAACTTTTGACGATACGGGGGGTCGAATGAAGGTTCTTCGAGACCTTCCACCTCGTTATTCCAAAAGATTTGAACTTTGAATTTCATTCACCCCTGTATAGAAAACAAATACTCAATACAAATACGACGGCAGTTGATATTTTTTACGCATCATCCGCCCCAGTATGCTTGAATCTTTTTGATGAACGAAACTAGAAGGACTTTCCTTCGACCCTCCCTATCATCAAAAATTGAAGTGCCAATTTCAGTTCAATATTTTTCTGACACTTTTCAGACATTTCTGTAAACCCCCTGGACTCCGAAGGCACGAATTTTGAGACATTCTGTATAAGCGCTTCAATGCTTATTAACCCATCAGTGCATACGCATTTTTATTTTTTCCAAATTTCATTAGTTTTTTTTTAATTAGCCTAGATATTAATTACTTTACAACACAAATTTGATGAACAGTTTGCATTTTTTTTTGTAAAAGTACGCGTCCATTTAAACGGACCATACCTATACACAGAAAGTACTTACTCGAACTATAGGAAATATTTTGCCAACGATTTATTGGAAAAGGACTTTTTTGGGTTTGATTGATATCAAAAAAAATTAATTTCAATATTAGGTACCTACGATACGAGTAGATTTTGAGTTGTTTTGTTGTTTTCACTTTCTGTCAATTTTAGAATAATCTAAAAGGTAGCTAATAATTTTGCTGAAGGTATAACAAAACATCCTAATAATCAATAGGATTTTGAAATAAAGTAAAGTTTTATGAGGTAAAAATTATTATGAGGTAGATTTATGTTACCGAGACTTGAATATGGGGATAAATCCTAGTTGATAAAATTCATTTGCAGTTTTCTCTAGTAATTGGCAGTACAAATTTCCTCGCAAATTTCACTTCGATTAGCAAACTTATAAGTGGAGAGAGGTAGGCGAATCGATTATGGGCTCCTGATTTAAGAGTTGAAGAGCCCCTCTAAAAGATAAGGACTCTTGACATTGATCCAGACTTTGAAAAAGACAATACGAAAAGCTGATTGAGCAGATTTCTGGATGTGGTACCTATACCTTGAAAACAGGGTCAGTAAACATTTCAACTTTAATTTTATTAAAAACCTTCCATTATACTTTTCGTTATTTACATCAATCTAGGTGGGTATGTTAATTTCAAATAGGTACCTATGGGACAAAATTCCATAGACCTTAGTAGTTATTACTTTCAATTCTAAAATAAATTAGAAATTGGTAAAACTCATCGAGGAAGACGAGGCGGATCATCTCAGGTAAAACTATTTGATTGATAAAGTGCAGGTGTATTGATACTCACAGGTATGAAACAGCACGGCCGTCAACGCTGCTAGCAGCAGGTACTTCATTTTTTCGAAAATCTGCCAATTCTCAGGACTTTGGCGACGGTTTTCCGAAAATATAAACAAGTGGAACCACGCCTCTTTGTATACCAAACGTGTGTGACTAATAAAAAGTAAATACCACACACAACACACCTGTTCGGTAAGGTGGCAAAGAACTGTGGAGGAGAGCGCTTTGGAGAGTGGTCAGCGGTTGGGACCCAACAACGCACTGCCAAAGAGAGTGTGTTGCCTGAGTCCAGGCGCACGGTTGTCTAGGCAACTGGACTACCGTAAAGATTAAACAAATACAAACATTATTAAAATGGGATTTGTTTTTTCATTTGGCTAATTCTTTGATTTTTCAATAACTAAAAACGTATCTAGGTAGCTACCTAAATATAAGTACATACTTAGGTATTACTTTTTCATCGCAGTATTTTCCATTGTTCGGGAATCACCTATACTGGAAAGAAAAGTTTGTTGTGTTGTGACACCTATTGAGTGAGCTACAATTTCAACCTGTTTGTTTAGGGATATAAATGCACGAGAAAATATATTGTTGGATGATTATTTTCTGCTTAGCGACATTTGAAGTAGGTGATTAAGAACCAAGTACTGCTGAGATTGGGGCAAGCAGGACTGTGCAGAGCATACCAGAATTTGTGATTTTTTTTGTTCTTGTATTCATTTTTCAATGATCAGAGGAATATATTTTTAGAAATATAATAGCTTATTAATAGGTATTATTATATTTGCGCGCTCATGTATTACATAAGAATTTTTTCCAGTTTTGTACCTACTAAACTATGTGAAATAATCCAAAAAATTGCTTACGCGGTCCTTACTGTCCCGGTCTCCCCTACTTATGTAGATAAAGTATATCAAAGTGCCCGACTGCCCGTCACAGGAAAGTTAACAGGGTAAAGCTTCATGATGCCGGCGTAAAAGTGCAAAATGTGTAGAGCGGCATTCGCATGAATTGCGGGACACTCTGGGGTACCTCTAAATTCTCAAAATCAAACAATCTGCATTCTGCGTTAGAAAGAGGAGACAGGTTGGAGACTTCAACAGTAGATCAAGCAACGAACCTACTCGAATAATGGTGGATGCGCCGATCGCTTTGGTATCAGTAGTATACATATACGTATTGCAGACTTGCAGAGTAGTAGCCAGCCACAAAAATGCTCAAAATACGTTAGTATCGATCAAAAGTAGTAGATATATATATTTTGGATGAGTGGACCTTCTCGACCAGAAGAAGTCAGAAACTAACTAACTACATACTGTAACTTCCTGGTCATGACGACCACCAACTGTAAATTATCCTAAAGTCATGGCACCTACTGTAAAATTCTGAGTCACGACAACTACTTTGTAACATCCCAACCTCACGGTAACATTTTGTAATAAACCTCGTCACCGGCCCCAATTTTGTGATATCCCTTCCCTTCCCTACGTTAAATTAATCAAGCTGTGATGCGTCCAATTACCCTTAGTCGTATTTCGTTGTGCCGTAGATTTTATTTTACCTTTACCTGAGTTATTTGAATCAATTACACCTACCTCAGCTTCACGTCGTACTAATTAATACCTCTAGCCTCCTCTAGTAGTAACCTCACGTTCTTTTTTAAAGGGAATGAATTGAATAAATATTGGAAAGTAAACAAAGTCATTTAACCACACCTCAATTTTATTACAAATAATCAATCATCGCCAACTTAATTAAATTCACCTTAATTATTCATTTTATAATTTCCTGACGTGCTGACATTCAGCTAGCGTTCGGAATTATTTTATTCAGTTTACATTCGGTTTCTGAAAGAAAAGTACATCCTAATTCCGTGTGCAATCCTACGACGAATTTGTTCAACCCTAGCAAATTAATTCCGTTCTCATTCTTCCTAATTTTCAGAATTATGGGTGAAGCCATTTCCTAGTATACTTGAGTTTAATTCCCTGCCTAATTCATTTATCCTTTTTCCAATTTTTGTTTCAACCCTTTCACCCCTTTCTCCCATTCACCCTGGTACGAAAAGAAATCTTTACTATTTAATTGTACCTAGAGAGAGATTGTTGTTCACCGAGTTTTGTCTTGATCTTTCGAATTTATAGCCATTATTTTAATTATTGATCAAATAATTTACATAAAATTTGAGTGTTGACATTCCATAGACTTTATATCCAGCTGGTGCTATAGTTCATAATTTGAAGACTTATCCAGCAGCTCGGTTTCATGCAGGTTCAATACCATTACACAAATTTACAATATGGAGTACAAGTCATCGCAATGAGCCTCTAATTAATTAGCCTGCAAATTTGATTTTATGTCTCGTTCATTTCTTATCTTGAAGTGTTTCGAAACGACATTGAATTTTCTTAGCATTACTCAAGGGGTTTCTCTTTGGAAACTCGGCCTCATGCCTTTAAATTCTTTGTCGCGCGAAAGGGTTACATATCTTATTCTATGAGGGAACATAACGCGTAATCAAGATTTTGCCCAGATTTGATTTGCATAAATACTGCTAGTGCTTGTCTCAGCTAATAGAGTCTACAAAATCATGCTCTGTCGGAAGCCAAATCTCTTAAAAGGGTTGCTGAGGTTTCACCCTTTTTCTTGCATCTGGAAGGTAGTTATCTGAAAACAAGGGGCCGCATTTTAAAAGCTCAGAGCAATTACAAATAATTCAAATCGGCTTGACGCTTATCATGGCTGTTCAAAAGATCAAACAAAACCTACTATCATTTTTTTAAACCAAAACAATTACTTCAACCTTATTTAAACCATTCGCATTCGATTACAATAGAAATCAGACTTGCCTTAAGGTTTTCCTTCCACGTCACTGATTTACTACAAATCTATCACAGTGTTTTAGCACTTTTCTTAATTTATTCTTCTTCAAAAATATTAGTCATCTTCCCGCAAAATACACCCGTCGTGCTCGACTCTTACCACCCGAATCTTTTCCTCACCCCCGTCTCTATTCATGGACCCTTCCTGTTACCACACCCCCGTCTCCCGTCACAACCCTCTGGCCTACCAACGTCGATGCCTGCATGCTTTCTTGCATCCGGTGTCACTCCGATGCTGGCCGGCAAAAATCGATATATTTCGCATTCCTCAACCAAATTTCTTTCCTTTCCTTTACCGCCCGTAATGCTAATTTTATCCCCAAATATTTCATTCCCCTTTATTTTATAATTCTAAGCCGTTCTGCCACAATACTAACTAACGACATTGAGGACGGAGTTAAATTGGTAAAATGAGGCGTTTCGGAATCAATCCGTGTGAGTTTATTCCTTGGCAGAATTCTATCATCCAGGCCTTTTTGGACAGCTACAAGGATGTACTTTGGTTTGAGCCTATCGACATTTTCGAAATAAAAAAAAAATCAAGTTTTGAAAAAAAAATTGGATTTTGAAAATGTCTATAGGCTCAAACCAAAGTACATCCTTCGTCTTTTTTTTTTCTCGACGCGTTTGGTATAACGTAACGTATGCCCCAATAGTTTTGGCACAAAATATTCAACCGTATATTTTTGTAATAAGTAAATAGGTACCTAACTGGCAAAGTTATCAGCTTAAACTAAAATAGAACTGTTGATGTAACGAAAATTTGGAATAAAGTGTCAAAACTCCTATTAGTCCGGGTACTAAGGGGAAAAAACTCTGCACTTGGTGATAAAGTTTTGAAACTTGACACATAATGCTCTTTGAATTATTCTCAACAAACTTGGATGTGGGGCAGACTTGATAGGTAGCGTATACAGGGTGAAAAATAAAGTTGAAAAATGAGGAAATTCTATCTGGAGAACCGAAAAGGTTCTTCGATATTTTGTGTCGAATGCTCGTGCTCTTGCTTGGGTGGAAATTCTTGGTTTTCCACTTTTCGGGAGATTGAGACAAGGTATTCCTTCTTCACGTTCGGCTATAGCACAGTTAATACTTCTGCGTGAAATATTATTAAAGATTCCGCGTTCAGGTTCGTTCATGATTGAGACGATCGTTTTAGAACACACACTGTTTATTACTGCGTACCTACTAGTTACTATAACATACACGTCAACAATTACTTGCGCTTGGATTATCGCTGATACTACTTGCTTTCATCGCTCTCGATTGAATACTTCCCGAGGATCGATGCTTTATAGGTATATAGCTCCGACTATTCGTCCACCTGTCCTACAGAAAACTCCACAATGATCCGGCATACGGTTTCGCGGCGACTCCAGAAAAATCCTTCACCTTTCGCGTGCATTCCGCTGCTCCCCAGAACGACAGCACCTCCGCCGATTCGGCTGATCTTGTCCTACTCGGCTATTGAAATCTCCCATGTTACTTCAATAGCCAAGCCATCACGTAAGCTGTGGAATATACAGGCTTCGCACTTGTACACTGTGGTCTGATGCGAACAGTCTAGAAAATATACGTGTGCTTTAGAATGCACGCGAGAATCGCCGCTCGTAACAATTTATGCCACATGCCCCACATAAGCTTGATATAAGCTGATGTCCATGAGCTCCCTTTATGACAAACATGATGACGACATCCAATGGTCGTTTTGTGAAAGTTTTTATTACCTACAGTTTCAAAGTTTGGACTGTTTGGAGGGCTCCCATTGCCCCTTCCCCAAGGGAGGGAATTTCGAGCACACATTTCGAGAGCTACGAGTCAGATCGCTTATTTTGATATGTATATAAAGTACGGAGTACACTGATAGAAAGGATTTGTAAAATTCATGAATTATCATGGGTAATTTTGCTGCCCATGATAATTCATGAAAATTACAATTTGAGGTGAAATTTTCAAGAGAGATGTGAATTTACAAAGCGAATGTGGCTGCAATCTTGCTGTATAATAACATCATTATTGTAAATGTCCATTGGAAGTTTACAAACTTCATGTATATTTGGTATGTATCATTAACTGACTTATGTAAATTTACATCGCGATTTTGAAGACTTTACGTAAATTTTCATTGTAATTTCATGTTTTTGTGTGTATAATTACATTGCCATTTCAAATGTTTATACCAGGGTGATCCCAAAAGTGCGCACCAGAAGTCTAGTACACGTAGTAGAGAGGCCATCCAGGGAGTCGTGAAAAAATGTTGGGAAACATTCTTCTTGTATTTCATAACTGGAAGAATTTTGAACAAACATATTTCCCATGTTTTTTTTTGCTTACTCCTCAATGACCTCTCGACATCGCTCTGGACCTGGAGCGCCATTCCAGGTTCTTCCTGTTCCCTGTAAAAGATAAAATGTAAATTTTGAATAAATTTTTGTAAACATGATTTTTAAATAATACAAAGGTTACCAAATATGAGTATAAGTAAGTACTGTTTTATTGTACTGATAATTATTTTGAATTATCACATCAACATTGTAAATGATGTACAATATTTTGCTTAGAATAAGAAGAAACTTCTAGGATTCTGTAACAAAAAAAACAACAATTAATCGAGCATTATGTTCATAACAATGTAACGAACTTACCTCCTCGGTAGAATATAATAGTCGTCGCGGTACGGGCCTAAAATCGTCCAAGTTCTGCACTTCTAACGATTTCGATTATTTTCGGCACAAATGATCATTGGACCTATTCAAGCGTTTTGACCCGCAGCACCACCGAATTTGCCCCTCAGGAACGGAGGGGTGGGGGTATCTTCAGAATTTGAAGCTCCAGAGGTCTGGTATGGTCCAATAAAGACCCACAAAGGCAAGTGAGTAGTCATTTTCGAATGATTTTTATTCGCCGATATCGATTATCATGTGAAAAATGAGTTGCGCAATCATTTGACAAAGATAATTGGTAATAACAAGAGATAAAGATAAAATCAAGTGGTCATCTACTGAACTCTGTAGGAACTTGTTTTTTTGTGATAAATACATGAAACTTGGTAGGGCTGTTCATTATCACTTACTTTCCTAATATGGAGGGAGCACTACGCGTTCCGACGTATGACGTCGCGACGCAATATCAAAAAACATAGTGGTCGTCATTTCCAAAATAGTCGATATATTATCATAATTCATTTGATTTCTTTCATCAAACCATATTATGCTTTCGAAATTCAATAACATATTTCTGTCGACTTGGGGAAACGGTGGGCTACCAGTGGTAAGTCAGGTGTCTGCTCTGCTAGAGGGAACTGTGAGTTTTCTGCACCTCCAAATTTCCACGGTCAACATCTTCGGATAAAACTATTTTTAAGTTTGTCCATACGAATAATTATGTCATCTAGTCAGCATTCTCCATGTTTCGTCCTTCTAAGGACTCCTCAGTATGGTTTATACAGATTTCGCAACCGCGCGAGATCATTCAGACTACCTAGTAAAGTAACCGATTTTGGAATACCTACTAACCGTTTTGTTTGAAATGGGTAAAAAAGGAGTAGGTAAATGCAGTTTTTGTGATTCTAGTGTTAGGGTATAAATAAAGTCAGCCGAATGTGAATGAAGTAAATACGTCTGAATAAAGTACCAATATAAAAATCTTGAATTCCACTTAGCTCAAAAGATGGTTCGGTAATGAGGATAATCCCTATATTTGAATGTGGACAACTGCTGCGAAAAAGAAAAGGGTGTTCCACATTTGGTCCGGTGTTCCACAATAATAATGAAATCAATTAAGCCCGCTAGTCGAGTGGAATGCGTGAGCGCTCGGCAAGTGGAGCTCCCGGGTTCGATTCCCGGCACAGTGCTTTATGCTATAGAAACAAAGTTTCTCAGCTTGTGATATTTGGGAATCGAATTCAGCAAACTCCTATGACATAAGAAATGCCGATAAGGATAAAAACAAACAAATAAACAAACAATAATGGTTAAATCATTTGATACGGTCTCATACAAAGCGATTTCTCTCTTTCAGTGAGGTGGCATCGATATTAACAGGCGATTAATCGTTGTAATAATTTATAGTTTATTTGCAAGAGTTGTGTAACCGAGTATGTACCTAATATGGTACAACATTAAAGATCACTTTTGTCCAGTCATCAAAAGTATCTTTCTGAGATCCTTTCATTCGATCGCTAGATCTGTATAAACATACTGAGGAGTCCCTAGAAGGACGAAACACGAGAAATGTGAACCAGATAACCTATTCGTATGGACAGACTTCAAAATAGTTAGTTTGATTCTCGGTTTTATCCGAAGATGTTGACCGCGGAAATTTGGGGGTGAAGAAACCTCACAGTTCCCCTTACAGGCCCCTGGTTCACCACTGGTAGCCCACCGTTTCCCCAAATCAACAGAAATATGTTATTGAATCTTGAAAGCATATGGTTTGATGAAAGAAATCAAATAAATTATGATAATATATCGACTATTTTGGAAATGACCACTACTATGTTTTTTAATATTGCGTCGCGACGTCATGCGTCGGAACGCGTGGTGCTCCCTCCATATTTGGGAAGTAAGTAATAATGAACAGTCACACTAAGTTTCATGTATTTATCACAAAAAACTAATTCCTACAGAGCTCAATAGATGACCACTTGATTTCATCTTTATCTCTTATTATTACCAATTATCTTTGTCAAATGATTGCGCAACTCATTTTTCACGTCAGAATCAACATCAGCGGATGAAAATCATTCGAAAATGACTACTCACCTCACTTGCCTTTGTGGGTCTTCATTGGACCATACTAGACCTGGAGCTTCAAATTCTGAAGATACCCCCACCCCTCCGTTCCTGAGGGGCAAATTTGGTGGTGCTGCGGGTCAAAACGCTTGAATAGGTCCAATGATTATCTGTGCCGAAAATAATCGAAATCGTTAGAAGTACAGAATAATTTGGTGTACCGCTACGACTATAAGATATCACATGAATTTTGTGAACAAAAAATGTAGGTTTTTCTGGTTCGTATGACGATTCTGCAATAAACCGGGAACTATATTCATTCGATGCATTATTGTTGACAATATAATGGACTCACCTCCACACCAGAATTGTAGGTCATAATTATTATCACAAAGAAAAATAACACAAAAACTCAAAAACAGTTTTGTTTTGATTCTGTAATGAACGATAGAAATTACTTACTGCATAGCATTGTACAACGTAAAAGACTTACCTCCATATTGAAATGGTTGAAATAAAGCTGTAACATTATAACAATTAACAAATATGATCTAAAACACTGGAAAAAGGTTGAGAAAAACTTACCGTTCTGTCTAATCCAGCTATTTTATTGAAGGTATGATCTCTCTTTGTGGCTTTCTGAATTTTGTCCCTTGGTCCGGAATCCGGATCGATGAATCTCCAAGAAGTACCGTTGGAGCATTTCCAGGTAGGGTTGCCAGATTTTTTTGAATCATATATATGAGACACCTGAGAAATATATATGAGATTAGCAAAAAATATATGAGGTCCTATTTTTTATTATGATTATCCAGATCCACATCACAATAAACATTCCGTAAAAAAGACAAATAAAAAATAAACAATTTGAAAATCTGATGAAATTCAATAAAGTCCTAATTTCACCTGGGGTCTTAGCAGGTTGACCTATATTGGCGCCATCGCTAACCCCAACCCCAACCAGCCCGATGGATAAAGCACTCCCGGTTAAACAGCCAATTAAACCAGTGAGCTTGTATACTTGAAGACATGCGCACGAGCTGCGAGCAAAAGGAAACCGCCTATATGAGAAGATCTATTCTATACTAACTACCTACCTCTATTAATAACAGTTAACAGCTCGCTCATCTTTGAAAAAGTAGGTAGGTAATCTAAAGGAATTTAGCGATGAAATACTCTTTTATCAAGTTAGGAAAAATAACTCCATTTAGGGCAATAATTCCGACCCTTCCATGTAATTTTTAGAAAATAATAAGCACAAAACTAAGTACAGACATATTCAAAAATATTTTGCAGCTGCAGCTGCCGATTTTCAGTAGCTTTTTTGCTGATGCCTTCTCCTGGACATCCGTCTATTAGTGTCTCCTGATGAAAAAATCCTCTCAACTTGAGAAAGAATAAAACATTCCAGTTCAGAATTGTAATGCTTGAATTGCAGCGCAAAAATAAAAAAATATAATAAAAATTAACAAAATTATGTCTGAAACAGCTAATAGCTGAAAATATATGAGATTTGCTCATATATTTGATGTGTGGTATGAGGTATGAGATCTTGTTGAAATATATGAGTCTCATACCAAATATATGAGATCTGGCAACCCTATTTCCAGGAGAAGTGAAATCTCTTTGGGATACACCAAATTCACAATATAATAGAAGGTTCTATAGTGGAACATACCTGTCGATAATTGTTGCTCAACTAGGCCGGAATACAGCTGATTTATTGGAAGCAACCACCACTAATATTGAGCTCCAGCGAGCGCCAAGGGAGACTAAGAAATAGCGTCATGCACCCACCATACATGTCGGGACAAGCGTACCTGATAATTTCACGGGGTGTTGTTGCAATTTTACTCTCGATCCAAAATTTGCAATGTGAAAATCACACTGTAATGTCAATAGGAAACTCTAAAAATACAACACTTGTTGTAAGATCACAGTAAATTTGTGATTGAGCATTTTCGTCGTGAGTTTCACACAAAATCACTGGTAAAATATTTTTCACACATTTTTTTGAGTAATATTGTTGCATTTTCATTGTGATTTATGTGTGAATTCACAAATTTTTCTATCAGTGTACCTACGCTCATGTCAAATCTTTTTGCCCTAACCCAAAATGCGGTAGGCACCTACACCATCTTTCTGCATACCGCTTCCACCAGTAGCGGCCTTAGGGTAGGGCGAGACGGGCGATCGGGGCGCCAGCTCATACGGGCGGAGAAATCGCGGTTGAAATCCAAAAAATTGATAATTTACGAAAGCAAAAAACGACTTGCCAGGGGCGATCACCGAATCTGCTTTTGTAAAAGCACACAAAGCTCCATTATTGCAAGAAAAATACTTCATTTTTGCTCGCTTCGCTCGCAGACCCAACATAGAGGGGCGGCGGTTTCGCATTCTTGCCCGGGGCGCCAAACTTGCTAGGCCGGCACTGGCTTCCATCGAGGCTTCCACTCCCTGTAATGCATAACGCAATAAGCTTGATGCAATGTAAATTACAGCCCATTGCAGCAATAAAAATTGCTATCTGTAATGCGGTCTTTTATTAAAATTTTGTGGAATTAAATTATTTTGTTTTTTATTCACACACTTTTATCTCATCTGTAACAATAAACAAGTGAGTATGCCTTCACGTGCGTGAGTCTCAGTAGCGCATTTTCTCAAAGAGGCATATTGTGAACGTAAAGAAATTTGGTTGAAGGAGAAACACCATTCCTTGCCCACTTTCTTCATTCGAAACTCATTGTGATATTGTGTTATCAGAATGGGGTACTTGCCAATGAAATAGATTTGAATGAAAATTCTTTCTCTCATCAATATATTTTTTTGTTTGAGGGCGGGAGCTGGGAGCGGCGACTAATCAACAGTAGCCTATTATTTCCCATTTTTAGTCGGCTATCCATGTAGCGAAAGAATTAGATCGCTATGTCTTCGGGTTTATGTTTTCCATTTATCTCTTACTTTGAGGGCAGCGTGTGGGGGTGGCAGCATTCGGCAAAGTAACTGTTGCACAGTTTGAGTTAAGAGTTTCCAAATGTTTAAGGAAATATGACAATCAGTGAAAATTGTGAAAGTTGCATTTTTTTGTTCGGGGGCGGGAGCTGGAGGCGGCGACTAATCAAAAGTGGCCTATCTCTTCCCATTTTTAGTCAGCTATCTATATAGCGAAACAATTTGATCGCTATGTCTTCGGGGTTATGTTTTACATTCATCTCTTACTTTGGGGGCGGCGTGTGGGGGCGGCAGATTTTGGCAAAGAAATTCTTCCACAGTTTGAGTTGGGAGTTTCTGAATGTTTGAGGTAGCATTGAAATGTAATTCAGTGGAAATTATTGAAAGTTGCTCTTTTTTTCTTTTGGGGGTGGAAGTTGGAGGCGGCGCCATGCCAAAGGTAGCCTATACTTTCCCAGTTTTAGTTAGCTATCCATATAGCAAAAGAATTAGATCGTTATGTCTTCGGGTTTATGTTCTTCATTCATCTCTCACTTTGAGGGCAGCGTGTGGGAGCGGCAGCATTCGGCAAAGTAACTGTTGCACAGTTTGAGTTGGGAGTTTCTAAATGTGAGGGAAATATGACCATCAGTGAAAATTGTGAAAGTTGCTTTTTTTTGTTTGGAGGCGGCAGCTGGAGGCGGCGGCTAATTAAAAGTGGCTTTATATTTTAGCGAAAGAATTAGATCGCTATGTCTTCAGGTTCATGTTTTACATTTATCTCTCACTTTGGGGGCGGCGTGTGGGAGCGGCAGAGTTTGGCAAAGAAATTCTTGCTCAGTTTGAGTCAAGAGTTTCTAAAAGTTCGAGGTAACAGTATCAGCTAAATCAGTGAAAATTGTTGAAAGTGGCACTGTTATCTTTTGGGGGCGGAAGCTGGAGGCGGCGCCATATCAAAAGTAGCCTATCCTTTTCCATTTTCAGTCAGCTATCCATATAGCGAAAAACTTAGATCGCTATGTCTTTGGGTTCATGTTTTTCATTTATCTCTTACTTTGGGGGCGGCGTGTGGGAGCGGCAGCGTTCGGCTGAGCAAATGTTGCACAATTTCAGTTGGCAGTTCCTAAATGTTTAAGGGAACATCTCAATCAGTAACATTTGTGAAAGTTGCACTTTTTATCGTTTGGAGGCGGAATCTGGGGGCGGCGACTAACCAAAAGTAGCCTATCTTTTCCCATTTTTAGTCAGCTATTTATATACCAAAAGAATCAGATCGCTATGTCTTCGGGTTTATGTTTTTCATTTTAAAGTGATTGGGGGCGGTTTTTAGCAGTTTTTTCATGTCGGCGGCGCATATTAATGACGGAATGTTTCTTGGCTTACGTTTATAAGTGGCAACTATGTATTATTCAAAAAATGAGAACACCAGAGCATCAGGTCTGGTAGAAAGTGCAATATTATGTCATTTCAAGTTTATCGGGGGCGGTTTTCTCTATGTTGGCGGCGCAATATGGACATTCAATATAGCCTAGCCCTCCTTTGGGAGTGGCAGCTATGTAACAGCGAAAAAATTAGAAAGCTAGGTCGTCTATAGTTTGGGAGGAGTTCGAGGAACGGACGGACGGACGGACGGACGGACGGACAAAGCGGTTGCAATAGCGATTTTCATCAAGATGGAAAATGCGCTAAAAACTGGCAAACTCCACATTCGTCAAAATTCAAAACCAGAATGTTTAATTTGAAAAATCACAATTTTGGATGTTGAAAAAAAAAAACAAAAAAAAGTTCAGGTGGCACCTCCGACGAGAACACGCATGACCTCCGATCAAGTACGCGATCTCCTGATTTGAAGTCATGTTCATTTTCACCGCGCTACCAGCTGAACGAATACAGGACTGGCTCCACGTCCTGATATAGTACAGGAATTTTAGCTGAAATATCACTTCAACCTCAAAAAAAATACTGTAGTCGTGAAAATCACAGGTTCTGTTCAGAATTTTGTGCTCTTTCCAAATTTTTGGGTTTCAGAAAAATCCCAGCGGAGGCTTCTTTTTTAGAGCTGTCAAAAGTCAGAAGACTGATAATTCTGAACAATTTCAAATTAAGCTCTATTTTTCATGAGATTTCAAGTATACACAGTTATGTGGAGACTGAAAATGTTGAGAATAAACATATGAACAATTCTGAGCCAAACACGATGAAAAATTTCATAGTTCTGTTGGAATATTTTGATTTTTTTTGTCAAATGTATATGGTACAGGAAAAAAAGGAAAAAAATTGCAAAAACCTTGGAAAAAATATGAACGTCTTGAAAATTTGATATTCTGTTCAGACTTGAATGCCCTACTACATACCTAAAATTGACAGAAATCCCACCCCGGGGTTTTGAGTTATTGGAGGGGAGGTGATCAGTTGCAACTCAAAATGGAGGGGATGAAGCCCGTTAATCCATTGGATGCAAATACATCGCAATTTGACGCATCATATCTCGTTGATACCATTTTGGCACAAAAAGTGTCGATCATTGTTGAGGGGGGGTCGTGGGAGGGGCGAAGCTCAGCTAGGTGGTTCTTTTTGTTTTCCTGGTCGTATAGAACCGATCACGACAAGTTTGGTATCTTTTCCGACTAAATTCAAACTCCTGACCTCGAATCCGATGTGTAAATTTGAATAGAAACAAGTTTGAACAAGTTAACTTGAAAAAACTTGTTTTTTTCTTTGACAATTTTGACAGTTTTTTTTTCACTGTTAGAGGTCTGAATCTCTCGAAAATAGTTCATGGTCCATTAGATTGAAGTGTCTTTTTTATGAAAATCATCCACTCGATGTGCTATTTTGTTTCTGGACATTAAAAACATAAAACAAAATTGCTATGGATTGCTCTGCAGGGTTTTGAGTTTGAGCTATTTATATTTGCAGGTGCATGTTGTAGTGTTCTGGTCAGTAGTAGATACCGCGCCAGATCGATTCACAGGTTCAAATTGATTTTTTAATATCAAAAAACAAAATAATACGTTGAGTGAATGATTCTCGTGGAAAAGACAATTGAATCTAATGGCTCTTGAAATATTTTCGAGGATTTCAGGCCTCTAACAGTGAAAAAAAAAACTGTCAAAATTGCCAAAGAAAAAAACAAGTTTTTCCAAGTTAACTTGTTCAAACTTGTTTTTATTAAAATTTACACATCGGATTCGAGGTCAGGAGTTTGAATCTAGTCGGAAAAGATACCAAACTTGTCGTGATCGGTTCTATACGACCAGGAAAACAAAAAGAACCACCTAGCTGAGCTTCGCCCCTCCCACGACCCCCCTCAACAATGATCGACACTTTTTCTGCCAAAATGATATCAACGAGATATGATGCGTCGAATTGCGATGTATTTGCATCCAGTGGATTAACAGGTTTCATCCCCTCCATTCTGAGTTGAACTTGATTACCCCCCCTCCCATATCTCAAGACCCCGGGGTGGGATTTCTGTCAATTCTGGGTATGTAGTAGGGCATTCAAGTCTGAACAGAACGTCAAATTTTCAGGACGTCTATATTTTTTCCAAGGTTCTAGCGATTTTTTTACTATTTCTCCTATATCATATACATTTGACAGAACAAATCGAAATATTCCAATAGAACTATGAAATTTTTCATCGTGTTTGATTCAGAATTGTTCAAATGTTCATTCTCAACATTTGCAGTCTCCACATAACTGTGTGTACTTGAAATCTCATGAAAAATTGAACTTAATTTAAAATTGCTCGGAATTATAAGTTTTCAGATTTTTGACAGCTCTAAAAAAAAGCCTCCGCTGGGATTTTTCTGAAACCCAAAAATTTGGAAAGAGCACAAAATTCTGAACAAAACCTGTGATTTTCACGACTACAGTATTTTTTTTGAGGTCAAAATCTATTTTTCTTGGGCTAAAGTGAGCAGATTGAGCGTCTTGAGTTCTAGAGGTACCTATACTAGTCAGGTATACCGTAGGTTCAAAAAACTGATCCCGTGGGCTCCTTCGTGAAGGGGGCAAGAGACCTTTCACTTCTTATAGACCTATACAGGGTGATTCATGAGTGACCTTACATAGGCTGATGGCAGATAGAGGACTTCGTGGCGAGTCAGGATCCACAGAAGAAATTTTGTTTTCTCTATTGGTCACGAAGATACAGGGTGTTTTGTGTTTCGTGTGTAACTTTGATGAGCGATATTTCTGAAACAGCTAAAGATATTCTGTTGAAATTTGCCAGTAATATTTACTTGTGAGAATTTATCCATGCAGAAGCCATACCGAGTAAGTCAAAATCCAGGGCCGGGTTAGAAAAAATGTCCCCCTTTGTTATTTGATCAAAAAGTACATTTTTAAACGGTTTTTCTAAAAAACTGCTATCGGATTCGAAAAGCTTAAGGAAAATGCTTTAAGAATCACTCTTAAATTTAGATGGCCTACCTGCCCCGTTCCGACAATAAAATTAAAAGTTAAATTTGTGGGTAAGTTTCCATTTTCAACCGGACATAATCGACTCATTGTTTGATTGAATTAATTCAAATTCATTTTTTAGCTTGTCTCTGTGGAATAGAAGAGGGCTTGGTTGGAAGAAAAATTCCATAGCCGAAGATTTTTTACGACCAAATCGTATCTAATTTTTGTGTTTCACTCTCGAATTTGTCATTAGAAAAAATGGTCGGCTCTGGATTTTTTTTCCAACCAAGCCCTTCTATTCAACAGGGACAAGCCAAAAAATGAATTTGATTGAATTCAATCTAACAACGAGTCGATTTATGTCCGGTTGAAAATGGAAACCGACCCACAAATTTTACATTTAAGGTGCGTTCAGTCAGCTTATTTAGACGCAAGTTTTAATTTTAGTCGTAAGCGCAGCGACGCCCATTGGCTGTTACGAACCAGCCTCCTCAAGGTGGGTTCAGTCAGCTTGGTTTTAGTTTTAGTCGTAGTCGTTGTCGTAAATTTGAAAGTAGAAAGCACGCGTCATATGCGCGGCGTTCATACAGAGTTTTAGTTTTAATTTTAGTCGTAAGAATTCCGAACTTTGTCGTAAGATGCCGACTTGCAGGTTGCGTAATTACCGGTATAAGGTATGAGCATGGATGGTGATGGTAATGGGTTGTATGTATTGAAACACCCCTAACTCTTTGGCTTCTGCGCCTGGATGGATAGGCAACCCAACATACTCCAATTTAATCCAACTTATTTGAATTAAATCACTTTTCCCGCTCTTGGGACTGCTTTGGCCGGTGATCGTCTAGTATCAGGACACCATCCTGTTGTGCATCCTTCTTGTAGTTCGAGGATAGAAATCCTGGGCGTGTTGAGATCGAATTAACCTCTAGTTTGAACGCAGTAAGACACAAAAATTAGTTGTAACATAAAATCGTTATATTGTCTTCTATTTACATGTCAAAGTGTTTAAATAAAGGCTCGTTCCTATACCTGACCCTACCTCAACGCTGGTAACTAGGATAGCTGAGTTTTCTAAGTGTTCCCTAAGAGATGAGTTTCCCCTAATAATTATTTCAAAGCCATCACACATCAATACCCCGATGAACACCTGATTCTACACCTTGACCAACATTTAAACTTTGTTTGGGGAGCGTGGTTCGAAATTCTTATCGTGGATCCATCAGACTGAACATTCAAGTTAGTGTTATAGGTTATGTTAGGGTTAGGCCCAGCGTCTAGACACCGAAAAAAGGGTTTGAGTGACTTTTGCGAGCGATGGGAACTCCCCCCTCTCTTTTCTGTTGTTCCCCTGTTCCCTACAATCTAAGTTCGTGGGCCGGTGTGTGCGGGGCTCCTCCTATTATGAACTCTTTTCAAAGGCTGCGTCTCTTATTTTCTGGACTATTCTTTTTGCATGACTCTTTTTAGGCTATGGTAATCTTTTGCCCGTTTTGGAAGGGATTGGATATGGCCTGTGCCCTTGTGGAGAACTGGACCTATTTTCACCTTGAATTGCCCTTGAAGCTTAGAAGGATTTCACGACCGCGAGTGTCTATAGCCGGAAATGCAAAACCAAATTTCACCCTTCCAAAAACTTCGGAACCAATGGTGTACGCGAACAATTACTCAAGTCAAGGTACAAACTCTCCTGTGAAGACCCTTTGATTGAACCCCATTTTGTTTTGTGTGAAGTGAACCCCATTGTTGCTAAAAACCTACAAAGGTGCTCGCCGACGAACTAACGCAAGAAGGCTTCGAAACAACTATTATTCCCTATAAATAAATATCAGATTGCTAACCAACTATTGAGCCGTAACAATTCATTTTAAGTACAAATTTATCGAAGCGTCGCGTCGTCGAATATCCAGGTAATTATACGAACAATTTCTAATCGATTTTCCATTTCCCGATAACACAATCTCTATCACTCCAGGTGCATCCTGCAACAAATTCATTAGTCACGCGATGAACAAACCGGACGTCACTCTAGGTGAAACTCCTCTCCATAACATTCGTCATTTATAATAATTCTCTTGTTCTTAATGACCCAACCAAAATGGAAATCTAAATAACTGCAGTTGCACGCTAAAACAAAGTCATATTAGTTTCACGGAGGGGGGGGGGGGGGTCGTTGTCCTAAACCGATTATTATCAACAATTACGACTCTAGGACAGGGTCCGAACCCTGGTTTCAACAAACGCGATTTTAGTTCTTTTCAGTTCCTATCCGTTTCGCGATTCTCCAAACTCAGCAGCGCGTATTCAGACGTGTCGTTCAAAGCTCTATCGAAGTTCCAACCCCAACCCCTGGACTGCAGGTACCACCCACTGAGAAGTTGAAGTCTACCCCGTGTCGATCGTGGCTTTCTAGGACATTGCAAATCTCAATCGTAGGCCGTCTACCCCACCCCACAAGATCGCTCCTTTTCCACCGCGAGGTACCGTTCGTCAATTACAAGCATCCACTCCTGAAGCCTAGCTGAACCGAAGCAGGACAAGACGCACCCCGCGAGGAGGCCCAGACGCAGCCAGTGAACTGTCAGGAACCACCCCCAATAAAGGCCATGACGCATCGCCTGTGAAGGCCAGGACACAACGCTAAAGAAGGCCCCGACGCGTCCATTAGAAGGCCTGGACACAACCCCGAAAGGAGGCCCAGACGCAGCCAGTGAACTGTCAGGAACCAACTCCAACGAGGCCATGACGCATCACCAGTGAAGGCCAGGACACAGTACTAAAGGAAGCCCCAACCCGTCCAGTAGAAGGCCTGGACACAACCCCGAAAGGAGGCCCTGGCTCGCCACGGAGGAGCTTTTTGTCAGGGACAGATTACAAGTGCTCGATGCAGGTTCCTCTTCCAGCAGGCAGCGTTCTGTGTGAAGGGTTACAACCCCATGGATATGAAATTATACAATCTCTTTGAAGGCAAATGACGCACTCAGGTCTACCTCGGTTACTCGCGATACCCACACGGTCCAAAGGCTCTGGCTTTAGCTTAAAAACTCCCTGGTAAAAGACGTCTCCCAAAGTACAACGCAATTAATCCCGGAGCAGAAAGGAGGCGCGCACCGGTGCGAAATCTAACAAACTTGATACTAATTTTCATTTTTCACACGACACGCGAGCAAATGTCCAATTCCGGTATTTAGAAACATGGAATGAACAATCAAGCGCGAGTGGTGTGACTTCCGATGATGAAGAGCTTGATGTAGACGGTGCAGCAATCAGCAAATCACATCTAATCCTACCACGGCACGGATGGAAATCTCTTCGATGACGGGCTGGACTATGCCTCCTCGGTGGCGCGCAGTGTTGCCATAGGTGGTGATTTGTCACCAGATCTGGTGATTTCACCTACACAAATATCACCTAGTGATTATTTTTGCAAAAAGCCTACTTTCTGGTGATTTTTCCCAAACCAACTTCAAAATTACGAGATACTGAATAGCCATGTCGAATTCAATTTTTCCATTTCAGCAAAATTTATTTCTGTTCGTCCCTGTCCTATTTCCGTTTCTGTTTAGTGACTTTCAGACTTTGATGTTGTGCATTCTGAGTTCAGTTCAATTCAATTCAATTTTATTAGTTCTGAGGAAAGCATGTTGTATGTAGGTACAGTATATATATACAGTGTTGTGTAGTGCAGTGTGTTGTATACATATATAAAACAATACACTACATGGTTCTGATGGTGGGGACCTTGGCGGGGACCAAAACCATTTGTTTTCTGGTATTTCTGATTTATAATATTAAAAAGTACTTTTTTACGTGATTTGATAGCCAAAAATATAATGAAAAAAAAACACGGCGCATTCTACCCCCCCCCCCCCGCGCAGCTAACGCAACGCTCTCCCTACCATTGGTCCCTGCACTCGTTCAAAATCTAGTGATTTTTTGTTCCAACTGGTGATTTTTCACTCTCATAGCTAGTTACTTATTTTTCCATCGTATGGCAACGCTGGTGGCGCGTGTGGTGTGGCGATGAACGTATTGGTAATCAGACGTCGGAAATATTGTCGCGCATTTAATTTGGGAACGCCGATATGCGGGCAATGGCACACGGACTCACGGAGGCCGCGAAATTTCGAGGTACGGCGGAGCACACGAACATCGGTTCGTCTACGGTGTGGGGTTGAGAATATCAAAAGAATAATAGCTAAATTGTTTTATACCAGGTCTCGAACTTTCTATGTGTCCATTACACGGCTAGCGACATCTTTTAACCATGTGGTGAACTTGCATCGCACGCTCAATTCCCAATACACTTATTGATTTTTCCTCCGCATGATTTGGATCCCGTACAAACGGTGGGCTTCAGTATTAATAAAAAAAATAGCATTAGCATTTGCCTCGATTTCAGAGGAGTTGTACTCCTCATAAATGTAAGCAAATACTTATTTATGCTAATTTTTTTAGAGTTTTCATATTAATACTACCCATTATGAACACGAACCGTATGAATATGAAGGTTCGCGCAGTATCATTCGAGCTCCTATTGGTCAATTCTTACGACTAAATCTTGCTGTATGAACGCTCTTCTCTGTTACGACAACGACTAAAACTAAAACAGCGACTAAATAAGCTGACTGAACCCACCTTAAGCTGACTGAACGCACCTTTAATTTTTTTTGTCGAAACGGTTTAGGTGTGCCGTGCCATCTAAATTTGAGAATGATACTTGAAGCATTTTTCCTTAGCTTTTCGAATCCGACCGCAGTTTTCCAAAAAAGCGGTCACAAAATGTACTTTTTGATCAAATAAAAAAGGGGCATATTTTTCTAGCCCGGCCCTGGATTTTTAATTACCCGGTATGGCTTCTGGATAAGTTCCAGCACAGAAACATTATTGGTAAATTTCAACAAAACAGCTCTCGCCGTTTCAGAAATATCGCTTATCAAAGTTTCATACGAAACACACAAAACGCCCTGTATCTTCGTAACCAATCCACGTTTACCATCACGTACATCACTTCAGCGCATACATGAGAACGCATACCTGCAGAGCGCGGTAATTTCAATTTTGACGCACGAAGTGTCACTGTCATAGGCAACTGTTAATCAATAATTGAAATGTAAACAAACAACAAACATAATCTCCTAACCATTCAACATTTAATATTGTTCAGAATGAAATGTTACGTGCCGTATGGCAGAAAGACGCAGAAAAGATTCAGGTGATACGAAACACAACGAGCTGCAAGGCGATCGACAAAACAAGAGCGTTATTTGGTTAGATCTGTCGAAACGTCAAATCGACGTCAAGCGCTGTCAGTTGAAATTTGCGTGACATTACACACGCACACCGTATTACAATGTTGTCAACTTGTTGTCGTGATATAGATAGATATGGCAACGTCCTACTTTCACAGGTATGCGCAGAAGCCTTTCGGGAAACGTGGATAATGGAGAAAATAAAATTTCTTCTGTGGATCTTGACTCGCCTCGAAGTCCTCTATCTCCCATTAGCCTATGTAAGGTCACTCATGATGACCACAGATTTCATGACCCACCCTATATGTGGAGACACCAAAATGTTTTGGTGCCACCTCGGGTGCCACTTTTAAAATGGCGTCGTTTCAAAATGGCGGCCATGTGTTTCCAGTGAGATTTAGGTTCTCGGACCTAACTTGTTTCATTTCCACCCGATTTGGATTTTTTTTTAGAAATACGTGAATTCATATTTTCTATCAGCTGCTGTCATCGGTTATCATTTAAATATATCAATCTGTTTAACCGGAATTGGAAATAAACTGGAAATTATGATGACTTCTAGTCTTGCTATATACCTATAGTACCTACCTACCAATTTCAAAATGGCATCGTTCCAAAATATCGGCCATCTGATTTTGGTAACATGTATTTCACACTCAACTGACGCCTATTTTCGCTCGACTCAAACCGATTTGAATGATTTTCCACTTGATCATGTATAGATTGACGTTCTCTATTCACCTACTCTACTATTGTCCGAAATGTTGCATGTGTGCCAAATAGATATTCCGAAAAGTGAAAAAAGACTAATATCTGTGATTTTTACGATCCCTATTGCCTCAGGTGCTGTGTGCTTCCCTGTGCGCAAGCATGCGCCTCGCAAGACGTAGTGGCGGAGGCTATTTGTGGCCGCTTTTTTTTTGTGATTTTTTTCTCGTTCCTCGTTTCCTAGCAAAATTCACCTAAATCTTCCGTATCTCCCGAACGGTTGAACATATCCAGTTCATTCTTTCGTTAATCGAATCTCAACTATTGTAGGTTGATCCCGACAAAGTTTAAGGATGATCGGTCAAATATAAACGATCTTTATTTACAACAATAAGAATGCAATAAATCGCGAAACTCATCTAAAATAGGAAAAACGCATATTGACCAAACTTACATCATCATATCTTTCGATCTAATCTCGGATCTAATAATGTAGCTTTTGTGCCCAATTTTTCTTTTAATCCAAGTACATATCCAGAGCTTTGTTACAGTGTGACAGCGATTGAGAAACAATAGTTTATTATTTATTTATTGAGTTTATAAACATTTTCATCGGCTATGAATGCACCACGATTTTCAGTCAGCGAGGAAAATTTTGGTTTCACAGTTTTCTATATACAATCAGCGAAGCAATTGGGGCCAAAGTATTGCAGAATTTAAAAAAAAAACTTTGATCTAGGACTGATTAATAGATATGATTTTTTTTTCTGACGCAACCAACAACTGTAAAGAAGTGGTGCGCGCATGCCACTCATATATATTTACCATGCAAAATGCACTACATTACTACTGAGGTGGGCATTTTTCGTATAAAGCTGAGCTTTTACAGAAATAATCAGATATTTGCTCTATACAAAAAAAAAACAAGGCACCCGTTCAGGCTAGCCAAGTTATGGGGCTAAGACCGCCCTCAACGGTACAATGGTATTAGGTAACGTAATAACCTGAAACCTCGGTAAAAACGTAAAATAGGTATGATGGAGATGAAACTATTCACCCCTAATTTCTACATCGAAAAGGTCCTATATTCCCAACGACTCCGGAATTAAAAAGCGATGTACAGAAAAGCGATATTCAAAATATAAAGTAATGAAATAGCGCTTATTACAATATCGATGTCGCATAATAGCGTGTAATTGAATAGCGACGTAACCCGTCGTAAGCTAATGAACCCATCGAGAAACCCATTTAATTGACTCCCACATTCCTTCTGTCTCAAGGTATTTTTTCGTCTGTTTCAAAGTCTTTGGCAGGAAATTAAAAATAACTCCAGGTTTAGTCAATTTCGAGGTCAATTTGTACAAGAACGAAGAACGAGTATAGACAATACAAATAGAGAAGACCATATGTTATCAGTGTTATCACCACCGTCGTCACGGATACGGGGGGCATAAAAAATCAGCCAACCTTTTTTTGAATGATGGACTCGCCTGGTTCCTACGCAACCGTAAAAATCCGTGACGACATAATATGGTCTTTTCGATTTGTATTGTCTATACCTACGACTAAAATGCAAAATGCTGCTTGAATTGAACTTTCCTACCATCAGAGAGAGATGTGCAGTTCGCCTACGCAATTTTCCATGGAAAATGGAGTTCCGGGAGAAATGGATCCTCTAAACAGACTATAGGCACTGGGAAAAAACCTCCGGAGGAAAACGACTGAAAGGACTTTCAAAAAACACAATATTGTAATCGTCCATCAGTGGCAAAACTTGTCAAAAGATTCAAGGTGGAACAAAATCAAACAGAAAACTTCATTGTACGATACCGAGCTGGCTTCAGAAGCGCGTCCCGCTAAATGCAAAGATTTCCAGATGAAAAAACCCCTTCAAATATATCTACCTTTCGAATAAATCGCCTTTATTGAATCTTCATTTTTTCACAAACCCTCTTTCATGACATCGCTCTTATGTAACAGTAGCTCTATTTTGTGACAATCGCTATTTCACTACGTGTCGCTATTTTATAAATCGCTATTTCATTACTCGTTGTTTTGAAACATCTCCCATTGAACATCGCTTTGCTGTAGGGGAGGGTCACGTACCTCGGGCCGCTTTTTTCCAAATGACTCTTATTTTGGAATTTGAGGGAAGTTTCTAATTTACGGACTGGACTGGACCACACGGACTGAGCTGGACTCGCCGTCTAGACAAACAAGACCAATGGCATCTTGTGACCCACTCTCGAATTTACCTACTAATAACCGCACAATCAAACTCACAATTAAGTTCGAATTTACCTAGTAATAACAGCACAATCAGACTCACAATTTTATTTATTCATCCCCCGGAGAACATTCGCGTGATTCCACCCTTACACAATCCACGTGTTTCCCATGAGAACATCACGCATACCTGTGTGGGTACAACTGGCGGTCTGTAGTAGCCGAATAAATTTGGGGGAGCCTGCGCTCACAGGTATGCGCGCAAGTAATTTCTCGCATGGGAAAGGTGGATTTCAACCCCTATTCTGGTCCGTCGCATAAAAACTGACGGACTGGCTATTTGTAGTGGTCCGACCAAAATGAAACTTGGCACATGTGGAGACATCCTCCCGAGCTATATTTTTGTGATTCCACCCCTTCAAAATTTCAACCCCTATTCTGGTCCGTCGCATAAAAACTGACGGACTGGCTATTTGTAGTGGTCCGACCAAAATGGAACTTGGCACATGTGGAGACATCCTCCCGAGCTATATTTTTGTGGTTCCACCCTTTCAAAATTTCAACCCCTATTCTGGTCCGTCGCATAAAATCTGACGGACTGGCTATTTGTAGTGGTGCGACAAAAATGAAACTTGGCACATGTGAAGACATCCTCCCGAGCTATATTTTTGTGGTTCCACCCCTTCAAAATTTCAACCCCTATTCTGGTCCGTCGCATAAAAACTGACGGACTGGCTATTTGTAGTGGTCCGACCAAAATGGAACTTGGCACATGTGAAGACATCCTCCCGAGCTATATTTTTGTAGTTCCACCCCTTCAAAATTTCAACCCCTATTCTGGTCCGTCGCATAAAATCTGACGGACTGGCTATTTGTAGTGGTGCGACAAAAATGAAACTTGGCACATGTGAAGACATCCTCCCGAGCTATATTTTTGTGGTTCCACCCCTTCAAAATTTCAACCCTCATTCTGGTCCGTCGCATAAAAACTGACGGACTGGCTATTTGTAGTGGTCCGACCAAAATGAAACTTGGCACATGTGGAGACATCCTCCCGAGCTATATTTTTGTGATTCCACCCCTTCAAAATTTCAACCCCTATTCTGGTCCGTCGCATACAAACTGACGGACTGGCTATTTGTAGTGGTCCGACCAAAATGAAACTTGGCACATGTGGAGACATCCTCCCGAGCTGAATTTTTGTGATTCCACCCCTTCAAAATTTCAACCCCTATTCTGGTCCGTCGCATAAAAACTGACGGACTGGCTATTTGTAGTGGTCCGACCAAAATGAAACTTGGCACATGTGGAGACATCCTCCCGAGCTATATTTTTGTGATTCCACCCCTTCAAAATTTCAACCCCTATTCTGGTCCGTCGCATAAAATCTGACGGACTGGCTATTTGTAGTGGTCCGACGAAAATGAAACTTGGCACATGTGAAGACATCCTCCCGAGCTATATTTTTGTGGTTCCACCCTTTCAAAATTTCAACCCCTATTCTGGTCCGTCGCATAAAAACTGACGGACTGGCTATTTGTAGTGGTCCGACCAAAATGGAACTTGGCACATGTGGAGACATCCTCCCGAGCTATATTTTTGTGGTTCCACCCTTTCAAAATTTCAACCCCTATTCTGGTCCGTCGCGTAAAATCTGACGGACTGGCTATTTGTAGTGGTCCGACGAAAATGAAACTTGGCTCATGTGAAGACATCCTCCCGAGCTATATTTTTGTAGTTCCACCCCTTCAAAATTTCAACCCCTATTCTGGTCCGTCGCATAAAATCTGACGGACTGGCTATTTGTAGTGGTCCGACAAAAATGAAACTTGGCACATGTGAAGACATCCTCCCGAGCTATATTTTTGTGGTTCCACCCCTTCAAAATTTCAACCCTCATTCTGGTCCGTCGCATAAAAACTGACGGACTGGCTATTTGTAGTGGTCCGACCAAAATGAAACTTGGCACATGTGGAGACATCCTCCCGAGCTATATTTTTGTGATTCCACCCCTTCAAAATTTGAACCCCTATTCTGGTCCGTCGCATAAAAACTGACGGACTGGCTATTTGTAGTGGTCCGACCAAAATGAAACTTGGCACATGTGGAGACATCCTCCCGAGCTAAATTTTTGTGATTCCACCCCTTCAAAATTTCAACCCCTATTCTGGTCCGTCGCATAAAAACTGACGGACTGGCTATTTGTAGTGGTCCGACCAAAATGGAACTTGGCACATGTGGAGACATCCTCCCGAGCTATATTTTTGTGGTTCCACCCTTTCAAAATTTCAACCCCTATTCTGGTCCGTCGCATAAAATCTGACGGACTGGCTATTTGTAGTGGTCCGACGAAAATGAAACTTGGCACATGTGAAGACATCCTCCCGAGCTATATTTTTGTAGTTCCACCCCTTCAAAATTTCAACCCCTATTCTGGTCCGTCGCATAAAATCTGACGGACTGGCTATTTGTAGTGGTCCGACAAAAATGAAACTTGGCACATGTGAAGACATCCTCCCGAGCTATATTTTTGTGGTTCCACCCCTTCAAAATTTCAACCCTCATTCTGGTCCGTCGCATAAAAACTGACGGAAAGGTAGAATCACGAAAAGATACCTCAGGAAGATGTCTTTACATGTGGTGAGTTTCATCCTGATCGGATCACTACAAATAGCCAGTCCGTCAGATTTTATGTGACGGACCAGAATATGGGTTGAAATTTTGAAAGGGTGGAATCACGAAAAGATATACCTCAGGAAGATGTCTTTACATGTGGTGGTTTCATCCTGATCGGATCACTACAAATAGCCAGTCCGTCAGATTTTATGTGACGGACCAGAATAGGAGTTGAAATTTTGAGAAGGTGGAACCACGGAAAGATACCTCAGGAGGATGTTTTCACATGTGGTGAGTTTCATTTTCATCGGATCACTACAAATAGCCAGTCCGTCAGATTTTATGTGACGGACCAGAATAGGGGTTGGAATTTTGAAAGAGTGGAATCACGAAAAGATTTACATGTGGTGAGTTTTATCCTGATCGGATCACTACAAATAGCCAGTCCGTCAGATTTTATGTGACGGACCAGAATAGGGGTTGAAATTTTGAAAGGGTGGAATCACGAAAAATACCTCGGGAGGATGTCTTTACATGTGGTGACCCTGTTGCAAATGTACTATAGAATCATATAGAAATTGTATATGTCATCTATATGGCCCTAACAGTCTCTAAAGGAGTCTATAGGTTGTCATTCAGTTCGACTGGTTTTGTACGTGCAATTCCTGGTAAAAAAAATATATATACAATCCATATACATTCCTGTAGGAGTGTACATGGAAAACATTGTTGAATTTATGTACATGGAAAAACATGATAGCTATCTACATGGCTATATGTGACTTTTTTTCATTCAAATATGCGTTACATGGATTTCCATGTCGCTACATGGATTTCCATGTCGCTACATGGATTTCCATGTAGAATCTAACCAATAAACAGCGAGAAAATTCGCTCATATGATTGGTCAATTTCGGGACTCGGAAAATGACGATGTCACTTCGAGTTTGCTCGACGGTCGTCATCTCAATCTGGCTTGGCTTAGTTTGACCAGCAAGCCGTGCCTCGCGTCATCTTGAATGAAATTATGAAGTTCGCGTATGTTTATTTCGTAGGTGACCAAACGTGGTGCCGACAGAAAACATAAAATAATCAGTCTCGGCGGTAAGTTTAATTTAACTTCAGTGCTCCCAGGCGGATTTAAGATTATTTTCTTCTACTAGCAACAGAAGCCAAGCGATTCCGAATTCCGAACCTGCTAGAAGAGGAATCATCTCAAGACTCACAATCATAAGATGATAATGGTATCGGTGATGGTAAGGAAAATGCGTCTACATATTCACAACATAATGTAAGTATCTGTCTTGGACTGGCAGGACAGTCTGCACGAGCACGAGTATTTTGAAGTTAGGTATAAAACGAGGTATGTATAAAATTAAAAATATCAATGTTCCAGAAAATAAAGAATAAACGCCCAGAGTTGGAGAGTACGCTTCTCCAAAGCCAGTTTCATTTCCAACAAGATGGAGGAACAACCTACGCCCTAAGGAAGAAAAGAAAACCCAACAGAAACAGAGTTTTAACCCAATCAGGGATATTTTTGAGCTATATGTTTCTCCATGTAGAGGTATATGGATGTATATTAATCTACATGGAATTCCATGAAATTGACCTCCAATCGTATCTGGCTCTACATGGCTTTTATATGGTTTTTAAAGTATTTCTACATGGATGTCCATACGTAATTTTATATGCCGTCTATATGGAATGACTGTACCAAATTCCATATACCAGCCATACAGAAGCCATATAGCTTTTTTTTATATGGTTCTATATGACATTTGCAACAGGGGAGTTTCATCCTGATCGGATCACTACAAATAGCCAGTCCGTCAGATTTTATGTGACGGACCAGAAAAAGGGTCGAAATTTTGAAAGGGTGGAATCACAAAAAAATACCTCGGGAGGATGTCTTTACATGTGGTGGTTTCATCCTGATCGGATCACTACAAAAAGCCAGTCCGTCAGATTTTATGTGACGGACCAGAATAGGAGTTGAAATTTTGAGAAGGTGGAACCACGGAAAGATACTTCGGGAGGATGTCTTTACATGTGGTGAGTTTCATTTTCATCGGATCACTACAAATAGCCAGTCCGTCAGATTTTATGTGACGGACCAGAATAGGGGTTGGAATTTTGAAAGAGTGGAATCACGAAAAGATACCTCAGAAGGATGTCTTTACATGTGGTGAGTTTCATCCTGATCGGATCACTACAAATAGCCAGTCCGTCAGATTTTATGTGACGGACCAGAGAAGGGGTTAAAATTTTGCAAGGGTGGAATCACAAAAAATACCTCGGGAGGATGTCTTTACATGTGGTTAGTTTCATCCTGATCGGATCACTACAAATAGCCAGTCCGTCAGATTTTATGTGACGGACCAGAATAGGGGTTGGAATTTTGAAAGGGTGGAATCACGAAAAGATACCTCAGGAAGATGTCTTTACATGTGGTGAGTTTCATCCTGATCGGATCACTACAAATAGCCAGTCCGTCAGATTTTATGTGACGGACCAGAATAGGGGTTGAAATTTTGAAAGGGTGGAATCACGAAAAGATACCTCGGGAGGATGTCTTCACATGTGGTGAGTTTCATCCTGATCGGATCACTACAAATAGCCAGTCCGTCAGATTTTATGTGACGGACCAGAATAGGGGTTGAAATTTTGAAAGGGTGGAATCACGGAAAGATACCTTCGGGAGCATGACTTTACATGTATCAATGAGCTTTGTGCGCCGGTTCGAGTTTGCGCTTTCATGACCTAGTATTAGGTTATTCAAAAGTATGTCGCAATAAGGGTCATTGACCTTATGACCTTGAATGTCTAGACGTCTGGTCCGTCAGACGGCTCTTATCTAGACGTCTGGTCTGCTGGTCCGTAAATTAGGTAGTACCGAATTTGAGGACTCTCGAAGATAAAAAATTTTAAGAGCTCGGCGCCTGATGTCCACTGGATGTTGAAATAATGCCCAAGAACGTTCTGTAGTGAACGCTGCGGGAGTAAATAGTTTTGTTTATTTTGCTCAAATGTGGCCCAAGGTACGATGCCGTCTCGTACCTTAAGCCAGCCGGGCTATACCTTTTGGGCCATGAGTAAAATGGTCTTTGCACTTTACAGTTTCAAACAACGCTGAAAAGAAACGCGCAAAACTTTGGATCTCTTCGCAGCTGCACGTTTGGAGACGATTTTTCCGTGGATTGCCTCCTTCACTTTTTATAAATCGTCTTGCGATGGTTGGGCCATTTTATTCCAATATTTGCCGCGTAGCATGTTTGGGCCGGCTAAAGGTACAAACGAAAAAATGGCCCAAGGTACCTCTACGTCACAACACATATGTCGGAAGTTATGATTGAAAACCTAACGTAGAAAAGAGAAGGCGGTGTGAGCCAAATCACTCAAGAATGGGTTAAATACATGTGTGAGTCCGTGGAAACTTCCATATTGCAAAAATTTGTGATATAATCGAAAAACATAGCTTCGAACTGGTAGTCAATGTAGGTACTTACTTTGAGAGGCAAAAAGCGGAACACACTGCCCCTCTAAATGACTACTTGTGTGACAACCTGACAACCGAAACCAATTGTAGAGAGGAGCAACTAGCATGTCTTTATGCATATTTGGGCAGTATTAGCGGTCACCCTCACGAAACATTTTCGGAAAAATTGAGGTGGCTCAAGGTACGAGGCGGCTCAAAGTACGTGTAGTCCGGCCGTTAGGCGCTAAAATATAGATGAACCCTGCATTTTGGGGTTAAGGCATGCTACTTGGCATAGCTATTGTATAAACCATATTCTTCCGATTCAGAAGTGTAGACATCGGCGACAGCCGTGCAGTCTCTCTCTACAGGGTGAATAAGAAAAAAGAAGGACAAAAAGTTGTAACTCATGAACCATAAGGGACAGAGGCGTGTAAATCGGCACACACGGTCTTCCGTTTATGCTGATGGAGTTCAATCAAATCATTTTTTTAATGTCATGAAGAGTTTCGGAAATATCTTGAGCACACTGTTTTTTGTCGTAAAAATTTAATTTTCGAATAAATTCGTAAATAATCGAAATATCGGAGTGAAACATGGTACCTAGGCATTCAGTGGTATACGGAATTGGAATTGATCGGTAGCCAGCGCCTAGGCCTACTATTTCCAGAAAAAAGACATTCAACTTTTTCTTTTTTCCAGAAGCCATCTTTCTTTCACCATTGATAAGAATAGTGAAGAAATTGGATAGTAATTATAGAGAAGGAAAGGTACAATCATTCTACTGCAAAAAAGCGGTCTTAACATCAAGTATTGCCTCTTGGTCAAGAAGTCATTGCTATTCGAGCTATTTTTAGTTTTACAAACTTTCAGGGCTCATGATAACCAGTGTGGTTCTTGAAAAGATTATTTTCATTTTGCATTACATTGCCTTACATTTTGTCAAGTCAGTTGCCAAAATTCATCGTCCTCAGTGATAAGGTTTCACCCTGCCAGTTGATCAAACTCAATATGCGCCATTTTTGGGAGAAAAATGCAAAAATGAAAAGTTTTTTGCGATCATCAAATGCTCCTTGAGGAAAATCTATTGCCGCAAGAGGCACGAATTTACACGCAAGTGATTCAGAAGGATTCGGTGTGGACTATAGTGCTACGCGGAATAGGTGAGGTTTGTCCAATTGTCCTAGAAAGAAGGAGGAAGACGTTGCAGCGTAAATATAAGTGCAAGTATTATAACTACATCTGGACAACACCAGAAAGTACCCTGCATTTTATGGTTAGAACTTGCCACTCCACAAAGTTGTTGATTGGGCCATACTCCTTTGATTCAGAAGTGTAGCCATTGACGTCAACCGGGCAGACTCTGTATACTGGTTGAAGAAGAAAAAGAAACAACAGAAGAAGTAACTCATGAACCAAAAGAGATAGAGGCGTGTAAACTGGCACATATAGTCTACCGTTTATGGTAATGAAGCTATATCGAACAATTCTGAAATATCTTAAGCGTTCTTGAAATTTCTCCAAAAACAAAAAATAAAACCGAGAACTTGATTTTTCCAAAAAAATAAGTGAATTTTCAGAGGATAGAGTGAAACTTGTTTCTTTCTGCATTCAGTGATGTAAAAAATTAGGAATAAATCCTAGCCAGTGTCCAGACCTTTTATTACTAGAAATAAGATATTCAACTTGTCTTCTTGCGCCAGCCAACCACCTTAAGTTCACATTCTATGGAATTTTCTAGTGTAAATTACTATGGTAACTACAGAGACGGTGACGAACAATCATTTCGCCATGAAAAGAGTAGTCTCAACATCAAGTATATTGCCTCTACGCCAAGACAATGTTGTCGATCGAATGGTCCTTGCTTTTATTAACTTCCACTGAGCAATCCCATCATGCATGAGTGGAATATAGCTGTTCCATGTAACATGGAAAAAGCTGGTAGCAGTCGTAGATGAGGTGTTGTGGTCAACATTGTCAACTGCAGCTGTTGTGACAAAGTCATAAAGAAGTCTAGGTGGACATACGACACCTTCTCTATGATAAAAGTTCATAAGAGGAGCACACAGCACCAGCTTTTTCCACGGAAATAGAATCCAGTCTTTCTAACGAAAGCGGTACGTGAGATCGATAAGCTTATTTTCGTGTCTCTCTGTAGAGTTTCATAGCGAGGTATGTTGGCACTGGAGTTTCCTGTCTGCTTTCATGACGCCTTCTTGCTTGCTCCTTTTCGATGCTTCACGGTATGGAAGGCCAGAAGTTGCGCTATTGCGAGAACAACTTGATCATTCACTTTATCTTCAGATTCAGAAGATGACGAAAGACATGGTCCACTCATAATCATCTTCACCGAAGCTAAAATTGAAGAAGGCATTTCGCTTCCACCGTTGTCTTTGGGTATATCACGACTTCTGAATAGATCTTCTCGCACAATCTTGGCAGCATCGCACAAAGCCGAGCCTTCGCAAGAGGAACAGTTGGATGTCTTATTTCTGGCAATAAAAGGCCTGGACACTGGCTAGGGATTATTCCTAATTTCTTACATCACTGAATGCAGAAAGAAACAAGTTTCACTCCATTCCTCCGAAAATTCACTTATTTTTTGGAAAAATCAAGTTCTCGGTTTTATTTTTGTTTTTAAGGATATTTCAAGAACGCTTTAAGATATTTCAGAATTGTTCGATATAGCTTCATCACCATAAACGGTAGACTATATGTGCCAATTTACATGCCTCAATCTCTTTTGGTTCATGAGTTACTTCTTCTGTTGTTTCTTTTTCTTCTTCAACCAGTATACAGAGTCTGCACGGTTGACGTCAATGGCTATACTTCTGAATCAAAAGAGTATGGCCCAATCAACAACTTTGTGAAGTGGCAAGTTCTAACCATAAAATGCTGGGTACTTTCTGGTGTTGTCCAGATGTAGCTATAATACTCACACTTATACTTAAGCTGCAACGTCTTCCTCCTTCTTTCTAGGACGTTTGGACAAATCTCAACTATTCCGCGTAGCACTATAGTTAACACCGAATCTCTCTGAATCACGTGCATGTCAATTCGTGCCTTTTGCGGCAATAGATCTTCCTCAAGGAGCATTTGATGATCGCAAAAAACTTTTCATTTTTGCATTTTTCCCCCAAAAATGGGGCATATTGAGTTTGATCAACTGGCAGGGTGAAACCTTATCACTGAGGACGATGAATTTTGGCAACTGACTTGACAAAATGTAAGGCAATGTAATGCAAAATGAAAATAATCTTTTCAAGAACCACACTGCCCCAGTAGCAAAGAAATATTAGAGACATATTCGACAAAAATATTCATATAATATTAAAACGACAGATTTATTTATAGAGGGGGAATATTCGAAGTGAATATTTATAAATATTCAATTTGAATATCTATACCATATTAGTTGCATTACATCTGGTGGATATTTAAATCGAATATTAATAATTGTTTGAAACAGGTTCAAAGCTGAATATTCAAAATGAATATTCATAAATATTTGACAAGGATATTTCAATTATATTGCATGAAATATATCCATATTTTTTATTAGAACTGTAAAAAATAGTAACAAAATAAATGAAGTAAAAAATGCAACAAAAAATATAATTTCAAAACAGAAATTGCATTACAGCCTCCATTCTTCTGCGTTCTGAAACATAATATACAGTATTTTATTCATATTGAGGTTTGTAAATACGAATGCAGAAAACTTACCGCCAGGAGAATGATGCGAAAAATAAACTGTTGACTTAGCACCCATTTTATCTTTCTGATGGCACCAACCGCGACTTACTTGTCGCCAGGAACAACCCTACTTCTTTGTCGATTTCCGTATCCGTCCAATTTAATAGGGCAGCTGCAGGCGACCAGTACATAAAAATGAAACATCTAATAATGAGTATCACTTCATAAAAGTCGCCCCCTAATCCCTCCCTGAGGGTGAGGGGGCATGAATAGCAGAACACAACACATAACCATTAAATGCAATGTGTAATAATAAATGTATTCGACTTACCAAGTTACCTGTGACAAAAATTAATCGAACTAATTAAGAAATAGCGTCTCTGCACTCTGAAAGTTTCTGCTTCAGAAGAGTAAAAGACCAGACCACAAGACCGTTTCCCACTGGAAGCAAAAAGCCGCGAAACACTGCCAAAAATTGACATAATTCTCACTGACGCTCTCTTGACAGCCAGCTCTGCCAACCTAGCAGCGAATACGCAACTAAACGCAAACGTTTTTGCACGTAAAATCAGCACTTCAGCCCATTCTCAGCTTTACTTGACTGGAAATGTTAGGATATAGCTCGGTAATTTTGATTTACGCCGACTCCATGTCTCATCACCCGTTGATCTGGATTATACTTACAACAGCATGATTTGGTAATTTGCGATTTGACGTTGGCTACATTTCCCGCGCGGATTTCAAATCTCTATCTTAACTACCATAAATTAAATTAAATTCTATTTTCGCCCTAATAAACATATTTTCTAGATGGGATTCAAATTGGTACAATATACATAGATTTGCATTTATTTTCCTTAGCTCGTCTACCAAAGTTAGCTGGCAACTATGGATGGCAATCATGTAGGTAGGTACCATCGCGTGCAAAAAAATCTAGTACAGAGAGTGAAGCGGAGTGTACTGATTTTGGCTTGATGTCACTGTGACAGCCGGCCGGAATCGGTACACTCCACTTCACTCTCTGTACTAGATTTTTTTGCACGCGATGGTACATTAAATGACCTTGGCCTGGAGACAATAATTATCATCAGCTTTGTTCAGTAGTCAACATGAAAAATAGGATTAGGTACATTAAACACAAAATCTCGACACAAATATTTTTGCACATGATGAATGTCTGTTAGTTGTAGGTTCAAAACTCCTTTTTTTTTCCGTACGACTTGAGACAAACATTTAATGAGCATTGGAAGTTGTACATTTCTTTTCGCAAATGACATATTAATGTCCATTGCATATTATGAAGTGATGGCCTATTTCCATATATCAGCTGAATGTTCAATTCACATTTAGAAATGCACATTTGTTTCCAAATATCAGACGAATATTCAATGCACATTTAAAAATGCACATTTGTTTCCACATATGAGACGAATATTTAATGCACATTGTGAATTGCTTATTAGTTTTCATATATTGTAAAGATATTTGATGTACATCCAGAAATGAATATTTGTTTGCAAATATAAGACAAATATTGATCCAATATACGTAATATTTAGCCAACATTGTAATATTCCGGCAATATTTGGAAGATATTAGGTGAATATTGCTTGCTACTGGGGTGGTCATCATGAGCCCTGAAAGTTTGTAAAACTAAAAATAGCTCGAATAGCAATGACTTCTTGACCAAGAGGCAATACTTGATGTTAAGATTGCTTTTTTGCAGTAGAATGATTGTACCTTTCCTTCTCTATAATTACTATCCAATTTCTTCACTATTATTCTTATCAATGGTGAAAGAAAGATGGCTTCTGGAAAAAAGAAAAAGTTGAATGTCTTTTTTCTGGAAATAGTAGGCCTAGGTGCTGGCTACCAATCAATTTCAATTCCGTATACCACTGAATATGCCTAGGTACCATGTTTCAGTCCGATATTTTGATTATTTACAAATTTATTTGAAAATTAAATTTTTACGACAAAAAACAGTGTGCTCAAGATATTTCCGAATCTCTTCATAACAATAAAAAATGATTTGATGGAACTTCATCAGCATAAACGGTAGACCGTATATGCCGATATAAACGCCTCTGTCTCCCATGGTTCATGAGTTACAACTTTTTGTCCTTCTTTTTTCTTATTCACCCTGTGGAGAGAGACTGCACGGCTGCCGCCGATGTCTACACTTCTGAATCGGAAGAATATGGTTCATACAACAACTATGCCAAGTGGCATGCTTTAACCCCAAAATGCAGAGTACCTTCCCCTAACGTCCGGACTAGTGACCTTCCCCTACGGCGCTTATTGAATCCGGAGCCATTCCCAACATTTGCTCTGCTCGTGTCTTTCAAACTTTCAAATTAGTTGAATAATCTCCCATTTTTACCGCAAATCGATCGCAGATGAGAAGTACATACCTATTCTTACGTGTCACATACAGTTTCTCTTTTCCTTCCATTCCCTTTTTTTTCGCAAATGACTATAGGTACTTATGAGGTATAAGTATGTACCTATATACCTACTTATGAATACAAAATTTTCAAGGACGGCGCTCTTTTATTGGTCCTGAAAAAATCCAAGCCTTGGCATTTTCGGGAATTTCAGTACCTATGTTATTCTACCACAGAATAGCATTCTACGTTGAATTCTCCATTGATCCACCAAATTTCGTCAACTTCCGAATTTATTTCCGGTTTAGCCTAATTTTTCTCAATCTGACTGGACTAATAAACAAACTGGATGAGGCACAAAAATAACGTCTACTAGCCTACGTCTACTTTATTATCTTGATTGTCTTGTTAGTTGTCCCAAGAAGTTTCAAAGCCCATTGCGTATAGTGCCAAATGCTAATTTAAAAAACCCGCCATAACGTCGGTAGAGCAGGCACCGATATTGCCGCGAGAGGAAAAAACCCTGGGGATTTTCATCCGAAAATTGGCAGCCGCACTTGGCGCCTTTCAAGCGGTGTCACGTGACTCCGCAACTGTCAGTCAGTCGAAGTCGCAGCGAAAATGGCGGACGACAAGATTGTGGAAAAAACGATCTCCGAGGACTTGGTGGTGACCAAGTACAAAATGGCAGGAGAAATCGTGAACAGTAAGTACAAACAGAGCCCCGGCGCCACGCCCTGCCGTGCAAATAAAAAATCGCGGGGGTTCCTCCGGGGGGGTGGGCCACCCGCGCGTGGCCATATGGATCTGGCGAACATGTGGTTCGAAATGCGCCTCATTTTTGCGGCATTCTCGACTGGAATGACTCCCGGATCGAACCCCCGCGAGCGCGGAAGGAGCCGCTATTTGAAATTCGGTGTGTTTTGCAGGGGTGCTGAAGCAAGTCCTCGATATGTGCAAGGTTGGTGCCTCGGTCAGAGAGATTTGCGAGGCCGGCGACCTGCTCATCACCCAGGAGACGGACAAGGTGTTCAAGAAGGAAAAGGAGCTGAAAAAGGGCGTCGCGTTCCCCACCTGTGTGTCTGTGAATAACTGTATCTGCCACTTTTCACCTGTTCCCAGTGAGCCGGATTACTTCTTGAAAGCCGACGATGTAGTCAAAGTGTAAGGCTCCATTATTAAGTTGTTCCATATTTTTGTACCTGTACAGTTCACCAGCGAAGAAAAGGATTTTATAAGCTTCTCTTGTCCAATCAACGTTTGACACTCATATTTTGAAACTGAACTAAAAATTTTCCTCAATAATTGGGACGGTGTTTGTTTTTTTAATCATAGGATCTAGATGCAGTTCATTTGCCAAATACAAGGCCAAATGCTATAGGATATCAATAAACACGGGCATATGGATAAAAAAAATCCAGGATTAATATTAATCTAGACTTGGGCTAGAGAAGCTCTTGACAAAAATAATAAGTTAACAATAACAGGTTGAAAGTTCTTGATATTTGCAGATTAGTGATCTCTGTCTGACCTTTTTATTGTATCCATACCAAAGAATAACGTTCTCTAATTTAGGAAACAAGATATCCTTTGGATACTAATTATTATTTACTTGTTTAGCTAACAGCCAGTTTCATCAAAGTTTTACGAGCGAATTAACTTATCACGCTCATAGTTGCTATGCAACTTCGAATGGCATAGCCAGTTGCTTAGTTACTATGAGAGTGATAAAGGTAATTAGTTCATAAAAGTTTGGTGAAACTCGACGTTAGCCTAGGAGTCATTCCATGCCAAAACGATCACTTTCTGCACTCATGGTGACAGATGTCCATGAATTTTGGATATGTTGTAGAAACATAAAAATAAGTACAGTACAACCTCGTTAATCCGGACAATTAAATGCACAGGGTATGTCCGAACTAGCAATTTGTCCGGATTAGTGGACAACTTGTAAAAATGTTTATTCAAGGGATATAAAAGGTATCCAGTTAACTAACACAAATAAAATAACAAAAATATTTATTTTTCTCAAAAATTTCAGAAGCTTAAACAAAAAATAGGTATAAATATAAATACATCGGTACATAACTCTGAATACCATCTTGAACTCGAAGGTCTTGGATGCCCCGCATCCCCAATGAAGTCCAAAATGATACCTAAAAGCGCACCAAACGCTGAGTAACCGCGCGTCCGGACGCGATCGGACGCGAAGTGTCCGGATTAGCGAGGTGCGTCCGGATTATGACACCGCGATTTGAGCGTCTGGATTACTGGATGTCCGAATTAACGTGTGTCCGGATTAAAGAGGTTGCACTGTATTTGCCCTTTTTTATGAAATTTTTTTCGGAATTAGAATTTTTTTAAAAATTTCACTTTTGACTTGCATTCTACTCTGAAAAAAAAATCATATGGCGTTTTCGACTGGCTAGAACCGAGCCGGTTCCATTCCGACGGAGCATGCGCAGTTCATCAGAGCAACTTTTCGGCGTGTTCGACTGGAAGTGGCATTGCTCCCGTGCTACTTTTGCTGTGTTCGACTGGGAATATTCCTACGTCATTTGCACGGAACCAGCTCCGAATTTTAGAACTGTCTTGGTAGTCAGTTCTACTGTCAACTTGATGTATCAGTGTCGATTTTGATGCTAAATATGAGTCGTGGTAATACCAAAAGGAATGAATTTGTAGCGGTGCATTCCTTTTTACAATTTTCCCATGAATTTTTGTTCAAATCAAGCAGTGATGGAAGGTATGAATGCTTTGAAATTAACGAGAGGGAGAGGGAAAAGAAACGGAATGAAGCCGTCTGTGATGGAGCCGAGCCGACGGGGACAGAATGGAACGAATGCAATTCGGTTCAAGAGCAGCTCGGTATCAAGCAAGTTCGGAACTGGAACAGTTTCAGAGCAGTCCCAGTCGAAAACGCCAATAGTTCTTTAGTCCAGTGTCCGATCTTGAAAATTTTTGTTTTAATTCCACCAGAGATGAGGAATTTTCGACATTGCACTCTTTTTTGACAGATGTTGAAGAAAAGTATGGAAAGTCACTTTTCCGAAAAGAAAACGGTATACTGAAAAATGATACATCTTCGATTTTCCCAATTTTTTGATACATTGCTCTCAGAACTTTTCTGAATCGATAAGTGATGGTCGCCAGAATGGATATTGCCCAAAAACCCATGGAATAAATTTTTTAAGTGAGCTGCGCAAGCTGATTCGGCGCTCAGGAGTCCGGCAAAATGAGGCGATTTTTATGCTGTTGGAATTAATTAGGGGCTCGATGAAGAAAATGTGGCAATGTAGAGAATGAAAAACTGAATTAGAATAATCAAAGTTCCGTTTCCAACCACCCTAGGAACCATGGGAAAACAATGGAGAAGGTCAAATAACAGCAGCGATCTTTCTTATGAAACGGTGAGAGAACGATGACAGATGTGTGAAAACTGTAAGGGACAAAGTTGTAGGGAATTCAATAATCTACAGAAAAGTCCCAGGGGGCATATGTCTAACTTTTTCAGTTTAACCGTTAATCGCGGTCAAAGTTGCGCGCTGGTCCAGTGAAGTGGGAAAAACTGTACTCGTGACTAGGGATGGGCGATATCGTGATAAGGGTATCAAAGTTTGATAAGAAAAAAATATCGATAAATATCAAACTATCAAAAATTGATAATTATCAAAATATCAAAGATCAATAATGGGGTACTTGCCAATGGAATAGATTTAGCTGGAAATACTTTTGATTGCTAGTATAAGTGATAAGGGGACTCTACTGAGAATTTCACAAAAATCCCGTCGTTTTCTACAGAAAAAAACGAATTTGAAAAATCCTCCTAAAAGCTTCGCGCCAGGACAGGGATTTTGAGTGGGGTTGGTCTGACTGTGTGACAATGAAATAATCAAGAATGTCAGGGATGTCACTGTGACACTGTCATTTTGAACATGCTATCGCAAAACCGGTTTCCTATCGAATTCTTTTACCATGAGCATTTAGACAATAAAGTCGAACAAGGTTCCGAAGAAACTGACTCCAGAAACCTATTATAACACTGTCTCAGTCGAGATAATTTATTTCGAGGGGAAAATCTGGAGGATCACCAATAATAGCACAGAAATAAGAAGCTGAAAATGAACAGTGAGCTTCTATAGGTTCATCATTAGCATACTATTCCGGATAGGTAATACTCTAGAGCTACAAGAGATCCATGTGGGGAGGACGCGATGGATCTCCAAATAAAATGTGGGGAGCAGGAACACTGATGTCCGAAATGAAGCCGAGGGTCAGCCAGGTCAGAACACGGGTGACAAACATGCGAAAGGCTTTTAGGTGGACAGCACTGGAGACTAAAGAAAGAGACTAGTTAGGTTGAACAAGGAATGAACAAAACGAGTAGGTACTTTACCGCGTAGATCAAAGCCTCGATCAAAGCAGTCAAAGGCAAAAAAAGGGCACAGGAAGAAATTACGGTCGGCGGTTTGACGTTGTCAGTCAGACTCAGATCTTGTTGTTTGAAAACGGCACCTTGGCGACGTTATATCATTGCCAACCCAACGAGGAAAAAGAGTCCTTCTATGTTCTATATCTAATATATTTGTGACGTCACAAATATATTTTTAAAACACGCATTGCGGCCGCAATTTTGGGAATTTAGGAAAAAGAAAAAATACGGGTACATTATTTTTAACCATACTATCGATTAAGCCAATAAAAAAAAATTAGGCAAGTACCCCATTATCAAAGTATCAGATATCAATATGAAAATAAAGATATCAAGTACTTATATGGAAAAATAAATTATTGATGGTTAATCTATGAAATAAAATGGAGTATAGGTCAGTTTTTGTCATCCGGTCTGGTCTAGAAGTTGAAGAAACGGCCATAATCTCGCAACACCTGTGATTATGACTGTGATTGTGGCACCTGCAGTTGCAGTAAAGCTGTTCAATTCAGAATTATCTTTAGGCTCGATTTCACGTGATCATGTTTTTTCAATAAGCCCGTATAACGAGATTTATTGGTTTGGTAGGAATTCTATGTGTCTAAACTTTGAACAATACATGGAGAACAAGTGTGTACCAAGCGACATTATCTCTGTCATAAAGTGCAAGGTTGAAACCGTTGATGTAACACTAGAGCGCTTAATCAAAATTTTAATTACGATTAAAAGCACTAAATTAAGCCCATTATATTGATAACTTCATAAATTTGACCAATAGCAGTACGAATTAAAATTTAATTCGATGATAAAATTCTATTCGGTGTCCAGAAATTGAAAGTTTATGAATCACCAAGTTTTCTTGATTTGCGGTATTTGTTGATTTCAAGCGGGCGTTCGACCCCATATCCCATGACATTCTCTGGCATAAACTGTACAAAGTGGGTGTCCCGGGAAAGTTACTGAGGATTATAAAACAACTTTACTATTGGATCGAAATAATTGAGAGTGACTCATTCACATCCACAGTGGGTGTGAGTGAGAAAGTGAACACTTGGAGCGTTGCGGCGAAGAACGTGGAACTAGGATGGAAAGTATGAGTCACTCTGAATTATTTCGATCCAATAATATATTTATGATAACGTCACAATGCAAATCAGAGGGAATGATAATGTGCTCTCCAAATCTTTCAGTGTTTTCCGTGGTGTGCTGCAGGCGGAATCCTTGAGTCCCCTTTTATTTTCTTTATTCCCAGCAGACATGACGGACTTTTTCCGGGAGCATGGAGCTGAAGGGCTCAACATCGACGGAGTCCGGGAACTTTTACTTTTGCAGTATGCTGACGATGTTCTTTCTTGAACTCTGAAATCGATGTAAACCGTAAACTGAAAATTCTGGAGCAGTATTGTGAAGAGAATGAAATGGTGAATGTCACGAAAACTAAGGTGGTATGTTTCTGCAGAGCCCAGAATTTTCATTATTACTATAGGAACTCCGAAATTGAGGTTGTTGCGCAATACAAATACCCAGGATTTTCATATGTATCGTCTGGGCTGGGTCTGGGGATGACGAAGTCTGCTGTTCATAAGGGAAAGAATGCCTTGGCTGCGGCAATGGGTACTTTGACAAAGTCTAAATGCAACTCATGGGATGCACGAATCAAGCTTTACAAATCGATAGTGCTGGGTTCTGTGATGTATGAGGCACCGGTGTGAGCACTGAGGTATTAGGGCTTACCCATTTGAGAGTTCTGTCCATTTTCTTAGCACCTCAGCCATTGCATTTACTACTATTCAGTCTTCAGTTACAAATGATGTAAACATTCCAATTGATCCTACTGAAACACAGATGAAGTCAATTTAACGTACTGATGTAACTTGCATAATGTTTTCTTTTTTTTTTCTTCAATAAAAAATTTGCGGTGATTTGTGTGTGTGTGCAGTAATCACAAAGTTGTTGTTTTCCCTGCAGAGATCTGGGCGCACACATAGACGGTTTCATTGCGGTGGTCGCACACACCATCGTATTGAACTCTGAACCCGGTAAAATTACCGGCAGAAAAGCCGACGTCATCCTGGCCGCCCACTACGCCTCCCAGGCCGCCCTCAGGCTTCTGAAGCCCGGCAACGAGACCTACGCCATCACGGATGCCGTTCAGAAAATCGCCGTCGAATACGGCTGCAAGCCCATCGAGGGCATGCTCAGTCATCAGCTGAAGCAGTTCAAGATCGACGGCGAAAAGACGATCATCCAGAACCCCAACGATGCGCAGAAGAAAGAACACGAAAAGTTCGAACTGGAAAAGCACGAGGTTTACGCCATGGACGTGCTCATAAGCACCGGCGAGGGCGTGGGCAAGGAGGGCGAGACCCGCGTCTCGGTCTACAAGAAGACGGACGAGATTTACCAGCTGAAGCTCAAGGCTTCCCGCATGTTCTACACGGAAGTCAGGGCGAAGTACGGCAACATGCCGTTCAACGTGCGCGGTTTCCAGGACGTGACCAAGGCCAAAATGGGCGTCGTCGAGTGCGTCAAGAACAAGCTCATCGAACCTTTCCAAGTGCTTTACGAAAAACCAGGTTGGTATATTTTTTGAAACCTGAACTTTTCTTCAAAATCATCCTTTCGGCTTAAGTAAGCATTTTCCGGCGAAGCAAGTCAACTTCACGTTCATTTCAATTTACTCTTTACTGCCATTGTTTTCTACGCTGAACAGTTAATCCACCTCTAAATACCTAAATCGAACTTATTTTCTTTTCACCATCCATTTGGCTTGCTCCAGCCAAAAAGACGCGCGAAACCCCAAAGAACTGTCGGCAAAACAAGGAACGCTTCTGCGCCGGCGGGTGTGTCAGACTCTGATTTAATAAACCTTCATAATTTATATTAGCCAGACAAAATAACTCTGATGAACACAGGGGTTTGCCATCCACCAGAATTGACTGTAAAAAGCTCATTGACCCAAATTTGAAAAATCCAGCCTGTATAGTTGCCTTTAGAACCGAAATTAATTCGATTACCTTCAATTTGCCATTTTTCCCGTTTTTCGGTCCGCGCGAGACGAGGTCGTGCCGCCTGCCCGTATAGACGAATCCCGAATCCCTTGAAATTCGAAGGGTTCCGGCCCCCGAGTCGCATTTCCACGCATGACACGGTGAATTTTTCGAAAATTTCAACATAACAATGTCTGCTTGACAGGCAGCTCAACTTTAAAAGCCAGTTTCACACCAAGTAAAAAGGCAGGAAGCCTATACTGCTAATTTGCCCTCATCACTTGAAACATAGTTCAACTGGACATATTTTGTACAAACCCTCGCAAACCTCTTACGTCACTCCATTTTCCAGACGATGACAGTTGTCAAGTAAGAACAAAGATTTTTTTCCAATTCTCGGAACGCGCAGTGGCATTTAAAATAATGAACATATTTTTCAGATATATTTTTTGATCAGATTGTAAACAATGTTTCTATTGATTTTATGAATCAATACCCCCAAAAATTAAATCGTGCAAGGACGTACGTTTTGTAATCCAGCAGTAATTTCGAACTCTTGCAGCGAGCAGTTGATTTTATAAAGTTACATCATGATGCAAACATTTCCAATTGATCCTACTGACTCTTGAAAATGAAGTCAAATCGATTTCTGATAATTCAGTGAGAAATTTGAAAAAAAAATGCAGCCAACAACTGAGTTCTCACAAGTCAATTTGTCTCTTTCAGGTGAAATCGTGGCCCACTTCAAGTTCACCGTGCTGCTGATGCCAAACGGACCTCACAAGATCACAGGCCTGCCTTTAGATTTGGATCAGTACCAGTCGGAGCACTCCATTTCAGACCCGTCCCTGAAGACGATATTGAACAGCTCAGCAAACCCGAAGGCGGCCAAGAAGAAAAAAAAGAAGAGCGAAGGAGCTGCAGAGCAGCCTCTGGAGGTTGAAGCTGTAGCTTAATGCCATCTTTTCCTCTATCCTTTTTTCCTCTTTTCCACAACACTACCACCACCACCCATACACGATTTGTATGTCTTGATATGCTGATTCTTGATTTTGTACATTTAACTTTTATATAACAAAACCGCTTTGATTTTTTGACAAAGGAACCATTAAAAAAGTAACGTGAAGCACGTTAAGGACAAACTAATAGCAGAACGAGATGTTTGATTTGTTAGGTTGTATGCTGCGCATCCCAGATTAGGGGCAGCGCTGTATGACGAATAAAGTGTTTGGTATTTTTATCGCTCTTAGTACTTCCCAGGTACCAAATCCTGATCCAAATCCATTGTAAAACTGGTCGTTGGTAGATTCCATTCCATTATGTGTCGTACCTTCAGCAGCGATTATTCTATAGTTAGATCAAAGTATTTTTTGGTAACTATTACATTCTAGTTTAATTGCTGCAGCACCTTTCAATGCAGCACAACATCCAATGGAAAAAAACAACTATTATTCCTGCAAGTTTATTTAAAATCAAAGTCAAACTTAATTTGAAAACAAGACGAATTACATATCATTTATGAAAATGCTGAATAGAATAGGTACACCGGATCCAGAAAAATTGTACAACGAGAATAATTTATTGAACTATGGCTTCTTTTTTGGCGTATAACCGCGGGGTCTTGAACTCCTTGAGCGTCTCCTCTTCTGTTTCTTTGTGGACCGCGAACGCTTCCTCGACTTTCTGCGACTGGACAGACAAAACAGGATATTATAAAATGCAAAACTCGGGAGCTTTTCCAAAAACTTTTCAATGGAAGTAGACTGCCGACCACCTGGTCAAAATGAAGGGGCAAAGTGCCCGCGTTACTGCTGATGGATCGTTTCCGGTTTCAAGGCGTTCCCAGCATCTGGCCAGACCCTTTCAGAAATCCACAGGGTAAGACCGCCCGTGTAAGTGTGCTACCAATCACCTCTCAACAGTGCCAAATACCCTGTTCCGTAACTTATCGGCAGTCTAGTTCCATTAAAAAAATGTTGTGAACTGAACAATAATAGACGGAATTAGTGTGGACTAGTATGTCAAAACAGCTATCTCATCAACAGACCTTGACGAATCACTGGAACTGCTGCTGCTACTACTATAGCTGCTGCTAGAACTGCGACCGCGCTTCAACTTGGTCGAGCTGTTCTTATCCAGTTCTTGCAGTACCTTGTATGTCTTCAGCAGCTTTTCCTTCTCGATCGCCTCGCGTTTCGCTTTCTTCGCTTTCTCCAACATAGCCGCTTCCTCTTTAGCTTTCCTGTGTTTTTCTTCTAGCAGTTTCTGCGACATGATCAGAAAAAAAAATTAGCAACGATTCCGACCGAAATTCGTGCATGTGTACTGACCTGTTCGAGCTCCTTCTTCTTCTTCATCTCCAACAGCTCCATCTTCTTTTGCAGTATCAACAGTTTCTTGTATTTCTCCTCGGCGTCGTCCATTTTCGCTTTTTTCGACTTCTCTTTCGCCGGAGGACTCTCTTCCCTCTGCTTCCTGCGTTTCTCTTCGGGAGTGCGTGATTTGGTGCGCGACCTGGTCCGCTGTCTCTTTTTCTCTTTGCTGGGTGAGCGTTTCGATCGTCTGGGCGGCGGGGATGAGGTGCGTTGCGGGGGCGGCGTTTTTGATCTCCGTCGTCTCGATCTGGATCTTCTCTGGGGTGGAGGCCTGTTGTTGTGTCTCGGTGGGTCGAATCGTCGGTTGTCGCGTCTGCCGCCGCCAGCGCCACCACCCAAAAACGGCCGTCTGACTTGCCTGTGGTGATCTTCGAACCGTCTCCTGTCGACGACTCCCCTGCGTCCTCGATCGTATCCACCGTTCCGGACGCCATTTTCATTGGCATCAGGTTTTTCGGTTTCGAACTTGTTCCTTCCGATCGGCGGGTCGTCCCTCTCCTGGCGTCGCTGTTGCTGTTTCATGTCCAGTTGCTTTTGCATGTTCATTCTGTTTTTCTTGTCGTAACCGGATATGACGGGGGCCTCGCGGACCGGCGAATCGTCGCCGGTTTTCACTTGGACGCCCAAAGCCATCGCCATCACTGATGACTTCTCATTGTTTATCATTTCGATAGGCTCGTCCGGTTTTCCATCACCGTTGGTATGAGCTGGAGCTTCGGTTGGCTTGAACGAGCCTGGAAAAGGGTACTGCACCAGACTCGGTACTTGTTTTTTGACCGCCCCTTCTTGTTCATCGTCCGACTGATTGTCTTCGTAATCCAGAGCGTTGTAGTCGACTTCTTTGTGACGGCGTTGCTGTTCGCTGCCACTGCCAGTTCTCTGGGCGCCTTCCCGGTCGTCTTTTTCTTTTTCGCGGTTCTTGCGCTCCTCACGCTTCTTGCGCTCGGCTTCCATTTTTTCGAAGTCGCTCAGCTTGATGACGCGCGATTCTTCCTTGCGCCAATGTAAAGGAGTGCCGCTGCGTGATCTGCTCCTTGATGGCGTCCTGAACCGCTGTGAAACGTAGATTTTACATACCAAAGCCTAGTAGGTTCATCAATACTAAATCAAAATGCTAACTGTAGAAGCAAACTTTCTAATCCTAAATCTTGCAGTCTCCTATCCTGTCTTTTTCCCCTTGCTGGATATGACAGCATTTGTCTGGTCACCAGACATACTTGAAACCTGTCATACTCCATGGGAATACCTATTCCCATGGAGTACTTTTCCTACTTCCCTAATCAACATTTAAACACTTACGAATTTACCACGTCCTTTAATCACACGTCCGCTTTTTGTGGTGACGGGCCTGCGATTGAACCTCGGATTGTCCCAGTCACGTCTATTGCGGTCTCTAAAGTTGCCACCTCTATTATAGTCATCACGATCGCGATCATCTAATCGTTCAAGGAAAAAAAAAAGAATAAAGTACTTAAGCAAGTATGTACATTTATTTGTATCACCTACCCCTTTTCTTTGCATTTTTATCGCCGTCCTTGTCCTGGTTCGCTGCACCCCCTCGCATCAGGAACTTGTTGAAGGGTACATCGGGGATGTCTTCTGGCTTGATGTCGGTCACACTGACCAAAGGATGGGTATCTTTCACTTCACCCTCTTCTTCTGAATCGACCTCGGCTTTTTTCCTGAAGGACAGGTGAATGTACAAAATTTAAGAACCACATTATACGTGTGGGAATACCACGTTGGCTTATGAACTTTAGTACAGATACAGAATGAAAACTGAAAAAGTTCTTACTCTTTCTGTTTCTTTTCCTTCTTCTTCTCTTTCTTGGCTTTCTTTTTACTCTTCTTTTCATCGCTTGATGACTTCTCATTCTCCTCCGCTTCTCCCTCTTCTTTTTCTACTTCCTTTACCTTCTTCTTCTTTTCTTTTTTGGCTAGAACAAAAATTTACAATTATTTCAAATAACCCATTCTTCTACAGATACTATACATCGGGCGATCTGCTCCTAGTACCTAAACCAACAATAAATCGTACCTCACTGTCACAATGGCGTGCAAAAAAAATTGCAGAAAGGGTGAGTAAAACGTTTTATCCGCTGTTAAAATGTCTGTATCACTGGTAAAATATATGCAAGAGAAAATGAGTTTTTTTTTATTCTTCTTTACAGCCACAAATCCAGGTTTCCAATGCACGTCAAATTTTAGGGGTATTTTACAAAATTATTTGTAAGTCGCTATTAGCATTGACTGTTTTTAGCTTCTTGCTTTTGGTTTTTGACGTTTTTCAAGCTAACGTGCGGTCAACAAAATTTCTACTTGGGAGTTGGAACATAATTCAACTGCAGCGCATATTGGGACGATTGATACTTGCTCCAATTTTTTATTTTTTTTAATTTAAAACAAACGGAGTTTCGCTGGCTGAGACTTTCAATTCAACGTGATAAAGTGTGACTCATTTGTTTTGATGATAAGGTTGATTTTTATCCCAGTGAAGAATCAAACTTCAACTGATTATAAAAATGGAGTGTGGTTGGGCAAATGTTCTCGTTAGCATAGTAGACTTGCCGCCTCTTCACCTAGTGTGAAACTGGCTTGTCCAACAGTAAAGTTATGTTGCCTGTCAAACTGTCAAATCATTGGAAAATAACCCGTGTCATGTGCGGAAATGCGACTCGGGGGCCGCAGAAACGTGTTAACGTCGTTTAAGGCTGTATTCGCAGCAGAGGAAAAGTATCTTTAAAAATGACCCAAGAATGAAGATAAAAATTCAATTTTTTCAATACGGTGTACTGACCTCCGCTTCCACCAAACTTTTATGAGAGGATTAACTTTATCACTATCATAGTAAATAAGCAACTGGACATGCTATTGGCTGGTGCATAGCAACTGTCAGTGTGATGAAGTTAATCCTCTCAAAAGTTTGGTGGAACCGAAGGCGAGTGTGTCAGAAAAGTTGCTATACCCTGACAAGAAAGAACGGGAATCGAGTGAATGCTGCAGATATGAGATTTCTGCGAAAAAAATAGAGGGGAAGACAAGAAGGAAATAATCAGAAACGAGATTTTCAGAGAGCAGTTGAAGATGGAGCCCATAGTGACAAAGATCCGGAAAAGACAACTGGGATGGCTGGGACACGTGAAAAGATTAACTAGGAGAGTGTATGAGGTGAGAACACAGGGAAGAACTAGAGGAGGCAGACCAAGAAAAACTTGGGGGAGGAGGTGAAGCAAGCAGCAGAGGAGAGGGACATCAGGTGGGAGGATATCGATAAGTTGGCCCAGAACAGGATGGAATGGAGGAACAGAACAAACAGAAGCTAAATTTGGGCCCATTAGTCTTACATCTAACAGTAGAAAGACTTGGGATTAGGTAATTTACGTGGAGAATTCAATGACCGAGTAAGAAACATCTGCCCAATTGGCGGCGGCGCCGCTCCATAACATGCTGGTAAATACAGGCAAAAGTGCTGGATTGTTCGAGAGACGTCCTAACCCACATGCCGCGGCTCAATGTGGAATTTGCTAGAGGACCTGTGGAAACTTCCAAAATACCAGTGTTTCAAATTTGAATCGCGTCCTTTCAGAAAATGATGGAAAACTTCAAAAGAAGTAGATTTTCCTGGAAAAATATGTCAGAAACGAATGAAAACGGAGATATAGGCGTCCAAAGTTGGACTTTCAAAATCGATTTTTCGTCATAATTTTTGGACTTCTTAACCGATTTTGTAAAATTTGAACCAAAGTTTACTGAAATCAGTCGGTATCGAACAAAAATAACGCGTTCCATCAAAAATTTTCAGGGACGTGGATGAGGGGGTACCCCCGCTTCTTTACCTCTATTTTTTACTTCCAGATATATTTTTGAGAACGAAACGGTTCAATTTTTTGATTTCTACGTTCAATTTAGAGAAGACAGTTCCCTTGCAAAATTTTAATTAGAGGCTTCGTTTAAGAGATATTCCATTTGAAACTTCGGAAAACATCTCAAAATCTCCAGTTTCAACAGCCCAAAAAATGTTTCCCTGAAAACTTCTCGTTTTCAAGAAAATATTGTGGTTTATCAACTTTGAGGCCTAGAAAACTAATTTCACTTTAAGAATAATGAGTTTTCTTGGATTTCAGTTTTTAAGCATTTGAAAGTGGTGGTTTCGAGATGTTTTTTGAAGTTTCAAATACAAATATCTCGAAAACGAAGACTTAACAAAATTTGGCAAGAGTAACTTTCTTCTCTACATTGAACGTAGAATAGAAAAATTGGAACCGTTCTCAAAAATCATAAGAGAAGTAAACAAGTAGCAAAGTCCTCACGGAGGTAAGTCTCATGGGCGCATTTTCGGAGTGCAGATGACTGTAGACTGTTCACTGTTACCTGTAAACAGATTGTCCCAAAAGAAGCACAAGAAATCAGCAATCTCTATGGAAACACGAGTAGTGAATAATAATTAATGATAACCACACATCAACCAAAACTAGAAAATGTCCTATAAGTAAGAATTATATCTATATCGGTCCCAAACACGGAGTCATTGCTGAACAGCAGCGCCGCAACTGTAAAAATCGCATCCGCATATAAGTGCATACGTATAGATTCCGCATAAAAATAAAAGTATCGTAGAGAGTATAATAAATGAAATAAATGAAATAAATATCTTCCCTGAGAATGAATCAATCAAGTTAATTCTTTCACTAAAAATGTCTTGATTTCTTGCTGCACATTTCATTAGCTGGATGTATGCATCTATCTGTAAAGGGACGCAAATTGTCTCGATGTCGAAATTTAAACTGCAGACAACACATATTTTTCACTTTGTGTGGAATCGCGGGGCGGAACCAGTTTCTTAAAAAGAATTGTATCTTCTATAGCAATAAAGGAATCAAAATGATTCTTTCACTAAAAATTTCTCCATTACTTTCTGTGTATTTCGTTCGCTGCGTGTATGCATGTATCTAGAACGGTTTGCAAGATTCCTCTATGTAGAAGTTCACAATGTAGCGTTGAATACAGACTTTTTTGACATTTTAAATTTTTTTCTTGCAATCTTGCCAAACCAAATATTTGTTCTGCGCTACGGCTTTTCGTTTAGGAGTTCAACTACAAGACGGACAGACAGACAGACTTCAAAGCGCGGCTAATCGCGGATTTCCTACGAAAATACGCTAAGAATAGGGGTGAAAAAGCGAGGAGACCCCTCATTATCCACGTCCGTCCCTGGAAAATTTCGATGGAATGCGTTATTATTGGTCGATACCGACTTATTAGTCAGGGAGCAAGGCCCTTCTACGACGCTTCTAAAAATAAAAACTTAGCACTTTTTAGGTTCACGGTTAAAAAAATACACATCATATCCAGAATCTCATTGCGCATCCGACCTCGCTAAGGATTTCGTTCGCGCGGATTGCAAAATAGTCGAAAAAAATTCTTTTGCCGAAGAACTTGAGTTATCGAATTTCTAATAATTTTCGGTTCACATCGTGATTGTCGGCGAGTTTTTAAAATTTTTTCAATATTTCTTCTACCGAATGAAAGCTTGACATAAGCAGATTATGGATGGCTCACAATAAAACTGATCTGGTGAGTAGCAAGTCCACAAAAAATTGTTAAAACAAGACATGCATTGAAAACGAGGTCCAAATTTCGTCATCAAGGTACTTTTTTTATTATTGAAGATAGATGGGTAATTATGTGAGACAAAATGTGTAGAACAGAACGAAGACATTTTCAAAGAAAGTACGCAAAGAATCGGACCAATGGTTCAGCAGATATGATTTTTCAAAGTGAAGCGCGGGAAGCGGTTTCGTTCGACAGGCGCCTGGCGCCTATATTGAGCGGCAAATTCGCACGGCACGGGGGGATCGTTATAGCCTGAAACGATGAAAATTATGTCTACTGGCATACAGAACTGTACGAGTGATACATCAAATTTTTCGTCTTGAAGTATTGAATACCAATCTGAAAGAAACGACATTGGCCGTTGGTCAAGACAAAAGTTACAGATCGAGAAACAAGCGAGGGAACAAGCGGTTCGTTTATTTTCGAAAAGTGGAAACCACAAGACGCTTTTAGCCTTAGAAGCGAAATATGAATTCGCTCATTCTTCGTTGCTACATTTTTAACAAATATTTGTTCAATATTATTGAATTTATAAGTTGGATCAAAGTTGGAGGGGCTTAATTTCTATCCTGCTGCTGTTGTCTGTTTTGGAGTATTTTGTCCTTTACCAATGGTAGGTATACAAAAAGAGCTTCAGAAAGCTTCTGATGGAGAAGATTCCAATTTCACAAAAACAACCCATCAAAATTCACATTGCAAAGATGATGAAGATGTGATTATAAATATGAATACACCAGTTCAACACCTATGCTTCTTGTGGCGTTACACATATTTCGCCTACAAAAAAAATGCATCAGAAACATTTTTAAATTGAAAGACAGGGAAAGTTGTAAACAGCATTTCGTACACAGAGGTATACTTACCCTACCTTGTATTTATATTTACCACTGTATAATGTTTGTAAGAAAGAATATGGACCTTTTCAACACACTTTCGCATGCACATGACACCCGAAACAAAAAAGATCTTGTTATTTGTAAATTTAGTTATGCCTACCTACAAAAAAATGTTGAATTCATGGCCACAAAAATTTATAATCACGTACCAGCTGTTATTCGTGACCTGCCTGACAATAGTTTCAGAAATTGTACATATAGAACGCTAGTTGCAAATGCCTATTATGATGTCGACGATTTTTTTTTCTGTTAACGATTTTAATATGTACTGTTTGTGATGTTGCCTATATTTGTTAATTTATTTATTTAATTATCTTTTTACTGACACGTTCAACGCCTCCAAAAAGGCATTTTATGATGTAAGCCTGTCTTCATCTTGAACAAATATGAAAAAAAAAAAAAAAAAAAAAATCTTTGACAATTAGGTAGGTTTGTGTCAAAGATGTTAATGGTAGTGGAGTGTTATTTGGTGATTATGAATAATGATTATTATAATAAAGTTTCAATTGAAACTTGAATAGTTACTTATTTAAAGAAGGATTGAAGGCGCATCTACATTTCACAAGTTGAGGTACCCATGCCGTGTGGTGGATTTCTTTTTCTGTCCCGTTTTGATTGGGAGTATTGGGACAAACTTGGCATCGTCTCTTGTATGTCGTTGGAAATAGACAAATAGGCCAGAGGAGCGGAATGAAAAATCTTTCAACTTTTCAAAAATAAACGACCCGCTTGTTTCTCGATCTATAACTTTTGTCTTGACCAACGGCCAATGTCGTTTCTTTCAGATTGGTATTCAATACTTCAAGACGAAAAATTTGATGTATCACTCGTACAGTTCTGTATGCCAGTAGACATAATTTTCATCGTTTCAGGCTATAACGATCCCCCCGTGCCGTGCGAATTTGCCGCTCAATATAGGCGCCAGGCGCCTGTCGGACGAAACCGCTTCCCGCGCTTCACTTTGAAAAATCATATCTGCTGAACCATTGGTCCGATTCTTTGCGTACTTTCTTTGAAAATGTCTTCGTTCTGTTCTACACATTTTGTCTTACATAATTACCCATCTATCTTCAATAATAAAAAAAGTACCTCGATGACGAAATTTGGACCTCGTTTTCAATACATGTCTTGTTTTAACAATTTTTTGTGGACTTGCTACTCACCAGATCAGTTTTATTGTGAGCCATCCATAATCTGCTTATGTCAAGCTTTCAATCGGTAAAAGAAATATTGAAAAAATTTCAAAAACTCGCCGACAATCACGATGTGAACCGAAAATTATTAGAAATTCGATAACTCAAGTTCTTCGGCAAAAGAATTTTTTTCGACTATTTTGCAATCCGCGCGAACGAAATCCTTAGCAAGGTCGGATGCGCAATGAGATTCTGGATATGATGTGTATTTTTTCAACCGTGAACCTAAAAAGTGCTAAGTTTTTATTTTTAGAAGCGTCGTAGAAGGGCCTTGCTCCCTGACTATATTGCAGAGAGCTTTGGTTCTTTGAACAAAATCGGTTTAGAAGTTGCAAAATTATGAAGAAAAATCGATTTTCAAAGTTCAACTTTGAACGCCCATATCTCCGTTATTACATATTTTTTCGAGTAAGTCTACTTCTTTTGACGTTTTCTATCATTTCCTGAAAAAACGCGATTTAAATTTGAAACACCCTGTATAGGCACCATGGATCGGCCAACAGACCGGTATTGAATTGAGAACGATAACAGCGAGTAGTAATCGGCGATATACCCAAGCGCAAATATTTATTGACGATGTATTTATAGTAGTAATAGTACGCAGTAATCAAAAGTGTGTTTTAAACGATCATCTCAATTATAAAAGAACCTAAATGCGAAATCCGTAACAATATGGTGATTTTTGACTGAAAATCGACTTTTGTTTTCAAACACTTGCAAAGCGCGCCAAAGGTCCCTGGGTCACCACCATAGGGCAAAAAATGATATTTCAATAGACATTATTTGTAAGCGTTTTCAATGAAAAAAAATTCATTTTCAGGACTCATGACTCACCGTGTAGGTAAATGAGTGTGTAAATAAAAATTTGAAGCAAACCAAAAATTTGGGTTTCTCTAAAAAAATTATTCGCCATTGCTCATAGTGGGGTAGCTGTAAAATTATAAGAATATACAAATATTTAGTTATCTGCTGTAAGGAGCTGATCAACATTTTTTCAGATAAGTGGGGGGGGGGCGAAGAATCGTCCTTCAACTTCTAATATGATATTATGTATCTTCAAAAATTATGATACTAATTTTTTCAACATTTTCATGACACTTTGCAAGTATTTCTCAAAGGTGCAAATTTTGAGACTTCTATAGCTTGTTCAGTGCTTGGTACAGTAGTGAATTCATTTAAAATTATGGAGAATAGCACCTGGTTTACTCACCTTTAACTTGCTTGACGAGCTCTCCACACTTGACAATTTTCACATCTTGCAGGGGCCGACTGTTAGCATCAACTGGCAAGGCTTCAATTTGGTGCACCACGTCGCTTCCGCCAATGATACGTCCAAAAACGACATGAACACTGCAATTTTCAAACTCATGTAGCTTCGGCAAAAAAATGGGACAAAACTGAAAACTTACTTGTCGAGATGCGGGGCCGGTTGCGTAGTACTATAACACAAAACATGACAAGATATGATCAGCGAGGGGCCAGGATAGATGGAACAGACGTGCTGCTACAGAACAAGAAAATAACTGTTCTGTAACATTTCTTATAGAGAGGTACTATTAAGAAACAATTGTTAAAAGCAAATATATGGTTTCAACTCTCCCATTTTTCGCTTTTCACACATCGGAGTTTGCTAAAAAAATGTTAAAATTTCCTGCTGTAAACATAACTACACACAACAAGTTCCACTGAAAGCGCCAATACACTTTCAACGAAACGCAACTTTACCTACTTCTTGTGCACATATCGACACCTTGTGTAAATTCTAATGACTCACATGAAAAACTGGGAACCGTTCGTGTCTTTGCCCCTATTTGCCATTGATAGGAGCAAGGGCTGGTCATGTTTCAAGTCGAAATTCTCATCTAGTCAAATGAAATGATTTATAATTAGTATCCACGTTGTATAGGAAAAGTAATAGAGTCCAGGAGCCTATGTAATTCTGTGAGATTTTGAATGAAGGAGCATAGCGACTATGTGGAATACATTTATTAGATTGCCAGCAATCACACCTCACTGGGTGTTTTGCTTGAATTTCTTGCAGGGAATTTATACAGGGTGAAACAAAAAATAAATAAAAATTCGTAGCTCCAGACTGGGAAAAGGTGGAAAGCTTAAACTGCAGACGTGATTGGATTCTGTTGTTGTTGCTTCCTGCCGACTTTGGTCGTAATCCACCAGATAAATTTTGAACAATTGACCATATTATTTATTCAGAGCGCAGTCGCAGATCGGGGAGAGAGACAACCACATGTGCTGGGTTGAAACTCCCATAAGAATATGCATGTTGAATGACTTTGTAAAATGATCAATTCAAGGTGCAAATTGACAATTTCAACGAATGTATAACATAGCAAGTGTGTAAAAAGAAACACCTGATCTACTTTTCACCATAATGAAATGGAAAATCTTGCTGTGAAGTTTATGCGAAGCAATTTAGAATGGGGTTTTTGAATCCAAAGCAATTTCAAATTACCCGCCATATTTTATTGCACAACTTCCGCTAACGAGAATTTTGACAGCGCTTGAAAGCGAACCGAGCGTCAGCCGTCACGTAATAGTATGGTTAAAAATGTTAAAACGTCCCAAGAATCAAGAAAACACCTTGAAATCGTAAATTCTGACAGCGACAGCAAAGTTCCGTTTTCTATGCATGCTGTGGCGCGCGAGATCTTCTACTGCAGTGCGCATGGTCACAGGCACATACCTAACTTACAAATGACTAGTGGAAGGGGAAAGTGAGAATAATTAATATGGTCTATTGAATAACAAAGCTTTGAACTTTGACATTTTTTAATATTTGACAGATGACAGATGGAGAAATACTTTCAACAATTTTGAATAGTTTTTCAAGGGCTTCCAAATGACATATTGCAAGTCAAGTTCCGTGAGATATAATTTGTCATTTTTGGTGGTCACATTTCCGTTCGACACATGACAGGCAAAACTAATAGGCTCATTCGACAGCAAAACCATGTCCGCATACCAAATTTCAAGTCGATCGGAGTACCGTTGCGGCTGTTATCGTGGAAGATTACAGACACAGACACACGCAGCTCCGTTATTTCATCTAAAAAAACTTTGCCATTTCATTATTCAGAATCTATCTGATGGATTGGAACAAAATTTGGTAGGAAGCAACAAAACAAAAGAATCAAATTGAGCTAGTAGTTGCAGCTTTCCACCAATTCCCAGTTGGACATTACGAGTTAATAAATTTTCTCCTGGCCGCTACCACCGGAGACGGCCGCTCGCTCGGATTTTGACCAGGACCCGTGTTTGATGTAGTACTCAACTCGGCCGTTTTTTCCTGGTGGAGAATTGATTTTCTCGAAAAATTCCAGCTGATATCAGAAGTACATTGCATTGAGCGTCGTGTAAATCAGTTTTCAAATCCGACACGGTTTCGGTTTTTCGACGTTGATTTTTTCAATAAAACAATAAATTTAATGGGCTACTTCGTTTGGGCAGGTGCACATAATTATGTAAAAGCGCCAGATTTTGAAAACTTTCGTACACCTGTCGGTGTGAATATGGAAACTTGGCAACGCTGCATGCTCTGTCTAGCCGTCTGAGCAACTACTGAATTCTGGCTGTCACTTTTACACACACCGTAAATGCATCTCTTCGTAGCTTCTTCGAACTTCCTTCTCGGTACAGCCATTTTCAACAAGTTATGTTCTTTCATCAAAACATGAGCAAATGTAATGTAGGTCAGGTAGAAACGAAAAGTGTCATCATAACTGTCACGTGACAGTTGGCGCCGATGTCTTGTTGTTTTGAGCGCTGTTGCCATTTTCGTTGTTCCTGAACTTCCACAAATAATAATCATTGAACTTAATTTCAATGAAACATTTCCATTGAATATAAAAAATGGTATCCAACATTCAACCAAATTATTTGTGGAATTTTAGGTGCACTACAATATTTTTTGGTGTTAATCAATATCGGTGTACGAAACTATGAAATTCGCGCCACACATGCGCATTCAAAAAAATCTGTTGTGGGCGACACAAAACTTTCCCGACTAGTATCCAGGAACCTACGGAAATTTTTGTTTCAGTCGTTCCTTCGGGTGGGCATCCTTTGAGTTTAAGAGATAGATAGATTCAAGCTAAATTTGCAGGAAACTGAACATTTTGTTGAAAAGTTTTTTTAATTTCCCGGAAAAACTCGAAAGCCTTCTCCAATTCCATTATGAAAATCGTCAATCCACGTTTACCATCACGTACATCACTTCAGCGCATACATGAGAACGCATACCTGCAGCAGAGCGCGGTAGTTTCAATTTTGACGCACGAAGTGTCACTGATGTCAATGGCAACTGTCAATCAATAATCAAAATGTAAACAAACATAACCTCCTAACCATTCAACATCGATATTGTTTAGAATGAAATGTTACCCGTCAGTTCCACAAAAAAGATGATCGGCAATCAAGGCTGATTGCAGATTAACTGAACTTTTTTCTGCTGAATGCTAGGTGGTAACTCACAAAAATGCCTGAAATCTGTACTAGACCCATCATCTTTCTATTATTGAGGGATAAACCAGCATTTCCATTGATCAGTCAGCTACAAATTGAAAAACAAAAATCGCAAATCAACTAATCTCGTATTATCTGTTTGTGGAACCGACGGTACATGCCGTATGGCAAAAAGACGCAGAAAAGATTCAGGTGATACGAAACACAACGAGCTGCAAGGCAATCACTGAAACAAGAGCGTTATTTGATTAGGTCTGCCGAAACGTCAAATCGACGTCAAGCGCTGTCAGCTGCCATTTGCGTGACATAACACACGCACACCGTATTACAGTGTTGTCAACTTGTCGTGATATAGATATGGCAACGTCCCACTTTCACAGGTATGCGCAGAAGTCTTTCGGGAAACGTGGATTAAGGGCTTCCTTTTGAGGTCTATCAGTTGAGTCAGCCCTCGGCGATAAGCAGATTTAAAATTTTCAATTGGAAAACTTTTGGAAAATTGGGAAAAGAAATTGTTAGAAAATGTTCAAGAACCAGTAACCTCTTGTTTAAAAAAAATGGTGGGAATCTGTTCACGGGGTAAAAAGTTGAAAATTTGCAGTTTTTCGAGAGTGGAAAAATCGAAAACCGTTCGTTCGATTTCAAAAATTTTCTTCTTAAAAATTATTAATCCTTTCTCCAATGATGACTCGCAGCAAGTCTGCGCCTAAAATGAATATTTCATGGAGCTTACCGCATGTCGAAGTTTGCTCTGTAGTTTTTCGTAAATTGCGGAATGTGTAAGTTCCATTTTGAAAGTCCGGTTCTGGCTTTTGTTTTGACATTTCCAGTAATTTGTTCTGTGCAAAGATTGTGGTCTGTATCTTGTAAAAACTACCTATAATTGCCCAACACCTTCACTACGGTTGAAAGGACCATTCAAGAAAACAGTGTGAGTATTATTAACATCGAGATCGTGAATATTACAGCGTTCAAATAAAACAATCAATTCGGCGGAAACTCAATTGTGCGGTTATCAGTACAACCACGCTGATAACGGCTGCGCTCGAGGCAGGTCCGTACTTGAAAAATTCAATTGGAAGATTTTCAAATAGAGTGTTGTAATTCGAGGGGGGCCGCGTCTGTCCACCGCGTATCTCCACCCGCGCCTCCCCAGTGCCCACTGGGGGCACTGGGCGTCGTCGTTAAAGCCCCCTTGAACCGCTCCATCATAAAGGAACCCGGACCCATACAACACCCAATCAATTAATTCATACAAAAAAAAAATAAAAAAAAAAAAATGGCCTACCAACAGTTATATGCCGCTTCTCCTTCTGGTCAATCCATTACCCACCACAGTAATGATTCTAAACATATCCAATACCAATATCAACAACCTCAAGGATCAACTATGCAAATGCAACCACCGATACTTCAATACCCGCTAATTCATCAAGTTCAACATCAACCACAAGTAGTAATTCAAACCACCCAACCACAAAATCAAGATTCATCAATAATCAACCAACAAGGTCAAACTGAATGGAGAGTTGTACAAAACAAGCGAATGAGAAGCCCAGAACAAATAAACATCACCAGAAAACAAGCCAAAATCAGTGACTATTGGCTGCAGAAACCAATAGAGACAAAAAACCAATTCAGCAATCTACCCGAAGAGACAGAAAATGAAGATATGGACGCTGAAACAAGCAAAGTAAAAGCACTACCTAAACCACCACCGATAACTATCTACAATGTGGGGGTAATCGAACACATTCATAAGCTACTCAATGAAGTTACTGGTGGTAAATACACAGTAAAAACTATTGCATTTGAAACAATAAAAGTCCAAATACAAGAAGCAGACCATTTTAAGAAATTAATACAGGAACTAGACAGTAAAAATACACAGTATCACACATTCAGGCCAAAAAGTGAGAAAACATTCAGATTTGTCATAAAAGGACTACATCATGGGTCTGATGTTGCATCTATAAAAACTTCCCTGCTAAAACTTGGCCATGAAGTGGTAAATGTCCACAACATAAAACACAGAACCACCAAAGAGCCATTGCCGCTATTTTACATCGATTTAAAATCTAAGGACAACAATAAAGAAATCTACAATCTGAAATCTCTGAATAATAATGTCGTCCAGTGTGAACCACCACATGTCAAAAGAATAATCCCTCAATGTATTAGATGCCAGGATTTTGGACACACCCAAGCTTATTGCCGAAAATCTTACAGGTGCGTGAAATGCGCTGGAATGCACGAAACAAAAGAATGTACCCGTAAAACACGGAACGACTCAGTAAAATGTGTGAACTGCAATGGAAACCATCCTGCCAACTATCGAGGATGTATAATACATAAGCAACTCCAGCAACGTCTCTATCCTGCACTACGAGAAAAAAAGAACTCACAACCTCAGAATCAAGTCATATCAGGACAACAGGTCCAGCCGGATAAAACATTCGCACAAATCACAAGTCAAAACAGCTCAAACAACCCCACAGCCCCATTAATTAACCAACCTATCATCAATCTGAGCAAGCTGGAAGAAATGCTCAACAAATTAATGGAGCAAATGAGCACTATGCTCAATCTCCTATCCACGGTCATCGGCAAACTTGCGTAATGGCAGAAGGTGCCAAATATAAAATTGCCATTTGGAATGCTAATGGCCTCCACCAACATGCGGAAGAACTGAAAACTTTTCTAAAAAACCACAACATTGACATCATGATGATATCGGAAACTCATTTCACAGACCGACATTACATACGTATTCACAATTATAAAATCTATACCACCAATCACCCAGATGAAAGAGCTCACGGAGGAACTGCCATAATTGTTCGAGAAAACATTAAACATTACGAAAGAGAAAAATATTCAAAAGAGCACCTCCAAGCCACCAGTATCTCTGTTGAGGATGAACTTGGCCCCATCACTATGTCCGCAATCTACTGCCCGCCTAAACACAACAACAAAATGGAACAATTTGACGAATTCTTCAAGTCACTGGGCAATAAATTCATTGCCGGAGGGGACTACAATGCCAAGCATCCAACATGGGGATCAAGAATAACTACCACAAAAGGCAGAGAATTAGTCAAGTCTATGAATTCCAATAATTTGAAACATATCTCGAGTGGCCAACCTACATACTGGCCCTCTGACAGGAGGAAAGTACCCGACGTAATTGACTTTTGTATAACCAAAGGTATTGACACAAGAAAATGTAGAGTTGAATCTTGTTTTGAATTATCATCTGACCATTCTCCAGTGATATTTACTATCCAATCCTTTATACTAAATAATGAAAAACAACCATCTCTACACAATAAAATGACCAACTGGGAACTCTTCAGAGAAAAACTGGACGACCTGATTTCATTAGACTTGCGTCTTAAAACTGAACTTGACATTGAGTGTGCAGTTGAAAAGTTGACAAAAAATATTCAAGAAGCGGCCTGGTTTGCTACCCCACTCTATGAAACAAGAAGAAGAACTAAGGAAATACCGATCACAATTCAACAAAAAATCGCCGAAAAGCGTCAATTGCGAAAGCGGTGGCAGCGAACCAGAACGGCAGACAATAAAACAAAATTGAATAGAGCAACCAGGGAACTGAAGGAGATGATAATTGAGAACAAAAACCAAAGTATACAACATTATCTACAGGGTCTAACACCGACTGAGACAACGGAGTACTCATTGTGGAGAGCGACGAAGAAACTAAGATGGCCGCAACAACACAACCCCCCAATTAAAAACGACAATGATACATGGGCAAGAACAGATGAGGAAAAAGCTAACGCTTTTGCTAAACATCTGCGAAATGTATTCACACCCTTTCCATCGCAGTCATCTGCTGAAGAAGAGAAAGAACTCATCGAACATCTGTCTGCACCATTCCAATTGGACTTTCCACATAAAAAGATAAACAAAAAAGAAATAGTAAGAGTTATCCAGAAGGAAATAAATATAAAAAAGGCACCAGGATTTGACCTAATTACCGGCAAGATCTTACATGAATTATCCAGTAAGTGCATAAAACTTATAACGAACATCTTCAATGCAATACTGCGTACAAACTACTATCCTAGCAGCTGGAAAGTTGCTCAAATCATTATGATCCTCAAACCTGGAAAAAAAACCTGAAGAAGTCAACTCCTATAGACCCATAAGCTTGCTGCCAATGCTCTCTAAAGTGTTTGAAAAAATATATGTAAAAGTACTTAAAGCTGTGATCAACAAAAAACATATCATACCAGAACATCAGTTTGGATTCCGCAACAAACATGGAACTATCGAGCAAGTACATAGACTTGTAAATCAAATCACTCGTGATCTAAATGCTAAAAGGTACTGCTCAGCCGCGTTTCTAGATGTTTCACAAGCCTTTGATAAGGTATGGCACGAAGGACTCCAATACAAAATAAAGAAATACCTTCCTCACCCACACTTTGAGCTACTCAAGTCCTATTTGACCAACAGGCACTTCTTCGTGAAACAAGGCACGGAGCAGTCTGGCTTATTCCTTATAAAATCTGGCGTCCCCCAAGGAAGTGTTCTCGGACCTATTTTATATCTAATATTTACTGCGGATCTGCCAACCACTAGAGTCACCACTACAGCGATGTTTGCTGACGATACAGCCATATTAGCATCTCATGTCAACGCTTCATCAGCATCGAAAAACCTGCAAAAGAATCTCAGCAGAATTGAATCCTGGCTCAAGAGATGGCGTATTAGAGTTAACGAAACCAAGTCTACACATGTAACATTTACCCTGCGCAGAGAAACATGTCCACCGGTGACAATCAATAACTGCCAAGTTCCACAAGCTAGCGACGCTAAATACCTCGGAATGCACCTGGACAGAAGATTGACATGGCAGAAGCATATCTTCTCCAAACGAAAACAACTCGGATTCAAGCTCAGCCGGATGTATTGGATGATTGGCCGTAAATCAAATCTATCGTTAGAAAACAAACTGTTACTTTACAAAGCCATTATCAAACCAGTCTGGACGTACGGCATCCAGTTATGGGGTACAGCCAGTAACTCAAATATCGCCATCCTACAGAGATTCCAGAATAAGGTCTTGCGCGCGATCGTCGATGCACCCTACTACATCTCAAACGAGGTAATCCAACATGACATCCATCTGCCTTCTGTAAAAGAAACTATCCAGGAGTTCAGCTCAAAATACAGCCACAGAATGTCAGTGCACCCGAATACGTTGGCCAAACATTTATATGACCAAAGTGACAACGCAGTACGTAGACTAAAACGTCTCCAGCCGGTTGATTTGCTATAAGGATAGCAAGTGTGTGGTGTGTGTCAATACAATTTTTAAGTTAGTTAAAATTATTATTAGGAAATAGTCGTTATTTTATATTTATTATTGAGGCTACTCACTGGAGTAGTTCTCTACATGTCTTTTTTTTTCGTTACCATACAACTACGCTTATTGCCCTATTTGGCAGATCGCTGTACCTTCATAGGAGTAATAAAAAAAAAAAAAAAAAAAAAAAATTTGAAAAAATCACCGCCGAAAAACCGGTAACGCGTCGCATTTTAAAACAGGCCTACACGACGCCCAATGCAATCTATTTTTGATATCAATTCAAATTTTTCTGAAAAAGTCGATCCTTGAGCAAGAAAGAGCGTCTGACTGAAGTCCTGCATCAAACGCGGGTAATCCGGGTGGGTGGCAGTCTCTGGTAGGAACGGCCAGGAGAAAATTAATAAATTCGTAACGCTAGCTAGAAAATGGTGGAAAACTTGAGCTGCAGTCTTACCACCGGTTCCGCCAAAATTTTACGAGCAGATTAAATCTATCACGCTGATAGTTGCTATGCACCAGCCTATAGGAGGGCAAGTTGCTTAGTTACTATGGAAGTGATAAAGTTATCGCGTTGATAAAAGTTTGGTGGAACCGGAGGTTAGTTTGGTTCATATGTTATGTTACTTCTAGTCAAATTTGGTTCCAATTCATTGAATAGATTCTGAATAATTGAATGGGAAACTTTTAAACTTTGACATTTTTTAGTTATTGACAAGTGACAGTAGAAGAAATACTTCAAACTGTTCTGAATACAACTTTTTTAGGGCTTTCGTCCATTGCAAGTCAAGTTTCGTGAGATAACCCATCTGTTATTTTTGATAGTTACACTTCAGTGTGACAGGTGACAGCTAAAAACTAATCAGCTCATTTGACAGCAAGATTCTGTCTGTATACCAAATTTCAAGTCGATCGGGTTAACGGTTCGGCAGCTATCGTGTCAGAACGGTTTCTTGCCTCATCACATAACTTTCCCTTCCGAGTGATGGGACAAGTCGGGAAAGTAAAACCAAAATGAAGGGACCTATTTTCAAGTTTTCTTGTTTTTCACCCTATTTAACACGAATGTCAATTTTTCAAGCAAAATCTTCAAAAGCATCAAGCCAAGCATTCACCTGGTGATTTGTAACCTCTCCACCTTCTATATTTCATGGTATATTATTATAGTTTTTTCTTTCATTTCCTATTTCACACTGTATAAATCCCCTGCAAGAAATTCAAGCAAAACACCCGGTGAGGTGTGATTGATGCCCATTCAAGGAATGAGGAATGTATTCCGCATGGTCGCTATGCTCTTTGATTCAAAATCTCACGGAAAGCTTTTTAATTACATAAGCTTTTGGACTATAAAGTATACCTTCGAAGGTTCCCCCATAGATGCTTTCGCCACCTGTGCCATTTCCATTGGAAAAATCACCACCTTGGATTATAAAATCTTTAACCACACGATGGAAAATCACTCCCTGGAAGAAAATGTCTCATTATAATCAAATCTGATAAAGGATTTTGGCTTATTGTACTTTGAAATGGAGCTGTTTCTTGGTGTTCACTCCTAGGCCTTTCTCTCCAGTGCAAAGCGCACGGAAATTCTCGCATGTCTTCGGAACAACTTCAGAAAACAATTCAAAAACAACCCGGCCACATTGCAGTCCTCCTATGGACACGTCAAAGAAGCACCGACTTCTTTCCACTTTTTCTTCCATCTGGAAAGGTAAATAGGTCATAACTCGTTGTCGCTTAGGGTAAGTTGTTGTAATTGATTTAACAACCGAAATAAACAGGGTGAGCAACAAAGCGTGAGACTTTACGTTTATTATTGATTTGCTGAAGAGGTACCTACCTAACTACTGGAACACAAAAGATTGTCTGACGGAAGGTTTTTGAGGTTATATACTTCGAAGGGTTGGAAATTTCGGTAAGTATTTCAAATGGACCTTACCTTGGCTATTAGAATTGCATACTTTTGTCTGTAAAACGTTAATTAAGCGTTTTCGAGGCCAAGGGGGCGGATTTCCGCACCGACCACAAAACTATCAACTGTACACAAAATGGCGGTGAGCCACTGATGCCACCATCAGAGATCCACCATGCCACCATCACAGCGCCGAAAACACTGTAAAAAATTTCATCAACTTTCAAAAATTTCAAATGTACTGAAGCCACTCGTGAATTTACCTCTTCAAACTGTACAACCTAAATTACCGTATTTACAAATAAATGCCACAAGCAACAAATGATGCGGTTAATTTTTTTAGCGGTTTTCATGAGCTCCCATCTCTGAACCCAGGTCCGAGTGCCCTGTTATAAATGGTCCATTGGTCCATAGAGCCTCTTTGAGACCGGTAGATTTCCCTATGAGTATTTATGTGTGTTCTATGCATTGGATCAGTATCTATGGGCATGAGTGTAACTATGTACCGGCCTCAGTATGTGAATTTCAACATTGTATTTTCACCCACACGTTCCTATACAATGCGATATTTTTTTACTGGGGGTACTCCTATAGATTTCGACTGCCTTAGGTTACCTATGGGATTCTATGGTACTTGGACATTTGCCTCAGCTTTCTTTGTACGGGGCTCTACAGGTAGTTTTAGGTGATATTATTATCCCATACAGCCCTATACAATTCGATATTTTTGTGCCGGTATTACCCCTATAGACTCCCTATAGATTTCTTTATATAGGGCTCTATGTGGTCATTTCGGGGGGCTTGGGTTATAGTGGCGCCACCGCCAGGGACGCTGTGATACTAGTTTTCTTCTGTCATTAATTTGGTTTTGCGTTTGCTTTCGCGTGCTCCAGAGTCCAGATACCACAGTAGGTACATGGTACATGTGATGTGATATGTGATGTGATGTGTCGTGCATGTCTGTGCCCAGAATACTTAGTCCTGGATAACCTGGAATTGTTAGTTGTGCTGTGCCTGTTCAAGTGTTTGTTAAAGAATTCTAGTTGGACACTGTAAAATTGGAGATGCCCTTTATGACACAATAATCTCAGTTCTGTGATAAGTAAGAGTTTTTTCACTGTCCTACTGGAGCTGTATTTATTGTAAATAATTTTGTTTCAGGCAAAAATTGGCGTCTACGTCACATGCTTATCTTACGTTATATTTGATATTTGTAAAGGACAAGATCAGAAAGGTATAATGCCCGACCCATCGTACCAATCGAAAACGTTCGAAAGTTAGATTTTCCAAATTAAATTCAACTAAAAAGTACCTTGTCAGATACGGCGACGAGGAAGATTGGTAGGAAGCAACCATATACTGAAGCAACAATTGTGCATGTGGGAGGTAATTATTTCACATGATATACCAAGATTGTTATTGTTTTATAAGTTATTGATGTATATAGGGCTGTATGGCACAGACAGCTGTAGTGAGTGTACAGGGCTTTATGGGACAGCGAACGGGTATGGGGTATATTTTTTATGGGGTCCCTGACCTATAGAAATTTCATAGGGTCCTATGCGTTTTTCTACCATCAGGCTCTATAGGAAGTGTAAAGGATTCTATGGAAATCAGCACAATTTGGTTCATTTACCATACAGACCCGTAGTGAGTGTACAGGGCCTTGTGGGGGTCAGCACCAACTTTTGTATAGCCCACTGTAGAGCCCGGTAGAACTAATCGGGGCTTTATATACGCCCTATGGTGTTTGTATGGGAACAATTATTTGAAATATCTACAGGGCCCTACAGGGTTCTATATGTGTATTTGTCGCATGCACATGCCCTGTTGGGCCCTGTACACTTTTTAAATATTCTCTATGGGACATTTACAACAGGGTGACGAAGAGCAAGACCATTGTCTCTGACCATATCTCTGTTCCTTCTCGAATTGCAGTGATTGCACATCTCGCAAAGTACACTTCTTGCTTCTTAGCTTTTTTACTGATCCTAGAGAAGTGCGAGGACCGCCCAGGGCCCCCAGGGTGCACACAACCGATCAACATTTTATACCTCTAGGTACAAACACTGCTCCATATATCAAATGTGATCAAATGAATTCTTATTTTAGGTAGGCCGTGGCCTAGCCGAACGCAGCTTCGCACCCCTGAATTTGACCAGGCCACAGCCTACTCAAAATAAGAATTCATTTGATCACACGATAGGTATATATACATATATACTGTTACGAGTGGCGATTCTCTTGTACATTCGAGAGCACACGCGGTCCTTCTAGACCGTTCGATCGTCGTGTTATTACGAGTTGCGAAGTTCTAGTCATACGAGAGCATAATACGTGATACTTTGGGCCATTCAATTAATTTCCATGGAGATATCAACAGGCGGGTGAGCTACATATCAGTAGACCAATTGGCGGAGGCGCCGTCCGAAAACACGTTGGTAATACACGCGAAAGGTGTAGGATTGTTCGAGAGTCGCCTCGAATGATAAGGCATACATAGTCCAGGAATCTTTAGATGTTAGAACCGCAAATAGCGATAACAAAAATGAAAACGCAGCCGGATTTTTGTATATGAGCTCAGTCAAGCATCATGTATTTAGTTGAACATACTAAAATTCCTCAAGAATCTGGTGTGAGCTTCGGCCGTTGTGGCCTCGAGAAGAACTTGAGGATCAGTTTTTCGTGTTTATCTCGTGAACAATGGCACTTGAGGAAAAAGTATCTGAAGAGAAATTGTTGGAAATTTCATTGTCTACAACAAGAAAGGTGTCGATCCTTTCCTATATTTCATCGTCAGTCGACTCCTTCTCCGCCAAAACACAAGAAAAGTAAAATAGTCCAGGTGCTCGATTACGCCCTTTTAAGGACGGAGTCATATTGGTAAAATAAGTGTTGCGCAAGGAGCTTGTGGTATGGTTAGTTAGCGCGTTCGACTACCACTCCAGACTCCAGAGGTCGCGGGTTCGATCTCCGCCGGGGACGGATCTTCGGCCTCGAAAACAAGCTCCTTGGTTTAGTTGGAATGCTTGCTAAATGCAAGACGCGCCGTGTGTCGCATAGCACGTAAAATACGAACGATGGTGCCGACCCCATGCGATGTTGGTGGTCGTTAAAAATCCCTACCCTGTGTTGGAACACACAGGGGCTCGGCAAAATTTCCGGTATAGTGGAGGAAAGCATTCACCGGCGTCGATATTAGGCCTCGTTGCGGAAATAGGCCGACGTTAAATAAACGATAAAAAAAAGCGTTGCGCAATCAATCCCTGTGGGTTTATTCCTTGACCGATTCTTACTATTTAGGTCTCTTTCGAAAGCTACAAGGATGTACTTTGGTTCGAGCCCAGCCCATTGGCATTTCCAAAATCCAAAAATAATTTTTTCAAATGTCAAAATTTTCAAAAAAAAATTGTATTTCGGAAATGCCAATGGGTTCAAACCAAAGTACATCCTTGTAGCTTTAGAAAGAGACCAAAATGGTAAGAATCCGTCAAGGAATAAACCCACAGGGATTGATTTCGCAACGCTTATTTTACCGATTGAACGCCGTCCTTAAGCAACTCCGTACAGGGACCGAGAACGAATAGCCTTGTGGTTAGGGCCGGACCGAAACCGATTTGGTTGGGGGGGTGTGAAAAATCTCAAAATGCCGACTATAATTATTATTATAGTGGTGACCAGTGGCGTACCTAGATTTATAAACAGGAGAGGATTGAGAAGTTCTAGTGCATATTTGAAGGAGTCTGAACAAGGAACAGCGCCGCAGGCGAAAATTTTCTGGTATAATAATAATAATACTGATAGTAATAAGCAAAAAAGGGAATTTTCCTCATTCATTTTTTTTTTCATCAATCCAACGTTAGCCTTTTTCTGCAACAAAGCTTGAAACCGACGCCAGAAATTCTCCAAAACCATTGTGTGTTCCGTTCCAACACCGGGTAGGGATTTTTAGCGACCATCAATATCGCATGGGGTAGGCACCATTGTTCATATTTCATGTGCTATGCGACACACAAATCAAGAAGCTTGTTTTAGAGACGAATATCCGACCGCCCTCGGTGGAAATCGAACGTCATGCAGACTATTGACATGACATCCGGACGCGCTGACCACCACACCACAAGCTCTTCATTTTGTTTTTCTTCCTTTATTTTTTTATGAATAGCTCCATCAAGAAAACAATGGCACAAGTAGGTCATAACCCTAGGGTGATTCTCAATAATAGCGTAAGGACGAAATTTTCAGTTGAAACTCAAAAGAGTAGAAGTATTCCAAAAACAGAACATTAATTTTATCGGAAGTAGGTATCATACAATCACATCAAATTATAATATCGAGAAATCAAGCCGCCTTAGAGCCTTGGCCAGCTCTTCAAAAATCTCGTCTGTGGATAATGGGTACCTATATATCACTAGAATATATCCTGTTCTGCAATTGTTGGAATAATCCAAATTGTATATTATCTTCTACATATAGTTTTTGGTGCTTAAGCAAAACTTTAAAAAACTTTCGAACTACCAACACTGATGACAATTGGTGACAGTGTTCGAGTAAATATAATACAATACACACAAACTTATAGGTATATGTACCAACAAAGTTCCTGTTGCATTATGCGCGAATGCGTGATGATTGGGCGCCTATTATTTTTTTGTCAAATCGTTTCCACAATATTTCAGTTCATCTCGATTTTGCCGACTGAATTTGATTCTGCCGACTAGATGTTCGCGACTGGGGGGGTGTTACACCCCCCACACCCCCCACACCCCCCCTTCGGACCGGCCCTGCTTGTGGTGTGGTTCAGTCAGGGGTATAGAAGCCCCCTAATGGCCTAATGGATACCAAAAACAACCCCTAGAGTGTTTCGCAATTACGGTTACAAACTTCTAGGGGAGATTCCCCATCAAAAATGGATCAGGAAAAAATATAACTTCGATGTCCTAAAATGCTCCGTTGAAAAATTACAGGACGCTTATGATGAATTTTTAAAATCGATTTTTTGATCCTTGATTTTTTGACATAACTTTTTAAGGGTTAAACATGGGTTAAACCGATTTTGTTCAAATTTGAACCAAAGTTTACTGAAGTAGGTCTCTATCGAACAATATAGTGATGTGTTTCAAAAAAAAAGTTCAGGGGCGTAGATAATATAGGAGATATTTCCCTATTTTTTACCCCCCCCCCAAGTAATTTTTCCGGATTGTTCCAATTTTTGGATTCTACGTTCAGTTCAGAAAAAAATTACTCTTGGAGAATTTTGATTAGAGGCTTCATTTTTGAGATATTTGGGTTTCAAACTTTGGAAAACATACATAATGTCGAAGTCGCCACTTTCCAGAGCCCAAATTATTTTTTCCGGAAAACTCATTTCTTAGCAAGAAAGTGGTGGTTCATCACAATTAAAATCTATTTCAGTTGAAGAATCATATGGGTTTTCTTGGATTCTAATTTTTAGGCCTTTTAAAAGTGTCGATTTCGAGATGTTTTTCAAAGTTTCAAACCCAAATATCTCGAAAATGAAGCCTCTAATCAAAATTTTGCAAGAATAACTTTTTTCTACATTGAGCGTAGAAACCAAAAATTAGAATAATTTGAAAAAATAACAATGGAGGTGGAAAATCGGGGCAAAAAAAAGTGACACTCTATCATCTACGCCCCTAAAAAAAATTTCTAACACCTTACTATTGTTCAGTAGAGACCTGTTTCAGCAAACGTTGGTTCAAATTTGAACAAAATCGATTGAACCGTTCAAAAGTTACATCAAAAAATCGATTTTAAAAATTCAACTTCCCCACACCCACAAACACCCATCCCATAGTCCGGATGTTAAGGTATAATACCCTTCACTTTTATAACAAGCAATGCCACTTGGCATACCTGTTGCCGAGACCATGTTTGACCGATTAAGATCAGGAGCCAAAGTCGCAAGCAATGCAGGCGTCGTATACAGGGTGTCGTATAGAAAAAAATTAAAAAAATCGTATATCATTAACCAATCCAAATGGATTCACGTTAACAGGCATATATATTCACAATATATTACCCATCAAGGAAAAGTCAACGGTTTTGGAAAATCTTGAGTGGTTCCTGAAATATTTTCGAAAAACTGAGCTTTCGTCTGAATATTTTATTTCTCGGTGAATCAGTGAATTTTCAAGATATCGAAGTGCAACTTAGTAGTTCTATGACCAGTATGGTCATGAATCAAAAACGATCAGGAGCCAAATGCAAGACCTGTCATTTCCAGAAATAAGACAGTGAACTTTTTTTCTTCGCGACCGCCATCTTGAATCTCCGTTTTACTCAACAGTTGAAAAGGTGACAACCGAATATGTGAGATAGATGACATCCAGTCACCCCATTATGAAAAAGATAGTCTTGAAGCAAGGTAAGGTTCTCTTCATCGAGAAAACAGCGTTACCCAAGGTTTTCATGGTAATACGCATTTGCAGCGCCTGTGATGGCCAATCAGAGATTTGAAAGAGCAGAGTGCGTTCTTTGTCACAATCCTACATTTATTATGAGCTGAATTACCAAAATTCATGATGATCGGTTCTAAGGTAAATTTTTGGTGGCTTGCTGAACCAAATATGTGGCGCTTTTTGGTGAAAAATGCAAAAAAAATCGAGCAATCATCATCATGTCATCCCTCACTAAGAGATGAAGGCTATTGCAAAAACAGAAACTAATCACCGCTGAAATGTTTTGGGAGAGTCAACCCTTTAATTTTGAGCCATAAAATGTTGGACACATGCGTCCCTTTGTTAGAGAGAAGACATGAGAGACTTGCATGCTGAAAGTTTTTTCCAAGTTCTGAGCCACGTATTATTTTCAGAAAGCTACCAAAATTTTGTCTCTGGATCGATGATGATGAATTTTGGTACTAAATCTTAAAATGGATGTACCTAATATTGTTGATCGTCAACTTTTGGTGGGTTTCTGAATGAAATATGTGAATAAGAATTTTGATTTTTTTTCTGCATGCACGCCTTCCATGCCTTCTCTCTGGCAACCGGACGCATGTGTTCAATATTTATTGGCTCAAGAATAGGTATAGGCTTTATTCTCACAAAACATTTCAGCGTTGATTTGTTTCAGTTTTTGCAACAGCCTTCTCTTCGTGAGGGATAACAAGATAATGATAGTCCGATTTTTTTTGCATTTCTCACCAAAAAGCGCCACCTATTTTGTTCAGCACGCCATCAAGAGTTTACCTTTGGACCGATCATCATGAATTTTGGTAATTCAGCTCAAAATGAATGTAGGATTGTGACAAAGAACGCACTCTGCTCTTTCAAAATCCTCATTAGCCATCACAGGCGCTGCAAATGCGTATTACCATGAAAACCTTGGGTGACAATGTTTTCTCGATGAAGACACCCTCACCTTGCTTCAAGGCCATCTTTTTCGTAATAGAGTGACTGGATACTAACATTCTCACATTCGACTGTCACTTTTCCAACAGCGTGAAACGGAGATTCAAGATATGGCGGTGACGAGGAAAAAAAAGTTGACTGTCTTACTTCTGGAAATAGCAGACCCTGCATTTGGCTCCTGATCGTTTTCTATTCATGACAATACTCACCGTAAACTTACCAAGTTGCCCTCCGATATCTTGAAAATTCACTGATTTACCGAGAAATGAAATATTTAGAAGAAAATTTAGTTTTTCCTGAATATTTCAGGAACCGCTCAAGATTTTCCAAAACTGTTGACTCTTCCTTGATGGGTAATATATTGTGGACAGGGCTGGGCGGTATTTCAAATACAAGTATTTGAAATACGTATTTGAAATACATTTCAGTATTTTGTATTTTGTATTTAAATACATTTGATTGAGAAGTATTTGTATTTTGTATTTTGGAATAGTTCAAGCAGCTAGTATTTTGTATTTTGTATTTTAAATACATTTTTCGGGAAAGTATTTTGATTTTCAAAATACAAAATACAGACTACATTTGTTTCCCATGCTCTTTAGTCTGTTTGGGCCGAAATTGTTTTGGTAATACTATATTCACCCCATTGACATCTCTTGCTTTTGCACACTATCTGGGATCGATAATGAGTTCGATTGCATCTTTTACGTTTTACTGGTGAGTGCATCCTACTGTCAGCCACGAGAGGTTCCATGCCGGATGTCAACAATATTTTTGAAAAGCTGGTTGTCTTCAAAGGAAATCAACATTTGTTATTTTGAAGAATTGATGAATGTAAGGAATAGGTTTGAGTATGAAGTTTTCTTTATTCTATGTTTATTTTATTTGTCTTTCCATAGTTCATGATACTTTACTTATTGTTATTGTGACTGAATCAATGAAGTGTTCCCATTGAAATACTTGCATTTCACGGTTTTTCCAAAAAATGGTTGAAATACGCAATAAGAATGTATTTTGTATTTTGTATTTGGAATACTAGAGGTTGTATTTTGTATTTTGGAATTTCTTGGTTTTCCAAAATACGTATTTTGTATTTTGTATTTTAAAGACATTTCAATAAGTAGTTTGTATTTTGTATTTCGACTATATTGGATCGTGTATTTTGTATTTAAATACATTTTTGGGAGTATTTTGCCCAGCCCTGATTGTGGATATATGTGCCTACTCACGTGAATCCATATGGTTCGGTTGATGATATGCGAGTTCTTCATTTTTTTTCCTATACGACACCCTGTATACGACGCCTGCATTGCTTGCGACTTTGGCTCCTGATCTTAATCGGTCAAACATGGTCTCGGCAACAGGTATGCCAAGTAGCATTACTTGTTATAAAAGTGAAGGGTGTCTCCTAAATTTTGACCTTAGCGTCCAGACTACCATTACTTTTCAACATTGCATTTTAGGACATCAAAGTTATATTTTTTCCTGGTCCATTTTTGATAAAGAATTTTCCCTAGAAGTTTGTAACCGTAATTGCGAAACACCCTGTATTGCCTGTATGCTATACAGCATACAAATTTTGCAAAAAGTAACTTTTTTTCTCTAAATTGAACGTAGAATTCAAAAATTGAAACCATTTCCGAAAAAATTCAGAGGGGAGAAAAATAGGGAGAAAGGGGGGAGGCTACCCCTTATTATCTTCGCCTCCAAAAATGTTTGGTAAAATGCGTTATTATTCTTCAATAAAGATCTTTTTCAGTGAACGTTGGTTCAAATTTGAATGAAATCGGTTAAACGGTTCAAAAGTTACGCAAAAAAAACTGTTTTAATAAACCAACTTTGAAGACCTGTATCTCCGTTATTACGTTTGCGAGGATATTTTCATTGAGAAACTCGCTTTATTTTTCAATTTTCCATCTCCCTGTGAATTTTGTTGCATCAATTTCGGGACACCTGTACATACATATACATATACAGGTGGTCCAGCTTAAACGTCATCAAATTTAAGGATCGATAGAGAATCAAAAATGAATGGGAAAATTAAATGAAGCAAACATATTTGAGGAATGCCTAATAACGGAGATAGACCTTCAAAGTTGGAAATAGATATAATAGTTTTTTACGTATAACTTTTGAACCGTTCAACCGATTTGACTTAAATTCGTACCAAAAGTTTACTGGAATTATCTTCTGTCGACCAATCACAACGTGTTTCATAAAAAAATTCAGGGGCGTAGATATTAGGGGGTGCCTCCACTTTTCAGCCCCTAGTTATTTCTCAAAACTGTTCATATTTTTGAATTCTACGTTCAATTTAGAAAAAAAGTCACTCTTGCAAAATTTTGATTAGAGGCTTCGTTTAGGAGATATTTATTTGGGTTTGAAACTTTGGAAAACATCCCAAAAACGCCACTTTTCGGAGCCCAAATTGTTTTTTCCCTGAAAACTTCTCGTTTCCCAGAAAAAAATTTGCTTAATCAACTTAGATATTCTAAAAAACTTATTTCACTTGAGAATTCATGAGTTTTTTTTAGATTTTAATCTTTAGACTTTTGAAAGTGGTGCTTTTCCAGTGTTTTCCAAAATTTGGACAAAACAAGCCTAATAATATTCAATTGTAGAAAATAAAACGATTTGCGTAAACTCACTGATGACGCGTTTTATTTCGAATTAGATGACTATGTGCAGTTCCTGGGAATAACAATAATTGACAACAGGCTTGACTGGTCGGTGCATGTGAACAGGGTGGCCTCAAGTCTGTCCATGTACTGCTATGCACTTCTTAGAAATTAGAATGCACTGAGCCAGATATCGCGGCTGGTTGGGGTTGGGAGCGCTTTGGCCGCCTACCATGCTCTTGTGAAGAGTCTAGGGCATCTGTGGTCTAGGGTTCGATAATCGATACGGCTTGATCTTTTGGGGAGGTTCGGTCGATGTCCAGCTTATTGTTGAATCTATGGAGGGTTCATGGTTGAATCGTATGTTCCATCAACAGATAGAAAAATAAACCCATCAGTCCCACACATCTTTACATGTAAACCATATAGGTTTTTGAATTATTTTTCAGCACATGAAGTCCAGTTTTTGAAGCCCGATAACCCCTTGAAAGTCATAGGTAAGTTGTGAATCCCTGTATAGAATTAAAATTGATCAACTCGTTGATCAATAATCAATGTGCAAAATTACGAGCAAAATTACTACCGCGGGAGCCCACTCAGCGGTCCACAGCGAAATCAGTCCACAGCTCAAACATCCCACCGGAAAAAAGTCCACGACTAATTTATCCCCGAGTTCTCCCACCGCAAAGACATCCGCTGCTAGAACGATCCACCGGAAAAAAGTCCACCACGAATTTATCCCCGAATTTTGACACCGCAAAGACATCCACTGCTCAAACGGTCCACCGGAAAAAGGTCCACCACGCATTTATCCCCGAGTCTTCTCACCGATAAATCATCTCACGGCTTAAATGTCCCCCCGGAAAAAAGTCCACCGCTCATTTAGCCCCACTGTCATATGCAGTCTACACCCATAGACTATGGGCGGGTCCGGACAGTGGATAAATGCGTGGTGGACCTTTCTCCCGTGGATCGTTTTAGCAGTGGATGTCTTCGCGGTGGTAGAACTCGGGGCCAATTATGTCCAAACCCCAAGCAAAATTTCCCCATGCCACCGGCGCACGCAGCGGGTTCACGAGTTGATATCGCGGTGGTCTATTACCGTCTATTGCAGTTGGCAGTTCGTGCTGACGTTGGGGTCGTCCTTGGTTGGGGTGCAGTTCAGAGATAACCATCTTTCAACTTTCCCTGTTGCCGTTCGGGCTTTAACCAATGACACGACAGCAACAAGTCATGTGATCGTTCCCACCCCCAAAATTATGAAACCGTCATTCTTGTTTCTTGTATATTTGATTATTTGATTTTTCAAATGTCCACAGATTTCGGTAAAATTCGGACCACACTTGTTTTCCATTATTATCAATGACTGCAATGTCGGTTTCACGATTCGCCACCATCTTAAACTTTTCCAAATGTAAACCGATTTTAGTGATATTTAGATCCCACTTGTGTTTTGCATAATTATCAATAATAATTAAGTAGGGGCCACACAAATAATATCAATCTTGACGGACTGAACCATAGACTGAACAGTCAAAAGTAAAAATAATGATGCCAAGGCGCTTAACTTACCTGCCGAGGAAAGTTGTCCACTCCTCAGAAGGTGAATAACCATTGCCACTGATATCTTCAGCAGCGTCACAGTTTCGTGCTGGCACGAATTTCAAGTTTAGGGGAGCAACCCAATGTTTATCAGCAAGCGTCTAAGAGCAAACCAGAGCAACGAAGTCACTCAGTCGCTCCACCCATCGCATTAAAACTGTAATTCGCGCGAACACGAAGCGCTTCAAGAAGGTTGCTCTATGTTCTTCTAGGAGTTAGCTATAGAGACACGGCCAAGTCGGAAGAAACAATTTATTTAAAAAATAAGAGAACTTATCATCAACATAAAAAAGAAACTAAAGTAATAATGCTGCGGTCTGGATTGAACAACAAATCAAAAAATCCTTTTTAGTCACATTTATTTAAAATTTAAACATCTAATAATTTCACATTGTAACCGATAGTTGTCTTACCTAGTAGTAAAATAAATAGTAACGTAATTAACAATGCTGGATGACAAAGAAACAAAAACATCTGACTCGACTTTGACTGGTTATACAGTGGAAATGCTACACTACGAAATGTAAAACCTACGTTACAGGACAATATAATTAGATGACGGGAGTCGACTTGAAACCTAACACAAATCATCGGGGATACATACTATAGTAAGTGCACAGATGTTTTTTTTAATCTTTTTCTTTTTAAATCTTTGGATCACAAAGTATGAAACTCTGAGTTTATATAATTGTGTATAATCTCTAAGTCTGTGTCTCCCCTAATCTAACACCGAAAGAACAAACGTTATTTTCATATTAATGTTTTTTTTTTATTTTGATGATGGGCTTAAGTACGACGTTTTCATACTTTGTGAAAAATAATGGTAATAATAATAATTGTATAGTAACGATAGTAGTACTCTAGACATGTAGCACAGAAGTAGTTGTTGAAACAGTACAGAGGATGCTTGGTGTTGCACCTTCCAAACAATAATATTATACAAAAATTTACACAATTATATTAATTTATAAATATTTATTATTAATTAAATTTGTCTTGTAGTAAATTAATTAAATAACGATTAAGTTATTCACTTTAATGGCCCGGCAGCCAAGCAAAAAGTTCAAGTTGTTGAAAATGTAGATAATGGGCCGGGATGAAACAATGGAAAGCTGAAATGCAAACGGCCGCCCGCTTCACTTTGAGGTCATCATGGTGACGAACTCTGCAAAAAAATTAGTCAAGCATTAGCACAAGAAATTTCGAGTTCTCACGACACGTGTGTCAAAAAACATTTCTCGTTCAAAGTGCACTAGTACACATCAAAATATAGTGTTATTTCTATTGAGATGGGAAACATTAGGCGATTGTACACAAAATTAGTCTAATTCTTGGAAATGTGCTTTGGAAGCCCAAATCAAGTTTTTTTTTTGTAACAATAAAAGCGCACAGATACATCGAGTGCTGAAAGTGTAAACGATAGAGACACATGCCAACTAAGCACATTCCCAAAGCAAGACTACAACTGACCAGCTCGAAGCATGTGTGGCTGAGTACCGATTGAAAACTATGAGAGCTAGAGCTCGGAAATCTGCAAAGGAACACTAACGGTCATCCTTCTCGAGAGAACATTCAAACATTCAAAAAATGAGAAGAGTCTCTTTTTTTTTTGGTATCGTAAATCGTCGATCCCTTTTCGTCCCCCTTTCGGGGGGGAGTTCGGTAATGTAAATGTACAGAGCTGGTGAACACACATAATAAATTCTCGTACCTTCGTAATTGACTTGACCGTCTCCATCGATGTCAGCCTCCCGGATCATCTCATCCACCTCTTCGTCCGTCAGTTTTTCACCCAAATTGGTCATGACGTGACGCAACTCGGCGGCGGAAATGAAGCCGTTGCCGTCCTTGTCGAACACCCGGAATGCTTCGCGAATCTCCTCCTCGCTGTCCGTGTCCTTCATTTTACGAGCCATCATCGTTAGGAACTCGGGGAAATCGATCGTACCGTTACCTGAAGAAGGGCGAATACAAATATTTAGCAATCGAAAAAGAAGCACACACATCGAGTTGTACGAGAAAACGCATTAACAGTGGCTGTGGTGGTGTACAATGGCATTTGATCCCTCAAGATGACATACAGGGGCATAAAGCTCGTCTGTGGCGCAAATAAACCAATAAGTAGTACCTCCATAGTAGTAATGTAACAAATTGGTGTGATTAGAGCGCGCGTGGAAAAAAACTTACCAAACATTTTCAAAAATAACCATCGCGCACCAGGCAGGGTCAATATTTGCCATTGCCGTGAACACTAACGCAATAAAAATTAAATAGCTGTGCACACAAGAATATCAATTGGTAGGTACCTATAGATAAACGCATCGTGCTTTGTTTAGGACCGCGCCAATTCGAAATCGTAACAAATTAGTTAGCAGGTGTAGACTTGTGGGTGGTAAAACGGAGTGAGTGCCCCAAAGCAAAATTTTTAAATGGCAGCAGAAATCGAGCAGCAACTAATAGTAGAAACTTTTAATTGAAAGATGTTACAATTTTCTTTACTTTTAGATTTTTGCCAAGTGTGACTGCTAGCTAATGCAAGAAAATTCCGATTGTTCCGGAAAAATTCGGTAAAATAAAGGACGTTTCCCACCATGTCATACTAATAACGTCGAAAGTTGATGCGAATTGTTTTAACGGCCACGCCGGCGAGCGATAATAAACTAATAAAAAAATAATTAGAATTACACAAACGCTCTGCGGTGAAGTGCTAATGGCCTATCGTTTGGAGATCCATTTAAAAATGCTTTCACTGTGACGTTTTTCCGAGCGATTTCGTTTCTTATTTTGGCAGAGAAACAAATTGTGTGCATGCTTGGAGGTCGTTGTTAGAAGGATAATTGAAGTAATTCAATTAACATAAAAGTCAGGGAGGATCCAAATAGGGCGCACGGTGCGTAAAATAGTCATGCTATGTCCCGAAACTGGCACAGCCTACTCTTTACTCGTTATTACCCGAAAAAAAAAGCGAGGGCAGAAAAGCGGGTCTCAGTTACACTGTCATAAATGCAAATTAAGTTGCATTACGCAAAGGATTAATCACACGTGTTAATCGCGCCCGGTGATTAGTCAGTGTACGCAGTTTTCAGTTAGAGCTGGTAGCGTTCTATTGTAAAAGCTATAAATAAAAAGGTTATGCAGTACCGCTTGTTAATAATGATAATTGTTAGAATTTTACAAATGATTACCACCTACTACATCCAGACAGCCGCTTGGATTATATGAATCACGGCGTGTTTGCAGGTAAGCAGATGTTATTCTCGAAATCAACTGGAATTTGGCGCCAAAACTAGATTTTTTCGAAATCCATTCCAAATCTCAACGATTTTATTGCGCTTTTTGTTAACCATCTCTATACAAACATTTTCCTCAATGCAATATAGAGTCATCCAGATTTTCTTTATATAAAGTGAGAAAGTAGCAATTAGAAATGGTACTAATCTATTGTAGAAAAAATCGCTTAGATTGAAATCCGGCGAGCGTTGTGGCCAAGCACGAACGACAATCCCGCAATAATCTACAATGCTTGTCATTTAGGAGGCAGCCCAAGCGCGAGTAAGACACTGGTCGGAATCGGAAAACACCAGATTTCTTGTGAGATTCTCAAAAGGTGAGGATACTAGATTGAGAACTAATCTGTCACATTATCCACCAGTTCTGAATAAGAGCCTGGTTTGGGAATGGCATGGCAAAAAGTATGGCTACTAGCATTACAATCAAGCATTCATTGACAAGGCTTGTCTTTTCGGGGAGTGCTCAAGCTACCTGGTGGTTGCATGGAGCAAGATACAGAAAACAATGGCGACGTCCGAGCCGTTTCGAGTGTGCCAGAAATGAGTTAACAAAAAAAAAACTCTAGATATCTCAATTCATGAGCTCATGTGAAGTTGATTTTCCGACATTCGACTTTTTTACGGCCTCTCAGCTCCATCCAACTTTCGTACTGGTGAATTTTAGTGAAATTCGACTTGAGTGGGTCATCATTCAGAACAACTCTCTTGCAAGTTGCAAGCAAATACTTCAAGCGGATCATTTTTCAGTCTCTATCTCTTTCCCGTGCTACAAAATACCCCTGACTTTTGCCTATCCTGCAACCAAAACGTTTTTCTTAGACGTTCGTGACTGACAAGAGATGAAAATTGTTGGCCTCGAGGTTGGTTGTAAAAAATTGAAGTTTATGAGCGACAGCGACTGAAATGTCTATCAGACAAGTGCACATGAAAAACGACCACAGAAGCTCAGAACAGCTGCTGTATTGGTGGGATTGTTATTATTTGTCATCCGATTTTTAAAATTCAAACATTACGTTGCGTAGCAACCACCTCTCTGATGGGCTGCTGCTAAGCAACGTGACGTCACAAGTGTAAAATTTTAGCTATCCGCTACGGTGCATTCATCATCCTTTTTTTTTACGAACGCACATAGCAGATAGCCTGGCAATAAATCGAGAATGTTCATTGACGACGTATATTTTTTTAGGTGATTCTGATGATTTTTTTTGTGAAATTTAAAGACGTGCGGACATGGTTAACTTTGGTTCAAAATTGGTAGGACAAGAAAGTTGTGTTTTGGTCAATTCTGAGCAGATTTTCTTCTACAATTTTGAAATGTGCATTAGAAAAGCGTTGGAATGTTGCCCAAATGATTACATTATTTGAAAAAGCTACGATTTTTTTTCTTATTCAAAGACAATTCAACATTATTTTACGAGAAAATCAACTCAAAACTGACCAACACTTGACCTATTAATTTTGAACCAAGCTCAACATTTCGTTGAATTTAGAAGTTTTTCTATCAGGGTAACTTGAAAAGTTGAAAATATATTCTACAATTCCTACATTGTCATTTGAAAAAGAAAACCTCAGTATATACATATTATTGCAAAAAATGTTGAAGCGAATAAATCTAGCAACCTACACCATGAGCATTTATGTAAAAAATACAAGGTATGCCGTGTATGTCTCATCGTAACCTCAATATTGCTTCTGCTTGAATATTAATATTGAAGGGGACCACACACACACACACACACACGATCAATAAGTATGGTCCGGCGATATTATTAAACTAATAACAATATAAGGCTGAAAAACCAACGGTCGATATTTCTGATATGTAAATATTGATGATGCCTAAATGAGTCTCGGGTTGGGGTAAATCGAACGAGGAAGAAATCTATCAATCAACATCATCGCAGCCCTAAAATTAGAGAAGTGTCTTCATTTATTATGCAATGACGATAGAAGACAATCAAATTCTTTCCAAAGTTTGTCGAGTCGGCCGATGAGCACTTTTTCCAGCGTGAGCGCGAGTGAAAATAAATCCAATCGGGGGAGGCTGGGTGTCACTGTTGCCAACTTCCAAGTGTTGAGTCTTCAGGTAACTTTGTCATTCAATCTTCAGACTATTTCGCAATTTATAAAAACGTGAGTCTGAGATGTAGCGTAGGTAAGTTTGTAATTAATTTAAAAAAATTATTTTTCTTTTGCAATTTTCTTCTTCTAATCTGTCTTACAAGGCTTTATAGTTCATTTACTTACAAAAACAAATATAGTCCGAAGACTTGAAATACAAACTGAAGTACCTAAAGTTGGCAAAAGTGGGAGCATGAGAATCACGTTTGAAATTTGCATATAATTTGTCACTTCTGTCACATATACGGAGTTCCTTGCCCAGCCTCTTGCGATTCGGGTTCTCGCTTCCTTTCGCTGTATCAGAATGACACTATCGGTCGAGTCATTCCACTGTTCGAAGTCCAGCGACTATATGTATACCTGCAGCATCTAGGTTATTCCCATTTTAGCATCGTTCTCACCCTTTGAGTCACCAAGTTATGCGGCGCATGTAATTGAACAGTTCCGGATGGGAAAAAAGTTCTCGCCGTCCGTTGATAATTTTTTGTCGATGACTAAATAAAATATGCTTGGCCAAATCCCGACAGCACGGTGGTGCATAGAAAAGCGGCAAGTTTTACCGCGCCACTCTGACAAGTTGCCAACAATAGAAATACTTGCGAACGCGCTTTTACTTGAAACCCGTTGTTTATTTGTGTTGTTCGAAATTTCGTTTAAAATCTCATTCAGAGATAAACGAGTGGGAAACGTCCGGGTTCCCGGAACAGCAATGATAATTGAAATTAATTTGAATAATTCGCATATTTTCCGGAAAATTCGTGCCCCAGCAAAATTTGTGGTTGTACGAGCAGCAATGAAAACAGCAATCGAATATTTTCACGCCCTTTTCTGCACGTTGTGTGCTCCGACTCGGCCGCCCTTCCGCCTGACCTACTTTATACCCGGAACTGTGTAAAATCCAGGTCTGAATGCACCGCTTGTGCCCTTGAAACACTAGCCGGTTCAAATCCGGCCCTGGTATTGACGCAACGTAAACAGTGGGCGGGTCCGCAACCTGGGAAGCTCTTCTTTCGCCACCCTATCATACTGTTACACTCATACGTTTCTGGTTGATGCCCATGTTAAATTTATTGTGTTTTGTCCGCAACCTTTTGAAAAACACGGTCAATGAAAAAATTTAATGAATTGCAAATTTTCACGCCACTCGACATAAAAATCAATAATAATATAAATTTTTTTATCGTTCATCATTAACGGAACTCAATTAAAAATGATTTTGAAACTAGAGAACACTGTAATTGCACGCGTAGTAACCGAGCTTTTATTGGGTAAGCAAGTTCCATTCAACTTTTGCAGCTAAAATTGCAAAGTTTTGCGTTTAGCCGTGTCGTGTAACGACAGGAAATGCATACTTGGAAGTTTAATCAACGGAACATGGAACAGTAGCTCATTAAATTCATCATCGTCGCACAATCTATTCCCGGGTTTATAATCTACAGGGTGTAGCAAAATATCGAGAAAGTAATTGAATTCTAAATGGGTCGCGACGATCGGACGATACAAGTTTACAGAGTCACCGTTTGTACAGTGGAGGACACGGAATTTTGTACATCGAAGTTTTTGGTCATTCCAAAAAATGTGACATGGCTATTAAGGAGTCTCCATGTAGTATAGTCCAGGAATCAAGTCTTTTATTCTATCAGGTCATAATTTCAATTAGGCAATTGATAATCTACGTCACTTTTTTTTTGGAATGACAAAAAAAAAACGAATTCCATGCTCTCTACTGTACCAAGAATGGTTCTCAAGAGTTTTAATCCGAATATAAACTCGTGATACTGCGAGGTGAGGTGTCAATTCGGTTTTTCTAGATAAAGTAGATAAATTTTAAAGGTGGACAAGAAGCCTAAATAAGAACAAAAATACTGGTCCTTGAAGTCGAATTTTACACCGAATTCTAGCAACTACGCAAAATTGATGTTGTTTTCAATAATATTAATAGAATGGCTCTAGCGCGTAAAGTATGAAGAGGAAATGCGAGTAATAGGACACCGTCACCGCTTGTTTTTTATTAAAGTTGTGCGAGTGGCAATTTTCTTCGGAAAGTGAAATTCCGCTTTTGATTCTACTACGTAAGGTCATTCGGTACCTGCAGTCAAACAACCATGGTTTTGACTTGAAGATGCCATTCTGTATACAATAGCTATTCTGTACTTCTACCTGGATAGCAAACAGACACTGGTTTTATGGCTGTCATTAGGGGTGTTGTAAATTTGTAAATGAACGCATTCATATTCCTATTCATACAGATCATAAACTGATAAAAATTCCACCGCAGTCAGCTCCTTTAAAAATTCCAGTGGCGTGGAGTTTCAGAAAACGTAATATAGGCGATTTACATTTAAAAAACGCCACCTGGTGTAGAGCTCGGTACTTGAGCGTGGAGGAATTTTTTGAGAGGAACACATACTCCGACGTCTAGTAGCCTAGGTGGACACTAGTGGATACCTGCAATACCCACATCATTGACATGGAAATTTAACAAGTAGAAATAATGTGAAAAGGGGTTTGCATTCGTGTCTCTTATTTCATATTATATGGTTAGCGTATTTAGCGGACTTGTGGTAGATCTAGCTTCAGAGGTGCGCAGCTGAAAGACTACGCCCCCAGCAATGCACTACATTACGGTTGCGGTAAAAAAGGCAACGTTTGCGTCCCGAACACAAAGGTAGCTACGGCGAGCTTGCGAAAAATGCGGATCTCCAGCTGAAATCCAAGCAGAAAATCTTTAGAAAAAGGTAGGTGGTGGTTGACTCTGAACGGCCAGCCCGAGGTGACTTTTTCTTGGCTGGCACGCTGGCTTGTTGTATGTTTCCCTCCGTGCGGATGTGACATTCTGTTGCTCTAATCAAGAGCCCAAAAAATGGGGTCCCAAAAGTTCACAGGAACAAAAGTTTGCTTGTAGTGGACTGCACAAGACAGCAAAGTGACAGGTTTGACGTGCCACCAATTGACGTAACAGCCGCCGTTTCCGCGCGGCAACTTACACCTCTTCTAACAATTAATTCCCTGAAACGTCCTCCACGAATTGGCCATTTTCCCCAATAAGGTCAATCGTGGAGGAAAAATCGAATGCAAGGCAATCATGACATGAACTCAAGTGAATAACTGCATACCAAATCATAACACAATCGTAAGCATGGCAACATAGCATCTTAATCGGGTTGTCACTTTTTACACCCAAAACTATCAACCTAATCCTCACACCAAACCAGATGTCCCTAGCATTTTTCTTGCGGTAAAACGGAGGCCTTTCTTGACACAATTGAGCACCCTGTGAGCATTTCCAATCATTTTTGCATAATAATTACTGATGGCAGCCAGCCAGCTCCGAAATTAAGCATATTATGAGAAGAAACGAGTTTGAGGGTTTGACAATTCAAAACAGAGAACCGAGGGTTTGAGCGATAAGCATAATCACCCCGCGAGGAAATTATTTTGTACCGACAGTGACTGACACTAAAATCACCAATAGCCGAAATTACACAAAAAAAGAGAGGTCGACAAACAATAATTGATATTTATTGCCAAAATCGCCAGAGCTGTGATCGTCCCTGAACATTAGGGTTCCAGGTGTTCAACAAAACAACAACAACAACTGTCAACAACTCTTTACGGGAAGTCCTGTCTAATTCTTTGGAATTAGCTCACTCTTCGCCGGCAGGTTGGAAATGAGACTCGGGATATGGATTTGGCGCAAAGATTAGGTTGGTACAGTTTTTGATAAAAATGCCATGTGCCGTGTTAACGATTTGCGTGCATTTGTGATTATGTTATGATGTGATACGTGGCTATAATCAATTTTTCGATCATTTTGATAGTTATGATAGTCTCGGGGTCTCTCGATGACACTTTAAATAAATAAATAAAGTTAGGTTGAGCTGAAGTCACAGGTGACAGCGATGACAGGTGAGTGATAGACTTCTGACGTCAGTCACTGACACTATTGACAGTAAATCCCAACTCATGCAGAAGCGTTCCCCCTACATGTAATCGCCCTATTCAAAAATTTTCTGAGCATGAAGACGATTTTAGTTAGAAATTCTTCAAGATTTTTTTCGATTGTCTTATTGTCTATTGTTTATTTCTGGAGTTTTTTTTTCAGTCCAATTTTAGTTTTATTCTAAAACATGTAAATCACAGCCACCTGTATTTTCTTTTAAACATGGTTTTAATCGCACCATCCGCACCCTCTCGATCACTACCTTTCCTTATTAACAACTCGCAATAATCTCTTGCTGCCCTAAAAATCTGTCTTCCAATCATCATCCAACTGAATTGGAAGTAAGAGCGTGGAAAAGATGTTATTGTACTTTTGCTCGACTTTTTGTGTGGAAGACTTACCCTTGATCCCCTGAAACAAATGAACTCATCGGATACCTAGCATGACGAAGAGTTGTTGCTTGGCAACCAAGTTGGCGTTGCGATGATGCAAAAATGTCAACTGTCGAACCGAGCTTGACTTAGCTGTTTTCAAAGCTACCTAGTAAAAATCGAAGCTAGATTAAACATTAAAATGCATTGTGAATTGATCACACACTCATCTTCATCAAGTTTCTTTTCAAATTCAAGGTGTATATACCATACCAATATCTAATGGAAAAGCTTAGTCATTTTGAAATTTGAATCGATCAATTTTTGTTTTTGTTCCCTTCATCCAGGTTCATTTGTTTCAGGAGTGATGATTTATGCCATAGATTTACGCCGATTACTACTCATGGACAAAAAATATGTCAATTGGCAACGCAACTGTCAAACCGGTGGACTTGTCAAATTTAAAGCCATCTAGGATACATTTTTAGTATTTTTACAAGCACATCACTCTTAATTTTCACAGAATTTCCCTTCATAGTTTTCAAACATTTCACAGCAATGATTTGAAATCGATTCATCAACGATTTCACAATTTCGCATCATTTTGTACCAAAGCAGATAGCATTTTACTAAATTCTGATATACAAGGTGATTCAAAAGTGTCGGACCATCTTGAGGGTGCGTAATATGGAGGTGTAGAGTTCTGGAAAGTTGTGAAAAAAAATTCTGTCTTTTTTGAAGTAATAGAGGGACACAAGTCGGTCCTTCGATCACTTCTATTTTCGTTGTTTCAAAAGATTTTTAGTAAACTGTTTATGGAAAAACAATGAGTACCAAAAATCAACCTCCGAATCTGTATTAAATTTTTGTTTTTGCATACAGGGTGAGTCATGAGACCTGAAAATTATTTTTCTCTAACAGTCACAGTGGCCCACAACCTATGTATAGCACAATAAAACACAATTCATTGTAGTAATAGAATTTCTTCGCTTCTGATTTTTTAGGAAAACTAAATTTTTGTAGTTTATGACTCGGTCTGGATAGAAAACAGAAATGCAATACAGATTCATAGGTTGATTTTTTGTACTCACCATTTTTCCATTAATAGTTTACTAAAATCTTTTGAAACAAGGAAAATGAAGCGATCGAAGGACTAACTTTTGTCCTTTCATAACTTCAAAATTAAAAGGCAGAATTTTTCTAACAACTTTTCAACATTCCACTACACTTTCATATCACGCACCTTCAAGGTGGTCCGACACTTTTGGATCATTGATTCACCCTGTATGATCACAATAATCATTCCTTGCGAAATCAATGAGCTTGATAAAACCTGCAACTTGTAACACCGTGTCGAGTTAACCTGGCTTTAGACCAACACCGTCTCAAATGAAGCCATTTGTGAGACCGGAAAGCAATAATATGCGATAAACAAAATTTACATTTCGAGTAGATACAGTCGTTCAGCCAACCCAATCGCTCCAATCGATGAAAATTTGTTTCCAAACCCAACTGCAAATGGAAATTTTGTTGATCGCATGGTAATAAAGAAATCAGCCAAGAATAACACTCACAATAATGTTTTCCACATTTTCTGGTAGCAAAGGTTGACTTGTTTCTGAATTCATAAAATTAAGAAACAATTTTCCTGAAGGTAAAGGTGAAAGTCTTTGATAAAATCATCGAAAAAAAACTCACGAAACGTCAAGTTCACAGCTAAATGAAAGCAAAAAAACAAGAACGTTTTGTCTTTTTAATGGCCCATTTCAAACACAATTGTTTGTTTAGTTAAATTAAAATAACTCTTTTACGCCTTCCATTTTACAGATTGTATAGCTTAGACAGCACTCACTCGTAAAGGACTCGCAAGGAACAAAGTTCAATAACAAATGTTTTGGGTATAACCAAATATCTGGTAATTAGCAATTAGAGCTGAATATGTGGAAGACTTTGAGCACCAATCACCAAACAACATGAATGACTAGAAAAGATCGGGATTACTGGTCATGTTAAAGCCAAAAGAAATCCATAATGGGTGAGATAATCTGTTGCCACTGCAACATGCGTAAGAACAATAGACGTCAAAGACCAAAGAGCAGGTAAGCTGAGCCCGAGAGGTAAGCACGAAGCGCGCGAGAGCACTAAAACTCTAATTATTGCACTTTTGTTGTGTGAAACTCCAGTTCTTTGTCACCCCCGAGTACCCAAGCGGGCGGTTTGAAAGGGACAATGGGCCAGAATGTAAACACCAATTACTTGGCGATAATCGACCATTTAGAAATTGGCGAAAATTGCTTCTTGCGCAAATATAAACAGGACGATTGCGTTTTTGCAGAGATTCGAGTGGCGGAGAAAACGAAGCCGCCCGCCACTGGATGAGCTCCGGGATTGGGGCACGGGGCAATGCATGCAACAGGGTGGAATATTTAATGGAAAGCGGTGCGCGCTTATCTTGGGTTTTTATAATGACACACGCACGCCAATGGCATTATCGGCTATTTTTTTTTTACATTACATCAGGCATCAGCGCGAGGGGGAAGGGGGCGGGGAACGAACCAGAGTTCAGCGAGTGTGGGAAATTGGCGCGTTTGCAACAATAAACATTGGTACCAACATCTGGTCGAGGAAAAACTAAAGCTCGGCAATAATCATTTTGATGGAAAAAATTCGATACAGGCGGCTTTGGAATTTCGGAAGATTTGACAGTTTCGAGAGGCGTTTGGTCGTATCGGGGGGGTGTGTGGTGTGCGGCTTACCGTCAGCGTCGACTTCATTGATCATGTCCTGGAGCTCGGCCTCTGTGGGGTTCTGGCCGAGGGATCGCATGACGGTCCCCAGCTCCTTGGTCGTGATCGTGCCGTCGCCGTCTTTGTCGAACAGCGAAAACGCCTCTTTGAATTCGGCGATCTGCTCTTCCGTGAGTTGGTCGGCCTGGAAAAACGGAAATCAGTGGCGTAGGGTGGCCGTGGATCGATATCCGCCGCCTCCTTCTCGGGGGTGTACGACGGAGAAGGCGGCGGAAATTTCGGGAGGAACCGCAATGCGACACACGGACCGCCGACCGGCCATCATCAGCCGCCGGCCACCGAAAATACCAACGCCAAACGGGAGCGGGAGCCGTGACGGCGGCCCGACGACGGCGGATGGCACGAATGGCCCACTCACCATTTCGATATTTTAGGATGAAGCTGTGTGTAAACGTTATAATCTCGCCAAGATAATGGGGGCTCGCACTGACAACGTTCCACCTCCAGGTGCACCAGCCAACTGTCTGAGTCCGTGTCTTTTCTCGTTTTGTTTAGGACCGGTGGGGTGGTGGGGAGAGAGGCTCGATGCGAAACCACTACCGCCAAAGCGCAATAGTGCGGCTACGACATAAACGAGTAAATATTCCTACACCCTCGCCAACACCTCCAGCAAAAATACTCACGTGCAGCACCCCAATCGCACTCTGCCAGCTTCCGCAAGGCCGACCGCGCCAATTTCGCCAGGCAAAACCTCCCGGCGACCCGCAGAAACGCCGAAATCCCGGTTTTACTTTTCGCAGCGGATGATGCGTTGCGTTTGAATGTCGGGCGAGGCTTGTTTACAACGTACATTCGCACCAAGCGGCGCTCCCATTGGTCGATATCTACCTGCAATGCGTCAAGCGCCGCCGGACGGGCCTGCCTTTAGCACGCGGTAACGGCGTCTTGGTGCGGGTGCGGCAACAACGGCACCCCACAAGAAGGGTGCCAGGGTGTGCGCCCCATTTTTTTTTTCAATTTTCGAGCACGCCGCTGGCTTTTTCGACATTGACGCTACGGCGTTTTCCAAATGTTTCTGGAAAATGACACAAGGGCGCCGCGTGAATAATTGACGCGGCGCCGTCGTCGTCGTCCCTACTCTCGGCGGCTTTATTAAGAATTGATGAGGAATCGTTACGTTGTCTTGGCGTTAATTATGTCATTCACCACCCTAATTGGGGAGGTAAAGGCTCTCCGAGACGATACAACGGGGACTAGGAATAGGAGAGGCCTGGGAGATGTGTCAATCTTGGGAGCAGCTTGGGAGTAGGTACGGGACGGCAGACGGGGCATTTTCCTGGATCGCGGTGGCGTCTTGATGCGTCTTGCTTGTGAAGTTACAGGCTGTTCTCAAAGTCGAAGCGTACGGAACGGTCGATGACTCGCGGTTTTTCACTGCTTCCCTGATTCCGCTCGCTTTCACGTTAACATCACTCATCTTTTATCGATGCGTTATTTTGCAAGAGCCAATCACAAGTGAGCAGGCAACCACTAATACAATTTCACAGGTTTTTTTTGCATTTTTTTTTTAAATCAAAACAATAAATTCGATTTTACCTGCTCAGGTTAACGCCGGGCAATCATGTAAATTTTAGTTTCTTCATATTTTAGCATCACTCTTCCATGAGCTTTTTTGCATTCATTTGTTTTTTTCATTAAATTCTGATTGAGTTAGTGATATACAGGTGTCCCATAATTGGACGTTAATACTTTGCCAGCCGATTCAACGACCAAAAATAAGAAAAAAAGTTCCCATGAACATGGGCCGCAAAATGCTTTACAAGGGGGGTACAGCCCCCTAAATGTGTGCCCCTGAAGATTGTTTTTATTTATTACCTCCGAAACTAGTTGAAATTGAATGACAGAATTTAGCACATAGTACACTAAATTTTTTATACTCAATGAGATGAGGTAAAAATCAATATAAAAAATTACCCGGGGATGAGGTAACTTATTGGGGAAGAAGCGGGGTAAAAATTACCTCAACTTTTTTGTGTGTACTTTTTTTCGGGATTTCGTGCAAAATTATGAAATTTCAGTATTTTACAAAAAAAGCTGCTCTTGACTTCGATAACTTGCCCCGTTTTCAAGTAAAATCGTTTTGAAAATTTTCATAATTTTGCACGAGAGCCAGAAAAGTGCAAAAAAGTTTGGGTAATTTTTATCCCACTTCTTCCCAAGTTACACCATCCCCGGGTAATTTTTTTCACTGATTTTTACCTCATCTCATTGAGCATAAAAAATTTAGTTTATACCGTCCGTTTTTTATTTTAGACCCCAGCCCGTAGCACCTTTATTATGGGTTTCATACCCGATATATTATATATTTTTGAAATCACAAAAACAATGATCTTTCGACTGATGTCATTTTTTTAAAATTGACAGAATAGTACTTGTAATACATCATTTTGAAGCCCATAAAATTTTGAGGAGAACTGTGTTTTCATTTTTGAAATCGGGGGTCTTTTGCAGCTTCTGAGGGTCTTTCAATAGGAAAAAAATGTTGAATTTCAGAAATACATGATGAGTACCTAAGTAGGTAAAGCAGGTACCTATTTTCAATGTCAACTTATGATAATAATTAATAATTAATCACAATGAAATAAAAAATGTCCCAAAGAAGTTGCTCGAAATGACCACCTTCTTGTTCCTTGAATGAAAGATTCGACGATCAGTGAATTGGAACTATCGGCCCAACGCGATGACATCCGAGATTGCCAGATATGACCCCCCTCGATTTTTTATGAGCTCACCTGAAAGATAAGGTGTTTATGGAGTTTCCCAATAATTTGGACGATTTAAAAATTAGATCATCACCTCATCACCATTTAATATCAAAAATACTTATTACTTATTGAGTGGCTATTTCTGGAATTGACATTTTTTCCTATTGAAAGACCCCTAGAAGTTGTAAAAGACACCCTATTTAAAAAAAAAACACAGTTGTCCTCAGAGTTTTATGGGCTTTAAAATGATGTATCACAAGTACTATTCTGTCGTTTGTCAAAAAATGGCATCTGTCAAAAATAATTTGACATATCATCACTCAAAAGATCTTGTTTTTCTGATTTCAAAAATATATAATATATTGGGTGTGAAACCCATAATAAAGGTGCTACGGGCTGGGGCCTAAAATAAAAAACGGACGGTATGTGCTAAATTTCGTCATTCAGTTTCAACTCGTTTCGGAGGTAATAAATAAAAACCATCATCAGGGGAACACATTTAGGGGGCGGTAGCCCCCTTATAATCCATTTTTCGGCCCATGTTGATGAGAACTTTTTTTCTTATTTTTGGTCGTAGAATCGGCTGGCAAAGTATTGACGTCTGATTATGGGACACCTGTATGTATAGAACAGAAATATGTAGGTACCTAACGATACCTACTTTGCCTATAGGTATACCGAGTGCTTTTCGAAAACCGCACCAGCACCGCACCAGGGTATTTAAGAGTACTTTTGCTATTTTTTGCGTTGATCATGCAGCTGCTCTCAATACCGAAAGTGACCGGAATAAGTGATTTCAACTTTTTATTTTCAAATGGAATACCTGCATATTTTTTTATATTTGGATAAATTTTTCAATTACACAAGTGATGATTTCAAAAATTTTCCATGATGAGAAATGACGATTTTACAGCGGATTGAATATAAGTAAACTATTATTACCAAAGGTGGCTGCGACCACAAGAAAAACCTGAAGTTGGAGTTTTGTTTATTGTTTATGTCAATTTCAACCCGGCAACGCTTCTTGACATAAACAATTGACAAACTTCTAACTTCAGATTTTCATTTGTTTCGAAATAACATGAGAGGTACCAACAGACGGGTAAGATACATCAGCTCAATTGGTGGAGGCGCCGCTTCGAGACCACGTTGGTAACATTAATTCAATTATATTCAATCCGCTATAAAATCGTAATTTTTCATCATAGAGAATTTTCAAGACCGCCGCTGTTTCAACAAGGAAAATCTCTATCCGATCGATTATCAAAAAAGATAGGTACAGAGTGTTCCATTTGAAAATCAAATGGATCAATCAAATCAAATCAAAAGTTGATGTCACTTCCGATGAATGGCCGCCCTGGGCCTCGGGGCCTCAATCATCTGTTGGGGCGGGCTCCCAATTCGTCTTGTTTATAAAAAATACTGCAAAAAAATTGACATAAAATCTAAAAATTTCAATTTTTTCCTTCAATGGTCATTTTTTTGAAATATTATTTAGGCAAGTAACATTGTTTTTCTTTTTTTTTCATTTTAAAGGTATCTTGGCCCCATAACAATAGGTTTGGGGGCCTACACACAGGCAATAGAGGTGTGTCTGTATCACGGAATCTCTGAGAATAATTTTCACTTTAGTCTTCAGGGGCCCCTGAGGCCCCTTATATCATAGTGACAGGGGCCTCAAGCCTTTGGAATTTTGATTTTTCTTCGTAAGAGGGGAGAGACAAAACAACAGAATTATCTTGTTTGCGCCTTTGTTGGAAAGAAAGTTGGATCATCAAGTAATTTTGGTGAAAACGTTAAAAACCGAAATCGCAGAACGCATGAAATATACCGATTATCATTATCATTATTATTATTATTATGAGCAGAAAATTTCGCCTGCGGCGCTACCTCTTGTCGACTTGCACCTTCGTCGTTGCCTTCACCCTCAAACTCTGACTACGCTACTGTGATTTATAGTCACATTAACAACTCATTTTTTTTGTTTCTTAGGCTTTTGCTTAATCACGGCAGGGCAGGCCAAAAAGTCTCCCGGCCTTCCTTCATATTCTCAACTTTTTTTCCTTAGGGGCCCCATCTCACAATTCCGCCCAGGGCCCCCAATTCCCTTAGTCCGCCACTGCGTAGGACTTATGGGGGATCATTAATTTGGAAGCATCTGAAGAACCTTTCAAATTATTGTTCTCCCCAGAACTCCTAAATCACTGATTAGATTCGTTCGATCGTAGCATTATGAGCTGCGAAGCTCTAGTGCATTTGAGAGCATACGCTCAGGATGTGCCCCGTTTGAAATAACATGGGAGATAACAACAGACGGGTAAGATACATCAGCCCGATAGGGAAATTGCATGATGTTGGTTCAGCTTGTCGCCACTTGGTGGCTTTGGTTTGGTGGCACAGCGCGCTTGCGCCAGATCCAGATTATCGTTAGTTTCTTTTGTTTATGTTTTGTAAATTGTAAATAAAAGTCGAACAACGGCCCATCGCTTCTTCAGGGCTTCATTGGTGGGGAACTTGTGGAATTTTATGCCATTTCTGTTTCGTTGAATTTTGAGCGCGGTGTGGCACACAAACATTTATAGGGCATTTTTCAGCGTCGACAATATAGAAAGATGAGAAGAGAACTAATGACAGCGGGCAATTTGTGTGGCGAGAAAAATGTCAATTTATTCAAGTGCCAAAATCACGGGATTGACAGTTATGACACACGATTTGGCGATTTGCAATACCAATTGATAAACCCAAAGTCCCCAGATGGCAAACGGCGCCGCAAGCGCCCCCTACATGCAATCGCCCTATTGGTGGAGGCGCCGCTTCGAGAACACGTTGGTAATGGCAATGCATGCGAAAGGTGTAGGATTGTACGAAAGTCGCTCGAAGCCATATGCCGCGATCAATGTAGAATTTGCCGGAGAACCGGTGGAAGATTCCAGAATAACAGTCGGAGGTATATAAGAAGCACTGATGCGCGCGAAAGCGCCAAGCGCCAAGCGCGAATACTTATTGATGTGTATTTAGAGTAGTACGCAGTAATAAACAGTGTGGGCTCAAACGATCGTTTCAGTTGTAAAAGAATTCAACGCGAAATCCGTACAGTACAGTAGGTATATGTAAACCAATTTTCAGGGCGAGGCTTTCTCTTAAATACATTAATTTTGTCTTTTCATTCGGATATAATCGTGATCGTACGATTTTTATTTGACTTGAATAGGTATAGCGGCCAAGATGAAAGCGAAAGCTCGGAAACATGAACTTCAGCTTGAAGATCTCTCTCTCTCTCTCTTAAACTCCCCCCCCCCCCAAGAGCGTGGCTAAATCCATTGAATGCGAATACCTAGCCAAAGTATATTGTGCCTATAGTAGAATAAGTAAGTATTCTACTACAGAATAGTAGGTATCTTCTGTATGATCGGCATATCACCATGGCAGCATAATGCACAATGTACAATAGACTACTGGACACTGGTGCCATTTTGAGATTTCAACATCATAATCGGGCTATCAAGTACACACTTATACATATGTTCCATAGGTCCTCCAACAAATTCCACAGTTCTGGATTCTGGATTCCATTTTGGGAAGTCGGTGGAGCACAGTTTCACCTGGCACGTAGGCCTCATTATTGGGCACGCATTGTACCCCTCTCCCAGATCAGCCGGACTCACCGAGCCGCAATGTGGTAACTGGATGTTTGATGGTCGGTCCATCCAAGCACTGGGGCCGACAAGCGCACGGTTGACCTTGACTCCGTCTTTCACCGCCGGACCACAGGTGCGGATGTCCGATACATCCTCGCTCTCTGCGCTGTATTCCTGACTTCGTCTGCCTCCCGACCACGCTACCGGTTATCCTCTACGCATTGCCGTACCGCCGGCTGGAGGCATGTATACTCGGGGGGTTTGCCTAAGACCACCCAAGGAGGAGTTCCAGACCGGCTTCGAATCAGATGAAAGACGCCTTGTCACCCATCCAACTCTTGGCAGCGGGCAGCGGCCAACGTTGCTGCAGTCGAGTTATCACCCGACTGGAGCGGCCTACTACACGCTACTCCCTCCTCCAAATACCACAGTATCCCGGCATATGGCTTCTTGTCGACTTCCGAATAATCTTACACCTTTCGCGTGCAATCCCAACGTGCGGTGAATCCGGCACCTCCGCCAAAATTAACAAATGTGTCTTGACCCACTGTTGAAGGTTCCTTCTAGTTCCACGGGCAAAAGCCTACACGCGTGTTCTGGAATGCAGTAGAGCTACGCACTTGTACACTGCGACCTAATGGGAAGAGTCTAGAAAGATCGCGGGTGCTCCAGAATCGTCGCTCGTAGCAATATTATTGAAGTATTCACCACAGACCACCGTTTGCAGCTAGGTATCAGTACATTATGTATGGGTCCATGTTTAAATAAGAATGAATAGTAGGCAGGTACTTAGTCCCTCATCCATTGCTCTACTTATCTAAATAGACTAAAAACCCACATAGAAGGTGAAAAACCGAACCTATGTACGCCAAGAAATTCATCTGGTTGTGCCAGAAACCGACAAGAAAAATCTATGAGCGTTGATTGGTGACTAATAGCCAGTTCCGCCAGCAAATTTAATCATTGTTAAGGACGGAGTTCAGTTGGTAAAATAAGCGTTGCGAAATCAATCCGTCTGGGTTTATTCCTTGACGGATTTTCACCATTTTGGTCTCTTTCGAAAGCTACAAGGATGTACTTTAGTTTGAGCACATTGGCATTTCCAAAATCCGAAAATAATTTTTTCAAATGTCAAAATTTAATTATTTTTTTTGGATTTCGGAAATGCCAAAGGGCTCAAACCAAAGTACATCCTTGTAGCTTTCAAAAGAAACCAAAATGGTAAGAATCCGTCAAGGAATAAACCCAGACGGATTGATTTCGCAACGCTTATTTCACCAATATGACTCCGTCCTCAACTAATTGAGGTATTTTCTTTGGTGAATCTTGGCTTAGTGACCACAGAAAACAGAAGTTTCACGAAAGATTATGGAAAAATGCTTAGACCACAACTAACAGCTTGTATGTATTTTCCGAGGTCATTCAACCAGCACTGACCTAGAATCCATCAAAGAACATGTCTCAATTAGCCTCGCAATTAGCTAACAATAATTAAGTTCGCTGGTGGAACTGGATGTTAGATGTGCATATAAATATTAATAATTTCAGTAACAAAAAGTGCAACTTGATTGTTGTGCCAACTACCCTCACCAGCAACAAAAGATAGATTGTCGTCCTTCCCGAAGCGTTTTGGTTTGCGCTTCATGCAACACATCCCGCAGATTATCATTTGATATGCTCATCTTTTATGTTCATATTCATATCTCTAGAATATACCTACCTGTTGCAGAAGTGTCATTGATTCCCGCAAGGATTACTGCATTCTGAAGCTTTGTTCGGGAACAGTCCATAATGCGTAGCAGAATAAACGTATGAAGCTTTGATTTCCATCAGTTTTTGCCGTTGATTTTTGTAATTTTCCACCTTTTCTCACCCCTGTTTCAACATTACCATACTTTACGCTCCTTTGCGGCAGAGTATTCCCAGAAGATCGAGTTCCAGGTACGCGTCACGTCACGGTTCCAGAGACCTCTAATTTATGTTTTAATTTTTAAACAGTAAATTTTGATTTGAGCGAGTTAGGAGTGGTCAGGGCTGAAAATTTGCAAAAGAAGTGTTCTAGAACAGGAAAGGATGATGAGTTAGGCGAGGAGTTAGATGGGTATCGATCGCTGCTTTTGAAACCATCATCCTGTAGGCATTTTTGCGTCTCAACGAAAGGTGCAACGGATGGGGTGGTCAGCTGAACTTGGAAACACTGACCCCTTTTCCCCAGACTTCACCCTGCTGCTGGACAGGATGAGTCTAAAGAGAATTGGGACTCGTTTTCCCCAGACTAGTGGCGCAGCTATTCCTAGCAGCGAAACGAAACGAAACTGCGAAACTCGAAAGAGGGTGGCCTTCCGTCAATGTTTATTTATAAACATTTGCATGTTAGCGAGCATTTTTATGTGGGTGAATGGGTGAACGTTTAGGGTTGGATTCTGTGCCGGCGGGCGGCGGGGTCAATAACGTGAAATTTTCACGACAGAGCAGAGCAGGCCACGGTCTCTGCGGAATTCGCAATGAATGGGCGAGGCAGAGTCGTATCGGCCCTTTGACGCGGCGGCGACAAATAAAAAAAAATCAATGGGGTCACAGGACCTGGGATTTTCGGGCTTCCGCGGGTATTTAATCCGCGGAGGTCCCGGCTCTCTCCTTTTAAACTAAAATTCACAGAGAGGGATATCTGGGTGCGATCAATAAGTACGCCTAGTTAATAATTAAAAGGAGTTAAAAATGTTTAAACGCTGTTGGTAGTACAACACGTCTGAAGATCAATGATTTTTTTTATGCATTCAGGCACTCGAAGCTCTAAATTTGGAGTATTTATCGGAATTTTGCAGCTACTGATAACTATTGACTCAACAACCCTCCAAGGAAAAATATAGACCATTTACGTAGGTAATTGTTGCCACCTGATTAGATAACGGGATTGTTGTTTCATAATTATTGTTATCAAGAGGTGACTAAAGTTATTAAGCCCTTGCAGAGCCTTGCAACGTTTCTATAATAAGCTGAATAGCAATCTTTAAAATTCAAATATTTATGGGCGGTACTAATTTATTTGAAATGCACTTTACTTATGATCTCTAAATTATGTTTAAATACTTATTAAAACACTTAATTTTTATTATAACAAAAAGCGTTATTGGCTCAAGCTATCTGGCCATTATCACACATTTCAAAATGTAATCCGCTTGAAGCCTTGTATGTTTGGAATTTCTATGTATGTTTATGTAAAAAAATAGTCATACAGTAATTAGAAATTATTATATTAATATTTTTGAAACAATAACAAATGACTACAGTAATTATCACATCATCAACAAATAATATACATATATTATGGAATTCACCATACCATCAACATTTCAACTTTTTCTTTTTTCGTTTAATAAAATAATACAGGTTGCTTTATGGTAGGTAACACCAAAGTACAATCACCATTCATAATACGGTTTAAAAATAACAACGGGAGTTACATCTATGGCTAGTTATTCGAAACAAAGAGGAACTGAATTGAACGGAAGTATTGGATTATTTTTCTCCTCCATGATAGCGGTCGCGAAGGCGTTGCTCGCTTTCCGGTACTCCCCGAGAGCGTTCAACACTTGACCTAGGTTATACCTGAAACATTGACATCATCATCAATATCGACTTCACGATTTTATATCTCTGCAACAGTATTTATAATAAATTTATTAGAGAATCAGAATGAGCGGCAAAAGTGGAGACAAAAAATTATATAAATCTTTAAATTTTAATGTTGCATAATTTTCGTATCTAGATTGTTGTATTTTAACAAGGAAAAGCTTCTCTGTACCTACCGCACAATCAACAAAAAACCATTTCGAGTTGGCTATGGAAATAAAATAGGTATTCATCCTATTGACTGAAAGCCCGAATTTTTCGACACCAAAGTAAGTTCAGATTTTTTTTATAGCATATGTTACTTCGTTTTGATTGGCCTTGATTAAAACCTGTCAAATTTTTGTAATGACTGATAGCTACTCGACTATCAAGGTTCCGCACGATATGAAACTTTAAAGCAATAACATAATGCTGGACAGCAAAAATCAATCATTCAGGAAAAAAAGACACGAGAAATCTCGAGCATCGTAATCGTGTCAAGTATGCCCTGGTTTTGAATATGAAAGAAGCGATATTGATTCAGTGAAGTGACGTAGGAACTACAGAAACTTGAAAAATCCAGTTCATCAAATCACGTGCGAATTGTTCATATAACTATTAAATGATATTGAATACTTCAGTTGAATATTACGACGCATCTGAAGCCTAGCAGCTCAATCCCACCACCCTGGTTTTGCTATCACAGATTTGAATAATAAATTGATTATTTCAACAAACCAAGTTCACGATCGAACTTTGTAGAGCTCAGCAACTATGTCTTCAAATATGGACACGTTTTTCATCAAATCAAAAATCAAATGGCAAAGAAAATATTGTTGTTTCAGCAAAATGTGAGGTCGTTACATCATGGGCGTCATTACGCACATACCCTACATTATGTCATTCAAGTTTGCAAGACCCATGGGATACGTGACTTGATTAAGTAATTGGGGAAAATTTAATCTTCCTATAAAAAATATAAAAGTGTTCCATAATCTGTACGATAGTTGATATAAAGATAGCTCTATTACCAATGCGGTTGCAAAACGTGGAAAACAGATTTTTTCAACCTTATGCCATTGCACTCTTTGCAGTAGGTAGATAGGCATTTTCAAAACAAGTAGAACTGCCAGGCAAAATCTCTACAAGTAATCAGTATAATATTAAAGCAATACAAGGAAATCAGAGTTGTGAGTTACAGTTAGATGACTATAGTAGTAATAATAATTTGATATTACATAATATATCGATTATAAAGTATGGGCTCGAGCGGGTCCAGATTCCAGATTAGATTTTGTTGCGACAAAGACTCAATGAAGTCGTTCAACTGAACGGAAATGATGGTGGACGGATAGCCATGAAATGTCTTGTTTTGTTTTTGGCAATAAACAGGCAATGGTGCAAGTGTAACTTGGAGCTGTTGTGGCAATATCTTGTCATTGATTGAGGTCTGGTCAGTTGAAGTTAACGACAAGGCAGTCTGATTGTGATTGAAATTTGTCTGATACACTGATATGTCTAATGATTCCGGAAAAGTTGTCTTGTATGGTATGTATAAGGGGTTGTATATGTTGGAAACGATGATGTCGGCGAGTGAGATCTGATCAGATGAAGTTGATCAAAGTACGAAACAGATTTTAATGAAAATTGGGAGTAAATAATAAATTACTCGATACACACTTTCGATTTTCTTATTGCCTAGTTTTAGGGGTCCATATTCAGTAGCCCACGGTAAAATCAGCCCACAGCTCAAACGTTCCACCGGAAAAAGGTCCACGACTCATTTATCCCCGAGTTCTGCTACCGCGAAGAGATCCACTGCTGAAACGATCCACTAGAAAAAGGTAGCACGCATTTATCCCCGAGTTCTGACACAGCGAAGATATCCACTGCTTAAACGTCCCACCGGAAAAAAGTCCACGTCTCATTTTTCCCCGAGTTCTCCCACCGCGAAGACATCCACTGCTAAAACGATCCACCGGAAAAAACTCCACCACGCATTTATCCACTGTCAGGTGACTTCGTCCATAAACATTGCAAAACTAGGAACTTCGAAATGCCAACTGTCGGTATTTAGTCGGCCTCTTCATCCCCTCAAGATTTCGTCCCTTAAGAGCATTCCATTCAAAAATGACTTGTGGAGTTGTGACATTGTTTGCAAATTTCGCTGTTAGATCACTGTTAGAAAACGAACAATTGTCGAGTAAAATCATGGACAAGAAATAAACTGCTGCAATTTTCCATACTAATATAATTATGCAATCAAACATACATTCAACAGACCATCTACTAGTTTTGAAATGTCTATGGGTGTAGGCGGCAAATGACAAGTGGCTAAATGAGCGGTGGACTTTTTTTCCGGGGGGACTGAGCCGTGAGATGATTTATCGGTGTGAAGACTCGGGGATAAATGTGTGGTGGCCCTTTTCCGGTGGATCGTTTTAGCAGCGGATGTCTTCGCGGTGGGGGAACTCGGGGATAAATGAGTCGTGGACTTTTTTCCGGTGGGACGTTTGAGCTGTGAACTGATTTCGCTGTGGACCGCCGAGTCGGCTCCCGCTCCCGGTTTTAGCATCTACTGTGAAAACGGAATTATTAAAACCATATTTTGAATGTAACTCGTGGGTTACACATTATCATCATTGATTTACCTTTATCAGGTGCCTTGGCTTGGTTTTTTGTGGTTAATGTATTGCGTAAAATCGTTGGTTAGGATATATCAAACAGCTGCAAAAGGCATTTTTCAAGTTTAAACAATCTAAAGCTAGAACTACAGGGTGATTAAAAAATGGCGCATTTTCTCCCGTGTACGTTGTGGGAGACATTAAGGGAGCACGGAAAAAATAGTAAAAAAAAATTGGCTCATTTATCCTTCGAGTTCTGAAGAGGTGAAGTTGAGAATTTAACTTCTTCAATTTGCATGATTTCAAAGCAAAGCATTGTTATTTGCGAAGAGTCACATGTCGTTAGTAGTTCCCGATTGAAAATTTCTCTTGCAACTGAGATTTGAGTCGTATTTTCATGTTTCAAAATTCGTCTTTCACCTCAAAAGTGCCGTGAAAATACATTTGGAGAGTATGTTTGGTATGGTCTGGCAGGTTCTACAGAGTTTCCAGGGTTACAATCCCAACAATACAATCATGCTATTGTGATGTACCTCTTTGATCTAAAGGTGCCAGGTAGGTACTAATGCGATGCTGCCAGATTGGACAGATTTGTTTTTGTTAATAACTTGCAAATCGAAGCCGATTAATTTTTTTCATTATTTTTCCCATGCTCTGTCAACGTCCATTATAACGTGCCAGAAAGGAAATGCGCCATTTTTGAATCACCCTGTATAGTGGCATGGCAAGGCAAAGTAAGGTAAGGTGACAAATCGACAAAAATCTAGCGGACAGCGGAAGGACTCTTATAAGCTTAGCATACCTTTACCCGTAGGGGTGCTGGCCGATATTTACGATTTAGGTAACTTATTTCACGCTCGCTAGCGGTTCTGGTGAGCCAGAAAGTCGGTATTTAGTTCCTCCTAAGTCCTAATTCATGGAATGCTAATTACGTTCCTTGTTCCTTCCTGGATTTCTTGGTCACCATGAAAAATTGAACAATGTGCAATGTGCAGCAACATCGAATGTTCGTCAATAGAGACGACTCGGAGATCAACGCCCAGGAGTTGGATCAACTTTTAATATAGGCTGATTTGCCACCTCAGGATAGCCATCAACCCATCATACAATAAAATAAACTCAAACTTCACGGTTATGCTGTCAGCTGTTCGCTTGGCACGGCATGTTCAAATCCACTCATCAGTTTCTAAAACTAATACACCCAAGTAGCTCTATCTCACCTACTCCTGTACCAAATTACATCAAAATCGGTCGAATATTTTCAAAGATGAAAAATTAAAATACGAGTTCACCAGGGAATCCTTTTGGCATGATTTTTTTTCAACAATTTTTCAGGGTGTTTTACTTTCCCGGCCCCACCAACATGGAGGGAAAGTATTGTAATGGTGCAGAAAAAAAGTTTTGAGATTTCACCGGATATATCCATTTTGAGGTCCCCCAAGTCGATTAAGACCATTTCCAGAATGATGTCTGTCTGTGGGTGTGTGTGTATGTGGGTGTGTGTGTATGTGTGTGTGTGTGTGTGTGATCTTCCACGATAACTGCCGAACCGTTTATCCGATCGATTTGAAATTTGATATGCAGACATGGTTTCGCCCTGGAATGACCGGATTAGTTTTTGGCTGTCATCTGTCAAACAAAAGTGTCACTATCAGCAAATGACAGAAGCTACATCTCACGGAACTTGACTTGCGATATGTCATTTGAAAGCCCTTGAAGAACTGTATTCAGAACAGTTAAAAGTATTTTCCCACCTGTTACCTGTCAAATTATAAAAAATATCAAAGTCTGGAACTTTGCCATTTAATTATTCAAAATCTATAGGACAGATGTGAACCAAACCCGGCAGGAAGCAACATTACCGAAGAATCAAACTAATGCTGAAGTTGGAGTTTCCCACCGTTTTCCGCACAAGCGCTATAAATTTTTAAAGTTTGGCCTGGCCGATTCCAGCCTCGCTTGCCTGTTCCTTGATTTTTGGCCTATTTAATTTTCTTAGCAACATAGCAACCAAACCGGTAGGTAACTACGGTTTTGTTAGGAATCGTATCAATGTCAAAGTGACAACATGAACGCTGTTCTCGGCAGGTTCTCGGTGTTTTCTTTTGTATCTTCTTGCATCATTTGGGGCAACAGTGCGAACCGATCCTTTGTGTAGTTTGGGGCTCCGTGAACCCCCTTGTGTTTTCTGTAGCTTTAGTAACTTTAGTATGCCCATTCCATTGACGTATATGTACAAACTGTAATGTGTGCAGTTCCTTTATTTGATTCGGTACCAGGGCCCCATCCCCATGGTGTCTGCCGTTCAAGGCCCTGATGGCGCCCCCATCTGTGTCTATCAGATTTTGCCGTTTCAGGCCAAAACTGCGGCTTTGTGTCTTCTTGGGTTCGTTGAAGCCCTCTAGGCTCCTGGTGTCTACGGGTGTCTCTTGAAGCCCCACTGAGCCCCCCTTTTTTTTAGTTTTCAGAACTATCGTGCCTTCAGGTGTGGTTCGGACCTAACTTTTTGATGGGCTCGAAGTCTCATTTCAGAGGTCACCACTTGGGGGCCCTGAATTGCATTTAATTAGAACTCTGCCCCAGGTTCTCAATCCGCGACTGATTTTCACCGGTTATTTTTCAAACAATAATTTAGATTGCATCATTAAAGGCAACAGTGCGCCCCGATTAATTGTGTCTTCAGGTGTTGTTTGGAGCTGCGTAAACCCCTTTGTGTGGAACTAGCATTGCATTCTTGAGATATCACAACAGTTAACTACCTCTAGCTCCAATCAAATCGAAATCAGGTACGAAAACATAAGGTCAACCTGGAATGACCTGATTAGTTTTTGGATAGATGATTTCGATCGGGAGTCCTCAAGGGACACATTGGGTCTGGGCTTGTCTGGATACAGCATTGCATTCTCCAAATTCGCAACAATTGTCTTCCTAGTTCTACCTTTCGAAGTATTTTATCACTATGGAAACCTAAGAACCTGTCACTTATTTTGTAGGCCCAACAATGGATGCAGAATGATCGCATAACGCACAACTCACTAGAACTTTTTCAATCAACTTTTCAATTAAATCCAACTTCCCCGAAGGGACGCTCAAATCAAACTCATTACTGACGTCCCTGGATACCGCCGGGAAAGTTTTGTGTCGCCCCACAACAGATTTTTTTAATTATGATCTCGCAGATGTGTACATAAATTTCCAGGGATTCGAAGGAGAAGATTTTTCTCCAAGAATGTGTATATAGAACTAGTAGGCCAGTCAAATTAGAACAAATTTTTCCGTTTGAGGGAAAAAACTGTTGGAGTTTTGGAAATTTGACAGTAATGTCCTATAAGGTGTACTGTTGAACATACTAAAAGTCCCCAACTCTACCTATTGAGCTCGAGCCGCCATCTTGGAAAAATGGTCCTTCGATCCAGTTTTCTGCTCATATTCCGCTAATCATCAGAGATATTCAATTAAGTTTAAAAAAAAATCAAGGCTATAAAATTGTCTACAAAAATTGTTGAATACCGATTTTTTCTCGTATCTGTTGGAATTAATTAAATTAAATTAACAAAAATAAAACAAAAAATTAGCGATTTTTTGCCTATGGCTAGAGATATTGTCTTCAAAATTTGTGAAGATGTTGGCAGTCTACATCAAAGCTGAACGTGACAGTTGAGATAGAAAAAAAAAATTGCGAAAATATATATTTTTTTTTTAATTAAGCAAAAATTTGGTTTTTGAGTTTGACATTTCCAACACGGCGGAGTAAAGGTTTCAATCGAACATCAATCAGTTTTGATATTTACATATTGCAAGACAAGATTTCATCAGTATTGTGCCTTCACGAGCTTCTGGAATGCTCGATATGAATTAAACTAAAAGAATAATCGCTAAGTCCAAAAAGTGTTGTCGATTGGTTCTGAAGGTAACATTTCAAAACAAAAGACATCAGCAAAGGATATACAGGAGGTCCAAAGGTTATTCAACTGTATATAAGCCCCATATTGATGTGCCTTGTCCAAAATAGTACAAAAGAATCAATCAAAATGTTAAAATCCACCCTGTATAACAAAAAGTAACAATACAAAATGGAAGTAGTAGATCATACCTGGTGCCAGAAATACAGCCTTCACATTTCTGGAGAAAAGAACAAAACTGATTGATTTATTTGAAAGTTATTAGTCCTCAAACTTGACTTTACAAATTTCAGCCAGTCAAATGGGAAAAAGTGGAGAGAAGTAACTGTCGGAGTTTCAGAAATTTGACAGGGATGTTCGCTAAGGTATACTCATAAACATACTAAAAGTTCCCGCCTCTACCTGTTGTGCTCGAGCCGCCATCTTGGAAAAATGGTAATAAACTTGATCGAAGGACCATTTTTCCAAGATGGCGGCTCAAGCGCAATAAGTAGAGGCGGGGACTTTTAGTATGTTTATAAGTGTACCTTAGCGAACATTCCTGTCAAATTTCTGAAACTCCGACCGTTACTTCTCTCTACTTTTCCCTATTTGACTGGCTGAAATTTGTGAAGTCAAGTTTGAGGACTAATAACTTTCAAATGAATTGAATAATTTTGTTCTTTTTTTCAGCAATGTAAAAGCTGTATTTTTGGCACCGGGTATGATCTACTACTTTTATCTTGTATCGTTACTTTTTGTTATACAGGGTGGATTTTCACATTTTGATTAATTCTTTTGTACTATTTTGGATAAGGCACATCAATATGGGGCTCATATACAGTTGAATAACCTTTGGACCTCCTGTATATCCTTTGCTGATATCTTTTGTTTCGAAATGTTTCCTTCAGAACCAATCGACAACACTTTTTGGACTTAGCGATTATTCTTTTAGTTTAATTCATATCGAGCATTCCAGAAGCTCGTGAAGGCACAATACTGATGAAATCTTGTCTTACAATATGTAAATATCAAAACTGATTGATGTTCGATTGAAACCTTTACTCCGCCCTGTTGGAAATGTGAAACTCGAAAACCAAATTTTTGCTTTATTTAAAAAAAAAAGTAAAAAAATATTTTCGCATTTTTTTTTCCATCTTAACTGTCACATTTAGCTTTGATGTAGACTGCCAACATCTTCACAAATTTTGAAGACAATATCTCTAGCCATAGGCAAAAATCGCTTATTTTTTGTTTTTTTTTTTGTTAATTTAATTTTATTAATTTCAACAGATTCGAGAAAAAAATCGGTATGGAACAATTTTTGTAGACATTTTTATAGCCTTGATTTTTTATCAAACTGAATTGAATATCTCTGAAGATTACCGGAATATCAACAGAAAACTGGATCGAAGGACCATTTTTTCAAGATGGCGGCTCGAGCTCAATAGGTAGAGTTGGGGACTTTTAGTATGTTTGACAGTACACCTTACCTGACATTACTGTCAAATTTCCAAAACTCCAACAGTTTTTTCCCTCCAGCTTTCCTTATTTGACTGGCCTATAGTGTGTATATAGATGAATAGTGTGAACACAACTACCAACCCAAAAAGTCCAGCGAAAGGTTCACTTACCGCCGCAGCGCTACTTGTCACGCAAATAGTCCACAGACCCTACGTGCGTACCCAATTTGGCCAAGATCAGTAGAACGATTTAAAAATAGATCGAGGAAGGGACAATTTTTTTTCGCGATTACCATATCTCTCATTTTTTTAATAATCTGATAAAAAGGTAAAAGTTGCATGCGACACCCTGTATTTTTTTTTTATTTGTTAATCTAACGTCGGCCCATTTCCGCAACGAGGCCCAACACCGACGCCGGTGAATGCTTTTCTCCACTATACCGGAAATTTTGCCGAACCCATGTGTGTTAGGGATTTTCAACGACCACCAACATTGCATATTTATTCAAGCATAATAAATATATATATATATATTATATATATCGCATGGGGTCGGCACCATCGTTCGTATTTTACGTGCTATGCGACACACGGCGCGTGTTGCATTTAGCAAGCATTCCAACTAAATCAAATAACTTGTTTTGGGGTCGAAAATCCGAGCGCCCACAATGGGACTCGAACCCACGACGCCTAGAGTGGTAGTCGAACGCGCTGACCACCAAACCACAAGCTCCTCTGTAAATTATTTACAACTAGATATTCTGTACTATGAAAAACTACCGCTCAACAGATAACAATTGCAGCCTTTCCATTATCAGACTTTTATCTCCTGTGATTAACCACAACTAACCAGACCTCACTCACTGACAAAATGTATTGTTGCCACCCATGTAATTATAGGTACACCATTTGCAAAAAAAGGCGATAACTTCGTTAATGAAGAATTAGTAAACAACGTCATATGAGGTCAAGTTGCTCTTTTTGTGTCTTTTTGGCATCAAGAAGTTTGAATAATGGGACATGATTATATCAAATTACCAAACATGATATTAATTACAAGAACAATAAAAACAAGTGGGTATGAATCCACGTTCGTGAGTCTCAGTAGCGCATTTTCTTGAAGAGACATATTGTGAACGTAAAGAAATTTGGTTGAAGGAGAAACACCATTCTTTGCTCACTCCTTCAATCGAAACTCATTGTGATATTTTGTTATCGAAATAGGGTACTTGCCAATGAAATAGATTTGAATGAAAATTCTGTCAATCATCAACAACAAGGTTCATGTTTTACAGTTATCTCTTACTTTGGGGGTGGCGTGTGGGAGCGGCAGCGTTTGGTAAAGAAACTCTTTGAGTTGGGAGCTTCTAAATGTTTGAGGTAACATTGACATCTAAATCAGTGGAAATTGTTGAAAGTTTCACTTTTTTTCTTTTGGGGGCGGAAACTGGAGGCGGCGTCATATCAAAAGTAGCCTATCCTTTCCCATTTTTAGTCAGCTATCCATATAGCGAAAGACTTAGATCTTAGATCGCTATGTCTTGGGTTTATGTTTTTCATTTATCTCTTACTTTGGGGGCGGCGTGTGGGAGCGGCAGCGTTCGGCTAAGCAAATGTTGCACAGTTTGAGTTGGCAGTTTCTAAATGTTTGAGGAAACATCTCAATCAGTAACAATTGTGAAAGTTGCACTTTTTGTCGTTTGGGGGCGGAATCTGGGAGCGGCGACTAATCAAAAGTAGCCTATCCTTCCCCATTTTTAGTCAGGTATTCATATAGCGAAAGAATTAGATCACTATGTCTTTGGGTCTATGTTTTTCATTTCAAATTGATAGGGGTCGGTTTTTAGCAATTTTTTTATGTCGGCGGAGCATATTGAAGATGGAATGTTTCTGGGCTTAGGTTTATAAGTGGCAACTATGTATTATTAATAAAATGAGAACAACAGAGCATTAGGTCTGGGAGAAATTGCAATATCATGTTATTTCAAGTTGATCGGGGGTGGTTTTCTCTATATTGGCGGCGCAATATGGACATTCAATACAGGGGGTGTCCCGTTTTTCAACGCTCACTATTGGTATTTCGGAAACGGTAAGAGATACGAGGTCGGTTAAATTACAAAAAAGTTGCGCAATTTTATGGCTATTCCAAAAATGTCAAATTATCAAAGATATCTTTGGTCATTTTTGAAATATCCCAAAAAACTGAAAAAATGCCGAGTTCCAAAAATTCAAATAACTTTTTTATTATGACAGCTATCAATTTGAAACTTGAAATCCTGACATTCTTGAAGGTCCTTGATCGACTGACGTCAATAATTTTTTCCTGCATTTACTAGTTTTCGAGATATGACAGTTAACTTCATTTTTTCTTATGGACACCATATCATTTATTCACCCCATAAAACTCACATTTTCTTTCTCTTTACAAAGATATAAAATACTTGTAGCATTTTTGTCAAAATAACTTGTAAAAATTGGAAAAACTGTTTTTGAAGCGAAAAAATCGAGTTACCGCTTCGGTTGCCATGCTCATGTGGCATATAAACAATGGCATTTGGTTGCTATGATCTGTTGATTTTGGAAAAGCGGGACACCTGTATAGCCTAACCTAGCTTTGGGAGTGGCAGCTATGTAACAGCGAAAACATCAGAAAGCTAGGGCGTCTAGTTTGCGAGGAGTTCGAGGAACGGACGGACGGACGGACAAAGCGGCTGTAATAGCGATTCCCATCAAGGTGGAAAATGGGCTAGAAATTTGTTTTCTCCTAGTTTCAAATGAAGTGTGGAACTGAAAAAAAAGTTCATGTAAAGAAAATAATTCATTACCAAGTAATGTGATTCTTGGGCTCGATCTTGGCGGCCTCGCGAAACGTGGTCTCGGCCAGTCCCTGCAAGCCCAAGTAGTGGTACACCAACCCGAGCTCTTGCAGACTCTTCACGTGTTGCGGATTAATAGCCACCGCGTTCTGGAAGCACAGTTTGGCTTCGGGCCATTCCTGCTTGTGCATGTGCAACAGCCCTTTCATGTGCATGATGTGGTGACTCAGCGGGTAGATCTGCGTCGCCTCCTGCACGCACTGCAGCACGTCCTCCGGCTGATCCAGGTCCAGGTACAGCTCGGCCAGCAGCAGCCACACCTCCACCAGCAACAGCCAAGCACGCTGCGGCCCCGGTCGGGGGCTGAAGCTGCTCAGCGAGCTGGCCACTTCGCTCAGGGCGTGCTCGACCCTCGATGCGGCCGTGTTGTGCAGCTGCAGCGAACTGGAATCCTTGTCGGACATTTCGGACGTGTACAGTTGGAAGACGGATCGCGTGTCGCTCTTCCTGTCGCACTCGGGCATGTCAGAGTTCGTCTGGCCCTCGTAGAGATTCTTCCACAGCTCCAGCATCTGCTTGGCCGTGTTCAGGGCCTTTTCGCCGCCCTCCAAGTGCAGTTCCAGGTGCGCCTTGACGTACATGAGATTCAGACAGTCCGGGTACTCTTCCAGGGCGTCCTCGACGACGTCCAGGGCGGTCTTGTGCTCGCGCTCTGCGGTGAGCAGCAGCACCAGCAGGTGCAACGTCGAAGAGCTTTCCGATTGCAGGTCCAGAGAAATACGCACGTGCTTCTGCGCATCGGCGATCTGTCCGGCTATTGCCAGCTGCAGGCCCAAGTAGTAGTGACACAGGTGGTCATTGGGTTCGATTTCGACGGCGTTCTTGAAGTTCTCCAGAGCTTTGTCGATAAAGTTCTCTTTTTCTTTCTTGAGTAGACACGACTCGGCCTGTAGGTGGTAGCCGATTCCGATGTACAAGTAGCACCGGCCTAGAAGCATGGAGCCGTTGCTTATGCCTTTCTTCTTGGCATCGATGCTGAAGTTTGTGCCTTCGACCGCCAAGTTAAGGTGCTCGTAGCAGAGTCTGGCAGCCAATAAGCAATTGCTGGGGTTACCCGGTTCCAATCGGATGACTTCTTTCAGAACAGCCAAGGCGTGGACGTACCGTCCCACCGAGATGAGCGACAAAGCATGCTGCTTCCAGAGATGCAGCTCTTCTGAAGAGAATTTCATGGAACGTTCCAATGACTGAAAGGAATTAAAGCATTGTTTGAAAAAATGTTCATTTATTCATCACATCCCCGTTTTTGGGGAAACAATCAAATTTTTCTTGCTATCATCAGTCTAAATTGATAAAGTTGCCAGCACACCAGAGAGACCTGTGGACGGGGCTGAACAGAAAACCAGAATCGTTTCGGACGAGTCCGTGTGTTGAAATAGGAGAAGCAACACCGTCAGCTGGAGTGCTGGACCATTACCAGGTCACAGGTGAACCTAAAATCCTACTGCAAATCAAGGTGCGCCACTGGATAAACTCAGTTCGCGCAGTTAGGCTCCGCCCACAGGTCCCTTTGGTATTCCAACTGTTCTATCAAACTTCTCTAAATAGCTGAAATTTAGTGAGAAAAGTGGAAAATTTTGACCAAAATATCCCCACCTCATGCCAGCCATCTGTTACGCTTCTGGTGCATCAGCCATCGCAGGGGCATCGCAAGACTTTTGACCTATCGCATCGTGTTCCTCGACCTCAAAAACACTGTGGCGATTAGCCTATCTCAAAATTGAAATAATTATTTAAACATGAAAGCGTAGCTTCAGCTGGCGAAATTAAGAGGGTGATGCAGGGCTCGAGCGAAGGGTGAGGCAGCACGCGAGGGAGGTTGGCGTTGGAAGGCCAAGAGTACCTGTTATTATTGCTATATTTGTTGATTAATTAATTTGTGGTTTAGTGATTGTGGTATTTGGTGTGGAGCTCTCTTTTATAGTCAAAGGCAATTAAATCACGGATTTGATACAATTAAATTAAATGGCAGGTGTGCAGAAATTGATAGGCACAAATTATTGTGAAATCAGAGTCGCTTTTAAATTAAATTGTGTACAATCTTCATTATAAATGTTCAGATGTTGTAACCCAATTACAGTCTAATGTCAGAATAATTCTAATTTCACGAAGTAAGTTACATGGATTTTTCCCACCTGTACAGGTGCTTCCAATTGGGTTTGCACTTCTTTCTCTATACGCGGTCAACCCTTCTTCAGATTAGACAAGCATTAGTTAGTGCGTTAAGGTGTATGCCCAAAAGTAATTAGAAGTGAGACTTTGGACGCGCGAAAAAGGTTAAACCAGGTGCGGTTTGCGGTATTACGAAAGAAACAAACACACCAGCGTTACGACAGGAGCCTACGAAACAGACGATATCTTCACAAAGAACGGGGTGAGATGTCACCATGAGCTATGCCAAACAAAAGCAACAATTATCCGACCTAAAGGGGTAATCAAGAGGTAGTTCCCGACGACAGGATGGACTTGACGCGACCCGTCTGGAAATATGCTCGCTCGTCAAAGAATTAGTCCGGAACCTGGCTACCAAACAACGCGACGCGATGGTACAAAGGGCGGAAGATTGCGGAAACTTGCGGTAATTAGAAAATGAAAAACGCGGGAAGTGTCACACACAAACCATGAAAAGCCAAGTCATTTGAAGCTACCTGATACATGATACGAACTGAGGTTTTTTCCGAATAAGGGCTTTAACAATCAAAGACCCAAAGGGTTAACACATGACTATAACACCTGTAAACAAACCACCAACCTATACACAATATTGCGCGGAAGTGGCGCTCCGGCACGGATGTCATGCGAACTAAGAAAACGGTGACAAGTTATCATCGCGCATGTTCAGAATTCGACAATGACGTTGACTTTTGTTTTTGACGTTGACGTTTTATTCAGTTTTATCAGCGAGTTGTGAAGTCTTCCGGTTTAAAATGGATATTCACCGGTCAAAAAATGTGTACCACTCAGAGGACTGACTGTCGTCTCGTCACACCATGCTGTCGTCAATGCAATACAGCACTGATTAGATAAAATATCCCCAGACAATTTCGCGGTAAAGGACCCCGCACGATTCCTATGGAAAATGGGTCTCGGTCAAATTTCCTAATTTTTTTATATGTTGTAGCCCAATTTAACACGAGCCAAAAACCATCGTCCGTTACCCAAAATAATGGACAGTTTTTTTTCTATAAGGGGTTGAAGATGGGTTATTTCAAGGTAAAGAAATATGTTCCAACATGAGTGAGAACATTTCAATGCCCTTTTCAACATATATGGCTCATGACAATTCCTTTTTTCTTTTGTGAAAAAATCAACCCCCTCCCTCACCCCCAACCCCTACTTGTGAGTATCAAATTCGAAATTACGTTTTAAAGTCATGCAGATGGTTCTATTTTGTCGAATTATGAGTTTTGGCATAAATTGTTTTTCCAACCCCCAAATAGGGGGTGGGGTTGAAAAAAAAAACCATCGGTCAATTCGGCTGAATTTCTGATATTGTGCTTCATCAGTTACGCTGAACAAGATGACCAAGGGAAAACTCAATCGTATGACCAGTTTTCACCCCACAGAGGGTTGAAGTTGACTATAATGAAGCATAAAACATTCTTCCATCTCATAAACCAAATGAATGAAAATAGTGGACTTTCATATAATCTTGTTTTGTAAAGATGTCTATTTTTCAAAAATAATTTCAACCCCGTCTCTCATCCCCTATCCTTGTTTCTGAACATCATATTCGAAATAAATCTTGGAAATGTAGGAATAGGTCTACGTCGGTTTCTCTGTATCTGATTGTGAATTCCCTCTCAAAATTATCTTTTACTATTATGCTTATGTTAGCACCCTTACAGCAGGGTGGGACATACATTTCATTTAATGATTTTTTTGCCTGGATTATTATTAAAAATATTGGTGTTTCTGTATTATCCTATTTTTCTTTTGTACGGTTACACCTCTATTTATAGTTTAGATTGAAGAATTTAATGTCATTTGAAGCGAAATCTGCTTAATCAAGGCAAAATATTATGTCACACTCTTATTCTAGCTACTGCGACTATTTGAAGAATGAAATAAAAATTAATATGATTTTCAAGATTTATTTCGAATATGATGTTCAGAAACAGGGATAGGGGATGAAGGACGGGGTTGAAAGTATTTTTGAAGAATAGACATTTTTACGAAACAAGATGATATGAAAGTCCACTATTTCCATTCATTTGGTTTATGACATGGGAGAATGTTTTATACGTCATTATAGTCAACTTCAACCCTCTGTGGGGTGGAAACTGGTCATACGAATGAGTTTTCCCTTGGTAATCTTGTTTAGCGTAACTGGTAAGGCACAATATCAGAAATTGAGCCGAATTGACCGATGGTTTTTTTTTTCAACCCCACCCCCTATTTGGGGGTTGGAAGAACAATTTGTGCCAAAATTCATAATTCGACAAAATAGCATCATCTGCATGACTTTCAAACGTAATTTCGAATTTGATGCCCACAAGTAGGGGTTGGGGGTGAGGGAGGGAGTTGATTTTTTCATAAAAGAAAAAGGGAATTGTCATGAGCCATATGTGTTAGGAAGGACGTTGAAATGTTCTCACTTACGTTGGAACATATTTTTTTACCTAGAAATAACACATTTTCAACCCCTTATAGAAAAAAAACTGTCCATTATTTTGGGTAACGGATGATGGTTTTTGGCTCGTGTCAAATTGAGCTACAACATATAAAAAAATTAGGGAATTTGACCGAGACCCATTTTCCATATGAATCGTGCGGGGTCCTTTGAATGTTATGGTTGAAGTGTTCCATTTTTTTTTAGTAATTCGGGACATTCGGGAATGATCCCTCACAAATGTGTTTTCATGAATTGGTTGCGAGGCTTACTTCGATTTTTCTATGTAATCACTTCTACTTGGAAACGGCGCATAATTCAATGAGCTTTGTTTGAGAATCACCTATTTTACAGCTCAACATATGGACAACATAGAACGAATCACCTCGTTTTTTTGCGCATGCGCCAAGCGGTCACGCAATATTGTGTATTACCTAGTTGAAAGGTATGAGGTAGAACTGATGACATTAGAATGTAATTGTGGAGCGACAAAACTGGGAATTATTGCAATTGTGAACATCTTCAGTGCTAACTCTTCCAATAATAACCCTTTACCCTTTGCCTCCATAAATAATGAATTTGCCATGCTGTTGAGAATGTAAACAAATGTAATCGAATTGAACGTGTGTAAACTATTGCTGGAGAAAGGGATAATTTATTGCAGAAATGAAAGTGTATTGTTTACTAATTTATCTTAATTAAGCGGTGAAATGAATAAATCAGACAATAATATTCAACGAAAGCAGAAGACTCATGTTTGTCCATCTATGATCAAATTGAATAAAGGTCATTGTTATTTGTTCATATGTGGAAAATGGGTTAATTTGGTCCTCTCGTAGATAGTACCTGGGTTGTCAACAAAAGAAACGGGTAAACTAATTAACGGGAAATAAAAGGGTTAACGTAAGCACAACGTAAGTGGTCAAGGGTCCCGATCGGTACAATATATAGCGTTGAAAGAACTTCTGAATTTTTTCAACCTCGAAAATAGTAACTTCTTGTATTTTGACCTCCGCCAGAAAAAACTCACAATTCAGAAACATGGGCACTTTTAAGATGCGTTCAGTCAGCTTATTTAGCCGCAAGTTTTAATTTTAGTCGTAAGCGCAGCATCGCTTATTGGCTGATATGAGGAGGCTGGTTCATGACAGCCAATGAGCATCGCTGCGTTTACGACTAAAACTAAAACTTGCGGCTAAATAAGCTGACTGAACGCACCTTTAGTATGTTGTTCCCTTTCAAGTTCTGAAATAAACTACTCAACAAGTAAAGTGGTCCACCCAAATTTGTAACGCTAGCATCAGCACGATAGCAGGAATTCGCTGAGTCGACGGTCCAACGACCCACTGCGCGTGAGAGAAGCGGATGTATGATATGCGGGTCGGAGGAGGCTTGAAGTATTAGCACTCAGACGAAAAAGATGTATTACTTGACGAGGTAATTAGTAACAAAGACTAGTTACACTGGAAGGTGTGCGTTTCCATGATCTTCCTGGTTTCGTCACAAATTTTCGTGCGATGTTTCGAACTTGTTTAGATGATAAATAATATTATTATGGACTTGCTGTTTCATTGTCATTATCTACATTCTCTCACAATAGATCATATTATTATTTAGGCCGAAACAACGGTCCGAAAGAAATAAAAAATAAAGGAAAACGACTTGCTTCTTCATACTATTACCCAAACATGAAGTTCAAAGTGCCCTAGCTTTCGAAGAAAAAGGACTAATTAGAAGTTGTTTTTCCTCTAATACCGGGTGTTTATAAAGTCTGTGATCGCATCGCCTTTGGAATCCGCTTTCGCTCACTAAAATTGCGCCTGTTACTGCGTCTTTCGGCCTGACCCATGCCTGCCGCGATTACATACTCTCATAAACACCCCGTACCTACGTTCCTTATCAGTCACAGAGCAGATACCAAAGTTCGTTTAGGTCCTCCGTATTTGTTATACAGGGCGTCGCGTAAGGTTCTGCTGAAACAAAAAGTCTGGACGCCAAAGCGGCAAAAAGTGAAGTAGAGCATTTTCCGAAGCTCGTATCGAGAACACCTGGAACAGTTACTCCAAACAAGTGAATATGCCCTCGCGTGCGTGTGACTCAGTAGCGCATTTTCTTTCGGGTGGATCCGCACAGAGGATGCTGCATGAAAGCAAGCGTGCTGATTTATGATTTATGCTAGACAAGAAATGGGTAAGTATGTTCCAAATTTCATCAAAATCGACATTGACTGCAATTACCGAACAATGACAGATCTTGGCGCTTAATGGTGAAACCACCCTTTAAAACATAAATACAATCACGGAAGACGTTTCATTACCAAGTTCAATCGAAATCGGTTTACGTATGTGGTTTACGTATGTAAAGTTCAATATGGCAGGCCAAGATGGCGGCCGATCGTTGAACCAACCATTGAATGATAAATCTTTTGACAAAATGCAACTGGATTCTGAATTTCATCAAAATCAGTTCACACTTCACCCAAGTGAAATTTCAACATGGCGGACAAAGAAGGCGTCGATTTTTGAGAAAAATATTGGCCTACTCCCATCCTCACTTATAATACTTATAATAATAATAACAATATAGGCCTTTATTTGTGGCGGTCTTCAGCTTGGAGCCTGAGCTTCAGCTGTTCTTACACACAACCACCATGTTGAATGATGACTTGTCATCATTTCATCAATAACATCCCATTGTTGAGTGATTTAGCTGGTATATCAAGTTTTCAACTTGCCCTAAATTTCTCTGGGTCGAGTTCTGGGTTAAAAACATATTTGTCATGGGCTTCAGCCGCAACAAACACGTCTAGTAAGCTCCTGCTATGAACTGGGAAGTTAAAGAAAATGCCCTTTGCTGTTTCATATCACCCTGTAACATCAGTTTCTGCCATAAACCAAGCGATCTGCCTGGAATTTCCCTCCACTGCAATTACCTACCCGTTTCCTTATCTTTTGCAATTTATGACTTTCCCATGCACATGAGTGTATGTACGTACAGTAATTGGAAACCAAAATAGAATGTGCATTTGCAACGTTCTCATATCTCAAGATTTTCAGTAAGATAGGTATTTATCCGCTCCAACTCAGAAAAAAAAAACACCAGTACAAGTAGTGTTCAACTTACTTCTTGCAGAAGTGCGACTTGACCCCACCTCACCGTGGCCACGGTCAGCAAGTCGTAAACCATGGTGGCGTCTTCGTAAGCACTCGACCGGATTTCATTAAATTCCGGCGACTGGGACAGCACGGCGTTCCTGACCGCCATCGATTCAGCAACTAACAGCAACAAGATAGTTTCTTCGCACTCATTTTTAGGAACAAACTGCAACACACCACAATTTAAATATGTATTTTTTGTTTTTATATAGCGGCAATAAAATTCAACATTCAATACAAAAGAAAGTCAAGAAATTAACGAAGTAAATTACGAAACCCAAACAAAGACATAAGTATATACCTGGTTCAGCGAAGTGTAATATTTCGGCTTCCATATGGAATTCTTGGTGGCGGCAGTAGAAGGCGGCTTGTACTTGTCTCCAACGAGTCCTTGGAGAAGCAGCTGGGCCATTTGGCACATGAACTTGAGCCGGATGGCGTTCACGCCCTGGGCCTCGACGGAACAGAGCGAAGCCCTGTATCGCTCCAGGGCTTCGAGCGGTTTGCCCAGGTGAAGCGACAGCACCGGGGCTTCCTGCAGGGCCTGCTCCAGGATGACGCCGAGGGACTTGTGGCCGACCGGGGGCTGGGGAGAGTGCGTCCCCGTCGACGTGACGTTCGTGGACTGGTCTTTCTCCAGCTTTTGCATGTACAACAGGCTCAGATCGGAGCTCAGGTCAAAGCATTTGAGCATCTCCTCTTCGCGCTCGGCTTTTTTGAACTTGCTCGTGGCCGATTCGTCCTTCTGCAGGCACAGGCCTTTGACGGCGTACGATTCGGCGACGATCCTCAGACTTCGCCTGGAATGCACAAATGGAAAAAGATTTGAAAAGCGAAAACATGACTGTTTTCCAAATCATCGAGTTTTCAATAATGATTAAAAAATCGGTTGTGTCACTCCAAAACTTCCCCGACGAGTAGCAAGGAACGGATGGAAATTTTATTATGAGACGTCCCTTCGGGTGGGAAGTAAGAATTTGAGAGAAAGATTGAAGGATTGAGATATTTTCTTAAGGGCTTCATTTTGAGCTCCATCATCTGAGTCCGGTCTACTCTTTGTTGTCACACGCATTGGTACATGGATAACAGTGTTCGATCTTAAACTGGCACCACAAAAAGATTGGAAATAATTTGCAGGAAATTGAAAATTTTGAAAAACACAAACAAAAACAGAAAACATCTTATTGTGAACTTTGTCAATTACGGCTTCATTTTAAGATTTGTCATTCAAGTCCGGTTTCGATAACCCAGGCCTCTTTTACATTTTCAACTGAGAAATTCCCGGGAAACTGAAAAGACAACTGTTGGAAAATGTTCAAGAGCCAGTTACATCTCGTTTAAGAATAATTGGTGAAAATCTGTTCACATGATAAAAAGTTGGCAAATTTGCAGTTTTTCCAGAGATGAAAACTCGGAAACCGTGGGTCCGATTTCGAAAATCCTCCCTCCAAAAATTAATTCAATCTTTTCTCCAACTTTCATTCCCAGCATGTCTGAACCTAAAATGAATGCTTCGGGGGGCTCACCGCATGTGAAAGTTTGCATTGCAGTTTTTTCAACTTCACGAAATGTGCTAATTTCATTAAAAAAAGAATTACCGCCGGAAAACCGGAACAGTGTCGACTTTGAAAATAGGTCTTCACGACGCCCAATCCAATCTACTTTCAACATTAGTTGTAATTTTTTGAGAAAAGTTGATCCCCGAGCAGGAATGAATTTTTGAGTGGAGTCCTGCATTCAAAGCGAGTCCCCCTGGCCAAAACACGGGCGAAAGGAGGCCCTCTTGGGTGGCAACGGCTAGGAAAAATTCTAAAAATGTATAACGCCCGACTAGAAAATGGTGGGAAACTGCAACTCCAGACTTAATTTGACTCTTTTGCTGTGTTGCTTCCTGGCAAATTTGGTTCCAATCCATCAAATGGATTTTGAATAATTAAATGGTTAAATTTTGAATTTTGTTATTTTCAATTATTTGACAGATAACAGATAGGGCAATACTTTAAACTGTTCTGAATACAGTTTTTCTATGGGCTTTCAAACGGCATATCGCAAGTCAAGTTTCGTAAGATATAGCTTCTGTCATTTTTTGATAGTGACACTTTCGTTCGACAGATGACAGCCAAAAACTAATGGGCTCATCCGACGGCAAAACCATAACTGCATACCGAATTTCAAGCCGATCGAATCAACGTCGCGGCTGTTATCGTAGCAGCTCGTATCGTATCACAGACTCACAGACACACATACAGACAGAGATCACTCCAGAAATCCTAATCATCTTGGGGCACCTCAGAATGGATATATCCGTCTTCATCTCTAAAGTTGTTTTAGCGCGTTCACAATACTCCCCCTCCTCGTTGGGTCGTGGGGTTGGGTCGGGGAAGTAAAAGCCTGCGTATGCATTTCAAACAGCTTCAACCAAGGAAAATGACTTCCGAATTCGATATAAACGCGAAAATTGTCCAGGAAACTGGTATTTGCTTGCACCATTATCCTTCGCACAGCCAATACAAGCCAAGATCCTCTGTGACATTATAAATATCAGAAATGGATATATGTAGTTTCACACTAGTTTTACCGTGTTAATAAGATGTTATAACAATAATAACATGGTTATTACGTTATTTATGTTAGCGCGAACTACCTCAAATATACATCGTTATTGAAGTATCTCTATACATTATCGAAACGAGCATGGCAATTTCGTAGAACAATTTCTTTCTCAAACGGTAGAATTTATCCAGCGCTTATCTAAAAGATCCGCCGGAAAATTCACTCGGCAAAAGTTATATAAATCATTCCTACTCAGCATCAACACAGTCATTGTTATTCATTTATTCGTATTATATCATCATTAGTTATTGTTCATTTATTTTCTTGAAAAAAAGGTTTGATCTGAAAAGTACGAAAAAGTATCTGAAAGTGGTAGCAGTGAAGTGACCCATTATTGTACTCTTCCTTGATACTGACATTGATCCCGATAGAATCAAATACAGTTGTCTCAAACTTCGCGCACACGGAACCCAGGACTATTTACGGAAATGCTTGAAAATAAGTGCCAGAAAAATGGTAGAAAAAATTAGGTGTTTTATTTTTGAAGATATATGGAGGGTGGTCCTTCAAGCCCTTTGCAATGAAAAATAATAAACGCTGGTTCGCGTTTCAAATTAATTTTTTCCGCACAAAATGGCTACCAAATATGGATTGAAATAAGTTGTGACAACCGAACTGCCAATAACATCAAAGTGATATAACAACAATGAGAACCAATCATGGCAATTTCTACCTATAACAAAATTTCCCCAAAAAAATTCCTTGCTACAAAACCGTGTGATATTAGCTGCATTCCTTTTACACGAAATATCAGATAATCTCACTTCAGTTAGATAGAGAAAAAGCGAGAATTGCATGAGGGGGACAGACACAACTAGCAATTGAAGTGAGAATTCTCAGTTCAGATGATAAAAGGAACGCAGCTATTATGCTCGATATCGGTTGAGGAACCAACCAAATGGTTTGGAGGCATTTTTGAAGAATAATAATTTTCAAGTTTTCTGACCTTCATAAATTATCTTCAGAAATAAAAGACCTATTTTATCCTCGATTTTTTCAACATTTTTCTGTCACTTTTCAAGCATTTCCGTAAACTGGCCTGAGTTCGATGGACGCCAATTTTGAGACACTCTCTACAAATAATACATAAAACACCAACATTATAACATAAAAAGCTTCCCCTTCACCATTTCTCCCGTATACTTGGAATCTGCCATTTAAATTTTTTTCAAGTGCTACCGTATACCTAATGGCGTGAGAATATTATTCAAAGAATTATTACCAATATTATTATTTTACGCCCAAGGGCAAGAAAACCGTGTCACTTACATTGAATGACCTTTTGCTGCAGCTGCCACTGGCACATAATCAGTAGTATCCCATATCAAACTGCTGTTGACGTAAATAAATGTAGTTAAAAATGAAAAATGAAATGTAAAAAAGTATGAAAGAGGTCTACTATCATCAATCTTACGCCTCCACCACATGGACCCCATCAAAATACGTTAAGCATGACTAAATAAGGAATCCGAAACCAGTAAGCTTAACAGGGCCCTTGTTTTCAAGATTCGTAGTTTTTTCACGGCTCATCTCCGCTTATATACTCCGAACGTTACCTTCTGGAACGTTTTCAGGCATATTTCAGCATAACATAACCCACCAGGATATTCGCCCGGCTTCCACAAACGTCCATACTTCGTGTATCTACATACCGGCATGCTCTGGAAAGCGGCACCTCTGCCAATTGTGCAGATGTGTCCTACTCGCTTATTGAAATCTCCAGCTTGTGCGGAGGATCTGAACTCATCGATCTCGCTTTTGCTCTCGATTGTATTGGAATCGCACAAGAGCCTCGCAACTCGTAAAAGTATTGATCGAAGTTGAATTTTATTCTTGATAAACGTTCCTGGCTTGGGAATATCAATAAAAAATTGCTTAAAAAATTGCAGCTTCATATTTTTAGCTGAAAATTTTCCACTATAAAACCACTCGTACGACTGTGCAGAATACTGTGGAGAGTCCACCTTGAAAAAAGAATTTTTTTTCTAAGTCAAATAAAGGCCCTGGGATGGCGCTCGCAAAAATTTGATTATCTTCGGCTGTGACCGGTTTTCTTGGATTTCTTTCCTTTCACATGTTTATACAGGGTGGATCAGTTCAAACCGATCAAACTTTGGGATGAGATTCTCCTTATCTTCTTGATTCAGAAAATATAATATACGTGTCTCTCACTGCTGCTTAAGAAAGATACAGGGTGTCAAAATTCACTTTTTGATTTCGATTTTTGAAAATTTGTAACTTGTGAACTATTAAGCCAAATTAGCTCGAACTCCACACAGGCTGGTTTGTTGGAATTATCTACCTACCTGCCACATTTCAAAGCAATTCAATCAGTGGCCTGAGAGTTGGGGGGGGGGTCATTAATTTGGAAGTACCTGAAGAATCTTTGAATCTTTCAAATTAATGTTCACTCCAGAACTCTTACGCCACTGATTGGATTCTTTCGAAATTTTATAAGTAGGTGGATCTTTCCGACAAATCAGCCTATGCTGAATTCAAGCTAATTTGGTTTGATAGTTCGCAAGTTACAAATTTTTAAAAATCGAAAAAAGTGAACTTTGACACCCTGTATCATTTTTAGGAAACGAGTGAGATGTTGTATTTTTCTGAATCAGGAGGATGGGGAGAATCTCATGCGAAAGTTTGATCGGTTAAAATTGATTCACCCTGTATAGAGATATGAAGTGAAATCTCTAAATGCCGGTTGAAAGAAAATCATCGGCTTCGACTGAGAAGCCTTCTAGTCGGAGCCACTCTGAGCGTACAAGGTGTTCACGATAAAATTCACCCCCCCTCTAGGAGATTCCCCTTTGAGATATTTTGAAAAAACTAAAAACTTTTTCTCAACAATTTTTCCCAGGGATCTTGAATTGATCGTCTAAAAGTTTTCAAATGGTACCGTATACAGGGTGTGACATGTAACTTTTTTATTTCAAATACAACACCCTATATTTCAATACGTCATTTGATGAAGCCTTCTTTTCTGATTACAAAAATATATAACATTAATGATTTACTTTGACAAGAGGCTGTCAAAAAAAATTATAAAATAGGTAGTCAAATAAATCAAAAATTAAAAATTACGCGACACCCTGTATTAGGGACGAATTGGACCATTTTTTCATGCAGAGTTGAACTCCGCAGATGAAATGCTGCAAGAATAACTTTTTTTTAAGTGAACTGTAGAAGCCAAAGCCATCTTGCCGCGAAACAAAATTATGTGACTACCTATTTTATTATTTTTTCGACAACTTACTTGTCAAAATAAATCATAAGTGTCATATATATTTGAAATCAGAAAAAAAGGCTTAATCAAATAACCGAATAAAATATAGGGTGTTGCATTTAAAATAAAAAAGTTACATATTACACCCTGTATACGGTACCAATTAGAAACTTTTAGAGGATCGATTTGAGGTCCCTGGGAAAAATCGTGAAGAAAAAGTTTTTAGTTCTTCGAAATATCTTGAAGGGGAATCAACTGGAGGGGGGTGAATTTTATCGTGAACACCCTGTACAGAGGATTCCAAGGACGTGGTACGTGGCCTAAGCGGTAGTGATGAAAAACTGTTCTACAATTCTTCGTTTAGGAGGAGATGAGTGACAGGCCGGACGGACGGACGGTAAATTGCGGATAATCGCGATTTTTCCAAAATTGGAAAATGCGCTAAAAAATGACATTGCAGCCCTGCAGCATCTCGAACTAAGAATTTTTGTTTGCTGCCAGGTTAGGTATAGCTGGCTTATTGAACCAGTGTGAATTTGAAAAATCAGATTAAAAAGAAATGCCTTTTCCCTACATAAGAAATTTTCTGAAACGGAAAGCTTTTTTCGAAATATTCAATTTTGTTTACCTAAAATATTTACTTGTTAGATAAAATTCAAATAAAATTCAGTATTGTGGTGTGTATTACCTACACCTACAACCCTCGCTACAACCAGAAAACATTAATTTTTTTTTTAGGGTCCATGACACTTGAGCGACACACGCAAATCGAAACGAAAAAATAGGCAAATCACTCAGAATGGCGTGTGGAATGATAATTTAAAAGAAAATTTGCAAATTATCCATACATTTTTGCAAACAAAATAAAAGAGGAACAACACGTCTAAATAAGAACAAGTTCAGTTTCTGGATGTTGTTGTATTGTTGGTTGCCTACATTACTTCAGTGAAAAATTAGATCAGGTACGTACGTACAGTGACTTATGTTATGACACCAACAAAACAATGTTGCGCAAGGTTGTGAGTGGCTCGAGATGGGCAACGCATAGTAAAGCAGTACCTCTATGGTGTAGTACGACATAAACAATTAAACTGCAAAGAAACTATAAGTGTGATCGTAATTTTCTCCTCGGTCAAGACTAATCATCGTAATTAGAAGGCAACACAGTTTGTTTCATGGTTGTAAAAAAGTGTTTACAAGTGTGGTTAAGTGTCATGGACCCCTCGAGGGACCCCTTTTTCAACTTCAGTTTTTCTTGTAAGAAATGCTCCAACATACCTACTACCTAACATACATTTTCAATTTTTGTGCAAAATTCTTCAGGAACATCAACCAGAATATTCCTGATTCCCTCAAAAATGTTATTAGCATTAGCTATACTATTGGATCGAAATAATTCAGAGTGACTCATTCACATACACAGTGGGTGTGAGTGAGTAAGTGAACACTTGGAGCGTGGATAACTGAGAGTGACTCATACTTTCCATCCTAGTTCCACGTTCTTCGCCGCAACGCTCCAAGTGTTCACTTACTCACTCACTACTGTGGATGTGAATGACTCACTCTCAATTATTTCGATCCTACAGGTAGGTACCCCTACTTCTCACGGAAATTAAAAGGGGCTAGTTCACCCCACACATCTGGGTAATCTAGGAAAGCACAGCACCAAACCATTTCTGATATACATAGATGTGGAAAAAAAATTGCAGAGCTAGGTCTAGTTTTCTATTTATTTACTCAAGTTTACCTTCCCTACAATTTTGCAGTTAGTTAAAAGAAGAAAGTTGAAAAAACATCTTTTTTCATGTAACTTTGAACTATAACCTTTGAACTTTGAAACTGTGTTTCACTCTTCTCACTACAATTATTAACTACAACATACCTAGTTCTAAAATCCACCTTCCACCTTGACCTTTAACAACTTTACGAGTCACAACACTATGCTAAAATTTCAAAAAACAAAAAACTTACAGTGGCAACTTCTTTTCTGACAAATTTTGGAGATCAGCCTCTTTGAAATGCCTGAGTCCCTCGGCGTACTGGCCGCAGGCATACTGTAGCTTGCCTAATAAAAGATGCGCATCCATAGCCACACCGGCCTGCAATTTCACCACTTGAATTATTAACGACTTTGCAAGCACTACGGCAAGTGCGAACCTTGATGCCGGCCTCGTTGACCACCAAGTTCAAAAAACGCTTGGTCTCGATCAGCCCGATCTTGGCTCTATTGATGTTCGCTTCGATGGGCGGCCATTCCTCGAGGTACAATTCTAGCTTCCCCTCGCCGATCAAGAAATCCGATAAACATGCTGCCACAAAATATTGTCGTTAATATTCGATAAGACGGCTCTCACCGTGGGAATCCTACCATAATCTGGCGATTTATCCTTGAGCTGTTCGGCCAGCTCTATGACTTTGACCCAGTTGGATTCCTCCCTGTTCTTTTCGATTTCGTCCTCGATACGAGTGCTCACGTTCTTGGTGCGTCCTGTCATCACTTATTTAATGGCTTTTAACGATTATTTAAACATTAATAAATAATATAAAATCGGAGAGGAGCGCTGTCACAACATAACCTGAAAAATGTTGACGGAGCCGTCACGGTGACAGGCAGTTACCGCGACAGCCCATAAGCGCTACAGACCCCAGCCGCGACACGTGGCAACGCTGTTCGGCTGTCAAAAAGCAAAATGTCACATCTTGGCGACATAAGAGCGAAATGTGGACCTGCCAATCTGATTCCCCCTGTACCCTTTTGACCATTCGGCAATGCCGCATCAAAGTGTCAAAATGCACGTGCTCCACAACAATAAGTGCAATTTTACGTTAGTGTCTATTGTTATCGAACATCGAACAAGTAGAGCACTACAAATATCTAGGAACAATAATTGAAGAGAACGGAAGACAGGACAGAGAAGTGAGTGAAAGAATTGCTATGGTGCGAAATGGGTGCGAAGAATATACAACTCCCATGGTCCATGAGAAAAACATTTTTCGGGAAGAAAGAAGTTACAAAGGAAATAAAGGTTGAGGTATATAGTGAAGAAGATGGTGACTCCAACACTGATTTTATGGGAGCGACTCGTGGACCCTGACAAGAAAGTACGAGAGTCGAGTGAATGCTGCAGAGACGAGATCCCTACGAAAAATAGAGGGGAAGACAAAAAGGGACAGAATCGGGAACAAGATTTTCAAAGAGCAGTAGTTAAAGACGAAACCCATGAGAGTGTATGAGGCGAGAGCACAGGGAAGAACTCTCGGAAGAACTAGAAGAGGCAGACCAAGAAAAACCTGGCGGGAAGAGGTGAGGCATGTAGCGGAGGAGAAGGACATCAGCAGGTGGGAGATCGATGCGTTGATCCAGAACAGGATGGAATGGATGAACAGAACAAACAGAACAAGCTGAATTCGGGCCCTATAGTCTTACACCGAACGGTAGGAAGACTCCGGATTAAGTAAGTAAAAGTAAGTGTATTGTGATTAGGTCTAAACAGCTATGCATGACAGAATAATTGATTATTTTTTTCGTTACAGCAGTACGAATTATACAACCTAATTGCTGTTTCAAATGGAGGATATTTGTAAGATCCACGAAACCAACAGGAAGAGCCAAGGATGTCAGTACATATGAAAGGAATCGGTAGGTAAAGTCATTGTTTGCGTAAGATTTATACTAACTTACAGTCTACACACACCTGTGTAAGGATTATTAATTGTATCAAGCGTTGAAGTAAATTTCCTCTCATAGTAAGCCTGGTCGCTAAGCCATGTTTTCTTACTAATTTTCCAAGAATCATAGGTGACTTGAGGCGAAATTCACTTGAAGGCTCTATATACTACAAGTGTTAGCTTTCCTCAAGTCCAAGTCCTAATGACAAGGCTATATTAATCTCGTAACGTAAGTTATTACATCACTTTTTGGAATCAACTTCTCCGCAGTTATGCATCATATATTCCACTATTTGCTCAAGTCTCATGTCTGATGTGATCACTGATATATTCATCAACTCCCAGAATAATAATATAGCTACCATCGTACGCAAAATAAACGAGGACCGTGTTTCACACGGAGTGTACTGATTTGATGAATTTTGGCCTTCTGTCACTGACACCAAGCCAAAATTTATCAAATCAGTACACTCCGCGCGAATCACTGTCGAGTATAATTATCGTAATTGTAATGCAGTATGTTCTTTTGTTACAGTAGGAGACCATGGTGGCCATGAGGTAACCATCACACACCTTACCAGAATTCCACAGAACTGTAGACAACATTCTCAAAGCTTGCCTCATCAAGTCATCACTCCCAGCAGTGTTAACCGACAATAGCAGCTCATTTGGATCATTGGATCCAGACCCAGAAATAATTAACATCATCATTGATCTCGCTCTGTCTCGTGTTTTATGAAGAGTGCCACCTCCTCGTCAACATCTTCACGCCGTTTCCACCACTTTCTTTTATTTACTCTTTTATTCTAGTGTTATTACATTTTTAAGCACTATTATTCTATATTGTATTTCTTAGAATTTACATTCCTTTGAAAAATACCTGTCAACGAGGTTGAAAGTTGAAACGTTGGTTGCCAATATACACGTTTTTTTTAAACTGAAATTGTCTATCATTCCCAAGATTTGAAGAAAAATACTGTAAGAAAACAGACGGGAATCAGGATCCTATGTCGGAGCATGAACAATTGAACTTTCTGTCAATATCAGGTTCCTCAATGCTTATTTAAGAGTGCTAGAAAAATGTTGTTTGTGTTTTAGAAACAAATATATGTGGGGTGTTGGGTGGGTGTTGGTCAAAGGGTGTTGGATTGGCGTACAAACCAAGAGGATGCATTATATTTTGTCAGTGATTTCACCTGTCAGTTCTTCACTTGTCTGTGGGGACTAACCAGAGAGACGGAGAGGGCGGTGAAAAACAATAGGAAGATTTTGAAAAACAGAAAATCAACTTCTATTTATATTTGAAAAAAGAAATAATGAAATAAAGCCGATGAACCTAAGCAGGGGTGGATGGGCCAAGGGAGTAAAAGGGAATTTACCCCCTGGGCCGGTGAGATCTATAAAATTTGGGCCGGTAGGATAAAACCAATACTTTTATTCAACAGTGGAAGTTTTGGGAAGAAAGATGGAGGCCGGGAAAATGAACAAGTTTTCAACGCAGTGCACTCAGCGTCACCTCATGTGCTGATATAACTTTACAACTTGTTTTCTCAACTTCACAGGGGCCACTCGACAATGGGCATTTTCATTCCATTCTCTTCAGTGAACACACCGTTTACAATTTTCCCGAAAGAGACCCAGAAATGTATTGAACTACGTTATTCAGACTCGCAAAATACTCGCCGTGATCAGGCCGCAAGACCACAGTTCTGTACACCGACAGTCCGACACTGGATGCTTGTCGGTATCGGTAGCTAGAAATAAGTAACAATGTTGTTTATTTCTCATCCTAGCTACCTCGGAACCCCGTTATTGGATACCAATAGGAAAGCGAGCTTTCTGAGGCTCATTATCGATTTGAAGAACATAGGTATAGTCGAGTATAGAGTTCAAACAAGTGAGTATGCCTTCACGTGCGTGAGTCTCAGTAGCGCATTTTCTCAAAGAGGCATATTGTGAACGTAAAGAAATTTGGTTGAAGGAGAAACACCATTCCTTGCCCACTTTCTTCACTCGAAACTCATTGTGATATTGTGCTATCAGAATGGGGTACTTGCCAATGAAATAGATTTGAATAAAAATTCTTTTACTCATCAATATATTTTTTTGTTTGAGGGCGGGAGCTGGGAGCGGCGACTAATCAACAGTAGTCTATTCTTTCCCATTTTTAGTCGGCTATCCATATAGCGAAAGAATTAGATCGCTATGTCTTCGGGCTCATGTTTTCCATTTATCTCTTACTTTGAGGGCAGCGTGTGGGGGTGGCAGCATTCTGCAAAGTGACTGTTGCACAGTTTGAGTTGAGAGTTTCTAAATGTTTAAGGAAATATGACAATCAATGAAAATTGTAAAAGTGGCATTTTTTGTTTGGGGGCGGGAGCTGGAGGCGGCGACTAATCAAAAGTGGCCTATCTCTTCTCATTTTTAGTCAGCTATCTATATAGCGGAACAATTTAATCGCTATGTCTTCAGGGTTATCTTTTATATTCATCTCTTATTTTGGGGGCGGCGTGTGGGAGCGGCAGAGTTTGGCAAAGAAATTCTTCCACCGTTTGAGTTGGGAGTTTCTGAATGTTTGGGGTAACATTAAAATGTAATTCAGTGGAAATTATTGAAAGTTGCACTTTTTTTTTGGGGGTGGAAGTTGGAGGCGGCGCCATGTCAAAGGTAGCCTATTCTTTCCCATTTTTAGTTAGCTATCCATATAGCGAAAGAATTAGATCGTTATGTCTTCGGGCTTATGTTTTTCATTCATCTCTCACTTTGAGGGCAGCGCGTGTGGGGGCGGCAGCATTCGGAAAAGTAACTGTTGCACAGTTTGAGTTGGGAGTTTCTAAATGTGAGGGAAATATGACAATCAGTGAAAATTGTGAAAGTTGCATTTTTTGTTTGTTTGGAGGCGGCAGCTGGAAGCGGCGGCTAATTAAAAGTGGCCTATATTTTTCCAATTTCAGTCAGCTATCAATATAGTGAAAGAATGAGATCGCTATGTCTTCAGGGTCATGTTTTACATTTATCTCTCACTTTGGGGGCGGCGCGGCGTGTGGGAGCGGCAGAGTTTGGCAAAGAAATTCTTGCACAGTTTGAGTCAAGAGTTTCTAAATGTTCGAGGTAACAGTATCAGCTAAATCAGTGAAAATTGTTGGAAGTTGCACTTTTTTCCTTTTGGAGGCGGAAGCTGGAGGCGGCGCCATATCAGAAGTAGCCTATCCTTTTCAATTTTTAGTCAGCTATCCATATAGCGAAAAACTTGGATCACTTTGTCTTTGGGTTCATGTTTTTCATTTATCTCTTACTTTGGAGGCGGCTTGTGGGAGCGGCAGCGTTCGGCTGAGCAAATGTTGCACAATTTGAGTTAGCAGTTCCTAAATGTTTAAGGGAACATCTCAATCAGTAACATTTGTGAAAGTTGCACTTTTTATCGTTTGGGGGCGGAATCTGGGGGCGGCGACTAACCAAAAGTAGCCTATCCTTTTCCATTTTTAGTCAGCTATTTATATACCGAAAGAATCAGATCGCTATGTCTTCGGGTTTATGTTTTTCATTTTATTGCACTTTTTATCGTTTGGGGGCGGAATCTGGGGGCGGCGACTAACCAAAAGTAGCCTATCCTTTCCCATTTTTAGTCAGCTATTTATATACCGAAAGAATCAGATCGCTATGTCTTCGGGTTTATGTTTTTCATTTTAAAGTGATTGGGGGCGGTTTTTAGCAGTTTTTTCATGTCGGCGGCGCATATTGATGACGGAATGTTTCTTGGCTTACGTTTATAAGTGGCAACTATGTATTATTCAAAAAATGAGAACACCAGAGCATCAGGTCTGGTAGAAAGTGCAATATTATGTTATTTCAAGTTTATCGGGGGCGGTTTTCTCTATGTTGGCGGCGCAATATAGACATCCAATATAGCCTAGCCCTCCTTTGGGAGTGGCAGCTATGTAACAGCGAAAAAATTAGAAAGCTAGGTCGTCTAGTTTGGGAGGAGTTCGAGGAACGGACGGACGGACGGACGGACGGACGGACAAAGCGGTTGCAATAGCGATTTTCATCAAGATGGAAAATGCGCTAAAAAGTTATAGATAGATGGATAGATGAGACTTACTAGTACTAGTTCAAAATGTGGGATGTATAAGAAGTGAATAAGGCATGGACTATTTACAAAGTCTTAAAACGTCACAGGACTTTTTGGAAACTTCTTTTTGTGCAGTGAGGAGTAGGGGCAGCTTCAACAATAACAACCCTGATGCGCAATAATTACTCGCGCCTATTAGAGTCTGCAGTCTGCTAATTCACCACTGAATCTCCACCTCACAATGCGCCTGAACCTTGAATGAGTTTCATGAAAATGACACCAAAAACAGGCTTCGGATCTTTGTAGCCGAACATTAGGGGAACTGAAATCAAGTTAAAACAAAATCGTACCAGATCCTTAACTCAAATAATATCAAATCTGAGATTTAGTTTACGTCAGAAGTGAAATACTTTAACTTTTTTTATTATTGGATCACAGTTGATGAGTTTTAGTAGGCAACATCAACTTCTATTAGTACAGTAAAACTGTAAAAAGTATAAAACCATCAAATATTTAACCGAAAAACATACTACGTAGATTGAAAAATAATTACTCAACTTCGCAAAAATCGTAGTGTCACCCTACAAAATTTTGCGCCTTTTTAAATTCAGGAAATCCTGGTTTGCTACATAGGTACCTTTTGAATTCTCTTCGAACTGTTCATTACAAGTTTGTATTGTTGCAAAATACAAGGTGTTCACCTCGGAGTTCGCATCATATTTCTACAGGGTGTTGAATATTAAACGTAAACAACGTAAACAACGTAAAAAATTTCCAATAATTCAACATAATTATTATGTTCCTATTTGAGTAAATACAACATTTTTGTATTTCAACACTAATATCATGAAGATAGATCTCAGCTCTCTACGCAGTTTTTGAATATTCTTCTTTTATTTACAGGGTGATCGAAAAATGACAATCAACAACAACAAGTTTTTCAATGATAACTCTTTTCCAGGTCAACCGATTCCCACAATATCAGACTCATGTTGTACTTAAAACTTTAAATATAAAAACCTAAAGAGTCGGAATCGACTTCAGACAAACATTCAAAATACAGAGTTGCATCAAAAATGACCCAAATTTGAATGGTACCCGAAATTCCGTTCAAACAAAGATGTTTGAAAATCAACTTGCTTTCTAACAGATCATTCATTCCGAACACTTCAAGATTTTTCTTGCTTGTATGAATGTCAAGAATTAAATTTTCTATATCGTCCAAGAATCCTGATTACAACAGATGGTTTTCATGGCTGAATCAGTCCCTTGGGCCTTGGGCAGTTGAAAATGATCGCAACCTAAGCTACAAAAACCAGAACAATCACGATTTTTCTGTTACTCTTTTCAACTTATTGTTGTAATTTTCGTAGCGTAGGTAGCGTAGGCTGCGACTATTTTCAGCTGCCCAAGGGACTGAATCAGTCATGAGAACATACAATTATAATTAGTAGGTATCCTTGGCCAATAATTTTTGACTAATACAAGCAAGAAAAATCTTGGATTTTCATTTACATATTTTACAATAGAGACTTGTAGCTATAATTTTTTTATATTAGGTGTTGAGGGGCGCATCAAGTACTAGCTTATTAGCGCCCTTTTTTCGGTGACTTCCTTCGTTTTACCTTTTTTCCCTCAACGTGACCGCTCGGTTAGTACACGCCAAAGTATCAGAGGGCGCATAGAGAAAAGCCACCGGCTCCGGCGGGATTTGAACTCCGGACCTCTTGGTTTGAAGCTACAGACGAAGCCCGCCGATCTATCGCCAGGATAGCTAAAGAATTGAGCTATTGAATAGTTTGTACAGAATTCAGAAGGTATGTAGCAAACCACAGTTACCTAAGTTTGAAAAGGCGCAAAATTTTGTGGGGTGTGGCATCATCATTTTTGCGAAGTTATTATATTTTTCAATCTACGTAGTATGTTTCATGGCTTAATTTGGAAGTTTTTGGATGGTTTGATACTTTTTACAGTTTTTCTGTGCTAACAGAAGTTGATGTTACTTACTGAAACTCATTAACTGTGATCCAATAATAAAAAAAGTTGAAGTATTTCACTTCTGACGTAAACTAAATCTAAGATTTGATATTATTTGTGTTAAGGATATGGTACGATTTTGTTTTAACTTGATTTCAGTTCCCCTAATGTTCGGCTACAAAGATCCGAAGCCCGTTTTTGGTGTCATTTTCATGAAACTTATTCAAGGTTCAGGCGCACTGTGACCTCCAATGGGAACTGCCTGGATGATATGGAAGAAGCAGCACTGTGCTGAATGCCGCCAGAAAATAAAGTCAATTTATTATTATCAGTGTTTATGTAGAGAACGTAGTTCTAGGTATCTTGTGAACTCTATGCTTGCGGGAAGATTCTAAGCGGTGTTCACTGAAGAGAATGATGACCTAGCTGTCAAGCGCGGCAATACCAAAGAGAATGGAATGAAAATGCCCATACTGTCGAGTGGCCCCTGTGAGGTTGAGAAAACGTACTTAGTCGGACAATATGTTATAAAGTTGGAATGCATGAGGTGCTGCTGAGTGCACTGCGTTGAAAGCTTGTTCATTCCCAGATCTTTTTTCTCAAAACTTTCATATATTGTAGAATTAAAGTGTTGGTCTTAAGAAATCTATCTGCCATCGCTCACCAGTAAGTGTCAAATTCTAAAAATTATCAATAAAAGGTAGTCTTCTCACAAAACGTAAAGAAATTCCTTACTGCGGTTTCGGGAGCGTAAGGGATAAATTATATGTTAAATATTCACTCCTACTCCTTCACCAGAATATTTCACAAGCTTTCACTATTTCACCTCCAACGACGAAAGACTGAAGGCTCCCGAAACTGCAGTAATAAATGTTCATAAACGTTTTTCGGGAAGACTCTGCCTTTTATTTATAATTTTTAAAAGTGTTTCTTTATCCTACCGGCCCTTTCACAAATCTCACCAGCCCAGAGAGAAAAAAGGTCTGGGCCCATCCACCCCCGAATCCAAAGTCTCGTTGTTTGTATAGACGCACCAGGTGGGATTTCAAACCTCTTTTTTTCGTTATCTCTATAGATATCTCAAATAGATAAAGAACATGTAAAATTGAAAGCCTCATTGCTTGAGACAAAAATCCTGGAGTCAGACCCCATAGGTGTTGGGTGAATGCTTGAAAAGAATGATAGCTAAATGTATGGCAGAGGTATCAGGTATGAATGTAATAGGAGTATGTTGTAAAAAACAACTATGGTGAAGGACTAAAAGCAAAATAATCTACAGCATTTGTGAACGTAAATATATATGTATTAAAATAATGAAAAATCAGCAATTACAAAAAGACATCGAATGAGTAGGTATCTACAATAATAAAATTATTGAACTATTACCACTTAGATAACTTGAAATAAAAAAAATTGACCTCTGGTTGCACCAAGCCTTCATAATATACAGGGTCCTGCAACAGTGCGTCGGGCTTTTCTAGCGCCCTTACCTTGCAAAATAGAGAAAAAAATGTAATACATAAAATTATTAGTTTGAAAAGTTCTACCTTGTAAAATTATTTTCAACTATACAGGGTGTTCAATTTTTGCGCTATAACAAAAACAAAGATTTTTTCAAATAAAATGCCCCACTTTTGATTTCATTTTCTTGTTCAACTTCTCAAGCTCTATTACAGGTGGATTTTTGTTTTTTCAATTTGTGGCAGTGCTACCAACTGAAAATTAAAAATTGAAATTTTTTATCATCTCAAGGTTCACTTTGAAAAACCGTAGACGCCTCGTTTTTTGAGATTAAGGAACAAAATTTGGCATAACAGTATTCGAATAGAAGCTGAATAACTTCATGACAAAAAACTTGGGATTTACTTATACAGGGTGTGCAATTTTTTTTTTTAACTTCGCATATTTCAAAATGCCATATGTCATTTTTTTCGAATGGAATGCCCTATATTTTATCTCACCATTCGATAGCTTTTCTCCTCCTCTTTTATTTTTACTAGGGATACCCTACCCCATAACTTCAGAGATAATCGATAATTTTGAACAAAATTGTCGTTTATTTGGATTTTTTATGTTCTTAATAGGTCCTGATACAGAAAATCATGTGTAAAAATGAACGCACCTCTCAATTTGATAGTTTGAAGGTTTTTGAAGTCGAGAAAACCACTTTACTAAGCTCAATTTGAATTTTCTTTTTTCCATCGGGCAACGAAATACTTTTTTAAGCATTTTCTTCAGATTGGAATTTAGCGCAGCTATTCAATGGAAAAAACTTATTCTCAGCATCAAACCAAGCAAAATGTGTCAATCAGACATTTGTTGATGATCACTATGGCCTGCCCGGCGTGAAAAATTTTAATAAATAGCACTTTTTATCAAAATTATTGATTATCTCGGAAATTATCAAATTTAGCGGTAGGGTACCTATCTCTGGTAAAAATGAAAGAGGAGAAAAAAGCTGTCGAATGGTTTAATAAAATAGGGGGCATTCCATTTGAAAAAAAATGACTAATGGCATTTTGAAATTTGCGAAGTTTGAAAAAAAATTCTGAACACCCGGTATCACTGATTCTGAAGTTTTTTGTCATGGAATTATTATTTACCTCCTATTCGACTATTGTTGTGCCAAATTCCATTTTCTTGATTGCAAAAAACGAGGCTCCTACAATTTTTCAAAACGAAGCTTGAAATTACAAAAAAAAAATCAATTTTCAATTTTTAGTTGGTAGCACCGCCACAAATCGAAAAAACAAAAATACGCTTATAATAGAGCTTGAAAAGCTAAACAAGAAAATTAAATCAAGTGGGGCATTTTATTCAAAAAATCTTTGTTTTTGTTATAGCGCAAAAATGGATCACCCTGTATAGTTGAAAATAATTTCACTGGTTAGAACTTTCCAAATCAATAATTTTATGTATGTATTACACCTTTGTCTCTATCTCGTAAGGGAAGGGCGCTAAGAAAGCCCGAAGCACTGTTGCAGGACCCTGTATTATCGATTTACCAACTGAACCATGGGCATTTCACTGTTGTTTGATCAACAGCACTGCGAGTTTATATTTATTTGATGATCAAATTTATGAGCTTGGTGAATCCATGGTGTCCGCTCGCGTGGGTATGAATTTTTTCAGCAGCTTCAGGTCTGTCCTCTGGGACCAAGAGGTAACCACCTTACTCCGGAAATGGCTTAGCTCCTTGTTTCCCTCAAAACCTGGAGGCTAGCAGGCATCCATTGCAAAAAGTGTCTCTCCTTAGGGGCTGAAAAATATACATGAGTAGATAAATCCAAAGCCTTTCAATTATTTGATTTGAGTAATTATATTACACTGGTCCAATAATTCGACCCATCACCATTTCGTGACCGCGACTTTGTCGGCCGATATCTTTTGAACAAGTTGATGGATTTAAAAAATCTTATCCACCAAGTAGTGGCCGCAAAATGGTGAAAAGATGTGTCGAGTTATTGGAGCAGTGTATTTGGTAGTAATAGCAGCCGGCGAAGCCTTTCTTGCAGGTCAAAATTCTTTTGAAAACAACAAAATTATGTAGGTACCCGAAAAGGTATCTATAAGAGACAGTGACGATGTTCACAATTAGGTATTTGCCTGTCACCCTACCTGATGGCCATCTTAGCCTGAAGGGACCATCTTCTGTCCTGGTCCTGGATGCAAGAGAAAGTAGGTACGATGTGGCGACGACTAGCTCACCCTTTGAGTGAGCCTGATATGATTATCACAAGGGTCTTTGACAAGGATATTAACCAGTTCTGGAAGAAACCAAGCCTCAAGTCCCAAGGCAGGAAACATATCCTCCCCCGAAATGACTGTTGTGTTTCCCCGGAGCCACTAAAAAATACACCTTTAAATCATCTACCTACATAAATTTAAATTAAATCCGATTTTACTCCAAACTCTATTTGTTTTACCTACCTTTATGTTTATAAACTGGCATCATTATATGGGACACATGGACAGCAAATCAAACAATAATAAAGCAACAAACGCGACACTGCGACGTTGCCTAGCGCTTTTGGAGGGTGAGAGGGGTGCTTGTAGGAAGGGGAATGCATTTTTTCAAGTTTTTGACATTTCCGTCAAACTAGGTGGCCATGTTGCCATGTTTATTCAACCTGTCGCTCTTGTGACCTGTCGCGCTTGAAATTGTCGCGCTAACTGCCCGTAATCAGCCGTCACGTCGCTGACATCTGTCACTTCTGTCAGCTGTCAAGTGTCACTACGGCGCAAAACTTCAAAACTGACAAGTGAGGTTAGATCGCACGAGTTTTAGTTTCCAAAAAAAACTATTCAAAAATTGCTGGAAAAACGAGTTTTTGCAATTGAATAAACAGTTTAGTAACACAAGCTGTCAAAATGATGCGATACGAAGAAGAATCGGAAAAGTTGGCCGACAAACAGGCTTGCTCGGGGATTCGAGCAGATTTAAAAATGTGCCTTTTGGAAAGCGACTGTTGCCGATTAGTAAGTCCTACCCGCCCACCCCCACTTGCCAAACTCAGTCCTCGATTCCACAGGATAAGAAAACTCCCAAAGAATGCTTGAAATCGGGCTCCTGCCCGCAGGAGTGTATGGCGTTACGGAACACATTCTTCGAATGCAAAAGATCGATAGTAAGTACTTAAACAAAATATTTATTCACTGTATAAATATAATTTACAATTCATTTACAGCTAGACAATCGAACAAGGTTTCGAGGACGGAAAGGGTATTAAACGTAAACAAACAGAAAATTACAAGTTGATTGAGCTCTGCGTGTGTGTAGTTTTTCATTAATAAAAGCAGTTAGCATATTGCATTTTTCATAAATTCACGGAAGACTTTTCCCACGTGTGTGCTCAAAGCTGTACGGCAATATGGCAAGAACAAAAGGTTGCACATTGATTCCATCAAGTAACAGCAACATTTAACATGAAACATGAACTTCCCCAAATATGTAATATATAAGTATAAGAATAATAATAATTTATTAGAAACATAAAACAAAGAATGTTGAGACATGACTAGAATAGTTTTGATAATGGTTCAGTCACTTGGATTTTTAACAGGGGTGTTTTATTTTTACAGATTACTTCCTGAACAAGGAACAAAGCTTTAAAAATTAAACGCCCCATATGCAATGCAATTTTTAACCAACTTGCTTTAATAAATTCCTTCTTGCTGAGTAAGTAATATCCATTTTACACACACCTGTCAGGTAGGTTTTTGTAATTGAAATGCTTTGGATTGGAGTTGACTGTGATAGTGTGAATTATTACAGTTTTTTTGAGATCCTCATTTTCCTTCGTGATTTTTACGATTTCTCAAAAATTGAGTATTATTAACTATGTCAGTAGGTGATAGGCCATCCACAATTATGTTAATGTTAATGTAATGTTATCGGCAACGGCAATGGTAATGTTAGCATTCAAAGTAACGAGTTTCAAATGGTGACGTTCACAATCATGTTAGTGGCAATGGTAATCAATACCATTGAAACTCGTTGCTTTGAATGCTAACATTACCATTGCCGATAACATTACGTTAACATTAACATCATTGTGGATGGACTATAAGTCACAGCCTACTCCAGAGCATTTCAGTACAGGACAGCCCGTACCATACGTAACGCCAAAGACTGCCCTCAGAGTCAGCGTTTTCACCCCAGCTCACTTGCATGCTTTGGCGTTATTAATTATTATGGCATGAGCTGTACCTACTTGAAACCGTACATATTGAATATTGATCTGAAAATTGCACAACTAGTGATATTAGTTATAAGCGTTTTCTATTGATGATTAATGAAATTATAGGCACAAGCGATTGGTGCAAATTGCATTATTACAATTTATTTAGTATATAGTAATAACCTGCTGGATTGTATAAAATGTCTTCTCTTCTGAATTTTATACTAAAATATTACCTAACAATAATACTATTTCACTTTGGTAAGAATGATGTTGTTTAACTTATCAAGTATATTTTCTCCTGATATGTGTAAAGCAAAAAAAATCAATTCACATCTTTATTGTTTCCTAAGTCTAAACATTAAAATCAAGCTCTCTTTGTCTTTTGTCCACTTCAAAAGAGTGGGAATAGTGTTCCATGAAGCTTTTGGTTAGCTTATTGCGGTGCTTTTCTATTAATTCTCTGCCGCCGATTCGGCATACTATAGTTAGGCACGAGTTTTGAATTGGCCTTCTAGAGAGAGCGTCATCATTTTTCTTTGACAGAGTAGCGGCAACTGACTAATAAGGGTCAACATATAGGTCTCTCCTTTGCAAACATATCATGTGACGTGGACGAGACAAGATGACAAGACGTTGGTCCTTGCAAAAAGGGAGGTTCAATTTGAAGAGGAACATGGCGGAATGCATATCACGTTTGGAAAGCAGCGATTGCAAACGTGAGTTTCCTTGATAAGGAACGTCGTCTCTACTAGTCGGTGGCTCTTCGCTAATGCTGTTAGGTTAATGGTGGTCATTGAAGAAAACGATGCTGAAACACTACAGTACTGAAGAAGGTCGAATGAAAATGTCCACCATTCAGTGGCCTTAATGAGGTTGAGAAAACTCCCTTAGATATGGACATCAATTTATGGAGTTGATGTTGTTGATGAGTTGATGGAGTTGGAGTTACGCACGAGGCGAGACACGCACGTGATTGTTGGAAGATTTTCTCAACATTTCATTTCCTGTATGTATCTCCTTCATACCTGCTTGCTGTTTTAGTTCAAGCTAGAATAAGTAGTACTCACCACTCAGTTATGAGCATTAGAAGATGGGGCCTCTAAGCCGTGGGCATTTTAATACCATTTTCTTTCGTACCTACCGTCGCGCTTCGCATCATTTTTTTCCAGTGGCCGTTGATAACCTGACAGCATTAGTGAAAAACCACCATTCAATAGAGATGATATCCCTTATCGATCCCAGCAAATTTTCTGCTGAAAGAAACTCACGATTGCTTCCTATTTTCGCTATGTAATCTCGAAAAATTTTCACTCGTCTCAAAATTATCGCATTCCAGAGCGATATATGGAATCCAGTCAAGAACATGAAACATATAAGTAGTGAAAAAAAAAATTGACGTTCATTTCTGAAGATATGCGGAGTCAAAGGACTCAGAGGGTGAGACTTCGCTCCACTCTCCTTTCGTAATTCAAAGTGTTTTTGGGGAGATGTTCATGATGAACTAATCAGTGAAAAGTATCATCAACCACCAGATGTGCACTAAACGTCTCTTTAATGTACAGGGTGATTCATAAATCTCAAAAATCCGTTTTTATCAAGAACGCCACTATTTTTTTTTTATGGAAACGAGCAGAGTCATATCTTGTTCTAAATTATTTAATTTTATTTTAAATTATTTATTAGGAACCAATGGAATATTTTACAGGCAATAATGAAGAAAACTGGATTTTTGTCATTTATGATCGTAAACAGAAACTCAGTGCACACCAACTAGTTGATAATTTTTACTGATTAGTCTTATCACAAACAGTTCCCCAATATCACTTTGAATAACGAATATAAATAAGTGGTGCGAAGCCCCATCCTTCGACCCTCATATCTTCAAAAATTGACGTCATTTTTATTTTTTCCTCGTGTCCTTGAGTAGATTCTATAATTGCTCTGGACTCGTAAGGCGATATTTTCGAGACACCTCTACATAGCACACATCAAGACGACTAGCTGCCAAGATGTTAGGATAAAGTTAGCATCGTACCATTCGTACCTATACACAACCACACTTCTTCCATAGCTTACTCTAATGAAAAAAGCCGTGAAAATCATTAAAACAATAATTTATGTGGTGCAATTTTTTGATTCCGGGACATCAGTTCAAGATACTCGGCGTGCAGTCGGCACTGCAGGTCTCTTCCCAAGCCACACCGTTCAACCCGGCAGCTATATTCCCCCCCCCCCCAAAAGAAATGGCATCAGATTTTTATAACTAGAGCATTATAAAAGGTCAATCAATCTAACCAAAGGCATCCACGGAACACTTTGAATCACGTACTTATAATTAAATCGCGATATGTACAGATATGCTGCGGATCTAGATTATGTGGATTTCTTTAGAACGTCTGAATTGGTCTGAACATGCCCGTGTACCCCGTCAGCCGCGCCCTCAGCGCCGGCAAAATCAGCGCACAAACCGTGACGTCGTTCAGCAAGTTGCAACATTCACATATCAAAATATACATCTTGTCCCCCTTGGGACTAAGCGATTTGTGCAGCGAGATCCTCCGCAGGCCCGCACTGGCCGGCAGGTACCGGTAGATCATCCTGGCCCCGGTCCAGTACAGCCAGTTCCGCTCGAACTTCTCCCGGTCGTCTCCTTCGAACACTTTGTACACGGAGACCATGTATCCGGTCGAGGTGGTGTGGGTTTTGGTCAGACTCATCCCGATTTCGTGGATGGGCGGGCGACAGATCGAGGCCACTTCGGTGTACAGGTCCAGGGTGTGCGCCGCTGTGTATCTGGTGGACCTCGGGTCGAACTTGGTCAGGCTGGCAGTGCGGAGATTATTGTAAAACATCACAGGATTCGTTTGTGAAGTGTTTATCACATAGTAGGATATGAAGGGGAATTCGGCTGGAAAAGCACGCACGAGATTAGTTTTCATTTCTGGACTTTCGAGCTCAGCGCGGAGCCTATACCATTGCGTTCCATATTGGCTAGAAGCATTCCAGTGACGGCCGTCCTGGCTTGGGCCACTTCGTTGAGGAGTTCGCCGGCTGTGACCCTCTGCTTGAATATAGGTTGGACCAGCGGCGACTCCAGAACTGGGTCGATGGGTTCTAAAGGACTCATTAGATGGCATAAGACACATAGTTTCGGGTCAGGCACCTGCAAATATTTAAAAAATTAGTAAGTACTGTAAGGGGCAGCTTAAAATAATTATAAAAACAAAGGGGAAATTATAATGTGGGACAAACTAGTCTTGGTTGAGGAATGCGAAAAATATCTATTTGTTGCCGCCTGGCCTCGGGGTGACGCCGCACACCGGCATCGGTTTTGTGGGTAAGTGGAGATTTAGTAGAGGGGATGAGCGCAAGGAAGGAATGGCCTAAGGGAAGAACTCGGGGGTGGTAAGAGAATTCGCGTGGTAGCAGTCAAGAACGGCAGATGTGCGGGGAAAGAAAATTGATATTTTTCAAGAAGAATAAATTAAGAAAAGTGCTAAAAACACTGTAATTAATTGTAGTGCATCAGTTACGAGGAAAGGAGATATCAAGGAAAGTCTGATTTCCATTTGTAATCAAAGGCTAATTGTTTGATGAGTTGGAAGTAATTGTTTTGTTTAGAAAATGATAGTAGGTTCTGTTTTGATATTTCGAACAGCCATGGTAAGCGTCAAGCCGATTTCAATTCCCGGTAGTTGCTTTGAGCTTTTAAATTCGGCCCCTTAGTTTTCAGCTACCTACCTTCAAGACGCCAGAAAATGGTGAAAACTTCAGTAACCATTTCGAAAGAACTCGTTTCCGTCAGATTGATTACCTTAGGTCAGTTCTGCTGAAAATCCAGCACTCTCGACATATATTTGGATCAAGTCCGGACGACATCTCTTACGCAAAATTTTCCCTCATATAATGAATGATTTAACCCTTTCGCGCGACAAAGAGTTTAGAAGAAAGAAAAGGTTGAGTTCCAAAAAAGTGAACCCCTTGAACCATGCCAAGAAAATCCAGTGTCGTTTCGAAAGACACTTCACGATAGAAAGAAACACAACATCATTTTTGCAGGCTATTCAATTAGAGGCTCATTGCAATAAACAGTTATACACTTGAGTTATACAACCCAGCTCGAAATCGAGTTGTTGGATAAGTCTGTACGTTATAAACTACAGCCCCAGCTGGATAACTTATGGAATGTCAACACTCAAACTTCATGTAAATTATTTGATCAAGAATTAAAATAATGGCTATGATTTCGAAATAACAAGACAATACTTGATGAACAACCATCTCTCTCTAAGTACAATTAAATAGTAAAGATTTCTTTTCGTACCAGTGAAAATGGGCGAGAAGGAAGAAAGGGTTGAAATTAAAACTGGACGAAGGATTAATAAATTAGGCGGGGAATTAAACTCAAGTGCGCTAGGAAATGGGTCCACCAATAGTTCTGAAAATTAGGAAGAGAGCGAAACGGAATTAAATTGAATGGTTGAATTCATTAGTCGCAGGGTTTGCGCGCGTGATTAGGCTGTACTTTTCTTTCAGAAATCGAATATAAACTTGAATAATTCCTCACGCTAGCTGATGCCAGCACGTCTGGAAATTATGAAATGAATAATTAAGTGAACTTAATTGAATTGGCGATGATTGATTAATTTGTAATAAAGTTGAGGTGTGGTTAAATGACTTTGTTTATTTTTCAATATTTATACAATTCATCCCCTTTCAAAGAACGTGAGGTTACTACTATAGTAAGCTTGAGGTATTAGCACGACGGGAATTCGATGTAACTGGAAATTTATTTAAATAACTTGAATAAAGGTAAATTAAAATCTACGGCAATGAAAACACAACTAGGGTCACTAAACGTATCACAGCTCATTAATTTAAGGCAGAGAAGGGGGTATATGACAGAACCTATAAGTGACGAAACCACGATGGCTTTTACATCAAGGTAGTCGATGAAAAAATATGTTGTATTTCAAGAATTGGTAGCGCTGGAACCGTAGAAGAAAAACTCGATCTCCGTCTTTCTCATGGTAGGTACCTACTTACTTCACGGTCTGCAAAAATTGGGGGGATGTCGATCTTTTTAGGCCAAATAGTACGCTTACCTACCTACTGACCACTGAATATTGACCAAAAAAAGATTCCTTTGGGGAAAGGACCCCGCACGATTCTTATGGAAAATGGCTCCCGGTTAAATTCTCTGAATTTTTGATATGTTGTAGCTCATGAGATACTAATCAAATACCGTGAACCACAAACTCAAATAATGGACAGTTTTTTAACCACATGGGGTTGAAGTTGGAGGTTTTGACGGCTTAAAAATGATATTCTGACGTAAATAAAAGCTTTCTATTTGGTTTCTCTTCAAGTTGGGTTTCAGGCTAAATGTATTTATTTGACAGAAAAATATCAACCCCCTCCTCCACCCCCATCCCCTATCTACCATCAAAAAATTCGAGATTACTCTCAAAAGCCATGCAGATGGCTTCTGTGATCCAAATTATGAATTTTGACATGAAGATTATTTTCCACCCCTAATATTGGGGTGCCCATTCTCCAATTTTCTACGGTTAATTTGACTGAATTTTTAGTATTGTGTACTTCTAATTCTGTTGAACAAAAAGTTCTCATGCCAAAACTTATTCCTATGGACAGTTTTTGTTCTACAGGGGACTGAAGTTGATAATTTGAGAGCATAAATATTGAACTTCAGTCCCCTACAGAACAAAAACTGTTCATAGGAATTAGTTTTGGTATGAAAACTTTTTGTTCAGCAGAATTAGAAGTACACAATACCAAAAATTCAGCCAAATTAACCGAGGAAAATTGGAAAATCGGCACCCTAACATTGGGGGTGGAAAATAATTTTCATGTCAAAATTCATAATTTAAATTACAGAAGCCATCTGCATGGCTTTTGGAAGTAATCTCGAATTTAATGATGGTAGATAGGGGTTGGGGGTGGAGGAGGGGGTTGATATTTTTCTGTCAAATAAATACATTCAGCATGAAACACAACTTGAAGAGAAACGGATTAAAAAGCTTTTATTAACGTCATAATATCATTTTGAAGCCGTCAAAACCTCCAACTTCAACCCCCTGTGGGTAGAAAACTGTCCATTATTTGAGTTTGCGGTTCACGGTATTTGATTAGTATCTCATGAGCTACAACATATCAAAAATTCAGAGAATTTAACCGGGAGCCATTTTCCATAAGAATCGTGCGGGGTCCTTTGAATATATTTGAAGTTTGAAGATGAATATTTGAAAACATGTACAAAACATCCATTTTAGAGTCTGAAAATCCAGTTTTGGGAAAACTTTTGGTTCATATTTCAATCAAAATTTTTATTTATAGTCCAGACTAAACAATAGTATATTATAATACAAGTTTTATAAGACATCGTATTGTCACATGCGTCATTTTGAAGCACGAGGAGCGAAGCGACGAGTGATTCAATTGACGAGTGTGATAATAGGTCTTATAAAACGTGTGTCATATACAATTTTCTCTATTTTGCAACTATTACATACCTTTTTTCAATGAAAAAATATAAAATATGGGCCTCTGCTAACAAAATTGTTGGGAATTGCTCGTGATGATGAAAGAACAGTTCATCATCAGAAATGAGCCGTATTTTTCTGAAATAAACCCCTCCTGCGAAGTGATGTCACCTAAGCTGTCTCTTCTGTCAGTGAGTGCTGTCATGTCGATGTCATGCCCGCTGATATTGCCAACATTTGGAGATAAAAAAATGCGTATCGAAGCCCTCTGTGTATCGAAATGGAGCTTCTTACATCATCACGCACCTTCTTACGTCATTCGCGTATCGTAATGACTTTCTTATGAACGCAAAATAGAAAAACATAATAAGGGACGTATTTTGGCAAAAAGACCTCAGTTTTTCAGGATTTAAATTTTTAGGTTCGTGGTTCGTACTATGTACTTATGGACGGTTTTCAAGCGTTTATCGTCAAATAATAATAATCTTTAAAACGAAAGGTCCAACCAAACTTCCCAATGAAAAAAATATTTTTAGCAAATCGGACACAGAATTGAAAAATGCTATTCATTTTGTCACCCGTTATGTCCCACTGAGTCCGTCATCAGCATTTCGTGGTAGATTATATTTTGTGAAATTTCTATTCTTTTGAGCAAAATCGGTTCAGCGGTTTCAGAGTTATGACTTCTTTTGTGATTCTCTGTCGAATGATAAAGTTTTCTCACATGCATTTCGGACACCCTGATACCCGAAGGACTCACTTGGCTTGAATTTATTTTTTTTTACACCTCCGCCGGTCAAGACTTTGGTTTAGATCAGTAACCAACTTGCCCTGCTGTCTTAGTGACAAAATATCCGAAAAAGTCCAAAATGTATTGCTCACCTGGCCTTACAATCTTGAAATAGACCATTTTTTCTGCATTAATAAGTTTTTATACAACTTTTGGCAGTTGTAAGGAAACTGATGTGCCATAAATTTTAATGAAACATTAATGGATAGGCGAAAAATTATTACGAAAGTGTGTTGATAGAGTACCGTTGCCAGAATCGTTAGTAATCTGCATAAATTTAGATTGATTTGAGGAGATAGGTAAGGTACGTTCGGAGAGGAGGAAATGATAAATTGAACAGTAAAAAACTCACGCTGGATTCCAAAAAAAAATTAAGCTATATAATCAGTGATTACAGGATTGCTGATTCTTGCAATAAAGCCAAAGATTAAACAATTTCAATTTTTTCAGAGACTTTAGGCATTTGCCATGATCAATCAGCTAGAATTATTAGCCAAAAAAGTAATTTCGTGATGAAAGATTAGCTTCATTAATTACATCTTTTCTAAAACATGCCTAACAAAAAACTTTAGTAATTTCAATTAAATGTTGTGCTTATTATGTACAAACAGCGGTGCAAAATCGCTAAGATCTTCAACATGATAATTATGTCCCATTTTTTTTTATGAGTTCCAATATGGGAAAGGTTGGGGGAGGTTGGATGAGGGATGGTTCTAGAATTTTTCGGATCGGAAGTCTATTTACGAAGAGATGATTTTTTTATGTTCTGCATTTTAGCGGCTGAAAAGTTAAAAAAAAAACCTTATCAGATTTTCATGTTTGAAAAATTAATGGTTTCCTAATGACTGTGGGATCGAAACAGTAGGTATGTCAGTCATACCTGAATCTAAATCTTGTAACGCGCTTATTATGTGCATGCTATATTTATCTGTATACAGTCTATATCCGTGTTAAAATGCAAGTTACGAGATACAGAAAAACCCTAAGTGTGAAATTTTTGACAGTCACATTCAATATTCCATATTCACGAATCCTAATGCGCATGCGTAGTATCAAGAAAGAGCAACTTTTTAATTTAGCCCGCAGAATATGGTACATTTTGTGTGTTCTGTTGGCATGGTTGCTTCGTAACTGCATCTACGTGGATGTATCTACGAAGCGCGATATCATGACGCTGCTGAACAACCCAAGAAACAACCACTCATGGTAGACAGAGAACAAATATGATGAATGTCGAAAGCTGTTTCGAGCTCCTCCCTCATAACCAGATGCAGATGCATATCGCATATTGTGCGTGGTTCGCAGTTAGTAGGTATCCGCTATGTGCATTCAGTCGAGTAGCGACATCTCGCAGCCGAAAATAACACAAATCCTTCACGCATCCTTCAGTTTAGTAAATAACCACTTTGAGCGCTGATGTCGACTCCTCTCCCGGCGAACGCAATAGCGGAATCACCATGTGCATTCAGTCGAGCAACGACATCTAGGTACCGAAAACAGAACAAATAGGCATTATTCAGTTTCGTAAATCGTCACCTTGAGCGCTGATGTTGACTCCTCCCACTTTTTTGGCGAACGCACATAGTGAATACAAACGCCCGTGGTGCATACGATTTATGTACGACCGACCCGGAGACTGGTCCCCGTACCAATTTTCGCTCTCCACAAGTTTCTATCACAGTGGTACAAGACTTGATTTTCAGTATAGGATGGCCCAACAAAAATCCAACAGAGACAGTTTTCCGATGGGCACTTGACCTCAGTTTTTCGGAAAAACCTCGGACAGGTCGCTTTCGTTTTCAAGGAGGACCTTCAAATGCTATTAATTCAACCGCGCAGTTTCATTGCCATAGTCGGGGTGGCAGCCCCTTTTGAAAATTTTAAATGGCAATTAAGTTGAGTCACCCATCATTTCAAAGCTCCTGGAATTATCTTTACAGTGGTGCTATTTTTTACATGATTCGAGTCAATTTTTTTTGTACTGTTATATTCTCGTTAGATCGACTGTATATGAAGTCAGGAAAGATTTTGATGAAACATGTAATAATGTATCATTATCACCCTCCCGCAAAACTCACCTCCATGACATGCAAATTTCCAGACTTCCGTTCTAGTGAGTTACCAGTAGGTTTCTGAAACAGAGCAAGACAATTAGTTGAAAAAAATTAGTCAAGTTCAAGTTCATTGATTTCAATGATGCGCCAAAGGAGAGGTAAGTACACCATTGAATAAAATATTGCAACCACTATGTATTATATAAGCATACATCACGTGCCAGAGATATCGATTTTGAAGCTCGCATCATCATTTAAAGCAGTTAAAAGTGTACCTATACACAGGTATCTTGAGCAATGCAAGCGTTTTATTATGATTATTGACTTTATGAATATTCAAGAAACTGCTTTTCTTTCACTATTCTCAAAATATTTTATATCTTTCAACATTTTTCTCCAATGTTAGAAATAAGAAAAAGAAGTATCAGTACCTGGTACTCGGCTTATTGCGGTCCTAAATTTCAAAATGTGTCTTCGACTATAAAAATAGGCCGGTACGTACCTTGAACAGCTTCATTCATTATTGATACCAAACTAATGATTGAATGCGAAAGAATTGAAAAACAAAAACAACTCTTGAGTAAAAGGAACACGAAAGTACCTACTGGCATCGGAACTCCAGCTGGAAGAAACCTGTCCAGGCTGTGAACGGGTATGATGAAACAGTCCCTTTCGAGTCCAGACAGCGTCCTGTTCGTAAGTTCGTTGACGTTTTCTTTGCCATAATTAAAACTGACCTGTAAATTACCACAATTTAGTGGAAGTGAAAAACTGATATTTTCGAAAACAGATTTTCTTTCAGAAAATTATGGAAAAAAGTTTTTGAAAAAAGTTACCTGTCTGGTAGGTGTAGTTTTCGGCGAAGGAGACGTGGGCCACTTCATCATCGAGACCGAAGGACTTCTAACGACCAGAGGCTGGGGCATGTCTGATTCCGTCATTGCGGGAGATATCGCAGACGACTGCAGAGGCACAGGATCCCCGCCCGCTCCAGTCATAGGACCGCAACGCGGTTCTGCAAACAAATCCATCACGGTACGGGAACCAGAAGAAGCAGGTGGCGGTTTCTCGGCCTCATCCGTGCTATCGGGTGGCGGTTTTTGAGGGATTTTCATGTACGAACACAACGACAACACGGAAATTTTCGGTAAGCGGTTGTTCACCGAATAATTATTCATTGTTTTTCTTGAAAGTAAATTTGTACAAGTAGCTGCCAGTAGGTTTGAGAAAAAATCGAACTGGAAAGAACTGTTGAGTTTATCGGAAACAACACATGTTCAATGTAGAATATGTTTTCAATTTGGAAGCAAACAATTATTGGCGGCTGTAATGGATTCTTGTGTATGCCGCACACCGTCTCGCGTGTGTTACAGATTAGGGAGGTGAGATACTGGGATAATCCAAATATTCTGATGCTAACTATAATAAAATTTATGTATATTCTTTGTAACTGTGTAAACTGTAAACATTTACTTGGATAGGTATGTATAAATTGAGGTGGAAAAATCTCGTAAGGTGGAATTAATTGTTGTAGATAAGTAGGTACAGTGTAAATGGTTATTTATTGATCAAATACACAGCTCGTTTTGTTTGCATTTTTCAAAATAAGAGCTCTTTTATATAAGCGCTGTATATAAGCGAAAATAAGAGATTTTCAGAATAAGACCCTCTAAGTATCGCCAAAGAATATACAGAAGACATCGAAGGACTGCTCGATATGCTAAAATTTGTACATTCACACCTAACTAATCGAGGAATGAAGTCTAGATGTACCAGACTAAAAAACAAAATATACAGACAGTTTTATGGAGAGAAAGCGGCGTCGGAAAGTGAGTCGGACTGTTCACAGTCCTCCAGCACGTTTTAGATTCAGACTCATGGCTACCTCTTTTATCCTGCAGTGGAACATCAATGGACTCTACAACAATATAACAGATCTAAACATAACCATACGTGAAAATTCACCAGAACTTATATGCGTTCAAGAAACAAATTTCAAGGACAACAAACACCACCAAATAAAAGGCTACACAGCTTTTTACAAAAATCGAATAGAAGTTGCCAGAGCAAGTGGAGGTGTTGCTACATACATCAAAAACAACTATAGCTCAAGAGAAATTCCACTGACGACAAATCTAGAAGCCGTAGCAGTAACGGTGGAATACAATACAAAGACCATCACTGTTTGTAATCTGTATATCCCACCAAACAGAGTATTCGACCTCCAAGAGCTCCGAGACCTCGCTAGACAGCTTCCATCTCCCCGCATCATCCTCGGTGACATTAACTCATACAATATAATTTGGGGATCTGAACACAGCGATCGGAAGGGACTGATTTTTGAAAAATTTATTGACTTGGAGAATCTAGTCGTGATGAATGATGGACGGAAAACAAGATTTAATTCTTATAATGGAAATTATTCAGCAATTGACATCACCCTATGCGATCCAACTTTAGCACCTGACCTGGCTTGGGAAATAGATGAAGATTTACACGGTAGTGACCACTTCGGAATATATCTAAGAGATACGAAAGCAGGCCAACCCACAATAACAAGACGACCAAAATGGAAACTAGACAAGGCCAACTGGGAGCTATTTGCGGGTATAGTTGACAACAAAATCAATATTATTCCCAAATCACCTCAAAATCCAGTCGAAGCCATTAATAATTTCTCGGACATTCTCACCGAAGCAGCTGAATGGGCAATAGGTAAAACGACACCTAGTATAAAACAACGGAGGGTCCCTTGGTGGAACTCAGAGTGTGAGCAGATAATAAAAGAAAAGAAGAAAGCGTATAATAAATGGAAACACCAAATAAGTCTAGACAATCTGCTTGAATTCAAAAGACTGAGAGCAAAAGCTCGATTTATACTACGGCGAAGCAAAAAAGAGTCCTGGGAAAAATATGTATCATCTATGGATAGCAACACTCCATCATCTGAAGTGTGGAAGAAGATCAAAAGCATCAAAGGTATAAACACCCAATATAACATCCCCGTGATAAATCTGAATGGAAGATCAATAAAAACACCTGAAGACGTCGCAGAAAACCTGGCAACACATTATGAAACACAGTCCAGTAATCTCAACTATGACCACACCTTTCTTACAACTAAAATATCGCAAGAAATCAACCCCATATTGCCCCAAAGAGACACCGAAAACAAGCTGAATCTCACGTTCAAATACATCGAACTCGAAAACGCCTTAGCAGCATCAAAGAATTCTTCACCCGGACCAGACAACATTCCATTCATATTTCTCTGCAGAATTTCCAACGAAGCAAAGCTCTGCCTACTGAACTTACTAAATGATCTATGGATCACACACCAGTTTCCAAAGATATGGTCAACGGCCATAATAATCCCAATCTGCAAGCCCAACAAACCGACTTCTGCGATGGATTCGTACCGTCCGATCTCCCTAACCTGTACGATGAGTAAACTAATGGAAAGAATGACGAATAATCGACTCACCTGGTATTTGGAACGAAATAACCTTCTAACTGCAGAACAATCCGGTTTCAGAAAAGAAAGATCCACCGCAGATAATTTGGTTGTCTTACAATCAGAGATTCTGGAGTCCTTCGCCAGCAAACAGTATGTTCTGTCCGTCTTCTTCGATCTGGAGAAGGCGTACGATATGACGTGGAGATATAACATAGTCAATAAAATTCAAAACTGGGGCATAGAGGGCAATATGCTTCATTTCATTATCAACTTTCTGAGCAACAGGACATTTAGGGTTTTCGCCAACGGCGTCTTCTCTCAAGAAAAATCCCTTGAAAATGGGACACCTCAGGGAGCAGTACTAAGTGTCTCACTTTTCTTGGTTGCCATAAATGACGCCATTAGTAAACTGACACCGCCAATCAAATCCTTGTTATATGCAGATGACCTGGTAATTTACGTCAAGGGAAAAAACTTACAAACTATGAAGAGCTTGATGCAGCGAGCAGTGAACTCATTGGTGAAGCAGACCAGCAGCATAGGCTACAAATTTTCAACCACTAAAACAAAATGTATACTATTCTCAAAGAAGCCATCCCTAAATGCTCCTCAGCTCTACCTTTATGGAAACAAAATCGCAGAGACGGAATCCATCAAATTTCTCGGCATGCTGTTGGATAAAAAACTCACCTGGGCGCAGCACCTCAATCATCTCAAAAAAGACTGCCAACAGGGATTGGGATTACTGAAGACCATAGCAAATCACACCTGGGGTGCCGATAGTACAACACTAATTCGAGTTTATAAAAGCGTGGTACGCTCGAAAATCGACTACGGATCGTTTATCTATAACTCTGCAAGTAAATCACTACTGAAGATGATCAATTCCATCGCCAGCACATCACTTAGAATATGCTGCGGAGCTTTTCGTACCAGCCCTGTGAATAGTCTGCATAGTATAACGGGAGAACCTCCTCTTCCATACAGAAGAAAACTACTAGCCCTCACATATGCTGCACGAGTATCAACCAACATCCAAAACCCAGCGCATAGATGCACCTTCTCTGATCGATTTTCGAAAACATACGAGAAAATGAAAAGTAATGCCAAACCATTTTACGAACAAATTAACACCATCTTACGAGAACAGAATATATCATTCCCAATAAGTACACCCAGGCCCAAATTACATCATCCCCCATGGAACTTCCAACCGCCTGAAACCGTATTAGAATTAACAAAACATCCTAAATCTGAAATAACTCCCTCTGTAATCCAAGGTTCCTTTAGATCAATCAGTGCTAAGTTCGATAACTCCCTCGTAATCTATACGGACGCTTCGAAAAGTGAAAGTGGTGTCGGGTGTGCGGTAATAGTGACAAACCAACCAAAATCTTTCAAACTTCCAAAAGACACTAGTGTGTACAATGCCGAACTATACGCAATACTGCAAGCGTTCATAAGTGCAGCCAACATAACTGGTGTCCCTGAGGCCGAGGGAGATCCCTCGGCCTCTCGAACACCAGCCAACGCCCCTCCATCAACGGTATATCATACAATCATGGTATGCACTGACTCGTTGAGCGCCATCCATGCCATCACACAAATATATCCTGCAAACTATGTAGTCCAGAACATTCAGGAAAAAATTACCAACTTTCGAAACCATGGGAAGCGAGTGGTTCTTTTCTGGGTTCCCTCCCACGTCGGAATCCAGGGGAACGAGATAGCCGATCGCGAGGCCGTGAACGCAGCTACATCCCCAGGTTCCACCCAAGAAAGACAAATGGTACTCGATGACATCAAAAAATACATGAAAACCCTAGTATTGGACGAATGGAAACATCAATGGACGTTGCAGAACAGCAAACTTCGTGAAATCAAGAACACCACAGAAGCCTGGATCCCTACAGCACTACAAAAAAGAGCCCAAGTAGCAGTCACTCGTCTGAGAATAGGCCACACAAACATAACGCACAGTTTCATCATTGCGAAAACGGATCCTCCCATGTGCGAAGTGTGCGGAGTCCAGGTGGATGTAAAGCACCTTCTGTTGGACTGCAAAAAATATGAAATCTTCAGAACCTTCCCAGAGAATGACATTCAGAGCGTTTTGGCAAATGGTGAAGAAAGAGAAGACACACTGGTCACCTATTTGAAAAACACCCAATTACTAGAACTTGTATAGTATAATGTCTACAGTGTGATTTGTATTGTTACTGGTTGCAAATAGTCCAAGTGGCTGAGCAACATAATTTCTTATTAAAAAAAAAAAAAAAAAAAAGAGCTAAAAAAACAAACAAATGAAACTCTGGTATGGGTACGAGTATGGGTACCTATATTGCTTAAATTTTGTCTTTGACTGACAGCGCGATAGTCATGACTTCAATCATCGGTTTGACATGGCATCGGCACGGCATTTCAGTAGAGAACGTAAAGTGGAGTAGAGGTTATGGTATATACCTAGTTGTTTAGTTACTTTAGCTCATGAATTAATTTATAACAGAATAATCATGGATTCATGGTACCTGATCCGCAAACATAATAGGTGTTCATGTCGTGGTCGTATAGGTACAAATCGGAGTTGTATATAGGGTGGGCAAATTCGGATGAATCATTTTATTGGGAAACATCGGCAGCCATAAGAGATATGGAAAAATGGATAACGTCTTTATTACTTTTTTTTTTCGAGAGAAACTCACTAGTGAGAAGAAAAATTAGCTATTGGTTTTTGTTTTCGAGTTATAAGAGAAATTTCGATTTTTCAATATACTTTGGTCCATTAGTTTGGTTCGAGGTTTGGTTTTACGTATCTGGAGGAGTGTGTAGTTATTCTAATGAAATGTCATTAAAAATATTTTGATACAGAGTTTGAGTAGAATTGAATGCTTTGACAGATTTTAAGTAACTTGGCAAATGTATAATAATGTAATAACAGGAAGCTGACAGAACAGTAGAGAATGACATTAGTTACTCTAAATGAAAAACTAAACAAACAGCACTATTGGGTTGAAACCTCAAAAAACTGTTAAGAGTGGCTTGACAATATTTGAAAAATACAGACGAAAAAATTTCACTCAAGTTTCTTTACTGTTACCAACCTTTTGAAAAAAAAAATCAAAAAAAAAATCTTTTTAACGAATGGATATATTTTCCGGAAATACTATTTATCACTCTTGTTGATGATTCAAAGTATTTCCGGTCAAATCTGTCTCGTTGGCAAGTACCCCATTCTTTCACTTCTTAAAATTTACTCCATTTTTTCTGCACTCGTCATTAACTGGATGTATGCATGTATCTGTAACTGTAATGATTCGTAACGTAACTCTATTGTAGAGTTGATACGGCAGGTTAATACGCACTTGTTAAACATTACCCGACAAAAAAATGTATGTTTCATAGCAATAAAGGAATCAAAATGATACTCCAACTAAAAATTGCTTCATTTCTTTCTCCACATTTCATTCAAGTGTAACACCCTGTATAAACATCCACATTTGACCATCCTGTAGGTACAGTTATTTCATTAGTAGCGGAAAACCGAAAAAGTTGAATTTTGACACTCTGTAACTTTTTTAGGAAGCGATTGAGATGCATATCTGTCATATTTTTCTGAATCAGCAGGACTAGGAGAATCTTTTTCTCAAGTTTGATCGTTAAAAGTGGGACCCTGTTTCAGCTGCTGGACAAATTAGTTGTCGATATCGAGAAAATCGTTCGACTTTGAACACCAATAACTTTTGTGTGCCACGGGCGATTCCTATTTGGTTTAATTATTGATTAGCTCGATCGTATTTTTATTTATCCTATCAAAGGAAACATCAAGAAACTCAAGATGAAGTTTTTACAGATGATTAAAAAACAGTGCAAAATTGAAACAAATACTAGTAAAATAAAAAATTCATTTCCAATGCACAAATCATAAAGTGTGCGATGTACTCGGCGATGTATAATATCGCGAAGGTTTTCTGATTCCTTGGATCGTAAGTCTAACAAATGAAGAAATGCATGCTTATCATGCTGAGTGATGCCGATTTGACCTATTGGAATGCAATTCAAGTTGTGATGTTGGAAAAATTAATATCGAGCACTATTGTTCTCACAACGACTCTTAGTCTTTGTATGACTCGCCACATGCTCGCAACACAACCCAAAAATTCTCAAGGAGTCAAAAAGGGCCATGGAAACCAATATCATAGAAAATTTGCAAGGATAATGATTTTCGCCAGACACAACCACGTCAGGGGAAATTACCACACATTTTTCAATTACCCTTTTTTGTCCCCTTGAGAATTCCCAGCTTGTACGTGTTAGTCATATTGCTAATTCGCAAAAAAAATGTTTTTTTTTCGATGTTGCAGGTCCCTCAACAAGGGATTGCACACCATGCGAGTTCAAATAGAAATTAATTATTTCGTGCTTGCCGTAAGCGGCTTAATAACAATAATAAAAATTGCGTGCACTCCTGGGCTAGCTCTAGGGTCACCTAGCAAATACATTTTTTCTAATTCACTTGTAATAACTAAGTTGAGGTGCCGTACTTGTATATCAAAGCCAATAATTTCCTATTTCTACCATAGCGAATCGGTAGCAATTTTTGCTATCATTGATCGGCAAGCTGTTATATTGCTTCCCCCAGGCAAAAATGATTGCAAAGGAATATAATTTTGAATCGAGAATGAGCTCATACCTACTATATCAGATGTCAATAGCAATACCTAGACGTAGCCATTACATTTTTTTTTGTTTATTGACGTCTATCCTCCCAAAGTGACGTAGACTTTTCGAAATATCGAGAAAGTACACACAGGGTGTGCCCTACTAGAACGGCAAATTTTTCAAACCGCAAACATATACCTACATTTTTAGATTAGAGAAAAAAGAAATACATTTTATATCTACGTTCGTACACAATTTTTTTTTAAATGCGAATAACCATAGTTTTATTTGAAAAATTTGCTGCCGAATGCTTCCAAATGATGTATGAAAATTCACTTTTTTGTTGGAAAAATTAAAATAAGAATTAAAAATATTAGACCAGAAAATAGTTGCATTTTTATTTTTAACAATTTTGTAAAGTGTCGACGCAAAATAGGAACCAATACAATGTGTGACCTCCTGAATTGTAAATAAAAGCTTCACAATGCCATCAACTGTTTAAAATATTGGATTGCTGGAGGACCTCTTATATTGATTTTTTCCTTGAAGAGCCCAAAATCATTTAAGGAGGAAGTTTTGTCGCCTGACTTGTAACCAAAACACACTGATGAATTACTGGTTGCCTGCTTTGCAATTTCATACGACGATGCTGAATTTGTAAATGTCTGACAAACAAATACGTTGGAAATTGAGAAGTTTATATTTATTTTCACCTGAGGCTGCAGTTTTGGCATTTCGCCTTTTTCGTCGAATTTTTCGCAGTTTCGATCTGGTTGCCACAAGGTTTCCCATCACATTAAGGCTGTATATTGGCTGGCTGCTTCACTAAGATCGAGAGTTCATGAGGATTACACAAGATTTTCTAAAAAATTGTCTTTGCAATTTCATTACTTTCAACCCGGTTTGCAACTCACAGCGATAACAACTTCTCTGCTTCTCGTTCTAACTCTTAAAACAGGGCTCGAAACCAGCAGTGTTGGACCCGGTCGAAATTCGAATAGCACCAACACCGAACCAAATTGGAACTAGACGTTGTCAGTCCGATACATTTCCAACATGAGGATGAAAAAATTGCAACACAATTTGACAAAGTTCAAAAGTGTGGAAGAGGGTTGACGCGTGCGCCAGCTTTATAGAGCACTCGCCAAAATAGAGAATTATTCGGTACTTGCCGGTTTTTTTTTTTTTTGGCTCAATCGATAGTGACAAAACTAATTAATTATAATAACGTAGATGTATTTTTTCCTCGTCGTGTATTCCCAAAACTGTGGCCGTAATATAATCAGCTTCACGGCTTTTTTTCATTAGAGTGAGCTATGGAAAAAATGTGCTGGGTTGATACGGATGGTACGATGATAACTTGATCCTGACGACTTGATAGATGTGCTTTGTATTGTGTAATATGTGACAGCTGCCAGCGCGCACGCGCAAGACTAGTATTTTTCGATACAAGAGCGCGTTTTCAGGCCCGAAGCCTTGTTTGCCTTCATGAGGCGTAGCCGAATGCTGAAAAAGAGGCTGAGGGCCTGAAAAAGCTCAGCGCTCGTGTGACGAACAACGTTTTTCGTAATCGTTGCTTGAATTGAGGGAAAACTCGAATTTCTTGTAAATTTTGACACTACTTTGACAAATGTCAAGCTAGATACATAAACTGCAAAACTTATATTTTTGATTATGTATTACTTTGCGCGTTATGTATCTATGAAACGATTATGAATTTTTTTTTCTAGACTAGGCAGCGAAAATAAGGAAACGTGAGCCTCCCTGGAGTGGAAATTTGCTGCGGCCGACGATGAGACATTGTCTCTAGTGGTCGGCGGCTCCTCGCTACTAGGTGAGCTAGGGTCACTGAAGGAAATGATATCCAAGAAATTAAGCGCAGCAGTACCTACTGAAGAATATGAAAAGAAAATTTGCACTTCCCAGTGGTCCTAGTGATGTTGGGGTGACTTTTTGAAATTGACACATATTTATGAAATTGAAAAGCACCAGACGAGACACACGCGTGAGCGCACCGTGTTGCCTATTTCCTGTACCTATGTATCTTTTTCTTCATACCTTGATTGCTGTTTTAGCATGACAATTAGAGTAGCTATTACTCACTACTGAGTGATGTGCATCAGAAGATCGAGCCTCTGGGTAGTGGGCATTTTCATTCCATTTTCTTAAGTACTGCTGATCTTCGGTATTATCATTTTTTTCTTAGCTCATTCTGATGAATAAAGCGTGAGATTTATTATAGGTACGTGTTTTTTCATAGATTAGGGGAATCTGGTGCAGAATGGAGTAACTACTGAATCTTCAAACGGGGTGCTCTGAACAAGGACGAATATTTGAACTGTACTCAAGTAGTGGGTCGCCTAGGGTTTTGACTATTATGTTGAACAGTACAAACAACAGTAAAAGTTGAAAATATCAAGTAAATTATGAATTTTTGTATGACTTGGTACACTTTGCTACTTTTTGTTTGAGGTTTTGCCCCACACCCGAGACAGAATGGGGTACGTTGAAACAAAATTACAATAATAATTTGTTGAATCTATCTGTATCTGGAGCTTTCATGAGCCAACTCTGCCTTGTTTGCTTTAAAGAATAATTTCAAATCATTTGCCATTGGTGCCCCAGAATTGATGGGGAACAAGTTACCATACCAATTTTTCAAGATATATCTCAAAGAAAAATCTCTTCGCCTAGTAGGGGCGTGCATTTCATCGTGAACAGCTGTTCACGATACCTCATATTCACACAATTAAAAGTTTTTTTTTTGAGTTTGTTTTCCTCCTTATCGGCATTTCTACACCATAGGAGTTGCTGCATTTATTTTAGTTGATATACAAGTGAAAAATCCATTTACACAGCACAACACCCAGAGCTGATACGTCCGGGAATCGAACCCGGGAGCTCTGCTTGCCGAGCAAACACGCAGTCCACTTGACTAGCGAGCCGTCAATATTCACACAATTATAATTTCTTGATGGAAAAACAGAAAATTTCCATAGTGTCAAACTTTTGGTCTTCATATCTCGAGGAGGAGGAGAGAAAGATTTCTTCACTAATTTTACCAGACTGTTAATATTTAACCTCGGAGTGACTTCCGAATACAGATTCAGTGAAGTCGCTATTTTTTCGACACCCTGCATCAGTACCAACCCGAGGAGAGCTCTTTGGCGCCTGAGAGGCCAGTAGGTTGCCCGAGGTTAATGCCATTTATAAGTCCCTTAATTCGTAGATTATTTGATTCTATCGAGGATTCTATAGATTCATAATAACCCTGGGGAGAATTATGATTTCCTTGTAGTCCAGGAATTCTAGCAAAAATGTCGGGCAAAAATGGAACCCAGGCGTATTTTTGTATATGTATAAGCTCAGTAAAGCATGTAACTTAAATCATTAAAAGGTTGAATTTGAAAAATTCAGAGTTCAGCCTTGAAGATAGATAGTTTTTCCTGCAAGATGAGGGAGTTGCTGCTTATCTGAACTGGGTACGTTTGAGTTTTAATCAAAGGACGAACGAACTTTGCCCTTTCAGTGTGATGGAAGACATGGAATTCAATCAACTTTCTCACACCTACAACCCTAAATCTAAGGTCAATGATCAGGCGTGCACCCCCACAAATTAAATTTCACTTTACAAAAGCTTGACACCTCTCTACCCACGCTTCAGGTGTGCTTTACGTACCTCTACCACCTCATATAGCCTATAGCTCAATCAAATCTAAATCTAATTGATTAATCATTCCGTTCATTCAAGTCGATTTTACTACATAGTGTTTATGGAAGAGTAAAGTTGGATGACCGAGACACAATCTGAAAAGTAATTTGTATAGTACCTACCCACCTACATAACGATCATCTACCATTTAATGTAATTAAGGTAACCTATCGGTACCCAAGGCTTTTAATTGATTTTCGATTTGTATGACCTCACTGCAATCTACATATAGTTCTTGTTATCAGATTGACCAGGCAATTTTTCCATTTTCTTTCAGCATAGGTATGGGTATAGGTTCATTTTTACAACCCAATCACTGGCCACCTTCTGATTGGCAACTTGGGCTAAACATACCACAAAACTATGGCGTTAAATTTTTAACGACTGTATACTCTGATGGATGTTAAGCACAAATAGCTGCAACGACCTCGCTTTTATAAATAGGAAATCCGCTTCTGCTGCACCGCATACTTCAATAATACTTAATTTTAGTCAAAATCACCTATATTTTTATCTCATCTCAAAAGATCATGCTTGTCTCAAAGCTCAGAGCATGCAGTTCATGGTTAATCGTACCAAGATCGTACGAGAATACAGCATTCGCAAGCCAAGAACACGCGCTTCATTTATACAAAAAAGTAAGGACGTCTTCTAAACTTCCAAATAATTTAGCAGAGGGGTGAATATCGACCGCAGGTCATTTATTTTTCCTTGGGATAAAAGCGTATGATATGTACATTTAGGGTATGGTATTGGAACTTTGGAAGCAAATATATTCTACTTGAAAAAGTTTCGAGTGTGAGTATTGATTACGCCAAGCTTAAACTAATTGGTTTTATAACATTAGATCAACGATCTTCAATGATCATCAACTAGAAAAGCAGCTGGCGATCTGACCTGATCTGAGTGCAAATAGTCCTTCGAATTACCTGACGCTCCTGTGGAAAACACTGGAATTTAGCTGGCAACGATAGTCTTTCAAAATTCAGAACTTTTTTTCAATTAAGGTTTTAATTACCGTCTGATTTTATCTCTTCTTTCGACAGGTAATCCCATTTGTTGCAGAAGAGAAGTTGCTCTTGGAAGGATTTTAAGTAAACTAAAAAATGTTGTGTTTCTTGTTTTGAAATTTATTTCAGTTGTAGGTATGCAAGATGGGTATTTCCTGTGGAGTTTTGAGTGTAAAATTGTAGCATGAGTCATTTCTTGTGAATTCAAAGTTTCGGTTATTCTAAATTGTAACCGTAATGGCTTCAAAACGATTCCAAAAGTGATCTTACTCACTGGATTCAGTGCACAAAAACTTGTACCTTTTATGGCAATGAAGCAACGAAAATATACATACTTTGAATTGAAGTGTTGCGCCCCGGGCTAATGAGAAAAACCCAAAGCCAAAAAACCGAAAAAAAAATAGAAATTGAGGTGTTGCATTTTGCACATTTCAGAAAATTGCATGGATTTCTAATAGCTTAAAAGTTACCGTATTTCACACCATCATTTTGAATAAATATGCTATAGTTGTTCTTGTTAGTTTAGAGAAGGTCCGAATTTTCGCTCATCTACATTCTGGATAAGTAAATATTCCTCCCCCGGTTGCACCAGAGAATTTAAACAAGAAATAGCTAACTGAGGATTTGCTCTGGTGAATTCTTGGTCAATGCCAGTTGACTGACCACAGGACATGCATACTGTCTGTTGTGAACTGAACATTTTCCAATATTTTTTTTTTGAAAAACTGCGGTTTCCATTGGGCACTAAGCTAAAATTCACCAAAGAAAATGCTCATCAAACTATTTCATGATTAAATTTTTTGGTGCAACCAGGAGCTAATCATCTAAAAAAAACAACCTAAGGTAGCCATACAACCCTTTGTTTGTTCGATGACAGCACAAACAAGGTAACTATAGTTACTTGGGTATGCTACAAGATGCTGAATTATACAGACCTCGGGTCCCACCAAAATTTTAAGAGCAGATTAAATCTATCACGCTGATAGTTGCTATGCACCAGCCAATAGGATGGCCAGTTGCTTAGTTACTATCAGAGTGATAAAGTTATCGCGTTGATAAAAGTTTGGTGGAACCCGAGGAGAGTCTTTCAGAAAGATTTTGTTTTATCTTTGAAATACAGGATCCGGTCTACCGTAATGTATATAATTATGTCCCCAATTCAGATGCGATTTTCGAAAAAAAAAACGGAGAAACTTGAAGAATTTTCGCTATCAAAATGCGCTGTTGCTACGAATAGAGAGAGTTTGTCTCATCGGCGTCGTGTCGTTCAAATTATTATTCAACTACAGTGGAGTGGGGGACTGTCGCTGGCGACATACGAAGTTCTATAAAGCCGCCTTCAGGCAGGCTGTGGTGACCTGATCAAATTCAGGGGTGCGAAGCAATGGCTCAATTTTGTTCTTGCACGTGTTATAAAATTGTTGTATTTGCGAAGCCTCAAAATTTAGTATGGACTTTCGGAATGATCGATTACAATACGAGCCGAAATAAACCAAGTTTCTTCTTCCCGCTAGGAGGCTGTCGGTTGTCACTTTTCAGAATTCTTTTCAAACTGTCAACCGAATCGGAAATGTCGCGCCGCCATTGCTGAACCCTAACAGGTGAAACTGGAAAGGTCTGTTACGAAAGAATGGACCACCTTATTTCGAGATACCTGGTGATATTCGGTTTCAGACTGGTTTTTATTAAAATTAGTTCCATCGATCGTGGCGAAATGCTGCCCTCCACTTCATTTCAATTTGATGTATTATTTTATGGATAAGTGGGTAATTTATTATGCTCGGTGTCACGTTCATGAACTACCCATTTATCATTTATTTATAACATTATTTTCACTGCTTGATTGATAACGGGAAGTTAATTTGAAAAAGCGAAAATAACAGTGAGAAATGAAAAATAGTATCATTATACGAGTTTCATATTACGTCTTATTGAACTAGTGTAATAAGTATACTATTTTATCTAGGTACTTTACCCTAATAATTGTGCAGAATTTGGAAATTCTAACTCGCAAAAATAGAAATATTTTATAAGTGACACTTCGCGATTGAGGTTCGCTTACCTTCTGGTAGCAATAGACTTTTTCTATTGGCTAAAAAGCGGTTTAAAAAAATGCTTCTTTTCGACGCTGCTTTTAGTACCGTTAGGAGCAAAACACTGCATACATCAAAATTTTTGTCATTAGAAAAAAAGCGACAAGGTCTTGCCTCATTGCAATTGTGGCCTAATAGAATAAAAGGCTGAGTTCCTGACTTCATGGTGAATGTACTACGTAAGGGCTCCTTCATGGCTATGTCACATTTTTTGGAGTTACAAAAATTTTGATGTAGGTATGTAATACAGTGCTCCTGACAGTACCTACCTAAAAGTGTCAATTGTTAAACCAAAGTAGACAATAGTACCTACATTGTAAAACCAATAAAACCATTGACTATTGTATCTTGACTTGAGTAAGAATCAATGTATGAGTACTTAAATATTACAAGAAGGAATTTTCATACTACTTTATCTATTTTGATTATTGAATTACTTAATTTACTTATGAAAAATTAGAAAATGTACATAACACACTGACATTTGACACGCGCATATGTCATTAATGACAGCCAAAACAGTGACAACCAAAACAATATTTCGATGACACCCCCCTGTATGTCAGTACATAGGCATAGCTTTTTCGTTGTTGCAATTTTACTTTCCCGCCCCCCCATCAACATGGAAGGGGAAGTATTGTAATCGTGTAGAATTTTTTTTTTAGATTTCGACGGGTATATATCCATTTTGACCCCCCTCCCCAAGACGATTAAGACCATTTCCAGAGTGATACCTGTCTGTGTGTCTGTCTATCTGTCTGTGTGACTCTCTGTGTGTTTGCCTGTGATCTTTCATGATAACTGCCGAATCGTTGATCCGATCGACTTGAAATTTGGTATGCGGACATGGTTTTCTTCTGGAAAGGGCCCATTAGTTTTTGGCTCTCATCTGTCAAACGAAAGTGTCACTATCAAGAAATGTCAGAAGCTATATCTCACAGAACTTGACTTGCCGTATGTCATTTGAAAGCCCTTGAAAAACTGTATTCAGATCAGTTAAAAGTATTGCCCTATCTGTCATCTGTCAAATTGAAAAACTCTCAAAATTCAAAACTTCACCATTCAATTATTCAAAATCTATCCGATGGATTGGAACCAAACTTGGCATGAAGCAACAGAACAAAAGAGTCAAAATTAGCCTGCAGTTGCACTTCTCTACCATTTTCCAGTAGGGCGTTATGAATTCGCAAAATTTCTCCTGGTCGTTGCCACCCGAGAGGGTCTCTCGCCCGTGATTTGACCTGGGCGACTCGCTTTTGATGCAGGACTCCACTCAAAAATTCATTCCTGCTCGGGGATCGACTTTTTTCGGAAAACTCCAACTGATATCGAAAGTAGAGATCTGATTGGGCGTCGTTAGACCCATTTTCAAGTTCGACATGGTTCCGGTTTTCCGACGGTAATTTTTCCAAAACGAAATTTGCATATAATTTAATTCCGTGCATTTGAAAAAAATGCAGTGCAAACTTCGACATGCGGTAAGCCCAGCGAAATATTCATTTTAGGTGCAAACATGCTGGAAATGAAATTTTGAGAAAAGATTGAATTAGGTTTTGGAGGAAAAACTTTTGAAATCGGATCCACGGTTTTTGAATTTTCCTTTCCTGAAAAACTGAAAATTTCACAACTTTTTATCCTGTCAACAGATTTTCGCCATTTTCTTTAAACAAGAGGTAACTGGTCCTTGAATATTCTCCAACTTTTTTTCTCTCCAATTTCCCGGGAATTTTCCGGTTGAGAATGAAAAACCGGCCTGGGTTTTCGAGACCGGACTCTCGAATGACGAAGCTTAAAGTGAAGCCTTAATCGACGATCTTTACAATAAGATGATTTGGAATAAGATACGAAGTTTTCTCGGAAAAATCAAATTTTCCTCTAATTCCAACTTTCCACCCGAAAGAACGTTACGAACAAAATTTTCCATAAGTTCCTGGATACTAGTCGGGAAAGTTTTGGGGTAACACAACCGATTTTTTCTGTTGGTTTTGTCAAAACACGGCTTTGGCAATTCCTTGAAATGTTTTGGGTGCTCTAACCTCATATTTTTGTTTACAGAAATTAATAATGTTGTCTGGTGAGTCTGCCCAAGCGAAAAGAATAATGAATAAAAAAATTGAACGAGCGGTGAAGCGACGAACCTACATAGATGATGAAAGTGTTCGTGCCATGAGGAAATATTGGTGCAGAAATGGTGGAGGCGCTGAATATTGGTGCAGAAATGGTGGAGGCGCTAAACTCAGTGGTACGACAAACTGTTTCCAAAAACATGTCGCATGACAGTTTAGGAGCATCAAGGGGTGACAGTCTTTGGGGGTGAAGTGTATAACATATCCATGTAGTTAGAAGTAGGAAAACAGTAGGGTCCATATCCATACACAAATAATAATCATATAATATCGCTTTTAGCTTAAAAGCGTATTAAATTTGCAATTTCAACGCTTGTGCATGTGCTTTCGTAATGTCGATCAAGATATTAAGAGCCCTTTACGTGTCTTGTATCAGAGCCGTTGCTATTGAAATAACAATCAAGTATAGCGAAATAGTATATTACATATCGAGACGGGAAATGCATCTTTACTGCTGAGGTCAGAAAAGCCTGGAGGTTCTAGCCCAAGGCAGGAATGATGCATTCACTCGAGAGCATGTGTACTATTTTACTCACAACCATGTACCTAGTTTACAGGACTACAGGCGTTCAAATGTTGAAATTTAAAAATCAACATTTTGCCATACCTTTCCAGATCGACCGATTAATTTTGCTGAAACTTGGTTCAGGTAATACTGATTCACCCAATCATTGTCTGGTTGGATGCATTATGCTGGATTCATTTCTTCTAGAGCTACCATTTCTTTATTTTCTCGCGGAGTAGAGGTAATTAAGTCACTTCCCACCCCTGTTACATGGTATGTAATGAATTCATTACCATAGTGGTTGTGAGTAGACACTTAAAGGGTGGGTTCAGTCAGCTTATTTAGCCGCAAGTATTGATTTTAGTCACAAGCGCAGCGACGCCCATTGGTTCTTATGAACCAGCCTCCTTAGAACAGTCAACAAGCGATGCAGCGCTTATACGGCTAAAACTAAAACGCGGCTAAATAAGGTTGAGTTTCAAATTTTGGTTTCCAATTCTTTTTTTTTCTTTTAACAAAAGTAGGTATGTTTATTTTCGAGCTTATCATATTTCTACTCAGAGGCTTAGACCTAGTGGAAGTACCTACTGTCTTCAGTCTTCAGTTAGTCAAGAAATAAGCAATATAATATGTGAAATAAGGTGGCGTGTTCCGCATCTACACTTCACATTTACAGTATGTGATAAATTATTCAGGTATACGAACTAAAAGTTTGCATAGATATTCATATATACATATATGGCTGAAGTTTTCCATTGATCTTATATTGATCGATTTCGTTTCAAGTACCTACTTAGTTAAGTACATAAATAAATAATAATATTGCTTTGCCATTGCCACAATCATGTAGGTACACACAAGTTTACTTTCGTGTTCACTATTTATTTTGTACAAGTTTGTTTACTTGTCATGCACTGATCTTTTCGTTCTCCTCCCTCAAACGAATCTTTGAATTCACTCGAAACAACCCAATATTTTTTGTTTTTTTTTTGTTTTTTTTTTGGTCGAATTGGCTTGTATTTTTTTCAGTTTTGTACAGTTATTGATCATGTAAATAAGAATTTGAAATTTTCAGAAAGCATACCGTCCGGCTCGTCTGCACTGTAACTGCATCTAGGTGGACTGAAGAACAGATGGGTCCTGTAGTGGTGCTCCTCGATCGGCGTGTAGCCCTGGTCCCTCGATCTCTTGCTGGCGTGCCTGTTGACGCAACCCTTCGCACCTTTACTGGTAACTCCGGACTTCTGCTCCCGAAAATTCTTCCTGAACATGAGATTCATGGCTGTTTTCTAATGTGCACCTAAAAATAAACACACCGAGTATAAGCGTGGTGGCAGAGAGATGATTCCTCCTCTCTATATCGAAAGATTAAATTTAAACTTGGACCTAGGCCGCGCTCAAGGCGTGCGTTGCAAAAATTCAAAATGCCCAAAATAGAATTGCCATTCGTATGTTTATCGACAAAATAGTTATTATGAAACCAAGTTTGTTTCTTGAGGTGGTGCTGGTATAAATATGCGAGTATCATCATCATCATTTACACCGCGTCCAAGTGGCAAAGTTTACCGGGCCGGCGCACTTGAGCGCTCAAGCACCCAGGGATTCGAATACACACACATCAGAAGTGGCTTTTAAAATGGGGGCTCTCTCTCAGCTAATCAAATTGCGCCGATCGATGCCCAAGTGAGAGTGTTCCTATTATGTTACCTGTCAGGTGGATTCTACTGATGGAGATGATGGAGTAGTGATAACGTGGGGGGGCTTCATTCGAGGAAGGTCCGCAGCGTGTCCCTGGAGGGCTCCCGCGCTCTCTCTATGCTGATGGTCAGTGCACTGTTTACGTTGCTCTGCCACTTGCGGCGTCGGGACGACGGTCGGCCACGGCGTCCGAAAAGATTTCGCCCGTAAACAAAGCGGACGAATCCATCCCACCTGGCTATTTATATAATAAAAGGTGCGCGAGGAAATGTCGGCCGCACACACTAGGGCGCACGGGGTAGGTCAGTGCCGCTGGATGAAGGATGGAGGAGGCCTTGATCGCTCCAATGACCCACAGAGGACGCAAGGGCCCTGGGGATTTACCGGGGGTTTCCGGACGTTTCCGTGTCGGTCTGATTGGTCTGGCCCGCGGAGCCGTTCCGGGCGAAAATTACGGGCGCGTAACTGAAAGGAAACAAGAAGAAAAAAAATCTGGCAAGGACCGCCGCGCTTCCTGCAGACCTCGCCAAAGCTGTGTGGGTTCGGTTGTTTCAGGAATCGGTGGGAGCGTGCCGGTTTACGTTGGAAAGCGTGGGCGTTACTCATATTTTTATCGTCGCGTAAAAATTAGGTACCTATACCCAGTCAAGGCCACGATCATTAACCTATAAGCTCGCCCTAATTGTTGAACTTTCCCAGAACGGCCCCTCATTAACGTTATTGCTACAGCTTTACAGCGTAGTCTTGATTCAGTTTTGATATTCGATGTTCTAAACTCTTCTCATAGAACCTCCTTCACTACTGTTAACCTGCACCAAATATCAACGTCAAAGAATTCAATCTGGCCTATCAGATAACCTCTTGGACATACTCAGCCCAAAAAACGAAAAAGATCTGATTGAATACATAAAATCTATTGGAATATACGACCAAATTTAGCAAAATCGACAGTCACTACCCTAAGCATTGTTGCTAATCATTAGATTCGTAATCCTATGTGTCTTACCTTATATGTTCTTCCTTTCTTACCGTGGTCTTGTTATGTATGTCTACCTCAAAGCCGCCCTCAGAGACCCGTTGGCGTGAAGCATGTGTATCGTCCAACCCTTTGAATAGGGATCTTCTATATTTTGTTTCAACTTTTAGTTCTCGGATAGATTAGTTTAGTACTAAATTAGCAACAACGTCAAGGGAAGTGCACAAAACACTAATAACCTCAGCAGTTGATGTGTTGCACTTCTCCTTTTCTCCTTAAAAAAAAAGAACCTCCTTCGTGTAACAAAAAAGGAAAGCACGCACAGCGTGCGGAACTGGCGGTCATTGCAATTATTTTAGTCAGTCAGACCCAATATTTTGTCCACTTTTGAGATAAGTTCATGCAATTTAGCTCTTTCGTGTTTATAGCAGAATTTCTAATTCATTGTTGATATCTCCTGGCTGTTTCCTTATTTCTTCTTCTGACATTCTTTAAAGTTTCGTCGCAATTTTTATTCCGATTCTTATATCGTATAGTTTGACTTTTTCAAGGACATTTGATAACATTTGATCTTTGAAGATCTAACTACTAGGTAGATGAGGCGTAGGTGAGGCGTGTAGGTGAGGCGTCGATTGAAGTGTGTACACCTTAATATCTACGCCACTGGAGTGCCTTGAAAAAAATTATTATAAGCAGTTCATGAGTCAGTATTTCTGAACTATCTTTGTGAAATTTGAGCCAAGTCGGTCAAACGGTTCAGAAGTTAGGAGAGAAGAAAAATTCTTTGTTTCAATTTTTGGAGGTCTGTACTTCGTTCTTGTCAATTTTTCGATATATGTTTTCCTGAGAAAGCCCCTTGTTGACTGGCAAAGTGAGGATCATCAAACCTGGGGACACATTGTATAGTAAGTATAGTACACAACCAGTGGTAGGTATTTCTTCCTAAAAGGATAGAAATAGAGTCAGTATTTCTGAACTATCTTTGTGAAATTTGAGCCAAGTCGGTCAAACGGTTCAGAAGTTAGGAGAGAAGAAAAATTCTTTGTTTCAATTTTTGGAGGTCTGTACTTCGTTCTTGTCAATTTTTCGATATATGTTTTCCTGAGAAAGCCCCTTGTTGACTGGCAAAGTGAGGATCATCAAACCTGGGGACACATTGTATAGTAAGTATAGTACACAACCAGTGGTAGGTATTTCTTCCTAAAAGGATAGAAATAAGAATATGGTTCGAAGGACCAAACTTCGATTCTTTGAAAATAAAAATCGAAGATTTTTTTAAATTAATTTTTATGAGCTTCATAGAAGATCAAGATTCCATATATTGCATTACTGTTCTGGTGCGCCGTTTCGTGATCACCCGGCAGATAATCGCGTGAGATATAAACTATTCGACTAATAAGTATAGGTAATAACACGTTGACAATTTGATGGGTTTTATTCAGTTTTCACTCATCAAATTAAAGTGAAATTTGTAATTTTTCATCAGAGAATATTTGCATTGACAGAAGTTATGTTGTTCAAATGCTCATTATAAGTTTGATCAAAAAACACAGACAGCGTCGTGTTTTAATTTTAACTTATTGCAATGAAAGACAATCTTTTGGCACGTGCTTGAAAGTGTTATGAATAGAACGTAAATATCGTAGGCTGCTGCACTATTTAAGATATTTGAACCGTTATTCTTTGTACTTTATATACAAATCATTAATTAAAGAGTAGCAGAAACAAAACAGATAATGGAAAGAAACTCCTACGAAAGTCTGCAAAAGGGAATACACCATATTTTAGCGCTTTCAAATAGGTATTACAGGTTGCTCACGCGAAAATTGACCCTCCCCCCAAGCGCGTCCCTTTTGATGTATTTTAAAAATGAAATTTACTTCCATTACAGTTTTTTTTTGTAGTATAGTTTTTGTATATTTAGATTCATCAAGTACTTATGTTTCAAGTATGTTAATAATTCTAATTTTTCATAACTCGTCAATATCTCATCGCAATTTCTTATACATATCTTTTATGGGATCCCGTTACGTCAACTCCATCCATCAAATTTTGCCGAACAAAATCACAAACCACTCAGAATAGTGTCTAGAAGAATTTTATTTTTGGATTTTGTTAGGGTGCATCAACTGCATGGTTATTAGCACCTACGGTTGGGTTTGAGTTTCAGTGTCTATGGTTGATTTTCTGGTTTTCAGGTTTGGAAACTTTGGAGTGTTGTCGGACGGCCCGGCACAAAACTGGTTTAAGCGCTAGCTGTTTGCGCTTTTTCCCTGATCAGGGTTTTACCGGTCTATTCGCCAAAGTCGTCCAACAACACTGGGCGGTAGGTAGATGTTTTCCGGTTGTCCTGGACTATTATTTCTAATTTCCCAGAAAATGCTAAGACTTGGTAGAAAAAAGTATGAGTGGAAATGTTGGGAGGCTTGAAGATGCTTGGGGAGTCTGCAGTATTAGACTGGTATTAGAGGATGGTCTTGTTTTTAGATCAGGTCAAAAATGCCAGAGTCCTTCAGAAAATCCATCAGCACACCAAAATTGCCATTCTGAGTAACCATCCGAGTAAGGGAAACTTCATTTGAAAACCCTGCCCGTTGTCTTTGTCTCAAAAGTCCCTGACAGTTGAACAAAAGGTGAGGAATAGTGACTCGAACCTCATTGCAGTATAGACATCCTGGGGGCTCTTCTTTTGACAAAATGAAGGAATGTGTCATGAGCGTGTGTCCGATTAGTACACGATTCAGTGTTGTTTCTTCCCTTCGGTTTGAGACGGTTTTAGTTACGATCCTCAGGATGGCTGGACTGATCTGGATTGTGAGTGGTCTATAGCTGGACATGGATCCGATACATTTTTCACGAATAGCTGTTTTGTAATGATTCTTCAAGTCAAACTCAGTGATTTTGAAATTAGTGTGCTCCGGTAAATTTACCGCCTCACTGGCAGCTTGGTCAGCCTTTTCATTTCCCCGGATTCCGACATGTGACGGACACCAGCTCAGAATTACTTCTTTGTTTTGCTTTATTGCCGATGAAAGAGTATGTTGTATTTGTTGCACTAATGGATTTGTGGAGTATATGATTTGCATGCTTTGGATTGAACTTAAGGAGTCGGTGCAGATTAAAAACTTGGAATGGGGGCTCGCATGTACTATTTTTGAAGCTCGAAGGATTCCGTACAGTTCTGCTGAGAAAATACTAGTAGATTTGGGCAGACGGTAGTTGTAGGAGTCGGCTGCGGTCACAATCGCAACTCCGACGCCGTTGTTGCCTTTAGATGCATCTGTATATAGAACTGAGGAACCTTGATTCGAAGCTATGATTTCTTTGTGTAAGTTCTGAAGGATGACAGGGGCAGTGGAGTGTTTGGGGTAGCTGGATAGGCTGGTGTGGTAAGTTGGGGAAGAGAAGGTCCATGGGGCACCCTTATTTGATTGTGGTGAACAAACTTCTGTTGGGATCAAACTTAGAGAGTTTAGAATGGATTTGAGCTTGTAGTGACATGGGGGAGTGAGTCTTGGTTTCGACTGGAAAATGTGGTGGTATTTTGTGGAGAAGACTGAGTGGTACGCTGCATTATTTTTCGAGGCTGCTACTCTGGCAGAGTATGTTAACGTTTGAGATTCTCTTCGGATATCAAGAGGGGGTTCATTTGCAAGCTGGAGCAAACATTCTATTGGGCTGGTCCTAAAGGCACCGGTAGCCATTCTGATCGCAGCGTTAGCTATGCAGTTTAATTTCCTCAAGGTTGATTTCGACGCAGATGAGTATACAATCGACCCATAATCAAGTTTCGACCTGATTAGGGCTCTGTAAACAGTCAGAAGAAGAGCTTCCTCTGAACCCCAGTGATGGTGAGAAATAGTCTTCAACAGGTTCAACCTTTGGGCGCATTCGGCTTTTAGTTGTTCAACATAGGGTTTCCAGGTTAGTTTGGTGTCCCAGATGAGACCAAGAAATCGCAGTTCTTGAACCTGTTCAATCTCCGTGTTGTATATTTTAATGGGAGGTAGGGGGCTTATTTTGTACTTTCTGGAAAAGATCATTACCTTAGATTTCAGAGGAGAAAATCTAAAACCCGACTGCACAGCCCACTCCTCGATCTCATTGATGGCTACCTGTAGCAGAGTTTGTATTTCTCGTCCATTAGTGCCTTTACAAAAAATCACGAGGTCATCGGCGTACAGAGCACCTCTAACTGGCAGCTTGATTTTCGATAGGACTTCATTTATAGCAACAAGGAATAAAGTGACGCTGACGACTGAACCCTGAGCGATGCCATTTTCCTGAAAGAATTGCTTAGATAGAACATTATTTTTTTTCACTCTGAAAGTTCTGTGTGAGAGGAAGTTTTTTATGAAAGCGACCATGTTTCCGTTGATCTTCCACTTCAAAAGTTTCAACAGTATGCCGTGTCTCCATGTTGTGTCATATGCTTTTTCAATGTCAAAAAACACCGCTCCCAGATTCCTATTAGTAGCAAAGGCTTCTGAGATTTCAGATTGCAGGAGGACCATATTATCGACGGTTGATCGACCTATTCTGAAACCGCTCTGGCGGTTGGACAGTAGATTGTTTTCCTCAAGAAACCATTTGAGTCTGTTGTTGATAATTTTTTCGAGTAATTTGCACATAGTGCAGGTCAAAGATATCGGTCTGTAACTCGATGGTTCGATTTTGGGTTTATTGGGTTTGAGAATGGGAATTACAGTGGATTCTCTCCAGCAGTCAGGGAAACATTGTCGCTGCCATATAAAATTGAAGATGTCTAGGAGAGTTTGGACTGCAGCGTCAGATAGGTTTTTTAAGAAAGTAAAGGGGATGGAGTCGGGGCCTGGGACTGAATTTTTGCAGTTTTTGAGGGCTTCATCCAATTCGGATCTCCGTAGTGGAACATTAAGTTCGGGGTTTTCGAAGTTGTTCATATTGAGTGGGATCTTCTCTTTTTCTGACTTTATTTTCAGGAATTCATTCGAGTAGAAGTTGTCGCTGGAGTGCTTGTAGAATTGATTTGCTAGTAGATTCACAATATCGTCGTTAGAAGTGATTAGGTTGTTACTTTCGTCTTTTAGCGCTGTTATGGAAGAGGGGTTGCAATTGAGGCCCTTTATTCTGTTAATTTTGGACCAGGCTTCCCTCAGGGGAGTGGAACTAGTGAGAGTGGAGACATAATTTTGCCAAGATGACTTTTTGGCATCCTTCAGTACGAACCTGGCTTTTGCTCTATGTTTCTTGAACGCGATCAGATTTTCGACGTCAGGGTGTTTTTTGAATCTGTTAAAGGCAGTTTTGGATTCCCTGACGGCAAGACTGCATTTAGGATTCCACCAGGGCACTGGGTTGTGGTTTGTGGTAACAGTTTTTTTTCCGATGCATTGTTCGGCTGCTTCGGTTATGATATTGGAGAATTTTTGAACGTTATCATTGATGTCATCCTGGAGGGAGAAAGTAGACAATTTCTCGTCAACCATGTTTTGATAAGCCAGCCAATCAACTCCTTTATCTTTCCATTTTTCAAAAGGTTTATTGGGGTCACTGAGGTTGTTTTTTCGATAAGAAATTGCAATGGGAAAGTGGTCGCTGTCATATAGTTCTGGCAGAACTGTCCAGCACAGGGCGGGGCCACTGCGTGGATCGCTGAAACTAAGGTCTATGCTAGAGAAGCTGCCAGATGATGAATTGAAGTGAGTAGGTTGGCCGTTGTTTAGCAAAAATAAGGACGGATTTCTGAGATATAGGTTTTCAATTTCTCTTCCTCTGAGACTATTGGAGTGTGATCCCCACATAATGTTGTGGGCATTAAAATCGCCGACTATGATGAATGGAGGGGGGATTTGGGTGATTAGGTTGGCCAGTTCATTGGAGTCGAGATTTGTATTTGGAGGTAAGTATATGTTGCAAATGTTGATTTTGCTGGGACACCAAACCGAGGCAGCAATTGCCTCCAAATTAGTTGAGATAATAACTTCCTCATGATGTAGATTTTTCTTGATTGAAATTGAGACACCACCGCTGGCAATTTGTTGAGTGATTCGGTTTTTTGTGAGAGTATTGTACCCTTTTAATGAAGGGCTGTGGTTGCCTTTGAAGTTTGTTTCTTGTAAACATAGTACTGAGGGGTTGTGATCACTGATCAGGCGTTGGATATGAGTGAATCTGGTGTAAAAACCATTGCAATTCCACTGAATCACAGACGCCATTTTTGTTTGTTGTCAGGTTGAGTGGTGGTTTTCAGTATTCGGATCGCTCAGAATCGCTGGGATCAATAGAAAATTGAGAGAGGTCTGATATTTCAACATTGTCAGCAGACTGGCTCAACTTATTGCAGATTCTTGTGAATCTGCTTTTCGCATGTCGGTTTGTTAGGCTGGGGTAAATGTCATTCATCATATCGATGAGACCAACTATATTGTCAGTGAAGGAATGACCTGTTTTTAGTGGATCTTTACCATTGGTGCATTGTTCAATGAAGGACTCGAATTGGTCTGAGGTAAGAATGTATTTGCTTGGGTTTTCTTGTATCGTTTGTTTTATTGTTTCTGTGTTTTCTTTGGAAGTTAGTGAAACGTTTTCTATGGAAGAAGATTTTTTGATTTTTTTTGATTTGAGTTTGTGTCTGTTGTTTCTGGAATTCGGTTTAGCAAACTGAAAATCCCCAGTATGGTCGTCATTTGGTAGTGGGGATCCCTGTGGAGAACTTTCGGTAGATCCGCTGTTGAGGGTAGATGATGCTGGTCTTTTGTTTGGTGGTTTTTCGGTAGAGGAGAGAGGAGTTTTTGAATTTTCTGTTACAATTGTTACCGTAGAATCATTTGTTTCTGTAATCTGTTGATCGTCAGCATTAATTATTGAGTGTACGTCAGCTATTGTTTCGATTGTGTTTCGGTTTTGCAGTGGAGGAGATTCAGGTTCTGTTTGGGACATATTCAAGTTTGGACATTGGTCGGCTTTGTGGCCCAACTCTTTGCATAAAAAGCAGAGCATTTCACCCGTGCCAATAAAAATTCTATAGTCGGTGTTGTCTTGTGTGATGGTAACAAATGGGGGAAGCTCAAGATCTTCATTTGGCTTGATGTAAATTTGGCGTCTGAAACTCAAAATGTGGGAAAGTTCGTCATCTTCGATGTTGGCTCTGAGAAATGTCATGTTTGACATTGGTTCGCAGCCAACATCTCTCAAAGCGTTCTCGAGGAGCTCGTGGGGAATGTTTGGGCAAACATTGGACAGAATGATTCTCTTAGCCGGTGAAATAAGTCTTCGAATTGTTACAATTTTTCCCTCAATCTCAATTTTCCCGTGGTTATTCACGATTTCATCGACATTCTGTTTGGTTGACAAGAATATGCAGATGCGGTTTCTTGAGATTCGTGATGCAAATGTGATCTGCTTTGGACCTACAAGCTTGCTGATTGGTACTACGTAGTCTCTTAACTTTAGTTTATCTACGACATCAAGGACTATGGCCAAGTCCTTGCTTGGAAACATTGTATTTATTGAAGCTACGCTAGAGTACGATAGGTTTTTATTCGGTGAATTTGAGTTTTGTTGGGTATTTCTGTTCTGGGGTTGTGACATTTTGAGTTTTTTTTGGCTCCTGTGACCAGGGCCTTAGTTTTGATTGAAGATTTGTTCAATCAACAAGAATAGAAAATAGTTTTCGTGAATATAAACAACAACAGTCCATTCCTATAGCGCAAAAAGCACTATAGGAAGAAGCGGCCTTTTTGTTGTCGGTGCGATAAGATAATAATGTGCCTGCTTATAACAAATTCATGCAAGTTTTGAAAAATAAATTGGACTCAGCCGTTTTTCCGATGGACCGTGAATGATGGGAAGGCGATCTATCCCTTCAGTGGATCATCCAGGACGTTATCCAAAAAGCACAAGGAAAAACTCGCGGGCCGAACACCACAATTTCGTCAAAAGGCGAGAACGTTCAAACACGCGAGGCGCACCGTAGCATAATCGAACCGGACTCCGGCAAGTACCAATGATAACACCGTCTAGAAGAATCTGAAATAAAAATTGCGGACGATTCACCAAGTTTTTAGTTTTACCTTATATAAGTAACGAACGGTATCACGGAGTGAGTTGGGGTGCTGGGTGGGTATTGGGTAAGAAAGAAACTCGAAAAGAAATAAGTAGAAAGTGTTGAAAATTGAAAAAATGAATACAACTGTGGGAATAAAGAACAAATTGGAGGGGGGGGTTAAACGAGTAATAAATTAAGAAGAAACAAAATTGGCTAAAAACACGGTAGGATAATGAATGAAAAGTCAACAGAAAATCCAGAGGGAAAAGCAAAAGCCGCAAAATTGTATGGAAATTCCTAGAAAATATACAAAAATACGGGATCAAAATTGAAAAAACTCAATCGTAACCCTCTAATTAATCAAAGAATCACACGCCAAATTTGAAATTTTCATTTAGAAAAATTACACGAGAAAATAAACTCTACCGTCTTCATATTCTGCTCACTTTAATAACCTCTTAGGCCTGGATTCAAATACATACATCATGACAGTTGCGGTCTATTTCAAGATGAACTAGTCAAAAGAGTGACTTATTCAACCATGGATAATATATTTGATTAGATGGCTGTGATTATGACCGTCAAGTTTAAAAAAATACATGATTCTGACAACGAAATTTCAGTAAAATTTGGATCTGTTCAATCATCAGATTATCCAGAAAGTTTTATATACAGGGTGAATGGACACTACAGCAGATACAGCGGCAGAATACCTGTTTAATTTTGTTTAGTCTGTCATGGTAACTTGTCATCACCCACTCACCCACCTTTATGAATTGTTATATAGGGGTATGGGTATCAAGAAGCCTTGGGTTGGACACCACGACAACGAGAGCAACAAGCCATCAGAAGTGGATCTGGCGAATCGGATTCCTGAAGAGCTGTATTTTCCTTGCTTCCAAATAAAACTCCGATAAAATTATAAACCTAAATTTACCCCCATGAAGCACCCCGTTTTTCTTCATTCTTGTGAATTTTCTAGGCACAGTTCAAGAAAAATAACGTCACTGGTGAGTATTACACAACAAAACAATACACAAAACAGTAACTTTTACACCCCCAGAGCAGAGTTTTTAATTTTTAATTGTTAAGGGTATTTGCTGGGATGACTGGAGGATGATTGACAGAAAAATGTTTCGGGTGACCTGTTATGTCCATATACATTTAAACTACGCGCCTTATGCGCGGCGCATTAGAGATAAGACATAATAGGTTTGTTCCATCAGAAATCCGAAACTAGTCACCGACAGTTTGCAAACTGTAAGCAATACGCATGCCTTACTTCGGACCAGTTTCCGACTGGCTGCTGCTCGTAGATGGAACAGCAAACCGTCAATCATGGCTAATGGCTAGGTACCTTATTTTCTATCGTTTAGCAGTTAGCAGCTGGAAATAAGCCGTGTATTTTATAAATTAAATGAATGAATAACGAAACCACCAATCTAACTCATATTATTTGTAAACATTGACCAGAGAAGGCTCGATGCCAAATAAATATATTCCGCTGCGCAAGCCCGGACGATAAGTTTCCGTAAAATCCGCAAACTTTTCTGACCGTCCCGAAACTAGTTTGAGCCGATGGTGGAACAGCGGATCATCAATCAGGGGATCGTCCGAGATTTTGATGGAACGCCAAAATCGTAATGCGCATGCCGCTGACGTCCGCGGACCGTCAGGGACTGTTGATGGAACAAACCTAATGTAACGTACAAAATGTAATGTGCAAGTACGCCGCCGAGTAAACTATACTCTATACACTGATAGAAAGGACCACCAGATTCCTCCGCTTGAAAAGTAGTCCCCGGGCGTTACCCGAGAAATTTGAAATTCCAGTTAGAAAGAGGTGCTTATTTCCGCTAATCACAGCTAAGTGCTATGGTAATTTTAAATGACACCAGTTTAATACCAATTGTAATGAATGAGAAAATAATTTTTTTGAATGAAGCTGATTTTATTACACAACGCTCACAACAGCCGAGCCGACTAAAAATAACAAACATCATAGAGAAATGGAGGTTAGAAATTGTACGTAAGTGTCAAACTCGCTGAATGTAATGCCATTGGCTTGGCGCAGGAATAATTTGCCCGGATAAGACTACCAACCGAACAAAACTAATATTATTTTCAAACGCGCCTATGTTGTTACAGTATTTGGTGCTTTTGTTTGCTATAGGTTACTTCACTGAAATTCAAGAAAGTCCGTTCTATCGGTGAACAGACTATACTAGAGACATGTACCTGTCTTTAACTTGACCTTTCACACGTTACAAGTACTTCGATACCCATGGGGGCTACCTCGTCCCCTACATACATAAGATGACCCTTCTTTGATTTTGATTATGAAATGAACGTCCCCATGCTTGAGGCAATGAGTTTCTAATTATTATGGTCAAGGGTAGTTTAGGCATGATTGACACAAAAACAAGATCTCCCAAAATAGTTCGCGTAATTTACAGAGTAGATAAGAGTTCTCAGTTGATTTCATGACTCCCTATGAAGTTTTTTCTTTTCGAAATTCGACTTTTTTCAACGAACTTTCAGACCCCTCCAACTTTGGAACCATATTGGTTGGATTTTAGTAAAATTCGCCTTTATTAAACGAAAAATCAATAAAAAGGTGGAAGTTTGAACAGCTGTATTTTGGCTAATGTTAATGCTGAGCTCTGGGGGAAAAATCAAAAACCTACTTACGTATTTCTTAGTTTGTCTTGGGTTATCTATCATGTAAATTATGCAGACTATATCGAGGCCCCCTTCTTTGCGGTTCTTAGTACCTATATCCTTAAATTTTATGACATATGAAAGCTGGTACACTCTCCATATTACATAGAATCCAATTCAGGACTAAAAATTGCATTGAGTACAATATTCGAATACAGGGTGCCGCATTTAATTTATGAAAGAATTTATGGAGGAATTCCCAACTCATTGACAGAGAGCTGCGCAAAGCTGCACTCAGAATCACCAGTGCCTACAGAACGGTTCCGCATGATGCAGCACGAGTGCTCTCGGGTATCCCACCTTTCGCTATGATGCTTGCGATTGGAGGAAACAAGCCTAGGAGTGCCCACCAGCAAACCAGAAAGCAGAAACAAGGCCAGTGGGCAGTTCGTCGAGCAGTGGCAACGGCAGTGGAACGCCTTGGTTCAAAGTTGGATGAAAGAAATACTGGGGAGCCTCAAAAGCCTCAGCGCCAGGACAACGCGGAATACGCTCGTTTTCATTGTAACGGTCCATCAAGGCAGCGAGAAGACCTCGAAGAAAAACTGGGCAGGAGAATCGCCGTCGACAATCTCGTTCATGAGATGCTCAGAGGCAAAGAGCAATGGATCGCAGTGCAGTTTATGGTTAGCAGTTTTTAGTTTATAGCAATATAGTTTGATTTCCTCCACCTGATATAGCCCAAAATATGAATCTTTTTTGTTATATCCATTTCCGTTATTTACCTTCGCAAAAATTTGACAAACACATGACAAACACAAACAGAGAAACGTCAAGTGCATGCCACGTGCCGTGCATCCCACGGTCATGTCACGTTTGACGTTGGCCTCCAGAAAATGTCAACCGCCGGCCATGTTGCCGTGTTGTGACGTCACACTTCTTCGGTCTATAGGCGACACGAACATAGGCGATTGACCTTATTGGGGAAAATGGCCGTTTCGTCGAGGAAGTTTTAGGGCATTAATTTTTAGAACTGGTGTAAGTTGCCGTCCGGCAACGGCGGTGGTTACGTCAATTGGTGGCATGTCAAAACTGTCACTTTGCTGTCTTGTGCAGTACGCTACAAGCAAACTTTCGTTCCTGTGAACCCTTGGGACCCCATAGGCTCGTTATTGGGCCCCATGTTGATGACCAGCGTCGTCGCAGACCTTTCTCTAAATCATCCATAGCTTCCGCCTAAGGAAGAGCAACAGACTCTGTCACACCCGCACGGAGGGAAACCACATACGCCCGTCGACCAGCCTGCCAGCCAAGAAAAAATCACCTCGGGCTGGCCGTGCAGAGTCAACCACCATCTACCTTTTTTCCTCACTTTTTTCTAAAGATTTCCTGCTTCGACTTCAGCTGGAGATCCGCATTTTTCATTCTAACAAGCTCGCCGTAGCTACCTCTGTGTTCGCGACGTAAACGTTGTCTTTTTTTATCGCAATAATGTAGTGCATTGCTGGGGGCGTAGTCTTTCAGCTGCGCACCTCTGGAGCTAGATCTACAAACCTGCTAAATATGCCAACCATAACATGAAATAAGAGACACAAATGCAAACCCCTTTTTCAGATTATTTCTACTTGTCAAATTTCCATGTCAATATGTGGGTATTACAGGTATCCACTAGTGCCCACCTAGGCTACTAGACGTCGGAGTATGTTTTCCTCGCAAAAACGTCCTCGACGATCAAGTACCGAGCTCTACACTAGGTGGCGTTTTTTAAATGTAAATCGCCTATAGACAATACAAATAGAAAAGACCATATGTCGTCATGGATTTTTACGGTTGCGTAGGAACCAGGCGAGTCCATCAATCAAAAAAAGGTTGGCTGATTTTTGATGCCCCAATATCCGTGACGACGGTGGTGATAACATATGGTCTTCTCTATTTGTATTGTCTATACATAGCACAATGGGGTACTTGCCTATGGAATAGATTAACCTGGAAATACTTTTGATTGCTAGTATAAGTGGTAAGGGGACTCTACTGAGAATTTTACAAAAATACCGTCATTTTCTAAAGAGAAAAACGAATTTGGAAAATTCCTCCTAAAAGCTTCGCGCCAGGGCAGGGATTTCGAGTGGGGTTGGTCTGACTGCATAATAATGGAATAATCAAGAATGTCAGGAATGTCACTATGACAGTGTCATTTTGAACATGCTCGCAAAACCGGTTTCCTATCAAATTCTCTTACCATGGGCATTTGGGCAATAAAGTCGAACAAGGTTCCGGAAAAACTGACTCCAGAAACCTCTCATAATAATGTCCCAGTCGAGATAATTTATTTTCAGGGGAAAATCTTGAAGATCAGCAATAGCACAGAAATAAGAGATTGGAAATAAACAGTGAGCTTTTATAGGTACACACATCATTAGCATACAATTCAGGATAGGTAATACTTTAGAGCTACAAAGAGATCCATGTGGGGAGGCCGCGATGTATCTCCAAATACAATGTGGGGAGCAGGAACACTGATGTGCGAAATGCAGCCGAGGGTCAAGCCAGGTCAGAGCACGGGTGACAAACATGCAGAGGACTTTTTGGGGACAGCACTAAAGACTGAAGAAAGAGACTAGTTAGGTTGGCCAAGAAATTATGGAAGCGGGTAGGTACTTACCGCGTAGATCAAAGCCTCGATTAAAGCAGTCAAAGGCAAAGAAAAGGGCACAGGAAGAAATAAAACTACCGTCGACGGTTTGACGTTGTCAGTCAGACTCAGATTCGAGATGATACGATTTCAAAGTTTGAAGACAGCACCTTGACAACGTTATATCATTGCCAACCCAAAGAGGAAAAAGAGCCCTTCTATGTTCTATATTTAATATATTTGTGACGTCACAAATATATTTTTAAAACACGCATTGCGGCCACAATTTTGAGAATTTGGGGAAAAGAAAAAATACGGGTACATTATTTTTAACCATACTATCGAATAAGCTAATAAAAAAAAATTAGGCAAGTACCCCATTATGTAGACAACTAGCTGCGAAGACGTTAGCATCAAGATGACATCGTACTACCACTCGTACCTATACATTTTTCCATTGCTCACCCCAATGAAGAAAAAACAACATGAAATTAATTATACACACATTTGCTATAATTACTTCAATTATGTGAGTACGTACAGCTCTCGGTACAGCCTAAATAAAAACGAAACAAATTGGAGCAAGCTTGGCAACCGACAACTTATAGATATTTGCCATGTTTGCTTAATGTGACACAAAACTGACAAATTTTTGCAAATGTCATTTTGTTTAGGCCAACGTGCTTTCACTCCAACCTACTTCCGATCCAGATTTCTCTCGCTCACGCTGTATGATGATTGATGATGATACTTACCTACACCTAGATAGGGTGCTATTAGCTATCTAAAGAAATTATTAAAACTGGTACCAGTCACTACTTGTCGGAAGTAGGGAGCCTGAAGTAATCGTGAAGCATTATCAACAAGAGAAGCGCCATCTGCCGTTACCAGGGACGAATGGTTGGTGCCGAAGAGCCCGAAGATTGCAGTGGTCACATTTCAACAATGACCTAACAGTGAGGCAGTGAACGCGGAGTACGGTTATATCGTCTGCCAAACGTACTTTCGAGCACAATGGACTTATCTTTCCGTACCGTCAATTCAAACTGACGGCAAAAAACTATCAAGTTCTAAAGCACTGTTTTATTTAAACTATGGTTTTAATAAACATCAAGCCACAAACATCCTGTCATTCATTTCTTCAAAAAAATAGATAATACCTTCACATGACTTATAAAGAAAATGTTGCCAAAACTGCAATAAAATAAATAAACTTGAAATAAATAATTAATATTGACGACTTCGACTAGTAATAAGTTTCTTTACGGTACCATCCACTGGGATATCTTCTTATATGCCATTTTCTCGCCTCGTCAAATATCAAAATGAAAATAGCAAAAGGCAGCGAGTAGCACCACCTGGAAAGAATAAGTAATTTAAAAACTAGATAGGGTATACCTACCGAAGTACAGCAAAATGCAAACGTAATGCCAAGCCCCACCATTGCATAGGTGATTTGTGGTATTGGCACTACATTTGATTTTTGTCGCATTTGCTTCTTGCTTACCATCTGAACAAGATGGGGTAGAACTTCAGATAGTTCATGTAAGGCAAATAGGACAGCATGCAAGCTACGACGGTTTCAAACACCAGACTTATGTTGAGAACCATGTTGCCCATGCCTTGCTGGACTATCGAATTGATCCTAGTCTTGCATACGATCAGATCGGCCCACTGGGTGACGACCACGCTGATCATGAAGGCAGTGTAGCAGGTGTATTCCAGTTCTTTGCGGCTCTGGTACGACCACTCTTGGCCGTAGGAGTCCGTCAGGTCGTTGATGGATTCGGCGTCCCAGAGGGTGCGCAGTCCGAAGAGTCTTCTCGGCAGGAATCCGTGCTCGGCCATGATGGCGAAGTAGACGAAAAAGCCGCACGTCGCTTCCACGATGCCGATGTGGCCGTACGCCAGGAAGTAGAGCTTTCTCGTGACGAGCTTGTCGGTTTTGGGATTGCGCGGAGGGCGCAGCATGATGTCGCTTTCGGCCTTCTCGTAGGCCAGGCTGATGGCCGGCAGCATGTCCGTGAGGAGGTCGATGCACAGAATCGCCATGACGCCTGAAATTGCTCGAATTCCGTGAAGTACAGAAGACTCAAGCAAAATCGAAGTAGACGTCCAGAGGTACATGATAGAAAGGTTGAATTCAAGCAAGAAACTAAGGGCTCGATACTAAGTTGCAGGCGCAAAGTTTGGGACGGCGTAACTCGCCAAATATAGCGGTCTGATTGGTTGATATCCGCCGTTGCCATGGTAACTGCACTTACGCCGGTCTCAGCCCCAACTTAGTATCGAGCCGTAAGTAGGTACCTACAACGGTACTCGTCTTAGGCGACTTAGCAACATAGAACTTGGGACTGAAGGAAGACTTGATACTCACCTAAAGGTAATGGAATGTTTATGAGTACAAAAGCTAAGAACGGCAAAATTTCCGGCACGTTGGACGCCAAGGTGTACGCTATCGACTTCTTGAGATTGTCAAAAATCTTGCGTCCCTCTTCGACGCCAGTGATGATCGAAGCAAAATTATCATCCAGCAATATCATATCGGCAGACTGTTGCGACACTTCCGACCCCGAGATGCCCATAGCGATCCCGATGTCGGCTTTCTTGAGAGCGGGAGCATCATTTACACCATCCCCAGTAACTGCAACTGTATAGAAACCCAACTAAATTATAATATAATGTTCACTTATAGTTTTAATGTTACAGCTATGGCGGTTATAGTAAAGGTAAGAAATCGGCTTATAAAAGTAGCTCCAACTTATCGACGAACACTTTGGCCATACGAAATTGTATGTGAGAGTTCGTTCGCTTTCTGCTATTTCTGCTAGCAATGCTAACGCCAAAAACTGTTGAATGGGCCAGAGTTTGCTTGGAACCGCTTTGCTGATTTGTCACCTTATTATAGTCGCTATAGTTACAGCACATTCGAAATAAGTTTCAAATTTGGCGCGCTAGACTGACGTTGTAGCGACCAACCGCATACTGTCTTTACCGCGGTAAATTTGAAACTGGCTGGAAAAGTGCTGAGAAGTTACCCTTACCAATGTCTCTAAGCCTTTGGCATCCTTCAACGATTTGCAGTTTTTGCGTAGGTGACGTGCGGGCGAACACGATTTCTCTGTAATTGTACAGAATGTTGTCCAGCTCTTCGTTGGTCATATCTCGCAATGTCGAGCCGTGTATGACGATCGCTTTGTCTTTCATGACGGGCATGGTTTCGATGATGTTGATGTTGAACGCGTCTATCGTTTCGGGAGCCCGGATGATGCCGACCTGCTTGGCGATGGCCTTGGCCGTGATTGGATGATCCCCGGTGACCATTATGACTTTGATGCCGGCGCTCCTGCACCGATCCACGGCATCGGGAACTTGCGGCCTTGGAGGGTCGATCAGCGACATGAACCCGACGAACCGCATCTCCCTCCTGGGGAAGTTCGGCGGCTCCGCGCAGAATTCGTAGTCTTTCGTGTAGGAGTCGTCCAGCATCAGGTCGCAGAAGCCCAGGACGCGTTCGCCTCTCTCCGCCAGCTGGGTGCAGGCTTTGTCGCAGATGCGCTTCAGGTCGTCGCCGAGCTCTTTGGTTTCGTTGCCGAGGAAGATTTTCGTGCAGCGGGCAAGGATGCGTTCGGGAGCGCCCTTCATGACCACGAGGCACCCGGCGCCTTCCTGCAGGGCGTGGATCGAGATCTGGTACTTGGTGGTGGAGCTGAACGGGATCTCGAGGAGCTTGGGGTTGTTGTGGCGGAAGGTCGAGGGATTGCCTTCGACGTGACTCAGCTCGACGAACTTGAGGATGGCCTCTTCGGAAGCATCGCCGCGGACCTTGCGCTTGAGGATGGGCTTGTCTTCTTCGCCGCTGATGAACTCGGCGCGGTTGCATAGAGTCGCGCAGCGCATCAAGATTTTGAATGCTGCAATTTCAATCATCACATCAAATCAACTATTATAGTGAAGCTGGTCAGACCGGTGCAGTGACTCATCCCTGATGCGAATACACACCAACAAGGCCAATCCCCTGTTCAAACTGCTGTCCCTGTATTATTTATTGCGGACTTTTCTGGTAGCGGTTCACAGTAACTTGAGAGTCGAAAAAAAAAAAAACAACGGACGGTAAAATCCAAGCCTTCTGCAGAAGTAATGCCGAAAATGACTGTTTACAATTCGGTGACACAGATAGGTACAACTGTCAACGTTCTTCAACGTTCTCAGCTTTATTTCTTCAGCAGGCGTAAATGTTACTTTCTAGCTGTTTTTGCCGACTTCTCAGCTGCTGCGGATCGCCACAGTCTAGAATAAATAATACGGGAACGGCAGTTTGAGCAGTTGTTGACCCGTGCTTGTGACTGAGATCTGTGTCAGTTAAACTACAGCCTTGACAAAGCAATTGGAAACAAGAAAACATCAACAACCTTCGCTTTTGACATAATCTTGCGCTTCTTCTTGCTTCACAGTCGAATCAGCATCGATGACCCTGTTATCGCACCAGAAGTGACAAACCGTCATCTTGTTCTGCGTCAGCGTTCCAGTTTTGTCCGAGCAAATCACCGACGTCGATCCGAGCGTTTCCACAGCTTCCAGATTTTTCACCAAGCAATTCTTGGCCGCCATTTTCTTAGCTGTGACTGACAGGCATACCGTAACCGTGGCCAGAAGACCTGAAATGTTCATTCCTCTTTATTTATCAAATCTGGCGATTTTACACAAGCTTTTTGATGATTCATTAGCTGGATTCATTAAAAAACCGCTGAGTGTCGTTAAAGTTTAACCATTGTCCGTCGTGTGAAATCCAAGCTGCTACTTTACGGACAATAAAATTAAACTGGATAATAAGAAAATAAAAGTCTACCTTCAGGCACGTTGGCGACGATGATTCCGATCAAAAACAGCGACGCTTCAATCCAAGAGTAGTTCATGGCCATGGCCGTGGCCCCAAAAACAATACCCAAGAAGCAAGCCCAGATGCTGATGATCTTCATGAAGTGCTCCAGTTCTTTGGCGATCGGCGTTTTGTTAGGCTGCAATCTTGCCGTGAGACCCGCAATGCGTCCCATAACCGTCTGGTCACCACACGCACAGACCAGGCCTTTGGCCGTGCCTTCGACGGCATTGGTTGAGAAAAAGGCGAAGTTCTTGGTTTCGAGAATATTGTCGCTGCTGCATTCGGAACCGCGGTATTGCGGCTCAGATTCGCCAGTCAGTGCCGAATTGTCTACCTGAAAGAAGCCAGTCATGTTGATTCACCTTTAAATTGCACAAATATTTGGCTGAATACAAGTTGAAGACGTACTTTGAAGCCTTGACTGTGAATTATGCGGATGTCGGCTGGTATTCGATCTCCAAACTTCATTTCGACCAGATCGCCCACGACTATGTCTTTGGAGACGATGGTCACGGTTTCGCCTCCTCGAATCACGGTTGCTTTTGGCGGTACCATGTTGGCGAAAGATTCCATAATCTAAAATATAGAAAACAGAATAAGTGGAATTGAACACAGAACTGAGGAACGAAATTTTAGAAAAACACCAACCTTTTGGCTCTTGTGTTCTTGGAAGTACATGAAACATCCAGTTACTACGACCACGACAACCAAGACGCAGCCCAAAATCAGATTGTCCGTGTCCAGCTCTTTAGTTGTCATTATTCGTATCACGAAAGCGGCGAAGCAGAGGAGCGCTCCCATCCATAGCAGTAACGAGAAGCCTGTAACGCATTTTTTCACAATATAAGTATTGCTGGAACGAGTGCTGGAATTGTAATTTGAGAAGAAGAACGTTCTCGGTTCTCAAAAGCCAGCGAGGCAACGAAATTGATTGGGATTTTTTACTTATTACTTTTTTCTCCAGTTTATTTAAAAAAAATTCCAGCAACATTTCCTGATAATCTTTGTTTATTTGCAAGAACTTTATCCACTTATTTATTTAATTGTCTTATTAACCAAGGTGATATTCAGCTATTAGCTGCTCTACCATGCAACCTCGGGGACAGAACAAAATATCCATGAATGTAGTAGGATTCGAACCCGCACAGCGCAGGGCGAGTGGGTCAGCTTGCCATCACCTATACCACTCGGCCACGACCGCTTCACTGATGTTTGGAGTGTAATGATATTTCTCAACTATCTTCTCAGTCTTTTAGTGCATGCTGCCAATTACAAGATGGTTTTAAAATGAGCTTCAATTTTGAGTGAAATATCACATTCTCCGAAGATGATTTTTTGAAAAAAGATCAAATTTCCGACCACGACGTCTCGGTTCTCGAGTAGTTCATTTTCTGCCGTAGAAGAGAATTTTCTCTATACATATTTGGAAATTATGGCCGGAGACGGCCCCGTAGCACAGTCGGTCGTCTGCCGTCTGTGGTGCGGATGCGCGGGTTCGAATCCCGGTAAGTCATGGATGTTTTGTGTTTGTTGAAAAATTTGCGTATATTGTAATTCCTATATAATAATTCACTGTTATCAATAAAAGGCGCAAAAATTCCTATGGCGCTGATAAGCCGAGAAGGAGGAAAACATAATTAATAATTATTTGGAAATTGGAATTTCACTCATGAAATCATGAAAATATGTCAGACAGTTCAGGAGAAACGATCATTTCAAAAATGTTTCAGTCCTTTTTGATGAACCCTGCCTCAGAAACTAGACACGCCTTCTCTCTTCATTTGACATCTATCTACCAGATGCTAAAACGGTTTTCTGGTTTTCCGATGGAAATCGAGGGCATCAAACGAGAACCGATGGAGATTTTTCTGATTCATATTAATTTTTTAATAGCTTTATTTTCCATCTGCATATTTATATAGATCGGACGATAGGATTCATCAATATTTCTTCATCGAACATTGATTTTTATGATTCCGTTGTTCTAAAAATGGACCGTTAAGTAAAGATCATAAAATGTAATTTCCACTTATGTTTCAGCTCTTGCTGTTTTATATCTATCTATCAATAACGTTGCCCGTCAAATCCCGATTTTTCAGTTGCAGATTTGATTCTTTGTACCAAGATGAATAGGTAAACCAGACGCTTATGAATCGAGCTTCGGTAAAAGCTGAAAACATTCTGACACCTTCCGGCAGATTGTTTGAAAAACTGTGCACTGAAGGACACGTCGTCTTCATCATCATCCTTGAAATATCGATACGAACAAGTTTTGCTAGGAAAAATTTAGGGATGTTTGTTATTTTCACTCGGGAAGTCTGAATATTTCTTAGGTATAGGGTTTGGACCATTCTACTCATGAGGGCACTTTTTTTGTTATGTTTCTCATTATTACCTTAAGGACGGCATTTACTAGTGTTTTTCTTTAAACGTGAGTTTCATGAGAATCAGTGGAGTAAGAGACTTGAAAAAAGCAGAGTATTCTAAAATCTAGAATGAAAATTAATAAGTATTTAAAAATTTCAAAATTCGAAAAACAAAAAAAATTGCAAAATTTTTATATTTTTTTCAAAAAAAGTTCCTCATTCTCTTGTCAGCCCAGATTTAAATAACTCATTTCTTTTCTTACATTTTCAGCTGCTCATATTTGGCAGAAACTCACGCCACAAGAATCTATCTGTTTCTCTTTCGCTCTGCAGCTAATCCGCAGTCTGTTTCAGCCATTTTTTATGCTAGGAAATGCCGTCCTTAAACAACGTTTAGAATTTGATTCCACTAGCGGTCAAGAAACGAACTCTCGAAAAATGGTGGATGCGCTGCGATCCTGCTTCAATAATTGTTTCGAAGCTCGCTGGAGACTGCAACGCTAGCTAAGATGCGTACCTACACAATTGCTGAAGAGCCGTGCATTGAGAACTCAATATTTTCGAAGCCACATAAGAATTTTTCAGAGCTCGCAAACTTCAAGTCAAAAAATGATCGTGGGATCGAAAAATAATGACCGACATACAAACAGGAGGACTGAAAGAAATGGACAAACGAAGACGACTAAGCTACGGAAACGTGTAGAAAAAGACGAAATAAATTAGGATCGTAAGGAATAAGGCATTGAGATAAGGAGAAGTTGGAAGAGTAGAGACAAGTTTTTAAGACTATGTTACTCTGATGACGAGAAGTTACAATTCACGGATATTCTTTCATAAACGGTTCCCAGCAACGCAACTCGCAGACCATCTGGAATACCTTGATCAAGGTCCCAAAAAGGAGGCTACGCGATTTTGACCTCCTGAGGGTCCCTAGGGGTCATATTGCGAAAAAAAATCATAAATGTTTCTATGCATATGCTCAAAGTTGATAAATTTGAATTTGAAAAAGCCTCAAGTTTTCTAAGACCTCCTTAAAGCTTAGTTTATGATGAGCGATTTTTTGCCGCGATTTGAGCTGAGCTGAGCGGAGCGGAGCGATTTTTTTGCCTAGGCCAATTACGATGCGGGGACGTGACATCATGAATGGACGGGATTGGTCCAGACAAAAAAAAATCGCTCAGCTCAGCTCCGCTCCGCCGGGTATCGCTCATCATAAACTGACCATTAGACTAGCACTCATATACAGGTGTTTCTTTGGTGGTTAGGAAAAGTTCAACTGTTGGTAGACCTTGTCAGAACATGACGAAAACTTTTGGGGTATTTTACAGCATTCAGCCCAACGACGGAAATATAGCCCTTCAAAATTCACTTTTTTGTCAAAAAAAAAAGTGACTCAGGAACGAGTCGACAAAATCGGCTTCAATTTGGCACAGACTAGTTCGTCGAGTTTATCTACCTACTTTGCCCAATTTTGAAATATTGGGACCACTGAAGAAAGAATCATGGAAATCATCAATTTGGAAACATCCCATCAAGTACCGAGCTCTACACCAGGTGGCGTTTTTTAAATGTAAATCGTCTATAGTCGCAACTTACAGGGTGAGGTGAAGGATTACACGACCTTGAGAAATTTTGCAGAAGGAAACGGCAAAGTGATGTGAAAAGGAAACCGCTCCAGTGCGTCACCATTCATATTAGAAAAATGTTCCGGTACAAAGGCAGAGCTGGAATGGAAAGCTGCTTGTACTGCTATAGCCGACCAGCCCATGTCAAAAGACCAGATGTCATATCTTTAAATGAGTAGTTGAAGACTCACTTGATTTTCAGTGCAAAATAGGGGTCAAAAGAGACGATAAATGAGACGTTCACAGAATGGTTCCTCAAGAGCCAGGGTCTCGACGAAGCAGGCAGAAAAGTTGTTGCTTTTGTACAGTCAAGAGCACGGAGTTTCGTACAACTGTCATTTCTATAATGAAAAAATCCGGGATCTATGTCTTACTGCTACTTGGGAGGCGCAGTGGGAAGTTCGGATCCATTAACGGACAAAACATAGTTGCGTTCATACTGTTAATGATCGCATGTATGCAATCACGTGATTAGTCAAAATTCAAATTTGTCGAACATATTCGATTGGTTGCTCCAGTGGTGATAGGTGACTGATCCAGTGGCATGAACGCGACCACAGTATGGCAAATAATCTTCCCACACTGCACCTCTGGACTAGCAATAAAGCGTAAATTTTGGGATTTTTTCAATGACAGGAATGACAGGTGTACGAAATTCCATGCTCTTGACTGTAGGTACTGTATGTAGGGGAGTTTCATTCCTATAATTAAATATATTATGAAACTGTCAAATTTTTAAGTACCTATAAAAAATCTTGCTAATATTTAATACCTACATGATATGAATGATAATAAAAACGTAAATACAACCAGAAATCACTTGATGTGCTCAAAACAGGTGCACAAGTCGATGACAGCGTGGGAACTTCGGGATTTCTAGATGACGGCGAAGTTTGTTTTCCAACTCTTGGGATCCTCAGGAAAATATCCTTGCGGTTAAAGCCTACCAAATCTGTTTAGAAGTGGTGATAAATTGGGCGTTTCGGTTCATGCATTTCGGATGTAGGTACCCGGTTAAATTTAGAGTAAATGCCCGCTGTGCGCTAATTTTAAAGCCGCTGATGATTAACTGTCTTGGAAATTGAATGAATATTGCGATCGCTTTTTGAGAGAATATTCCGTTGCATTCGGGTGGGATTCGAGGGCGATGCAATTTGCATACGATTCAAGATGAGATAGTTTACCGTGCGTTAATGTCCTGATGAATTTGACGATTTCCGGTGTCTTTGTGGAGGGTGTCAGGGTGTTTGGTCCGGTCTTTGCGAGGATATCTGCGGCTTGAGCTGGCGTCAGTCCAGTTTCTCGGTCTGTGTGTAGCCGCCTGCATAATTCCCCTGAAAAACAAATATACACACAGCATTACAAACTGTTGGGAACGACCTTCGAAAATCGACGGTATTAGTGCGATTTGCTAGTATAGTGCATCCGCATCTCCTCAACTTAAATACTTGGTCGTGGTCCCAGGGCCGGCAACTTTGGATTTAAACGTGTGGTGCTGACTATTGAATATTTCAGAAAAAGAACTGGGGAGGGGAGTATCAACGTCGCAGGCGATTTTTTTTTCAAGTTTTATGAAAACTTGAGAAAAATAAAATTCAGGCACACGTCATATTTGAATGAAATAAACTATACAGGCTCTTGAGAAAATATATTCAGGCATACGTCATATTTAAATAAAATATACTATACAGGTTGTCTCAAAATCAAGTAGCCAAACGTCTATGGGAGATAGCCCGGGAGAAATTAGAGGCCCCTATATATTTATTTTTTTCGGCATTCGAACTTTTTTTTTTAATTCTTATCTGTTTTACTACTGGTTGAATTTAAGTAAAATTATGCCAATAGGTAGGGAATCATTCAAAACAAGTCTGTGGCAAATTTCAGCCGAACACTTCGACCCGTCATGAATTATTTATGAAAAACCAACGAAAAAGTCAAATTTTGAAGAGCTCTATCTCGGTTAATATTAAGCTTTCGCAAAAAAAATAATGTAGAGGTCTCTAGTGTCTTCTGGACTCCCATAGATTGTTGGCTACTTCATTCTAGGACACCTGTATAACCATAGGAGTAATTATACATAAATAAAACTTTCAAAATAAAACAAAAATTCTCGAAACGAGTGCTATGGCGCTAATTTCCTTTTTTGCATTTTCAACCTGTGGTGCTCAGCACCACCTCTTCGGGTTACGTGTGGTGCTCGAGCACGTCAGCACCACTATTGTTGCCGGCCCTGCGTGGTCCATTTGCTGGCGCGGTAAGTGGGTGGTAGGTAAGTATTATTATTGGAAACTCACCACCAGAGCGTTTGTGGTCAGCAACGCCCGCATCTCTGCCGTATAAATGCAACTCATTGCAACCGGAAATAGGCAAGATTAGTCAAGATGAGAATTGAAAAAATCCAGAAAATTGAAGATATTCAAAGTTGAAAATCATTCCTGCATTTATTTGTAATATTAGTAACGGTGCACTGCATCGCTCTCAGACGTTTGTATTTTGAATCCTCAACATCGAGTCTCTGTGAGTCCTCTTTGGAGTCTCTTCAATTATGAGTCTCGATTTTCATGTCCTTAAAATGTAGTTGCATTTTCAGTTCTATAATGAACTGAGCTTTCTTGCCAAGCCCTCAACCTCGCCCTCAACATTTAATCTCTGTGCTGCATTGCTTTCGGCAGTTACTTTTCTTTTGAGTCTTTGACCTAAGGAGGGCATAGTGTGCAGTTCACCGCTCCGGTCTGGTGATAGCTCGACTGCAACAACGCTCAGCGCGGCCAAAAGTTGGAAGGGAGACCGCAGGCAGGAAGTGCCAGTGGGCGAGCAATCGATCGGTCTTATCTGATTCTAAACCGGCTGAAACTTCTCCTCGGGCGGTGCTGAGCAAAATCTCGAGTATAACATACATGCCTGCAACTGGCAGTACGGCAATCTGTAGAGAAAAACCGACAGCGCAGCCAGGGAGGCTGACGAAGTCAGGAACGTATCAGCGCAGAACGTGGATGTGTCGAACATCCCTACCTGCTTTCAGGGTCAAAGACGGAGCCGCACAGTTCTGTGGACGTCTTTTTAGTCACGGACTTTGAGTTTGTGTTTTTTGAGTCCTCGAAATACCTATCTGGTGCCATATTTGTAGCTTTATGGATAATTAAGTCTTACTAACGAGTCGTCTTTGACATTCATGTCTTTTCATGCTTTCTACACTGAGTCTCTGTGGTAAGTACCTTTGGCAATATAGGTCATTTGGAGTCTCTGATTTTAGCCACTGTTCCTTTTTAGGCATTCAAAATGTACTTCTTTCACACCTTGTGTTGAAAATTGATTCTTTATAAAGTGTCGCCTTCGAGACACAGTTTTTACATTTGGACCTCGTATTTTCAGTCTCTGCGGATCTCCCCATATGAAGTCAATCTAAATGAAAGCGACTGGAGCAGCTCACCGGAGGCTACTGATATTGTGCCACTACCATACATGAGTCTTTGTCCGCGGTAGTGAAAGGGCTATATTTCAAGTCGGAGATCCACCCGCGCAAGTGTAGCGTAAGTCCGGTCATCATGTCAACATAACACAATCCGACGCGATGATTGGCTTATCAATGCCGTAAATGAGTGGCGTAAGTTGCGCCGCTAACTTGAAATTCAGCCCTTTATAAGCCAGGTAAGCCTTTTCAGAATTTTATAAGTGTATTGAAAAAATGTATTTAGGTAGGCAGTTAAACTAAAAATTGATGGAAAGTGCAACCATATCGACTGGAATTACACCGGCAACCTAAAAATAGTACGACACCTCAGAGCGGTGTGCCATGTGCGGTGTGCGCCTTTAATTAGGTTAATATCCCCGTAGAGCAGGAACGGGCAAAAAGGCAATTCGCGCCCATCCTCAGTGTATATAGGCCAGAAGGCATGTTTTAGCCACCTCCCAATTAAGAATACACAAACCAGGACTGCAATCGAAATGTAAATACTGAAAGACATAAATTACGCGTGTTGTTCTAAACATAGGCGGAAAAGTTGCGCAAAGAAGTGAGAGAGACATGTAAATGAATATTTTTAGTCTTTGGATTATAATAAAAAGAAAAATAAATTCCAATGGAAAATCAACAAGAAAATCCAGAATCCACCCGCGTCCTCCAGGCTAAAATACACATTGTACCGAGGCAGATAATATTTGAAAGTGGGTATATTTGCGTCACTTGGAAAGCCACCTGAAGAAACTGATGACGTCGTCGCGCGGGTTCTTTGATCAATCCCGGAAGACGTCACAAAGTAAACACCTATTAGGTTTAGTTTAGGTTCGTACAGAGCGCGCGAGCTCAGGCTTTTTTTTTAGGTAAGTAATTATTTCGGCATGCACAATAGTTATATTTGCTCGAGCTGATGGGCCTTCATTCCAGGTGCCAATGCTTTGAGCAAACACTGGGATATTTAACACAAATCAGAAATAATTAGGAACCGAGAAATTCTCGGGAAATGCTAAGAATTCAATGTGTCATGTCGTGAGGCGTAGCGTTTCTTCTTATAGCACCCGGTGTTGGATGTTCTGTTTGAGAGCAAAATGAAATGACGGCCGCACCTTGACATGTCCTGCAACGCCTGCTGCACTTCCCAGATTCGCATCCAAGTAGGCGTCAGGAGTTAATTCTTATATCGAGTCGCTTTCTGTGATCTTTGTTTCTTGAGTCATCATCGTTGAGTCCTTATACTGAGTCGCCTTAGCCGATTGTCTGTGTGTCGTCATAAATGACATTCTGTATGGGTCCGTCTCTGTGTTTACCGTCTTTCGAGTTATTATAATTGAGTTCTTGTACTGAGTAGCTTTCTCTGATTGTATCTAGAGTTATCATAATCGGCTTCTTGTAGTGAGTCGCCTACGGCAGTTGTCTCTGAGTTGTCATATATGACATTCCGTATTGGGTCCGTCTCTGTGTTTACCGTCTTTCGAGTTATTATAATTGAGTTCTTGTACTGAGTCGCCTTCGGCGATTGTCTCTGAGTCGTCATGAGTTAATCTTTGTACTGAGTAGCTTTCTCTGATTGTATCTCGAGCTATCATAATCGGCTTCTTGTAGTGAGTCGCCTAGGGCAGTTGTTTTTGAGTCGTCATGAACGACATCTCGTACTGAGTCCGTCTCTGTGATTTATGTCTCTCGGGTTATCATAATTGAGTTCTTGTAGGTACTTTGTACTGAGTCGCCTTCGGCGATTGTCTCTAAGTCGTCGTCTTTGCACTAAGTAGTATTCTTTGGTTGTCTTGTGACTCATTACATTATAATTGAATTCTTGTACTAAGTCGCCTACGGCGTATGCCGCTGCATCGTCATAAAAAATATTCTTGTACTGAATCCCTGTCTGTGATAATGGACCTATTTCTTTTTCACGCCCATTTTGCCTCCTATCTCCGCTCATTGGCGGGATTTGCCTCACATTCTCCCATAGCAACTCTGTCAGTGTCAGTGACTTTCTACTTCTCATCACCCCTGACAACGATATGTTACAATTTGTCATCAGTTGTCAGTAGAGCAGAACCAAAATGTGGAGCAAAAGTCTTGCCACGATGCAAACCTACAGACTCGACAACGCTTCACTTGTTTATAAGTGTAAGCATCAAATGACGGGGAACCAGCGTGATAAGGGGTTGAAGTATAGTGCGGAAGGATATTTTGAAGACGTACTTGTGAATAACCTGAAGGTAGAAGGGAAGTGCTACAGGAGCCAGAAAAAGGAACAAGCTCCTCAAGAAAATGTTTGGAACAGCATTTGTTTTCAGTGACTTCTTTGTACCACTCAATCACTGATGAATAGAAATCTTCCGCTCTGAAGTGCCCCGTGAGACACCTAAGATTGAAGCAAAATATTGGGGATTTGTTGTGAAGTGGCAGTAATAGCCGAATAGGAAGGTGAGGTAGCATTCCCAACACTTTGAACGGTGATTTGGACGCCCCCTTTTTGGCCTTGCAAGTACAACTTGTAAAACAGCTGAAGTTGTTTCGTCAGCCTTTAAATTCTTCCTGATGCCGGCATCGTGTCTTCCAGTGGCGACCATCCATTTATTTCGCTTATTTTCGTCGGCAGGAAAACCGTGGAATGCAACATTTGGGGGAAATGCTGTCTTGGACTTTGAGCGGACAACTTTTCACACAACATACGTGCATTTTTCGAATTGTTTGATCAGTGTAGCGACACGACACATGTTACAGTCATAGTGACAGTGACAATCTAATTTATTGTGACAGTATCGCCTTCCTCGAATTTCGCGCCTAATAATTAAAGGCGTTTAATTGGCCAGGGGTGTGGCTTAAAATTATTCGTCCTTGTCTGAACGTCTCTGTTCCCCATAAGAAATAGGTCTATTATCTCTTGAGTCGTTATCGTAACTGAGTTTGTTTTTGTTGTTGTTGCGCCTTTGGTGACTGTCTCTGAGTCGTCATAAAGATGCTTGTCATCAGAATATTGCATTCTTGTACTGAGTCTCGCCTTCGGCGATTGTCTCTGAGTCATCATATCATCATAATATTGAACTCTGGTACCGACTCGTCTTCGATGAATCGATGATTGTCTCTGAGTCATCATAAATTAATTTTTGTACCGAGTCGCTTCATGTGATTATTGTCTCGTGAGTCATCATATATTAATTTTTGTGGGTCCGACCCTGGAGTTGTTGTTGATAACAAGTGACATTTAGCGCTCCGTGACAAAACGCAATTAAGTGGGTGATACACAACGGTTCAATTCCCGGTTTCTGTGGAAATAGAAAGCCGAACACGAGAAAACGCAACTGTATATAATATAATATAGTGCGAGCGAAGAAAGCAGCGCAACCAGCGAGAAAACGGCTTTGAGAGGGGCAAAACCTGATGATCCGGGCGGCGCTCTTATCATAAAGCCGTTGATAAGAAGCAACCGCAAAGCAGGACCGGACTCAGGAAAATTCATTTATTCATTGTACAGTCGCAAATCTCGAATAGTAGTAACTGTGGTGGAACCACCAACACTCGACAGTTGTCGATCTCGACAATTTCCCCTTCCTAAAAGGTGAAAGGTGTAGAGTGGAAAGGGGAAATTGTCGAGCTCGACAACTGTCGAGTGTTCGTGGTTCCACCCCTGGTCTGTAATTTTACCATTCTGCGCCCTAATCCCTGTAATCTCTTTCTGTAGCCCGTCCATTTTTGTCTCCATTTTCTGGCTCCCCTATCCTCTATTCCATCCAGCTTTCTGCAGATAGTTTCCAGTTTCTCTTCCATACCTAAAACTAAAATTACAGATCAGGGGTGGAACCACGAACACTCGACAGTTGTCGATCTTGACAATTTCTCTTTCCTAACGGGTGAAGGGTGTAGAGGGGAAAGGGGAAATTGTCGAACTCGACAACTGTCGAGTGTTCGTGGTTCTACCCCTGGTCTGTAATTTCAGGTTTCTTGAAAAATGGAAACAGACTGAAAGGAACAAACATCTACATAAACGAAGACTATCCAAGGGAAGTACAGAAACGAAGGAAAATTCTTATATGGCACATGATAGAAGCAAGGAAAGCGGGAGTAAGGGCAAACGTGGCGTACGACAAACTGTTCATGGACGGAAGGATGATTTCAGATGAACAAATGATGAAATGGAATTTGTAGCGGTCGTGGCCGAGTGGTATAAGTGATGGCAAGCTGACCAAGCTGACCACTCGCGCTGCGCTGTAAGGGTTCAAATCCCCCGCTGCATCCATCGATATTTTGTTCTGTCCCCGAGGTTGCATGATAGAGCAGCTAATAGCTGAATGTCGCTTGTTAAATAAGTCAATTAAAAAACAAAAATGACAGAAGAAAGGATGCAGAGAGGAGAGAGACGGAACCGAGGACGCCGAAACCAACAATCGAGTATGAAAAGAGAAAACTCAATCAAAGGACGCCAGAAGAAGACGAAAAGGACAGGGAAAAGATGATCAAGCTGAACCCAAAAAATAATGACGACTATATGCAAACAGAGGAACAATCAAGAAAATAACACAATGGCAAAGGATAGGAAAAAAGAAATGGACAACGGAAGAAACTCGGTAGGAAGAAATCGAAGAACAAAGGGGAAAGAGAAAGTCACGATGCTATTCTGGAATATTTTTGGAGTAACGGGGAAGAAAGATAGCTTCTGGAAATATGTGAGAAAGTTTGATGTAGTAGGAATGCTGGAGACATGGGTGGAAGACAAGATTAAGAACTGGGAGAGAATCGAGAAAATTTTACCTGAAGAATTCGAATGGAAATGTCGGGGGGCAGTAAGAGAGAAAGGAAAAGGCAGGGCTAAAGGTGGAATAATGATGGGAGTTAAGGAGGGGATTAAAGAAGTCGATGGACATAACCTAACAAAACCGAATCTGATGGAGCACATTGTCATTGTGATGATCAGATAGAACACCTGGAGAATAATCAGTATACAGCGCAAATATGAAGAACTTGAAAAGAGATATAGAAAAGAGAATAAACGAAACAGAAGAGGAACACACACTTTTATGGGCGATTTCAATGCAAGAATAGGAGAGAAAGGAAGAAGACTGCAAGAGCCGAACAAGGAAAGGAGAAGGCCCGCAAAAGATAGAACTGAAAACAACGAGGGAAAAAGGCGAAGGTGCCCGATTTTTGGCACAAGAGGCGCAGTTATTTGCGTGTCTGCTGTCTTCTAACGAGGGAAAACTATTACTGGAACTCATTGAGGATAAGGGATGGAAGATTCTAAATGGAAATGAAACAGGAGATGAAGAAGGAGAATATACATTTGTGAGAGGCAATGCTGCAACAACAATCGACCATGTCGTGGCAAGTGGGCAAGCATTCGACGAGGTAGAAACATTCCGAGTTGGAGACAGAGTGGAGTCCAATCACTTACCATTAGAGGTAGTAACAGAAGCGAGAAGCAAACAGTATGAAACGACGAAAACACAAAAAAGGACAATGATAGAGAAAAGCTGTTGGAATGAGGGAGACGTATCAAGATATCAGATGAATACAAGAGAAGCAGAATTCCGGGAAGGGACAGTAAACGAGAAGATGTTGGAATTAGCTGACATAGTAAATTTAGCGGTGAAAGGAAAAGCGGTGAAGATCTGCGGTGAAGCTTTGGAGAAGAAAGAATAACTGGTGGAAACAAGACTGCACACGGCTGAAAAAAGAAGCGCAAAGAAGACTGAAAGAATGGAGGAATAATAGAGGAACGAAAGAGGAATATGGAGAAGCCAAGAAAAAATACCAGGAAAAATGCAAAGAAAGAAAATTGGAGAGAAGAAAAGAAGAAGAGAGCAAGATCAGAGAAATAAAAAACGAGAATGAAGTATGGAAATACATCAACAGAGATAGAAGAAAATACGAGAAATACGAAAAAGTGATGCGAGAAAATAAAAATGAGAGAATGGAGGACATACTTTATGCAGTTACTGGGAGGAACAGAACAAATCGAGGTGAAGGAAGTGAATAGAACAAACACAATAACGGAAGAGATGACAGAAGAAGAAGAAGAAGTATCAAGACAAATCCAAAGATTGAAGAAGAGGAAAGATACTGGAAGCGACGGAACAGAGAACGAAACATGGATACATGGCACGAAAGAAGTGACAGGAAGACTGCATAAGATACTGAATGAAGTATGGACGGGCAAAGGATTTCCTGAGAAATGGAGAGAAGGTGTGATATGTCCTATTTTCCAGAAAGGGGATAATAAGAACGTGACAAATTATCAAGGAATTACGCTGCTGAACACGCCCTATAAGGTAAGTATACGCAATGGTGTTGGAGGAACGATTGCAGACGGAGATGGATGAAAAGTTGGTGCTTCCAGACAGACGGGCGGGGTTTAGAAGGGGAAGAAGTGCCGTAGACAATATCTATATATTGCGCCAAGTACTTGAGAGAAAGAAAAATAGAGAAAAACCTGGTAAGAAAAATCAAAGAAATTTACGAATAGACGGAGAACAAAATGTAGGTAAATGAAAATGTAGGACCAGTGAGCATTTTACATAACAAGAGGATTAAGACAGGGATGCCTGCTCAGCCCAAGCCTTTTTGCGGCGTACAAAGCGGACATGGATCATATGTTTAGAGGAGTACAAGCAAGAGGAACAGTCATAGAAAGGGAAAAAGTATGGACATTGCGTATGCGGACGACACAGGGAATTGGAGAAATATTAAATTTTTTGAAAAGTACATAATAAGAGAAGGACTGGAATCAAATGTGAAGAAACCCAAAATAATGATGAAGGGTGTTTTTTTAGAGGTATAGAACTTCGATAAATCAGCGATAGGGTTGGTGCTTGGGAAGATTTTGCCGTCATTTTTTCATGACGGCAAAAGGACGGATTTTTTCATATAAATACTCATAAAGGCTTGCCATTTGCTCATACTCACGCACAATCGCACGGCAGCTCGAAATTATTATTTTAAATTCCAATTTAGATAGGTTCAATTTCGGGTAGCTTCTTGGCAAGGATCAGGCTCTATCTAACTAATACGGCCAACGATATTGTCCCCAAGACCCTGGACAGTTCGGGACTGATTCAGGAAAGCCAGAGACTTCACAAGCCCCAAATGAAAGAAGTCTAAAGAAGTTGAAATACAGAATCTTATCAGCCGGTAATTGGAAATTGGAAAAAAATCCACAAAAAGCACGAAAATTCCGTATAAAAAACCAAGTTTATAATCATTTTTGAAAAACTGTCTGGAGTTGTGCGATTGTGCATGTGCATGATCAAATGGCAAGCCTTAATGAATATTTAGATGGAAAAATGACGGCAAAATCTTCCCAAGCACAAACGCTATCGCCGATTGAAGTTCTATACCTCTAAAAAAAACACCCTTTATTTGGAAAGAGACGGAAAGTAAAAAAGACCACGGAATGGAAATGGCAGCGAGATAACATAGAAGAAGTAGAAGAATTCAAATACCTAGGATATGTTTTCAATAGAACAAACAATGCAAGAACACACGTGAGAGATCTGGTTAAGAAAGCAAATAGAATTTTGGGAACCGTGTGGGGAATTGGAGAAAGAAGATTCGGGCATGACGTAGGAAAAAGATTGATGATGTTTGACAGCTTGATAAGCAGCGTCTTGATGTATGGGGCGGAGAAATGGGGATGGAGGGAATATGAAGAAGTGGAGAGAGTACAAGAAATGTACTCTTGTACACTACTCCACTACTCGGCAGAAGAGCAGTGAAGTATGCAGAGAGGATGATAAACCGAGAAGAGTTTAAGATACTGCAAGAATGTTGGAAAGAAAAGCGGAAGGAGACGAAGGGAAGAACATGGGAAGAACGGGAAAAGTATTATGAAAGAAATAAAAGCAAGAAAGATTCGAACATATGAAGGAGTCAAGATACAGCTTAATATACAGAAAGCTGACAACAGAGGATCAACCTACATATTTCAAAAGAGAGAGTATTGAAGAAAGAAGGATCCTTGCGAGATTTCGATGTGGAAACGAAAAAAGGGAGAACAAATTCTGGCTGGAGGAAAGGGAGAGGATGTGCAAGATGTGCAGAATGTGCAGGATGTGCGGATTGGAGAGATAAACGTTGGAACACATGTTAAGGGAGTGTCCAGAAATGAAAGGGAGAGGGGAGAGAATCAAAGAGATACTAAACGAGGATGGAGGAGGACTGGAATGGATGAAAACGGTGAGAAAGAGAAAGGATAAAGCAACACCAATAACCGAAGAAAAATTCGTTATTTTTCAATTTTATTATTTTGTGAATTATATTATCATGAAGGGCGGACCTGTAAAACCGTATGGTTGAATAAACTTGTTGCTATTAAATTTTGTACAGAGTCACTTTCTATGGTCATTGTCTCTCAGTTCATCATAATATTGAGTTATTGTACTTTGTCGATTTCGGCGATTGTCTCTTGATCGTCAATCGTCATAAATATGTTCTTGTACTGAGTCGCTTTCTGTAATTATTTTCTTTTGCGTCGTCATAATTGAGATCTTTAGTCATAGTCGGGGTGCTACGATTTTGAATACCGCAAATGAATTAGACGGGATGCCCTTTGGCATGATAACAACTCATACCAAGGTGATTAATTTTCTCCAAGGATGCGTCAACATTTCCCACTCAGAAAAAAAGATGGCGACGATTTTTGACAGGACCTGAATTTTTGTAAAACATAGGCATGTGAGATATGTTTTCTTACTAATTTCGACCTCCTGAACACGAATATCGAGTTTATTTTTACATCAGAAATCAAATCGACCTCATATTTCACATCTGAAAACCGCAAAAATAGCAGACTCTCGCTTATTTTCGAATTGAAAATTTTGTATGCCATTTACATCGATTTCCAGCCTTGAGCTTGTTAAATAGATCCCACGGAACAAGTTACAGTGTAAGTTCTGCAAAATAACTCTACAAACATCGCCAGGGTGCGCCCCAAAACATAAAAAATATGGGCTCTGGGAGCACATTTTTCTGCGGCTGATTTAAGGGATGTAAGTGTGAAATGGAAAATGTTTTGCAATACATTCCACTATTTTATATAGTAAGCTTACATATACTGCGGATTTATCAACATACAATGACAATTTCAGTTAAAAAACCAAAAAAATATATTTTCATGATTTGTTGATAACTTTTTTTTCAATAATACTAAAAAACGTAGCTTTGATTTTGATGATGTTTTCCATCAAGGTAAATACATCAAGAAACCTTTTTCACCTGAAACAACTACCTTAGCTCAAAGTTTCGGTATAGCGATTCATAATCAAATCATTTTTCGTTAGACTTGCGGTTGCCAAACATCAGAGAAGCGTCTTTTGATTTCAAAATTTTGTCCTTACACTTGTTCTAGAATGCAACATACGGCTGATGGTGAATCTTTGGTTCAAAGTTTTCTACGAGTATTTCTATCTCGCCCATGAACTCATTCAGGTGTCTAGAAATTTTCGGACTGGATATGCACCAACGGCGAAGGGCAGTAGGATCTTCAGTGTTATTACCAATTCAAAATTTGTTGTCTTGTGTGTGTTGGAATTTGCGAGAATGGAACTATAGTATTATCAGTCAAGGCGCAAAAACACCTAGGACGTGAACAGGCATAGAAAACGGACATGGAAAACATAATTATGGAAAAGTGATCAGGTAGGCACCAAGACCTTTTCAACATTACGACTCTTATTTTGCAACTATAGTACCTACGATACTAACACCAACTATGATACATGGTGTATGTTTCATGCTCCTTGGCTTATTCACGTCCTAGACGCTTTTGAGCCTCTATTAATAGCTCATTACTTTCATTCTCGCATTATTCTGACACACACAAGACAACAAATTTGAAGTTGGTGCCATAGAAATACGAATAACACTGAAGGTCCTACTGAACCTTTGCCGTTGGTGCATATCCAATCCAGCAGACACCTGAATGAGTTCACGGGCGAGACAGAAGACTCAAGCCATCAGCCGTATGTTGCATTCCAGAACAAGTTCAAAGAAGGACTTTGAAATTATTAATAGACGCTTTTCTGATGTTTGGCAATCGCGGATCTGACGAAAATGCTTTATATTATATGGAACTTTGAGCTAGGGTGGTTATTCCAGGTGAGAAAGGTCTCTTGATGTATTTACCTTGATAAAGAACATCATCAAAATCAGAGCTACGTTTTTTGGTATCAATTGTACCTGTCATAAAAAAAATTATTAACAAATCATGAAAATTTGTTTGTACGATATTTTGTTTCAAATCCCTATGGTATGTTGATAAATGCTTGGTATGTCATATTAAACAGTAAAACATATTGCACAACATTCTTCCTTTCACACTTACATTCCCCATCCAGCCGCAGCAAAGTGTGCTCCCAGCGCTCATTTTTGGTATGATTTGAGGCGCACCCTGGCGATGTTTGAAGAGTTATTTTGCAGAACTTAGACTGTTAACATGTTCTATGGGATCTATACAGCCAGCTCAAGGCTGGAAATCGCCGTTGATGGTACATTAAATTTTCAGTTCAAAAATTAGCGAGAGTCTGCTATTTTTGCGGTTTTCAGATGTGAAATATGAGGTCAAGTTGATTTCCAATGTGAAAATAAACTCCATATTCGTATTCAGGAGGTCAAAATTAGTGAGAAACATGTGTCACACGCATATGTTTTATAAAAAATCCGCTCCTGTCAAAAATCGTCGCCATCTTTTTTTCTGAGTGGGAAATGTTGACGCATCCTTGGCGAAAAGTAATCACCTTGGTATAAGTAGTCATCATACCAAAGGGCATCCCGTCTAATTCATTTGCGGTATTTTGCTATTTTATGTCGCGTACCACCCCGACTATCACCTTCGGTAATCGTCCTTGAATCGATTGATTGAGCTTGTGTACTGAGTCATTACAATTGAGCTTCTGCACTGAGTCGCATTTGAGCCAATATAAATGAATTCTCGTAGTCAATCGCCTTTAGTTTAACCTCTTCATTATATGGCATCGTCACCAGTATCCTTTTTGAAATCGGTAAATGTTGGAGTCAATTTTTTGAAGTTTAATTATCATTTAATTGAAATTGAACGAAAAATCTTCCGCCCTTTCGACGAGCATCTCATCAGTCTTTGTAACAAGTCAAATCTTTGCTCGATATGATTTTGACGGACAATGATCGAAACGAGGATTAAAAGTAGAGATAACGCATGTCGAAAAAAAAATCTTTAAGCCTTCGGGCTTACTGGCATATCTCATTAACGCGGTTTATTAGTTCTAAAGCCAGTGGTAGGTGTACCGTTGTATAAACATACATCTGGCCGGAGCTTTATTAGCTTCGACAGATAGTTCCTATGGTGACAATATTAGTGTTGTCTAAAGCTCGCGCGGATTATCCTTGTGCCAAGCAAGATAGACCCATAAAACTGGGCGTTGTTAACAAAGCATAAACACTCCTACACGTGCGTGAGAAACTCGGAGGTCTGGAGGATCGGGCAAAGGATCGTTAATTGATTTTCTCGAATGTCAAATGCTGGCAATTTAGTTTTATAGCTTCACACCCCTCTATCACAGTAATCAATTAACTACGAAAAAAAGTTTTTTAAAAGTTACGCTAGCATTTTTAAATAGGTGCACACCCGCAACCTATTAATGTCATAACAAAAGAATTCGAAAATATCCCGAATGTGGGTGGGTGTTGTCAGATGCACTAGATTTACGATTTTTCAAAAATTTACGACGATCATTTTTCAAACTCGTTTTTTTTTCTACCTCCTGCTACACATCAATCACATTTTTTCTTACCTAAAGCAACGGAGTGGAAATCAGTGATGACTTCTTTGCGAAAATTCTCCAACCGCGCCAAGGAAATTTCTTTTCTCGACAGCGATTTCCGGCGTTCGACTTTTTTCTTGAAAAGCGGCATCCTGGAGCGCGCACTTTCAACGCTAACTAAAGCACCGCCAGAGACTTTGCCTGCTTACTGAAGAAATAACATTTTAGCGTTAATCACGGACATGTTAATTGGCAGCACGCGTGGAAGCCAGCCGGCAGCGGTCTAACTTAAAACCAATAATCCGATAATTTGTGTTGCACACGGACCCCGAGACGACTGCCCGAAACTGGAACTCTGAAAAGCCGCTTTTCAGCGCGAAAATTTTCAGAATAGCGAATAAGAGTTGCCTCCTATAAATAACCCCACCTCTTTATCGAGCTCGCAAAGGAGGGGGATATTGACAAAGGATGAGTTTTTTCCAGTTCATACAAGACCAGGATTCTATCCCTCTAGGATATAGGTACCGGACGTAGCGGCGGCTTTCGCCAGAGGATGATATTTTGCAAATTATTTGGAACACCTCCCGTGATGGGAGTTCAGGTGACGTTGACGAAATGTCGACGTGGCGTGTTACAGCATCGCGAAGAGACTATTTGTGGATTTTTCATCAAAGAAACAAAGTTTCGGTTGTGGACTAAAACGCCGGAAGCTACTTTGGCAACAAGTCGGTGCGTTTTTAATTTGCAAGTAGGGTTGGGAAGGTTAACTTTTATCCATAAGACAAGTTTGAAATTTTCAAAAAGGGCCAAAATCTACCTCCTCCTGGAGACTTCTCCTTTGGCATAATCTTAGGAATGAAAGACGATTTCCACATGATTTTTTACGCAGGTTTCGAATCTGTCCACAAAATTTTTTAATGGTACATCGCTTACAGGGTGCAACTACAAAATTTTTTTCTCAAATCGTACATTCTGTATTTTATTCATCCTGATTACAAATACCGGGTGTTTATAAACGTCTGTGATCGCGGCAGGCTTTGGTCAGGCCAAAAGTCGCAGTGAAAGGCACGATTTGAAGAGTGATAGGAGATTCCAAAGGTGATATGATAACAGACGTTTATAAACACCCGGTATATATCACACTTGGTGGGTTAGTCAACAAAACGCCTGTGAAAAAAATGATGAATTTTGGTCCTTTTTTGAAAATTTCAAACTTGTCTTATGGACCGAAAGCCCCCAAAAATTTTGTGTTACGATCAGATTTTCGATCAAGGGGATGTTCCCACAGAAAATCCAGTTGGTTTCATTCATGTACCTTATGACGTAAATTTTTGGCCATTTTTTCGAAAATTGACAGGCTCATACCAGCCTAAAGCCCCCGGTATGACATGTAAGACAAAGCAATTTTCAACAACCTTATCAACGCACATTAGACCTTCAGAATTAAAATCATGTACCTTATGACGTAAGTTTTGGGACGACTGATTGGATTTTGGTGAAATTTGACTAATAAGTAGATAATCATCAAAAACAAGTCTCTAGAAAATTTCAGCCGAATACCTTGACCCGTTCATAAATTATTCATGAAAAACCATTAGAAAAGTCAAATTTCGAAGAGCTGCATCTCGGTTAATATTGAGCTTTCGTAAACAAATAACATTATGTATCTTCATTTCTTCTGGGCTCTCTACCATTGGCGATTGGCTACTTTATTCTGGGACACCTGTATGAATAGTACGTTAGCATGAAACTTAGTAGATAATCACTTTCACGGCTTTTTTCATTGAAGTGAACTATGGAAAAAATGTGTTGTTGGTACGAATGGTCCGTTGCTAACTCGATGGTAACGTATTGGCAGCTAGTTTTCTACATGTGCTATGTAAACTGTGCATCACCGTATCGCGGCGTCCTGTACGAGTAAGTGAAAATTTTCGAGAATACGGGGGGAATCGTGAGTTTTCTTGGAGTGAAAAATTTCTGTGTGGTCTATGAGGGACATTGTCTTCACTGGTTGGTGATGTTCTGCTAATACTACTAGGTTTTTGGCGGCCACTAAGAAAATGGTGCCGAAAATTGGCGGTACCTACTGAAGAACATGAAATGAAAATGCCTACTGCTCAGATGTCTCAGTGAGGTCCCATCAGTCTCATGGACATTGATTCATGGAGTTGGACTGCACGAGATGAGGCACGCGCGTGTGTGCACTGTGTTGTCCATTTCCTGTTCCTTTGTACCGTCCTCTCGATACCTTTGTTTGCTGTTTTAGCATGAAAAGCTAAAGTAGGTAGTGTTGAACCACTGATAAGTAACGCGACAAAATAAACTTTCAACTCAACTTTCAACTCAACTCAACTTTCTTCATATTTTGCCCGATTTAATAATGATTTTGATGATGTTTTTAGGTTTTTGGTGACTACTGAGGAAATGGGGCCGGAAATGGGCAGTACAAAAGAAATTGGAATGAAAATGCCCACTGCCCAGAGGCCTCAGTGGGATCGAGAAAACGTTCTTATGTATGGACAATATGGCCATTGACTGATGGAGTTGGACCTCTCGGGGCCACCTTTCCGAACCAACCGCCGAGCGGAAATCGTTCGCAAGCGAGGCCTCGGGTCTCACCACCACCATCAAGAGTGCGCGTCCGCCAGAAGCCGAAGGCTCCGCCGTTCCGCCTGGCCGCGCCTCGTTCGCCAAATAATCTCACGACAAAATAATCTCAACTTTCTCCATATTTTGCCCGATTTAATAAGCCCCTCGTGGACATTGTCTCAACTTGTTGGTGATGTTTTGATGATGCTTTTAGATTTTTGGTGGCCACTGAGGAAATGGGGCCGGAAATGGGCAGTACCAAAGAAAATGGAATGAAAATGCCCACTGCCCAGAGGCCTCAGTGGGATCGAGAAAACGTTCTTATATATGGACAATATGGACATTGATTGATGGAGTTGGACTGCAAGAGACGAGACATGCGCGTGAGAGCATTGTGTTGCCATTTGCTGTACCTTTGTTCGTTGTACTTCATACCTCCCTTGCTGCTTCAGTATATAATAATTAGGCTAGAGTAGGTAGTGTTGAAGCAGTGAAAAATAACACGACAAAATAAACTCAACTTTCTTCATATTTTGCCCGATTTAATAAGCTCCTTGTGGACATTGTCTCAACTGGCTGAAGATGTTTCGATGATGCTTCTAGGTTCTTGGTGGCCACTGAGGGAATTGGGGCCGAAAATCGGCAGTACTGAAGAAAGTGGAATGAAAATGTTCACTGTCCAGAGGCCACAAAGGGTCCTCCACAACGTGCTGCAGAGCTTTTCCGCCATTTTCTGGACCCCTGTATAGTGTTGAAGCACTGGAAAACAACGATAAAATTTACTTTACCTTTTTTATATTTTTCGCAATTTAATAAACCTCTCGAAATTCACTGGTCAACCCAATTTTTTATTCATTCAAGTACCAGTTTATTTGTTTGAATCAAGAGGAACATATGACACATCGTTGGATAATATCAGAGAGTAGTAGTATCTAGAGGCCCAGCCGCGGGTACATGTTTGAAAATTGAAATCGATAGACCAACCTGAAGACAAGGGGGCAATTTAGGAGCCATCTGACCGCGAGGCACGTAACTAAAAGCAAGCAAGATATGCTTACGGTGAGTTCCAAAATATTTAACAAATAAGTGACGAACCTAGTTTTGTTTTACACAGGGTGTTTCGCAATTACGGTTACAAACTTGGTTCTTCAATCAAATTGGCCAGGAGAAAATATATAATTTCGATGTTCTAAAATGCTCCGTTAAAAAGTTACAGGAGTTCAAGCTAAATTTTCAAAATCGATTTTTTGATATAACCGAGGACATAACGTTTGAGCCGTTCAACGGAATCTGTTCAAAATTGGACCAAAGTTTTCTGAAATAGGTCTCTATCGAACAATGGTAACATGTTTCAGAAAAAAAAATCAAGGGGCGTAGATAGTGGTCTCCATATTCCTCCCCTATTTTTCACCCTCCTGGCGATTTTTTCAAAGTATTCTAATTTTTGGAATCTACGTTCAATTTGGAAGAAAAAGTTACTCTTGCAAAATTTGTTTCGAAGGCTTTATTTTTCAGATATGTATTTGAGTTTGAAACTTGTATTTGAAGTTTGAAGTTTGAAGTTTGAAAAACTATCTCGGAATCGCCACTTTCAAAGGCCTTAAAATAAAAAATCCAAAAAATTCATGATTACTCAACTGAAATAAGTTTTCTAGGTGTATTAAGTTGATTTACTGCAATTTTTTGCTGAGAAACGAGGAGTTTACAGAAAAAAAAAATTTGGGCTCTGGAAACCGGCGATTCCAAGATGTTGCCCTAAGCTTAAAACCAAAATATCACGAAAATAAATAAGTAGGTTTAAAAAAATTGGATGTTTTTCTAAAAATAATTAGGAATTAATAAATAAATAGTCTTCTTACGTCATCATAATAGATATTCTACAAGGGAAGAATTCCTTCGTATTGAGCATTTACCTCAACAGGTTGTACTCACTAATCAGTGATGTGCATCAGAAGATGGAATCTCTGGGCAGTGGGCATTTTCATTCCATTTACTTGAGTACTGCCGATATTCGACACCTTCATCTTCAATGGTCGCCGAAAACTTGATAGCATCAGCAAAAGGTGACCAACCAGGAAATACAATGTCTCTTATCAACCAGACAGCAAATTTGCACTCCAAGGAAACCCAATGATTCTTCGCGCATTCTCAAGAACTACTGCTTCCGCGTACATGACGCCGCGATACAGTGACAAGTGTTACCATCACGGTAGCATTGTATCATTCGTACTAACACAACACATCATTTCCATAGCTGACTCTGATGGAAAAACCTTGAAACTGATTACCGTGAACATCGTCTGCGTCAAGATGGCGGCCAAGCATGCATCGACGATTGATGATTCTCTTTGTGGAAAATGTAAGAAAAACATTGAGATTGGTTCTAAGTGTACAGTGCGAGGTACAGTGTGGTGAAAATTGCCAAGCCAGCTGTGCCGCACCATGTACCTACTACAGTCGGAGGCGATGATGAGCAGTCCCGTACGGCTATGGATGAGTTGGCTGTCTTCAATGAAAGGCTTGGCATCGCCGTGTGTGAGTTCATCTTGAGGCAGAAGAATGAGATCATCGGGGAGCTGAGAGAGAGAATTCGTATTCTAGAGCTGGGCGTGGGCGTGGGGACAGGTGTACCCAGATTTAAATTCACTTCACTCGGGGGGACAAAAAAAACACATACTTCTTTGGTTCAGAATTTCAAGAGTGAATACTACCAGAGAAAAATATCTAACTCGAACAATAAAGATAGAGACGGCATGGTCAGTTGTGTTCGAGATGTGTGGTAAGGGTAGTGTTAGAACGAGCACCAGTTGGTTGAAGTGTCAATCAATGGTTGCAGCCTGCGACAAGACACCTCATTTCGAAAAAAGTTCTCCAAAAACCGTTTGAAGAATTCTCATGATACCTACAGTTGGTGAGTGATCGCTGGCAATCGCTCAAACAACAATGAAATACCGAACAATGAGCGATCTTGACGAGTGAGCGGGTAGCACGGGTAGTACTGCTCAGAGATGACGCACGTGACGCATGTGTCGGAAAAAGTCAAAACGCGGTAGGGTCTGCAAAAATGAAAAAACTCTTCTACAGAGGTCCTCACCAGGCCCACGCGTCGGAGCAGAGTCTATGTCGACTTGAAACCTTTCGCAAGGAGGTCGTCACAGATGCCCACACCATCCCTTTAGGTAATCCCATGCCACAATGACACCAAACAAATCGTATTATAGACCGGTACAATTTCAGAGGACCTTTGTTCAAGACTGGACACGGATCCCGTATCTGGATTGGACGAAGAACGCGCTAAAGATCTGCTAAAGAGAAACGGACCCAACGCCCTGACCCCATCCAGAAAAACTCCGGCTTGCATCAAGTTTCTCAAGATTACCTTTCATGGTGGAGACGTTGCTGCAGTCGAGACTTGCAATAGTAAAACATTGATATTCTTGCAGGATTTTCGATTCTGTTGTGGGTCGGAGCAGCCTTGTGCTACGGAACAGTGGTTTTGGTTTACTTGACGCACAACGAAGTCGACACGGACAACTTGGTGCTGGGTGGGTCGCTGGTTTTCGTCGTGTTGGGCACCAGCATCTTTATGTATGCCATGGAAAGGCAAAGTGCTACCGTAAGAGTTTGCCATTCCGCAACAGCATTGATTCTAGACTAGTTTCCATGTGCAGGTAATGGAATCGTTTGAGAATATGGTTCCGGCAAAAGCTACCGTTATTAGAAATGGCAAGGTGTCGACTATCAATTCACGTGATTTAGTACTGGGAGATTTGGTTGATATCAAGTTCGGCGATAGGGTTCCCGCTGACCTTAGGATTGTGCATGCGCGAGGGTTGAAAGTGGACAATTCGCCGTTGACTGGTGAATCGGAGGCGCAATCCAGAGGGAACACTTGCACGGATCCCGCTTTTTTGGAAACGAAAAACATCGTGTTTTTTTCGACTAATGTGATAGAGGGAACAGGAAGAGGTACGTAACGTTTCAAACCATCTGCAAATAGGGACTGTTCCCGAACATATGTAACTACTGGACTTTAGAATGAAGATGTATTTTTTGTGACGATCTTTGCTAGTACGGCTTTTACTATAAAGCTTCTTTATCAGCTTTTACCATAGATACATATAGATGCTCCTTCTTCTTCTTGACATTGATAATGAATCAAAGACGACGATTATAAACTTAACAACGTGTACACTTGTAGTGACATTCAACTGACTCGGTTGATGAAGACATAATGTGCGTCCAGAACGCAAGCTTATTACAAAATAGGTAGTTCTATGGTACACAACATTTGTAAGACCAATATTATAATTTGCGTAGGTATAGCAGTGGGTTGTGGAGACGCGACCGTCATGGGGCGCATAGCCGGACTGACGGCCAGACTGAAAGCGAACAAGACGCCCATGGCGAAAGAACTGGACCGTTTCATGAAACTGATCAGCATCTGGGCCTGCGTTTTGGGCGTGCTGCTGGGCATCGCTTGCATCGTGCTGCAGTACAAAGCCATCGACACTGCGGTCTTCGTGATCGGAATCATCGTGGCCAACGTGCCGGAAGGTAAAATGTTGTTTAGTAACTTGCACCGCATCATCTTTTCCACGCAGGGCTTTTAGCCACAGTGACGGTCTGCCTCACGGTCACCGCCAAGAAGATGGCGGCGAAAAACTGCGTGGTGAAGAACCTGCAGGCCGTCGAAACGCTGGGGTGCACGTCTGTGATATGTTCGGACAAAACGGGTACGCTTACGCAGAACCGGATGACGGTGGCACACGTCTGGTTCGGCGGCAAGGCCTGCACGAGCGACCTCTCCGACGAGCAAGAAGAAGCCGAAGACTACAAACACGACGCGGGGTTCGCGGTGTTGGCAAGAGCCGCGTGTCTGTGCAGCCGTGCCACGTTCTTGCCCGACCAAAGCGAAACGCCAATCTTGAACAGGAACGTTCGCGGAGATGCCTCCGAAACTGCCATTTTAAAATTCATTGCAATCTCTCAAGTACTAGATCCGGATTTTGCCGAAAAGAACCCGAAACTGTGCGAGATTCCTTTCAGTTCTTCTACAAAATTCCAGGTAAGTTATCAGAGGATACTATATTTCCATCAATCTTTTTCATTAATCCATTTGATGTTAAGACTAGCGTCCATTTGCTGGAAGACGAAACGGTCATAGTGGTGATGAAAGGTGCTCCGGAAGTCATTCTGGAACGGTGCAGTTACATATACTTCGAGGAGGAAACCGTCGAGCTGAACGCCGATTTGAAGAACCTGTGCGAACTGACGTGTCTAGATTTTGCCGCCATGGGCGAAAGAGTTTTGGGTTTTGGAGACTTGGTGCTGACAGAAGAGAGGTTCACTGCTGATTTTGAATACAGCATAGAACCGCCCAATTTTCCCCAGAGACATTTGCGTTTCCTCGGTTTCATGGCGATGATCGATCCACCGCGACCCCAAGTTCCCGCGTCGATTGCCACGTGCAAACTGGCTGGCATCAGAGTCACCATGGTGACTGGAGATCATCCCGTCAGCATTGGTCTCCTGCTTCCGGAAGCAGGAAGTCTACAATAGTTTTCATTTCCAGGTGACTGCAAAAGCCATAGCGAAGCAAGTAGGGATAATCACTATGGACAACGTGGTGGATTTAACAGACGTGGCCATGTACAGGTTGACAGCGAATGACGCTGAAGAGCCCGAAGCGGCAATGGTCATTCACGGCCAGGTGCTGAAGGATCTGCAATCGGCCGAATTGGACGACATCCTGTACAGGCAGAAGGAAATGGTTTTTGCTAGGACATCGCCCACGCAAAAGCTTCAAATTGTCGAAAGCTACCAGAGATTGGGAGAAATTGGTATGACCGACTTTCTAGCTTGAACGATTCAATGACGATGTTATTCCCCAGTTGCAGTCACCGGAGACGGAGTAAACGACGCACCAGCTTTGAAAAAAGCCGATACTGGGATAGCGATGGGAATCGCGGGGACGGAAGTCTCGCAGCAGGCGGCAGACATAATTTTGATGGACGATAACTTCTCGACGATCATTTTGGGAATAGAAGAGGGACGTAAAATTTTCGATAACTTGAAGAAGTCTATCGTTTACACTTTGAGCTCCAACGTGCCGGAGATTTTGCCATTTGTTGCTTTCGCGACGCTCAGCATCCCTCTTCCCATGGGTAAGTGTTATTGTAAAACGCGCCCTGATCACTTGATTAGTGTTACTTCTTCTTCATTTCATTAAGCGTCTCTCATATAGTAACTTCTTTTGATGTTTCTTGTTGCGAAAGCAGAGTTAAAACAGTCTTTTTTTGTAGGAATTATCGCAATCCTAGCCATCGACATACTGACGGACATGATGCCAGCGATTAGTTTGGCATGGGAACATGCTGAAAGCGACATAATGCTTCGGCCTCCTCGTAACCCGCTTAGAGATAGACTGGTCTCTAGAAAACTGTACTTTTTAGCGTACGGAAACCTGGGTCTAATCGAAACGGCCGCAGGTTTTCTCGTCTATTTCGTCATCATGTCTGAACATGGATTCTACCCTTCATATCTAATAGGTTAGGTTAATACTATTCAACGTAACGTAATTGAGTAGGTACAAACTGTACATTATTCTACCCACAACTTAATCAAGTAAGGTACACACTGTATAAATCTAATGGTACTTTTCGACCCAGACACTAACTTCCAGCTTGGTCGAACTTCAAATCTGGCGCGTCTGAAAAAGCGTCCATCGTCCAATTCATCCGCATTGACCGCGGCTATTAGCTCCATTCCTTGTTATCATGAATCTCAGATATTCCCACCTCAGTAGCGGTGTCTCATTCGCTTTTTACCGATTTCTCGCTTTCTGTCTCTCTAACTGGAACTGGAATGAGGCGACATGAGATTGTGGTAAAAGGTTAAAGCCTGTTGTCACGGAGCAGTTGTCAGCCGTTGAACTAACCAGGCCGCTCTTCCTAGCGCGCTGAATTTCGAAACCATCTGGAAGTGTGCTGGGCTAGAAGTTTGGTGGCTCAAGTCATTACAATGTCATAAAGGTCTTCGACATGACTGGGCCGACCGCGACAACAATTTGCTGGAGGATTCAGTGGGACGTCCGTGGACGTACGACCAACGACAAGCTTTAGAACAGACCTGCTATACGGGTTTCCTGGCTGCAGTGGTGATGTGCCAGTGGACCAACGTGATAGTCTGCAAGACCAGGCGGAACTCGATATCCAGTCAGGGTATAATGACGCTCGATTTTTTAATTTTTATTTTCAATTTGCTGAATAACCAAAATTATCAGGAATGCGCAATTGGATACTGAATGCCAGCATAATCATCGAGACCGTTCTGGTGTGTTTTTTGAGCTATTGTCCTGGAATGTATTACCTGAAGTTTCGGCCGTTGAAAATCGAATGGTAAGTTCAGCCGTTTCTTTTTTGCCGTCGATGTAGGTACTTATTTTGAGGCTGTAGGTACTGCTCGTATATCCCCGGCTGTGTCGCAAAACGATTTTTGTATCTATGGATCTCCTATGACTCCGACTCCCTTTCTGTCTGTTTGCATTTACGTGTCGTTTTGAGATACAGAATAGCGAATAGCCCTAATTGGTCACTTGGTCTTCAACAGTTCTCATGGCGGTCAATTTCAAATTATTGCTGAGTTAAATGAAAACGCACATCGTTGCGACAAAAATTCAAAAAAAACACAAAATTAATATCATGGTGACATTTCAGGTACGCATGCGCATTGCCCTTCGCGCTTATACTCTTCGCATTTGATGAATTACGTAAATGGCACATACGAAAATACCCGAAAGGCTGGTTTCAGCGCGAGACGTATTATTAAAATTAAATTAGGCTGTAATGTATTATGTAGGTTCCTATTTTTTTATTATGTTTTTCCGAAAACAAAAATGTACTTATTCATATTATTCCTGTTGTTTTATTATAATTTGAATTATTGCGTTTTATTGTGTTTCAATTAAAATCCGGCAATGGGATGGTTTATTTTAGGCAGGGATATTTATCAAGTACCTACCTATACCTACCCTACCCCTCATTTTGGCTTTGTTGCTTTGAATATGAGTAATTGCTCTGGTTTTAATTGGAGTCTTTATTTGATAATCATTAACCGATTATTTACTAGGTGCCAGAAAATGTCGTAATTTGATGGAAGTTTTATTGTTAGGATTTTTTCAAATAAAATGCAAGGATGGGTTCAATATCTAGCAACAGTAGGTATGGACCTCCCTGTTGTAAATGTCCCATAGAGAATATTTAAAAAGTGTACAGGGCCCAACAGGGCATGTGCATGCGACAAATACACATATAGAACCCTGTAGGGCCCTGTAGATATTTCGAATAATTGTTCCCATACAAACACCATAGGGCGTATATAAAGCCCCGATTAGTTCTACCGGGCTCTACAGTGGGCTATCCAAAAGTTGATGCTGACCCCCACAAGGCCCTGTACACTCACTACGGGTCTGTATGGTAAATGAACCAAATTGTGCTGATGTCCATAGAATCCCTTACATTTCCTATAGAGCCTAATGGTAGAAAAACGCATAGGACCCTATGAAATTTCTATAGGTCAGGGACCCCATAAAAAATATACCCCACCCGTTCGCTGTCCCATAAAGCCCTGTACACTCACTACGGGTCTGTATGGTAAATATACACCAAATCCGCTGATGCCCATCGAAACCTTTACACTTCCTATGGAGCTCAATGGTAGAAAATCAACATAGGACCCTATAAAATTTTTACAGGTGAGGGACCCGATCAAAAATCTATTTTCCACCCTGGCTGCGTGAAGTACCTTGAAGTAGGATGTCGAGCAGATCAGTCCTGAAGAGGTGAATTGTTGTTCTGGTGTAAACAACGACAATGGCGTAGCTCCGTTGCCAGTCATAGTGGAACCTCCTGGCGCCTCTGGGGACGCGGCAGCCCTTGAAATAAGGTACCTGAAGCTACTCCTCGAAGAAAAGGACACCGTAATTCACAGCCTCAAGGATACGATATCTTCGCTCAAGCAGCAGATTACTTGCATCAACAAACTGCATAATTACTCCAGTAAAGTACCTCTTGCGCCATCTGTTGACAATGGAGATAAGAAGACTTCTTTTGCCGATAAGGTTCGGAGCTCTTCTAGCAACGTGACACCGACACCTGTCATAGGTGACAGTTCGATTGTAAACAAACCCAAGGTTCCGAAATAGGGTAGTGACCACCATCGAAAAATATAAAAAAAATCATACTAATCGAATGTAGAGCCTTAATAACAAGACTACGTTTCGTGAAAATTCGAAAAAAAAGTTCCAAGTGTCTCAAAATCTGCTTTGAAAGTGGCTACTTTTGCGAACGATTTCAAATCTACCGAGCTGTAAGGCGGGCTGTGACGTTTCAATCTTTTGACAGTAGTGGGGATGACCCACGAACCTGTAGTATAGCTGGACTGCTAATCCCCCAGATTCCCCCAACAACTTATGACCCCTCCTCTGGAAGTCGCCATCTTATTATGCACCGGTACCCAGAAGTCCCAAAACGTTTGGTAGCGGCCTCGAGAGTGGCTTTCAATATTCAACGGAGCAGTTTTATGTATTGATGACTATCACTATATATTCTATTTCATAAATATATATAATTTTAGTGTATATTAATATAATTTTTAGCTTAATTTGTTACCGATCTATGAAGATTTGCAAGAGTTTACCGTTATTACATAGAACGTTTAAGGTTCACTGGAAGAATTTTCGCTCGGTGACAGTCGTGCTTGGCTGTCAGTGCCGCGCCATCTTGATCTGGGATAATATCTTGATTTCTGGTTTTGATTTCGGCGACTTTTACCTATATCCCGTTCACTTTTTATTTTCAGTAGAATGAGTTTTTGAACAAAAAATTAAGTGACAAGCTGGGGGGCTACGGCTACGGCTGATGGCACCTGCAAAGTTTTAGATCTAAACTATCAGCGGCCGTCAGCTGTATCTCCCCAGCGCTTCAGCTTGTCACTTTATTTTCGCTACAAAAAGTCATTCTACTGACAATGAAAAGTGAACGGGATATACCTAGGTAAGCTCGTAGAATCAGACCGTTGCCGTGGCAGGTGATGCCAACCGTTGAAAACAAAAAACTTAGTGACCACATAATCTCATGGCAGCGCCCGCCTGGCGTCATTTCCCCCTCTGTTATCATCAGTCCAGCTATATTACAGGTTCGTGGGATGACCCCACCTCCGTTGCCTGTGTGTCAGTGTTGACGTTGACGTTTGCCAGCATAACATAACCATTGAAGTCTGATGTAGTTTTAAAATATTCATAAATCATGAAAGATTTTACCAACTTTCCATATTTTCAAGCAAAACAACTAAACAACACGAGTCACCGCACAGATACACAAAGCGTTATTAACAATATAACAATCAGCTGTCACGAGCGTTGACGGGTTGACGCTAGTGCTTTTTGTAGTAAGTTCTGTAGTGTTGTCAAGCCTGCTTCTCCGCCTATGAAAGATTGTGACGTCATCGCGCCAAATTTGAAATGATCAAAAACTTTTATGATTTTTTTTTACCAAGAAAACTTACGAAAAAAAAATCTGTCAACTATATAGCGTCACTTATCAAGAAGTAAACTTTTGAAAAAAATAATAAAAAAAAAATCGGTCACTACCCTATTGGACAACAAGCCGAGAAATTCTAACGTGCCTGGTACGAAGAATGCCTCCCGGCCACGGACGGAGTCGCTGACACTGGTGGAAAACGTACATCCTCTAAGAAGAATAGTGTGATTGTGGGTGTGGATGATAGTACTAAAAATGTTGTGGCCGCTAGAAAACACTGGCTTTTTGCTACGAAATATTCTCTTGATTACAGAAAGGAGCAGGTCGAGCAGTATATGCAGTTAAAGTTTCCGGGTCGTTCAGTTGTTGTCGAGGATGTTCCGAATCGCCATCGTCTTTTCAACTCCTTCAGATTGGGAGTTGATGAGACTGTGGTTGATGAGTTTCTGGATCCGGCAAAGTGGCCTGTTGGCATAAACATTTCTGATTATTTTTTTCGTAGGAAAGGAGCAGTCTTCGGTAATTAGTGGCCCCATTGAGAGCTGCGGGTCTGACGGGGGTGATTCCTGCCTGGGTTTCAGCGCCGCTAGTACCTTGCGCATCTTTTATAAAAAGGTGAGAGGGTTGAGGTCCAGGACTGTGGAGTTTTTCAACTCTGTATTGTCGACTGGGGACCTGTATGACTGCTTCGCCCTTACTGAGACGTGGCTTCACGACGGCATTCGCGGCGGTGAACTGTTTTTCCTTGATCGTTATGACGTGTTCAGGTGCGATCGTAGTTTCAGAGATGTAAACTGTGTGCGAGGCGGTGGCGTTGCTCTGGCCGCCCGAAGAGAGCTCAGAGGTCGGTGTATTGACTTGCCCTCTGCCTGTGGTATATTTCTTGAAATCAGAGCTATCGATATCGTGGCCGTTGAGCTTACCGTCAGTTATAAGCCGATTATTGTTGTTGTTCTTTATATTCCGCCTTCATGTACTGGCCGCGATTACGAATTACTTGTGGAGGCACTGCTTGCTGCGGAATGTTTATATAATTGTGAGATGGTCATCGTTGGTGACTTTAATTTGCCTGAGTACAGCGCCTGTGCAGGGGGTGATATGGTTTCTTCCCGTAATGCAACTCAAATTACTATGTTAATGAGCTTTTATGACCTGGCGCAGTACAATACTTCTCTCAACAAAAACGATAGATTGTTGGATCTTGTTCTGTCGAGCATTACCGGGACCGCTGTCGAAGTAGCTGCGGAGTCCCTAGTGCCCATTGACGGCCACCATCCCGTTTTGTGTATCTCTTTGCAGCTGAAGGTTCCTCAGTGTCTGTCAATGGTGTGTATAACTTAAAAAGAGCAGATTTCATGGGACTGTATGAATCGTTAAGTGTTCACGATTGGTCGTCTCTTCTTGAATATAGCGATGTAAATTTGGCAGTTGGTGAATTCTACAGGATATTGCGTTCAATCCTTGATGTCTATGTTCCGAGAAAAGCAGGGCGAAATATTTCTCATCCATACCCGCCATGGTTCAACCGCGACATCATAAAAAAAATCAAAGCAAAAGTAGCTCTCTTTTCGAAATACAAAAATACGGGCTCTGCCGCCGATTATGACAAATTTTCTGGTCTCAGAAAGACTATAAAGAAAGACATCAGGTTGAGCCTTTCCGAGTATCAGAGCAAAATTGAGCGGGAGTTGAGTGAGAATCCGAAGAACTTTTGGTCGTATGTGAACGGCAAGAATGGTAGACAGTCTGTTCCTCCTAGCATGTCCTTCGAAGGGCAGCTTCTTGCTGACCCTCAGATTATTGTTGACAAATTTGCTGACCACTTTTCTTCTTCTTTCTCACCTCCCTCTGAGGCTCCGGGGATTAGCCTTGATAGTGCCGGTCCTAACGCTGTTCCCCTTGGTAAGATACTTGTATCCGACGACGATGTTGGAAAGGCTATTAAAAAATTGAAGTCTAACACGACCACGGGTCCGGATTCGATTCCTGCATTCTTAGTTAGGGATTGCGCTTCTGCGTTACAAAACCGCTAACCTTCCTATTCGATGCAATTTTTAAATCTTCAACCTTCCCAGATGACTGGAAGTTGGCTAGAGTTTGCCCAGTATATAAAAAGGGGGACAGGACGGATATCAAGAATTATCGCCCCATAGCAATTATTTCTAATTTCAGCAAAGTTTTTGAGCATGTCTTCCACGGTGCTGTGTACCGTTACGTGGCTTGCTACCTGTCGCCGCAGCAGCATGGTTTCATGGCGGGCCGTTCTACGGTGACTAATCTGGCAGTCAAGAGTCAGTTCTTGTGTGAGGTCCTTGACAGGAGAGGTCAGGTCGACGTTATATACACCGATTTCACTAGTGCCTTCGATACCATCAACCATAAGATACTGTGCCGTAGACTTCAAGACTTCGGTTTCTCTAATTCGTTGGTCGGGCTTGTCGAATCGTACCTTGAAAACAGACTGTTATATGTCCAACACAATGGTTACAGATCATTCAATTACCGCCAGTCGTCGGGTGTTGCCCAGGGCACAGTAACCGGTCCCACGTTTTTCAATATTTTTATTAATGACATTCTTGCCAGGTTGACGGCAAAATCGCTCTTATATGCGGACGACCTTAAGATTTATCGCGAGGTAAATTCAATTGAGGACTGTGTTGCTCTGCAAAGGGACTTGACGGCTGTTCGCGACTGGTGTGTGGAGAATGGTGTTCGCTTGAATGCGTCAAAGTGTAATGTCATGTCTTTTACACGGAAGAAGGATACGCTGATATACGACTACAGTTTGGGCGATGCGGTCGTACAGAGGCCGGAGTACATCAAGGATTTGGGGGTAACCTTCGATTCCAAGATCACTTTCTCCAAACACGTTGAGATAGTTACTGCCTCTGCTTTCCGGGGTCTCGGCTTCATTTTGCGCAATGGGGCCGGCTTTAGGAGTGTCGACACGCTTCGCCTTCTGTTCAACACCTTCGTCCGCTTGTGTCGCAATTCGTTCATTTAGTTGTTTCTCAGTTTCTCTGCATCAAACGGTGCTCATTCTGTTGAGTCGGTGGGAACGTAGGTATACGTACTTCGCGCTCTTCGACTTTTTCATTACAACCACAGATGATTACAACTTTTTCATATCAACAACTGGTAAAAAACAGGTGTTCAAAACCACGACGGATCTTGCTTTATATACCTCTGCCGATAGGTAGCCCCACCCAAACCAAAAAAAAAAGTTTCGAATAGTACACATTTTTCCAGAATATTCCACAACATTCGAGAGTGCTCTGGAATGTTCTTGGCCGAACGTTCCAGACTATTCCTGAATATTCCAGGATATACCGAAACATTCTGGAATGTTGTGGAATGATCTCGAATACTCCTCGAATATTTTGTACTGTACCTCTACCGACAGGTGGCCCCACACCAAAAAGGCTTCGAATAGTCCACAATGTTCCAGAAACTTTCAAGAGTGTCCTGGAATGTTCCATAATGATCTGGAATGTTTCGGGATGTTTTCGAACGTTCCAGACTATTTCCAAACATTCCAAAACATACCGGCATATTCTGGAATGTGGTGGAATGACATCGAATACTCTCGAGTTACCCGAACATTTCAAAACATACCGAACATTCTGGGATGTTGTGGGATGATCTCGAATACTCTCGAATATTCTGTACTTATTCTGTACTGTAGGTAACTCTACCAATAGGTGGCCTCACACCAAAAAGGCTTCGAATAGTCCACAATGTTCCAGAAACTTTCTAGGGTGTTCTGGAACATTCCACAATGATCTGGAATGTTCCGGGATGTGTTCGAACGTTCCAGACTATTCCCGACAACTCCAGAACATACCGGAATATTCTGGAATGTTGTAGAATGATCTTGAATGTTCCACAATGATCTGGAATGTTCCGGGATGTTTTCGAACGTTTCAGATTATTCTCGATCAATCTAGAACATACTGGAACATTCGGGAATGTTTCCGAACGTTCCAGACTATTCCCGAACATTCTGGAATGTTGTGAAATGATCACGAATGCTCCACAATGATGCTCCGGAATGTTCCGGGATGTTTCTGAACGTTCCAGATTATCCCGACCATTTTTGAACACACCAAAACATTTTGGAATGTTGTAGAATGATCTCAAATGTTTCGGAATGTTTTCGAACGTTCCAGACTATTCTCGAACATTCAAGTATCGGAACATTCTGGAATCTGAAATGTTGTGGAACGATCTAGAATGTATCACAATGAATTGGAATGTTCCGGGATGTTTCAGAACGTCCCAGACTATTCTCGAATATACCCGAACATTCTGGAATGTTCACGAATGCTCCACAATAATCTGAAATATTCTGGGATGTTTCCGAACATCCCAAACTATTCCTGACCATTCCTGAACATCTCGGAACATTTTGGGATGTTGTAGAATGATCTCGAATGCTCCACAATGATCCGGAATGTTCCGGGATGATTCCGAACGTTTTCCGAACGTTCCAGACTATTCCGGAACATTTTAAAACACACCGGAACATTCTGGAATGTTGTGGAACGATCTCGAATGTACCACAATGGATTGGATTGTACCGGGATGTTTTCGAACGTTCCAGACTATTCTCGAATATACCCGAACATTCTGGAATGTTGTGGAATGATCACGAATGCTCCACAATGATCTAGAATATTCCGGGATGTTTCCGAACATCCCAAATTATTCCCGACCATTCCCGAACATCTCGGAACATTTTGGAATGTTGTACAATAATCTCGAATGTTCCACAATGATCTGGATTGTTCCGGGATATTTACGAACGTTTTCCGAGCGTTCCAGACTATTACCGAACATTTTAAAACACACCGGAACATTCTGGAATGTTGTGCAACGATCTCGAATGTACCACAATGGATTGGAATGTTCCTGGACGTTTTCGAACGTTCCAGACTATTCTCGAATATACCCGAATATTTTGAAATGTTGTAGAATGATCTCGAATACTTTCGGATGTACTGGACTGTTCTAGACATTCTAGAGGGCGAAAGTTCCAGCCCTTTCATCTTAAAAAAACCCGCTCTTCAAATAAAACCGCGAACCTTCTTCATGGATGGGGCATAGAGGGCTAGCACACCATACAACTCCTTTGATCCTACAGGGACTCGTTTCCGAGTGTCGGCACGCACTTCTGTACACTTTTATTGTTCGAACGTTGAAGACTTTTCCCGAACAATCCAGAGCACACCAGAACGTTCCGGAATGTTGTGGAATGATCTCAAATGTTCTGGACTGTTCTAGACATTTCTAGAGAGCGAAAAACTTCCAGCCCTCATATCTTTAAAAGCACGCCCTTAAGGTGAAAACGGAAACCTTCTTCATCGATGGGGGATAAAGGGTTACCACACCATAAAACTCCTTTGTTCGTAGCGGGACTCGTTTCTGAGTTTTAGCGGCACAAAGATTTGGCACTTACTTTTATTATACAGGCTGGTCCGACTTTTATGTCGTTAAATTTAAGGATCGATAGAGAATGAAAAATAAAGGGGACTTTCTCCAGAAAACATATTTGAGAAATGCCTAATAACAGAGATACAGCCCTTCAAAGTTGGAAATGAATAATCGTTTTTTTCGCATAATTTTTGAACCGTTCAACCGATTTGATTATAAATAGAATCACAGGTTCACTGAAACTATTCCCTGTCAAACAATCATAACATGTTCCATAAAAAAGTTTCAGGGGCTTAGACATTAGGGGGTGACTGTACTTTTCCCCCCTTATTTTTCACCCCCCTAGTTATTTTTGAAAACTGTTCATAATTTTGAATTCTACGTTCAATTCTGAAGAAAAAATCACTTTTGCAAAATTTTGATTAGAGGCTTCATTTAGGAGATATTTGGGTTTGAAACTTTGGGAAACATCCCGAAATCGCCACTTTCAAAGATTTAAAAATTAAAATCCAAAGAAACTCATGATTTCTCAGCTGAAATAGGTTTTCTAGAATTTCTAAGTTGATAAACCACCATTTTTTCCAAAACACGGGAAATTTTAAGGAAAAAAACAATTTGGGTTCTGGAAAGTGGCGATTTCGGGATGTTTTCCAAAGTTTCAAACTCGAACATCTCCTAAACGAAGCCTCTAATCAAAATTTTGCAGGAGTAACTTTTTCTTCTACATTGAACGTAGAATTCAAAATTATGAACAGTTTTCGAAAATAACTGGTGGGTGAGAAATAGGGGGGGGGGGAGTAGGAACACCCCCTGATATCTACGCTCCTGAAACTTTTTTATGGAACATGTTATGATTGTTCGACAGGGGATAACTTCAGTAAATCTTTGATTCTATTTTGAATGAAATCGGTTGAAGGGTTCAAAAGTTATGCGGAAAAACCGATTATTTATTTCCAACTTTGAAGGGCTGTATCTCTGTTATTAGGCATTTCTCAAATATGTTTTCTGAAGAAAGTCCCCTTCATTTTTCATTTTCTATTGATCCTTGGATTTAATGACATAAAACGAGGACAACCTGTATACAGGGTGTTCGGGTTTGGCTATTACAAACTTTGAGGGATGATCCCCCTTTAAAAATAAAGCCGAAAAAACAAAAAACTCATGGTCCTAAAATGCTTCCTTAAAAAGATACAGGGTGTTGAAGTTGACTTTTTTAATTGTTTTTTTTTTACCGTAACTTTTGAACCGTTGGACCGATTTTAATCAAATTTGAACCAAAGTTTAGTCAAATGAGTCTCCATCGAATAATAATACCACAATTCATCAACATATTCTAGGGGCGTAGTTGATAGGGGACTGTCCCCTATTTTTGCCCCTATTTTTATCTACCTCGATTATTTTTTAAAATTGTTGATATTTTCGGATTCTACGTTTAATTTAGAAGAAAAAGTTACTCTTGCAAAATTTTGATTAGAGGCTTCATTTCCGAGATATTTGGGTCTGAAATTTTGGAAAACGCCTCGAAATCGCGACTTCCAAAGGCCTCAAAATTAAAATCCAAGAAAACTCATGATTCCTCAACTGGAATAAGTTTTCTAGGTCGCTTAGGTTGATTTACTGCCATTTTCGGCCGAGAAACGAGGCGTTTTCAGAGAAAAACAATTTGGGCTCTGGAAAGTGGCGATTTCGAGATGTTTTCCAAAGTTAAAAAACCAAATATCTTGGAAATGAAAGCCTCGAATCAAAGATTTGCAAAAGTAACTTTTTCTTCTAAATTGAACGTAGAATCCGGAAATATCAACAATTTCAAAAAATAGTTAGGGGAGATGAAAATAGGGGCAAAAATAGGGGACAGTCCCCTATTATCCACGCCCCCCAGGAATCTTTGATGAATTGTGGGTTTATTATTCGATGGAGACTCAGTTTAATAAACTTTGGTTCAAATTTGATCAAAATCGGTTTAACGGTTAAAAAGTGACGGTGAAAAAACGATTAGAAAAAGTTAACTTCAACACCCTGTATCTTTTTAAGGAAGCATTTTAGGACCATGAGTGAGTTCGAGCCAGGAGAGTTTGAGAGTGAGTTTGAGTTAGGACCAGAGGAGCTGAGTTTGTTGTTCTTTCGGCTTTATTTTTGAAGGGGAATCATCCCTCAAAGTTTGTAATAGCCAAACCCGAACACCCTGTATATTGATTTAGACTTATCATTCAGAATATCCACTTTTCCACTTCGAACCTCTGCCGTTCTGGCCATAATTTTGGAAAAATGGCGCCCAATAAAACAAATTTTTTAACATTTTTGTTTAATTCGTCATAAAATTTTAGAATTTTTATCAAAATGAAAGTCTTTTAAATTCTCTGAAATTTGACATCAATTTACCCTTAGAGTTCACCCTGTGTTGCATAACAACCAACATCATGATTTAGGATTCTGGATCCTAAAATGGTCTGTGGTTGACAACTGATCATTATTTATGGTTAATTTGACTACCACGTGGAGCTGGGATCAACTTAACATGCTGATTGGATGCCAAAAGTTTGTGCTTCAGGGAGCTCTAGCCATAACCCAAGAACCGGAAGTAGCACGTAGAAGAATAAAGTGTCAAAATGTAGAGAATCAAATGAGCTTCCATTCGCATATGAACGCTCCCGCCTCACATTGACTGAAATAAAGATCTTCAGGGATATTCTGTATGCGGATCTTGATTTGAGTCAACATTGATATTGTGACACTGAATTGACATTTCTCATTGTGTTTCATTATTAGAATGACAATGGGGGTGTCACAAAATCAATATTGATTTGAGTCAATATCCATACGGAATAGCCCTGATTGACAAAAAACTGATTTTAGGGCGCCATCATTTCAATATGGCGGCCAAAACGACAAAGATACGAAATGGAAATGTGGAAATTCGGAAAAGGCACTACCACTGTCATGATAATGATCTAAGAGCCCTAGGTAAAAGTTCATCCCTTGAATATAACAAAAAGGCACGTGTTGCCTAAGTATGTAAGTCGCTGAATCGTCCAAATCAGCAGTAGACGCATAGGTAATTTCCGCATTAGAATAAAATGCAGACAAAGGTAATTGCACAAAAAACAAGTAGTGTAGGACTGTAGGAAGTAGGTACCCACTTGCGTCAATGACCTGATTGGACGAACTATTTTATAAATAGACTTACATAGGGGAGATTTGAATAAAATGATATACTTGGGTAAAATGACATACTAAGCTTATTTTGGTTTAGACGTTTAGGATGGTACTCGGGTGCTGTTTGCCGGTAGTCAAGTTGGGAAAGCTACATTTCAACCAAACCGCATCTTTCTGGTTTGAACGGTTTTGCCACAGTAACAAAACTCCAGAATTTCAAGTACCCGATATAATATTTCCATTCCGATGGGGTACAGATTCTGTAAATATGGAAAGCTCTGAAAGCCTAAAATGACACAGTGAGGTAATTTTCTAGAATTGGCTTTTTCATGATTGAAACAGTATTCGATGGAGTTTTTGTTCTGTGGTAGTTATGTGTTGATCTTTTAACTGACAGAAGTGACCAAAAACTTGACTGTATTTAGATCTTCAGGTTTTTTATGAACGGAAATGCTTAGGGTATGTCATTTTAGGCAGATCTCCCCTACTGGAACACGGGACATTCAATTCGATTATTTTTGTTAATTCAGTTGCGGTCACTGATGGTCGATTATCATCCGGTGAGCCCTCCCCATTCTTCGAGTACATTGTGATTCAGTCAGATACCTACCTAATTGTCATGGAAGTAAAGTGTCGAGTGCGAGGAGTGGAATTATCTTATAATGAATAATGAACGTATAATGTAGTACAATGCTCGAGTTTTCATATTATACTCTCCCGGTTTCAGCTGAACTAAACAACAATAAAGAGCGAACCCCAGTTCACGAGTAGAAAAGAGCTAGACCTTTTTCTATTCGTGACAATACTTCCAAGTTTCAAAGATATATCGAATAACCTTCAAAAAATGCCGGAATTCAGCATTATCTTCTAAAGCAAGTTTTGACAGTTTCCCGAAGTGACGTTTGTTAATTTAGATATGGAATTCTTACTACCAGATGGAGCCCTTATTGGAACCTTTGCCATATTTGCTTGCAGAAAATGTCAATATTGTGTTTTTCAGACAGAATACATATATTCTGTGAAAAGTACCTGTATTGCACCGTTCAAAGCTTCTCTTCCCGAAATTTCACTTGTTTTCTTCTATATCCTCTGCGCGTTGCAATGCCGACACAAATTGCCAGTTTGTGACACCAAATGTCGGCACGTGTAACGCACGGTACCAACAGTTAATAAACTGCCAACACTGGAAAGTTCAATTTTATCTGCTTAGTCTATTCTAGAAAATTCACTGGAATCACATCAATAAATCAAAAATAAAAGGACAATGTCCCATTCTTCTGCCTCTATTGTCTTCAGAAACAAAAACCCCATTTCTTCACATTTTTCCGACACATTTGGAGCATTTCTCTGAACTGCCTTTGACTCTGGACTAAAAGTTATAGGACCCCCTGTGCCCCTGTATATTGTTACCGACGCATACCTGAGGTGCTTTTGCATTGTGACCTTTTCTCAACAATAAAAATTATTGTCTGGAAGAGTTACCTGAACAGTTTGGCCGGAACCACGGCCGAAGCATTTCTCTGAACTGCCTTTGACTCTGGACCAAAAGTTATAGGACCCCCTGTGCCCCTGTATATTGTTACCGACGCATACCTGAGGTGCTTTTGCATTGTGACCTTTTCTCAACAATAAAAACTATTGTCTGGAAGAGTTACCTGAACAGTTTGGCCGGAACCACCCCAAGCCGCAGGTACCAAATTCTAACAAGAATACCTACCTCAATTCCAAATAAATACTTCAGTTTAGTTCATACCTCTGCCAGACACCAAGATCAACACTCGTTCGCAGTGCCTAAAGTGACATAGTGAAAGTCGCGAGAAAAGTCGATACCATCAGAACGATTTCTTTGAATTACAATGGTAGCCAGCGAGATAAATAACGCATCCAGCTTTCGCGAGGCCGTTCAGGGTCTAATAAAGAATGATGATGGAACATTGTGGGATAGCACAACGTACAAAATTGTGGAGTTCTTGGAAGAAGTCGACGATATTGACGAAACGATGGCGGTAATGAAAGAGGACCTGACTTGTGCAATTTGTCTGGAGCTCGTCATCGAACCTCAAGTGACGAAATGCCTTCATTTATTCTGTCAATTCTGTCTAAGAATGTCCATGTGGGAAGACAATCCAAACTGTCCACTGTGCAGAGCTGAATTGGGGTTGATAGAATTTGAGTCGAAGCGCGAGATTGACCACATCGTCGAGATGGTAAGTTGACATAGGTATTAAGTTGTAAAAACATTATTGCAATAACGACTATCGGAAAACGAATGAGTAAATTTAAAAGTATCACGATAGTACGAATAGGAACTGTGACACGTGTTTCACATACCTACCATTAGTCCAGGAATTATAGAAAAAATAGCGAACAAAAATGATAACTCGCCGGATTTTTGTATATAAGCTCAGTTAAGCATGTAGTTCAACATAGTAAAAGTCCTCAAGAATCCGGTGTGAGCTTCGGCCGTTGTGGCCTCGAGAAGAACTTGAGGATCAGTTTTTCAAGTTTATCTCGTAAACAATGGCACTTGGAGGAAAAGCACTTGAAGCAAAATTGTTGGAAATTGTGTTTTCTACAAGAAAGGTCCTTACATATTCCATCATCAGTCCACTCCTTCTTTGTCAAAGTGCAAGAAAAGCTAAATAGTCCAGATGCCCGATGCCAAAGACTGTACGGACCTTGAGTTTTATGATGGCAGGGTGCCACTTGGTAGAGGTGTTATTCGATCCATTCTCTTTTGATTTAAACTTGATGCCATCAATACCAACTATACCGGCGGCATATACAGGGTGACATAAAAGTAAAAAGTTGAACAAATGTACCTCAAGAACCACAGTCAACTTTTTTTCTGATAAGTAGACGAAATTTTTTTTTTTGTGACAACTTCAGTCTTTTGAAGATATTTCGAAAACGGCTCAAGATATTCAATTAGCGAGATTTCAAGAGGGCCAACTAAAAGACAACTATTATTTTTTGAAGCATAAAAAATGCCGCTACAAAATCATGCTAGGCGACGTTTCCTAATCAAACGAATGTCTTGATCATGATTTTGACACTGCAAGACGCTATGGCCGCTGGGAGCCCCGCAGTATCTCCCCCAAACTGAATCTGGAATCTTTCTTGAACTGGATGGCAATGGTAGGTATTCGAAGTCGATGTGTGATACTATGTCATTTTCAATGTCTTCAAGGTCTGCGAATGTAGTTCTTCAAACGGAATTTGTTTATAATCAAATTGGGGGAGGGGGGGGGGGGGGTAGGGGGAGGAGGAAACGGAATATTGATGGATCTTTTTTATGCACTCCGAATTGCCACTGAATCGGCCCTGGTAGCATTATAACAGGAATATGATATGTAGTTCACGATTCCGCCAAACAATGCTAAAGAAACAAGATGGTTTTTCAATCCAGATAGGTGGCTGTTACTTGACTTCCGGTTGTCGCGCCGCTCCGTTAGTGGCGGGATCATGATCCATATATCAAATTCATGTTATAATGTCACCAGAGCCGATTTAGTGGCAATTCGAAGTGCATAAAAAAGACCTAATCATATTTCTCTTCCTCCCCCTCCACCCAAATTAGATTAAAAACAAATTTCATCTGCAGAATTACATTTGCAGGCCTTGAAAACATTGGAAATGACATATCACACGTCCATTTCGAATACCATTGCCATCCATTTCAAGAAAGATTCCAAATTCAGTATGAGGGTGATGCTGAAAACGGTATGATATCCACACAGCTTGTTAAGACAAAAAAAAACTAATCCTCGAATAAATTTCGGCTATACACGAAAATCTGCATGCGCAGATTATGCATGATCTGAGCCTATAGTAGCCAATATTACTTACTGGTAGCCTAAGATGCGAACAAAAAACAGTTACACAAAGTATCACCTTGTGACACTGTTTTTTGCAAAAACAGTGCCCTACTATGGAGTTAAGTAACATAATCATAGAACTGTAAAAAATCCTGTCGGCCAATGGCTGTTGCCTAGGTAATAACAGCGTAACAGAGCCTTTATAGAATGTTATTTTTTAGAGAATCGCACTATAACGTTAGCGGTGCTGTTACAGTTCTATGTAAATGAGCCATTATACATAGTATTACCGGAATAGACAAAATGCTGTTGTGCAATCACAATTGCAAAATAATTTTTGTTGTTGGATAAAAATGACTAACAAACATTTTGTTTTGCAGGCCATGTCCAGAACTGATTCGGCGTACAAGAAGTGGAAAGAAAATGAAGTCCGTAAAAGGGACTGCGTATTCTATACCATTGACCGGTCGGACGAACTCAACAATCAAATTGATGGATGTCGTTTTTGGAAACGATCTTTGAAGCCAGATTCTGAAGAGTTACGCGAACGTCTGGCCTCGTTCCAGACAGAATGTGAATCAGTTCTGTCCGAGTTCCCCATCAATACGGAAAATTGTGACGAACTGATGAGAAAAGTGCATAGCCTGAGTGTGCGCTATAAATGCTTGATGAACATCTTAAACAGACATCTTCACTCTCCTTTGATATAATGTTGTGTAAATGTTTTATCTCTTCTACCTTTTACTAATTATAAGTATTTTCAAGAACTAAATAAAACTGTTATTGTTTTTTTTTTGCTACAATACAAGGTGATCTAGGAACACCCTGCAAAACAAAAACTCTGCATTCCTTCCCCTTCAACCCTTCAGCCCTTCAACGCCCTAGACCAGTCAGGAACATAGTCCAGTAAAATGAGACTATTTTTATTCCAAAGAGCCGGCGGTAGCTCAGCGGTTTAGCGCTGAACTGCGAATCTAAAGGTAGTGAGTTCGACACCAAGCGGCAGCAGTGATTAAAAATTTACTGCTGTCGTTAAACTTTCCGGCAAGCGTCTAACCCAGTCGCTATAAATAATTGAGTACATGCCGTCTCTGTGAAAAAGGGGTAATAAGGCGGAATACATTGTGATTTAGTCAGATACCTACCTAATTGTCATGGAAGTAAAGTGTCGAGTGCGAGGAGTGGAATTATCTTATAATAATGATTAAACGTATAATGTAGTACAATGCTCGAGTCTTCATATTTTCTCTCCGGGTCTCAGCTGAACTAAACAAAAGTAAAGAGCAAACCCCAGTTCACGAGTAGAAAAGGGCTCGACCTTTTTCTATTCGTGACAATACTTCCAAGTTTCAAAAATATATCGAAAAACCTTCAAAAAATGCCGGAATTCAGCATATCTTCTAAAGCAAGTTTTGACAGTTTCCCGAAGTGACGTTTGTGAATTTAGATATGAATACAACCAGATGGAGTCCTTATTGGCACCTCCGCCATATTTGCTTGCAGCAAATGTCAATATTGTGTTTTTCGAACAGAATACATATATTCTGTGAAAAGTAACTGTATTGCACCGTTCAAAGCTTCTCTTCCCCAAATTTCACTTGTTTTTTTCCATATCATCTGCGCGTTGCAATGCCGACACAAATTGCCAGTTTGTGACACAAGATGTCGGCACGTGTAACGCACGGTGCCAACAGTTGATCAAATGTTGCCAACACTGGAAAGTTCAATTTTATCTGCTCAGTCTATTCTAGAAAATTCACTGGAATCACATCAATAAACCAAAAATAAGAGGACAATGTCCCATCCTTCTGCCTCTATTGTCTTCAAAAACAAAAACTCTATTTCTTCACATTTTCCTGACACATTTAGAGCATTTCTCTGAACTGGCTTTGACTCGGGACCAAAAGTTATAGGACCCCCTGTGCCCCTGTAGACTGTTACCGACGCATACCTGAGGTGCTTTTGTATTGTGACCTTTTCTCAACAATAAAAACTATTGTCTGGAAGAGTTACCTGAACAGTTTGGCCGGAACCACCCCAAGCCGCAGGTACCAAATTCTAACAAGAATACCCACCTCAATTCCAAATAAATACTTCAGTTTAGTTCATACCTCTGCCAGACACCAAGATCAACACTCGTTCGCAGTGCCTAAAGTGACATAGTGAAAGTCGCGAGAAAAGTCGATACCATCAGAACGATTTCTTTGAATTACAATGGTAGCCAGCGAGATAAATAACGCATCCAGCTTTCGCGAGGCCGTTCAGGGTCTAATAAAGAATGATGATGGGACATTGTGGGATAGCACAACGTACAAAATTGTGGAGTTCTTGGAAGAAGTCGACGATATTGACGAAACGATGGAAGTAATGAAAGAGGACCTGACCTGTGCAATTTGTCTGGAACTCGTCATCGAACCTCAAGTGACGAAATGCCTTCATTTATTCTGTCAATTCTGTCTAAGAATGTCCATGTGGGAAAACAATCCAAACTGTCCACTGTGCAGAGCTGAATTGGGGTTGATAGAATTTGAGTCGAAGCGCGAGATTGACCACATCGTCGAGATGGTAAGTTGACATAGGTATAAGTTGTAAAAACATTTTTGCAGTAACGACTATCGGAAAACGAATGAGTAAATGTAAAAGTATCACGAATAGGAACTGTGACACGTGTTTCACATACCTACCATGCATTTTGTCTATTTCGCTGGTCCATTTATAGTAGTGCTAGCGGTTCACGAAATAATAGTGCAAATTGTGTTAAAAGCAACAGATTTGGCCCAATTATTATTCCCTGAACTTAAATAAACGATTTGGTCCGCTTCACCAATCGATTAACCGCCGGGGGAGGGGGAGGGCGAGATTTCAATGGGGCCAACTAAAAGACAACTATTATTTTTTGAAGCATAAAAAATGCCGCTTCAAAATCATGCTAGGCGACGTTTCCTAATCAAATGAATGTCTTGATCATGATTTTGTCACTGCAAGACGCTATGGCCGCTGGAAGCCCCGCAGTATCTTCCCCAAACTGAATCTGGAATCTTTCTTGAACTGGATGGCAATGGTATTCGAAGTCGACGTGTGATACTATGTCATCTTCAATGTTTTCAAGGTCTGCGAATGTAGTTCTTCAAACGGAATTTGTTTATAATCAAATTGGGGGAGGGGGGGGGGGGGGTAGGGGGAGGAGGAAACGGAATATTGATGGATCTTTTTTATGCACTCCGAATTGCCACTGAATCGGCCCTGGTAACATTATAACAGGAATATGATATGTAGTTCACGATTCCGCCAAACAATGCTAAAGAAACAAGATGGTATTTCAATCCAGATAGGTGGCTGTTACTTGACTTCCGGTTGTCGCGCCGCTCCGTTAGTGGCGGAATCATGATCCATATATCAAATTCATGTTATAATGTCACCAGAGCCGATTTAGTGGCAATTCGAAGTGCATAAAAAAGACCTAATCATATTTCTCTTCCTCCCCCTCCACCCAAATTAGATTAAAAACAAATTTCATCTGCAGAATTACATTTGCAGGCCTTGAAAACATTGGAAATGACATATCACACGTCCATTTCGAATACCATTGCCATCCATTTCAAGAAAGATTCCAAATTCAGTATGAGGGTGATGCTGAAAACGGTATGATATCCACACAGCTTGTTAAGACAAAAAAAAACTAATCCTCGAATAAATTTCGGCTATACACGAAAAAGTCAAGGAGCATTTTTACACAAAGTTGTTAATGAAATTTGCTTCAAACAGTTGCTGCTCGGTTAGGAAATTCAGGTGCTACGGCAACGCCGCCTTACCCATGCAATACAGGGTGTCCGTTTTTCGAGACTAAGCATGGGTATCTCGCTTATCTTGAGAGATACAAAGTCGGTTAAATTAGGATAAAGCTGCGCATTTTTATGACAATCAATGATCCAAAAATAAATTTGAGGTATCGATTTTCGTTTTTGAGATATCGTGAAAAAACAGGAATTTGAATTTTTGTTTCTATTTTTTATTTAACAAACGGTTGAAGGTGGCCTTTTCTAATCTAGACATTGTCAGGGTACTTTTTCAAGGGGAATCCAAAGCTGCCAAAATCTTTATTCTAGCTTTCAAAGCAACCGAGATACGACATTCAACTTTTTTCTCTGATGGGCGCCATATTGGATTTTGATATTTTTGGATACGGTATTCTTTTCTGGTTACAAGGATGTGTCACATGTTATTAATGAATGAATGTTCAACATTTACGTTTTCTTTTATTGTCGGTGCTGATTTTGTTTCCAAAGCACTCTTTGAAAAATGAAAAAAATTTTTTTGCTCAAAAGCATTAATTCAACAGTAGCATGTGACTCATCGTTGTAACCAGAAAAAAATATTGTAATAAAAAATGTCAAAATCCAATATGGCGCCCATAAAAGAAAAAAAAGTTGAATGTCATATCTCGGTTGCTTTGAAAGCTAGAATGATGATTTTGGCAACATCGAATTCCCCTTAGAAAAATGCCTTCACAATGTTTTAACTAGAAATGGCTACCTTCAACTGTTTTTGAAATAAAGAATAAAAACAAAAATTACAGATTTCTGTTTTTTATCGATATCTCGGAAACTAAAACTGACAAGTCAAATATCTTGTTGGATCATTAATCGTCATGAAAATTCGCAACTTTTTTATAATTTAACCGACTCTGTATCTCTCAAGATAAGCGAGATACCCATGCTTAGCCTCGAAAAACGGACACCCTGTATAAGTTTGGCACGTGTTGACACATTTCCGTTCCTCTGAGAGCGAAAAGATATTGCCCTCTCGTTTTAACGTCGATGTGTTTCTCGCACACTGGAAACATAGGAATTTACTTGTCCATAAGCGAGAAGCGCTGAATATGCATGATCAAAGCCTATAGTAGCCAATAGGTATTACTTACTGGTAGCCTAAGATGCGAACAAAAAACAGTTACACAAAGTATCACGTATCCTACTAGGATCCTTACTTAACTCCATAGTATCCTACTATGGAGTTAAGTAACATAATCATAGAACTGTAAAAAATCCTGTCGGCCAATGGCTGTTGCCTAGGTAATAACAGCGTTACAGAGCCTTTATAGAATGTTATTTTTCAGAGAATCGCACCATAACGTTAGCGGTGCTGTTACATTTTAATGCAAATGAGCCATTATACCTACATAGTATCACCGGAATAGACAAAATGTTGTTGTGCAATCAAAATTGCAAAATAATTTTTGTTGTTTGACAAAAATGACTAACAAACATTTTGTTTTGCAGGCCATGTCCAGAACTGATTCGGCGTACAAGAAGTGGAAAGAAAATGAAGTCCGTAAAAGGGACTGCGTATTCTATACCATTGACCGGTCGGAGGAACTCAACAATCAAATTGATTATTGTCGTTTTTGGAAACGATTTTTGAAGCCAGATTCTGAAGAGTTACGCGAACGTCTGACCTCGTTCCAGACAGAATGTGAATCAGTTCTGTCCGAGTTCCCCATCAATACGGAAAATTGTGACGAACTGATGACAAAAGTGCATAGCCTGAGTGTGCGCTATAAATACTTGATAAACATCTTAAACGGACATCTTTACTATCCTGTGATATAATGTTGTGTAAATGTTTTATCTCTTCTAGCTTCGACTAATTTTAAGTGTTTTTCAGATCTAAATAAAATTGTTATTGGTTTTTCTGTTTTTTTTTTTTGGCTACAATACAAGGTGATTTAGGAACACCCTGCAAAGTAAAAATCCTGCATTCCTTGACTTAAATGATGACGATTGACGTCAACTTTCTCCGACCTAACCCATACTGTTACTGAGATAGAGCCCTTCAACGCCCTAGACTAGTCAGGAACATAGTCCAGTAAAATGAGACTATTTTTATTCCAAAGAGCCGCCGGTAGCTCAGCGGTTTAGCGCTGGACTGCGAATCTAAAGGTAGTGAGTTCGACACCAAGCGGCAGCAGTGATTAAAAATTTACTGCTGTCGTCAAACTTTCCGGCAAGCGGTCAAACTCAGTCGCTATAAATAATTGCGTACATGCGTTCTCTGTGAACAAGAGGTAATAAGGCGGTTGTCTAAGGCGTGATGCTTACCTCATCACCTCTCGGACCTCCAGGGGTCCGCGACAACCGGGTGGTCGTTTGGTCTCGGAGGATCCTTTCTGCACTGCGACCTATAAGATCTATTATGGGACAACCGGGTAGTGGACACAAAGAACGGAAGCTCTAACCTTTCGCTTTATGGACCAAGTCCTTCAATGTGATGTAGACGACGCTAGTGTATGTAAGATGTACGCTTTGATGAGTTCATTGATATTTTTCTGAATACCGCGAAAGTCGCATTTTGTGTCATCACCCGCTACCGCTCAAACTAATGGACTAAACAATGTTTTGTTTTTGCACATGTGTCACTGGGTTTTTACCATCCAAGCAGGTCGTACGGTAACTTTTGTTGGGAAGTCATGTCCATAGATTTTGCTTTGTTATGAGATGATTTATTGTTATCTGTCACGGAAGGGGCCGGGTCTGCCATAGCGAATATGTTTGATTGGTTGCAACTAAACTTAGTCGCTTGCGACTCGCGTGACGAGGCACATGTCAGCTTCTGTGGGTTAGGTTCTCCTGCAGGGTCCTCGGACAGGGGATACGTAAATAACACCACCATCTTGAATTATTTTGTAGTTGTATTGTGGTGTTTTGTTTAGTATGCCCCGTCTACCTATGTGTCTCCGATTTTTGTATTTTGAGTGTCTGTGTGAGTTGCTTGTCATTAATACCGGAAATATTGTTACGATATCTCGCGTACGGGTTCGAATATAATTGAGACGATCGATTTAAAACACACACTGTTTATCTCGGCGTACTACTACAATAAATAACGCCAACAATGATCTACTTGGAATATCGCTGTGATTATAGCTCGCTTGTCCGCTCTTTGTTTCAATTCAATACTGCCGCGAGCTGCCGGCTGATATAAGGCCTCCGAATAGTGTTCCCGAACTTTCTGTCTACTTCTAGCAAATTCCATGGAGGCCCGGCATATGCGATTTCTAGACCATTCCTGAATAATCACACACGTTACCCGTATAATTCGGCCGGGTTCTGGAGCGGCGCCTCCACCAAAATGGACAGATCTTTCTCGATCGAGCATTGAAGTCTTCTTTCAGTTTCACATACACAAACGCTCTAGAATGCACCAGATTGCTACAGACTTCTACACTGCGATCTAATGGATGGAAGGATCCAGAAAGATCGAGTGTTTACCAATATATACGGGATCGCCGCTCGTAACAATATCAGTGAGTTATCAGAAGTATCAGAGAGTCACAACATATGTAAGAGTCCTCTTCTTTGGGCAATACTCAGGGGTTTCTTTGCCGGGCTCTTCCACTGAGTGCCTATTTTCCGAATCTGTCACTCTCCTTTTTCTTTGAATTGACAGTTTGACATATTTTGTTGAGTTTTTTTTAATGTTTTTGTTTATTTTGTCCATTTTCTTAATTTTGTCTGTTCTGTCAGTCACATCACATGTTAGGTGTTTTGCAAAAAGAACCTTAAAAGAATAATTTCACACTTATTTTGCGTTGAGTAAACGTAACTTTCTGTGCATTAAGCGTGTTCCATTCAACTCTTTCTTCTTCTTCTTCTTCTTCTTCTTCCTCGGGTCGTTTTATTCCAGAACAAAAGCGGGCACGATGAAGGACTACGACGATCACAGTCCAAACAATCAAAATGTCAAGGAGAGGGAGGGGGGCGTACCATCAGAGTGGGCAGAAAAGTGCGTCCAACGATTAGAGTTCTTCAAGAGCCTATCAAAAAAAAATCGTTTCATTAAAATTTCCTGTCACCCTTTGACAGTGACATTCACCGCTGACAGATCACGTTGAAAATCCTATTTTCTCTTTTGTATCATAAACCTTACGGCCATACCAAATTTGGTTGAAATCAGTTAGACGGTTTAGAAATTAATCGAAGGCAAAAAAAAATGACACAAACTAACAGACATAAGTAACACCAAAGTCCGGACGTTGGGCGCTAAAATATGGGTGGACTCTGTTTTTTTATGGCCAAAACATGCCACTTGGCATAGGTAGTGGTTGCATGTATGGACCATGTAGTACAAGAAAGATAGATTTCAACCTCGGAAAAAAAATGGACGCCCTGAAAATTTGATATTTTGTTCAGAATTGAGTGCTCTACAACATATCCAAAATCGCCAAAAATCGCACCCGGGAGTTTTGAGTTATTGGAGGGGGGGGTAAAAAATTGCTGGTAAAAATGGAGGGGATGGAACCCGTCAACCCATTGGATGCGAATACATTATAGTTCGACGTATCATATCTCAATGTTACCATTTTGGCACAAAAAGTGTTCATCATTGTTGAAGGGGAGTAGTGGGGGGGCGAAGCTCTGCTAGGTGGTCCATTTTGTTTTTATGGCCATGTAGAACCGATCACGACAAGTTTGGTATCTTTTCCGACTAAATTCAATCTCCTGAACTCGTATCCGATGTGTAAATTTGGATTAAAACAAGTTTGAACAAGTTAACTTGAAAAAACTTGTTTTTTCTTTGACAATTTTGACGATTTTTTTTTTACTGTTGGAGGTGTTCATTTTAAAAAAAATTTCAGGGACTATCGAAAATAAGTGTATTCTCCACAAAAACCATCAACTCGATGTATAGTTTTGTTTCTCGAGTTTAAAAAATCGATTTAAACTTGAGCCGGCGCAGCGCGTCGTCTACTACTGATCAAAACACTACAGCATGCACCTTTCAATGAAAACACCTCAAACTATTGGAGAAATAACAACTCATTTTTGAAAATTGGATGATCTGTGAAGAGTTGAATTTCCTATAACATAAACAAAATCGCCATGAATCGCACTGCAAGGTTTCGAGTTATTCAAGGGGAGAGGTAACAGTTCATAGAGTATGAATCCTGTCAAAGTGTTATTCTCCTCCTCGAAAAACTCAGAATCCTGCATTGCGATTCATGGCGATTTTGTTCATGGTATTGGCCGATTCAGTTCGGCACAAATCCTCCAATTTTTGAAGATGAGTTGTTATTTCTCCAATAGTTTGAGGTGTTTTCATTTGAAGGTGCAAGCTGTAATGTTCTGGTCAGTAGTAGACGACGCGCCGCGCCGGCTTAAGTTCAAATCGATTTTTTAAACTCGAGAAACAAAATTATACATCGAGTGGATGTTTTTTGTGGAGAATACACTTCAATTTAATGGTCCCTGAAAATTTTCTGAAAATGAACACCTCCAACAGTAAAAACATAAATCGTCAAAATTGTTGAAGAAAAAACAAGTTTTCTCAAGTTAACTTGTTCAAACTTGTTTTCATCCGAATTTACACATCGGATACGAGTTCAGGAGACTGGATTTAGTCGGAAAAGATACCAAACTTGTCGTGATCGGTTCTACATGGCCAGAAAAACAAAATGGACCACCTAGCTGAGCTTCGCCCCCCCACTACTCCCCTTCAATAATGATGGACACTTTTTTAGCCAAAATGGTAACATTGGGATATGATACGTCGAACTATAATGTATTCGCATCTAATGGGTTGAGGGGTTCCATCCCCTCCATTTTTACCAGCAATTTTTCACCCCCCCTCCAATAACTCAAAACCCCCGGGCGCGATTTCTGGCGATTTTGGATATGTTGTAGAGCACTCAATTCTGAACAAAATATCAAATTTTCAGGGCGTCCATATTTATTCCGAGGTTTTGCCGATTTTTTTACTATTTTTCCTGTACTAATGATCTTCCGATTCAGAAGTGTAGAGTCAGAAGTGTAGAGTCATGTAGAGTGTAGCCATCGGCGGCAAACGTGCAGGCTCTGTATACAGGTGTCCAAACCATGGTAGAAACAAGAAGCCGTCTCTTTTTTACCGGCCGCGATGTTTGACTCACTGTAGCATTGCATTGCATTTTGTTCGACAAAACGGTCCATAATATACGAAATAGACAACTCTTCAAGGCTTAAGGGCACCGGTCGATTGCTTTTAAATATTAAATCTGTAAATAAATATAAATATCCAATCTGCCCACTGTCCACCCACGAGGACCTAAGCTATCCGTTATAGAAAGTTCCAGGGCTCTATATTAATTCCCCGAGGAGTTCAACTTCTTAGAAGTGTACAGGAAATGTTTGTTTTGTGATAATGATAATGATAACTATGCAGGGGCGGACTTGGCTTTCGTGGCGCCCTAGGCATGACTGAATTGGCCGCCCCTTCCTCTCAGAGAGGTGTGTTCCAGAGAACTAGTTTGTGTTTAAATTCTTAGAGCACTAACTGCTGTTAATGATAATAAGTGGTTTTCCATCAATAGTTGACACAAATGAACAAAAATTGAACAGAAAAAAAATATGCGAACGCGATTTTCGTGGAATAAAAATAAAACCACGCATTTTTTTTCCAAGAAGACGATGTCGATGCCGCCCCCTTGGATCTGCCGCCCTAGGCACGTGCCTACTTTGCCTATTGCCAAATCCACCCCTGTAACTATGTACATATGAAGAAAAAGCCCATTGGTCACCCTTGGGGACATCAGCTATCTATCAAAAGAAGTTCTAAGGCTCTAGCTTGATTCCTCGAGAAGGAGTTCAACTTCTTATTTTCTACACGGACAGACAGACAGACAGACAGACGGACAGACAGACAAACCGGCCATATAAGCGTCATTTTCTTCCGAAAATGCGCTAATAATATCGGTCAAATGCGTGTTGTGGGAAATAATGCATCGTTGCATTCTGAGTGAAAACTCCGCTCCAAAATGACCAGCACTATTCGCTGTAATTTCGGCTGGAATTTGGAATATACTGGTTTTGGGGTCGTTCAGTGTGAAGGGTGTTTTGGCATAGACTTGGGCTTTTAAGAAACCGAAACCCCACAGAAGAAATCTGGTGGCGTGAGATCGGGTGATCGGAGATCCGCCACCCAATTAATGACACCATTTCTCGAGATCAAACGTCTATGAATCAAGTTCAAGTGAACACTTCTTGGCATGTGGAATGGAACCTGTCAAATTTTCAAAACATTCTAGGATCACTCGGAATGAATTCGGACAAAAATAGTCCAAACAAGCAACAAGTTTAGGTACCTATATTGCAGGGTAAGTTGAAAAACGAGATATTTTGGAAGTCGTTATTGTACAGTGTGCAATGCACTGAAAAAAAAATTGACGCAAAACTCACCATATATGGTGGAACATGACATGGAATGAGCTTTCCGTGAAGCTTTCTTTTGGGCCTTGAGAAAAGTGGGGATACTGACTGATGGTCATAACCCTGTACATTAGTATTTTTTAGTTCAGAACGACCGGGCTATTCAGTTTTTTGAGTTGTTGATAGTTAGAACTTCTTATATAGACGGATATGTTGATAGTTGATTAGTTGATAGTAGTAGTTACACACACATTGCTTAGATATGTAGGTGATGGGTACCTACACGGTACCTACCTAACACTTTTTCTCACTGGCTTCAAGACATTTGAGAAAACTCGAGTGAAAACTCAACGCTTGATTTTTGGTCTCGTATCTAAACTTATTTTACGTCAATGCCTGTCTTAAATGCCAATGAAGTTAGACGAGAAGACATTTCTATCATTAATATAATAACATATTATTAAAAAAATCTGGAAAAACTACTGTGCTAGGAGGCAGCCAGATATGTGCACGTGTATTACTGGTTGCCTACGTGTCAGATTGGATTTACAGACGGATTACTGCAGAATGTGGCAGGATAGTTGGATATGCTTGGATCAGGGATGGATTTGGGTTTTTTTTATGTTTGAAACGTGTACTTTTTACAAACTGGTTTGAATCTTACCGCGGTTGGCTGTTTGTGTTATTTTTTTAATGCTAGAGTAGTACGAACAGTAGTGCGATGTGCAGGTAGGTACAGGATATAAGAAAATAATCCCGCAGGAAATCTTTTAGGAGATAAGAAATTCATCCTACGTACTGTCTTAAAAATGCCTATACTATTTTCGAATCACAAAAGCTTCCAGGTTTACAATAAAATCATGCTTTCTCCAATTCCTAGTAATTTTAAAATTACGAGAAGCCCTTTTATACCTTATTCTTTATACTCATTAACTTCGTAATTAGGTAACCTGTTGACTAACCTGGTTTGAAATCACTGTGATGAACAGTTTCAGATAATAGGAAATATTCTACGGGATTGCTGCCTTTTAGCCGAGGACGATTTAGGTTTTTTCTGCATAGAATAGGTACATTTGATAACCGATACACCCACCGACCAGCCCGAGCACGTAATATGTAAATGGATGTGGCAAAGGGATTGAATCTAGTGTGATGCATAAAAGCTGCAGCAAAACACAAATAAAAGTAGGTAAAATCCTAAGCCATAGCCGTCCGAGGGATAAAAGCATAAACCCATGCCATCACAGCTAGACGCAAGAATTAAAAAAAAAAACAGACAGAAAATAAGAATACAAAAATGGTCTTAAGGACGGAGTCATATTGGTAAAATAAGCGTTGCGAAATCAATCCCTGTGGGTTTATTCCTTGACGGATTCTTACCATTTTGGTCTCATTCGAAAGCTACAAGGATGTACTTTGGTTTGAGCCCATTGGCATTTCCAAAATCCAATTTTTTTTTGAAAATTTTGACATTTGAAAAAATTATTTTTGGATTTTGGAAATGCCAATGGGCTCAAACCAAAGTACATCCTTGTAGTTTTCAAACAAGACCTAAATGGTAAGAATCGGTCAAGGAATAAACCCACAGGGATTGATTTCGCAACGCTTATTTTACCAATATGACTCCGTCCTTAATCTCGGTCTTAATTTTGTGGGGCGGAGTCTATCATTACGCTATTGTACTTGACTATCGAAGAAATTCCATAGCAAATCAAATCAAGATGAATGCGATGCAGCTATTTTATTCATGGCTACATATCAGTTTCGTTTGTCTATCCAAACCTTGAATCCGTAAAAAAAAAACGTCGAAATTGTCTATTGGCTGTGTGTATACAGGGTGATTCAAAAATGACGCATTTCCTTTCGGGTACGTTATAGTGAGCGTTAACGGAGCATGGGAAAAATAATAAAAAAATTAATCGGCTTCGATTTGCAAGTTATTAACAAAAACAAATCTGTTCAATCTGACAGCATCGCATTAGTACCTACCTGGTGTCTTCAGATCAAAGTGGTACATTACAATGGCATAAATGTATTGTTACCCTAGAAACTCCGTAGAACCTGCCATACCATACCAAGCATACTTGCCGAATGTATTTTCACGGCACCTTTGAGGTAGAAGACGAATTTTAAAATTTGAAAATACGACTCAAATCTCAATTGCAAGAGAAATTTTTATTCGGAAACTACTAACGGCATGTGATTCTTCGCGACTAACAATGTCTTGCTTCAAAATCATGCAAACTGAAGTAAAACTCGAAAGAGAAACGAGTCAATTTTTTTTACTATTTTTTCCGTGCTCCGCCAACGTCTTCCATAACGTATACAGGAGGAAATGCGTCATTTTTTAATCAACCTGTATAAGGCTGCGTCTCTTATATCTGGACTATTTTTTTGCATTGCTCTTTTTAGGCTATAGAAATCTTTTGCCGGTTTTGGAGTGTGGAGAACTGGACCTATTTTTCAATTTGAACCGCCCTTGAAACTTAGAAGGATATCACGAACGCGAGTGTCTATAGCCGGAAATGTAAAACTCAATTTCACCCTTCCAAAAACTTTGGAACCAATGGTGTACGCGAACAATTACTCAAGTCAAGGCACCAAACTCTCATGTAAAGATCTTTCTGATTGCGCCCCGTACTGTTTTGTGTGAAGTGAAGTGAATCCATTGTTGCTAAAAACCTACAAAGGTGCTCGCCGACGAACTAACGCGAAAAGGCTTTAAAACAACCATTATTTCCTATAAATAAATATCAGATCGCTAACCAACTATTGAGCCCTAACAATTCATTATAGGTACTAATTTATTGAATCGTCGCGTTGTCGAATATCCAGGTTACTATACGAACAGCTCCTAATAGATTTTCCTTCTCACGTTTGAACAAATTTCATCAACTTCAGGTGAATACTGCAACAAATTAAGTGGTTACGCGGAATCAAACAGGACGTCCCTCTAGATGAAACTCCTCTTCATAACATTTGTCATTAATAATAATTCTCTTGTACTAAATAATCCAACCAGCATAGGAATCTAAATAACTGCAGTTGCAGACTGAAAGAAAGTCATTAGTTTCGAAGGGGGAGGGGGTGTCGTTGTCCTAAACCGATTATTATTGCGACTCTACGGAAGGGTCTGATTTTGGACAAACGCAATTTTGGTTGGTTCCAAGTAACGTATGGTCCGAAAGTTTTGGGAAATTGTTTGAAGCTAATAACTTTTTATGAACAGTCTCTATTTTTTTAATTGATACTGCAAAAATTAACATCATATATAACAATAACAAATTCATATTCAACATATTGATAACGGACCATCATCTTCGATGGATTTCAATTTTCTTCTGCCATGCTCCATAATTCTCCAGAGTCAATTTATCCAATGCGAAATTCTCTAATAAATGCTAGGTGCAACGCCGTAATTGGTCTTCATTTGCAGCTTCCCATCTCTTGTCGTATACTATCTTGCTCAATACTTACCGAAAATCTTATATTGGTCGAGCTTGCGGTATACATTGGGAGGCAGGAGCTCAGAGAAATTAATCCTTTTGTTGTCCAGAGAATGATCGAACATGGCAGAAGAAAACTGAGAGCCATCAAAGGTAATGGCCTATCTTCAATATGTTGAATATGAATTTGGTATTGTTATAGTAGTACAGGAAAAATAGTAAAAAAATCGGCAAAACCTCGGAATAAATATGGACGTCATGGAAATTTGATATTCTGTTCAGAATTAAGTGCTCTACAACATATCCAAAATCGCCAAAAATAGCACCCGGGGGTTTTGAGTTATTGGAGGGGGGGTAAAAAATTGCAGGTAAAAATGGAGGGGATGGAACCCGTCGATCCATTGGATGCGAATACATTATAGTTCGACGTATCATATCCCCTTGATACCATTTTGGCACAAAAAGTGTCCATCATTGTTGAAGGGGAGTAGTGGGGGGGGGCGAAGTCTGATGCTAGGTGGTCCATTTTATTTTTCTGGCCATGTAGAACCGATCACGACAAGTTTGATATCTTTTCCGACTAAATTCAATCTCCTGAACTCGTATCCGATGTGTAAATTCGAATGAAAACAAGTTTGAACAAGTTAACTTGAGAAAACTTGTTTTTTTCTTTGACAATTTTGACGAATTTTTTTTCCACTGTTAGAGGCGTTCATGTTTAGAAAATTTTCAGGAACCATTGAATTGAAGTGTATTCTCCACAAAAATCATCCACTCGATGTATAATTTTGTTTCTCGAGTTTAAAAAATCGATTCGAACTTAAGCCGGAACGACGCGTCGTCTACTACTGACCAGAACACTACAGCATGCACCTTTAAATGAAAACACCTCAAACTATTGAAGAAATAACAACTCATCATTGAAAATTGGAGGATTTGTGCAGAACTGAATTCTCTATAACATGAACAAAATCGCCATGAATCACAATGCAGGATTTTGAGTTATTTGAGAAGGAGGATAACACTTTGACAGGATTCATACTCTATGAACTGTTACCTCTCCACTCAAATAACTCAAAACCCTCCTGCAGTGCGATTCATGGCGATTTTGTTTATGTTATAGAAAATTCAATTCTCCACAGATCCTCCAATTTTCAAAGATGAGTTTTTATTTCTTCAATAGTTTGAGGTGTTTTCATTTAAAGGTGCATGTTGTAGTGCTCTGGTCAGTAATAGACGACGCGCCGCGCCGGCTCAAGTTCAAATCGATTTTTTAAACTCGAGAAACAAAGTTATACATTGAGTGGATGATTTTTGTGGAGAATACACTTCAATTTAATGGTCCCTGAAAATTTTCTAAAAATGAAGGCCTCCAACAGTAAAACAAAAATTCGTCAAAATTGTCAAAGAAAAAACAAGTTTTCTCAAGTTAACTTGTTCAAACTTGTTTTCATCCGAATTTACACATCGAATATGAGTTCAGGATATTGAATTTAGTCGGAAAAGATACCAAACTTGTCGTGATCGGTTCGACATGGATCGACGGGTTCCATCCCCTCCATTTTTACCTGCAATTTTTTACCCCCCCCCCCCCCCTACAATAACTCAAAACCCCCGGGTGCGATTTTTGGCGATTTTGGATATGTTGTAGAGCACTCAATTCTGAACAAAATATCAAATTTTCAGGACGTCCATATTTTTTCCGAGGTTGAATCCTATCTTTCTTGTACTATAGATGATGTTAGTTTTTGCAATATTAAGTTACAAAATGGAAACAATCCAAAAAAAAGTCATTAGCTTTTAAAAAATTTCCCGAAACTTTCGGACCATACGTTATTATGCGTTTCGCGATTCTCAAAATTTGGCAACGCGTATTCAGAAGAGTCGCCCAAACGCTCTGTCGAAGTTCCAACCCCAAACGCATAAATACAGTTTGGAACACAGGAAAACACGAAGATTCGTGGCGCCCTCACCCACCACCAGCTCTCCGGCAAAAGCTCGCCGGTTATGTCTCGAAGTCGAGGCCACGTTTGGCTTGGGCACTTGGGCAGTGTCACTGAAAGCTTGCCGGCTGAAGACGGCTCCACTGGAGGACGTGAACACACCTTATAGCCGCTGGAGGACGCACTGGCGCCGAAAAAGGGAAGTTCCGTTCATTTTCTCAGATCTAAGTAGAGTTTTTATTTAGTTAGCTAGACCGAACGGTCATTTTTGTAAATTTGCTGGCAAACTTCTGCCGTTATATCTGTTGTACTACAAAATTGTAATTTCACCTTGAATTGGTCAATATACGAAAGTCAAACGAATGTGCTGTGTTTTGCTTCCCCAACACTGGTCTCGTATTCTCCATTTTGCAGTGGGTTCCTCCTGGGTAGTGGATGCTACCCCCGTTTTGGAGGCCCTCTCAGGCGTTAAGATCTCAAATGTTTTCATCGGTTCTACCGTTGACTTCTACTTTATCCAAATCTTTAGTCGGTTGACTTTTATACCATGGATCTTTCTTAGACAGCCATGTGAAGGCATGGAATTTAAATTTCCGAATACGGACGACTGGGGATTATTCACATTATTTTAGTAAAATTATTTTTTTAATTGATCCTGCGGTCTTACGAAATTACATAGAGACTTCAACATGCGGGTAGAACACATCCACTTAAGTGGCGGAGGCGCCGCTTCTACAACACAAAGCTACATGCCGCGATCAATGTGGAATTTTCCAGAGAACCAACCGGTGAAAAGTTCCAGAATAACAGTCGGAGTATACAAGCACCGGTGGGCCGACTGACACACGAGTATTGCAACCCACATGCATACACCCCCTTGTGAATTTCCTTCGGCAACAGGTACGACACTGAGGATCCAATCTCACGTTTCAGCACTGGTGTCCAAGGTGTTTTATCTACGTTGCACCGGCATCAAACAAACTTACACCCATCCCATGCGGGTAACTTTAACATTAAAGTTTCACTCCAATAACAATAACGATAAAATGGAACTGATGATGTAATAAACGCATTGGCATGTAAGTAGGCTTTTGATTTTGTGGAAAAATCAACACAAGATAATGCAAACAAAAACACTGTAGGTACAGCTGAGCTGAAAGTTAAGTATTCATGTATTCACAAATTAATTCTGCTTTAGTTGTGACAGCAAACTCCAACATTAACTCCATTTGTAGAGTAAATTATAAACTCTAAATAGAAGGTCGCCCACCTAGGTAGACATGCACGAATTACTTATGATGAAAACAGCTCCGCACAGACAGAAGTACGAGTTTTGCTTAATTTTGGTTTGGGAAAAGCAGTTCCGGTACATTTGATCTAAAAAGTTCTAGACATTACCTACCTTCAAGATTTATATCAATTAGTATGCATAAAATGCAGCAAGCGCCACTGAAGTATATTAATCATGTAGCCATCCCAGCTGTCTGTTTATTCATTTCCAAGACCTTTCACACGTCATGGTCCAAATTTCCACTCTCAATTTGAATAGGCAGGTTGCTCTTTTCCTCCGCGCGCGCACTCGGTAATTTTTGTTTGGGTTTAATTTATTGCAATTATTATCATACGAAAATTAATTACTGTACTATACCGACTAGATGAGCGCGCGAGGAAACTCTCACTTTTTGCTGATGCGAGAACAAACGAAAGAAATTACGTGCACACACAAACCGGCAAGAGCTTTCGTTTTCATTATGACCTCTTCTATCTATTCGGTATAGTTCCAGTTTTGCCATCCTAGCGAACGCGCAAAATAATAGAACTATAACGTTACCTTATTGGATATAGTGAGCGCGCGAGCGACTTTGTACGATGAACTTGATTGAATTATTGCCGTGCACTTTGCTGGAGGTTCCCCATGAACCTTAGCACAAATTGTAAATTCTGTGTCTATTGAAAATCAGGTTTGAAAAAAAAATCGAGAAAAAATTAATATACTGATGATGGTGGTGAACTGAAGATGATTGAAAAGCCCATTGCGTTCGCTTGCCGTGAGAAGAAAAGTGCCAAGTGAGGGTGTGTACGATGAGATTTGTTGCGGTGGTGCTGTTCCTCATTTTCTCGGAAATATGCGGTGAGTTTTTCCTCCATCATTCCATCTCTGAAAGAAGGTAGAAGCAGGTAGGTAATGAAAAATTTATTGCGCTTCGGGGTTTTGGTAAACATTATTAATTTTCGAAATAAATCGTTCACTTTCGGATATGTAAATCGGGGTTATTTTTATTCCTTCAGTCCGCGCAGCTTTTTGGGGGATATAGGTGTATTGAAGGAAAAATGAGTCTTCATTTGAGACTCGAATTTTTCTCTGTACTGGAAGAAAATATTGACATGATAAAATAATAAATATTGTTAGTATATGGCAGATTAGCGGATCTAGTTCTTGTTACATTTCCAGTCTTCACTTACGTCCAGCATCTCCACTATTTCTACTACTAACGTTCAACGTCTACGGCATTATTGTAGATTCGTCACTTGACCGCCCGTTTATTTATTTAATTTTATTTATTCAAGTTTGACAGTTTAAAGTGACTTACTAATCACTAATATGAGTAAGTATATGTCACCGCTCCGAAATTCTAAAAAAAAAAACAATAAAAAAGGCGGTTTTTAGAAAGAGACATTCTGCCCATCTATAACCTTGCATCTTCATGCAGTTTGTCTTGCTTACAAGCTGCAATCTGCTCTCTCGATCTCCTGGAGTTTTCTACTGCAACACTGTCATCATACAAGAAAACTCATGCCAATAACCCGATCGCTTTGGTATAGGACATCACTGGTTTTAATGAAACTAAATGCTGGACGTGACTTCCTTTTCCTTCCAATTTGATATTAAAATGTTATGATTTGTCTGCAAGTGTTGTTTCGTTTTAATTCAGAGCTGAATACAATGAACAAATAATTTGTAAACTTTATCAGCACTTCTAGTCATACATAACTTGTTTATCTAATAAATGCGACTGTAATGCAATTCCCGGTGACAAAAATCTGATAATTATCGAAACGTCACAAAAAATGCGCTTTAGCTACAGATAAAGCTAGAGACAATTATTATAAAAAAGATAAAATAGAAATTCCGCTATGAAAGTTGCGACCATCTTTCGAATTAGCCCAGTCATACTGTATCTTAAGCTCGGAATCGATTCCATAAAGCTGAATTTTGGTATAAACGTACAGAAAAAAGCCTTTTTCACACAATGATGATGAAAAATCTTTGAGGTTTAAAGGAATTTCCGTAATCTTGAAAAATCTGTCAATGTTTGCAGTTTTTCTCAAATAACTCCAATAATGTTTAACTTATTTGAAAAATGAAAATTTCTCAGTATATACGGCCTTGAATTCTAGAGAGAAAATGTTGGGCCGTAATTATAAAGAATAAAGATTAGGTATTCAGATGCTTAATCAAGAGGGGCGGTAAGTGGCTCACTGCTCGGGAAAATGGGAAAACGAAATAATGCATCCAACCAAACAGTGGTCGGGTGAGTGAATCAGTATTGTCCATGAATCAAGTTCCAGCAGAATCGATGGGCCGATCTGGAAGTTATGAGTGTTATGAGAATAAGTCGATTTTTGACAAACTTTAGATTGGGACGGGACAATCAGGGTATCCTCCCAGCGCTCTAGCTTGTCACTTTATTTTTGCTGCAAAAAGTCATTCTACTGAATTTAAATTCAGTGAAATTATTGAGTTTTTCCAAACAATAGTAGTTTATGTAATGAATTCAAAAAGTGCATCTTTTCGGTATGAGCGCGACCGTTACAGACCGAGCAAAGCGAGCGAAGCGTCGCGCTCATACCGATACCGAAAAGACATTTTTAGCACGAGATGCATACACTGCTTTATGTGCAATCGCAACTTTCTACAATGAAAAATGAGCAAAAATAACGAGAAAATTATAATTCTTTTATATAAATAAAATGTTAATATCCAGTTGCCATATGAAAAAACAAAAGACAGTCTTCACAACCTTCAAAATTCATTTCGCTGCAAAATGTCCGACGATTCAGGAAGCGATGTCGACGTCCCCCGAGAAATTCTGGAAGCTGCGTCCTTTTGTCTTCCTTTCCTACTCTCTTGAGTTCACGATTCGTATTTCTCGACTGCGGCCACAATAATTGACGTTGACCTAACATTTGCGTTGACATAACAGTGCCAAAAAATGACCTTGAAAGCATAACAGTGCTAAAAAGTGACATAAGAGTGCCGAAATATGACATAAGAGATCTGAAATCTGTTGTAATATTGAAAAATGCCACTTTTAAAACGGTCTCTGTTGAAGATGAAGTAAGCATTAAGGGACGATTGCACATAAAAGATTTTTTGGATTTTGAAAATGCCAATGGGCTTAAACCAAAGTACATCAGGGTGTTCACGCGAGACGGATACCCCCCCCCCATAAAAAACTTCCCTTTCACGATAATTAGAAAAGGAAAAAACCTTCCTGGGACAATTTTTCCCGTAGTTTCTGAATAATTATGTCAAGTATAATTCTCCATTTTATGCCATATACAGGGTGTCGCAATTTTTTTTGCACCCTGTATTTTATCAGTACATTCGATCCAAATTGTTTTCGTGATTACAAATATGCATGACACTTCTCATTTTTTTTAGAAAAAAAATGGAAAATTTACGGTGGCACATCAAAAATTTTTTTTTTTCAGAAAGATCGATTTATTTCAGGAATCAAATATGTCCCGGATATTTTTTCAGTCATTTTATGTCATTCCATGTCATTTAACAGTAGAACAAGATATCATGGACATACTTGAATTCTGAAATGGGCCCATCATTCTCAAAAAATAGATGTTTTTAAAGATGGAATTCTGAATTTTGAATTAAAAAAAAATCTAGAAGTTCAATGCATATTTGTAATTAGGATAACAATGTGCATCGATTGTGGTGAAATACAGTGTTTCAGAAAAATTCAAAAAAAATTGCGACACCCTGTATATGAGACGGAATAGAAAATTATACTTGACACATTCGGAAACTACGGCAAAAAATGTTCCAGGAAAAGTCTTTTTTTTTTAATTATCTTGAAGGGCAAGTTTTTATGGGAGGTATCCATCTCGCGTGAACACCCTGTAAAGACAATACAAATAGAAAAGACCATATGTCGTCACATATTTTTACGATTGCATAGGAACCAGGCGAGTCCATCATTCAAAAAAAGGTTGGCTGATTTTTGATGCTCCAATATCTGTGACGACGGTGGTGATAACATATGGTCTTCTCTATTTGTATTGTCTATACAACATCCTTGTAGTTTTCCAAAGAGACCTGAATAATGAATTTCTGTCAAGAAATAAGGCCGTAACACTCAATTTCGCAAAGGCTGATGGACCATCCACAATGATGTTAATGTTAACGTAATGTTATCGGCAATGGTAATGTTAGCATTCAAAGCAACGAGTCTCAAATGGTGACGTTCACAATCATATGTTAGTAGCAATTGTAATCATTATCATTGAAACTCGTTGCTTTGAATGCATTACCATTGCCGATAACATTACGTTAACATTAACATCATTATGGATGGCCTATAAAATGTGGATGGCATATACCTAAGTACAAGATAGAACAATTTAAAATAACAACAGTGCCAGTTGCAATACAAAGAAACGCCAAAAGGCAAAAATCACTAAATATAAAATATTGAATTTTTAACTTTAACCATGAGTGATTTCTTGATTCTTGGCAATTTTTCAAATTGTGATGAATCATCTTGAATACGGTTTTTCGGGAGCTCCAAAATGACCTGTCACAATAGTGACTACGTCAAATGTGCCTTCTGTCATTTTTCTTGTAGGTAGTGCTAACAAAATGTGATTTCTCTTGACATACTTATACGCAGTTTTCCAAATAATTGCAAATTATGATTAGTCATGCCGGACACAGTTTCTCGGGGGCTTCGAAATGGCGTATGACAATACCAACTTCGTCAAATGAGCATTCTGCCATTTTCTTACAAGTAGTGACACTTCCGACTGAAGAAATCACAATGTCAATCCTATGTTTCCGTCGAGGCATCACATCCGACGTCACCAAATTTGGCTGGAATTAATTCAATGGTTTGGAAATTGATCTAGGCGAATAAGAACTAGAAATTTAGAAAATTCACTAAGACCCGTCGATTTTTGTCTCAAGGGGGACATCCCTTGATAGTCTGGATGCTAGTTGCATAAAATGGAATGAACCTTGCATTTTTTGATGAGAAGATGCTACTTGGTGGAAATGTTCTTTGCATTATACTCTTCCGATCTAGAAAGGTAGCCATCAGCGCCATCCATGCCGACAGCGTATACAGGGTGAAACAGAAAAAAAAAGTTGGAGAATTATATTTGAATAACAGAAGCATGTGGAGACGTGTAATTTACCACATACATTAACTGTTCTATGCTCATGAGGTGACAGCAAACCGTTCTTGATTACCTTGAACCATCTTTGAAATGTAGGGGAAGAACAGAAAAAAAAACAAAAACACTCTTTTCCCCATAAATAAGTGATTCTTAGAGATATTGACACAATACTTGGTATTTCTACAAAAAGTAATGTTAGAAATAATATGAGCTGGGTAGCCAACTCCTAAGCCAACTATTTCCAGAAATACGATTGTCAACTTTTTTTTCCTCTTGAGCACCATCTTGAATCTGCCCTGTGAGGCATCGTTGAAAAAGTGATTGGTTATCATAATAATGGTAATATGTAATCATTGCATCGTAAAAACAACCTTCTCATCATAATTTAGTGACCTCTTCGGCGGGAAAGAATTGCCATTCACGTATTTTCTAGCTCTTCAAAGCTTTAGTGCCCATGATGGCATTCGCAACATCTGAAATGGTAAAATATGTTACGTAATTATGAACCTTGATGTACTTTGAGGTAGCCTATCAAGTTTTGCAATCACCAATTGAAAAGTTCGTTCTTAAAAGCTGCTTGAACAAAATTAGTTTGATTTTTTTATGGAAAATGCAAAATATTAGATCTTTCACCCTATTTTGATCCCTCGTTGAGGAGAGCCTGAAACAGAAAGTCTCCAAAATTTTTATGCCAATAGTTCACTGAGAACTGCTCTTAAATGTGTAGTTGTCAAAATCTGCATAGTTGCGTTCAGATTCCAGACAGAGAGCGACAAAAAAGTTCATGCAGTGAAAAAAGATACAACTTTCAAGGCAACGGAGAATCCCCGGAAATGTCCCTTCTAGATAGGCTTCCCGCAATACACAGGTTCTGTAAGACTCTCAAGCGTGGGTGAAAGGCTTGAAACATTACTAACTTAAGGCTCTAACAGTGCACCAAATTGCACATTCATGTTATAAAAAGCAAGGTCTCCAGACAGCTTTCAGTCCAGCTCTGGACTAGTTTCTTCAAGACTATAATGTATCTCTATTTTTACTGCATCAACTTCTTTGTCGCTCTCTGTCTGGAATCTGGACGCAACTATGCAATTTCTGGCAACTAAACATTGAAGAGCACTTCCCAATGAGTCATTATCATAAAAAATTCGGAGACTTTCCGTTTCAGGCTATCCTCAGTGAGGGATCAAGTAAGGGTGAGAGACCCAATATTTTGTATTTTTCATAAAAAAAAACGACACAAATTTTGTTTAAACAGCTTTTAAGAACAAACCTCTCGATTGATGATGGTGAAACTTGGTTTGGCAACCTCAAAGTACATCAAGGTTTATAAAGCGTAACATATTTCATCATTCCAGATGTTGCAAATGCCATCATGGGCACTAAAGCTTTAAAGAGCCAAAAAATAAGTGAATGACAATTCTTTCCCGCCGAAGAGGTCACTAAATTATGATGAGGAGGTTGTTTTTGTGATGCAATGATTACATGTTACCATTATTATAATAACCAATCACTTTTTCGAGGATGCCTCACAGGGCAGATTCAAGATGGTGCTCAAGAGGAAAAAAAAGTTGACAATCGTATTTCTGGAAATAGTTGGCTTAGAAAATAGCTACCCAGCTCATATCATTTCTAACATTACTTTTTGTATAAATACCAAGTATTGTGTCAATATCTCGAAGAATTACTTATTTATGGAAAAAAGAGTGTTCTTGTTTTTTTTTCTGGTTTTTACCTATATTTCAAAGACGGTTCAAGGTAATCAAGAACAGTCTGCTATGACTTCATAGCATAAAATAGTTGATGTATGTGGTATGTTACACGTCTCCACATGTTTCGGTTAATTGAATATAATTTTTCAACTTTTTTTTCTGTATCACCCTGTATACGCCGCCGGCATGAATGGCGCTGATGGCTACCTTTCTGGATCGGAAGAGTACGATGCAAAGAACATTTCCACCGAGTGGCATCTTCTCATCAAAAAATGCAAGGTACTTTCAACTAGCATCCGGACTATGACGTGAAATTCAATATTGAATTATCATCCCCTCAAGCGTAGCAGCTACCCCCTAATTTTTTTAAATGGGGGAATAGAGGTCGAGTGACATCTCATTTTGAAGCTCTTTTGATTTTCTTCAACTAAACAGGTCAAAGATTGAAGTGGTCCACCCCAAAAACTCGCTCAGGTTCAAATGAGGATATCGCGACGAAAAATGAATCGATTTGAAAAAAGATGGTGTTAGTGATTCAACCGTTCTTCTGACTGCAAGTTTTTTTATTTGGATATCGTGTTTACTGATATACTGTATGATATACAGGGTGACAAAAGAAGGAGTGCAAAGTGGTTCATTTTTAAGCGTACGTAACTTTTTGGAAAACAATTTTAGAATTTTTCCAGCTATAGTTTTGGAGACCTCGCAGCAGTAGCTCGAAACGGTTTTGGACACTTTACCACCTTCTGTTTCTTGTACAGGGTGTTCACGTATAAATTATACCCCCTCCCTGGAGACTTCCTCTTGAACATAATTTCAAAAATAGAAATGATTCTTCCATGGTTTTTTCCGTAGGTTTCGAATCTTCTCAGATTGAACACCCTGTATTTTAATATGGGAATCGGTTCCATTTTTCATCTTGATTAATAATATCAAGATATAATATCACACTTGATAGGTTATTCAGAAAAACACCTTTTGAAAAAATTGTTGAAGTTTCAAAAAATATAGAAAAATCTTTTTTTTTTCCAAAAGTTTGTCGATTTAAGGTGAGTTTAGTGGAAGTTTCAAACTTTAAACAAATTCATTCACCCAAAATAATAGAAAAATGATTAAAAATTCACTAAGTCACTTTTCGAAAAAAAAAAAAATTCGAAATTTTTCAAAACTTCATCAATTTTTTCACACGTGTTCTGTTGACCAACCTGTCAAATGTAATATATATTCATAATCACGATGGAAAGCGGAATCGATTCCCATATCAAAATACAGGGTGTCCAATTGAAAAAAATTTTTCGATGTTGCACCCTGTAAGCGATATACTACAGAAAATGTTTGTCAACGGATTAAAAGCCCACGGAAAAAAGTGTATCAGAATCGTTTTCAATTTTTGAAATTTTGTTTGAGGGGATGTCTTCAAGGAGCAGTGTATACTTCATACGCGAACACCCTGTACAATAAATTGAAGGCAGCAAAATGTCAGAAACCGTTTAAAGATATTGATGCGAGGTTCTCAAAAATATAATTGGGAAAAATCTAACATTGTTTTCAAAAAAGTTACACACGCTCAAAGATGGACCACTTTTCACTCCTACTTTTGTCACCCTGTAGATCATACAGTATACCTATCAGCGAACACGATATTCAAATATTTAACTTGCAGTCAGAAGAACACTTGAATAATTAACACCATATTTTTTTAATTCGGTTCATTTTTCGACATGATTTCTTTATTTGAACCCGAGCGAGTTTTTGGGGTGGACCACTTCAATCTTTGACCTGTTTACATATTACAAAAAAATTGTTTGAAAAAGTCACAAAAATTATTAAAAAATAGTTGAATCAAAATTGAGGGTAGTTAATAGGCTACCACGTTTGAGGGGATGATTTTTGAAGATTGAATTTGACGTCAAAAAGTGGTGTACCCCTTGGAACAAGGGAAATTTTCCAAACTTCGTCCGTCAAAGATTCATTCAGGGTGGCTCGTTTTCACTGAAACACCTGTATGTATGTACTCGGCTACCGGAAGGTGAAGACGTGTCGAAATCTCCAAACTTTTGTTCTGACGATCAAGCGATTCGTTGGGAGCGATCCATTTACTTGGGAACCATGTCACTTGAGAAAATCTCGCTGACGTAATTTTTTTTCCAGAAGTTAAGGCTGCATTATACTGAAGTGTTTTTATTCATATAAGGTGCATCTTCAGAGTTACTTGAGAAAAACCAAAAAAAAAGATGGCGGAAATTCCTTCAGTGTCCAATATTGTTATGATTTCATGTGAAAGAGGGCTTTTTTCTGCAAGTTTATATACCGTGTGATCCAAACCATTCCGAATTGGGGTGGGCCGTGGCCTGGCGAAAAGCAACTTTACATCCCGGAATTTAACCATGTCACAACCTAGGTACTCCAATTCGGAATGATTTGGATCACACGGTACAAAAATTCAGCTTTAAGCAATAAATTCCGTGCTCAAGCCTTAAATGACCCAGTATGAGCTGGCAAAATCGCATGTTGTTGTGGGATTCAGGATAAGGAATCCGGAACTGGAATCCGGGATTCGGGACCATGTTAACTTAGCTCAGCTTAGAGCTGAGTTCACAGAGCACAATGTGAAGGGCTCGGTCTTTCACTTTTCGGTACTGCATTGTGAAAGGCTCATTGTCATATTTGTCGCTCTCGTTTTTAGCTCAAAAGAGCTTCTGGGGATGCATTTCATACGCTTATCTATTGACCTTTTCCACATACGTACGTCATTCCAACGTCATGGACAGCTTTGTCTTGAACAGCTTTTGTCTTGAACAGCTGATCGAAGGCAACGTGTCAATCTTTCAGTCGGGGTGTAAGAGTTATTGGTACATACGCATTTTTTGTATAAAGTTTTTATCCAGGTTGTTTCTTTGATAGTTGAATTCTTAGTGGGTATAGATGGCTGGCTAGATGAAAACTATCCACCCACCTGTCGGGTTTCGACAGAATCCAACCAGTGGCGTAGGAGTTGTGGGGGCAATTTCCTAGCAACTCCTCCAAAATCGGAGTATGAGCATGTACTCAGTTTTATACATAACGCCCATTACTGCACACCAGCATAATTGTGCTAGAGGCCTCTCGAAGAAAAACAGTGAACAAGGAAAGAAGGGACGTAATAGCGATAGCGCTGTAGTATACTAATGTTGGTGCGTTTTCTGCCCACCGCGCGCAAGCCATTACGAATGATATGAACATTAATTTAATAAGGCATATCGTATTTTCTCCGGGATGAAACCACAACTTTTATCTACAGCTCCCGTTCTTCAATCCAGCGCATTAAATCAAAACCTCGCTTATCCCCGATCAACGGAAAACCGAGAACTCTTGTTGTTTTGCCAACATTTTTAATTGGTACAACTGAACACTGCACAAAACCTCGTTATCTTCTTTTTCATCATTGATAATTTGCACATACCTACCTACGTACAGTTGACATCATGTTGGCGTAGCCGTCGATCAGCTGATTGATTCGTGGGAGTGACGTCACATGAAAATGATCAAGGTGGCAAATACTGACAGTTTTCTAGATGGCGCCGGTGTAGCTGAAATAATTAAAAAATGACATCCAAGAGATCGCTGATGACTGTCACTTGTGACATGAGATCATTGTACTCGAGATTTGTCATTTCTAACAATAACAGCAACAATAACAACAATGAAAAACAGCACTTGAAAACACCGAGAAAACACTCTAGAATCAGTGACACTGATGACAGTGACAGCCAGAAACCAGTAGCCAGCCAGCTAGAGGCTGGACAGGTGAACGAATTTTTTTTTAAATTTAGCGCTCTCACGCATACGCACTTGCCAAAACGGAAAAGCTTGTACCTATTCAGGTATAAAAACCGTCTCTATTCTTGTACAAAACTTACAAAAGTGTGAAGTTTGATTCCTAACATTTGTTGCAGGTCAAACTGACTAATAGTTGAATGGTGTTTTATAAAAGTTCAATTAGCAATTTTGGTAATGTTGAGATCTTGAGAGCTCTCTTCTGTCATATGAAGAGAATAGGCGATCTACATTTCAAAAAACGCCACCTGGTGTAGAGCTCGGTACTTGATCGTGGAGGAATTTTTGGAGAGGAATTCATACCGGGACATTTAGTAGCCTGGGTAGGTACTAGTAGATACCTACAATACTCACATCATTGACATGGAAATTTGACAAGTAGAAATAATGTGAAAAGAGGTTTGTATTTGTGTCTCTTACTTCATGCTATGGTTAGCGTATTTAGCAGGCTTGTAGTAGATCTAGCTTCAGAGGTGCGCAGCTGAAAGACTACGCCACCAGCAATGTACTACATTGCAGTTGCGGTAAAAAAAAGATAACGTTTGCGTCCCGAACACAAAGGTTGCTACGGCGAGCTTATTAGAATGAAAAATTCGGATCTCCAGCTGAAGTCCAAGCAAAAAATCTTTAGAAAAAAGTGAGGAAAAAAGGTAGATGGTGGTTGACTCTGCACGGCCAGCCCGAGGTGACTTTTCCTAGGCTGGCAGGCTGGCTTGTGTGTGTTTCCCTCCGTGCGGATGTGACAGTCTGTTGCTCTTCCTTGGGCGGAAGCTATGGATGATTTAGAGAAAGATCTGCGACAATGCTGGTCATCAATATGGGGCTCAATAAAGAGCCTACGGGGTCTCAAGGGTTCACAGGTACAAAAGTTTGCTTGAAGTGGACTGCACAAGACAGAAAAGTGACAGTTTTGACGTGCCACCAATTGACGTAACAGCCGACGTTGCGTAGACGTTGCCTGCGGCAACTTGGACCTCCTCAAATAATTTTTTCCCTAAAACTTTCTCTACGAATGGGCCACTTTCCCCAATAAGGTGGTCAATCGCCTATCGGCTTCGAAGTATGAGAAAATGGTCCGTTTTAGTTTTCTGTTTGCGAAATCATTTCAGACTGAATGAATTGATTATGAGTTTTGTTAGTTTTGTGGTCTGTTTTGATTTTTAGTAAACTTGTTTGTTATCTTTATTTTTGTTTTTCTATTTATTTGCACATTTTTTCAACTTCGTAATCAAAATTCTCTGCTTTTCTCTCCTTTGCACTGTTACGTGGTAACATCTGAATAGGTTAGCAGTACACCCGGTATACAAACCTTGTCAATTTCTTTTAATAGCGAACGTTTTTCATAGTTTTTTGTTTTAAAATTCAAACTGATACGGAATAAAAATTCTTATCACTTCTCTACGCCGCACCAAAGAAGTCGCTTCGCAAGCTAAATTAATTTCGAACAAATTCACGCGCTTCTCAAGCAACCCGGGGATATTATTATTTATCAAGATTAATTCTAGGTCGCAGTCCACGAAAGGTAAAAACTAAACAGTCAATCGTATTTTTCATTACCAATTTTAATATTTTAGGAATCGTTTTCCATCGCACTTGAGCTAGTTGCTGATTGATATTCGCCGTGTGCGAAAGAAACAAAGGCAGAACAGGAAACCCTTACGGTGTAAGGTACGGTAGCTCTGAATTTAAGTGGGAAAACTACTTAGATCAAATAGGTTTATCTTTTAGGGTTTTTTTTTCCTCTTCTTCTTTCCTTCTGATTGCTGTGAAATCAATCAAGTCTTCGTGGATTTGGCAAACAACACCCGCCACGGAAAAGTAAAATCACCGACAGCTTGGAAGCATCTTTACTGTGAGAGAACGACGCGGAGCCGGAAGACGCGACCCTACCAGCCACGTTCCAGCCCAGGCTGAGTACATTTTTTTGATTCCAAAACCACGTGTACCAAATGAAAAACCAAAATACGAACAACTTGACAAGAGTGAACCAAGTTTATTAAAAATCCGTTACAAAAACGGAACATAAAATATCCTTTTTTTTTTGTATACAAAGTATACTTATCAGGTGAAGTAGATTTAAATTTTGTCAAACGCAGTTCGGCCGAAGTACGTTAGTTCTTAGCCCTTCAGGCACCGTCCCATATAAATGTTCAATTCTTAATTTATTCTACCATCAATTATTTTCTTGAATTTGCAATTTGTCAACATTTCAAACGTTAGTAAATATAACCTATTATCTCACCCTAGTAATTTTTTTTTGCGTTGCTATTTTGATTATTATAAGATTGCATCTTTTCTTTTGCCATAACAAAAAAATAGTAAGGTAAACGACACCCACCCCTATTCAACCATAACTTTTAATGTTAACCATAACAGCACATTTTCCAAAATTCGTAGTCAAAATTCTCTGCTTTTCTCGCTTTTTCTTTGCACATTTGTCCAATGTCGTAATCAAAATTCTCCGCTCACTTCCCTACCGATCTTTTCTTTTTTGTTTTCCACTTACAAGATGTTTTCATTATTTAGTTCCCTCTCGTGGCCAACGAGCTAGAAATTTAGTTCCATTGCCTTTAGAATTTAATAGGTCAAGAACATTTTTGGCTGAGAAATAAATGTTTTCTGATCGAAACGTTCCCAAGACATCTAAAGTAGGTAAAGTTTCATGTTAGTGTCAAATAATATAATCGCCCCTGGTGGAAAATGAACATTTCATTTAAATTTTGATGGAAACGTTTCAAAGACGTACAAAGTGGAGCGAGTTCAAAGAATGAGCTGCCGTTGAATGGTTGACATAGATGTTCAAACGAGCGACGTTAGAATGTTCAATCAACGTTATAATTTAAACGTTAAATTCCGTATCAATTTCGGCATTTCTGACACGTTTTATTTTGTGTTTTAAAGACGTTTCATTTGATGCCTTATCACAAATATTGAAAGTGATATTTCATAAATGTTTGATAATGAGCGTTTTGAACACAATTGATTTGGCGATTCAAAGACGTTTTAGAAACGTTCAAGTTGACGCGTTTTAAACAATGAACTACTCGTTCTTGAACATTTTGATCAGCACTCAATGAAGCGTTTCATAAACGTTTGATACCTGGTTGACAAAAAACTTTCATTTATTAGGCCGTTTATTTGGAGTTATTTTTCAAACGTTTCCGACTTTCGGTTTTCTACCTGTTTCAAACATTCTAGTAACGATGTTATGTAAAGGTGCTTTCAGGGCAAAAGCGATTCATGAATAAGGGCCCAATCGAAGACTCAAGTCTTCATCACGTCGAATGGGCGTTGTAGATAATTATTCAAATTCAATAGACTGTCATAACTGAAGCTCTTCACGGATACCTCACTTCGTGCAAATTACCATTAGAAAAAATAACAATGACCTAGCGCGGCCCTGCACTTGAATGTCGAAAGTTTGCCAACCGTCTGAATAGAATAAAACGACCTCAATTGACATGCTTTATGGTTGCGGTTCGTAATTGCTCATTTTTATGAAGATCACGATGAAAAGTGAAATTAGCTACAAATTATAATCTTACGCCTATTTTTTTATGAGTACTTTATGCACATTATGAAAAAATTCCTAATTTTCGTTTCGCTAACGAATGCGAAACTGAAAAAACAAATGACAATTCAGGATTATACACCGCCATACCGAACCAAAATAATTATCATTTTATAATGGCCCGTACCTGCCGTACTTACGTAGGTATAATTATCTACTTATTGCCAAGGCATATACCCACCCTGGATTTCACTCTTGCGTGGAAACGTACCTGCGAGGATTACCCATCGCTACGGCTTTGCCGTTTATTGTCCTGTTAATGATTAATCGTGAATATAGTTAATTAATTCCAGAGCAATTTCCCAGAATACCTGAATAGGTGGGTATACAGAACAGATATAAAGAGTCGTCACAAGAAAAACAAAATGCGCTGATGCGATCTTGGCCTACATAGGTGGAAAAGCCAAAAGCGATTTGCGCTGTTCGTGCAGAAATCAGCGAAATTGTGCAACAATTGAAGACGTTGTACTTTTACGGCTCAATGCTTGCGCGTTCATAAAGCTCAATTAGAGGCGCACCTCGTGACCGTAGGTGCCTATTATACTCATACTACTCAGGTACCTACATGTTTTGGGAAATCTCATGGGAGGCATATCAGGTGAAATTACATTATGCGAAATTTGCCCCGTCAATTTGGACTTCATTAGCGTTTTTAGGTCCGTTCAAAGTTTCACTTCAAATAATAAACAAAACACTACAGTTTATTTCGAAACAGTGGAAAACACCAAACACTATCACACTGTTCCATTTACTTCGAACAAAAGAATAATGCACCCATGTTACCTATAGTTAACGAGATGAATCAACTGTGAGCTGGAAATGAAGATGAAAACTTACCAGCACAGATTTTGATTAGTTATGCAGTTTTTATAAGGAAAGTTTAATGGTTTTGGATGTTACTGAAGGCTTCGTAACGAAATTCCACGATTTTAAATGCCATTGTTTCGGAAAAAGTAACAGCTGGTGGGTATTCCGTCTTTATTTTGTTGAAAGAACTTTAACTGCAAGTCAAAGTTAATTTTCAAACTCCTCGCCTCCAGATTCCTCGCTTCCAAATTATTTTTTCAAGAAAAAAGTTGGAACAGGATTATTTTATCGAAGAACAATGATTAGCACAATTAATTTTGTTGTAAGATCTATCAAGAAGTGTAACTATCCTTTCAAAAACTTCAAGTGGTTACTGGTTAGTTAATTAGTATCAAATAGATAGTATAGCTAAAAATCATGCTGATGTTGCGGAGAATCTAAAAACTATGACACCTACTTCAGCTTCCCAGATAGGGTCCAGGGTGAAAATCAAAATCGTGGTTTTTGGATGCTGGCTCACCAACTAACAGGAACGGGTATTTCCTGCTACCTAATAACGAGCAAATGCCTCCTTTATAACTTTCCGCACTGCATCGAATCATCGACTTTCCCCTTCATTATCCAATTACCACAGGGCCTGCTTAGGGAATTCCGAATTTCTTCCAAGCATCACGGAAAGCTTGAAAGAGCAGCCAGCTGGCGGTTCTTCTGGTGAGAATGATCGTGCGGAACTCTTCCTTCTCTTTGCCGTATAATCGTATACCGGGTGATCATTTGAAAACTATCCACCTGTAATAGCTTCTGATTCCTAGTATATCTTTCATCAAGCAAGAATCAGGTCGATTTTTTAAAATAAGGGGGACATCTGAAACATCCATTGCAAATAACTTTGGCCCCTTTGGACCCACCCACCCCAACTTTGGAATGTCAAATGACACTACCTAGCTTGCGATGTATCAAATTAAATAAAATTAAATTCTCTTTCTGAAAAAAATATTTTGAATTTTTTTTACCTCACCTCCTTCTTCAAAAAAATCTCTGATTGCTCAATGGATTATTCATGACCCCTCAATTCTCTTCAATTTAGTCAGCGTAATCCTAGATAGCATCCAGGCAAAGAATACCTTACCTTACTCTTTCCAAAAGCTACGAAAAGATCAAGGGGTAGCCTATCAAAGTGTTGGATGGTACTGTACCGTGACCGGACAGTTCGTCGCGTGGTCAATTCGTCGCAGACAATTTGTCGCGGACAATTCGTCGCACGGACAATTCGTCGCGCGGACAATTCGTCGCGCGGAAAATCCGCCACACGGACAATTCGTCGCACGGACAATTCGTCGCACGGACAATTCGTCGCGCGGACAATTCGTCGCACGGACCATTCGTCGCGCGGACAATTCGTCGCACGGACAATTTGTCGCATGAACAATTCGTCGCGGACAAATTGTCGCGGGCAGTTCGTCGCACGGACAATTCGTCGCAATTTTTTTTTGCCCTTTGCCTTGGTTCCACTAACCCGTTTTGTGTTTTCTTTTGCTTTTAGAGTTCTAATGAGCCCCTTATACCTTACTGTATTATTTAAAAAAATTTTGGGCGCCCTTGTTTTTTAATGTCTTTGAACCTCTAGTGAGTCTCCTTGCATTACTCCGCGGACTTCTATAGTAGTACACCGAACTTCCGGAACTCTAATTCGGAACCCTATAAAGCCCCTTGTGTCCGCAAGTGTTGTTTGGAGACCTAATTAGCCTTTCAGGCTTTTTCATGACTACCAGAATCCCAGAAAGCCTTCTGTGCGTTCTTGGGCTATCCAGACCTCCATTGGGCCTCCTTGTGTCTTTAGTGCAGTTTAAAGCCTTTGGCGAGCCCCTTGCATTCTTCCGTGACTTTCGTAGCAGTAGGCACTTTTGTGTTTCCATGTCATATTCGGAGCCCTATCCTGGAGTTTCCTTATATTTTTTCTGAGCTCTGCTGAGCCCCCTTACATTTTTCCGTGACTTTCGGAGCACTATAGTGAGCCCCTTGTGCCTTCATGTGGTGTTCGGAGCCCTATCGGGCTCCTTACGTCCTTAAGTGTAATTTTGAGCTCTAATGACCCTTCTTTCAGAATTCCAGAAACCTCCGTTTTGCAAACTTGTGTTATCAAGAGCCCCACTGGACCGTAGTGTGATTTGAAGCCCTGCTATGCCCCCTTGTATTTTTTGTGTATTCCGGAGCAGCAAGCAGCGTTGTGCCATCATGTCATATTTGGAGCCCTACCGGGCCCCTTTGTTTCTTAAAATGTAATCAAAGCTCTGATAAACCCCAAAGATGATAGGCTTCCAGAGACTATACGTACCAATAAGCCTATTTTATTAAACAGATCTCCAGTAGGCCCCCTTGTGTCTTGAACATCGATTGAAGCTCTGTTGGGCCCAACGGAGTTCTATCGGGTTCCCTACTGCCCTCATGTATCGTTTGGAACCTTGATGAGCCCCCTTTTTTGTAGCCTTCAGAATTCCTGTGAGCCCCCTTGTGCCTTTTTGCGCTGTTAGAGCCCCTAGTGATTCTTCGTGGGCCCCCATTGTTTCTTCAACGTCTTTTGAGACCCCGCTGAGTCCCCTCACTTTTTCTGTGTCTTTTGAAGCCTAGTGAGTTTCTTGTGCTTCCATGTGATATTCAAAGCCCTATCGGCCCCCTTGTGTCCGAAAGGGTAGTTTGGAGTCGCAATTAGCCCCCTTATGTTTTTTCACAGCCAGCGATCTGAATTCAAGCAAACTTCATTGTACCCCCTTGTTTCTTCAACGTGTTTTGAAGCTTTGCTGAGTCCCCTCACATTTCCCTTGACTTTTGGTGCATAGATAGGCACCTTGTGTTTTCATGTGATGTTCGGAGCCCGATCAATCCCCCTTGTGTCCTCAAGTGTGGTTTAGGGCCTTAATTAGCCTACTTATATTTTTCTTGACTCCCAGTCCTCAACATAGTTTGAAGCCCTGCTGAGCCCCTTTGCTTTTTTCCGTGGCTTCGGAGCTCTGTAGGGCTCCCTTTTGTCCTCATGTGTAGTTTGGAGCCCTGATGAGCTCCTATGTGTTAATTGTCCGGCCACGCATCGAGAAGTGTCGTTCCTTGCGACGAATTGTCCGCGACAAATGGGGAACTATAGTGGCAAACGCCTGAAGTAATGGCGCCCGTGTTCCATGCACCCCAGCTATCATCAGTGTCATTTTAAGCGTACATAACCTCAACTCTTCAATTGTCATTTCATATTCATTTGTCAGCACTCAGCATATAACCAGCGGTTTGCGTCACTTCGTGAGTTGAAAAGTAGAAACGCCGACAAACCAAAAATCGATTAAAAAAATGGGTAGTGACGTACCCACGTACCCCGTATGGTTAGTGGGTAATTGTGTATCAAGCTGTTCAAGTTCAAGTTGTGTAACAGTTCCAAAGGACCATACCTTTGCAGTTTGCACCAGCTCTTTTTTATTCCCTCTCAGTGGGGCTCCTCTATCCGCCTCAACTCTTCTTTGAGCACTTTCCACTTTCCGTACATTTGTTTCTATTTCTTTGAGGTTATGTACGTTAACTGTCAATATGGGTGCATGGAACACGTCGCCCTCTACAATCCGTTCTGCCTATAGTTCCCCATTGCCCGCGACAAATTGTCCGTGCGACGAATTGTCCTAGAACCGTACTGTACACATGCTTCACCCCTGCGGGTCTCTGAGAGCGGCTTTTGAGACAGACATACATTCCAAGACCACGGTAAGAGAGGAAGAAAATATGGTGAGACGCAAAGGATTACAAATCTGATGAATGGCAACAACGATTTGGGCATTGGCTTTAGATTTGGCTAAAGGTGGCATAGTTATTCCGGCAGAATTTGTATATTCAATATATTTATTGAAGAAATTCAACATCCTACCACCAATTGTGGTCTGTATAACAAGGAATAATTAACAATAATAATATTAAAGACTTAAAAAGTATAGGTAACCTAAGTAACGAAGGTAAATATTTAAATACTCGGGGTATAGTAGGGTGTAGACCTTAAAAGTTTTATCTTGTATAGTTCGTGTATAAATGGTTTTTAGCGCATTTTCCATCTTGATGAAAATCGCTATTGCAACCGCTTTGTCCGTCCGTCCGTCCGTCCGTCCGTCCGTCCGTTCCTCGAACTCCTCCCAAACTAGACGACCTAGCTTTCTAATTTTTTCGCTGTTACATTGCTGCCACTCCCAAAGGAGGGCTAGGCTATATTGCATGTCCATATTGCGCCGCCAACATAGAGAAATTCGCCCCCGATAAACTTGAAATAACATAATATTGCACTTTCTACCAGACCTGATGCTCTGGTGTTCTAATTTTTTGAATTATACATAGTTGCCACTTATAAACGTAAGCCAAGAAACATTCCGTCTTCAGTATGCGCCGCCGACATAAAAAAACTGCTAAAAACCGCCCCCAATCACTTTAAAATGAAAAACATGAACCCGAAGACATAGCGATCTGATTCTTTCGGTATATAAATAGCTGACTAAAAATGGGAAAGGATAGGCTACTGTTGGTTAGTCGCCGCCCCCAGATTCCGCCCCCAAACGATAAAAAGTGCAACTTTCATAAATGTTACTGATTGAGATGTTTCCTTGAACATATAGGAACTGCCAACTCAAATTGTGCAACATTTGCTCAGCCGAACGCTGCCGCCCCACACGCCGCCCCCAAAGTAAAAGATAAATGAAAAACATGAACCCGAAGACATAGCGATCTAAGTTTTTCGCTATATGGATAGCTGACTGAAAATGGAAAAGGATAGGCTACTTTTGATATGGCGCCGCCTCCAGCTTCCGCCCCCAAAAGAAAAAAAGTGCAACTTTCAACAATTTTCACTGATTTAGCTGATAATGTTACCTCGAACATTCAAAAACTCTTGAATCAAACTGTGCATGAATTTCTTTGCCAAACTCTGCCGCTCCCACACGCCGCCCCTAAAGTGAGAGATAAATGTAAAACATGAACCTGAAGACATAGCGATCTAATTCTTCCACTATATTGATAGCTGACTAAAATTGGAGAAAGATAGGCCACTTTTGATTAGCCGCCGCCTCCAGCTGCCGCCTCCAAACCAAAAAAAAAATGCAACTTTCACAATTTTCACTGATTGTCATATTTCCCTTACATTTAGAAACTCCCAACTCAAACTGTGCAACAGTTACTTTGCCAAATGCTGCCGCCCTCACACGCTGCCCTCAAAGTGAGAGATGAATGAAAAACATAAACCCGAAGACATATCGATCTAATTCTTTCGCTATATAGATAGTTAACTAAAAATTAGTAAGAGTAGGCTACTTTTGATATGGCGCCGCCTCCAACTTCCACCCCCAAAAGAAAAAGGTGCAACTTTTAATATTTTCCAATGATTTACATTTTAATGTTACTTCAAACATTCAGAAACTCCAAACTCAAACTGTGGAAGAATTTCTTTGCCAAACTCTGCCGCTCCAACACGCCGCCCCCGAACAAAAAATGCAACTTTCACAATTTTCACTGATTGTCATATTTCCTTAAACATTTAGAAACTCCTAACTCAAACTGTGCAACAGTTACTTTGCCGAATGCTGCCACCCCCACACGCTGCCCTCAAAGTAAGAGATAAATGGAAAACATAAACCCGAAGACATAGCGATCTAATTCTTTCCCTATATGGATAGCCGACTAAAAATGAGAAAGAATAGACTACTGTTGATTACCCAGATCCCGCCCTCAAACAAAAAAATATTGATGAGTGAAAGAATTTTCATTCAAATCTATTTCATTGGCAAGTACCCCATTCTGATAACAAAATATCACAATGAGTTTCAAATGAAGAAAGTGGGCAAGGAATGGTGTTTTTTCCTTCAACCAAATTTCTTTACGTTCATAATTCCTCTTTGAGAAAATGCGCTACTGAGACTCACGCACGTGAAGGCATACTCACTTGTTTAAAATTAAAACGGAATATTTTAAGGTTTCTAAAACAATTTGTCTGATTATTTTAGTCTTTTAATTTTCTAGGCTGAGTATGTCCTCAAGATTATTTGGGAGGCCTGATTAAAGCTTTTGACGCCAATAGCTGTTGCAGATAAATAATAAGGTGTTGGTGTTCCACTGTTAACCGTATGTTGCATTCGGTGCACTCATTTGGTGGTGTTCTTTTGAATAAGTACGAATGACTGATGCGGGTATGTCCTATCCTCTTAACCTGGTCAAGACAATATTATCTTGTCTGGATTACTTCTATTGCAACCTATTTTAGTAAACTTTGGTTCAAATTTGAATGAGATCCTCGATGAAATCGGTTCAACGGTTCAAAAGTTATGAAAAAAAAACTGTTTTGAAAAAGCAACTTTGAAGGCCTGTATCTCCGTTATTACGTTTGCGAGAGTATTTTATCAAGGAAGGCCCTTGTTTTTCAGTTTTCTGCCTCCCTGTAAACTTTGTTGCATTAATTTCGGGACACCTGTAATAGGTAGATTTACAGGTGTCCTGAAATAAATGCAACAAAATTTACAGGGAGGTAGAAAATTGAATAATAAGCGTACTTCCTCGATAAAAATACCCTTGCAAACGTTATAGCGGAGACACAGGCCTTCAAAGTTTGTTTTTTGAATCAGTTTTTTTTGCATAAGTTTTAAACCGTTGAATCAATTTTATTCAAATTTGAACCAACGCTTCCTAAAATAGGTCTCTATTGAAGAACTATAACGCATTACATCAAACATTTTTTAGGGACAAAGATAAAAGGGGTACCTTCCCCTTTTTCCTCTATTTTTCACCCCCCTGAATAACTTTGGAAATGGTTGTAATTTTTGTATTCTACGTTCAGTTTAGAGAAAAAACTTCCTCTTGCAAAATGTTGACTAGACGCTTCATTTTCGAGATATTTGTGTTTGAAACTTTGAAAAACATCTCAAAATCGCCACTTTTCAAGGCCCAATTTTTTTTCTCTGAAAAGCTCTATGTTTTCTAGCAAAAATGGTAGTTCATCAACTTGAAACACCTCGAAAACTTATTTCAGTTGAGGAATCTTGAGCTTTCTTGAAATTTAATTTTTTAGGCCTTGAAAGTAGTGTTTTCGAGATGTTCTCCAAAGTTTCAAACCCAAATATCTCGAAAATGAAGCCTTCAATCAAAATTTTGCAGGAGTAACTTTTTTCTCTAAATTGAACGTAGAATTCAAAAATTGTAACCATTTTTATAAATATTCAGGGGGGTGAGAAAGAGGGGACAAAGGGGGAAGGTACCCCCTATTATCTTTGCCCCTGAAAATGTTTTATGAAATGCGTTATCATTGATCGATTGAGACCTATTTTTGTAAACTTTGGTTCAAATTTGAATGAAAAGGCTCAACGGTTCAAAAGTAATGCAAAAAAAACTGTTTTAAAAAACCAACTTTGAAGGCCTGCATCTCCGTTATTACGTTTGCAAGAGTATTTTCATCAAGGAAGTCCCCTTATTTTTCAATTTTCTACCTCCCTGTGAATTTTGTTGCATTAATTTCGGGACACTCTGTATTATATTGATGTTATTATTTCATCCTTATTATTGGATCTGTGTCAAAACGAATGCTTTGAGACATTTTGAAACTGACGGGCGAGGGGTTAACCACCTGGCAATTTTAGTGTACAGCCGTGAACGAATTTCTGGCAATTGTGGCAATTTTCTGGCAATTTTATGGCAATTTTCGAGCAATTGGCGATTTTGGTGTACACAATTTTCCCAGGTGGTCAACTCCTCGCTGATGGGCAGGATGGGCTCCGTACTTCCGAGCGTTGAAGGTCTATACCTACAAGGAATGCATCAGAATAGTTTTTCTTCATCACAGATTCAGAAAAAAAAATTCTAACGCGATCACCTTCTGGCATGAAACTTTCCAAGCATAAGTATAATTCAGTGCAAAAATTCTTATGCAGCGATAAATTATTATCTTTAATTTGGAATGAAATCTAACTTTTCTTGCTTTATTTCACAACGGCATACCACCCACAACGCCGCGCATCCAACTTTTAATACACTCTAATTGAAAATTAGTTTCTCACAACTCTATTTCCAGATTGTGTCAATTCAACTCGTGCGATTCCCAAACACTTCTTGCCAAACTCCAGCGCTCCGATAACATCTCCGAGACTTCAAGGCGTTCATCGAAACCTCACTGTTTACTTGGGCTACGCCAACAACCCTTTCGGCCCGTCCACGCGGCTACATTCCAACAAAAGCAGGTAAGGTACCTGCCTACATTCAATTTTTCCTAACACTGGGTCTAGCTAAATTGGCCACTTGCTCCACTTAGTTAATAGGTGACTGACTATGTGCATTTCCAAACACCGGCATAGATATACAGAAAAAATCATAAATTATGCATGCTTTCGCACAATCACGCATGTAACACTGACATTTCACGTAATGTTTTGTCTGAACTCAATAATCAAGCAATTAAATCCCTAACGCAATTTATACTTCATTCATCAAAATAATATCATGTTGCAATTTAATGTTTTTCTTTTCGAAAAAATTACTCAACAATCCCAAAACAATGCGAATTTCAAATGCATCGTGGCAAATACAATCACTATAGAGCATAATGTTAATGATGTGCAAAATACATAAATGCAATTAATGTTGACACGAGTTAACTGACCCAAATAAAAGTTACAATTTCATTAATTTACAACTACAGTTTACTTATAGTTGAACCTGTTTACCAAATGATTACTTTGTGTATAGCACAATTATAACACCTTATGGTGTAATTTTCATCTATATTATAAACCACCTGTACCATACCCAGGCAAAAGGATTCAATTTCTCACTCGAATGGATTGCAATTTATTTCAACTAATTTTCCAGAAAGTAATCAGGAACTGCAGAGAACAATCACTTAAGAATTTTTCGATACGGTTTTTTTGGGCGGAGTTCAACAGGAAGAACTTTTAACATTGCAATCATCAAAGTATCTACCTACCACCAGCTTATCTATAGCAAATAGAAAGTTTTATTTGAAGACAAAACAAAGCTTTGTCGCATAAAGGTATAAACCATGTGAGTTTGAAGTATATGAATAATAGCAACAATTGTTACAGTTTTTTATTGCCTACTTTTGATTGCAGGCAGTTTCTTATTATGCAAAATTGCTATTACAATATCGTTAAATTAAATTTTAACAGCCGTTATTTAATCTCTGCTGCAGTGCGTATGCATAACTGACAGAAAGGTACTTGCACTTTCTTCTTCGAGCTCTTCTATTTTGTAGGTAACCTTTATATGACGTTCAGTAACGCTCTAGTGCTTCGCTTTTCTTCTGTACAAAAGAAGATGTAATGAAAATTGTCTTAAGTGAAAAATCACGTTACAATAAAACAATAATGTTGAGTCTACATCTTATGAGTGTGTAAATTCTATGTAAAAATTGACCGAAAAAAAAACTCGTACGAATAAGAACCTAAATCCAAAAAATATCTTTTATACGTCAGTTATAGGCTAATATACTTAATTTCAGATTTAACCGGGACGAAGTCCCGGTTTCCCCACAGGAGCACCGACATCATCAGTATCAAACCACTCTGCCTCCGCATCCGCAAAGGTTGAACCGGACAGCCAAATATTACGAGCATCATCATTATCATCATCATCATAATCAGGTCGTGGATAATGCGATCGATTCCGGCCGTCCTCCTTCTCATCATCCCCATAATCAGCAGCAGCAGCAGCAGCAAGAAGAGCCAAGATCCAAACGAGGGGTAATTCACTTGTACAACATGGTGAGCTGCGCCACAGGATGCAATCCATTAATTTATAAAGGATACGGATGCTACTGCGGTTTTCTCGGATCAGGATATCCCGTCGATGGAATTGACAGGTATCGGCCATCCAACTTGATTTTTGCGTATTGGTTTTTTCTTATCATTTTATTCATTTCCAATCTTCTTGATGTACCTCTACCACTACCTACATTATTCTTTCATCTTTCTCAATTCATAAACTTCCTGAAACAAACGGAGATGTAATCAAAAGAACAAATGAACACGATGAAAACGGAGATGTGTTCCCATCAAACTTGATTTGGGATGATATTTTTCAATAACAATTTTAGATATTCTCAATTTCTACAGTTAGTTTATACAGAGCGGTATATGGAAATCCACTCAAGAATATGAGAAAAATATATTTTAAGAAATTATTGACGTTCATTTGGAGGGATATACAGGGTTCCCAGCTTAAACAATCCAGCGCAATTTTCTCAGGAAATATCAAGGCAACAAAAAAATAATTTTTCAATTGAGGGGGAGCCTGACCTTTTAGCTTTCTTTTGAGGAGGCGCCGATGCTTGTAGGTGCTCTAGTTTCCAAGAAAATGCAGTTTTAATCGGGCGAGTCGCAAGAATTCGAAAATTCATGATCGACGGAACAAAATACTTCAGATGAAAAAAAATCATCTTTCTCTAGGCTTTCCACTGATGTATCGCCGATGTTCGTACCTGGCCTAGTAAGCCAGATATTCTGCCTCACAGTCCAGCAAACACAATAATCAGAATCATGACGTCACCGATCACACACTTGTTGACTTCAACACTAGTCGTTACTAGGACTTTTTCACTCACCATACCTGGATTCACCATAGCAATGGATACTGGCTGATGTTGAAATCAACAAGTGTGTGATCGGTGACGTCGTCATGCATTCCGATTATTGTGTTTGCTGGGTTGTAAGGCAAAATATTTGGCTTACTGGGCCAGGTACAGACATCGGCGTCACACCAATGGAAAGCCCAGAGAAAGAGGATTTTTCTTCCTCTCAAGTATTTTGTTTTGTCGGTCATGAATTTTCGAATTCTTGTGACTCGCCCAATTAAAACTGCATTTTCTTGGAAACTAGAGCACCTACAAGCATCGGCGCTCCCTCAAAAGAAAGCTAAAGGGTCAGGCTTCCCCCAACTAAGACATTTTTGTTGTTGTCTTGATATTTTGTGAGAAAATCGCGCTGGGTTGTTTTAGCTGAGACACCCTGTAGGTACTTAGGGGGTCAAAAGTTTAGACATCGCCCGTCAGTATTTCCGTTATTTAGAGTGACTTTTGAGATAACCTCATCATAGACTTATCAGTGAAAATGATCAATTAGTGGGTGTGCACTGACTTTCTGCTAACAGGTGAGTCATAAATCACAAAAATCCACAATTCTTCATTAATGCCTGGAAAATATTCCATTGGTCTCTAAAATAATAAGGAACAAGATTATGGCTCTTTTCGTTCCCATAAAAGATTTTTACTGGAGTTTTCAAGTGCAAGGAAAATGAATTTTCAAGATTTATATATCATCCTGTATATTTTATATAGAAGTTCAATGCACACCCAGTAGTTGATAGTTTTTATTGATTAATATATCACAAACAGTTCCCAAACAGTATATTATTGTACGAGTTTCAATCTTTGACCCTCCATATTCTTAAAATAAACGACAATACGTCTTATTAAACAAGTGTGTTATGCGCCCATTCATAATATTATATTACGGCCCTGTCTAGCCAATATAGGGACTTGCTATTTTATACAGTTGTCACCTTGAATGTCACCCATCCATACGGGAAAGGTATAAATAAGATTACGCGCCTAGATCCCATCCTCGTCGCCAATTTGTTATTTGTTCACGGGTGTAATGAGGTGTAGTGTGAATTACAATCCAAGGTGTTATGCGCCAATTCATAATATTACATTACGGCCCTGTCTAGCCAATTTAGGGACTTGCTATTTTATACAGTTGTCACCTTGAATGTCACCCATCCATACGGGAAAGGTATAAATAAGATTGCGTGCTTTCCACCTAGTCCCAAGTTCGGTACACCTGCCATTTACGCATGTGCGGGTTCCAAACGGTGCTTCCCATCTACGTGTTCCTACTCGGTTCTGCGCCGTTCATGGGATCACCTGAAATTTTGTGCCACACTATGGAACATGTGCCGTCTGGTGGTATTTGTACCGTCTAGGTGGAAAGCACCCATTACGCGCCTAGACTCCGCCTCTTTTTCACCTTCCGAATTTCAATCATACGACACTTGTACCGAAAGCACATTATTATTATAAAACTATCAAACCAATCCTGGATTGTAATTTACACTACACCTCATTACACCTGTAAATACATAACAAAGTGTAATATATCTACTATTTTGTCTACTTCACTCTGATAATCGCCCAGATTGTAGATTCTGGCTGCTAAAAAAAAAAAACATTTGACAGGTGATACATCCGCATTCCGCACTGACATTCGCCTACCTTCTATTGACAATAAATTGTTGCTATTGGTTGAAAAGCAGGTTCAATAATATTCTCTATTAAAGCACCGCTCTCGACCCTAATAATGAATCCATTATTAGTAACGCAAAGTATATAAAATCACTTTAAATAACGGAAATAGGGAGGGGCAAAGTTTCAATCTTTGACCCCCTCTATATTTGAAAAAATGAACGTCAATTATTTTTCCAATATTTTTCTTATGTATTGCTCTGAGCTCAAAATGCGATACTTTGAAACACCCTGTATAGGTACAAATGAAAATCACCTGACCAAAAAGTTCAGGCGGAGGCTTTCTGAACTGAAGCATAACAATATGAAAAATAAGGAAAATATAATCTCAGAACATCAGACCTACCGAGCAATAACCATTGAAATCCAGCAGACACGTGTTTCCACCTGTTTGGGTCTCATCAGTGCTGATTCGAGGCTGGAGCTCGGCGATTCAAATATCGAGATTACATTTAAGTGTAATCTCTGAGTGTACATATGAGAGTTCTGGGGAAAACGTTAATTTGAAAGGTTTTTCAGACGCTTCCAAATTCGATGACTCACTCCTACGCCACTAAATGAGTTCTTTTGAAATTTGGCAGGTAGGTAGGTAATTCCGACAAATTAGACTATGCTAAATTTGAGCTGATTTGGTTGGAGGGTTCGCAAGTTACAAATTTTTGAAAATCTGAAAGTCAATTTTGACACCCTGTATCTTTGTTAGAAATTGAGAATAGGTGTTTTCATGGAGATTTTGTGTTACAGTGGGCATGCTCAAGATTTGACAGTTTGGGTAGGCAAGCACCAGAGATATAGAGTGGAGAGAATGATTACAGGGCTACGCTGCTGCTGCTTCAAAGATGCTTGTCAATCATGTCTCGATCAAATAAATATCAATGGCCCAACAAAAACGTGAGAGACAGATTTTCGGACACTTGACCTGTTTTTTGGAATAAGCCCGGACAGGTCGACTTTGTTCTCAAGAGGGATGTTCAAGTGCTATTAATTTAACAATAAAATAAATCCCCGTAGTTGAGATGGCAGCCCCTTCAAAAATCATCAGTGGCAATTGGGGTTGAGTGCCAACATCATTTTAAACCTGCTTCAATAGTCTTTACAGCGGTGCTATTTTTTATGATTAAAAGCAATTTTTTCCAAGACACAGCTAGGGTTGCAGTACCTTCCAGAAAACTGGCTCAAGGTTGACGAACCCATGATGGGGTTCATGTTCCTGTTATCAACACATTACAGAGTACCTCTACAAACCAATGAGGTTGAGTACCCGAAAATCTGTTACGTTTTCGTTGGACCACCCTGTATAATAGCGAATAAATGTGTCATATTTTTTTCACAACGACGCTGGCGTCTCTTCCAAAAGAGTGAACCGACAGCCTTCAGCCCATAGAGAAGTAATTCTCTTGGGATCCTCAGCAATGAAAGAGCTCTCCTAACACATAGGCAACCAAACATACACCTATAGTACTTCTCAAATGCGTTTCTCTTCTGATAGTTTTATGAACATCGTTATGAGGATAAGATGAGGAAGAGGATTATTTTTGAGTGTGTTCTTATTCAGAGCAGAAAATAGAATATCACATTTCCTGAAAAATCCTAAAATAAGTGGTCAGTTTTATGAAAATTGACATTTTCCAATAAATCAGTGATTTTTCAAGATATTCAAGTTGAACTCGGTAGTCCCAGGAAGAGTGAAGTCAAGAATGGAATGCCGTATGTGACCATCGTTCCCATCGACCATCTTCGAAATATTTATTTGACAGTCGACTGTTTTTTTTCTCATTGTCCGGTGGTTAGAGTTACCAACCTCGGTACCAACCTTGCACTTTTGTGTACAAGCAATGAGACTTATTGGCACAGTTGAAGTACTTACCGTACTTTCAAGAAGTGGTGCCCAGATGATGCTACTTGTAGCCGCCGTATACAGGGTGTTGAATAGGTAATGCAAAAACTCCAACTATTTCACCGAAATTCGGAATTTTCGCATTACTGAACACCTGTATACGGCGTCTGCAAGTGGTGTCATCTGGGCACCACTTATTCTTGAAAGTAAGGTATAGGTATGTATTTCGACTGTGCCAAGTCTCAATGCTCTACTCAAAAGTACAACCCGACTCCGTAGGAGGAGGGCATTTATCAAGAATAAAAGGCGCCAGGGAGCCACTAGGCCAAAATTATCTTGCGAGGATTCAAGCATTAGTGATATTCTATTGATAATTTGATAAAAAAATCTGTTGTGGGCGACCAGCAACCAGTAATACACTAATTGATTTTTGCGACTTTCTCACCGCGTTGGAAATAAAATATTTATGTGTATTTCAATATTTCACAGATGCTGTAAAATGCACGACTGGTGCTACGATAACGCCAAGTGTCCGTCCTTCCACGAGTACCTCATTCCGTACTACTGGAAATGCTGGAATGGCCGGCCCATTTGTGGTAAGTATACCTACAACACTCTGAAGACCTGTTTCCTATGAATAGTCTTTTTCCTTCCTTGAATAGGTCCCTTCGTTTCGTTTTTTTTTGAGTGCGCATGTCTGGCGCGAATTTCATAGTTTCGTACACCGATACTGAAAATTAACACTAAAAAATATTGTAGTGCACCTAAAATTCCACAAATAATTTGGTTGAATGTTAGATACCATTTTTTATATTGAAAAGAAATGTTCCATTGAAATTGAGTTCAATGATCATTTGTGGAAGTTCAGGAACAACGGAAATGGCAACAGCGCTCAAAACAACAAGACACCGGCGCCAACTGTCACTTGTGACAATTATGATCACACTTCTCGTTTCTACCTGACCTACATTTCATTTGCTCATGTTTTGACGAAAGAATAGAACCTGTTGACAATGGCTGTACCGAGAAGGAAGTTCAAAGAAGCTACGAAGAGATGCATTTACGGTATGTATAAAAGTGACAGCCAGGAACCAGTTGTTGGTCAGGCGGCTAGACAGAGCATGCAGCGTTGCCATTCAACTGACAGGTGTACGAAAGTTTTCAAAATTTGGAGCCTTCAAGCATGCGCACCTGCCCAAACGAAGTAGCCTATTTAAAAGGGACACGAATGACCACTACCTATCTGAAGGTGTAAATGTTTGCTCTTGTTAAAGGTTTTGAAGCAACATCGCCAATGGATAGGGAGCTGGTGCCTCAAAACTTACGTCATAAGGTACATGATTTCAGCCCTGTAGGTCTAATGTGTGTCGATAAGGTTGTTAAAAATTGCTCTGTCTCACAAGTCAGACCGGGGGCTTTAGGCTAGTATGAGCTTGTCAATTTATTAATTTGATTAACCCACCAAGTGGATATATATTTGTAATCAGGATAAAAGACGTGATTGATTTCCATGTTAAAATACGATTTGAGAAAAAAATTTCGATGCTGCACCCTGTAAGCGATGTAGCATTGAAAAATTTTGTGGACAGATTCGAAATCTTCGTAAAAAACTATGTAAGAACCGTTTTTCATTCCTAAAATTATGTCTTCGGGACGAAGTAAATTTTGGCCTTTTTTGAAAATTGCAAACTTGTCTTATGGACCGAGAGCCCCCAAAAATTTTGACTTATGACCCGATTTTTGATTAGGGAGATGTTCATACAAAAGCCCGTTGGTTTCATTCATGTGACGATGACCTAATGACGTAAAATTTTGGCCATTTTTCGAGAATTGACAAGCCTATACTGCCGTACTAAGCCTGAAGGGCGTATCTACATTTTGATATTTGATAGACTGCATTTTTATGCTCATATTTTAGGGGCTATGATGTTCGCGATCATGTGGTTATGATTATACATGGATAGTGCAATATTTAGAGTTCTCAAATAACTGCTTTATTCCGAGCTTTATTCATATTATACTATAACACAACGGCATAAAAACTGGGCATAAAACTGCAGTGTATCAAATTTATCAAAATGTGGATACGCGCTTTAGGCTTAGCACGGCAGTATACCAGCCTTAAGCCCCCGGTGACCCGGTCTGACATGTAAGACAAAGAAATTTTTATCAACCTTATCAACGCACATGAGACCTACAGGGTTAAAATCATGTACCTTATGACTTAATTTTTGAGGCACCAGCTTCCTGTCCACAACTCCAGGACGATTCCCTGGAATCGCTTAAAAAAATATTATGGCCTTTAGCACTTTCGCAGGGTCAAGTAATAACTTCGTATGTCGCCGGACTCGCCGGTCGCCGGCGACAATCCCCCACTCCACTGTAGTTAAATAATTTGAACGACACGACTCGTGTCGCGAGAATTATGGAGGGGGGTAGGGGAGTACAGGCAGGATCGAATCCTATTGGCCATCAGCGACGATGTCGCCGGCGACATACGAAGTTCTGTAAAGCCGCCATAACACGGCCCCACAAATCAAAATCGTTCTGACAGTGACTTCAAAATAATTCAGTGGGTTTACAGGCACCCGATGTACGTTTTCCACTTCACAGTATATGCCGCATCCAGGAATTTAATTGTTTGTTGTTGATTCACAGCTATAGATTGGGAAGACTGGTCGCCGTGCGCCAGGAACATTTGCGAATGTGATCGCCTCCTTTCCGAATGCCTCAGCAGGTACCCTTGCCCTTCATCAAGGGCCCTTTGCAGATCGTCTACTTGGAGGCTCCTTCAAAATGCCTTCATGATTTTTTAATTGTAATTAAATGCCCATGGAATGTTTATTTGAAATTATTCAAATGTGTTTGTAAATATTTTGCCTATTTCTTATAGGCACATAAATAAATTTAGTGATTACTGATTACCATTCAATCATTCCTGTATTCTGCCTTGAGTATAAATTTTCCTTTTAACCTAAATATTACCCCTTGGCTCATTTCCTTTGGAGTAGCACCAATCAAGTACCCACGTAACTTTCTAAATGAACACAAATTGTTGATTTGGTGATAACACCGATAATGGGGAGTATAGGTAGTATGAATTATTAAAAAAAGAAATGGAAAATCGATGAGAAACGTGTGATTTTTTTTGCTTTGATCGAGTCCGATGAACTATATCTTGTAAATTTAACAATGAAATAAATTGCTGGAAATAGCAAAAAATTGATGCGGATGACCAAAAAATAAGCAATTCATTCTGCACAACTAAACCGCATTCATTCCGGGTGATGAGCCCACGCGCATGAAGTTGGTAACTAACTTTTCCGTTCTTTTCCCTTTCCCCCGCCCCGGCACCATATACAAGTTTCCTGACGGAGTATTGATACTATTCTAAAATCCTTCCTCGATGTCCTTATTTTTTTCAAGTTAAACGCGCGGCAGTACGAACCACGAAATTGCTTTTTCTTTCTCGTCATTCTCATGGAAGAAATTATATTTTTGAGAACATCGTATACGAATGTATACTCAAGTAGAATTGCGCACATTTAAATTTGAATATATGTAAAGGGGCAATAATAAGACTGGGAAGAAGTATAATCAAGCGCTAAGTCTTCGCCTTAACATCTCGCATTTCTATGACCGTTAGCTGGTGTTTATTAAACAAACGATGCCCACGTGATCTGGTTATTTTATCCGAATTTAATTAAATCTTCGCCCGGCAAATTAACATTATAATAGCGCAGTCAGTGTGTATTACCAGTTACCATAATTCCAATATAATACCTTAAATTTGTTTTCGAGCGACGTCGAATAAGCTAATTAAGCGCTTCGTGTCCTTCCGAACACACTACATCACGCGTCGGGGGTAAGTTTTAATCCTTGGGCGAAACAACTTACATGTTTCAGGTATTAAAGTGCAATTTAGACGTGAGAGGGGCCACACAACTATGTGATAGATGTTCGATTAATTGTTTTGGAGTGGGTAAAGCAGTGTTCCAAAATCAGTGAATTGGTAATATATATCGTGTGCGCCGGCCAAATTGCAAAGCCAACAATCTGGCATTAATGATGTGTGGATATGAGTCGTTATCTAAACAAAATATTGTTTTGAAGTGTTTGCTCTCTCGTATAGGAATCACCATCCCGATTTGGGCTGCAGAATTCCCACGCCCTTTATACATTATTTATTATTATTGTTTAATGTCGACATATTTGGGGCACGGATAAATGGTGACTTAACTAATTTTCGAAATGAATTCAAATTGGGCGCCAACACTTGAGAGTTCAACTGAATTAAAACAGGGGCAAGCAGGTTTTGGGTAGTTTTTTTGGGGGCTACTGCAGCTACAGTATTAATGCTAACACAGTGATTGAACGAGTTTTATTCAAGCCAATTCTAGTGACTTAACCACAGAGAATTCGTAGAATCTTCAGAAAATAGATCATCCTTCATCCCTTCGTTCTGTTTCTGAAACCTAGATTTCTCTGTAATCAACTAACCAGAATTCATCTAGCGAAATTTCACCAACAGTGTGTTAAACTGATGCAGCTTTGGTGCTTTGGTGGAATCCTTAGGGGTTAAACTTGTAAATAAAATACCCAAGTATTTGTGATAACAATTCAGTTTCAAAAGAGTAAGATGAAGTGGCTGAAAATGCCCCGTTAATTATTTGCTGGAAACTCTGACAGGGGACAGGCCACCAACTCGGAGATTTCGATTCGGGTATAAGCCACAAACCCATACAATTGGCGGAAGAGCCAAACCAAGCCAAGGAGCCGTTCGATAACTTATTGGCAGATTCGTGAGAGAAGCTGCTGGATTTTTTAGAGCTCTCCCAAATAGACAAAACTTGGAGATCGATATTATTTGTTGCCATAGCTTCTAGGTGACCGATCAATCTCAAATACAACAGGTGTCCAGCCGAAATAGAGAAAAATCGATTAATGGAAAAATGAACTTTATAATAAACAAACTCTCTGTGAGGTATGAGAGATTCAATGCCCCGCATGTATTGCCCACGTAGTGTAAGTTGATGAAAACATTACTTTAAAGCGAAAAATAAGATACCTTATTATTGTGTTTTCAAAATGAAATTCGGCAAAAAAATGTGGAACGCTTCACGATTTTGCGTGTCATCCTTGCGCAGGGGCCATGCTAATCTTCTCTGTATCGTTCCAATTTTAGTATATGTACCGCCGAAGCGAGTACATTTACGGGTTCTTGGGACCCTCTATCTATAGTTATCGGGCAGCGCGCCTTAGTGGTGAGATGTATGAAACCTAAAATATCTCTAAAATCACTTTTTATGATCAATTTCACCACGTTTTTAGATATTTATGATAATAATAAACAAACAAATACGTTTGAAGTTCTTGTGATAAAACGTAAAGCGTTTGAATCGCTATATCGTGGGCTTACCATGTAAAACTGGCCAAGCCACAAAGGAGTCTCCTGATGCCGGCTGCAATTTCGACTGAAATCGAGTATTATAAAATTTTCTAGCTGTAAATATCTGCATCAAAATTATTGAAAGATTTTATATCTACAACTTGATGTTAGGTAGTGTGTTTATTGTTCAAAATTTTAATCTAATACAATGCGGATGTACTTATTCAATCAATTTGTATTAATTGGTCAATGTTTCACCTGTCGTTCCTAAGCTCATGCTATCTTCACATTACTTATTATAAGTATCACGGATATGCCCATTCAAGTCTAATTATTCTTGAAATGTCAAGAAAAGACTGTCATTAGACAATTATTTGCTGGAGACTCTGACGGGGGGATAGGCCACCAACCGGAGAATCGGGTTCGGGTATAAGGTATAAGCTACAAACCCGTACAATTGGCGGAGGAGCCATTCAATAGCCTGGCAGATTCGTGAGAGAAACTGCTGGATTTTTCAGAGCTCTCGAGCTCTGCCAAATAGACGAAACTTGGAGATCTATATAAACTGCGCAACAAATATGTTGTCGCGAGGGAAAAATTGGTCCGAATTTGGACTCCAATAACTTTTGAATGACACAAATCATTTTGATTCTGTTTCGACGGTTAGTGAGATCAGTCTTTCCGTTATTCACTTTCAGGAGGTGAAGATCTGGAAGCTCTGTGTAAAATATCTACAGGGTAAAATGTAAATTAGTACAAAATTTTAGCAAATTAAACGGACCCCCATTTTCAGAATAATTTTTTTTCTCAAATGCAAATGGAAGGATTATGAAGCGTTATGCTTTAGCTTGCGCCCAGTTTCGGAATTTTTGAAATCGGAAGTCTGGTTCTGACTTTATGATTTTTAGCGCACTTCTCCAAACGGGAAGGCGCTTTTGTCCTCGCTTTGTCCGTCCGTCCGTCCGTCCGTCCGTCCGTCCGTCCGTCCGTCCGTCCGTCCGTCCCCGCATCTAGTCCTAGACGAAAAGGTTTTTGCGAAAAATTTTTACACCATTGGGTAGCTCATGACCTTGTATCCCGAACCAAGAAAAATCTTGACGAAATAATAATAAACAATGACAATAATAACAATTTAGTGTGACGCGGCATCGCCGTTGAATGCTGCATTTCAGAAGCCGGCCTGATCTCGAAAGTTATCACATGCGAGGAAGTACCCGATCTTATCATTTTACCATAATACATATGCGGAGTTATATTTAGAGGATGATTTGAACTTTATTTTAATGAAAATTTCACATCGGTGCGATGTGCCGATTAGTAGCTATTAATTTTTGAACATGACTCCGAAACTACGGCTCGGCCGCAAATGATTTATTCGTTGCTTGCTGGTGCTTGATATCCTTTCCTCCGAACAAAACGAAATTCAATACAGAAAATATTTCAACTCGAATGGGTAGCTCATGGCCTTGGTACGCGAATCAAGAAAAATGTTGCCGAAATAATCATGAACAATTACAAAAATAACATTTTGGTGTAGGGCGGCTTCGCCGATCAAGTGCTGGCATTCGCGGTAAGATGTAGAAAGTTGCGATATGCAGGCAACTACAATTTCTTAATGAAATACATCACTGCATGTACGGCATTATATTTAGAGAACAATTTGAACTTTCTTTTGACAAAAACCCCACTTCGATCCGACCGTTAGGTCAATTGTTATCGATTTTTGAAAACGGCCGCAAAGCCACGGCTCGGCGCATATTACACGACCCTACAAATTTAAAATCAGACGTGCCGAAATAGTAATTGAACATTTTGAAATAGCCAATACTAGGTACCTGAAGGATAATGGCACTCAAATTACGAAACATGTTCGCTCAATAACAAAAAAAAAGTAGGTAGGTATCACTAAAAATCATGTGACAAGGCTACCATTTTTTCGGTTTTTCGATAAAAAAGAAATGTTCCAATTCAAAAGTGAACCCGATATTCGTGTTCAGGAGGTCGAAATCAGTTGGAGCACATTTTTTTATATAAGTAACAGAATGACGCTTATGTGGCCGGTTTGTCTGTCTGTCTGTCTGTCTGTCTGTCCGAGTCCGTGCAGAAATTAAGACGCTGTACTCCTTCTCGAGAATTGAAACAAGAGTCTTGGAACTTTTTTCCGATTAATAGCTGATGTCTCCAAGGGTGGCCAATGGGCACTATTTTTGTTATCCATACATTGTTATCATTATTCTCAAAAAACAGAGATCTCCTGTGCACTTCGATGAAGTTGAACTTCTCCTCGGGAAATAAAGCTACAGCCGTTGAAGATTGAACTTTATCCGGTGGATAGCTTAGGTCCTCAAGAACCAAATAGGCAGGTTGGCTTTCATAATTCGGCCGCCATCTTGGCTGCCATATTGAAATTTCTTATTAGTGGAACGATTGTCATGAAACTTGAAACTCACCCTTGTCTAGTATGATCATTCTTATTGTCAAGCCAAATTTTATGATTGCCCCACCATCTTGGCCGCCATATTGAAATCTCTTATAAGTGGAAAGATTTTCATGAAACTTGAGAGTTACGCTTGTCTCGTACGATCATTCCTATTTTCAAGCTGAGTTTCATAATTCTGCCGCCATCTTGGCCGCCATATTGAAATCTCTTGTTAGTGGAACGATTTTCATGAAACTTGGAACTTACCCTTGTCTAGTACGATCATTTTGATTCTCAAGCCGAATTTCATGATTCTGTCGATATTTTGGCCGCCATATTGCAATTTTTTGCCCAAGACGGTAGAACCCTAATCACTTAACATCTTGCGTTCACTAATCCTCCAAAAAGGAAGTGCGCTACTGAGCCTCATGCCCATGAGGCATTCGCTTGTTTTCTCTTGGAAGATGCTGATTTATCTTATCGGTACAAAGAAGACTATGTTACTCTGATGATTGGAGGTTGCAATTCACGAATATTTTTGCTTAAACGGTTCTCAGCAACTTAACTCGCAGACCATCTGAGATATTTTGATCAAGGCTTCAAAAAATGGGCCCATTCAAAATGGGCGACACAGCTGTTTTTCTTGAAAATTGAACTTTCTCCGGTGCCGAAGAACCGAAACAAACTTACTTTGTGATTTTGACCTCCTGAACTTGATGGTGATGGTCAATTTCAGTTTTTGATGATGACGGGCTCCCTAGGCTAACATAGTCTTTCTTGTAGCGATAGGATAAATCAGCATCCGCCAAGAGAAAAAAAATCATAAAGTCAGAACCAGACTTCCGATTCCAAAAATTCCGAAACTGGGCGCAAGCTTAAACATAATGCTTCATACCCCTTTTATTTGCATTTGAGAAAAATAATTATTCTAAAAATGGAGGTCCGTTTAATTTGCTAAAATTTTGTACTGTTTTACATTTCTCCCTGTAGATATTTTACATGAAGCTTCCAGATCTTCACCTTTTGAAGGTGAATAACGGAAAGACTGATCTCACTAACTGTCGAAACAGAATCACAATGGTTTGTGTCATTCAAAAGTTATTGGGGTCTAAACTCGGACCAATTTTTCCCTCGCGACAACATATTTGTTGCGCAGTTTATATGTTGTCAAAAAATTGCTTTTAGATGACCGATCACCTCAAATGCAACAGGTGTATAACCAAAATTACCAAAAAAAAAAGAACTTGATAATAAATGATTGTTGTAATGCATAAAATATTGAACTGTCAAATAAGAGGTACATACCACATACTTGAATAGCTATAGTGCTTATGAACCTATTGCGCATTCTGCCGCGCCGCGTAACAGGAGTTAGAGAATGACGCCATTTTGATGGTTAATTTCCAGTGTATCTCAAAATACCGAGCTATACAGGTGTCCCGTTTTTCAACGCTCACTATTGGTATCTCGGAAACGGTAAGAGATACAGAGTCGGTTAAATTACAAAAAAGTTGCGCAATTTTATGACTATTTCAAAAATGTCAAAATATCAAAGATATCTTTGTTAATTTCTGAAATATTCCAAAAAAAACTGAAAAATGCCGAATTCCTGAAATTCAAATAACTTTTTTATTATGACAGCTATCAATTTGAAAATTGGTATTCTGACATTTTTGAAGGTCCTTAATCGACTGACGTCAATAATTTTTTCCTACATTTACTAGTTTTTGAGATATGACAGTTAACTTAATTTTTTCTTATGGACACCATATCATTTATCCACCCCATAAAACTCATCTTTTCTTTCCCTTTACAAAGATCTAAAACACTCGTAGAATTTTTGTCAAAATAACCTGTAAAAATTGAAAAAACCATTTCTGGGGCGAATAAATTTAGTTACCGGTTCGGTTGGCATGCTCTCGTGACATAATAACAATGGCATTCGGTTGCCATGGTCTGTTGATTTTGGAAAAAGTTGAGTTACATTCCGTTTTTATGTATTTGATAATGATAATAGATAATGATAAAACAAATACAAAACCAAGTATAACACAAAATAACATCGCAATAGCAATAAACATATATGATTTACAATTACTCGAAATGGGGTCCATTTTGCGGGGAACGCTCAAAGATCGAATTTGTGGTTCATGACAGAACATCACACAAAGCAACCAAGAGCTGGAAGCTAGGAGCTGATGATGCGTTTCAGTCAATTAATAACCCGCACGATATCAGCGCAGCCGTTGAAAACATGGCTAAAAGGCACACAACTCGCATAGAGCAAAATGGACTCCAATTCGAACAATTGTAAATTATGAATGTTTATTGCTATTGCTATGCCATTTTGTGATATACTTAGTTCTGTATTTGTTTTATTGTTATTCATTATCATTATCAAATACACAAAAACGGAATGTAACTGAACTTTTTTGAAAATCAACAGACCATAGCAACCAAATGCCATTGTTTATATGCCACAAGAGCATGGCAACCGAAGTGGTAACTCGATTTTTTCGCCTCAGAAACAGTTTTTCCAATTTTTACAGGTTATTTTGACAAAAATGCCACAAGTGTTCTATATCTTTGTAGAGAGGAAGAAAAGATGAGTTTTATGGGGTGGATAAATGATATGGTGTCCATAAAAAAAAATAAAGTTAACTGTCATATCTCAAAAACTAGTGAGCGCAGGAAAAAATTATCAACGTCAGTCGATCAAGGACCTTGAAAAATGTCAAGATACCAATTTTCAAATTGATAGCTGTCATAATAAAAAAATGATTCGAAATTTTCGAATTCGGCATTTTTCAGTTTTTTTGGGATATTTCAGAAATGACAAAAGATATTTAGGATATCTTGAGATATTTGGAATAGTCATAAAATCGCGCAACTTTTTTGTAATTTAACCGACTCTGTATCTCTTACCGTTTCCGAGATACCAATAGTGAGCGTTGAAAAACGGGACACCTGTAAAGCTACCACAAAATGTCTTAAGGGCCGTGAAACTGATCAAACTTTCTGCAATTTTACGATAGCGATCCAGTTTTCTCAAGTATCATTACGTAAGTGTATTTAGTTTTCTTAAAATTACAAAACAATCACGTCGAGTTGGATGGTTGGGTGCCACTGTACCCTGAGTAAACAAAATGTCAAGTGGCAGCTTTTTGACAGTGTAAATAAACATCACGTAGTTACCCGAACTTTTGGAGGCTGGAATGATCGCACACCTTTTCTTCACCTGTTGATTCCCACCTGATGTTATTGGTGTTGATTCCACATACTTTGAGGGAGAAGCAAAATAATATCGTGCTCAATCAAGTGGCCAAGTAGCGCAGTGGTGCCAATGCACACCACCCAAAATCCCTAAATAACCATCAAGATGGCGGCGCCCATTACTACAGGTGTGGGACGTCTCTCTTGCGCGGTATAGCTATTCAAGTACCGATGTGGTACATACTGAGAAAAAAATGGAAACCACAAAAAAAAGCACAAAAAAGGGTAAAAATGGCCTCCGCTACTCCGTATGGCGAGGTTTGAGAACAACTGACAAACTCATAGCCGGTAACGGTTGACTTGTTGCAGTGTTGTACTTGCATTATAAATAATAATTCAAGTAAGTAAAACTAATAAATATAGGTAAGTATAAAACTTACTCGGGGAAAAATTCGAGACATTCATTTTTGTAGTAACATACTACAAGGCTCTGGGCTGAGCAGAGCATGTAATTGGCTACGTTTACACCGTGGCTTTGGTCCGCGACCTAAGCACTAAGTGGTGTAAACTATCGTAGACAAGGACCAAATTAGGACCAAGTAGCTTGGGTCAGGTCTCCGGTTAGCTGTGGACTAAAGTAAATTTAGTTTTTATGCTTATTAAGTTAAAGTTCATATTTTAAAATAGGTCGGCCGCGTTAGTCTGCCGGTGAAAACGCTGGAAGAGAAGAATTACTTTAGGTGGAATTTGGGTCAGTGCTTGGATCAGTGCAGTTTTAGTCCACCGGTGTAAACGTAGCCATTATTATTTGATTATTTTCAAGATTTAGTCCGGGAGACGGACGCATGTTTAGTGCAATTATCGTTACGCATACGCAAAACTAAGTGCATTTCTGGCAGTGGCCCATGAAAGGGGTGATTGTTGTGTGCCACCAACAATGTGACTGACATTTGTTGACGAGAATTTTGAAGGTTGTAATGGTTGTAATCTACAATTTTTTAATTATTAATTTAATAGACCATTTCCACTGACGTCACGCAGCTCCGTCTTGAACAGCTGATTCGGGGCAACGTCAGCCAGATGTGCGTTATCTGTCACGGGGCACGTGGGCTACGTCAGTCATGTGCGTCAGTCAGATTGGCAGTATGTCAATCTGTCAGTCGGTGTCGGTGTGTGAAAGTCACTGGTGTCACAAAGTTTTGTCAAACTGGCACGTACAGTTGTCATCATGTTGACGTTGCCCCGAATCAGCCGTTCGCCACGTGCGTGTGACGTCATGTGGAAATGGTCTATTGCATTCCCGGCAGGATTGCCATTAGTTACACATATTTTCTCGATACATAGATGATAGTCTCTACACATAACTCGATAGGGGTACTAAAACCGCGCCCGTCTCCCTTACTAATTGATGGTATGCTGTGTATAACTCCACGTGGCATGAGTTGATGAGAACATTATTTTGATGCAAAAAATATGGTACCTAATTGTTGTTTTCGAAATGGAATCCGGCAAAAAAATGTGGAACGCTTCACGATTTTGCGTGTCATCCTTGCGCAGGGGCCATGCTAATCTTCTCTGTATCGTTCCAATTTTAGTATATGTACCGCCGAAGCGAGTACAACCATATGTGTTTGGGATCTTCTATCTGTAGTTAACGGGCAGCGCGCCATAGCGGTGAGATGTATGAAACCTAAAATGTCTCTAAAATGACTTATTATCATCAAGTTTGCCACGTTTACAGGTATTTGTGAAATAATAAGCGAACAGATACGTTTGAAGCTACTATTATCAAAAATACCTGTAAAAGTGGCAAAATTGAAAATGATAAATCATTTTCAAGATATTATAGGTTTCATACATCTCACCACTACCGTGCGCTACCTGTTAACTATGGATAAAGGCTCCCAAGCATCTATGCTTGTACTCGCTTCGGCGGTACATATACTAAAATTGGAACGATACAGAGAAGATTAGCATGGCCCCTGCGCAAGGATGACACGCAAAATCGTGAAGCGTTCCACATTTTTTTGCCGGATTCCATTTCGAGAACAATAATCAGGTACCATATTTTTTGCATCAAAATAATGTTTTCATCAACTCACACCACGTGGAGTTATACACCGCATACCATCAATCTTGAAAATAATCAAATAATTACATGCTCAGCCCAGAGCCTTGAGGTATGTTATACTAGAAAAATGAACGTCTTGAATTTTTCCCCGAGTAAGTTTTATACTTACTTATATTTATTAGTTTTACTCACTTGAATTATTATTTATCATGCAAGTACAACACTGCAACAAGTCAACCGTTACCGGTTATGAGTTTTGTCAGTTGTTTTCAAACCTCGCCATACGGAGTAGCTGAGGTTATTTTTACCCTTTTTCCGTGCTTTTTCTGTGGTTTCAATTTTTTTCTTAGTATGTACCTCTTCTTTGACAGTTCAATATTTTATACATTGCAACAATCATTTATCATCAAGTTCATTTTTTTGGTAATCGATTCTTCTCTATTTTGGTTGGACACCTGTTGCATTTGAGGTGATCGGTCATCTAGAAACAATTCTTTGACAACAAATGTATAGATCTCCAAGTTTCGTCTATTTGGTGAGGCTCTAAAAAATCCAGCAATTTCTCTCACGAATATGCCAGGGCTATTGAATGGCTCCTCCGCCAATTGTACGGGTTTGTAGCTTATAACTAGGGAGCGGATTTATATGCGGTAAAAAAGTCCAAAATATGTAGTTTATATGCGCTTAAAAAGTATCAAAATATGCGGTAAAAATGTTCAAATAGTGCAATATATGCGAGTAAATATGTGATAAAAGCTGCAAGAATAGTGAAAATTTCAACATTCGCATGTAAAACCAACCAACCAACTTTGACCATCAAAGTGAAAAAATAAAAGTTCTTCGAAAATTTTCAATTATTTTTTTCTTGAAATCAAAATATGGTGATTTTCCAGCACATTTAGATAAGATGGCCAAAATAGTGACAAATATTCAGTTATGTGCAAAAATATTGACTAAATATGCGGCTATATGCGATTATATGGACTATCAATTTGTATGCGGTTGAATGTCAAAATAATAAATTATATGCGAAATAAAACTTTGTATTTAGGTTCCTTATAGATGGAAACGTCAAGCTGCAAGTCGACAGTTGCATCCAACTTAGCGAATAAAACATGTAAAAAATTATAAATCCGCTCTCTACTTACTACGTTTCCATGGAGGATTGAAATCGATTTGAAAACGGTATCGGGATTGACAACTGCACGTAAACGCTTGCAACATCGTATTCAAATCGATTTGAGTTTCAAGGTCGATTCGGTAAATTCTGGGATCGTATCGGGATCGGATTGAAATTATACTCATGGAAACCCAATCGGATCGGATCGAAACATCAACAAACAGAAACTGATACATAGCAATGAGTAAAACCGCTGTTCTGGTCGCATCGAGGGTCGCATTCTTTCTTGCACCTGTTGTCTGCACTTCTGCCTTCTGCACACTTGCAGTTTGCAGAGTACTTGCACTTTCTCTGATACGTTGGGTTGGGATAGGTTTAGGTTAGGGTTAGACTTACATGACAGATATGTAAACAGAATTCAAATCGATTTGAATACCGAGTTCGACCCACTCATGTGGACACTTCCGTATTCAATTTCGATACTGTTTTCAAATCGATTTCAATTCTCCATGGAAACGTAGTAACTTATAACCGAACTCGATTCTCTGGTTGGTGGCCTATTCCCCCGTCAGAGTCTCCAGCAAATAATTGACGGGGCATTTCCAGCCAGTTCACCTCAATTTTCTTTGAATTGAATTCTTTTTACCTCAAATTAGGTATTCTCATTCACAAGTCCACACACTGTCAGTGAAATCTCGCTTGATAAATTCCAGTAAGTTGGCTACAGAAATCTAGGTCTCACAACACAGAACGGAGAAATGATCTATTTTCATATGATTTTAGACTGAGCGACTGGCCTCGATTGGGTAAAAAAAAAAACACCCAAACAGTTGGAAAACCGCAATTAGGACGGAGTTGAATTGGTAAAATAAGCGTTGCGAAATCAATCCCTGTGGGTTTATTCCTTGACGGATTCTTACCATTTTGGTTTCTTTCCGAAAGCTACAAGGATGTACTTTGGTTTGAGCCCATTGGCATTTTCAAAATCCAAAAATGATTTTTTTGATTCTCGTTTTGATTTATCTCTCTTACCAAAAGAGACCTGAATGGTAAGTATCCGTCAAGGAATAAACCCACAGGATTGATTTCGCAACACTTATTTTACCAATTCAACACCGTTTTCAAGCTGAATTGGTTCACATAATGTGGAGATACGGAGACCAGCAATACATTTTGGACCCCAAATTTTTTCCACATCCAAAAAATCGACTCAGCTCTGCAGAAGTTCCCACGCAGTATATTATTCATAGAATCATAATATCATATCATATTTCCAAAATCCAAAAATACTTTTTCAAACTCCAAATTTCCGATTTTTCCTTCGATTTTAGAAATGCTGATAGACTTAAACCAAAGAACATCTTTGTAGCTTTCGAAAGAAGCCTGAACAGTAACTTTCTGTCAAGGAATAAGCCCACAGCAATTGATTTCGCAACGCCGCACAGTGCTAGTGGTCGGAAAATCAAAAATACGCGCAGGAATTCATTTTTTGAAGATTTTTTTTGACTACTTTGGCATTGGATACCAAAGCAGAATGTTTGGACTACTATTTGCTCAAAAGCTGCAATTGTTGAAGGAATATTAATATCCGAAACCAAACTCTGAACTTGACTCACTCGCATTAGTATTGGAGAGCCTCTTCGTTAATGAGCGTCAAATGCCGATGTTCTTCTTGGCATAGCATAAAAGACGACTCTTTATAAAAATAACAGCAGTTACCATTGAAATCTGTGAGGTTTTCTCTATGAGAAATCATTAATGAAAGTCACTATTAACACACTCAAGATGAACTAGTAATTTTTTTATGAAGGCTGGTAAAAAGTCAAAACTATAGAGAAGTTCGTAATTCAAGAAGACTTTTCTTCTAACTCCCGCCGAATCCCGCCCAATAATTAACAACATGTTATACCCCAATGTTTCAGCTACAAAATGCAATAAAAAGTTTTTGCCCCTTTTTGCCACTTTGGCCTCTATACTAGGTCTCTTTTCAGGCAAAATTGCACATTAAAATAATAAAATTACTGTAAATTTTGTATTTAGAAGAGGCCTTCTTTTCAACTCCTGCTAAATCCCACCCTATACTATAGTTGACAGCGTGTCACATTCTAATATTTCAGGTGCAAAATGCAATGAAAAGTTTTTGCTTCTTTTTGATACTTTGGTATCTAGGTCCCTTTTCAAGGCAAAATTGCACATTATAATAACAAAATGATTGTACATTTTTGTATTCAATGAGGCTTTCTTTTCAACTCTCGCCGAATCTCATCCGATAATTATACCATGTTATAGGCTAATGTTTGAGCTACAAAATGCAATGAACAGTTTTTGCTACTTTCCACTATTTTCGCCGCAAGGTCCCGGTTCAAGCCAAATTGCAGATAATGGTCAAACTAATTGAAAATTCCAGGCAGTCTGCTTTCTGGGTTAGGGCTTCACATCACTAATCACCTCATTCAGGATTGAAGTGGTAACTGGATGCGAAACTGCCCTCGGGTCTCCTCGCAATAATGCTCAAGAAGTATTTTTCAATTAATTATGCTCATATACCTAAATAGAAATTAAGAAAAAGCACCTACACTAACTGGTTAGGTTGATACCGAGTTGGTACATCATAAATAGCTGAAATTGGGCCCAAGACTTGACCAACAAGTTAACTCATGGATAGTTTTGGAAATTTTGGTCGGCTTTTTGGAATTTCATCTCCTGTCCTTTCCTCAATTTTGATGAAGCATGATTTCAAATAATTTTTCCTAGAATATCTATCCGTTGTCTACCGGGTGGGCCATAATAAACCAGAATACTTTTTTTTGCCTATAAAATTTTTATTCCCTGACCGATTTTCTCAAAAATGGTACCAACGGAAAGCTAATAGACTAGGTCGTACACCACAAGAGTCAAAATGGCCGACACTTCAAAATTCAAGATGGCGGAATTGTTTGAATATACACCTTTTTTTGTTTTCGTTCTTTTTGTTCAAAAGTTATGGAATCTGTTAAAACAACAATAGCCCAGGCGCCAGGGAGCAAAAATCAGCTCAATAAGGAAATAATTGTTTCCTGGCTGGAAACTAGCTTGAAACGATCTGTGTGGCTTAGGTTTTGACATACTAATTTCCCCCCTTTCGAAAATGTCGGCGTCATGTCGCCATCATCAACAAGAAGTGCACCAGCGTGGTTTTTGCCGAATATCTTGATTTTGGGCCATCTGACAGCAAAAGATGTAAGGAGTCATTTTGAAACCAACGAAATTCCCTACGGAATAGTTTTGAAATGACCTTTCTGCGACCTATGGTTTTTGAGATAGAGCTTCTGGAAGCGAGAGGCATTGTCGTAAAAGCTCCATGGCCACTTGACTCGAAAAACTAAAATGTCGATGTGACAAAAAAATTTCAAAATGAGATTTCTTGAGAATCCTTCATGCTATAGTTGCGGTGATGGTCTTAAACTCTTTCTCTTGAACCGTTGATTACGAATATAGAAAAGTCAAAAACGTCACATTGTACATTATACAGGGTGTACTGAGGGAATCAAATTAGATCAGAGAAATTTCTCATATTTCTTCGATTTAGCCTATATGCGACACTTTAAGCACCTAACACGAGTCCAATATCAATATGGATTTGCTCTATAAGCTTCACTTAATACACTTAAGAAGTGGTTAGCTCACAGCTTTACTGTGAAATGTTTTGAAGGCCCTCTGAAATCATCAAAATATCAAAAATTTACAGTACCAAGGAATGTATATAACAGTATATTATATACCAAGGGACCAAAGTGAATTTTTAATTCTGGGATTTGGACCCAAAGGGCCCTTGAGCAACAAACTTCACCCAAGAGATCAAAAATTTACTTTGGTTGCTTGGTATATAATATACTGTTACATACATTTCTTGCCACTGTAAATTTTGATGATTTCAGAGGGCCTTCAAAACATTTTACAGGGAGGCTGTGAGCTGACCACTTCTTAGGTGGAAGCTTACATAGCAATGAATATTGATATTGGACTCGTGATAAGTGCTTAGAGTTTCGCATAGGCTGAATCGAAGAAATATGTCAAATTTCTCTGTTCTGATTTGATTCCCGTAGTACACCCTGTATATGTACAATGTGACGTTTTTGACTTATCAATATTCGTAATCTACGGTTCAAGAGGAAGAGTTCAAGACCATCACTGCAACTATAGCATAAAGAATTCTCGAGTTATCTCATTTTGAAATTTTTTTGTCACATCGACATTTTAGTTTTTCGCGTCAAGTGGCCATGGAGCTTTCACGACAATGACTCTCGCTTCCAGAAGCTCTATCTCAAAGACCATAGGTCGCAGAAAATTGATTGAGAAACCAAACTGAAGGGAATTTCATAGGCTTCAAAATGACTCCCTACATCTTTTGCTGTCAGATGACCCAAAATTAAGATATCCGGCAAAAACCACGCTGGTGCACTTCTTGTTGATGATGACGACATGACGCCGACATTTCCGAAAGAAGGGAAACTAGTATGTCAAAACCTAAGCTACACAGATCGTTTTAAGCTAGTTTCCAGCCAGGAAACAATTATCACCTTATTGTTTTCCCTGGCGCCTGGGCTACAACATAATCGGAAAGAATGGAGCTTTTCTCACAATTCAAGCAGACCATTCCGAGCTTATTCGCTCCATTCGTTCTAGAGTTATAGCGAAATTAAAAAAGGCCTTCTTCACATGTTCTGACCAGAAATGATGGATTTAAATTTTGGTTTCCTGCCTCCCAAATTTTTGTTTTATGGGACCGATTCCACAAGAATTGGTGTCAATTGAATTACCTAAATGAGTTTGATGGACAATATCATGGCGATCAAAAGAACCTGATTTTTTTTCAAGGCTTTGCGCATCTTTACGAAAAGTTCGAAATCACTGGTGGACGCCAGTTAATATTAAATTCCATTGGTATTAATTTAGTATTGTAACAGTATTGTTATGGAAAAGTTATAAAACAATTTGTTTTGTTGTATTTTATGATTTATCTTCTCAACAGATCAAGCGCTGCGTTATCGTTAGGTAAATACGGAAAAACTTGTATTTTTCAGTTTTGTCCGCCACTCGGTCCGCCATCTTGGAGTGAATCAGGTTCTTTCGATCGCCATGATAATGCCATCAAAGCTTATCTTAATTGAATATCCATTGACACCAATTTTTGTGGAATCGGTCCCGAAAAACAAAAATTTGGGAGGCAGGAAACCAAAATTTAAATCTATCATTTCTGGTCAGAACATGTGGAGAAGGCCTCTTTTAATTTCGCTTTAACTCCAGAACGAATGGAGCGAATAAGCAGCTTGGAATGGTCTTGAATTGTGAGAAAAACTCCATTCTCTCCGATTATGTTGTTGTTTTTACAGTTTCCATAGTTTTTGAACAAAAAGGACGAAAACAAAAGAAGGTGTACACTCAGAAAAATATTGAACTTCCCATTAACTAAATGTAGCAGTTCTTATCAACTGATTATCAATACTTTAAAAAACGGTTCGTACAACGGCTCTAAGACTAAGTGACAGCTTTACAAATTGTGAGAAATACTACTTCAAAATAGTTGAACTGTGCAGTGGCAGCCACCACTACATATGTTGTGAATCACATCTTCGTAGAAGTATTCACCGTCAAATATCTCCATAGTTATATATCCTACGTTCAAATGGTAGAAATTACCACTACAGAAATGTTACCATCACTACTACTGAAGTTACGCTCTGTTACACGGCTACGATCGGTAATAATCGAGTCGGTCAGCCAATGAGATTTCCGAATTGTGATCATGTGATTTGATTCGGATTTTCGATGGGAAGCGTCTCACCCCACGCGCCCAAGCCATATTTTTCTTGTCGGTGCTTGTTCTCCATTTTTCTTGCGGTTCCGGTGTGTGGTGTTTCTGTTTCTGCGAGGGCAATGGAAAAGTAGCTAGACGCCTGGTATTCCACAAGAACTGAAATCAGTCTTCGAAGGTAGGTACTAAATTTTATATTGTGATGAAGTAGCTACTTAGTTGCACTGTAGTGTAGTTGTGGTCGTAGATACGTAGGTAGTTTAGCTGCACGCATTTGCCATTCAGCTTCGGCATGGTTTCTGTTGCCATCAATGGTTTGCATCTATCAGCTTCAGCGCTTTAGCTAGGTATTTGTTGTAAGATGCTAGAGTATCCATGACTTAGGAGTTTCCGGTTTTATTTTGAAATAAAAAGGTTAGATTGTTAGCATAAATTAATCTGAAACGGTTTATTTTATAGCAAATTTTCTGGATGACGGAGCTTTCCTTTTGACGGAAGAAGATTTGATGCAACTAGTGCCTCAAGAGGGCTAGCTAAGGGCTAAGCTAAGGGCTGATCTAGAGCTGAAGTGGAGATAATTTGTATCTAACGTGAGTGAGGATTATCTTAGTTTGCGAAATTAAAACTATGAAGTCTCGGATGACACCAGAGTCCCTAAATACGGACCTTTATAACATAATTTCCTCCGAGGCTTCAAGCTATCATGTTATTTGTACTGATTAATTACTAAGTTACATAACTATAATTTATTTTATAAAATCCGCAATCTAAAATTGAATGTAACCTTCTCATTTTTAATTTTCTTTGTAATCTGTATTTTTTAACGTTCTACCATTTTTGTTTTGTTTTATTAACATTTATCTGTTCCTATGATGTCTTGTAATCTACGTACGTATGTTAATTATTCAAATTTCATTAAATTTTAATTGTATGGTTCTTTTTTTTAAATTACATATTATTGTATCAAATTTCGATTCTTTTTATTTATTCCCAATATTATTTATAAATAATGAAACGTAACGGTTAATGTTACCGACCAGATATGTGATAGCAATCTTTCCGTAAGGTAGGTAAAACCATCTAATATGGTATCTCTTATTACCATAATGCAGTATTCCTTACAACTACGAAAACATTCTGTTGACGACAGGGAATGTTGAAATTTACTTTGCTGTAGTGGTAGAATCCTCTATACTGTAGTGGTAAAATCTACTACTCCATTCACTGCGAATATATACGAGAAGTAGTGTATTACGGAGCTATATCACATTTACTATTTTGTAGTAGTATTATTACCACCATGTATAAGTTGGCGCCTATTTAACTGCTACAGCAAGTAGGACCAACGCTTTATCGCGTATTGCTTCCGCTTCTTTTTTCTCGGTGTATATTCAAAGAATTCCGCCATCTTGACTTTTGTGGTGTACGACCTAGTCTATTGGCTCTCTGTTGGTACTATTCCCGTCGAAATCGGCCAGGGAATAAAAATGTTATAGGCAAAAAAAAGTATTCCGGTTTATTATGGCCCACCCGGTATAACTACTTATTCTGAGAGTTTCGTGAACTTTTGTTGCTTTTTTCTAAACCTCTCGCTACCCCTATTCCAAAGAGATTTTTTTCTAAAATTTTTTCAAAAAAATGCGGGACTACTTTTTACTGATTTTAATGAATTCAAAAATGTTAATCACTTTTTCGACATTTTCTCCCTTGTTTCATCCCCTATTTTGATGTTGGGTTTTCTCCATAATTGTTCTCAAGAATGTCTATCCGTTGTCTACTCCTTCTGAAAGTCTTTGTATAAATTCTCGTCGTTATCTCGGGATTCCACCCCTATCATTACCCCTATTCTGAAGGTAATTTTTTCGTAAGTTTTTCCTTAGAACGTGTACTCTTATGTCTACTAATTCTGATATTACTAAAAATCTTGGTCTTTTTTTTGTTATTTCACCCCGTTTAATCCCCTATTTCAATGTTGGATTTTGAAATAGTATATTATATACCAAGGTTGAGAAAGTATTATTATAGCTGAAGCGCCAGTTTAGATCCCGAAGCGCAGCTGAGGGATATAAGGCGCTGAAGCTATAATAATTTTCTCAACCGTGGTTTATATAGTATTTTTTTTACTACTAGAAAACCGCCATTCTAATTCAGGGAGAGGTTAATAATGATGCACTTCACGGCTAGTAGTGGAAAAAATAATTTTTCCGTTGTCTACTTGTTCTGAGAGTTTCGAAAATTTCAGGCATTTCTTCAACATTTTACCTCCTGTCACAACCCCTAATCTGAATATAGTTTTTTTTTTAGTATTTTTCCCAAAAGTGTTTTTATATTAGTTATTCATTCTAAGAGTTTCAGAATTTTTGCGCGTTTTTTCTATTTTCCGACCACTGTTCGCCGGCGCCGTATTTCACCAATTTTATTTGGCTCTGTTCTTAAGTGAGTACCTACTTAATGGCGATGTACCTAGTAATTTGTCTGCATACTTTGAAATTAAAAAAAAAGCTTGAGAAGCTCGAAGCCCTCCAGGCGACCGAGGCCCCTGAGCTGCAACCCATAAACATTATGCTATAATACAGCCCTGATGTAAGCCCAGGATATAGCGATCCAAACGCTTCACGTTAAGAACTTCAAACGTATTTATTTGTTTATTATTATCATAAATATCTATAAACTTGGTGAAATTAATAATAAAAACTGATTTTAGGGACATTTTAGGTTCCATACATCTCACCACTAAGGCGCGCTGCCCGTTAACTATAGATAGAGGGTCCTAAGCATCCATGGATGTACTCGCTTCGGCGGTACATATACTAAAATTGGAACGATACAGAGAAGATTAGCATGGCCCCTGCGCAAGGATGACACGCAAAATCGTGAAGCGTTCCACATTTTTTTGACGAATTGCATTTTGAAAGTACAACAGTTACCGTATTTTTTGCTTTGGAGTAATGTTTTTCCATTTACTTACACCACGCAATACGTCGAATACCAAGAATCCTGTAAATTATTAGAATTACATTCTTAGTCCAGAGCGTTGTAGTACAATAAGAAATGCCAGAAGAATTTTACAAAAATGAGTGTCTCAAATTTTTAGCTGGAAAGTATAATCTCTTCCTTAATAAGGGCTCAGGGCATAGGGATTGGAGTTTGACCCCTGTTGCATGTGAGAACGATCGGTTGGCTGGAAACAATTTTTTCAAGTAAAGAAAATCATATTAGAGGCCAAAGAAAAATCGTGGAAAGAGTTCGGAGAGAAAATGGAAGTAAATAGTAAGGAAAACCAAAAACTATTCTACAGGATATTGAAAACACTAAGAACGGGAAAAAGAGCAAAGGTGAATACAATAAAAAATAAAGAGGGAGTACTATTGATTGAGAAAAATGATATCATGGCAAGATGGAAAGAGTACTTCCAGGAGTTACTAAATACACAGCAGATTAGACATACAGATGAAGAAACAACAATTGAAGAGAAGGAAGACGATAACGATGGAAATGAAGAAGCGATAACAGAGGAGGAGCTGAAGGAGGCATTGGGAAGGATGAAAAATGGAAAGGCACCGGGACATGACAAGATTACACCAGAAATGATGAAGAATTTAGGTGAAGAAGGAACAAGATTGATGCTGGAATTATTTAACAAAATATGGAAGGAAGAAAAGATACCAACTGACTGGGAAGTAGGAAAGATGGTGCCAATTTACAAAAAAAATGATAACAAGAAATGCGAGAACTATAGGGGAATCACATTATTAAGCATGCCGATGAAAATTTATGAACAGATACTAGAGAAGAGATTAAGAACAATAATAGACCCTACATTACTAGAAGTACAGAGTGGATTCCGGAAAGGACACAGTGCACAAGACCACATTTTCACAATTAAACAGATCATACACAAGACGCTTCAGTACAACAAGCAAGCCTATTTTGCATTTATAGATCTTGAAAAGGCATTTGATATGGTACCACGGCAAGAAGTATGGAAGAGTCTAAGCCAACGAGGAGTAAATAGGAAATTGATCAGAACAATCAAAAGTCTTTACAAAAATACCACCAATTACATAGTCTGGAATAACAACACATCAGAAAGATTTGAAACCGATGATGGATTAAGACAGGGAGGGGTGATGAGCCCAGCGCTATTTACAGTTTTTATGGACGACATAATAAGGAAATGCAGACCAAAATTGAAAACGTTGAACACAGGGGTGCGACAACTGCAAAATATTCAGATTTCTGAATGTGCATTTGCAGATGACATTATAGTGATGGCGAGAAACGAAAGAGACCTACAACAAAATCTAAATGTATGGAACGAGACCCTTAAAGAAAGTGGAATGAAAATGAACATCAACAAAACAAAAGTAATGGCAATTACCAGGGAACCACAAACATTGACAGTACACTTGGAAGGAAAGCAGATAGAGCAAGTCACACAATTCACCTACCTTGGAGTTATTATAGAAGAAACCGGAAAACAAGACATAGACCTGAACGAGAGACTGAACAAAGTAAACAAGCTATACTACTCAATGAACAAGACCTTTATAAACAAAAAAGAAATAACAAGGAAGACAAAATTAAACGTTTACAAAACTATATTTCGACCGATTTTAACATATGGATGCGAGTCATGGATTTTATCTCAACGAATGAAGAAAAAAATTGAATCGACAGAGATGAAATACCTGCGACGAGTCAAAGGAATCACACTGAGAGACAGAATACGTAATACCCAAATAAGAGACGAGCTAGAGATCAAACCAGTAACAGAATTCATAGAGAGAAGACAACTTGCCTGGTGGGGCCACCTGCAGAGAATGAACATCAACAGACCAGTGAAGCAAATATGGGAAGCAAGAATCCAGGCAAAGAGAAGTAGAGGACGACCGAAAGAAACATGGGATGACGTAGTGAGGAAAACACTGACAGGAAAGGGACTGAGTTGGATCGAAGGAAAGACGCTTGCAAAAGATAAAAAACAATGGACCAAGTTCGTGCATGAAGAATAGATTATTTAGTTTAATAGAACAAGAATTATGAATTATGTTATTATAAATTTGTATAACCCTACACCGAAAGGTACAAGGGGTATTTATTGATTATATATATATATATATATATATATATATATATATATATATATATATATATATATATATATATATATATATATATATATATATCTTGATGAATGATGTATTTCGGGCTCATTTTTCTACGTCCATATATTACTTTGAGCTCAAAATTATATATTGGGCTCATGAGTCCAAAAACTGGACATATTTATATAGTATTTTGAGCTCGTCAGTAGTTACACCTCTGGCTTTTTAATGAAAACAAATTATTGTGCTCCGTTGCCACAAATACAACATACCACAGTCTGATATTTTGAAATCAGGCTAGTTGATCCTGAGTTTTTGCTCATCCTCATATTTGACCGGAATCGGGCTCTTATAGCTGTCTAACGCTCTAATCGCAAGTGCGCACTTGAGATAAGACCATTGGTGACTGCACTCGCACTGTGCATGATTGTCAAGTACTTTGATAGGTATGATTTGTTAAGTAGGACCTGTAGTGGGTCTCTGATGCATGAAATAGTTTCGTACGGCCTAAAGGTGCGTTCAGTCAGCTTATTCAGCCGCAATTTTAGTTTTAGCCGTAAGCGCTGCATCGCTTATTGGCTGTTCCGAGGAGGCTGGTTCATAAGAGCCAATGGGCGTCGCTGCGCTTGCGACTAAAATCAAAACTTGCGGCTAAATAAGCTGACTGAACGCACCTTAAGTAAATAGTACTCTGATAGCAATGTGACCGCAAACAGCTCATCTCCTGCTGCCTCTTACGCAAAGCTCCCAATTAAACACTTTGAGTGCAAGGGAGACGGCACCATTTAACGGCGGATCTTTTCAACTGTTAATTGTGAATTCCGGTTATTTTGAATCTTCAGCCAAAACACTAGGCTGTCGCTGCTTATTATACCAGTTGAAGGGAGAAAGGAGAAACTGTATACAATCGCTTAGTCCGGGAAGCCACGCCCTACGCAGACGCCCAACATCACAACCAATGTCAACTCTAGTCCAAGAACTTGCTCACATGCGCATGCGTCTGAATTATTTTGCACTTTTAACAGGAACTTTTTTTGAAATCTGATACTTATGTATCTAAAAGTCAATCATGACGTGAATCAAGCCCTTGAAAAAAGTTTGGGCGAAAAAAGTGGTATTTGTTGGGAGGCGTATGGCATTTTCGTACAAAATGATATGTTGAGAGCCCATTCTTCACTTTGGATAAGCATGTGAGCCCGAAATACGTCTTGAACATTTTAAACGTGCTCGTGCATAATGTAGATTGGGCTCCCGAAGATTTTCGTAGAAAAAATCAGAAGTGGACAAAAAACGGCCTATAAATTTGTAAAATCGGCACCGTGGGACCGGTTCAACCCAAAAACTAGAAATTATTCAAGAATGGATTTCTGAAGACATCCAAAACTTGAAATAATACCTATTCTGCACTGTTTATTACCATGGGAACCTATCTTTTCTGGAATTTTCGCAGCTGTTCAAATCAAATCTAGGACAAATTTTGAAAAAAGAAACTAAATAACTTTGGAATCACGTTTCATAAGATTGAGAGGTCTTTGAAAACAAAATATGACACCAAATGGCATTTTTCTACAAAATATTGTAGACAGCCCAATTCACATTCTTTTCAAGTCCATGCGAGCCCGAAATACATCATGAATTCTTTCGTCGAGCCCGTGCATGAAGTAAATTAGGCTCCCTAGAAAATTTTGAGCGAAAAATAAGTTGAAATTATCAGAATGACAACGTCACGAAAGTAGTATTTGTTGGTAGGCGTCTAACACAATAATAATTTACCAAAATGGCAGGTATGTGCAAAATATGTTGAGAGCCCATTCCTTATTTTGGATAAGCATGTGAGCTCCAAATACGTCTTGAATATTTCAATCGTACTCGTACATAATGTAGATTGGGCTCCCGAAGGTTCTTGTGAGAAAAGTCAGAAGTGGACAAAAACGGACTATATCATTGTAAAAATAGCACTATGGGACCTGTCCAACTAAAAAACTTGGAATTATTCAAGAATGGATTTCTGAAAACATCCAAAACTTGAAATAAAACTTATTCTGCACTTACACACGATAACCTATCTTTTCTGAAATTTTTGCAGCTGTTCAAACCAAATCTAGGATACATTTTTGAAAATGTGACTCAATAACTTGGGAATCACGTTCTAGAAGATTGAGAGGTGTTTGAAAACAAATATTTGTAAACAAATGGCATTTTTTTACAAAATATTGTAGAGAGCCAAATTCACATTCTCGATGAATCCATGTGAGCCCGAAATACATTATGGATTCTTTCGTCGAGCCCGTGCATGACGTTTATCAGGCTCCCGAAAAAAAATTTGGGCGGAAAATAAGTTGAAAAAATTGGAATGACAACATCACGAAAGTAGTATTTTTATTGGTAGGTGTCTAACAGACTATCAATTTACAAAATGGCAGGTATGTGCAAAATATGTTGAGAGCCCATTCCTCATTTTGCATAAGCATGTGAGCCCGAAATACGTCTTGAATATCTCAATCGTGCTCGTGCATAATGTAGATTAGGCTCCCGAAGGTTTTTGTAAAAAAAGTCGGAAGTGGACAAAAAACGGTCTTTATCATTACAAAAAATAGCACCGTGGGACCTGTTCGACCCAAAAACTCGAAATCATTCAAAAATGGATAACTTGGGAGCTTTATTCTCTAAGATTGAAAGACGTCTTAGAACATACATAGGTAAACAAATGGCATTTCCCACAAAAATATTGTAAACATCACAAATTGAATTCTCGATGAGTCCATGTGAGTCCGAAATACATCATGAATTTTTACATCATGCCCATGCGTGACGTAAATCAGACTCCTGAGATTTTTTTGGCGAAAATGAGGTGGAAGAGCCTGTATGGCAACTTCAAGAATGTAGTAGGTATTTGTTGGGAAAAATCTAACACAATCATAATTTACCAAAATGGCAGGTATGTGCAAAATATGTTGACAGCCCATTCCTCATTTTGGATGAGCATGTGAGCCCGAAATACGTCTTGTACACTTCAAGCGTGCTCGTGCATGATTTAGATTCGGCTGCCGAAGGTTTTCATGAAAAAAAGTCTTAAGAGAACAAAAACGGACTATTTTGTTGGAAAAATAGCACCGTGAGACTTGTTTGAATCAAAAACATAAAATTATTCAAGAATGGATTTCTGAAAACATCAGAAACTTGAAATAAAACCCATTCTGCACTTTACAACGGGAACCTATCTTTTTCAAATTTTTTGCAGTTGTTCAAACCAAATTGAGGACAAATTTTGAAAAATGTGACAGAATAACTTGGGACTCACGTTCTAGAAGATTGAGAGGTGTTTGAAACCAAATATTTATGAACAAATGGCATTTTTCCACAAAATATTATAGAGAGCCCAATTCACATTCTCGGTGAGTCCTAGTGAGTCCAAAATACATCATGAATTTTTCTGTTGGGCCCGTGCATGGCGTTAATCAGGCTCCCTAAAAAATGTTGGCCGGAGAACAAGTTGCAAAACCGGAATGACAACATCCCGAAAGTGGTATTTGTTGGTAGGCCTCTAACACAATAATAATTTGCCAGAATGGCTGTTTTGTGCATATGTCGAAAGCCCATTCCATAGTTTGGATAAGCATGTGAGCATGAAATACATCTTGAACACTTCAATCGTGCTCGTGTATAACGTAGATTGGGCTCCCAAAGGTTTTTGTGGAAAAAAGTCAAAAGTTGCCAGAAAAGCACTATATCATTGTAGAAATAGCACCGTGAGACCTGTTTGACACAAAAACTCAAAATTATTCAAAAATGGATTTTTTAAAACATCCAAAACTTGAAATAAACCCTGTTCTGCACTTTACAACGGGGAACCTACTTTTCTACAATTTTTGCAGCTGTTCAAAACTAATCAATGATAAATTTTCAAACTGTGACGAAATAACTTGCTTATCACGTCATAGAAGATTGAGAGGTGTTTGAAAACAAATTATGTAAACAAATGGCTTTTTTCCACAAAATATTGCAGATAGCCCAATTCACATTCTCGGCGAGTCCATGTGAGCCCGAAATACATCATGAATTTTTTTGTCGAGCCCGTGCATGACGTTAATCAGTCTCCCGAAAAAATTTTGGGCGGAGAATTAGTGAAAAAGCCAGAATGACAACATCACGAAAGTAGTATTTGGTGGTAGGCGTCTAACACGATAATAACTTACCCTCTAATCCACCAGAATGGCAGTTATGTGCAAAATATGTCGAGAGCCCATTTCATATTTTGGATGAGCATGTGAGCCCGAAATACGTCTTGAACACTTCAATCGTGCTCGTGTATAACGTAGATTGGGCTCGTGAGGGTTTTTGTGAAAAAAAAAGTCAAAAGTGGACACAAACTGTCAGAAACCGACTATATGATTGTAGAAATAGCACCGTGAGACCTGTTTGACCCAAAAACTCAAAATTATTCAAAAATGGATTTCTGAAAACATCCAAAACTTGAAATAAACCCTATTCTGCACTTTACAACGGGAACCTATTTTTTCTACAATTTTTGCAGCTGTTTAAAACACATCTATGATAGATTTTGAAAATGTGACGAAATAACTTGCCTATCACGTTATAGAAGATTGAGAGGTGTTCGAAAACAAATTATTTAAACCAATGGCATTTTTCCACAGAGCTCAATTCACATTCTCGATGTGAGCCCGAAATACATCATGAATTCTTTCATCCAGCCCGCGCAATACGTGATTAGGGCTCCCAATTTTTTTTTTGGGCGGAAATGACGTGGAAAAACCTGAATGGTAACTTCAACAATATGATATTTGTTGGGAAGCATCTGACAAAATAGTTATTGAAAAAATGACATTCATGTACAAAATATGTCGAGAGTCCATTCCACATTTTGAATGAGCATGTGATCCCGAAATACGTCTTGTACACTTCAATCGTGCTCGTGCATGATGTAGATTGGACTGCGGGAAGTTTTCATGACAAAAGTCTGGAGGGGATAAAAACGGACTATTTCATTGGAAAAATAGCACCGTGAGACCTGTTTGACACAAAAACTTAAAATTATTCAAGAATATGGATTTCTGAAAACATCCAAAACTTGAAATAAAACCCATTCTGCACTTTACAATAAGAACCTATCTTTTTTTAAAACTTTTGCAGCTGTTCAAACCAAATTTAGAACAAATTTTGTGAAATGTGACGGAATAACTTGGGACTAACGTTCTAGAAGATTGAGAGGTGTTCGAAAACAAATAGTTATAAACAAATGGCATTTTTTCACAAAATATCATAGAGAGCCCAATTTACATTCTCGGTGAGTCCATGTGAGCCCAAAATACATCATGAATTTTTTTGTCGAGCCTGTGCATGACGTTATTCAGGCTCCCGACAAATTTTTGGGCGGAGAATAAGTTGAAAAACCGGAATGACAACATCACGAAAGTAGTATTTGTTGGTAGGCGTCTAACACAATAATAATTTACCAGAATGACAGTTATGTGCAAAATATGTCGAGAGCCCATTTCATATTTTGGATGATCATGTGAGCCCGAAATAGGTCTTGAACACTTCAATAGTGCTCGTGTATAACGTAAATTGGGCTCCCGAAGGTTTTTGTGAAAAAAAGTCAAGAGTGGCCAGAAAACGACTATATCATTACAGAAATAGCACCGTGAGACCTGTTTGACACCAAAACTCAAAATTATTCAAAAATGGATTTCTGGAAACAATCAAAACTTGAAATAAACCCTATTTCGCACTTTACAACTGGGAACCTATTTTTTCTACAATTTTTGCAGCTGTTCAAAACACATCTATGATAAATTTTGAGACTGTGACGAAATAAGTTGCTTATCACGTTATAGAAGATTGAGAGGTGTTTGAAAACAAATCATGTAAACAAATGGCATTTTTCCACAAAACATTGTAGAGAGCTCAATTCACATTCTCGATGAGTCCATGTGAGCCTGAAATACATCATGAATTCTTTCATCCAGCTCGCGCAATATGTAATCAGGGCTCCCGAATTTTTTTGGGCAGAAATGAGGTGGAAAAACCCGGATGGTCCTTCAAAAATGTAATATTTGTTGGGAAGCATCTGACAGAATAATAAATCAAAAAATTACATTCACGTACAAAATATGTCAAGAGCCCTTTCCACATTTTGGATTAGCATGAGAGTCCAAAATACGTCTTGAACTTTTCAATCGTGTTCGTGCAGAATGTAGATTGGACTCTCGAGGGTTTTCGTGGAAGAAAGTCAAAAGTGGCCAGAAACGGACTATATCATTGCAGAAATGGCACAGTGAGACCTCTCTGACCCAAAAACTCAAAATTATTCAAGAATGGATTTCTGAAAACATCTGAAACTTGAAATAAAACCTATTCTGTACTTTGCAACGGGAACCTATTTTTTCTAAAATTTTTGCAGCTGTTCAAAACGAATCTATGATAAATTTTGAAAATGTGACAAAATAAGTTGCAAATCACGTCAAAGAAAATTGAGAGGTGTTTGGATACAAATTATGTAAATAAATGTCATTTTTCCATAAAATATTGCAGAGAGCTCAATTCACATTCTCGATGAGTCCATGTGAGCCCGAAATACATCATGAATTCTTTCATCCATCCCGCGCATGACGTAATTAAGGCTCCCAAAATTTTTCTTTGGCAGAAATGAGGTGAAAAAACCTGGATGGTAACTTCAAGAATGTAGTATTTGTTGGGGACCATCTAACAAAATAATTATCAAAGAAATGGCATTTATGTACAAAATATGTAGAGAGCCCATTCCACATTTTGGATAAGCATGTGAGCCCGAAATACGTCTTGAACTTTTCAATCATGTTCGTGCTTAATGTGGATTGGGCTCCCGAAGGATTTTGTGGAAAAAAGTCAAAAGTGGACAAAAACGGTACATAACATTTTAGAAATAGCAACGTGAGACCTGTTCGACCCAGAAACTCAAAATTATTCAAGAATGGATTACTGAAAACATCCCAACTTCGAAATCGAACCTATTGTGCACTTTACAGGGAGAACTCAGCGTTAAAAAATATTGCGGAGAGCTCATTCACATTCTTGATAAGCCCATGTGAGCCCAAAATACATCATAAATTCTTCGATTATGCCCGTGCATGACGTACACCGGGCTCCCGAAGAAATTGTGGGCGAAAATGAGGTAGAAAAACTCGGATGGCAGCATCAAGAAAGTGGTATTTGTTGGGAGGCATCTAACAAAATAAGAATTGATCAAATTGACATTCATGTACAAAAGAAAGAATGCAATAAGGAGAGGAATTTGAATTGGATTGAAAGCTGTCGCGAGCCCATTTCACATTTTTGATGAACATGTGAGCCCAAAATACGTTCTGAACGTTTTGGTCGTGCTCGTGTATGACGTAGTTTGGGCTCCCGGAGATTTTTTTGAAAAGACAGTATGGACAAGAACGGACGCGCACATTGTAGAAATGGTGACGTAGGACCTGAATCACCCAGAAATTTGAAGTTATTCAACTATAGAAAAATGGAAACGTCCCAAACTCGAAATAAAAGCTACTGTGCACTTTACGACAGGAACTCGTTTTTTCGACAATTTTCGTAGTTGTTCACCCGAAATATAAATGATACGAGTGCTTTAACAGTCAAATCGTAACAAGTTAACTTGGGAATCACGTTCTATGAGGTAAAGAGACATCTGAGAACATAAATTCATAAACAATGGGCGTCATTTCGCAAATTGTTGTATAGAGCCCAATTCACATTCTCGATGAGCCCATGTGAGTCCGAAATACATTATGAACTTTTCGATCATGAAAACGTATGACGTAAATCAGTCTCTCGAAACATTTTCGAGAAAAAAATCCAGAGTGGAATAATCCAGACGACAATTCTCAAGAGGAAGTACATTGGAAGGTGACAAATAATATAAATACGTGAACAAATGCATTTTCTTTTCAAATTATGCCGGGAGCTCAAAATATATCATGTACATTTAGAAATATATATATATTTGAAAACCAACATTGGCGATGGGATTACCTGAAAATTACGTCCTAAAATGTTATGAGACGTCCAACAATGTGAATCTGTGAAAAAAATATTTTTTTTTACATTGTTTGTCACAAAATATGCCGCGAGCCCGAAATACATCATCCATCAAGATATATATATATATATATATATATATATATACATCTCACCACTAAGGCGCGCTGCCCGTTAACTATAGATAGAGGGTCCTAAGCATCCATGGATGTACTCGCTTCGGCGGTACATATACTAAAATTGGAACGATACAGAGAAGATTAGCATGGCCCCTGCGCAAGGATGACACGCAAAATCGTGAAGCGTTCCACATTTTTTTGACGAATTGCATTTTGAAAGTACAAGAGTTACCGTATTTTTTGCTTTGGAGTAATGTTTTTCCATTTACTTACACCACGCAATACGTCGAATACCAAGAATCCTGTAAATTATTAGAATTACATTCTTAGTCCAGAGCGTTGTAGTACAATAAGAAATGCCGGAAGAATTTTACAAAAATGAGTGTCTCAAATTTTTAGCTGGAAAGTATAATCTCTTCCTTAATAAGGGCTCAGGGCATAGGGATTGGAGTTTGACCCCTGTTGCATGTGAGAACGATCGGTTGGCTGGAAACAATTTTTTTGACAACAAATATGTGGACCTTCTCGCAAGCTATTGGCGAAAATCAGCGGCCACCAGAAGGCGCTGAACGCAGTCAAACATGGTGGCCCAAGGGGCCTTGACAAATAGGTACCCAGCGCACAGCCCAGCGCAGTAGCGCAGTAGCACTCGACAGTTGACAGTACCTACTCCAAATCAGAAGAATATTGACAGTTTTGACAGTTGATAAATAATTAAATTTTTTTGTTTTCCTTGTTTTCCACATTGTCGTGAATGTGAGCGAGTGAGTGTTGTAGTTTGACTTGAATTACTGCGTTAGTATACGCCGATGGACACAATACACAAGGCAGCAGCAAAAGCCGATACGTAAGTTGGTGAAATGATAGCCGAAAAATGCAATCTCTGAATGCTTATTTACGTTACAGATGTTGAGTTGTGTGAGCCCCTTGCACACAAGGTGGAAATACTAAGCCCCCACAAGACAAAGCATAGGTACAACAGGACGCATCACGAAAATGAGCCAACAATTATCATTTAGGCTAGAAAGATGAACATTCTTTTGGAGTAATCGTACGACTCATACATTGACTGTAAAATGAAATTTCAGTAGCTAATAAGCATTTACCGCTGTTTAGAATAATAAAAATCATAGTTTATCAATAATAATTGAGTATTCTTTAATCATAAGTTTAATCATAGCTCATCGGTTGATGTTAGTGTTTCTACAATGGAAAATATGTTCATATCGATTAAGGTTCTAAATCTGAACTGATGAGGCGAGTGACGGATTCTGATTTGCAGGGCAGGTCTCTTCTCTCAATACCGCTGGCGTTGATCTCCAGGCTCTCCGGCTGCTCTCACTGGCTTATCGGAGATGGCTTCACGAGCTCACAACACTGTTCTAACAACTGGTCCACAGAACCTGACCTCCAAATGGTTTTCAATTATCCATTTATGAGACATAACAAAGCACAAGAGTCTCAGTCGCAGTGAGCCCCAGTCACCCCACACACGAATTAATGACCTGCCTCAATCACTTCTTCGCCTTCGCACTTTGTCGAGAGGGGGCTGATTTGGTCACCAACATGACCATAAATATTGGGCAAATGAATCTGTATTATTGGCATTTTCTAAAACAAAAATAAGTTAGAGATACTGCAACGAAATTCCATTCCCAACGAACCCCCATCAGCAGTTCTTGGCCCACTGCACAGGCCCACTGTTACGCTTTCACTGACAGCTATCACTGTTGACAGCTGTTGTGATGTAAATGCGCACTGCGTTTACTACCTATTTGTCAAGGCCCCTTGGGCCACCATGTTTTATTGCGTACAGTGCCACCACGCGGAAAAGATTTTCGCCAATTGAATGGCTTCTCCGCCAATTGTACGAGTACGGGTTTGTATCTTATACTCGAATCTCAAATATTTCATAATTACGTAAAAGTGACATTTCCCGATTTCATTTCAACTGAAACTTTACTAAATGATTGGCCATGGTTGCTGGTCTTACGATGAACAATGAACATACGTACTACTTACGCAAGAAGTATTGAAGGGCTAAGTCGCATTTTTTTTTTGGAGGAATTACAAAAAATTTGATGTCCAAAATTCATTGCTCGCCTCTGTATCTTCACATGGAGAGGTCCAGAGGTCCATTAAACTAAGTATAAATGCAAAAACCGCACCTGGTGCGAGAGGGATATGCTTTTGATTATAATCAATATATACCGGGTGATCATTTGAAAACTATCCACCTGCAATAACTCCCGATTCCTAGTGAATATTTTTTCGAGCAAAAACAGGTCGATTTTTATATCGAGGGGGACATCCAAAACATACATTAGCAAATTTCTATATTCACCCCCCTCGCCCCCACTCACCCCAACTTTGAAATTTCAAATGACACTACCTACCTTGCGATACATCAAATTAAAGGAAATTAAATTTTCTTTTTGAAAAAAATATTTACAAAATTTTCAGCCCCACCCCCTTTTCTCTAAAAATTCTCTGACTGTCTCATTTTATATTCTGGACCCCTAATTTTTTTCTTAATTTAGTTGGCGTCATCTTAGATAGCATCGAAGCAGAAAATTTTCGGTGGAAAAAGTGCTACCTAAATTCACCCCTTCGCTCTCCCCCACCTCAACTCCCAAATTTAATAAAACACCACCTACTTTGTGATACATCAAAATGAAGGGAATTGAATTCACTTTCCGAAAAGAATTTTTTTGAAATTTTCTACCCCTCCCCCAATAAATTGGCCATTTGGAGTATTCTAGGGGGGCAATGGGGGGCTTTAAAAATTGTGAAAAAATCTTTTTCAGGGAGAGAAGTCAATTTCCTTTAATTTGATGTATTACAAAGTGGGCATTCACATTTTAAATTTTTGAGGTCAGGTGGGGGAGCGAAGGGGTAAATTTGGGTGGCACTTTTTTTGAAGAAAATTTTCTCTTTCGATGCTGTGCAGGATGACGTTTACAGTATTGAAGGGAAATGGAGGTCTAGAATATTAACTTGGGCACTCAGAGAATTTTAGGAAGAACAGGGGGTGGGGTTGAAAAATTTCAAAATAACTTTTTTAAAAAGAGAATTTAATTCTCTTCAATTTGATGTATCGCAAGGTAGGTGGTGTCATTTGAAATTTCAAAGTTGGGGTGAGTGGGGGCGAGGGGGCTTAAGATATAAATTCTCCAATGTATGTCTTATAGATGTATTATCTTATTAGATGTCCCCCTCGATATAAAAATCGACCTGTTTTTGCTCAAAGACATTTGCACTAGGAATCGGGAGATATTGCAGGTGGATAGTTTTCAAATGATCACCCGGTATAATAAAAGTAAGTGCCAAATTTTTGTGCCGCTAAAACTCAGAAACGAGTACCGCTACGATCAAGGGAGTTATATGGTATGGTAGCCCTATATCCCCCATCGATGAAGAAGGTTTCCGTTTTTACCTAAAGGGCGTGCTTTTGAAGATATAAGGGCTGTAAATTTTGAGCTCTCTAGAAATGTCTAGAACAGTCCAGAACTTTCGAGAGTATTCGAGATCATTCAACAACATTCCATAATGTTTTGGTATGTTCTGGAATGTTCGGAAATAGTCTTCAACGTTCGAATAATAAAAGAAAGTGTACGTACAGAGGTGCGTGCCGGAACTCAGAAACGAGTCCCAGTAGAATCAAAGAAGTTATATGGTGTGGTAGCCCTCTATGCCCCATCCATGAAGAAGGTTCTTGGTTTTATTTGAAGGGCGGGTTTTTTTAAAGATAAAAGGGCTGGAACTTTCGTCCTCTAGACTGTCTAGAACAGTCCAGAACATCCGAAAGTATTCGAGATCAATCAACAACATTCCAGAATGTTCCGGTATGTTCTACAATATCCTGGAATAGCCTGGAACGTTCGAAAACATCCCGGAACATTCCAGATCATTGTGAAACATTCGAGATCATTCCATAATATTCAAAAATGTTACGGTGTGTTGTAAAATGTTCGAGAATAGTCTGGAACGTTCTGAAACGTTCAAATCCATTGTGGTACCTACATTCGAGATCGTTCCACAACATTTCAGATTCCAGAATGTTCCGGTACGTTCTAGAATGTTCAAGAATAGTCTGGAACGTTCGAAAACATCCCGGAACATTCCAGATCATTGCGGATCATTCTAGATCATTCTACAACATTCCAGAATGTTCAGGTATGTTCTGGAATGGTCGGGAATAGTCTGAAATGTTCCCTAACATCCCGAAATATTCCAGATCATTGTAGAGCATTCAAAATCATTCCATAACAGTCCAAAATGTTTTGGTATGTTCTAAAATGGTCGGGATCATCTAGAACGTTCAAAAACATCCCGGAACATTCCAGATCATTGTAGAGCATTCGTGATCAATTCAGAACATTCCAGAATGTACGTGAATGTTCGGGAGTAGTCTGGAACGTTCGGAAACATTCCAGAATGTTCCATTATGTTCTAAAATGATCGAAAATAGTCTGGAACGTTCGAAAACATCCAGGAACATTCCAGATCATTGTGGAACATTCGAAATCATTCTATAACATTCCAGAATGTTCTGGAATTGTCGGGAATAGTCTGGAACGTTCTGGAACATTCCGAAACATTCCAATCTATCGTGGTACCTACTTTCGAGATCGTTCCACAACATTTCAGATTCCAGAATGTTCAGGTACGTTCTAGAATGTTCGAGAATAGTCTGGAACGTTCGAAAACATCCCGGAACATTCCAGATCATTGCGGAACATTCGAGATCATTCTACAACATTCCAGAATGTTCTGTTATGTTCTGGAATGGTCGGGAATAGTCTGGAATGTTCGGAAACATCCCGAAATATTCCAGATCATTGTAGAGCATTCAAAATCATTCCATAACAGTCCAAAATGTTTTGGTATGTTCTAAAATGGTCGGGATCATTAAGAACGTTCAGAAACATCCCGGAAGATTCCAGATCATTGTAGAGCATTCGTGATCATTTCACAACATTCCAGAATGTTCCGGTGTGTTCGGGAGTAGTCTGGAACGTTTGAAAACATCCCAGAATGTTCCATTGTGTTCTAGAATGATCGAAAATAGTCTGGAACATTCGGAAACATCCTGGAACATTCCAGATCATTGTGGAACATTCGAGATCATTCTATAACATTCCAGAATGTTCTGGAATTGTCGGGAATAGTCTGGAACTCCCGAAAACATCCCGGATCATTCCAAATCCCTGTGGAACATTCCAGAACACCCTTGAAAGTTCCTGCAACATTGTGGACCATTCGAAGCCTTTTTGGTGTGGAGCCACCTATTAGTAGAGGTGCAGTACAGAATAAGTACAGAATATTCGAGAGTATTCAAGATCATTCCACAACATTCCAGAATGTTCCCGTATGTTCTGGAATGTTTGGGAATGGACGAATCTAGTTTACCTTTTCTCCTGACGCATGTGCGAAGTGTGGAGGGCTTGCCATTGGTACACTCCGGTCACGTGATAAAATTCGTGCAAATTCCGAAAATTAACACAGTAAAATTGAGTGAATACTAATTTTTGCGATTGAATCGTAAGTTTTAGCCCACTAAAAAGTATAATTGGATAATAGGGTGTGTTTTAAGTGGTTACTGTAATGGATATCGGCAAAAATAGTAGCGGATCCAATAAACATTGCTGTTATTGGAACTGCAGAAGTGATAGCCGCTAACCTTGCCGCTAACCTTGCCGCTAACAATGAGCAAAACTTGTTTTATTTGGGAAGATTCCCAAAAACGTGCTTAAAATACCGTGGAGGTGATATCCCCAAACGTCAATTTCGAGGTCAATTAAAGAACTGTGCGCGATGCAACAAGTCAGAAAAATGGATTAGGTTATGTAAACCATTTGGTTGTGACGTGACACTCGTCGACTCCAAAGTATCGCAGTCGCAGGCATTACAAAAGACACATATCGCATATTCATGTTCCCTGCACTTTATTCACTCCAGTGGGCCCTTACAAGAGATTCCGGACCCAGTACAAGCCACTGTTGGTAGCATCGCTGTTGTCACGTGATAGCCGCTCGCCCGCTCGATCGTGTTGTTTTCGGTGTTTCCACTTTTTTCGTTTGTAAAATACTGACTTTTAGAAAAAAAATCGTTTTGTATATAGCGTCAGTATTTGAAAATTGTATTAAATTTCATGCTCTATAAATTTAGTACATGTGAAATAATTTCTTGTATGAAAAAACTACCGATTTGGCCAATATCCTATGTAAAAATAGAAACTTGCACGAATTGTTTGAATTGCCGCCTTTTCAGCAAACTTGCTGCTGCGCACTTTCGACCACTCCATATACTAGAATCCCCTATTGTCTGGAACGTTCGAAAACATCTCGAAACATTCCAGATCATTGTGAAACATTCTAGGACACTCTTGAAAGTTTCTGGAACATTTTGGACTATTCGAAGCCTTTTTGGTGTGGGGCCACCTATTGGTAGAGGTGCAGTACAGAATATTCGAGAGTATCCGAGATCATTCCACAACGTTCCAGAACGTTCCAGTATATTCTGGAATATTCAGGAATAGTCTGGAACGTTCGGCCAGGAACATTCCAGAACATTCAGAATGTTGTGGATTCTGGAAAGTTGTGGTCCATTCGAAACTTTCTTTTGGTTTGAGTGGGGCTACCCACTAGTAGGGGTATATAAGAATAGAATAGAATAGTTTATTGCTCTACAAACGGTTGTTTTGAGCAAGAAGTTCAATATGTTGACAGAACTTAAGTATACGTCCATCTTATTAAAGTAGGTACAAAATAATAGTATAAAAAAAATACACAGTAGATCAAAAACATGAACAGATATTCTCAAGTTTGCTCGTTATCAGAAACACAACGGAAAAAGGAAAATTAAATACCAAGTAAAATACAGTTTCTATATGATAAGACAAGCGCAGATTGCAAATTCCCCATAGAAAAATAGAGATCTTGCTGGTGACGGAATAGGCGAGGAAAGTAAGACTGTTATTCATTCAAAAAGCACAAACGATCTTAGTGTTAGGGCGTTGACAACATATTTGTAGAGGGTTGTAACCACGGTTCTGTTAGTGCTCAGCAAAATTTCATCCAGGTGCAACGGTAGGCCCTTGAGATTGTGTCTGAATTCTCGGTACAGTGGGCACTCAAAGATGATGTGTTCGAGAGTTTCGCGTGATTTGAGGTTGCACATTGTGCAGATGTTATTGCAATTAATTTTGTATGAGATACCCTTGATATATAATGTGAAGAAATGGTCGTTTGTTGTTCTAAGCTGTAAGAAAAATCTTTTGAGGTACAGTGGGATATCTTTGTTGTGCAAATCATAGGTGTTGGTGATGTTATTCAAAAACTTGTATTTTGTATTGTTAATAGAGAGTAGAATTCTGTTCCAGTCAGAGTCAAAGTGTCCCTTTTCAACAGTCTCTAGGATTTTGGAGGTGTGCTCCTTACTGTTTAGGGAGAACTCATCATAATCGAAATGTATACCGTAGGAAAGGAGAATATTCGAGAAAAGTGTATACCAGTTATAGCAGTGATTTTGATTAAGTGTATTGGTATTATGTAGCTGTAAAAGTCTATTGAGCGCTCTGTTCGGTAACCGGTTTGTTGACATGATGCATATTTTTTTAAGGTAAGATAGTGTCTCTTTGATTAACATATTCCATTTTGTTGATGTTTAATTCTATACGAACAATGTATCCGGCTGTGTTTCTGTTCAGATAAAAAAGTTTCTTGAGAAAGTTGAGTTGAATTTTTTCTAATTCCGCTATACATTTCGGACCCCACACACAGACACAGTAAGACCCCATTGGTACAATCACGCTATGATACAGTTTCATTATGCTGTCCCAGTTAGTGATTTTATTTTTACAGACTATACCCCTCACTACACCATTCGCAATGTTACATTTACTAACTACAGTCCTGCAGTGTTCTGTAAAAAATCCATTGTATGAGAACGTCAGTCCCAAGTACTTGTATTTATTTACAACCTCTATGTCGCTGTCAACAAAAGAGAAATGCTCATTTTTAGTTCTATTCCCCCGTCTAAACACGACTACCTTTGATTTTTCTGCATTTATATTTAGTTTCATCTTCTCACAGTATGCTGCAATTATATTAATACTTTTCTGCAATGAAGCAGGTGAGTCAGCAAAAATGACTATATCGTCTGCATACTGTAAGGTTAGAACATCTGGCCCTCCGTCTAATGAAACCCCCCTTGCTCCCTTGCGTAATAGATTCTGCTCCAAATCACTCAAGAAAAAGGAAAAGGGAGTAGGACTCAGGCAGTCTCCTTGAAGAACTCCCTTTGTAACTTTTACAGTGTTAGTACCTGTTCTAGAGTCATTCTGGAGAAGTACTCTCGCATTTTCGTATAAGTTTTCTATTATTCTTATAAACTTAGAGCTTACTCCGTTCTTGTGCAATCGGTACCAAAGAATCTCGTGATTAACTGAATCAAAAGCTTTTTGAAAGTCGATAAAGAAAGCGTATATCTTTCTACCACGCAGTCGCAAGTTGTTGGCTATTATTGTGTTTAAAGTGAATATGTTGTCTTGGCAGGACCTATTTTTTCTGAAGCCATTCTGACTCTCGGGGAGTATGCCGGCACTTTCAGCGTAAGTCATTATGCGGTTGTTCAAGATGTTCGTGAAAATTTTTGCGATACAGTTTATAAGCGCAATCGGTCTATAATTTTGTAATTGGTTGGGGTCGCCCTTTTTATAAATATGTGTAAGTTTGACGTTTCCCCATTCCTTAGGTGTTTTTTCAGTTTTCAAAATGGTGTTAAATAAGTTTTGTATATAGTTCATCCAATCCAAAGGTAAAGCTTTAATTTGTTCATTGCTAACGCTATCTGATCCTGTCGCTTTTTTATTTTTTGATTGATTGACGGCTCTGAACAACTCAGATCGCGTTACATCTTGGTCTAAATAAGGATGCCTTGCATCTATGAAATCTCTGTTCGTGGTGAAGTTTGCTGCATAAAAATCTTGGTAAAAGGTACGTATTTCGTCGGGTGATATTTTTTCCACATTATGCACATTTTGTTTCATTGTGGAGTCCTTATAAGCTTTCCAGAATTGCTGGCTGTTTTCTACATTATAGAAACCCTGAAGAATTTTCTGTTTTTCCTGTTTTTTTCTCGACCTTATTAGAGACATGTAATTCCTTTTCTCCGTTAGATACGAATTCCGGGACTCCTCATCGAAACACTTCTGCTTGCATGATTTGAACAGGCGTCTTACTAACTCTTTCTGGTGTTTACATTCGTTATCAAACCAATTGTTTTTTGGGCAAATATCATTACCTGCTATTCTCACTTCTTTAATGAAACCTAAAAACTGTGAGCATTCCGTTACAGCAGATAAGAAGTTTTCATATAAACAATCGGATGTGTTCGCGTCAGTTATGTATTGCAGTCGATAGGAGTAAGCCATGATGTTAGAAAAGGACTGTCTCTTATTCTCGAAGAAATTAAGAACTTTTTTAGTGGTGAATTTGAATTGTTTGGTTATCTTTGGTTTATCATTATAATTGGAAGTGGTAATTTTTAGGTTCAACTGGCAAGCGTGGTGATCTGAAACTAAGAAATTTTCTATTCGAAAACATTCTACGAACACAACATCCTTGATATTTATCCACACGAGATCTATCACCGAACTGCCGCTTCTACTAATGTGAGTGAATTGACCGGGAATATCGCCCTTAGACCTACCGTTGAGCACCAAGAACCCATTTTCCTCCATGGTCTCTACCAACAGCGAACCTTCAGATTTCAGGACCCCATCCAACGTAATTCTATGTGGTTCAATGTTTGGATTGCATGCAGTCATCTGTTCCTCGGCCTGATTCCGCTCACCAACTCTGCAATTGAAGTCTCCTCCAATCACAAAAACATCCTCGGGATACATATGTTGAATTTCAATAATTGTGTCATTGAGCATATCCAGGCTTGTCTTAAAATTTGATGAAGGTTTGAAGTAAACGATACCTACAACATAAAAAAGTAAATTTGTTTTATTTCTGAAGCGAACAAAAATCCAGTTGGAGCAAGATTCCAGAACATTGTAACTTGAAATGCCCGATTCTGAATAAAGACAATCCTTACTCATGAAAACAGCCAATCCGCCACTACCCCTTCCCTTGTCTTTCTCCTTAATTGCCCTTTCGGATACAAAAACATAATTTTTCAAAAATTCTGGTAGCGTAACTTCGCTCAAATCCCGGATAAGAAAAGTTTCTGCCAAACATATAATATTATTCTGCCTTAACCTACTAACTTGCGAACTTTCTAAGTTAAAAAAATTGTTCCACCCCTGAATATTCCAAAATAAAATACTTGAATTGTCATTTGTGTTGTTTGTTTTTCTTGTGATGTTGATAGCGGCCCTATTGCTCGTTTCTCGGTTTTGTTTTGGAGGGGCGAAAGGGAGACCTCTCTTCCTCGCGGGGACGTTTTGATGATTTCTCGCCCTCTTCAAGTACGACTATTACCGGTTCATCCATGCGGTATCTAATCGTCAGGTTTTTCTCGCCGCTGCGCTCTCGTGCTCTGACTTCCTCTTGTAGACGCTGGAATTTCTGTCTCTGGGCTGGTGTTCGGTCTGCGAAAATTTGGCCTTTTGGAAAATGGTCACTTTTCAAACGCGATTTGTTTTTCAGAATGGTATGCTTGACCTCCACGGATTCGACTTTTATTCGTAGTAATTGGGGTTTAGGGCCCAACTTCTTTCCCAATCTGTCAGCCTGTAGAATTTTCATTCCGCGTGCTTCAGGAGGCATTACGCTGGTGCAAATGTCCAAAGCCAAGTCTGCATCTAAGAACCCTTCTTGTTCAGAAAGACCGCTTATTATCAAATTGTTTTCTCTTTCAAGGCGGTTACGGAATTCGGCATATGACATTTTATCCTCGATTTTTTGCGGCGTTTTTGCCAGGCTTGAGTACTTCTCGCCGAGATCTTCGTTTGCTTCTTTTAGGTTCTTCACTTCCTGTTGACATAGGGTAATTTGTTCTGTATGAGCAGCTAATATTTTGTTGGTTTCCGCAATTTGGGTGTTGATTCGAGTTACAGACAAATTTAGTGAAGAGAATTCTCTCATGATGGCTTCGAATTGTGTAAGGTTTAATCCTGAGGAGCCCGGTTTCTCCTGGCAAGCATCACAGGTCCATGTTCCGTCACTGATGTAATCTTGTGGTAGATTCGTGCATTTTAGGTGAAATGGAGATTTACAATTTGCACACCTTTTGTCCGTGTTGTAGCCGATGGCATTTCCACAAATTGGGCATGTAGGAGGAGCCATCTTATCATCAGCAAAAAACACGGCTCTTGTTGGTCGATTTAACCCATATCGGGCCATTAGTAGGGGTATATAAAGCAAGATCCGTCGTGGTTTTGAACACCTGTTTCTTGCCAGTTGTTGATGAAAAGTTGATATGATATATATTTCACACAATGCCCAACGTGGAAGAAGAGATCTTGCCAGTTCTGTAGCAAAATGGCGAAAAAAAAAAAACGAACAGCAAAAACATGAAAAAGTCGAAGAGCGCGAAGTACGGTAGACGTTCCCAACGAATAAGTAGAATGAGCACCGTTATGCTGGCCTTACATTTAGCATCAAATGCTGCAGCTTTTTTTGCTGCCGAGCTCTCATTGGTCAAATGTTGGTCACTGACAGCAATAACAGGCGTCAGTTCCAATCAGAACTCTGCAGCAAAAAAAGCTGCAGCATTTGATGCTCGATGTAAGGCCACCATTAGATGCAGAGCAGTCACTCATGAAAATATCACCCTACGAGAAGCGCGAGCGAACGAGGACTAGGTTTCGCTTAGGGGCCGCGAAGCGGCCCCGGCGAAAGCTAGTAATATCATAAACATGAAGTTCAAACTCAAAACTGTCTGCACGCTTTATCTATCCAGTTGTAATTAAACCGACCAATTCAGTACCTTCAATAATTTTATGTTTCTTTTTAATGGAAGCTCCAAGTACCTACATCATGAAATAATAAACTCCCACTCTAAATCGCTATGCCTATGCAGGAATCCCGGAGATTAATTCTAGATTGAGCAGTGAATTTTACTGCAAGCACTTTATGTTTGGCATGCACTCGCTTTTTATCGACCGCTCCGACAGGTAAATCAAACAGGTCCCCGCAAAGTCAAACAGCCTTTGGACTTCTAACAGCCGTGGTGTTTCCATGTTCAGTTCTATCCTATCCATCATGGCACAAAATGCCACAGAAAAATTCAACATCCCTTCGAAAAGCTACAATTTGCAACGCGTATGCACCGTTCCCGCAATTTAAACTAAATATTAGTTCATTGTTAGCGGCGCACGGCGATGCAATTCTGCCAAAGTTTCCGTGACTGAAACTTCCTCGTGCGAGAACCGGCGCCAAACGCGGATATAAACGCGTCTTCGCAAGTTTCAACGGCCGCAAAGTTCCGGGAGGTGCAAATTTGTCCCGGAGCGTGCACCACTCGCATACAGCAAAATAATCAAAATACAACTCGATTTTCGCGCGCAATGAACGCGAGAACTTAATCGGCGTGTATATTATTTCCCTTTGCGACGCACCCAGAGCTCTGCTTCATCCAGTATTTATGGACCTGAAGGAATTAGTTTTGGGGTCGCAAAAAAAAAACAATAATCGGAAATTGATTTAGATTGTCCCCGGCTTGATTAAAAAGTCACGTGACAACGCCAAGATTTATGAATGGAGTCGTGGAATGAACGCCAAAATATACTATATAGTTTTGACGTTTAATTTAAGTTGGATATACGCGCGCGGCAACAATGCTAAATTTAATTACAATCGCCTCTGAAGTTTCTACACCAGTACAAGCTAAACTACAACTTCTTGAGAAACCAAGGACTTGCTCTATATACCTATACCACAGTTATTAACATTATTCTGTTCCCGTCCAGCTTTGAATGTATGGTACATCCATGATATCTGCAAAAGGTCTTGATTTTGAATGCTTTTTTGCGGGTAAATAGAGTGCAACGTAAATTTTACGTAAAGCGGGAATCATTCACGCATCAGATGAAAGGCTGGGAGGCGATTTGGTATCGCACAGGTAAAAGAACAAAGTTTCGGCAAGTGTTTGTGGCATGTGAACCGTTAAATGACAAACAGACGTCATCACAAAAACAAATTCGTTTAAAACAACTTATATTTCAGCTTGTCTTTTGGGTATTACACAGGCTGTCTCAAAAGTATCGCATTTCGCGTCCAGAGCGATTCATACAATCCACTCAAGAACAGGAAAAAATTGATGACCTTAATTTTGAAGATTTTGAATGTCAAAGGGTGGGACCTCGGCCTCCCTTCATTTTCTTCATTTGAAGTGATTTTGGGGAACTGTTCATCATGAACTAATCAGTACTACAAATTTTCAACCACTGAGTGTACACAAAACTTCTATTTAATTTATAGGGTAATTCATGGATCTGAAAAATCCAATGTCCTTCACAAATACCTGTAAAAATCCTTATATGGAAACGGAAGGAGTCATATCGTTTTCTGAATTATTTTAGAGACAAATCGAATATTTTACAGGCATTGATGGAGATAACTGAAATTTTGTGATTTATGACTCACCTTGTATCGTTGCCAGAGATTCAGTGCACACCCACTAATTGATAATTTTTACTGGTTAGTCTATCACAAACAGTTCCCAAAATCACCTTCAATAACGGAAGTAGTGAGGGGGCGAAGTCCCAACCTGAGCTATACCTTTTAAAAATAGAAGTCATTATTTTTTCTTACATTTTTTTAGTGGTCTTGAGTGGATTCTTTTATATCACTGTGGACTCGGAATGCGATACTTTTGAGACACCTGTATATGAATATTTATTGATTTTTTTCTATTTATCTGCAGATAATGTGGGCGCAGATATTGTTTCGAAATGGACAAACTGCGAACTGTAACCGAGTGTAGAATGTAGATACATATTTTCAAACTACCTGCTGCAAGATGCGTGTGTATTTTTGAAAACTAACTGTAAATTAATATTTTAATGGCTAAATAAGAATAAACAAGAATAAAAGCCGCTGTTTTTATTTCCCCGACCCCCCACCAACATGGTAGGGGAAGTATTGTAATCATGCAGAAAAATTTTCGAGATTTCGCCGGGATATATCCATTTTGAGGGCCACCAAGACGATTGAAGGTGCGTTCAGTCAGCTTACTTAGCCGCAAATTTTAATTTTAGTCGCAAGCGCAGAGACGCCCATTGGCTCTTATGAACCAGCCTTCTCAGAAGTGTCTGTCTGTCTGTGATCTTCCACGATAACTGCCGAACCGTTGATCCGATCGACTTGAAATTTGGTATGCAGACATGGTTTTTCTCTGGAAAGAGCCCATTACTTTATGGCTGTCATCTTTCAAACAGAAGCGTCACTATCAACAAATGTCAGAAGCTATATCTCACGGAGCTTGACGTGCAGTATATCACTTGAAAGCTCTTGACAACTTGTATTCAGAACAGTTCATTGCCCCATCTGTCATCTGTCAAATAATAAAAAATGTCAAAGTTTAAAACTTCACTATTTAATTATTCAAAATCTATCCGACGGATTGCAATCAAATTTGGCAGGAAGCAACACAACAGAAGACTCAAGTTGAGTGTGCAGTTGCAGTTTTCCACCATTTTCCAATCGGACGTTATGAATTTTGAAAATTTCTCCTAGCCGTTGCCACCCAAGAGGGCCTCCCACCCGAGTTTTGACCGGAACGACTCGCTTTTGATGCAGGACTCCACTCAAAAATCCATTCCTGCTCGGGGATCGACTTTTTTCGAATAATTCCAACTGATATCGGAAGTGAATTGGATTGGGCGTTATGTAGACCTATTTTCAAAATCGACACGGCTCCTGTTTTCCAACGATAATTTTTTCAAAATGAAATTTGCACATGCCGTGAATTTAAAAGAGCTGCCGTGCAAACTTCGACGTGCGAGAAGCCCCGTGAAATATTTATTTCAGGTGCAGACATGCTGGGAATGAGAGCTGGAGAAAAAATTGCTTTTGGAGGAAAAACATTTGAAATCGTATTCACGATTTTAGAGTTTTCCTCCCTGAAAAAACTGCAAATTTTACAATTCTTTATCTCGTGAACAAATTTTTACCATTTTCCAACAATTTTTTTCAATTTACCGGGAAATTCAAACTTTCCTGAACCAAATTTTCGATTTCCTGCAAATTATTTCCAATCTTTCTGTCGAATTCCAACTTCCCACCCGAAGGGACGTTTTAAACAAAAATTTTCATAGGTTCCTGGATACTAGACGGGAAAGTTTTGGGGTGACACAACCCGATTTATTTTTATTTTGGTAGATGTATGGTCATTACCTATTATTAAAAACGCGTACAAGTTTTTGTCACGAAGTGTACTGATTTGCATAATTGTGGCTAGGTTATTTAAATATGTTGATTTATATTTTATTTATGCTTATGAAACTAAAAACTTATGAAAAGTTACATTTTTCAAAATAAACTAAATTTGTCATTGTTACCTGAGATATTTTTCACTTTTTTTTGTCAGACATGTTATATATCGTTGAAAAGAGAAAAAAACACTCTATTTAATTAGTCTATAGCCAACTATGACTTGCATATGAAAAAATACAACTTTGTGTTATAACCAAAAAATAAAAGAAGTTTTTTCAAATCTGCCAAGGTAATTTCATTCTACTCAAAAAAGTGCCTAAAGAAAGTGTAAATATAGTTTCTGTAACTTGTAGCCCAGGCTTTTTAGTCGAAAAAACGGCAAAACATGAAACAAATTAAAACACGGTCAATCTCTTCAGTTTTGGGTTCACTAGACTTTGCTGTATAACATACAAAAAGTCCCCAACTTTCCCCCGTGTGCGTCATAGTTTTTTTGACAGGCAAAGATGAAGACACCTCAAAATGCACTTTCCGCTTAAAAATGCTCTCAGTTCTCAACCACTCAATCGATTTCTCTTATCTTGGTCTTGAATGAAAGATAATGAATCAAAGTGAATGATATGGGATAGCTTTTGTCCAAAATTTGACACTAACAGACTTAATTTCTTGATAATGGCACTTTTTTCGTGTTTTTTTTCTTATGCTTCAGTTAACATTTCACTTTTGCATCGACCACCAAATATCACTTGGTATTGTTATATGCAGTAGATTCCCTACAGTTTTAGCTTCAAAATGACGTATCTTTTAGCTCCATTGTGAATTGTCCAGCAATTCCAATAAGGATTCTATGAAGTTACGTCAAACGCATTATATGGGGAAAATTACTTCAACATTATTAACCTAGACTTTGATCTGTAATAATTGATCCTACGTTCAATATGTACAGCATTGTACTGACTAAATCTGGTCTGGTAGTACTCGTATGAGTAGGTACTAGGTACATTTTCGCAATTTTCCTCTATGGTTTTAGCGCTACTACTTGTAGCTCTTATAGTTTGTTCTTGTTATTGCCGTCTGCAGTATCCGGCAATATCTCAGCTACTAAGCTTCGGATTGCGCTTGAGTTTTTGCTAGATGATAGCTTAGGTACTCTAGATGTACAAACAACAGAGATATTTTATTTCATTATTCGTCCGTCCGTCCGTCCGTCTGTGTGTCTGTCATTTCACGCAATATCGCGGCTCCTAGACCTCGGATTAACTTCGGGTTTTTGCTAGATAATAATAGCTAAGGTACTCTAGATGTGAACAAACATCACGGTGGGCTATGCGGGAGCACCCACGTGTAGTTAGTCGCATCTTCCTCCAGCTCCGGAGACTCTTTTGAAGATAGTGTCTTGCAACTGCAAGAAGAACTGCGGTCTGAAATGTAGATGCAGGCGATCTTCTTTGTCTTATTCGCAAATGTGTAAGTAAGTTCTGTAGGGGCACAACATGTAAGAATCTACCCCACCTTGTTGAGTATGACCCTGAGGACGATCTGTTATTTTCATAAACTTATGTATTTAGTCCCTTTAGGTGCTAGATAACTTTGCTATTATTTTAGATGGGTATAGGTACTATAGGTAGGTATTCGAGGTACCTATCGATTTATTGTTTGGAAATCAACAGACGAGTTTTTAACGAAACTAATATTGGACAAAATAAGCTTAGAGTACGGATGGTAAGCTAGATGCCATTTTTTTTTGAGTACTTGTGAACTTGAGATTATAATAATAATAATTTGATATTTTTTGCAGAGCATGGCTATAAAAATCTTCCTGTGCTGTGCTAGACTTCCAATACATTATTAATATGTAAATACAATGTTAAAGCTCTGTTTGAAAAGATTGTGAGCATTTTTGATTGAAAAAAAATGATAAATTGCTCTTGAAAATTGTTGATTTTCAATTCACGATAGTTTCACGTTGAATACATCAATGATCGAAATTTTGAATAGGATCGATAACTGCAACTATTTCACGCATTTACATCAGGCATTCGACATAATTATTATTTCTTGAATACTATAAAATGGAGTTGGTTTGATGTTCGGTGTAAGCCAGCTTGAAACTGAAAAATGTGGCTATACCCGCGGGAAAGTTGCTGTTGTTATATTATTATTATTTTAATGTAGAGTGTTCTTTTTTTGGAAGCTAGAGAATTGTTTTGGCTACAAGAAGAAACCTTTAAGGATGAAATCAAAGCCATATTACAGCTACAATACATTTTTTTCAACTGCGCGGAGATATTTTTGAGTGACATTTAGGACTTCGACGTTTTTTTCAATAAATTATTTTTCTCACCTTGTAACTACTTACGTCTCGTTTATGATATGATAGTCTTATGCAGAAAAGTCCATATAATTGATCCAATCTTGAATCCAAATGATTAATGCATCAAACGCAAAAATAACCCAAATTGAAAAACCGGCTTTATTTTGGTCCCAAAATCACGTTTTTCTGCCGAAAATTGCTCGAAAGAGTTTTTAAACAGAATTTAAATGTCATATTCGGATTTGCAAGGTCAGATTTAGTGAGAAACCATACCCAGCATGCCAGTATTGTCTCAATATTATTGAAAACCAAATTTCTTCCATAGGTCACCAATTGCCCCCCTCCCGAGCTCCCCTCACGGGGACCATAGACATCTAATTTGTCAATAAGCTTCACTTATAACCCACTGTATCCAAATATGATAAATCAGAAGCCACTGACTAGATTACTCTTGTCCTAGAATTTTTTTAATGAAAATTTTGACCCCCCCCCCTCAAAAATTATGACGCACACGGAGGAAAGTTGGGGACTTTTAGTATGTTGTTTAGTAAGGTTAAGTGGGTACGATACCGTGAAGATTGCACGTGGATTAATTTGTTTCATGTTAAATGCTAAAAAGCCTGGGCTATTGGAAACCAAGAAAGATATCGACATTCATCGAAATCGTGAAAAATCAAACTTTTAAATATAGCTCGAAAACAAAAGACGATGGCAAGTTCTAGTTTTCACCATTGAGTTCGTCTCAAAGAAAGCGATCGAGAAGGTACCATCCATTTTTTCATAGCTCTCATAGTTACCGAGATCTCCTATAGAAACATCTGAATTTGTCTACCCTGTACATACTGTTTCTGACACCAATGTTGTGAATTTGCGTTGGGTACTCAACAACCGAGAGACGAACAATCACACACTTTTTATTGCTGCGTTCTACTAAATACACGTCAATCAAATTATCGCACTCAGATATAGCTTTGCTTAACTTCGCCGATGTGTTTACTTTTGCTGCGAATTCAAATCTGCTCACCGTGCCCAGTGCTACATAATATATCCTCGTATGTTGCATTCGTGAACATTTTAGGTGTCTTCTGGTGAATTCCAGTACTGGCCGCCGGTTATGCACAAACATTGGGTTTGTGCATATTCTAGTAAGCTTTCACGGCACCTCCGCCGTGAATTGTGCAGATGTGTCTTATTCGCACGTCGGGATCTCCACCGAGCTTCGTAACAATACTATCAAAATTTGCACCTCTAACTGAATAGTATTCAAACAAGACGCTACGTACTTACTTACACTAAAACTACGCGCGAAGTACGTTAAATGCCTGCAGAACTATCCTGCACCGTTGATAAAAAATGGCAGCACGGTACGATGGACGATGACAGGACACAACCTAATGTGAGTCTTGGGAATTCCCATAGAAAATGGGATCTTCCAGAATCCAACAACCTGGAAATATGACGGTGATATAACGTTCTGTACACTCGTCGACTGGAGCTAAACTTCACCACGAAGGGCTTAATTTGCTCACAAAGAACTCTCCAGAAACAGGGAAACTACAGAAATTTTTACCGATTGCAACGGCTTCTCGAAATGGCGTCCTACAAGGAAGATTCAAGAAAAATTCGAGAAAGCTAAGACAAACTCATCCTCCATAAAACTTCCTTTTGGGGCAAAATCTCCAAATTCAAGCAACAGAACAGATCGATTCTTTATTCTCGCTGAAAGACAGAACGTTATTTTTATTTCTCCCAAAGCAAAACGGTAAAACCGGAAAACAATCTAAGTATCATTTGCGCGCTGGGAGTAATAAAGTCACTGGGTCCCACAGGCAGGCGCAGGCGGCATCCTGGCCACTTCTCGAAAATTTACTACGTGATTTTACATGTCCGTTCATGCATGTCTAGTACTTCAAATACCCTCACGTTGCTGGCGCGTTGCTTCTGAGGACCCATATCGCTGGTCCCTGCAGCGCGCCGTTTAAATGCCGCATGCAAATAATACAGAATCGCCCGATTTTCATTTTTCCTATTTACCTAAATAAATTTTGACAAGGTCATCGATGTACCCGGGAACAGTTTTTGGGTCATCCTTCCGCCTGCCAAACTGCAAGTCACAAGAAAGACGTGTACACGGGCAAAAATTACATGTGCCGGAGAATCTCCTGTTGTATCATCATGGATCGCAGCCCATTGTGCCTTTGAGAATGGCTCTGAGTGACAATTCAAGTATTTCTAGTCCCGCTGATGTTCGTCGGCGACCTTTGAACCACATCACGTCTTTTGTATTCTTTGTATAGACAATACAAATAGAGAAGACCATATGTTATCACCACTGTCGTCACGGATATTGGGGCATCAAAAATCAGCCAACCTTTTTTTGAATGATGGACTCACCTGGTTCCTACGCAACCGTGAAAATCCGTGACGACATGTGTCTTTTCTATTTGTATTGTCTATACTTGCATTTTTTCCTTTACTTTTTTTTCAATCTGTGTAGTTGGTGTGATCATTATTAATGTGAACTCGTTCTTTTTTGTCAATCAAATCATGTACCTACCGTAGATGATCTTTGCCAAGAATTTTCTGTAAATTTTGAAGGCAATAAAATTATTTGTATTAGTATTTGTATTTGTATTTTGTATTTCGAGCATAGGTGCCTTGGAACATATCGGATTCGAAATTCTGTCCTTGGTTGGTAGATAAAGATGCCATACAAGAAAGATAGATTTCAACCTCGGAAAAGATATGGACGTCCTGAAAATTTGATATTCTGTTCTGAACTGAGTGATCTATAACATATCCAAAATCGCTAAAAATCGCACCCGGGGGTTTTGAGTTATTGGAGGGGGGGGGGGGGTAAAAAATTGCAACTCAAAATGGAGTTAGAGGTGTTCATCAAAAATTTTTAGAGGACATTAATATGGAGTGTATTCTTCAGGAAAATAATTTACTCGATGTATGATTTTGTTTCTCGAGTTTGAAAAATCGATTTGAACCTGAGCCGGCGCGGTGCGTCGTCTACTACTGACCAGAACACTACAACATGCACCTTTACATGAAAGTAGCTGAAACTATTGAAAAAATAATAACAAATGTTTGAAAATTCGAGGATTTGTGCAAAACTGAATTCCCTATAGCATGAACAAAATCGCCATGAATCGCACTGCAGGATTTTGAGTTATTCGAGGAGGAGGATAACATTTTGAAAAGATTCATACTCTATGAGCTGTTGCCTCTCCCCTCAAATATCTCAAAACCCTGCAGTGCGATTCATGGCGATTTTGTTTATGTTATAGGGAATTCAATTCTGCGCAGATCTTCGAATTTTCAAAGATCAGTTGTTATTTTTTCAATAATTTGAGCTATTTTCATTTAAAGGTGCATGCTGTAGTGTTCTGGTCAGTAGCAGACGACGCACCGCGCCCGGCTTAGGTTCAAATCGATTCTTTAAACTTGAAAAACAAAACAAGACATCGAGTGGATGATTTTCCTGAAGAATACACTTCAATTTGATGGCCTCTGAAAATTCTTCAAAGATGAACACCTCTAACAGTAAATGAAAAATTCGTCAAAATTGTCAAAGAAAAAACAAGTTTTCTCAAGTTAACTTGTTCAAACTTGTTTTTATCCAAATTTACACAACGGATTCGAGTTTAGGAGATTGAATTTAGTCGGAAAAGATACCAAACTTGTCGTGATCGGTTTAATATGGCGCGGGAAGAAAAAAGAGCCCCCGAGCCGAGCTTCGCATTCCCACGAGCCCCCTCTAACAATGATGGACACTTTTTGTAGCGAAATGATGTGAACGGGATATAATGCGTCGAATTACGATGTATTTGCATCCAGTGGATTGACAGGTTTCATCCCCTCCATTTCAAGTTGCAATTTTTTACCCTCCCTCCAATAACTCAAAACCCCCAGATGCGATTTTTGGCGATTTTGGATATGTAGTAGAGCATTCAATTCTGGACAGAATATCAATATCATAAAATAGATTAATTATATATGATTATATTGATATTATATGATATAATATCAATATAATATCAAGATCAGTTTTGCTGACTTTTTTACTATTTTTCCTGTACTATACCTGCCCAGGTATAAATTTGAAATGGAAATTGAGTAAGCCTTTTGTTGTTTACTGGATTCCGCTCATTCACCGCCAATTTATCCCAATTTATCATGAAATGACCGCCTGTTTGGCAATATTAATTTCCGGTTAGCATCTACTGTTAATTAAATGTAAATAAACTATAGCCCCCGATGCGATGACATTCAATTTTTATCAATTGTACCAAATCAATCTATCAGTTAATGGAAAACGTTTCGTCACATATAGCGTGCTGTGTTACTGAAGTATTTCCCCCTTTTTTCTGTCTTCGGATAGTTTTTGCCGTGGATTTATTCCAAAGTTCGAAAAGGACGCGATCGAAGAATTTCCCGCGATGTTGTTTATTATTTACATATCCGTCCGCACAGACGTAAAAAGCAATTTCCAACGTTCGGATTTAAGTCGGCATTGTACTACACATGCAATCAAGAAGGGAAAATAAGAAGCCGGCCAGGATGGCTCCCCCATGCATAAGCCAACCGATTCCCGATTACCACTCGTGTACGATTTGTGACTTTTTGTATCATTTTGCATCTTAAGAAAATTACCTCGAGTCCGATTTATGCTCGTATACATCCATCCACGCGCGTCGTCCTCCACCCCCCAGTGATGTGTATTGGCCTTCTCCTCTGCTGATGCTGATTTTTTCCAGTCGATGGATTCTCGGCGGCGAAAACAAATTTTTGCTTATACGCGCGAACACGGGTGGACGGGGGCAAATCCATTTCCTCTTTCTGCATACCTATAAAACGGGAAAATGTTATTAAGCTGTGTGTCAAACAAGTCTGAAAGATATGACGAAACGCGCTGTGGGGTGGGAGATCATACGGCAAAAAGTTCAACTACGATTTCATTCGCTCTGCGTATATATAGGTGTACCTAATTTCTTTATTGAGCCAAAACCCATTTTCCCGAGACCGACAATATTTCAATATTTATTATCATAGTTCTTGTTATACATGATGATTTTTTTGAAAAGAACCCACCCCAGATTTCTCGCTGCCAAAAAATTATACAGGGAAACACCGAAACAGGTCGATTTCTATTTTGAGGGGGACATCTAGGACACACATTGGTAAATTTTCATCTTCAACCCCTTCGCCTCCACCCTACCCTACTCAAGAATTTCAAATAGTATTACCTATGTTGTAACACATCAAATTGAAGTTTATAAAGTTCTTTTTTTATCAAACATATTTTAATTTTTTTTAAATCATCCCTCAACCTTTCTCAAAATTCTCTCATTTTAATCAGAAGAAAGCTTCTCCCCTATTAATTCCAATGCTTGGCAAATAGTTTTTCTAGCGAAAATAGGTCGATTCTTATTTCGAAGGAGGTATCTAAGACACGTATCGTCAAGTTTTTGTCTTCAATCTCTTCGCCCCCACCCTATCCTACTTTGAAATTTCAAATAGCAGCATCTACCTTGTAATACATCAATGTGAAGGTATTAAAATTCTATATACCGTCCGTTTTTTTTTCTAGGCCCCAGCTTATAGCGCCTTTATTATGGGTTTCACACCCAACATATTATATATTTTTGAAATCAGACGAACAAACTCTTTCGATTGATGGTATGTCAAATTATTTTTGACAGATGTCATTTTTTGACAATTGACGGAATAGTACTTGTGACACACCGTTTTAAAGCCCATAAAATTCTTAGGAGAACTGTGTTTTCATTTCTAGAATAGAATGTCTTTTACAGCTTCTGGAGGTCTTTGAATAGGAAAAATTGTTAAAATTCAGAAATACCTACTCAATAATTGAAAGGTATTTTTAATATCAACTGATGATAATATTCTGATTTCAAATCGTCCAAATTAGCGGGAGACTCTATAAACACCTTATCTTCCAGACAGGCTCATAAAAAAAATCGAGGGGGTCATACCTGGCCACCTCGGATACTGTCGCGTTAGGCTGGCAGTTCCAATTCACCGGTCGTTGAATCTCTTATTCAAGGAACAAGGAGACGGTCATTTCGAGTAACTTCTTCAGGACATTTTCTGTTTCATTGTGATTATTTATTGATAATTATCATTAGTTATTATTAAAAATACCTGTTTCGCCTATACTTACGTACTTATCAAGTATTTCTGAATTTCAACAATTTTTCCTATTTGAAGACCTCTAGAAGCTGTGAGAGGCATCCTATTCAAAAAATGAAGACACAGTTTTCCTCAGAATTTAAAGGGCTTTAAAATGATGTATCACAAGTACTATTCTGTCAATTGTCAAAAAATGACATCTGTCAAAAATAATTTGACATACCATCAATCGAAAGATTTTGTTCTTCTGATTTCAAAAATATATAATATGTTGGGTGTGGAACCCATAATAAAGGCGCTACGCGCTGGGGCCTAGAAAAAAAAACGGACGGTATGTGAAAAATAGTTTCAAGTTTTCTAAACCTGGGGGCGAAGGGGTTGAAGAGGAAAATTTGATAATGTATGTCCTAGATGTTCCCCTAAAAATAAAAATCGACCTGTTTCGGCGTTTTCCTGGAAAAGAATTTGACAGCGAGGAATCTGAGGTGGGTCCTTTTTAAAAAAATCACCTTTTTAGCGCACTTCTTCAAATGGAAAGGCGCTTATATCGTTGCTTTGCCCGCCGTCGGTCCATCACAGCATCTAGTTTTAGACAAAGTTTCAGACGGAACGATCTTTGCAAAGAATTTTAATCCAATGGGTAGGTAACTCATGATAACGTGACTCGAACCAAGAAAAATCTTGACTGAATAATGGTAATAATGGTAAACAATTACAATAACAAGAATTCAGTGAGACGCAGCATCGCCGATTAAGTGCTGCATTTCAGAAGCCGGCTGAATCCAAAAAGTTACGACGAAGTCCAGAGAGTAACCAGAAGTTAGGTTGGGTAAAGATTTTAAAAATTGAATTTTGAGGGGCCGTCAGATCACGGAATTTTTTTTGAATAATTTGATGAGAGGCGAGCAACACATTTTCAGCGAAACGCAGGTAAAAATGAACTTCTTGTCCCTCGTTTTCTTTCAAGAGTCGATTACAATGGGCGTTTTCCATTTAAAACATTACCGTCGGTTTGTGTCAGCTTGTGTTAGCTTGTGTCGATGAAACAAAGGAACATAGATCAAATGGAATAGGCCAGGCGGTAGGTCATTCTGGATAGAAAAAATTCCGACCAAAGCTTTTATGGTGTCAAACTCTTCGTAAGGTCAGTAGGTATCTACCACTGAGTTTCCGCCCAAAAACGAGTTGTGCTGATTCCTCCACATCTGCCCAAAGGTAAAAGATGTCTTGAAGGTGCAAAAAGACCTGTTAAACCCCCGTGCTTTTCCATTTTATTTGCCTCAATGCAAACGTACAACTCTTATGCAAACATTGGAAGCATTTGTCATCATCTCTGTGCCAGTCTTACTGTTGAAAAAAAAGATTTCTTTGTGCGGGTCAGATAAATCACATTTGATTGTTCTTCCACACAAGAAAACGATGGAGCAACATGTATTTTGGATGTTTTCTACTAACTCGTACACACTGAAGCCATTTATGGTGTTAAAATTTCAATAACAGCATTTTTGAAGATGTTGCCCGCTAAGAAGTGGATAATTTTTACCCGCCTGTTCAGCAGCAATTTTTTCAATTTTACCAAACACCGTTTTCGAAAATTTTAGAAGGAATGACAAGCTGGAACTCTTTTCTAATGATATTATGTCTGGCTTAACCGCGGCACGCTTTTTGAAAGTGTAGGAAACGGTTTTCTTTTCGAGCGGTTCTATTTTATCCGCGTGCGGCCGTGCCTACTTGACATAGACCAAACTAATTACAAAAGCTTGGAAATGTAGTCTCTTCCAGCTTCAAAACACGACCATTATTGATAAAATAATGTATAATTTCTTCATAAATCAATGTACAAAGTCTTAATAAGATTGGTCGTGTTTTAAAGCTGAAAAAGAGTACATTTTGTTATGTACATTTTGTTATGTACATTTTTCCGAATAAATAAATAAATAAATAAATAAATAAATAAATAAATAAATTAATTTCTAAGCTCGTGTAAACAGTCCGGTCTATGTCAAGTAGGCACGGCCGCACGCGGGTGAAATAGGACCGCTCGAAAAGAAATAAGTCTTTTAGACTTTCAAGTGCGTGCCGCGATTAAGCCAGGCATGATATAGTTAGAGAAGAGCTTGAGCTTTTCATTCCTTATAAAATTTTTGCAAACGGTAAAATTGAAAAAGTTGCTGCTGAACAGGCGGGTAAAAATTATTCACTTCTTAGCGGGCAACATCTTCAAAAATGCTGTTATTGAAATTTTAACACCATAAATGGGTTCAGTGGGTACGAGTTAGTAGAAAACATCCAAAATACATGTTGCTCCATCATTTTTTTGTGTGGAAAAACAATCAAATGTGATTTATCTGACTCGCACAAAGAAATTTTTGTCGTGTCGACAAGCCATTTACCGACACAAGTCGACTTGTGTCGGTAAATGGAAAACGCCCAATACAGCTTTGTGGGCATGGGTCCAGTATAGTGGCCAGATGTGAAAATAGGCTTTTGGCTCCGAAACTTCGGCCAGATGTACAACAACATGATTGAATAAAAATGCGTGAAATCCAAAGAACAGAGAAAATTTCACTGGTGGATTGGCCACATTCCACCCAAGAAAAAAGCGAATCTGCAATCGCTAATCATCTTTTTTGGTGGAACTCGCGGTTACTCATTACTTCATTAGATAATAAGAACTGAAACGTGATTGAACATTTACTATATGGGTTGCTGAAATAAATTTTCCAAAATCGTCTCTTTTCTTTGTAATCGGGGCAGAACCCTGCATCGATACAAAAGTTTTTCTGGACAAAATTACAAAGCTCAGAAAAAAAACCATTGTTTTAAACTTGATTTTTCGTAGTTCCATACCCTACATGTTTACAGGGTGTCCCACGAAGTAACCGACATAGTTCAAGGGTAAATGTACTTACTCGAGGCAAATAAGAATCTGCCCTCGAAATTTTCCTGACGTCTCCCGTTTCCGTGATTTATGTGTTCAACCGAAAAGTTAGATTGGCCATATCTCAGGAATACATCGATGGAATCTACTGAAATTTTGCAGGTATATTCTAGAACCAAGAGTCTTTGTGAGCGCCCTATTCACTTATAAAATAAATACAGGACCGTACCCAAAATTTTGTTTTTCGAGTTTCTGTTGAAAAAGTTATCCCGTATAGGCTTTTTTTCAAAATCTGATGTCATATTCGGAAACTCCATAAAAAATGCTACAAAATGCGATTCAAGAATCAAAAATATTCTGACATCAAAAAAGCATATGAATTCGTAGCCTTTTCTGTAGAAACAATGGGCCCTTGTAGTGAAGAAGCTTCAGTTTTTGTGGATTTTCTATGTTCAAAATTGAAAATGGTGACTGGTGATCTACGTTCGGGTAGATTTTCCAAACAAAAAATTTCACTTGCCATTCAACGTGTAAATGCTGCTAGCATATTGGGCACCTTTCATTCCAAAAAATGAACGAAATATTTTGTATTGTTACATAAATGATTTTATTTATTTATACTTCTTTTTTTATTACAATATTATCTTTGTGAAATTTACCTATTAATAAATGTTTTAGATACTTGAAAAAATTTGGGTAGAAGTCTGAAGTGCCCAATTCATGTTTTCAGAAAATTCTCCTGAAATTATGTTTGGTTGGTTAGGGCACCACAACCAACCAAACAGGTTAGGGTTTGGTTGGAATAGTGATTTTGTTTGACCATCTGGAATAGCGTTCCACTGATTCAAATTGAATTTTTTTAAAATTATCATGAAAAATCTCTGTTTAATTTTTTTTCGGATCGAATTAGTGCCAAACAATTTAGAAATTGCATTTTGTAGCATTTTCTATGTAGTTTCCGAATATGACATCAGATTTTGTAAAAAAATCTCTACAGGATGACTTTTTCACGCGTAAAGAACGCTTGGCTCTTTACGCGGACGATACCAATGCTCTGATGGCGCATTCTGATCTGGATGCACTAATTGACATGTGTAATCGGGCATCACAGGAGTTCTACAGCTATTGTACAGAAAACGGTCTTACTGTTAACGTGTCGAAGACTCTGCACACTCGGTTTTTACCCAAAAATGTTTCGACGAGTTACGATTTACTTTAAAATTGAATAATGTTTCAATAAGGGGCTCAAATTCTATCAAATGTCTTGGTCTAACCATCGATGACAAGCTAAAGTGGGACTCTCACATTGCAGTCTTATGTAATAAGGTTTGTTCACTCTGCTACTTAGTCAGATCTCTCCGGGATGTGGTTTCATATAATGTGCTCATGCTTCTGTACAACGGGTTGGTAAAGTCACATTTATCTTATGGGATAATATTCTGGGGCTCCTCTGCACACATGAAAGATGTCCTACTTGTTCAGAAAAAAATTGTCAGAATTATGGCAAGAGTCCATCCTCGGGTTTCTTGCAGGCCGTTATTCGCTAAAAACAAAATCTTGACTGTAATCAATTTGTATATTTTCAATCGTGTCCTTTTTATAAAAGAAAATGAGGAAGCATTCGTAAAGAGGAATGACATTCATAAATTTGATACTAGAAATAAAAATAAATTGCACCTACAATTCTCTCGACTTTCTCTGGGCCAATCCTGCCCCTCATATGTTGGAGTTAAGTGTTTCAACAAGATTTTGTCTTTGATGAGTGATCTTGACCGTGGTAGTAGCGTTTCGATTTTCAGGAAACGAACGTATGATTTTCTTGCGAATAATGTTTTCTATTCACTTGATGAGTTCCTCAACTTTGAACTAAGAATGAAGTAAATGGATGGTTGTTCACCGTTCATTCAGCAACTTGTATATATTTGTATTCTCTGCATTGGTACATTGTATCTTGTTAGTGTGTAAGCTTGTTATTGTTATCCTTCCTTTCTTGTATATATCTTTTGTTTTGGTTCTGTTTGTTTTTAAGGACGTGTCCCATATTTTGTATGAAATCATGGACGTAAATAAATATATTGTATTGTATATTGTATTTTCTACAGAAACTCGAAAAACTGAATTTTGGGTACCTACGGTCTTGTATTTATTTTGAAAGTGAATAGGGCGCTACAAAGGCTCTTGGTTCTAGAATACACCTGCAAAATTTTAATAGTTCTATTGATGTATTTCTGAGATATGGTCAATCAAACTTTTCAGTTGAACACATAAATCACCCGTATATCGGAAACGGGGGACGTCAGGAACATTGCGAAGGCAGATTCTGATTTGTCCCGAGAAAGTACATCTATACTCTACACACTGATAGAATGGACCACCAGATTCCTCCGCTTGAAAAGTAGTCCCGAGCGTTACCCGCGAAATTTAAAATTCCAGTTAGAAAGAGGTGCTTATTTCCGCTAATCACAGCTAAGTGCCATGGTAATTTTAAATGACACCAGTTTAATATCAATTTTAATAAATAAGAAGATATTTTTTTTAATGAAGCTGATTTTATTACACAACACTCACAACAGCCGAGCCGACTAAAAATAACTAACTTCATAAAGAAATGGAGGTTAGAAATCGTATGTAAGTGTCAAACTCGCTGAATGTAATGCCATTGGCTTGGCGTAGGAATAATTTACCCGGGTAAGACTACCAACCGAACAAAACTAATATTAGTTCCAAACGCGCCTATGTTGTTACAGTATTTGGTGCTTTTGTTTGCTATAGGTTACATCACTGAAATTCAAAAAAGTACGTTCTATCGGTGAACAGACTATACCCTTGAACTATGTCGGTTACTTCGTGGGACACCTGTATACAGGGTGTCCGTTTTTCGAGGCTAAGCATGGGTATCTCGCTTATCTTTAGAGATACAGAGTCGGTTAAATTAGAAAAAAGTTGCGAATTTTCATGACGATCAATGATCCAAAGAGATATTTGACTTGTCAGTTTTAGTTATCGAGATATCGGGAAAAACAGAAATTTGTAATTTTTGTTTTTATTTTTTATTTGAACAGTTGAAGATAGCCTTTTCTAACTAAGACATTGTGAAGGCACTTTTCCAAGGGGAATTCAATGTTGCCAAAATCTTCATTCTAGCTTCCAAAACAACCGAGATATGACATTCAACTTTGCTTTCTCTTATGGGCGCCATATTGGATTTTGACATTTTTAAATACAATATTTTTTCCTGATTACAACAATCTGTCACATGTTACTGTTAAATTCATGCTTTTGAGCAAAAAATTTTTTTTTCATTTTTCAAAGAGTGCTTTGGAAACAAAATCAGCACCGACAATAAAAAAACCGTAAATGTTGAACATTTATTCAACAGTGACATGTGGCACATCGTTGTAACCAGAAAAGAATACCGTATTCAAAAATATCAAAATCCATAATGGCGCCCATTAGAGAAAATAGTTGAATGTCGTACCTCGGTTGCTTTAAAAGCTAGAATAAAGATTTTTGCAGCTTTGAATTCCCCTTGAAAAAGTGCTTTGACAATGTCTAAAATCAAAAACTAAAATCGATACGTCAAATTTCTTTTTGGATCATTGATCGTCATGAAAATGCGCAACTTTTTCCTAATTTAACCGACTTTGTACCTCTCAAGATAAGCAAGATACCCATGCTTAGCCTCGAAAAACGGACACCCTGTATTGCCGATGCAATGTTTTTATCAATAATTTTGCTTGGCGATTCAATTCGGTAAAGTAGTTGAAATTGACCAATAGCAACGCGAAGAACCAAAGGCTAGTGCAATTGAATGAACCACATAGATGCTCAATGGGTATAATGTCTTTTTGTCAGCAATGCCGTGACTTATTTATACATGACGACAAATTACGAGATAAAGAAATGAAGCCTCGTACAAGAAAAATTGTGTGAGCACAAAACAGAACTTTTTTGCCTAGGTATTTCATACATCCATGACGCTGCGAACTTGAGGATATTTCTCACTATCCTCAACATTTTATTCATTCTTTGCTTCTATTACCGTCAAATTCTACCCTACATTTCCCAATACAGCATTGGTATAGACTTGGATAACAAAAATGAATATGAGTAAGCAATATATTCTTTGTGCATTATTTATTTCTGTAGTTGTGTTATTTTGTGACATCTTATTTTTTGCTAAAATAAGATATACATTCATTATTATCATCATTATTCTCATGCAAAGTGACCAGGTATGTTTTGGAGAAATGCAAGTCTTTAAGAAAGGTTATAACGGTTCATACATACAATTGGTACACCACAAAGATTTCCTAATTCAAAAGACTAAACCAGCCCCTAAACCCTAGTTCCAAATTTTCTGAAGTGAAAACAGCTGGTTTACCTGGTGATGGACAATGCTGCTTCATAAAACAGGAAGGTTTTGTCAAGAGCTAAGAGCTTGGTTACTTCAGTCATGCAGTGACTTCTGCAACGTGCATCTCGAACCTCTTGATAGTTTCTCGATAAACCCAAAAAAGAAACTAGTGAAAATGGTGATAAATAACAACAAGTGTTTGAAAAGTGGTCTGCGCAAGAACCAACGCAAGTGGACAAAGAAGTTGGAACAAGTCGACTTGGCAGAATTAACCCGAGTGTGCACCTTTGCCAAGGGTAGCTATGCCCATGTGACCTTGGTCCAATTACCCGGCGAGGCAGATTCTGCATTCGCCCTTAAAACCATGCAAAAGGCCCAGTTCAAAAAAAGGAGTGCTCGGAAGTTGGTAATGGCGGAAAAGACGATCCTAACAAAAATTGAAAGCGACTTTGTTGTCAAATTATATCAAACCTACAAGGACAAGAAGTACTTACATTTACTGACCGAGTACTGCCCCGGAGGAACTCTCTCAGGTCGAGGTAAACTTTCCGAAAATGCTGCAAAATTCTACTGTGCTTGCATCGTAGAAGCCTTGGACTCGCTGCATTCGGCAAACGTTGTACACAACGATCTGAAACCCGACAACCTGGTCCTGGACGCCGAAGGCTACCTGAAAGTGATCGACTTGGGCTTCGCCACGAAAATCGAACCGGGCGAATTCGCATACCACCTCAACGGTACAAGTGAATATTTGCCACCGGAGGTCATTTCGTCGAAACTGAACAGAGACGAGGCGCCTTACGGACGTGACAGGGCCGTCGATCTGTGGGCGTTGGGAGTGATCCTTTTCAAGTTCTTGAGCGGCTCAAGCCCCTTTGCACCCGATGACGGTGACAAAATTCGGACTCGTCGTAACACTATGAAAGGAATGGACTCGGCCATTGTATCCTCGAGGCACTACTTCTCAACAAAAGCGGAAGATTTGATCCGGAAGCTTTGCTGTTATCAGTGGTGCGGCAGACTGGGATACAAGAGTATCGATGAAATAAGAAGGCATCGGTAAGTTTTGGTGCGAATTTCTTTAGTGCAGCAAAGATAGTCAAAAAAGACCCAAAACCATGAAAAAAATAATTCATAAAATTTTATAGCAGATATCGATTCAGAATTTCATTCTCTACCACATACTCAAAATATCCGAAAATCCCAGTTGAGCATTCTTCTTCTTGCGGCGCTGTCAAAGTATATCATGTTTGCTGCAACTAGTCCGAAAGTGGTATTCTGGTTTTTGTCACACTAGAGCTACATTGTTGAACTTAGAACTGTTGGTATATACTGCAGGGCATGACCAGACCTTCGTTTGAACCTCTAACTCGTATTTCGCGACAAAAAAACCACGAAAGTCGCTTTAATTTTCAATTAACAGTGTTGATTGAGTATAATCCGAGGGTTAGGAACCAAGTTTATTACAATCTGTTTGATTTGTGATAGAGACATGAAATTTGGTATGAGTGGTGTTCATGGTCTTGAAGATAAATGTAAATACGACGCCTCACCATATTTTGGTTAGGGGGGCCTAAGGACCCCCTAAAAAATTTGAAGTCTCAGGAACTCTCACAAACCACCGGTAAATATCGTCACACATTTCAAAAAGTAATCATTTGACTCTACACCAAACCTTGACAAGAGACACAACAGTTGTCGCCATGTACGCATTGTTCTTCGTGTTAGAAAAAAAAATTCTGCGGAGTGTCAAAAAAAACCCACAGTTTTTAATGATTTTTTAATCTAAGAAACGGTGAGTTGATCTGCTGTGTATCATTATTCACTAATTTGTATTTACCGAAGCTATTCATGAAGTCTGTTTTTTGATATTGTCATTCTAGGAATGACAGCTCCCGAAGAAATGAGCCAATTCAAGTGTGAAGTTCAACAGCGTTTTTTAATTGATCCCAATCGATATGATCGACAATTTATGAATGGATGGATAGCTGGAACTGTTTTGTAACCTAATTTTATATGACTACACGCGGAACCAAGCGCAAAAGCATTGGAAAAAATTTTTTCGTGTCGCTCTCCATCATAAAATTTGTGCCCCTAGGGTGTGTTGAAAATATTTCTATACCGTGTATTCACTCGAACTGAGTGCTTTGAAGTATTCCACGCCTCAATCCTCATTCTTCGTGCCTTCTACTTGACAACTGCAGATCGTATTGACGTTTGTCTATACTCTTTAGTCTGTATTTGCTGTTGTTTCGCCAAAGTAGCATTAAGTTTGGTGCAATTCTAACAGTGATAGGTGGCGGTTGAAAAAAAAAAAATTCGGGGCTTTTGCGCATCACTCCTTATCTAGTTATACTCAATAAAATTATAAAACAGTTGTAGCTATCTACCCAATAATGAATTGTCATTCATATCAATTGGTAGCATTGAAAAAAACGCTGGTGAACTGAGCACTTGAATGGGCTGGTTTCATCTGGAATTGTTGCTTCTAGATGTCAATATGACGAAATGGACTTCATCAATGGCTTTGGCAGATACGAATTAGTGGGTAATGATATGCGGAAGATGGATTTATTCCTCTATTACATAAAAAAATTAAAAAAACTCGATTTTTTTTTGACATTCCAAAGAATTTTTTTTTCATTATGAAGAACAGTGGGTACATGGTGACAACTGATGTGTCTCTTGTTGAGATTTAACGTGGAGTTGAATGATTACTTTTTGAAATGCGTGACAATTATTTTAATGGTGGTTTGCATGAGTTTCTGCAACTTCAATTTTCAAGGGGATCCCTAAGCCCCCCCAACCAAAATATGGCGAGACGCCATGTCTACATATGAAAAGGGGACCATGAAGACCACTCATACCAAATTTCATGCCTTTATCACAAAAAGAACAGATTTTATTGAATTTGGTCACTAATCCCCGAACTACACTTATTACCACTGGTAATTGCAGATTAAAGCGAGTTACGTGTTTTCTTTTGCGGGAAATAGGATTTCAGCGGTTCAGATGACGTTCTGGTCATGCCTTGAAGTATATACCAACAGCTCTAAGCTAACAATACAGGGTGGTGAAAATTTCGATGCTCACCATTGGTATCTTGGAAATGGTAAGAGATACGAGGTCGGTTGAATTAGAAACAAGTGAGTATGCCTTCACGTGCGTGAGTCTCAGTAGCGCATTTTCTCAAAGAGGCATATTGTGAACGTAAAGAAATTTGGTTGAAGGAGAAACACCATTCCTTGTCCACTTTCTTCGTTCGAAACTCATTGTGATATTGTGTTATCAGAATGGGGTACCCGCCTATGAAATAGATTTGAATGAAAATTTTTCCACTTATCAATGTATTTTTGTTGTTTGAGGGAGGGAGCTGGGAGCGGCGACTAATCAACAGTAGTCTATTCTTTTCCATTTTTAGTCGGCTATCCATATAGCGAAAGAATTAGATCGCTATGTCTTCGGGTTTATGATTTCCATTTATCTCTTACTTTGAGGGCAGCGTATGGGGGTGGCAGCATTCGGCAAAGTAACTGTTGCACAGTTTAAGTTAGGAGTTTCTAAATGTTTAAGGAAATATGACAATCAGTGAAAATTGTGAAAGTTGCATTTTTGTTTGTTTGGAGGCGGGAGCTGGAGGCGGCGACTAATCAAAAGTGGCCTATCTCTTCCCATTTTTAGTCAGCTATCTATATAGCGGAACAATTAGATCGCTATGTCTTCAGGGTTATGTTTTACATTTATCTCTCACTTTGGGGGCGGCGTGTGGGAGCGGCAGAGTTTGGCAAAGAAATTCTTCCACAGTTTGAGTTTGGAGTTTCTGAATGTTTGAGTTAACATTAAAATGTAAATCAGTGGAAATTATTGAAAGTTGCACTTTTTTCTTTTGAAGGTGAAAGTTGGAGGCGGCGCCATATCAAAAGTAGCCTATTCTTTCCCATTTTTAGTTAGCTATCCATATAGCGAGAGAATTAGATCGTGATGTCTTCGGGTTTATGTTTTTCATGCATCCCTCACTTTGAGGGCAGCGTGTGGGGGCGGCAGCATTCGGCAAAGTAACTGTTGCACAGTTTGAGTTGGGAGTTTCTAAATGTAAGGGAAATATGACAATCAGTGAAAATTGTGAAAGTTGCATTTTTTTTGTTTGGAGGCGGCAGCTTGACGCGGCGGCTAATTAAAAGTGGCCTATCTTTTTCCAATTTCAGTCAGCTATCAATATAGTGGAAGAATTAGATCGCTATGTCTTCAGGTTCGTGTTTTACATTTATCTCTCACTTTGGGGGCGGCGTGTGGGAGCGGCAGAGTTTGCAAAGAAATTCTTGCACAGTTTGAGTCAAGAGTTTTTAAATGTTCGAGCGAGGGGTCTCTCACTGGGTCAAAATTTGTACAGTATTGCCAATTGCCGGCAATAACATTGCTATTCCCTTCTTATTGCCGACTTATTGCCCTTATTTCCGACTTATTACCCTTATTGCCGACTTATTGCCCTTATTGCCGACTTATTGCCATTATTGCCACTCTATTGCCATTATTGCCATTTCATTCCCATTATTGCCGCGGTATTGCCAAGTATACTCACAGACTTAGTGTATTCATAATTAGCGATATTTTGCGGCGAAGTGGAGCGATTTTTTATACCTGAACTAACCATGTCACGGGGCGAGGACATGACGAGCGTGACAGTGTAATTTTTTTTCGCTCGAGCAGAAAGTTCAACGAAAATAAAGATTGACGTAGGTATTTTTCGTTTCTGTGAAATGTTGAAAATTTCAAGGAGAAAAAAAATTGTGAACTTTGAGAATTTCGCTCCCATTTTCAAACACATTGTATACGCGCCGTGTGTGACGTCATCGTGGCTCGTCCAATCGTATGGATCGGAGGGTGTGGCATAAACTGCGTTCAGAGCGCAGAGATTAACAGTGGCGTAGAGATTTTCTCCAATAGTAGTTTTCATCTTGTCTAGAGCGCATGCTCACGTTCCTTGCCGGTCGGCAAAAATTCGATCTTCGCGTGCTTGCCAGACTCGCATAGCTCTGTAATCATTCCCCCCACTCTATACCTCTGGTGCCAGCCGACCCGAACTGTCAAATCTTGCGCATGCCCACTGAAACACAAAATTGTCATGAAAACTTCTATTGGGAAACTTGCGTGTGAATGGCAAAAGCCTGAAGATTAAAATGATTTGAATGATTGAACCTCGGATTGGACAAAATAGTTGTGGATGTAACAAAGCAATGAACTTCTGTTTGAATAAACTCATTTATGGGAGCCGTTGCATTCCTCACCCATACTGTACACATTGGCATGAGAATACGCTTGTACGCTACTGATCTCAACCCGCTCGTGCTCGTTTCATGCGTGGTAATTGCAAACTGGCAAAACTGGGCCGAATTGTCACAATCCCACTCCAACCTCCCGGCTGACGCGCCGCGAACTTGAGTTATTGGTCGGGGAGCGGTGAAGTCACAAATGCCGCTCGATCTTGGCGTTTAATCTTGCCGCCTGATGTTAGCACTTCATTATTTTTTTTTGTAAATTTTGTATAGAGCAAAACAAAAGAATATATTTAGACGAATATTCATTGTTTGGCTTGTGTAATCGAATGACACAATGAAATAGCAAATTTTAAGTACGCTGTACAGGCCCATTGGTTTGAGAAAAAAACCGATCCGCTCTGCCGCGAAAAATCTCTAATGCATGAATCCAGCAGGCTGCCTATAGCCAAATTATTGCTAGAATGCAATAGGAGTTTACTTGCTGTCATCCGGAGTGAATTCATCCAGTTGGATTGAATTCGAGCTAAGGTTCATTTTTGGACAAATTCCTCGACAAATTCATTCCTGTGGGGGAGGGGGGGGGGGGGGGGTCGGGCAACTGCTCAGGCTCAGATTTGATCAAGAAACGCCATGTCTGTGGGTTTGTGGTGTAGACGGTATACTATACATCAGAAAGTACTTATTTCACGCACTTCACACGCGGTGTGAAGAAAATGGGAAGAGGAAACCTCTACATGAAAATTTGAAACAATGAAACAATTTTCCTTCACAACTCCACTCTATGTGTTCAGGAACTGTTCATATTGGACTTTCGTTCTATTCTCACCTTGAAAAGGGATGGATTGAGACTAGGGATGAGATAGACAACCTACAGGGTAGTTCAGAAATTATAGGGAAAAACCGAAACTCCCCGCTTTATGAGAAAGATACCTCCCGTGCAATTTGTTTTCCAAAATTCAGCTTCATGACGGAGATGACACCTCAAAGTTCGACATGTTTTCTATTTCCTGCTAAATATGACTTTATAAATGGCTTGATCACTGAACCGTAATTTGTATAGAGCAATGTTCTGACTCATCGTCGTCTACCTTCAGGTCAAATTTCGAAAAATTCCACCTGCGGTTCGAAAGCTGAGTGACAGAAATGAAAAACAGAATCTAATTGAAAAAACTTCACGAAACTGTTGACATCATCCAAGAACTCCGTGGTTACCGTTTTTCATAATTTCTGAAACATCCTGTATATTCAAAATAAATTTCAACTTTTATAACTGTCTGTTTTCTACATGATTCTAATGGGCTGCGATTCAGGCCGCGATCGGCCGATGGCGACCAGAAACACAGCCAACTAAAATCATGTAGAAATCAGACAGCCTATACTTACATGAACTGAGTCAGTTTTGAATCGTAACTATTGGCAAAGAAAATCTAAGTAGTAATGATATTTCATAAAGAACAAATTTATAGCAAACTAAATTCTGACAAATCACAGTTATTGATTGAAGGCGAAGGCGACAGCAAACATCAGAGTTTTTTATAATTTTGAAAAAAAAACTCGAAATTCTGAAATTTAATGTCAGAATTTCGAGTTTATAGTCGGAATTCTGAGTTTGAAAGTCAGAATTCTAAGATTAAAGTCGGAATTCTGAGTTTAAAAGTCAGAATTCTGATATTAAAGCCAGAATTCTGAGTTAAAAGTCGGAATTCTGAGTTTAAAAGTCAGAAGTTGGAATTCTGCGCGCGCACAATTCCGAGTTTCAAAGTCGGAATTCTGCGCGCGCATTGGCAGGAATTAATCGAGAATCGAGCCGGTTGATTGAATGGCGATTGGCGACCCTTCTCATTCACACAGTCACACAGCACGGAACTTGCATTTCTCTTGCAGACAGCGGAGGGGTCGCCAATCGCCATTCAATCAACCGGCTCGATTCTCGATTCATTCTTTCCAATGCGCGCAGAATTCCGACTTTGAAACTCGGAATTGTGCGCGTGCAGAATCCCAAGTTTGAAACACAGAATTCCGACTTTAATCTCAGAGTTCTGGCTTCCAAACTCAGAATTTCGACTTCAATCTCAGAGTTCTGACTTTAATCTCAGACAGTGGCGGACTAAGGGAATCGGGGGGCCCTGGGCGGAATTGTGAGATGGGGCCCCTAAGGAGTGAGAGTTGAGAATATTAGGGGGGTCGGCAGACTTTTTGGCCCGCCCTGCCCCACCGTGATTGAGCAAAAGCCTAATAAACAAAACAAAAAACAGTTGTTAACTTGACTAAAAAACACAGTGGCGTAGTCTGTAGCGCGCAGAGAAGATAATTTTGTTGTTTTGTCTCTCCCCTCTTCTGAAAAGAAATAATAAAATACAAAATTTCAAAGGCTTGAGGCCCCTGGCACTATGATATCCGGGGCCGGGGCCCCTGCAGCCTGAAGTGAGAATGATTCTCAAAGATTCCGTGATACAGACACACCTCTATTGCCTGTGTGTAGGCCCCCAAACCTGTTGTCATGGGGCCTGCCAAGGTAACTTGAACATGGAAAAAAAAAGAAAAACAATGTTACTCATCTGAGTAATATGCGAAAAAAATGACCATTGAGGAAAAAAATTGAAATTTTTGGATTTTATCCCAATTTTTTTGCAGTATTTTTGCAAACAAAAGGAATTGAGGGCCCCATCAGATGACTGAGGCCCCGAGGCCCGGGGCGGACCGCCCCCCCCCCCCCCCTTAGTCCGCCACTGATCTCAGAACTTCATTTCGTCTTTTATCTTCAATCGGCTTAGGTAGAATCGCCACAACATCCTTTGAACTTACTGTCGCTGAAGGCTCAGAAGTGAAAGTGAGTCTATTGGATGGGATGTTTCTCTTCAAAAATCTCACTTCGTAACAATCCTTTCCTATATCATCTACAACAGCAACAATCTTCCGAACTTTGACTCGTGTATTTCTCATTTTCCGTGCCAGTTGTTTCTTCTTCGCTATCTGCATTTCCTTTTCGTTGGGAGGAAGATACTTGTGGCTTATGCATTCCTATGCCTAATCTCTTTTTCTTCGAAGTTCGACGGTGTGTTACAGATTTGTCGAAGGATTTCGTCTTTGACGACATTCCTTTTACCCTTTGCAATCTGTCGCAACTGAGCCTCCCAGACTTCTCAAAAAACCACCAACATATTGTGGACTCTCGGACTAGAGTCTTCTGGCCTTTTATTATTAACGGAAGAAAGGAACCATCTTTTTGTACACTTTTGTCTGAATAGTCTTTCAAATTCAAAGTTTGCAAACTCCCAAAAATTGACACATTCTCCAGCATTTCTCGGTTGTACTCATTGCCTGAGAGTTCATCTTGCTCAGTGGCTTGTGTCAAATCTGGTGTCATTTGGATATGTGTCTTGCTAGGGATCTGATTTTTACTCTCCTTTATCTCTATTATTCTGCAACTTTTTTGAGGGTCTCCTACGTTAATTCCCAAAAGTTCTGCACTTTGAATGGCGTCTTCCATAGATTTTCCAATGTTTCTTTAATTTGTTGTGATGTCGGCATTGGTGACATTGTGTTCGTGAAAGATTCAAAGATTCAAAGTAAACCTTGAAATTAGATAGGTAGGTACTAAAATGTTCAATTCTTTATTTTTAGTTAGTAGCACACTGCCATAAACTGAAAAAATAAAAATACATCTATAATAGAGCTTGGAAAGCCATATCTCTTACACGACGCTCTTATTCTTCGGTTTGCGTGGCAAAAGAAAAGACACGAGCTAGCAAAAACGAGATTTCATGTAACAACAAAGTATTCCGATCGAGATTCCGATGATACACGAAATGATTATTGCCACTTTATTGCCACTTTATTGCCACTTATTGCCAGTTTATTGCCACTTATTGCCAGTTTATTGCCACTTATTGTCACTTTATTGCCACTTATTGCTCTTATTTCCGCTGTATTGCCACTTTATTGCCATTATTGCCACTTATTGCCGTCTATTGCTTTTTATTCCCCACGTATTGCCGGTGATTTGTACAGTATTGCCAACAGTGAGAAGCCCCTCGTGTTCGAGGTAACATTATCAGCTAAATCAGTGAAAATTGTTGAAAGTTGCACTTTTTTCTTTTGGGGGCGGAAGCTGGAGGCGGCGCCATATCAAAAGTGGCCTATCCTTTTCCATTTTCAGTCAGCTATCCATATAGCGAAAAACTTAGATCGCTATGTCTTCGGGTTCATGTTTTTCATTTATCTCTTACTTTGGGGGCGGCGTGTGGGAGCGGCAGCGTTCGGCTGAGCAAATGTTGCACAATTTGAGTTGGCAGTTGCTAAATGTTCAAGAGAACATCTCAATCAGTAACATTTGTGAAAGTTGCACTTTTTATCGTTTGGGGGCGGAATCTGGAGACGGCAACTAACCAAAGGTAGCCTATCCTTTCCCATTTTTAGTCAGCTATTTATTTACCGAAAGAATCAGATCGCTATGTCTTCGGGTTTATGTTTTTTATTTTAAAGTGATTGTGGGCGGTTTTTAGCTTTTTTTTTCATGTCGGCGGCGCATATTGAAGACGGAATGTTTCTTGACTTACGTTGATAAGTGGCAACTATGTATTACTCAAAAAATGAGAGCACCAGAGCATCAGGTCTGGTAGAAAGTGCAATATTATGTTATTTCAAGTTTATTGGGGGCGGTTTTCTCTATGTTGGCGGCGCAATATAGACATCCAATATAGCCTAGTCCTCCTTTGGGAGTGGCAGCTATGTAACAGCGAAAAAATTAGAAAGCTAGGTCGTCTAGTTTGGGAGGAGTTCGAGGAACGGAAGGACGGACAAAGCGGTTGCAATAGCGATTTTCATCAAGATGGAAAATGCGCTAAAAAGTGACAGATGGTGTGCAATTGACGTATCTAACTTCTTAATCGTGTTTTGTGCTTTTTTGTACCGGTAGTTCATAAATTGAATGGGTCAAGGGTGTCTGTGAGTTCAAAAACGGAACTAGCATCGTTCTTGTTAAAGTTTGACAAATTTATTAGAAAAGGAGTAAGGATTACCCTAGTTTCGACAGACGTTTTTGAATTCACAGGCACCCTTGACTCATTTAATTTATGACTTCTCGGTACAAACAAGCACAAAACACGATTAAGAAGTTACGGCTTGATACCAAGTTGGGACTGAGACCGCCGTAAGTGCCGTTACCATAGCAACGGCGGATACCAACCAATCAGACCGCGCTGTATTTAGCGAGTTACGCCGTCCGAAACTTTGCGCCTGCAACTTGGTATCGAGCTCTTAGATACGTCAATTGAACACAATATGTATTTTTTTTGTTGTTGCTATTGATAATATTTCAATTGTTTTTCAAAGCATTCCCGATTTTGTCAATAATTTACGAAAATTTCACAATTTGACGCTGAAAATGTCATAAAAAGAACATGCAGGTTACTAATTCGGGAAGCTAATTTTTTTCTCTATCTATTAGTGCAAAAATTCAATATGACGTCCATAAGAAAAACAAAAGTTGACTATCCTAATTTGACCTCTAGAAAGCCTGGAAAATTTTCTGTCAACGTTGATCGACTCGGAGTGATCAAAAACATAAAGCTACCAAGTTTGATTGAAATAGTTCAAATGGTTGGAAAGATAAAAAATAATTTCTGAGACCAAAATTTTCAGTTTTCCCGTGATAAATCGTAAACCAATCAAGATATTCAAAGTTTCTTTCCAGATTCTCAATCGCCACAAAAATGCGCAACTTTCTTCTAATTCAACCGACCTCGTATCTCTCACCGTTTCCAAGATACCAATGGTGAGCATTGAAATTTTCACCACCCTGTATAGCTCTAATGTGGCAAAAGTGAGGATACAATTTTCGGACTTGTTGCAGCAGACATGATATACTTTGACAGCGCCGCAAGAAAAATGCTCAAATGGGATTTTCGGAGATTTTGAGTACATGGTAGAGGATGAAATTCTGAATCGATAACAGCTTTAAAATTTCATGAATTAATTTTTTCAACCCCAAAACCTATCTTTACTGCACTACTTCCTAGCTTGATTTAAAATGTTATATTTTTTCAGATGGTTCAAAAAATTTGATTGGGACGGTCTGCGGAAGAGATCTTTGAAACCACCCATGGTGCCTGAGGTCGTCTCTGCGATCGACACTGATAACTTTGCCAGTGGTTTTAAAGTTACGCCTGACTCAGAGGTTCAAGAGGACGATTCCGATTGGGACGCGGAGTTTTAGGGTGGGGTTCATTCAGCTTATTTGGTTCTGTGTCTATTTAGCGCGTCTCAAAAAAGCGTCTCCCAAAAAAGCGCGGGACAAACAAGCGTTAGGCCAAAAAAGCGCGTGGAAACAATGTTCTTTGGTTTGAGCCCATTGGCATTTCCAAAATCCAAAAATAATTTTTTCAAATGTCAAAATTAATTATTTTTTTTAGATTTCGGCAATGCCAATGGGTTCAAACCAAAGTACATCCTTGTAGCTTTCAAAAGAGACCAAAATGGTAAGAATCCGTCAAGGAATAAACCCAGACGGATTGATTTCGCAACAACGCTTATTTCACCAATATGACTCCGTCCTTGAAAGCGTCGGCCAAAACCGCGCTCAGCCATTTCAACGTGTCTCACAATCATTAGCGTGGCGTGCCCAAGAAGCGTTTACAAAACAAAATAATTGATCTAACAATGGACTACCGGAACACAATTCGTTCAAACGATCTGTTGACGGCCACTATCCCTCAGTCAATAAATTCATTAAACAGATCAAAAAACAACAATCATATTTATGGAGATGTGAGAAAGAACGCATCAGTAAATTCTAAGTATACTATATACCCTACTGAACGAAAGACTGAAAACTCTGGTTACTTGGTTAGTGATTACAGTTTTAGAAACGTAAAAAAAATCACGTCAGGCACATCACACTTTTATCACTCTAGAATGTACATGAATAATTATTTGTTAGTTTTTGCGAGTTCTGTATTACCTATTCTACCTTTTAACTAAACCGAGAACCAAGAAGCTAATTTTCGAAGCGAAAATCCGTCTCCGGTGGAGATCGAGCCCGCGACAACTGGTATGGCATCAGTCGAACGCGCTGACCACCGCACACAGCGCTTTTTTGTCGCACGCCATTGTTTCCACGCGCTTTTTGACCTGGCGCTTTTTTGTCTAGCGCTATTTTGGACGCGCTTTTCTGGGATGGCGCAGTGATAACTTTTATGGAACATAAAGTTAAAACATTTTAATCCAATCGTATTGAATAATGCACGCATTATCACGCGCATACATTCTTGCATTTTTTAATAAGACTGGATAAAGCATAGTATTCTACTCGTGGGTAATGGCTATTACTCATTTGGGTGTTTTACGACACTCGTCAAGGCTCGTGTCGGCAAACTGCATCTTCATGAGTAAGAAGCAATCATTACCCGCTTGTTGGATAATATACTATTACTAATCATGTATTATATAATGTATTGTCAACATCAGATTATATTATTATTTTATTGTATTGTTGTGGCGTCTTTTTTTTATTTTTAAAATTTTTGAAATTACTCGAAGTCTTCGATTTTTCTTTTTTTATTGCAGTAAGAAGTTGGTCGATTTGAGAAACAGATAAAAAAATTATCAAAAAAAAAAAACAAATGAACCAAAATGATGACGTTTTTTTGGAGAAAGTCAAACTTTCCCATTTTTTACAAAAATATTGTGGATATGCAAAAAATAAACAATGGTAATAATTGTCCCTCGAAAGAATCTCTGTCAGAACTTTTAATAGTGTTTTGTCAAATTCCAAGGCGTTTTCGGTGAATATTTCATTTTTCAGAGAATCAGTGAATTTTCAATACAGGGGTGTTGAATTTTTTTTGACAATATTTTGGGAGATGGTAGAGCATCACAAAATAAGGACTTTCTCGTGACAATTTATGTCGGAAACGCATTATAACGGAGAAAGAGGCTTCCAAAGCTGAGTTTTGAAAACGTTTTTTTGGCTATAATTCAAATTAATGATAAAAAAAATAATTTCTAAATTCAATTACATACTGGATTTTGACCAAATTTGGTACACACCAAAGCATACCTACAAGCTGGTCATATTGACTTTTGTCACATTTGTAAAATATGTAATTTTTAATTTTTTATTCATTTAAAAAAAATTGTTTTTTTTTGGCGAAAGAACTAATTTTTTGATGCTCTATCATCTTCTGAAATATTGACCAAAAAAAAGTGAAACTCCTCGTGTATCAAAGTGAAACTTGGTAGTTTGTTTTACAGAGCGAAAATATTAGGAGTACACTCCCCTTTGTTCCCTAAATTTTTTAATCCCTCCCCTGATTATTTTTGTGAATGATTAAATTTTTGAATTCATCAATTTAGAACACCGAAAACCTATTTCAATTGATAGAGCATCACAAAATAAGTGGACTTTCTCGTGAAAATCTATGTCGGAAACGCATTATAACGGAGAAAGATGAGAAATCATAAGTTTTTTCGGATTTAAAATTTTAGGTCTTTGAAAGTGGTATTTTCAAGATGTTTTGCGAAGTTTCAAACGCAAATATCTCCAGAATGAAGCTTTTCATCTAAATCTTACTACTGTAACTTTTTTTATCTAAATTGAACGTAGAATCCAAAATTGGAACGAGTTTTGAAAAATAACTAGAGGAACGAAAAATAGGTAGAAAAGGGAAGGGTATCTCCTTTTATGTTGGCCCCTGAGGATGTTTGATAAAACGCGTTATTATTTTTCGATAGAGACTTATTTTAGAAGATTTTGGTCTAAATTTGAACAAAATCGGTTGAACGATTCAAAATAATGCAGAATAAAAAATTTCTTTATTCCAACTTTGGAAGTCGATAGGGTAATTCAACAATGGCGGATTTCCTCTCGTGTACGTTGTGAAAGACGTTGACGGAGCGCGGAAAAAAAGTAAAAAAAAAACTGGCTCATTTATACTTCGAGTTATGAAGAGGTGAAGTTGAGAATTTAGATTCTTCAGTTAGCATGATTTTCAAGCAAAGCATTGCTAGTTCCCGAATGAAAATTTCTCTTATAATTGAGATATGAGTCGTATTTTTGGATTTCAAAATTCGTCTTTCACCTCAAAGGTGCTGTGAAAATACATTTGGTAAGTATGTTTTGTATGGTCGGGCAGGTTTTACAGAGTTTCCAGGGTAACAATACAATCATGCTATTGCAATGTATGTATAGACAATACAAATAGAAAAGACCACATGTTGTCACGGACTTTCACGGTTGCGTAGGAACCAGGCGAGTCCATTCAAAAAAAGGTTGGCTGATTCTTGATGCCCCAATATCCGTGACGACGGTGGTGATAACATATGCTCTTCTCTATTTGTATTGTCTATACCTAGTCGATCTGAAGGTGCCAGGTAGGTAGGTACTAATGCGATGCTGCCAGATTGGACAGATTTGTTTTTGTTAACGTTAACATATAATGCTCTGTTAATGTCTACTTTAACGTGCCCGAAAGGAAGTCCGCCATTTTTTAATCACCCTGTATATTATCTCCATTTTATTAGCATCGTTATTCCTTATCCGATCTTCAAAATTCAAAAATCAGTTTGAATGGTATAATGCCTTCTATGATTCGGCAGTAGAAAATATTTTTTTATTGTGATGCTTGTGAGCATTGACAGTCAATTTTTGTTTTTCAAATGGCAACTATATTTTTTTAATTTTTTTTCGGATTCCTCACAATTATCTGAATATACTGATACATCAATATCACACTTTTTGTTATTGAACACGAAGAAAAAAATTAAACTGCGAAATTTTCACATACAACAGTAGCGTCAGAACACCCACGATATGCACGCGAAAACTCGAAAACCGTGGGTCCGATTTCGAAAATTTTCCCTCTAAAGATTATTTCAATCTTTTCTCAAACTTTTATTTCCACCATGTCTGCACCTAAAATGGATATTTCGTGGGGCTCATCGGGCTCATCTCATGTCGAAGTTTGCACTGCAGTTTATTCAAATTCACGGAATGTGCAAATTCCATTTTGAAAAAAGTACTGGCGGGAAACCTAAACCGCGTCGATTTTGAAGATGAATCTACACGTTGGAAATGGTCTTAATCGTCATAGGGGACCTTAAAACGGATATATCCGTCGAAATCTCGAGAACAATTTAGCGCTTTCACAATACTCCCCCTCCTCGTTGGGTGGTGGGTAGGAAAAGTAAAAAAAATCACAATCAGAAAAGAAGTCACTGTAGGACTTCTGACCTGGAAAATTCAAAAACCGTTTCGAGATTAGACATCAGGCTTCATGAATAATTCATTAGAAATTGAAAAAAAAATTCACAGAAACGGGGATCGGTCGAACTTAGCACAGTTTTGCAATGTTTTACATTCCACCCTGTAAAGAAAAGTAATTGGAATAAAAAAACTAATCTCGTCAATGGGATGGATTGCTGAAAGATGAATCTGAAAAACTGTGAAAACAAATTCAAAATCGGTTATGTCAATCCAAAGCTACGTCATTTTTGAAAAGTGCAAAATTTTCGAATCCGTCATTCCAGTTGTTGAGCAGTTTATATCAAGATACATCTGATTTTGGACCAATGATGCTCTGCCGCCATCTTGGCCGCCATATTGAAATTTCTTATTAGTAGAACGATTTTCATGAAACTTGGAACTCACCCTTGACTAGTACGATCATTCTGATTTTCAAGCCAAATTTCATGATTCTGCCGCTATTTTGGCCGCCATATTGAAATTTATGCCCAAATAACGGTAGAGCCCTAGTTAACATCATGCGTTCACTAACCTTCCAAAAAGGAAGTGCGCTACTGAGCCTCATGCCCATGAAGCATAATTCGCTTGTCTAAGATAATTCCAACTGACGTCAAAAGTAGATTGCACTGGGCGTCGTATAGGACCATTTTCAAATGCGACACGGTTTCGGTTTTTTGGTGGTGATTTTTTCCAAAATGAAAGTTGCACATTCCGTGAATTAAAAAAAAAACTGCAGTGCAACCTCGACCTGCGGTAAGCCCCACGAAATATTGGAACTATGCCTATATACTATAGTTATTATACTATACGAACTATGCTGCCAGTCATAGTTGGAGAAAATATTGAATTTATTTTTGGAGGGAGTTTTTTTAAAATCGGATCAACGGTTCACGAGTTTTTCCTTAGGATGAAACTGCGAATATTCAACTTTTTATCCCGTAAACAGATTTTCACCAATTTTTTTTTAGCAAGAGGTAACTTGTTCTTGTTTGTCAACAATTTCCCGCGTGTTCGCTCGGCAAGCTGAGCTCCCGGGTTCGATTCCCGGGCAGCAGGTCTGGGTGTTGTGCTGTGTAAGCGGATTTTTCACATATAATAATTTAAATGAATATGCAGCCACTCCTATTTAAATAAAAACTTATAAAAATTTCTGCATCCAGTTTTGAAGAAAACTGGATTTTCAGGATTTACGACTCACTGAATGGCAAATAAAATTAGAAAACATACTCAATGGTTCAAAAACATTGCTCTTTGGTCTGTCAGAAAGAGTTAACTGAAATATTTCAAAACAACGAAAACAGAGAGGGTCGAAGGACCACTTTTTAACCCTCCATATTTTCAAAAATAGAGACCCTGAATTTTTTTCTGTGGAAACAAACATTTTTCTGATACTTCGGAAGCATTTCCTCAACTGCGGTTCAATTTTCTATACCCCAAGTTTGCAAACACCCTGTTTATTGTTCGTCTGTGTGCAATACTGATTACTGTACCTACGTCATAAAATTACCTGACTTTTGTTTTCATTTCCACTAAGGTTGTGCGAAAAGCAGCTCATCGCTTCCAACGGTCGATTGCGAAAGTAATATTTGCGGCGAAAAGAAAAAAAATTGAAAACTGAAGGAGAAAATGACATTGCCAGTAATTCAACCTGTGACTTTTACGGGCCATATTTACGGCGGTTATTGCTTCATAATATGTGCCGTGAAAGAAAGTTGCTTTATAATCAAATCTTTCGATTTTAGGTACGTCTGTTCGAGAAAACTGTTCGTTAGGTACTTCAACTTTTTTTTTTGCTTAATCAGAAGAATATAGGTAGGTACCTGCTTGATACAGTACGCACTGGACTAGTGAATTTTGATTTTTCTTATCAACATAACAAAATCGCAATCAGCGTATCCCCCACACGAGTTGACCCATCGTAATAAATGTGGGTGGAAGCAGGGCCAAAGCTCGCCATCGCCACCGCGCTTTCCCACAGTAGGTACAGTAGTGGGGGGAGGGGGAGGAAAGTCCATCACGTCGTGTACCGCGCGCACGGGCGCATCTTTGAATGAAAAGGCGAGCGCCAAAAGCACCTCGTTCATTTCAAAACTTGTACGCTGCTGAAGACCTAAAACATCATCATCATCATCACGACCAGAGTTTGCGGGACTTTGGGTTTTGAAACAAGACGCGACAAGTTCCAGCCTCTACATTTTCAAAATTATACCACCAACTTTTATCTTTCGAAACCAGTAACGAGTCAATATTTTCGTACAGCAATAGTATCGTAGCAAAAGGAGAAAATGAGCCGTTTGTCATCGTCCACGGTAGTCCTGCTGGCGGCCCTGGTGGTGGTGCTTGCATTTCAAGCGGAAACTGCTGAAGCCAAACGTAAGTTTCATGTTAGTCGTTTAGTACGAGTTGTGATGCGTCTCGATCGTTTTCGAAAACTTGGGCAAACGCCCGGTTTCGCGAAGCATAATTAATTAAGCTAACTTTTTTGAGTTTTTTTTCAATAGGTACTTCTAAAATGCTTTCCCCTCCAGTGGGAGCTGAGACAAGTTCCAGAATAAAAATTTCTTTCATCAATAATAATTTTTGCAAATGATAAACAAATAATGGAAATCTTATAGTTATACCCAAAAATATACTGGTACTGGATTTAAGAAAAAAATATTGAGCTAATCAGTGGTTATAAGATTTTGTTTTAACAATTACAGCTGACTGGCGGATGAAATTTCTGCGCTTTCTTGAAATAAAATTGTTAAGAATTGAAACATATTCAGTTGAGAATTGACTCGGAAATTTTTTCCTACGGATTTAAGGCTTTTGTCTTGATTAATCATTACAGAATTCGCCCAAATGAAATCCGTTATCACAGATTAGGTTACATTATTTTTTCTGAAATCAGCGGTAAAATAAGGATTGGTTTTTGAATGAAAAACTTCAGTGATTCTCACTTGATCAGTCACCTAGCACTTGAAAAAAAGCCAATTCTAATTGGCTCATTACTTGTTCGTTGATTGCAACCGGATATTTTTTTAGTTTGGAACTAACAAAAAAAGTAGAATGTTGCAAAATGTTTGCATCAGGATGTTCAAGGGCAGGTTTTGGAATGTGATTAGTGTTTAGTTACTTGACGTTAGTTTAAGCCAAATCCAATCAGTATGGCCATATGGAACAGGGTTAGATAATTAGGCGGTATATGTAAGGCGGAACTCCCAATTCCCATCTAGACGGGCATAAGATTGACCTTTCCGTCTCGTTGCACATTTGCAAAGCTTCATTTTACTTAGTAAATACCGAAGCGCGATTTGTTGAAAACTTCGGTTCAAGATTTTCAGCTAGGTAGTAGTAGCCGTGGTAGGTGTGTCAATGTACCATGTTCAACAAAGTATTTCGAATCGGTGTGAGGCAAAACACTATCAGGAATGGATAAGTTGAACTATTTACCAGATAAATTAATTTGCTTATGAACCGGACCTTCAAAAACGACTTTTATTTTGAGCGATGAAAATTCTGTCGAAAAAAATTCAAGTTGTTTGTATCGCGTTTGGCGGCCGATTTCAGAAACATGCCTTCTGGAAAAGCGCTGCTGGTTTGTTACCGCTAGAAGGAGAAGTCGTTTTGGGAGAATTTTCTAACGCATTTGAAGATCCGATCCGATAAGAATTTGTACTTGGTAAACAGTTCAGCTTATCCATCAGTGAGAATAGTGAAAATCTGTTAGTTAATCTGATTGGAAACATTGTGAAAACTGTTTTTGAATATGGTAGTCAAAATCAGCCACTTATTTAGTCGGTCATTGTTCAAGGAATGAAACAATATAATCAATGAATAGACGGACCAGAGGAGCTTGTGGTGTGGTGGTCAGCGCGTTTGACTACCACTCCAGGGGTCGTGGGTTCGAGTCCCACTGTAGGCGCTCGGATTTTCGTCCCCAAAACAAGCTCTTTGATTTAGTTGGAATGCTTGCTAAATGCAAGACGCACCGTGTGTCGCATAGCACGTAAAATACGAACGATGGTGCCGACCCCATGCGATGTTGGTGGTCGTTATTAAAAATCCCTACCCTGTGTTGGAACACACAGGGGTTCGGTGAAATTTCCTGTATGGTGGAGGAAAGCATTCACCGGCGTCGGTGTTAGGCCTGTTGCGTAAATAGGCCGACGTTAAATAAACGAATAAAAAAAGAATAGACGGACGGCATTCGGTCGGAAATGATGCAAAACACGTCAGCTCATCATTGTCTTACGTGAAAAACACATTATTTTCCTAACCCGGTTAAGAAATCAGGTTTTTTAAATCTGAAGAATGGCACGGACATTGAAAATATTCAAAATAGAGCTGTGTCGTTCTTCTATAATAGGTATTATATAACGATGTTAAACGATGGTTTGGTGTGAAGTTTTTGCACCATCAACGTTAAAGGGCTCTATCATTAGCCACCTATAAAAGATTAATTTTTCGTTTCACCTTCATAAATAAATCTAGGGACCTTGAGGAACAACCGTACCTACTAAAGAAAACCTCTCTTTCATCAAATACCCTACTTTGTAGCGCATTATAGTGTACTGCGGTCACTACAAAATTTATTTCTCGCAGTTGAGAGAAAAACCTGCATTGTTTTCATTTATCACATAAAATGCATGTTAAAGGGGGACTGTGGGTAAAATTTTGTGTCAATTTTAAAATTTATATAGCTGCGGGATGGCTTCAGTTGATTTTTAGTCAAAACCGCACCTATTAATTCCAAGCCGTTACGAAGTTATCGTGAATTTTGTGGGCTGATTATGACGTCATACTGCGCACTGGAAAGGACAAGTCGGCAGGCCAAGGCACCACGCCAACAATTACTAGACCTTCATAAAATGAAACAAGTTTACCAAACGGCAGACGCAGGTCATTTGACTTTAATTTCAAAGTATGGTGAACCAAATTTCAGTAGACATTTTTAAAAACATAATGGCGAAATCGCGAAGTCGCACTTTAATAGACCATATTAATTATTCTCACTTTCCCCTTCCACTAGTCATTTGTAAGTTAGGTATGTGCCTGTGACCATGCGCACTGCAGTAGAAGATCTCGCGCGCCACAGCATGCATAGACAACGGAACTTTGCTGTCGCAGTCAGAATTTACGATTTCAAGGTGTTTTCTTGATTCTTGGGACGTTTTAACCTTTTTAACCATACTTTTACATGACGGCTGACGCTCGGTTTGCTTTCAAGCGCTGTCAAAATTCTCGTTAGCGGAAGTTGTGCAATAAAATATGGCGGGTAATTTGAAATTGTTTTGGATTCAAAAACCCCATTCTAAATTGCTTCGCATAAACTTCACAGTAAGATTTTCCATTCCATTATGGTGAAAAGTAGATCAGGTATTTCTTTTTACACACTTGCTATATTATACATTCGTTGAAATTGTCAATTTGCACCTTGAATTGATCATTTTACAAAGTCATTCAACATGCATATTCTTATGGGAGTTTCAATCCAGCACATGTGGTTGTCTCTCTCCCCGATCTGCGACTGCGCTTTGAATAATTAATATGGTCAATTATGTTTTTAAAAATGTCTACTGAAATTTGGTTCACCGTACTTTGAAATTGGAGTCAAATGACCTGCGTCTACCGTTTGGTAAACTTGTTTCATTTTATAAAGGTCTAGTAATTGTTGGCGTGGTGCCTTGGCCTGCCGACCTGTCCTTTCCGGTGCGCAGTATGACGTCATAATCAGCCCACAAAATTTACGATAACTTCGTAACGGCTTGGAATTTTTCGATGCGATTTTGACTTAAAATCAACTAAAGCCATCCCGCAGCTATATGAATTTTAAAATTGACACAAAATTTTTTCCACAGTTCCCCTTTAAATAAATGGATGCCAAGAGCAAAAACCGCAAAAAAAAATTCGGATCTGTAGCGCCCTTATAAACATTACAGCTATTATGTGATACTGTATACCAAATTCGAAGCTGATCGGTTGAACAGTAAAAAAGGTTAGGTTGAAAAAACATTTTGAACACTGAATTTTGACTGGTCGAAACTTTCTTGAGGGGAACCTCTTGCAAGTCATTCTTACTGTAAACATTATATTTTTGAATGCTGAATCCAAGGATATACAGGTACTTACTTACTTTTGAAACACCTGTATATTTACAGATATAATGTTCTCGTAATTTACCTACTATCGATTGTGATATCAAAGGTTCTCTACAAGTGTCCTAGAAATGGCGCATAAACTCTTCACTACGTTGTAGAGAGGCCATAGGAAAAAGGGTAATAACATTTTCGCTCATTTAAAAATGCTCACGATTTCCAAAATAAACAAGAAATCTGACTTCATTCAGAAACTTTCAACTGGGAATCAAAGTTGTAATCAAATATCTTTGTAAATAACAAAAATAGCAACGTTTACACGGATGATTTAGCCCGCCGATTTGGGAAAAGGTCTAGCCAAATAAGTGTGATGTTTGGGTTTGGCTGATGCTACGAAAACTGGCTTAGGACTAGATTTCATGTCGGAGATCTACCCGCGCGAGTGTAGCGTAAGTCCGGTTACTATGGCAACGTAACACAATACAGCCTCTTCGTTTTAAGGACATCTTAGCGCAAGCGTCAGCAGGGTGGTACAAATTCTGAAAGACGACAGACGACGGTTGACAGCGAATCAACAGAGACATTTTAGCTGTGTTTTGACACATGTTTTTAAGGTCATGCCATTTCAGAACGCGATTTACTTAGAAAATCAGCTTGCTTATTCTGCACTGCAGAAAGACCTTGCATGATAATTTCATACTCTAATCGTCCTAACAAGCCCAACTGGAAAACGAATTGTCAACACATCTACTGTTCCAAATGTTCGTATCAATATTTGCGCAGGAGTCAAACAGTAATCAAAGTTGAAACTCGTAATAGAAAATATTGGCAATATTTTTGTACTTTTTAGGAGCGGCACATATTGGCATTTTGCTAGGTAATTGGCAGTTACCGCTAGAGACAACCAGATATACCCAGGGTAGTGCAATCCTTCCATTTGCATTTCAGAGTGTTATAAGTGTTCATGTCATACCGCAGAGAAGGTCATTCGTCATTTGCAAACTTATTGCTCATGTTCATACGTTTTGAGGTTTATATCGAATGTGCATAGTAAAATATGGTGGGTGAATATAAATGGAACAAGAAATCGAGGAACTAGCTTTGGTGGTGGTGGGGATAATGTTGAAACAACATAATATTATGACGAAATTACAGAATCACGCCAAAAATCACCCAACGCAACGGTCACTACACTACAACCGGACCGGCGCGTATGAGCATTTCTGACATGCGCATTCACAGCAAGTCGTTATTAGTTATGAAAAAGATACTGTAATTTCGTAATGCTAGCGTTTTTTTTCCACTTAGAGTACTTTGATAATCCATGATCTATCAAATACATAAAAAAGTTTTGTGCCTAACATCGCTATCAATCACTTTCGCGTATGTTCTAGTCAAATTTGTACCAACTTAGTCGAATATTCAATCCACGTTTACCATCACGTACATCACTTCAGCGCATACATGAGAACGCATACCTGCAGAGCGCGGTAATTTCAATTTTGTCGCACGAAGTGTCACTGTCAATGGCAACTGTCAATCAATAATCGAAATGTAAACAAACAACAAACATAACCTCCTAACCATTCAGCATTTAATATTATTCAGAATGAAATGTTGCGTGCCCTTATGGCAGAAAGACGCAGAAAACTTCAGGTGATACGAAACACAATGAGCTGCAAGGCGATCGACGAAACAAGAGCGTTATTAGGTTAGATCTGTCGAAACGTCAAATCAACGTCAAGCGCTGTCAGCTGCCATTTGCGTGTCATTATTACACACGCACACCGTATTACAGTGTTGTCAACTTGTTGTCGTGATTTAGATATGGCAACGTCCTACTTTCACAGGTATGCGCAGAAACCTTTCGGGAAACGTGGATTACGCGCCGGGAATCTTACTAATTTGACAACCGAACGCAAGCGCACTGTAGTACGAAAATGGCCTATCCGACGCGATGATTGGCTTATCGATGCCGTAAATGAGTGGCGTAAGTTGCGCCGCTGACTTGAAATTCAGCCCTTAGAACGCCTTGAAAATCGCGATCAGAGTCTTTTTTACAATTTTTTCGGACTCCTGATGAGCCCCCCCCCCCATCCACAACGTACTGGCGAATTCATATACCATTTCTGAGACACCCTGCATATAAAATAAAACATTCTGTGCATCCCATCATGAGCATTATGCCGACTTATACATGACCGGCCTGCTCCCAAAAGTGATATGTTGCTAATTTCAGTTTGTAGTTGGCAGCATCTGCGCCATGACGGTAAGATGTAATTCCACTACATTTGTGAAAATAATGCATTTTTCTAACCTTTTCACCGACTTAAATAGGCGATGGTAGTTTAGCATTGGCATTGGCGTAAAAGATACGCAAGAAACGTAATCTCTTCGTCTATTTCAACTGTCCTTGTCATCATTTACGGCAGAAATAAGCTTTTCCGTGATATGCGCTATGATATCTGGCCTGCCGGCAAGCGACCTAGAGCAGTTTCAAAAATTAAGTTGATGGAAAATAAATCATGACATAAACGTTACAATTTTGCTGTTGGCTTCCGTATGGTTGTGTTTACCTTTTTACTGAAACGGATAAAATACAACAAACACGCAAATATGAATATTGCGCCTCTCAGGGCCGTACAGTAGGCACCTTGCATTTTTAATGAAACAAAGCTCTCCGACTACCAAAACACCAGACGATCAGACTGGAACTGCACACTGCACAGACACGTGTTTCTGAAACGGATAAGAATAATGAAGAGCCAATGGGGTGATTGCAAGCAGGGGGCGCTTGCGGCGCCGTTTGCCACTTGGGGACTTTAGGTTTATTAATTGGTATCGCAAACCGTCGAATCGACTCTCAATCGCATCATTTTTTGACACTTTGATGCCTAGGTACTGTCACAATCGACGCTGAAAAATGAATCTTTCCGCTGACATCAAACCGAGCATTAAACCGTAGCCAATTTTCTTACCAAACTGTAGTATCCTGTATTACCGACGATATAAATCTGTAATTTTATAGACAGATTAGTATGCTGTGTTCTAGAGCAACTTGCTTAAAAGCAAGCAGCACCACTCTATTTTTCAATAAAGTTGTTTCTCTCTCTCCAGCTAATACTGAAATGACAGGACAGGCATCTGATAAGAATGTCAAATACAAAATGTACATCGCGCACTCTCGTATATTGGAAGATTTAACAAGCAGCATGCTTTACAAGAGCCTTCGATTTTATCATCACTTAACAACCTCGAAACACTACACAAACGAAACGAATCGATAATTCTGGCAAATCGCGACTGGTAGCGACCAAATGGCGACAAGCTGAACCAATACCATGCAATTGCCATATAGCCAGCAAGAGACGCCCTGAGCCCTTAACTGAGATTGAACTGAGTCGGTTCTTTTATCTCTTTCTTTCAAGATTTGTTGCTCCGTAGTACCTGTTTCAGCAATGAAAATTCCCACTTCAAAACAGTCATACAGGGTGGTGAAAATTTCGATGCTCACCATTGGTATCTTGGAAACGGTAAGAGATACGAAGTCGGTTAAATTAGAAAAAAGTTGCGCATTTTTGTGGCGATTGAGAATCTGAAAAGAAACTTCGAATATTTTGATTGGTTTACGATTTATCACGAAAAAACTGAAAATTTTGATTTCAGAAATAATTTTTCAACTTCCCAACCATTCAAGCTATTTCAATCAAACTTGGTAGTTTTATCTTTTTAATCACTCCGAGCCGATCAACGTTGACAGAAATTTTCCAGGCCTTCTAGATGTCAAATTATGATAGTCAACTTTTGTTTTTCTTATGGCCGCCATATTGGATTTTTGCACTAATACATAGGGAAAATAATAGCTTTCCGAATTAGTAACCAACATGTTCTTTTTATGACATTTTCAGCGTCAAATTTTGAAATTTTCGTAAATTGTTGACAAAATCGGGAATGCTTTGAAAAACAATTTAAATATTATCAATAGCAACAACAAAAAAGTAACAGATGGTGTGTAATTGACGTATCTAACTTCTTAATCGTGTTTTGTGCTTGTTTGTACCGGTAGTTCATAAATTGAATGGGTCAAGGGTGTCTGTGAGTTCAAAAACGTCTGTCGGAACTAGCATCGTTCTTGTTAAAGTTTGACAAATTTATTAGAAAAGGAGTAAGGATTACCCTAGTTTCGACAGACGTTTTTGAATTCACAGGCACCCTTGACTCATAACTCTCGGTACAAACAAGCACAAAACACGATTAAGCAGTTACGGCTCGATACCAAGTTGGGGCTGAGACCGCCGTAAGTGCCGTTACCATAGCAACGGCGGATACCAACCAATCAGACCGCGCTGTATTTGGCGAGTTACGCCGTCTGAAACTTTGCGCCTGCAACTTGGTATCGAGCCCTCAGATAAGTCAATTGAACACAATCTGTCTTTTTTTTTTTTTTTTTTTTTTTTTTTGCTATTGGTAATATTTCAATTGTTTTTCAAAGCATTCCCGATTTTTTCAATAATTTACGAAAATTTCAAAATTTGACGCTAAAAATGTCTAAAAAAGAATATGTTGGTTACTAATTCGGAAAGCTGATTTTTTTCTCTATCTACTAGTGCAAAAATCCAATATGGCGGCCATAAGAAAAACAAAAGTTGACTATCATAATTTGACATCTAGAAAGCCTGGGAAATTTCTGTCAACGTTGGTCGACTCGGAGTGATCAAAAACATAAAACTACCAAGTTTGATTGAAATAGCTTGAATAGTTGGAAAGATGAAAAATAATTTCTGAAATCAAAATTTTCAGTTTTTTCGTGATAAATCGTAAACCAATCAAAATATTTGAAGTTTCTTTTCAGATTCTCAATCGCCACAAAAATGCGCAACTTTTTTCTAATTTAACCGACCTCGTATCTTCCACCGTTTCCAAGATACCAATGGTGAGCATCGAAATTTTCACCACCCTGTATAAGCTAAAAACCAACGGTGTAATATCCTTTGCCCTTTGTGATTGAGTAATTGATAAAAAGCTGAATAAATAGATTTGCTTATACAGGTGTTGATTCGAGAAATAATCTTATCATGTACCCCGCGAGCTATGAATCTAACCATGAAAACTACGGCTAGCCGCATTTTTCCAAAATTTTGCTTTGCAGCAAGCGTCTTCGGCTTGATAATTCGCGAAAAACTCCTCGGCCTCTGGTCCCGGGGTTTTAATGGGTGGAATATTCAGTCTCAGACATTCTTAAGCAAAATTTCACAAAAACTAGCTAGTCGCAGTTTACCCCGCAAAGTTTATACTCGTAGCTCTCGGGATATAACCCATGAGTTTCTACCTTCACTTTCTCACGAAAATTGACTGAGCATTCATCTCAACAAAAACTCATAGTTAGACAGAAGTCTTGATAGAAAGGTAAGTACCTAAGCACGTAGCGTAGAGGAATAAATTATAAATTGTATGATTTGTTGTTTTGTACTGAGTCCAAGATTGATTTGGATGATTTTATTTCAACAGACCGATTCGTAAAATCTATAGATTCCGAAAAAAATCAAGAGATTTCAATGATTTAAAGATTGGAACAATAGGTCGTTTTTTATTCAAACATCGTAGTAATTTACGTTATTAGTCCGGTAAATAAGTTTATACCCGGAACTGACAGGTTCTGAAATGTCCATTGCAAGCGTCTTTTGACGCAGAAAAGTAAAATTTTCTTGCCTAGGCAGATAAACGATTCTTCCATGCCTAGGCGGGTAAACTCCACCTGCCTAGGCAGGAAAATCTTACTTTCCTGCGTCAAAAACGTTTTGTTGTTGGGACATTTCAGAATTCTGGTACCGATTTTTTTCTTTGTGGTTTATTGAGGTAGTTTCGAGTAAAGCCTAGGCCCCATCTGCGCTTTCGCAGATTTCTTGCGATACACCGCAAGAATTTTCATCGCCGTTTTTGCTGTTTCCACGTGCGAAATAAATGATGTTGCGATGAAGTTTGGTGTCATAGTTTTTTTTCAAAATGTTAATGTCAATCAATAATAGGTAAATTGTCCAAGCTGTTGGACATTTTTCACATTTTCAGTATAGTTGTGAATTTGACCGGTCAAAATCTCGGCCTACTTAGATCATAATAATCAATATAATACAGGCGCCTACTCTATCCAAAGCTAGGTGAGAACCAATCTCATCGGTTTTGGGCAACTCTTGCTACATCGATGTACTGCGAATTGCATGAAACTCCCAGGTCCTGATGATGACAGATATGAAGATTCGTCGCAGAAAAGTTGGGCCGTGGTGAACTTCTTGCGGCGTTTGCGGCCAGACGCGGTGGCGATGAGACTTGGTGCTTTTCGGTTTTCCCTCAAAATGTCAAAGATGGATTTGATATGATTTTGTGGGCATTTTATTGATTGCAATGTTCGCACCATACTATATCGTTATTTTTCATCAAAATATATTTTGAAAATGTGTTGTGTCGATTAAAATGGGGAAAAGAAGGAATAACATACTGACAAATTATCAATTTTGTTTCGAAGTCAACGTGATGGCTAATCGGTATGGTTGCCAAGCGTCCGGACTGTTCAGTAATCACTTTATTGTTCATATCCGGAACGGAAGAAAAACCGAACGTATCATGTTTATGTGTGTTTTTTCCCTTTATTTCGTATTTTCATCTTTGCGCATGCGGTATAATCAGATGCTTGCAATTTGTTTAACCGCTCTATATTCAACAGATGCATACTGATTGTTCTCGGATTGTTCGTATCATGTACTGTGTGTGATTCGTTATTATTTTGTTGCCCTTTGTTGACGAGAAATAAAAAGAGAAAAATAAAATAACCTAAATATGATACGCTAAGTCAAATTAGCCAAACTGAAACAGTGCATGACGTCAAACCAGATAGAGTTTGCAGCGTTCGTATAAAAGGTTCGATATTCTCCGGGTTCGATTGTAGGTATCACACGAGGTGAAACGCATATACGATCATCATGTAAAACTGAGGGTTATCTGTTAAATTCTTCGTACGTGGTATTAATCTGCGACCTATTATGTTATGTTATGTTATGTTACCCCAAAACTTCCCCGACGAGTAGCAAAGAACGGATGGAAATTTTATTATGAGACGTCCCTTCGCGTGGGAAGTTAGAATTCACCTTTCCTATTTACACGCCCCCTCTGACGTCATAGAAAGATGCGTACGCGCACGTTGCACCGTGCCCTGTCTGTGTGTTGTGTTTTGACATATGTTTTTAGGGTTATGCCAAATCAGAAAGAGATTTGCTTAGAAAAGCAATTTGCCCTTCAATCCCACACTGCAGAAGGACCTTGCATGGTAATTTCATGCTCTAATCGTCCTAACAAGCCCGATTGGAAAACAAATTTCCGACACATTTACTGTTCCAAATGTTCGCATCAATATTGAGTAGGAATCAAACAGTAGTCAAAGTTGAAGCTCGTAATAGAAAATATTGGCAATATTTTTGTACTTTTTAGGAGCGGCACATATTAGCATTTTGCTAGGTAATCTGCAGTTACCATTACGAGGCAACCACATATACCCAGGGTAGAGCAATCCTCCTATTTTTCAATTCAGAGTGTTGTGAGTGTTCATATCATACCGCAGGAAAGGACTTGCATAATCACCGTCGAATGTGATATATGAACACTTGCAGCAAAGTTGCAGCAGCCAGATGACAACATTATGTTATAGCCAGCACAACAGAGCTATGTAGCCTACATATTGTTGCAACAACATAATCTTATGACGAAATTACAGAGTCACCCCAGCCAGAAGTGAAGTGAAAGTGACATTTATTAAACATAACCTTGAATTTCGTGCATCAGCAGCATGACAAATGGTGAAATTGAAACGGAAATGGGTCCTAAATGTTGCATAGGTTCTTGCCGTAAGAAAACACAGACGGGTCAACAGAATTTTGTCTCTTGTTTGGGTCTTTTGAGAGAAAAAAAAGCGGAGAGGCGGCTGACGACGGTGCAGTATGCGCGCGCTTGCTGTAGGCATTTCTTTCCATCTCATCGAAAGTGAGCATAAAACCCTTTCACTCTAGCAAATAGAATAGGTGGATTTGGGACAAAGATTGAAAAATTTAAATATGTTCTCTAATGAGGGCTCCATCATTTGAGTCCGGTCTTCATAAGCCAGGCCCGGTTACTCATTTTGAAGTGAAAAACTCTCGGAAAACTTGAAGAATTTCAAGAGAAATCGCCTGAAAATGTTCAAGAATCACTTACCCTTTGTTTAAAAAAAGCTGGCATTAATATGTTCACAAGCTGAAAAGTTATAGAAATTTGCAGTTTTTCACAAGAAACCAAAATTATGTAGAAAGAAAAGCGAGTGAGGCAGTCAGACGCATTGGATGGTACATGGACGAAGGTGAACGATCTGGAACTGGCATCACAGAAAGAATGAAAATAATTTGCAGGAAATTGTAAATTTTGAAAATTTGAATTTTCCGGAAAAACCTCAAATCTTTTTCCAAATCATCTTATTGTTCAGATCATCAATTACGGCTTCACTTTAAGCTCCATCATTCAAATCCGGTTTCGATAACCCAGGCCTGTTTTACATTTTCAACAGGGAAATTCCCGGGAAATTGAGAAGAAAATTATTGGAAAAATGTTCAAGAGCCCTTGTTTGGAAAAAAAAATGGTGAAAATCTGTTCACGGGATAAAAAGTTTAAAATTTGCGGTTTTTCTAGAGATGAAAACTCGGAAACCGTGAGTCCAATTTCGAAAATTTCTTAAAAAAAAATTATTGATTCTTTTCTCCAACTTTCATTCGCCGCATGTCTGCACCTAAAATGAATATTTCGTGGAGCTCACCGCATGTCAAAGTTGACATTGTAGTTTTTTCAAATTCACGGAATATACAAATTTCATTTTGAAAAAATTACCGTCAGAAAACCGGGACTGCGCCGATTTTGAAAATGGGTCCACACGACGCCCAATCCAATATACTTTCGATATCAGTTTCACTTTTCCGAAAAAAGTTGATCGCCGAGACACTAATGAATTTTTGAGTTGAGTCCTGCATCAAAGGCGAGTCGTTCGGGTCAAAATTTGGGCGAGAGGCCCTCTCGAGTGGCAACGGCTAGGAGAAATTTTGAAAATTCATACCGCTCGACTGGAAAATGATGGAAGATTGCAACTCCAGACTTGATTTGACTATTTTGTTTTGTTGCTTGATGCTAAATTTGGTCCCAATCCATCTAATAGATTTTGAATAATTAAGTGGTAAAGTTTTGAACTTTTACATTTTTTATTATTTGACAGATGACAGGAAGGGGAAAACTTTTAACTGTTCTGAATACAGTTTTTTATGAGCTCTCGAACGGTATATTGCAAGTCAAGTTCCGTGATGTATAACATCTGTCATTCTTTGATAGTGACATTTTCGTTTGACAGATGACAGCCAAAAACTAATGGGCTCATTCCAGGGACCAACAATGTTTGCATGCCGAATTTCAAGTCGATCAGACTGTAATCGTAGCAGACTACAGACAGACACACACACAGACACACAGACACACACACACAGACAGACATCACTCCAAAAATGTTTTTAGTTGTCTTGGGGGATAGTCCAGTCGAATTAGGCCAAAATGGCGGCCAATCGTACATTAAATCATATGGTTCCAATTTTTTCAGGGATGTGTAGAGGGTGGTTCCCTGAACAACGCCTAATAAAATCCCTTCGATTTTAGGCGCCGCGGGGCGGGGAAGGGGGTGAAAAATGTCAGTTTTGTCAGTTTTTGCCGTTTATCTCGAAAACGGTGCGTCGCACGGAAATTTCATATGCATCAAAATTAAAGCTGATGAAATTCCCTTCCAAATGGTGTATCCACATTTCACCTAAGTCTTATCGATTCTGGAATATTAGCCGTTGAATATGAAAATTTTTCAAAAAAAAGGTAAAGCCGATCAAGTATTTCGTCAAGCTTCCTTTTCTAACTCACTACTCAATAACTTCCGAGATAACTCCGAATTAGTTTTACCTTAGCCCAATCAAGACCAAGGCCCCTTTGGCACCAGACAGTTGTCCTTATTTATAATTCAATTTTTATATTCACCGGCTCATATCCCAAAATAGGTAACACTTAAGTAAAACGTGGATACACCATTTTGAAGAGAATTCCATCAGCTTTAATTTAGATTGGTGTAAAATTTCTGTGCATCGAAGCACCGAAGCACCGTTTTCGAGATAAACGGTGAAAACTGACCAAAGTGACATTTGTCACCCCCTCCCCCGCCCGGCGGCGCCTAAAATCGAAGGGACTTTATCAGGTGTTGTTCAGGGGACCACCCTCTACACATTCCTGAAAAAATTGGAACCCTATGATTTTATGCGAGATGAAAACCTAATTTGACTGGACTAGGACCTCAAAATGGATATATCCGTCTTCATCTCGAAAAATTTTTTTAGCGCGTTCGCAATACTTCCCCTTCTCGTTGGGTGGTGGGTCGGGGAAGTAAAACGGCGAAAGGTCCCTAAATATTGGATACGACCGATATTTCAAAGACGACATGAATATGTAATGGGTGCATATAGCATATCTCGTAATTTGTACAAGGGATGCTGTTAAAAAACAAAAATGTTGTTCCTCCATTCTCGAAACCAGTGTCTGAAAATGGGTGCTAAAATGACAAACTTGATGACAGATGACAGATCTTGCGACTAGTCGCAGAAAGTTGGGAATAATGGCGGGAAACAGTTTTATTCAAATTCTGCGGTGTATAGCAGATGGGGCTTAGCCTTAAAACGTTAAACATAATACACCAGGAAAGTGTATTTGCAGGGCACGTAGGCTTTCAGGCCTCGCTTCACTCGTCCTTGAATATGCCTACTAGCCTTGTGAAGACTTACTTTCCTGCTTTATTATGTGAATAACTGCTATAGTACGAGTGATGTTTACAGCGATGTTGAGGTGGTAAGGTGGATTTATGCTCGCAAGAAATAAGAATGAAAATAAATATAAGGATAAGAATGAAAAATATTTAAAAAAAGTACCGCAACTGCCCATTTATGCTCAGAAATAAGAAGAAGAATAACAAATAGCTTGAAACATCGCCTGTAGGCGTCGCTAGAAGCATTAAAATGACAATCGTCAAAATTGGAGCTTTAGTGTTATACAGTAAAGCAGCATCTTTGGATGATGCTTGAATAGTCAGGTACCTAAATGAATTTTTTCACATCGCATTATTTCAAATTAATATCATGTAGGAGGTATCTACCTACTTATTAATCGAATTTATTGCAGTAATAGGTTTAATGGACGCAACTCCACTCACGGTATTGACAACCAGATCACGCACAGATTATAGGATGAAAGTGATTTGTGTCCATAAATTATACAATTTCACGAAAAAATTTACAGATTATAGGGTTTCCGCTAAGCACCTCTAGATATGCACATTATTCTGAAACAACGTATAAAAAACAAGAATGTTGAAACTTTCACCGAATACAATAAAAGGTATAGCTACTAATACAATTTATTTACATAATTTCACTCAAAATTATTTCTTACACTGAATACTGATATAACTATAGTTTTCAATAACTAGAATTCGTTGTCCCAATCGGATTTGTCTTCTTCGACATCCGAGTCAGGCGTAACGTCTACATCATCGTCAAAGTGGTGAGTATCGACGGCACAATAGACCTCAGGCACCATGGGCGGTTTCAGCTCTCTGTTTCGAAGGCTATCCCAATTGAAATCCTTGAACCACCTACGAATGAAATATTAAAATTTAGCAAACCGAGATAGGACAAACTCAACTACAACAACTCACCGATGCTTTCTTATTTCCTCGATACTTCTGTATCCCAATCTGACCCACGGATTGTTCGCGCAAAGCTTCTGTATTAAATCTTCCGCATCCGCTGAGAAAAACCGCTTTGGAAAATGGTTTGGCTTGAAACCAACCATGATGTTGAGACGAGTCTTTAGTTTGTCGTTATATTCCACGAATGCTTGTTGGCCTCTCAGAAATTCATAAAGAATCACCCCCACGGCCCACAGATCCACGGCCCTGTCCCGTCCGTCGGGAGGTCTGTTCTTGTTCAGCTTCGACCAGACGACCTCAGGAGGCAAATATGCGGTCGTACCTTCGAGACTGTGCCACAATTTGCCACGTTGGATTTTTCGGGCGAGACCCATGTCGATCACTTTGAGGTATCCTTCGCTGTCCAAGACTACGTTGTCGGGCTTGAGGTCGTTGTGGGCGACGTTTGCTGAGTGCAGGCAATCCAGTGCTTCCACGATGCACGCAATGTAGAATCTAGCATCAGCTTCGCAAAATCTAGTCTTGTCGAACAGGTTTCCGCCGGGACAGTACTCGAGTAGAAAATACAGATATTTCGTGTTCTTGAATGTTCGGTATAGTTTGGCGATAAAGTCGCTTTGAATTTCGGTCAGTATCTTTTTTTCTGACAATATATGCTCCCGGTCTATCTGGCTTTTCACTTTTGATTTTTGGATGGTTTTTAAGGCGAACGCCATATCTGGCTCGCCGGATAATTGGACCAAAGTCACGTGGGCGTATGCACCCTTGTCGAACACGCGCACCGGATTCAAATCGTTCAAGTCGATCGTTTTCAACTTTTCTGTCCACTCGCGTTGGGTCTCCCGCAGGACATCTTTTGAAGATTTTTTTTGCATCATTTTCACTTGCTTGTTATATTCTTGTAACTCAGAAATAGGAGGGATACACCTTGTAAAACAGTCACTGGATAACTACCCGGCACTCGGATGAATTGTCCTGTTTTATAGAAAGGAGAAGGCCACCAGGTTCCAAGTATACCTATTGTTTTGGATCTACCCAGAAAGTCGGTTCACTTTATTATGGAAGGACCGTTACAAGGAGAAGCGACCTATTATACGTTGTTGGTACTTTTATTTGCTATGAGGCACGAGTATAATAGGTTACATATACCTGGAATCAAGAAGTCCAGACACTCGGTGAATGGTCTATACAGGTGATCCAAAAGTGTCGGACTAAAACAATACGCGGCATATGGAACTTTTTCTGAAACCCGCAAAAAGTATCCGGAAAAACTCTTCGACTTCAATTATTGAAGTTATGAAGGGTCAAAGGGTGATCCTTCGAGCCCTTCTATTTTCGTCTAGTCTAAAAAAATCTAGTCAACTGTCGGTGCAAGAGTCAATGAAAATATCAACTACTGAGTGCGCACTAGATTTCCATTTATGTACTATACCAGCTGATTAATGAAAGCTGGCAGGAAGGAAGGCACATCGGTCGAAGGCCCAATCTAATATTGGTTCCGAGATTGGTTCAGATGTTCAGAGGCATTTTTTAATAAAAAATAAATTCCGAGGTTCCTGACTCACCCTGTATAGAAAACAGAAATTCGATACATTTGTAGTGGTTGATATTTTTCACTCATAATTTATTTATGTATTTATTATTTATAATTCTGCCACCAACAGTTCAATAATAGTACATAGTAACGGCTCGATACCAAGTTGGGGCTGAGACCGCCGTGAGTGCGGTTACCATAGCAACGTCGGATACCAACCAATCAGGCCGCTGTATTTGGCGAGTTACGCCGTCCCAAACTTTGCGCCTGCAACTTGGTATTGAGCCCTAAGACTATAGTGTTACAATAACGATTTTTGCAATACGACTATTAGTCCAAGAGCTTATGTAAATAAAAAGTATTCCGTGGGATTTTGAATGAAAGAGCATAGCGACCATGTGGAATACATTCCTTAAATGGGCAGCAATCACACCTCACCGGGTGTTTTGCTCGAATTTCTTGCAGGGGGTTTATACAGGGTGAAACAGAAGAGAAACAGAAAAAAATTATATACCGTGAACTATAGAAGGTGGAGCGGTACAAATCACCAGGGTGGATGCCCGACCTGATGCTTTAGAAGGTTTTGCTCAAACAATTGACATTCGAGGTGAATAGAGTGAAAAACAAGAAAACTTGAAAATTAAATTTATTATTTTGAAAAAATCACCGTCGGCAAACCTTAACCGTGATGGATTTGAAAATGGACCTACACGACGCCCAATGCCATCTACTTTCGATATCAGTTGAAATTTTTCGAGAAAAGTCAATCCCCCATCAGGAAAGGACGGCCGAGTTGAGTCCTGCACCAAACACGGGTCGTCCTGGTCAAATCCAAGCGAGCGGCCGTCTCCGGTGGTAACGGCCAGGAGAAAATTCAAAAACTCGTAACGTCCAACTAGGAATTGGTGGAAAGCTGCAACTGCGGGCTTACTTTGATTCTTCTGTTTTGTTGCTCCCTACCAAATTTGGTTCCAATCCATCGGATAGATATTGAATAATTGAATGGCTGAGTTTTTGAGAGAAGATTACGGAGCTGTGTGTCTGTGTCTGTAATCTTCCGCGATAACCAGCCGCAACGTTAATCCGATCGACTTGAAATTCGGTATGCGTACATGATTTTGCCGTCGATTGAGTCTGTAACGTTTCGGTTGTAATCTGTCAAACGGAAATGTCACCATCAAAAATGACAGAAAGCATATGTCACGAAACTTGACTAGCAATTGGTCATTTGCAAGCCATTGAAAAACTGTATTCAAAATTGTTGAAAGTATTGCTCCGCATGGCATCTGTCAAATATTTAAAAATGTCGAAGTTCAAAGCTTTGTTATTCAATTCTTCAAAATTTATTCGATGGATTGGGATCAAATTCGGCGAAAATCAACACAACAACAGATTCAAATCACGTATGCAGTTTAAACTTTCCACCTTTTCCCAGTCGGGAGCTACGAATTTTCATTTATTTTTTTTTGTTTCACCCTGTATAAATTTCCTGCAAGAAATTCAAGCAAAACACCCGGTGAGGTGATTGCTGGCCATTTAAGGAATGTATCCCGCATAGTCGCTATGCTCTTTCAATCAAAATCTCACGGGATTACATAAGCTCCTGGACTATAAGTTTGCTGGACTTAAGTGGAATAAAGGAATTGTAACACCATGTTCTAAATACTATTTTGTCAATTTCGCCTTAATGTATTTAATAAAAATGAGAAAATGTACAAACTGACATTTGAATTGTGCTTATATGTCATCAATGACAGCCAAAACAGCGGCACAAAGTGCTCTATTTTCAGTCGAACAAAGTAGACTTTTGTGACACTGTTTTTCGCAAAAACAGTGCTACAAAGTAGTCATTGTATGACCGAAATAGACAAATTCAGAATTTTCAATTTTTTTCTGGGCATGATGAAGTATTGCATAATACTGTATATTCTTTTGGTCCGATGATTTTTGAATCACCCTGTATAGCAATAGGGTTGGTTGGGTCTTTGAAAACGTCCACGTCTTGTGGAGTTATAGTTCCGTTTCTTGTAAATTTACTCAGGCAAGAGCTTTGTTGACCTGTCGGCTTATTCAAAGAGACATAAGAATGCCCCTGGTAAAAGCATCGGCTAGGGTCTGGTTAATGGTTTAAGCACAATGACGTGATTGTTATCAGGAATCAGGAATACGTTGCAAGCATGTTCACAATCCTAGGGCCATTTTGTTCCGCCCCAAAAGCTGATGAATGCCTTGCGTAAGAAATCGTATATTTCCGGTGGCGTTGTGATATGGTGTCCAACGTGTGCAAAAGACAGGCTCTTAACCTCAGGAGGCCCCCAGGAACAATGAGAAAATTGTTCCTGGGTCCTGTTGTTCGATAGAATTGTTGATAAAATTTGATAATTTGATTTGATACAGATAACTCCTTTTGCATCAGTGTTCTCCAAGACCTATCGAACGATATTACCTAGAAGGGGAAGCACAAAAGCTTTCCCTCAGGGGGTGGGGGGGCGCAGGGGGCCCTGTCAACTTGACGGTCCAAGAACTCCTACCAAACCGTCTTTCAATTTCGTTGCATCACTCATCACTCAAATGCCGATGATGTGACTCCATTGTGAATCTCGATGGCATTGGTCGCCATGGCTCAGCACCGTCTTGCAGGGGTCTTATTCGATTAGGGACCAGGCTTTTTTTTTGACCCCAAGCTCGACTTTTCGATGCATAGGAAGAATATCATAAGTCATTTAAGATCATTTAAGATGTTTGGTCTATTTGGATCAAAAGGAGAAGAAGGAAAAAAAGTTAAAAACACTCAAGGTGCGTTCAGTCAGCTTATTTAGCCGCAAGTTTTAATTTTAGTCGCAAGCGCAGCGACGCCCATTGGCTCTTATGAACCAGCCTCCGCAGAACAGCCAATAAGCGATGCAGCGCTTCCGACTAAAACTAAAACTTGCGGCTAAATAAGCTGACTGAACGCACCTTTACTGAATAATCGTTAATAATCCGGGTTCCGGTAACCAACTAAAGAATTTTTTTGACATTTTCCTTTCGATTTTAATTTTTTTAGTCATTTAGGGCTTGATTCCAACATATATCTGTCACTGACGAGAGCTAACAACCTCGAAACAAACGTTTGTATGCCAGTTATGGGGAAATAAACTCTTTTTTTTTCTTTTTTTTTTTTGGTGAAACAGTCAATGCGAATTGACATTTCATCTTACCTTTTCTACCTTTATTATTTCCAAAAATGAGTTCTGTTGCCACCTAGTAAATTCAATGTTTGGTCTAATTTATCGAAACAGTCGGGAATTTTCCAGTAACAGTACTTTGAAGAGACTTTATAACTATACAAGGTGTTTCAGGGTTGATAGCAAAAAACTCAACTGTGGGTAGATCTCGTCAAAATTTGACGAAAACCTATATACCATTTTGCAAAGTTCGGCCTAATGACTAAGATACAGTTCTCCAAAGTTCACTTTTTTCGGATTTCAAAAATTTCTAACTCAAGAACATTTCTAGAAATTTAGCTTTAATTTAGCATAACCTGGTTTGTCTCAATTATCTATCAGCCTGACAAATTTGGAAAGATTCCAATCAGTGGCGTAGAAGTTGTAAGGGGTCACCTGAAGTCAACTTTTCTTCGGATGCTTCTAAATTATTGACCCTCATAACTCCTGAACCACTGGTTGGATTCTTTCCAAATTTGGCAGGTTGATAGATCATCATGACGCACCAGCTTTTGCTGAATTGAAGCTCAATTTGTCAAAACGTTCCTGAGTTACAAATTTTTGAAATCCGAAAAAAATGAACTTTGGAGGGCTGTATCTTCGTCATTAAGCCGAACTTTGCAAAATGGTATACAGGGTGTCCCGTTTTTCAAAACTCACTATTGGTATCTCGGAAACGGTAAAAGATACAGAGTCGGTTAAATTAAAAAAAAAGTTGCGGAATTTTATGACTATTTTAAAAATGTCAAAATATCAAAGATATCTTTGTTGATTTTTGAAATATCCCAAAAAAACTGGAAAATGCCGAATTCCTAAAATTCAAATAACTTTTTTATTATGACAGCTATCAATTTGAAAATTGGTATCCTGACATTTTTGAAGGTCCTTGATCGACTGACGTCAATTATTTTTTTCTACACTTGCTAGTTTTTGAGATATGACAGTTAACTGATTTTTTTCTTATGGACACCATATAATTTATCCACCCCATAAAACTCACCTTCTCTTTCCCTTTACAAAGATATAAAACACTCGTAGAATTTTTGTCAAAATAACCTGTGTTTGCGCCACTGGGCCTCATAAAATTGGTAGGTACCTCTTTTACGTTACAGCACCTCCCAGGCCGCAAGAAATCCGGTTCCGATAACGTTTTGTTTTGGTTCAGAGTTTTTTTCTTTTTCAACGAGAGTATATCTAATAATTTCAAACAAGACGGTCGTTGCTAGCAATAAAACCACTCAAAAAGTTCTTTCCGTGCCTTCAACGAGGTGCGAACCGAAACTGCGTTGCGTTGACTTGACGCAAGTACTCGGTGCGTTCGAGTTTCGCGCGTGGTGCCGTGTTGAGATCCCATTTTTCCACGTTTCCTTCTCCTCACACCGCATCACGTCGATTTGGACGCATTGAGTCAGCCCCCCGGACACCGCAGGAGTTTCGGTGAGTTTTTGTTTTTTTGTTTTTCGTTTCTTAAATTCACGTCGCGGCAACCGCGCCAACATAATTCATGGTCCTTCGAGCCGGATTTCATGCGACCTGGGAGGTAGACCACTTTCCTCACTTTCATTTCCCTTAAGTTTCGCGTTCAATCCTCAAAACTCACATTTTTTCTCTCGTCTCTAGCGTATTCCTTCAATTAATCTCTTTTTACGCCCTACGATAGGTTATCTCTGCTCTTCTTGTAACGGTTTTTTGCCTCAATCGTCCACATTCAACAATGGCTCCCGATCCAGATGCGCTAACTGCCGCCTTGGATGTGTTGAAAACTCGGCGTGAGCTTACGTTCTCGCGCATTCAAACTATTTACAATGCCTCGAAATCACTTAAGAGTGAGAAGGATGCTATCCTTTTCGAATCTCGCATTGTAAAACTCGACGAACTCAGTATCGAGTTTGATAAGATCCAGTCGGAGATTATCACCACCAATCAACAGCTTACCGATCCTAAACAGGCCCTGGAGGTGTCCAAATGTCAAGCTTCACTCGACGAATTGGTGTTCCACGCCCAGTCGAACACGAAATCATTGTTGACATCTCCCCCTTCCTCCAGCACTGTTCCTCCTTCAAATGTTGTGTCCCCAAGTACATCTTCGCTCCCACCTATTTCCTTACCCACATTTTCTGGTAACCTTCCCGAATGGCCAACTTTTTTCTCTCTATTCAAGTCGTTAGTTCACGAGGATGCGTCATTGTCCGTCACAAAAAAGTTTCAATACCTAAAATCGTCGATTCACGGCGATGCTTTGGCGGCCGCGCCAACACCTGTAAAAATTGAAAAAACCATTTCTGGGGCGAATAAATCTAATCTGCTTGACAATTGAACTGCAACACCTAAAAATTAGGTGCGTTTTCAAATTGAGATAGCTCAAAAAATATTTAACGGATTTCAGAAATTCAGGCATGTGAGGAAAAGTAATTCCGTTGACTATCGGTTGGTATTGATAATAAGTTTGATTGCACAATTTGTCATATACAGGGTGCCAACGGAGAGCGTGCAGATATGGGCAATCTTTCACCTTGTACAACTTTCGAAAAAAAATCCAAGATTTTTTCTATCACCTGCTTTTGAAAGGTTGAATCATTATGTCGAAACAGTTTTGGAATTTTGACCCTAACTTTTTTTTTCAAAAATTTGTGCTAAATTTTCTGAAATATGCACTTTCTGATTAAGAAAAAGAAATAGAGAAAGTGTTTGTTTTCAAACGGCATCCATATTGAATTTGCTTACGAAGATTTTTATTTGAGCCTCCACATCCCCTAGAAACTACCTCTTTTGAGACACCGTCTCACAACAAGATATGCAATGCTTCATTTAAAAGGCATAAGGTAATTACTCGTCAATAATAGGATTGAAATAAGGATACTGCGATGACCCCACACGTACAGCTCCCTAAAAACCACCCCTTGACTTCAAGGCACAGAGTTGGTATGATAAGACATGCAATATGTACATGAAAATTTCAAAAAACGTCTTTTTCAACTGTTCCACTAAAAAAGTGATGCTACACGATGACCCTCTGCGTAGGTCATCCCAACAGTAGCTACCCTCTCGAAAAAAGAACTACCCTTTAAAAAACCAGTACATACTTACTTCCGCAATACCTCATTTGTTGGAATTTTTTCAAAATCTGTCGCAATAGTTTGCCGCTACGATGATTTCATTCACATATCTACCCGAAACTACCCCTTCAACTACCCCTCCAATATCGCATAGCCTTCACCTTGATGCGTGTAAGGTCATCGCGAAATCATTTTGAACTTATTCAATCACACCTTCTCTGAGCTTCCAAATGAGGTATTGCATACCTTTTACTAAGGGGCGATTTCTAGGGGTAGTTTCAGGAAAGGTTTTGTACTATCATCGTAGAAAACACCATCATTTCAATGAAACGGTTAGTAGGCAAAAGTTCTTTTAACTCGTAAATAACGCATCAAGGTAGAGGCTATGCGATATTGGAGGGGTAGTTGAAGGGGTAGTTTCGGGTAGATACTCGAGTAGATATGTGACTGGAATCATCGTAGCGGCAAACTATTGCGACAGATTTTTTAAAAATCCTTACAAATGAGGTATTGCGGAAGTCCTGGTTTTTTAAAGGGTAGCTCTTTTTTCGAGAGGTTAGCTACTGTTGGGATGACCTACGTAAAGGGTCATCGTGTAGCATCACTTTTTTAGTGGAACAGTTGAAAAAGACGTTTTTTGGAATTTTCATCTATTGCATGTCTTATCATACCAACCCTGTCCCTTGAAGTCAAGGGGTGGTTTTTAGGGAGCTGTACGTGTGGGGTCATCCTAGTATACTTATTTCAATCCAATTATTGATGAGTACTTTTCTTAGGCCTTTTAAATGACGCATTGCATATCTTGTTGTGAGGCGGTGTCCCAAAAGCCAAAAGGGGTACTTTCTACGGGATGTGGAGGCTCAAATGAAAATCTTCGTTAGTAAATTCAATATTGACGCCGTTTGAAGACAAACAATGTCTCTATTTCTTTTTCTTAATCAGAAAGTGCATATTTCAGAAAATTGAGCACAATTTTTTGAAAAAAAAAGTTAGGGTCAAAATTTCAAAACCGTTTTGGCATAATGATTCAACCTTTCAAAAGCACGCGATAGAAAAAATCTCGGACTTTGTTTCCGAAAGTTGCACAAGGTGCAAGATTGCCCATATCTGCACGCTCTCCGTTGGCACCCTGTATATGACAAATTGTGCAATAAAACTTATCATCAATACCAGCACTCGATAGTCAAAGAAATTATCTTTCCTCACATGCCTGAATTTCTGGAATCCGTCAAATATTTTTTGAGCTATCTCAATTTGAAAACGCACCTAATTTTTATGTGTTGCAGTTCAATTGTCAAGCAGTTTAGTTACCGGTTTGGTTGCCATGCTCTCGTGGCATAATAACAATGGCATTCGGTTGCCATGGTCTGTTGATTTTGGAAAAAGTAATAGATAATGATAATAGATAATGATAAAACAAATACAAAACCAAGTATAACACAAAATAACATCGCAATAGCAATAAACATTCATAATTTACAATTACTCGAAATGGGGTCCATTTTGCGGGGAACGCTCAAAGATCGAATTTGTGGTTCATGACAGAACACCCCCCACAAAGCAACCAAGAGCTGGAAGCAAGGAGTTGATGATGCGTTTCAGTCAATTAACCCACACGATATCAGCGCAGCCGTTGAAAATATGGCTGAAAGGCACACAACTCTTCATAGAGCAAAATGGACTCCATATCGGACAATTGTAAATTATGAATGTTTATTGCTATTGCTATGTCATTTTGTGTTAAACTTAGTTCTGTATTTGTTTTATTGTTATTCAATATCATTATCAAATACACAAAAACGGAATGTAACTGAACTTTTTCCAAAATCAACAGATCATAGCAACCAAATGCCATTGTTTATATGCCACAAGAGCATGGCAACCGAAGCGGTAACTCGATTTTTTCGCCTCAGAAACAGTTTTTCCAATTTTTACAGGTTATTTTGACGAAAATGCTACAAGTGTTTTATATCTTTGTAAAGAGCAAGAGAAGATGAGTTTTATGGGGTGCATGAATGATATGGTGTCCATGAGAAAAAATGAAGTTGACTGTCATATCTCAAAAACTAGTAAGCGCAGGAAAAAATTATCAACGTCAGTCGATCAAGAACCTTGAAAAATGTCAAGATACCAATTTTCAAATTGATAACTGTCATAATGAAGAAATGATTTGAAATTTTCGAATTCGGCATTTTTCAGTTTTTTTGGGATATTCCAGAAATGACAGAAGATATCTTGGATATCTTGAAATATTTGAGATAGTCATAAAATTGCGCAACTTTTTTGTAATTTAACCGACTCTGTATCTCTTACCGTTTCCGAGATACCAATAGTGAGCGTTGAAAAACGGGACACCCTGTATAGGTATTCGTCATATTTTGACAAGATCTACCCACAGTTGAATTTTTTCCTACCATCCCAAAAACACCCTGTATAAAGCACAAAATCTTCATTTATCTTTCCGGCATCGACAGGGCAGAGGTACGTACACTGATGTTACATCAATAAGAAGAGCGTAAAAATAGTGAATAAACTAGGTAAGTATCCAGATTCATTATAAAATGCCAATAATATACCGTAAGTTCATTAAGGGGTTTCTGATGCGACTAAAATAGCTATTTACGATACGAGTGTTAAAAGTGACAGGTATTATTTTGTGAGCGGGGACGCTTGCGAAACGAGCATCAGCGAGTAGAGCAACCCCGCGAACAAAATAAGACACTTTTAACGCGTGTATCGTACAGGATTTTATCTACAATGGTCTTTGAAATGTTTGGTGAATGTCAGAATTTATGGAAAATATGACAGGAACGCGCAGAATCATCATTTTTTCACGTCGCCCATGACGACGTGCTAAAAGTGAAGGGTATTATTTAACGCTTCTAGATCAAAGTTGTTAACGGGAATCGGTTCTATTTTATTTTTTTCGTCAAGTAGAAACTCTTTCAAAAATAAAATGTACGGACATTGCTATCAAATTTTGAAAATTTCCAAACCAATTTGAAAATTTTTGATTTTGATTTTTGAAAATTCAAAAACCAGATAGCATCGACAATGTATGTATCTTTCTTCAAGGAAGTCGCATGCCAAATTTGAACTTTTCATTTCCAAAAAAAAAAGGTACCAACAAATGAATATGCCCTCACGTGCGTGAGTCTCAATAGCGCATTTTTTTAGTGCCAGGTCTGTCATTGATGGAAATGAAGTCCAGCTTGAAAATAAAATGTTCATACGAGACAAGATGTTTCACGTTTCACGACAATCGTTCCACTATTGAGAAATTTCAATATGGCGGCCCAGATGGGGGCCAAATCATAAAATTCAGCTTGAAAATAAAAATGTTTATACAAGACAAGAGTAAGTTCCAAGTTTCATGACAATCCCTCCATTGATAACAGATTTCAATATGGCGGCCAAGATGGCGGCGGAATCATGAAATTTAGCTTGAAAATCGGAATGATCATACGTAACAAGGGTAAGTTTCAAGTTCCATGGAAATAATTCCACTAGCAAGAAATTTCAATATGGCGGCCAAGATAGCGGCAAAATCAAGAAATTTAGTTTAAAAATAAGAATGAACATACAAGATAAGGGTGACTTCCAAGTTTCATAAAAATCGTTCCACTAATAAGATATTTCAATATGGCGGCCAAGACGGCGGCGGAATAATGAAATTCAGCTTGAAAATAAGAATGATCATACGTGACAAAGGTAAGTTTCAAGTTCCATGAAAATCGTTCCACTAGCAAGAAATTTCAATATGGCGGCCAAGATGGCGGCGGAATCATAAAATTTAGCATAAAAATAAAAATGATCATACAAGACAAGGGTAACTTCCAAGTTTCATGAAAATCGTTCCACTAATAAGGAATTTCAATATGGCGGCCAAGATGGCGGCGGAATCATGAAATTCAGCTTGAAAATAAGAATTATCATACAAGACAAAAATAACTTCCAAGTTTCATGAAAATCGTTCCACTAATAAGAAATTTCAATATGGTGGCCAAGATGGCGGCGCAACCATTGGATCCAATCTGCCCACTGGCCACCCACCAGGACCTAAGCTATTCATTGGAGAAAGTTCCAGGGTTCTAGTTTCATTCCCCGAGGAGGAGTTCAACTTCTTAGAAGTGCACAGGAAATCTTTGTTTTGTGATAATAATAATGATAACTATGAATGTATAAAAAAAATTATGCCCATTGGTCACCTTTGGGGACATCAGCTATCCATCGGAAGAAGTTCCAAGGCTCTAGCTTGATTCCCCGAGGAGGAGTTCAACTTCTTAGAAGTGCACAGTAAATATCTGTTGTTTGATAAAAGTAATAACTATGCATGGATAAAAAAAATAATGCCCATTGGCCACTCTTGGGGACATCAGCTACTATCAAAAAAAGTTCTAAGGCTCTAGCGTTATTCCTCGAGGAGGAGTACAACTTCTTAATTTCTACACGGACAGACAGACGGACGGACAGACGGACGGACAAACGGACGGACAGACGGACAGACGGACAGACAGACAAACCGGCCATATAAGCGTGATTTTCTGACGAAAATGCGCTAAAAATGATTTTTACAAATTCACTTTTTCATGTCTACGAGAAATCATTTTTGGTACCTTTTTCTTAAAATAAAAGAGTTCAAATTTGGCATGCGACTTCCTTGAGGAAAGATGCATTGTCGATGCTTTCTGGTTTTTGAATTTTCAAAAATTAAAATCAAAAATTTTCAAAAGAGTTTCTTCTTGACGAAAAAAATAAAATAAAACCGATTCCCGTCAACAACTTTTTTAGTCGCATCAGAAACCCCTTAAAATCATGGATTAGGGCAGGCTACGGAAGTAAAAACGTATGTCGTGGATTTATCAATAATCACTCAAATTTGATGTCAACATGAAGAGCCGTCGTCATGGAATACATTTTGGACATACGTTTCGAAGTTCACAGCCTGCCCTAATTCATGACTTTAACGAACATACTGTATAATATACATAAGAATAGCCGTCGGTTTGTCTGTCACGGGATCGTGTGTGTCACGTTTCCGCGTGTATTCGTCGGGAGTCGGGTCGCCTTGACAACGCATTTGTGCCGGCTGTCCTCCGGCAAATAATGCACTCGCACTGCTGGGTGGTTTGGGATTTCTCCGTTTGGGACAGCTCTTTCTGGCCCCTCTGAAACACTTGATAATTTATCGTTCAAAAATCCGCTGCCGCCCCGCGACGCCAATAACGGAAGGCAAGTTACAAAGACTGGACAAAAATCATTAGGTGCTTTCCTTTTACCACAAAACTCACTGATCTGATCTAAGTTAGAGAGAGAAAGAGCGAGAAATCACATGCGCGAAAGTGAGATACCACTAACAACTTAGGTCCGAAACTTAGTTCAGGTTGTGAGAGGAAAGCACCGAAAGGAGGCCGCCCCTATACGCCGCCCCCGACAAAAAAGAAACAGGACCGAAAAAGTTACAGACAAAAACTCTCGTGTTTCCTGTTCATTCGAAATCGCAGAAAAAATAGTTTCAGCTGCCGCCGCTCCCATACGCCGCCCCCGATGGAAAAAAAACACAGAAGTTACAGACACCGGACAAAAACTATCGTGTTTCCTGTCCTGCAGAAAAAATAGTTTAAGTCGCCACCGTCCCCCATACACTGCCTCCAACCAAAAAAAAATAGAACCAACCTATTTTACTCTTTTGGGATGGGTGTAAGGCCAAACAGATAAAATAATCGTGTTTTCTGCACCTTTGTTAACATTATCAACTTTACATGGTACTATCGGGGAGCTGCGACAGAACGAACAGCAGATTACAAGAAATGTTGTGTTCGCGGAAATTTTCAAACTGTAATTCGATTGAAAAAGTAATAGTTAAACCATCAAAATATTGTTTTTATTCCAGTCAATCTATTCTTTTCACGTAAAGTCACGGGGTATTCTATTGTCATGTCTCTCATACATAGGTAGGTATAATAGGGATCAGTATCTTAATAATTAATCTTAATAAGGATCAGTAATAATAAATCACTTAAGAGTCGATTTTGAGCAGCAGTTTTGCAAAGTGAAAAGCTGCGGAGTCTTACTCTGAAAGCTCCTGAACAGTTCGTACTTTTTGAAGTTGGAACTTTTGGCCTGACTTGAATTTAATATTGACTTGAGTTCAATATTGACTTGACTTAATATTTGACTACTCCAAACACGGTGAATATATGCAATGCGCGCGCCGCGTGACCTATCAGAGGCTAAACGTTAGCTCCAGCAATGTTCTTTCCGTTTGTGGTTACCGTTCGGTGTGGACGCAGGGAGGACTTGGACGAGCACTTGTCAGACAAATAGCTATTTTCTTTGAGGACAAGAACGACGAGTAAGCAATAGACTTTTAAATCAAATTATTGATTCGATTACGACTTGAGCTCGTGCGACACGGTGTGAAATTTTACAAACAATTTTTATGAACATTTTTTAGATTTTTTTCTGTGAAATTTCTAACTATTTCTTTTTTGACGTTTCAAACCAATAGCGACTCTGTATTTAGTACCACGTGTTACCATTACAGCCAATGTCAATAGTTTTGCAATGGCAAATGATTGGTGGGGCGACAAAACTTCCGCTGATACTGAATAAACCGCTGCAAGGTGACAAAACTGGCTTGTTGATACACTCACCATAACAATGGCCGCGTTCGTAAGTCACAACAGTTGTGGTTAGCTATCTAATTGATCGCCGCCTCCAGCTCCCGCTCCCCAAACAAAGAAAAAACAACTTCCACAATTTTCACTGATTGTCATATTTCCTTAAACATTTAGAAACTCCCAACTCAAACTGTGCATCAGTTACTTTGCCAAATGCTGCCGTCCCCAAACGCTGCCCTCAAAGTAAGAGATGAATGAAAAACACAAACCCAAAGACATAACGATCCAATTCTTCCGCTATATGGATAGCTGACTAAAAATGGGAAAGTATAGGCTACTTTTGATATGGCGCCACCTCCAGCTTCCGCCCCCAAAAGAAAAAAGTGCAACTCCCAACAGTTTTCACTGATTTGGATGTTAATTTAACCTCAAACATAGATAAACTCCCAGCTCAAACTGTGCAAGAATTTCTTTGCCAAACTCTGCCGCTCCCACACGCCGCCCCCAAAGTAAGAGATAAATGTAGAACATAAACCTGAAGATTAACGATCTAATTCTTTCGCTATATGCATAGATGACTAAAAATGGGAAAAAATAGGTCACTTTTGATTAGTCGCCGCCTCCAGCTCCCGCCCCCAAACAATAAAATGCACTTTTCATAATTTTCACTGATTTGTCATATTTCCTTACACATTTGGAAACCTCCAACTTAAACTGTGCAACAGTTACTTTCCCGAATGCTGCCGCCCCCACAGGCTGCCCTTAAAGTAAGAAATGAATGAAAAACATAAACCCGAAGGCATAACGATCTAATTCTTTCGCTATATGGATAGCCGACTAAAAATGGGAAAGAATAGGTTACTGTTGATTAGTGGCTGCTCCCAGCTTCCGCCTCCAAACAAAAAAATATTGATGATTAAAAGAATTTTCATTCAAATCTGTTTCATTGACAAGTACCCCATTCTGATAACAAAAAATCACAATGAGTTTCGACTGAAGAGAGTGGGCAAAGAATGATGTTTCTCCTTCAACCAAATTTCTTTACATTCATAATATGCCTCTTTAAGAAAATGCGCTACTGAGACTCACGCACGTGAAGGCATACTCACTTGTTTTATCTTGTTCATTAAATTATTCAGAAATAAATCTCGGAATATATTTATACATATTATATTAAAATAATCCTCAAGAAAAACAGCCTTTTATTATTTGGCAAACTTACGGCCTTCCACTAAATATACAAATAATGTACCCCACTATTACACCCGCTGGTGTTATCTACGTACAGGGCGAAGTCTTTTTTTCAATGTTTTTATCGTTAGGTATAATTTCCTAAGAAATTTCTCGCACGGCCAAAATTGCAAAAACTCTAGGCTCACGAATGAACCGGATAAGATTATCTGAATTAGTTTCACACAAAAAAAAAACAACAAAAACAAGTTTATGTATTATTTTAGAACTTCAAAGAATGTGACTTTTTCATAGGTTGAATGAAAGAGGCTTGTAAGAAAGCCGGGGAAGATTTTTGTTCAAACTGACACCATCAAGATAAAAAACATTGAAAAAAAAAATCGATTTCACCCTCTTTGTAAGAATAACAGTGGCTCTAAAGTAGCATTATATTTTTTTATATTTTCAATGACAGACCTCATAAGTTTGCTAAATAATGAAAGACAGTTTTTGCGAGGATTATTTGATTAGAATAATAATAATAATAATAATAATAATAATAATAATAATAGTATTTATTGAACCTTGTTGCATTTGTTAAGGCAACAAAAATAAAAAATACAATAAAAATACTGTTTCACTTTTCACCTCATATACTAATTTGTACCAGTCTACTTTTGTCACGTTGAACGGTTAAAGATAATATGGAGATGAGCTTCACATGGAATAAAAAATCGTTTGAGAAACACTTCTGTACACTAAACCGACGAGGTAGGTATTTGATATACATACTTAATAGGGGCTATCACGGAAAACCCGTCGTGAAAAATTACACTTTTCCAAATATCTCTGAAACAGCTCGGAATGTGAAAAAACATAACGAAAACTTCTGATAAAGCTTGTTTTGAGGAACAATTACCATTGTTTATTCTTTGCATAATTATAGCCACAATATTTTCCAAAAAAAGAACGGAAAAATTTGATTTAAAAAAAAAACGTCATTATTTCGGTTCAATTGATTTTTTTGACGAGTTTTCTTCTCCGTTACTAGGATTGAACAATTACCTCAATAAATAAATAAAGTTTGAAATCTCAAGTATTTTCAAAAATATGATATAAAAAAAACAGTCACAAAAATACAATACAATACAAAAAAGGATATAATACGATGTTGACAATAAATTATATACCACATGTTTAGTAAAAATGTTTCAGCTGTTAATATTCAATAAAATGGAGTCATTACGTTAAAACGAGAGTAAATAAATTAAAAGTCTGCGTCCCAATCGGAATCGTCCTCTTGAACTTCCGAGTCAGGAGTAATTTCAAAACCACTGGCAAAGTTACCAGTATCGACAGCAGATATGACCTCAGGTATCACAGGTGGTTTCAACTGTTTCTTTCGCAGACCGTCCCAATCAAAATTCTTGAACCATCTGAAGAAATGGAAAATTTTATAACAAGCTAGAAAGAAGTTCACACAACAACTTACCGATGCTTCCTTATTTCATCGATGCTATCGTATCCCAGTCTGGTGCACCACCGGTAACAGCAAAGCTTCTGGATCAAATCTTCCGCTTCCGCTGAGAAGCGGTGCTTCGAGGATCCCATAGCCGAGTTCATTCCTTTCATGGTGTTATGACGAGTTCTAATTTTGTCACCGTCATCGGGTGCAAAGGGGCTTGAGCCGCTCAGGAACTTGAAAAGGATCACTCCCAACGCCCACAGATCGACAGCCCTGTCGCGTCCGTAAGGCGCCTCGTCTTTGTTCAGTTTCGACGAGATGACCTCCGGAGGCAAATACTCACTCGTACCGTTGAGACTGTATGCATATTGGCCCGGTTTGAGTTTCATAGCGAGGCCCATGTCGACCACTTTGAGGTAGCCTTTGGCGTCCAGGACCAGGTTCTCGGGTTTAAGATCGTTGTGTACAACGTTTGCCGAGTGCAGACAGTCCAACGCTTCTACGATGCAAGCACAGTAGAACCTAGCATCATCTTCGTAAAGTTCACCTCGGCCTGACAGATTTCCTCCGGGGCAGTACTCGGTCAGAAAATGTAAATATTTCTTGTCCTTGTAGGTTCGGTAAAATTTGACGACAAACTCGCTTTTAATTTCAGTTAAAATCGTCTTTTCTGTCATTACCGCTTTTCGAGACCCCTTTTGGAATTGGGCCTTCTGCATGGTCTTGAGGGCGAATGCAGAATCCGGCTCGCCGGGTAATTGGACCAAGGACACGTGGGCATAGCCACCTTTGGCAAACGTGCACACTTGGGCCAGTTCTGCCAAGTCGACTTGTTCCAACTTCTTTGTCAACTTGCGGTGGTTTTTGCGCAGGGCACTTTTTGAACACTTTTTGTTATTATTCGCCATTTTCACTGTTTTGTCTTTAAGCGTTGATCAAGAAGCTACTAGAGAGTCGAGAGATGCACCTTGTAGAGGTCACTTGATGACTAAATGACTATACCCAAGTTTTGACAAAGTCTCACTGTTTCATGGAACAGCGGAGGCCATCAGGTAAACCATTTCCATTTCAGAAAATTCAGATTTAGGCTGAAGGGACTGGTCGAGTCTTTTGAATTGGGAACTCTTTGTAGTGTATGTACCTGCTGTATGTACAGAATGTGCACGTGTAAATTATACCCCCCTCTGGCGACTTCCCCTTGGAGATTATTTCAAAAATAAAAAACGATTCTCATATGATTTCTCCGTATGTTCGAATTTGTCCACAACAATTTTCTGTGGTGTATTGCTTACAGGGTGCAATATCGAAAATTTTTATGGAATCGATTCCCATATTAAAATACAAGGTGTACAATTTGAGAAATTTTTTCGATATTTTACCCGTGAGCGATATACAGGGTCATTCAAAAAACATGTCCTCCCCTATTTTTCTAGAGACTGGTTAACGATAGCGAGTTGCGGCAAAGACTATTGGGCTCAGCTGATTTTTCTGGTCAAGTTTAATATGTCAACAAAACTCCCTCACAAAAACTCCGAGTATAAAATGTTTCAATAAACAAATGGAAAAAGTTTCCGAAAATTTCCAGCGGTTTTCATTTTATGATAGAAAACAAAAACCTGGAAAACACGTTTTTATGTATAAAATGAGAATCAATGAGAATTTTCTCAAACTGCAAACTTCAATCAATCGAACTCATAAAAACGGTCAGTATGATGTGTAACTCAATATGCAATAGATATTTTGAAATTTTGAGGCAATTCAATTTCACCCATCAAAATCTTCATTTCGAAAAATCTCAAAATCTCAAAATAGTCATTGCATATATTAAGTTACACATCATACCTACTGACCGCTTTGATGAGTTCTATTAAAAGCAGTTTGCAGTTTCAAAAAATTCTTATTGATTATCATTGATAACATAAAAACGAGTTTTCCCAGATTTTTGTTTCTATTATAAAATGAAAACCGCTGGGAATTTTCGGAACTTTTTTGCACTTGTTCATTGAAACTTTTTAAGGCCTTTTCAATGACGTATCGCTCAATATTGTGCGCCCTCGTACTTGGAGTTTTGGTGAAGTAGTTTTGTTGACATATAAAACTTGACCAAAAAAAGCAGCTGAGCCCAACAGTCTTTGCCGCAACTCGCTATCGTTGACCAATCTCTAAAAAAATGGGGGTGGACAATTGGACATGGTTGATTATGTTCAAGGGGAAGTCTCCAACGGGGGTGTAATTTATACGCGAGTTTACACGTGAACACCCTGTATGTACCGTTATGAGTTCGTTTCGGGACCTTGCACTTCTCAGAAAAGTGTAAATCGCTGAGAAAATAATGGGAAATTCTCTCAAGTTCGCAGAGTCATATAGATAGATGTATACAATACCTACGCAAAAAATTCAATATGTGTGCTATTTCTTTCTATTCTATTATGTGACTATTTCTTTTGAGGCAGTGCGCCGAAGCGAGTTTTTTTTTTGAAATGTACATCTTTGAATTCAAATGGCAACGTTGCATACTCTGTCTAGCCCTCTGACTAGCTAGTACAGGCTCCTGGTTGTCACTGTCATTACTGTCAATAGTGTCAATGACCCACTGCGCATTCAACGTTCTTCACAACTTGCGGTGTTTCGGCTGTTTTCGCGGTGTTTTCAAGTGCTTTTGTTGTTTTCATTTTTGTTTGCTGCTGTTATTATTAGAAATGACAAATGTCATGTCAAAAGTGACAGGCAGCGATCTCTTGTTTTTTTCGAGTGTCGCTGCTGTTTTCGTTGTTCATGCACCTCCACAAATGATCATTCAACCTAATCCCAATAAAACATTTCCTTTGGAAACCGAAACGACCTATTGAGGAATAGCCAATTGGAGATTTTCTTGGGTGGATTCTGGCCAACTGACCAATGTAAATTTCGGTTTCAAATCAATTAATGAAGAAATGATCGATGTTCTTTGGATTTCAAGCTATTTCTAATTTCAAACCTCGTAATTCCAAAATGGGAAATTTTACAGGAGGAACGAAAACCGTTTTAGAAATCACAGAAAAGCTTGATCATTTCAATCAAGACTTTGATTTTCCATTTGATGGTTTTGACAAGCGTATTCGAAGATGCGAGTTTTTCTTCCCTTTTACTTTCCCGACCCCTCACCAACATGGAAGGGAAAGTATTGTAATCGTGCAGAAAAAGTTTTGAGATTTCGTCGGTCCATTTTTATCCATTTTGAGGTCATCCAAGACGATTAAAGTTGTAGTTTCCTAACCTTAAACCAGCATGGTCTAGAAAACGTCCAGCAATAAGTGCCGGCATCAAGTGACGGAAAGCGAAAGCATTGTCTGACGTGATACATGTGCGGCATTGAAGAGAGCAGACTCCTTCTTTATCTTGACAGGGAAAATTGCGCAACATACCGGATGTGGGCGCAGCGTAAATTCAACATTCTTGTCTTTGTCGACTAGCTTATTTCACGTCAGAGGTGGGATTCCGTGTTCTTTGTCCACAGTCCCTTCCTACCTGACCTTGAGAAGGCTATTCATTGCCCGTGCCGCAGCGAAAATGAGCAATGGAGTATTAGTTTTTACATTCATTTTTTATTTTAAAATTGAAAACCAAACTGAAATATACAGGGTCTTTCAGAGATGATAGCAAAATATTCAACTGTGGATAGATCTCTTCAAAATTATATTAAGAAAACCTGAATGCTATTTTGCAAAGTTCGGCCTGTGTTGCTGTGTGTTTGTCTTGATCTTCTACGATAACTGCCGAACGTTGACCCGAACGACTTGAAATTTGATATGCGGACATGTTTTTCCTGTGAAATGAGCTTATTAGTTTTTAGCTGTCATCTGTCAAACAAAAGTGCCACTATCAACAAATGTCAGAAGCTATACAGGGTGTTACACTTTTTTTGACAATACAGGGTGATTGAGGGATGATAGCAAAAAACTCAATTGTGGGTAGATCTCGTCAAAATATGATGAAAACCTATATACCATTTTGCAAAATTCGGCCTAATGACGAAGATACAGCCCTCCAAAGTTCACTTTTTCGGATTTCAAAAATTTGTAACTCAGGAACGTTTCGACAAAATCAGCTTTAATTCAGCGAAAGCTGGTTTGTCAGAATTATCTATCAACCTGCCACATTTGGAAAGAATCCAACCAGTGCCAGTGGTGTAGGAGTTATGAGAGTGAATAATTTAGAAGCATCCGAAAAAAAGTTGACCTAAGGTGAACCCTCATAACTTCTACGCCACTGATTGGATTCTTCTCAAAATTGGCAGATTCATGGATAATTATGACAAACCAGCTTATGCTAAATTAAAGCTAAATTTGTAAAAATGTTCCTGAGTTACAAATTTTTGAAATCCGAAAAAAGTGAACTTTGGAGAGCTGTATCTTCGTCATTAGGCCGAACTTTGCAAAACGGTACATGGTGGTTTTCGTCATATTTTGACGAGATCAACTCACAGTTGAATATTTTGCTATCATCTCTGAAACACCCTGTATTTTAGGAGATGATAGAGCATCAAAAGATAAGTAGACTTTCTTGAAAAAATGATTACCTCAAACGCATTATAACGGAGATAGAGGCTTCCAAAAATGAGTTTTGGAACTGGCTCTTTTGTTATGACTCCATATTTATTCACTGGATTTTGGCCAAATTTGGTACACAAAGTGAAACGATGTATACCTGCAAGCTGGTCATGTTAACTTTGGTCACATTTTGTAAAATTTTAAATTTTTCATTTTTCATTTATTGAAAAAAAAAATTTATGCGAAAGAACTAATATTTCGATGCTCTACCATCTCCCGAAATACAGGGTGTCCCAGCTGAAGCAATCCAGCGCGTTTTTCTTGAAACATATCGAGGCAACAAAAAAACTTCAATTTTGGGGGAAGTCTGACCTTTTAGTTTTCTTTTGAGGGGGCGCCAATGCTTGTAGGTGCTCTAGCTTCCAAGAAAATGAAAAAGAGTTCCAAGCTCTTCTTAGAGTCCTAGCCGAGAGGTTAGTCGAGAAATGGCACAGACCTTACAGCCAAATCATTAACTGGCTTAGAGTCAGAATAAGCTGCGCCACTCTTCGAGCCACCAGCATGTGCTTAAGAAGGAGTAGGAAGAGATGGAGGAGTTGGAGGGAATTTGGTGATGGTGCTGGTGTGCCTTTTTGTGGCTGAATTTATTAATATATCCATTTATACATATATACTTAGAACCCATTCGTTTATTTAATATTTTATTTAGTGTTGTTTATATTTATATTTTTATCAATAAACGAAAGTTATATCTATAAAAAAAAAAGAAAATGCAATTTTAATCGGGTGAATCACAAGAATTCAAAAATTCATGACCAACAAAACTGTCTTACAGTCCAGCAACCACAATAATCGGAGTTCATGACGTCACCTATCACACACTTGTTGATTTTAACATCAGCCTGTATTCATTGCTATGATGAGTCCAGGTATGGTAAGTGAGAAAGTCCTAGTAACGACCAGAGTTAAAATCAACAAGTGTGTGATCGGTGACGTCATAAACTCCGATTATTGTGGTTGCTGGACTGTGAGACAAAATATATGGCTTACTGGACCAGGTACAGACATCAGCGACACATCAATGGAAAGCCCAAAGAAAGAGGATTTTTTTCATCTGGAGTACTTTGTTTTGTCGATCATGAATTTTCGAATTCTTGTGACTCGTCTTATTGAAAATTGCATTTTCTTGGAAACTAGAGCACCTGCAAGCATAGGCGCCCCCTCAAAAAAAAAGGTAAAAAGTCAGGCTTCCCCCCAATTTAGATTTTTTTTTTGTTGTCTTGATATTTTTTGACCAAATCGCGCTGGATTGTTTTAGCTGGGACACCCTGTGTTGACAAAAAAGTGTGACACCCTGCATGCAACACCGTGCAACTGATAATTTCAGACAATTCCAACTGATATCGAAAGTAGATTGTATTGGGCGTCGTGTAGATCAATTTTTAAAATCGAAACGGTTCCGCTTTTCCGACGGTAATGGTTTCGAAATGAAATTTGTACATTCCGTGAATTTGCAAAAAATTGCAGTGCAAATTTCGACATGCGATTAGCCCCACGAAATATTCATTTTCGGTGCAGACATGCTGAAAATGATAGTTGAGGGGAAGTTTTGAATTGATTTTTGGAGAAAAAATCTTCAAAATCGGACCCACGGTGTCCAGGATTTTTTTTCTGGAATGAGAATTTCCTTGATGATGATGTAAAACCAGCCTGGGTCATCGAAACCAGACTTAAATGATGGAGATTAAAGTGAAGCCTCAATTGACGATTTTTACAATAGGATAGGATGATTTGGAGAAATATTTGAGGTTTTCCCAGAAAATTCACTTTTGAAATTTTTTTGATTGCCTGCAAATTATTCTTGATATTCCTCTCCAATTCCAAGTTCCCACCTAAAGGGACGTTTTGAACAAAAATTTCCATAGGTTCCTGGATACTAGTCGGGAAAGTTTTGGGGTGATACAACCGATTTTTTTTTTCGGTTGAAATAAGAGTTGAAGTTACGAGGCTTTAGAAGGACGTCAGCCATCGAGAAGTTGGAAAAATAATTTTTTTGGAGGAACGGGGTTTTCGCACAATGTGGTCCGATTTTTCTCCCTGCAGATGGCACTAAACTCTCGTTTTTCAATAAAAGCGGAGTTATGGAGTTTGATAATAATGGTGACGTAACATTTGTTAAAAACGGTTTATAGTTGACCGATCGTTCTCGAAACCAATAGGTGTCGAGCCAAAACAGATGAAATTCGATTAGCGAAAACACGAATTCGATAAGTTGACCCATTCGGAACATAATATGAAGGATTAGTCATTAAAGTCATCCTCTGGAGATTTCAACTAGAGGATAAGATACAAACTAGAAGGCACCCGTACAATTGGCGGAGGAGCCGTTCGAGAAATTGCCAGATTCATACGCAAAGCTGCTCCACTTTTGGCTCTCTCAATTCGACGAAACTTTGAGATGTTCATATTTGTTGTATGAAATTCTTAGTAGTTGACCGATCATCCTCAATCGCGAATTCGAGTCGTTCAACGGACTAGATTCGATTAGCGAACCTTGATAATGTCAAACCGCTTGGGAGATCGTCTTCCGGGTACTTACGCTGTTACACAGGCGAACAGTGGGCTAAAAACCGGATAACCAGAGGCCAAAAATTGAAAAAGCAAGCTGGTTTTTCATTATTTTGCAATGCGGGGTTTTGTAGATAAAGGTTTTTTACATAAACTACGAACAAGATAACTAGTGCCAGCCTTCTTTTTCACAAGGCAGTAGGTACAACAAATTGTGCATTTCTGATATTGTCACAGTTCAAGATTCACTCAAAAATACCGGAGACAAATCAGTCGTCGAAATACTGTGATAGCAGTGGTAAAGTCGAATTTTCAAAAATGAATATTAATCTTGAAGGTATGTAGATTATTTTTATGTATATGAACATTTCAAAATACCGTCATTTGTTTTCGAAAAACGCATGGATAACATAATCATGCTGAACAAACTTTTATAGTAAAAAATCATTCAAAAAATATAATTAAAAATAGTAAGTATCTTGAAAGATCTTGTGCTATTTTAAGCGCATTTTCTTGAGAAAATGACGCTTATATTGCCGGTTTGTCTGTCTGTCCGTCCGTCCGTCTGTCCGTCTGTCTGTCTCTCCGTGTAGAAATTAAGAAGTTGTACTCCTCCTCGAGGAATGAGGCTAGAGCCTTAGAACTTTTTTTGATAGATAGCTGATATTCCCAAGGGTGGCCAATGGGCATTGTTTTTTTATCCATACATAGTTATCATTACTATTATCAAGAAACAGATATTTATTGTGGACTTCTAAGAAGTTGAACTCCTCCTCAGGGAATCAAGCTAGAGCCTTGGAACTTCTTCCGATCGATAGCTTATGTCCCCAAGGGTGGCCAATGGGCATTATTTTTTTATACATACATAGCTATCATCATTATTATTATTATTCCAAAACAAAGATTTCCTGTGCACTTCTGAGAAGTTGAACTCCTCCTCGGGGAATGAATCTAGAGCCCTGGAACTTTCTCCAATGGATAGCTTAGGTCCTCGTGGATGGCCAGTGGGCAGATTGGATTCCATGATTCCGCCGCCATCTTGGCCGTCATATTGAAATTTCTTATCAGTGAAACGATTGTCATGAAACTTGGAAGTTACCCTTGCTTTGTATAAACGTTCTTATTTTCAAGCTGAATTCTATGATTTCGCCGCCATCTTAGCCGCCATATTAAATTTCTTGTTAGTGGAACGATTTTCATGGAACTTGAAACTTACCCTTGTCACGTATGATCATTCTCATTTTCAAGCTTTTCATAATTTCGCCGCCATCTTGGCTGCCATATTGAAATCTGTTATTAGTGAAACGATTGTAATGAAACTTGGAACCTGCTCTTGTCTCGTATGAACAATCTTTTTTTAAGATGAATTTTATAATTTTGCCGCCATCTTGGCCGCCATATTGAATTTCTTGTTAGTGGAACGATTTTCATGGAACTTGAAACTTACCCTTGTCACGTATGATCATTCTTATTTTCAAGCTAAATTTCATAATCCCGCCGCCATCTTGGCTGCCATATTGAAATCTGTTATTAGTGAAACGATTGTAATGAAACTTGGAACCTGCTCTTGTCTCGTATGAACAATCTTTTTTTAAGATGAATCTTATGATTCCGCCGCCATCTTGGCCGTCATATTGAAATCTGTTATCAGATTGTCATGAAATTAAGAACTTACTTTTGTCTTATATAAACGTTCTTATTTTCAAGGTAAATTTCATGATACTGCCGCCATCTTGGTCGCCATATTGAAATCTGTTATTAATGGAGGGATTGTCATGGAACTTGGAACTTTACTCTTGTCTCGTATGGACATTCTTATTTTCAAGCCGAATTTCATGATTTGGCCGCCATCTTGGCCGCCATATTGAAATTTCCTATTAGTGGAACAATTGTCATGAAACGTGGAACTTACTCTTGTCTCGTATGAACATTTAATTTCCAAGCTGGACTTCATTTTTATAGTGTTCGTGGTAGTATTGGCACCGAAAATATGTGAAGGCCAGCTGCAGAACGCTGCAGATTCGACTGCAGTGCTCATAAGAATACCGGGTGGTCATTTGAAAACTATCCACCCGTAATAACTCCCGATTCCTAGTCAATATTTCATCGAGCAAAAACAGGTTGATTTTTGTATCATGGAAAACATCTCTAACACATTTTGACGAAGTTTATGTCAGTTCTTCGGTGGAAATAAGTGGGGAAATTGAGAGCGATTCGACAAGCCGTTCAGCAGCTCATATATTTACCGGTAGTGTGTCGGTAGCCTGCTGAACGTACCCATTGAATGGTCTGTAGTTTCAATTGACTGATTCTGTTCAGAAAAATGACGCCCAAAATAAGAGTGTCTAAGTCAATTGATCACAACTACAGATCTTGGCAAACTTATGTAAACCCGCATCTATCTGTCTCTTTTCCACAGAGGAAATTCTGAAATAGAAACCGTTTCATTTGTTATTGTTTTTAATCATTCCAAATTATGCAATGAATATACGTAATGACGTGCGACAATAGGACGTTCAGAAAATGAGTGACGATTCTTTTCAACCATTCGCACATCTTGAGAGATAACTAATTTTTGATTAGGGAGGAATTAACGCAATATCTACTGAAATGGTTGCTCGTACCTTGGACGTGTATAACGTCATGAATGTTGTGGGTATTTATTACTATGTTCAACTATTGTGCCTGTCAATGAAGAATTGATAGCAATATGGCGTTCCATAGACATCCTGCGTATCAGAGTTGGAGGAAAGATTGAATTGTTTTTTGGAGAGAAAATTTTCGAAATCGGACAAGAGTTTTCGTGTTTCCCACCCTGGAAAAACGGCAAATTTAAAATTTTGTCTATCATGAACCATTTTCACTTTTTTATACAATTGGGTTATTCGTTCTTGAAACTTTTTTAGTTTTTTCTCTATATGATCTTTCTATATCATTCTTTCTTTTTCTATTTCTGACATCAACTCAGATTGAAACTGTCGGATCTGAGGGACTGACCCCAATCGAGCATATTCAGATGAAAGATTGCATTCGTTTTTCGTGAAAGAATTTGCTAATCGGACATGCGTTTTGAAGTGAGGAAATGTATTTCCAGCAACTTTTTCACCCGTGAGCCGGTTTACGTCAAACAAGCTTTGAAATGAAGTTAAATTTATTTGACGACTTTTACAATGGGACATAAACCCTTACGCAAAAACCATCGTTGGAACTACAAATGTGTGGAACTAAAAAAGACCAGATCGACAATGACAATTATTGTTCTTCAAAATGGGGCGATCAATTATTGAATAATACAAGGATTCTTGGATGAATGTTTGTTACGAACTTCAGAATTATCACTTCGGTACTTATTCCAAATCCGTAATAAAAATTTTGGTGATTCCCAAGAGAAAAACCTAGTCTTGAAATAATGAATACCTGCTCTAAAATTTCTTATTTCTGAAAATAGTTGGCCTAGAGGTTGACTACCGATCTTATTCAATTTTTCAAGCTGTTTATATGGCTGAACGAGGGGCTGAATATCTCCAGTGTTAACCAGGCCCATGCGCGTACAATTAGGCGCTTGGTACAAAACTTCCAGACAAATAGCGTCCGTTAACACGTAACATGATTAGAAAACTATCAATAATCGTTTGTGTAAGTGAAATTTACAACTATTGATGCTCACTGTTTGTGAGTTGGGAGTCTGATGTTATTTTGATCTTTTAAAAATCAAAAACAATCATTTTGTAGTGGAATAGGAAGGTACGCTCTCGGTTCTTATTACAAGAAAAAGTGCAAATAAACACTGCGTCATGACAAGTGTAGGAGCGAGAGTCGATACGACGAAGAAAATAGTTTTATTTTATTCCGTTTTCACGAACACGTGGCGTGGAAGTTTTGGTCAGGGCCCTCTCCTCTAACTGAAACCCTCTGGGACCAAAGGTAGGCGACAGCCACCTTCACTACGGTACGTTCTAGGCAATCCCTGCCACATCAATGTACTGCAGATTGCATAAGACTATCCGGCCCAAAAGCCAGGCAGGAGAACGGCAGAAGCCTGGATCGGGGTTGCTAAGTGAACAAGAAATATGAATTTCAGTTATAGGCCAGGCGGTAGGTCATTCTGGATTGAAAAAATTTGGACCAAAGCTTTTATGGTGCCAAACTCTTCGTGAGGTCAGTAGGTATCTACCACTGAGTTTCCGCCCAAAAACGAGTTGTGCTGATTCCTCCACATCTGCCCAAAGGTAAAGGATGTCTTGAAGTTGCAAAAAAACCTGTTAAACCCCCGTACTTTTTCATTTTATTTGCCTCAATGCAAACGTACAGTTCTAACGCAAACATTGGAATCATTTGTCATCATCTCTGTGCCAGTCTTACTGTTGAAAAAAAAGATTTCTTTGTGCGGGTCAGATAAATCACATTTAATTGTTTTTCCACACAAGAAAACGATGGAGCAACATGTATTTTGGATGTTTTCCAATAACTTGTACTTACTGAACCCATCTATGGCATTAAAATTTCAATAACATCATTTTTGAAGATGTTGCCAGCAAAAAAGAGAACAATTTTCACCCGCCTGTTCAGCAGCAATTTTTTCAATTTTACCAAACACCGTTTGCGAAAATTTTGTAAGGAATGAAAAGCTCAAACTCTTCTCTAACGACATCGTGCCTGGCTGCCGCGGCACGCTTTTTGAAAGTGTAGGAAACTGATTTCTTTTTGAGCGGTTCTATTTTACCCGTGTGCGGCCGTGCCTACTTGACATAGACCGGACTGATTACACAAGCTTGGAAATGTACTTTTTTCCAGCTTTAAAACGCGACCATCAATGATAAACTAATATATAGTTTCTTCATAAATCAATGTACAAAGTCTTAATAACAATGGTCGCGTTTTAAAGCTGGAAAAGAGTACATTTCCAAGCTCGTGTAATCAGTCCGGTCTATGTCAAGTAGGCACGGCCGCACGCGGGTGAAACAGGACCTCTCGAAAAGAAATCAGTTTCCTACACTTTCAAAAAGCGTGCCGCGGTTGAGCCAGGCACGATATCGTTAGAGAAGAGTTTGAGCTTTTCATTCCTTACAAAATTTTCGCAAACGGTGTTTGGTAAAATTGAAAAAATTGCTGCTGAACAGGCGGGTAAAAATTATTCACTTTTTTGCTGGCAACATCTTCAAAAATGCTGATATTGAAATTTCAATGCCATAAATTGGTTCAATGGATACGAGTTATTAGAAAACATACAAAATACATGTTGATCCATCGTTTTCTTGTGTGGAAAAACGATTTAATGTAATTTATCTAACCCGCACAAAGAAATCTTTTTTTTTCAACAGTAAGACTGGCACAGAGATGATGACAGATCTTCCAATGTTTGCGTAAGAGTTGTACGTTTGCATTTAGGCAAATATAACGAAAAAGTACGGAAGTTCAACAGGTCTTTTTGCACTTTTGAGGCATCCTTCACCTTCGCGCAGATGTGGAGGAATCAGCACAACTCGTTTTTGGGCGGAAACTCAGTGGTAGATAACTACTGACCTTACGAAGAGTTTGACACCATAAAAGCTTTGGTCGGAGTTTTTTCCAGATTGTAGTGATTTTACCGACATACCGCCTGGCCTATTATTCCGATAGTAATTTCTGAACTTTGAATAGTGTCAGATTTCCCAACTAAACACATCAAAAGAATCTAGGGGACAAGCAAATTCAGACGATTTCTAAAATCATCATAACTTTTGATTACCGTCAGCGATTTCATATCGGTTTTCAGTGTTCGATAGCCCAATCCTTCGTTTTCATGCCTTGATCACGTCGATTACGAACAATGTTCCATAAAGTTTCTACAGGGTGATCAATGGAACAGTGTAAAATGACCAAAAGTTCAGTACGAGCGCGATTTCCCAAAAATATTTTTTTATGCATTCCAATAGCACAATTATGAAGAATGGTGTTTTAGCTTCAGTAAAGTTTTTGAATTTTGGAAATCGAAGGTGAATTGCTAAAGACATTGATCATTTTGTGCCGCCATGTTGAACTTCCAAGAAAGTGATCCGATTTCATTAAAACTTGGATCACACTCATGCCTGGTCCCAGTAATTAGAATTTCAAGGTCAAATGTCTTTTTCAGTCACTTTCAGGCCGTCACATTGAACTTTCATGTAAATGATTCGATTCTAGTGTGTTTCAAAGTTTTATTCAAATCGAGTCATTCATGTAAAAGGTTCAATATAGCGGCTCGAAAGTGATTAAGAGTGACATTTGACCTTGAAATTCCAATTACTTGAACCAGACATGAGTGTGTTCCAAGTTTCAATGAAATCGGATCACTTTCTTCTCTCTTGGAAAATCAACATGGCGGCATAAAATGATCAATATCTTTGGCAATTCACCATCGATTTTCAAAATTCAAAAACGTCAGTGAAGCTGAAACACTGATCTTCATAACTGTGCTATTGCAATGGATGGATTTTCTTTTTTGAGAAATCGCGCTCGTATTGAACTTTTGGCAATTTTACACTGTTCCATTGATCACCTTGTAGCGACCTTGTTAAACATTGTTCGTATTTGACGTGATCAATGCATGAAAAAGAAAGATTGAGCTATCCAACACTGAAAACCGATATGAAATTGCTGACGGCAATCAAAAGTTATGATGATTTTAGAAATCGTCTGAATTTGCATGTCCCCTAGATTCTTTTGATGTGTGTATTTAGAAGCACAAAGAAACATTTTGCAAAACAAATTGATTTGATAGTGACTATTATTAAGGTGACAGTGATTGTAATATAAATTATTATTGGTAACTGCGGCCATGCTGAATATGACAACATGGCGATTAACAGACTGTGGATCACTTGTGAAGTGAGCAACGAACTTCCAATATTTTGGGAATTTGGAATCAAAAGTCAGAAAGTCAAACAGGCAGGGAGTGTTCCATGCGTTTATTGCAACAAGCTGATCTCGAATGAATCCTCTCCTCTCTTCACATTTCTACAAAGCTGCGTTTCTTGTGTATTGCGTACTCCTTAACGTACGTCACCACTATTTCACAATTCAGCAAACATCACGAAGGCACGTCCCGGCTAGCGGGTCGGCGCCAGAACTACACTATTAACATGATACGCTATGATTTGATATTATGAATCTTAATATTAGAGTAGTTTAGTAGGACCACGGAGATCCAGAAATATTCCATAACAATCGGCCATCCTGGATTCTTCTTCGCGACCTCGCGAAACGGGTCTGTCCAACTTAGCGACAATGCCAACAGGAACGAGTCTAAAACATGAGAACACATCTGTAAGGTAACAAAAGGCCAGAGTAGACAACATAATATATAATATACAATGATAATATGCTTCGTAACAACTTAAAACAATCTACTATCACAACTATAGACCGCAGGTACTCAACGTGCTAAGCCGTCAGCCCTTAGCTTAAGACTGCCTGAGTGGCGGCCATCCAGTGGGAACGTGAGGGGCCAGGATTTCGGTAATAAAACATGCAGACGGATCGGGTTGCCGTCTTGCTTTATCGTCGTTCCCAACATTCGGCCATCCTGACTTCTTATTCTGTCCTCAGAATAGCAATCACTCTAAAACAGGTACAAATACTTGAACCGTGAATAGCAAAATTTTTCAACTTCCCTTTTTGTTGCATTTGGTGATGCCCGGATACGAATCGAATTGAAACTCATTTGGCATGACTTTTGTTGATCTTCCATCAACTCGACTGTATTCCTTGTTTCATGACACACCAAATTGATGTCATCTCTTCTCCAGTGACATGAGTACTGGTCCTTGATAGACCCCATGTCCATTCAGCTTGATGGAATGGTCCTGCATAGGTACTGCGTCTTGGTAGAGCCCATACCAATCTATCTTGGTCGATCAGCAACTGTCAGCGTAATCGTGAGGCACCGTTGGTCTCGAATGTGCTTCGTGGATACTGCTTGTTGGACCTTGGTAGAACCCATATCCATCCATCTTGATCGTTCAGCAACCGTCAGCGTAATCGTGAAGCACTGTTGATCTCGAATGGTTCTAGATGGATACTGCTCCTTGAACCTTGGTAGAACCCATATCCATCCATCTTGGTCGATCAGCAACCGTCAACGTACTCGTGAGGCACTGTTGATCTCGAATGGTTCTAGATGGATACTGCTTCATGGACCTTGGTAGAACCCATATCCAACCATCTTGGTCGATCAGCAACCGTCAGCGTAATCGTGAAGCACTGTTGATCTCGAATGGTTCTAGATGGATACTGCTCCTTGAACCTTGGCAGAACCCATATCCATCCATCTTGGTCGATCAGCAACCGTCAACGTACTCGTGAGGCACTGTTGATCTCGAATGGTTCTAGATGGGTACTGCTTCTTGGACCTTGGTAGAACCCATATCCAACCATCTTGGTTCTTTGTCAACACTAGTCATAAACTCTGTTGACCATTGTCAACGTCACTCATGAACTATGGTGGTCCTCGGCCAACACTAGTCATGAACCTTGTCAGTCATCAACTATGGTGGTCCTCGACTAACACTAATCATGAGCCTTGTCGACCCTTGTCAACGTCAGTCATCAACTATGGTGGTCCACGGCCAACACTAGTCATGAACCTTGTTGACCTTTGTTAACGTCAGTCATGAACTATGGTGATCCTTAGCCAACACTAGTCATGAACCTTGTTGACATTTGTCAACCTTAATCATGAACTATGTTGGTCCTTTGCCAACACCAGTCATGTACTTTGTTGACCTTTGTCAATTTCAGCCATGAACTATGTTGGTCCTTTGCCAACACTAGTCATGTACTTTGTTGACCTTTGTCAACCTCAACCATGAACTATGTTGGTCCTTTGCCAACACTAGTCATGTACTTGGTTGACCTTAGTCAACTTCAACCATGAACTATGTTGGTCCTTTGCCAACACTAGTCATGTACTTTGTTGACCTTTGTCAACCTCAACCATGAACTATGTTGGTCCTTTGCCAACACTAGTCATGTACTTTGTTGACCTTTGTCAACTTCAACCATGAACTATGTTGGTCCTTTGCCAACACTAGTCATGTACTTTGTTGACCTTTGTCAACTTCAACCATGAACTATGTTGGTCCTTTGCCAACACTAGTCATGCACTTTGTTGACCTTTGTCAACCTTGATCATGAACTATGTTGGTTCTTTGCCAACATTAGTCACGAACTTTGTTGACCTTCGTCAACCTTGATCATCATATTTCAAGGATTGAGTCTCGCTAATCGTTATTAGTCTTTACATGCCACTCATCGTATCTTAAGGGTTGAATCAGACCTTGAAATATGAAAACTCAGATCCTCACCTTTCAAAACCACCCAGGGTTTCCTCTTGTTGACCGCTATCACGGTGGTGGTAGCTCGTGTGCAGTTTTCTCGTAAGTCCTTGACTTCGTAACGGTCGTTCGGCAAAATCTTCCAAACTCTGAATGGACCCTTTGACTTCGGTAGTAGTTTCCTGCTGTCACCCCTACTCGATGTCGCATTCAAGACTACTACCGGCTGGCCTTCCTCGTATTTGGTAGCTGCAGCTCGAGTCTGGTCGAATCTCTCCTTTTGAGCCTTTCGATCTTCGGTAATTCTTCGTTTGATGGTGCCTCTCCATTTCACCAAGTCTGCTCAAGTCACCTTGTATTTTGCCAAGATACTAAAGTCAGCAACGTGACGTGGTTTGCATTCAGCTAGTGTTTCAAGTCTTGATACACGCTCTGGTGGCACCCTGTATTCATTTAATGGGCTTGTTCCATTCGTCTTCTGCATTTCTTAAACAAGTGACAGTCAAAAAACATTCAAAACAGTACGGTTACATCTTCCATGCACTGCTCATTGACACAAAGTAGGTAGTGGCGATAGCATTCAACGTGTGTTTGATCTCATTTGTTTTCACAAAACAACTTGCGACTTGTGAGGTAAAATACCTTCCTTCTCTCAGTAATAATGTAAAGGTAAAGGTACACCAATCAAAAACATTATACTCGTCATCGTCTTCGTCAGCATCTAATACCTATGCAATAAAATTACCTCTCTCACAAACTGTCATTCGATACGGTCCGTAACCATCGGCTCGTCTGTGGTGTGATGCACTTCGATTTTCGATGCTCTTGCTTTTCCCCCAAATTACTTACACATTGAAAACGAAATACAACCACGGCATTCTTGAGGCGATTTTACTGTGGAAATCTTCTTGTCTTGCGGACATTCCTTATACTGTTATACTAACAAAATAATAAATTCGCACTCATTCCCAAACTTCAACAATCGTTACTTTAATTGCAATTTTGTTCGTCGTATTTAAGATTTCTTACGACCATGTGCGTCAACAACCCAAAAGGGAACTGCGTGAAATATCTTAATTTACCATGACATCAGTCTAGACGCTCCAACACGGCTCGAGCGTCTGACCTAGGAGGGTAGGTCCCATATCAGCTTGCACCTGTTATGCGTTTTGTGGTGTTTTGAATATATTCATTCAAGTTATAACATTTAGGTACCAATCTAAACACGGGGTCGGCAAGAATTCGTACAATATTCGTGCGTTAGGTACCACGTAAACTATAGTGGCTAATTCGCACGCGGTCATTTGTTTCCAGTTATGGAAAGTTACCACTTCATCAAATTTGCGAATCCTGTCAATTATTACCTTCTCACTGTTCTCTTCGTCCCATTTAAACAACGGGATGATGGCCTCATCAAGATTGGTACTAGAACGAGTACTCACAGTTTTGTAGTTCTGATAGCTCACGTTTCAATCTCGTATTTTTCTTGACAACAAGCATCATCCTCGTTTCGAGAGGGTGGTAGTGGCATCCTACTCGGCGACTGCGAGCGGCGAGCTCGGGAGTCGGGACTGGCTTGAGCGGTGTGAATATTCTCGGTGGTGTCCTGGTGATCGGTTCATCATCACAATAATTACCCATTACCCAGGTGTGCACCAAACTTCAATAACAGGATTCACTGCTCACTATCATTTGAATACAGTTCTTTCGTTTTGGGTTGCGGGAAGCTCACCCCGAACATTGCTTGAACATGTGAGTTAACTTGAGGTCTACATTTCAATTTCAATTATTTTTCAAAAATTGTGGGCGTACACTTGGAGCTTAATCCCACTTCTGACTTCTGTAAGGTAACAAAAGGCCAGAGTAGACAACATAATATATAATATACAATGATAATATGCTTCGTAACAACTTAAAACAATCTACTATCACAACTATAGACCGCAGGTACTCAACGTGCTAAGCCGTCAGCCCTTAGCTTAAGACTGCCTGAGTGGCGGCCATCCAGTGGGAACGTGAGGGGCCAGGATTTCGGTAATAAAACATGCAGACGGATCGGGTTGCCGTCTTGCTTTATCGTCGTTCCCAACACATCTTACAGTATCGAATTTTTTTTTATATCAGTGCACGCAATGTCTGAAAAAATAACGCACTTATGACCCCATCGTCGTAATCAGCGTGAAGGTTTACGACCAGACCAGAAGCGTAGTATGAACATGTGTACGGAAATCCCGCTCTGGCCAGGAGGCGCGAAATCCGTACCCAGGAGCACACTCGCAACGCAATCTCTCTTTCGAGGCTGCTGGGACAACCATAATAGATAATCCAGCACGGCAGGAAACTACTGCCCATCGTCTTCTCCGACAGTGACCTGTCGCTCCGGACGACCTTTTCGTTGTCAGATCTCGCACTGCGTTTCGTTTTCAGACATCACGCTTCACACCAACATTGGGTACCTACATAGTACATACATCATACATCAAGCATTTCGTTCGCAATTCGCACTCGCCAAGACTTAGCTAATCACTCGGCTCTACCTCGTTGTCACTCTCTGAGTCTGCTAGTGACTCACTGCGACTCGAGTCACCTGGGGTACTGTAGTATCGTCTTAAGCTATCAGACGCCACGGTGGTTTTAAAACTGGCGTAACCTCGGAGTCCCTTAATACTTCTGATCTCGTATCGGTCGTGACCTAACACTCTTGTCACAACGTACGGACCAGCATACTGCGGATCGAGTTTCCGATTCACTCCTGTCTGACTACATGAGACTCCTTTTCGCCACAACACCAAGTCACCTTTCTTGTACTTTTTGGGCGGTTTGTGCCTTTTATCGTAGCGCTTCTTCATCTGCGTGGCAATTTTCTCCAACGCTTCACTGGCGGCTGCTCGTCTCGCTGTGATAGTGCTTTGTTCAGGCACCGGACTTCGACTTTCTAAATTGGTCAAAAGATGACCAGGGTAACTGAACATCAATTCAAATGCGGTATGGTTTGTACTTGCGTTAACTGTATTATTGATGCCCCAACACACGTCGACCAACTTAGCATCCCAGAACCGATCATTTTCAAGTGAGGGTCTGATGCCATCAAGGTACGTCCGATGGTACCGCTCCACTTGCCCATTTGCCCGCGGAGTGCTTACGGCATTCAGAACGTGTTTGATTTGTTTACTGTCAGCAAATTCCGCGAACGTACTACTCGTGAAAGCTTTTCCACGATCGGATATTATCCGTTTTGGCTAACCAAGAAAAATACCAAACACTTGTCGTAAATGCAGTAAGGTTTCTCGCGATCCCAGTGTGCGACAAGGCAGGGCTACGAAATACTTTGTAAAGGCATCAACCAGGGTCAAAATGTACATGTAGCCGGCTGCACTTTTTGTAAAAGGGCCCACATGGTCAATGTGAACGGTTTCCATGGGCGTCGTTGATTTCGGAATAGGGTGTAATTCTCCTTCCCCCTTTCCGTAATTTCCTTTGGCATAGGCACAGTTAATGCAAGCAGAAACGTACTTTTTGATGAACCGCGTCATACCGGCAAACCAGTAAGTGTTTTTGATGAGTGCATCACATTTCTTGAGGCCCGGGTGTCCAATCTCATCATGATATTTAATCATGATCTGCCAGCGGGCTGCTTTTGGTACCACCAACCTAGTCCCACTAGGTGTCTTGCGGTATAACCGCTCATTTTTCACCACATAGTCTCGCTCTAACCCCGCCTGATCGTCACTTTTCAACTGCTCAATGATCACGCGTAATGCTTCGTCTTGTAATTGAACTGTCAAAAACCAATCGTCCACATTTACCAGCCGCGCAATCTCGACCGGTAGCGCATTACGGCTCAAGGCATCGACATGACTCATCGCTTTTCCCGGTTTATGGCAAATTTCAAAATCAAACTCTTGAATCAATAGCCACCACCTGGCGACGCGCGGCACAAGATCGCGCTTGGTAAAGGTATAACGCACCGCACTGCAATCCGTTACAATAGTGAAATGCAAGCCGAGTAAATAGACGCGAAAACGTTTCAGAGTTTCAACGACAGCCAGTGTCTCCAGTTCATAGCTATGATAGACCCTCTCGGCATTACTCGTCACATGTTTCATTCGCATCGGTACTCACCGAAAAACTTAATTTCGCCGGCTCGTGAGCATCTTCGTGCGCCTCATCACAGGCCTTTCCACGGACCAGTAACTGACCTGCGCAAAACTGCGCCTGGCGGCTTCCGACGTTCGACAGGAGGGCATGTGAGTCGGGGGCGCAATGCACACCGGCAGGAATACAGATGACGGACTGACCGAGCCCCAAGTGATAAGATCGGGCTTCAGTGTAGACGGTTGCACCATGCGCCACGCCACTGATGCGAACCGGCACTAATTTTGTTGTTCCGGCTGGGATACTTGCATCCTCCAAAAGCAGTATCTTGGGGCGTTCGCACTCCTCGGTGATTGAAAGGCCTTGCAGCAAAGGTGTCAGATCCTCCACGACTTTCACGGTGCCATTTGTGACAACCAGTGAAACTCCCTCCGATTCCAGGAGCGGTTGTCCAATAATCATCTCAACGCCGTCAAGAAACACGTCGGAAAGGACCGCTGACGTGTGCAAGGTGAGGCCATCAATTTCCAGGGGAAAGTGTGCTTCAGTGTCACAAGTCACGTAACGGTCACCGAAGCCCTTTAACACAGTGTTTTTGGTGACGGGTTTGAGCTTCAGCCTCGTGGCGAGCTTGGTGGACATGACGTTCACCTCACTTCCGGTGTCTATGAAACCCTTTACGGTGACCCCGTTGATTCGACAGTCTTTCGTATACGCCGCAGTAACTTTTTCTGGACTCGCGACCATTTTCACATTTTTCGCAGTCTCGTCGGTTGCTTTGTCTTTTCGCGCAAAACAGTTCGCACTCAGATGGCCACGGCGGTTGCAGGTGAAACAGCGTGGAATACGTTGCTGGCAGTCACGGGCGAGATGGCCGCTTTTCCCGCACGTGAAACATCGTAGGTCACTAGTTCGGCGGGACATTTGTCCGTACTTGTACCCCGAGGAAGAAGGCATATCTCGTCTTTCGATTCGGGGCCGTTTTGCAACACTTGCGGGGGGCTGATAATCGTCCATGGGTGCGATGAACCCGGCGTACAATTCAGACGCTGTGGCGCACTGGAAAGCGCGGGCGTTTGCTTGTAGCTCAATCGGTAGGCCCTTGATAAGGCAGGAGATGGTGGCCTCCTGGTCCAAACGACATTGCTGGGTCAACGCCAACTTCGCATGGTAATAATGCGTCATCGTTTCGTCGGGACGCTTGTGCCGAGCGACCAACTCTTCCAGAAGGGTTGCGTAGTCAGTGTGTCGTGGAAAGGCTTGCATCAAAGCGGTTCTCCACTGGGGCCACGTTTTGTCATAGTTCTCCAAGCGGTTATACCAGTCACGGGCCGCTCCCTTCAATTTGTTTTGCAAATAACACGACTTCTCGTAGTCGGTCCAGTTGTGCAGTTGCCCAAATTGCTCGATCTTCTGCAGCCACGACGTCACAGTCAGTGCTCGCTGGTCAGGGTCGAACTGTGGCAGGATGTCGCCCTTGACAAGGCGCGGTGCCGTCGCGTTGTCTTCGTCGGCGTCGCGGAGGACGTCACGGGAGGCCTCGGCCACGGTTTTCCGGATTGCAAATCTGCTCTTCTAGCAGCCGCTGGTACAGGTTGTCGGCGCTCTCCTCGACACCGTCGGGACGCTCAGCCATTTTGAACTAGCTCGACTCGTTCAGTGTACGTTGAGGTCACTACTTGTGTGGGCACAGGGACACAATCCCACTTCTGACCTTTTGGGAATTTGGAATCAAAAGTCAGAAAGTCAAACAGGCAGGGAGTGTTCCATGCGTTTATTGCAACAAGCTGATCTCGAATGAATCCTCTCCTCTCTTCACATTTCTACAAAGCTGCGTTTCTTGTGTATTGCGTACTCCTTAACGTACGTCACCACTATTTCACAATTCAGCAAACATCACGAAGGCACGTCCCGGCTAGCGGGTCGGCGCCAGAACTACACTATTAACATGATACGCTATGGTTTGATATTATGAATCTTAATATTAGAGTAGTTTAGTAGGACCACGGAGATCCAGAAATATTCCATAACAAATATTTTCATTATTTTGTAATAAAAGAACTATACAAATTAGAAATTTGGCTTGCAACTGGTTCTTCTTCACATTTTTAGTAACTTTTTTGTATCTATCTGGAGACTATTAGTCATGAAATAGAAAAGTCGATACTTGTCTCGATGTTTAAAATTTGACGCTGAATAGCGACAGTTGCGTCCATGTTGCACCTGCGCCGTCGGGTCCGGAGAACGCTCTTTTGTCAAGTTTCTATAAAACTTTTTTTCCGATTGTTCAGAAACGATTCAACATCTCAAGCACTGTTTGTTGGGACTTCCCCAAGCATAAATGTAGATAAGTTGTAGCGATTTACAAGTCTTCACTGGTTTTGATTCATGAAGTAATAAAAATTAACAATAAATAAATAAGTAATGTTTATTTTGCTTATAATACTTAGGTACAACCAACATCAAAACATAATAAAAAAATAAATAAAAATAATGTTTTCCTCCTTATCGGCCTGCACGGGCCATAGGAGTTTTTGCCCTTTATTATCACATTAACATAGCCAGCAAAATTGCAAATTGGACAAACACAAACATCCAGACTTCTTCCGGGAATCGAACCCGCGGCTCTCGCGGCCGCAGGCAGCCACGCAACCACCTGCTCCACGAGGCCGACATCAAAACATAATTACAGAAAGACACAAAACATTAGGACCGACGACATTATATCTAAAACTTATACAGGGTGTTTCGCAATTACGGTTACAAACTTCTAGGGGAGATTCTCCATCAAAAATGGATCAGGAAAAAATATAATTTTGATGTCCTAAAATGCTCCGTTACAAAGATACAGGGTGTTCAAGTTGACTTTTTGAAATAGATTTTTTGACATAAGTCTTGAACCGTTCAACTGATGTTGTTCAAATTTGGAATAAAAATAACCAGAATAGGTCTCTATCAAATAATAGGAACGCGTTCAGAAAAAAAAGTTCAGGGGCGTAGATAGGGATTTTTTTTTCATATTTCCTTCCCTATTTTTTACCCCCTACCAATTTTCCCAGATTGTTCTAATTTTTGTCCAATTTAGAGAAAAAAGTTACTCTTGCAAAATTTTGATTAGAGGCTTCGTTTTTGAGATATTTGGGTTTGAAACTTTGGAAAACATCTCGAAATTGCCACTTTCAAAGGCCTAAAAATTAGAATCCGAAAAAACTCATGATTTCTCAGCAGAAATAGGTTCTCTAGAATTTCGAAGTTGGAAACCACCATCTTTCTTGAGAAACGGAAGGTTTTCAGGGAAAAAAAAATTGGGCTCATTGAAAGTGGCGATTTCGAGATGTTTTCCAAAGTTTCAAATCCAAATATTTCAGAAAGGAAGCCTCCAATCAAAATTTTGCAAGGATAACTTTTTTTTTCTAAATTGGACGTAGAATCCAAAAATTGAAACAATTCGGGAAAATAGCTAGGGAGGTAAAAATAGGGGGGGAAATATGAAGATACCCCCCATTATCTACGCCCCTGAATTTTGTTTTTCAAACACGTTGCTATCATTCAATAGAGACTTATTCTGGTTAACTCTGTTCCAAATTTGAACAAAATCAGTTGAACGGTTCAAGAGTTATGTCAAAAAATCGATTTTAAAAAGTCAACTTGAACACCCTGTATCTTTTTAACGGAGCATTTTAGGACATCAAAGTTATATTTTTTCCTGGTCCATTTTTTATGGAGAATCTCCCCTAGAAGTTTGTAACCGTAATTGCGAAACACCCTGTATATATGAGATTTCAAAATACAAGTCCGTAAAACTTCAAACGAATCAGAAGACAAATCCCAGTCGATAGAATAGGGAGTTTGCGATTTCACGCAACGGACGACGCAACGCAACGTAGAACGTGAAAATTCCCCTGTAACTAAGGAATTCCAAATAACAAACTGGTCTATTTTCACGTTGGAAGTTACGTTACGTCGTACGGACCTGTGCAGGCAAACTCCCTAATATCTATTATAAATATTGCACATAGTGAAAATAGGGATCCTAACCAGAGCATTTCTGCTCGGAGCATACATAGTAAAATAGCTATTTACGATACGAGTGTTAAAAGTGACAGGTATTATTTTGTGAGCGGGGACGCTTGCGAAACGAGCATTAGCGAGTAGAGCAACCCCGCGAACAAAATAAAGGTGCGTTCAGTCAGCTTATTTGGCCGCAAGTTTTAATTTTAGTCGCAAGCGCAGTGACGCCCATTGGCTCTTATGAACCAGCCTCCTCAGAACAGCCAATAAGCGATGCACCGCTTACGACTAAAATTAAAACTTGCGGCTAAATAAGCTGACCGAACGTACCTTAAGACACTTTTAACGCGTGTATCGTACAGGATTTTATCTACAATGGTCTTTGAAATGTTTGGTAAATGTCAGAATTTATTGAAAATATGACAGGAATGCGCAGAATCATCATTTTTTCACGACGCCCATGACGACGTGCTAAAAGTGACGGGTATTATTTAACGCTTGTAGATAAAGTTAATTTATTTATAAATAAGTAAAAATCCATTGGTCCTGAAGTGGTGTTGTATAAAGTAGAAAGTATATATTGAAATAATCTTGAAACTACACAATTTTTCTATTTTTCTTTTACCAACCGGTTTCGCCTTTCGGCATCGTCAGGGTTCTGTAATTAGTTGTATGAAATAAATTGATATAAAATTTTATAAAAGCTTACTGTATAATATTTAAAATATTTTCTTTTTTGGAGAAATTTGTAAAAGTTTTGATTACTTTTGTATGAATTTTTTATTACTTATGTCAATTGAATTAATTTTTGACGAATGTCAATTTACAAATTTCTTCAAAAAAGAAAATATTTTAAATATTATACAGTAAGCTTTTATCAAATTTTATATCAATTTATTTCATACAACTAATTACAGAACCCTGACGATGCCGAAAGGCGAAACCGGTTGGTAAAAGAAAAATAGAAAAATTGTGGTGTAGTTTCAAGATTATTTCAATACATACCTTCTAATTTATTTATGCCTAGAATTAGGTCGAGGCACCAAAAAAGTGATGCGTTCTAGAAATTCCGAGCAGTCTGTGAAAGTATTTAACAAAAAGGGGTTTCTGACGCTACTACAAAGGTTGTTGACGGGAATCGGTCTTATTTGATTTTTTTTCTTTAAAGGGGAACTGTGGGTGAAAATTTGTGTTAATTTTAAAATTTATATAGCTGCGGGATGGCTCTAGTTGATTTTTAGTCAAAATCGCATCGAAAAATTCCAAGCCGTTACGAAGTTATCGTAAATTTTGTGGGCTGATTATGACGTCATACTGCGCACCGGAAAGGACAGGTCGGCAGGCCAAGGCACCACGCCAACAATTACTAGACCTTTATAAAATGAAACAAGTTTACCAAACGGTAGACGCAGGTCATTTGACTTTTATTTTAAAGTACGGTGAACCAAATTTCAGTAGACATTTTTTAAAACATAATTAAAGTGCGACCCTATCTGTCAATGAAATAAAGCGGCAACATGGCGAAATCGCGAAGTCGCACTTTAATTATGTTTTTTTTAAAATGTGTACTGAAATTTGGTTCCCCGTACTTTGAAATTAAAGTCAAATGACCTGCGTCTACCGTTTGGTAAACTTTTTTCATTTTATGAAGGTCTAGTAATTGTTGGCGTGGTGCCTTGGCCTGCTGACCTGTCCTTTCCGGTGCGCAGTATGACGTCATAATCAGCCCACAAAATTTACGATAACTTCCTAACGGCTTGGAATTTTTTTATACGATTTTGACTAAAAATCAACTAAAGCCATCCCGCAGCTATATAAATTTTAAAATTGACACAAAACTTTACCCACAGTCCCTCTTTAAGTAAAAACTCCTCCAAAGATAGAATGTACGGGCAATGCTATCAAATTTTGAAAATTTCCACAAAATTTTGGGAATTTTTTATTTTGATTTTCTATAATTTGAAAACTAGATAGCAACGCCTATACAATTTTCTTCAAGTAAGTCGCATGCCAAATTTGGACTGTCTATTTCCAAAAAAAGGTACCAAAAATGGTTTCTACCAATTCACTTTTTCATGTCTACGGGAAATCATGTTTGGTACCTTTTTTTGAAAATAGGAAGTTCAAATTTGGCATACGACTTTCTTGAAGAAAGATGTATGCGCGCTGCTATCTAGTTTTTAAATTTTCAAAAATCAAAATCAAAAATTTTTGAAATTTTAAAATTTGATGGCATTGCCCGTACATTTCATCTTTGGAGGAGTTTCTACTTGAAGAAAAAAATTAAATAAAACCAATTCCCGTCAATAACTTTATTAGTCGCAACAGAAACCCTTCAACGCACAAGACTCCGCCTCTCTTTTCAAGAGAAAGTCATGCCGAGCAAATAGTAAGCCATGAAAAACATTTTCGACTACTTTGATAAAAAAAATTGACAAAAGTAACTTTTTTTGATACTACATTTTTGTGATATTGTTGGAGGAGGGGTCCTAATAGTATCTGTCAGCCCAGGAATCTTCAATATGTTGATCCGGCACCTACTCTGGTGGCGTCCACCTATAAATACAATTGAGATTTCAATACTGTTAAATTGTCGATTGATTTTGTATTCCTACGAAGTTTTTATGGTGAATACAATCAACTAGGAACCTACTTACCGATTTTAAAAATCAAAATTTGGCGTCCCAATCGGACAAGTCTTCTTCGGCATCAGAGTCGGACGTTACTTCATCATCATCATCATCATCATCATGATTAACCACAAAATAACTTGTATCGACAGGACAACAGAGTTCAGGCACTGTGGGCGGTTTTAACGTTCTGTCTCGAAGATCATCCCAATTGAAATTCTTGAACCACCTGATGCAAGAAAAAATATTCATCAGAATAAACAGGACCATTTCAAAACTACGAAGACTTACGGATGTTGTCTTATTTCCTCGATATCTTTATATCCAAGTCTCTCCCATTCGAAATAGCCGCAAAGCTTTTGAATCAAATCTTTCGCCTCTTTTGAGAAATATCGCTTGGGAAATTTTACTTCTCCGATTCCCCTCGAGATGTTGAAACGAGTCATCTCTCTCTTGTTAACGTCGACAAAGGCGTGTCGGCCCCTCACCCATTCATAAAGGATCACTCCCAAAGCCCACAGATCCACAGATCTGTTTCGTCCGACGGGAGACAGGCGCGCCCACATCTGCGAAAAAATCACCTCCGGAGGCAAATATTCAACCGTACCGTCCAGACTGTGGTCAAATTCGCCCGGTTCGATTATCGTAGTGTGGCTCATGTCGATCACTTTGAGATAGCCGTCGGCGTCCAGGACCATGTTTGTGGGGTTGAGATCGTTGTGCACAACGTTTACCGAATGCAGACAATCCAACGCTTCTACGATGCAAGCACCGTAGAATCTTGCATCATCCTCGGAAAATCTACCTCGGGCTGACATATTTCCTCCGGGGCAGTACTCGGTCAAAATATGCAAGTATCTCTTGTCCTTGTAGGTTCGGTACAGTCTGAGAACGAAGTCGCTTTTGGTTTCCGCTAGAATCTTCTTTTCTGTCAAAACGAACTTCCGAGCACTCTTAGTTTTGAAATGAGCCTTCTTCATGGTTTTGAGGACGAACGCAGAGTCTGGCTCGCCGGGTAATTGGACCAAGGACACGCGGGCATTGTCGCCCACGGCGAACGTGCACACCTTGATCAATTGTCTCAGGTCGACTTTTTTGAACTTCCTTTTCCACTTGCGTTGGTTCTTGCGCAGGGCACGAGGCAGGGCACTTTCTGAATACTTGATGTTGTTATTGTTCACCATTTTCACTATTTCACTGTTTTTTTTGCGGTGTCGTTGATCAAAAACTCGAGAGATGCACTCGTTGCGAAAGTCACTGGATGACTATACGACTGTACCCAGGTCCAGGCAAAACCTTTCCAATTTATATGAAACAGCGAAGCCCACCAGGTAAACTCACCAAGTTTGTTCCATCAAGATCAAGAGGTTTCAAACTAGTCAGAGCAAATAGGAATCGAAAAGTGCAAACTGATTTGGGCGCTTCTCATTGGCTCTCACTAGTTTGAGATTTGTGATGGAACGAATCTATTATTTCATTTCTGGTGTTTATTGTTAAGGCTGAAGGGGCTGGTCCAGTCTTTTGAACTAGGAACCCTTAGTGGTGTCTGCATTGTATGTGTTTCTCAGAAACTACTTGCTTCAGAACTTTGCATGATATATTGACCTAAATAAAGCCAAAGAATGAAGAAAACGTCGAGGATAATAAGAAATTTTCTCAAGATCGAAGGTTACAAGTGACAGTTGGCAGTTGGCAGCGATCTTTTGTTCGTTTCGAGCTCTGTTGCCATTTCCGTTATTCATGCACTTCCACAAATGATCATTGGTTACCTAGCTTCCTAATTGTTATTCCTTATTCATTTGTGTAATTTTTTTATGTAATTAAAATTATGTGTTATCTAATGCCTCGTCTAATGCTAATTCTCAATATCGATCGGAACGGCCTATTTCACTAGCCTTTGGTTTCTAGTGCTGTTATTGGCCAAATTCAAGATTTTCACCCAAGATGCAAGTTTTTGTCCTGATTATAATGATTTATAACACTTTAAGGGTGCTGCATTTCTTTTATTATTCGTTTGAGTTACGTTTTCTGGAAAAAAGTCTCTGTTTTTGGTTCTTCAGGTGATTCGCAATAGGTCCCTTCGTTTCGTTTTTTTTTTTTGAGAGCGCATGTGTGGCGCGAATTTCATAGTTTCGTACACTGATATTAGTTGCAGCGGTACGCTAGCAAAATGACCCTGATTCTGCATTTTGTGATACTGCAATGAAATTTGGCATATGCAAACTACGTCAAATTTCAAGTGATTTGACCCGCAGCACTCAAAAATTTGTCCATTAGGGGGCGACTGGGGGCCCCTCCAAATTTCAAGATGTCAGAGTTTTTACCATGCACCATTCAGTACCGCCCTATCTACCGTACAGGACCTGAACAACTTTGTTCTTGACCATCATAACATTTTTCGTCATGTCAATTCCATTCTTCTTACAGAAAAAAAAATTTCTTTGTCTGGTCAACAAGTCGAGAAATATATATTTTTTTGGACCACATATAGATTGTTGAGTCGTTTTTGTGTGATCATCGATAAATCCGCATCCCCTTGATTCATTTATGAAAACAAAAGTTTCGCTGTTCTATTCTTTAACGAAGGGGTGACCTCAACTTACCATTATTTTCAACATTACCTATTTCAATGTTTTATCCCTAAAAATATGATTATTATTGTACTAATATATAGCTTGAAGTTTTCTTCAACAGTGTAGATGAAGAAACGGCCTCAGATTCCACCTGGACGCCGTGCATATTAATTTTTCTGCAAGGCCGTCAAATTTGGCATTTTTGATTTTCTACCAGGAGCGGCCAAAATGTCAATACACACCACTCCGCCCAAGAGCACCGGTTGCGGTACTTTCGCACCAACTCTCATTTCAGTATCACAAAATGCAAAATTGTTAGGCGTGGATATCGTTTTCCGCTAGAGCAAACCGGTGCTCTTGGGCGGAGTGGTGTGTATTGACATTTTGGCCGCTCCCGCTAGAAAATCGAAAATGCCAAATTTGACGGCCTTGCAGAAAAATTATTATGTACGGCTTCCAGGTGGAATCTGAGGCAGTTTCATCATCCACATCGTTAAAGAGAACTTCAAGCTGTATATTAGTACAACAATAATCATACTTACCGGGGTAAAACATTGAGAAAAGTAATGTTGAAAATAATGGTAAGTTGAAGTCACTCCTTTGTTGAAAAATACCACTGCAAAAGTTTTCTTCTCATAAATTATCAAGGGGATGCGGATTTATCGATGATCACACAAAAACTACTTAACAATCTATTGGTGGTCCAAAAAAATATATATTTTTTTATTTGTTGACCAGGCAAAGAAATTTTTTTTTCCTATAAGAAGAATGTAATTGACATGACGAAAAATGTTATGACGGTCAAGAACAAAGTTGTTTAGGTCCTGTACGGTAGATAGGGCGGTACTGAATGGCGCATGGGAAAAATTCAGACATCTTGAAATTTGGAGGGGCCCCCAGTCGTCCCCTAATGGACAAATTTTTGAGTGCTGCGGGTCAAATCACTTGAAATTTTATGTAGTTTGCATATGCCAAATTTCATTGCAGTATCACAAAATGCAGAATCAAAAAGCGTACCGCTGCAACTATATTGAAAATAATCACTAAAAAATATTGAAGTGCACCTAATTATTTCACAAATAATTTGGTTGAATGTTAAATACCATTTTTTAGCGCACTTCTCCAAACGGGAAGGCGTTTTTGTCCTCGCTTTGTCCGTCCGTCCGTCCGTCCGTCCGTCACATCATCTAGTCCTAGACGAAAAGGTTTTTGCGAAAAATTTTTACTCCATTGGGTAGCTCATGACCTTGTATCCCGAACCAAGGAAAATCTCGACGAAATAATAATAAACAATGACAATAATAACAATTTAGTGTGACGCGGCATCGCCGTTGAATGCTGCATTTCAGAAGCCGGCCTGATCTCGAAAGTTATCACATGCGAGGAAGTACCCGATCTTATCATTTTACCATAATACATATGCGGAGTTATATTTAGAGGATGATTTGAACTTTATTTTAATGAAAATTTCACATCGGTGCGAGGTGCAGGCCAATAGTTATTAATTTTTGAAAATGACTCCGAAACTACGGCTCGGCCGCAAATGATTTATTCGTTGCTTGCTGGTGCTTGATATCCTTTCCTCCGAACGAAACGAAATTCAATACAGAAAATATTTCAACTCAAATGGGTAGCTCATGGCCTTGGTACGCGAATCGACAAAAATTTTGCCGAAATAATCATGAACAATTACAAAAATAACATTTTGGTGTAGGGCGGCTTCGCCGATCAAGTGCTGGCATTCGCGGTAAGATGAAGAAAGTTGCGATATGCAGGCAACTACAATTTCTTAATGAAATACATCACTGCATGTACGGCATTATATTTATTTACATTATATTCAACTTTCTTTTGACCAAAACCCCACTTCGATCCGACCGTCGGGTCAATTGTTATCAATTTTTGAAAACGACCGCAAAGCCACGGCTCGGCGCATATTACACGACCCCACAAATTTTTTATTCTTCAACTTAATTCGAGCCAGTTTCATGAATTTCAAAATGCTTGAGACAAATTCTCATTTGGACTAGGACATGGCTGTAGGCAGATATTATGGTGGGTGGGAAAAGGGATGGTCGAGAAATGAAGAACTCAATCCTTATGCAGATTGGTTTTATTATCATTTTGTCATTCACCCAGTTCAATTTCTAGATGAACTGTAAGGTCCAGAATTTCATCGTTACCTTGATTTCGACCCTCTACTTCCTCAATAACACCAGAACTCATTGGTTTCGATTTTTTTGAATTATTTTCCCAATAATGGGAATCGCAAGTTTCGAAATGTTACTCCGTTTCCTTGATTTTGACCCCAGCCTCCTTTAGAATAACCCCCAATTAATGGATTTAGATTTTCCAAAATTATTCCTCGATTATTATTCTGTTCAGATTTTATAGGAATAAAAAAATTCGGAATTTTAATTTATTTTTTAAATTTCGACCCCCAACCCCCTGCTAACTACCCCCATTCACAACTTGGATTTTTATAATTATTTTTCTCATGATCACGAGCTCGATTTGAACCAGTTTCATGAATTTCAAAAAATTTGAGACTATTCCTAATTTTGGCCTTATTAGGGGTGTAGGGGAAAAACTGTTCATAGGAGGAGTCCAATTTTTCAGGAATATATTTCTTGAATCAAGATCTACAACATATAAAAAATTCAGCCAAATTCACCGAAACCACTTTTTCATATAAAACGTGCGGGGTCCTTTACAGGCGATGTGAACTTTATCAGGATACATCCAATTTTGGACAATTGATGCCCCGCCGCCATCTTGTATTCTCCATATTGAACATGTTTCAAAATGATAGAACTAGGAAAATTATGCCTCAACGAAAAGAGATATCGATGTGGTGCGAATGCCAATAAAATGCGTACGTGTTGACCATATACGTTTGACCAATGATTTTAGTCACTTGGCTGCCAACTTAGGTCCGCCATTGTGAATTTCTCTTCAAGTGGTCCGATTTGAGTGAAATTCACAGGCGATGTGAACTTCATCAAAATACATCCGATTTTGGACAAATGATGCTCTGCCGCCATCTTGGCCGTCATATTGAAATTTCTTATCACTTAACAATTTTTATGGAGCTTGGAGCTTGAGACTTACCCTTGTTTCGTATGATCATTCTTATTCTCCAGCCATATTCCAACATTCTGCCACCATCTTGGCCACCATATTGAAATCTCTTAATAGTGGAACGATTTTCATGGAACTTAGAACTTTACCCTTGTCTATAGTAGGTACGATCATTTTGATTTTTAAGCCAAATTTCATGATTCTGACGCTATTTTGGCCGCCATATTGACATTTCTGCTCAAAAAACGGGTGAACCCTAATTAACATCTTGTGTTCACTAATCCTTCAAAAAAAAGTGCGCTACTGAGCCTCATGCCCATGAGGCATATTCGCTTGTTTTATATTCAAAGGAGATGTTTCATTGAAATTAAGTTCAATGATCATTTTTGTGAAAGTTCAGGACCAACGAAAATGGCAACAGCGCCCAAAACAACAAGACATCGGGGCCAACTGTCACTTGTGACAATGACACTTCTCGTTTCTACCTGACCTACATTTCATTTGCTCTCATGATTTGACGAAAGAGCACAACTTGTTGACAATAGGTCGCGGGAACAAAAATGGCGTGCTAAAGATGGGTATATGGTATGATACTATTTTCACTAGTACGTACTTGTTGATACAATTTTGTTCAGTTGTGAAGTTGTAATAAATATATAGATAATTAATTGAACAATTATCGCTTTATCATAAAAATTAATGTGCTAAACTCAAGATTTAACTGAGTAATGTCAAAAACAAGCAAATCTCTACGGCGGTACTTTGGCACCCCCTCAGGCGCAAACGCGGCAAGAAGCTGGCAAGAGGCGCTTCGTTCTCGGCTTTGTTGTGCCGGCGTGCCTGCAACGTTGCCATAGCGGGTGCCAGGGTGAGGGTTATGTTCCCGCCACCTATGGCTGTACCGAGAAGGGAGTTCAAAGAAGCTAGCGGCTAGACAGAGCATGCAGCGTTGCCATTCAACTGACAGATGTACTAAAGTTTTCAGAATTTGGAGCCTTCAAGCATGCGCACTGTGTCGCATAGCACGTAAAATACGAACGATGGTGCCGACCCTATGCGATGTTGGTGGTCGTTAAAAAATCCCTACCCTGTGTTGGAACACACAGGGGTTCGGCAAAATTTCCGGTATAGTGGAGGACAGCATTCACCGGCGTCGGTATTAGGCCTCGTTGCGGAAATAGGCCGACGGTAAATAAACGATTAAAAAAAAAAAGCATGCGCACCTGCCCAAACGAAATAGCCTGGTTACAAACTTTTAGTGGAGATTCCTTATCAAAAATGGACCAGGGAAAAATATAACTTCGATGTCCTAAAATGCTCCGTTGGAAAGTTACAGGGTGTTCAAGTTGAGTTTCTAAAATCTATTTTTTGACGTAACTTTTCAACCGTTGAACCGATCTTGTTCAAATTTGAACCAAAGTTTACCGAGAAGGTCTCTATCAGAAAATAGTTACTTAGGGTTAGTTAGTTAGTTAGGGGTGGGGACTTACGGGTTATGAATGTGAACGAATGAATGGAAAAAATGAATGAATAAATAAATAATGTTTATTTTCAAACAGTCATCAAAATCCAATTACATAGTAAAGCAAAAAACATTAGGAGCGACAACATATCAAAGCTTACATACCGGGTGATCATTTGAAAACTATATCCACCCGTAATGACTCCCGATTTCTAATGAATATTTCTTCAAGCAAAAACAGGTCGATTTGTATATCGAGGGGGACATTGAAAACATACATTGTCGAATTTCTATATTCAGCCCCTTCGCCCCCACTCACTCAAACTTTGAAATTTCAAATGACACCACCTACCTCACGGTACATCAAATAGAAGACAATTAAATTCTCTGTCTGAAAAAAATATTTTTAAAATTTTTTACTCCGACACCCTTCTCCATAAAATCCTCCGAATATCCCATTTCATATTTTACCACTCAATTCTCGTTGATTCAGTCAGCGTCATCGTGGATAGCATCAAAGAAGAAAATTTTCGGTGGAAAAAATGCTACCCAAACTAATCCCTTTGCTCTTTCCCCACCCCAACTTCAAAATTTAACAGGACACCACCTCTATACAGGGTGTTTCAAATTTGAGTCGCGTCCTTTCAGAAAATGATGGGAAACTTCAAAAGAACTAGACTTTCCCAAAAAAATATATGTCAGAAACGAGTAATAACAGAGACGTAGGCGTTCAAAGTTGAACTTTAAAAATAGTTTTTTCGTCATTGCTTTGAAATTTCTTAATCGATTTTGTTCAAATTTGAAACATTGTTTACTGAAATAAGTCGGTATCGAACACCAATAACGCGTTCCATCAAAAATCTTCAGGGGCTTGGATAATGGGGGGCGCTGCCGCTTTTTCACCCCTAGTTTTTACCCTCTCAAGTAATTTTGTAAATTGTTGATATTTTTTTAATTTTATGTACAATTTGGAAGAAAAGTTACTTATGCAAAAATTTGATAAGAGGCTTCGTTCTTGAGATATTTGAGGTTGAAACTTCGGAAAACATCTCGAAAACACCATCATCGTACTTTCAAAAGCCAAAAAATTAAAATCTAAAATAACTAATGATTCCTTTATTGGAATAGGTTTTCTAGGTGTTTTAAGTTGATGAACCGTGAGCTTTTCTAAGAAACGAGAAGTTTTTAGGAAAAAACAATTTTTGGGCTCTTGAAAGTGGATATTTTGATGTGTTTTTCGTAGTTTTAAACCCAAATATCTTGAAAACATCGCATTCAATTAAAATTTTGCACAAGTAACTTTTTGTTCCAAATTAAACACAGAATATAAAAATATGAACAATCTACAAAATTACTTGAAGGGGTAAATAATAGAGGTGAAAAAGCAGAGGCATCCCTCATTATTCACGCCCCTGAAAAATTTTTAAGGAACGCGTTATTATTGTTGGATACCGACTTATTTCAGTAATCTCCGGTTCAAATTTTAACAAAATCGGTTAAGAAGTTTCAACGTTATATGACGAAAAATCGATTTTCAAAGTTCAACTTTGAACGTCTATATCTCCGTTATTATTCGTTTCTGACATATATTTTTTCGAGAAAGTCTACTTCTTTTGATGTTCCCCATCATTTCCTGAAAGGAAGCGATGTTTTTGCTCGAAATTATCTTCACTAGGAATCGGGACTTATTGCAGGTGGATAGTTTCCAAATGATCACCCAGTATATGAGAATTTACAATACAAGTCCGTAAAACTAATATAGTAGGTTCACTTCCACCGTGATTCTAGTCGGCTGGGCAAATTTTACAGTTTGGCTTTGTAAACTTGATGTCCAACTGCCAATTGTGCATCTGGCTTGAGTCCCGCAAAATGACTCGTTGAAATTATAGATAAGTTATCTGTGCTGGCGGATGTTCCACCTCCAGATCTGAAAAGGCTTGAGAAAGGAAATAAATCAATTCAATCAATCAATTTTCTTTATTTGTTCTTCTGTACATTGTACATGATTGCCTAAAAGGCGTCGAACGTGTCATACTCGTAAAGATAAAAAATAAATACAAAAATAAAATTTGAATCTGGATAAATAACAAAGATGCACAAAGATGAACAATACAAATATAGATAAAATAATAAATAAGACATATCAATACAAAGTTAAAAGCGATGGATATCCCGATATCTCACAAAATAAAATCTTTGTCCTGGAAGAACTCTTCTACTGTATAGTACTATTTCTGGATTAGTATATTCCGTATAACATTTTTTATTTTATTTATTGGCAGGCTGCGCAAGGCGATAGGAACAGTGTTATATATTTTTACAGTCATGTGTTCTACGTTCTTTTGCAAAAAAGTGTAGTTGTATTTCTCACATAATAAATTTTCCTTTTTTCGGGTGTTGCGGCCATGAGAAGAGCCGACAAACAGATCCATATTTTTTTTCACAAACATTATACATTCGAATATATACATACATGGAAGGGTGAGGAAAGGAATGGGAAGAAATGTAGCCGTAACCCTATTTTACATGGATATTGAAACCATATGTATTTGAAGACTGTATTGTCAAACTTGAGTTGTCAACACGGCACGGCAACCAACTTCCAAATTCTGGCGAGTTTTCAAATTTCAAGATTTGGAAACTTAGAAACAAAATCTCAAAGCCGACTAGAATCACGGTAGGAGTGAACTGACTATACATATCTATTAAAAAGAAATTCAACGCACAGGACTTCGTGTCTTCCCTCATTTCAAGAGAAACAAAGTCACGCAAACAAGTCATGCGACAAAGTTCTTTTTTTTTTCACCCTGTCAACTTCAGTGACGTCCTGGAGTTTGTTTGAAACTGTGGAGAAGAAATCTTTCATTTTTTCTTTTTTGAAAGTGCCAAAAAATTCCTTCATTTTTGTTTTGTGATATTGTGAATAAATATTTCAACACCTCGTCTGGTGTTGTGGTTGGTCGGAGAGCTTTGTTTCAAATATTTCAACTTTTATTTTTATATTACAACATTTATTATGTACAATTTTACAATATTAACAAATAATTTTACATTTTTACAATAGACTCAACTAAACAAGACAAAAAATTTCATCTAAAAATCTACTAAAATTAACCGTGCCCCAATACCTTTACTTTTATTTTTTGTTGAGACGTATTTATGGAAAATGTGAAAAAGTATTGCTTCTTTAACGAGATCTTTAACGACTATTCGATAATTTTTTTGTGCTTCTATATTTTTATGATATTCTTGGAGGAAGAGGCCTCATAGTATCTGTCAGCCCAGGGGCCTTCAATATGTTAGTCCGGCATCCGACCCAGCTGGCGTCCACCTATAAATACAATAATTCAGATTAATAATGTCAGGTACTTGAATGATTTCGTATTCCCACAAAGTTTTTTATGGTGAATACCGAGGTGAATACCTACAGTTAACTACCTACTTACCATTTTTGAAAATTAGAATTCTGCGTCCCAGTCGGACTCGTCTTCCTCGACATCAGAGTCGGACGTAACTTGAACATAATTCCTGAAATATCTAGTATCGACAGGACCAATGACCTCAGGCACCATGGGCGGTTTCATCTTTCTGTTTCGAAGATTATCCCAGTTGAAACTCTCGAACCACCTGATGCAAAAAGAAAACAAGGGATTTAGCAAAACAAAGCAGGACAAACTCAAAACTACAAAAACTCACCGATGTTGTCTTATTTCCTCGATACTTTCATATCCCAATCTGTTCCACCAGTCAAAGGCGCAAAGCTTCTCAATCAAATCTTTCGCATTTGTTGAGAAATATTGCCTGGGAAAATCTACTATAACGATTCCCTTCATGATTTTATCGCAAGTCTTCTTTTTGTCGTCACGGACGACAAAAGCGTGTCGGCCTATCAAGAATTCATAAAGAATCATCCCCAAGGCCCACAGATCCACAGCTCTATTCCGTCCGTTAGGAGTTCCGTACGGGTTCTGCCGCGACCAGATCACCTCAGGAGGCAAATATATGGTCGTACCTTCGGCATTGTACGTCAGTCTGCCCGGTTGGAGTTTTTCAGCGAAGCCCATGTCGATTACTCTGAGGTATCCTTCGCTGTCCAAAACTAAGTTTTTGGGTTTGAGGTCGTTGTGGACAACGTTCGCTGAGTGCAAGCAATCCAGCGCTTCTACGATACAAGCGATGTAAAATCTGGCATCCTCTTCGGAAAATCTACCTCGGTTGAACAGGTTTCCTCCAGGATAGTACTCAAGCAGAAAATACAAATATTTCGTGTCTTTGAATGTTCGATACAATCTGACGACGAAGTCGCTTTGAATTTCGGTCAGTATCTTCTTTTCTGTCAGTACACGTTCCCGGGCACGCTCGCTTCTAACTTTTGATTTCTGAATGGTCTTCAAGGCGAATGCAATGTCTGGCTCGTCGAATAATTTGACCAAAGTCACGTGGGAGTAGGCACCCTGGTCGAACACCCGCAGCGGATATAAATTCTTCAAGCCGATGTGTTTCAGCTTCGCTGACCACTTGCTTTGGGTCTGGCGCAGGGCACTTTCTGAACACAGATTGTTTCGCATCATTTTCACTATTTCGTTTAGTTTTTGCATCATTTTCACTATTTCGTTTAGTTCTTATCGTTTTTTTTTCGTTCGTTATCTCTCACATATAGCAAGACGCGTCTTGTAGAACTCACTGAGTCTTACTACCTAATAGCCCCAATACTCGGCTGTTTTAAAGACGGGACGAGGTCCACCAGGTACACCAATTATTTTCAATTTACCTAGAAAGTCACTAACTAGGAGAGAAAACTATGGAAAGGCCCTAAGCTCTCTGTAAAATTGATATTGTTTAGTTTCAAAGACACATGCCTGGTTGTCTGACGGTATGGGCATTATTCCGACGATTTTTAGTACCTGCATTATCTTCGATGGTACACGTTAACGCGTCAAGGTAATTTTGATAATGGCTCGGATAATCAAAAGAGCACACAAACCATCACAAGAAAGGAAGTGTCAAGAGGGTTGAGTATTTTGACAGCAGAGACCAGCTGATGGTGCCACGTGCATCTTTTTGAGGACCACAGCAAAGGTTCTGTAGGTAGACACTTATTCCCTGGAAATGTGCCTAACTTTCAAACAGAAAAGAAAGCAAGTTATGTTGGGGAAAAATTCTTGGAAAATTTTTGACAAAATAATATCGAATTTTTTTAAAACTGAAACTTCTAAATACACAATAATAATATGTTGCTGAAGTCATTTTAGTTGGCCTGTATTCTTTAAAATTTCTTCTGTAGACAGGTTTGGCTTAGGGTCACGACATAAAGAAGAACACTAGGAACTGACGTCTTTAAGGACGGCGTCACCCTGTGTGACAGACTCATACATGAAGTGGTGAAGTGAAAGGAATGGAAACGTACATTTTGGACTTGTTAGGTAGACTTAACAGACCCTTGCAATGTGGCTGGCTAGCGAGTGATATAATAGGTCGTTTCGTCGTTTTTTTTTTGTGCGCATGTGTGGCGCGAGTTTCATAGTTTCGTACACCGATATTGAAAATTAACACTAGAAAATATTCGAGTGCACCTAAAACTCCACAAATAATTTGGTACAATGTCATATATAATTTTGGTAGTCAAAAGGAAATGTTTTATTGGAATCAAGTTCAATGATCATTTGTGGAAGTACAGGAACAACGAAAATGGCAACAGCGCTCGAAACAACAGGAGGTCGGCGCCAACTGTGACAATTGATGCCACTTCTCGTGTCTACCCAACTTCCACTCATGCATTTGCTCATGTTTGAACGAAAGAACACAACTTGTTGAAAATGGTTGTACCGAGAAGGAAGTTCAAAGAAGCTACAAAGAGACGGTAATGGTGTGTAACAATGACAGCCAGGAACCAGTAGCTGGTCAGGGGGCTAGACAGAGCATGCAGCGTTGCTATTCAACTGACAGGTGAACAAAAGTTTTCAAAATTTTGCGCCTTTACGCATGCGCACCTGCCCAAACGAAATAGCCGATTGTTTTGAGGATATTGCACAAAGCCTATTTTTATTCACTAAAATCTTGAGAAATTCAAGATCTCACGCATATCAGTTCTAATGGTGTTTTAGAAATCTACGATTGTTTCCATTTTCACTATCTATTCATTAGTTTTGCTGAGAAAGGAGTACGAACAAGTGAAATGTTCGCTTATTTGTACGTTAGGAAACTACAATCTTAAGGGTAAATGGGGTACAGTTGGCGATAAATTGTAACTTTCTGCTTTTGTCGATATACTCTCCACCCACAGAAAGTCTAGAAAATACGGGAAAAACACCGCATCAGTATCACACCCCGTATATAGCCAAAATTGATAATTTTTTATTCTCTTTCTACAGTCAGATCCTTGAAGAGTTATTCTACAATTCAGTAGAAAAATCAATAAAATCGGATTAATCCTTCTGGGATAATATGACACAATAAAACTTGGGTGGAAAATTTGGTGGTGCGTTATTTTGTCCGTCGTGTATTTAGTACGGGCCTCTACCTGGGTCGCTGGCGGACAATAGTAGAATTTTACGGCATCTATTACAGAGTCAGTTCCTTTTGTTTTGAAAACAGCTATAGTCACTCATAAAGGCAACTTGTCTTTTTCATTGTGTTTCACTGGGTGTTCAAAATTAATTGTCTTCGCCGCCTTTCGGGAATAGCGGCTGCAACTGACCTGCGCTCAGGGTCTAAAGGTGCGTTCAGTCAGTTTATTTAGCCGCAAGTTCTAATTTTAGTCGCAAGCGCAGCGACGCTCATTGGCTCTTATGGACCAGCCTCCTCAGAACAGCCAATAACCGATGCAGCGCTTACGACTAAAATTAAAACTTGCGGCTAAATAAGCTGACTGAACGCACCTTTAGTTCCAAACTTGGCCACTTAATTATTTAAAATTCATCCAATGGATTGGGGCCAAATTCCGCAGGAAGCAGCACAACAACAAAAATTAAATTAAGTCTGCAGTTAGAGTTTTTCATAGTCTCCCTGTCGAGCGCTACGGATTTTTTTTCTGGTCATTACTTACTACACAACCCGAGACGGCCGCTCACCCAGAGTTGCGTTCCAGGACCAGGGTGTCCCAATTTCTTTTGTTGAGCCCCCCCCGAATTATTATTGATATTTTCATGTCCCATCTTCAATTTTTTTATTATAAAAAGCGCACATTATTTTGGTATTATTATAATTAAAGTAAGTACACGATACTTGTCGCGAAACTTGTTCAACAGCGACTGATGACGTCGCGTTTTGAAACAGTGACCAACAGAATCAGTTAATGTGATACTGTAATGTTTAATTTACGCGTTAAATTATTTTTCCTTTCAAATATGCAAACGTATTTCGCCCCCCCTTGACAACTCTCTACGCCCCCCTAGGGCAGCATCCGCCCCCGGTTGGGAACTCCTGTCTTGGACCATGCATACTCAACGCTTTTTCCGTATGGATTAGTAAATCCCTGTGCTTCCCGTGTGCGAAAAACACACCAAGGTTAAAACGAGGGAGCAATATCTTTTCGCACTCACAGGAACGAAAATGTGTCCATTACACGTGTCAAACTTATATTGCATGGGTGAGGCGTCGTTGCCGTAGCACTTCAATTTTCTTACCGAACAAACCGTTTGAAGCAAATTTCATCAACAACTTTGTATAAAAATGCTCCACGACGCCGTTTTAGTGTGGAGCCGGAATTTATTCGAGGATTAGTTTCTTTTTTTGTCTTTCGAAGCTGTGTGGTTATTATATAACGTTTTCATAAATCAAGTGGAGTGAATTTAGCTCCTCATAATCACTAAGTATTCATGCAAGAAGAGGCAACGTTGGAAATGTCAATCGGAGAGAACCGTAGCCGCTTTTGTTTTGCAAGCTCGAGTGCTCGGGTTTGGTCCATATTTAGCGGTCCACGGCGAAATCAGCCCACAGCTCAAACGTCCCACCGGAAAAAGAAAAAAAAAAGGTCCACGACTCATTCATCCTCGAATTCTGCTACCGCGAAGACATCCACTACCAAGACGATCCACCGGAAAAAGATCCACAACGCATTTATCCCCGAGTTCTGACACCGCGAAGATATCCACTGCTCAAACGTCCCGCCGGAAAAGGTCCACCACGCATTCATCCACTTGTCAGGTCACTTCGCCCATTGACATCGCGAAATAAGGAACTTGGAAATGCCAACTGTGAGCATCGAGGTCGGCATTTAGTCGGCGGTAGCCTCCCTCCCCATCCCCTCATGATTTCGTCCCTGGAGAGCATTACAATCAAAAATGGCTTGTAGAGTTGTGGCACTGAAATTTGCAAATTTCACTGTTGGATCATTGTTAGAAAACGAGCTATTAGTCCGGATGCTAGTTGCATAAAATGGAATGAACCTTGCATTTTTTGATGAGAAGATGCTACTTGGTGGAAATATTCTTTGCATCATACTCTTCCGATCCAGAAAGGTAGCCATCAGCGACATCCATGCCGGAAGCGTATACAGGGTGAAACAGAAAAAAAAAGTTGGAAAATTATATTTCAATAACCGAAGCATGTGGAGACCTGTAATTTACCACATACATTAACTGTTTCATGCTCATGAAGTCACAGCAAACCGTTCTTGATTATCTTGAACCGTCTTTGGAATGTGGGGGATAAACAGAAAAAAAAACAAAAACACTCTTTTTTCAATGAATAAGTGATTTTTAGAGATATTGACACAATACTTGGTATTTCTACAAAAAGTAATGTGAGAAATGATATGAGCTGGGAAGCCAATTCCTAAGCCAACTATTTCCAGAAATACGATTGTCAACTTTTTTTCCTCTTAAGCACCATCTTGAATCTGCCCTGTGAGGCATCGTTGAAAAAGTGATTGGTTATCATAATAATGGTAATATGTAATCATTGCATCATAAAAACAACCTCCTCATCATAATTTAGTGACCTCTTCGGCGGAAAAGAATTGCCATTCACGTATTTTCTGGCTCTTCAAAGGTTTAGTGCTCATGATGGCATTTGCAACATCTGGAATGGTAAAATATGTTACGCATTATGAACCTTGATGTACTTTGAGGTAGCCTATGAAGCTTTGCAATCATCAAATGAAAGGTTTGTTCTTAAAAGCTGTTTGAACAAAATTTGTTCAATTTTTTTATGGAAAATGCAAAATATTGGAGCTTTCACCCTTATTTGATCACTCGTTGAGGAAAGCCTAAAACCTAAAGTCTCCTAAATTTTTATGCTAATGGTTTACTGAGAACTACTCCTCAATGTGTAATTGTCAAAATCTGCATAGTTGCGTTCAGACTCCAGACAGAGAGCGACAAAAAAGTTCATGCGGTGAAAAAAGACACAACTTTCAATGCAATGGAGAAATTCCAGAAATGACCCTTTAAGATAGGCTTTCCGCAATACACAGGTTCTGTAAGACTCTCAAGCATGGGTGAAAGGCTTGAAACATTACTAACTTAAGGCTCTAAGAGTGTACCAAATTGCACATTTATGTTATGAAAAGTAAGGTCTCCAGACAGCTTTCAGTCTAGCTCTGGAGTAGTTTTTTCTTGACTGTAATTTATGTCTTTTTTTAATGCATGAACTTCTTTGTCACTCTCTGTGGGGAATCTGAACGCAACTATGCAATTTTTGACAACTAAACATTGAAGAGCACTTCCCACTGAACCATTATCATGAAAAATTCGGAGACTTTCGGTTTCAGGCTATCCTCAGTGAGGGATCAAGTAAGGGTGAGAGACCCAATATGTATTTTTTATAAAAAAATTGAACAAATTTTGTTCGAACAGCTTTTAAGAACAAATCTTCCATTTGATGATTGCAAAGCTTGATAGGTTACCTCAAAGTACATCAAGGTTCATAATGCGTAACATATTTTACCATTCCAGATGTTGCAAATGCCATCATGAGCACTAAACCTTTGAAGAGCCAGAAAATACGTGAATGGCAATTCTTTTCCGCCGAAGAGGTCACTAAATTATGATGAGGAGGTTGTTTTTACGATGCAATGATTACATATTACCATTATTATGATAACCAATCACTTTTTCAACGATGCCTCACAGGGCAGATTCAAGATGGTGCTCAAGAGGGAAAAAAAGTTGACAATCGTATTCCTGGAAATAGTTGGCTTAGAAATTGGCTACCCAGCTCATATCATTTCTAACATTACTTTTTGTAGAAATACCAAGTATTGTGTCAATATCTCGAAGAATTACTTATTTATGGGAAAAAAAGTGTTCTTGTTTTTTTTTCTTGTTTTCCCCTACATTTCAAAGACGGTTCAAGGTAATCAAGAACAGTTTGCTGTGACTTCATAAGCATTAAATAGTTAATGTATGTGGTGAATTACAGGTCTCCACATGCTTTGGTTATTTAAATATAATTTTCCAACTTTTTTTTTCTGTTTCACCCTGTATACGTTTCCGGCATGGATGTCGCTGATGGCTACCTTTCTGGATCGGAAGAGTATGATGCAAAGAACATTTCCACCAAGTGGCATCTTTTCATAAAAAAATGCAAGGTACTTTCAACTAGCATCCGGACTATATTGTCGAGTAATATTATGGACAAGAAATGAACTACTCTCGAAACTACTGCTATTTTCCATGCTAATATAACTTGCAACCAAACATACATTCAACAGACCATCTACGGGTTTTGAAATGTCTATGAGTGTAGGCGGCATATTATGGCAGTGGCGAAATGAGTGGTGGACTTTTGGGGACATTTGAGCTGTGGGGTGATTTATCGGTGTGAAGACTCGGGGATAAATGCGTGGTGGACTTTTTTCCGTTGGACCGTTTAGGCACTGGATGTCTTTGCGGTGTCAGAATTCGGGGATAAATGCGTGGTGGACTTTTTTCCAGTGCATCGTTTCAGCAGCGGATGTCTTCGCGGTGGGAGAATTCGGGTGATGATGGGTGCCCTTAAAATAAAGAAACGTAAAGCAAAACGCAAAGCAGCCCAGCAGCTATGCATTATTGGTTGCATAGTACCAGGGGCAGATCGTCTCCATCTCTTTTAATTGGAAGCGTGTACTAATATAATTATGGAACAGATAAAATAAAAATCATTTTTAAAAATCAGAGTCATTATTTACTTTGTGAAACCGGAGGTCATTTTCAAATAGAGATCAAAGCTTCAAAGAGCCCCACCAATCCAATCTGCATAACAGCTTTTTAAAAACCCACAGTGCCTAAGCTAATAAACACTTTGCGCCATAATTGTACAAAATTTGGATTCATTTCCACACATTAAAAACAAGCTTTGTCGGTTATCGTAATGAACTTCTGCGACATGCAGGCACGATGATAATTGATCAGGCTGATGTTAATCCGAATTTCGCTCGGGTATTGAAATTTTCACAAATCAAAGTCCGAGCGCCCGCACACACAAAACAAGTAGTGAATATGCCCTCACGGGCGTGAGGCTTCTGGCTTAGTAGTGTGGTTTCTCGCATCAGTAAGCCTGAACTTAAAATACATGAACAGAGTACTACAGTATGTAGTTTTTATAAAAAAAGCAAGGTATGTATGTATCTGTCCCAGGAAGTGATTTTGATTACCATTTGAGAAAAATTGAACTTGACAAACATATTGTTACGAACTTGTGTTGTGTACTTTTATAATTGAGAGACGAACGTTTGAACACACGCTGTTTATTACTGCGTACTACTGAATACACGTCAATTATCATTCGCACTTGGATAACGCTTTAATTAACTTCGCCTATCTACTCGCTCAAGATCAAGTATCAAGTAAATTTATAGGACAGATGACATAACCGTTGATGTGGATGCGTCCATTTAATGAACAATACCATCTGTCATTTCATGGGCGCAGCCATCTTGAATGCCGCCATTACAAAGCAGACGCATCGCCGGGAACCGCTTGCAAGGCGACATCCCGCCAAAAAATTGAAATTGAATTCATGCCGTATGATTGGGCATATAGACTGTAAACATCAACAACCTCTGACAAGTGTGACCAATGGTTTGCTACGAAATTCGAAATTTCAAATGGTGGTCCGCGTGGCGTGGCGCCATCTACCAATTATCCTCACAAGGTTCTCAGCCGTGGTATTGTCTATTACTGCAATAATTTCGACTGATTAGTAAATAACAAAACAAGTAGAAAAACAACCGCAACAATAACAGCATAAAACTAGATGGCCCCGTGGCACAGGCGGTCGAGCAGCCGCCTGTGGTGCGAAAGGCTCCAGGTTCGATTCCTGGAGCTGTATTCTCTAACTCGCTATGCACTCGAACCGACAGATATCGCTATCGGTAGCTAGGCAAGCACCATTGTGATTGGCTTTTGCCTGACTACCGATACCGATATATGTCGGTTCGAGTGCGTAGCGAGTTAGAGAATACGGCTCCTTGGCTTGTCTGGGTGTTGTGTTTGTCCATGATTTGCGCTTGATAATGATTTTTCAGAAGTTTGTATATTTATAATAAAAGCAAAAACTCTTATGGCGTGAGGAGCCGATGAAGATAAACACATTTATTATTATTATTTTAACAGCATAAAACTAAAACAACAACTTTACCGTCATTGACGGTCACCTCGAGTTTTGACGACTGTCATTTTATTGCTTCGAACGACACCTACAGCCAATGTTTCAAACTATTTCTTATTATTTATATTTTTGGAGTATAAATGGGCAGTTGCGGTGCTTATTTTTCTTAGTTTCATTCTTATTGTTATTTTTATTTTTATTCTAATGTAAATCCACCTTTGAATCAATTTTTCCCGCCACAAGATGGCAACCAAATGTGGATTGAAATGAGTATCTCAATCTGAGTATCTGGTATTGTATCTGAGTATCCCAATCTACAAGAAGGGCAATAAAATGGACATCATGAACTACCGACCCATATCACTCCTGAGTATCTTCTCCAAAATTTTTGAGCGTGTGGTTTACGACAGAGTCACCGTCTTTCTGGATAAATATGAAGTACTGTCTGACACACAGCATGGATTCCGGAAGAATAGGTCAACAGAAACCGCATCTTTCAACTTCGTGCAATACATCTACCAACAACTGGAGAAGAAGCGAAATGTGATGGGCCTCTTCTTCGATCTGTCAAGAGCCTTTGACACCATCGACACAGCCTTTCTCAAAGAGAAGTTATATTCCCAGGGAATTCGAGGTAATATCCTGAACTGGATAGACTCATTCCTGACTCAAAGGAAGCTATGTTCGGCGGCGAATGGGAAACACTCCACTATATTTGACATTGACCTGGGTGCAGCCCAAGGGGCTGTTCTTGCGCCTCTTGCATTCAATCTTTACACCAATGATTTGATGCTTCCTGGTCACATGGTCCAATTCGCCGATGACACATCTGTGATAATCACGGGGAATACGGTCGCGGACACACTGGCTGCGGCGGAAGGAGTCGTCGAGGGCATGCAGAGTTGGTGCCGAAAAAATCGTCTGATTTTGAATGCAGACAAGACAGTCTACATGCAGTTCTTCAGGTCGTCAGCGTGCGCGAAACAAATTCGAGATGGCGTCAGTTCAACGAAGTTCCTGGGTGTCTTCTTGGATTCCACGCTCTCCTGGGAAGGGCAGATAAACTCCGTGTGTGGCCGACTGAACTCGGCTTATTACGCTCTGATGAAGTTGAAACCAGTTGTACCAGAGACAACCCTTGTTACGAGCTACTATTCTCTGGTGTACACACATCTACAGTACAACGTCATTCTATGGGGCCGAGCAACGAGCATATCTCGGGTATTCATCCTTCAGAAGAGGATTATGCGTTTGATGTTTGGTTTGAGACCGCGGGAGTCATGCGCTCCGATATTTAGGTCAAAAAGACTATTAACTGTGCATGCAATCTACGTTTACAGATGCTCACTTTTTGTCTACAAGAACCAGCAACTTTTTCTGACGAATGCTGACTTCACACCCTACTCGACCAGAAACTCCGCAAACCTGAGCATACCACCGCACACTACCACCAAATTCAAGAAGTCACCCTATTACAACTGCGTCAAGATTTACAACTCGCTGCCGGCTTCTCTCAGGGCAGTTCAACTGATCACAACGTTCAAGCGCGAGTTAAGGGAACTGCTTGTTGACAGGCCTCTATACAGTGTGAATGAGTTTATCGAACATAGTTGACGGCACCTACCTAATCTTGTAGTTGAAAAAGTGCCAATGGTGATATTTATTGTGTTTGTTTATCCGTTATGTGATGTCAATATGTTATACATGCAAGACATGCCATGTTTGTTGTAAAGCAACTTTATGATGGCCAATAAATTGTTTGAGTTTGAGTTTGAGTTTGAGTAGTGACAGCCGAACTGCCAATGACAATAATGGCATCAAAGTGGCATAACAATGGCAACCAATCACCGGTGGCAGCCGCTTTCGGCAGCCATCTTGTGGTGGGGAAAATTATTTTGAAACGCTAATAGTTCTGTGGAAGGTTCGATTCAAAAACAGTGGAACCTACTCGTTGTTTGTATATTCAATTCAATTATTATGAAACAAAACAAAATTTTATTAGTTGGATACTATCATTTGATGGTACAGTTGGTTTTGTATTTGGTTACGTTACAATCGATATCCACTCAGTCTATGCACCTGCTCAAATATAATATAATTTTGTCTTATATGGGAATCTGCTGAACATACACTTGAACTATCAAATAGGTACAACAACACCTTCCCTTTTAGAACAATGATCCACACATATCAGGGAATGCATCGTTCTTACCATTTACAAGGCAAATATTCAATTTAAAGAAGAACAAAAATTAAATCAACAAATTTTAATTTTAAAACAATAACGCATTCATTTTATCCCTTCAAACAATTCAAATTTAAACAATATATTGCAAATGCTGAATAATTGAAATCGTTAAAAATATTCCATAATCATGGTTTATTATTATTTCCATTATCTGATGAATTTGAATCTAAAAAAAATATTGAACGCCAAATCAAATAGATGACAAAATACGAACAGAAAATTGATGAGAAAAAACTTATATCAAGGAATACTAACATTAGCCATCAAAATGACTTAATGAGCTGAAATATTTTCAGGATGAGGTACCCAGATTTTTTTTGTTTACAGGAAATTAGCAGAAGACAATAATATAATTCAAATATCAAATATTCACAGTGAAATATCATGGCAATTTGTGTTTTCCGAAGTAAGGGAAAATCTTTCCATTTGAAACTTTACTTTCGCAAAATATAATAAAATTAATAAATGTCAAAGAGTATTTGGTACCTCAAAACTTGCGTCATAAGGTACATGATTTTAACCCTGTAGGTATAATGTGCGCTGATAAGATTGGCCAAAATTTCTTTGTCTTACATGTCAGACCGGGGGCTTTAGGCTGGTATAGGCTTGTCAATTTTCGAAAAAATGTCAAAAATTCACGTCATAAGGTACATGAATGAAACCAACGGTCTTTTGTGTGAGAACATCCCATCAATCAAAATTTTTTGAGGGCTCTCGGTCCATAAGACCAGTTTGAAATTTTCAAAAAGGGCCAAGATTTACCTCCTCTTGGAGTCTTCTCCTCTGACATAATTTCAGTAATAAAAAACGATTCTTACATATATTTTTACGTAGGTTCGGAATCTGTGCACAAGATTTTATAATAGTACATCGCTTACAAAGTGCAACATCGAAAACTTTTTCTCAAATCGTACACCCTGTATTTTAACATGGAAATCGATTCCGTCTTTCATCGTCATAACAAATGTATATCACACTTAGTGGGTTAGTCAACAAAACGCCTGTGAAAAAATTGATAGATTTTAGTCCTTTTTTGAAAATTTCAAACTTGTCTGATGGACCGAAAGCCACCAAAATTATTGTCTTACATCCAGGTTTTCGACTAAGGGGGTGTTCCCACACAAAATCCAGTTGGTTTCATTCATGTACCTTATGACGTGGATTTTTTAGCATTTATTCGAAAATTAACAAGCTCGTACCAGCCTAGAGCCCCTGGTCTGACATGTTAGACAAAGCAATTCTTAACAACCTTAAAGGGGGACTGTGGGTGGAATTTTGTGTCAATTTTGAAATTTAGATAGCTGCGGGATGGCTTTAGTTGATTTTCAGTCAAAATCACATCGAAAAATTCCAAGCCGTCACGAAGTTATCGTAAATTTTGTGGGCTGATTATGAAGTCATACTGCGCACCGGAAAGGACAGGTCGGCAGGCCAAGGCACCACGCCAAAAATTACTAGACCTTTATAAAATGAAACAAGTTTATCGAACGGTAGACGCAGGTCATTTGACTTTAATTTCAATGTACGGTGAACCAAATTTTAGTAGACATTTTTCAAAAGATAATTAAAGTGCGATTTCGCGATTTCGCCATGTTGCCGCTTTATTTCATTGACAGATAGAGTCGCACTTTAATTACCCACAGTCCCCCATTAACAACGCACATTGAACCTACAGGGTCAAAATCATATACCTTATGACGTAAGTTTTGAGGCACCAGCTCCCTGTCCAATAGGGATGTTCCCATCCACTGTCGCACACAAGGGCGCATGTTCAGATCAGCACCTGACCGGCGATCTGGGATGCGCCGACTTTCGACTGTCGACTGTCAAAAATCCTCGAACAAATGACAAGAGTGAAGTTCAGTTTTGCGCATATCTCAGTAGATGGCGTTTGAGTCAACAAAAACGTATCGCGAGTCACTGAAACAACCACCGAACGCACAATGCTTGTTTTCTCCCACACAAGCCTTCGATTTCTTGCATTCTAACATGTTAAAATTTTCCTTGCCACTTTATCGCTAAACCACTAACCTAACTTTGTCGTATCAAATATGTTTGACGTTTTTGTCCAAGGATTTCGCCGTCAACTGTCAAGCTGCAATCTGTCAAAAAACCGGCGCATGCTTCCCTCACATGAAGAGGGCCGGGAACTACCATATTGAGCTTAATTTTTTGAATAGACCGACCTACAAAGGGAAGGACGAACAAGCGGACGGACGGACCAGATGCAGCCAAAAGCGTAATTCCCTCTGGGAAAAGTGCGCTAAATAGATCGTAATAAACTCCCCCGCAACTTTTCTCTGGAACTCTGAATTTTGATAAAATTCAAAAGTTGAAACGTAATTACCGAGCACTGCCGTACATAGGTGGGTACAGACTATATAGGTATAATAAAAATTGATTCACATAAAAGCTTCGAGCCCGCCTTCTTGCATTCGCGTTGCATTCAAAGCGCATAGGTACAGGTTCCCAAGTTATTTTCACCGAAGAAGTGAAATTAATTATGTTTGATGCAGATATTACGTAGGAACATGTTTCCAATGAGACTCGGGATATTAATTTTCCGCGCGTATTCTACAGGGTTATTGAAAAGTCCTTGCAAAGAATTCCCGAGTTTAGACTTCCTTTTCTTTTCAGGAAAAACGCTGGAACAGGTCTAGGTATTGCTAAAAACGGTGAGCCGTTGCTCATGCGATACATTTCATGATCCACTGTCAACCCTACTAGTGAAATGTACATGAAAAAAACGGCTCAATTATTTAGAAATATACCTGTTCAAACGTTTTTCCGGGAATTTTATGCAGGACTTTTGAATGACTCCGTATATGGGTAAATTTCCACCGGATAAGGGTCAGCAATTTTTTTTATTAACAATTTTGACGCGCTACGGAAAACTGGGCATGTGGGCCGTCATCCCGACAAAATAATATAATATTGGGAATGTCCTCTTTGAATGGCCGGGGACCATAAAACCGTTCATTACTTAGGTGAATGCTTTTTAAACATTAAATACCGGGCGCCCAATTTAATGCAATAATTTATGACACATGAAAATTGAAAAGCTGCCCTCGCATCAGATGGATGTTCAGAGCTTTTACACTTTCGATGGCTTTCATCTGACGACGAGTATGTGCTCGTTAGGCACCTACACGTTGTGTGTATTTTTAATTAGCTCGAGAGTTTTAATTAACAGATTCAACACTAGAGCCTATGTGTACTTATGTGTCTGTATGTGCACGTCATGACCTTTTTATATCTTTAAATCAAAATACTTAACCTGAATAGGTCTATACATACACGATATTAGTATTAGAAAAGTATTTTCTGTTCTCTTGTCCTGATTGAATTTTGACTCTATGTCATTATTTTTGATATATGTATATTATTTTCTTAATGATCGAGAGATCGACACAAAAATTCAAAAACAAGGCCTTCATTTTCGCTCCTGAGACAATAAGAACCACACAACATGAGCATTCAATTATTAAGTAAAACCACCTTTCGCCTTTACGACTTATTGGCCATCTTCATGGCATAGGTACCTACTTTAATATGATATTATTCATGAAATCAACTGGAATGGCTATCCACTCTTCATGCAGAGCTTCTCGTAATTTCTAAACCCCATGTGGTTGAACTAAGCGATTCAATATTTTCCTTTGCATCACAACAGAGTACCCAAAACGTGCTCAATGGGATTGAGATCTGAAGAGTTCACCGGTCAATCAATTTGTCCAATGTTTTGTTTCAGAAATTCATCAGCCTCTATGATCAACAGCAATGATGACAAATTAACGCAATTATGCAAATCAACCGGCAGAACAACATCGACAAGAAGGACCTGGTGTGATGATGTATTTACCGTCGAGATTATGTATACTATTTTACTCACAATCATATAATCATTTCATCATATAGAATTTGAATTAAAAAACTACTAATTGTGCACTACGCAACAAAATAGTTGGCTTTGACTTTGACAATCGTGAAAACAATTGCCAATTTGTTTGGTTTTATCTGTTCCGACAAAGTGCAAAAGGTTGATCATAATGTTCGATTTCGAGCTAGATTTCACTCTTCCAGATCTCCGGGAAGCAGCTGCAGAAGCTTCTGCACCGGAAAAGTCGCGAACGATACAAAAAAACAGTGTTACAACACTTATATGGGACTGGGCAAGAAATAAGAACGCGTCCAGCAAGTCAGCGAGAACGTCGTGCTTGCTTATTTCAAACAGCTGAGTCTGATTAGGAAGCCGTCGACTTTATAGGCAACGTACTCTATGTTGAAAACGACGTTAAACATCATCAAATAACATAACCTGTCACTTGAACGTCACAAATATCAACGAGTAGCGGTGGTGATCAAGGAGGCGAGCGCTGTCAATATGCGATATTCAGCGGCACGAGTTGCGCTGTAGGTTCGCAAAGCTAGGGGATGGAACTCATGCGTCTGCGCGAGCTAGGAAAAGTCAAAACCTGCAGATTTTCAACCATCGATTAAACAAAAGAAAATAGATGACAAGAAACTCCTGACTTCCATGCTAGATTATGTGGAATGATGTTGTCCATGTGCATTGCTGTCGAAAAAATGAATTCCGCGCGTAGTGTTCCGAAAAGAACGAAAAATCCGTTTTCAGTGTATAACTGGTTGCCTAGAAGGTGATGTTTTTTGGGAACACACATGAAATGGAACTGTAATGTTCTTTCCGTACGGTTTTTGCAGCCAGGCACTCAACAAACTGCCCGTCATTTTTGAAAAAAAAACAAAAAAAACAAAACCTCTGATATATTATACATATAACCCGATAAAATTTTAGTTACCATTTGTTTACATGCAGTTTCATGCCACTGACAGACAGGACGGCAACCGTAAGGCAGAGAAGAATACCAGATGTAGGGCGGTATTTTCAAAAACACGCCAACTGATAAACACGTTACCATATTTTCGCTCATTGTGTATCTAGAACTGATCCATCATTGCTGGTTTTGAACACAATGAAAGATCAAGAACCACTCTTTTTTCCATAGCTTATTTGAAAGTTTCATTTCCAGCCGTTTCAATAATAGACAATGTTGAAATTACGCTTTTTACATGTGTTAGCATACGGCACTATTCTCAAATCCCCTAGCATGGTTGCGCCAGCGCAGAAATGGCACTGAATTTCGCCTATTCCATTACTGACCAAGGTAAGGAATGAGTTCATTCCTGACCTCGTCGGAGTTAGTAATGAATGCATTCCTAATATGATTGTGAGTAATAGTACCGAGAGTTCATAAATTAAATGGGTCAAGGGTGCCTGTGAATTCAAAAACGTCTGTCGAAACTAGCGTAATCCTTTTGTAGTAAATTTGTCAAACTTTGACAAGTTACGTCCCATTTTATTGATATCTGATCTGCCATAAGTGCACGAGAATACTTCAAGTTTGAGAATATTCCTCGATCATGTAGGTTTTGTGCCCTGCCGTGAAAACCACATTTAAAATGTTCCGAAAACGAAAACTGCGACTGGTTTGACAAATTACGATAACCAAAAAATTACAGACATCAAATGAACGATGCTAGTTCCGACAGATGTTTCCAAAGTCACAGGCACCCTTGACCCATTTAATTAATGAACGCTCGGTATATTATATACCAAGGTTGTGAAGAATGCTTTTATAGCTGCGGCGCCTGTTAGGTAATATCCCGAAGCGCAGCTGAGGGATATAAGGCGCTAAAGCTATAACAGCGTTACTCACAACTGTGGTTTATATACTATTTTTCTTACTACATACTAGCAAACATTGAATCTTGATTTGTAACAATTTTTCAAGAATATGGAATGTGACAGAACTGACAGGAAGTTAATAATAGTTACAGGCGGTCAATAATGTGATAGTCAGCCTACCTACTGGTTGTGAAAGATCACTTCACGATGTCTAAGCACTAAGCAGGTCAATAACGGCCTACTCCACAGCTAGTAGTAAGAAAAACTTTATATTACAATCGTGATTCGTGTCATATTAGCATATATAAGTCACTCAAGGAAAATTAGACACTCGGACTACGTTCTCGTGTGTAACCATTTCTTGCGTGATATATGCCCAATAAGACACTTATACAGGGTGTTTCAAAAAGTATGTGCAATACGTGAATGGCGGATGGAGGATGTCGAGGCGAGTTAAGATCAAGAAGAGAAATTTTTTTTTGGCGATCGGTCTCGAAGGTACAGGGTGTTTTGTTCTTTGGTCACAATTTACAATAAGCGATATCTCTGAAGTGGTTTGATATAAACAGATGAAATTCACCTGTCGCATTCCTCTGCTGGTACTTGATCAAATGCCATGACAGGTGGGAAAAAATCAGGTCCGGACTTGAAAAAAAAAGTTTTTGAGTTTGCCTGTCAAAAAGTACATTTTTTGAGCGGATTTCGGAAAGAACACCACCATATCTGAAAAGCTCAGGAAAAATGCTACAAGAGTGACTGTTCAATTTTCACGGCACACTTGAAATCATCCGGCAAAGAAATTGAGAAACAACTCATACCAGTGTTACTATTCAGAGTGAGATTTTTATTAGGCCAATAATGGATACAATCCGGTACGATCACTGCAGATTCTCCAGTTCTATCATATTTTTCACTAAGACTCGACATTTCTCACAAGGAAAGACATTTCAAAAAAAAAACTCGAGAAAACCAGAGTTCTCGCCAGAGTTGGACTGTTACATTTTCGTTCTTATGTTTCATTCAAATTTATTTGGATATGCAGAGTTCACGGATTTTTGTCAACAACCTAGAAAAAAAATTGGAAAAAAAAGTGTCGAGTTTGCCTGTCAGAAAGTACATTTTTTGAGCGGATTTTGAAAAGGAAACTACCATATCTGTGAAGTTTAGGAAAAATTATACAAAAATGACTTGAACCGATGGAGAAATAATCAGAAAGGCCACACGGCATTTGTTGGTGCGATGCAGAAAATGCAATGAAGTTGGAGGAGGGCACATCGAAAACCTGATTTTAGCGTTTATTATTGTTTGATTTATCGAATAAACGTTTTGTTTTTTCTACTTTTTGGTTTATTTCAGAGTTTATCAGCTCCTGAATCATTGATCGTACCGAATTGTATCCATTGTTACACCTGATAAAAATCTTCACTCAAAATCTACTGGAATAGTAGCAGTGATAAAAATTGTTTCTCAATTTTTTTGCCGGAGGATTTCAAGTGTGCCGTGAAAATTGAATTCATGTTTGTAGAATGTTTCCTAAACTTCACAGATATGGTAGTTTCCTTTTCAAAATCCGCTCAAAAAAGTGTACTTTCTAACAGGCAAAATTAAAAAAAAAATTTCATTTTTTTCTAGGTTGTAAACAAAAATCCGTGAACTCTGCATATTCAAATGAATTTGAATGAAACAAAAGAACGAAATTGTAACAGTCCAACTCTGGCGAGAGCTCTGGTTTTCTCGAGATTTTTTTTTAAATGTCTTCCCTTGTGAGACATGTTGAGTCTTAGTGAAAGATATGATAGAACTGAATAATCTGCAGTGATCGTACCGGATTGTATCCATTATTGCGTCTAATAAAAAATTTCACTCTGAATAGTAACACTGGTATGAGTTGTTTCTCAATTTCTTTGCCGGATGATTTCAAGTGTGCCGTGAAAATTGAACAGTCACTCCTGTAGCATTTTTCCTGAGCTTTCCAGATATGGTAGGGTTCTTTCCGAAATCTGCTCAAAAAATGTACTTTTTGACAGGCAAACTCAAAAACTTTTTTTTCCAAGTCCGGACCTGATTTTTTTCTACCAGCTATGGCATTTGATCAGGTACCCGAAAAGGAATGTAACAGGTGGATTTCATTTGTTTATATCGAACCACTCCAGAGATATCGCTTATTGTAAATTGTGACCAAAGAACAAAACACCCTGTATCTTCGAGACCGATCGCCAAAAATTTTTTTCTCTTCTTGATCTCAACTCGCCTTGACATCCTCCATCTGCCATTCACGTATGGCACATACTTTTTGAAACACCCTGTATAATAAATAACTATTTTTAGCGATTCTCAATTCGAACTAGGTATCTGATTATAATGGCAATTCTGTAAAATTTAAACACCCCTTAAAATTTTGAAAGGCGCTGGTCACCAAGGAACCATCACAAATCGACTTTACGATTGGTTGAATTTTTTAACAGGTTCAATACAGAACCGCCAGTTATATGGTCTATTCTGTAAATGATGCCGTTAAAATTTTAATGCGGTTCAACGGAACCAAGACACAAACCAGTACTTTTTTAGGAAATAGCATTGTTTATTGGCATTTTTAACGGTTGTCGACCATCAGCAATAGCCCAAACCGCCAATCGGAACTTTTTTTTTCAACCCAGGTGGACTTAAACAGCATCCTTTCATCAATAAAAAATAATGTCACAGAAAAAGTAGCTTTTGGCTTGTCGAAAAATACTTTCGACAATAACAAACTGAAACTGAACACATTCTCGGATCCTACTGATAAAAATATTTTTACACGACCGGGTGTGAAGTGAGCCTTTTTACCCTCATTTTCAGGCGTAAAGTGGCTCATTTAGCCCGAGGGCGTAAAATTTTTACTTTTACGCCCTCGGGCCTTGATTTTTTAAGCGTCAAAAAACAAATGCCTGTAATTATTATTAAATGTCACAAACTAATAAATTTGTTGAAATGCACAGCTCAGAGACATTTGGGACACCCCCAAAGGCGGGGAAGGGTGTATGGTTTCACTTATTAAGCTTCTCGTTGAATTGTTTGCTTTGAAAATACACATATTCGAAACTCCAAAAGTGAGGTTATGTGCGTTGACGGCTCTGGCCGGATCCCTATTTCTCAGAGTTCCGTGCTCACTGCTCAGTTTTCTTGAGGGGGCAGGCGAATACTAAATTTGAATAGCCGTTTCCGATACAAGAGCGCAATTTCAGGCCCGAAGCCGTGGTTGCCATCATAAAACGTGTAGCCGAATGAATATTTTGGTTTGTAGGTATCCGTCTGCCTGTCTCTTTACGTAGGCTGTAACTTTGCGGTAAAATCCGTGTCGTCCTTGACTGAAAGGGTTGTCTTCAGCATGGAAAACACGGACCACAAAGTAGAAGGCTTCCATCTTGGATTTTTCAGCTAAGTATAGGTATACCTACGTTTTCATGTTTTTTTTTTGGACTTCTCCGGCAGAAGATCAAGTGTGACTCGAGAAGCCATCGCCATCGGCGGGAGGAGTGCAGCGCCTCAAAAACGAAAACTCTTGCTGGGTGCTTTTCAATAAAAAAGACACTGACACTAGTGATAATTATTAAATGACAAGTAAAAACAAAATCATAGGTGCCCATAATGTCATTGCTAACTAGATCGATCTATAATCGCTTTTTAGTTTTTCGGCTTTTATGGTTCAAAATCAAATTCAAAAAAATGATGGGTCGTGTAAAAAACGTTGTATGCAGCTCAAGCGTAAAGCCTGTTTTAGGCCCTCTGTCTGAATGTGCCCTCGCTATGCTCGGGCACAACTTACATACGTCGGGCCTAAAACAGTCGCTTTACGCTCTTACTACATAAATAACTATTTTAACGCCTCACACTTAGACAACCAAGTATACAGAGATTATTGCACCGGTCTTTTTTCGATTGAGTCCTATTGATTATTAGTGGCGCTGTTTCAGCATTATTTTTATCTAGGTGAATTCGAGCTTCTGCGAAGAAGGAAGAAAGCTCCAAGCCTGAAGAAAATGGAATAGACAAGTGAATGTTATCCTAATTTTGACATTTAAAAATGCAAATTTATGCAAGGCAAGAAACCGCGAAATGAGCACAAAATTGTATTTTAAGTTCCAACAACCCAGAGTAAACACTCAACTATACCACTATAGTTAGTTCCTATAGGTACAGCTCCTGTTATACAACAAATTGAGCTCCAGTCTCCAGAGATTCCATCCCTAATTTTCATCTCACGGCTAGATTAAAGCGAGCATCCCTCACGGCACGTGCTTCTATCGGATTCCTCAAAAAATCAAACTTGAATATATTACAAAGAAAACCCCACTCCTACTAGTATATACATACAGCACGTAATATTGAAATTCTCTGGAAATCATTTGTTATAAAAGCAAAACCATGAAATCATAAGCGTGCTCTAGCTGCTAGCGCCCACGAAAATGATTTACGGCAACGGAAATTCAAAAGCTTAATGTGTGTATCAATTCATGCCCTGCAGGTAGTCCTAAAAGTATAACTTCGTACCTAGAACAATTTCAACGCAATATTATCGGCATGAACATACTTTATTGGTCGCAAGTTATTTCGGCTAGCTCTTCAAACCGCTTTTCCATTTCCAGAATCTCGTGAGGCTCTAATTTCATCCTCGATTTTATCCAATGTTCAGCGAACTGCAGTGGTTACGAAAGGACCTAACCCACACAGTTCAACAGGAAACCGACTAAACAACTGATAATAATAACAGCACCGGTGCAATTTGAGTTCCAGTTGAAATTTTTGCCCACTCTTGTATAGTAAAGGGCGAAAACATAAATTGCTTCTAATTTGCTAGGTACGGGAATTAGGGACTCTATGAGCGAGAGTAAATAATGAAACGGATACACCGGCAAAATAGTGAAGTGGTGAACCAAAAAAACAACAGAGTCGGCTGTTTAAGCGGACGGGGTGAATTTTAATTTGAACAACTCGAATGAAACAAAACTTATATAAGTTTTATCGTCTAACGCTAAACTACACCAACTTACAACTTGTTATCAAGTACTTATATCTGAAAAGAAGTTTCGCCAGTTTTCCAACTGTCTAGGTAATAATTTATCATTCCCATAAAAGTTTTTCACCTCTGCCTAATTTCCTTTCACCTCTTGAATCCAGCGACGACGCGTTGAGAAAAAAGCGCTCCCCAAACCTTTTCGATAATTCACTCTCTCTTGCGATAGCACCCGTGTCGAGATGCCAAATCATTGCTGCCATGCCGCATCGCATGATCGAAACTATTACCCACTTATTTATAATTAAATCTAGAAAGCTCATTGGGCTTTTCAAACTCATTAAAGAACTTTTCGCGGGGAAATTACGAGATCGAACTCTTATCCGAGCGAGCTCCCTGGCTCGTGACAGTACTCCGGTAGAACGCGGGAATGTTTTATAAAGTGATGAGTCCCATTTAGTTATTATAGTTAATTGCGTAACTGGGTGCCGGAGTCTACTACTGCATGTAGCTAGATGACGGAAGTTAATTATTGCAAAAAGGACCGCAGGATTGGATTAAAGTTTTGAAAATGATGCCACCCGGAGGATTCCGTCCGGCTGCCGGCTGTCTGCCCGCCCGCGGCAAACTTTTCGGTTCGGATTGAAATTGAGTGGCTTTGAGGAGGCGGAGGGGGTGCATGGGGTTGGTCCTATGCAATTGGAGAGCAACAGGTGCATATATTTCAATCAATTTCTGGATGACGGCAGTTTTCAAGCCCCAATAATTTATTTTCAGAGATGCAAATGAGTATCTAGTGAAGCTGAGAGGGCCTTCTCAATTTCTATTTGGGCCATGCGTGCTTTTTCCAATTGCTTTTGATCGGTACCAGAAAATTTGTAGATAATCATGATAGGTGTATAATGAATAGGTATGATACAGTGAAGCTGAGAGGGACTTCTCAATTTCTATTCGGGCCATGTGCTTTTTCCAATTGCTTTTGATAGGTAACAGGAAATTTGCAGATAATCATGATACCTAGATGTATAATAAATAGGTATCATACATACAAGACGAGAAAAATACTGAAATCGGAAATTTCAAATTAGGAAGTTTAAGGGTAGAGGTACAGGTATAGCCATTCTCATTTACCTGAGGTCCTCAGGGCGCAGGTTCACCTAGATTGACGTCGTCACCAACCCCAACCCTAACCAGCCCGATAGATAAGCCCAATAAGCGTTCCCGGTTAAACGGCCAATTGAACCAGTGAGCTTGTATGCTTGAAGACCTGCGCACGAGCTGCGAGCAAAGGGAACCGCCTATATGAGAAGGTCCATAGTACAATATCCGGCTTTCAAAATCATCAGGCATCGCAAATATCTTTGGTTGAATATGAGAACTCCCGATGCCTTCCATGGGCTATTTGTACTAAGTAGTAGTGGGTCTGTTCTGGGACAGGAAGAGGAACGCGAACGAATGAGGAGTTACCATCCCATATACGTTTACTTGAAGTTTATTCGTATGCCTTTCGGTTTCGGTTTTAATCACCCAAAATATGAAAAAAACAAATTATTAATCATTCTTCTTTCTTTCTCGCCTCTTCCCTCCATATCATTATCTTCTTCATCTCCTCAAGTCCTCCCCCATCCTGGCGCAATATATTTCTCAGTTTTATCATCTGTTCGTTTCCATTTCTCATGTGGCCAGTACCTACATGTTCTAAAGTTTCTTCTTCCTCCTCGCATACCCTGCACAGCCAATCTTTTTCTTCCCTACAGTACTGACTCGCTTCCTCTTCGCTCCCGTATCTGAACCTGGCTATCGGCATTGTATAACTACTCCTAGTAGGCCAGCCGCCGTTCAAATTGTGCAATTTTCGGAAAGCACGGGTAGGTGGCGTGTTCAGCATTTGTCGTTTGGTCGCTCAAATTAGTTAAAAATCACGCTGTCTTCAAATTTCAACGTGGCGCCCAACTTACTGATAGATGTTGATGGTTTGGTACAGAAATTTTAATTTTTCTCATATGCGCTGATGATTTCTTGCGAGCTAATTGCTCTAGGCGACATCTAGCGACAAAATCCCAAATTCGAGGCTGGCCTACTAGTAATAGTTATACAATGCTATCGGTTTGTGGTTTGTGTTCTTGTCAGGATATTCCGCTCTTGTCATGGATTGCATCTGTCGGTAGTGTCTGTTGTATCTTGATTTTTCGATGTCACTTCTTTGTCTCTGCAGTTGGTTGTCTCTGTACCTTTCCCGTACTCCCCACTTCATCTCTTCTCCGTTTGTTTTTTTTTACTTTTATCGCCGTAGTTGAATATCCATTTCTTTCGTAATATTTCCGTCTAGTTTCTTCCCATTTCATCATTCTTCCATTCTTCTGCCTTTGTATCTTCTTCCAACATTCCTTAGTATTCGGTGCATAGTGTTTCTGACCTTCTCTTCAAATTCAACTGCTCTCATTCCACTCTCTATCCTTAGTCGGTCTCTTTTTGTTTCTTCCAGTAGTATATAGTCAGGCGTTGATCTCTCTAAGCCAAGCGTCTACTTAATGTACTTCATCTGCAGTCGTTCAATATCATTCTTCTCTGTCCATCCCTAGACTTCTGCTCCGTACAATAAAATCGATTTAATCATGCTGTCGAACATCAGCATTTTGATGTCAAACTTGTTTTTGAACTTTCTCTCTCCTATTCCCCATACTTGGCTCAGTACTTAAACATAACATAACATTTGTTTATTCGCTCAATAATTAAAATATTCACAGAGTATTTCGTTATAAATATTTATACCTTAAGAGGTGTAGAGCCGTCAGAAAAAAAAAAAATGTCGAGACTTGATGCTAAGCATGATGATTGTTACAAAAAAATACATATATATATATATATTTATATTGACACATACGTAAAAAAAAATACACATCACAGCATCACTCGAAACATTCAGCAATAACAACAATAGTTCACTTGAACATTTACTGTATCACAGCTTGGACTAGAATTCAAAGGTCTCATCAGAAAAATATTATTTGATGGAATAGTAGGACTTTTTGACTAGAATGTTTTTTAGGGTACTTTTTAATTTTCTTAGTGGCAGAGCTCTAATCGACTGAGGCAATTTGTTAAAAATCCTAGAAATCGAGAAATGGATACTCTTCTGTATATAAGCCTATTTAGGTACTACAGTTCTTATGTCATTTTTATTTCTGGTAGCATAGTTATGGTCCCTTGTGCATTTCTCGAAGAAGTTCCCATTCATGACAACAAACACGACCGATTCATAGACATATAGACAGGTCAGACAGAATATTTCTTTTCTCAAAAACCCTTCTACAGCTGTCTCTTTGCTTCATACTTAGTATAGACCTTATACATTTCGTTTGCAACACAAAGATGTTCTTAGCGTGATATAAATTTCCCCAGAAAATTATGCCATACCTAATTCGGGACTGAATGTGTTACGTTTTCGCTTATCTTGCTGATCTCGGCTCTGAATAATGAGAGATGGCTCTGGTAAAAACATATATTCTCAAATATACAAATCGTGTAATAAAATTGTACAAGCAACGACGTCTTCTCTTCTTATCTTTCGTGCTGTCAATGTCAGCTGACAGTCAGGGCGTGCAGTGGTGCTTGGTGCACGGCTGTCAACACGGCTGCCAACACCTCCCCCTTTAGGTTCGCCGATAATCCTGGAGGCGAGAGGGCGGTCGTCGTTCGCGATTGGACCTTCTCAGCGCTGTCGGAGATGATGGTGCTATTGTCGGGGACGGCAATGACTGCGCCGCCGCAGATGGTGATGACGTTACTGTCGGAAACGGTGACGATGCTGACGTCGGAGTCAGTGATGATGCCACCGTCGGAGATGGCAATGACGCTGATGTCGAAGGCGATAACGACGCTAGAGCCACGATGTCAGGAGACTTTTCTTGGACTCCGGGGAGTCGCACAGCTTCTAATCTTGTGTTCGGAACATCAAATACATCCAAAAGAACCTGAAGAGGCATCGGACGATTCCGCGACGCCACGCCACAAGCCGTCACGCGTTGACGGGACCGGACCTGATTGGCGTGGGCTCGAATGAGGCGATTACCTCGAGCATGATCCTCTAGAAGGATGTTATAGATGACGCTGTCCATCCTCTCGACCACTCGGCCTGGAACCCAAGTAAAATGATTTTCGGCATAGACTTTAACGTAAACAGAGTCGTTTGGAACAAAGACTTTTTGTTCAACTCCATGTTTACGATCGAAATAATGTGCTTGGGCTGTCTTGACGTTGTCGGTCTTGCTACTATTCTCCTTTGGCCTCAGGAATGGTTTAATAAGATCCAATGTGGTTCTCACCGGTCTTCCAAACATTACTTCTGCCGGTGATCGGCTTTCAGGAGCGCTTCTGTTCGGTGTACTTCTGTTACTTGCCAGGAAGGTGTTCAAGTGTCTTCCAACTTCTCCCGTGTCAAGTTTTTTTATAGCTCTCTTGAAAGTGTCCACGAACCGCTCAGCCTGTCCATTTGATTGTGGATGGTATGATGGCGTGCGGAGATGACATATTCCGTTATCGATGCAGAAGGTCTTGAACGTTTCGGCTGTAAACTGCGTTCCATTATCCGTGACAAGTACTTCTGGAAGTCCAAACGTCGAAAAAAGAAGCTCCAACTTTCTGATGGTTTGCTGGGCAGTGAAGATGCGAGTTGAAAAAACTTCTGGCCACTTAGACAGTGCGTCGACAACGATCAAGTAATTATTCGCCCTTGATCGGTCCTGCATAATCAATATGTAACCGCTGCCAAGGTCTGTCAAGCATGGGCCAAGGTTCCAGTGGTACCTTAACTGAAGTTTTCGCCGCTGTCATGCATTTCTGGCGAGTCTTGACAAAGCCCTCAATTTCCCTATCGATGTTCGGCCAATAGACGCTCGATCGTGCCAGAGACTTCATGCGTTCGATCCCCTGATGCCCTTTATGGAGTTCCTGTAGGACTCTTCAATGGAACTTCTGAGGAACTACCACTCTCTCCATAAACATGAGCGCGTTCTGAAGGACGGACAACGATTCTCTTCTCTGGTAGAAAATTTTCAGAATTTGACTGGAGATCTCCGGCGGCCAACCTTCCTGTATGTAGCTGATGACCTTCCGAAGATGTTCGTCTTTCGCCGTTTCCCTCTGAACCATAGTGAACGTAATTGGTGTTGACAACAGCGCTGATCTCACAACCTCCTCCAAATCCTGTTCCAGCTGTATAGACGCGATGACGCATTCCTCATCCGGCTTGGGAAAGTTCTTGATGAGTCTTGACAATATGTCAGCATGTCCGAACTGGTCGCTTTTGATATATTCGATCTTGAAGTCATAGGCAAGTAAAGTCAATGCCCACCTTTGAAGTCGATTGGCGGTGTAGACCGGTATTCCCTTCTTTGAACCAAATATTGTGAGCAGGGGCTTGTGGTCAGTTTGCAGAGTGAATGATCTCCCGTATATCATTTTGTGGAATTTGACAGCACCAAAAATGACTGCTAATGCCTCTTTCTCAATTTGACTGTAATTTGATTCTGCTGAAGTTAGTGATCTTGACGCATGATGGATGGCCTTGACTTTTCCATCTTGAAACCGATGCATAATACACGCTCCTACTCCATGTCTCGAAGCGTCCACCGCAAGAATGATCTCGAACTTCGGATTATAATGCGTCAGAGCTAAGTCGGACTGAAGAATAGTTTTGAATTTCTCAAAGGACTGCTGACATTGCCTCGACCAATTCCAGATGGTATCCTTTTTAAGCAGGTTGTCCAGAGGTTTGCGCAGGTCATGGAGCTGAGGTATGTACTTCCCGTTAATAGTTAATGGCTCCCAGAAATGATCGAAGAGTGGATAAATCATGTGGCGGAGGCAAGTCGATTATGGTTTGAATTTTTTCAGGGTCTGGTCGAAGTCCGTTTTTGTCCACAACATTACCCAAGTAGCGAATTTCTGACATTGCGAATTTACATTTATCTTTTCGTAAATGAAACCCATACTCCTGTATTCTTCCAAGTAATACTGCCAAATTTGCGTTGTGCTCCTCTTCGTTCTCACCTCCAACAATGATATCATCCATGTACACGTATGTTTTCGACAATCCTGCCGTCATGGAGTCCATAATTTGTTGGAATATTCCTGGTGCCGACTTGATTCCTGCTGGAAGTCTCGTGAATTGATATAAACCTCTGTGGGTGTTGATGGTAACGTATTTTCTGGATTCAGCTTCGATCTCTACCTGTAAGTATGCATCGGACAGGTCAATCTGACTAAAGATGGAGCAGTTAGTCATTCCTGCTGATATGGCTCCCGGCAGGGGTAATGGGTGCCTGTGTAATTCGAGTGCGTTGTTCAAGCCGGTGGAGAAATCGGCGCACACCCTAATCTTGCCACTTTTTCTCTTCACAACCACTATCGGTGCCGCTCATTCAGCGTACTCGACCTTCTCAATTATGCCTGTTCCGGACGTCCAGTCTCCGGAGCTCTTCATCCAGCTGCGGCAGCACAGCATATGGTACCGGACGTCTAGGTCGGAAAACTGGGTGACTATCTGGCTTTAACACCAGAGAAGCTTTGGTTTTTGTGCATAGTCCCATATCAGGCTTGAAGATGTCTGAAAGTTGATTCAAAATATGTTCCTTTGAAGTCAATTTTCTCACATTATTGCACAAATAATTGATTGTCTGATCTCCCAGATCAAAAACATGAATCCAATCCAGTCCAAACACGTTGAGGTTAGGTTGTGGAGTGACGAAACATTTCACGACTCTTGACACTCGATCAATGGTAACTTCACAGCTGAACTGCAACTGAAGTTGAAGTTCGCTTCCCGAGGGATTTCTTGCTTTCTGCTCTGGTACGGCTCCTGGTGGCTGACCGATTTTGAACCAGGTGTCCTCGGAAATGACCGTAATGTCTGAGCCCGTATCAAACTGCAGGTCGACTGGTGTAGAATTAAACTGAACTTTGACAAATTTTCTTTCCAAATATTCCAGCTGATTCACGATTGCAATGGTATTGACCTTTGGTTTTGCTTGAGGTGTCGCTTTCTTCACAAACTTCCTCTTGGCTACACCACAGTAACCTTCCTTGTGTCCAACTTTCTTGCATCGTTCACATTGATGAGACTTGAATCCACAGTTTCTTGAAAAATGTAGCTGTCCGCAGAACCAGCATGGTGTTGTCGGCGTCTTGGAGTCTGTGTTTTTATGAGCTCTTGGGCCTGGCCTGTGCGTTATGGCATTGACGGTTGTCGTTGTCTGTTCCAGCATTGCCGTGTCCTTCTTGATATTGTGCAATCTCTGACACTCTTGAGTTAACTTTTCGATCGTGTACGTGGCTGGCTGAGAATCAATAAGAGAGAGAAGCTTAGTACGGATATCAGCGTCAGCTGATGACTGCAGGCCGCTAACAAAAATCAAGCACTTAAACTGATCAGCTGTGATTGTGCTTATCTTGAAGTTTTCACATTGCTTGTTTACTTTTGCTGCATATGATACAATATCACCAGAGCCGGACCTGAATAGCTGCAAACATTTATATCGAGCATGAAAAAGTGAAGTTTTCTTCCCAAACATTTCGCTCAGCTTTTTTACTGTATCCGCAAAACTGAAATCCTTGGGTTCCCCAGGCAATATGATGTCAACGTATTGTTGATGGCAGCGAGTTTCCAACTTTCGAAGTAAAAGCCTGACCTTGGCTGGATCGTCAAGTTGTTTTGCATCTTCTTTTAACAGACTCTCGTATCTGTTATACCATACATCGAAAGTGACGTCCGCTTCTGGATTGTACTGAAACTCGCCGATGCTGTTTGCCAGTGATTCCATTCTGAATTCCACATCATGTTTTGCAGATGTTTCGCTTCGAGCTGATGCTGCGAATGTTTCGGTCAATGTCTTCATGAAGTCCTGCTGCGTTCGCATTAAATGTTCTTGCTGCAGTTTCGCTTGTTGTTGCTGCAACTCCATAAATTTCATGATCGCTTCCTTAAAATCACTTTCCGCAGGCATTTTTCTAAAATTTTATAGGTTAGAATGGACACGTGTACACATAAAACGTTCAAATCCTATAAATTCCAATTTCCTTTCGTCGCCACTGTTACGTTTTCGCTTATCTTGCTGATCTCGGCTCTGAATAATGAGAGGTGGCTCTGGTAAAAACATATATTCTCAAATATACAAATCGTGTAATAAAATTGTACAAGCAACGACGTCTTCTCTTCTTATCTTCCGTGCTGTCAATGTCAGCTGACAGTCAGGGCGTGCAGTGGTGCACGGCTGTCAACACGGCTGCCAACAGAATGTATGCGTGGTAGGACATAAAAGCCACTTCCTCGCCCACCAGTCTGCTTACCACACGCAATGCATAGCAGTAGGTATCTTGACATACTCGTAGACGAAATACCTATGTGGTCAGACCAATCAAGCCGCGAGTCCAGCCGCACCCCCAGAAATGAAACACTGTCCACCGTGGCAAGAGTCCTTCCATTGGCATTTATGGAACGTTTACCCCCTCTTCTTGAGGAGAAGGCAACCGCCTCAGTTTTATCAACATTGAGTTGGAGATCGTTGTCCTGGAACCACCTTTTCAAGGTGCCCATCGTCTCAGAGACACCCACATCAACGGCATCTGAACCTTTTTCACTGAAGATAAGGGAAGCATCGTCAGCATACTGCACTATGTCCTGAGTGACAATGGATGGGAGATCGTTTGTGTAGATCAGGTGAAGAAGCGGCCCCAGAATTGAACCTTGAGGAACTCCTTGTTTGATTTTGAGAAAGTTTGATCTTTCGTTTATTCCTGTTTTTCCGTTGTAATCAATGACACATTGCAATCTCCCATCCAAGTAGGACCGCAGCAGCCTCAGCGATACCCCCCCCTAATCCATACGACTGCAAGTTGAAAAGTAAAATCTCGTGATCGACGCTGTCGAACGCCTTGGTCAGGTCCAGACACATAGCCAAAGTTGCCTTCCCCTCATTCATATGTAGATCTTGTAATCTCAGACAGTGCCTGATAGATCGCTCTCGTGGTCGACTTGCCCTTTCTGGAGCCATTTTGGGAATCGGAAAGGAGGTCATTATCATCAAAATACTTTTGCAGTTGGAAGTGAATTACTTTTTCAAAGATTTCACTAACGTTAGATAGTAAAGCAATAGGTCGATAATTACTCAATTCCGATTTGTCTCCTTTTTTGTGAATAGGTCTTACGAGAGCGATCTTCAAGGCATCCGGAAATATCCCTGTCCGTAAAACCCTATTAATTATAAATGACAGCGGTCCACATATATCTTCGCCAACAGATTTCAAAAGCTTGACCGGTATTCCATCTTTTCCCGTAGAAGTGGTGTTTTTCATTTCTTTTATGATTTTGTTTACTTTCGTGGGTGCAGTTTTAGAGAGAATCAGGCGTTTGTTTGTTTTTAGAGTGTGTTTTGTGATTCCCGTCCGTAGTTCAGGACACTGATTGACAAAGAAGTGGTTGGCATAGTTCAACACATCGTGATGTTCAACATTGCTGGAGATTGAATCACCCGTAGAAGGTTTACTAGCGGTCGTATATTTTTTTACAAGGTTCCATACTGATTTAGTTCTGTTTTCTGACCTGAGAACATATTTTTCGTTTGATAGTTTTTTTTGCTTGTACTATTACCTTTTTCAGGGCTTTACAATATCTACGATACGCTTTATTCGTGGTTAGACCTGCTTGTTTTTCGAAATAGAGCCTGCGTTTAGTACAGGAAGAAATTTTAATGCCCTTAGTAATCCACGGTCTAGAGTGATTGTTAAAATTAACCCGCTTCTTTGGAAATAACGTATTTGACAAATTTCTGATGATATTTTCGAATATAGTGTATGGTTTGTTGGAATTTGATGTGTTATAAACTGTGTTCCAATCTACCTTCTGCATTTCTTGTTTAAAAGATAACAGTTTTTGTCGTGGATAAATTCTTTTAGTCCGTGTTTTATGCTGAATGATAACTTTGTTTGTAAACATCTCCATCAACTGGCCCTCGTGGTCTGAGAGACCCGTCATTATTACTTCGCTCTTATAGCTACAAGCATTGGTGAAAATGTTATCCAAAAGCGAACTTGTAGTTGCCGTTATGCGAGTTGGCTGAAAGATAGTCTGACTCAAATTAAACGTACTCATTGTAGTTAGAAACGATTCTCTATCCCGGCTGTTGCCCAACTAAACAGATTAATATTGAAATCACCGCAAACAGCGACAGTGTAGTTCTCCGAAGGTTTGTTGGCTTTTTTCTTGAGTTATTTGATGTGTGCATTTTCTCTATTGTTCCTGTGACACACATAGCCCATATATTTAAATTCTCCGACTGTTTCGATCTCCTTCCCGTTTATCGTCCATCCTATTTTTTTGGTTTTGCATATCCCTTCAGTGACACACATCATCTTCGATTTTTCAGCGTTGACTGTCAACTTCTTTTCAACAACTTCTCGAACCTTCCCATCATTTCCTCCATTTCTGCTTGTAACACCATGTCGTCCGCATAGGCCAGTGAGTAAAACTTTTCTTTCCCGACTACCACTCCTCCCGTCTGTCCACTCTTGAGTCTTCCTTTCAAATCAGCCGTATAGGTGAAAAAAAAGCAGGAGACTAAGGGGCATTAGGGCACGAGCTGCGAGCAAAGGGAACCGCCTATATGAGAAGGTCTATAGTACAATATCCGGCTTTCAAAATCATCAGACCTCGCAAATATCTTTGGTATAATATGAAAACTCCCGATGCCTTCCGTGAGCCATTTGTACCAAGAAGTAGTAGGTCTGTTCTGGGACAGGAAGAGGAACGCGACCGGATGAAGAGTTATTCAGGACAGCGGTACAAGAATCGGGGACGTACATTACATCCTACGCATAATTCAGCTCATCGCACACAGAGAACACCACACAAGTTTCCATCCTGCAAAAATCTTCAAGACCACAATCGTCAACGAAAAAATGTCCGTCGTACATTCATACGGCACACCACGCAAAATTAAACCATGCAAAATTTCACCATAGTCAGGTACAGTTGGTTCAAAAAACTGATCCCGTGGGCTCCTTCGTGAAGGGGACGAGAGACCTTTCATTTCTCATAGTCCTATATGTGGAGGTACAGTTGCGGCCTCATAAAACTTCACACCGATGACAATCGTGTGGCCATGCTCATTCAAAATTACGTCAAAACTGAATTAGCATGGCCACTCGATCGCCGTCGGTGTAAACTTTTATGAGGCCGCAACTTTACCGAAACGTTTTGTGCCACTTTCAAAATGACGTCGTTTCAAAATGGCGGCCATATGTTTCCGGTGACAGCTATTCGGACATCACTTGCTCCATTTTCACCTGATTTTGTTTTTTTTTTAAATACGTAAATTCATATTCTTCATCCGCTGCTGTCAGCGGTTATCATTTATATCAATCTGTTCGACTGGAATTGAAGAAAAAACTGTAAATTATGATGACTTTTAGTCCTATAGGTTTCTCGACTGTTTCTCAACCTGATTGAAGTTGTATTGATCCTAACTGCATCTACAATAAATGAAGTTTACTATTTACTAGTTCTATTCTGGAACTGCTGGAAATTCTGTTCGCTAAACTGGCGATCTGGATCGCACCGCCTTCGCTCGACATCGTGGTGTATGCTTCTTCAACTCTTCAAGTTGAGAAGACCGCCAAAGTCCGTTACAATATGATCCTCCTAGGCACTAAAAGACCGGTGTTGTAACGTAAAATTGTGAAAGTTCCAATAATAAAATGCGCGATTTACAAAAACCGGATAAGAAAAGGAGTGAATAGTCCGGGGAACATCATTTCAAACGCGAAAAAACTGGAAAAAGGGTTGCCAGTTCCTATGCTACATGACAACGATTTACATTTTTTCCGGGTCGCCCGACCCTCCTAGGGCACGCGGGGCACGCTCCAAACTTAAACGGGTAATTAAGTAAATAATAAGCACCGCTTAATTATTTCCAAGTTTCAGAATGCGATAAAATGCGTTGTGTTTAATTAGTTGTGAAAACTCGCCCCGAAAGAGACTCTCCTCTTCCAATGTCTTCCATTATCATAGCAAATGACAATTAACAGCTTTTCAGCTACATAAAATCCATCCTATACATCACGATCATCCCCCAATTAGTTCGTTTAACACTCGAGCAACAAATTATAATTGGCTATGTAGTGCACAGGAGAGTTATAAAGTTGTTTTTTTCTCATCCACTTCGATTAACACCGAAAACATTTGTCCTTTACGTCGAGAGGGAGGCTCGAAGGCCGGCGGCAGTTAAAACCTGCGCTAAATTGAATTTCATATGCAAATATGCCATTTTTAAATTAAAACGACGTCGTGCTCTGGTTATGACCATATAAAAGCCGCGCCGGGGATTTTTGCCCGAACTTTGTCCCGTCTTTCCGCGGTGGCAGCAGGGCAGGTGCCTATTGTTGAAAACGCATAATCGCGCGTCCATTCATTTGTTTGTTGAGCCTCGAAAACGTGAATTTAATTACGAATAGTAAGTAGAGGTGATGCATATGTAACGCGGGAAGCTCACAGAAAGGGGTGGTCTGTAAAAGTAGGTATACCTAGAGCAGTCGTATCATTGGTTCGTATTGTTCGTGCTTTTTGAAAGCAAATTCCCCAAAACGAAACCCAAGTGAAATCTTTATTAGGTTTAGACCTTGTTTTCGTTCTTTAGCTCTTCCTTCTGCATTGGGAAATTTGTCTTTTTCATAGACACCTCCCCAACTAACTCTTTGAGTCTCAGACACAATTATTATAAGTAGGAAGTTACCTACAATGTTTCACGTGCCCCCTGCTTATCCCCAATACTGATACTGTAGGGATACGAACTATGCGAAGGATAATGAACACGAAATAATCTCGTGAACAGGGTGAAGGACGATTCGTGACATTTGCGGTAGGTCAAGTGTATCGAGTTTTCTCCCATTGATGGAATAACTCCAAAGACGATTGAAGACGATCGCATATCGCTCTCTGTCATAAGCGAAACAGTGCCTTGCATTTTTTATGAGCAGTTTACCTTTCCTACACCTACCTACGGCATGTTTTGAATGTTCAAGGGGAAGTTCTGGGATTCAGGCAATGTGCACGCAGCAGCAGTGTATGCTTTAGAAATTACTTATTGTTGTTATTTCTGATATTATAATAAATTCTCAATACAATCGTACTTCTTATTGCGGCGGGAAGAATACCCACCTAAGGGGTTCCAGTTATTTATTGTGCAGAAGGAAAATCTGAATTCCTGGAAATCCGGGGGCGGAAAATACGACTGATAGGTAGAGTGCGTCCACTTAATGAAGAGCATATACCTTGAGTCATCCACATCTGATCGTAACGTGCTCACCAGTGACATATTATTTGCGTAAACAAATAACTCTTTCCCGAAGACACAGTGACCAAATTCCTGTTGTCTACAAGACTATACCTCGATCTCCGAACAGCTTCTTGACGTTCTCGTTTATGTACTTAGTGTCGTTGTCCACTCGAACTCACTGCACGCTGCACCTTTTCATCCTACACCTATTCAGAAAATCTTTGAAGCGTTCGTAATATTTCTTTTGTGTTTTTTCCGTTTATTTAACGTCGGCCTATTTCCACAATGAGGCCTGGCACCGGCGCCGGTGAATGATTTCCTCCACTATACCGAGAATGTTGCCAAACCCCTGTGTGTTCCAACACAAGGCAGGGACTTTTAACGACCACCAACATCGCATGGGGTCGGCACCATCGTTCGTATTTTACGTGCTATGCGACACACGAATTTAGCAAGCATTCAAAGAGCTTGTTTACGCGAGGCTTAGCAGAGATTTTAACAGTGGTTAGTTAGGAGTGTTTACACGCGCCGATCAAAATGACAGCCGACAGCCCCTTAACCTGGGCCGCTATTCTTGAATCGTGTGAGAAAAGTCCCTGGGAGTAAAATACATTCCGCAGTACACTGATGTAGCGAATGTTGCCTGAAATCGTGGTTTTTAGGCGACTTTCGCTACAGAAGTGTACTGCGGAATGGATTTTACTCCCAGGGACTTTTCTCACGCGATTCAAGGATAGCGGCCCAGGGAGACATCTTTCAAAGACGTGTCAAAACGAAATTCAACCATAACCACATTTTCTAGAGATCATAACAAAAGATGGTTGATCATCAATCATCAATTTTAATAAACTGGTGCTCACAGGTCATCCAACATCCAACCCAACCCATAAATCTGCTATAAATCTAACCGATTTCTGGTTTGCACATGCGTCGTAATGTGCATGGGCGTTTACGTGCGATTGACAACACTTGTTTGCTTACTAAATGCAATTTAAAATCACATTTAGCTAAGCTCAACAGCTGTTGCGAAACTTGCGTTTAGAGGTGTTTATGCGGACGATAACATTGATGTTACGGCCCTTAGCACCAGTTTCAAACCTCGCGTAAACAAGGCCATAGACACCTCCACCCGACACCAGTTGGAATGCTTGCTAAATGCGTGTGTCGCATAGCACGTAAAATACGAACGATGGTGCCGACCCCATGCGATGTTGGTGGTCGTTGAAAGTCCCTATCCTGTGTTGGAACACACAGAGGTTTGGCAACATTTCCGGTATAGTGGAGGAAATCATTCACCGGCGCCGGTGCCAGGCATCATTGCGGAAATAGGCCGACGTTAAATAAATCGAAAAAACACAAAAGAGATATTACGAACGCTTCAAAGATTTCCTGAATAGGTGCAGGATGAAAAACGGTCGTAGCGTGCAGAGACTTCGAGTGGACAACGGCACTAAGTACATAAACGAGACCGTCAAGAAGCCGTTCGGAGATCGAGGTATAGTCTTGGAGACAACAGGAATTTACTTTCACAACACTGGTCTTTTAGTGCCTAGGAGGATCATATTGTAACGGACTTCATTTGGAAAAGTACGCATTTCTTCGGATTGAGCTTCATGTTAAGAATTAAGACCCTGCATCTGCAACCAAATATACACAGCTTGTTCAGTAACTTTTGTGTTTGTTAAATCAGGTACCTGTCAAAATTGCAATGTAAAGTTGTAACAAAATGGTTGTCGCTGTTCAATTGTTTTTATATGCTGAAGTACACGTGTGTTCCGTTCGTTAATTCTCTTTTGATAAATACCCTTCTACTAGAGCCCCCGCTGTTAATCCAAGACTTCAGATGAGCATCTTGAAAACGACCAAATACCTTCCGGAGGCTCTCCAGGTGTTCTTCAAACGTCCAATCGATAACCATTACGTCGTCAAGGTAGGCTAGGTGAACTTCCCATGTGAGATCTTGCATGACGCACTCTATCAGACGTGGTCGGTGCGTCAAAGTTCAAAAAACACCATAGTAAACGGATAGAAGCCAGCTCTGGTGAAAAATGCCGTCTTCTCTTTCTCTTTGTCGTCGTTGCGAAATTGCCAGTAGCCACTATTCAGGTCGAGCTTCAAGAACCATCTCGATCCAAACAGCTTGCTCAAAGTGTTGTCGAGCCGAGGCAGAGGGATAGCTGTCTTCCTTCGTTACATCATCAAGTTTGCGGTAGTCCACGCAAAATCACGTAGATACTTTCCTCTTTCTTTTTAACCAAAACAATCGATGAGGATCCAAAGGATCGTCGATTCTTCATCACGCCTTCATCTAACATGTTTTTCAAAAGCTTCGATAGTTCTTGTTTCGCCAATGGTAGACGCCCGAGAGCTTGTCGAATTGAAGCAGCGTTGGATCACGCTGGTCCTCCCAGTAGGACTGCCTTCCACCGCAAAGGCTGCAGCTTCTTTTTCTTGAAATTGCGTCGCAAGCACTTTCTTCATGCCACTCAAGTGTTTCGAGACGGGCAAGAACATCTCCAGTATCTTTTTCTTCAAGAACTTTGAAGCCGAAGGCTTCATTCACACGTCTTTGAAGCGTGAGATCCACTCAATGGGTTCACACCTGCCCAAGGTTTCTCCTTCCTTGATTGCTTAATGTTTGCCTTAATAACTCTCATCGGGATTTCCATATTTTCCATCAAGTTCAGGTCGAGTAGTATAAAGTCTACAATGTCAACGACAAGGACCTTTTCTCGCAGCAGAAATCTTCCAAAGCGAATGCTCACTTCAGCTTCTCCGTACAGTGTAGCAAACTCTCTGGTAGCTGCAGTTGAGCAAGCGCTGTTCATTAGTGGCACAATGCGCTGCCTTCGGAGTATTTCACATCTAATGACTGACTTCGTAGCTTCGGTATCGACAACAAAAACGCAATTATTGTTCTCGTCAAGCTTTTTTTCTTATAAAGCGTCGTTGTGACCTGGGATTTGTTTGCACCGGTGTGGAATGATCGGTCGACTTGATCTTTGCCTGCAGTCTTGACGCAGATGTCCCAGTTTTCGGCAGCCGAAGCAGTTTGGCCTGATCCCTGTTTTTGTTTTGCTGTTCCGCAGCATCATTTGAGACAAAGCATCGAGCATTTTCTTGGAACATTTCCTCGATGGAGCTCCCAGTCAGCATCTTTAAGTTCTTCGTTGATTCGAAGTCTACCTGAAATGCATAAATGGGGGCGTCGCTAATATTAGCCGAATTGCTGATCATAACCATTTGTCACAGATCTTGATCTTTCATTCCATTCATGAACGTATCTCTAAAATGTCCGTCGAGAGGCCCGGTGGATGATTCGGATAGGCTAGGTAAGCCAGCCGTTGGATGTCGACTTCGAATTTCTGCGACCTTTCTCTACTTCGGTGTTTCTAGCTCTCAGCTGAGTTTGGTGGATCTGCCGGACGTGACTGTCCCATAGACAAGGACAAAAGTAGAAGAAGGAAGAACCACTGCGCATCCATTTCAGCCGATATCGCATGGGGTCCGCCATTTTTAGGTCATAACGGCTTTTCCAAGGCGGCAATTTAAATGGGGGGAGTACGCGCGAGTCAAAATCATAAACAGACGTCAAAACAGATGACAGTCATGAGACAATTTGTAGGTTATACTTTGTAAACGAAACAAATAACTCAAGAATTTCTGCTCACGGCCTTGACTAATCCTCATACTCGTAGTCAATACTTCGCTCGATCTCCGACTTCGCATCTCTCAAGTCCTTCGGACAATTATAACAATTGTTGCCATAGTTGGATTGTGCTTAAATCGGAGACCGACTGTGAGTATGGGCCATGGACGTATAGGCATAAGGCCCACGACATGTGCTTGATTTGAGCTACAGAATAAAATTTCAAGAAAAATATTCAATGTTTTACTTGAGATAAAATAATACAAGTTTGGAAAGTGTTTGTTGAACATTACACTGAATCAGCTCTTCGCTTCACGTTTTTTTCGCTAGATTTTGTACCTTATCTCATTTTCAAATAGCATCTTACGAGCACTTTCCCTTAAGATAAAATTGTGGTGTTCCAAAATGTCATTGTGCGAAACGAGGTTCTGGCTCGGGTCCTGGGAGTGTGGATAAAATTTTATTTACATTACTTTGAAATGCCTCGAACAAATCAGCAGCACTGAGCCTTTCTCATAAGACGTTTCCAAGCTATTTCTTCATCATTCCAATTGTCTCGAGCCACAATCGAAGCCCATCACCCCGTGGGAAACTAAAAACAAAATTTAGTTACCGGAGTGAAATTTGATTATTTAAATTCAGCGTTACGTATGAAAGGATATCTTCTCATCTCTGGGTTCATCAATTGCTTGATGTTCTTGCAAATTTTGATAGGTATAACAAGACACCCTTTATTGATGCATTTGCTAAGTTCGATCAGGTTCGATCAAACTTTATTACACAGGAAAAATCGCAAAACGAACACTTCACACAGAGGCTTCGATATCTGTTTCACAGCTTCTAAGTGGAGATAAAACTGCGGACATCATTCTCCATTTCTTGACAATAATTCATCAAGTACAATGCACTCGACAATGCATTGTTTATGCAATGCATCCCAGGAATATAATATCTGATTATGAAGTAGAATTCGTGGAAACGAACACTGAATAACCCTCAACATTCAATTCTATTGTTATCTTTTACACAAAACCAAATATCGGCGCCGAGAAAAGTTCGATCACAACAAATCAGTCTAACCTAAAACTTCGTAGCTGTCATCAAGTACACTGTCAGTACTGTCACCCACCTGTCATAATTAAAATTGCCGCCAGGAAAAACCGTTATGTAATCAAAATGGCCGGCCTACAAATTACACAGCCGCGCAGGTATCTTGCCTCTTCTACTTTTGTCCTTGTCTATGGACTGTCCCCATATCGAAGATCCAACGTTCTGGCAAGTCTCTCGAAGTTCGTGTTCGTTCACTGGAATTGATTGGAGCGGCTGGGCGCCTGAGCCAGAACCAAAGCGGTAGTTTTTTCTCCATCCGTTGACTTCGGCAGCAGTGTCAAATCCTTGTCAGTGCCATCGTAGTACTTATATGGCGATACTGTGGACACGCTGCTGCAGCGCCATCATATTCGCCTTCATCGTTTCCATTTCTCCTTCTAGCGTGATCAGGTTGCCTCCATTCCTTTTCATTAGTATAGTGCTAACGATACTAACAGAGCTTTGACAGGCGTCGCAATAACCAAGGCTCTGAAGCTTCCGCTCTAGTTCTAAGAATCGTGCCGAGCTAAAAGTTGATGGAAGCGCCTGTTTAAACTTAAGGTGAATTCAGCAGTCAGCACCCGCCGACGGCACTTATAGCCCGATGAATTAGTAAAAAGATCCTCGTCAAAACGGACGCGTAAAAAATGTATCGAAAGATTTATTCAAAAATCGGTCTACACGTCGGATAACGTGGAAGTAGACACGATTCGTTATCTGATGTACGCAATTCATTACATTCCCCGTGGCGCCGCCGCTCTATAAGCGCTTCTCTTCTCTCTAAATATAAACGATGTACCTACGCCCTTTGAGAGGAATTACTCTCTCTAATGGGACACCTCAAGTTTTTGGGACCCGCCTCAAAAATCATAATTCCCTTTACAACTCATTACTTCCGATAATGAACCGCGTAAAAGCCTACACATACGGAATAAGTAGACACCAAAGAGAGTGTTCAAGATAAAAGCAAACATTTAATTTTATTATTATTACCAAGTATAGCTCTACCTACGTCGAATTTTGTGTAATACAGCGAGCGACTCGGATGGATAACACTGCACCGCATTATTTTATACTCCTAGGTAAACATACAAAACCAGAAAAGGTACGGAAGGAACAATTTAATACAGCGTGAGTTATAAGTCGTGAGCGCACCCCCCTTTCGGCGGTAATAATAATAATTGAAACACAAAATTATGAACAAAAACGAATTAATAATATGGCATGTGCGGGGGTCGCCGGTTGATTTAGCAGGACTAGTAGAGAGAGCGCAAGTTCTGATTGAAATGGGGTAAAGTTAATCAGTTGGACTCGGCAGGGGTGCCGCAATGCGCGTTCCTCAAAAGCCCCCCGGCCGCGGCCCCCAGTCCCATAATCTACCAATTTAAACGTCTATGAACACACTTTCTGTGGATTTGCCTGGGCTAAGTGGCTTACGGCCCAGGGTCCAGACGTTAATTTCGCTTTTGAATAATCTAATAAAGCGCGATGTGACCCTAGACACAACTTAACACGCAGTTCTGCATGGTTTTTCCTTTATCAACATTCTTTTTGGTTTTAGCAGTGTTTTCGATCCGTCTACATTACCAGAATGTTTTACTTGCAATCGTCCAAATTTTATCTACTCACCATTTTTTAACGATCCAGTATTCTTTTGCGCAACTAAGAGACATCCACTCTTGTCCGCCTACAGACATCAGCCCCTTGCCCCTTCGTGGTTATTGGGGAGTCGAGATAAAAACTACTTCTGTAAATCAACATCATTTTAAAAGCGTCCTCAAACCCACAAACGACAAGAAATCAACATTGCCTGAAATTCCAAGTAGGCAGCAGTTTCCTCTAGGTACACATTTTATTTGCCCCACATGCATAAGGTAAAACCAGATATGTAAATACCAGTAGGTACTTATCAGAGCACCTATTGACACAAAACTCAAAGTGGTAAATGTTGAACTAACGAACTGTGAAGCGTGTTCCAGAATTACATGTGTCGCGGATTTAGCTTCTCAGAAACATCACTTAACGACGACGGTTGATATGTATTTAAAACGATTATACCTAGAGGTTAGGTAGATACGTACAAGATGTGATGATATAACTGTATTATAAGAGGCTGTGTGCGCCCCGGAGCCCGGTGATTTAACACCACTTTGCATCTCAATGGGGGTGTGAGTAATTCGGCCATTTATATTAGCAAACATCTCAAACAACTGCGCCGAGCAGATATTGTAGTTAGTTTGGGTTGTTGTAGTTGGTAAGTGCATCAAGTGAGACGATGGACGTGTCGAATCCAACAATAAGGGCAATGTGACGTCACTTCTGTTTCACCCACCTGAAGTTGGATCCAGAGAGCAAAGAGACCAGAAAGACAGGGAGAGAGAAATTTGGCGGTTGAATAACAGTAGTTTGATTGTTCGAGGTATTTGCCCGACGATCATATATCCAACGGAACATTTACTAACTTCACTCTGGGTGCACCGATTCACTCGAGGCTTCACCTTGCCTTGCCCGTCGACCACCAACTATACCTATCTACTAGGTACGTGCTCTCCCTGCTCTGACAACGGCAGTTTCTTGTCAGAAAAAATAAAACCAGGCGACTCGAGAGCTGACCACACTGTTCAGACGTCACACACCGAACCGCGAAGGTTGTGTAACTATCAACGTAAAAACTGCCACCAACAACCAACAAGTTGATCTACAACACTAGTGGCACACACCACATGAAAGTCCACCCAAGCACAAACACCGTCCTACTCAAATCACCTCTGTTCAGCTAGCTCTCTCGGCTGTCTCTAAATGTGGCAGATTTGACTACTGTTCATTGAAGAAATTTCACCAATAAAAGAGGAAGGCCAAGCAGTTGAACGTAATGAAACAGTAATGACTCCACATCGGCTCCCAAACTTTCAGGAAACGGATTTCCTCTCTCCGGACAATTTGACTTTCACTTGGTGGACAGGTTAAGTGCAAGTAATATTTCTTCGCTTACTTTCGTTTTTCCATGAGTGTACGGAGCTTTCAAGTTGAGATACTGCAAATGTAGAGCCCGCTTGACCAGTCTTCCCGCTGAGGTCTTGATGGTCAGTGATGAATATTGTATCAGTTATGCAGTTTCACCCTCTCTACAATGGTCTAGTCCGGTATTGGGAGTCAAAAACAAGAATGGTGAGATCTGATTTTGCTCCGATGTGAGAAAGTTGAATAGTGTGACGAAGCGAGACAGCTAGGGATCAATTTCCTTCCGTCCATAGATTTACGTAGCGCGTTTTGGCAGATACCATTGGACCAGGAGTCGAAAGAAAAGACTGCTTTTGCGTTGACCGGACGCGGTTCTTTCCAGTTCAGGGTTCTTCCGTTTGGACCGGTAAATGCCGCCTAAATAACTGGAGCTGGAGCCGAAGATATTTACCTACCTGGACGATATCATCATCACCTCTTCAACATTCGAGAAGCATGTGACATTGCTTGAAACGGTCGCAAGCAGATTAGTTTCGGCCAATGTCACCGTGAACATTTGAAAATGTCAATTCTTCAGATCTTTCTGGAACTGCCTCAGATTCGTTCTGGACATTCAAGGTCTTCGGACAGACCCACAGAAGACCCAAGCCATGGTGGATTACCCGCGTCCAGGTAATATCACCGAAATCAAACGATTCCAGGGCTTATGCTCATGGTATCGCCGTTTTATAGGTACCTCATGTCCCATTTTTATTGGCGCCAATAAATGATCTGACAAAAGGAGCCAAGAAGGCTCAGAAGATTGCCTGGAACGGCGATGCGGAGACGGATGCAAGGATCGGTTTCGGCACCAATCTTGTCGGTTCCTGATTTTTCTCGTCCATTTACGGTGCAGTTCTAACACCGGTTTGGGCGCCATACTTATACATGTGATAGATGAAGATGAAAGGGTGATCGCCTACGCCAGCCGCACGCTATCCAGAGGCGGAAGAAATTATAGTGTGACATAACGCGAGTGCTTAGCGGTCCTATATGCAGTCGACAAATTTCGACCCTACGTCAAAAGCACTCCTCCGTTCACCGTCATCACTGACCATCACTTGTTATTGTTGCTTACTTCACATTACTTTTGCAAATGAAAAACCCGACTGGCAGACTGACCCGATGGAGCATCCGATTGTCTCAGTTCGAGATGACGATATTGCACCGAAAAGGAAAACTGAATATCGTCCCGGATGTCTTGTCGTGGTGCCCTCCAGTCGTTTCCGGAATTGCCCTGGACGTCAGTCCTGAAGCCGTCGACCCTTTCTACATTGACCTTCGAACCAAAATTCTCAACGATCCGGATGAGTATCTGCAGTGGATGGTCCGCGAAGGACGAATTTACAAATTCATTATGTTCAAACTCCCGTCTCATGGTAACGTTCCGCGTAACGACGCATTATGTAATTGCGACAACGGCTGGCAACTTGTGAGCAAGGAATAGGGTATCGTCACATGACGTCACGAGGTGGTGACCTTGGAGGGAGATTGCGCGAAATCTAGTATCCTAACAGCTGCCACTTTCCCCATATGACTCAATGTTAATGCAAAATGCTTTCATTCAAATTCTACGCTATTTTGACGGAAACGTATGCTTGCAGACGCTTGCTCATATTTCATCTGTATATACCTGGAAAATTATCAAAGATGTCTCCATAACAAGACATAGAATAATTATTTTATGTAAACGTGTTGTGCGCGTTCGAGGCGTGGTTTAGTTCGAGCACGTCTCACTAGGTGGCGCTTGTGTTGATGGAAACTGTCGCTTTTCGCTGCTGTTAACCAAACCGTCAACCATTCATTCGGTCATTTTGCAGCTTCCCGCGCCTAGTGTCTGACGTTGGAAAAAGTTTTCCTCTGTTCAAAGTGCTTTCAAGTATAAAAATCAGTTTTCAGTCGACAGTGAGTGACAGTTTTCGTCGACACAAGGGCCACCTAGTGAGACGTACGCGAACTAAACCGTGCCTCAAACGCACACAACACGTTCGCCTAAAATAATTTACCTACGTCTTGTTAAGGGGACATCTTCAATAATTTTTCAGGTATATACAGATAAAAGCATGAACAAGCGTCTGCAAGCATACGTTTCCATCAAAAGGGCGTAGAATTTGAATGAAAGCATTTTGCATTAGCGTTGAGTCAGATGGGGAAAGTGGGGGTTGTCAGGATACTCGATTTCGCGCCATAGGCCGCCATCTTGATCGGTTCAGAAAGTTGTGCGACGATTTCAAAAATCAGTCCATATGTACACGGCGAGGTATCATCCTCAGGTAAACCTCGTGGAAAAGTATAAATAGGATTATCAGCACAGCTATAAGAATGTACGTCAAGGACAATCACCATACTTGGGACATTCACCTATCCGAAATCGCGCATACCATACGTACGTCAGTGGACGAGACCACAGGGTATAGTGGAGCCTCGCCATCGTAAGACTCAAGGTCCATACAGTCTACAGCATCGAGCACCTGGACTATTTTACTTTCCTTGTGTTTTGACGGCGAAAGAGTGGACTGGCGATGAAATACGTGAGGACTTTTCTTGTGGACAATCAAATTTCCAACAATTCCATGCAGATACTTTTTTTCCAAATGACATCGTTCACGAGATGAACGCAAAAAACTGATCCTCAAGTTCTAGACTTTTGGTATGTTGAAGTACATGCGTGCTTAACTGACCTTATATACCTTAAAAAAAACAGCTGGGTCTCATTTTTGTTCGCTATTTGCGATATTTCAACGTTTAAAATTCCTAGACCATCGTACGATCTTTGAAATGACTGCCATCGGTGCGTATGATATACGGCTTCGTCCCATCGGTCTGGCGACCGGTCGGGCGGTTCTTGCTCTCCCCACTTCCACACCGTGCAGTCTTCGAAAAGTTGGCTAACGGCCTAGCGATGGAAGGAAAGCTTGGGGTAAACTTTCAAAACCAGCAAGTCTGAATGAAAGTCAGCTACTAGATAGTTGAGAAAGCAGTGCAGTCCGAATGGTTCCTTCCTGAAGAAATTACGTGGCCCAAATATCGCGAATTGGGACACGCAAAAACCAGCTGTTCCTCAAACGAAACGGAGACGATACAGATGTCGTCCTGATATACGAAAAACCGTGAAACGTGAAAAAACAGTCTATTATTATCATCTGGAAGGTGAATCCAGCGTTCACCAAACTGAACGGCATTCTTTATTGAATCTACAGTCCACACATACCGAACGAAGTAATGAAGGCGGTCTAGTCTTTATCAGCCTCCTCAACTTCAATTTGCCAAAAAAAAACGGAATTAGGATCTATTCAATTCTAAGCATTGGATACTTATCATTCTTATCAACAACCATCATTCACGACGAAGATAATACAGACTCTGCAATCTCCGTCAAGCTAGTCACAAGGACAACAGATGCAGCGTGAGGACTTCCTCTCACATTCCTCAATTTTGTCTTCTACTTACACGAAAGATAAAAGGTCGGAGAAGAGGTAGAGATCTGGATGTCTCTGGTGGCTAAAGAAACCACATGGATGGTACAGGAGGACTGACCAGCAAGCAGCTAAGATCTTTGAGGAAGCTAACGCCGAAAAGATATTGCCGGCTGCAATCTCTTTGTAAAACGTACTAACATGGCTCCGTTACACGATTCGCGGCAATTTTAGCAACGGCGACTAGCACGAGAACCAATTCAATCGCGAACAAACAAAAACGAGCAACCGTGGGGTTGTTTGAATCGGGTCCACGTTGAGCGCCACATTGTAGCACAGACTACAGATCTGTCTATTGTTCAATCGAACAGCTCCACATCAACTCCCTTCTTCATTTTTCGCGGTCTACCAATCGTACTTACACAAAAACAATCTCCTAGCGTATCAAATCGAAGGAGATCGATTTGAAATTTTCATTGGTGTTCGACTTTCAGGCTGAACGTTCAAGCGTTGAGCCCACTATCTGATGCATAAGCCTTGTTATTAGCCAAGTATGACTCAGATGAAATTACATAGATACTACTGCCCCAACAACTATTGCTCTGATTCACTGTCCAGTCAAAGTTAACCGGGGATGGAAATAACCTCGGAAATAACCGAAAAAAATATCATGCGGGGATGATCTTGATGAACGAGTTGCGATGAACAAACTAGACGGTCTGGTTGGAATGGTGTCGGGCTTGAACGCCAGGTTGAAAAAAGCTAGAAGATCTAGAAAGTAAGCTTCTAGATAGTCTTCTAGTAAGCTTAGAAAAGTAAGCTTGCATGAAAACCAGTTGAAAGTCCGATTCAGAAGAAGAAAAACGAGGATAAAGGGCTAAAATGAACCGCTTATTTCTGATGACAAAGCAAATTTCGTAATACGAGTTGGGAAGAACGGGACTGGGGATTTGATAAAGAGACGTGGGCGAGCTTATAAGCAGCTAACAGCTGTATAAGCTTGAAGTTTAGGCTGGAATATAGTCGTTTAAAGTCAGTATACCTAGCCAAAAATTGGTCTGAAACTGAAACAACGGAACTTTGTGGGTGAGTGCCCCTCTGTAGTTCCATAATGCTCATTTGAGAGAAAAACCAGGAAAAACCAAAGCGTTTGTCTTCCCTGTTGTTGTTTTTGTGTCTCAAAGTGCGCAAAGGGTTTCGGTGGCTATCGAACTGAAAAATTTAAATGAGTCGTTCGCGCCTTCTCTCTTTCATCATCAGTCGTGAAACAACCCCAATTAGAACTTCAACTGTTTGCTAAAATTGATATCGGTAAAATCCGTCCGAATGCTGATGCTGCCCGCGGACGGATTGTTATCTGATTCAAGCTGCGATAATCCAGGGAAAACTCAATTAGAAAGGCGCTTTGGAAAAATTTACAACATGGTACTTATGGGTGACGCTCGGGGTGACGTCTTCTACGTAAATTTTCATTAAAAATGTCTATGAACTGATATCCCACCCACTCGACCGTGGTTCAAAAAAATCCAGAAATACACATTTTCCTTGCCTTGGGCGTAATAGAAGTCAATATTATTAGTATACTCGGTTCAGATAGATAGATAGAGCAATCCATAAACGATCACATGTTTATTTTTATGTTTCACAATTTAGAGCTTTCGAACGAAATCCTTTTCCGGAAATGAAACAAGTAACGTTGCTCGGATTCATATGGATGAAAAAAAAAATCAATCTGGAATCATTTGCGGTACATTCTATGTCTCCAATCATCCACCGCTTTCATATTGGGAATTTAAAAAAGAGCAAAAAAGACACGTGTTTACCGTACACCCATATACACCTACTACATCGTGATTCGATCCCGGAAATTCATTAAATTGCTCAGACTTTCGTGCGAAATGCGTTGCCGGCTGGAAAAAAATTGACACGGCGCTGAAAATTGCTATCCCATTTTTGCGCACCCATATTGGGGTTAATTTTGTTACAAATTCGTAACTATCCGTGTTCGGACGAACTCGAGCAAAAAACATCTGAATTACGACTGATTGCCTTGCAATTGAAGGAAGCAAATGGTACCTACGCCTGAATCATTCATTTCTACAACTTTGCGTAAGCTGAGAGAACGCTTTCGCATCAGAAACTGTTAATTTATGTTAATATTTCAAAATTGTTACTTGAAAGAAACCTTTGACGGGCCAAAATTTTGAGAGTAATTCATGGGAATTGCTTTGCAATAACAGCAGGAGTTTAATGGTTTGCTCGATGTGACATCAGCTTCGACGACTTGATGAATTAGATTGGAAGCTAGCTAATGTCTTCATTTTCTCTTCTTCTGTAGGTACACTTGAAAGCACGGAAAGACTACTCCATGGCTGTGACAACTTTTTTGGATTGACAAAAACTGAATTGCGAATTTCCATGTTCTTGGAGTTTAGCTACCCATCACTGCAAGAATTTGAAATCAAAATGAACGCTGGATGCAGCAATATTTTGTTGAAGTTGACTAAACATAGGTACCTAGTCGTTCTAATCTAATCCAACAACTAAATCTCGAACTAAACAATTCTTATTTATACTCCAAATCTACGAGCAGCTCAACATGACTTCCCTCGTGACTTCTCCACAAGTCGAACGATTTAAATGAACTTAAATTTTAATTCTGTCTGGTTAATTAGAACCTTTTTCAGTAATATCCATCACCTTATCATATCATACTGATTTTACTCTCTGAAAATGCGCTTTAGTAACTCACCCCTTGAGAACTTCGCTTTTTGATATTCCACCGTCATTGTAATTGAACGCTTATTATTTTAATTGAAAAAAAACAATTTCGACAATGATTTTTTTTCTAATTATACAAAAACTTGCGAGGCTAATGCTAAAATACACCCTTATTTCCTCCAGGCGACCTTGCGTGGGTACCTAGACGAAATCCAGGATATTCCGGAAGTTCCATCGCGGGAAAACACGGAGGAGGCTATGGCAAACCCGGAAAACCCAGAGGCATGGACATTTTCCACAATAATTATAAACATCGCGGAAGCGTTCTCGTGCGGCCACTCCAGAAAATTGCAAACTAGCAATTACGGCGATTTAAAACCAATACGGTGCCCTGTGATTCACGTTGTGTTCAAAAAAGTTAAACATGGAGCAGCGAAAATATTATTGAACGCCTGAAGTTCTAGAACCACCTGTGCAAACCACCTACATAATAGAACTTTACAAGTTGGTTGTTTCCTGCAGGAATTTTAGTGCGTTAATAATCTAATCACGTATCTATCGCGAGTTATTCGATCTTCGGAAAAAAAATTAACCTTAAAACTAACTAAGTATATTTTGACCCGAATGTAGTTACGGGAGTCTTGGAAAATTTTAAAACTCAGATTTGGACCTTGCAAAATCAGGTCGCGTTCAAATTGATTCAATATAAAATCTCCAGCAATCGAAGGATGTATTTTGGTTTGAGGCCCATTGGCATTTCCAAAATCCAAAAATAATTTTTTCAAATGTCAAGATTTTCATTTTTTTTAATTTTGGAAATGCTAATGGTCTCAATTCAAAGTACATCCTTGTAGCTTTCGAAAGAAACCTGAATGGTAAATTTCTGTCAAGGGATAAACCCACAGCGAATGATTCCGCAACGCCTTATTTCACCAATTCAACTCCATCCTCAACGTTTGTAAATTGAGTAGGTAGGTACTTTCGTGGCCCCATAAATCGGAACGATTTTTCATCGTATTATCAGGATATCTGAGAAATCACAGCGCATCGACATAGTTTTTACTGCCATAGTGCCATTGGCATCCTCGCGGTTCTCAGGGTTGCGGTTGCAGGGACTTGTTATTGAAGTCTTTTTAACAAAAGTTTTTGATGTGGCAAACGGATGGTCTACAGTAAACTGCTCATCGGCCACTCGCGTGCTGTGTTGCAGCGTCGGTTGCTGATCGTCTATGTAAGTCGTGCGTTTTGTTCTACTTAGTTTTGAATCGAAAACTGTTTTAGAGCAGCCTGAATCGCGGCCTGAATCGCAGGCCACTTAGTACGGCGGTTAGTGGACGATATTGAGACCTACCTCGCATTTTATTCTAGAGCGTTTAGACTTGGTATAGTTGTAGTACATACCACCAGCTTACTTTTAAGAAGTGGAAACAAGGTTGCGAACCCGAGAGAGCAGCGGTATAGCCAGTTGTCTACCTAACAGGGGTAGATTTCAGAACCTCAACAAATCGTTTGTTTCGGTGACTTCTATGGGCCGGGATCGGTCCCCCACTTGTCATCCACTAGTTACGGGCATATGTTGACCTTGGCGATGAGTTGTGGCAGCGGGTTGCCTACCTTTCACTCCTTTCAGGGGCACAGACAGAAATCACCAGAATCGCAGTTAGTCCGGACGTTACGGGTTACAACCTTGCAAAAAATGATCAAGCGATGAGACTTGTCACAAAATGCTCATTAGGCCCCTGAGCAACTTTTAAGAAATGATGCCACGGTGAGTCCACTTGCAGACGTCATATACAGGGTGTTCAATAATTCAATAATTCCAACCCCTGAACCAAAAAAGTTGAAGCATGAAAGTCACAAGGTATTGACAATTTAATATTTGTTGAGATAAAATAAACTGCGTCTCCATATCTTCAGCCGTTTCTAAGAAATCCTGAAATTGGTGGTCAGTTACATGAAAATTCACATTTTCCAATAGATCAGTGATTTCCGAGGTGATTTCCTGAGATATTTTAGTGAAATCCGGTAGTCCCTTGAAGGGTAAAGTCAAAAATGAAATGTGTTGCCATCGTTCCTGTCCACTATCTTCGAAAATACGACAGTCAACTGTTTTTCTTCTCATAGCCGCCATCTTGAGTCACCCATTATTGAATAAGTGAGAAATTAAACTGTACTAATAATAATAGTCATAGGCAATAATTATAATGCAAAAATAACCATTCCCAGTGAATAAATCCTTTTCAATTTACTATAATCCCGGCTATTTAAAAGTATGAAATTTTATAATGATGAACTACCCATTTCTTCAGAATATTTTCAGGCTATTTCAGGAAAGACTGAACTTGAATCAAAATGATTTTGCATCCCACTTCGAAAAAGATACAGAATAATTTTCAACACTCTCCTTCAACTATCCAATTATCATTTTGACCATGGTGGGCGCCAAAGGTCTTACTCGTGAAAATGTGTCCAACGGTCCAACAGCTCTTTTGAGTCAATTAATGAGAAGTTGCTCACCGGGTATTCCAGTTACACAATGTGGAATACACAGTGGACAGCACACGGCATTCTCCTCCTGACTTTACTCTCTATGATACTACCGAATTTCACCCGAATATCTTGAAAATTGTGATAGAAACACTATGATTTCCTCGATGATTTCGGTATTATTTGTTTGTGCCCCTGAAAGGTAGACAAGCCTCTTCCGCGACCCATCGCCAAGGTCGACATAATGCCTCAAAGTGTAAATGTCAAGTGGGGGACCGATCCTGGTCCATAGAAGTTACCAATATACGGACGATTTCTCAAGGTTTTGAAATCTACCCCTGTTAGGTAGGCAACCCAGGGGGTATGCAAGGCAGGTTTGACCACATACTGACTAACCGCCGTACTAACTACACACATCAAAAGAATCTAGGGGACAAGCAAATTCAGACGATTTCTAAAATCACCATAACTTTTGATTGCCGTCAGCGATTTCATATCTGTTTTCAGTGTTCGATAGTCCGATCCTTCGTTCTAATGTCTTGATCACGTCGAATACGAACAATGTTTTCCAAAGTTTCTACAGGGTGATCAATGGAACAGTGTAAAATTACCGAAAGTTCAGTACAAGCGAGATTCCCAAAAAAAAATTTCCATGCATTTCAATAGCACAGTTATGAAGACTGGTGTTTCAGCTTCAGTAGCGTTTTTGAATTTTGAAAATCGAAGGTAAAATGCCAAAGATATTGATCATTTTGTGCCGCCATGTTGAACTTTCAAGAAAGTGATCCGATTTCATTGAAACTTAGATTACACTCATATCTGGTTTCAGTAATTGGAATTCCAAAGTCAAATGTCTTTCTCAGTCACTTTCAAGCCGCCACATTACACTTTTATGCAAATGATTCGATTCTAGTGTGTTTCAAGTTTCATTCAAATTGAATCATTCATGTGAAAAGATCAATATAGCAGCTCAAAAGTGATCGAAAGTGACATTTGACCTTGAAATTCCAATTACTTGAACCAGACATGAGTGTGTTCCAAGTTTCAATGAAATCGGTTCACTTTCTTCTTTCTTGGAAGTTCAACATGGCGGCACAAAATGATCAATATCTTTGGCACTTCACCTTCGATTTTTGAAATTCAAAAACGTTACTGAATCTGAAACACCGATCTTCATAACTGTGCTATTGGAATGCATGAAATAATTTTTTTGGGAAATCGCGCTCGTACTGAACTTTCAGCAATTTTACACTATTCCATTGATCACCCTGTAGCAACCTTATGAAACACTGTTTGTGTTTGACGTGATCAAGGCATGAAGACGAAAGATTGGGCTATCGAACATCGAAGACCAATATGAAATCGCTTATGGGAATCAGAAGTTATGATGATTTTAGGAATCGTCTGAATTTGCTTGTCCCCTAGATTCTTTTGATGTGTGTAGAGTCATATAGAAATCAGACAGCCTACAGCAGGCCCAAGTAAAATACACTGCCCACCAACTGAAGTGGGTGGTGAAAAAATTCCCAAATTTTCAGCTTATAGGTAAGCCTTCAGCCACTATACAGCGTTCAACCCTAGTGTGATTCTAGTGAGCTATGATTTCCCGAATTTCTCCTTTTCAAAGGCGTCGCGTGGCGAGACTCCCAGCCAACTAGAATCACACTAGGGTTGAACACAGTATACCTATACTTCCGCTCGAATATAAAATCGACCTGTGTCGGCGTTTTTCCCCAATATTTTTCTATTCCAAGAAAATATTCAGGTGAGAACCTTCCGTTGAGACACCAGACAGCTGTATAGGATAGGTGACGTAGAAGTAGGTATAGGTAGCTAAGACTCGCTAAGAAGTTCTACTAAATCCTTAGACCACTGACTAAACTTACCTATCTATAGAAGACGATTAACCTGACCTGTTCGCCTGTTCCAACATGCAGGAGTCTATATTGAGGATTGAGGGACGGTTTAATCATTGTTGTTTCATTGTCTGTAGATACCTGGGTACAATGTTTTTTTTTTTTGAAGGCACAGTCCGATCGCACTGACTTCTTTCTACCGCACCACAGCTAACTATAATATTTCCCTCGATATTTTCACACGATTTCTCATTGTTCTTGGTGGATATTTTATTTTGCTATTCATCACCGACAGTACCGACACCCACAGTAGACATTTTTCAATAGTCACTCAAGACCTCACCACACCTTACTCACTTTGCACCTTATTAGTACTTAGATACACAGGTGTTTCACCTCACGAGTCACAGCGTCACAGCATAGCCACAGCAGCTCAGCACAGCACCACAGCACTAAAACGAAAACTGCAGAGAATAGCGGAAAATGGGAGCTGGGAGCTGGGTTTCGTGGAAGGGGCAGCACTGACAGGATCAGAAACCCACCATAACCATAATAATTATGCTCAGGAACTAGCCATTCGAGCCATTGCCGCCTTATTCAGAGAACCATTGTCTCTGTGTTAGCCTTGTTTTACTTTGACTATGGTGTAAGATCAGTCACTGATCGGGTGATCAGGGACGGGCCGGCCCGCGAGGATATCGCACCGGGAGATTTGATTTGCCTATGGGCCGGTGGCATAGCCGATGGGTTGCGATTGCGGACTTGTTGCTTTCTTACAGTTACCTACAGCCACAGCCCACAGCAGTTATAATGAAGACTAAATAAATGCTTTGAGAATCTGAACAAGAGCAATCGCCATTGAGTAGGCAACCTAGATAGCTATACAACTTCACAGTTTTCTGCAGTTATATCTGAAAAAGTGAAGAAAGCAAATCACAATTTCAATCCCTCTAAGCACAACGGGGTAGCTCTTCGTGAACTGGCGTGAACTTTTCTAATTTTAGTGAATACATCTAAACAAATAGTTGCGGCGCCGACAAAATATCCCAGCCAAAAATATCCCACCACAAATATCCCGGCAATAATATCCCAGCCAAAAATATCCCACCACAAATATCCCGGCAATAATATCCCAGCCAAAAATATTCCCGCGACATAATATCCAAGGCCAAAAATATCCCCGCCAATAATATACCAGCCAAAAATATCCCCGCGACAAAATATCCCTGGCCAAAAATATCCCCGCGACAAAATATCCCAGCCAAAAATATTCCCGCGACAAAATATCCCAGGCCAAAATATCCTAGCCAAAAATATCCCCTCCAATAATGTCCCGGGCAAAAATATACACACATCAAAAGAATCTAGGGGACAAGCAAATTCAGACGATTTCTAAAATCATCATAACTTTTGATAACCGTCAGCGATTTCATATCGGTTTTCAGTGTCCGATAGCCCAACCCTTCGTTTTCATGCCTTGATCACGTCGAATACTAACAATGTTTCATAAAGTTTCTACAGGGTGAGAAATGAAACAGTGTAAAATGACCAAAAGTTCAATACGTTCAGTGTACGTTCAGTACGAGCGCGATTTTCCAAAAATATTGTCGTTTTATGCATTCCAATAACACAATTATGAAGAATGGTGTTTTAGCTTCAGTAACGTTTTTGAATTTTGTAAATCGAAGGTGAATTGCCAAAGATATTGATCATTTTGTGCCGCCATGTTGAACTTCCAAGAAAGTGATCCGATTTCATTAAAACTTGGATCACACTCATGCCTGGTTCCAATAATTAGAATTTCAAGGTCAAATGTCTTTTTTGGTCACTTTCAAGCCGTCACATTGAACTTTTATGTGAATGATTCGATTCTAGTGTTTCAAAGTTTTATTCAAATCGAATCATTCATGTAAAAAGTTTAATATAGCGGCTCGAAAGTGATCGAAAGTGACATTTGACCTTGGAATTCCAATTACTTGAACCAGACATGAGTGTGTTCCAAGTTTCAATGAAATCGGATCACTTTCTTCTTTCTTGGAAAATCAACATGGCGGCATAAAATGATCAATATCTTTGACAATTCACCTTCGATTTTCAAAATTCAAAAACGTCAGTGAAGCTGAAACACTGATCTTCATAACTGTGTTATTGCAATGCATGAATTTTCTTTTTTGAGAAATCGCGCTCGTACTGAACTTTTGGCAATTTTACACTGTTCCATTGATCACCCTGTCGCGACCTTGTAAAACATTGTTCGTATTTGACGTGATCAATGCATGAGAAAGAAAGATTAAGCTATAGAACACTGAAAACCGATATAAAATCGCTGACGGCAATCAAAAGTTATGATGATTTTAGAAATCGTCTGAATCTGCTTGTCCCCTAGATTCTTGTGATGTGTGTAGATGATAGATTATAGAATATATATTTAGATATAAATATAGAATTTTTGACCAACCCGATAACAAGTCTATATTGTCCTCTGAAGTATCGTCCTCATTCTGTCTTCATCAATATAATTTTAAGTCCTGACAATGAGTGAGCGGTGTGCCGGTGTGCCATCGATCATGTCATGTTGAGAGCCCTGTTGGGCCCCCATTCTGTCTTCAAGTGTAGTTGGAACCCTGTTGTGCCCCATTATGTTTTTTCATGGCTTTCGGAATAGGTGCCAGTAAGACCAATTTCAAGTTATCTTGTTACATAGAGATCCATTGGACCCCTTGTGTTTTCAATACCGTTCGAAGCTCTGTTGAGCCCCCTTTGCACTTTTCCGAGGCTTTCCGAGCACTAGTGAGCCCCTTGCGCCTTTATGTGATATTCGGCCCCAAATTGGGTCCTCTTTGTATTTTCAAGTAGGTAGGTTTAATTTGGAGCTTTTTTGGATGTTGGTTTTTCGTTGTTTGAATTTGGATGTTTTTTATGACTATCAAAATTCCAGTAACCTTTGCCTTCTTCTATTATAAAGCTTCACTGGGCCTCCTTTAATGTTTTTCTATGGCTTTTGGAGCATATCGAGCCCCTTATTCTGTCTGAAGTGTAGTTTGGAACCCTAGTTGGCCCCCTTAGGTATGTTTTTTCATGGCTATCAGAATTCCAGTAAGCCTCCTGTTACCTTCTTGTTATCCAGAGCTCCATTGAGCCCCCTTATTTTTTCAATGTCTTTTGAAGCCCTGCTGAGCCCCCTTACATCTTTCATCTTTCCGAGACATTCAGAGCATAAGTGAGCGCCTTGTGTCTTGGTGTGATATTCGGAGCCCTATCAGGCCCCCTTGTGCCCTCAAGTGTAGTTCAGAGCCTGAGATAAAGCCTAATTGGCCCACTTATGTTTTTATTGGCTTCCAGAGTACCAGTAAGCCCCCTTTTTTTCCTTTATTGTTATGAAAAGCTCCAATGGGCCCCCTTGTGTCTTCAGTATCGTTTGAAGCCTTATTGCCTGGCATTTCTTCGTAGCATTTGGATCTCTATTGGGCCCCCTTGTGTCCTCATGTGTCGTTTGGAGCTCTAATCAGCCCTCTGTGTTTTTCGTGGCATTTAAAGTTCCAGTGTGGGTGAGCCCCCAGACTTGGAAACCTTAGTGTGAATCCCTTGTGCCTTCATGAGACATACAGATCCCTATTGGGCCCCCATGTGTACGCAAGTGTAGTTTGAAGCTCTTATTAGCCCTCTTGTGCTTTTTAAAGACTCTCAGATTTCCAGTAAGCTTCTTTCTGATGCCTTCTTGTGTTACACATGGTTCCATTTGGCCCCCTTGTTTCTTCAACGTCTTTTGAAGCCCTGCTGAGCCCCCTTGCATCTTTCCGAGACTTCCGGAGCATAAGTAAGCACCGAGGTAAGCACCTTGTGCCTTAATATGATACTCGGAGCCCTATCGAGCCCCCTTGTACCCTCAATTATGGTATAGAGTTCTAATTAGCTCACATAGCCTTTTATTGGCTTTCAGAGTACCTACCGGTAAGCCCCCTTTTGCCTTCATGTTATGTCAAGCTATGAAACTTCACTAGGCCCCCTTGTGTCTTCGATATCGTTTGAAGCCCTGCTGAGCACACGCATTAAGGACACAAGAGACAGCCTCCACTGGAGTTTCCGAAGTAATATGACGACACAAAGAAGCTCATCACACTGAATATTCAGAGACCTAATCCAGAAGGGAGACGTATTTTTCCGAGGACGTTTCTTCCGGGGGATGTATTTTCCCTGGGACGTCTTTTCCTTAGGACATTTTTTCCCCGGGGACGTAATTTCCACGGGACGTGTTGTGTGGAACATTTTTCCCGGAGACGTTTTGCGGGGGACGTTTTTTCCTAGATCTGGTGGCTGAAGAGCTGTTACCTCTCCTTCCTTACGATATTTTCAGATTGGGAAATTTTGTCACAGGGTATTTTTGGGTGGGGTCTTTTTGGCATGGGATATTTTGTCGCGGGGATATTTTTGGCCGGGATATTATTGGCGGGGATATTTTGTCGCGGGGATATTTTTGGCATGGGATATTTTGTCTCGGGGATATTTTTGGTTGGGATATTCTGCTACCCGACCAACAAACACCGACAGGATGTTTTTTATTATTATTTTGAATTGCAATGGAAGTAAAAACTATATAGGGTGTTTGCAAACTAGGGGTAGAAAAGAGAACGGCTGTTGGAGAAATGTTCTGAAAGTGTAAAAATGTTGAAAAAAAATTATGATCTTCATTTTTTGAAACATGGAGGGTCAAAAAGTGGTACTTCGACCCCTTCTATTTTCGTTTTAATCTAAAAGATTTCAGTAAACTCTTTCCATCAGACCAAATAGCAAGTTTTTTGAACCTTTGAATGTGATTTGTATTTTTATTTAGTATACAAGGTGAGTGAGGGTGTAAGGTTCTAGAGGTTATAAAACTGATGTAGACAAACAAATAACACAAATAGTTCTCATATCAAATTTTCTGCATACATTCTTGAAAAAAACTGGATTTTCAAGATTTACGACTTACCCTCTGTATAGGAAATAAAATAACAAAACACTTTCGAAGGTTCAAAAACATTGTTTTTTGGTCTGTTGAAAAAAGTTCACTGAAATCCTCGCTGAAATCTTTCAAAATAACGAAAATAGAGTGGATCGAAGGACCACCATTTGATACTTACTCCATATTTTCAAAAATGAAGAACTCAAATTTTTTTCAACATTTTTCTGGTAGGTACTTTTGAAGCATTTCCCTAACTGCGGTTCAACTTTCTACCCCAAGTTTACAAACACCCTGTATGTTCGCGACTTGATTCAAACTGCGCTCTTGAAAGTTGAGGCAGTTGGCCAGGCAACGTGGGAATAAGAGGAATCAAAGTCGCCAACATATACATTTCCACTTCCACAGCTTACTCCAATTCACAGTAGGGTGATTGCATGAAATTCGTTCACCTGATCACCGACAGGGCGACAGGCAGCGCAAGAATCGAGTTATGTTTTGACGTTTGTTAGGGAATTGCACTGGGGCACATAACAGGTGTAAGGCATTGTTAGAAGTTAGAATGATTCGAAATCACAATCTCGATCTCGTAAACACCAAACAAAACAGTGTGTGAACACAACTGTTTTTAAAAAACAACTTTGAAGGCGGGTATCTCCATTATTATGCGTTTGCGGTGGTACGTTTATTGAGGAAAGTCCCATTATTTTTCAGATTTTCATCTCCGTGCAAGTTTTGTAACACTTATTCCAGGACACCCTGTATAGGGTGTCCCAGCTAAAACAATCCAGCGCAATTTTCTTAGGAAATATCAAGGCAACAAAAATTGTTATGCAATTGACCATATTATTTATTCAGAGCGCAGTCGCAGATCGGGGAGAGAGACAACCACATGTGCTGGGTTGAAACTCCCATAAGAATATGCATGTTGAATGACTTTGTAAAATGATCAATTCAAGGTGCAAATTGACAATTTCAACGAATGTATAACATAGCAAGTGTGTAAAAAGAAACACCTGATCTACTTTTCACCATAATGAAATGGAAAATCTTGCTGTGAAGTTTATGCGAAGCAATTTAGAATGGGGTTTTTGAATCCAAAACAATTTCAAATTACCCGCCATATTTTATTGCACAACTTCCGCTAACGAGAATTTTGACAGCGCTTGAAAGCGAACCGAGCGTCAGCCGTCACGTAATAGTATGGTTTAAAATGTTAAAACGTCCCAAGAATCAAGAAAACACCTTGAAATCGTAAATTCTGACAGCGACAGCAAAGTTCCGTTTTCTATGCATGCTGTGGCGCGCGAGATCTTCTACTGCAGTGCGCATGGTCACACGCACATACCTAACTTACAAATGACTAGTGGAAGGGGACAGTGAGAATAATTAATATGGTCTATTGGGGGGAAGTTTGACCTTTTAGCTTTCTTTTGAGGGGGCGCCGATGCTTGTAGGTGCTCTAGTTTCCAAGAAAATGCAATTTGAATCGGGCGAGTCACAAGAGTTCGAAAATTCATGATCGACTAAACAAAATACTTCAGATGAAAAAATATCCTCTTTCTCTAGGCTTTCCATTGATGTGTCGCCGATATCTGTACCTGGCCCAGTAAGCCAGGTATTCTGCCTCACAGTCCAGCAAAACACAATAATCAGGATCATGACGTCACCGATCACACACTTGTTGACTTTAACACCAGTCGTTACTAGGACTTTTTCACTTACCATACCTGGATTCACCATAGCAATGAATACTGCTGATGTTAAAATCAACACGTGTGTGATCGGTGACGTCATGATTCTGATTATTGAGTTTTGCTGGACTGTGAGGCAGAATATCTGGCTTACTGGGCCAGGTACAGACATCGGCGACACATCAATGGAAAGCCTAGAGAAAGAGGATTTCTTCATCTGAAGTATTTTGTTTAGTCGATCATGAATTTTCGAATTCTTGTGACTCGCCCGATTTAAATTGCATTTTCTTGGAAACTAGAGCACCCACAAGCATCGGCGCCCCCTCAAAAGAAAGCTAAAAGGTCAGTCTTCCCCCCAATTGCGAAACAATTTTTGTTGCCTTGATATTTCCTGAGAAAATCGCGCTGGATTGTTTCAGCGGGACACCTGTAGTATACCTCGTAATAATATGATGATAGACGATAAAAATTCATATATTTATTTATAAATATATAACTACTATAATTTACCCCGTGTGCTGCAAAAAAAAGAACTAGCATCTCATCATCTTATCAATGAAGTGAAATGCATCATGGGTTAACAGTACCACTCAGTAAGGTAAAGTGGGTGGCTAAGTTAGTTAGTTACCATAGAGAATGTCATCGAAGTTTCTGGAACCCTATTTCTAGAAAGGATGTGATCCGTTCACATGTGAAGTTGCTAAGCAACCAGGGCTGTGACTGGCTGTACCGCGCAATCGCCCGTGATCGCTATCATCCAGAGATAAGGCATGGGTGATGTTATCAGGTAATTAGATATGTCAAACAAATGTCAGTCGTCAGTCAGTGTTTGTTACTCAATTCTACTCATTAAATCCTTGTTGTGAAGTACCAACAAATAAGACTCACTCGCAAAGCAAAAGGTAGATAGATACTCAAACCTATACAACGTGCTGTGGGTATCCTAGATACAGCTTATAGATGAAAGGGGTTGTGGGAAGGACTCGTGGCGGCCTACAAAGCATCGCAGGATTTGCGGTGTTACATATCAATGATGCAACTGAAAAGAAGACTTACGACAACAAACGCTCAATATTGGAGGAAGAAACCAAGGAACATATGCCATATCAGGGCACACGAGGCACCTTCGCTTCGCATAACGCAAATGATTTCCACGTACGCGCATTTTGTCTTCGGCCACAAGGACATAATGCGCAATGGGGTCTTATATCACTTTTTTTTTATTTGTTCAAAACAAAGTACAAACGGAGATCACTACAAGCATAAACATATTTCGTCTCAAAAGTTCCTACACTTCTGAGCAAAAGTTAAGGGCCACTTTTTCAAATGTGAATAACTCACAAACGCTTTTTTTGATTTTGACAAATTTTCGCACAGAGGTGGTCTTATGTGTTGTAAAGACAAGTGTGAAGTGGCGCACTCACCAATCCATAGGTTTGTGGTAGAGAGGTCTTCGACTGTTGCTTTGCAGAAATGCGTAATTTTTAGTGAAATCAAAGCATTGGATTTTGGACAAAATGGAGGTTCATCTAATAAAAAACGTCTAGTTTGCTTTGTTACGATGTTCTTAAGCAAGTACCATGCTAAGTTTGTTCATTGACATCTTCCATTTTCAAATTTTGACCATCAACGTCTTCTTGTGGCTTAAACAATGTGTGAGGCACTACTCTGCGTGATTTTGGTTGCATACAGTTTAGTCGTGTATTTCTTGTGATTTTGCGTCAATGTTTCGTGATTTTGGCCAGTCTTGAGCCTCAAAAACAATAAATTCTTTATGAAGACTGTTACTAAAGAACAAAAACAAGAGAAAAAAGCTCACAAATATGTCAAAATCTTGAGCACTGACAAGAAATAAGTCATAATTTTCATCACATGCCGATAAAACACCTCTACAGTGACCAAAGAAGAAATGGTGAATTTCTTTAGCTCTTTTGGGGAAAAGACATTTACGGGGTGTCGCCAAGAGACCAAGCGCAAAAACGATGAGTGACAACCTTGATTGATTATTTGTCATCAATATTCAAGAGTTTAAATCACTTCAAAGCCATCAGGCTCTCTCGAATGGGAAGAAGTTGAAAAATTAACTTCAAGTTTGTTGCTCTGTACTGAGTGAACCCATGGACGGATATGGATGATGGCCATACTCAGAGATATGCATAAGCCTTGTGTTCAAGTGTAGAAACCACCAAGAGCATCTGACAACGCGAACATTTGAAAATCGGGGTTTGTTTGAACCTCTGCAGTGTGAAAAACAGCTGAAATCGAATAAGTTCTCAATCGGGATTGTTCGTCTTTCGTAATTGTACAGGGACTGGTCAAAAACGACGAACGTAAAACACGTATCTCCCTGACAGGAAACGACTAGAGCGGTCGTGTAAGATGTCGTCGTCGTCGTGGACAGCGGTTTCATGCAGATTGCATTCCACTCAGGATTCCGAATGGGGGTGGCTCTATCATGGTGTGAGTAGGAATATTTTTGATCAGTTCCTGTACAATTACGAAAGACGACAGTTCCAATTGAGAACGTCATTTGATTTGAGCTGTTTTTCACACTGCAAAGGTTCAAACAAACATCAATTTTCAATTTTTGCGTCGCCAGATGCTCTTGGTGGTTTCTACATTCAAACACAAAGCTTATACACTTCTCTGAGTATGGCCATCATCCATATCCGTCCATGGGTTCACTCAGTGCAGAGCAACAAACTTGAAGTTAATTTTTCAACATCTTCGCATTCGAAAGGGCCTGATGGCGTTGAAGTGATTTAAACTCTTGAATATTGATGGCAAATGATCAATCAAGGTTGTCACTCATCGTTTTTACGCTTGGCCTCTTCGGCGACACCCCGTAAATGTCTTTCCCCCTAAAGAACTGAAGAAATTCACCATTTCTTCTTTGGTCACTGTAGAGGTGTTTTATCGGCATGTGATGGAAATTATGACTTATTTCTTGTCAGTGCTCAAGATTTTGACATTTTTGTGAGATTTTTTCTCTTGTTTTTGTTCTTTAGTAACAGTCTGCATAAAGGATTTATTGTTTTTGAGGCTCAAGAGTGGCCAAAATCACGAAACATTGACGCAAAATCACAAAAAATACACGACTGAACTGTATACAACCAAAATCACGCAAAGTAGTGCCTCACACATTGTTTAAGCCATAAGAAGAGATTGATGGTCAAAATTTGAAGATGAAAGATGTCAATGAACAAACTTAGCATGGTACTTGCTTAAGAACATTGTAACAAAGCAAACTAGACGTTTTTTATTGGATGAATTTCCATTTTGTCCAAAATCCAATGCTTTGATTTCACTAAAAATTACGCATTTCTGCAAAGCGTGAGACGAAGACCTCTCTACCACAAACCTATGGATTGGTGAGTGCGCCACTTCACACTTATCTTCACAACACATGAGACCACCTCTGTGCGAAAATTCGACAAAATCAAAAAAAGAGTTTGTGAGTTATTCACATTTGAAAAAGTGGCCCTTAACTTTTGCTCAGAAGTGTACTTTTTTAGGAGACAATGTTGAAAATTTGGGCGGCAACAGGTGGAGATTGAACTGGAAGATTGATGACGTCAAAAATCTGTTCCGCCCTTGCGCACTAGGTAGGTCATCGTGTAATATGCATTGACCGTTGTTGTCACGTCAGGTTGTGTCAGGTCCTACTATACAAGGGAATCCAGGTTATGCTGTGTGATCCAAACCATTCCGAATTGGGGTAGGCTGTGCCCTGGCGAAAAGCAGCTTTACATCCTGGAATTTGACCACGTCACAGCCTACCCCAATTCGGAATGGTTTGGATCACACGGTACAAGACCCTTCTCCCTCCCATTTTTATCGCCTCGCGTCTAGGGCATAAGAACGCATCTTCAGAAGCTCCTATGTTGTCCCGAGCGCCGAACGGCGAGCTCCGAGTTTTATTAGAATTGGAGGAATTTGAGCTGATTCGTGGTAAACCAAGTTTTTATGCTAGGAAATGCCGTCCTTAAGGCTGGTTGGGGATTTCAGGGATAGGCAATCTTGAATTTAAAGATGTAGTTACATGGGTAATTTTTATTTATCATTAAAAAATGGATTATTCAGATGTAGCTCCATATTGTTCTTTCAATATTATCACTTCAAATCTTGAAAGTGTCACTTCACGTGTGGAGGATATGATTCATTTACCTTGACCCAAAATGGATAATTATGTTCGGTATGGTGATTTCAGTAAGAGAAATGAGTCCAGCAACCTCGAAAACATATAAATTGATACCTTACTCGAACACCTCATTCATACATGTTTTTTGTCATTTATTGGCGACCATTTTGAAAAAAGGCTTCTATTTACATTTTTTTTATGAAATTAAACTTTACCAGTAAGTGTTATCAGCATGTTCAATGCATTTGAATTCGACATTTTCCATTCCAGTTTAACGCATATATATTTTTTCTAAATAAGAGAAATTCTAAGAAGAGAAAGGTAGTTCTTGAATCCCTAAAGGGATTTTCAAGAACTACCTACGGATAAAATAGCTTAGAATTTTTCAAAGATTAAGTGTACCGAATCTGTTGCTTGTATCGTATCATAAATGCAGTTTTATTTTGCCTACCGCTAGTAGTAGGTACTAAACTGCTGGACAGTTGTCGGTATCGGAAAAATGATCCGACTTTGGAGGTCAATATCTCTTGATTGCCGATTGCGATTTCCATTTTGTTTAATGCAATAACTAGCTTGATCTTTCCGTAACCCATCCTCTAATAGTGAATGTTGAGAAACTTCATGTACATTTTCTACAGGGTGATACGTAAAATGGTGCAAAATTGCAACGACTTCATCGTACCCCCATTTTTCAAAAATATATTTTTTTAATTTTCTAATACAAAAATTATGAAGTGTGATGTCTTATCTCGAAACGGTATTGGAATTTCCCGGATTAAAAGTCATTTATGTTGAATGTTGCAGATTTACGAAACTCGGGCATAGCACAAGCACGAAAAATATAGCGTCCAGGGGGGCTTTACTTCACTCGGACACTGAAGTTTCACAACGTTACCATGTTCAGGGTCTTAAGTCTGCAAATAGAACATGTTCCATATCTAAAATTCTGATGAAATTCTGACGAAATCCAACGTACGGAAAACAGGCAGGAAAACACTTGAAAAAGTGCCCCCTGCTTGGCCCCACACCAAATATTCGGGTTGTGTTGAGAGTGAAATTGTCCTGGACTGTTGTACGAACAATCTTGCTCAATGTCAACATCCATTCATCAAAAGTGACTTAATCTCGCGTGCCAACAAGGCGAATCTGTAATATTCAAAATAAAAATTTATATCTTGAATGTTACACTTCCAATCCGGATAATTACCGTTTCGAGGTAAGACACCACACTTCATGATTTTTGTATTAGAATACATAAAAAAATTTTTTAGACGAATGGGGGTACGATGAAGTTGGTACAATTTTGCAGCATTTTACGTATCACCCTGTAGATATTTTACATAAAGTTTCTCAACATTCACTTTCACAGGATAGGTCACGGAAGCATTAGGCTAATTAACACAATGAACAAAACGGAAATCGCATCTGGCAATCGGAAGTTATTGGTCTTTAAAGTCGAACCATTTTTCCGAGACCGACAACTTCGTTGTTCAGCTGTTTAGTTGACCAGACTCCGACACGTTTTATCAAGAGCGACGGCGAGCCGGCAACCCATCTAAGAACTAGACCGCACGGGCGTTAGCTTTAAATCGATTTTTTTTTACAGAATCGAGCATCGAGCAACGTTTCTATTCCATGTTAAAAATTATATTTATTTTATAGCTGATGATTTTGAAATATTCCCATTTGCTGAAGAATCTATATTTTCTTTTCAGGTGGCTGTGCAACTTTCGGTCACTCCTGTTACGGAGGGATGGGGAAACGAGGCGCTTCAGAACTGATGGACACCAACGAAGAGATAGTAGGCCAAGACATGCAAAACGAAGAGAATCCAGCTTTCGTCTTCACCGGTCCACGAAGCGAATACAAACCGGAACGACTCCAAAGACTGACCCCACAGCAATACGACAGCATATCTCGAGTCATCAGACAATGGGTGAGTAAATATTTTCCAACTTATTTATATACAGGGCGTTTCAGTTTCAATCAAGAAAACATTAGATTCTCCTAGTCCTTCTGATTCACAAAAATACCGATATACTATAATGGCGTTATATCGATTAATTGAAAGATGGGTACAGAGTGTTGAAGTTTACAAAAATAGGTACATTTTTCTATCCAACTTTTAAAAAAAGCAGTTTTTTAGTCAGCCATGGAGTCACTAGTCACTAGAACAAATGTTGCAATTATTTGACATGCGTCATATACTTACCTACCAAGTGTACTTACCTACCATCAACGACAGAAAACAGTGAACGACAGGTGAATGACATTTCACATTTTTATCCTGAAAATAAGGCTATACTTAGTATTATCCAGATACTGGAGGACGATCCGCTAGCCTTGCTGGCACACACCTCGAATTTTCCAGCATGCGAACGCGGGTCGTTCGTTTGGAGAAAATTTCGAAAAATCATCCATCTGTGACATCTGTCGTTCAGTTTTTGTGTCGTTAATGGTAATTGCAAAGAATATTCAGTTTTAGCTCTTATTTCAGGTAGTTTGACCTTACCTTATCTTTAATCTGTAAACCTTGCCATCTTGTATATTTCCTCAAAAGTGAGACAGAAGCATACTTATAAGTAATATATATTTTTCTGAATCGGCTAACCTCGAAGACAAACCAAGACAATCTACCATAAAAGTTTGTTCGATTGAAATTGAAACACCCTGAACACAAAAGATTTATGTGTTTGCTTTTATTTGTTTGTATATATGTACCTATCCTACTTATCTGTATTATAATATCCAGCTTTTCCAGATTCAGTCCTACAGGCGAGCTCAGGAAATGCAAGGAAATGCCATCTAGACACGCGTGGAATCTCCCGAGTTTTTTTCAGAACTGACGTTGTTGTCCTCTTAGATTACATACATGTTATATTCCTTATTAAATGTAAGCAAGAAAAACTGTAAAGGCTTAAACGTCTTAGACTTAATTAAATAATAATAATAATAGTAATATAACTAATACCTAAATGGTTACGTTGAGATGCTGTACTATTTTCATTGTGATTAAATTGTATATTTGAAGTTAAAAAAATAAAATGTAATTGGCTGGATTTTATTCTTGTTTGTTCAAGTAGGTAGGTAGGTATCTGCGTTAGTCGAGGCGTTAGTAGAGTGTAGGTATTCCTCTAGTTGTAACTTTAAACTTACCGCAGTTCCACTCTCTATCTTCAATTGGCCGGAGATAGCGTGTGGCTTCCGAGATCAATATTGTGTAGTAGTGTATCTTGAAAAGTTCACGTGTTATCAGTGAAAAATAATGCCACGGTCGCTTCTAAACTCGCTAGTGCCAGTTTGTACCCCCCTGGATCCATGTAGAAGCCATGGTGGGCGAATTCAGGTACCAAAACTTCCATAGTTTAAGTCATAAAACAAGCTGATTAAACATTTTCTAATTAATTAAAAACAATGCCAGAGATAAACTATTGCGTAGAATATTTTGAACGCTTATCAATCTTTTTGATTGGCTTTGCTCTTCTCTCTGATAATCATATGTTTCGGTTGTTGTTCCATTGCAACAATGGCAGAAGCTGGAGGAAGCTCGAACTCGTAAGTAAAAAATTAAGGTAACTTTATATTAACAGATGAAGATAAAGCTTTTTTTTACCTCTAGTACTAATGGGGACGATGGTGAAGTGCTGGAAGTGATCGATATCAGGAACATCCAGTCCTACTTGTCCTTCAATGAAACTTTTGAGGATGATATTATTTTCGACATGACGTCGCTCGGGTCGTACATGCTGTTAGGTAAAGAGTCAGACGCAAGGTGAATGTGCTCGTGTGAAACTCGTGAATATTTCCAGGGCACTCGATGAAACGGACAGACGGGGTCGCTCCTCCGGACTATGCTGAAGAAGACCACAAATTGAAGAGGCTTTCGCTGGCGTACGAAGGGATGCACTTCATGCCCAGACTGATCGTGCAGGAACTGGCGAAAGACATAAAAATCCTCGACATCAGCCACAACGAATTCAAAGACTTGAGTTTTCTGAGTGAGTTCAAGCAGCTGTCCACGCTGATCTGCGACCACAACAACATCACGTCGAAGACGGTGATTCCTTACATGCCCACGCTGGAGATCTTGTGGATGAACAGGTGCAAGGTGCGACTATTTCATTTTTGTGTTGCACATATGATCAGTTTCACGGCTTTTTTCATGAGAGTAAGCTATGGCAAAATTTTTGTTGTGTTGGTACGAAGCTAACCGCGTCGCAGCCAGTTGTGTAAATGTGGTATATGTTATGTGCAGATGTTATGTGAAATGAACAAGTTCAAGAACAAGAACAAGATCTTCAACAAAATGCACTCACGTCACGCGTCGTGTCTCGCCTCGTACAGTAAATCAATGTCCTAAGGAAGTTCTCCCAACCTCAGTGAGGCCATTGAACAGTGGGCATTTTCATTCCATTTTCTTCAGTAAACGCCGCTGCCGCGCTTCGTCTTCATTTTATCCAATGGTCGCCAGTAACCAGCACAAGCAGAACGCCACCAACTGGTCAGAAGGATGTCAGTCATCGGCCGCAGCAAATTTCCACTCTGTTTCCCTATTTTTGTCACAAAAACTCTAAAATTTTGACATATGCGTACATCACATCGCGGTAACGGGTGGCAGATGTCACTGACCACTGCACATAACAATCATAGCATACCACATCTACACAACTGGCTACGATGACATTAGCTTCGTACCAACACAACAAAATGTTATACATAGCTTCCTCTAATGAAAAAAGCCGTGTAACTGATTATACAGGCGGTTTCTATAAAAACTGAGACAAGTATTTCACACGAAGTGTACAGGTTACATGAATTTTAGCTTTCTTGTCACTGTGACAGAGCCAAATAATTACACTCCGTGCGAAATACTAGGTGCTTTCCTTTTACCACATAAACTAAGTGTTCTGACCTAAGTTGTTAGTGGTATCTCACTTTTGCGCATGTGATTCCTCGCTTTTTCTCTCTCTGACTTAGATCAGATCAGTGAGTTTTATGGTAAAACGAAAGCGCCTACTGTCTCAGGTTCTGTTGAAACTTATTAGGATATCTAGAAGGATTCTAAATTATAAGTTGGCGACACTGTATGGCAGTATTTTCTTGAATACGCACCAAAAAGCGGTAATAAAATAAATAGATCATTGTATGGCTATTTCAAGACATGATATTTAGTTCGTTTGATGCACTGATGAGTTACTGGAAATTAATAAAGAAGAGCCACCTCTTAAATCATGACATGACATACCTAGGTGAAACTCACCTCGCAGGACGAAACTCAAAGTGGTGTCATAAGCACCTTTTCTAACTCGGAAGGCGTTATTGTCTGCTTTCTGCATCCTAATTATATTTCTAATACTTTGATTGTTTTGTTAAAGATAATATTAATAATTATGACTTTACTGAGATTAGGTTCAACTTCAATAATCGTCTCAAAGAAAAATGAGCTCCTAGTACTAAACAGCTTCAAGGTCAGAAAACCGTCTGTTTTCTACATGCAGGTGTTCATTTCCAAACTTTCCACCCCAGATTTCTCGCCACTAAAATTGTTTTCAGGAAAACGCCGAAACAGGTCGATTTTTATTTCGAGGGGTACATCCAAAACACGTATTTCCAAATTTTTAGCTCCAACCCCTTCGCCCCCACCTTACTCTACTTTAAAATTTCACATAGGTATCAATTTTCTTGTGATATATCGAATTGAAAGTGAAGGAATTCTCTTTCTTAATCCGATGAATTGCGATTAATGATGATTAATCAGGTCGTTTACGGTGTGCTGTTGAAAAAAAGCGACCAAATACCGACGTTTCGACGCTCATACGTCTCGTTAGCGTGGTTATCGCCGGGACGACGCCTCTTCAAAGGCTATTTAGGTATAATGCTAGTTGTATTAGTATCTAAGTACACAAACCAACCGACGGTGAGATGTAATAAACACACATACCTAATCGAAAACCGTCTTTTGGAACTTTTAGATCATTAATTCTCCTTCTATCAAACATATTAAAAAAAAATTCAAATCACCCCAAACCTTCTCAAAATTCTCTCATTGTTAATTAAAGGAAAGTTTACCCTATCAACTTCCCATTTTTGAAAAATAGATTTCCCAGCAAAAAACAGGTCGATTTTTATTGCAACAGGGACATTACGACACGTATTTTATCTCCAACCCCTTCGCCCCCACCCTACCCTACTTCAAATTTCAAATAATATTAACTACCTACCCTGTGATACATCAAATTGAGAATTGTTTCTGTAAGAAATTATTTCTAATTTTATGAATCACCCCCTAACCCTTTCCCAAAATTCTCTTAATTGGGAGGCGAAGTTGAAGATGAAAATTTGACAACACGTGTCTTAGATTTCTTCCTCGAAATAAAAATCTCACCTGTTTTTGCTGGAAAATCTATTTCTTCATCCTTCAATTAACAATGAAAGAATCATGGGAAGGGTTGGCGTTGGTTAAAAAAATTTAAAATATGTTCGATAGAAAGACAGTTATGAAATTTTCATTTTGATGATCAATTTTTGTCAAATTTTAAAGTAAGGAAGGGTGGGATCGAAGGGGTTGAAGATGAAAATTTGCCAAAACGTGTCTTAGATTCCCCCTCGAAATAAAAATTGACCTGTTCCGGCGTTTTCCTAAGAAAAATTTTGGCAGCGAGAACTTCCAGGTGGTTAGGTACTTTGAAAATGAACACCCTGTATAATGAATAAACTTGTACAGTTCCATTGAAGACGCAAAAGTATAGGAAAAGCAAAAGATTGATTAAAATAATACCAGTTCAGAAGAAACGAGGAGGAGCCTGTGGTATGGTGGTTATAGCGAGTCCGACTGCCATGCCAAGAATAGTGGGTTCGACACCAGTGGCGGGTCGAATTCTCGTTCCGAAAACAAGTTCCTTGATTTAGTTGCAATACTTGCCAAAAGCAAAGGCGTGTTTCGCTTAGCACGTAAAATGTCAACGATGGTGCCGACCCCATATGTGATGTTGGTGATCAATTGAGACCCTATCCTGTAAAATATGCGAGAAAAAATTATAATACGAAGTTTCTTATGAAATTCTGTTTCAGATAGTCTCACTGTACCCTTGGGCCCAGCATTTGCAAATGATGTGCCCGAATTTGAAACAACTCTCCCTAATGGGCAATCCCATAGCTCCCTCTTACTTGAACGGGGGCAATTTCTACGAATATCTGCAGTACAGGTCAGTAATTTGCTGAAATTGTTTTATTAATACATATTACATATACATACATATACAGGTTATTCAAAGTCCGGAATGAAATTCATATTTTTTTTCCATGTTCATTTAAGAAAAACGCTCGAACAGGTCGATTTCTAAAAACGGTACGACGTTTTTTCAGGACACGTGTCATGTTCTACCGTCAACCCCCTAACCCCAAGCCACCCTTAGTATTTTTATTCAAATGGCACCCTATGGCTTGTGGGGGCTCGTTGGAAAGATTGTCAAAAACTCTATTCAGATCTACCATTGAAAATCAGATCGAACGTTTGACCATGAATTTTAAAGGAATACAACGAGCCCCCACAAGCCATAAGGTGCCATTTGAAGAAAAAATACTAAGGGTGGCTTGGGGTTAGGGGGTTGACGGTAGAACATGACACGTGTCATGAAAAAACGGCTTACCGTTTTTAGAAATCGACCTGTTCGAGCGTTTTCTCCAAAATAAATATGGAAAAAAATTATGAATTTTATTCTGTCAAGTAAAACTGGGGTTCCTCAAAACTTCATGGTGAAGGGTCCGATCTAATTTTCAATGGTAGATCTGAATAGAGTTTTTGACAAGCTTTCCAACGAGCCCCCACAAGCCATAGGGTGCCATTTGAAAAAAAAATTCTAAGGGTGGCTTGAGGTTAGGGGGTTGACGGTAGAACATGACACGTGTCATGAAAAAACGGCTTATCGTTTTCAGAAATCGACCGGCTCGAGCGTTTTTTCCGAAATAAATATGGAAAAAAAATATAAATTTTATTCCGGACTCTTGAATAACCCTGTACATATACATATACATATTATCCATTCCAAGCTTAAAAAAAAAACACTTCGCCAATGATATTTTTTCTCCGCGTTTGACAATCTGATAAGTTGAAGGATTGGAGAAGTCACCATTATCAGGATCAAATTTGTTCAAATGATGTTTCCATGCTGGATTGCCAGTTAATTCAATTGTTAAGGTCAAATTTTGACGCTGACCTGATAATTTCATTCTTTTCTGCCTTGAAAATGCCATCAGGCACGTTACTTTTAATAGCAAGAAGTGTTGGAAGGTGCAACAGTAACGAGAATGGAAGCACAAGATGTGATAGAAAATATATAGTTTGAAAAATGACCAAGAAGAACCATTTCTAGCGCCGAAGTGTGATTTCGTTGCAAGTGATCTCGTGACCTGAGCTTATGACCCCTTATCATCAACCTAGAGGTGCGGCCGGGTGAGCTCGTGAGTGTGTCGGTCTATGAGCGTATCGACCCAAAATTACAGATTTTTATGCAAGAAACTTATTGTTTATGCCGGACGGGCTAAAGTAAAGAGCCTCGCTGGCGTCCCATAGGATCTAGGAAGTTAATGTTTCAAGTCAAAAATTCATGTTAATTCAATCTCTGTGTTAGGATCATGATCTGTGATCCTTGTCGAAAGAAAGCGGCTCAGGTTAGTGAGCAAACCGGCGACGAAGTCCCCCAGAATCACAATCTAACAACATAACACAGTTCACCTACGTAACCTCCCTTGTATCAAGATGACGTTAAACATCAAAAATCATGGACACCAACAAAACTTGAATTTTGCATGGCAAGCTGTTTTTTAAGCTTGGAATGGATGATTACGGCCACAGAATAACATTACGGCGATCGAATGAGTTTTTTCGCTAGATCGCTGAGAGGTGGCGCGAAGCTCTGAATCCTAGAATGACAGATGACACATCTTTCGGCTTTGACATTATGACATTGACACGACAAACATAAGATTAAACAAAAATCCTGTTTTTTCTACCTGTTACACAAAGAGGAAAACTCCCCGAAAAGCGTGTATTTTGGGACATTTCGTAGATAATAATGAAGAATAAAATGAGCCGAGATTTCACTGACCTATGAAATGGAATACTTTCCAGTTTTCATACTTGAAAGACAAGAAGCAACTTTCAAAAGATATACCCGTCAGAATAAGAACTTTAAAACTTCTTTTTTTTGCAGATTATTCATAATTTCCCTATTTCCAAAACTGGTTTACTTGGACGACAGGCCCGTCAACGAGGACCAACGAACAGAAGCACAAAGGGTATACCGAAGGCCTTTCATGGAAAGGGTCATCATGAAGACGCAGGTTCAAGTGCCGTTCTACTTGAGGTCCTTTTCCAATCAAGTGTCGAATGTTCTAGCACCCACGCCTGTTTTCGGTACTCCTGAAAAGAATGTGATAATTTAGAAAAAAAATTTCTACTCTAGGAGAACTGTATTTTCATACGTTTTGTAAAGTGCTGGTGCATAATATTTAGATAATACCTTTAGGTTTTAACCAAGTGCAAAAACTCTGTGATGTTGATTTGGTTTTGTTTCTAAAAAAATTGTAGAAGTATGATGAAAATGAAGACAAACAAAAAAATATATTGGATAAATATATTTTTATAAAATTGCTCGTATTGACATCGTTGTGGAGAATAAAGTCTGGCTGGAAATGAGTTTCAAGTCTGTTTTTAATTAAGTGAAGCAATTGCTCGTTTATATTTTTCCATTGTGATAACGTCGTCCTTAAACCTAATGATTCGTATTTATTCGTATCAGTCTGCACAACATATATGAAAGCATACGAGAAATAACGATAACAGCTCATTGTTGTTTATAAACAGATTTATCCGAAAACTTGACAACTGGACTTGCATCAAAATGTTCGAAGACCAACAGAGAATTCGCTCCTTTTTTCACAAACGGTGCCGGCAAGTACAGCGTCTGTTGGGGACCGATCCTGTCGTATCTCCCCAGGACAAACCCGTTTATAATAACGACACCTTTGGTCCAATCTTCCATGTTTACAAATGTATCTCGAACATCATCCACGAAAAAATCAGCGCTGTACAGAACTGGACCTCTGGTGTGGTCAACTTCCTGCCAGTCTTTCAAAGAGTTAGTCCATGACTGCTTAAATTCCAACGGAGCAATTTCCCAATCGAGCAGTTCTTTACCGTTCACGTGAACTTGTGTTAAACCTTTGAACTGGTTAAAGACATGTAAAGGGCCAAATCCCACCCTTCCCCAGTTTTCGACTAGTAAATCTAGCGTTGCGGAGATTGCTTCTGTTGATCCCAGATTGATCGAAGAGTTTTCCAGTCGATAGTAGCCGAAACCGGTCAGATTTGTAAGGGTATCTGAAACGATCTTACCATTTATCAGCACTACCACAGTGTCGCGAACATGCCCTGGGATTGTTAAAATCGAATTTGCAGATATGTTCAACGTCTTGCGGTACACAATATATCCGTAGCTCTGGCCTGAACCGTTATTGATTTCTAAGAGTTCCATTGGTAAAGGTTTCGAGCTGTGAAGAACTGGAGCTTGAAGCAGAATTTCATTCAGTTTCAACTGCTTTTTGACAGCTAAATTTGCGTAACGTTTTGGAGGCGTAACCGGAGGCGGTTTTGGAATCAGCGTTTTAATTTTGTTGTGCTTCTCCAGCAGTTCTTTGACCAAAAAGTATTTGGAAGCGTAATCGCCGTTTTCAGACAAAGGTGCGTCGTAGTCGTAACTGGTGGTGTCAGGTTCATAATCCGAGTTGTTTGTGGCATCCTTTTCTTTGTTGGCTCCGTTCAAGAAACCCCAAGACGTGCCACCGACGAACATGTACATGTTTACTGAAGCGGGGTAGCTGAGGATTCGTTCCAGAACGTCCGAGAAATCGGAATCGTTACGCATATTGTGGGCTTCGCCCCAGTGGTCGAACCATCCCGTCCAGAATTCCATCGCCATGATCGGCTTGTTCTTTTGGAGCCTCTGCAACGCCTCAAACTCTTTTTCCGGATCGTTCTTGAAGTTGGACGTTTGAAGCAGCCCCGGCAACGTACCGTTGGATCCGAACAGCGAGGTTCCGTCTGACGTCACCAAGAGCTCTTTAATCCCGTTTGTCACAAACAAATCCCGGAGTTGCTCTAAATAGAGCTTGTCCGGCACGAACTTGCCTTCTTCGTACGTGGAGCCGTATTCGTTTTCCACTTGCAACGCCACTATGGGACCGCCCAGCGTGAATTGAAGCGCAGCCAAGATGGGCAGGAGCACGCCAAAGTATCTCGAAACGAAGTTCATGTACGTCTTTTCGGACGTTCGCAGCTTCAATTCTTTGTGACGCAAGAGCCAGCTGGGCAATCCTCCGAATTCCCATTCGGCGCAAATGTAAGGCCCCGGTCTGACTATGGCCAGCAAGTCTTCTTCCTGGGCGGTTTTGAGGAACTCCTCGAGGTGAAGGAAGTCTTCCATGTCGCTCTGGCCGCGACCAAAGTCGAACTTTCCGTCTTGCGGCTCGTGCAGGTTCCAGGGGACGTACGTCTCGACGGTGTTCAATCCAGCAGCTCTCATCTTCTTCAGACGATCTCTCCAGTAAGGCCTCGGGACACGGAAGTAGTGAAACGCTCCGCTGTAGAGAGTGATGTTCTTCTCATTAAGAGTGAAATGTGACTGGTTAGCCGAAAGACCGGAAGTGATGCCATTGGCGGTGTAGTGCTCGTAAAGGGTGGGTAAAGACATCGTCGTTTTAAACATCGTTTCACGTTGTAAATGCAGATACACTTCGATTAAACAAAGATTTTATTTATACAGTAAGTACGAATGGCTAGTTGCAATCAAAAATAACAATAAAACAATGCCTTGGCCGTGTTACTGCTTATATGGTGGTTGATTAGCATTTCTGAAAACGCTATCTTGCGGCGTGTTAATCACAGGGAGCGTGGTAATATTTGGCATGGATGGATACACAATATGTAAGTAATGCTAATTTTCATCATGTAACACAATGAGTTCCGAGTATAGGCATGCAGATTGTATAATATGCTAGCAATAATCAGTTACGGCCAGTTAGCGGTCAAAACAAGAACGAGATAAACGTCTCCAGTTTACTCTTGTGGTGGTCTTCTTGATCAAAAAACTGACTTGGTCAAAAAAAAAATCGTAATAGGTCGAGTGGGAAACTTTTGGGAGCTCTCAAGGAAGAAAAGTCCTCTGCAAATGTATGAGAAGAAGGAACAGCACAGTTCTCTTGTTTTATTGCAGATTCGTAGATTATCAACTTTTACTGCGCTTTTTTTTTTCAACAATAAGGAAACCAGAAGTAGTTGCTAGTACGTCAATTGGACGGACTTCTAAATTCATAGCGCACTAAAATGAATCTACACTGCGCAACAGTGGAGTTGTTGAGATTTGAAAAGTCGTTCGACTTTGAAACCAAATTACTTTTGATTGCCAAGAACGATTTTAGTCGTCCACACAATGCTTCAACATCCAGGCACCACATTGTGGCTCGGTGAGTCCAGCTGGTCTGGGAAGGGGTACAATGGGTCCAATAGCGAGGTCTACGTGCCAGGTGAAATAATGTTCCATCAGCTCTCCCTAATAAATCCAGAATCAGGACACAATACTTTCCAGGCAGTATTCATCGACGTTTGCAGGTGACAATTTTGATCGAAGCGTCTCTCCGAATCTCGGATAGAGGGATCTGATTGGAAGATTGAAGGAAAAACACCTGTCAGGTTGAGCGAGCATTCCAGAAGACAAACTTGGCGTATACATCCAGCTCAAACAGCACTGTGGCTCAGAAAGTCTTAGGGGGCTGCAGAACCTCAATCTCAAAAGCTGGTTTAATCTGCCATCCTCCTCAGAAATCACCTTTAATCCACCTTCACAACGGCAGATTAGGTACCTTTTCAAGTTCCAGGAGCATCATAGTGGTAACCAAGACATTGCTAAGATCATGAAGAAAAAAAGATTAACGTTAATAAAAATTTGGCAATACATGATCACCTTGTATATCGCCATGTATGTAGAGATTTTTATGGAGTTTCTTGACTTTTACAGGATAGATTATGGAAAGACTGAGCTAACGAACGCATAAGACATAACTAAAAGCGTTATTGGCAATCAAAAATTACTTGGTCTCAAAGTCGAACGGCTTTTGGACCTCCATATCTTCAATGTTGCTCAGTTAAGTAGCAGAAAAGTGAAAAATTGAAACTTGAGACTTGTAAGTACTTACGTGATGTTCCCGCAAGGTCACAGGGAAAAGTAACTATAAATTATTGTTGTATTTAAAAACTTTATGGTCGTTAATTCTTATTGTAAACCTAACAATTGGAAACCCTAAAGCACTCGAATGAATCAAGGCCAGAACTCCTTGGCGTTCCGCCCCTTGTGCCTAGGCAGGTCGGGCCTGAGCGCTCTCGGTATGTAATAAGGCTTCCTGGCGTCCAGGGTGCGTTTCCACGGATCCTGCTTCAGCTCGAACGGCCTCCTGCGTGGCTCCATGAACCTCGTCTCGTTCTGGATCTTGTAGATCCTCTCCCAATCGTACACCTCGGGTATTAGAGCGAACCTGCCCTTGTTGCCCATCAAATACTTGTACTCCTTCTCCAGCCATTGTCGTTTCTCGTCGTCCTGATAATCGGCGATCAACTTTTCCTCTTTGCTCAGGTACGGCGTCATGTTGACGCCCAGGCGCGTCTCCGGCGCGTTCGAATAGAACTTGACGAGGTTCTTCATGACGGCATCGTTGAATCCGACCAGCTTGCCCTCTTTTATCTCTTCGTAAAGTTTCAGTTCGGGAGTGGCCCAGCAGATGTTCTTTTTCGGGTTGTTTTTGTAGTGGTGCGTGTGGAACAGGAGCGTGTTGAGTTGGTACGCGTAGAAGGACCAGAACTGACCGTCGGTGACGACGGTTTGGGTCACCAGAGGGTACGTGATGTCGTTGAATGTGGTGAAGCCCAGGAAATTGGCCTGGCAATTCAGCCACGCGAAGGAGGCGAGGATGCCTTGTCGGTGGACCGCTTCTTTGTCGTCGCGTGGGTCTTTGTAGTTTTTTCTATGTGGTTTGCAGTGGTAGGAGACGATTCCGAATTGATTGGGGTCTCCAGGCCAAAATCCTGAAAATATATCAAGATAATTATTAATTTGCCAGACCATTCACCACGTGCAAAAGAAGGTGTGTGAAGTCTTGAGGTAGAAAATTCAAGTGGTCAAGAAAGATCATGACTGAAATACGTTTATGCAGTGGAAATTAAAAAAAAAACTGTAATCGCCAATGAAATTATTTGACTTTGAAATCCAATTTCCTTCGTTTTTGAATTTTTTTTATTTCGTTAACGGTCGAAGCAGCTGAGTTTCAAGGATGGAGAAATATCAATCAAATAATAAGGTGTTGAGAAATCAATCTCAGCGGGCTTATTCCTGGATAGTAATTTACCAGGCAAGTCTCTTTCGAAAGCTACAGAAAGGTACTATGGATAGAAGATGAAAAGATTTTCAAGATTTAAAAAATTATGGTTGCAAAATTTGATTTTTTCGGATTTTGAAAAAAATTACCTTCAATCCTTAATACACTTGCTTGTAGCATTCGTCAAAGAATAAGCTCGCTGGGATTGATTTCGCAACATCTCATAAGACATTCATATTAAAGAACTCCAGCCTTAATTTGGCAAAATCAAGTTGTGTACATGTGTACTACAAGGACATCGTCTACGTACACGTCAAATTTCAACCAAATTCAACCAGAGGCGGCGGAATTTTGTAGTTCGAATTTTGACAGCTTTTTTCGATTATTAGCGAAAGGGCGAAAATCACCCGGAAGCCTTTACTTATTCTTCTGTTTTTGTGTTGAACGGTTGGCTAATTTCCACCCAGTCCTTGCAAAGTTTTGCGAATATTTCTCGTTCAGGAACCAATTTGAGAACAGCCAAAATTCATCCACAGCGAACTTAGAAATTGTATCTTGTATTTTATTAAATTTATATTTCGTCAACAGTCAAAGTGAACCTAAATTTGATCTATGTACATACATACATGTTACATTTCAATAAAATCTAACAGGGGAGGAAGAGTTGCAGACATCGTTATTTGAAAAAAGTTGCTCTAAGTCGACCTTCACATAAGTCCGCCGCCACTGGCTGGATCTTGTTTAAATATAATTTGTAGGTAGGTGATATCCGTGAGGTAACTTATGGCAAATTAAAGCTGAATAACTTTGACCGTTCACAAAATATAAATTTTCAAACAAAAAAAGTTGAACTTTGAAATCTGATATTTTCGTTTGGAATTACAATTTTCAATTTTCAAATTTTTTTACTGCATGAACATTCACTCTTGAACCTTTTCTTCAACTAAGAATAGCTTCATGATCATTGCATCTTGTTCCAAAGCCCAGTCTCAACAGAATAAATATCATCCAGCATTTATTTTAAAAGCAGATTTGCAACATATCAATTTCACGGGTTTTCCCTTAGCGCAAGCTATGAAAAAAATGTGTTGTGTTGGCAGTGTTGACACGAATGACATGAGCTAACTTGATTTTGACGCCTTGATAGATGTCTATGTATCATGTGACAGCTGTGACCGTCAACTCGACGCGATGCACTCTCAAGTGGAAATTTCCAGACAGCGCAGGAAAAGTAGAAAAACGTGAACCCCCTGGAGAAGAAATTGCTGTGGTCGACAAGGGACATCGTCTCTGCTGATGTAAACTAAAGAAAATGCTGGCCAAGCGGCCACGCGTGGCAGCACTAAAGAGAATGGAATGAAAATCACTGAGTAGCGGATACTTCCTACACTAGCTTATACCTACTGAAACAGGAAATATATCCCACACACTTTTCATTTTCAGCAGAATGACTTTTTGGAGCAAAAATAAAGTGACAAGCTGGGGGCCTACGGCTGATGGCACCTGCAAAGTTTCGAAGCGAAACTATCAACGGCCATCGGCCGCATTCTCCCAGCGCTCCAGCTTGTCGCCTGATTTTTGCTCCAAAAAGTCATTCGACTAAAAATATAAAGTGTATGGGATATAGTATGAAGAAGGAGATAAATACAGGAAATAGACAAGTTTCTGACACAGTCGAACTCCATACATTATTGTCCATCTAAGGAAGTTTTCTGAACCTCACAGAGGTCACTGAACAATGGTCATTTTCATCCCGTTCTCTTTAGTACTGCTGCGCTTGGCGGCTTGTCCACCATCTTCTTCAGTGAACATCAGCAGCATCAACAAGGAGCGGCCAACCATAATAGAGACGATGTTCGTTGTCGACCACAGCATTTTTCACTTCAGAGTGCTCACGTTTTCCTACTTCCTACTCGCTGCGCTGTCTCAGAAATTTTCACTTGCGGGAGCATCGTCTCGAGATGACGGTGACAGCTGTCACATTATACAGGGAGCCCACTTAGCGGTCCAAAGCTCAAACGTCCCACCGGAAAAATGTCCACGACTCATTTATCCTCGAGTTCGGCCGACCCGAAGACACCCACTGCTAAAACGATCCACCGGAAAAAGGTCCACCACGCATTTATCCCCGAGTCGTCACATCGATAAATCATCTCAAGGCTCAAATGTCCCCCCGGCTAAAATTCCACCACTTATTGATATGATAATGATATGATATGTTTTGTTTAACCTTTTACATTAAATTGGAAGATTGATTACGTCAAAAAATAGATAAAAATAAGCGAAATATATGTATAAAGTTCATACCAGCGGTGGAACCACGAGAACTCGACAGACTGTCGAGCTCGACAATTTCCCCTTTCCCCTCTACACTTTTCACCCTGATTTCCCCTTTCCCCTCTGCACCCTTCACTCTTTAGGAAATGGGAAATAATTGCCGAGATCGACAACTGTCTGAACTGTCGAGTGTTCGTGGTTCCACCACAGGTATGTGAATAAATTATCGACAATACAAAAACAATTAAATTTTTAAACAAGTCAGTCTCGATAGTGTGGCACAGCTCAGAAGAACGAGTTCGACTTACTGGACAAGAACTCCTCAAACTCCCCGATCGCATGAAACCAGTGCTTTGAAAGACATAATTTAAACTTTCCCCCGAAACATGTTCAGGTGACCTCTATTATAGTAGTTGGACTGTTGAATGTATGTTTGGTTGCATAAATAAAGAGACAAAAGACCTGTTCTCGATTATCTCTGCAAAAGCTCAGATTTTCATCAAAAATTAAGTCCTAAATGAGTAATATTTTCTCAAATGATTCTTCAGTTTGGCTTCTTTTGCTTGGCAGGTTGTGTATCAAAATTTACAATTATGAGAAAAGTTGGTCCCTTGGGACTGAATTTCAAGTTAAGCGCCACTTACGCCTCTCATTTACGGCACCCATACGCCATCTACAAGTTGATTCATTCATAGCCAATCAAGACTGTTTCTGGGACGCTATTCTTGATTCTTGAATCGTGTGAGAAACTCACACGGGTGAGATGCAACCCACTTATGTGACAAAATCACATGCCAGTCTGAAACATGTATTCTTGAAGTGTGGGAGAAATGGCCGATTCGGTTCCTTTCGCAGTTTTCCGTTTCCCGTAACGTGTTCCGAACCCTCACCCGAAGCCGCCGCTTGCCATGACAGCCATGACACTTCACGCCGTATCCGCTATGTGCATTCAGTCGAGTAGCGACATCTTGCAGCCGAAAACAACACAAATAGGCATCCTTTGGTTCCGTCAATCACCACTTTAAGCGCTGATGTCGACTCCTCCCGACGAACGCACATAGCGGAATCATCATGCGCATTCAGTGGAGTAGCGACATCTGGCTACCGAGGACAAAAAAAATAGGCATCCTTCAGTTTCGTAAGTCGTCACTTAAGGCGCTGATGTCGACTCCTTCCACTTTTTTGGCGAACGCACATAGCCGATAATGGTGCAATCTATGTGAGTTTTCTCGTCTACTCTAAGGTAAGCGAGAGCCATTCTCACATGGTTTTAGGCAACTCTCGCTACATCGATGTATCGCGGATTGCATAAAACTCCCAGGGACTTTTCTCACACGATTCAAGAATAGCGGCCCTGGACATACTAGAAAGCTTAATGATCATTAACGACGGATCGTCATTTAACTTGCCCTGCTGTCTTGGTGACAGCAAGAGAAACGTAATTACGTTTGATGCTTAATGATCATTAAGTTTTCTAGTGTGTCCAAGATATATAGGTAGGCGAGAGCCATTCTCACATGGTTTTAGGCAACTCTCGCTACATCGATGTATCGCGGATTGCATGAAATTCCCAGGGACTTTTTTCACACGATTCAAGAATAGCGGCCCTGGTCTATAAACAAATTATAAACAATTGCTCCAAACTGCTATCATACAACATATTTACCTACTTACATTACAAACGTTCTTGTATGAACTTTAATTTAAAAAAACAAACAGACTTACAGCTTAATTAGGTCCAAAGATATGGGATATAAAATTTAAACAATTATCATCCGGTTGCATCAAAATTTTACTGGCTATGGAGCCATCAGTGGTTCAGAGAAGGCCAATGGGTTGTGGACTACTTCTGAGAAGGCTCAGTTGTTATGCACCAGCCAATGGGATAACCAGTTGCCTAGTTACTATGAGAGTCATAAAGTTATCGCGATAAAAGTTTGGTGGAACCGGAGGTATATTTTTCAAAAAATTAATTTGATTTTTATCAAGTGCAAATTCTTGACAGAAAAGTCATAGTAGATCATATTTTTCTATGCAGAAATTGTGCACTTGATGAAACCTATAGGTTCGATTTGGTTATACCTTGGTGAAAAGAAGGCATCATTTTTGATCAATTTCGCTCCACTAATGGCAGAATACCCATTTACTGAGAAAAATCTCAATGTTGCAGGCTAGGCAAAGTATAGTGAGGAGCCTTTCAGAAATTCCAGCAGGAGAGACAGAAAATCGATTGTTTCCATTGTTTTCAATGAAGTCCTTAATTTTCGTTTCTTTTTATTACCAAGGATAGTAACGCTTGGTTCTTACACTAAGAGCTTGATATTATTCAATACTGGTCGAAATAAATGGGACTATACCCAACAATTGTTTCGCAAAAAACGGCGCTTATGGTATTATGCCTGGCAAGGAACAATTTCCTGAATACACTACCTGGAATATTGGCTAAATGCTTATGCGTGACTTTGACCCCCACAGTCCTTGGATCAAACGTGAATTCAGGAACCACATACTCGTCCGATTCGCAGTTCTGGTGAGGCATAATCGGCCTGAGAGGCTTGTTACACCTCAAACTCAATTTGGCAGTTCCGAGGTAATTCATTACGCGATCAATCGGCTCATCCGCCAGATGTTTCTTCCACTCTATACCGGCGCATGAGGCTCGAATGTGATTCGGCGGTTCCATGCCACCGGCATGCCAAAACGCTTCAATTCTCGAATCCAGATCAAGCTAAAACCGAAGATCCATTACGGTTGTGCAATGATTAGCTTGTCAAATATAAAACCTGAGCTTCAAGCAAATGTGGCGATTTCTTGGTTAAATTAGTAACAAGCACCCTGTTGATTTGCTTAACGAGGGCGGAGACTATGATTTCCCTGGCTTGTTCTTTCTCAAGCTTGTCGCCGGTTATGTCATGCGCTCTCCTGGAACCAAGAATATTAGTATCAGCTATATTTGGAGGTATGTATCAATCATAATGAAATGCAATGCAGTAAAACAGTCGTACTTGTAGCCTTCAAGTTCGAATAACAAAGCTTCTTCCAAAGACGACTTCAAGGATGACACAGCATCGTCCTCAACGTTTGGGTAGAAATCAGGCAAGCTGTCGTTTTGTATTAAATGCGTCCTGGTGGTGTGCTGCGCCAGGTCAAATTGGTTGTACGGGATGTAGTTCTCTTCCAAGATGTACTGCTTGAAACCGTAATATCTTGGCATGTTGATTTTAATTTGCTTCTCTTCCACAGTTTTCACTTCCTTTATCTGTTGGTGCACGGCCGCTCGGGCCCTTTCGCGTTTGGCTTCATAGGACAAGTCCAGGATCTCGGGGTAGTGCGGAACGGCCGTGTATTCGCTTTCCGGAAGCGTGGAAAACGGCCGGAGCTTCGCCACGCCGGGTAGCCATCGTCTGTTCAGTCTTAAAACAGACATTTTACGGTCGGTTAACTAGGAAAACCACTGGAAAATCGAGAAAATGTGGCGTTAGGTGGAACATAACCAAGAAAACATCACCGACTTTGACAGTTTGGCGTGAGTTTGACACATGACAGTTTGCCTTGACGTTTTAATGCGCTGTTGCTGGTGTTGCAGCGTTGTCAATGTTTGTCTATTTTATTTCCATTTTATCAACTGATTTGGACTTTCATTCGCAAAAGCTACGACACAAAACAGGACTAGAAGTTCAAATAAACACGCCTTGTAATTTTTTCGGAGAAATACTCACCCGGTGTTGCTTTGCCTCGATTGTTCTGAAGCACCAGTGAGCAGGCAACCAGTAATACATATGAAAGCTTGCAGATTCCCTTCTCCGGCAGATTCTGATGCTTGCAGTTTTCGGTTAGCTATTCTTGAAAGTGTGGGAGAAACTCCCTGGGAGTTTTATATGTATAATCCGTACTACACTGTTATTGTGGAGAAAGTTGCCTAAAAACACGATTTTAGGCAACATTCGCCACATCAGTGTACTGCGGAATGTATTTTACCTACTCTCAGGGAGTTTCTTCCCACTTTCAAGAATAGCTACCCTGGAAAGCAAGATAGGATGATACGGGGTGTTTTTTAAATTGAGAATATAGCTATAAAAGTAAACAGTAGCACAGGTGGTCAGAATCTGCCTGTGGTGCGGAGGTTCGGGTTCGATTCCCGCACAAGGTGTTGTTGTGTCGTCTTACAAATGCAATTTTTCTGCAAAATCAAATATACGAGGGTCGTTTGACAAGTCTTTAGAATGGACATGAAAAATTTTTTTTTGGGTCAAAATTAGTTTTATTTCTCAGCCTAGTCTCATTTTGACTCCATACATACAGTTGCTCCAACAATGTTCAAGTCTTTTCATTTCTTCGCTATGGTACCTATAATTTTTTGAGACCCTCAAAATATCCGTTTTTGGCGTCGATTTCTTCATCATTCGATTTGAATTTCTTTCCACCGAGCCAAGTTTTCAGTTTTGGAAATAGAGAAAAGTCCTCAGTAAAGTCGCATATGGGGCTCAATCTGGAGAATACGGTGGGTGGGGAACCAATTCGAAGTTCAAGTCGTGTATTTTGGCCATTGCAACGGAATATCTATTCGAGTGCGCTTTTTCTCGATTTTCAGCAATCGCGGCACTTCACTGTTACATCTAATATACCTACAGGTTGTTCTAACAGTAGGTAGACAATGGTAGTACATATACCTACCATACATAAGGCATACATTGAAATTTGCGAAATTTGAGAAAAAAAATTGAAATAAAATGAAAACAAAATGATAAACTCTGCTAGAGTGCAAATCACAGATGGTGCAAATAATAAAGCGACTGAACACTGAACTGTGTACTGGGGTGTTTGTACCTACGGCAAAGCGGCATTTTTCGCCGGCCGGGTCTCCTTCTCCGCAAAGATTCACCGCACAAAAATGTGATACCTTCCTTGCTTGATGGGAACAAAGTAATCCAAATAATTCTTTTACTCAAATTTTCTCCATTTCTTCCTGCACATTTCATTCCCTGTATGCATGTATCTGTGATGATTCGTAACGTAACGCATGACGCATGTATGACGACACGACTGCCCATAGATGTGTTGATTAACCAGTGTTTGGTACTATCATGGCGGATTTTTCGGTCCAGTATTGGAGGCCATGGCGATGTGCGCTGATTCAGCTCACTTCAGCTAAGATACACAGGAGGTCCATGGGTATACTGATTATAACTTCGAGTTCTCAAAGAACCATGAAATTTCTTATTAAATTTTAATGTTTATATTATAATGTTCAATATCGTACAATTAGGTGTAAAAGATAGGTAACATCGATGAGGGTAATCGAAGCATGATCGCTGTCTATATTTTTTGCAAGGGCGCGAGCTGAAAAGAGTTAATAGGTATTTGAAGAGGTCTGATGGTTTCAACAGGACGAAGCGATCTGTCCATACAACTCAGGAAATAATAATTTTTTTGCGAACCCGTTTTCTTGGCCGTCGTGTGTCACTTCAAGAAACTACGATTTCAACTGCGGCCACCTAGATCCTGCGATATAACTCCCTCAGATTACTCTGGGGGGTACTCAGAACTCCCAAGTTCAAAGATTTATTTATTATATACATTTCATTCTACGTATTTTTCTATTCTGCAGAACGTAAGTAGAGTTGCCAGACGTTCTGAATTTCGCGGAACGTCCTGGATCCTGGAAAGATCTCCGCATCAGGATGCTGGATGTTCTGCATTTTGAAACAAGAGTACTTCGAAATTATTTGTATTATTCGAATTTCCTTGAAGCTGCAGACGCACTCTACAAAGAATATTGTGCTCTGAAGCTAAGTACGTACCTACCCTGCAAGCGTATGTGCTACTGAGGGTATACCGCCAAAGTGGAAAAGAAGTTTTCCTACGAATTTTTGCTGTAGGTATCTTTGGAAATGTTTGCAGTTTTTGATTGTTTATGGAGCTGAATCATTTAGCCAAGCTCTATTCGTCCACTCTTTGACAAAACGACTTAGGTATGTCTGTTTATCAGTTTCGAGAAAAAATGGAGGATGAAGATTCCAGTTTTTTTTTTATTCTCATGTATCATGTATGTACCTAACTCTTCTATTTGTAATGCGTTCGAGGTAATTTTCTCACAGCATCTAAAGGAAACCTTGTGCTTCAACCTCAAGTAATCTTCATCTTCATCTTTTCTCTTGTTATTTATGATTTACGTCATTTGATTAATTTTCATTGCAATGCTCGATTTCCAAAATTCGCCATTTTCGACTGCACAGATTTGAAGCCCTTATCAAGACGAATCTATTGATATCAAAAACTAAAAATCCACCAAAATTCGACATGCGTCGTTTTGTGAAACAGGAGACGAATAATAATTGTTCTCTGCAGTTGAATGTTTATCATGAAAATGCCACTTTTAGGCTAGGATTTGAACAATCATGAAACTCATTGATAAACATATGGTCAATAATTTGCCACGTGAGAATAAGAAACACCGACAATAACTTTGAATTATGAGCAGACATTTTGACATTGGTTTTGTTTATTGCGATTGGAATCGTGACCCAAAACTCATCACTTATTAATTTTCCAAAAAATAAGCGCATGCCTTAAGAATCTACATAATAGACCTGCGCTTAGCATTAACAATGAGTTCTATTTTTAAATACCTTGCATATTTTAGGATAAATAATACAAACGGTCCCCGTTTTTGGAGGACAATATAAAAACAAGGAACACCTAATAGGTAAATATTATAAAACCTCAATGAGAGACAGAAACAGTTTTATAAACAAATTTATTGTGTTATACAAAAATGCATCATTCATAATTTAAATCAGAGTCATCAGAATAAATAAACTATTCCCTAGCTATAAACTCAAAGAGTATATAATAATTATATCAATATGATTGCTACCAAGGCACTGCTATAATTTACAATTTTTTCTGTTTCAAATATAACATAATAATTACAGTAGAATATTTATTTACAGAACCATAGGCGTTTTTTTTTACGTTATCTAGGAAGAAACTCCTGTCTCATATTATACAATGACTAGCTTAATAACTTTTTACACGTAGTAGAAATGAGGAAATCAGGCACGTACAAACTCCTCGAGATGTGGGATAAAATGCTCCAATACTAAATACTAGCAATAAGTACTACCTAATAGAAATAAAGGGGACGAGTAGTACAAAAATAAAAATGCTTTGTTATTTATCTGGAAACATGGTCCCTCACTACTTGGGGGAACGCGAAGCTCCCGTCAAGCACCAAGTACGAATTTTAAGTGTGTGTTTGTGTTTTGGACCTTTGTGGAACGCATCGCAATGAACGCGATGCGAGTAAGGCCGTTTTTTTTCTTAAACTATTTACAAATCAGTCAACTCTCTTCTCGTCAAGCGCTCGCCCTCATCACATATTCCCACGACTTTGAATTCCATACCTGTTTTGAGGGATTTTTGCTAGTTTTACCCTGTGTCCAGGCGTGGCCTAATTGCACGGCGTGCGTACAAGAAAAACGTTAACAAAAAAAATAAAAATATGGGACGGAAACACCACATGGCGCACTGCAAGCGCGCGCTTTTTACCCAAACCGAGACCAGAACGAAGCTTAGCCTTTTTTAGTCTTGTATGTGTGTTGTGTGTGTGTGTTGGTGTGTATCGTGTATGTAGCAGGCTTAATACAATAAGGCTATAATAAGAAGCTAAGGCGCTAAGGTTCGTTGTGGTTCTTTTTTTCTGTATATTATTTGTTTTATGTATCAGTCTTGCAAAAGTTCTCGCCGCTCAGGAGGATCTCTCTCTCCTTTTCTCTTTCTCTATCGCGCAGCTGTCAATTCAACCTTGACACCACAAGTTTTTGTACACTTTGACGGATCCCGGAACATCAAGGCGTGGTTCCGATCACCTGCACGGCGCCAGGAGTATTTCTATCCAGCACGGACAGGAGGTGATCTCCTGTCTGCAGTAGCGGGGCCCCCAACCTTTGGCGAAGCTGATCCTAATGGAATTCGGATCGACAGGGCCCATGTGGTTGTGGATCATGTCCCAGTCGGTGAGAGCGGCCTTCACTGGGTCGTAGACGCAGAGGCACTGCTCGGCAGGTACTCGAGTAGGCAAAAGCGAATCGTTGCTCTCCATAGTCAGCGAGTTCACGAAGATGGGGTTGTCCGAGCGGTTGTACACCCAGACGTGGTCACCTTCGAGGGAAAGCGTTACACCTGCAACAACACGAGACCGTCAGAAATAAGAACTATCGTTTTCGAAAAAAAATAAGTAATCGTCAAGAGCTGGGCCGTAACTACGTGAACGGGAAAGAGAGGAATGAAGGCATGAAAGAATCAGAGAATAGAAAGCAGGCGGAGGAAGGAGAGAACAGAGGAATTGCAAAGGGAAGGAAATAATTGAGAGACGAGACGACTAGATGAAATAAAGAAGATGGGAATGGGAATAAAAAAGAAAAGAATTACAGAAGGGAAGTCAAGGAATGATAGAGCAGATAAATTGTAGAGTGAAGTAGAGGGCATAAGGAAGGAATGAGACACAAATTACAGAAAGAAGAAAAGTTCGAAAAATTAAAGAAACAAGAGAGGAATTACAGAAGAGAAGAACGAAGAGACAGATGGATAGAACAATGAAGAAAGAGAAAACCATTGAGTAGGTACTATGTATAGTTTGTAAAATATATGAATAGAAGTTCGCCAGTTAGTTTGGAAATTTTCAAGCCAACTTGAAGGATTTTACTAATTTTGGCAGTTTTGAAGTTTCTAGATTGTTTCGGGAAAAGTTGTATAAAATGAGTTTGGGATTGAATTCGAGGGATGTTCGGGGAAGAAATGAGTCTCTTGTTACGGCACCAGTATATTCGACATCAGAATTCGTGAATTTGTTCAAGTAAAAATATGGATTCTGAGACTTACCTAATCCAATTTTACACCTCGTGTGGCGCACTGACTCTGGAGGGTTGCAGTTGTGTTGAGCTAGGGTTTCTAGGCAAAGCCCGTCTCCGTAAGGTACGTTTCCGAAAATATTCACAGCCGGGGATTCCACGGGAAACAACGGACCCACCCGTTTCGTCTGCTCCCAGTAAGCGAGCTTGCACCACTCCAGCGGATTCTTCCTCGAATCTGTAACAAAGAAAACTTTCGTCAGCACTTGATTCCTATGAATTGCTTTGTCGAGATCACAGCGTATACGCTAACTACTGACAGCAGTTGACACTTTTGTCAATTAATACAGTAGCTGACACTGTTGTCAATTAAACTTGATTTCAACAAAATAATTGCAAGTGACCGAGGTCTGGTCAGTTGGAATCAAGGTCGGAAACGGTATTTTCCGTTCGCGAAAATAGCCTGACAATTACTTTCCGTGAAAAATCATCTGTGGAGTTTTTCCCCGACGAGTTACATAAACGCTCCTCATTATCACTCGATGATTGACGACCGCTAGACTATTCTCGCTCTCGATAGAAAACAATGGCGCCTTTCTCTATTCCACTCGCGAACAGATTTCCTCAATTACAAAAAAACGGCAGATTCCCAGAATTCTCGGAAATGATGTGTAGTTTCAGGTGTGGGTAGCTGGCGCGCGATGACAAATTGGATGAGTGACCGAAACAAAGGCTAAACCTCGTGTAACTTTAATTAAGCGTTATAGCGTACAGTCGAGAAGAGCGCGCCAAACCGGTGTGTGCAGCGCGATTTTTAATTATCATCGCTTTGAACTTCCTTTTCCTTGGTGGTGGTGATGCGGTGCAGGTACACGTTCCCACAACAAGGAGTTTATAAGGTCACCTAGCCCAGATCTCGGAGAACCGAGTGTTTGCATTATGCGATGATGCAGAAATTTGCATAAATGAGCTGCGTGTGTGGTCACAGATCGGAGAAAAGTTTTCGAAAATTGCGGCGATACACCGCGGCGCGGCATAAGCGAAGCACCCACGACAGGTGTGCTCAACATCAACAACGACAGTGACGTCACTGACGTGGCGCCAAGCGTCCATCTGCCGGCGCCGCGAGGTGCATGTTGATCGATCACACACCTGCCCCCCCACCCCCTCCCCTCGTCGCCCCTCAGGTGCGGTCGATTTCGATTCGGAAACTTTTTTCGAGTCCGCAGACAACTCTTCCTTTTCCCCGCTTCCGTTCCCTTTTTTCAACGCCCGTGTTACAATCATTGTTTGTTTTTTTGCGAGCAGTTTGTGTTTTTACCTACCGAATCTTTGACCACCGTGAACTCTTTATTTTTTGTTTCTTCATTATAAGCGACTGTTACAAATCCAGTTATTTTACGTAGGTACCTATATTCTTAGACAGCGAGACATATGGCTACCTTCTGTTATGAATGCATGTCGTTTTTTGACCGCGTTTACGTCAAGGCTTAAGCCAAATTGAGACAGAGAACTCAGTATCAATTTTTGTTATATTTGTATAATATCGGAAAGACCGTCTGCCAACTTCAATTTGCAGTTGAGTCTGCAGCTGTGCAGCTAGCTTCCATCGGTGAGTGAAAATATACAAAGAGGTGCCCACGGTAACTTTCCATTGGTCGGTAGATGGCGCCACGGTACAAGCAACTTTTGAAACCAGCTTTGCAGCGGACCATTTTCTAATAGATATAAGTAGGTAGTGTGAAATACTGGAAGGACCTTGCTCTGATGTCAGTATGCTTTTTATTTCAATAAAATTCTTGAGGATAGAGCCGCGGTTCTCACCTCGCCATGTAGGTCACAGCAAGCGAATGTCTTGTCAAAGCCATCGTATCATTGTCAGAAATGTCACCGGTGGCTACTCTAACAATTTTTCACTCAACGCTTTGTTACGGTTTCAGAAAAATCGAAAGCGATACAGAATAATGAAACCGGAGAAACAAAAAAAAAGAGAGTTGGTTGTTATTTTCGGAGGCTACGGCTGATTCTGCAAAGAAAGATCTAATAACCATCGGCCGAGTAGCGATTCAGTGTTCCTCTGCTGTTCCTGTTGATGGCAAGCAGTACCACCAGTCATGCGATGTGCCTCAAGAATCAAAATTAAGGAAAGCGGCGCTGAACGCCACTCCTACAACACCGCGCCGCCTTTGGTTGACAGCAACTGTCAGTAATCGCCAACTTCGTTGAAGTGACCATCTCGGTCCTATTTCTCTCGTCTGTCCAGATGCCAGAGCGTATGGTGAGCTTCTGGAATGTTCAAAGGTACCAAGTCAGTTCACTACATTACCGTCCAATCGGCGTCTTCACCAACGTTGTCAGTTGGTCCAGATTATCAAGATCCTGCTAATCGTTGCGGTTGTCCCGAAGCTCATGCGTTCAAGACTCGTTGATGGGCAAACCAAGTGTTGCCTCTTATCTTTTATTTTACTGTTTTAGAATAAGTTACCTATTTGATATTTAGCGTGTTATTGTTATGTGTATTATTATTATTGTCTCTGCGTGAAGTAAGAGACGTTATTAGGGGGGTAGCTATACCGGTTTTCTACACCAATTTCCCTTGAGGTAGGACGGCAGTATCTTGTTTTTTGTGTAGGTACTCTGTTTCAGTGTCGTCGCTGGAGCTTCGTTGGGCCCTTCGAGTTCTCGCAGCGTCATCGAAAAGGTAGGTACCTACTTTATAGTTTGTAAGCCAACTCTCGCGGTATTTCTCACCCTTTCTATTGGCGTCCTCTGCGCAACGCCCCTTTATTTTTGTTAACACGCCATGTCAAGTTAAGCTGTAAATATTCTTGAACCTTTTTCTCCCGATCATAAACCTGCTTTTTTGTAGTTTTTTCTGTATTTTCAATTCTCTCAATCCCAACTATCTCCACCTCGGAATCAATCACTTTCAATTACGATTTCAACCCGTAATAGCTTCCAGATAAGTGCAGCTTTTGCTGCTAAAAAAGTGAAGTGACATGTGTCCAGCTTCTCACAGAATACGCCAAACCACTGGATTTACAACAAAATCTTGTGAAAATAAAAACTGATTACGTTCTTTTTGGTGCGACACTGAAATTGTGCGCAGAAAATTTCCGGCGTCTTGCATTCGCGACATTGTCGCGACAGACGGCATTCTTGTAAATAAATTATGAATAATAATTATTTTATTTTGAGATGCCGCTGCCGCCGTGCCGATGCCGCCCGTGTCTGTGTGTGCGTGTGTACACTTTCTAATCTGCTGAGCGAGGAGGACGAGTGCTGGAGAGACACCAGCGATAGGGCTCTACTACTCTTTTGATGTCTCCAAAAACCTTGCTGTGTGCAGCAAGCTAGCAGCATTTCGAGTGTATGACGTAACCTTCAAGATTGGCCGTAATCTTGGCGCCAGCAGTGAACTCGTAATGTCTATTTTTATACCATGCGGCCACACATCTATCGCATTGCATTTACAACAACCACGACACACACACACACACAGAGCTCAGACAATAAAAACAGATACCAAGAACACACCCATTCTCCGAGCTTTTCTCTCTTCCTGTGCTGTGTGTGCGCCATAGTCTGCAATATCAACAGGTTGAGGTTACAATCGGGATAAGCCGCGAGCCGCCCGAACAAACAAAAATACCAAATCAAAGCCTTTAATAATTCCTCATTTACGACCCCAAAGATTCGCTCCAGAAATTTAAAAATCAATCGACAGGAATAAGTGCAGCGAATTGAGCGAGGAGGTACACCCTGGAGGTGACGGGGTTACACGCGTAGTTTTCAAGCTATCGCTGGTGGCGATCGAAGAGGCTACTTGTGCGGTTTTTGACGGCCATTCAACCTTGCGGATGCATTATCGGTGAACTGCACCCTGACGCTTACGGGTTGTACGTGCTGTTAGCTAGCTATCCGCTAAATAGTTTTCGAGCTGAGCCACGATTGCAATACAAAATGATGATAATGTTTTAGAGCTGGATCTCAGTGGGATGATTACTCCCTGATTACGTGCACTTCTAAATGAAACTGAAAAACTTGACGCTTGAAGCTTCGAAAAGCCAAGGGTTTATCGCCAAACACTCTCTCTCCGTTGAACAGACGGCGGAGCCTCCGAGTTTGTTTAGGCTGGCGCTCACCCCCCACGGGGGCAGTTTTACGCGCCAGGGGCGCCGTAGACATAACAACACGCATGCCGGCCGGCAGTTTGCTTGCCGTTCGAGCGTTCTTGATTCTTCCTGCGGGATGCACGGGCCCGGGAGCAGAGGCATAAGGTTGTTAGTCGATGATTTGTGAGCGTTTATAGGCTCCGTGTGCCGGCTGCCCATGGCGCTGATGTGGCGCTCGCCAATAATAGACTTTTGGCATTAAAATAAAGCATTGTATGGAAATGGGGACGGAAGGGGGTTCCGGGGGGCGCGCGGTTTAATGGCGTTTGTCGCCGGTGACCGGCATAATCAGGCGAAATAAAACGCATGTCTGACGGCGGGCGCCAGCGTGACACTAACCCAGGCGTTGTGGGAACACCTGCCTTGAATGGCGCGACCCGAGAGCGAGCCCGCAGTGGCTCCATCAGAGAAGCCTTTTCTTCTTTCCAGAGCCCGTGCTTCTTCCGTTTCGGAGCGTACAACAACCGTGGAAAAACAGCTCCGAGCTCGGAGGGGCCCAGGTTTGGAAATTGGCATGCTTTGGCAATAATAACATACGCCGCGATGGCAATCCTTGGTGACGGATGCCGGCGCCAGTGTTGTGACTAGCCGTATCGCAATGACCTAACTGCTAAATTTATCTTATGCTTTTAACGCAAATTTCGCACATTAGCGCCGTCCATGGGCTTGGGTTACGTGGCCCGCGTTGTCGTCTTCAACTCTTCGACAATCTCGCACTCGGACAAACCCATGGGAGAACCATAAGACGGGTGTTTGCACGGCGTTAATGGCTCGTCGCGAAACCGCCATGACAAATTGTGTTCGCAAGTAAAGAACGCCATTTCCAAGAACACCGGGCACGTCCTTCAGGTCGAGGTCGACAGTTTATGGATAAACATATACACCAGGCGCTCTGGCACAAAGTACATGTACCATATGCAATTTCTTGCTAATCAGTGTTTGCGCGGTATCGCGTTACGCCGCGGCGCAGGCCGTAAAGGAACTTTTCTTTATATGCGTTTGAGCGTTAGTCATACGAAAATTGCTCTGCAGCGCATATTTTTCTCCTCTACAGACCCAGAGCTCGCCGTATACGCTCAAGAGAGAAGTGTGAGTTTGTTGAACCATGGGCGTGTGCTTGGCTCATCGGAAGTTTTCAAGCTGTTTTTCTAATAACAATAATTTTATAATCTATGAAATTTTATGGCGCGGTCGTAAATTTTTACATCGATCCCGCATAAACGGGCTGAGTGCTTCGCCACACCATCACGCAAAGTTATGCAAGACGGCGATATATCTGCAAAATCTGCTCGAAGACCGAACAACATAACTGGCAGTGTGCAAACGCCCCAGCTTTTCTTACTCCCTATCCACAGTAATCAACGCAGGTTGGAGAGTAGGTACGCGTGCAGCCTCCTCATCGCCAGGGTGTAGTTCCACGACTTCTGCACTTCTGCGCGTGCTTCTTAAGACCTTGCTCAACTCAAAGACTGCCGTTGGCGTATCAAAATACATCACATTGAAATACTTCATTCGGCTTTCCAGCAAAACCACAAAGCATCTTTCAGCTCTTTTTAACTGCCAACACTACTTGTCAACGATGCCAACCCCTACCACATTCACAAGGAGATGTCAATTGCATCAAATAATGATTAAAGTGACTTTTGGCATTCAAACTGTTTGCAATTTTTCATATGTAGCGCCGCTACAAGCTACGCCTATCGGGTCCTGGATCAACGTTTTGATATTGGCACTCCATGATCTTCAGAAGCTTAATTCAAAGTCGTTCGTATTTTCGGGTCTTCATATCTTATATTATTAACAAGGCAAATGTCCAAATTTGAAATAATGAAACGTGAGAAATCCGGCGACTCGGTAACTGTACAGGAGGCGCCAGAGGAACAATGTCCTCTCTAACGCCTCTGCACGTTCTGTCCCCATTCATGCTCGAACCATTGACAAAGTGCTGCAACTTGGAAATTCAATTGTCAGAGGCGTTACATCTCGCACAGACACACAAAAATGCATCTTCGATTCTTGAATAATGTTGTTTACACGAAACGACACGTGCATCAAGTTCGGCGGTCGATGCATTATTGTTTGTGTGTGCTTTGGCGTTCTTCGTTCCCTCTTATACTATACGACAGTCCGCATTGCATTCACTAGTGTGAGTAGTTGAGTACTAACGAAACGACATTACGTATGCAAAGGTGGGCGAGCCGAATGGCAGTTAAGGTGCGCCTGGCGCGATGTTGTCACATGTCCTTCCTACGGCCTTCTGCGGCCTCCCGCGGCCCCGCGATAAGCCCCCTCCGACTCAGGCGCCTTTCCATATTTAGATATTTTTAATCGCTTATCTAAGCGTATATATGATATACACACACGGCTATTCGAGATCTCTCGCGGGTACCTTTAAACCGAAGCCGTGTGATGATGCCGGATCATCACCGCGGCGAGAGAGAAAAAAGCAGAGGGTCGACAACAGGGCACTGCGGCACCATTTACTCACGCAGAGGAGTAATTAAAAGAGAGAAGTAAACCTACGCGATTGTAGAAAGCGCGATGGCCATTTAAATATGCCAATTAGACGGCGCCTCAGCGCGCAATTTTTAGCGCCGCATGCAACAATAGCGACACTGGCACTAGCAGCAGCACAACAACAACAACAAAAGGAAAGCGCCGATGGAATTCATACTCTATAGCTTTTATAACGGAATAGAATCGATATTTATAACAGGAACGCCACCAAGCATGACAAGCTAAAACTAAACGATGCCGTACGTGCCACTTGAGAGGCGCCAGGTGCAACAAGGCCAGCTTCTTCGTCGGCTTAAAGACGAATAAGAATAGGTACCTACAGCCGCGCGAGTTACGCCAGATGTCGAGGACGCGCCACGCAGCATTTCCTGGTGCAACAAAGCCTCTCTCGGCTTCGATTCTCGGCTTTTGCATTTCCACATAGCAGTTTTTCGTTTCGATCCTCGAAAGCCCAAAAGCTTGGTAGCGTCGAAGTAGCAACAAGCCAAATGTATATCACTCAAGCAAACAATGCCAACCGGAATACTTGCCACATCACACGCATAATTCACGAGAACAAAGTACAATTAACTTTGAAACGTTTATTATTAACACCGCAGCCATTGTCATCGCTTGGGTGAGAGAGATATACTGGTGGCCAAGTGTGCAACAACAATAATAATACGTTTTCGAAATCTCTTTCGGGGGGTAAATCGGAACTATATAGAGGAACTAGAAAGCAGCAGATCCGAAGTATTTATAGCTAAAGTGCATAGAGAAGATCCTGGTCAATCCCAATGGGGGTTTTGCATTGGCACTCGAGGTGCGTGCGTTGTTTATGAATATGTAATGCAAAACAATTATTGATGATTTAATCGGCTACAGTGCTCGAAGCGATGGATAACTGCGTCGTTGGTTGCGGTGTCCATTGACCACTCTCGGTATACCAGAAGTCTGGGTGTATGTGCTTTCTATTTGTCTATGTGGTCGGTTCGGATCTACCATAATATTATACACCGCGCTCGGACAAGAAAGGCGGCCGCTATTAATAATTCGGGTATAGCTCTCTAGCGAGCGATAACGGGGGCCCCACGCCCTGAGACGCGGACACCCCGGGGGCACGGACTTGGTCACCTTGAATGGGGCCCGTCGGATAGAGAGAGTGATGTTATGATATCATATGCAATCATCTATCGCAGTATCGATAGATATTATAAGCCCCGGTGTATGAGTGTGTGTATGGTGTGCTCCTCTAACTATACGGCCTGTCGATACAATGTGAGCACCTTTATTTATAGCCCACACAGGTATTACAGGTACGCTAATGGCGAGCCGCCGCTGAGCTTGCGGTGGTAATGGAATTGGGCAAAGGTTTTGCCAACGAACCGAGTGCATATCAGAATCCTCGATTCTGTACTGCCCCCACATGTTTCAGTATTCTTCCATGTTCCTAGCGTTCACAGAAGACAAGGAGCCCTCCGATTGGCTGCAAACGGCGCTAACTTCAGAGCTATCTCTAGTGTCAGCAATATCATAGGTACTGTCAATGTCAAACAAGACCCAAGTTGACATTTTAATGACACTACTGTTGTTTTAATGATAGTCACCAATCATTTCGTAACCGTTGAACTGAAAAAATCGGATAAGGTGACTAAATGTAGATAAAAATCAAGGGGACTGGAACTGGTACTTCAGTTTGTTTATAAAAACATCATTTGTTTTTAAAAAAATTTGGAAAATCTTGAAAACTTCGATGATTGTCACTTCTCGATTATTTGTGAGGCCCCCCACAAAAAATTCAGTACATGTACAACTGTACCATCAACATTCAGCTTCCTTCCACTGCTATGAACTTGTCAATTTTCTCTATGGTTTAGATTTGATTGCCACAGACAGTGGAGTCAAATTATTAGTTGTAGTAAAAGATACATGGTTAGACGATCTCTATTATTTACCGATATCAAGTCGTCTCTGACGCGGTTAGTCAGAAGTGATCAAATTGGAGTATGGATTGTTCACAGAATCAAGTTCAAGAGAAGTGGTACAGCCAAGTGAGAGCGCCTCATCTGCTGCTTAATAGCACCAATCCAGTGGTAAGAGTTCTCTTTTGTCAAACCAGTGTACATACTACATGTTACTTTTTCCTCCCGTCACTAGGCTGCAGCGTCTGAGTTAGTGAGTGATTTGACGGCCCTTGTTTTTAGGTTAGGTAAGGGCACCCTTAATTGGAAATGTGTATTGTACCTGTGCTTCATTAATATTTGACATCACGCATTCACGGCCCGTTAAGCGCTTCTGGTTCCCATATAATCCGCCTTCAAAGGACCCTGTCTCCCGCTTGATTCTCCCCTACTTTCCTTCCCAATTCCTTCAAGACCTCTAGCGCACCCTTTCCATGGGTGACCATGGTCGCAAATCCGACTTGAAACCGTTTCTTTACTTAGTACTCAACTAAACACATCAACAGATTAAGCGGGCCACCCCAAAATTTCCTCTTACTTTGAGTGAGTGTATCTCGGAGAAAAACGAACCGATTTTGACAAACTAGGTCATGTCTGGAAGGGCATTTATTTGGCCACAGGGTGCTGTGTCAGGACAGGTGAATTATGACCAGATACTGTATATACAGGGTGACAACGGAAGGTGTGTCAGAGTGGTAACTTTTCAACCATGGTCAACTTTTCTGAAGAAAATTTCAGATTTTTTCTAGGGTCATTTTTGGGAAGCCGGCATCAATATCTCGGAACATTTTTTGATTTTGATTGGTATTTGGTTTTTAAGAAGTGACGTCATTTTCCGCGGAATGTGTTTTTTATGCCGTTTTTCTTTTGGACCATGCAGCTTTCCCAAATTTGACAAAAATGCATAATTTGCAGTAACAAACCGTCAAATTGAGGAATTTGACCTCCTCGACTCCTAATGGTGCTACCTCCTGGTTATCGCCTATGAGGTCGGCCGTAAGGGAGCAGGTACAAATCGCGATATAAATCACATTTGCTAACACAGGGTGACTCAAGTTATGCCTTAGTAACCATCTCTTGCATCATAAAACCCATGGTTGTGCCATGGCAACAATCCCATTCTCGTTGTTATTATTCTACAGGGATAATTAAAAAAACTCAGAAGACGGTATCTCGGAAACGAAATGAGGTAGGATTAAACAGTTGTGTTCCCTTGAATATGACACATTTTGTACATTTCAGTACAGTGTCAATATTTTTCCGCAAAAACCCTGATTGGAAGTTGAGGGTGAGCATGTCATTTTATACAAAGTGATTTTTTTTTAAATCGCGGTACTCTTAGGTCTCATTGTGGATGTAAAATGACAGTTGTCCACTGATATTGATTAACCAAGATCTCCACAGAAATTGTTCATTTTGTATAAAACGACATGCCCACCCTCAACTTCCAGTCAGGGTTTTTGTGGAAAAATATTGACACTGTATCTACTGAAATGTGCAAACCGAATCATATTCGAGGGAACAAAATTGTTTGGTCCTACCTCATTTCGTTCTCGAGATACCGCCTTCGCCTTGTGAATTTTTCGAATTATTCCCGTACAATAACAGCGGGAATTGTTGCCATGGCAACTATGGAACATGTGGAACATCGCCGTCACCCATCCCTTTTACGGTCGACCCATGGACCAAGAGGTCTACGTGATAGCTAGGCGAGTAGCTAGGCCTCCTAGCCTAGGAGGTAGCACCATTAGGGGTCGGCGAAGTCTTTTTTTTTTTCAATGTGACGGTTTACTACTGCAAATTATGCATTTTCGCTGAATTTAGGAAAACTGCATGGGCCAAGAGAAAAACGGCATGAAAAAACTTAAATTTCACGAAAAATGACGTCACTTCTTCAAAAATCAAAATATCAATCAAAATCAAAAACCGTTTCGAGATATTGATGACAGCTTCTCAAAAATAACCCTAGAAAAAATCTGGAATTTTTTTGCAAAAGTTGAACATGGTTGAAAAGTTACCACTTTGACACACCTTCCGTTGTCACCCTCTATATAAAGTATCCAGTCATTATTCACCCGCCCTGATACAGCACCTTGTAGCCAAATAAATGCCCTTTCAGGCATTATCTAGTTTTTCAAAATCGGTTCCTTCTTCTCCGAGATACAAAGTGCGACGAAATTTTGGGGTGGACCACTTTATCTGTTGATGTGTTGACTGGTGCATTTTTTCACGTCCTGTTCCAACCTCGAGTCAAGTAACTCGCTAATCGATGTAGCAGAGCTACTTCCGGGGGCTGACGGGGCTGTACGCGTGGTCTCGGTAGAACTAGTGAAAACAATTCGAATGGTTCTCCAGATAAGAGGGATATCGTGCCGTTCGACAGGCATAGAGTCTGAGAGAACTAAGATTTTCAGTAACACTTCATATTGTTTGTCGTTATCACCATTGTTACGTTAACGTTAAGGGTATGTGAATATGTAACTATTCTAGAGCATCTCTGAGGAGGAAAAAGACCAAACTCACCATCTCCGCTCGTGGAAAACGATCCAGGAAAACTGCGTGGCATCATCTCGCAAGGGGCACGATCTGCAAACACAAAAAACACCGTTTAACCTTACTTTGTATCGGTACTCTGACAAGAAAAAGAAACAACAACAAAAAACGAAGAGCAGAAAACGCCGTGGATGTTAATTAAAATTACTTTATGGTCTCGGCCATATAAATCGTGTGCCATTGCGCCACCACGGCGTATACGGCGCGTCGTACGTACGGCCTTTTATACACGCGGACTCTCTGATATCATACATAAATTCCATTTATACATGAAAGCCAGCGAAATAAAAGAAAGCGCATGTGAAGAAGAACATCAGCATCACTGGAGGAGGAGAACAGGTTTGGCGCAGAAGGTCTATGAATAGCGCTGAAGTTCTGACGTGTGATATTTTATTATTAATAAAGGAATTATTAAATGGGCATCTCGGGATAGTAAACAATCGTGCAAAGGAAACGTCCCAGAGTCTTTGCTTCGCAAACTTTGCATGCCGAATAAAAATCAGCGTTGTTGGTGTGTGCAGCAGCAGCAGCAGCAGCAGCGTGCACGGATGACCCTATTTATAGCCGCTGGTATCAATAACGTGCAATTCCTTGGGGAATTCGTTTTTCTGTTGCTCTGATGGGTGTGTGCGCTTATTATAAAATTGTGTACTTCTGCGATAATTGGCGTACACACACTCTGATAAAAGGCACAATGACGACGCCCCCTGGTGTTGAATTTTATGCACCGGGTTTCCGATCTAGATCTAATTGGTACGACAATCACGTTTTCCTTGCGCTCTCGAGAAAACTGTAAGGTTTCGAACGAATAAAGTTCATTTCCAAGGTGACACCTCATTTGGTATTGTTTCTTTCGACACCTGCACATTCTTGCGGTAAAAATTCCACTTCGTTTTTTTTTGTTGTGTCTAGTATGTATTGTGTTTAGAGCTGTCAAACGTCACTGCGCGGTATGACGTTCAAATGCACAGTAACCAGGCAGGCCGCAGGGGTAGCAGCTGTTGAACGATTCCAATGTACGAACTCCTGCTTAATCGTCAATTTTCTATTGGACTAGCTGGGTATAACACCATGGGGACAATAACCCAGTATACAATAAATTCAAGATGAAGACAATACATTGCAGTAGTAATGTCTTGATGAATGCCGAATGGTTCAATTAGTGCGTGCCAAATCGAACGACGTAGTCAATTCACCAGACGTTAGTTAAAAGACAGCTGGAAGCGATTTGACTTGTTCCAGTTGCACTGCACGGAGTACCAGCAGCAGACTCTTGTATTGGGACATGAGCAATCGAAAGAAGTTTTTGTTTATGGAAGCTAGACGCTAGACGACTTGTTTGCGTCTCAGATCGATCATAACCAAAACCGCATCATCGCCGAATTTGCATAAATCAACCTTTTTTGAACGCAAGGCTAACCTTCAGCTCCGCGTTTGGTTTTGCCTTTTACACGTGTTCGCCGGTTTCTGTGAGAACACATCTTGTACGTTCCACGATCCATTTGGAGTTAAATCGACCAAGAGAGTTCGTATACGCATTGATGATGGCATTATTTTTGCCATTTCTCCCGGTAATGATGCGAAACCCCGTGAGAACGTCCTGGCTGCAATAATTTCAGGAATGCACTTGTTATGAAGACACACAAGCGCATACACAAAGAATTTATATATAGGAATAATTCAAGCTGTCGTCGCAATTTTCTACTTTGCAAGCGGCATTATTTATAGTAGCAGAGAGCGTACGCACACAGCCGCGAGAAGCTTATTCTTCAAATTTATATGAAACCCGAGCAGCTATCTCGATAGTTGTCTTTTTTTTTCCACATGATTGCTACCAGCGTTTAATCCCTTGAGGACCGCCATACAACACAAACCGGCTCGCACGCAGTACCTGTCCACGCGAGTTCAACAATCAAAGAACCCAACACAACAATACAAAAAAAGCTACAAGAGAGGACAATACAACGAATGGGTTGGAGGGCGACCCACTGAGCTTCGAGGCAAGGCAGCAGCAAGGCTCCGGCGGCGAACGAAAGCGTATATTTACTTTTGTTAAGACATTTATTAGGAATTTGGTTAGCGCCAGCGTGCAGGACGTCTGACCTTTCTAAAGTGGAAAGTTAAATAAACCGGCGCCTAGCTATTCTTGGACATAACTACCGCCGTTGCGCTGATGTTGTCGGTTGGGTTTTGCTCTCCTGGTCGTATGTGTCTGGTCGGATGTTTTTTTTTCCCTTGATGATGCTGTTCGGCGATTCGCCGAGGTTTTTGTTTCGTCAATTTGCCAATTCGAATTCCGTCACGAAAATTTTAATAAACACCGGCGCCCATGGGAACGAGGTGCGTACTGTATGCATAAAACACACCCACGAAAACGTACATTATGTGTGTATGTGTCCGCATGTTTAAAGACGCATGAATTGGGTTTTAAGTTGGACCATTGGCGCCAAGAAGGTGCGAAATGTCGTGAATCGTAATGAGCAAAGGCGACGCCGCTCGTATAACTCAAAAAGAAACCCATGGGAATCGGCCGGGAGTTCGCCTTTCGCGGGTCGAGACGTAATCCAATCGTGATGAAGGCGAATCTTGCGATAATATATTGCCATATAGCGGCATCCGATGAAGCTCCATGACTGGTTCAACTTACCAGCCCTCATCCAGCTGACATCGCGATTTATTCAAATCTATTCAAAACTAACTGCAGCACTCTTGAGATTCAACTGCACGCTAAAAAGCAAGTTCAACTCGCCAGATCTCAGCCACAATCTAGCCACCAAGTCACCAAGTTGCTTGGCGTCTCTGTTCGCGAAACCCCCAAAAGTAATTATAAAACAAACTTAATGGGGCCTTGCAATTGAAAAACTCAACGTGAGGTCGCCACTACTGTAGGGGGCGCCTACTTCGATGAAGCGGCCGTAACGACGCGAAAAACAGGGGAGTTTGAGTAGTTTGACCAGTAACTGACAGTGACTGGAGACGTCAAGCAAGAAACAGAGGTTATCCAAATTTCAAATCAAGATATAAAATGACGGACGTCGGTCGCTGAAGCGTCAACGCCGTCAAAATCGTCGAATTTGCCCCCAACGGTCGTGGCGCCCTCGGTGTGTAAAAGTGGCAGTGCAAGGCCCCATTGTCATGCCCCACAGCTTTTTTCGATACAAAACTTGACGAATCCCAAAAATTTACTTAGCAACATAGCTTTCAGATTCAAGCCCTCTAGGTTTCAACAACAAGAGAACCCTTGAACCGCCGCCGTGCTCTTTCGTCTTGAGGCCCTGTGCTCAGCGATTACTTCGCCGCCTCTTGGAGCGTGTCGACATTTCGCTGCCACCTGAGCTGCAACACTGCCGCCCCGAGGCATTTTGCTCAGCGATTACATCCCTATCTCTTGAAGCATGCTAACATTCTACCGCTCCGGCCGCCGATTTTTCGAGTCTTCAGCCGCCCCTCGGCCTACGAGTGAACGCCGTCAACTCGCCAACGCCCCAGCACCTCCTAGTTCTAGCGGGAAGCAAAATAAAACTGCATGGTACCCGTGATCTTTGAAGTATCCTAAGCGATTTGACCCGTAGTTCTTGAAAATCCCTTCGCGGGGAGCCGAGATATTGGGGGGGGTTATTTCTCTCATTTAGGGAAATCCTCTACGCGCCAAACTGGCGTGGAAAGTCTCGAATTCAAATGAATTGAGCATGCTGAATAAGCTGGTAAATCCTAATTTTGTGAAAAATGCAAATAGTAGTCTTTTTACTAAATTGCCGCCAAAATGACAAAAAAACATGTATAAATAAGGTGCTCGAATAGGGTATCAATTTATATGTTTTCAAGGTCGCTGGACTCATTCAATTACCATTTCGAACAAAATTATCCATTTTGGGCCAGGGTAAATGAACCACCGCCCACGCCTGAAGTGACACTTTCAAGATTTGAAGTGAATAATCGAGAGAACAATATATGGAGCTACATCTGAATAATATGTTTTTGATTGATAAATGAAAATTACCGATGTAACTACACCTTTAAACTCACAACAAACTCTGAAAGCCTCAACCACCCTTGTTGGGAGGGTCTTGCATAACCTAGATTTATTTGTGTCATAGAAAAGCGCTTTAAAAATGTTTTTACCCTAAACTGGCAGGCAAAGTGTCCATTACAAGCGTCTTTTGACGCAGGAAAGAGGCAGGGAAATCTTACTTTTCTTCGTCAAGAGACATTTTGTTTGCTGAAAATTTGCTGACAACTATTGGAAACCGGACCCAACAACGTGATATTTGCCAAATTGTGCCAGAATAACATTTCAGAATTCTGGTACCAATTTCTTTCTTTGTGGTTTATTGAGGTAGTTTCGGGTAAAGTGTTATACATAATACGTCAGGAAAGTTAATGTCTTTACAGGGCACGTAGGCTCCCAGGCCTCGCTTACGCTCGTCCTTGAATATGCCTACTAGCCCTGTAAAGATTCATTTTCCTGCCTTATTATGTCAATAGCTATTAAATGGTATAAAATACTATATATAATACATACTTAATAATATTTTATGTATTGTTGGAGTTTTTAGCTGAGATTTCTCATTATGTACTTGTAAACATGTTCATGGGGTTTAAAATTAAACCCGAAGTGAGCAACTGATGGGCCTTTGATACAAAGGTCTGACAGTCAGTCAGTTTTTGCCATGCAATTTGTGTTTTTATCCTATTAAATAAAATCTCATTGAAACTTATATTAAATCTTATTAAATGGAACTAATAACTCCTCAACAGTGCCATTTCTGACTCCATTCCCATTTTAGACCCCAAGCAAGTTATGATTCCCATGAAAGTTGCATTTCTTTCCCTTGAAAGTCTAGTTTTGACACCAGTTCTGCCCATTTAAGCATTTTCATCTTTCTCCGCCTTTTTGATTTTAGGTACACTGACGGACAAAATTGACGCACCCACCAATATCTAATTGCGAGTCTAATTGTTTATCTAATTTTTGAAGTCAAATTAACGATTTATTCGATTTGAATGATTTTTTCTTCTGAATTCTGTGGGATGATTTTTCAGGGATCTGACTGTTGACAAACTTTCGAAAAAAATATCAATTTTTGCTAGATACCAGGTGTGACATTGATGTGTTGTTTTTCACCGTATCTTGGAGCTTCCGTGTGGAGAGCACCGGCAATCGGCGGCAACAGCAGAAAGTTATAATTTATGACCTCGTCTATGACCAGCTATGCTCCCATCTTTCCCTGAACGTTATTTTTTCAATTTTGAATTGTCAACACGCTTTGAGGGGGGATAGAACGTTTTTCCCAACAAAACATGCTTTTTCGACTTTTGAAGGTGGTTGAGGAAGTTTCTTGTGTACCCTCAGTATTGGCGAGTTTCAAGATCGAATACGCCATCTGACGGCCAACGTGTAAACGACGTTTGTGCACGGATCAACCGCAGATTTGTGTGGGCTCTTATGAGCGTTGCGGTGTTTGGTGACTTTAATTGATTCCATCTGACTTAACGCGGCGTTGATTTTTTCCAACAAAGTACGTGAGCCACGCACGTTTCATTATCTTGAATATACTAGGTGTCGTCGGTTGCAAAAGCATTGCATTTTGAAATAAGAGTGGCACGTGTACGACGACTGGCAAGCAAAAGTGGCATCAGAATGGAAGGTGGTAAGATTTTAATTTTGTCATAGTGACAAAAAGTGGCGGAGAATTTGTTGCGTTTCCGAGTGCGAGTCGCGCTGTGGAAACCGGAAAAAGGAAGAGTTACATTTTCACCGTTTCCCGTCGAAAGCGAAAGACGCAAGTTGGGTAGTCAAGATGACAAACAAACTTGGCACTGTGGAAAATATGACTACGAGAAAAGCCTGGGAAGTGTCGCTGAAAATAGGAACTTTAAATAGCTGCATCGAAGAAGCACAGCTGCGATATGTTTGCATGTCCCGGACTGGCCCGCTTTGCAAGTGCATTTTAACATTCCAATTTCACAGGAACTCTCGCAGGAACTGCTACTACTATTTCTTTTAATTACAATCTCAGTTGCCTCGTGAGGAGATTCATACAATGCGCTTGTTTGTAAACACAATCCAAATATGTCTATGTTTGAACTGAAGCTTGATTCGGTTCGATTTCGACCACACAACACAAGAAATTGTGACTTAAGAATTTCCTCTCCCATCAGTATCCCATCACGATACATCGAGAATCTGTTGAGGCTTGAGGCCATCCAGTGATTGAAAACCTTCATAACACTCAATTCGCTTCTGCCATTTTCGAGTTCCACCGCAATAGGTACTAATTAACCACGTTTCACGTCTGAAGGACATTAAAAACCGCTTACTACTGATAAGATTTTTGAACGCGCGGGCAACAATCCGTGCCCTATCCGACATGTTTGTTTACATGCGAAGCGCATCAGCAGCGCCACCATCGGTAATGTTACTCGCCAATAGCCTTCAGGAGGTTGTGGGTTCAAAATCGATCGGCTAGAATGATTTTCCAGACGATTTTAGTGAATAAAGCGTTGATGGCGATACCAGACTTAACGTCAGGGGTATTATATCTAGGATAATGATCGAAAGAACACAAAAATCATCGCAACAAATAAAGTGTTATCAAAAGGGGTCGAGTCTGCTACAGATGGATCATACGACGCACCTTCTTGAGGATAGTAAAAGGTCTAGAGACATTACTTCTCTGAAAGGATCCCTAACTTAAAAAAAGAAAATATTTAATTTGGAAAAATCCATCTCCCCTGAAAATCAGGATGAAAATTTAAAACAAAAAGAGCGCGTTAAGAAAAGTTAAGGGAACAGCTGGTTATAAACTGGAATTTTCTGCTATTGCCGGTGTTCCAAAAAACACCACACAATGTCACACCCGGCACGTCGTAATCAGCATTGGTTTTTTTTTTCCGAAAATTTGTTTTCCAGTCAGATCCCTTATCATCTCATCTCATCTCATCTCAGAAGAATCATCTCATAATTCAGAGAAAAAACATCCAAATCGGATCAATTGTTCTTGAATAATTTGACTCCAAACTTGGGTGAAAATTTATCCGTGTTTTCATCTGTACGTAGGTATATCTCATTCAATTTTTATTTTCAGTAGAATGACTTTTGGAGCAAAAATACAGTGAAAAGCTGAGGGGTTACAGCCATGGCTGATGGCACCTGCAACGTTTTGCAAAGCGCTTTCCTACGACACTTTTTCATTTATCATAGAAAAAAGATTATTTAGATGTAGCTTCATATTGTCCTTTCGATATTCACTTCAAATCTTGAAAGCGTCACTTCAAGTGTTGATGGGTGGTCCATCTACCCTGATCCAAAATAGATAATTTTGTCCGATATGATGATTTCGACAAGAGAAATGAATCCAGCGCCCTCGAAAACATATAAATTGATAGCTTACTCGAATAACTTACTCATGCATGATTTTTTGTCATTCATTGGCGGCCATTTTGAAAAAAAGGCTACTCTCCGAAACTTCCACTTTGTCCTTTGAGAAATCGCTGCCAGGTCATAACATAAGGTCTTGACTTGCCCTATAACTAAAGTGGTCAGACGCTTCGGGAGACCACAAGGTGTATTCATTCCCTTGCATTGTTTTCTTGTACCTTTTCGGGTTTTGGGTCGTTCAAAGGCCCTGCATCGAACCCTGAAAACTTTGAGTTTCCGAGAAAAGAGAGGGAAGCATTCTGTCAAGAACCTTGCCTCTGCCTTTCGACATCAGTATTTGCTTCTTGTCCTCGTTCCAGTCTATCCAATGTCTCCCGTTCCGGTCTCTGTGTATAAAGTACTGTATAGATCATGCCCTATTACGAAACTTTGCGTTTTTTTTATTCAAGCTTGTTACGTTCGAGATTAACGCACGAACGGAGCTTCGCTGCTGCACGCTCCGCCAGCGCTCTCGTATGCCTTTGTTTGGTAGAACATCAAAATTGAAATTGTCACTTTGTTTGACCATCTGAAATAGCGTTTGAATGATTTGAAACCAATTTTCGAAAATATTCCTGAAAAATTTCTGGTAGTGATTTTTTTTGTTCAGATCTCATTATATTCACCATTTTGTCATGTGTTATGTACTGTGATGATCCGATTTTGTTGTTTGCCGCCAGGTTCGCAGTGCTCTGCGACGGGTGGAAATTCCTCCCACAGGCCTCGGCGTCGGCAGAAGCTTCGTCAGGCTTTGGCGCCCGTGAATGATACACCGACCACTCTCCCGCTGAGCTAGCCATCCTCAAGGGATCACGTGCCGACGCCGGGAGGATCCGTTGGGGGAACCGGCGGCTTAGTGGAGCAGCAAAGGCGGAAACGCCAGGACCTTCAGCATCACACGTCGGCCACAGGGAAGTCATTTCCAATTTATTTCACTCACTAGAGAGCTAGAAGCCAAGCAGATCCGGCGCAGTGTTGCGTTCGTATCAATCCTCAACATTGCGGTGGCCTTATGCTTCGTCTTAAACTGGAGGGTACTCTCTCCAGGCTAGTTTGTAGGAGGCCTTATGCCAGTATTGTTTGCGTTTTGAAACGGCAAGCTTCCCTTTCTGTACCATGTACCTTGCCCAGCGGGCATTTTGTGAATTGTGTCCAAATTCATTACTTTCCGTGTGTAAAATACACGACTTGTACCATGCACTTGTTTCATTCACTTGCGAATTACTACCTCACAGTTAGGGCGTGAATGCGGTTATTGCACGGAGTGCACTCACTCTGGTCAGCATGGATCAAAACGTTTGAGTTTGATCTCGCAATAAGCTGTTTTGCTATGTTTGCAACATTATGCGTATGAGTCTCACCTTGTCGCCACCCCAACTCACCCCATCTCATTTCCCGAAGGCATTCTGCTCTTTCACACGCGCGAGGGCACAGCGATTGCTTGGCGACGCCATAAATGCCAAGGATTCCGATTTTTGATGAATCCTCACCAGCGAGCGTGCGGCGCCGGTTTCCAACAAAACGACAGGAATAAGGATAAGGAAGCACGATAGCTCGCCCATTACCGCCGGTTCGGCGTAAGTGTAAAATCTTGTACTGTTGTAATGTGCAGTGTTTTATGGTCAACTCCTACCAGTTGTAAATGCACGGCGCGAATGGCAGATAATGCTTTTAAATGGCGATAAAATGAACGAAGAGCATATTATGGGAATTGTGTGCGAACAAAGTAAAAGCATTGACTTGTTGCCTGGTGTCGTCCACCAACACCACCAACGTCAATTTATTTCCTCTCGTCCTGGCTAGACCCAGAGCGCCGAGCAACAAGTGGCCCCTCTGATGGAGAATCTAGCGAGATAGACAAACGCGATAAATCACCCGCGAAATGGAGCTTTTATGGAGACTGCGAGCGGCATACTCCGGAGATGGGAGCTTTCCCCCGCGTGCTTCCGTTTTTGCTTTTACTTCTCGACGTATCTTTCTGGATGCGTTGTCCGTAGGTGAAAGAACTGTTGTTGTCAAAAAGTGATGATGATGCCTGATGATGAAAGGAAGTGGCTAATGTCCCCCGGCGATTTCTCAATTGGAAAGCTATAATGGGCGCGCGAGAAAAGCGTGGGATAATTGCGCCACCGAAACTTGTGCGCGAAAATGCGTATACGAGGCTCCCTGCCTACCTGATTTGACCTGCACCTGATAATTAGTGATTTACCTAATCAAACGGCGATTTGCGTCGTTTCGCGGATATGTACTGCTCGAAGTACCTACTCCTCGCGGCTGTTTACAGTTACGGACGTTGCTCCTTAGAGCTGCGTTTGTCGCCGCGTTTCTCTGATTTTTATCATCGTGCACAATTTTTGTAAACCCACGCGCTTCTCAGCTACGCGCTAGCTCAAGCCGCGAGGCGCGACGTTCCCACAAGATATGTCACTTTTTTTAATTTCGATAATAACGTCGTGCATAAGAGAATTTCGAAACCGATGCCAAAGCTCGCGAGCGAAACTCTGAAAATCACTCTGACCTTGTTTGATAAGCTGCCTGTGTACGCTTATGGATCAAGCATGGCGCAGAGCTAATAAATCATCTGATTGATTGGGTTATTGTTGCTCGGCAGGCTCCACACGTCATGGTGGGGCTAAAGCTCGCGCGCGTTAATGGCTCAGAACGCGAGTTCAACTGACACCGACCTCAGTCACTAGCAAACAATGTTCGTTGAACTTGGACCCTATGAGAGAAGGGCCCGAGGGTTACATGTTCTGAAGTATGTCTTGCGTCTTCCAACGATTCTTGCATCTTTCAAAAGTTTTTGCCACTTCCAAAGATTCTTGAACCATTCAAAGTTGCTTGCATCCGAATCGTCAGATTACTTGGTCCTGTCAGTAACAGGTCTGTGATCCTTATGAACTCACAAAACTCTCACAGGCCCATTGCTCTGTTAACAATTGTTCCAAGGTGTTTGAAACGATTTTGCATAGTCTCATATCTAGTCATGTATCTCACTTCATCACTGTTCACCAGCATGGTTTCATGAGAGCTCGTTCCACTGTGAACAATCTTGCAAACTTCACCCAATAGCTTAGTGAGAAAATTGATGGTGGACAACAGGTTGATGCCATTTTCACTGACTTCTCGAAGGCATTTGACAAACTGGACCACGGCATCTTACTCCGCAAATTGAGTTCATATGGACTTTCTAACCACTAATATCCTTGTTTTGCTCTCATCTTTGTAATAGGTATCAATACGTCTACCTCAAGGGCTTCAGGTCCCGCAGGTTTTTACAGGTCTCCGGAGTTCCTCAGGGTTCTGTGCTAAGTCATTTGCTTGTTATCCTTTTGTATAAACAATATCATTTTGAACATCAATGAGAGGTACTTGCTTCATGCAGACGACTTGAAAGTTTATAGTGTGGTGTCTTCCTCGCAGACTGCGGGCGCTTGCAGGCAGATCTCAACACAGTTGCCGCTTTGTGTGATGAGCTGCCGATCAATTTGAGTAAGTGCAGCGTTATGTCCTACAGCAGAAAACATGCAAACGTCGTTTTCGACTGTAATTTGGGGGGAGAAATATTGCAGAGACCTCGGACGGTGAAGGACCTTGGGGTAGTTTTTGACAGCGTTCTATCCTTCAAACAGCACATCAGTTCTATCTCGAGCTCGGCATACAAGAGCCTTGGCTTTGTGCTGAGAAACTCGAAAGCATTTCCAAACATTAAAACACTGAAAGCCTTGTATGTTTCTTTCGTCCGGCCTAAGCTTGAATACGCCACTCTTGTCTGAAGTCCGATTTATGACTTCTTCGCCAGTGATTTGGAGAGAGCTCAGAGGAGATTTTTGAAAGCGGCTTACTTTATACTGGACAACCAATATATCCTCCAAGTGGATTCTCTCAGGAGATCATGTTGAAACGGTTCAATTTGTCATCTTTGAAGTGTCGAAGAGTATTCCACTCAATCCATTTTCTCTTTGGGCTGTTCAGCAACGCGTTGGATTGCCCTGATTTTCTTGGCGCTGTGGGTCTCAGTGTTCTTCGACTGTCCTCTAGGTCACACAATTTATTCCACCTTCCCACAGCTAGCACCAACATTCTAGTGGCAGATCCTCTCTATCAGATGATTGTTGATTACTCTGTTTATGAGAGCGAAGTTGATCTCTTCAACTGTGCTCTATCCGACATAAAGACCAAGGTTCTCACCTGAGTATGTACCCCCTCCCCTGGATGTGTCTATGGTATCCCTCACCCTTTAACTGGGCTCTTCTGCCTGTTGGGTGTAGTACAATAATAAATAGATAAATGATTGAATTAATGAACAAATAAAAACTGTTCTAGGACCCCTTGGTATTCCCTTAGTACACGTTATTGGTCTTCAGCTCCCAACGATTCCTAGAAAACATGGTTTCCCATGCTCAATTCGTGCATCGTATGGAATTCTTGGGAAAAAAACTTCGGCTGCCCTTCCAGTATGGCATCGCATTGGTTTTATTGAATATAAGCTCGGCAATGTCATTCAGATCAGGGGCTGGGTAGAAATTGTTGGGAAGTGTGTATATTTGTTTGTCCCTGATTCCTGTAACGTGTTCCAGGTGAAGATGTCTTGCTGGATGATTGCTCGGCTGGCTCCAGTGTGCCGTTAGGACCTCGCAGGGTTACATCCTTCCAGCTCCTACATTAGTGGGGCTCGACAATACACTTGTTCGTTTTCTGCAAGATAGCTAACTTTTTGAGCCGAATGCCGAGTCCCCTAACCATGTCAGTCTTCCAGCAGGGACGATGGCTTCACCACCAAGCACATACGGACAACATGATTCAAGCTTCGCTTGCAGACTTCACGTCATTCTTCCGGATAAAAACCTTTCCTACTGTGTTCAAGTATCACGCTGCAAGAAACGGTTACAGTTTGTTTTGTATTCTTTTGGTTTGTAGCCTCATGAATCAAATTGTCAACTGTTTCCTATTCTTGACCCTATCTATATTGAATGCACAGAATTCCACACTAACCAAAGCCCAATAGAGCTAGTCTTGGGCTAATATCGTTCCAGGGGTATATGTTCTAAAAGTCAGCTTCCTAACCTCGAAGCTATGAGCGGGTCACCCAGACCAGACGGAAGCACGTGGCTTCCGGTCGGCAAGCACGTGGCCTTATGCCGATTCAAGTTACATACAAGTTTTAATAGAGAAAGGAACTAACCTTCAGGTTTTAGTCTATCCATTTCGCACCGGGAATACGGAGGTGGTGGAATTTCTGCAAAAGAAAGAACCAAACATTATACATCTGAAGCAAAAAAAACAACCGTACACGTGTCGTACAAACTGGCGTCAGTAGTGCGTGTAGCTTACACGCGCAATTTTTAAAACTCCCCCATTCTTATGTAAGACGACAACTCTGTCGCGTTTCATTTCAAAAATTCGTTTTACATCATTTCTATAAGCGCCTAGAGCACCAAGTATTTATAGCCTCGATCCACCGAGTGTATAGTATAGTGGCAGCGAGAGAGAAGGTGCCCCGCATGTGACATCCATTTTTTAAACGGCCAGTTTCAACACCCATTTCCTTTACCAGAAAACCCCTCGATCCCAACACACATCACTTTAAAGTTTTAACGCAATAATTAATAATACCGAGTGTGTCTATATGCCCGGAAAGTCAGCAGCGACAGCAACACACACACGAAAAATAAATGATTATTTCATTAATGCAATTTGGCAACAAATTTACGTGGTGTTTTGTTTGGCAGAGCGCGTCCCATTGACGTGAGGCGATTTTTTTTCGTTTCAAATTCTCGCACACACAAACACACATGAAAGAGGACTTCCTCCTCCTGGCCGACGACGCCGGTGTATTTAGTCTCCCGGGGCCGAAAACAAATCGCTGGACTAGTTTTCGGGATTTTTTTCCACATGCCTGCACCAGGTCCAATAAGAGCACGATTTATGCGCGGTGTGTAAGTAGAGATAAGGGGGCTGGCGCCAATAGTTATCGCGAGAATAACAATAGGACGCCGTACATATACTTAAAATAAAATGTGACGATAACGGCGGGTTCGGTACGAGTATGTGAGATATATTGCCGAGAAAATGTTTACTGCGATTTGCCGTATGGCTGGCGGGCGAGCTTCAGAAATTTGAAAGGCGCCTCGAACCCCGACGTGTGTCACTCACGTCTTCTGGCACTCGAGGAGTGCTTATCAGGGACCACGAATACCACGATAAGCACAAGCGCGCCAGTCTGCTCTTGGTTTCTCCCTGTTTTCTTCCTGCATCTTCAATTATGCCAATAACTTCATTGAGTTACATTGATGAGAGCTTAAGATTGTTTTGTTAGAATTCTGGGAGATCCCGTGGCGGCGGAGCATCAATTGTCGAAAATTGGATGTATCTTAAGGAAGTTCACATCGCCTGCAAATTTCACTCAAATCGGAGCATTTTCAGAGAAATTCAAAATGGCGGATTAAAGATGGCGGCCAAGTGACAAAAATCATTGGTCAACTTTATATGGTGGACACTTACTCGTTCAATTGGCGTTTGCACCACATCGATATCTCTTCGTTGAAGCTTAATTCTCCCAGTTCTAGGTATTCATCACTTCAAAACATGTTCAATATGGAGAAAACAATATGGCGGCGGGGCATCAATTGTCGAAAATTGGATGGATCTTGATGTGGTTTACATTTTCTGCAAATTTCATTCCAATCGGATCACATTTAGAGAAATTCAAAATGGCGGATCAAAGATGGTGGCAAAGTGACAAAAAACCAAAAGTCAATTTGACATCCTGGACATATTTGGACATATCCTGGATGATCAGCGTTTACATCACATCGATATCTTTTTTTCCTGAGGAGTTATCCCGGGTAGAGACGGACGGACGGACGAACGTACAAAGTGAAGCTAAAAGCGCCTTTTCCCCATTTTTTGGGAAAGTGCGCTAGAACCTATCAAAACTATTTGAAGCTCAAAAATCTGCCAGAACTTCACTGAAAGCGACACTACAATCAGCATGAATATTACTTGAACGACAAAAACCTGTTTTAACATCACTTCAAGCTACTACCATCTGTCAAATATCACTGAAAGATATCGAAACATATTGTGATATCGAGCATGATTAAATTAAAAATCGCCAAAATCGGTCAAAAATAATCTTGAATCATCAAGATACGTCATAATACATATTACTGGAATGAAAACGCTAAAAACCTAACTGAAAGTATTAAGACAGCTCAAATCTGTCGAAACTTACTTGAAATCAAACAAGTCAGTTTGAATGACACTAGAGAGGATTTCTATCTGCCAAAATATCACTGCAAGGCACTAAAATGGATCAAAATGGCATTTCAGATCACTGAAATCATCACAGTATCACTGAAAGTACTCAAGTACTTACTTTACGATTTTAAACCCTCCAAGTCCATCAAAATACCACCTAATATTATCACTAGGTTTCAATCAAGTGTCTGTGAAAAAGAATCTGTCACAATGGCATTTCGAACCACTGAAATCTGTCAAATTAATTGAAAATATTATTGAAATTATTTAAAAAAGAAATTGAAATCGCTGAAATTCATGATTATACCTAAAACAGAATCTATCAAAATGACATTCAAACAACAGCATTTAAACGTTTAAACACTTAAAATCGATAAAATCTGTTAAATTGATAGTTGAAAGTTGAAATGAAAAGAAGACATCTTTCCAACATGTCATTGAGACTCAATGACAATTGGAACCACCAAAATGCGCTGAATTCAATTAATCGAGATAATTAAAATCTATTGAAATATCACTAGAAAACGACTGGAATCTGAGCGCCACTATCAGCGCCACTATCGGCGCCACTGGATCAAGATGGCTTTGAAATTCAATTTTGGGACGGTACAACCTATTATATAAAATCAGATGACAGTTTGTGAAGAGTTTGAATTTTATGTGAATGAAATTGATAACAAGAAATGTCACCTGTCAATTAATTGTCAACGAACTGCTTGACAATGAGAAACGTCTCAACTGTCAATTGTCAACGAGTTGCCTTCAAATGTCAATTAGCTGCCACTTTTAGTCGGTGTAAACGTTTGAGATCATGTAATGTGCCGCAGTCCGGCCAATTTGACGAGCCATCCACACTGATGGAGCTCGGTTCGGCTCTGCAACCAAAATTGACGGTACCTTACCGAAATCAAATTCCAAAGCCACTGATCAAGTGGCCTTACTCGTGATGTACTGTTTCTGTCTGCATTCCGAGCTAGTTTACCATATTTTGCCTGATTGCCTGAAACAACTCACGTTCCGTGACAAGACGAATTCAAATAAAACTCGAAGCTTTTACGAGTCAGAAAAAAAACTAATTTCGTGTAAATTTGCTTTTAAAAGCGTTAGGAGTTATTGGGCAACCGCCAAGACTTCTCACGAACTAAGGCCACTGAATCGAATCAAATAAAAAGTCTTCGCATCACCATCTCGTACGTGATTATTTCGGTATAAGGAAAACCAACAAGACTTGCGAGCAATGTCATTTTATACATGAGCCCGCTTAATTCGAAAACCTTTCCGACTAATCTTTCGAGAACCGAATAATTTCGTTATGCCGGCGAGCATATGGCGCCACATAGAAATTCCTCGTGATAATATGCCTGCGACGACGGCGTGTAAAGCGCTAGACACCCATTGTCAATGGGCGATAAGTTAATCTCCCAAACATACCTGATGACCGGTTCCGCTCCATTCATCCCGGTACATTCACACACAACCCTCACAAAAAGGGTAATAACCCCGAGAAAGCCGGTGTATGGGAGGCGTACTTACACGCCTGTCAAATTAAAACCGCACGCGGCTATAAATAAAATATTAATTGGATTTGGGTGTATGGAAACGCGAACGACTCAGAGGTGCGTCTGGAACGGCGTCGGGACGCCGTAAAAATACATTTTTCGCTCCGCTTAGGGCACAGCCGCGGCATCGGGCCACCTGTAAGTTCCCGGAATCGCGGCGTCGCGCTTATAATCCGTTCGGAGCTTTTCCGATCGCCGTTGGCTTTGCCGTGTGTAATGCCAATCGCTGCTGGTAGTAACCTGGACGGGTGGCTCTGCCGCAAGCGAGTAGAGCGCTTGGGCTTGGACGGATACTCAGAAAAGTGAACTCGGCCTTCCAGGTTACTAGTGTTACTACCTGGCCCGAGGTGACATGGTGGAACAGCAAAACGTATTAGCTAAACTGAATGTCGCTTGGTTGAAAAAGAAAATTTATTTGTTATGCATACAAGACAACGTTACCAAAATGAGCGAAATGATTGAGAAATGGAGAATAGGTACGCCATGATGATGGCGATGATCCACGTGTCTGGACGTCGATTCTTGGCTCGATCCCGCGATCCAGTACACACACCGCAAGTTATTTACAACGCGTAAGTGATTTTCTCATCCTTGCCGCTGCTGCTGCTGCTGCATGCAGACAATATTTTTAATTTGACGGCTGGCGCCTAAGCGTAACAAATCAGGCGACGCCGGCGCCTCCCCTACATTGTGAAAAACCGGCGCGACGCCGCGCTTAAATATATACGCGGAAAAGCACTCGAATGGCCTTTACAAGGCTGCACATTTCCTGGTATTTCACCGAGCGCGATAAATTTCATCGAGTGTGCTGCGATAACCTACACACATACGTAGACGATGTAATGAAAAAAAAAACAGGGATTAGTCAGAGGGACGCCTGGCCTGTACTGGTGGTGGCGGTGGTACTCTATTTTCGAGAGAGTGTAGATATCATACGAAAATAAATGAATTCCGGGAGCCAATGGCGCCCGAAACGATAAATGTTTACATTACTCCGGCGCCAAAGCGAGCAAGGTTTCGGTCCAATTTTTTTTGAATTTTCTTTGACAATAAACACACAGTCGGGGTAGGTACACAGTCGTTTGCATAACATCTCAGTGCTGGCATATGATATGTACGATGTATGTACGTCGTGTATAAAAGTAAGTGACTCATGGAATTTCGGAGACGATCAGATGGTTAGAAAAAAAAACCGTTATCATATCTCGACGTATCTAAGAATAGAAACTGCGATATTGACTGATGTGGTTCCTGTATGTGTGTGTGTGTGTGTGGTATCAACAGCACTTGTGAAAAATATTGACACTATGCATGAAAAGTCGATTGTTCGTAGGTAAAATGCGTGATCGCGAGTATGGAATGAGTACGTGCACATCAGGGTTGATATTTTGACATACTGTATCACTATCGAGGCCAACTTTTCGAACAGATTTTGTTGTATCGAAGCCAGGTTGTCACAAACACATCCAGCTTCATTAAATCATTACGAACCTTGCTCACCAACACATGCATACCATTACCAACAAAACCAACACATACAGGACAACATTCCCAATACACACTAAAAATACGATAGATAATTGACATTCAGTTGCACTTTCGCACAATCATGCTGCTTTGTCATTTATTCAATTTCAACTGACCAGACCTCAGTCACGGACATCATCGTTTTCTCCGAGGTTTACACGGAGTTGGATGGTGTCAGAAACACTGGAACAGGAGTAATCGCACTACCAAAATATGCTCATCTGACTATAATAATAAATACCGTATCTTCATACAATATTCGCCGCATAATGTGTAGTTTAAAATTTTTGTCTGCGACGAGGTCTGTGATTCTTTTGCGCATTTTTCTCATCTCGCAAACCAACCTACCACGTCTTTTCGATCAATCTCAACTGACCAAACCTCACTCACAGACAGCTGCATCGTGAAACGCAACACAGCCGACGTCAGAGTGAGGAGGGCATTGGAGAAAATTATTTGGAAAAATTTCAAGCACTAGTGATATTTGGCTGACTAGCTGTCACCGGCGCCGGCAAGCCGTCGCCTGAGTGACAGCATTGGTTGAAAAGTAGCCAGGGATTGTATCCACTGACACCGGACAAGTATAAAGGAAATTGTACACATGATGTTATTATTTTCCGTTGTTTCAGGCAGATGTCAGTGTTTTCCAAAAACACTGTTCAAATTCCAAGGTGTTCCCACTCAGCATAGCATGTCATGTTTCATAAAAGAGATGATCTCAATCATGTCACAAAATAACATCACAATGAACGTTACTTCCACATCTATGTGATGTTCATCTGCGATGTTATACGATGTAATGTCTGAGAGATGTTTCGAAATGAACTTGAATTGAACATCACACATGAGACATCTACCGGACGTAACATTGTTACTTCTTTCAACTGATCGAAGTGTAACATCTCACTGACGTCAATGAGACATAGTCACTGAGAGTTTTTTTAAATTTCGCGGACTGTCATCGTTGAGCTCTGTGTGTGTCGGAAAATATTTAATTATTAGTTTTGCCCCCTTTTCTATGTGTGTGATGGTAGAACAGCCTTCATGTCTTTATGTTTAGTTTGAGGCCCTGCGGGCCCCCTTATGTCTTTATGTGTCGTTTGGAACCATTTTTGTGTCTTCTTGTGCTTGTGGCTTTTGGAGATAGTGTGTCCCGTTTGTGTCTCCTTGTGTTATTCGAAAGCCTACGGGCCTTCTTGCATTTTGTCGTGGCTTTCGCACCTCTGGTGAACCCTTGTGTCTGCTCTTATGTTATTCGGAACCCCAAAATGGGCCCCTTTTGGTCTATTGTGCTTTCGAATACTTTGACGACTCTCGTTCATGTCTTATTGTAACGTCCGGGGCCCCAACGGAGTCCCTTGTGTCTTGCTGTAACGTTTCGAGCCCCAGCGAGGCTCTTCGGGCTCGGTGTATCGTTTGGAGTCCTAATGAAATATCCCAAGAAATATCCCTGAACATCAAGCACGCTGTTTAAATATACTGTTATACTGTATTAGACAAGTTGGTAGCTTGGACGAATCGGCAGCAGTGTCTCTAACTATCGCCTGTGGGGATCCAGGTTTGAATCCTCCGGAGTACGCCAATAGAAGAACAACTTTTTTTAGGGAAAAAACGTGCTGTATAGATTGTAAAAATTAGTAAAAATAGGTGCGGAACCTCCTATGACATGAAACTATGTTGAAAAGTGGTGGAAAATTAATTTTTATTTAAAAATACACATCCAAAATGCGACATTATATGTACGTCAAAAAGTGATATCTACGAGATGTGGAATAGCGATGTAGATAGTATGTCACATTTGGACATATCTGAGATATCTCATTCATGTTCTAATTACCCGGACATAAGAGGTAACAGAGATGTCCACTTAACATCGCGTAGACTTTTTTTGTTAACATCGCAGTTGCGACTTGAACATCTAAGTGATATAACAGATATGTTTTCTTGCTGAGTGGGTTGTGTTGCTTTCCAAAATCGCGACAGCGTCAGATTGACGTCCACTGTCACTTTGACCGTACCATGCTCCAATTTCTCATTTTTACGGCAAAACTAGAAGAAAAACTCGGCCGTATGGCTCGCACTTGATGACACAAGGCCCCCGAAATCCCCCGGTCGGCATTTCACATCAAATTTCTTGAAATTCACTTCAAAAAGCCAAAATTTCGCCGCAAAAACGCACCAAGAATTTTTAAATGAATTACTGAAACGTCAATTCTCTTGAAAAATTGTAATGAATCATGTAATTTTCGAAAAATCCACTCAAATTCGAGGCAAATTTCGGGAAATTTTCATCCTCAACTGTCCATGCGGTCCGTTGGCGAAAATTAAAAAAAATACCCCCGTCACGATCGACGCCCGGGTTTTCGCGAAACTTGGTTGGGTTCGATAAGGAGTTCTCACGGATTAAGTTTAGGGGGATATTGCAAAAAAGAAGTTCGAATTGAAAGCCGTCAGATTTTGTTGATTGTATGTATCCAATTTATTCGGTTGCCGCTGATAGTGTGATTTTGATAGGTGATTATTATTCTCACAGCTCTAATAATCAAAGGCGTTGTATGTAATAATCAAAGTAAAAAAAAGGAAAGGACATTTTTGCACTATTGTTTTTATGAAATATTGTCAAAATATCAGAACAGAACAGATTTTGCAGGAATAGAGAATCCTTCATCAAAATTTAAAGACCACTTGAAATTGAGTCAGTTCATCCGTTCTGAAAATTGACTGATGCTAGGATATCATAGAATGTAAAAGGGTACATCCACGACCCTTGGTTATGACCTCGGTTATGACTAATTAGACTTGAACGATACAAAAACCAGAATTTAACAGTAATAAAACCGTTACAATGTCGCTCGGAAATAACCTTATTTTCACGCGCTGCTGGTAAAAGTGAGCGCCTTCACTTGTTCTTTTTCTATTGTTCAACTTAACCAGAGCGGGCTTGCGAAATGAACTGCATCGTTTTCTTGTTCGCAGCGATGGCATTTTTTGGCCGACTGGCGCCTAAGAACCGCAACGTCTTGCATATTCCGCGAGCAAGACATCCCCACACGTGAAATTTCTTAATATGCTGAGCTGCAGGACGCAGAAAAAACTACGTGGCTGCGCTCCAAAGAGATGTTTGTTTGTCCGAACGGTAAACGCCAACAAAGGAGCCGTGTTTGGTTGTGTGTGTGTGTGTGTGTGTGTGAGTGTGTGTTGTTGAGAGGCCCGTGTAATTATTTCGAAAGGACCCACGATGATGATGATGGTGCGCGAGCGAGAGAGCGGCAAAGAGCGCCCGGCCGTATGATGGTCGTCTGGTCTCACAGGTGGGTAGCCATGGCCGCCAGAAGATAGCGGCGGCGCCAGGACCAATTCCGCTGGGTGGTAGTCAGCGGATCGTCTGCTCTTTGAAATACCTGTTGTGTATCGGACCCACCCGCCGGCAGGCCGAGGCACTCGTAGGTACACCCAACCTCCGCGCAGCAGAGAGCCGGAGAGCTATTAGCGCATACCATCGAAGACGCGAAGAGACGATATCGGCAGCCACAGGCCGCAGCCGTATAGCCGGCCGGCCGCAGACTTGAATGACTCTCCGAAGAACGGCCGGAGCCACTCCACAAACTCCATAGGTACGCCGGGCTGCACACGGCGCTCTCATCGTCACCCACCTTTTTGGCTCTTGCTTGATGCTTCGGCTTTGGCCATCAAGGAAACGGCTTATCTCCGAGCCAGCGCCAAGACCATTTTCGATTATTCGGTGGGAGGCTAATTAGTGGAACGTACACGGACCGGTGGCGCCACTAGCACTCCAAGTCTGTAAGCTTTCGGATAAGGATATTGCTTATTCCATAAAGTATCGTAATGTGAAAATATGTTACAAGTCAGCCGAGCTGTTCTGTCGTCACTCAAACGTGCCAGCACTTCAAATCACTGTATCGACGAGTACCGCATGTGTTCAACAGTACAGTGCAAAAGTTGCAAAAGCCAATCGTTAGAACTAAATGAGTAGGTACCATTGCCACTGCAGAAATGATTAAGGAGGAGCAACAAGCAACAAGATGGCAATAATGACCAAACAGACGACTACAAATTGAAGGAAGCCGCGCAAGGATGAATTACCAATTTATCGAAGAGTTCACATGCAATTCTGCGAAAGCCGTAGCCTTTTACCACCGACGTTTATACAAGATTGACACTCTTTACAACATCCTGTGCGCGGCAATTAATTATTATGTACCCCGTACGTTGATTCTCGGTTTTGCACTATAAAGTGATTATAAAGTTTTATTTCGGACGTTAAAAAAAGATGATAATAAAACCTAAATGTATTTCCTGTGATTGATGGCATTTCCCAAATAGCTTCGAGCGAGACGCTTTCGCGTGTAGGTATCTAAATTTCGGCTGGATATTGATTGGCCCAAGTCATCAGTTTCGGTTGCCGACCTTGAAGCTATCACCACGAGGGAGTTTCGAATAACGTTTTGATCCAGAAAGAGCTAAGAGCGAGAGCCTCTCAAAAGCTGTCATGCCACAATGAAGTTTCAAATCAAGCAAGAGCCTTTTTGAAGGTTGCCGGTTGCCAGAAGCAAGCAAGATTTCAAATAGAGCAAATAGGTAAGTGAAAAGAGTTTAAAAGTAACGCAGAAAGCGTAGCGATAAACAGAGCAAGTGTCGATAGCTTCATGGAAAATCCTTACTGAAAGTGGTCATGTCAGGTTAGGTCAGGTCCGGTCCGGTCAGGTCAGGTCAGTTCAGCTTAGTTTAGTTCAGCTGCGACGTGTTGTGTCCGAGTCGGCTTCGGAAACTCCCGAGGTCCAAGGCAGCTTGAAAATAATAACCTCGACTATATCAACTGACGCTGTTGCATTCTGGAGCTTCCAAAGGGACATTCCAACATTTCTGGAAGCAACCTTGTCATTTGACGCCTCTTGTCGTTTTGAAGCGTCCTGTCGCATTAGGAACTTCATTATAGGCTCCCTCGAGTGCCTCTAGAACTTGAATCGTCCATTTTCTGGCGACTCTCAACGTTTCTGAAGTTTTTCCCAAGGAAACCCTTGAACTAAGGATTGTCAACTTCCACTGCATCTTGAGATGGATGGATGTTTGGTTCGTGAGGATATACAGGGTGTCCGTTTTTCGAGGCTAAGCATAGGTACCTCGCTTATCTTTACAGGTACAGAGTAAAAAACTTGCGTACTTTCATGACGATCAATGATTCATGAAGGTGTTTGATCAATCAGTTTTAGTTTTCAGAATATCGTGAAAAAACAGGAATGTCTAATTTTTGATTTTATTTTTCATTTAAAAACCGGTTGAAGATGGCCTTTTCTAATCAAGATATTCTCGGGACATTTTTACAAGGGGAATTTGAAGGTGCCAGAAGCTCTATTCTAGCTTTTAAAACAACCGAGATACGACATTCAACTTTTTTCTCTTATGGGTGTCATATGGGATTTTGACATTTTTTAATACAATATTCTGTTCTGGTAACGACGATGTGTCACATGTCACTGTAGAATAAATGTTCAAAGCACTCTTCGAAAAATTTAAAAAATTTTTGCCCAAAAACATTCATTCAACAGTGACATGTGACACATCGTTGTAACTAGAAAAAAAAACTGTATTAAAAAATGGAAAAATCCAATATGGCGCCCATAAGAGAAAAAAGTTGAATGTCGTATCTCGGTTGTTCTGAAAGTTGGAATGAAGATTTTGGCAGTTTCGAATCCCCCTTGGAAAAACGCCCCAACAATGTCTTGATTAGAAAAGGCCACTTTCATCCGTTTTTTTTAAATTGAAATTGAAAACAAAAATTAAGAGTTCCTGTTTTTCTACGATACGTCGAAAACTAAAACAGGTCGAATATCTTTTTGGATCATTGATCGTCATGAAAATGCGCAACTTTTTCCTAATTCAACCGACTTTGTATCTCTAAAGATGAGCGCGATACCCATGCTTAGCCTCGAAAAACGGACACCTGTCTGCATCCGTCAGTGAACTTTGGTCAATTGGAGTTGATCATCGAACCAACTTTGTTGAGTTATAATCGGCTGGTTACGATATGTGCATTTCTCAGTGAGTGAGGTCTGGGTCAGTTGAAGTTTAATGAAATAGGGCAGCCTGATTGCATACTGCTGAATTTCTGCGGCACAAAATTGGATAAATATAAACATTCTCTTTGAAACTGAGTATCAAAGATATTAGCTGATTAACAGGGTTTTACCGTGCCAAAATTTCAGTTGTTTTGAGCAAAAATGATATTTCTATTAAATTTTTGTTTTGACAATACTTGCAAGTGACGGAGTTGGTACCTTCATTGGAAGTTAAGGGCAATTTCACCAATATTGTGTAGCAGTATTGGTGAGCTTCGAATTGAAATGTCACACATTCATTCGAAATTGCCTCCAGCGTTGGTTTTTATGGCGTCAAATCACTTTCTAGGACCTAGATAGTAGGCATGGAACCAGAAGACGTTTGATATGAGACTACTGTCAATGTTGCAAGACCCCGATGGTTCGACAAGAAATGCCAGAATTTTAGTGATATTATCATCACTCAGCTCTCTTCACTCCCTCTACTACCATATCAAACCACCGGAAATTTTACTAATTTTCAATTTTACTCTCATTTTACCATTTACTAATTTTTGCTTTCGGTAACATTACCGGTAACAATAATTTGACCGAAAATCAACAGTAGCTTAGCATCTTTATGGACAAGGCCTGCTATGGAAACATTTGTTGCGAATACACTTCTTCAATCGGGGCCCGGTTTCTCTGTAACGCACCCCCCTAGTCCGCCGCTGCGTCGCGGTCCTCGGCTCGGCATTTAAAAATTTCGAGATGATCGGCACTGATTGGATCATCCTGACGGGCTCGTTGAAAGTTGAGATTCCTCAAGACAACATGCGTCGGTAGAGAAGAGGATAGCAGCCACAGCCAGCGGTCGGGCCATCCGGCTCTCTAGCCATAGCTCGCTCGGATTCCGATGGCATGGTGGCTCGACTTCTTGGAAGCCGAACCACACGTAGGTACCTACTACAGCACCGTCCATCCTCGTCGGCCGCGTCCCCTAATGGCCTAATGCAGTGTTTCCCGACGTTTGTCATTATGGGGCCGCATTCCGGCCATTTTTTTCCCTCTCCGATCTCCACCTACTCCAAGAACCGTGCCTCTCGAGTATAACGCGCGAAAATATGGCATCAATTCAGCATCGATTTGCCGTGCTTCTCGTGAGTAAAATTCGATGGGAAAATTCTCCTGTTGGAAATCTCACCTGAAAACTCATCGTGACAAAGGCATCTATTTCGGGAAATTAAAAATCGCAAGAGTCAATTTAGAACGTCACGCCGTTGGTTGCCAAGCAAACAATAAGCGCATGGCTGACAAGGTGATGAAGATTTCCAGAGGTGACAACTGACAAGTGACGGCTGTCACTTTCCAAACTCGTCCGCCGCCGCCGACTCGAAAATGGTTAAAAATCGCGCCCGGTGGGTTAAACCCCACCTATATTATTTGTATTCGACCGCATCAACACGGCGCACAAATCTCTTGCGTAACGCATATAATTCGAGATATTTCAACGAGATAAACTCCTTGGAAGCGCGCACTATCGACGCGACCTCTGCGACACAAGTTTTGCATTAATTGTAAACCCAGTATTTATTGGAGAGATGATAACGTAATCTCTAACCTCTTCCTCATTATCTCCGCCGAGTAAATTGGACGTAGGATGCTGAGCGTGAAGCGTGTGGGCATACAGTTTACGTTTCTTCAGAAAATGCAAAAAATCGAAGAGGCTTCTTCTTTGCTGATACCAAGCATGTTTTGACACAGGCATCTCAAGGACTTCTTGCTCTCTCTCGCTCTTTCTCTTTCTATGTGGTGTATATAAACAATCCGATTAACATTTAAAACATTTAGCCGCACCGACAGCGTCATTAGCCCTCGTTTTACATAAATTGGTTAAAAGATACATCATGTCGAGTTATTATGGGATGCCATCATCATCATCACGGTGCGAGTCCACAAATAGACGTAATTCTCTAGGAGGTGATTTGCATTAAAAGATATTATACCGGTCTTGAAATATGATGTGGTATCCCTCCTAAATCTCGAAAAGTGTCATTGTTTCTGCGGGCAGCAATCGCGGCATATCATCAGGAACCAGTCGTGACTTTTGGCATTTCCGCGACGTGGCGAGGGAGAGGACGAACCAAAGACGCGTGAACACCAGATAGATGGATGCAAGATTCGCTCACTTTTAGTGTATTTATCAACTTGAACCGGGTATAAACTTGGACAAGCTTGCACCCACCCACCTTTTGCGGCCTCAATGGCTCCGCCGCGCCAAGGGGCGCAATAAGTTGGGAGACTTGACGTAACGACTAATGGTGGACCAGGTGATCACGGAAACGTGAAGGACGATAATGTAGATGCATTCATTATCAATCGATAAGGTCTGGTCTGGTCTGATTAGGTCAGGTCAGGTCAGGTCATGTCATGTCATGTCAGGTAAGAGATGGAGCAGAATGACGATTATGTTGCAAGCGAGAAACCTACCAGATGATGGCGTTTGATCTAGGCAATGTTGTCGTGTATGTGGGAGTTATGTTGATCACATTTTCTAAGGCATAGGCAAGCTATTATAATTATGTAAAGGTTTGCATTTTGAACTTGATCAAAAAACACTCGGGCGGCCCTGGGTAAATGCCAATACGTAGAATTTGACATGTATAAGTAGATATCAATTGTTTATCGGATGCAGGTCAGGTCCAAGTTTCGAACTGTACTTTTTTGAAATTGGATTAAGATTTCAAAAAGGCGACGTTTCAGAATGCCAAGAGCTGCTCAATAGAATGACTTCGCTCTGGCTTGAATTAATGACATAAATATGGGTACTTCAAAAATGGAGGTGAATTTAGGTTCTGGGAAGCATGCCGACCTCGCGGTATGGCACGAAATCACCTTGGCATAGAGAATTTGGATCGACGGATTTAATCAGTCAAGTACTTTTCATCACAAGTCATCGGCGCACCATCATCGAAATTGGCGACAAAACGACCCGGAATTTCGTAATCTCTGATCTTCGGTGCCACTCACACTGGCTGATGGGATCGTCGTCGTCATCGTCGTCACTTAATTCTCAAATTTATTGTCCATATGCATCGCAGATCCTATTAATTTATACCGCATTTATACCGGCGATAACCATTAGAGGAAACAGTTAAACGACCACCTAGGCTAAGTGATGTGCATTTCTCTCGGGTTAGTTCCCTTCCACCGGCGCGCGGCATTTTCCTTTGAGCAAACTTGTTTTTCCATGTATTAATATGCAATGTACGCATCGAGAAAAACTCCTGTTTCCGCATTTTTATTCGCTCCTCGTAGCACACAGCTGCTCATTTCTTGGGTGAGATGTTCGTATTTGCTTGCCCTTGCCACGCGTATGCATGTTGCTCGACCGTATCAGTTGCTCTTGCAGTCGGCTAACAGGAGTAAATATTAGGCATCTACAGGGTGTGCGTTTTTTCGAGGTCGCTCATCTTTTAGAGATACCATGTAGGTTGAACTAGGAAAAAGTTGCGCATTTCCATGGCGATCAATGATCCAAAAAGATATTTGATCTGTCAGTTCTAAATTGCAAGATATCGTGGAAAAACAAGAATTTTAATTTTTGTTTTCATTTCCAATTAAAAAACGGTTGAAGGTGGCCTTTTCTAACGAAGACATTGTCAGGGCACTTTTCCATGGGGAATTCAGAGGTGCCAAAATCTTTATCCCAGCTTTCAAAATAACCAAGATACGAATCAATTTTTTTCTCTTATGGACGTCATATTGGATTTTGATATTTTTGAATACAGTATTCTTTTCTGGTTACAACGATGTGTCACATGTCACTGTTGAATAAATGTTCAACATTTTGTCTTTTTTTTTTTTGTCGGTGTTGATTACATTTATTCAACAGTGACATGTGAAACATCGTTGTTACCAGAACAAAATACTGCATTCAAAAATGTTAATATCCAATATGGCGCCCATTAGAGAAAAAAGTTTAATGTCGTTTCCGGGTTGTTTTGAAAGCTAGAAAGACATTTTGGCAGCTTTGAATTCCTCTTGGAAAAGTGCCCTAACAATGTCTTGATTACAAAAAGCCATCTTTAACCGTTTTTTAAATGAGAAATAAAAAAAAAATTATAAATTTCAGTATTTTCATTATATCTCGGAAACTAAAATTGGTAGGTCAAATATCTTTTTGGATCATTGATCGTCATGAAAATGTGCAACTTTTTTCTGATTTAACCGACTTTGTATCTCTGAAGATGAGCGAGATACCCATGCTTAGCCTCGAAAAACGGAAAGCCTGTATACGGATCCAATAGAGCAGAAGTTTATGAAATCCTTCATTGATTATGTCAACAAATGTTGTCGTGTATGTGCGAGTTTTGTTGGTAACGAATTAACCGATACCAGCCGTCAGTGACTGAGGTTTGGTCAGTTGAACATGATCAAAAACGGGGTTTCCATGCATTTGTTGCAACGATTGCGTTCAGTTACAGCCTCGGTTCCAGCTTCAGCGACTTGTTTGTGCCAATACCATGACAAAAGCAGCGTGTCCCGCAGGAATCGAAACTGTGTTAATGTTCTCTCGCGCGCGCTTAGTATCACGCAGATGAATTATTTGTACTCGAGGTCGCTTCCATTTAGTGTACAAGGGTATTGAACTTGAAAAATATGTCAATTTCACAGATTAATTACAATTAGAGAATGGCTTACGAGTTATCCGTTATTACATTATTGAATAAAATTCTTGCATACCGAGATGCCATCACAAAAACACGTTGCGTTCGTTTTATCGGAGGGTTCTTGGAAAACGATTCGCAAAGCTGCGCTTCTGGGTTATGGTTATAGTTATTTGTAAAATAAGCATATAAGTACTCAAAATAGATCCAAATAATGTGTGTGGTCTAGGTCTAGACCGTGCGTATTTGCACTACAAATTTTACGTAAATTCAACATAATCATGCTCGATATTAACACCCGCCTGTCCTTGAAACGCAGTTAGCAGCAATCTTCCTAATTTAGTTCACATACTAGCGGCGCCGGTGCTGGTACTTTCCAAAATCCGACGTTTTCACGGCATCCAATTTCTCGCCGCTGCTGTGTGAGTACATCGTACGCCCACAGCAATTTCAGTTTACAAATTGATTGTTTAATAACTCTCTGCGTCCTCGTCTCTGTCTATTGCTAGCGCATACGATGAATTTTAGCAATAGCAATAATAACAGTTTCATAACCATAACACTCGAGATGCGTCTCCTAGATTGTTTATATAAATCTCGTCGAATGTTTTCCAAGACAATGCTGATAGTGAATGACTGTTGATAACAATGTCTCTGTGGTGTCACTTAACCTAATAAATAATTATATACACATTCACATACACACATACGATCCGATGGTGATTGGAGAGGAATGGGTGAGGTCATCTCACAATTAGCCGGCTATAACGTAATTGCTTCATAGCAAATTTAAAGTCAGTAAGTATATACAGCAAAGAGAATTTGATCGGCGAGAATTTAATTCAATCAAGGAGGCGAGCTCGCGCGACCGTTCAGCGCCAGTATCTATGATTGGAACTAGTTTCGACAATTATTTCGCTATAAATTGTGCAACTGAACCGGCCAAAATCTCGAGGCGTTGACCCTAGGAAGTGTCTGGTAATATTCAGTAAAAATACTTCACTTCGGCGATGGTCGATGGATGATTGGATTGAACCCCAGATTGAACGATGATATAGGCTTCAAAAGGGCGAGTGACTATGATTCTACGCCACTGTAGCACACGTCAAAGCTGTCAAAAGGGTATAGAATGCTGGCATCGGCAGTCGAGTACTAACGAGCTGGAGGCTGTTTGTACTGATGCAGGTTGTACTCAATAAACCGACTTTGAATCCAAGATTACATCAGGCGAGATTACCAGGAAGAATCGTTAGGCATTTGACCGGGTCCCTGCTGTCGGCTTGTGTGTTGGTTACCACGGGCGGCTCCTTCTGATCTATTTCAATAACCCATGTTTGGGTTTAAGTGTGATGATTATTCATGTTGCTATCAGCAGTACAAAGTTCAACATATTCAGAGTACCTACAACCATCCACGATCAATGTGTGGACCGTGCAAACATTAACACGAAGAGTTTTCACCTCGGTTTCCACCTTGTGAAAAGAGTAGAGCCTCGGTAGCAAAAATAAGGGAAAATGAGCGAACTGAGCGGCTACATTTAATATACGGTTAAGGGTAACAATTTAATTTACGCAATAAAAAAAATAGGTATTCAAAAATGCTCCTGAGTAGTCAACCCCTAGTCCTGCGTGCTAAATAGAAACCGTACCTACAATAATGGATCATTAACTTCACTGACATTTCTGAACTTTTTACTGCCGACTTCAAATGAAATAATGCGATAACGGTTTGCTGATGATGATAATAATAAATCTCGTAATAAATAATAATTCTGCAAGTACCTACTTCTTCTCAAAATTTCATTTGAAAATTTCAGCCACCTTTGGAAAGGCTCTATCTTGCGTGATTTTCTAGGCATCATCAATCATGACATTTTTCTCGATTTTTCGATTTTTTCATTTTGTGATTTCACTGACTGTTGAGTAGGAAAACCCGAGGGAAAACCTATCGCCCATTAGATCATTAAACATGGAAGAGGACAATTTTCGGGTGATTTTGGTGCTCGTTTCGTAAAATTTTGGGCAGTTTGCAGGACACGCTCTAATAAAAAATGATAAAAGATGATGAAAACGTAGGAGTGTCAGTGGTTTTTCCCTTCAGAATAATTTAAAATATAAAAAATGCTTCCCATATACTTTTTTCCGTAGGCTTCGAATTTGCCCACAAAAACTTACAGGGTGCAAAATCGAAAAAAATTTCCTCGATTTTTTTCAAATTGAACAACCTGTATTTTAATATGGGAGTCGATTCCATTTTTCATCTTGAATATGAATACAAAATGGATGGTTAAGCTGAATGCTTACGCGCTGATGAGCCCCCAATAGGGGCGAAACACGTGGCTGTGCAGTTTCGGTCCGACCGTCTGATGTTGTAATAGTCGGAGAGCTTTGTTTTATTGAAAATGCAAGGTGCCCGCTATATGGCCCTAAAAGACGCAATATTTATTCATATTTGCGTGTTTGTTGTCTTTGAATACAAAACACTCGTGAAAAAATTGATGAAGTTTTCGAAAATACCGAAAAATGTTTTTTTTTCCAAAAATGGCTTGGTGAATTTTTCATCATTTTGTTGATATGGATTTGATTACAGTTTGAAACTTTCACTCAACCCAACAAAAGATTTTGAACTTGTTTTCATCGAAATGTAGAAATTTCCACATCTGATTCGAGTTCATGAGATTGAAGTCAGTCGGAAAAGTCGGGAAAAGACACCAAACTTGTCGTGGATGATAATAAATTTCGTAATAAATGATCCCACTTCTTCTCAAAATTTCATTTGTGAATTTTGAAAAGGAATCTTTGAAATCACATTTTCCTCGACGTTTTCTGATTTCTTTGAATCGTCAGTAAACAATTATACCCCAAGCCCAAATGGTTCATCAACATGGAAGTGGACAATTTTCAAGTAATTTTGTTGCTCGTTTTGGTAATTTCGCAGGAAACGCCAGTGCAAAATTCTAGTGATTTTTGCTCAATGATAGCAATTTAGCAGAGAAACTTTGTGAAAATGTAGAGTTTTAGTGTTTTTTTCAATAGAAAGCTAATATGTAATTCACTTTTGGTAATCCTATGGCATTGTTATTGGAGTTGGAATTTGAAAAAAAAATTGAAAATGCACACGTAGTGTAGGTACTAATAATGAAAGTACCGCTAGGTTGCCTTGGCCGGCTTTACCTGCATCGAGGTTCGAGGGTGCTAGGCCACCCTCTCTTCAACTATATGTACAGGTGCTCACGCGAGACGGATACCACCCGCATTAAAAACTTTCTCTTCATGATAATTTAAAAAAGAAAAAACTTTCCTGAACAATTTTTTTCGTAATTCCTGAATATTAAAGTATAATTTTTCATTTCGTTCAATGTATAGATCGTCGCAGTATTTTTTCAATTTTTTTTCAACACCCTGTATTTTACCACCACAATCGATGAACATTGTTATCCTGATTACAAAAATGCATGACACTTCTAAATTTTTTCTGAAAAAAACATAAGTAATGCTTAATGCACAATAGCATCTCGATTTTTTTTTTAGAATGATGAATTCATAGCAGAAATCAGATATGTCCGGGATATTTTATTATATCTTATTAGTCATTCTGATATTCCATGTCATTTAAAAGTAAAACAGATATTCCGGACGTTTGTATTCTGTATTGTATATTGCATCTTGTATTCTGAAATGAATCAAACATTCTCAAAAAAAAAACTTATGTACAGGGTGATTCAAAAGTGTCGGACCACCTTGAAGGTGCGTAATATGGAGGTGTAGTGAAGTGCTGTAAACTTGTTGAAAAAATTGTATGTTTTTCAATGTCTTTCAATTTTGAAGTTATGGAGGGACAAAAGTTGGTCCTTCGATCGCTTCCATTCTCGTTGTTTCAAAAGATATTAGTAAACTGATTATGGAAAAATAATGAGTACAAAAAATCAACCCCTGAATCTGTGTTGAATTTCTGTTCTCTATCCAGGGTGAGTCATAAAATACAAAAATTTAGTTGCAAGAAGCAGAAGAATTCTATTGAAATGAATTGTGTTTTATTGTGCTGTATACAGCTTATGGGACCACTGTGACTGTTTGCAGCCACTCTTACATAACATCGATTTTCAGGATTCATGACTCACCCTGTATACAAAAACGAAATTCAATACAGATTCAGAGGTTGATTTTTTGTTCTCATTGTTTTTCCATAAAAAGCTGGCTAAAATCTTTTGAAACAACGGAAATAGAAGCGATCGAAGGACCAGCTTTTGCCCATTACTACACGTCCATATTACATACCTTCAACCTTCAAGATGGTCCGACACTTTTGAATCACCTGTATATATATTTTGAGAAGCCATTGCCAATTTTTTTCAAATTTTTTTTAGTAGTGTCATGTTTTTTGTAATCAGGATAACAATGTGCATCGATTGTGGTGATGCACACAAATACGAATACAGGGTGTTTCGAAAAAATGCAAAAAATGCGACACCCTCTATGTCGAGCTGTATTGGCATGAAATGGAAAATTATACTTTATTTTCAGAAACTACGGTAAAAATTGTTCCAGGAAGTTTTTTCTATTTTGAAATATCATGAAAACAAAGTTTTAATTGGGGCGGTATCCGTCTCACGTGAACAGTGAATACCCTGTACATGAAAGTTTATTTTTCGAAGTGATTTGCGTGTAGCCGTTCAGTGTAATGGCCCTGTTTTCTTTTCAGTCGAACGTAAATTTCAAAATTAATCAATTTTCGCTAGAATATGTCAAAACGGAATTTTTAACTGTAAAAAATGTTTCACAATGTCAGTGATAGCGTTGAAATTCAGCAAATCAGCGTTACTTCTTATTTCAAGCCACTTGAATCTAATGGCAAAATCGAGGGTAAAATGTAACTCAGTATTCAATAAATACAGGATATCTCAAAACTATCGCATTCAGAGTCCAGAACGACTTACAAAATTCACTACAGAATACAAAATAATATATTAGAAGAAAATTAGTGGCATTTATTTTTGGAAATACGGGGGATCATATAGTGGGGACATCCCACTCCCCACTATTTTCATAGGTCAAGTAATTTTGGTAACGGTTTGTGATAGACTAATCACCAAACATTATCAGCCACTGGGTGTGCATTGAACTTCTATTCAATATAAAAGATGACTCATTTATATCAAAAAATCATTTTCCTTCAAAAACGCCACTACAAAATGTGGAAAGAGCCATATTCTTGTTCTTGTTCAAAACTATTTTAGGGATCAATGCAATATTTTACAGACATAATTGAAGAAAACTGAATTTTTGTGATTAGGACTCACTTTGTATCGTCAATAGAAATTCAGTGCACCCCACTGGTCGATAATTCTTACTGTTCAGTCTATCACAAACAGTTCCTCAAAACAGCTTCAAATATTGAAGATTGGGAGGGAGGCGAGGAGGGAGGAGTCCCACCCTTTGACCGCCCATGTCTCGGAAAATGAAACGTAAATTAACAAATAAGCATTGATTATTTAAATATTTTTTCCTAGTATTCTTGAATGGAATTGGAAGAGATAGATAATTTTTCTTTTGCGGTTTTGGGCGCTACCAGTGATAACAAATACAAAAAAGCCAAAAAAGTATTGCTAAAATTGAATTGGCCAGTTTAATAGCTTTTTCTTCAACTTTTTTAATACAGATTTTTTTTGGAAAATTTTCAGCGACAAAAAACATAAAAGGCTATTTGATTAGACAGTCCAATTTCAGATATATCCCATACACTTTCTATTTTTAGTAAAATGACTTTTTGGAGCAAAAAGAAAGTGGCAAGCTGGAGGGCTGAGAGGATACGGCTGATGGCCGCTGATAGTTTGCCCCAAAACTTTGCAGGTGCCATCAGCCGTAACCGTAGCCCTCCAGCTTGTTACTTTATTTTTTCTTCAAAAAGTCATTCTACTGAAAATAAAAAGTGTATGGGTGTATGTACCCGTTTTCCCAAGTTTTTCTTTCGATCTCGACGCATTATATTAGGACAATAGCAATCAATAGAACAGTAAAAAAACAACAGTGTGGAAGGACAACAACCTTCGAAGTCAGTAGAAATTGAAAGCCGTGAAATATGAAACTACTCGAAGGAAATAGTATATTTATTCAACAAGCGGGTAATGATTACTTCTCACTCATGAGGATGCAGTTTGCCGACACGAGCCTTGGCGAGTGTCATAAAGCATCCGAATGAGTAATAGCCATTACCCGCGAGTAGAATACTATGCTTTATCAAGTCTCATTTAAAAATGCAGGCATGTATGCGCGTGATAATGCGTGCATTATTCAATAGGACTGGATAAAAATTTCAATTTCGTAGAAACACCCTATTTTACGTAATATAATAAATATAGATATAATGGGTTTTGTCATGGCAATCGAAGCGTCGTTGTCATGATCCCCCACTTGGTTTATTTGTTTCAGGGATGACAGTTTTTCCCAATAATGGAATATATATCTCAAGGACACGCAATTGCCAAAATTATCGACGCCATTGTGCCGCAAGAAGTGTTTTCTTTTGTCCGGATATGCCTTTCGAAACGGAACCAGACGACTTCTCACGTATCTCTTTGTACCTTTTCAAAACGGACTAATCACGGGATTCACGGGCTCCTTTGGTTGGCGCCGGCTTTACGGCGGTTTGCCCGCAACAAACGAGCCCAAGGTCTCTTGTCTCTTGCCATTCGACAGGTCCCATAACAACTTTATTGGCATATGCCGGGTCGCCTCCATGTGTTACTTGTTATTTTATTTTGACGTGGAGACAATTCCAGGTTGCCGTTACAGTTATAGAGCTGAAAAGTCTCTGCGGTTTCTGCTACACGAGCTACTGAACATACCAGCTAATTAGCAATTGGTGCACAGACACACGGCTCCGATCGAAAGATAAACTTTGATGGCATTCGAGTTCCGCCGCACGGAGGAAGCGCACCTAACAGTAAATCAAAGTAATGTTTCCGAGAAGAACGCCGATTCCGGAAGAGCACTCGGGCACCGGCCGAGAATAACAACACAAAGCGTTTGATTCGTGACATTAGCGTTGAGGTGGCTCGCGCTGCGCTGGTTCACTTCCTGGTGGTGGCTATTGAACGCGCTTATAGCTTATAGTAAACAATGTGGGCGTCGAAACCCACGTGGCAATGCCGATTTGTTCTCTGGTATAAGAAAAAAATTGGAAATAATGGAGAAATTAGCTCACCTGGTTGGTATACCCGGCTCCAATGGTAGGGGTTGCAGCAGATGTAGACGGGGTCGCAGGACGACCTGCAGGTCGGCAGGCGCCTCAGCTCGCCGCCGTGCTGCAGGTCCGGCCACCGCCACATGCGACAGCTGAGCACGTGGGGCTCGTCGATGTCTGCGGGCAGAAGCACGCAATTGGAGGCGCCGTCCTGCCCCCGGCCTTCCACGGCCCCCCACAGGATGCATAGCTGGTTGTCTTGCAGCTTCTTCAGCAGCACCATCGCTTGCTCCTCGAGCTCCTGGTCGATCAGGCGGCGCTTGCAGTCGTCCGTTCCCGACGCTCCACAAGCAGCAGCAGCAGCAGCATCGCCGGCGCCGTCCTGCTGCTGCGACCTTTGCTGCCTCCGCTGCACCGCCGCCTTCAACAGACGTCTAGTCACAGTGGTCCGTCTGCTCCGAAACATGAACATCAAACGAGCTTTCGTGCCCACGCCGGACCAGCATTTGGGGGCTGCTTGGGTAGACGTTCGCTTCCAAATGGGTATACCACACCACACCACCACTTCCTCGTCTTCCACCGCCTGCGGCTTCACCACAACTCCTTCGACGGCGGCCTCACCACAAATTCTTCTTATTCTTATCCTTCGACGAAGTCTTCTTCGTCGGCGTTGTCGTCGGCACGATCTCCACCGCACCACAACACTCGCGTTACCTGCTGCGAAAGGCAGGAGGAGGAGACGGCAGCAACGCAGCTGCTGCGGCGGCTGTCGTCGTCGTCTTCCTTCGCCTTCTTCTCGTCTGGCTGCTGCTTCTTCTTCGGAAGCGGCAAGAAGGGTCACCGCGGCACCAGCCTGCGAGCATGGGCGCCGCACTTGCACACTCACGCAAACACCGTCCGTCGAGGCTCTAGTGCGACTGGTTGAGGTTGACCGTGTACGAGCTACCATCGGCTTGGGTTCGGTTCCGTGCGGCTGGCACATTCGGTTTTGATGGAAAGCGAAGCGGCGCGCCGGAATACGAAGTCGGCAATCGGGATGGGAGCAGGCGCACTGCTGGGCCCGGCCGGTGTGTGTCGACTCTGGCTCTGACGAGAGAGAGTTCGGTTCTCGGTTGTTGTCCCAGACAGGGCCGGCGTCGGCTTTGTGTGGCGCCTCGAGGCGCCACTTCAGACGGGCAACGAAAATTACCATTCTCATTTCTCTCGTCGAGTCCCCCTATCTTATTCAATTTCATCATTACCCATTTATGCTTCTATTATTTTCCTATTTTCTCGGTGCAAGATCTTATCTAATCGAATTTAATTCAAAACCTGATGATTTACCATACATACAGGGTGATTAAAAATGGCGTATTTTCTCCCGTGTGCATCGTCGAGACGTTGACGAAGCACAGGAAAAATAAACAGATCAAAAATTGAAGTGGTCCACCCTAAAAACTCGCTTAGGTATTAGGTTCAAATGAGGATATATCGAGACGAAAAATGAACCGATTTGAAAAAAGGATGGTGTTAATGATTCGGTCGTTCTTCTGACTGCAAATTTCATATCTGAATATCATATGTTTGCTGATATCTCTACATACAGGGTGGTCCATCCTAGCGTAATTATCCCATAGCGGTCTTACCCTTCAAGATAGAGAAAAAGATGTAACGAAGAAGTTATATGGTTTGATGAGACCTATAACCTAAAATTATTTTCAGCCATACAGGGTGTCCCATTTTGACGGGATCAACAAAACGTCAATTTTTTTAAATAGAATACCCTATATTTTTTTGCATTTTCGGATTCAGCTTCTTCAACTGTCTTATGCCTGTATTTTTGTTTTTGAATTGTGTGGCAGTGCTACCAACTAAAAATTGAAAACTGAAAAAAATCGCATTTCCACAGTTATCTTGAAAAAATCGTAGCGGCCTTGCTTTTCAAAACTAAGAGATGAAACTTGACATGATGATAGTCAAGTCACAGGCCAATATACCAATGTCAAAAATTTGCGATTTCTTGATACAGGGCGTTCACAAAAAAAAATCAAACTTTAAAATTTTCAAAGTCTCATAACTCATTTTTTTCAAATAGCATGCCCCTAATATTATAACGTTATCTGATAGCTTTTTTATCCTTTTTCATTTTTACTGGGGGTACCCTACCCTTAAACTTAATTTTTTCCGAGATAATCGGAAATTTTCACAAAATTTGTGATTTTTTTAATTTTTTTTCACAAATTGAGTTGGCCATGATGAATGACAGACAAGCCAAATAGTACGCAACGCTCAATTAGTCAGTCTGAATATTGTCGAACAAAAAAAAATGGCTTCAACGCAGAAAAAAACAAATTGGGATCCTGGATATCGGGATCATTACCAGAATATCATATCAATCATTTTCTCTCGCGTAAAGTCATTTTTCTTTGTTCGACAATATTCAGACTGACTAACTGAGAGTTGCGTACTATTTGGCTTGTCTGTCATTCATAACGGCCAACTCAATTTGTGAAAAAAAAATTAAAAAAAAAACACAAATTTTGTGAAAATTTCCGATTATCTCGAAAAAAATGAAGTTTAAGGTTAGGGTATCCCCAGTAAAAATGAAAGAGGATAAAAAAAGCTATCAGATAACGTTATAAAATTAGGAGCATGCTATTTGAAAAAAATGAGTTATGAGACTTTGAAAATTATAAAGTTTGATTTTTTTTTGTGAACGCTGTATCAAGAAATCACAATTTTTTGACATTGGGATATTGATCTTTGACTTGACTATCACCATGTCAAGTTTCAGCTCTTAGTTTTGAAAAGCAAGGCCGCTACGATTTTTTCAAGATAACTGTGAAAATGCGATTTTTTTCAGTTTTCAATTTTTAGTTGGTAGCACTGCCACACAATTGGAAAACAAAAATACAGGCATAAGACAGTTGAAAAAGCTAAATCCGAAAATGCAAAAAAATATAGGGTGTTCCATTAAAAAAAATTGACGTTTTGTTGATCCCGTCAAAATGGGACAACCTGTATAGCTTAAAATAATTTTAGGTTATAGGTCTCATCAAACCATATAACTTCTTCGTTACATCTTTTTCTCTATCTTGAACGGTAAGACCGCTATGGGATAATAACGCTAGAATGGACCACCCTGTACAGGCTGTTTGCAAACTTGGGGTACACTCAAAAAAATGTTCATCATGATATTGATTAACAGTGATTATTGAATATGAATTCGTTGCGACAATGATAAAGATTATTGTGGTAATGAACTTTCTGTACTTGTTTGATAGCTCTGTTTATTGTCATAATAACTGAGCATTTATTGTGAGAAAGAAATGGCCTATATTGACTAGTGACAGAAAATTTGTCAGGACAACGATTCGTTTCGTATATGTCATAAACATATTCATTCTCGCAATGAATGCATTTTCCTTAAGTCCAGGCAAGTCAAACAATGACTTATTTTGTTGTTGTAACGAACGTGTTTATTATCATAGTAATACGTTTATTGAAATAATGAACAAAATTATTCAATATAATCAAAATACTTTACTTCAACTTGATGAACAGTGATTATTATGCTAGCGAATGAATTCATCAATCAATAAATGCGTTCATAGCAATAGTTGAATAGGATTGTAGTAGCAGGAACAGCGGTAGCTAGAACAATTAACGCGTTCGTTGATATTACGAATAATTACTTCGGATCGTCAGCGGGTACAATGCAGTTGCGCAATCTGTGTCAATTTCTTCCTTTTTGATTTCGACTTCACGGAGAGAACAACGCAACAACGTCATCGAGCTGTGGAAGAAGGTAAGGTTGAGTATTTTATGAGGGAGTAATCACTATTTGAAGCCTTTTTTACAGTTTCTTTGCAAATTGTATTGTTGAATAGAAATTATTCATAATTATTGAATAAGTGTAATGTAAGGGTTTGAAAACGAAATGTTTTTATGCTAGAAAAAATTATATTGTTCAAAAGTTTCATTTTCACAACAACCACAACAACAACAAGAGCAAGACGAATCCGTAAACCGTGATGCCCAGTCAATCAACTTAACGGACATCTCTTATTTCCACCCCAACACCTATTTGGGGAAAAATTTGGCTGTGAATGACAAGTCAATTCAGTTGCAAGATTTACTGAAGTCGTGGATCAAGAAAATGTTGCGAAACATTAAATAGGTATGAAACATGGATATTTGTTAATACACCAGAATTTTTTTTATCCATGTTGTCTTTGTTCATTTTATGTAGCTCAGAAGGTTTTCATACCACTGCTAAAAGTGATCAACCGGCACCATGTTGAACGGCTCCCATCACTTCGAGATGGGCACTCAAATTACGTTCGAACATAACCTTGAGAACTGGAGGGACACGATAGGCCTACCATTGGCAAATCAAGATGCAGAAAACAAAAACAGGACTTTGGATAGCTCTGCACTCAGTAATCCTTCCTCGCCACCTGGTTCATCGCTTTCGAATATTTCGCGAGAGAATACACCTCCAAGGCCTACCTACACCTTCACGTTTTATGCCTCACCGAAGATCATCTACCTACTCCAGATGAGTACATTCCGCTGGCGAACATTTTGAATGAAAGTCCTAAAGGTTTAATGATCACGGAGTTTTATGCGAAGTTCAACAGGTTTGGTGAGGAACAGCGGATCCAGCTAGTTGCGTTGATTGCAAGCTTTTATGAAGAAAGGTCGGTCCAGCTCAGCTCAACATCAAGTCATCGTCGCGAACAAGAGATTTTAAGCGTTTTCCAACCGGAAAGTTGGTAAGTTTTGACCATGACGTTATTCATTCTACTTTATTTTCAACAAATAATATTTTGCTACAGGAATTTTACCGTGTCGCTGAACGAGGAAAAATTTATAATGAATACTACAATATAAATCTTCGTTCAAATCGGCAGTATCTGGCCATGTTGCACCAGCAAAGAGCAAGACCAAAGAGAAGAAAACCCGGCATGAAAAGGATTTTGGTAAGTAATTGAAAATCATTATTGATATGAAAAACAGTAAGTTACAATTTTATTTTGTTGAATTTTTATCATAAAATTGAATGATATTGTCTCATTTGAATTTTTTTTTCAAAATGTGTATCTGAAAGAAAGTGAAAGATAATTAAAGTGTAACTTCAACCTTTTTGGCTTTAGAGCACAATTTCCCTTTTGTTACTTTGTCTGGTCCTTTAGTATGTCTTTAACAATGACTACAAACTATTGTAATCTATCAAAAAAATACACTAGCTGCATATTTGCAAAAACCCTATTTTAACAATGTTTTTATTATATAGCTATCTACCTCTTCTTAACTTTAATAATATCCTGCATCTATTTATAAATGGAATATATTATGAATAAATAAATAATGATAAATGAATAAATCTTGTTATTTTTTTTCTACTCATCGGCTTTTTCCCGCCATAGGAGTTTGCCCGTTTATTTATCAGTTATACAAACTCAGAAAAGTGCAAATTTCGGACAACACAACACCCAGACTTTTCACCGAAAATCGAACCCGGGACTTCCGCGTCGAAGGCAGCCACTCGACCGCCTGCGCCACGGGGCTGATTTTTCGCCTGCGTAAGCCGCCCACACTAGCATTATGACTTTCAGCCAGCTACTAATGATTTACCGATTCAATAGTAGGCTCCGATGAAAGTAAGTAGTCGAAAACCGTAGAACATTGAAGTGCTTTTGCACGGTTCAAAATAAGGGGGTTCAACTTTGGAGCCGATACAATATATTAGGCTCCCTAATTATTGGCCACGTTTCACGAGGCTTAGCACTGATGCTAACAACAATTTGTCAAGAATGAATTTGTCATTTGATTGAAAGTAGATGAAAATTTCAACAAATTTAACATTGTTGTTAGAATCAGTGCTAAGCCTCGCGTGAATAAGGCCATTACCATTTAAGGGGTTTCTGATGCGACTAAAAAAGTTGTTGACGGGAATCGGTTTTATTTTATTTTTTTCGCCAAGTAGAAACTCTTCCAAAAAGAAAATGTACGGGCATTGCTATCAAATTTTGGGAATTTCCAAAAAAATTGAAAATTTTTCATTTTGATTTCTGAAAATTCAAAAACCAGATAACATCGACAATGCATCTTTTCTCAAGGGAGTTGCATGCCAAATTTGGACTTTTTATTTTCAAAAAAGTGGTGCCAAAAATGATTTCTCGTAGACATGAAAAAGTGAATTGGTAGAAATCATTTTGGTACCTTTTTTTGACAATAAAAAGTTCAAATTTGACATGCGACTTCCTTGAAGAAAGATACATTGTCGATGCTATCTGGTTTATAAATTTTCAAAAATCAAAATCGAAAATTTTCAAAATTAATTGGAAATTTCCAAAATTTGATAGCAATGCCCGTACAATTTCTTTTCGGAAGATTTTCTACTCAACGAAAAAAATTAAATAAAACCGATTCCCATCAACAATTTTTTTGTCGCATCAGAAACCCCTCAATGAAACAATGTACATGGTTGACTCTTACAATTAATATACCGCTCATTGTTAGAATGAACGATATTCATCGTGAGAATGAACGATATTTATTGTGAGAATTAACGATATTCATTGTGAGAATGAACGACATTCATTGGACACATTAAATTCAATCATTGGAATAAAGTAACCCACCCGTTGACGCCATGAATGATGTTATTAATATGAAAGAATTGCATTTGTTGATCAGTTGAACTGTGTTACTGATATCAATGAACGGTCATCATTGGATTGACAATTGGAATATTAACATTGATGAATATTTTTTCCATAATGTTGATGAACAGACTACATTAATCGATAACACGATATGATTGATCGATGAACAATGCTTCGTTGGCTCAATGAAACTGTTAACTGGACAAATTTTAATCATCACGTTTGTTGTCTCAATCAATATTTTTATTATTTTTACGTACCTTTTTGGTTGAGTGTAGAAAATTGAACCGCAGTTAGGGAAATGCTCCAAAAGTGCCAGAAAAATGTTGAAAAAAATCTACGATTTGTATTTTTGGAAATATGGAGGGTCAAAAAGGTCCTTTCGGCCTTCGACCCCTCCTATTTTTGTTATTTCAAAAGATTTTTGGAAACTCTTTCCATCAGACCAAGAAGCAAATTTTTGTACCTTTAATTGAATGATGTTTCGTGATTTTATATTTAGTGTACGGGGTGAGTCATAAATCGTCACAATCTTTTTTTCTCGAAAATGACCGTGACAGGGTCAATAGAGTGACGTAGAGCAACAAATAACACAAATAGTTCTCATTTTAATGCGTGCATTTTTTAAGGAAACTGGATATTCAATATTTACGACTCACCCTGTATAGTGAATAAAATTACAAAATACATTCAAAGGTTCAAGAACATTGCTTTTTGGTCTGTTGGAAATAGTTCACTAGGTCAAAATAACGAAAATAAAGGGGGTCGAAGGACCACCTTTTAGTCCTTCATATTTCCAAAAATAAAGACCGTAAGTTTTTTCAACATTTTCCTGGTACTTTTGAAGCATTTCCGTGACTGTGGTTCAATTTTCTACCCCAAGTTTGCAAACACCCTGTATGCAAAAGTGAGTCCGTTTTCTACAGGGTGAGTCATTGATATGGGCGAGCTTAATCACACCTACGCCATTGATGATACCGAAATGAACCAAACGGCTCTTCAAACTAGAAGTCAAAGTGCAGTTTGTGAAATTATTTTGCTCTATACAGGGTGCCCCATTTTGCAGAGCAATTTTTGAACAAGCTTTTTTAATTAGCACCCCCTGTATATTTTCGCATATTTGGATTAGCCCTTTTTCAGGCATTGCAAATTCGTTTAGTTTTTACAATTCACTTTAATCGTTCAGAAGTTAATGATTTTTTTTCTAAAAATTATTGCGTTTGTGGGCACTTGCTAAATAAATCGCAAGACATTCGGTTTTTAGGTTATCAAGTTGGGACTTTGCTCATATTTAAGCAATAGCATAGGGTATCTTTTGGCAGTATTATCGCCTATTTCCGTTCTGGTATCACCTTGCTGTGACACATTGATTTTGGTATGCACCCCCTGTTTTTTATTTCTTATTTGTATCAAGCGTCTCATTTCACATCTTTTTTACCTCTTAAGTTTTTTCTCAAAAGTTGATAGTTCAGAAAATAATTTGGTTTTTCTAAAAACTGGACACAAACATCGATTAAACTTAGCGTGCAATGAAAATCAAGTGATTCTGACAACCAATGTCAAAGTGACTTCTATTGTACGTCACTTTTGAATTTTGACAAGAAATTATCAAATGAAAATAAAGAATGCTGCGGGAAGCCTCTCTAATTATTTCTTGCATATTTTCCCTGGTATTGACTTAAGCTCCATACACCTGATCGTAAGCAAAGCCCTGAAGAAAAAATCCGCTTAGTCAAATCAGGTGACCTCGCCATGGCACCGGATCAAGTAATCAGCATAAAAATCAAACTAATTCTAAATCCAAACTGCATTAACTAATTTTTATTGAGGTAGTGCAACAAATCAATAGTGATAACATTCATTACTACATTTGCAATCGTAAAAACTGTTTAAAATGTCAAAATTTCTTGTCAAAATTCAAAAGTGACATACAATAGAAGTCACTTTAACGTTGGTTTTCAGAATTAGTTCATTTTCATTGCACGCTAAGTTTAATCGATGAAATTTTGTCCATTTTTTTTAGAAAACCCGAAATATTTTCCAAACTATCAACTTTTGAGAAAAATATGGGAGGTAAAAAAGATGTGAAATGAGACGCCTGATACGAATAAGAGATAAACAAGTGAGTATGCCTTCACGTGCGTGAGTCTCTAGCGCATTTTCTTGAAGAGGCATATTGTGAATGTAAAGAAATTTGATTGAAATAGATTTGAATGAAAATTCTTTCAATCATCAATATTTTTTAGTTTGGTGGCGGGAGCTGGGAGCGGCGACTAATCAACAGTAGCCTATTCTTTCCTATCTTTAGTCGGCTATCCATATAGTGAAAGAATTATATCGTTATGTCTTCGGGTTTATGTTTTTCATTTATCTCTTTGAGGGCAGCGTGGGGGGGCGGCAGCATTCGGCAAAGTAACTGTTGCACAGTTTGAGTTGGGAGTTTTCAAATGTTTAAGGAAATATGACAATCAATAAAAATCATGAAAGTTGCATTTTTTGTTTGGGGGCGGAAGCTGTAGGCGGCGCCATATCAAAAGTAGCCTATCCTTTCCCATTTTTAGTCAGCTATTTATATAGCGAAGGACTTAGATCGCTATGTCTTCGGGCCATGCTCATGTTTTTCAATTTATCTCTTACTAAATTACTGAATTTGGGGGCGGCGTGTGGGAGCGGCAGCGTTCGGCCAGGCAAATGTTGCACAGTTTGAGTTGGGAGTTCCTTAATGTTTGAGGGAACATCTCAATCAGTAACAATTGTGAAAGTTGCACTTTTTGTCGTTTGGGGGCGGAGTCTGGGGGCGGCGACTATCCAAAAGTAGCCTATCCTTTCCCATTTTTAGTCAGCTATTCATATACCAGAAGAATTAGATCGCTATATCTTTGGGTTGATGTTTTTCATTTTCAAGTGATTGGGGGCGGTTTTTAGCAATTTTTCCATGTCGGCGGCGCATATTGAAGACGGAATGTTTCTGGGCTCACGTTTATAAGTGGCAACTATGTATTATTTATAAAATGAGAACACCAGAGCATTAGGTCTGGGAGAAATTGCAATATCATGTTATTTCAAGTTCATCGGGGGCGGTTTTCTCTATGTTGGCGGCGCAATATAGACATTCAATATAGCCTAGCCCTCCTTTGAGAGTGGCAGCTATGTAACAGCGAAAAAATTAAGAAGCTAGGGCGTCTAGTTTGCGAGGAGTTCGAGGAACGGACGGACGGACGGACGGACAAAGCGGTTGCAATAGCGATATTCATCAAGATGGAAAATGTTGTTTGTTTTATTCGTCTCAACACTGAGGTGGTTTGAGAAGTGAAAAAAAGAAAACGGCGCTGCCTCCACGTGCCGCCTGCACGTGCCTTCCCCGATGAGTATCTTGAGAGTGGCTCGACCGATTTGAATAATTGTTTTTGTTTTATTCGTCACTGGGGTGGCCCAAAAAGGAAAAAAACCGCCGCCGTCTCCGCGTGCCGCCCCCGACGAGGATCTTGCGAGTGGCTCGACCGATTCGAATATTTTTTTTTGAATTGTTTGCTCCAACACTGGGGGTGTTATTGAACCGTCGCCGCCCCCGAATTATTTTGAAACTGAGGTGTATTTAAACTGCTGCCACTCCGGCATGCCGCCCCCGACGAGTGTTGAGAACCGAATGTGAATTAGTACCTTTACGGACGGGCTGCTTCACGTGCGACACGTGTGCGACGGGCTGCCTCACGTGGAAACCGCACTGATGACCAGTGAGCGACGCATAATGCAAACAGTCGTGTTGGCATATCCGGCTCAATACCGGTACTTTAAAAAATGGCCAGTATCTCGTGAACCGAAGAACATATCTCCAAGCGACAAAAACCAAAATTACCAAAGACGTCCTGCTACTTAAACAATTCTGGCAAAAACAAGTCCCATAATTCTCTATCGCATTTGTTTTTCGCAGCAATAATTACCGAGACAAAGGAACAACCTGCCTACTTATATTTTAGATGCTACCGGAAGAAGCGTCGGGTGGGGCGTAGCCCATGGGTCCACCTAGTACTGTATGAAATACAGGGTGACAAAAAAAAGGAGTGCAAATGGTTCATTTTCAAGCGTGTGTAACTTTTTCAAAAACGATTGTAGATTTTTTCTGATCATATTTTTGGAAAACTCGCATCAACATCTCGAAACGGTTTTTGACACTTTACCGCCTTCTGTTCCTTGTCCATTAAATACCATCCGAAAAATCCATTTGTATGTCAGAGTACCGACCTAAACCATACCAAAAATCACCCCAGAAGTCACTTTAGGGCAACTCTGTTTCACCACGGGATTTACTTATATTTAGATTCATTTTAGTTGTGTGCCCATTCCAAATCTGACAAACAATGGCGAATGTCTATGAAGTGGTAAATTCGGATAAGTAATTAGTTCAGGCGCATGTTGTAGCTCAGTGCGACTCGGCCTTACTGTGACTGTACTCAATTTGCTGATAAAAATAATTGAGAAAAAATCAGCTTTTCCCCACATTTTACGAAATCAAAAGCACACAAAATCCAAACAGATGAGGCGAGACTTTATCTAGTCTCGCCTCGTCTGATGGCGCCTGCCTGCAGCACTAATTTTACTCATCCCGGAACATTCAATATTTACCTATACCTTTAAAAAGTTCAAGTTCCAACACACCCCATATTTCAAGCAAACTGACAAGGCCAAACAAAGACAAAATAGGATATAGGTAAAGGTCCAACGGTGCCGACCGCGCGGTACTAATAATTGCCGATTACGTTCCGCTTCTCGACACAACAAATATGAATTTTGATAGTAGATAACTACTGGGCTTTAAATGTTGAAGCTGTTTTTCTACCTTATTTTTTTTGAAATCTCAAGTTACGGAAATGTCACTTATTGATTTCTACTGATGTAAAATTGATCGCTGGGCAGGAAATAATGTCATTTGGGTTTGCATCGTCGTTGATAGTGTTACTGGTGTTCACAGTGAGGCCGTCATCTAGGTAGGTACTGTCTCTTCTATGGTACTGTCTGTCAGATAGCTATCAGTGGTGGTGGTGGAAGCACGCCGTCAATCGGTTACGAAATTCGTGTTCGTATACGAATTTTGCTAGCACGTCACTCTCATGTTTCGTAAATAGTGAATATCGCCCAATCCCTTGCGCCTTCTGCCCCGTGCAGAGCATGCGTTCAAACGTTTACGGAGTTTGTTTTCGTATCCGAATTTTGCGAGCACGCCACTTTCGTATTTCGTAAAAATCGACCAGCCCCTTGCGTATCCTACCCACAGCAGTCGTGCCTATGCACAGCCCGCAAGCTCCGTACAAATACGAAAACCTTGGGTTTTGCGTAAAGTGCCGATCTTTCTTGTCTTTGTCTAGCATAATATATCTGCATCATCCCTCTTCGTCGCTGAAATTTTAGCAATATGGCGGCCTCCATCTACGGGCACGACTTTTTACGATTGTTTCTGATTGCAAAGACGAATGAATATACGCAAGTTTATACAATAGAAAATACGCAAGCTTCGTATACGAAATTCTTAAACAGACATCGTGCTCCCCGCACTGAGCCGAGGTCTCAGTTTTTTAGCGGCTGAGCCGCAGTGTGGTTGGTCATCAGGTCAGTCGTCAGACGTTTTTTGGAATTTTCATGTTAGTTGCATGTCTTATCATACCAACCCTGTCCCTTGAAGTCAAGGGGTGGTTTTAAGGGAGCTGTACGTGTGGGGTCATCGCAGTATCCTTATTTTAATCCAACTATTGATGAGTACTTTCCTTATGCCTTTTAAATGAAGCATTGCATATCTTGTTGTGAGACGGTGTCCCAAAAGGAGTAGTTTCTAGGGGATGTGAAGGCTCAAATGAAAATCTTCGTAAGCAAATTCAATATGGACGCCGTTTGAAAACAAACAATGTCTCTGTTACTTTTTCTTAATCAGAAAGTGCATATTTCAGAAAATTCAGCACAATTTTTTGAAAAAAAAATTTAGGGTCAAAATTCCAAAACCGCTTCGGCATAATGATACAACCTTTCAAAAGCAAGCGATAGAAAAAATCTCGTTTTTTTTTTCGAAAGTTGTACAAGGTGAAAGATTGCCCATATCTGCACGCTCTACGACTACGTTGGCACCCTGTATATGACAAATTGTGCAATCAAACTTATCATCAATACCAGCACTCGATAGTCGAAAAAATGATCTTTCCTCACATGCCTGAATTTTTGGAGTCCGTCAAATGTTTTTCGAGCCATCTCAATTTGAAAACGCACCTAATTTTTAGGTGTTGCAGTTCAATTGTCAAGCAGTAAAGGTGTCAAAATCTAGTTAGCATCGTAGGTACCATTCGTGCCGACACAACATAATTACTCTTTACATAGCTTGCTCTGATGAAGAAAGCCGTGAAATTGATTACGTGTATTTGGTTTCATTTTTACAATGGCGGTAAGAAAATGAAAATCTAACGACTTGTATTTACGTACAGGTGTTTCAAAAATAAGTGCCATCCTTCCCACCCCAGATTCAGATTACCAGGATATGAAGATTGTGCTATTTTTTATTTTTTAAAAGTGCCCCTGAAAAAAGTTACAGGCCTTCAAAGTTAAATGTTTTAATTCGTTTTTCATTCATAACTTCAATACGGCTGGGCCAATTTTGTCGAAATTGCAACCGGGGTGTCCTGGAATACGTCTCTACTGAACAATGATGGCGTTTTTGAACAAAAATGCCCAGTAGCGTGGATAGTGAGGGGAAGCCTCCCCCCCCCCGCACTTTCTACGTCCCTGAAAAATTTCAAAACTGATTAATTTTCTAGATTCCTTGTTCAATTTGCAAAAAAGTTACTTTTGCAAAATTTTGACTAGGAGCTTCATTTTCGAGTAATTTGGGTTTGAAACTTCGAAAAACATCCCGGAATCGGCACTTTCCAGGGCCGAAATTATTTTTCATAAAATTAAAAATTAAATTCAAGAAAACACATGACTCCTCAACTAAAATAAGTTTTCTGGGTGTTTCAAGTTGATGAAATAACATTTTTGCTGAGAAACATGGAGTTTTTCAGGAAAAAACAATTTCGGCCCTGGAAAGTTGTGATTCCAAGAAGTTTCAAACCCAAATATCTCAAGAATGAAGCCCCAATTCAAAATTTTGCAACACTAACTTTTTTTTGCAAACTGCACAAGGAATCTAGAAATGTGATCAGTTTTAAAAAATCTTCAGGGGCGTTGGAGGGGGAAAAGGGGATCAAATACGTCATCACTGTTCTATAGCGACGTTTTTCAGCACACCCTGGTTGAAATTTGGGAAAAATCGGCCTAACCGTATAAAAGTTAGGAATGAAAAACAAACTGAAAAATTGAACTTTGAGGGCCTGTAACTTCTTTCAGGGGCACTTTTAAAAAATAAAAAATAGCACAATCTTCATATTTTGAAAATCTCAATCTGAGGTGGGAAGGATTAAACTGATTTTTGAAACACCCTGTATGTTACGGATTTTTTATTTTTCTTGCGTGCTTACTACTTATACTTACTAATCAATAATTCAATATCGATGGGATTGTGAGTCATGCGGTAATATTTTTGTGCTATATGCTATATGTATCAATTTTTTTTGTCAATAATTTTGAGGACAAAAATCAAAAAGTCATTCAGCGGATTATCGTTGGATTATCATTTTGTTTGTGTGCAATTACTTATGAAGTTAATCAGAATATATTTGAAATGATGTGTCACTATCGACGCTGTGCTCCCATTTTACTTTTTTACAGGGCAGCTACCCTGTGCAAGGGGGTGATACAACAAAAGGAAAATTGTGCCAAGCCATGGTAGGTACAATGTACATGTCTCAGCCTTTTCCGAAAAAAAAAAAATGGGAGCTAGAAATCTGGAGTGGGGAGTTGGAGAGTGAACACTATTGTGTAATTATATAGGATGATTTTTTGCAAAGGACCGACCCCAGAATTCTCGCTGCCAAATTTTTTTCAGATAAACGCTGGAACAGGTCGATTTTTATTTTGAGGAGACATCTAGAACACACATTGTCCAATTTTTATCTTCAATCTCTTCGCCCCCACCCTATCCTACTTGAGAATATCAAACAGCATTACTTATTTTGCAATACATCACATCAAGTAATAGAATTCTCTTTCTGTCAGACATATCTTGAAATCTTTTAAACCACCAACAACTCTCCAGTTTGCCCCTATATTGACTGCCGATCCTTGAGAAATAAATTTTTCAGCTAAACAGGACGATTTTTATTTCTTGGGGGACATCTAAGACACGTATTCTCAAATTTCTATCTTCAACCCCTTCGCCTCCTGATCAAGAAAATTTTTTAAAGGGGTTAGAGGGTGGTTTGAAAGACTTGAAATTATTTTTCATCGAAAGAGAATTTTATTACCTCTAATGTATCACAAGAAGGTAGATTTTTCTATTTGAAATTTTAAAGTAGGGTAGGGTGGGGGTGAAGGGGTTGAACATAAAAACTTGGCGATACGTGTCTTGGATGCCTCCTTCAAAATATTAAAGAATCGACCTGTTTCCCCTAGAAAATCTATTTTGCAAGAATCTGGAGAAAATAGGAGGAAAGCTTTCCCGTAGATAGGAGAAAAGCTTTCCTTTAATTAACAATGAGAGCATTTTGAGAAGGGGTTGGGAGGTGACTTGAAAAAATCGATCTATTTCGGCGTTTTCCTAAAAAAAAAAATTGGCGGCGAGAAATCTGGGGTGGGTCTTTTTAAAAAAATCCACCTGTATGTATAATGTTATAGCTTTAATAAAACACTCGCAAATCTAATTAAGCACCTGATCTAAATGCTTATAATTTTTCCACAGGCAGGTATCCATATTTATTTTGGTTATTAATGAAACTTATAATTGTATAACAAATAAACAAAAAATAACGAACGATAAAGAGTGCTCCCATCAAAACTGACAGCCGGATTAGATAAAGTCAGCAAGAATTCCACCTTTGTCGGTCATTGTAACCCAGTGACCGCCCCCGTTAAGATTTTTGTCTGCTGCGTGTTTCTGCATGACACAAAGTCACAAACGCATACCTACAGGTTTTCCACAAAAAGTCTCACCCCCTTTCAAAAAATGTATTCTATTGGTTGCAAATCACTTACGTAATTCGTAGCGGGAGAATCACATTAGCATCGTTAATAATAGTAACTTGGTGGACTGAACCCAAGATTTAACCTTTCTTATAGTTACAGGCCCATGGTTTCCATCGCCGAAAAAATTGATATTGGTTCTAAAAATAGTTTTCTATGAAGTGACGGTTGCTTCGAAAAAACCGTTGTCACAGCACTTGAAGAAACGCGATACCCTATTTAGTGCTCATTTTTCCGTCGTTACACAATTTGTACCAAGGTCTATTGCCGCCTTGCACCGGCCCTGGCCCCGGTCGCTGGAGCGAACTGGTCTAGACCCCAAGGAGAGGGGACGCCTGCTGGCGCCGTCTTGGCGCCAGGCCCGGACTTCGCACCTACTGTCGCTGTCGGTCGAGATCCGCAAAGCGGCACGCATGTTGTGCATTACGTCCCATCTCACCCGTCCCCCAGGTATTGTGGAACACTTGTGTGTAAAATACGTGTGCGATGGCAATATAACAACAAACTGACACACACACACACACAGACAGACTATACATACAAGGCGGTAAATTTTTAGTTATTACGAAGCGGAAACGTAGACGCCGGCGCCGCCGTGCTGCTGGCGATGGTGGTGGTGTTGGGGGGCTTCCGACAGCAGACGGCGAAAGTGAAATCGTTTTAATTATTGTCCCTCCATCATGATCATCATCATCATCATGCGAATGAGTGTTGCTTTCCCACGTATAGACCGGCACTTAGTCATCGTACCCATTCATGATGAGGTTTTATGCATAAAAATCGGTGGTCAGGGCTCACGTTCTGGGCTCTGGTTAGGTATACCACAAGAACGAGAAAAAAATTGCGGCGACGAGATAAGTGAAGGTATGGGGGTCGTCTTGCTCGGAGCTCCGACGTTGGGTGTTTGTCAATAAGATAAAATTGGCATAAAACTTCCATTAAATAAAAAACGAAGAAAATGACATCAGGTTTAGGCATGGGAACCCATTACCTACTTTCTGACGGTCTCCATTCATTCTTCAAAACACTTTTGTTTGGGAACTTGGGAAGCAAATACATGACTTTGGGACTCTGTCGCGAGCCAAGGTCGCGAAATAAAGCACCCAGAGCCGTTTTGCACCCAGGCTCTTTTGTTGGCGTATTATTGTGGTTGTGGCTACTTTTCGTGGACAGTTTAACAACAGAAAGCCCTCACAAAACATTAGTGGTCCCGGCAGGCGACAAAAATCACAAGAAGTCAAAAGACTACCATCTGGGCCACACAGTCACAAAAAGTAGGTATACTGTGTGATGTAGAAAACTCTGTTATGAAAACAAAAATTGACGCCTCGTTTTGATAATTTTCAGTCGCCATCATTTCGAAATGGTTTCCATGTCATAATCCAATTGTATTCTTTGAAGCCGTCAATTTTTCAATTTTTTTTTTTTGAAAATGGAATTACCTACTACTTACTTCATTGTGTTTTTAAGCGAAACATCAAAACTGGTTGATGAAATCAAAATCATAATACAGCATACCAGACGTGAAATACTTATCTGTAAAACTACCAAGAGAGTTGTATAGCCATTCTCATTTACGTGGGATCCTCGGGGCGCAGGCTCACCTTATATTGGTGCCGTCGCCAACCCCAACCCTAGCCAGCCCGATCGATAAGCGCTCCCGGTTAAACAGCCAATTGAACCAGTGAGTTCAGTCTATGGGAAGACCTGCGCACGAGCAGAGAGTAAAGGGAACCGCCTATATGAAAAGGTCTATAGATTTTCAACATCATACCTCTGCAGCCGGGAGACATCAAGGCAGCTTCCATTTCTAGAGAAAGCTTACCACCCTCTAGTGAGTACTTTTCATTTGAAAAGTCATTCGTTCCGTTAGTACAAACAGTTCCACACTTCTTTCATCTCATGAATTACCTATCAATTACTGAGATAATAAATTTTTGTCTGCTTTTCACATCTCCAAAAGGGTTCCACAGTGAACCAGAATGTGAAATTTTTCCAAATATTACTGAAATGACATCAAAACTTCAGCATGTGATGGGACACCGAAGTCGTGAAAACTTGTGTACAGACATTGAGGTCATAACTGGAAAACACCCTGAAAAACTGTTTGAAACGAATCAGCCAAATAGATCTCGTTCTTCAGATATGATTTTTTTTCAATAAACGGCCAATTTTGTATTGGGAATTCCTCAATAATTGATTATATTTAATTTTATATCTTCGTGTATTATTTTATATATCTTAAAAATTACTGAGTAACATGAATTCATGAATACCTACGGTTTTTAACGCTTATACACCTGAACTAAACTGCTCAACAATAAAAGTGTTACAAAGCAAAAATTCACCCAATTTTGAACCACTGTAACTTTTGATTGGCACACACGATTCTGATTCTGTTTCAAGCACTGAAAAGCCCAATTTTTTGGCCATCTTTCTTGTCAATATGGAATCCATAGAGCCCCTCATAAAACTTCTACAGGGTGATGAACAGAGCAGTGCAAAATTGATGAAAGTTCAACATACCCCCGTTTTCGTTGAAATTTTTTTTCGGGAGTATCAACACCAAATTTATGAAGAATGATGTGTTCCCTCGAAACGGTTTTCGAATTTTCGGGATTGCAGTCGAAATAGCCAAAATGTGATTTTTTATTGTGAATACTGTATATTATTCCTGTAGCAAAGCGAAAACATTAGAACTTTTCATATCAAGATGACGCCACTTAGTAGGCTTGTTCACTGAACAATTCTGAGCAATTTGGCTTGCAACACGTTCCTATTGTTCAGTGTAGGGGTGAAGAAAAGCCCAATTGGCAGCGTACTTTTTGGTACTACTCCTAAAATTCGGCTTTTTAGTATTGAAAAAAGGTTAATTTTTACTCTCTTTAGTCAACATGGGACTGCGTCATTAGAACTGGATTAACCACATTTCCGCCATTTTGGTATTTTTTGTCTTTACCTTAAATTCCAAAACATAGGCATGTTTGGCATCATTTCTTGAAATGTTGGTCCCCTAAATGGGATTCTGTCAATAAGGTCTGTCTATCTGTTTGTTTATCTCTCTATCTCTTTCTGAAAAAATATTTATAGAATTCTTAACCCTACCCCTCTTCTTCCTGAAATTCTTTGAGTGTCCAATTTAATATTCTTGACCTCTCAATTCTTTTCAATGCAGTCAACGGCATCCTGCATAGCATCGGAAGAGATAATTTTCTGTGAAAAAAATGCCACCCAAATTTCACCCTTTCGCTTCCCCCACCTAATCTCAAAAATCTAAAATGTCAATACCTACTTTGTGATATATCAAATTGAAGGAAATGAAATTCTCTCCATGAGAAAAATTTTTGAAATTTTTTTAAAACACCCATTTTCCTCACAAAACACCCCAAATGTCTAATTTATTTGGAAAGGGGTTGAAAATTTCAAAAAAATTGTTTTCGGAAAGAGAACTCAATTCCCTTCAATTTGATGTATCACAAAGTAGGTGGTGTTCCGTTAAATTTTGAAGCTGAGGTGGGGGAGAGCAAAAGGGTCAATTTGGGTAGAGTTTTTTTCCACCAAAAATTCTTTTCTTCGATGTTTTCTATGATGACACCGACTGAATTAAAACAATCGAGAGGTCCAGAATTAAAAATAAGACAGTCAGAGAATTTTTAGGGCGATGGAAGGTGGGGTTAAAATTCTTGTAGATATTTTTTTCAGAAAGAAAATTTAATTCTCTTCAATTTGATGTATCGCAAGGTAGGTCATGTCATTGAAATTTCAAAGTTGAGGTGAGTGGGGGCGAGGGGGCTTAAGATAGAAATTTGCCAGTCTATGTTTTAGATGTCCCCTTTGATATAAAAATCGACCTGTTTTGAAATATTCACTAGGAATCGGGAGTTATTGCAGGTGGATAGTTTTCAAATGATCACCCGGTGCAGTATTCACAATAAAAAATCACATTTTGGCTGTTTCGACTGGAATCCCGAAAATTCGAAAACCGTTTCAAGGGAACACATCATTTCTCATAAATTGGGTGTTGATACTCCCAAAAATTTTTTTTTGACAAAACGGGGGTATGTTGAACTTTCATCAATTTTGCACTGATCTGTTCATCACCCTGTAGAAAATTTATGGAAAGCTCTATGCATTTCATATTGACAAGGAAGATGGCCAAAAAATTGGGCTATTCAGTACTTGAAACACAATCAGAATCATATGTGCCAATCAAAAGTTATAGCGGTTCAAAATTGAGTGAATTTTTGCTTTGTAACACTTCCATTGTTGAGCAGTTTAATAGCTTGAACATCTGAACTAATAAATTTTATCGTAATGTTTTATTGTAAGTATAAAATGAAGTAGCCACAAAAATAATATTGCATCTTCAAGGCAAATCTACATGAAATTTAAATTATGTTCAAGGACGTTACAAGAAGGATGTTACGATGAGAGGTCCCGCGACAGACATGGCGACGATTTGTTCTTGAACGTTTGGCTATATTGCAAAAGGTTCCAGATGTCCCCAATGCAATAAGTATGAGAAAGTATAATGATTTTTATGGAAACTGTATTAACAGGATTTTTGAGTCACCCTGTATAGTGAATAAGAATGTTGCAACACTGACAAGTTCTTTTTTTTGTTCAGTCTGTTCTAAAAAGTTCACTCAAATCTCGTCAAGTACCTAGCTAATAAAATTATTAAGGAGCAGAATCCTTCGACTTCCTATATGTACCTCCAAAAATAAAAACCCTAAATTTTTCAACATTTTTTTGACACAGTTGATGCCGAGGTTGATGCATTTCCCTCAACTAACTTTGACTCTGGACGGCAAGTTATGGTACCCCCATGTCATTTGCTTCTAACGTATGGTCCGAAAGTTTTGGGAAATAGTTCTAAGCTAATAACTTTTTCTGAATACTCTTTATTCTCGTACTTGATATTGCAAAAATTAACATCATATATAACAATAACAAATTCATATCCAACATATTGAAAATAGACCATTATCTTCGATGGATCTCAATTATATTCTGCCATGTTCCATGATTTTCTGTATCAATTTGTCAAATGCGAAATTCTCTAATGTTATTAAAAAATGTGACGCCGTAATTGGTCTTCATTCGCAGCTTCCCATCCCTTGTCGTATACTATCCTGCTAAATACTTACCAAAAATCTTATATTGGTCGAGCTTGCGGTACATTGGGAGGCAGGAGCTCTGAGAAATTAATCCTGCTGTTGTCCAGAGAATGATCGAACATGGCAGAAGAAAACCGAGAGCCATCAAAGATAATGGCCCATCTTCAATATGTTGAATACAAATTTGAAATTGTTGAAGATGACGCTAGTTTTTGCAATATTGAGTTACAAAATTAAAACTATAAAAAAAAAGTTATTAGCTTTTAAAAAAATTCCCAAAACTTTCGGACCATACGTTAGTCTACCGGATGAGCTCCAAAAAAACTTGCCTTTTCCTTTAGTTTTGTTGACTGAAAACTATAATAAATATTTAGACTATAAAAAAAATAGATCTCCATGGATGGAGGTAGATATTTATATTATTATTTGTCGATTGTCGTCCGCCCGGATTCGTCACATAATCCATGAACTTTCCCAGTGAAACATCGCAATAATTATTTTAATTTATTCCCGTATCAAACCCATAAAAAAGGGGACATCAAACTCAAGACCCAAAAACTCTTCCCATACAAGTTTCGTGTGCGCTCTCTATAAGTCCATAATAATACCCCCGATGTATTCAACCCGAAAATAATGGCTTGTTTGCGTTTAGTATATCTCCAGAGCGATAAGCTTTACGATATAATATCCCTCCGTATCTTGAAAAATCCTTGTTAAATTTCCAGCAGACGTAATTAAATCCGATGTAATCCTCATACTTAAATATGTAGGTAATATTTTAATAATTTGCACTAGGTATGAATAAACGGGCAGTAGACCTGACGGCTATAGACTGGACACATTCTAGCCGGCGCCTAGATCGAAAGTAGAGTTGATTAGCTTTTAATTTTTCACGCTTTTACTATCGCGCGAAGAATGTAATCCAGTGAAATTACTGAAATTACCCGATTTTCGCATAGTCGTCAATCGTAACGGCAACGGCACTCACCAACAGGTGGTCTTGTTAACCCATCTCGTTTCCCGTCATCTCCCTCTTCGTCCCCTTTTGGCCACGACATAAACTGCTCCACAAAAGTTGGAGGAGAGGGATGCGTATACATTTTACATGCGCGTGTTTCTATTTAAGACCACAACGCCATTAGCGGAAACATTTTTAACTAAGGGTGTTGAGGAGATATTATTTTGGTGTACTACCAACATCAAAGTCCATTAGTCTGGAAGTATGTAATCGGATTGATGAATATTGGTTCGACCATGGATTTACTAGATACAGTGAAGTGAGGTTATGTTACTCAGTACTCACCTTCTCAAAAGCACTGATTTTCTCGACTTGAAATCAAAATAAGTGTAGCACACTTTCACTATACACTCAGATGGATCCTCTATGCAGGGTATTTCGCTAATGAAAGGGTGATTTGTTTAACAGTAGCCTGTTAAAGTAAGGTAAGAGTGGACGAGGAAGAGGAAGTCACTCGTTGCTGTAGGGTTGCCTACTTTCGGTTGGACATCCCTTGGACAGGGAGCTGGTGCCTCAAAACTTACCTCATAAGGTACATGATTTCAACCCTGTAGGTCTAATGTGCGTTGATGAGGTTGTTGGAAATTTCTTTGTCTTACATGTCAGACCGGGGGCTTCAGGCTGGTATAGGCTTGTCAATTTTCGAAAAATGTCAAAAATTTATGTCACGAGGTACATGGATGAAACCAACGGGCTTTTGTGTGGGAACATCCCCTTAATCAAAAATCGGGTCATAAGACAAAATTTTTGGGGGCTTTCGGTCCATAAGACAAGTTTAAAATGTCCAAAAAATGGCCAAAATTTACCTCCTCCTGGAGACTTCTCTTTTGGCATAATTTTAGGAATGAAAAACGATTCTTACATGATTTTTCACGCAGGTTTCGAATCTGCCCACAAATTTTTTTAATGGTTTATCGCTTACAGGGTGCAGCATCGAAAAATTTTTCTCAAATCGTACACCCTGTATTTTAACATGGAAATCGATTCCGTTTTTCATCCTGATTACAAATATATATATCACACTTGGTGAGTTAGTCAGCAAAACGCCTGTGAAAAAATTGATAAATTTTGGTCCTTTTTTGAAAATTTCAAACTTGTCTTATGGACCGAAAGCCCCCAGAAATTTTGTCTTACGACCAGATTTTCGATCAAGGGGACGTTCCCACACAAAATACAGTTGGTTCCATGCATGTACCTTATGACGTAAATTTTTGGCCATTTTTTCGAAAATTGACAGGCTAATACCAGCCTAAAGCCCCCGGTCTGACATGTAAGACAAAGCAATTTTTAACAACCTTATCAACGCACATTAGACCTACAGGGTTAAAATCATGTACCTTATGACGTAAGTTTTGAGGCACCAGCTTCCTGTCCACCTACTTTACCATCAATACGAGTAGAACCTTTCAGTTTTACCTTACTTGCGCGCGCATTCTGTGGTAATTGATTCTGATTGGTAGTTGTAGCAACGCGCGGAGAGGTGTAGATTCAAAAAGCACAATATGTCAAGCGTCAACTGAATTCAGCATTCAGCACCAAGTTCAAAACGGTTCAGTTTTGACCTTGCAGTGTTCCGTATCATTGCAAGAGCTCCAGGTCAGCTAGAAAAGTTGGAAAGGGTCTTTGTCCTGCGCGTGAGACCAGAAACGGAGGCTGCTTTCGTCACAGACTCTTTCCAATAGCTCAAACAACGAAAACCAAATGAATAAATGACACTGCATCTTTGGGATGACACTTCGTTTAGGGAGACAGATCTACCAATATACAGAAATTTAAAACACCTGAACACAGACTGAAAGGGTCCATTGTCCTCTGTCCTACTTGATCATCAGTAGAACACCATTTCATCCTTCTTCTTTACCTGCAATGTTCTTTCCACAAACTAAAACTATATATATATTTTTTTTTGGCAGGTGTGTCTATTTTATTTCCTCATGGTCAATTCCAACTCGATAATCCACCTTTCCCATGCGAGAAATTACTTGAGCGCATACCTGTGAGCGCAGGCTCCCGCTAGTTCATTCGGCTACTACAGACCGTCAGTTGTACCCACACAGGTATGCGTGATGTTCTCATGGGAAACGTGGATTCCATGTAGAACTCGAATTTCAAATGTTTGATTGCGCGCGCTGCTGATAACGGCCGGTTGTTGGTTAGTTAGGCCCTCAGAATCCGCAAGTTTTTTCATTCTATTAAAAATGACAAGAAACTCTTGAAAGTTGCAAAAGGGCAAAAACTAATATAATTTCGAAAATTCAAATAATTTTACTTCTTATCGAATTCTTAAAAAAATGAAGAATAAGGTAATCGCAAAAAACATTTTATTCGTTTTTTGGACTACCCGTATGCTAAAACGTCGAGATCTGTCGAAAAAAAATCCGTGCCAGTCGGTCTGTGTGTATATACAGGGTGATCCATCCTAGCGTGATTATCCCATAGCGGTCAAAAAAAATGTAAGAGAAAAGTTATATGGTTTGATGAGACTCACGACCTTAAATTATTTCAAGCTATACAGGTGTCTCATTTTGACGGAAAAACAAAACGTCGATTTTTTTAAATGGAACACCATGTATTTTTTGCATTTTTGTGTTCAGTTTTTTCAGCTGTCTTATGCCTGTAGTTTTGTTTTTCAATTGTGTGGCAGTGGTACCAACTAGAAATTAAAAACTGGAAGAAATCGCATTTCTAGAGTTGGACTAAGAAAATTGTAGCGGCCTTGCTTTTTAAAACTAAAAGATGAAACTTGACATGGTGATAGTCAAAAAACAAAGTCATGACAGAAAACTTGAGATTCAGTTATCCACCTGACCGGCGATGTGGGATGTGCCGACTGTCGACAGTGTCGACTGCCGATGAATGTCAAAAATCCTCGGACAAATAACAAGAATGAAGTTTAGTTTGCGCATATCTCAGTAGATGGCGCTTGTGTCGACAAAAACGTATCGCTAGTCACTGAAACAACCAACGAACGCACAATGCTTGTGTGTTCCCACACAAGCCTTCGATTTCTTGCATTCTAACATGTTTAAACTTTTCTTGCCACTATTTATCGCTAAACCACTAGCCTAACTTTCTCTTATCAAATGTGTTTGACGTTTTTGTCCGAGAATTTCGCCGTCAACTGTCAAGCTGCGGCTGCCGTCTGTCGAAAAACCGGCGCATGCTTCCCTCACATGAGAGGACCGGGAACTACCCTATTTAAATTTCTCTTTTTTCATCGTGCAACGAGATTTTTTTAAAGCATTTACTTGTCTAAGAGAAAAAATACTTGTCCGTTTTAACACGAACACCCCTAAGACGCTGCTGAATCCAATTTCATACATGCGATCTTATTTTCGGGAGATACGTCTCCACGTGAAAATTGGTCGGTGACTCCTTATAAACTACCCTTCGGGTCCTCAGAGCCCTAAAATGCCATCGGTAAACATTTTCACCAGGAATGACACATTTTTACGTGCTTCTACTCAACTAAGTAAATAAAGAACCTGCATGATGCCAACAATTTTGTTCAACAAAATACACTGGTGTGCAAAATTAACGCAACACTGAAATTTTGCCACAACTTTGAAGTCGTTTTTTTTCCAAATCATTCGTCTGATTCAAGAATATTTTTTTTGGGTGAAAGGTTGATTCCTCAAGAATAACATTGTGTAAGAAATAATTGAAAGAAGTCAATAATGGCTTCATACCGGGTGTGACATTGGTGTTGTGTTTTTCCCCATATTTTTAGAGCCTCGCATGGAGAGTACCAGCCACAGTAAAAAATAACGATTCATGGCCAATTGTACCCTGGTCTTTTCTTAACATTCCTGTTTTCGATTCATTCCATTAGGTATGTCAATTTCCAAGGAAGATACAATTTTTTTTCCACATCATGCTTTTTTTCATTTTGAGGGTTAGTCACCATTCAAGAGGAGGAATAGGATAATAGGAATGTATCCATTGCTCTTATAATTCTTGTCACAAAGTTGCACCGGATGGTGCCCGCTTACAAAAATCTTCATCCCCTTAATTTTAGGCGATGTACCGGGTGTGGCATCATTAGTGTGGATGCACAGCTACCTACTATGAAATACGCCTCACGAGAAATTTCTTTAAATTCAGAAAAACCTCTTTATATCCCCAGAAACATGGATTTTTGGGCAAAAAAAATCAAGATAGGATGAAGGGAAGGTAGATACAATTTGCCTTGAATTGCCATTTTATACTTTTGCCGGTACTCTCTACAAAGGGCTTCTAAGATATCGAAAAGATCGACACTAAGAATGTCACACCCGATACATAGCCTTAAAATGAGGGGATGAAGGTTTTTGTAAGCGGGCATCATCCGGTGCAACTTTGTGACGAGAATTACAAGAGCCATGGACACGTTCCTTCTCTTGAACAGTGACTAACCCTCAAAAATAGAAAAAGCATGATGTAGACAGAAAAAAATTGTATCTTCCTTAAAAATTGACATAATGAAATGAAACAAGAACAGGAATGTGAAGAAAAGACCAGGGTACAGTTGGTCATGAATCGTTATTTTTTACTGTGGCTGGTACTCTCCATGTGCGGCTTTAAAAATGAGGGAAAAAACACATCACCAATGTCACACCCGGTATGTAATCAAAAGTGGAGAGGTACAGATTTTTGTGAGCGGGTACCATCCGGTGCAACTTTGTGACGAGAATTACAAGTCCAATGAACACATTCCTCCTCTTGAGAAGTGACTAACCTTCAAAATGAGGAGAAGCATGATGTGGAAAGAAAAAAATAGTATCGTTTTTAAAAATTGACATAATGAAATGAAAAAAAAAACAGGAATGTAAAAAAAAGGCCAGGGTACAGTTGGCCATGAATCGTGATCTTTTACTGTCGCTGGTACTCTCCATGCGAGGCTCCAAAAATATGGGAAAAAACACAACACTAATGTCACACCCGGTATATAACCACTATTGACTTTTTTCGATTATTTCTTACACATTGTTATTCTTGAGGAATCAACCTTTCACTCGAAATAAGAGTTTCTTAAATCAGACGGATGGTTTGAAAAAAAAACCGACTTCAAAGTTATGGCAAAATTTTGGTGTTGCGTTAATTTTGCACGCCAGTGTATCTACACTGACGTTGCGTCATTCTATTAGTTCCGAGATCTTTTTCTAAGAAGCTACTCTTCATTATTATTTGTCTCATGGAATTTCTCTGTTTTATACCTTCACCGACCTATCTACATAATAAACGGCTCGCTCGATCGGGGTCTCGAACTTTTGTGGAGCAGTTTACAGTCAGAAAGCAGATATCTACTGAATATTCACCTCGTCTTAATTGTAAATAATTATACGGGCACCCGGGCCCTAGCTAACACAAAACAAACATTGCATCGCCTTTTTCACCTTTATATACCTGACGGTGCCACGGCCCGAATTTACGGCCGGCGTGGAAAAGACGGGGAGCCAGCGGGGCCCGACCGAGCTAATTTGGACGTAAACACGGCCGTCACCATAAATTTGCGGTGTATGGCGGTGTAATTCCGAGTTTTTAGTCTCTCTCTTGTCACAGTTTTCGGTTTGTTCGCCCAGTCGTTATAATAACATTACCGCCAATCCTCTTATTGCTCCGCGTTATTGGGGTTTCTTCGTGTTCCACTGTAATTTCTCGCGAAAAAGCGCGACAGAGCGAGGCAGGCGCCGCCGGTCCTCCGTGGCGCGCCAAGGCAGGAAATGAAGAGTTCTCACGGTAGTCATATTGTTGTGTGTGACGATCTGAAATTTTCGCGTCTATTGCGTAATCCGGTACATCACAACAACGAAAAAAAACTACCTACCTATGAAGGATTAAAAGATAATCGAAAATGTAGTAAAGTGGAGCATCTGGTCGTGCGATAAGCCCGGAAATTTCGAAATTTACGCGCTTTTGGAGAGCATTCCGAAAGCTGGGATCTGATAACGAAGTGTGATTGTACCTACCTACTAACTGGTCCTCGGCTCCTCGCTTGAAGGACAAGCGAAAAAGTTTGTACTTACACTAAACTAGTGCGAAATTTTTGGATCGTATACTGTAGGTATAAGAAGCAGCTGTGTAAATTGAAACGCATGTCCGTAATTCGATTCGCTTGTGCTTCATTCATAAAGAATTATAAAAACGGGCATAGTGAAGGGCGAAAAAAAAGAGGTCGTACCTACTGCTGGCGCCAGTGTGGCAGACACCCAGGTGCGTCTTTGTCACAAAGTTGCTCGAATTAGTTACCTCTACCATCTTACGCAGGGCACAATAGATTTTATGACTTCAAAGGGTTGGCCCTTCCAAGAATTCCGAGACACCTCTTATTTCAGGTCAAATAAAAGCCAATTATTGTCAATTTGTTGCATCATAAAAATCTACACTGCTTTATTCAAACTTTGCAAGTTCCAATAAAGATAATAGCGAGGCTAATAAACAAAAATACGTACAATATTTAGTTGAAAAATTTACATAGAAGTAGAAGGCATCTATAGGATAGGTACTTTAGTACTTCTTGGTTGATAATAAGCACTTACCAAGTAATGGAATACCTGCCTACCAACTTCTCTGGAGGATAATCAAAAAAGGTATAGACTAGGGTATAGACATAGTCACCTATTTACTATTATTATTATTACCTACTTAGAAGGCTCACACAGACTATTTTGGCGCCTTATTGACGCACCCAGCTGTCTGGCACAAACGTAGGGTTTGAAACTCCTAATATCTAATAGTTTCGCAAGTCCTTAATCCTTTTGTCTTTCATGTTCAAAGGGCCAAACTAAAAGGTGCCGCTTTTCAGACTCAATCCTCATGCAATTTTTGCCATACATTTCACTACTGTCGCCAAAAGTTTTCTTTTCTTTTTGACAATTCCATCAGACAATGACTTTCTACGCTAGAGTGACTCGCCTCGCTGCTGGCTGCCATAAACTGGATATTATTTTTTCTTCTCAAAGTAAAACAATACCTCCTTTTAAGTATAGGTACTGGCGACCGGAAGTTTGGAGACATCTGTTGAAACTTTTCAATTTCACTTTTCCGGCCCTTCACCAAGTCGATAGATATATCAATTTTGAGATCTCTCAAGACAATTATTCGATTCAACAACCCAAAATAGATGACAAAAACTGTTAATTCTCATGCTAAATAGTCCCTTTCATTATCCAGCGCGCCATCAGCGCGCATACTCGTCTTCTGGAGTAATGGCGTCAAATACAAAATTCGCGAACAAATGCTAGAAAATGGCGTGAAAAACCGCCATAGAGTTGAAAAATACGCGCCGCAGCGAACAGGGTAATAGGCTAAAGGTTATTACACACTAGTGATTACTCATTTTTCATCAAAAAGTCCGCATTGTTCATTAAATTATAAATAACTGCGTTTTACATTGATCGGATGTGCGTACGCAACCCATAATGCAACCCCCAACAACTCTATTTTCAGTTTGACTAGCGAAAGTTGCCTAAAAACCACGATTTTAGGCAACACTCGCTACATCAGTGTACTGCGGAATGTATTTTACTCCCAGGGACTTTTCCCATACGATTCAAGAATAGCGGCCCTGTGCTCTTCAAAGTATAAAAATCAGTTTTTTTCAAAACTAAATCAGCGGTGTTATCCTTCCAAAAATCATGGGAAAACAAGTGAAAAGGGCCGTGAAACATTGTGCTCATGGGAATGGGCACAGTGATAGTCGGTATAATGACAAAAATATGTATTTCTTTATCCGATTCCCAAAAACGTGCTTAAAATAGCGTAAAAACTTGGTACTGGAGAAATTTGAAAAACACGCAAAGTCTTGCGAGGAATGTGACAATATGCACGGTGGGTGAAGCTGTGTAACCGGAAAAATTTCACTCCGAAACGGGTCACCAAGGATAGATTCAATACATTCATACACACATTCCGCAGTACACTGATGTAGCGAATGTTGCCTAAAATCGTGGTTTTTAGGCAACTTTCGCTACAGAAGTGTAGTACGGATTATATAAAACTCCCAGGGACTTTTCTCACAAGATTCAAGAATAGCGGCCCACTTGTTTACAAACGTACGACACTCGGAGCGAACTTCAAAATGGCGAATAAATAGTTGACGTTGACAGCAGACAGCAGCGGAAAGTCACGGCCGTTGCTTGTCAAACTGAAAATAGAGTTGGTGGGGGTTGCATTATGGGTTGCGTACGCACATCCGATCAATGTAAAACGCAGTTATTTATAATTTAATGGACAATGCGGACTTTTTGATGAAAAATAAGTAATCACTAGTGTGTATTAACCTCTAGCCTATTACCCTGTTCGCTTCGGCGCGTATTTTTCAACTTTGTAGCGGTTTTTCTTGCGATTTTGTAGCATTTGTTCGCAAATTTTGTATTTGACGCCAAAATTTGGCGCAAGCGTTGGGTATACCACTATAATGAAAGTTACTATTATGCGCAATCATGTTATCTATAAGCATTACTGGCGAAAAAGTGAAATCCGTGCGTAGTTTTCTGAAAAAGGAGGAAAAACCGTTTTCAATGTATAACTGGTTGCCTATGAGGTGATGTTTCTTGGAAAGACAGATGGAATGAAACTGCAGTGGTTTTTCGTACGGTTCTTGCAGCCAGGCACGCAACAACTGCCCGTCATTTTTGAAGAAAAAAAACAGAAAACAGAACCTCTGGTATCATCTGATATAATTTTTTCATATAATCTTTGTTTACTTACAGTTGGCATGCCATTGGCAAACGGGACGGTATTCAAAAAGCAGTAAAAAATACTAGAAAGACGTGAGGCGGTATTTTCAAAAAACACTTGACGATAAACACGGCATCATATTTTCGCTCACTGCGTATCTAAAATTGGCTCTATCATTGTCAGTCTTGGACGCAATGAAAGATCAAGAAAGGCCTCTTAGGGGGCCGGCGCCGGCGGGATAGTTATGTACGTAGCGAGAAGTTGAGTACGTCGTACTACTAGCCGCTACAGATAGAGGGCACTACACAGAAATCTTGTTGTGTGAACTTCTTCTCAGTCTCAGTGAGTATACATTTATTGATTCAAAGACAACGGAAAAACAGATATGATTATCATATCTATAAGTAGGTGCACACTGGGAAGAGCTCACACAGTCAGATTTTCGCGTAGCGCCCTCTATCCATACTGTGTAGTACCAACCAGCTGCTACAAACAGAGGGCACCACATAGGAATCTCACTGAGTGAGTTCTTCGCAGCGCAGAGCTGAGATGCGCAGAGCGCACTGTGCAACAAACAGACTTCGTTGTTAAAAATACCTCCTCTGCAATGGAGCGAAGTAGAACAAAATTAGCGTCTTGCAAAGTGTCAGATGACGGAAGAATCTGTAGTGTCTTCAGATACTTATAGCTAAGAGGCCATAAATCGTCACTTCTATTATTACCATCAATTTACTGGTCTCAAATTCCACTTTCTATGCATATTTCGCACTTTAGTATGTATTTTTCACATCAGATTTTAACGAAAACATGTGAGTTCCAACGAACTGCAGATCTCAACAATCTACAATGAATATGAAACCAGTCCCCATCTTCCCACCTCGCGGTGTCTTTCACAGAAAAGCCTCGCCCAGAAAATTGCTTCACTTTTGAAACGCTCTGTAACGATCAATAAAAATAGACAAGCTCATGAAAACGTAAGTTTTTAGGATAAGTTTTTTTCCGCATCGAATAAGTAACTTGGAGATAAACAACTGTTTGCAGTTGACTGATCGTTCTCAAATGCAATAGGTGTCGAGTCGAAATTGAAAAGATCCGGTTGGCGAGGGAATAAACTCGGTATATTGAACTGTAGTTGCAGTATATTTGGTTCAAGAAAAAAGAAATATAAACCAAGAAAAAAGTTGTTGAGCTTATAAGAGATTTTAATGCGATAGGCAAGAAAATAATAATTTCTACATACACAACATCAAGATTAGAAGTGGGCTCCAAATTTCATGAAAATCGTTCCACGAATAAGAGAATTGAAATGGTCGAATCCGCTATAGTAAGTATGTACAGGTGTTCACGATAAAATTCACCCCCCTCCAGTAGATTCCCCTGTAAGATATTTCGAAGAACTAAAAACTTTTTCTTCACGATTTTTCCCAGGGACCTTAGATCGATCCTCTAAAAGTTTCTAATTGGTACCGTATACAGGGTGTGATATGTAACTTCTTTATTTCAACACAATATTTAAATACACACATTTTTTAAATGCAACACCCTATATTTTATTCCGTTATTTGATGAAGCCTTTTTTGTGATTACAAATATATATGACACTTATGATTTATTTTGACAAGTAAGTTGTCGAAAAAATTATAAAATAGGCAGTCAAATAATTTTGTTTCGCGGCAAGATGGCTTTGGTTTCTGCAGTTCACTTAAAAAAAAGTTATTTTTGCAGCATTTCATCTGCAGAATCCAACTCTGCATGGATCAATGGTCCAATTCGTTCCTAATACAGGGTGTCGCGAAATTTTTAATTTATTTGACTACCTATTTTATTATTTTTTTGACAGCTTACTTGTCAGAATAAATCATAAATGTTATATATTTTTGTAATCAGAAAGAAAAGCTCCATCAAATGACGTAATAAAATATAGGGTGTTGCATTTGAAATAAAAAAGTTACATGTCACACTCTGTATATGGTACCAATTGAAAACTTTTAGACAATCGATTCAAAATCCCTGTGAAAAATTGTTGAGAAAAAGTTTTTAGTTTTTCAAAATATCTCAAAGAAGAATCTCCTAGAGGGGGGGGTGAGTTTTATCGTGAACACCCTGTGCCTGTGTTATCGTAATACCCTGTACCTATTAAGAGATGTTCATATTTATTGAAAACTGTGGAAGTTGATCGATTGTGCTGAAACTCAATAGGAGCCGAAAAAGATGAGATTCGATGAGCAACAAAACAAACCTTGATACATTATGTAAAGCCATTTGGAAGTTTACTCGATTGTTCGGATTTTTACGGAAGCGCTGAAGGATCACGTAGAAAGTTTTTTTCTAACTCGACCGGTCGACATAATAACTTATCCGGTCGAGATAGGAGAAAAATTGTTCCCTGATTATCTCGACCGGTCGACTTAATATTAGCAAGATTTTTTTTTAACTCGACCGGTCGAGATAGCAATTTTTTTTTTGAGTTTACATTATGTCGACCGGTCGAGTTAGTTAAGTCGACCGGTTGAGTTAGTATCTCGACCGGTCGAGTTAGCTATCTCGACCGGTCGAGTTAGTTATCTCGACCGGTCGACTTAGTATCTCGACCGGTCGAGTTAGCTAAGTCGACCGGTCGAGTTAGTATCTCGACCGGTCGACTTAATCAACTCGACCGGTCGAGTTAGTTATCTGTACCGGTTGACTTCGTATCTCGACCGGACGAGTTAGTCAGCGCTGACGTTTCAGCGCATTTTGGTAAACAAAATACGCTTATATGGCTGGTTTGTCTGTCTGTCTGTCCGTCCGTCTGTCTGTCCGTCCGTGTAGAAAGTAAGAGCATATACTCCTCTTCGGTCCTCGGGGAATGAAGCTAGAGCCTTGGAACTTTTTTCCATGGATAGCTAATGTTCCCTATGGACATTATTTTTCCATCCATACATAATCATCATCATTATTATTAAAAAACAAATATATCCTGTGTGTTCTTCAAAGAAGTTGAGCTCCTCCACAGGAAATGAAGCTAGAGCCCTGGAACTTTTTTCGATAGATAGATTAGGTTCTCTGGGAGTGAATAAGTCGAGCTTGAAAATAAGAATGTTCATACGAGACAAGAGTAAGTTGCAAGTTTCTTGACAATCATTCCACTAATAAGAGATCTCAATATGGCGGCAAAGATGGCGCCCGAATCATGAAATCTAGCTTGAAAATGAGAATGATCATTATGAGACAAGGGGTAAGTTCCAAGTTACATGGAAATCGTTCCACTAATAAGAAATTTCAATATGGCGGCCAAGATGGCGACAAAATCATCAAATTCAGCTTGAAAATAAGAATGATCATACGTGAGGAGAGTGAGTTTGTAACAGTTTCGTTTCTTCGATGCTTAATTATCCTATGACGATAGGTAAAAAAAAAAAGACTTTGAGAGGTAAGGTTGGGCAACAATCCGGAAAAAAAGGGGACTTAGCAACGAGGAAGTTTTTAAAAAAAAAGCGAAGAAAAAACGTCAAAATTCCTCGACGGCCGTGTAGAGCTAGGAGAAAGAGAACGGAGCGCTGGTGCTCGCCACATCGTGTCTTCTCATCCGGCTGATTTGGAAATCTCCCTTTGTTGCGGCGTCGAGGTAAAGTATCGGTTTTCAGCGGGCCCAGCTCGATATTGATCGGCGACATTTCAGGTGTCAGGTCCAGGTATTTTGTAAAGCCCATCCTGCGGCCTGGAGTCCTGGAAAGTACAGGGTCATCAAGTGAAGGACCCCAGCGAAATCGTAAACAATTTGGGACAGCTCGGACCACAACGGCTGGCTGATCTCCGTGGCATCAGGGCCTGGCATCAACCACGTGTCGTGGAAGAAGTCTCTGTGCGGAACACGTGCCGGTATTGCCACCACCACCAACCATCATCTGTTTCATCGCCGAACACCGATCTACTTGTTGCGCTACTCCGGTTTCTGGCCTTCAGGACCTGGTGCGGCCTCCGAGGACCACTGTCTCGCCGAGTCGTTGCGAGGTGAAACCATTCCTTTTCTCCACTAACACCGGGACGAGGGTATTGTAGATCGCGTCAGTCATTTCTGCCTGGTTCCTTCGGCAAGCACAAGCCACGGTTAGGACTTCGCGTTTAGGCAATTAGTTAACTTTGAGCTCAAGGGGGTACTATAGCTGAGACGAGTCCAGCCGGTGTACGTCGGGTAGTCGTTGCGACGCGTTCTGCGGTGCCGGGCGCCGGTTTAGTGTTTGAGTCTCGTGTTCACCTGAACATAACCTCACGGCAGCGGTCGACGCAGAGGGCCCGCGGTGGGTCGGTACTGACCTGAGGACTTCGACATTAATTAGCGGCGCATGCTACGCGTTCGATCTGGTACTTACCTGTTGTATTAACATTAAATTATTGTAAAACCCAGTATTTGGTTACGTTGTGTGGATTTCGAGCTGACACTTGTCATTTGCTGTCGATTTGGGAAACGTCCACGTCAACTGTCCTTGCTTTGACGGAACCATTGGCGTGCGGATTGCGAAGCGTAGGGTTTCGATTAATCAGGGGTCGAGACAGAAAACATAGCTATCCTGATTGGCGCCCTTTATAAATAAATAAGCAAAGCAATTTTATCAGCAAGCTTCCGCAAGACCCACGACCCCGCCGCCGAACCAAAGAGCGAACCGGAGCAGGACGTTTTGGTAGGTAGCTATTTACCAGGAAGCTAAACGTGACAAGTTCCAAGTTCCATGACAATCGTTCCACTAATAAAAGATTTCAAGATGGCGGCGGCAGAATCGTGGAATTCAGTTTGAAAATAAGGATGATTATACGAGACAAGGGAAAGTTCCAAGTTACATGAAAATCGTTTCACTAATAAGAGATTTCAATATGGCGACCAAGATGGTGTCCCAACCATGGAATCCAATCTGCCCACTGGCCACCCTTGAGGACCTAAGCCATCCATCGGAAAAAGTTCCAGGGCTCTAGCTTCATTCCTCGAGGAGGAGCTCAACTTCTTTGAAGAACACACATGAAATATTTGTTCCTTGGACTATCCATTGGAGGAAACTTCTTTTATAATCAAAATTGAAAAGCGGGTCCTTTTTCCTCGATTATTCAATAGGATTAAATGCTACCGGTTCCGCAGTTCGAAACATTTTTTTTATCATCAGGCATGAGCTATCTTGATGTTTTGAACTGCGAAACCGGTAGCATTTAATCCTATTGAATGCCGAGGAAACAAGACCCGTTTTTCATTTTTAATTATGAATATTTGTTTTTTTGATAATAATGATGGTAAATATGTATGGATCCTCCTAGGTATGGATGGAAAAAATAATGTCCATTGGCCACCCTTGGGGACATTAGCTATCCTTCGGAAAGAGTTCCAAGGCTCTAGCTTCATTCCCCGAGGAGAAGTACATGTTCTTACTTTCTACACGGGCAGATGGACGGACAGACAGACAGACAAACCAGCCATATAAGCGTCATTTTCTTACGAAAATGCTCCAAAAAGTCAGCGCTGACTAACTCGTCCGGTCGTGATACGAAGTCGACCGGTCGAGTTAATTAAGTCGACCGGTCGAGATAAGAAGTCGACCGGTAGAGATAACTAACTCGACCGGTCGAGTTAATTAAGTCGACCGGTCGAGATACTAACTCGACCGGTCGAGATAATGTGAGCTCAAAAAGTTTTTTTGCTATCTCGACCGGTCGATTTAAAAAAAATCTAGTTCAGATTAAGTCGACCGGTCGAGATAATCGGGGCACAATTTTTTTCCCATTTCGACCGGACGAGTTATTATCTCGACCGGTCGAGATAGAAAAAAACTTTCTACGTGATCCTTCAGCGCTTCCGTAGAGATATTCGCTGGAGACTTCGACTTCAGTACCTATAAGCCACCAACCCGGAGACTCCAATTCGGGGATAAGCCACAAACCCGTACAATTAGCGGAGAAGTCGTTCGATAGCTTTGCCGGATTTATTTATAGCAAAGCTCCTGGGCTTTCGACGAGAGCTTTTTTCCTTATCAATCGACTCTGCGTATATTCCAATTATAAGGAAGACACCCAACAGTCCCAACAGTGGAGATTGAGAAAATCCAGCTAGTGCTAGTTTGGATAATTATGCAAAGAATCCTCCAGCCTTCAGATTGACTTAATCAAGACCACGTGGACTCTGTTTCCCGTTTCAAGAATAGGGCCCCTGATGTGAACTCTTTGTTTGTCGTACGGACGAGAAGCAAGGCGCAGGGGGCGCGTTTTGTGGGTTTATTAGGGTAGTTTAATACGTTTTGTGTGAAAACCGAAAAACACCACCGGCCACCAGCCACTGAATTGGCGATGGGTTGACTGGGTAGTATTTGTGTGTGTTTGTGTAGGTACATTGAGAGAGAGTCAAATATTATTAAAGTGAGACGCGTAGTAAAAGATACTCGAGTAAATATTGTAACATGGAAAAGCATCTTGACAAGCTAAGAGCAATGATTGCAACCCTTTGTTTGGTCCAGAGGGGGCGCGCGCCCCCTGCGCCCCCCTCCTCTGGATCCGCAACTGCAATTAACTTGACCTGAATTTAAGTGTACGCTCATTACAAATTTTGACATTAGTTCGACAAATTTTCAACTTTGTGAAATATTGAAATGTTATTAGGTTTGTTCCATCGGAAATCTCAGACTAGTTAGAGCCAATGAGAAGCGACCAAATCAGTTTGCAAACTGTATTTCTCGATTCCTATTGGCTCTGACTAGTTTGAAACTCTTGATGGAACAAACCTAATATCTGCAAAAAGTTTGATGGAACTTACTCATTAAAATATGTCAAGAACTTTCATTATACGTACAAATTTTTTTGTAATTGGTACAGTCACCCTGTATCTAGTACCTACATAAGCTCTTGTATCGACTTGACAAAACCTCTCATAAAAAAAAATCTTATGGAACCAGAAAGTTTTCCAACAATAATAACAGTAATAACATCGGCGGTCTGAATAATGACAAGTCGAAAAAATCAAATCGAACACTCCATCAAATCATTCGGTGAAATGTACGAGGCGCCCCCTTGGCGCCCCCACGGGCGTCGCGCCACGGCGACAAGGCGCGCGCGAGATCCCTTGAAAAACCGTTGGTGGACGACAATTAATGGGGTGGGCGCCCCACAATGATGCCACCACACAACGGCGACAATAATAGAGCGGAGATCGCATACGCTATATAACTGTGTGTGTGTGGATCGCATTTCCTTTTCTATAAAGACCCCCGACCCCCGAACGACCCCTCCGATGCCCCGGCATGGGGTCGTATTATGGAGCTCTTCTAGTAGCAGTGCTCGAGTAGCCTTGAGGGCTCGTTTAGGCGCCTCCTTGCCCCTCCGTCTACGTGCCTAGTTATTCCCATGATGAGATCCAAATAATCTGCCGAAAGCAAGCATAGACCCCCCCATACACAATATGATGTGAGTGAAGAACCAAGGAGCCTCCGGCACTAGCGCCGGGAAGTGTGTCTGGCCCGGTCTAGACGGACGGGCCCGGTGGTTGTTGTTGGTTTTGGTATTCGGCGGTGCAGCAGGGGCGGACCGGCCGATAGCGCGCCGAGATATCATTCTCGGTTTATTTTGATTCCGAACACGTGCGTCTGAAGATTTTTTCGCGCAATGGACGTCGTAAAAGCAGCGCAAAAGACGGCTTCCTGTGCCGAAGACGGAGAGAGACAGGGGGGAAGGAGGGGCCACATCATCAATTATTAATTAGGGTTTTTACTCTTTGGCAGTCTTTAGTAATGGTGATTAGTGATTTTACAGTACTCGTAGTACATTATGATGATTATGGCCACGGACCTGTATTTAACATGGATTGCTGATCGTAGTACCAGACTGGGCAATAAATGACGCCGTAAGGGCGCTACCATGGTAAATAAAATAACCTCGAAAGTAACAGAAATTCTTCAAAGCCTATGGAGAGTTTACAAGTTGCATTGATAAATTTTGTACCAACAATACTCGTCGATACAATACTCGTTCATAAATAAAAGATTCGGTAAGCAATCAGCTGCGTTTCGGGATTGATTCTGGCGCCTGAGCTATAATAATACTTTCTTAACCTTGGTATAGACCTTCTCATATAGGCGGTTCCCTTTACTCGCAGGTCGTGCGCAGGTCTTCCCATAGACTAATCTTACTGGTTCAATTGGCTGTTTAACCGAAAGCGCTTATCGATCGGGCTGGCTAGGGTTGGGGTTGGCAACGGCACCAATTTGATAAACCTGCGCCCCGAGGACCCCAGGTAAATGAGAATGGCTTAGCCATAGAAGAGAACATATATTTTGTGCTGTCGTTAAGATATCGGGTAGCAAAATTGAATAATATCAGCTCAAAATGAAAAAGAACATTGTCAGTGTCAAGTGTTCCCATACATCCTTTTCGTTTCAAGACCATCTTAGCGCAAGCGTCAGCAGGGTGGTACACATTCTGACAGACGACAGTTAACGGCGAAACAACAGAGAAATTTCAGCTGTGTTCTGACACATGTTTTTGAGGTTATGCCATTTCAGAACGCGATTTGCTTAGAAAAGCAGCTCTCTTATCAACTCTGTACTGCAGAAGGACCTTACATGGTAATTTCATGCTCTAATCGTCCTAACAAGCCCAACTGGAAAACAAATTGTCAACACGTCTACTGTTCCAAATGTTCGTGTATCAATATTTTCGTAGGAGTCAAACAGTAATCAAAGTTGAAACTCGTAATAGAAAATATTGGTAATATTTTTGTACCTTTTAGGAGCGGCACATATCGGCATTTTGCTAGGTAATTGGCAGTTACCGCTAGAGACAACCAGATATACCCAGGGTAGTGCAATCCTTCCATTTAGGTACATCTCCAGAGTGTTGTAAGTGTTCATATCATATCGCAGAGAAGGTCATTCGTCATTTGCAAAATCACTGCCTATGTTTATACGTTTTGAGGTTTATATCGAATGTGAATAGTAAAATATGGTGGATGAATATAAATGGAACACGAAATCAAGGAACTAGCTTTGGTGGTGGTGGGGATAATGTTGGAACAACATAATTATGACAAAATTACAAAATCACGCCAAAAGTCACCCAACGCAACGGTCACTATACTACAATCCGGACCGGCGGCGGCGCGTATGAGCATTTCTGACATGCGCATTCACAGCAAGTCGTTACTAATTATGAAAAAGATACTGTAATTTTGTAATGCTAGCGTTTTTTTTTTTAATATAGAGTACTTTGATATTTCATGATCTATCAAATGCATAAAAAAGTTTTGTACCTAACATCGCTATCAATCACTTTCGCGTATGTTCTAGTTGAATTTGTACCTACCTGGTCGAATATTCAATTACGCGCCGGAAATCTTACTCATTTGACAAACGAACGCAAGCGCACTGTAGTAGAAAAATGGTCTATTTATGAGCTCGTAACTGTATACGTGCCACTCCTATTCAAAAATGAATTGCTTCTGCAACTGATGATACTACGGAAGCGCTGAAGGATCACGTAGAAAGTTTTTTTCCAACTCGACCGGTCGACATAATAACTTGTCCGGTCGAGATAGGAGAAAAATTGTTCCCTGATTATCTCTGATTATTTTTTTTTAACTCAACCGGTCGAGATAGCAAATTTTTTTTTGAGTTTACATTATGTCGACCGGTCGAGTTAGTTAAGTCGACCGGTTGAGTTAGTATCTCGACCGGTCGAGTTAGTTATCTTATCTCGACCGGTCGACTTAGTATCTCGACCGGTCGAGTTAGCTAAGTCGACCGCTCGACTATACGCTTATATGGCTGGTTTGTCTGTCTGTCTGTCCGTCCGTCTGTCTGTCCGTGTAGAAAGTAAGAGCATACACTCCTCTTCGGTCCTCGGGGAATGAAGCTAGAGCCTTGAAACTTTTTTCCATGGATAGCTAATGTTCCCTATGGACATTATTTTTCCATCCATACATATTTATCATCATTATTATCAATAAACAAATATATCCTGTGTGTTCCTCAAAGAAGTTGAGCTCCTCCACAGGGAATGAAGCTAGAGCCCTGGAACTTTTTTCGATAGATAGATTAGGTTCTCTGGGAGTGAATAAGTCGAGCTTGAAAATAAGAATGTTCATACGAGACAAGAGTAAGTTGCAAGTTTCTTGACAATCATTCCACTAATAAGAGATCTCAATATGACGGCCAAGATGGCGCCCGAATCATGAAATTTAGCTTGAAAATGAGAATGATCATTATGAGACAAGGGGTAAGTTCCAAGTTACATGGAAATTGTTCCACTAATAAGAAATTTCAATATGGCGGCCAAGATGGCGACAAAATCATCAGATTCAGCTTGAAAATAAGAATGATCATACGAGAGGAGAGTGAGTTCCAAGTTTCATGACAATCGTTCCACTAACAAAAGATTTCAAGATGGCGGCGGCGGCAGAATCGTGGAATTCAGTTTGAAAATAAGGATGATTATACGAGACAAGGGAAAGTTCCAAGTTACATGAAAATCGTTTCACTAATAAGAGATTCCAATAATATGGCGACCAAGATGGTGCCCCAACCATGGAATCCAATCTGCCCACTGACCACCCTTGAGGACCTAAGCCATCCATCGGAAAAAGTTCCAGGGCTCTAGCTTCATTCCTCGAGGAGGAGCTCAACTTCTTTGACGAACACACATGAAATATTTGTTCCTTGGACTATCCATTGGAGGAAACTTCTTTTATAATCAAAAATGAAAAACGGGTCCTTTTTCCTCGATTATTCAATAGGATTTAATGCTACCGGTTCCGCAGTTCGAAACATTTTTTTTTATCATCAGGCATGAGCTATCTTGATGTTTTGAACTGCGAAACCGGTAGCAATTAATCCTATTGAATGCCGAGGAAACAAGACCCGTTTTTCATTTTTAATTATGAATATTTGTTTTTTTGATAATAATGATGGTAAATATGTATGGATCCTCCTAGGTATGGATGGAAAAAATAATGTCCATTGGCCACCCTTGGGGACATTAGCTATCCTTCGGAAAGAGTTCCAAGGCTCTAGCTTCATTCCCCGAGGAGAAGTACATGTTCTTACTTTCTACACGGACAGATGGACGGACAGACAGACAGACAGACAAATCAGCCATATAAGCGTCATTTTCTTACGAAAATGCTCCAAAAAGTCAGCGCTGACTAACTCGTCCGGTCGTGATACGAAGTCGACCGGTCGAGTTAATTAAGTCGACCGGTCGAGATACGAAGTCGACCGGTAGAGATAACTAACTCGACCGGTCGAGTTAATTAGGTCGACCGGTCGAGATAGCCAACTCGACCGGTCGAGATACTAAGTCGACCGGTCGAGATAACTAACTCGACCGGTCGAGATACTAAGTCGACCGGTCGTGATAGCTAACTCGACCGGTCGAGATAATGTGAGCTCAAAAAGTTTTTTTGTTATCTCGACCGGTCGATTTAAAAAAAAAATCTAGTTCAGATTAAGTCGACCGGTCGAGATAATCAGGGCACAATTTTTTTCCTATCTCAACCGGACGAGTTATTATCTCGACCGGTCGAGATAGAAAAAAACTTTCTACGTGATCCTTCAGCGCTTCCGTATGATACCTAGTAGTCCTAGTACATTCAAGATAATGTCACGTGCGTGGTTCACGTACTCCCGCTGAGAAAAAATTAACGCCGCGCAAAGTCAGATGCAGTCAATTACAGCCACCAAACACTGCAACCCTCATAAGAACTCACACAAATCTGCGGTTGATCCGGGCACAAACGTTGTTAAAATGTTGGCCATCAGGTGGCGTATTCAAGCTTGAAACTTGCCAATGAAACAAGAAGCCAAACTGTCGAAAGCAAAAGAGTCGTATTTGTGTGCTCAACTCACTTCAGTTCCAAGGATTTTTGGCACGGAACCGTTCTATCAAATTATCGAAACCTAAGCCTATCCTTTGACTCAATCTCATATGTAGGTAGGTAGGTACTTACTACTACTAAGTGCTGCAAGCGAAAAAAGGTAACGGCCCTGCCTCTGCTGCAGTTATTAAACAAATGTAATGCAAACATGTCATTTTGACACCTACACTTGCGTTGCTGTATGCCGCTATTAGTGAAAGGTTATACAGGGTGGCCCAACGAAAACGGAACAGACAGATTTTCGAGCAATTACCCTCATATTTCCAAAATAACCCCGGACAGGTCAACTTTGTTTTCAAGGGGGACGTTCAACTGCTGTTGATTTAAACGTGAAGTTTCACCCCCGTAGTCAGGGTGGCAGCCCCTGCGAAAATTTTGAATGACAATTGGGGTTGAGTGATACATTATTTTAAAGCTGGTTCAATTGTCTTTCCAGTGGTGTTTCATCGTAAGCACGGTGATTACCATAACCATTTCCTTATAGAATGAAGCCGATTATCTCCAAACTCCAAAGAAATGAAAATGCACGATTCTTACTATAATAAAGTTTGCTTTCGGGCCAAAAACAACGTATAACCTCGATACTACCGCACCGCCGAGACCTGACAACAACGAGCGACCAGCTCCGCCTGGGGCCCTATTTTCGAGAAACGTGTGATCCGTTCCTATGCAAAGTCACTAGGCAACCAGGGCCAGGATCCTGGTTCCGAAAATAGGGCCTCTGGGCAAAACTACTTCCTGGTTCCTTATCAAACTTATTGACTACACCCTACACCACCTGACGAGCCCCAGTTTGAGCTGCGTTTGGAGCAGGAGCAGGAATGTCTATGAGCAGGAATCTGTTTGGTGGCGACTTTTGGGTGCTATATTTTTGCGGCGACATGCTCTCAACATAACATATAATTTTAGGTAGGATAACTTTTACAGATAAGTATACAGAATGATCCAAAAGTGTCGGTCCAAAACCATAATACGATATAGATATATGGAATCTTATAATTATTATGAGGCCCACAATTTTATTTCTAAATTCTTCAAATTTCATTTTTGACGTTATGAGGATTCAAAGGATGGTCCTTCGAACCCTTCGAGCTTTGTGCTTTCAAAATATTTTATTGAACAGTTTACAAACAAAAAATATCAACTTCTGGGTGTGTACTAGATTTCCATTCACTGTACATCATGCATGGTAAGTCATGAAGTGAAAAGAATCGAATTCCTGTAAAAAAGTCCTTCAAAGGACATTCCTTGCTGCAAAACCCTGGTGAGCTTCTACTCTACATCGATTGAGGGACGAACCGAATGGTTTGGAGGCATTTTTGAATAAAAATATTCTTCAAGGTTTCTGACTTACCCTGTGTAGAATACAGAAATTCAACACACACCCAGTAGTGGGTTTTCTTATGTTCATTTTTTGAGGCCCGTGTGCAAGTTGAGACTAGAGTATAGTGGTTGATGCCAAATTGTTCCTTAGATCATGTTGAACTAGGATCGCGATGGCGAACATCTGAGACCCGCGACTGGGCAGCAGGAGGGGGGGTGAAATGTGATGGAGACATAAAAAATGTTAAATAATGAACCGAAGGAGGTACAGTTATAAAAGTTACCATACGTATTCACCATTTTACGCTATTGAAGGTTAAGCAAACCGTTTTCAAAAATATCAATCATTCCCAGAGATATTTTCAAAAATATAATTTTTTTTGTCAACATTTTATTGTTAAAAAATCGAAGAATTTTGAAGATGGAAAGATGAAAATTGATATTTTGACTATTAGGGATGTTAGAAATCTCGTTAGAAATATAGTCGTGATTGGCGAAAATTCCTCGGCCTACTATTTTAGGAAACAAGACCGTCAACTGTTTCCACCAGCTTGGCCGCCATCTTGGATTTCCTTTTGGTGCAGTAGTCGCAAAAACGACAGGGGACTGTGGGTATATGGTAGCATTAGATCATTTTAATACAAAAAGTAACCCCCCATAGGGGGTAGATTACTTCTTTGTAGAAAAAAATTGTCATTTTGTTATCTCCGGCTCTTGCCGAATCCAGTGCCAATGATGGCTGATTAGGAGATGGAAGCGACACAATACGTTTTGTACTATAAAACTTGATAGTTTGTGGAGCCAACCACCAAAATTGATGATCATGAATCGAATGGTTTATTGTTGGTGATTGGTTTAAACAAAGTGTGCTTATTTTTGGCAGAAAATGCATAAAAACAGTTCTTAGTGGACATTACAAAGCTCCGGAGGGAGACCTGAGGCCAAGATTGGCGGCGAAAGTCATGTAACTAGTTGAAGTGAGTATGCTCTACAACAAGTAGCTATAATGAATCGTGTAGGTCGCTTAAAGACCTCTAGGGAAGTCGACAACGATGTTTTTTCATGATAAAATTTTCAAGTACAGTCCTCCCCAAAAGTCTTTGAGTTTGTGAAAAATCACCACCACAAATCTTTCAGCTCCGTAAACTGCGGTGATCTAGAATAAACCGAACAAATGAATTGTTTGAGTCTTGCAAATGTTCCGTGGTCGAAAGAGTTGGTCCCTGGAGAAGAGAGAAACTTTTGGAAGGGACTGTACTTGGAAATATTATTATGAAAAAACATCTTTGGCGACCTCCCTAGAGATCTTCAAGAAACCTACATTATTCATGACAGCTACTTGTTAGAGAGCATACTCACTTCAACTAGTTACATGACTTTCGTTGCCAATCTTGGCCGCGAGTCTTCCTCCAGAGCTTTGTAATGTCCACTAAAAACACAGTTTTTATGCATTTTCTGCCAAAAATGAACACACTTTGCTTCGACCAATCACCAACAATGAACCATTTGATTTATGGTCATCAATTTTGGTGGTTGACTTCACAAACTATCAAGTTTTATGGTACGAAACGTATTGTGCCACTTCCAGCTTCAAATCAGCCATCATTGGTACTGGAGTCGCGCAGGAGCCGGAGATAATAAAATGGCAATTTTTCTCGCCAAAGAAGCAACTAACCCTCTCTGGATAGCTATTTTTCGTATTGAAATGATCTAACGCTACCATACTCATAGTCCCCTGTCGTTTTTGTGACTGACTACTGCACCAAAAGAAAATCCAAGATGGCGGCCAAGCTGGGGAAAACGGTTGACGGTTTTGTTTCCCAAAATAGTAGGACGAAGAATTTTTGCCAATCACGACTATATTTCTCACATCACCAATTGTCAAAATCTAGAGTTTCATTTTTCCATTTTGAAAATTCTTCGATTTTTTTCAACAATTAAATGTTCACAAAAAAATTATAATTTTGAAAATATCTCCGGGAATTATTGATATTTTTGAAATCGGTTTGCTGAACCCCCAATAGCGTAAAATGGTGAATACGTATGGTAACTTTCATAACTGTACCTCTTTCGGTTCATTATTTAACATTTTTTATGTCTTCATCACATTCTACCCCCCCTCCCGCTGCCCAGTCGCGGGTCTCAGATGTTCGCCATCGCAATCCTAGTTCAGCATGATCTAAGGAACAATTTGGCACCAACCACTATACTCTAGTCTCAACTTGCACACGAGATACTATAAGAAAACCTACTACAGCGGTTGATATTTCTATCTTATAACTCTACCACCAACAGTTCAATGAATTCTTTTGAAATAACGAAACAGGAAGGGTTCGAAGAACTACCCTTTGACCTTTGACAGTTCATAACTAAAAAAAAGGTCGAAGAATGTTTCAAACATTTTTGTCGAGCTTCATGAAAGATTCCCTATACCTACCGTGATATATGGTTTTGGTCCGAAACTTTTGGATCACCCTGCATTTTCACTACATGAAATTTTTCAACGTGAAAAATATTTTTGGCAGAGAGATTTTAACTCAAGATATTTGAGGGACCAAAGCAGCAGGAGTTGATAGAGTCCCTTCCATTGAAATCAACATGTGACTAATTTTGATTTTTTTTTTAAGAAACTACACCTAATAGGCCAGGCGATAGGTCATTCTGGATGGAAAAAATTCCGACCAAAGCTTTTATGGTGTCAAACTCTTCGTAAGGTCAGTAGGTATCTACCACTGAGTTTCCGCCCAAAAACGAGTTGTGCTAATTCCTCCACATCTGTCCAAAGGTAAAAGATGTCTTGAAGGTGCAAAAAGACCTCCTTAACCCCAGTACTTTTTCATTTTATTTGCCTCAATGCAAACGTACAACTCTAACGCAAACATTGGAAGCATTTGTCATCATCTCTGTGCCAGTCTTACTGTTGAAAAAAAAGATTTCTTTGTGCGGGTCAGATAAATCACATTTAATTGTTTTTCCACACAAGAAAACGATGGAGCAACATGTATTTTGGATGTTTCCTAATAACTTGCACTCACTGAGCCCATTTATGGCGTTAAAAATTCAATAACAGCATTTTGGAAGATGTTGCCCGCTAAGAAGAGAATAATTTTTACCCGTCTGTTCAGCAGGAGTTTTTTCAATTTTACCAAACACCGTTCTCGAAAATTTCATAGGAAATGACAAGCTGGATCTGTTTTCTAATGATATTATATCTGGCTTAACCGCGGCACGCTTTTTGGGAGTGTAGGAAACTGATTTCTTTCGAGCGGTTCTATTTTACCCGCGTGCGGCCATGCCTACTTGACATAGACCGGACTGATTACACAAGCTTAGAAATGTACTCTCTTCCAGCTTTGAAACACGACCATTAATGATAAAATAATGTATGATTTCTTCATAAATCAATGTACAAAGTCGCAATAATAATGGTCGCGTTTGAAAGCTGGAAAAGAGTACATTTCCAAGCTCGTGTAATCAGTCCGGTCTATGTCAAGTAGGCACGGCCGCACACGGGTGAAACAGGACCTCTCGAAAAGAAAATAGTTTTTTTAGACTTTCAAGTGCGTGCCGCGGTTAAGCCAGGCACAATATCGTTAGAGAAGAGTTTGAGCTTTCCATTCCTTATAAAATTTTCGCAAACGGTGTTTGGTAAAATTGAAAAAATTGCTGCTGAACAGGCGGGTGAAAATTATTCACTTTTTTGCTGGCAACATCTTCAAAAATGCTGTTATTGAAATTTTAATGCCATAGATGGGCTCAGTGAGTACAAGTCATTAGAAAACATCCAAAATACACGTTGCTTAATCGTTTTCTTGTGTGGAAAAACAATTAAATGTGATTTATCTGATCCGCACAAAGAAATCTTTTTTTTCAACAGTAAGACTGGCACCGAGATGTGACAGATGCTTCCAATGTTTGCGTAAGAGTTGTACGTTTGCATTTAGGGAAATATAACAAAAAAGTACGGAGGTTTAACAGGTATTTTTGCACTTTCGAGGCATCCTTTACCTTCGCGCAGATGTGGAGGAATCAGCACAACTCGTTTTTGGGCGGAAACTCAGTGGTAGATAACTACTGACCTCACGAAGAGTTTGACACCATAAAAGCTTTGGTCGGAGTTTTTTCCAGATTGTAGTGATTTTACCGACATACCGCCTGGCCTATAAATGAAATACCAAAAATACGGATTTCTTCTACTTCAGAAGTTGAATATGGTCTTCAAGCAGGCTTGTGTGGTAGGTGGAAGTAGGAAGAAATTTTTCTTCGTTTATTTAACGTCGGCCTATTCTGCAACGAGGCCTAACACCGACGCCGGTGAATGCTTTCCTCTACTTCACCGGAAATTTTGCCAAATCCCTGTGTGTTCCAACACAGGGTAGGGATTTTTAACTAGTAGGACTACCAACAACGCATTGGGTCGGTACCATCGTTCGCACGTTATGTGCTATGCCACCTGCCTTGCATTTAGCAAGCATTCCAACTAAATCAAAAATCTTGTTTTAGAGACGAAAATCCGATCTCCTCCGGACTCATAGAAATCGATGAGGAAAGAGAGATCTACTGCTCTGGATAGGAGCTCGATTGGTATAGACTAATGGTAATTTGCTACGGGCTGGGTTTGTTCGGTACAAGTACCTACAGTCCTTTTTTTTAAATCCATTCTGGTGCAATTGACACACCTTCGCATTGACGGTGAATGCAAAGGTGTGTGCCATTTGCACCACAGTGGACTTTTGGAAAAAATGGACTGTATTATGTATAAGTACGTTTTAAATTAGACGAATCAGAGTAGGTACCTTATTCCAAAAAGCAGATCAGAGATGATCAAATTGACTTGATTTTTCTTGGTTTTCACATGCACCTTTCAGAGACTACCTGTAGGTAACGCATTTGCCTTGGATGCACCAGGACGATCTTGAATACTGACTGAACACACTCTGGCAAAAAAATTGCTCATCTTCGGCCACTTTGGAGCTAGTTAGTTAGCTGGCAAGTAGTTGCCCCCCAGGTTAAGGACCCTTGCACTAATTGGAATCAGTTTTTGCTGTCGCTTCGTTTCCTTTTTCAGTACGTATGCTTCAATGATGATCTTTACTTTTTCCATCAGGCTTGTTTACGCTTATGGCAAATTGGCACTTCAGAGGCGTCAAGAAACAACTCCCATAACTAGCACTAATTTTAGAGTGTGCATAGACGAGATAAATATTCATGTATGTATATCGAAAGCGGAATATAAGGCATTTCCCGAGGGAAACCCAACAAAATGAAACAAAACTCGTGCGGTGATTTGAAATTGATACACAAGCCATGTGAAGACTACCAAATTGGTTGAGAAACTAGAGTAGTTAGACATTCAGCTTGGACGAAGTGCCTTCATAACTTCTTTGCTCAACCGTACACACCAGCCTTGTTTGATACCCATAAATTTCCCATGACCACTACCATCATCCTCCCATCATCATTACGGCGTTATTATTTATTCAAAGCCCCTTTTTTCTTCTCTTCAGTCTCCATAGTCCTTCCAGTTAAACATCGAGTTTTTTCTTGTTCTCCGTTCGGGTGGCTTTTGTTCTCAACGTGGTAGTTAAAAAACAATACAAGGTACTTTCACCCGAGTGTCTTGGGGTACCTACCTATATCATTTTCCGCGTTGTATGATTTTCTTGAGTTGAAAGCTCTCGTCTGCTGTGAGGTAAATGGGTGCTTTCGGTGATGTCGCGTCACCATCGGCGCGGCCCATCTACACAGGCTGTGGAGCACGGAACGTGTCATTATGTATCATTTGTCTGGTGGACCGCTGGCCGACATCCTGCACGCACGGCATGCCATAAATGACAGGTTGCAAGAGATAATAATTCGACCGGCTGCATCTTTCCTCTCTTCTTGAACTCTTCTTCGCGGACTCGGATCCTCGCTATATAGGTACCTACCTTCACTGATCCACCACCACTCCGGGCGCATCTCTTCTCCTTCTTTGGCTCTTCTTTGGTGCTGAGCTTCGGCTCGACCGGCATGTCAATTTTAATATAATTCCGGGGCGGATGGATAATAATGCCACTTTTCAATGTCTTATTCTGTTTTTGGCATGCATTCCGGCTGGTGTGCGCCTTTGTCTTTTGCAGGGTCAGACGAAATAATGCAGTGACCCATCAATTTGTGGCTGCGATGGTTGCGAAAAGGCTCGGCGGAAACTTGAAAGTCTGCTGCTGTTCGATTCAAATTTTGGGATAATTTGATGAAAGATGAAACAGAGATTACGTTACGCATAACTAGAAAAGGCGGATATTGAGTTGAAGCCGCATATTATGGGCTGATATATTTACCTAGGTAGATAATTAATAAGTGCCGGAAAAGGTTTTTTTTCATTTAATTAAACGAGGACCCTGACGGTTTAGTTTTCCACCATGAGTTATCAATGCGATAATGCGAATTTCTGTGAGATTTGCTCAATAATGGGGCCTTGCAATTGAAAAACTCAACGTGAGGTCGCCACTACTGTAGGGGGCGCCTACTTCGATAAAGCTGCCGTAACGACGCGAAAAACAGGGGAGTTTGAGTAGTTTGATCAGTAACTGACAGTGACTGGAGACGTCAAGCAAGAAACAGAGGTTATCCAAATTTCAAATCAAGACATAAAATGACGGACGTCGGTCGCTGAAGCGTCAACGCCGTCAAAATCGTCGAATTTGCCCCCAACGGTCGTGGCGCCCTCGGTGTGTAAAAGTGGCAGTGCAAGGCCCCATTCGCCAACAACTTTTCTCTTTACCCTCTCCCTACCTTCAAAAATCGGTATCCCATCAGGAAACATCCGACCAAGCAGACCAAACAATGTTCAAGGACGTCATTTCCTAGTGTTTTTTCTTCTGTCGTGACCCTCGGCTAAACCTATCTTATGGCTATCTTTATGGCACTTTTAAAGCATTTTCTCAAGCTGCCATGAGCTCCAAGGCGCAGATTTTGAGATATCTCTGCTCGTTCTAAGTTAAGGAATGCCAAAATTGGTTCCAATTTCAAATGGAGATATCTCTGGGACAAAATATCCGATTTGGAAAAAGTTGATGATCTCTTATACAGAGTGTACAGAAAATGGCGGAAAAGCTCTCTAATATTCGGGGAAGGTCCCGAAGATCCTCGTCACTTTATTTTTCCGGCACATTCCAGCTTCGGTTGCTGGTTGCTGATCTATTCACGAGAACACTGGAAAAGAAGCTCTCGATCCACGGCTCCTCCGCCAATAGTGCATGTGTGTTTCTTATTCATGCGTTGTAGTCTCCACTAAGTTTCGTACCAGAGCATGAAAAAAATCGGCAAAACCTCGGAATAAATATGGACGTCATGAAAATTTGATATTCTGTTCAGAATTGGGTGCTCTACAACAAATCCAAAATCGCCAAAAATCGCACTCGGGGGTTCTGAGTTATTGGAGGGGGGGTAAAAAATTGCAACTTAAAATGGAGGGGATGAAACCTGTCGATCTATTGAAAGCAAATACGTTATAATCCGACGCATCATATCCCGCTGATACTACTTTGGAGTAAAAAGTGTCGATCATTGTTAAAGGGGGGTCGTGGGGGGGCGAAGCTTTGCCAGGTGGTTCATTTTGTTTTTCTGACCATGTAGAACCGATCACGACAAGATTGGTATCTTTTCCGACTGAATTCAATCTCCTAAACTCGAATTTGATGTGTAAATTTGGATGAAAACAAGTTTAAACAAGTTAACATGGGAAAACTTGTTTTTTCTTTGACAATTTTGACGATTTTTTTTTTACTGTTAGAGATGTTAATTTTTGGAAATATTTCAGGGGCGATCAGATTGAAGTGTATTTTCCACAAGAATCATCCACTCGATGTATAATTTTTTTCTCAAGGTTAAAAAATCGATTTGAACTTGAGCCGGCGCGGCGCGTCGTCCACTACTGACCAGAACACTACTCTACAGCATGCACCTTTAAATGAAAACACCTCAAAAACTATTAGAGAAATAATAACTCATCTTTGAAAATTGGAGAATTTGAGCAAAATTGGACTCCCTATAACACAAAAAAAATCGCCATGAATCGCACTGGACGGTTTTGAGTTATTTAAGGGGAGAGGTAACAGTTCATAGAGTATGAATCTTGCCAAAATGTTATCCTCCTCCTCGAATAACTCAAAATCCTGCAATGCGATTCAAGGCGATTTTGTTCATGTTATAGAGAATTAAATTATGCACAGATCCTCCAATTTTCAAAGATGAGTTGTTATTTCTTCAATAGTTTGAGGTGTTTTCATTGAAGGTGCATGCTGTAGTGTTCTGGTCAGTAGTAGACGACGCGCCGCGCCGGCTCAAGTTCAAAGCAATTTTTTGAACTTGAGAAACAAAACTATACATCGAGTGGATGATTTTCGTGAAGAATACACTTCAATCTGATGGTCCCTGAAAATTTTCTGAAAATGAACACCTCCAACAGTAAAAAAAAATTCGTCAAAACTGTCAAAGAAAAAACAAGTTTTCTCAAGTTAACTTGTTCAAACTTGTTTTCATTCGAATTTACACATCGGATACGAGTTCAGGAGATTGAATTTAGTCAGAAAAGATACCAAACTTGTCGTGATCGCTTCTACATGGCCAGAAAAACAAAATGGACCACCTAGCAGAGATTTGCCCCCCCAATACTTCCCTTCAACAATAATGGACACTTTTTGTGCCAAAATGGTATCAACGGGATATGATTCGTCGAACTGTAATGTTTTTGCATCCACTGGATTGACGGGTTCCACCCCCTCCATTTTTAGCTGCAATTTTTTACCCCGTCTCCAATAACTCAAACCCCCGGGTGCGATTTTTGGCGATTTTGGATATGTTGTAGAGCACTCAATTCTTGCCAAAATATCAAATTTTCAGGACGTCCATATTTTTTCCGAGGTAGGAATCTATCTTTCTTGTACTATGATAGTAGGTATGCACGCATAGATACCTTTCTTTCTTATTTTCAAGAGCAAAGCTCGCTCTGCATGCTCTGGAGTAAATCACATCAATCATCAATCATTTCATAATTAATTAGCTCTTCACAGTGACCGCGCGGCCGCACCGTGCTTTGATTCTTGTCAATTCCGTGAAAGGAACAAAAGGAATTCAGCCGTTTCCTCTTTCCAATTAAAATATGCCACCAAGTTGCGACATCCTTTGGACTATGGCTGTTATGCCGCCTTGTCGCCGCCGCCACTCTAAGGAATTATTATGAAATTACGCGCGACGACGACGAGTCACGACGATTCCAGAAAAGTTTCCTTCCAATGGACGTGTGAGAGTCCATGATGTGTGATGTGTAAACTTTATTTTTACGAATACTTGGAATTGTGCAAAACCAATTAGTCAGATTGTTGAATCGAGATATGCGCGCGATAACGGACATCTTCCTTGCGGTTTGAAAATGTGTATAGTTTAAGTTTACTGTCAAAGATCGATCTCTTCCTCGAATGGCTGGCGATAATGGGAAAAGTCAGAAACGGACGGAATGGTGGTTCGCTGAAGAAATGCAAGGGTTGATTTTGAAAAACTTCTTGGAAACTGGTGATTTAGACAAATTGACACGCGGTTGACTATCAAGTCGTAAGTCATCATGATACGAAAATTTGAAAAAACGCCTTAAATTACCTTATAGTCTCATAGAGAGATTTCATGTAACATTGTGGTAACAAGTGTTTCTAGACTTCTGAATCTGAAAATGCCTGTTACCAAAGCGAAATACTGACCGGAAGTGAGATATCCACGATAGTTGAAGATGGCGTTCAATTAGGCGAAAAGGATTGTTTTCTGCCGTATTTTTTCAACCGCTTTACCGATTAAACGCAAATTTTATACAGATAGTTCTTAGGTTGTCCATGATTTAATGAAGAAGAACTTCAACAAAAGTAAGCTGCACTAATAACTTTGAATTCTGGATTCAATTTTGATGCTAAAGGTGCGTTCAGTCAGCTTATTTTTAGTCGTAAGTTTTAATTTTAGCCGTAAGCGCTGCATCGGTTATTGGCTGTTCTGAGAAGGCTGGTTCATAAGAGCCAATGGGCGTCGCTGCGCTTGCGACTAAAATTAAAACTCACGGCTAAATAAGCTGACTGAACGCACCTTATGATTTTCTAGCGAAATTTAAGATATACTGGTCAACCTATGCAATGAAATACTATGAGTGGATGTGGAAATTATTGTGGAATGATAGAAAACTAGCTTCTGTATTAGTTGCATTAGGTAACTGAAAGACGTTCTTCTACTTCCATGATCGGTTGCCACCGGTCATCATTACTCTCATGGGAAGTCCATTTCTCCATCACTCAACTTCGTCTCGTGTTCAGACCTTATTGCTTGTGAAGAAATGGGGATCATTCCTTTTCACTTGCTGTATATTGGCTACGTTTCATGATGGCAAACACGGCTTCGGACCTGAAAACGCGCTCTTGTATCGAAAAATACTATAAAACGCAAGAGGACCCTATTATTGACCTAATTCATGATCTAACAATGAGTCCTATTTCTTACAGTTCAAGAGTGACATAAAGACCTATGAGTGAAAAGGCTCGGAATTTTCTTTTTTGGGGCTGTTGAGAAACCGGAGTCGCTTTTCCCACCCAGCATACATACAGCTTCACGTAATGAAAAGCCACTATCAGGCACGCTTCATTCTGGAGATAACCATCATACTGATCAGTGATCACTATCAACTGCAGTCTGCAGTTATCTTATTATCCAGGTCTGTTCTGGGAGAACGCCCACTTTCCTTTTCCCAAACTTCCAGAATTGGAACAATGTGGATGGAAGACACTCCAAAACAGTAACTTGATTTCAATCCTGACCACATGAGACCTCAACGCTAAATCGTGTCCCCAAATTGGAGCTTCCGGCTGCAAAAAAAACTGTGGGACTCGAATTTGCTCTTGCAGTCTCTGGCATAAAATGCTTGAAACTCTGTAAATGCAAAGAATTCTGCCTAAACAGCCACAAAATAGATGAATAAGTCCAATAATTGCTTCACCAACTGTTGAAATCTTTTTTTACTACATTCTATAGTTCTATTGAATACTGCTTAATTTTCCTGAATGTGAAAAGTGCTCTTGTGTTGATACTAGGTCAGTATTGCGTGTTGACATGAAGTGGCAAGGCTTTGAGCCAGTCTTTCAAGTAGGAAGCCTGTCAACTAGGTTTCTTTCAATTAGAAGTAGTTTTTATTAGTCTTTAAAATGGTTAGGAATCCATTCAACTATATATTCTCCTTATTCTAGATCTACGAATAGGCAAAAACTGAACCATGCTGAACTGACTGAACCAAACTGAACTGTTCCAAAAGCTGGAACCATCAATGGGTTGCAAGTGCTGGTGATGTTTGTATAGAGTGACAAGAGAAGTACCTATACAGTTTCTGAATAAATTCTGAGCTGGGTTGAATTCTGGACTTCGCAGTATTCTAAAGATCCAAGCTGCTTGAAATTTTCATTTTTCACTTGTTTTCACTTTTTTTGGATCTGATGGTTATATCTTTGCACAAGGAATGTGTATAGTCGAAATTCTTACATGAGTCATCAGGCTTGAGCACCTTACACTTGAGAATCATGTGTATAGATGAGCAATTTGTTTCAAATCAATCAGAAATTTCATCTCATGCGAAGGCTGTGGAAGGTGAATTTTTCACCCGATAATTTTCCAATTTCCGCGGTAGAACTAATACTCTGGTGAAACCACCGAACTAAAAGCAGAAATGCTTTTTCTAGAACTCACAACGGTATAAGGCGGAATTGAAGCTACGTAAAAGTTATAATGCCAAATATGGAGCAAGTGTGTCTGTAATCGGTCGAAAATTGGAGTCAAATGGAGGTGCAGGAAGTTGGCTACACATATGAAGCACAAATGAAACCAACTGGTGGAATCTTTAGTGCTTCGTTTGTGCTTCATTGTGCTTCAAATTGGAGCGTAGCCACACCTACGGTTCAGTGGATATAGGGCTTCAAAGTTCAGGGCTGGAAGTTGCCTACAGCTTTTTGTTACGGGAGCACTAATGAAGCTAACTGATGGGAACCTTAGTGCTTCGTTGGTGCTTCATTGTGCTCCAAACTGGAGCCCAGCCACACCTACGGTTCAAGAGATTTTGTGATATTCGTCAGCACATTTTGTTGAAATTTATATCTTAGTATTTTTTATGTTGTATACTTTCACCTGTGACTGTTCGGTTCTTAGCGCACATTTCCTGTATTTGGGCTTCAGGCCTGTTGGAAATAAACCTCTAATCTAATCTAATCTAATCTAATCTAAGAGATATAGAGCTCCAAAGTGCAAAGTGGAGGGCTGGAAGTTAGCTACAGCTATTTTGTTATTGAAGCACAAATAAAGCTAACTGATGGAATTCTTGGTGCTTCGTTAGTGCTTCATTGTGCTTCAAACTGGAGTCCAACCACACCTACGGTTCAGGATATATAGGGCTCCAAAGTGCAGGACTGGAAGTTGGCTACAGCTTTTTTGATACTGAAGCACAAATGAAGCTAACTGGTGGAAACCTTAGTGCTTCGTTGGTGCTTCATTGTGCTCCAAACTGGAGCCCAGCCACACCTACGGTTCAAGAGATATAGGGCTCCAAAGTGCAAAGTGCAGGGCTGGAAGTTAGCTACAGCTTTTTTGTTATTGAAGAAATGAAGGAAGAAATTGCCGCTTCGGTTCCTTTCGCAGTTGTAGTTTCCCGTAACTTGTTCCGAACCCTTACTCAAAGCTGCCGCCCGTCATGACACTTCACGCCGTATAATGGTGCAACCTGTGGAAGTTTCTTGTCTACCCCAAGGTGTGCAAAAGCCGTTCTCACACGGTTTCAGGCAATTCTTGTTACATCAGTGTACTGCGAATTGCATAAAACTTCCAGGGACAGTTGAAAATAGCGGCTCAGGGTAGCTATTCTTGAAAGTGTGGGAGAAACTCCCTGGGAGTTTTATATAATCCGTGCTACACTATTGTAGCGAAAGTTGCCTAAAAACACGATTTTAGGCAACATTCGCTACATCAGTGTACTGCAGAATGTATTTTACTCCCAGGGAGTTTCTTGCACACTTTCAAGAATGGCTACCCTGAGCTCAATTTTTCACTTTGCTAGTAATTGGAAGCTCTTTAGTGGTGGATTCAGCAAACCATTGCCGAGCATTTACTCGGCTCATAGACTTCGGATTGACCTTGAATTCTCGCTGAATGGTTGTTTATCAGCTCTAAATGTGCAATCAACAAAGATATTGGGGCGATTCAGCTTAGATCTCCTAAATTTGTATCTCAAAATCAGTGTAGGTAACTTTCTTTCACCAGACTGCAAAATAAATAGCAGCACAGATGCAATGTTGGTTGCAGCCCATCAACCTCGTAAGGTGGCTGTACGAGTGTACGCTGTACCAGCAAAGAGGAAAACTGAGCTCAGGTTTTTGCTAGATGATAGATAGCTTGGATATCTTAGTTTGGCAAATGTGACAGTAGGTTGCGCTGGAAAGCTCACGTTTGGCCCATTTTCTATACTTCCCGGCAATTTTTTAAAGAAGGGCGTAACCTCCTTGTCCAGCCCTGCACTTTGGTGTAGCCAATTTCACGCAGCTGTCAAACGCTTTGACTGCAATGCCGTCACAATCTGTATCTTGGACGTTATCAGCGCTCAAAGTTGGTACTGGATCAACCGCGGGACCTTTCAAAAGGGCACTTTTTCCGTTCCTGTCATCAAGTCTGATTTTCCTGCAGGTGAACGCTATCAACGGAATATGTAGAATGAAGTATTCTCGAAAGAAACCCAGTTACAGAAAATTTCTACTTTTTGTAGTTTTCAAGAAATATGCGTCCAACAAAAAAGTACAAATTCTCAAGATTTCGGCATGGATTAGGTTTCTATTCAAAAGTCGAATTTGCAAAGAAAATATTGAATATTTTGCACAAGATATGACAATATATATCCCATACACCGGCCGATGGCCGCTGATAGTTCCGCTCCAAAACTTTGCAGGTGCCATCAGAAACTATCAGCGGCCATCAGAAACTATCAGCGGCCATTAACCGTATCCTCCCACCGCTCCAGCTTGTCACTTTATTTTTGCTCCAAAAAGTCATTCTACTGAAAATAGAAAGTGTATGGGATATATGTAGTGATCGTAACGCGGAGTATTTCATAATTCGAGGGAGGAGGATTTCATTTTAAGTTCAAATTCCTTCTAAACCAGAAGCTGCATTCTAATCAAATTTTTATTTTTTTTTTCGATGGACGCATATATTTGAAAAACTACAAGAATGAGTTATTTTTTGTAGCCAGGGCTCTTTTAGGCACAAGTTATTCTACATATTCCGTCAACAGCATCTACCTGCAAGAAAAGCAGACTCAATGACAGGAACTGAAAAAGTGCGCTTTTTGAAGCTTCCGTGGGATATCCAGCACCGACTTTGACAGCTGATAACATCCAAGATACAGACTGTGAGGGCATAGCAGTCCAAGCATATTGCAGCCGATGCATTTGACTTTCAAAAAATGTTTGAAGCAACCACATCCGTCCACGGACAATGACAGTATAGCGTCTTGAATGAGAAAAGAATCTCCAGAATTCAGCTGACAACTTCGAGCAATTTTCAGGGTCGACTTGCGAAGGCTGTATTTCGGTAACCGTTCATTGCACAGCAATGGCTGTAGCATCATTTTATTCAAAATGTAATGCTCTTCAATATGACCATAAGACATTTTGGTCAATAATCACCGTTTACGAGTTATTCACGAAAAACGGTCAATTTTCACGAATCGGGCCCCTTAGGGCCTCATAAAATTTTTTCCTGGACCGAGAATTTCCGAGAATTTTGATATGTTGCTTCTCTTGATACATAGGACCCGTAACCAAAAATTCTGCCTGTAAATATTTTATTCAAGGTTTAGGCGATTTTTGCTCCTCCCTTTAGACTTAGTGACAGTGACACTTGACTTCTTGTCAGTCTGGTACTACAGGTACCTGGTGGGTCGATATGCGGTGTATTTGAGCTCACATCAGTAACATTATAACAAGTTGAAATTTCGGCATTTTTATTGTTGATTTTTGTTTTGAACTTTTGGGGTCAGTTTTAAACGGGGGCATTCGGTATACGAAAATTCCACTTGAAACAAATGATAGCAAGATTTCTGTAAAAATTTCACGCTGGTATCTAACTTGCTCAGGCGGAGAATTTATGTCGCAAAAAGTTTGAATTAGAGATCAAAACCATCGGAGTGCCAAAAAAGAAACAAAAAAAAATAAATTCAAGTGAACTGGAACTAGCAAGTTTATGTACGCAATAAAACATGTTGGATCACGTACACACTCACACACGCCAATTTTTCAAAAGTCTGGAATTTGGCAGCGGTCACGCGAACAAATCACGGCGCACCTCCTCCAAAACCCTCCACCTCTTGTATTCCGTGCGGCAACCCCCTCATGCAGTACAGGGGTTGTATATGTGTCCCGGAATAGAGCAGACATTACACCAAAACTGCCCCGGTGCATTTTTATTAATTTGACAAAAAGTCGCGCTCGTAGCTCGCTGGGAAGACGCTCGCTGGCGGCTGATGCTGCTGGTGCCGCCGACGCTGCCGCCACCGCCGTCGCCGCCTAGGGCCGCCGGCGTCGAGACGCCCGCACCCTGGACGCCAGAAGTCCCAAGAACTGGCGTCATTTTATTTTGCTCATGTTTATAAAACGGCCGACCATCATTTATATACCCCCGCGCGATTGTGTCGATGTCCCTCCGATGCCCTGCCGGGGGGCAACTTTTTCCTGTGTGCGATTTTAACGATCGCGAAAATATCGGGGACATTTGCGATATTGGAGACTTATTTCCTTCTGCCCCGGCCCAGCATCAGACATATTTATTGCCATTAGTGCTGAGCGAATGCCCGAAATTATATGATATCGAGATTTAGAGTTAGAGTGTGTTTTTCTACATAACACACAACCGATCGGGGGTAATTAATTATTGTTGTTTGTGCATCCAGGACTCTATTTTCGAGAGAGGACTTATTGAGGAAGAGCTCTGCGGCGAAGGGTTCGTGTCTTCGGAGCGGAAGGGGAGTTGCCATTAGAAAAATATTTGCTTGCGGGTGATGAAATTCGATACAGAAATTTGTCTTCGTTTCACACTAAAAGCTTAAGGATTATTAACACAGACAACTTGTAAGTAGGTAGGGACCAGACCTATGTACAGAAGAGGGATTGCATTTCTCTATGTACTTGGTAGAGTGCCGTACCTTGTGCTTTGCTTTGATGGAGATTTAATTTTACAATTTCAGGAGTGGCATTGATTTTGAGGATTTCTTGAAGCCATCAAAAACTTCTATACTATTGTACCTTTGTGTGCGAAGGTGCAGAGCGGACATAGAAGTTTTTTTCTTGTAATTGCCAGTTTTTTTCTGTCAATTGACTCTTTTTCTGGCAATTGCGACTTCATGCCGGCAATTGCCTTTTTTTTCTGGCAATTGCGACTTTATTCCGGCAATTGCCACTTTTTTCTGCCAATTGACACTTTTTTTCTGGTAATTGCGACTTTATTCTGGCAATTCCTACTTTTTTCTGGCACTGGCCCTTTTTCTGCCAATTGCGACTTTATTCTGACAATTGCCACTTTTTTCTGTCGATTGTCACTTTTTTATGGCAATTTCGACTTTATTCTGGCAATTGCCACTTTTTCTCTGTCAATTGACAATTTTTTTTGTCAATACGACTTTTAAGCACATTTCGATAGAAAAAATGACGTTTATATGGCCGATTTGTCTGTCTGTCCGTCTGACTATCTATCTGTTCGTCTGTCCGCCTGTCTGTCTGTCCGTGTAGAAATTAAAAAGTTGGACTCCTCCTCGGGGAATGAAGCTACAGCCTTGGAACATTTTCCGATGGGGAGCTCAAGTCCTCAAATGTGGCCAATGGGCAGACTGGATCTCATGGTGGCGCCACCATTTTGGTAGCCACATTGGAATTTCTTATTAGTGGAACGATTTTCCTGAAACTTGGAACTTACTCCGTGCTTCGTATGATCACCCTTATTTTCAAGCTGAATTTCATGATCCGCTAGAGCGGATTCAGAGCTAATGAATCTGAAGCGGATTCATACGAGACAAGAGTATCTAGGTATCTACGTTTCACGTTTCATGAAAATCGTTCCAATAATAAGAAATTCCAATATGGCGACCAAGATGGCGGCGCCATCGCCACCATGAAATCCAGTCTACCCATTGGCCACCCTTGAGAACCTAAGCTATTAACTGGAAAAAGTTTTAAGACTCTAGCTTTATTCCCCGAGGAGGAGTGCAACATCTCAACTTCTACACGGACAGCCAGACAGACGGAAGAACAGACAGACAGGCAAACTGGCCATATAGACGTTATTTTCTATCGACATGTGCTGAAAAGTCGCATTGACAGGAAAAATTGTCAATTGGCAGAAAAAAGCGGCAATTGCCAGAAAGAAAGAATCAATTGACACAAAAAAGTGTTAAGGTGCGTTCAGTCAGCTTATTTAGCCGCAAGTTTTAATTTTAGTCGTAAGCGCTGCATCGCTTATTGGCTGTTCTGAGGAGGCTGGCTCATAAGAGCCAATGGGCGTTGCTGCGCTTGCGACTAAAATTAAAACTTGCGGCTAAATAAGCTGACTGAACGCACCTTTAATTGACAAAAAAAGTGGCTATTGCCAGAATAAAGTCACAATTGACAGGAAAAAGTGTCAATTGACAGAAAAAAGGGTCAATTGACAGAAAAAAGTGGAAATTGCCACAATAAAGTCGCAATTGTCAGAAAAAAGTGTCAATGCCAGAAAAATGTGGCAATTGCCAGAATAATGTCGCAATTGCCAGAAAAAAGTGTCAATTGACAGAATAAAGTCGCAATTGCTAGAAAAAAGAATCAATTGACAAGAAAAGTGGCATTTACAGAAAGAGAACTTTCATGTCTGCACCTATGGAAGCACCTATGAAATATTCGAGATTAATTAGTCGGACCTATATGGGCACCGTGCTCGGCCTACGAGAGTATTGAATTGAAAGTGATCAAGTGCGAAAGAAGCGAAGTAGTACCAGCGATATTCCCAAGTAAATAAAAGGGCGATTGCATGGGATTGGGTTCGTGACCGTCGCTGGGGGATTTTGCTTTGGTTCGGTTGGTATGATGACAACTGACACCTGTCTGACAGATCCAAGGTTATGCTTCCAGTGGTTAGCAGACAACGTGGTGATGAATGATAAATAAATAATGAAATTATTGTTAGCGACGTTAGCGTAGATAATGTTAGGTTTACAAAATGTCAGATGTTGCCTTTAAAAAATGGCGTAACTGACAGACGATTTGACGTTTTCTATTACCAATATAGACAAACTGGAAGTCCCAAGGTCACAACTCCCTCTACATGCAATAACCCTATTGTTGGCGTGTATTCATTGTAGTACGCAGTAATAAACAGTGTGTGGCTTAAAACAATCGTCTCAATTGTAAACGATCCCGCGTACGTGAAATACGTAACATAATGATCTTTTTTTTCAGCCACCTTGACGGAATCAAAACTAATTTTTCCCATGGTGCCTTTTTAGCGCACTTCTTCAAACAGGACGGCGCTCATGTCCTGCTTTGTCGGTCTGTGTGTCTGTCCATCACAACATCTAGCCCTAGACGGGAGAACTTCTGCGGAAGATTTCAACTCCAATGGATAGCTTATGAGCTTGGAATCCGAGTTAAGAAAAATCTTGCCAAAATAATGATAAACAATTTCAATGAAAATGATTAGGTGTGGCGCAGCATCGCCGATTACACGCTGAATTTCACAAGCCGGCTGAACTTGGAAGTTATGACATGCGGGCAAGTCCTCTTCCTTATGGAATACACGGACATCCGGGGTTATATTTAGAGAAGAATGTGTTCTTTCTTTCAACAAAAACTCCACTTCAATACAACCCATGCGTCAATAGTTATGAATTTTAGTAAGTTATGAGTGCTGAAAATCTTCTCAAAACCTCTTTGGATGCAGAAAACACCATAATTTTAAACCGCTTTTTCGACATGTTTTTCAGTGACTAACGCTTGATTGTGACAGCTAACAATGCATAAAGCATAATTTGCCAAGCCTTCTCTTTTACATAGCTGCTGAGAAGAGCTCCTCAGCAGCTTTTCAACGATGTGCAACAATTGACATTTGATGACATAAGCTGTCTGTCATCTCACTGTAGTGATATTTTCAACTGACAGATCTCGTCGCCAGTCTTGTTTGCACGTACTTTTTGCCAGACCCTGTAGATACCTAATCAAATAATAAAATAAGGAAGAAAATTAATCTGTATTTACTGCACCTGACAATAATTGATGACGGAGTGACCACTAGCTTGTTTTTTATTACAAAGAGTAATAATTTATTAGTAGGCACCTACCATAATACTGTCGCAAATACTATTAGTATCACACATATTTCCGTGATGAACTTGATATTTTATTCAGATAGTTGTACATATCTGATCGAGTCATAATAATTATGAATAGGAAATTAGTAATAGCTGGAAATAAAAATAAACTTAAAATAACTTTCTTATCTTTCATTGTGGTTATCTAGAGTATTGGCGCCAGATTTTACAAATTTATTGACGATTTCAATTTCAATAATAATCACAGATTAAAACTCGTAAGTAATGTGATTTTTCTCAAATTTTTTACGCTCGTGAAAATTTAAAACAATACCTTTCGCATGACTTGCGCGATAAAAGCATAGCTAAAGCAATTATGTGAGTTAATCTGGAGTTTAACGTGGGATTGTATACCCGCTTGGATACTCATTCTTTACTGTACCTACAACGTACGAAACGATAAGATAAAAAACTTAACCTACCCTACACTTAACTTCACAATGTGCCCCTTTTTTTCGCATTTGTAACGAACATCTGGTGGATTTTGATCGCGCCGGCAAAAAAAAAACAATTCAATGATCGCTTCACAGCATATAATACCTGCCTGTACTTAATCCTTAATAATCCAACGGCGTAACGCAAAGGTGCATCGAAAACAACAAAGACGCCATGGGACTCCGGAAGGTGCACTTAAAAGCCCATTTCAACTGCATTTTTAATTACAAAGTGCCGCATAAAACGATTACTTATTTCCTTTGAGGTGCGGGTAATTTGCTTTCGGTTGGTAGGTATGAAAACCAGAAGGTGGGCTTTGCCTACATACGGTGCGTACTAATTATCTTGTCAAAATGAGGGCTACTAAGCAGTTATTGTTTCTTTCAGTTAACTCGCGCTGAGAATTTACTTGACAAAGACTATTTGTTGGCAAAAGAACACCTTGTGATCGTAGACAAACTACGGCTGCCGGGTTAATTGACGTTAAAGCCACTGTTTTCCTCTATAAACTAACGCTATTTAGTGATCGTGCATAGATAATCTCTCGGGTATGGAATTCACCATATTTTATAGTTTTAATTGGGAGCGCTGGCTTCTAGGAATTGTGAGTTTTATCTTGATGTAATAAGAGTTCCAGTTCTATTTTACCTACATTTCTTCGCACGTAAAAGTGTCGTTAAAATAAAACTTTCTCGTTCTGAAATCTTCCTTTGCATAAAATTTGTTTTTTTTTTATTATTCAGAAATTGAGTGTCTAATGAAAACGAGTCAGCTTGGTTCAGTTATACTTAATTGTTCTTTAATTCTTTAAAAAAAATTACAGAATGTTGGAAGTCCTCGCCCTAGGGAGTTATGTCGCCTGGGATCTATCTGAGCGTGTGTATCATTAGAAAGAACTAACAAATCATCAAATCAATTGTTTTCAATCGTCCGTTTTACATTCACAGATGTGATTCACAGCAAGTTCCATTTCTCCTACTTAGCGGTGCGTTTCAACAGACCTTGATTTCGCTGATTGCTCCTCACATGGATTACTCCCCTAAAGAATTATTGTCCTAGATACCCTCTTTGGTGGAATGGCCCTCCTTTTTTGTCTCACCACGAGTCTCTCTGGCCTTTTGTTTCTCCAGATGCTCCAAAGACAGAAAACCGATTCCTGAACTCAAAGAACCACAAGCTGAAGCTCTGGTTTCTGGTGATATAGGTACCTACAATTTTTTTTATTTGACTTGATCTCTGATCATACGTCCTTGCTGACATTGTAACGAGTTTTTGGGTATGTTTTGACTCGTATGACTATGTATTTGACTCCTGAACATTACTAGGCAGTTGTTTTATTTCTGTCCCTCGTCGAAAAAGATCATTCGGATCAACGTGTCAACCGGCTTAATCGTTGGCAATTGGTGTCGCAGGCTGCCCAAAGATTTTGAAAAATTTGGTCCACAGGTGGTGTAGGGTGCAGACCATAATGCAACGAGCCAAATGGGCAACCCCTTGATCTTAATTCCTCGTCCTCCACTTGTCGGGAAAGACCTTGTTATTATTATCCTTCTCTCCTTTGTTTTGGCCTATGAGAAGGGTGATACGGGTGTTTCCTGGGGTTGACGGGGTGGTGCGTGTGGTTGACATCCGTCCCGCTGTCGGCACAATAATGCCTTGTCCGGTCGATAAATTCATTAAACTCCCTGTGAAGTAATTTTGTTTTGCTCATTTCCATTAAAAAAGTATTTTCTTTCCGTTGCTTAGAATTTATAATGCATTTTATTTTCATTTCTATTAAAATTTGAACAGTAAGTGCCAGAATTTTATTTTTCTCGCCATTCAAAATTTTTTCAATTTTGGGTGGTGGCTGTGTTCAAAATTCAAATTGATAAGGAAAAAAGGAAGAGGAGATAGTCATATATGTATGCTTTTTCAAGTTCAGTTCATTTCCATTATTTTGTCGTCGTGAACGAACGTTGGGTTTATCGCCGACTCTGCTTGTTTATTTTCTGACAGTGCTCACCATCTTCCTTGACTAGTTTTAGTGAAAGAAAGTATGCGTCACTATGACTGATTCCTGGTCGATGAACTTCTCCACCAACAGTTACCCGTTTCAGCATGAAACAGTCTGTTGAACGGTACCGTTGCCGACGATCAGCTGCAGATGTCCAATTTTTCCACAACTAAAGCAGCTCAGTCTTTCTCTTGTGTTATGCCTTCCTCCTGGTTGATGGCGTTCTCTATCGGCAGCTCTTTGTTTCAGCATGAACCGGTCTGTTGAACACATTAATACCAGAGATATTGCGAAAAAACCCAATTCTCCAGCCTGCTACGATTGGTAGTTTACTAAGACAGTGTCGACAACATCTCGTTTGTTTTTCAAGATGGGCGCCTCCAGTTGATTTTTTGTTGTACTCCAGTTTCTTGGAATTCCAACAAGAATTCAAATTGCCATAGGTAGAATTAAGGAGTTTGTGACTTTTTGTTTTTTTTTTCCAAAATATGTTAAAATGGAAAATTAGGATATAGTCAAGTAGTAAGGCTAATGTTTGTCGTGAAATTTGACGGGGTCTGGTATCGAGCTCGCCATGTCTACCGTGATTAATACCAGAGATATGACAAAAAAATCTAATTCCTCAGCCTGCTACGATTGATGCTTTACTAAGACATCAGTGTCGACGAAATTTCGTTCATTTTCAAAGATAAACGCGTCGAGTTTGGAATCGGATGTCTTGAAATTCTAAAAGAAATTGAAATTTCCATATAGTGGAAGAGTTTGTGATTCATGTTTTTTTCTCCAAAATATAATCAAGTGGAAAATTATGAGATAGTCAAATAGTGAGGCTTGAATGGTGTTCATCGTGGAATTCGATGAAGTCTGATACCAAAGTGGCCATGTCTATCGTGATTGATACAGTGATATTGCAAAAAAAAAACATTTCCACAGCCTGCGATGATTGATGCTTTACTAAGGTAGTGTCGACGACATCTCGTTCGTTTTTCAAAATAAACGCGTTGAGTTTGGACTTGATTTTCTTGAAATTCCAAGAGGAGTTCAAATTTTCATGAGTACAGTGAAATAGTTTGTGATTTTTCATTTTTTTTTCCCCGAAAATGTGTAAAAGTGGAAAACTAGGAGATAGTCAAGTATAGTAAGTCTTGAATAATGCTCATCATGAAATTTGATGAAGTCTGATACAAACTCGCCATGCCATGTCTATCGTGATTGAACAGTATCGTTACCTGCAGTCGCGTTGTAGATGTCCGACTCTTTCGTAACTGAAGAAGAGCGGTCTTCCTCCCATTCTTGTCTCGTCAAACTGGGGTTTATTCGGAGACAATATGTTGGAGATTTCTTCAGACACAACACAGTAAGTTGGATATGCTAGGAGAGTCAGCTTCTGGACATCGGCTTCAAATCCCTACAAGCTTTCTCTGCTTCTTTGCGTCCTTGTCCTGGAGGAATAGGTGAACCTGCTATCCGCGATGGTCCCAATATCGGAGCTCCAGCGCCTTAATGCCCGTATTTATAGTCGTTGTCAAGTTCACCTTGTCCAAGTATCACTTTGAATCAAGCTGTAACTCAAGTACGAACTCTGTTCCATGGACATAATTACGGCTTCCCTCGAGGAATACTATTTCACGGGAAAAGCCAAAAATAACGCTCATGAAACAGAAATCGTACTTGAGTTACAGCTTGATTTAAAGTGCTACCTAAACAAGGTGCACTTGAGAACGACTGTGAATACGGGCGTTAAGAAGATTAGTTGAGACCTTCTTCTTGCTCTTTGGAAGCATCGACAGCGTAATCGGGTCTGAGGGAAGGATGTTACTCCGCATTTTTGCCTTTTTTTTCACAAAAATCGAGAAAAACTTTTTGTGCAACGGTTTTTCAAAAGAACACTGGACTTTGGTGACTGATGATGACGTTGCTAATGTGGATTGTAATATCTCAAACATCTTATCGATCCAAAGTTCGATTTGGTCATGATTGTCACGTACCTTTAGGGCAATTAAGAAAAATGATTTTTTTAACGTTTCTTGGGTGGAGAGGTCATTGCCAAAATGCAGGACCTGGTTTTCCGTAATGAAAAATAAAGTGGTTAACTGTTCTTCTTTCAGTAATCTGACGAATGGCAGTTTGAAGGTGGCACTCACGATGAAAAAAAGTTGAAGATTTTACATATTTTGAGCCTAGCAGGCTTTGCCGATGTCCCCACTTGTCATTTTAATATGAACATAATTTTTGTTGGAATATCAAATTGCAGCTTGATATCTCCAGAAAAAACAACTGATTTATTCCAAGAAGAAGAAAACTGAAGAAATTTCACTTCTGGTGTATTTGGAAAACGCCTCAAGATATTTCAAAACTGTCTGCAAGTCTGCAGCACTTTCATGAGCATGGAATCAGTCATCAACATTATGGTTCACATACGTCCGTCGGTTATGGTTCACGATTTACGATTTGTCAACAATTTTTTACTTTTCACCCTGTATAAATTGTCTGCACCATTTGCGCTGATGTTCCCACTTCCAGATTGGTCGAGGGTGGTCTCAGCAACAGGCATGCAAAGTAACAGTGCTTTGTATAAAAGTGCAAGGTAAGGTGAAGGTACCCTTAATTTTTTGCCCTCAACATCCGCACTACATCATACGTCTTCCTGTAAGTTCCAGCGTTGGTTGCCGGTTCATTCGCGGCGGCTCAAGGAAAGTCCATGGGGTTTGCGAATATTCCGGAAAGTTTTCGAAGCACGGCACCTCCGCCAATTGTGCAGATGTGTCTTATGTGCACGTCGTGATCTCTACCGAGTCCTGTAGTGTTCACTGCCGACGATGTTCTTGTTTTTGCCTATAGCTCATCAATCTTATTATCATAACTATGGCCTGTGGGTCTTGAAGCGATTCAGGTGTGCTGAGCAGGACTGGTGGAGATCATGGCAACGAAAACACCGATAGGGAAAAAAGGATAACCAAGCCTAGGTGTTGCGAGGCTGTGAAGAAGAAGACGAGACCGCTGAGCGATTGTATTGCTGTTGTTCAAAGATATCAATGAGAGGACCCATGATTTCATTCTCATCCAAAAATCCAGAATCGACTTCCGGATAAGGCATACCCATCACCCATCTCCTCACGTCAATATTTTCCTAGCTCATCACTTCCCACAATAATCAACGTAAATTATTGCTGTTGATGCTAATTAGATAAGAACCTTCTATTGGCAAAAAGTCTTCTCTCCACCTGATTTGAATTACCGTCTATAAATAGCCATATCTATGCACCGCGGCATCGAAATTCTCCAAGCCTTTTCCTGGTTTAGGTATACGTAATTATCGATGAACGGGTTGATTTAATAAACGCAATTAGCAACATCCTGAGAACGTCCAGCGCTGATCAACACATTAATATGTAATGCAAGAACGGCTAATTATAATCCATACAGGTACATATTTAGTTGAAATGTATGCATTTTGCGGTAAAATGAGACCATATATAACGCACTTTTTTTTTGCACGAATGACATTACCCGTTAACCTGGGTAATGTTCAAAATAAAATAATTATGCAACATGTCCTTAACGAGGCGTACTCGGGCGGTCGAGCAGAGCGCTGCGAGGAATTTTTGCTCTCGCATATAGGTATACAAGAAGCTTGAGGAAGTCGTGAGAGTTACGAAACCAATTAGGTATGAGCAGGAGGAATTGACTGATGTTTGTTGTTAGCGGCATCAGAAGAAGTGCCTTCAAGTGTTGTTCTACTTTGAAATACTTTCGCTCTTGGCTTCAATTAACGACGGCTGTAAACCACCCTTCTGTGATACTTGAGGCTCGACGCTTTCATCAATTATTACTGTTGCCTGTTTCGCAGCACACGGTTTCTCACCACCTGAATTCTAGCTTCGTTGTAATTCACACCAAGACATCAACTATAGTTGCAAAGGAGAAAATAGGGCGAACAACTACGGTCGGTTAACACCACTTCATAAGAAAAGAAATGCATTGTAGATTATTACAAATTACAACACTTGAAAGAATGTCTCTTCTTCCTCTGTAGAAATATTTCATATTTATACTCTTCAGTGCACGGTCTTAGTTCTTCAGGTGTCATTTATTATGCGTTTACCCGCTTGCGTTCTGCCCTGCGGGTGTCGTTTTCGTGCTGGTCCAATAATTATACGGTACAAATGACGTCGATGGTGGTAATGGTAATATTACTATTAATGTTATTGAAAGAATGCTGGAAATAAGCATTCGGCAACTTTTGTCTAGACTGGCGGCTCATGTGTCTGCGGTGTCCCGCGACAGGCGACAGTCCAATCATTGTAATTTCTGAAACAAGCAGGTAAATAATCACGATCACGAAACACAGAACACAGCACACAACACACATGTTCTCGGACTGGTGCCTCAGATGTGGAAAAAATGCAGCGGCGACCCGGCAACCTGAAATTTATATAAGTGTCCGGTCCCAATAAATTACTGTCCCTGCGTTTTCGGAAATAGAATTATTGCTTGTTGGTGCAATTTCGAATTTGGACGGTGTGTTTTATAGGCGCCCCTGGAACCAGCTTTTATTTTAGTTAGAAGTTAGGTAAGCAGAAGGGTATCTACCAAATCGCAGTTTTTTGATAAATCGTTACAACCAACGTTCGCTGGAGACTTCAATGCGAAAATAAGGTACACACCGGCACAGATTAGGGCTTTGTATTTTAATTAGGCGCTTGATATAAAACTTCCAGACAAATAGCATCTGTTAACACGAACCTATACATGATTGGAAAACTATAAAAATCGTTTGTGTAAGTAAAATTCTCAACTATTGATGCTTACTGTTTGTTAGTTGTGAGTCTCATGTTATTTTTATTTATTTTTTAAATAAGAAACAATCCACTTAGTGGTGAAATAGGAAGGTACGCTTTCGGTTCTTGCAAGGAAAAGTGCAAATGAACACTGCGCCATGACGAGTGTAGAAGCGAGCTGCGAGAGTCGATACAATGAAGAATAAATGTTAAATTTTTTTCCACTTTTTCGAACATGTGCAAGTTTTCGTCAGGGCTCCCAAACTGAAATCCTCTGAGGCCAAAGGTAGGCGAGAGCCACTCTTACACGGCTTTAGGCAATTCTCGCTACATCAGTGTGTTGCGGATTGCATAAAACTCTCAGGGAGTTTCTCCCACAGTTTCAAGAATAGCGGATAGTGTGAGATTTCCCAACCAGAAAAGCGCCAGGAAACATCTTGCGAAACAAATTAATTTTATTCGGGCGACAGTGGTTGTGATATGAATTATTCTTGGTAACGACGGCCATGCCAAATCTGACAACATCGTAATTGACAGATTGTGAATCATTTGCGAAGTAAGCATGGAACTCACAATATTTTCATTGTTTTGTGCAAAAGCACAATACAGATTAGAAATTTGGCTTGCGGCTGGTTCTTCATCATATTTTTGGTAACTTTTTTTCCATCTTTCTGGAGACTTCGTCGTGGTATAGCCTGGTATTCCATGCATGCTAAATGTTTCAAATTTGGCGCTAAATAGCGACAGTTGCGTCCATGTTGCATCTGCGCCGTCGGGTCGGAAAAACGCACTGTTACAGCAGTATTGCCAACTGTCAAGAACTGCCCGCCTTTGTATCGAACAATGTTCGGAAACAATAAAAAGTACAAGGCGCTCATGGAATTCCAGTTCCAACATTTTTCTCGGTTATATTTTTTATTTTGATATTGGAACTTTCATAATAAGTTTGAAACAATGTCCTGAATGCGCCTGCATATATTTATTCAACAAATGTCAAACACCTTACCAAACAATTTTGAATTGCCCTCTGGCAAAGAATACCGTATTTTGGATCAAAATTTTGAATTTTGAAGAAAACTATTCAGTTATAATTTTGGTAACAATGATTTCTGAGGTACTTCACATAAAGTTTATACAGAGTGTTCAATAACACAGTGCGAAATTTTTAAACCGTCAAGAAGCTCCCGTTCGAAAGAGAATTGTTCTTTCTTGAATTTTTACGTTGACCGATTTAAAAAATTTGCAGCTTATATTGAAGCTAAAACTTGAAGTAATAAGACCTACTGGGGATCAGAATGGACTGGAGATGAACGTTCAGAATCAAGAGTTCAATAAAAAAAAATGGGTTACCTAAACTGGTTTGTCCATTACTCAATGTTTAGATTTCTGTACCCTTGGTTACGAGCATTTTTAGGCGATCAAGGGGCTGTTTCTCCTTCTTGAGCATGCAGTTGTATTTGGATTCCTTCACCTATAATTCTTGGCTAGGACAAGAGAGAAAAATCTAAATGTACCTATTCAGAATAAATGATTTCTTGGAAAGAAACGTGACTTTTAGCAAATCCTTCTCCCAAACGGGCTGTAGATGGCGTTAAGGATTTGAGCCACATTTTATTGAACTCTTTGATTCGAAATGTTTGTCTCGAGTCAACTCTGACCCTCGGGTCCTTTTACATACAGGGTGTCCGTTTTTCGAGGCTAAGCATGGGTATCTCGCTTATCTTGAGAGATACAAAGTCGGTTAAATTAGGAAAAAGTTGCGCATTTTCATGACGATCATTGATTCAAAAAGAAATTTGACGTATCGATTTTAGTTTTTGAGATATCGTGAAAAAACAGGAATTTGATATTTTGTTCTCATTTTTCATTCAAAAACGGTTGAAGGTGGCCTTTTCCAATCTAGACATTGTCAGGGCACTTTTTCAAGGGAAATTCAAAGCTGCCAAAATCTTTATTCTAGCTTTCAAACCAACCGAGATACGACATTCAACTTTTTTCTCTAATAGGCGCCATATTGGATTTTGATATTTTTGAATACGGTATTCTTTTCTGGTTATAACGATGTGTCACATGCCGCTGTGTAATAAATGTTTAACATTTACGTTGTTTTTATTGTCGGTGCTGATTTTGTTTCCAAAGCACTCTTTGAAAAATAAAAATTTTTTTTTGCTCCAAAACATGAATTTGACGACATGGTGACATGTGACACATCGTTGTAACCAGAAAAAAATATCGTATTCAAAAATGTCAAAATTCAATATGGCGCCCATAAGAGAGAAAAAAGTTGAATGTCATATCTCGGTTGTTTTGAAAGCTAGAATGAAGATTTTGACAACATTAAATTCCCCTTGGAACAGTGCCTTCACAATGTCTTTATCAGAAAGGCTACCTTCAACCGTTTTTCAAATAAAAAATAAAAACAAAAAATTACAAATTTCTGTTTTTCCTCGATATCTCGAAAACTAAACCTAACAAGTCAAATATCTCTTCGGATCATTGATCGTCATGAAAATTCGCAACTTTTTTCTAATTTAACCGACTCTGTATCTCTAAAGATAAGCGAGGTACCCATGCTTAGCCTCGAAAAACGGACACCCTGTATAGTTCTATCTTCAATATGAGCCGCAAATCTTTGAAATCGGTCATTGAGGAAAGAAGTTATCATCAAATCAAATCAAATAAATTTATTGTATCTAAGGTACAAACCTTATTACAAGAATGGCGACAGTAAATAAAAATCACAATTCCAACTAAAAATTGAGGAAAGAAGTTATCATCTAGGTTATCATGGGAAAACCAAAAAGATGATTTTTTGCGCTCAACCTGTAAATAAAGTACGGGGTGTTTATAAGAGACTGTGATCGCGGCAGGCTTGGGTCAGGCCGAAAAACGTAGTAACAGGCGCAATTGTGGTGATCGAGAGGGGATTCCAAAGGCGATGCGATCACAGACGTTTATAAACACCCGGTAGATATGCGGGAAATTCACACACCATTCTGTTCTTCCATTCTTAGGGCCTACCTCGTCTTTTTTGTGGCGAAAATTCAAGGAAAAAAATCTTTTTAAACGGAAGCTTCTTGACGGTTTGGAAATTTTGCACTGTATTATTGAACACCCTGTACAAACTTCATGATCAAGTCAGCGAGCACTTCATTCAAACAGGATACAAATTCATTGTAGCAATCCAAACTTACGTCAAATTGAAAAAGGACAACATTTTTTGGAACGACGTATTGACTTGTGTGTAGTTTAGATTTGACAATATTATGTCATCAATAAAACTGATTGATTTAGATTAACTAGATCATGGAGGCGCGCAAGCGCGCCTTTAACCAAAAGTCAGGTGGTCCTAAACATTGAATAAACTTGAAGATTCAATAATCTCGAAAATTGAATACCCACCCTCAAAATTATTCGAATTATAATTTTTCCTCAACATTACTTTTTCATCCATTATTGTAGAACAAACAATGGAGAAGTAATCAATAGTAACTTTCATTATAGTGGTATACCCAACGCTTGCGCCAAATTTTGGCGTCAAATACAAAATTTGCGAACAAACGCTACAAAATCGCAAGAAAAACCGCCACAAAGTTGAAAAATACGCGCCGCAGCGAACAGGGTAATAGGCTAGAGGTTAATACACACTAGTGATTACTTATTTTTCATCAAAAAGTCCGCATTGTTCATTAAATTATAAATAACTGCCTTTTACATTGATCGGATGTGCGTACGCAACCCATAATGCAACCCTCACCAACTCTATTTTCAGTTTGACAAGCAACGGCCGTGACTTTGCGCTGCTGTCTGCTGTCAACATCAACTATTTATTCGCCATTTTGAAGTTCGCTCCGAGTGTCGTACGTTTGTGAACAAGTGGGCCGCTATTCTTGAATCGTGTGAGAAAAGTCCCTGGGAGTAAAATACATTCCGCAGTACACTGATGTAGCGAATGTTGCGAACTTTCGCTAGTCAAACTGAAAATAGAGTTGTTGGGGGTTGCATTATGGGTTGCGTACACACATCCGACCAATGTAAAACGCAGTTATTTATAATTTAATGAACAATGCGGACTTTTTGATAAAAAATGAGTAATCACTAGTGTGTATTAACCTCTAGCCTATTACCCTGTTTGCTGCGGCGCGTATTTTTCAACTCTATGGCGGTTTTTCACGCCATTTTCTAGCATTTGTTCGCAAATTTTGTATTTGACGCCATTACTTCAGAAGACGAGTATGCGCGCTGATGGCGCGCTGGATAATGAAAGGTACTATTTTTGAGATCATTAACATTTCACAGCTTGAAATTTATTCCTTCCAAAATCTGATATAAGATTCGGAGGCTACTATGAAACATGATGCTATAAAATGCGATACCTCAATTGTTTGGCACACTTTGGCTGATTCGAAGAAAAAAAAAAGTAACTGGAATGTTTCAGGAATATTTTCAAAAATTTTAATTTCGATCAGTCAAACGCTATTCCAGATATTCACAAAGTCACTATTGCAATTTTGGTGAACTGCGATTACTGCGATTCTGTTAAAACTATTTATATAATTCTACAAACGCTCTGTTATGCGAAAAATCCGGTCGGTCATTGGCTGATGCCTGGGCAATAACTGCGTAACAGAGCGTTTATGGAGTGTTATTTTTTAGAGAATTGCACCACATAAAACTGATTTTTTCATGGTAAGTGGAAAGTTGAGTGCATAGTCTCTCAGGCGCGCCTACCCTAGGTATATGAGTGAGAGTGTGTAATCTTTGAATCTCACAGCCATTCATGTCCACAACCTACCTTCTCTGAATAAAAATACGCCACGAGTTAGACAACCAACAATTTCCTGCACAATCATGGACTCTCAAACCACTATGAATGCGACTTTGTATTTTGTTGACTGAGCTCAGAGATGTAGTTTTTGGCTACCTACGGTTTTTGGTGAATGCGCCATTGCTATGCTGGAGCCCTTTTTTTTTATAGTATTCCAGTAGGTATAGGTATGTACCTATTATTTCTTCCTAAATCAGGACTGGACAGTGGACTGGCAGTTTAGGTATATATTCCAGTTTTCATTCATAATTTATGTATCGGTAGGCTAGACGAAAATCTTTTAATCTACATAAAAGCATAGTTGCACATCATGACTAGCTGACCGAAAAAAGGGTGACTTAATGATGATTCACTGTTTCCCGTAATCTCGAAAAAAGATGGATATTGCCGGCCGAGACAAGGCGCTTCAATGGTCGGCAAATCTTTTGTGCATGCATTCCAGGATTTATTATACATTTGCCATTTACATAGGGTAGGTACAGCTCCGGTATACCTATAAAGATATGTTCACGAATCACGAGATGGGATATTTACCCGCGAGATACCTACCCCCTTTCAAAACTTCCCTATCAAGATGATTTAAAAAAACGGACTTTCTTTGTACGATTTTTGTCTTTTGTCGTAGTTTCCTCTATAGTTTCTCAATATGTCAAGCACAACTTTCTGTCCGATGCTGTATGTATATTTGTATACAGTGCCGGATCTAGGCTTTTCTTAATGGGGTGCAAAATCCAGTTTTGCCGCTCCCCATCAATATGCGCGAAGCGAAGGGCGGCCTGGGACCGAGGAGGCCCCTAGTAGTGCCGCAGATTAAAATTGTTCGGATTTCAGAGGGACTACTTGAGCAAAATAGGTACCCCTTTTTCCCCTCATCAATTTTACCTATATGAGAACATAATACAAATTGCTGGGTCGATTGCCTGTCACCCATGCGCGCTGTTGCGCGATTCTTTTTTGAGATGTATTATCGTTTTGGGGAATTCTATTTGAATACTTCCACAAAAAGATGGAGAGCAAATAAATAATGCTTTCATCAATTTTTTTTATTGATATAAAATTAGACCTATTTTTGCCGCCCCTTCATTTTGCCGCCCAGTGCATATGCCCCGGTTTGCACCCCCCTAGATCCGGCGCTGTTTGTATAACAATGTGCGTATAGGGTCTGACAACATAACCAAGCACATAATTTTTTGCATTTTTTAGAAACACATCTGTATTCCATCACCATAGGTAATCGATGCAAGTCGATACCCTGATTAGAAATATATAGAGAGGTACGACACTCCTAGATTTTTTCAGTAGAAAAATTCAAGAATAAAATCCTATGCCTCAAGAATAAATTGTTACCATCACAAAATTCTGAGTCATAGGACTGGTTAGATGCGTCATCCCATCCTATCCTGCGCTAACCTACGCATTTACTTACAGGTCGAACATCCTACTAAAGGTGCGTCCAGTCAGCTTATTTGGCCGCAAGTTTTAATTTTAGTCGCAAGCGTAGAGACGCCCATTGGCCCTTATGAACCAGCCTCCTCAGAACAGCCAATGAGCGATGCAGCGCTTACGACTAAAATTAAAACTTGCGGCTAAATAAGCTGACTGAACGCACCTTCACATCCCTCACTGTCTCTATCTGAGAGCAGTAATCTTACCTGGGTCTGCGTCTCTTTAGTTCCACACTGTGTCCTACCAATTCTACCATTCTATTTCTTCACTGTTTTCCATGTATTCCTTTCTTCTCCTACTCTTTCTGGTACTTCCCTATTGCTTATTCTTTCTATCCATGGTATTTTCATCCTGTATCACCACGTTTCGAAAGTTTCCAATTTTTTCTTGTCTGCCACTCCCACCGTCAATGTTTTTTATCCGTACAACATCATGCTCCATATGTATGTTTTCGAAACTTCAAAAGTCTCCTCCGACCCTGTTGCAAACGCCCAACAAAGCCCAACAAAAAAAAAACTGTTTCCCCGTTTTCACGGGAATTTCCAACATAAAGCAACAAAAACAGTGTTGACAATATGTTGGGAAATTGCAGCAGATCCCAACACAATTCCCAACAGAACCCAACAAAAACATTACTCCATGTTGGGAAAACCCAGTAAATTCCAACATAAATATTCCTTCACATCGAAAATTGTTAGGTTTTCCCAACAAGAAATTGGAGTCATCTCATTGATTGATTGTGATTCTTCTTCATTGTTGTCTTATTATCATCCATCGAAACGATGCTGTTTTCGTTTCTCATGTCGGTGTTGCCCCTATCTTGGGACTCTGCGAGTGAGGCGAGAATTCATACAATCGCGCATTTGAGATACGACTTCGTTTAGATGACCCTATTTGCATGACTTTTTCTCGGCTATCTGGGAATCTAAAATGCACAAAATCACTTGTTGGTGTAGGTACATCATCAATATTCTTGTAGCAGGTAGAGGTAGGTAGGTAAATAAAAATTTACTCTCATCAACAATTCCGGCGGCTTTGAACGTCTGCAAGATGCATGTGCCAGAGCACAACAAATCGACCAAATAAACGCAATTAACAATAATAACTTTGATATTACACTCTCGGATTCTGTGCTCACGGCGTCACAACAAAGGGTAAGCGTCATTAACAGTCACTCCCACTCCCCAGCACAGATGACAGCAGGCGCAGGCCTGAGTCTATGTTGGGCTGCCCCAACAAATCCCACTATCTTGCATTATTGTGTCATCAAATCTTCATATTTCTGTTGGGATTACTTGGTCTATGGTTGGGATGTCCCAACATATCCCACCAACTTGCATTTTGCATTTCCCATCATAGACCAACTTTGCCCATCACAAAAACTCTATAATTGGGAATTCCCAACATAAACCCATTGAAATGAAACCTGATTTCCAACATAACCCAATGTCTCCAACAAAGCCCAGTACAAATCTGAAGAAATTTTTGTTGGGATATACATATATGAATTATGTTAGGCATTTGCAACAGGAGAACTCTAAATTTATCGTTTCTGAACACAAGAGTGGCTTCTTTTTATTGCAAGCAACACGGCCTTGTGCTATTCTTTGTTTAATGTCCCTTCTACTCCCACCATATATCCTGAGTGATTTGACAGCCCAAATAGCAGAAATTTGCGACATCTACCTCTTGGTTTCCAATCTGTATTTTCATGATAACCTGAAACCTAACCCTATTTTAACGTCCCTTGCATATCAAAACTTTAGTTTAGTTGTTAGTCCAATTTTTGTTGAAATGGAAGAGACTCTCCTCCGTCAAAATCGCTTCCATTTCGTTCATAGCTATTTCTCGTCCTTTCTTGCTGGGTGCTGCTGCATCGTCCGCAAATCTAAGCGTATTTAAATCGTCTGACCTTGTATTAATTCCATTCCAGAATCAATTCTGTCTTTGATAATGTTCCGCCTCTTCGAATTGTTATGCTTGAGAACAATTGATCTATTTAAGAAATCAAATTAATGAAAAAAAACTTTTCGGTGGCATGGAATGACAAAAAAACCAAACACCAAAAAAGCTTCGAATAGTCCACAATGTTCCAAAACATTCTACAGCATTCGAGAATGTTCTGGAATGTTCTACAATGATCTTGAACGTTCCAGACTATTCCTGAACATTCCAGAACATACCGGAACATCCTCGAATGTTGTGGAATGACCTCGAATAGGTACTCTCGTATGTTCTGGACTGTTCTAGAAATTTTCCAGGGGGCGAAACTTCCAGCCCCTATATCTTCAAAAGCACGTCGTATAATCTGGAATGTTCCACAATGATCTAGAATGTTCCGGGATGTTTCCAAACGTTCTAGAGGAATGATCTAAAAATAGTCTCGAATGGGCTCTAGTTACGTCAATTCCATCCTTTTCTAGAATTTTGTTGGTAACGAAACACATCACATTCTCTTCTACAGACATTTTCAAGTTCACGAGGGTGAAGATATGCTTGAATTCGCCCCCATTGCAAGGTAATAATTTTATTGCGTCGCACTATTTCTTCTAGCGTACGCAATAAGTGGTGCGTGGTGCCCTCCCCTTTTCCGCTTGGCGCTTCCTCTAGTTGCTCCCTTCCCCCCAGACGGTATATTACACTTTTACTATCGGCAGGATTACCGTTCTATGGTTACACATATCAACTCGATACATAAATGATGGTCTGTACACATAACTCGATAGGGGTACTAAAAATGCGTCCGTCTCCCGGACTATAAGCCACAAACGCCGCGGAGACTTCAACTCAAGAGTAAGCCACAATCGCGAATAATTGGCGGAGGAGCCGATCGAAAGCTTACCAGGTTCATGGTGGATGGACGATTTAGAGATCGTCAAATTGGACGAAGTTGGACATGTATACGGGTTGAGTATTGTTATGGACCTTTTTGTCCTGAAATGTTGGAAAACTTGAAATGCAGATTACATTTCTCGTTTTATCGTGTTGCTCCTTAGCCAGGAAGGTAAAGAAGCATTGGGTGACTGTGAAGGCACGGAGAGTAGCCTGCAAGTAGAAGACCCAACGATCAGAGGGATGATTAGGTGGATCATAACTTCTTGCCGTGTTTACGAATCAATCACAAAGTGGTGCTGGTGAGGATCAGATGTTGGGCGGACGCTAGAACCAACAGATAACCCTTCAAGTTCAAAAGACCAGAAATATAGAACCTGAATCCCTTTGAAGTAAAACCACAAGACAAAACCGGAACACGTTGAAGGAATAAGTGCAATGCGCGTCTACAAATAATCAAATAAAACTCTATCATCTTTCAGTCACATACAGGATACAGGGAGTATTGAAATGCGCACACCAGTAAGTGAAGTGAAACATAGAGAACGAGAGTGCTTTGCCCGAGGTCTTGCTTTGCATAATCAAAGTAGACGACGACATGTCTAAATGCGTGATATATTGCTGGCTGGCAGATAATGAAGAGGTCTTTGTCTTCGGCTGTCATATCCACTTTTTTACGGCGTCGTATTATTTACGCCATTGCCATTTATTCATGTCAAATTAGCGGCGGTAATAGGTTTCCGAAATACGTAAGTAATCTGGAAGTTATACTAATGTGGTCAATTTCGGTGTATAGGTACCATGGCAACTTTTCCAATAACGAACCCAATTTACTTTGTTCAGAGTCCGAGGCTCTTTCCAAGTCGCGCTCTGTAGTTTGCTATACTACTTATATGATGATGACTTTTTGCCATATCTCATATAGCGATAGATTAAGCGCGCTGTATATAAACATGAAGACGTCGGGACGATGTGGCACACACAGGCAGCGGCGTCACGGCGCGTCTTGGTCCCCCACGAGGGACCGGCGGAAGATGGCCCTGAAGACGGAGAAAGGGGGTGGGGAGGACGGTGATGGCGGCTGTATAGGGTGAAAAATTAACGACAAGTCAACAAACAAACTGACAAACAGTGGTTTTTTTTCGGGCCGAGGCGCCGTCTCTGCGGTGTCGGGCGGCGCGCCAGAGGACGCTCCGATAGACGCTGATGGCCCGACCGACCGTCCGGGCGCCCAGCTCCGTCGCGACGGCCGCAGCCGCCTGCCTGACGGACGCTACACCAGCCCTGATTACCGAACACTTACACAATCAGAGATGATTGCAGCCAACACACCATACATTAATGCATTTATTTTCGGCTAATGTACACAATCATCACGCATCGTCCCAACACCAGCCACCACCACCATCACCACCAGCGGGGTCCGCGCGGTGACGTCGGCGGCAGTGGTCCAGGCACCGCGACGTCGCCTGTGTCCGGCATATAAAGACGTCGCGACCTTACGCAACGCGTTCAAAGATGGCGCCGGCGGACGTCGCCGACGCCGACGCCGCCGCCGGGAACCCATGCAAATTCAATTAAACGCGACTTGCAGGTTGTTGGCGCGCGAGCCACTGGCGCTTCTTCGCGGCGCCTACGCCGCTGGTGTTTTTCCTTGTTATTGATACAAGACAGGATGCCTCAAAATTTGTTTTGATGATATCGGTATATCATATCATCATCCATTCTTTTCTCGTAGGTACTTGAGCTGAAATACTTAGAAAACGATTCCAATTATAGCAACAAATAAGAAGCCGCAGGTCTATCCTGCATAGTACAGCCAAAAACAGGAAATTCAAGACAATGAAATCACTCTCACAAAAAAAGACTCCATTGTAACTATCATCTGACGGAATGAAAGGCTTCCCGCTTCATGGTAAATACAGGGTGTTTCAAAAATAAGTGCCATCCTTTCTACCTCAGATTCAGATTTCCAAAATATGAAGATTGTGCTATTTTTTATTTTTTAAAAGTGCCCCTGAAAAAAGTTACAGGCCTTCAAAGTTCAATTTTTCAATTCGTTTTTCATTCATAACTTTTATACGGCTGGGCCAATTTTGCTAAAATTTCAATCAGAGTGTGCTGAAATACGTCTCTATTGAACAATGATAGTGTATTTGAACAAAAGTTCCCAGTGACGTAGGTAGATAGTGGGGGGTAGCTCTCTTCTCCCCCCCCCCCACTTTCTACGCGCCCCTGAGGATTTTTCAAAACTGATTACATTTTTAGATTCCTTATTCAATTTGCAAAAAAAAGTTACTCTTGAAAAATTTTGATTAGGGGCTTCATTTTTGAGATACTTGGGTTTGAAACTTTGAAAAACATCTCGGAATCGCTACTTTCCAGGGCCCAAATAGTTTTTTCCTGAAAAACTCCATGTCTCGCAGCAAAAATGGTGGTTTATCAACCTTAAACACCTAAAAAACTTATTGTAGTTAAGAAATCATGAGTTTTCTTGAATTTCAATTCTTAATTTTCTAAAAAAAAAACTTTTGGCCCTGGAAAGTGGCGATTCCGAGATGCTTTGCAAAGTTTCAAACCCAAATATCTCGAGAATAAACCTCTAATCAAAATTTTGCAAAAGTAACTTTTTCTTGCAAATTGAACAAGGAATCTAAAAATGTAATTAGTTTTGGAGAATCCTCAAGGGCGTAGAAAGTGGTGAGAAAAAAAAGAGAGCTACCTCCCACTATCTACGCCACTGGGCATTTTTGTTCAAATACGCTATCATTGTTCAATAGAGACGTATTTCAGGACACTCTGGTTGAGATTTGGACAAAATCGGCCCAGTCGTATAGAAGTTATGAATAAAAAACGAATTGAAAAATTGAACTTTGAAGGCCTGTAACTTTTTCCAGGGGCACTTTTGAAAAATAAAAAATAGCACAATTCTCATATCTTGAGAATCTGAATCTAGCGTGGAAAGGATGGCACTTATTTTTGAAACACCCTGTATACATACCAGTTCATATCGATTTTGCCAGTCGATAGAGCATCAGAAAAGAATGAGACATGCATATGAGAATTCTCTTCAAAAATCCGTAATAACGGAGTACAGCTTTTCAAAGTTTGAAAACAAATACAGTTCTTTCCACCTAGCTTTCATACTGTTCAACCGATTTGCGTCAAATTTCTTACACGTATTTACTAACCATATGCCTATAAACCTCGGATAACACATTTGGCGAGAACAGCCCAATGGCGTAGATAGGGGTGGTTGCGCCCCTTTTATCGTCCTCGATTTTTTATCCACTGCAAATTTTCAGTACCATTTTAGAGTTGTTCATCAGTTTTGAGCAAAAAGTTGCTCTTGCAAAATTTCGATAAGAGGCTTACTTTTCGAGATAATTCAGTTTGAAGACTTCTGATCAATCTTGCAACAAAATTTGCTTAAAATTTGCATTGCTACATTATTGGAGATAATCAGTTCTAAATTCACACAAGGACACAAGTGATGTTGAGATCATCAAGTATCATAACGTAAGAACGATTTTAATTTGAACAATCCAGTGGCGTAGAATCAGGGGGTTTTCTATCTTACATCCACTTATCTGCTATGCCACTGGATATTTTTTGAAATCAATAATTTTTTTGGATTTGTCCTCCGATTCAGATAAAAAGTTGCTCCTGTGAAATTTTGATTGGAGGCCTCGTTTTCGAGTTATTCAAATTTCAAAGTTTGAGATCAATGAAAAAACCGTGAAATTCAAGTCCCTGCTATTTAGAAGCAGATAGGTACATGACTGGAGAACAAAAATAATTGTAACATACATTGACTGACATGCAATTTTGTCTTCCATCCCGGCTTCTGTACTGCTGAAGAATTTTTTTTCCTAGTTCAACTTTCTTCAAAATTGATGAACTGTTAAATCAAGAATATCAAGATAATTGTAGAACTCACACAACGTAAGTAAAATCAAAAGAAAGTGGTACAATAATCAACATGAATAATTGAATACAAGATTGATTAAACAAACGGTTTGCTGTTTTCCTCGATATACCAGCCATTTTTTCGACCCAGAACTTTAAAGTTCGAATAACTCGAAAACGAAGCTTCCAATCAAAGTTTCACAAGAGCAACTTTTTTTCTGGATCAAACGACAAATGAATAAAAATGATTTTGAAAAATATCCTGTGGTGTAGCAGATAAGTGGATGTAAGTAAGAAAGCCCCCTAATTCTACGCCACTGTTTTGATCAAAATCGATCTTACGTTATGATACTTGATGATCTCAACATCACTTGTGTAAATTTGAAACTGATTATCTCCAGTGATGTAGCAATGCAAATTTCAAACAACTAAAATATGAGAGGTTGCAAGATTAACTAGAAATGTTCAAACTGAATTATCTCAAAAAGTATGCCTCCTATCGAAATTTTGCAGAAGCAACTTTTCGCTCAAAATTGATGGAACAATTCGAAAATGGTACTGATTTGAAAAAAATTGCAGTGGGGTAAAAATTAGAGATGATTGAAGGGGCGCAACTAACCCTATCTACGCCATGGGGCTGTTCTCACCAAATGGGTTATTCGAGGTTCATAGGCATTTGTTCAGTGAATACGTGTAAGAAATTTGACGCGAATCGGTTTACCAGTATAAAAGTTAGGTGAAAAGAACTGTATTTGTTTTCCAACTTTGAAGAGCTGTATCTCCGTTATTACGGGTTTTTGAACGAAATTTTTATATGCATATTTCATTCTTTTCTGATGCTCTATCGACTGGCAAAATCTTTGCGAAATAAACACGGGACAACCCAGTATCCTACGTAAGGACTTCTTCGTGACTATAATATGTCACTTTTTTTTGAGTGACAAAACATTCGATGCCCAAAATTCCTTGCTCGCAAGTGTACATAAGCGGTACCTACCTACTTTGAATAACTCCTGTGCACAAGAGATGGAGAAGGGAAAAAGAGCAAATAGAAACGATAAAAGAACAGCATGATGAAATTGAGAGAAGGAACTTAGGGTCCAAAATTGTAAGTTTTCGAAAACTTTAGTTTTCTTTATTTATATTTCATTTTTGTCCTGTCCGAAGCTGGAGTTGATTAATAAATAAATAAATAAAATAAATTGTTTTCCTCCTTCTCAACCCTCTTCTAGTTATAGGAGTCTGTAACATTTTATTAGTTCGGTTTATCATCACATTTATACATTTCGATGTCACAGTAAATTTTTGCTCAGAAAATGTGTTGCCGCCGGCCGGATTTGATCCTGGGACCTCCAGGTTGGTGTTGTGCTGCGTTGAGGTTCTGAGCTACCGGCCGGTCAGTTGATTGTTGAAGTTAATTTTTTTTTAACTGTTTCCTTTCTTGAGGAATGTTTCCTTTCTTCTTAGTTGGAGATGGGGGTTCCAGTCATAACATGTAGTAATGAAAATGTATGTATGTGATGACATGTAGTCGGAACCCTCATGCCCGAGATGTGTGGGATCCCATGAGGTTGGGGAGTGTCCAGTCTCAAGTGTATTAATTGCGCCAATTCAAATAGCACCAGAAAGACACAATATTCTACCGATCATTGTGCCTGTGATACTGATGGATGTTCACTGTTCAGTTTACCTTGATTCACTCTCCAAGTTCAAATCAAATATATTTGGCCTGAAACAGCAATCACCCGAATCCAGGCCAGAGACGCCAAAGAAGCTCAACATCAAAAACATCAACATGTATCTGTTATCAGAATATTGGGGGTTTAAGGTGGCCGGAATATTGGTTAAATAACACAGTTTTCCTCCAGTTCCAGTAACCTTATTCTCTGGAAGAAAATTACCATTCAGGTCTCTTTTGGAAGCTACAAGAATGGTCTCCAACGTAACGAGCTGGAATTTTGAATTTTTGGGAAAAAAAATCTTTTTAAAATTTCAGCGCGTTACGTTGAAAACCATTGTAGGTTTCAAAAGAGACCTGGATGGTAATTTTCTTCTAGAGAATAAGGTTACTGGAACTGGAAGGAAACTGTGTCATTTGACCAATATTCCGGCCACCATAAGAACCAAAACTACTGAGCTGTCCAACTACATCGCAAGCTTGAGCTCATATGACATTTTTCTTCCTATGATAGTCCTATGGATTTGTTCATTTCACATCCCTTCCTCATTCACTCCATTCTTTCACTCATCGGTGATTTCAATACTCCAAATTTTGCTATGAACATAGGCAATTTGGCTCCGCCGCCGCCGGCGCCGGCTGTTCTGAGGTCGGTTTCTGGTTTGGCGGATTTTTACGAAACAGATCAGTTCATGCAGAGCAGATATTGTTCTGAACGAAAATGGTAAGTGCTTGGATCTGATTTTTTGGACGCGACCGTACCTGTTGTTAATAAAGCTGTGGACATAGTCCTCAAAGAAGACTCGGATCATCCAGCACTATGATGTGTAGAATATGAAATTCTTGACCATTCCGTAAAATATGACTTCGGGTCGAGGGACTGCTCTTTTAATTTCAGAAAGGCTGATTTCCTGTCGTTGTACGACGAACTGCGCGATACCGACTGGTTTGCATACTTGTCGGTGAAAACGACGTTGGTGAGACGGATTCAGTGCTCTACAGTATTTTGTACTCATTTCTCGATAAGCATGTTCCCAAAAAAGGAGCAAATGTACTACCGGATCCACGTCTGTTCGTCAGTTCCCGAAATGGTACAAAGGGCCGGCAACAATAGTGGTGCTGGCGTGCTCGAGCACCACACGTAATCCGAAGAGGTGGTGCTGAGCACCACATGTTGAAAATGCAAAAATTGAAATTAGCGCCATAGTATTCCAATTCGCCAATTTCGAGAATTATTGTTATATTTTGAAAGTTTTATTTATGTATTATCACCCCTGTATTATACAGATGTCCCAGAATGAAGTAGCCAACAGCCTATGGAAGTCCAGAAGACACTAAAAGACCTCTATAGTATTTTTTTGCGAGAGGTCAACATTAAACGAGATACATCTCTTCAAAATTTGACTTCTCTATTGGTTTTTCATGAATTATTCATAAACGGGTCAAAGTATTTGGCTAAAATTCGCCAGAGACTTGTTTAGAATGGTTCCCCACTTACTGGCACAATTTTACTTGATTCCAACCAGTAGTATAACAAAAGAAAGGGGACTCTAATTTTTTCCCGGGAATTAGAGTAGCCATCCGTTTGACTACTTTATTTTGGGACAGCCTGTACCTATAGTATATTTCATTCAGATATGACGTGTGCCTGAATAATTTTTTTTCAAGTTAAGATTATAGTACGTATGAATTCATAGTTGGGAGTTACCATGCCTGTAAAAGTTTGGCCACCCTTTTAAATTTGTTCTTTGAGACCCTTAGATACATTTAAGAAGGGTAGCCAAAGTGAGTCTCTCGGAAGTTTTCTGCAGGACACCGGAAACAAGATGGCGGCTCAAAAATATCGGAAACAATTATAACTCGGCCTTTAGTTGACCTACGAATGAAATTTCAAGAGTTATATTTATGTTCACCCTTTAGTTGAAGAGCATAGATGATCAAAAAAAAATAATGTAGGGTAACAGCACCAGTAAATGAAGGGACTACATTTTCTCCCAATATTTTGCAACGTTTTTTCTCGACTGCACTGACTGCACCTAATGTAATGTACAATTGTTTTTTAAGGTCTTTGAAGGCAATTTAGACATTTGGACAGGTGGCCAAAGTGAGTTACCGGAAAGTTTAACACAAGGCCCCGAAGACAAGATGGGCGACAAAAATATCGAAATTAATTATTATAATTCGGCTAATATTTTATATTCGACCTACAAATGAAATGGAAATGATCATCAATGTTTTACCTTTTGTTGATGAACATGATAATTACTTAACTCTCAATGTAGGGTAACAGCACCAGTAGGTAGTGAATGATAAATTTCTTAAAAAAGTCAAGTTTTTGCAATTTTCTTTTTTTGAGCAATTTGAATCAGAGTAACTCGGATCCTTTCGACTCTAAAATGAACACAGCTATTAGCCATTGCATCCACGGATTGCTGTATCTCTTCAGTAATGAATAAATCTCGGAATAGATATTATCACGATGTCTGGAATAATTCGAAAGTGCAGGCAAGCCAAAAAACAATGGATTGAGGAGATGTGCAAAGAAGTGGAAGATGAGTGAGAAGTAGGGAAAACTGACTTATTTTAGGGATATCGAGCCAAGTAACACTGACATCAGAAACGAGGCGGAAGATATTTTGAGCGAAAATAAATAAAAGGCAGACAGGTGGAAGGGATACTACTTGCGATGGGAAAATTATATGGGGGACAAAAATAATTAAAAATGCATTAGTAGGTACTGGAAAAAGTAAAAAAAAGGAATATATGAAAAACAGTGAAGAGAAGAAATAATGGAATAGTAGGATACTTTTTGGGACACAAAGGACTAGTTCGAGATGTACTTCAGGCGGGGGGAATAAAGAGGAACAGAGGTAGACCCAGGTTAGATCACTGCCCAGACAAGCACTTGGGGATGTAGGATACTTGATATTTGACCTTCAGGGGAATACGTAGGTTAGCACAGGATAGGAAGGGATGGAGGTACGCATGCAACTAGTTTTGGAAATGAGAACTTGGTGATTATGATAATGATAATGATGTCTGTCTTGATCCCCTCGTGCTATAAAACGAGCGTTTAGTTTAGTTCCAATCATTCGTTCTTTGGTTGAAGATTTTGTTCACTTGTAGCTGATTATAATAATTATTTCATTCTTGTTCACTTATGAAAAGAAATATCTGAAGTGTGAGATTTCATAATTCTGTGTACATGGCGTATAAGCCGATAGTCTAGTTATTGTTATTTTCAATCCCGACATTTTTTATGCATGCATGCGGTCATTGCCGAGGGAAGAAGGAAGAACGCTCCAAGTATTGAGAAAAAATGCGGAATTCGATCATTCACTGGTGCTGTTACTCTACATGCAGATTTTTAAATTACCTTTGTTCATAAGCAAGAGATAAAACAATAAATAATCAGACTAATTGCGATTAGTATATATCGTTTAATGAATAATCGTCAAAATTTTATTCGTATGTCAAATATAAGCCGACTTAACTATAATCCGATAGTTTTGACCGCCATCTTGTTTTCGGGATTCTGCAGGGAACTTCCCCGAGACTCACTTTGGCCCTAGGCAGGACAGAGATACACTAGGTGCAGTCAGTACATTGCAAAGAACTCGATTTTTTTTAGAATTTAACCATTTTTTACTGGTGCTGTTACCCTACATCAAGAGTTTCAAGTAATCATTATGTTCATCAACGAAAGGTAAAATACTGATGTGATCGTTTCCATTTCATTTGTAGGTCAAATATAAAATATAAGCCGAATTATAATAATTAATTTCGATATTTTTGTCGGCTATCTTGTCTTCGGGGCCTTGTGTTAAACTTCCCGGTGGCTCACTTTGGCCACCTGTCTAAATTACCTCCAAAGGCCCTCAAAAACAATTATACATTACCTTAGGCGCAGTCAGTGCAGTCGAGAAAAAAGTTACAAAATAATGGGAAAAAGTTCCCTCATTTACTGGTGCTGTTACCCTACATTATTTTTTTTAATTATCTATGTTCTTCAACAAAAGGGTAAACATAAATAACCGTTGAAATTTCATTCGCAGGTCAACTAAAGGCCGAGTTATAATTCTTCCCGATATTTTTGAGCCGCCATCTTGTTTCCGGTGTCCTGCAGGAAACTCCCCAGAGACTCACTTTGGCCACCCTTCTTAAATGTCTCTAAGGGTCTCAAAGAACAAATTTGAAAGAGTGGCCAAACTTTTACAGACATGGTAACTCCCAACTATAATAACACCAAGATTCATACGTACTATTACTAAATTTCAAAAAAAATCGCCAGCGACGCTGATCCCCCCCCCGCAGTTTTTTTTCTAAAACATTCAATAGTCAGCACCACACGTTCAAATCCAAAGTTGCCGGCCCTGACAATCATGATCTGATTGAGAAAATGAAGCACAAAGACAAAGTGAGACTTAGGTTCAAGAGAACGCAATCACAAAGTGACTTGAGAGAGTTTCGAAGGGTTAGGACTTTTCTAAACAGTGATATACAGAGAGCTCACGGACTTTACTCAAGAAATGTTGGGACTAACATTAGGCAGGATCCAAAACAATTCTGGTCATTTGTGAAATCCGCGATCAAGAACGCGGATCATGGGTCATGGCATACCAACAGTTTTGAAGTTTGGGGAGGGCTCAATTCTAACTTGCAGCAGGTAGTCGATTCCTTTGCTGACCGCTTCTCTGAATTTTTCGTAGCGAGGTAGCCTCCAGTAGTGGTTCTTTTAGTGCACGAGCATCGCCGATTATTCTCTAAATCACCTATCTATAAAACAAATCGGTCAAGATGACATACTACGTGCAATTGAAAAGTTGAAAAATAGTTGCACAGCAGGTCCGGATCAGATACCCGCTTTTCTAATCAAAGATAGCCATTGGATTCTTGCCAGTCCTTTGAAGACCATTTCAATATTCAAGAAGGGCAACAGGGCGGAGGTCAAGAACACAGGCCCATTGCTCTGTTGAAAAATGTTTCCAAAGTGTTTGAAACGATTTTGCATGGTCTCATAATATCTAGTCCTGTATCTCACTCCATCACTGTTCACCAGCCTGGTTTCATGAGGGCTCGTTCCACTGTGACCAATCTTGCAAACTTCACTCAATACCTTAGTGAGAAAATTGATGGCGGATAACAGGTTGATATATACACTGACTGCTCGAAGGTATTTGACAAACTGGAGACTGGACCACGGCATCTTACTCCAAAAATTGAGTTCGTATGGACTTTCTGACCCACTAATATCTTTATTTCGCTCTTATTTTAGTAATAATAGGTATCGATCAACACGTCTACCTTAGGGAATTCAGGTCCCGCAGGTTTTTACAGGCTTCTGGAGTTCCTCGGGGCTCTGTGCTGGGTCCTTTGCTTTTGATCTTTTTGATAAACGATATAGTTATGAACATCAATGCGAGGTACATGCTTTATGGAGACGACTTGAAGGTTTATAGTGTGGTGTCTTCCCTCGCAGACTGGGGACGCTTGCAGGCGGATCTCAACACAGTTGTCGCTTGGTGCAATAAGAATGACTTGCCGATCAATGTGAGTGAGTACAGCGTTATGTCCTACACCAGAAAACATGCGAACATCGTTTTCGACTTAACTTTGAGGGGAGAGATATTGCAGAGACCTCGGACGGTGACGGATCTTGGGGTAGTTTTTGACAGCGATTTATCCTTCAAAGAGCACATCAATTCTGTCTCGAGCTCGGCATACAAAAGCCTTGGCTTTGTGCTGAGAAACTCGAAAGCATTTTTCAACGATGAAACACTGAAAGCCCTGTATGTTTCTTTCGTCCGATCTGAGCATGAATACGTCTCTCTTGTCTGGAGTAAGATTTATGACTCCTTCATCAATGATTTGGAGAGAGTTCAGAGGAGATTTTTGAAAGCGGCTTACTTTATACATGGAAAACCAATACCCTCCACGTGGTTTCCCTCAGGAGATCATGCTGGAGTGGTTCAACTTGTCATCTTTGAAGTCTCGAAGAGTGTTCCACTCAATTTATTTTCTCCTTGGACTGTTAACCTTTACACTGCTAAGAAGTTTTTGAAAACCTTCCACCGTGTGCGCACAAGTTTAGACCCTTGCGTATATATACGCTTGGAGCAGCTAAACCCTAAATCGTAAATATACGTCTAGAGCAGGCGACTACTAAATGCTAAAATTCCGCTGAAAAACAGGTGGGCCGTACTCGTTCGTTTATAACAATTATAAAATGTGAATAGATGAATAAATAGATCTCTTACGTTTCTACTCTGTTGCTCCCTCAAAGATTTTTTCAGTCGCTGATTATTTTTGGAGTTTTAGTTTTTCATTTATGTATTTCAAAGGCAAAATTAGATCAACATTTCGATGTAGTCAGGTACTGAGTGATTTCATTTATTGATTTCAAATCCAAACACAATAGATAGATATGTAGAAATTACAATAATTTAGAAAATACAAAATTGAACTTTTTATTTATTTCAGAAACAAAAAAAATCCGGGACTTCTTGGAACTGTCATAATTATTCCGACGTTTGATGCAATTGACAGTAAAGCTAATTGTCAGTAAATAGCACATACTGGCCTTATTGCCTGAAACAACAATCAAAATTCCTATAAAGCTTACTACAATATCATGACCACTCTAGAGCGCAGAGTTTTGTTCAAAAAATGCGAGTACGGCCCATCAACGAGCAAATAATTTGCCTAACTTCCGCGCGTATATGTACGTCTGGAGCACTCAGTCAATAAACAAGAAAAAAAGTGCGATTAATGCAAAATATGTAATTTTATGTTCATTATGATCATATGGCACAGGAAAAATGTCTGAATTCCAATCGGTACAATTATGAAGATCTGGCGTAAATATATGGCTTGAGCAGGGAAGCCTCTTGCGTATATATACGCCCGGAGCAGTTTAAAGGTTAAGCAACGCGTTGGATTGCCCTGATTTTGTTGGCGCTGTGGGTCTCAGTGCTCCTCGGCGTTTCTCTAGGTCACACAATTTATTTTACCTTCCTACAGCTAGAACCAACATCCTAGTGGCATCTCCTCTCTATCAGATGAATGTTAATTACTCTTCTTATGAGAGCGAAGTTGATCTCTTTAACTGTTCTCTATCCGACATAATGACCAAGGTTCTTACCTAAGTATGTACCTCCCCCTGGATTTGTCTATGGTATCCCTCACCCTTCAACTGGGCTCTCCTGCCTGTTGGGTGTAGCACAATAATAAATAAATGAATACATTGATAATCCGCTTTTTGGAGAGTTCTACTTCTCCTCCTTTTCATCCCTCTCCTTTAGCTTCTTCGATGATCGCATTTCACTTTTTCTTTCGTGGTCTCTATTTATTTTGAGGATTCGTTCAGCTTTGGGGCAAATAACTGCTCAATGTTTGGTTTCTTTGCAATTGAAGCAGAAGAGTTTATCATAGGTCAAGTGGAGAAAAGGTCAGAAAGTGTCATTGTCGTTAATCATGATCTATCACTATTCGTATTGAGGCGGTGAGTGCTTTGTTTTCATCGGGTTGTACACATGTTTGTCTTCTGAAGATATTGGAAATACAGGTCGAGTTCTAGCGATTTGACATATTATCTTCCAAGATGGAATTCGGAATAGAAAAAAACAAACATTAGAGAAAATGACTCTTCACGCTTGAGATTTGAGACGCCGTTCTGCCACTTGCTTCCCATCGATTATTATTGATTTTTTTTGTTGTCCACCAAGTCATTTACAACCGTGACGCTTGAGAGAAAAATGCAAATTCGATTCGATTTTTTGACCTTCTGGAAGCAGCCAGGACATTTTTTAGGGCCGATGACATCCCCAGTTGGTGATACAAATACTTCGTCGCTGATTCCTTATGCTCCATTTTCCAGAAGGTCAATAACATTAGATTATTGGTCTGGCTTGGGTGGAGATTTGGTTGCGGTGGCGGTTGGTGTAGGTAACCAGTAGCATTTCGGTTGTCTTGAGAAGGATTTTGTGTGAGTAACAGAGATGGTGCGCCGTAGGTTTGTTATGTGAAGTTCGTGCGCAAAATGAAGAGGAATTTATATCTGGAATGCACGAGGATTCTGGACCAGCGCGAACTAAGAACTTGGAGAGTCACCTAAGTTCACCACAAGTGCCTTGATGGTAACTACTTACCACAATTTCAAATTTCTTTGTCCCTAATGATTGGAACACGTGCTGCACCTGTTAGACACCGAACAGTACAGAAAATGAAGGATTTTAAGGACTGGGGCCCTATTCTTGAAACAGGGAACAGAGTTCACATGTGTAGTTGCTATAGGCAAGGGCCAATCATAGCTCTCCTTACATAGCAACACCTCATGAGAACTTTGCGCCCCGTTTTAAGAACAAGGCTCCTGAAGGGAAGAGATGCTTTTGAACACAGCCATGAAACTATTTGAGCAGATATTAGAAGAAATACTGATGAAGATAATGAGAGTCAACCTTCGGTTGTGGTTTTGGAGATGGGAACGTGTCCATACAAGATCACGTATTTGTACTCAAACAGATAGTCCATAAAACAGGAAAGAAGATATATACTACTTATACTTATAGACCTCCCACAGAAGGCTTTCGAAGTATCATGGCAAAAAACTAAGACACCCTGAGAGAAAGAACAGGTGACACTTAACAGTAAACTGATGAAGACAATACAAATAAGCTTATAGATACAGAAAAACGAACAACTGTGTGATGAACGGAAATATGAAATCAGACATATTGACACAACGAAGGAGGGATTAAGACAAGGGGACATGGAGGAGATACAATCAAGCGATTGGCCACTGATCATACTTCCAAATCTACTTCACAATTTTTCCCAAATAAAACAACAAAATGTTTGCGCGTCCTTCTATGTAGGTTATATGGAAAATCCAGGAGTTTTTACGCCGCGAATAATTGCAAGTTCCGACAACTTCATGGAGTAAACAGATATAAAATTCATACGGCAAGGACACCCCATCAGAGATCTGGAACAGCCGGCGACGGCAAACAGATCCCTGGCGGCGGGCGGGTGGCGGTGGTGTCTCCGTGGATAGTGGGTATAGTGGTGGTGGTGGTGGATTTTTACGTTTATCTGTACATGTGCAATATTAATATCGACATCGCAGTGGAAATAAACAAGGGGGAGTAGTCGGGGCTGATGGCGCCCCCGAGCGACGCGTCTAGAGTGGACCCGGCTCCGGCGGCCGGAGCCAGCCAGGAGAACAAGCACCGGAGTCCGGAGCCAGCGTTCCTTGAATAACAGAACCGCAGGACACGTCCAAACTATCGAAAACAACAACATCAGAGAGGAGCCAGCCAGCTCTTGGCTTGCCTCTATGCTGTGATATGCCCCGTATATGGAGCAAGCACATCGCGCGCGCGGTTATATGGTGTATTATGCCGCAGAATGCAGGACGAAGAACATATTTTACGGCATTTTTATGGATCTACCACTTCCGGGGGACGACGACGACGATGATGATGCCGGCGGAGCGCCGCGCCGACCATTGTTTTTCTTTTGTTGTTATGGGGGCATATGAAGCGCGTGGTGTGGTGCCCGCGATATGCGACGATGAATCACATCGAAGTTGATAAATGACGCCTGTTCGACCGGAAAATTATCGGCAAACACATTACACGACCGTTAAAAATTATACGGGGCGAACTCCTTGCATTCCAAATGGGGTGCTGACAGGGCACATGATAATGCCGGAATACTAAAAGAGAAGTGTTTGATATAATCTCATTCATTTTTTGATGGGTAGGTGACATTGTATGTGTTGAGTACCAAGCATGATTGAGATTAATGATGATGCCTGATAGCCCTGAAGTTGATCGAGTCTTGGACTTGGAACTTCAGTAGATTCCATCCAGAACTACCTGCGACGTCATCAAAATTGGGCAAGATGAACTAAACGCTTCTGTCGACCGGCCGGTAGCTCAAAGGAATCGAGAGCAATGCCTTCAACCATCACCTGTGTGGATCAAGGTTCAAATCCGACCGGCGGAAGAACAAATTTTCTGTGGGCAAAAATTGTGAAGTATTATGTAGAAAGATTTGTAACGGTTAAAATAATAAATGCGGAACCTCCTATATGACAAAAACAAATCGAGAAGGAGGAAAGCATTTTCCTTTCATTTAAATGCTTCTGTCAAACATGTCAAGTTGTTGGAACAGACTTTGCTTCTTCAAAATCAAACTGAACTGAATAAAATCTCTATCACGATCGATCACTGTTTTCTTGAACAGCAATTACCACAAGACTGTGGCGTTTTCAAATCGTTCCGAAAAGCGTCGTCATACAGTCCAACTGACCAAACCTCAGCCACCATCAACGAGTCACACTGTTGGAGGGCTCCTTTAATCTAGTGAGTACCTCCTCCTGTTCACTGGATGGGTTATTTAGATCCCACAGTTTAGTATAGATGCTTGTTCACTTTTTTTTAGGAAAACATATTGAGGGTTGATGTGATGCTCAAAAAGGTATTGTCGAGGGTATTGTACTTACAATGAGCGATTCAGTTCGTAACATTCAATCAAACTAGTAAAAGACGAGCATGCTAGGAGGACCGTCCAAAGGTCTTCTCAAAGACCAACGTGCAACAAAGATCCGTCCGTCCGTTCCTTCCTCCCTCCATCCCTCATCCCTTCCGCTCTTTCTTTTCTTACTTCCTTCCTTTCGTCCCTCCTTTCATTCTTCATTTCGTTCTTCCTTCCTTTCTTCCTTTCGTCTCTTCTTCCGTCATCGCGAAGGACACGCGATCCTTCACAGAACAAGCACAAGTATGGCGTAGCCCATCCTTTTGGAAAATGTTCGGCACCTGGCGAACCAGAGCGTGTTGAACAGCACTGGACAAATCACAAAAGACGGATCCGAGCAGTGTTGCAAGAATTTCTTGCAAAAGAGAAAATTGAATGTTGATGCCATTTGAATTCCGAGAGAGTGGCTGGCATCTCTCATGATCTGATGCCAATCCACTGGTCCCGCTTGCAAGTAACTAGAACTGTGAAACTTTGTAGCAAAAGCATTAGGTAGTACCGTTTTCAGCATGCCATGCTCCCCTTAAGGCCCCCAGTCTTAAATTATATAGGTTATCCCGAGACACTGCATTCCAGACTGAAAGCAACAGTATCGTCTCAGCTGGGACAAAGAAGCTCAATGGATTTTGTGATTCGGAGAGAATGAGAAGCCTTTTAAGGTTGTATATCTCGACAAATTCAAGGCTGTTTGACGGAAAAACGGTTTTATGAGATTACCGCTCTCATCGTTCAAAAAATGAAAATTTCTATATATAAGCGCCCTAGAGACTATTAAGTTCAACATATCAACATATGAAGCTGAGGTTTCACCAGATATGCTCAACATTTCAACATATACGGAGTATTCTCCAAAATACCGTAGTATTCTCAATCCACTTGAAAACTCGTATCAACTGGCTTTATTCCGTTGATTGCGGTCAAGTTCCACTGACCAGATCTCGATCACCATCATTTTTTTCGTCAACAGCTACGGCTACTTGAATGTGCTCAAATCACTCAAAAACTCCTGTCCATTGGAAGAACGGAGTGCTAACTTCCTTGTCCGAAAGTTCCATCGAATAAACTTTGTACAACCAAGCAAATTGGAGTCCAAAATCCCTATTTGGAGGTCACAGAATCTGTAGCTAATCCGGTGACAAGTTGGAGAGGACAACTGTAGGAGCTAGAGCAATCAATAACTAAGGAAGATGAAGCTTCTAAAGCGATTCAAGACTTCCAGCGGCCAGGTGCAGAAGTCATCTGACAAAATGTTTGCAAAGTGTCAGCTTTCCTGGAAGTGAATAGTGTGCTATTCCACAATTAAGTATTTTCTGGTCTCCAATCATCGTTTCATTCTTCGTTGCATGCCATTTCTCCAGCAGTGATTCTGATTACTTACCGTAGATTGTAACCTGCACCTCTACGCAGTCTAAGGTCAAGTCCTTTGGTTGAGAGTTCGGTAAGTCAATGATTATCAACCAGAGATCTACAATGTTTGATGATAATCAGAAAAACGAGTCAGTGGGTTGTCGGTGGTATTGGCCTTAGGCCTTAGGTCTTTGTTCTATGTTAAATAAGTCTTAAAGCTGTGCACACTGACTCATTTGGGAACAAAATAAACCTAAATTGATGTGTTGAATCTAGAATAGGTCTTTCGGTTGCTATTTGATTTTTCATTAAACTGACAATAAGAGTTTTAGTGACATTATTGATTCACATGCCAGGCTTTCTGACTCGACTCTTGTCTGGATGGACGTCAGTACCTTTTTTTTTTTTTCAAATTGAATTAAACTGTTAGCCATAACAACCCATCAAGGGTTTCGGCTTCCTTCTCTGCGTATTCATTAGGAATAGTTGATATTCAGTTTACAGTGGATTCCGAAACCACAAGGAATAGCAAGAACCATCACTGTTCCAGAAGGAGCTTTCGAGGGCCGAAGTACTCGGAAGGTTTGACCAGAACCTTGCCGAGGGGGGATTTTGGCCGGTATCCCGCCGTCAAGTGAGCCCCACCACAGCGTCATGTTGCAGCGGTAACCCATCCAAAGATGGGCCAAGCTGTGTATGGCTTGAATTCTATGATCGAAGCCAAGCGCGATGTCCCATTGCACTACGTATTCATCTTTTTCTCTAATAGGAATCTAAAATTTGCATGGGATTTTTCAAAAGAACCAGCGCAGTAGTATATTCTACTCATCCACTTATTCAGTGGCATCAGAAAACCCATCAGTTACATCGAACTCCCGGACCTAAAACTCGCCCTTTGATTGTAGCCATGTGATCCAGAAATATATATTTGCACACATATAAATTGGTACCTGTTGCCGGCTGACGTAATGTGTGTTAATATCATTTACCATCTACAAAGTTAACATGTTTGGATTACTGTTTGATTATTTGATTATCTCTGTTATCTTTATTCTCTATTACTACCCAACAGCTGCCGCAGGATAATTATTATTGTCCGAGATTTACATCTGAAATTGACTCTGTTCAATATTTCATTATTATGTGGATCAACAATCAGTAAGATACTACAAACATGGAAATAATCTAGGGATATTTTCGAGGATATTTTTTTGAAATGGGAATAACAATAATTTTACGTGAAAAATTTGCAACAAAAAAATGCTTCCAAAGGATCATTTAGGATGTTATGAATCTGAATAGTTACTTTGTTATTCAAAAATATAGAACAAAAATAAAAACTATTCGGCCAGGAAAAAAGTTCCATTTTTTTCACAACAATTGTGGAAAATCTTAAAAACACATACGAGTACAATACTTGATTTCCCCCCGAAATCACTGAAGAGCGATGAGGAGCTTTACATATGGTCATAGAGGACTAATTCACTTCGTAAAACTCATCTTTGCGGCAGATCCACTGACGCTGTTCGATGATAATGATATAACCGGTTTTATGTTGCCTCAAAAAATTAAAAGTGAAACTCCCCTTTTGTTACTTTCTCCCCAATAGACCTATTTCTCACGGGGAACAGAGACGTTCAGACAAGGATGAATAATTTTAAGCCACACCCCTGGCCAATTAAACGCCTATTATTATTAGGCGCGAAATTCGAGGAAGGCGATACTGTCACAATAAATTAGAATTGTCACTGTCACTATGACTGTAACATGTGTCGTGTCGCTACACTGATTGAACAATTCGAAAAATGCGCGTATGTTGTGTGGAAAGTTGTCCGCACAAAGTCCAAGACAGCATTTCCCCCAAATGTTGCATTCCACGGTTTTCCTGCTGACGAAAATAAGCGAAATAAATGGATGGCCGCCACTGGAAGACACGGCATCAGGAAGAATTTAAAGGCTAACGAAACAACTTCAGCTGTTTTACAAGTTGTACTTGCAAGGCCAAAAAGGGGGCGTCCAAATCACCGTTCAAAGTGCTGGGAATGCTACCTCACTCCGATTACCTACTGTAACTTCACAACAAAACCTCAATATTTTGCTTCAATCTTAGGTGTCTCACGGGGCACTTCAGAGCGGAAGATTTCTATTCATCAGTGATTAATTATTTGTACAAAGAAGACACTGAAAACAAATGCTGTTCCGAACATTTTCTTGAGGAGCTTGTTCCTTTTTCTGGCTCCTGTAGCACTTCACTTCCACCTTCAGGTTATTCACAAGTGGGTACCTACGTCTTCTAAATACCCTTCCGCACTATACTTCAACCCCTTATCACGCTGGTTCCCCGTCATTTGATGCTTACACTTTACATTTATAAACAAGTGAAGCGTTGTCGAGTCTGTAGGTTTGCATCGTGGCAAGACTTTTGCTCCATATTTTGGTTCTGCTCTACTGACAACTGATGACAAATTGTAACATATCGTTGTCAGGGGTAATGAGAAATAGAAAGTCACTGACACTGACATAGTTGCTACGGGCACAGGTGTCCTCAAGTAGAAATGATTTAAACAAAATTGTCACCAAAAACTGCTGATGGGACCTTGTAATAGACCGAAGAAGTGTGACGTCACAACACGGCAACATGGCCGGCGGTTGACATTTTCTGGAGGCCAACGTCAAACGTGACACGACCGTGGAATGCACGGCACGTGGCATGCACTTGACGTTTCTCTGTTTGTGTTTGTCATGTGTTTGTCAACTTTTTGCGAAGGTAAATAACGGAAATGGATATACCAAAAAATAATCCATATTTTGGGCTATATCAGGTGGAGGAAATCAAACTATATTGCTATAAACTAAAAACTGCTAACTATAAACTGCGATCCATTGCTCTTTGCCTCTGAGCATCTCATGAACGAGATTGTCGACGGCGATTCTCCTGCCCAGTTTTTCTTCGAGGTCTTCTCGCTGCTTTGATGGACCGTTACAATGAAAACGAGCGTGCTCTGCGTTGTCCTGACGCTGAGGCTTTTGAGGCTCCCCAGTATTTCTTTCATCCAACTTTGAACCAAGGCGTTCCACTGCCGTTGCCACTGCTCGACGAACTGCTCTGTGGCCTTGTTTCTGCTTTCTGGTTTGCTGGTGGGCACTCCTAGGCTTGTTTCCTCTAATCGCAAGCATCAGGGCGAAGGGTGGGATACCCGAGAGCACTCGTGCTGTATCATGCGGAACCGTTCTGTAGGCACTGGTGATTCTGAGTGCAGCTTTGCGCAGCTCTCTGTTGGGCTATGTCTGGCCTTTTTGCAACCAAGTCCGCCTGTATGACGCTGGCTGTCTCTTAGGCTGGCAATTTCAGCAATACTCACTGCCATTTTGCACTGGCTTTTGTGACTTTTGTTGTGAACCTCCAGAAAATGTCATGCCAAACACAACCAAACATAGAAACGTCACGTTCATGTGATGACGTTGGCCTCCAGAAAATGTCAACCGCCGGCCATGTTGCCATGTTGTGACGTCATCACTTCTCCGGTCTATAGAGGTTCTGGGGAGCACAGAAATGTATCTAACAAAATCGTGGCTGATCCCGAACGGCAATTATTCAATTTTTAAGATTATTAGTTGAAAATGTCGTAATAAAAATTTGGCTTCGGGTTTTTTCAAATTTTTAGAACAACTAAGATGGTCTAAACGGTTAATTTTGCATCTCTCCCAATATCTAAAAAAATCTCTGTGGATAGATTTATACCCTTCTGTTCTAATAAGAGTCCAAGACCTCCATTGTTGAGGAACTTCAACAAGTTTTGGAGATGACATGAATTTCCAAAGCTTCTGATAACACCCTTGTCCCAAAACACTTTTATAATATATTTATGCCCTCTTCGTAAGGTCCAGCTACAACCTTTGCAGTGCTGAAACACTTTTCAACAATTTTGTTCATCGTTTTGAAGCCAGACACAAACGGAATCACTCAAAGTACTCCCACATTTTCTACGTTTTCCGGATCAGTAAAACGGGCGCTCTCCTTTGGAAGTTTTCGGCAGGTGTTCCTTCTCAATATCTCGTCGTGGTAACTTTTGGGCACTAAGTTCAACTTCTTGGGCCACAGCAAAACTTTATCACGCCAAAGTATCAGCACAAGATCATTCCAAAACAAATGGTTTACTAACCCTTGAAAAGATGCAATTCTGGAATGATGCAAAGTCTTTTTCGAAAAAAGGGGGGGGGGGGGGGTTGATTGAGCTTGTGACACTCTTTTGAAAACTTCTTTCTTCCTTCAGAGCCAAATTTCTCATAAATGCGCCTTTCATTCTTCTCAAGTCTTCATACTCGTAACCATTTTTTTTCTGTTATCTTCACAAACCTCATTTCAACGTCATTTTATCGAATTTCCCTCGTAAGTCTTTTAGAGTGATGAAGCAGTACGGGGATGGTTGCCGTGTAGCCATTCGCTGGTCATTGATCAAGAGAATAAGTTCAATATCCGAAACAAATTTAAGCCCAAGTCCATTGATGTTGGTCATTTGAAACATCAACTCGATATTTTCATATAGGTTTTTTTCACCTGGGGTACAATGCAAACCATTCATAAGCCTATTGAAACTGGTTGATTCTCCCCTTTTTTTTCAATCGATCGTCAATCTATGTAACGACTTTTTTCTGCCTGTGTAATTTTTCTTTCCCTCTTTCTCTAAAATTATTTCCGCATCTTCTAGACAAATTAAAATCAAGTTGATGTTTGAAATGACCAATATCAATGCAATTCCTTTAAAATTTGTTCAGGAATTTTAACTTCTTTTGATCAATGACCAGCAAACAACTACGGCTACTTCCATGTCCGTACTGCTTCATCACTATAAAAGACTTACGAGGGAAATTCGATGAAATTACGTTGAATAAGGTTTGTGAAGAAAATAAACAGAAAGAGATGGTTACGAGTATGAAGACTTACGGAGATTTGAGGCGCATTGATTGAAAATTTTGCTCTGCAGGAAAAAAAGAAGAACTTTGCGAAAGATTGTCAAAGCATTATTACCCACCTCTTTTTGAAGCATCTCCTTAAGGGTTTGTGAACCAATTATTGTGGAATGGTCTAGTGCCGATACTTGGGTGTGATGAAGTTTGCTGTGGCCCAAAGAACTAGACTTGGTCGCCAAAAGTTACCAACATAAGATTTTTGAAGAGAACTCCTGTCGGAAACTTTCAAAGGAAAGCGACAGTCGCAATGATCCGTAAAAAATGTGGGAGTACTTTGCGTGATTCCGTTTGTGTCTGGCGTCAAAACGATGAACAAAATTGTTGAAAAGTGTTTCAGCACTGCAAAGGTTATAAATGGACAATGGACCTTACGAAGAGGGCATAAATATACAGGGTGATTTTTTGAAAAGTTTCCACCTCCAATATTTTCCCGCACAAATTTTTTTTGCAAAAAAGCCAAAACAGGTCGATTTTCTTTTCGAGGGGGACATCTAACCAGCGTATTTTCAATCTTACTGTTTCATCCCCCTAGGCAGGGTGACTACCCCTTCCAAAATCTTAAATGGGACTAGGGGTCAAGATACACATTGTTTTGAAGGTCATTCAATTCTCTTTATAGTGGTGCATCTAAAATGAAAATCTAACCATCCGTTCTCAAACTATGAATTTTTTAAGCCAGGAACCTTCGCTGAATAAATTTTTGTTTTTATTATGCATTGGCGTATCAAGAACCGCCAACACACGTCTATTTCAATCAAGTATTAGGGGAAGGGGCATTTTTTGACAGATCGTTGAGATACGTACCTCTCACCCACTCCTTCGCCCCCATCAACAACCCCTTGGAAATCTGAAATGGGATATGAGCCATCTTGTGATACCTCATTTGAAAGGGGTATCAATAATTCGCCAGTGCATTCGATTCTAATGAAGTCGTCAACAGGTGCCTAAAACTCAACGATCATTTTGGAAAAATTATTCAGAAAGCATTTTTATTCAAATAATTTCTTTTATTCTGAAAATGCAAACGTTTCAACAGACAGAAGCAAGTGGAACTGAAAGAAGTCAGTAGTTACAATCACAAAAGATAAGATAATTTTTTTACTTCAGTTTTTCCCAGTTTTTCAGGTACATTATTTTGTTTTCTACAATACACTAAGTGTACCGTATTCGACGTCGGTTGAATTGTTACATGTAAAAAATGGCTTACGCTGTTGCCGAGAGGGTTGAAGTAATTTTGATTTATGGTGCAATGAACTGTTACCGAGCCACGGCCAGAGTTTTCAGTGAAAGACATCCAGATAGACAAATGAGCCATATGTACGTCAGAAAGCTTTTACGAACTTTCCAGGAAACGGGGTCGGTGAAGAATGTGAATAGAAGAGGTAACGTGGTGGTAGATGAAATGGCTCAGATTGAAGTACTAGGTCATCTGGCTTTGGATCCAACTAACTCTTTGCGTCGGATTTCTGCAACTACAGGACTTTCGTACTCATCCGTGCGCAAAGTGACAAAACTTCATAAATTCCGTCCATACAAAATGAAAATGCTGCAGGAGCTTGTTGAAGAAGATCCTGATCGGAGACTAGAGTTTTGCGAGACCATGACAGAAATGATCACTGCAAACCCAAATCTGGTCAAGAACATATGCTTCAGTGATGAATGCAGTTTCTATTTAAACGGCTGTGTAAATAAACAAAATGTGCGTTATTGGAGTGATGAAAATCCACGCATTTTCAGAGAGGGACATACGCAAGCTCCTCAAAAATTGAATGTTTGGGCAGGAATACTTGGAGATGCGGTAGTCGGTCCCCTATTCATTGAACAAACATTGAATGGTGATGTGTATTTGGACTTGCTGGAGAATACCATCGATCCTTTAATAACCGATGAAGTTGAAAATCAACGTGATCAAGGTGGAAATCCGATCCTGGATGAAAATGGGCTATTCTTTCAGCAAGATGGAGCCCCGCCTCATTACGCTGTCAATGTGCGAAACTGGCTCGACCAGAGATTTCCGAATCATTGGATTGGCAGGCGTGGAGCGATAGAATGGCCACCTCGATCACCAGATTTGACAAGTCCCGACTTCTTCCTCTGGGGTCATCTTAAATCTGTTGTCTTCAAAACTCAGCCAGTGGATTTGGTAGATTTACGACAGCGGATAGTTGACGAATGCAGAAGGATTCCTAGAGAAACGTTCTCTAGAGTGAGACAGGAATTCGAAAATCGTCTCTACTACTGCATGGAGAATAACGGTGGTCACTTTGAGCATCTTTTGTGATTGTGACTACTGACTTCTTTCAGTTCCACTTGCTTCTGTCTGTTGAAACGTTTGCATTTTCAGAATAAAAGAAATTATTTGAATAAAAATGCTTTCTGAATAATTTTTCCAAAATGATCGTTGAGTTTTAGGCACCTGTTGACGAGTTTATTAGAATCGAATGCACTGGCGAATTATTGATGAACCTTTCAAATGAGGTATCACAAGATGGCTCATATCCCATTTCAGATTTCCAAGGGGTTGTTGATGGGGGCGAAGGAGTGGGTGAGAGGTACGTATCTCAACGATCTGTCAAAAAATGCCCCCTCCCCTAATACTTGATTGAAATAGACGTGTGTTGGCGGTTCTTGATACGCCAATGCATAATAAAAACAAAAATTCATTCAGCGAAGGTTCCTGGCTTAAAAAATTCATAGTTTGAGAACGGATGGTTAGATTTTCATTTTAGATGCACCAGTATAAAGAGAATTGAATGACCTTCAAAACAATGTGTATCTTGACCCCTAGTCCCATTTAAGATTTTGGAAGGGGTAGTCACCCTGCCTAGGGGGATGAAACAGTAAGATTGAAAATACGCTGGTTAGATGTCCCCCTCGAAAAGAAAATCGACCTGTTTTGGCTTTTTTGCAAAAAAAAATTGTGCGGGAAAATATTGGAGGTGGAAACTTTTCAAAAAATCACCCTGTATTATAAAAGTGTTTTGGGACAAGGGTGTTATCAGAAGCTTTGGAAATTCATGTAATCTCAGAAACTTGTTGAAGTTCCTCAACAATGGAGGTCTTGGACTCTTATTAGAACAAAAGGGTATGAATCTATCCACAAAGATTCTTTTAGATATTGGGAGAGATGCAAAATTAACCGTTTAGACAATCTTAGTTATTGTAAAAATTTGAAAAAACCCGAAGCCAAATTTTTACTACGACATTTTTAACTAATAATCTTAAAAATTGAATAATTGCCGTTCGGGATCAGCTACAATTTTGTTAGATACATTTCTGTGCTCCCCAGAACCTCTATTACAAGGTTCCATCAACAGTTTTTGGTGACAATTTTGTTAAACTCATTTCCACTTGAGGACACCTGTGCGGGAGAATGTGAGGCAAATCCCGCCAATGAGCGGAGATAGGAGGCAAAATGGGCGTGAAAAAGAAATAGGTCCATTCTTTTGCTTATATGTCTGGATAGGCAGGCAACCCATTATACTTCAATGTTATCGAGCTTATTTGAAGCAAATCACGTTTCCCGCTTTTGTTGTTCGAGGATAGAGCTCTTGCGAGTGTTTAGATCGACTTAACCATGAGTTTGAACACAATGAGACACAGAAATAAGTTTAACATTATATCAATGTATTGACCTTAATAGGCCATCCACAATGATGTTAATGTTAACGTAATGTTATCGGCAATGGTAATGTTAGCATTCAAAGCAACGAGTTTCAAATGGTGACGTTCACATTCATGTCAGTGGCAATGGTAATCATTACCATTGAAACTCGTTGCTTTGAACGATAACGTTACCATTACCGATAACATTACGTTAACATTAACATCATTGTGGATGGCCTATAAGGGATGAGTTATCCCTAATAATTACTTGAAATTCGCCACACATCAACACTCCATCGAACACCTGATTCTACACCTTGACCAAACATTTAATTAAACTTTGTTTGGGTAGCGTGGTTTGTGAATCTTTATGTGGCTGGTTTCATCAGTTCAACATTTATATTAGTGTTTGAGGTTATGGTTAGGGTTAGGCCCAGCTTCTAGACACTGTGAAAGAAGGGATTGGACTCTGCGAGCGAGTGGGAACTCTTACTGTTTTCTTCTTTTCCCTTGTTTCCTACAATCTAAGTTAGTAGATCGGTGCGTGCGGGGCTCCTGTCATTATAGGTCCTTTTTCGAAGGCTGAGTCTCTTATGGACTATTCTTTTTTGCTTGCTATTTTTAGGCTATGGCCTCTTTTGACCGTTTTGAAAAGGCATCGGATGAAGCTTTGCCTTTGTGGAGGACTGAACCCGTGAATTGCTTTTGCATTGTTAGGAGGATAGTCTATGGGAGGATATCGCAAACAATGCGAGTGTCTACAGCTGGAAATGTTCAACCCAATTTTACTCTTCCAAGTACTTCCGAACCAATGGTGTACTGTACGCGCAACAATGACTCAAGACAAGGTACAAGACTTTCATGTGAATATCTTTTTGGTTATGCTTAAGACGACCAGATTTCGCAGTGAAGAAATCGGAACATGAGGGGTCCGGGGGCCGAACCCTCCCCCCCCCCTCCCCCCGAAATGCGCCGCAGGCAATATTTTTTTCCCGAAAAAGAGGCGTGGTCAACTTATATTTGCTGATTTAGAATTAAGTTTTTCCAGGCACCTACCTTCCTACCTATCATCTATTTGTACGTACGATTGTGGAACTATTTATTTAGTTGAGAATAAATCTGATTCTGATCCTATCCCTAATTTTTCCGCGTCTGTTCATTGTTGGTTAGACATGCAAAATACCGGGCAAAATACACAAATATTTGGGGATATTTGTGCCAATCGAAATAAATTCAATTTTGTAAACAAACTACAATCTACATAAATTTCAACCAAACTTACCAAAAATATAGAGAATGTGAAAAAAATTGGAATGTTCGTTGCTCAAATCGGAAATCGGAGCATTTACGGAATAGTTACTCAAATCGGAACATTTACGGAACAGACATCGAATCGGAAAGTGTCTCCCGAAAACGGTACAGTTCCGATCAAATCGGAACGTCTGGTCACCTTAGTTATGCTCCGTTCTGTTTTGTGTTCAGTGAACCCATTGATAAAAACCTAGAAAGGTGCTCGGCGACGAACTAACGCGAAATAGCTTCGAAACAATCCACCTTTCCCATGCGAGAAATTACTTGCACGCATACCTGTGAGCGCAGATTCCCGCTAGTTCATTCGGCTACTACAGACCGCCAGTTGTATCTTCACAGGTATGCGTGATGTTCTCATGGGAAACGTGGATTATTATTCCTTGTAAATAAATTTCAGACAGCTGAACTAACTAATCGAGCCCTAACAATACACAATATTGCGCGGAAGTGGCCCTCCGACACGGATGTCATGCGAACTAAGAAAACGGTGACAAGTTATCATCGCGCATGTTCAGGGCCGCTAATCATGTGAGAAAAATTCTTGGGAGTAAAATACATTCCGCAGTACACTGATGTAGCGAATGTTGCCTAAAATCGTGGTTTTCAGGCAACTTTCGCTACAGAAGTGTAGTACGGATCATATATAGTCGTTGAGCCAGGGGACTCGAGTGGTTTCCACCTTGGGGACTTGACGTGTCATACCTTTTTGGATTCCCCACAACACCAGCATGAAAATAAGCCATGATACGTTTTTGTATCGAGTAGCTTAAGACCGCCATCTTGAAAAAACCGCGCCAAATATGTAGTTCTAGTGGTTTGTATTTTTTTTCTCTTCAACGGCACCTCCAATGGAAAAAATGAAGCTGAATAAAATCAAACAACAAAATTTACTACAAATATCGTTTAGCACCATTTTCTGACAGGTCTCGTTACTCCAAATATGACAGTTCATAATTTAGCTATGGCAAATTTCTTTATTCAACATTTTCGAGTACACCCGATGATATTTATACAAACCGAACTTCACGTCATTGTCTTTCTAGCGTACTTTACTAGAAATGCTGCTCTTAGCGACATTTTGATGTCCGTCTGTCCGTCTGTCCATCGGTCTAACTATCCGTCTTATCAATTAATTGCTTCTGAAGGAGAAGACCTTGCGAGAATCGACTTCTTGTGTGTAACATGTATTCACCGGAGAATTGAATTGAGAAAAAATCATTTCTCAAACCGTCGCCATCTTGATCCGCAATGTCAAATTTTCTCAAAAGTGATCCGATTTTCATGAAACTTGAAATACACGCATGTTTTATATTCAAAAGTATGATTTCAATGTTTTTTTTTGATCCGCCGCCATTTTGTCCGCCATGTTGAAATTGGTAAAACTGGTCCGATTTTGATGAAAATTGGAACCTAGTCGTGTCTCGTGTATTCATTGATGGTTTTTATGTTAGTTACACGATTAGCGCCATATTGACGTGCCAAATGGAAATTAATCTCCAGCTGTCACAAAATCAGTTTATTCAGATATTTCCTAAACAAGCGGTTTCCGATGTGACTGGAAAACGTGGTGAATGGAATTCGGGTTTTGTTAGTTCTTTTCTACAAGTAAAAACTTCTCCTGAAAAAATGTACAGAGAATGCTATTAAATTTTCGAAATTTGCAACAAAATTTAAAATTTTTTGATTTTCTTCTTCGAAAATTCGAAAACCAGATAGCAACGTCCATACATCTTCATTTAAGAAAGTCGCATATCAAATTTGAATTTTCTATTTTAAAAAAAAGGTACCAAAAATAGTTTTCCAGTGAACATGAAAAAATGAATGGGGTACTTGCCAGTGAAACGAGTTTGACTGGAAATACTTTTAATCATCAACAAGAGTGATAAAAAGTATTTCCTGAAAATTTCCGAAAAATATATCCATTGGTTAAGAAGACTTTTTTTCGATTTTTTTTTTCAAAGGGTTGGTAACTGTACGAAAACTTCACTGAAATTTTTATGTCTGTATTTTTCAAATATTGTGATGCGACTTTAACAGTTTTTTGAGCTTTCAACCCAACAGTGCTGTTTGTTTAGTTTTTAGTATATTTGTGACGTCACAAATATATTTTTAAAACAGGCACTACGGCCGCAATTTTGGGAATTTGAGAGGAAGAAAAAATTTGCATTCAATATTTTCATATATAATACAACAAGAGACTAAGTAATTACCGGAAATTTTTGAGCTGTAAAATATGAGTGCACGAGCGCGAAGCGCGAGTGGTCATTTCTGAAAGCCAAAAATTTCCTGGAATTACGAAGTCTCGAGATGTATTTGGCATGACAATTCGAACGAAACGATTTTCCATTTTCATCCTCCATAATTGTAATTCCGTACCGGAAATTACACTAGTGCAATTTTCATCTAATCATAGCCTTATTGGTGGAAATTGCTGGAATAACCCTTCTTCATTGGTTACATTTTTGACAATTGAATTGTCACCCATACTATCGATTGAGCCAATAAAAAAAAAAGGGCAATACAAGTACCCCATCAGTAGAAATCATTTTTAGTACATTTTTTTGAAAAATAGAAAGTTCAAATTCACTATGCAACTTTCTTGAATTAATATGTACAGGCGGTGCTATCTGATTTCCAGATTTTCGAAGAAAAATTCAAGAATTTTCAATTTTTTTGCAGATTTCGAAAATTTAATAGCATTTCCCGTACATTTTTCTTTGAAGGAGTTCCTACTTGTGAAAACGAGCTGACAAAGACCGATTTCTATCAACAAGTTTTTCAGTCACATCGGAAACCCCTTGTTCAGAAAATATTTGAATAAATTGATTTTGTGACAGCTGGAGATTAATTTCCATGTGGCACATCAATATGGCGCAAATCGTGGAACTAACATGAAAACCATTAATGCGTACACAAGACACGACTAGGTTCCAATTTTTATCAAAATCGGACCAGTTTTACCAATTTCAACATGGCGGACAAAATGGCGGCGGATCAAAAAAAACATTGAAATCATACTTTTGAATATAAAATATGCGTGTATTTCAAGTTTCATGAAAATCGGATCACTTTTGTGAAAATTTGACATTGCGGATCAAGATGGCGACGGTTTGAGAAATTATTTTTTTTCTAATTCAATTCTCCGGTGAATACATGTTACACACAAGAAGTCGATTTTCGCTAGGTTTTCTCTTTCAGGAGCAATTAATTGATAAGACGGACAGTTAGACCGATGGACAGACGGACAGACGGACATCAAAATGCCGCTAAGAGCAGCATTCCTAGTAAAGTACACTAGAAAGACAATGACGTGAAGTTCGGTTTGTATAAATATCATCGGGTGTACTTGAAAATGTTAAATAAAGAAATTTGCCATAGCTAAACTATGAACTGTCATACTTGGAGTAACGAGACCTGTCAGAAAACGGTGCTAAACGATATTCATGGTAAATTTTGTTGTTTGATCTTATTCAGCTTCATTTTTCCCATTGGAGGTGCCGTTGATAAGAAAAAAATACAAACCACAAGAACTACATATTTGGCGCGGTTTTTCCAAGATGGCGGTCTTAAGCTACTCGATACAAAAACGTATTATGGCTTATTTTCATGCTGGTGTTGTGGGGAATCCAAAAAGGTATGACACGTCAAGTCCCCAGAGTGGAAACCAAAATCGTGATTTTTGGCTCCTGGCTCATCGACTAATAAAACTCCCAGGGACTTTTCTCATACAATTCAAGAATAGCGGCCCAGAATTCAACAATGACATTGATTTCTGTGTTTGACGTTGACATTTTGATCAGTTTTATCAGCAACTTGGAAGCCTTCCGATTTAAAATGGATATTCGACGGTCGAAAAAGTGTGTGCCACTCAGAGGACTGAGTCACTACAATACAGCACTGATTAAATGAAATATCCCCAGACAATTTCGCGGTTAATTTGAATGTTATGGTTGAAGTGTTCCATGTTTTTTTATTTCGTAATTTGGGGCATTTGAGAATGATTCCTCACATATGTGCTTTCATGAATAGATTGCAAGGGTTACACCGATTTTTCTATGTAACCACTTCTACTTAAGAACAACGCATAATCCATTGAGCTTAGTTTGAGAATCACCTATTTTACAGCGTAACATATGGAAGACTTAGAACGAATCACCTCGTTTTTTAGCGCATGCGCTAAGCGGTCACGCAATATTGTGTATTCATTATATAAATTTCTTGAATCATCGCGTCGAGTGTCTAGATAATAGTTATGACCAGCTTCTACTAGATTTTCCATTTCATGAGCAGGCTACCTCTGTCAACTTCAGATGAACGCTGTAACAGCATTATTAGTTGCGCGAGATCAAACCGGATGCTCCTCTAGGTGAACTTCACCTTCGTAGCATTCGTCAATAATAACTGATACCAAACAAAGGGTAAGGCGGGAAATGTGACTTGATGGCAAAACAGACACCAGCCCAATGTAGGCAAATTCAGAATAAACGTGCAAGACCCACAACTAAGTTCTAGCCTCAACACACTAGGTCCAGGAATCCCGCTTTCCGAGGCCACAGACAAAAGGTAAACACACTCCGAGGCTACGGCGCTTATGGATCCCAAGCATCCAATCTCCGAGGCTTAGTCTCTGCAGAAGGAGGCCAAAACTCACCCGAAAAGGGGGCCAAGTGACATCCAAGCAGGACTCACCGATGATAGACTACGAGTGAATCAAGAGCGGTTGGGGCAAGCTTCCACCCAGACGGCCATAGTTCAATAAAATTGTATCCTATAGCATGACAACACCTGACTAAAGGCAGCAAAGTGGATTCACATTTTTTTATGCAATATCAAATTGACGTGATAATACGGCCTCTGTAATTTCTGGTCCTGCTGCAAAAATAAGTTTTACCGAAAAAAAGCACTTCGACGCTCTTCAGTAATGTTGAGGAAAAATCAAGAGGCTCTTGGCAATCCAATTTTTAGCAATCAGTGGTGTAAAGCCATCATCAGGCATTCAGCAGGTCACACATTGTGTCAATTTGCATTTTGTGTAGACATTTTCCAAAACTGTTGTAAATATAAATTCAACTTTTTTATTCTTCTGACTAATATTTTTTAGTTTTGTTAGATATTTTCGAGATGCAAGGTGACTTTCCATACTCAAAACATCCTTAATAATCGTTTTTCAGCACTTGGCGGTGAAATTTTAACGTAAAATTATTGTTATTCGCATTTAAATAAGTCCCTAAATTATTTCCATTGGTGTCTGAAGACACATTTTGGACATAATTCAACAATATATCATAATCAGAAACTTGATTGAGAATCAATTCCAAGTCAATTTTGGAAATATTGTAGGCAATCAATTTTTTTTTATTGTAGGTCAAGAAAATCAACAAAGCAATTCTAGACTAGTGAAACCACTACCTTGCCCATTACGTCGGTAGTAGTTTTTGTCTTACATAGGCAGATACAAGTGCACAAAATTATTGTTCATCAAGAAGAATCCACGGCACTTACTAATCACGAACACGAACACCCGAAATTCCTCCCGATCGTACAGAATTGGAGGCCCCGCTTTCGCAATGCCTGTAATACCCATATGGCGTAATGTGCAATTTTTCGGAATTAACCTGCCAAACCGATAATTGAGTTTTGAGTCTTTTCTTCTCTGTGGGGCACGTCCACGAGGTCTTTAGCCTCGTTTAAAGCTGAAGTGCCCACGGCGGTGACGATTACGCGGCGCCACACAAAGCAGAGGGCCATAAACAGAGCTTTGCGGCGCGGTCATCATCACAGTCATCAAGACCCCCGCGCGAGCGCGAGAATTCAACATTATTGGCGAGCGGTAAAACACCTGAGGCCATTTTACACGTCGCATTATTAACGTTTTTGTTTAATCTAACGTCGAGATAAAAATGATCTTTCATATCGCAGTCCCCTCTTCCTTCAAATATGTACACGAGCGAATTTCAAATGATAGATAGGTAGGTACGTACAATGTTGCGGAATTGGATTAAATTATAATATAAAACGGAATATCGCGTGCCTTGACCTCGAGGTTCTCCTCCGAGCCACGGTGTGTACAGCAGTTTGTGTCGATAGAGAGAGTACCGTATTTGTAGTTTGGTATTACTGGAGCGAAGTCGCGATGGAGTTCGATCCGGAAAGGAGCTTCCTCGGTTTCGATTTGAGCACCCAGCAGGTGAGCTTCCGTCAAATTTCTATACATGCGTTTTATATGTGAACAAATGTATTTTTGTTGCGTACGAGCAGCAACAATAACAACAAAGACGAAGCGCATGCGTTTCCTTTGGTGTAGTGACCACATCCCGTTATAGACTACCTGTTGTGAATCACCTGAGGTGCTGATGCGGCTTCTGACGAAAATTATAAGCATAGGATAGCGCAATTTATAAAAAAAAAACAACAAATAAACCGTGTAAAAAATTGACCTCTGCGATAAACCGTCGCACCATTTTTCACTTTATTAAATTATAGATAAATGAGTGCGGGTTATAAACACTATGATGTGGTTTTCGTGGGACGGTGGTATCGATCAAACTTTTTTTATCATGGTGCACCAATTATGCTGTTACAGAGTAAATTGGGATTAATGCTTTTTAAATTAATATTGTTCTGAAAAATGGTGTTTGTAATGAGTAAATTTTCAGTTTCCTTGTAAAGAGTTTAAATTGATGCAATAATATTATTAGTTTTCAGCACAAAGTGATAAAGCCGGCAGGCGGAAAATATTTACGACTATCTACTACTTACCTACATTAGGCGTTATTACACCGCATGGTCTCGAGCTTTAGGGTCTAGGCGAGGTCTGGAGTTTTATATGTTCCCTGTTTCCTGATAACCTGAAATGCATATTGGATTTTTTTCAATAACATTATTTGAGAATACTTAAAAATGTTCGAGAGGTCGAGAGGTAGGTGGGTACCGAGGTGGGTACCTACCTACAGACGAGCAGCCTTTTTTGAGATGAGGTGGTAGTGGTGTCAGATCCCAGCAACTACCATTATTACAGAACTTGGTAGGGAGGGTGATTTGTTTCTTGCTAGATCTAGCATTCCGAGTAGCATTCTTTTGGATCCTGGTATCAAAAGAAATTGCCGAGGAAATTGCCATCCTTGAGTTTGTCGAGTTATCAGAGCAGATCTCCACCTGGTACAACCATCCACTTGTGAATCTCTGGATGGCAATCACATAGTCTTAAATAGGAAATAGGAAACTTTCAAAGGAATGGGTCGTGTATACCGAGTGTTCCATGACTCATGCTCGGACTCATGTGTATTGTATACAGAATGTTTCATTGGTCATGTTCGGCGCTAAAAGAGTCATTCATAATCAAGATGGAAAATTCGAATTGGACATAGCTTACGCACTCGGTTACGCATTATTAACTCAAGAACAGGAGAGGATGGAGTGTGGTATGGAGTGGGAAGCGGGAATGAGTAGAAGATTGAGGATCAAAACAGTCAACAGGGGAGGGGGAGGTTCCGATGTCATGGAGGAGGTTGACCACAAAGTTTACAGTACTCATTCCACTATCATTCTGTTCCTAATACAAGTTGGAGTTGAGGAATATTGCGGTTTGTTTTTACGACCGTTCGACTTTCCGCTTGGTGTTTGGTGTTTGACAGTTGTTGCTTGCGGTGTGTCCATTGTTCACACCCTTTTCGGAGTGGCGCTTGATGATGTCATTCATCGTGCAGTGTATTACTGATTTCTTGTATTTTTTCCGGGTGCACTAAGCTGTGTTGCTGTTGCTGCTGAGCTAGTAGCCCGCTGCTGAGCTAGTAGCCCACTACTAAGTGATTTTGTGACTAGATGCTTTTGAATTATTTTTTATAGCGATTTGGACGTTGAAGCAGTGTACATGGACCTCGTCAGGTTACGTTTTTTTTTTATAGCCAAATAAGTCAGTTTTTCACATTACGAATTTAGTGCGACAAGCTGTACGTGGATGTTTCCTTAGCTATTTTACTACAATTGATCCGTGCTATAGGTTGACGAGCGAGTATACTACTATATCGATGTGGGACTGCGCTAATTTTCACATGTTTTTTTATCTTCATTCTGTATTTCTACTTCTAATCCTCAAATTCATCAACCGCTTCGTGTTTTTACTTATTTTCTTGCTGGTTTCCGTTTTTTTTTCAATTCTTCCCGCCCAGCACCCCGATTCGCTCCATAGTCCTGTAAATGGGGTACTTGCCAATGAAACAGATTTGACTGAAAATACTTTTAATCTTCAACAAGGGTAATTAAGAGTATTCCCTGAAAATTTCCGGAAAATATATCCATTTGTTGAAAAGATTTTTTTTAATTTTTAATTTTTCAAAGGGTTGGTAACAATAGGGAAACGTCAGTGGGATTTTCAGGTCTGTATTTTTCAAATATTGTTATGTCACTTCAACAGTTTTCTGAGTTTCCAATCCAACAGTGCTGTTTGTTTAGTATTTAGTATAATGGAGTATTATACTAAAAATTTTTTTTGATTGAAGTGGAAACTACATTGAAAAATAATTGACCCGTGTTTTTTTATTCAGTCAAAAACCGTTCCGTTTGGGCGCAATAAATAAATAACGTCAACTACTTCTGACGTCACAGCGAGTCACCGCCTATAGGTACTGCCTGCGTAAATGACGTCAGAAATAGGCAGAATATAGGAATTTCGTTTATTTATTGCGGCCAAACGATACAATTTTTGGCAGAATAAAAAAATACGGGTCAGTTATTTTTCAATATAGTTTCTGATTCCATCAAAAAAAAATTTTTATTTCAAAAGTATAATACTCTATTGTGACTTTACAAATATATTTTTAAAACGCGCATCACGGCCGCAATTTTGGGAATTCAGGAAGAAGAAAAAATACGGGTACATTATTTTTAACCACACTATCGATTAAGCCAATAAAAAAAAATTGGGCAAGTACCCCATTGGTTCATTTTTTCGATTTTCAAGACTTATTGTTGAGTTCGTACTGATTTTCGCTTTTTCTTCTTCAATTTCTTAGCCGCCCAGCACCCCAAACTGGCGCCTTGCGCCTGTAATTTTATTCTTTTCCTTGCTTTTCAACACTCCCTGGCATCCCGCTTCGTTCGGTTGTTCCGAACCTTGAAAACATTTATTTGTTGTAGAAAACTACTGGATCATCCGCAAATTTTTTCCTTTAATCTTCATTTTTGACGCCGCCGCCGTGATGAGTCCACTTTTGGAATTTTCCAATTCAACTCTACCAATATGACACTGGACCGGTAAAGAAGCATCGGTTATACCGGTTATACCGTGTGATCCGAGGTGTGATCCGAACCATTCCGAATTCAGGTAGGCTGTGACAAGGTCAAATTCCGGGATGTAAAGCGCTTTTCGCCAAGGCGCAGCCTACCCCAATTCGGAATAGTTTGGATCACACGGTAGATTACAATTCGCAAGCAACACGAAAAATCAAAAATTTCTTAGTAGAAAGCAGGACAAAATCAGATCATCAACCAATATTCGCAGGCAGGGCCGGACCGAAACCGATTTGCTTTGGGGGGTGTGATAGATCTCAAAATGTCGACTATTATTGTGAGACTGTGGAATTGTGAGACAGCAAATTATTGGATCGTTCTTTAAAAAAATGTCTCTTCTTCTTTATTAAAATTTCAAAACACATTCAACATTTCAGAAACGATGCTTTTTTGTTCGTTTTAAAGAGTTTACAAAAATCGGTACGGATAACGAAAATAAAGGGGGTTAAAGTCCCGCCCTTTGACACCCCCACATTTGTGATAATAAATAACCTATAGTGTGATTCTGTGAAAAATAACATTCCAGAAACGCTCTGCTATAGCTGTATTACACTAAACAATTTCTTGTACAATTTCTTGAACAATCTGCCAAAATGGTGCCAAAAAAAACAATAAATAATTGTTTAACTGACGGATTGTACAAGAAATTGTACAAGAAATTGTGTAGTGTAATACAGCTATTATGTAAAAAATCCTGTCGGCCATTGGCTGTTGCCTAGGCAATAACAGCGTAACAGAGCCTTTATAGCTGTATTACACTACACAATTTATTGAACCATTTCTTGAACAATCTGTCAATTAAACAGTCAAGTTCATTGTTTTTTGACGCTATTTTGGCAGATTGTCCAAGAAATTGTACAAGAAATTGTGTAGTGTAATACAGCCATTTTGGAATGTAATTTTTCAGATAATCGCACCATAATTTTTCTTATATATTTTTCTGGCACTCTTGAAGCATCTCCGTCAACTGCCCTGGATTTTTTTCGGTCGTAGGTATTCAGATCATAACATAAATACTTCAACATTTCCTTCGATTTCCAGCTGAAAGGCGCCGTGGTCGACGACAGGCTGCAGGTCATCCACGAAGCCGTCGTCATGTTCGACAGCGACCTGCCCGAATTCCGCACCCACGGAGGCGTCCAAATCGACAAAATCAACCCCAACGTCATCACAGCTCCCACCATAATGTGGGTGAAGGCCCTGGACATGCTCATGGACAAACTGACGGTGGCCGGAGTTGATTTTTCGAAAATTGCGGCCGTTTCCGGTTCGGCCCAACAGCACGGCTCCGTCTTCTGGCAGAAAGGCTCCGAAAAAACCCTCCAGAACTTGGACGCGGGCGAATTCCTCCACCACCAACTGGCCAACGCGTTCTCGGTCAGCAACAGCCCAACCTGGATGGACTCCAGCACGACCAAACAGTGCAAAGAGCTGGAAGAGGCCGCGGGCGGCCCGGAAAAACTGGCCGAAATCACGGGATCCAGGGCTTACGAACGCTTCACCGGATCACAAATCGCAAAAATCGCCCAGACGAAAGCCGACGCGTACAAGAATACCGAGGTAATATTTCTAGCAAGTATTTATATTTTCGTCAGTTCTGATATGCAGTATTTTGCAGAGGATCTCGCTGGTAAGCAGTTTTCTCTGTTCGCTGCTCACAGGGAAAATAGCTCCCATAGACATTTCCGATGGATCCGGAATGAACTTGTTGGACATCAACACGAAAGAATGGAACCGGAAGCTGTTGGAAACGGCCGGGGAGAATTTAGAAGAAAAGCTGGGGAGGCCGGTGGCTTCGAATACGATCGTAGGTCAAATTTCGCCGTATTTCGTCGAGAGGTACTGTTTCGATTCGCGGTGCTCTGTGGTGGCCTGCACCGGTGACAATCCGTCTTCTTTAGTTGGTAAGATATGTTCGACCAACATCTATTGTTGGAGAAGTTCTAGTTTCTAAAAAGATTTGCTTTTAGGAATGAGACTGAATGAGGGTTGGCTGGCTGTGAGCTTAGGCACTAGCGATACCGCATTTTTGTGGTTGACTGAACCAAAGGTGGTGCTGGATGGGCACATATTGTGCAACCCGGTTGATCCTAAGGCTTTTATGGCATTGCTATGGTTAGTTGGCATTTGGCGTGCTTAGCTCGTCAAGTTGCAGCTTTGCGAACAAAGAGTGCGTTCGTTATTTTACTGATCCCGTGTTTGGAAAGCTTGTTCTGCTTCTTGAGTCGAACAAATTGTCTGCTGCTAAATATTGATTAAAATTTAATGCCAAATTCAAACAGACCAATAATACAATGGAATCAACACCTTTCTATTATATTTGGACTCGATTTCGTTTTGGAAATCGACTGCAGTTGATGAGGATCACCCTGGTAACGGAGCATAAAATCTTCGTCAACGAATCAGATTGCCGCCGTATCTGGCAAGGTACAGCCAGCGGTCCCAATTTAACACTTTCAACTTGAAATTGCGATGTTAGATTGATCAAGATCGGGGAAAAAGAGCTATCCAAAAACGTTATTAGTTTGTTGGTGACAGTTTGCAAGGCTGCAAAAGCTATATCACTATTAGAGACTGACTTGTTAATTCAACGTTTCATTTTACAGCTTCAAAAATGGCTCGTTGACTAGAGAAAGGATAAGAAATGCATGTGCAGAATCTAGCTGGGATATTTTCAATCAACTGTTGGACAGCACGCCTAGAGGAAACTTTGGAAATATGGGTGAGTAGCACTTTTTACTAAGGTTACATATACTTATCCAAAGAGAAGACCATACACTTGACATTCTGTTAGTTCAAGAAAGAAACACGAATTAGGTGGAATGGTGTGAGGTGAGATTGCGTGAGGTAATGGTGCGGGATTACGTGTGCTGGCGTAGGATCATGACATAGCGTGCGATCGCATGGATTTACGTATTGGTTCACGTTAGATGGCGTGAGATCACATGTGATTGCGTGAAATATCACATTATCGTAAGGGGATGGTATGAAATCGCGTTAGATGACAGCGTGGGATTACATAGAATCGCTTGGGAGAACGTGCAATCAAATGGGATGATGATGTGGGATCATAATTATGGGATGAAGTGAGATCGCATGATGACCTGGGATTGAGTGAGATCATGACATGAGATTGCTTAAAATTTGAATCGCGAACAGAAACATTAAAAGTCGCCAAGCAGTAGCAAAGAACTTCCCAAGTGACAAAACGGACTCTTTTTGTAAAAAACTCTGATTTGGTTGATCACCTTGCACCACTACAAGAGACTGAAGACTTTGTATCCCAGTGTGCCCTGAATGGTCTTAATGTGACGGTTTTGTTTAGCGGGGCTATCACGACACTTTTCCCGTTTTGTGTGGTCCGGCAGACTAGTTACCACCCCCTCCCCCTCCCTAAAGCTCACCCATTTTACGGGTTTAAAAAAATGGACACCTGTATTTACTTACCTACATGACATAACACTTTGTAAATTCCAGGCCTGTACTACGACGCACAAGAAATCCTTCCGTTCCTTTCCGGCGACCACAAATTCAACAAGGCCGGCCAAAGGGTAACGAAGTTTACGAGTCTAGAAGTTGAAGTCAGGGCTCTAATTGAGGGCCAGTTCATTGCCAGAAGAGCGTACGCTGAGGACATTGGATTCAAAGTTGGTCAGTATTTTGTTGTTTCGAGTTTTGCCTTATTCTAGATTTTAATGGGGGAAGCTATTGGAACATTACAGTTTTTAGTCACTAGAACCAAACTAGTTCAGCTCTAAAATCAGGAAATTCGATTGGTTCTCGAAAATCCCTGGCCAATCAGTGATAGCGATTTTCGAGCTGAACTATCTCGATTCTATATGTATAGGGACTCGAAAACGCTCGGTTTCATCTGGCACGTAGGCCTGGATTTTGGGCCCACTGTAACACCTCCCGGCACCAGATAGGCTCGCCGAGCCGCAATGCGATGCTTGACGTTAAGTTCATCGAATATTCAGCACAATAATTCACGATGGAACACGATGTCGTCCAGGCCACTTTTGGAACACATTTTTTGCGCATTTCAGCTACAGATGGACGGAACATTTTTGCGGGACGTGAGTACGTGACGTCTAATGCTCTTCTACATCTTACTGGAAAATGGTTACATCCTGTTTTTAATTATTCCCAATGAACAAATAATTCAAAGCAGCTTTATTATGACATTTGAAAGTTGTGAAAAATATGTTCAACCTCTTCAGACCAGTTTAATTTTTTGATGCTTCAAACTGAATTCAAAATTTGAGCCCTTGAAGAATTATTGGCAAAACAAGGATCTCCGCCGCGGTCAGTCATGGCGGGCAGAAAGATTCACGTGTAAAAAGTTCAATAAACCAAATTTCAAACAACTCGGCTGTTCAAAGTTGCGTATTGGGCCAAAATTGACGAGAGTTCCTTCAATTTGCAATTTGCTTTCGTTTTGGGGCTTCACGGAATGAGTTTCTGTCGACCCTGCCTGACCGCCGTCAGGAATCGCCGAAATCGATGGCGGCCCGTGCGATTTTGGTGCCTAAATGACGGTAACAACGTCTCTATGCCCTCTAGTCGCATTTCTGCCTATGACAAGGTCAGTTTTCCAAAATTTCTGTGTTTTTATAATTTTATATTAGTTTGTGTTTGGATCATCAGCATAACCTTACTTCTGGACAAGCCAAGTACCTTTCATTATCCAGCGCGCCATCAGCGCGCATACTCGTCTTCTGAAGTAATGGCGTCAAATACAAAATTTGCGAACAAATGCTAGAAAATGGCGTGAAAAACCGCCATAGAGTTGAAAAATACGCGCCGCAGCAAACAGGGTAATACGCTAGAGGTTAATACACACTAGTGATTACTCATTTTTTATCAAAAAGTCCGCATTGTTCATTAAATTATAAATAACTGCGTTTTACATTGGTCGGATGTGTGTACGCAACCCATAATGCAACCCCCAACAACTCTATTTTCAGTTTGACTAGCGAAAGTTCGCAACACTCGCTACATCAGTGTACTGCGGAATGTATTTTACTCCCAGGGACTTTTCTCACACGATTCAAGAATAGCGGCCCACTTGTTCACAAACGTACGACACTCGGAGCGAACTTCAAAATGGCGAATAAATAGTTGATGTTGACAGCAGACAGCAGCGCAAAGTCACGGCCGTTGCTTGTCAAACTGAAAATAGAGTTGGTGAGGGTTGCATTATGGGTTGCGTACGCACATCCGATCAATGTAAAAGGCAGTTATTTATAATTTAATGAACAATGCGGACTTTTTGATGAAAAATAAGTAATCACTAGTGTGTATTAACCTCTAGCCTATTACCCTGTTCGCTGCGGCGCGTATTTTTCAACTTTGTGGCGGTTTTTCTTGCGATTTTGTAGCATTTGTTCGCAAATTTTGTATTTGACGCCAAAATTTGGCGCAAGCGTTGGGTATACCACTATAATGAAAGTTACTATAAGGCGGCAAAGCTTACAATCGGTGCTATTCTGTTCTGACATTGCTAAGAGATAGCAAGTTTCTCTCTTGCTAACTTAACCATCTAATTGCTAACTAGCAATACATTCGGAAATTGGTATTCTGATCGCTCTTTTCGGAACAATCTGAATTGTCATTCTAACCATTATTGCTAGATCGGATTGTTACGCTAGCAGGCGGCGAACAGCACTTGCCAGGTCCCTAGCAAGGTGATTGAAGTTGACAGTTGTTGACGTTTCGTTCGAAACTTAACCTAGACTCTTGTTGCGTTCTGCGTTTGTTTGTTGTTCGTGTTGTTTGTTGTTGGAAAAATGGATCAGTGGATCAATTTACATGGACATTTTGGGGTAGTACTACACAATGTTATTCGTCAGTAAGTCCGTCACATTTGTAAAATGAACATGCACTCGTATTATAAAACTAATTTTTTAGAAGACGCCAATTTCTACGCTACAGGCACATAAGGGACCATCAAAATCCATTTGAGCTACCAAATGAACGGTTCGTTAAGTTATTCCGTTTAAATAAGGAACTGGCTCGAGGAATTATAGAAGAAATCGGCGAATTTATTGACCCAGCAACAAGGAGAGACACAGTGCCACTGAACTTTCAGGTAGTCTACGTATTGGCTTTATGAAAAACTATTACCGCTAAAAATTAACATCAAGTATAAAAATGTTGCTGATTTTGGCTTGAAAAATTAAAGTACTGGCTAAGTACTCCGTATTGGTATTAAAACTGACATAACTATTTTCAGGTGCTGATTGCTCTGAACTTTTATGGCCATGGTTCCTTCCAAACTGCTGTGGGGCGAGATCTGAATTTGGCTGTGAGTCAGCCTGTTGTGAGCCGAATCGTCAACAAAATCAGTAGGATTTTCGCTGAAAATCTCTTGCCAAGATACGTTAAATTTCCCACCACCCAGGAAGAAATTCGTAACACGACTGAAGGGTATAAATTATTAATTTCAGTCATTTTCACTCTCTTACCTATCAGTTATTAACTAATCTATCTTAATCCTTTTGCCTGTTTTACCCTTACGGGTGTAAGATTAGTTGATAATGTAGTATTATTTTCAGATTTTCACAGAAATTCAACATGCCAAACACTCTGGGGGCCATAGATTGCACCCATATAGCAATTTCCACCCCTAAAATAGACGACCCTGTTATGCCAGCTATAGCTTATTACAATCGTAAGGGTTTCTACAGTATCAACATGCAAGGAGTATGTACAACCAACATGTGAACATTCACTTACTAAAATGACGAACTTTTATTTCAGATCTGCAACTCTGATTTGATATTCACCAATGTCAACGCCAGATTCCCAGGGGCCACCCATGATGCCGCTATTTGGGAAACCTCAACCATTAATACATACTTGAAGCGAGAATACGCCAGGGGCACAATTCGAAACAAATTTTTGATTGGAGATTCTGGTTACCCGCTTCAACCATGGCTAATGACACCTATACCAGATGCTCCACCAAACACTCCTGAAGCCCATCACACGCACATTCATTGCTCAGCTAGGAATGTAATCGAACGCTGTTTTGGCGTATTAAAACAACGATTTAGGTGTTTATCAAGAAATCGTGTACTATTTTACAATCACGCTACAGCTGGTCGGATAGCATATGCTTGTGTTGTTCTACATCACCTCCTCGGTCACTGTTTCGTCAAGTTCATCAGGTATGGCAGCAGGATCGATTTCTTCAGGAAGCTCCTCATTTCCTGTCGCCGAAACGATTCCTGTCGGTGATATTAATCTGTTCTCTACGTCGCTCAGGTTGCCAAAAACAACACTGCCGCCGCCGGTACCCTGGATTTCTTTTTTTGAATTTCGTGCCTTTTTCCTCGTTTTGCATTTCCATTCAGTAAAGAACTGTAATTTTATAGATTAGATATAAGTTATAATGAAAATTAAAATGAGAACTTACACTTTTCCATCCTTTGACATCTTTGCGTGCCCCATTTTCCACTTCGTTCAGAGTGTCTGTTAAGCGGCACCACAATTCCTCAACCTCATTCACTGCCAAAGGATGAGTTCTTCCTGTTAAAAGTACGCGGTTGCTGGCGCAAAAATCAACAATAAGGGACATTTGTTGGCTATTTGTGCGCTTTCCCCTCGCCTTCTGCTGCTTTCCTTCGGTGTTCATTTCGCAGTTTGAAACGCTTTGAATTTGAAATGCGGATTTTATAGGGGGTTACACGAACTATAAGATACACACTCCGGAACACCGAAACAGCTGATGCTAGTCTATGAGCTGATGCAAAACGACTGGGAAACCCAAAACCCTTGCCCCCTGCTGATGCAAAATTTTGAATTGGGAAACCCCGGGAACTGGGATATGTCAAATTTGGAGGATATGCTAGTGGCTAAAGTTACAGATTTGTTGATTTGCGCAAACGCAACGACTAACTTCAGACGATCATAGCAATGATGCAAGCAATCTTGTTAAGGCTCTAAGCTTAGCAATAAGTGATGAAACAGAATACCAAAAGCCAATTTTCCTTCCAACAATATTGCTACCAGTTACACCCTCAGCAATATTGTTCGTTAGCAATATGGTTAACAATCACAGAACAGAATAGCACTGAATGCTCAACTATAAAATATTTGACCAGCCAACTAAAATCACAGTAGAGTTGAAAGAGTTGATTGTTTTATACCAGGCGCTATATGGTCCTTTTTGTTTTGCCCTCGGTTTTGCCATTATTTCGATTTATCCCTTTCATGTTTAATCAGACGAATTTATTTGATGCCAACAAATTTTCAGGGAAAGGAACCAAGATTCTGGCAACAGGCGGTGCTTCCATGAACAAATCCATCCTGCAGGTCCTGGCAGACGTTTTCAACTCACCCGTTTACCTTCAAGTAAGTCTGGAAAGTGTTATTTTAAATCTCATTTCTATTGAGTGGGTGGTATCAATAAAAGAATTTGCTTCTACTTGGAAATCTAAAGGAAATTTTCCTTATCAAGTCCTAGTAACATGTGAAATAATGACCCGTTACCCTTGTAAATTTTGTAATGGTACGTATAGGCTGATCACGGGAAAATTCTTCTTTTTTGCCCTGGTGGAAGTTTCCTCTTTACAATAATTTGTGAACACATTTGAAAACTGAAGAGCATAATTTACAATATTGTTACGGATTTCGCGTTTAGGCTCGTTTATAACTGACACGACCGTTTTTAAACACACTTTTTATTACTGCGTAAAACTATTATAACATACGCGTCAACAATTACTTACGCTTGGGTTATCGCCGATACTACTCGCTGTTGTCGCTCTGAATTGAATACTGGTCCGTAGGCCGAGGATCGGTGCTTAATAATATAGCTCCGACTGTTGTTCTGGAATCTTCCACCGGTCTTTCAGTCAATTTTACAATGACCCGGCGCAATGATGCGGCTTCGCGGCGACTCCCGAAAAATCCTACACCTTTCGCGTGCATTACCCATGCTCCGGAACGGCAGCACCTCCGCCAATTCGGCTGATCTTTCCTACTCGGCTGTTCAAGTCTCCCTTGTTTTTTCAATCGCTGAGCCATCGCATACATTCTGGAATGTCCAGAGGTTCGCACTTGTACAGGGTGTTCACGATAAAATTCACCCCCCCTCTAGGAGATTCCCCTTTGAGATACTTTGAAAAACTAAAAACTTTTTATCAACGATTTTTCCCAGGGATCTTGAATCGATCGTCTAAAAGTTTTCAATTGGTACCGTATACAGGGTGTGACAGACAGGGAGGTACGAAGTTTCCGGGGAAAAAACAAAGCCAAGGCACCTGATTAAGGTAAAGATAATGTGTGACCCACGAGTTAAAAGTCAATGATGAGTTGATGAGTTGACATGTAACTTTTTTATTTCAAATGCAACACCCTATATTTTATTACGTCATTTGATGAAGCCTTTCTTTCTGACTACAAAGATATATAACATTTATGATTTATTTTGACAAGGAAGCTGTCAAAAAAAATAAAAATTGGTAGTCAAATAATTTGAAAATTAAAAATTACGCAACACCCTGTATTACGAACGAATTAGACCATTTATCCATGCAGAGTTGAATTCTGCAGCCAAAATGCTACGAGAATAACTTTATTTCAAGTGAGCTGTAGAAACCAAAGCCATCTTGCCGCGAAACAAAATTATTTGACTACCTATTTTATTATTTTTCCGAAAACTTACTTGTCAAAATAAATCATAAGTGTCATATATATTTATAATAAAAAAAAAGCTCCACCAAATAACGGAATAAAATATAGGGTGTTGCATTTAAAATAAAAAAGTGACATATCACACCCTGTCTGTATACGGTACCAATTAGAAACTTTTAGAGGATTGATTTGAGGTCCCTGGTAAAAATCGTGAAGGAAAAGTTTTTAGTTCGAAAAATCATGAAGGGGAATCTACTGGAGGGGGTGAATTTTATCGTAAACACCCTGTACAGTGCGACCTAATGCGAACAGTCTAGAAAGACCGCGTGTATTCCAGAATACACTCGAGAATCGTCGCTCGTAACAATATTTACAGGATATCGTAAAAAATATTGGGCACGCCATATTTTTTATTCCAACTGATGAAGTTTTTAATCCTGAATCACGCAAAATTTTGATCTGGGACTTCTTTCAAAAATATTTGAAGCTGAATTAAAAACATCCCAAAAACCCCAATTTGAGGAAATTAAAGATTAAAAGTAAAAAAAGTTCACTGAAATTCGTTTCCTATACATTTCAAGTTGACAAAATATCATTCTGACTGAGGAACAACAAGTTTTCAAAATATTAAATTTTTAAGCCTTTGAGATAGTTTTTAACATGTTTTTCAACATTCAGACTCAAATATCTCAAAATAAAGCCTCAAATCAAAATCTTTCAAGAGTAACTTTTCTCACTAAATGAAACAGAATTCAAAACTCAACTTTCTTCGCAAAATATCCAGTGGCGTTGAAGACTAAGGAGAAAATGGAAGCGAACCTCCAGTATCTACGCCACTGGAGATTTTTCCATAAACGACCCTCATCAGTACCTAGAAATGTAGGTACATCATTCTGTGTGCGAAATTTTGATGCAAATCGATGCTGGTTTAAAAGTTGAAGTGAGAAAACGAGTTTTAAATCTCAAGCTGTGACACCATGTATATTTTTTAGGAAACATGTTTGAGCAAAGTTTTCTCATGAAACTCTACATTTTGTTTATGCTGTATTACCTTTCAAAATTATTGACGTTTAACCCTGACTACCTCGTATATTTTCACTTGCAGGCAGAAGCAAATTCGGCCATGTTGGGCTCAGCTTACCAAGCAAAGTACGGCCTTTTAGCTCAAAAACATTCCTACACCGAAGTCACGTCGTGTCTTCCGCCTCCTCAACTGATCTGTGAGCCTTTTGCAGACGCTCCCGAAATTTACGACTCCATGGTTGTACGTTACCGGCAAATAGTCGACACGCTCCTGAACAAATGAACTGTTTTTGTTCCTTGTTACTTTTTTCCAAATAAATAAATTAATATATTCTGTTGATCCCAAACATCTTTTTCTCTATATTAATAAAATACAAATAACTTAAAACAGTAGATACATCATTCTTACACTAGGGTCAATCTTCAGTGAAATATGAAGATTTATTTTTTGCGACCACCACGTTCCTTGATTTGAAGCAGGATTACGGCACCGGATGTTATGTTATAATAAGCCAGGGTGTTGTTATCTTTGAAGAACATTCCCTGCAAAAAAACAAAGAGTTTGAACTGTTTGGAAAAAAGATATGGCTAGGTACACCACATCTGACGTGGTCTTCTCAATGCTCAACTATAAGAAACTTGAATTTGTGATGCATTGAGCCGATCTACTTATTCGTTCTAATCTTGCAACACTATACTCACATCATAAAATAACTTTTGTTTGGCAGGCGGCATGTTAGTTTCCTCCTGGATCTTTGACTTGAGACTTGACACGCTTTCAGACAGCGGCAGGGTCAACACGAACATGTGACCCTTCAACTTCCATTCAGCCTTCTCTGGCATCATTGGGATCTGAATCTTTACAGTGACCGGATTCTGGAACAAATCATACAAGAAATTATCCTCTAGTTTTTTTGATGATCTTGCAAAAGAAAAACTTACGGGATTTCGGGCCAAATACACCTCTTCGGGTATAAGCGAGTCCTCGTTGCGCATTTTCTTGTTTGGAGGTTCTTCTTCCAATGGCGCCTCGTTCGGGTGCTTGACCTGCATGCCCATCGGGGGTCCCATCTGTGGGGGCATCGGCGTTACGAACCCTGCCATCGGTGGGGGTGCCGCCACTGGAATTAATTTTAGTGCGATCAATCCGTACCATACAATCAATCGGTACCGCCAATTATTAATAAACAATCCGTGAAGGTATACTTAGCGAGTTGTCAGAATTTCAAGAGCGTATCCGAATCTGACACTGGACCACGTAACAAAATGTAATAAGACTTCGAGAAGATGGAAAAAGGTCCTTTTCTATCACCAATTCACGCGTTAGAACCTGTGAATGTTACAAAACGAAATATTTTTTTGTCGCGTTATATTTGTCGAGACGCCGCCGACCGATGAGGACATAAAAACAAAAAGATTACCGTTTCTACCTTTTCCTTTTGGTGATTTTTCGTCCGAAAACTTATTTTTTCTTTATAGTTCTGGACATGATTGTGGATAATCGCCGAGAGCTCGCTGTCCTGTCGAAGTCGAACCAGGAAAAGGCGAGGAGAACGAGAAAAAATCGCGACTTTTCTTTTTGAGACTTGAATTGAACAACAAAATGGAGGCTATGATTTCAGCTGCAACAAGTGCTGTGTTTTATAGAATAGACAGAATAAAATCTGTGTGATAGATGAGCATGGAAACAAATCATGATAAAAAAAACCCTGGAAAACAGGAAAGCTCACACAGGATTGAAAGAGACTTTTTCTATGTTACCGTCGAGACCGTAAAAGGTCGGTTTTGCATACTTTCAGTTGGTGATTGATTAGTTCACGCTTTTTTTGAATAGCACCAAAAATACCTGGACTATGACCTGGACTTCTGTAAACGAACCAGACTCCGTGCCGACGTCTGAAGGGATGCAATTCTCAATGTGAGCAAATTCAAATAATAAAACTCACTCATAAGTGGAGGCGGTCGCATTTGGGCCATCGGAGGGGCAGGCATCATCATGATCGAAGGCTGAGGAGCCAGCATCTGTTGCTGTGGAACCTGAAGTGTGATGGTTTGTGTGTGCGGTGTCATCACTTGAGACACCGTATTCTTCACAGGCTGTTCCAGAAACAAATTAAATATTAGTCGATTTTGAAAACAAAAAAGATAAAAACGGAACAGAAAAAAAAACTTACGGTTGGATTAACACTGGCTTGTGGTTTAGCAGAAATTATCGCAGCAGCTCCTTTGGATTGCGATTTGCCTCCCATCACGTTTTTGGGTCCAATTTTTTCTTTTTCTTCGTCTGGCAACAGTCCTTTCACCTGAAACGAAATCAAAGCCATGTTTTATTTGACACAAAATATTTATTAGTTTGATTTTGAGCAAACAGTACAAAAGCTGATTTTTGTATCTCAATCGATTCAACTATTGGATTATCAAATGAGGCAAAAGTGAAAAAGTGCAAGAGCGTGGGGTACCAAAAATAATTTAAAATATTGAAGTGCAAAGAAAACACCATAGTTTTGTCGCTTACCTTGTGAATTTGATGAATCTGCTCCTCCAGAGTGATATTGGCACGCGCTGCCCTAGTAGCGGCTTCCACGCTGGAAGTGTGACCATCCCAGGTGACTTTCTCGTCCTTTCTCACGTCTTCCTCGCCGATTTTCTTACCGATCGCGGTTTCCTCATCGCCCACGCCGAAAATATCCGTACGTCTCTCGGCAAGCAGTTTCAAGCTTGCATCGATAGCCGAACCTGATTGAATAAAAAATCAAAGTCAACCAAAAAGCTTAAAAAAAAATCATCATGGGTACAAGGCGACTTCAAATGATTGAAGGTACATAATCCATTCAGTTGCTTCACATTGTGTACTAATAGGTGTCTTTGCGGATCAAGTAGGCTTTTGCTGGTCGAAAAGACACGTTTATGGTTGAATTAGCAAATTACACAAGAAATAAATAGGTACATACGAGCATTACGAACAGAAAATGATGGACATCAGTTCAGCCATTCCAAGTGAGTATTGAAGACCTCGAGGTTTCACTGTTCGTATGACGTATGATCACTGGTAAAATGGTTTTTTCGCTTGTTAACAAACTGACGTGTCCACTGTTATTTAGCCCATGACAGTACCTTTTTTCGGAGAAAACTATAAATTCATGCTGAAAAGTTCGCATGCAACCCGCAACCTCAGGTTTGACTTACAATAATTGAAAAACGAGTTGAAAAAGAAAGATTTTTATCCTATCTTATAGAGTTTGAGAAGGATGTAGTAAAACCAAAGATCTCGAAAATGGAGTCTCTAATAAAAATTTGCGAAAGTACCTATTTCATCTTTCAACTCAATTGGATCAATTGAATCAAAATTGGAACCATTTCCAAAAATAACTAGAGTGGTAAAAAATAAGGGGCAAATGGAGGGCGCCGTCTATTATCTTCGCCCCTGAAAACGATTGATGGAACGCGTTATTATCAATTATTAGTGTACGATAGACTTATTTCAGTAAACCTGGGTTGAAATTTGATTAAAATCGGTTAAACGTTTCAAAAATGATGATAAAACATTTTAAAAGTCAACTTCTACACCCTGTATCTTTTAAAGGAAGATAAACACTCACGACCATGACTTTTTTAATTTTCGACTTCATTTTTGATGGGAAATCAACCCTCAAAGTTTGTAACAACCAGTGCCTAACATCATATGCTATCGCCATGCTTTTTTATTGTTATACAGGTGTCCCAGAAAAAAGTGGCGGAACGCCTAAAATAGAAAGCCCAGAAGAAACTAAGAGATCTCTATATTTTTTTTTGCAAAAGCTCAATATAACTGGAGACATGGCTAAGTTCTCCAAAATTTGACTTTATTGGTTTTTCATGAATAATCTCTGAACGGCTCAAGATATTCGTCAGAGATTTGTTTTGAATGATAACCTACTTATTAGTCAAATTTCACTAAAATTCAACCAGTGGTGTGGCCAAAGAATTGAAAAAATATAAGAATTTTTCAATGTCAAAAAAATATAAGAAGTCTCTTAGTTTCTTCTGGGCTATCTGCCATACATGTTTGACTAGTTGATTCTGGAACACCCCGTATTGACAGTTTAATTTACCAATCAATATTTGAGGTTTTAGAAGTTTTCACTTTTTACATTTCATACAATATGATCGGTATGATTCATACAATTGGTATCTTTCTTGTGTTCTATAAAGTGTTTTTTCCACTGTTCAATAAATTTCAGCATCAAGAAGCTGACGTTGGTACAAATGGTACAATACCAACTTGAAGCTAGCTTGCTAACGCCTTGATAGATGTGCTATGTATAAAGTGAGAGCTATCACTGTCATCGCGGCGCGGCGCACGCACAAGTGAAAATTTCCTCGACTATGCATGCGAAAATAGGAGAACCTGAGCCTCCCTGGAGTGCAAATTTGCTGCGGGACATCGTCTTCAGTCTACTAGCTGGCGACTCCTCGATAATGCTGCTAGGTGAGCGGTGGTCACTAAACACCAAAGAAAGTGGTGCCCAAGCGGAAGCGGCCAGCGAGGCAGTACTAAAGAAAATGGAGCGAACATTACTGAGTAGTGATCTATTCTAGCTCACACTAAAACAGCAAGCAGGTATGAAGGATACACATACAGAAAACATATAAGTTCCATGTTTAAAATCTGCCAACACAGTACACACACGCGCCTGTCTCGCCCGGTACAATCCAACACAATAAATTATATTCCACCAAAGGAAGTTTTCTCAAGTTCACTGGGGGCACTGGACAGCGGAAATTTTCATTCCATTTTCTTCAGTACCACAGCTCGCCTAGCGGCGTTAGCGAGGGGCCGCCAACCAGATGCCCCACAGCCCACAGCACATTTCCATTCCAGGGAGGCTTACGTTTTCCTATTTTCGCTGCGTAGTTCCATGCTTGCTTGCTCTAACGAAAAAGCCGTGAGCCTTGGTTCTGTTTTTGTCAATGCCAACTGTGATTTTTTTCGTAAAATTGAAGCATGACTTGTACTATTTATTTCCAAATCAAAAATTATTATTTAAGAGCCTATTAGTACAAACAGCTTGAATATGATCTTTTTTTCAAATCAGAGTTCAATATCTAACCATTTCTGTGAAAACATTAGGTGCCATTTACAGAAAAAAATTACAGCCACATTATTACGCGTGAAACCAGGATTAAAAATTCGAAAAATGTTGACATTGTCCTTGGGAAAAACCTCATTTAACCTGTCAGAGGGGTTTTTGCAGGACTTGAAAAATACATTATTCCATAGCCCAAGCCCAACCCTGTATAAAAATATTTGTGGAAAGACGATGTTTCATAATCAATCATCCTGTAGAATCAACACAAAAAAAATAGTGCAACAACTACGACACGACCATGTACCTACCAGTTGCCATGCCAAATAAACGGTTTTTCCATTCAGCTTCATCATTACAATACAGGTGTCCGTTTTTCGAGGCTAAGCATGGATATCTCGCTTATCTTGAGAGATACAAAATCGGTTGAATTAGGAAAAAGTTGAGCATTTTCATAACGATCAACGATCCAAAAAGAAATTTAACGTATCGATTTTACTTTTTGAGATATCGTGAAAAAACAGAAATTTGAATTTTTGTTTTTATTTTTTATTCAAAAAATCGTTGGAGGTGGCCTTTTCTAATCTAGACATTGTCGGGGCACTTTTTCAAGAGGAATCCAAAGCTGCCAAAATCTTGATTCTAGCTTTCAAAGCAACCGAGATACGACATTCAACTTTTTTCTCTAATGGGCGCCATATTGGATTTTGATATTTTTTAATACGGTATTCTTTTCTGGTTACAACGATGTGCCACATGTCACTGTTGAATAAATGTCTAACATTTACGGTTTTTTTTTATTGTCGGTGCTGATTTTGTTTCCAAAGCACTCTTTGAAAAATAAAAAATAATTTTTTTGCTCAAAAGCATGAATTCAACAGTGGCATGTGACACATCGTTGTAACCAGAAAAAAAAATTGTATTCAAAAATGTCAAAATCCAATATGGCGCCCATAAGGGAAAAAAAGTTGAATGTCATGTCTCGGTTGTTTTGAAAGCTAGAATGAAGATTTTGGCAACATTGAATTCCCCTTGGAAAAGTGCCTTCACAATGTTTTAATTAGAAAAAGCTACCTTCAACCGTTTTTCAAATAAAAAATAAAAACAAAAATTACAAGTTTCGTTTTTTCTTCGATATCTCGAAAACTAAAACTGACAAGTCAAATATCTTCTTGGATCATTGATCGTCATGAAAATTCGCAACTTTTTTCTGATTTAACCGACTCTGTATCTCTAAAGATAAGCGAGATACCCATGCTTAGCCTCGAAAAACGGACACCTGTACAGACAGCAAGAGGCCAAAAAAATCCAAACTGTTTTTGTAACTTCAACCATTTAGGATCCCCTGTACATGGTTCATATTTGCATGAACTACAAAAAAGAACAAACCTGCAGCATATACGGTTTCTTGGTTCATCTTATCCGTGACCTGCTTGTCGCGCTGCTCGACCCAGCGAGGATCCAAAAGCCCGATCCTCATGTGTTCTTGCACCTTGCTGGCGGGGATCTTCTCGCCGGTAATGGGCGAAATGAGATAATCATCGCCGACGGTCGGCCTGGTGACTTTGACCGCCTGTTTCGGATCGTACTTCTTCACCAGAACCTTGTCCGGCATCGGCGGTAGCGGCGGCTGGATGCTCGACTGGTTGGACCGCTGTTGCTTCTCTTCGCCGTCCTCGTCGGAGCTCTCCTCCTCCATGTCCTGCACGCGGTTGTCGTCCTTGCGATGGTGCCCCGTGCGATCCTGCATCGTGCTCAGACCTTCGTCCGCCTGCGCCCCGCCGCCGTCCTCTTCGTCGCTCTCCAGCTGCATTTCGATGTCCTCGCCGTCCTCAAAGCGCTCCTGGATCAACAGCCGAGCGCCCACTTCTTCCGGCGTGGTCGGCGGCGGGAAATTGCCGATTTCGAACGGCTGATAGTCCACCGCTTCGACGACGACAAAATCGTGCCAGTCGATCTGTGCGTAAGCCACGCGTTCCTTCTCGAGGATTTCCTCTTGCTTCGCCTTCTGCTGTTCCTGGTAGCGCAGCCATTCCGCCCGATACTTGACCAGCTCCAGAACGGATGTGGCACTTTTCGCTTCGTCTCTGAGTCTCTGCTGCATGCTCTTGGGCGGTATGAGCACTTTGGTGTACTGTTCCAGCAATCGGGTGAAATACTGGAAGAGCGAGTGCTGGGGTCGCAAGAAATCGAATTGAAAATTCCGCTGTTCGCGGTTCATCAGTTGGGTCAAAAACTGGCGACCGTTACGGGCCACGAACTGGGCTGTCAGTTTTACGATGTCCAGATCCAGGGCGGATATAGAGGGCGGATCGGCTATAAATTCAAATTCGCTTGGAGCATCTTTGGGGACGAAGGGCTGTTCGACTTGTTTGAGGATTTCTTGCTGCTTCTGTTGGGCGGCCGCCGTCATGGACAGCTTGGAAATGGCGGCTGGGAGGCCGGACATCGGCTCTTGGCCTTGTAAAAAAAAGAAACCGTTCATATTATACTGATTGATCATAATGATCTGAGAGCTGCATGAAACTGAAGGGTAAATAAAATCAGTTGGGTACGCTCTCGGGCCAGGGGGTATAGTCATGGACACTCAAGGCTTGCGCCGAATGCTAAGACATGGCTAAATTTCATCATGAAAAAGAACCTGTCAAACTAATCTGATCCTAATTTAACTGTCAAGTGCGAATTACTTTCGTCTCTGTTCAATTTTTGATTTGACAATAAATTTACTTTCTCACAAAACCTAAATTTCCAAATTTATAGTTAGTGGACGTGGTAAAACCTAAATAAGGAAAATAAGTTGTAAATGATGATAAAGGCAAACCACTTTACGCTGAGTTATCTCGTTAATCTTTCTCGTTAATCTTTCTGTACAGTCAGGCGAATTCCCTGATTATCTTAAATTAGCTAAAGTACTACCTATTTATAAGAAAGGCGATAAAGATGATGTTGGTAACTATCGACCTATCTCTTTGCTGAGCTGTTTCTCTAAAATCATCGAAAAAATTGTGCATCAGCGCCTAATGAATTACCTGTTGTCGAAGAATCTGTTGTCAGAGGCCCAGCATGGCTTTAGACCGGGAAGATCTACGGAGACTGCCTCAATATATTTTCTGAACCTGATTCACAGGGAGTTAGATCAGGGGAATCATGTCGCAGCACTGTTTTTTGACTTGACCTCGGCTTTTGATACTGTAAACCACGACTTTCTCCAGGCAAAACTGTTCAATTTGGGTATAAGGGGCGCGGTATTGAAATGGATAATCTCATTCTTGTACAATAGAAGGCTCAGTGTAGCTGTCAATGGCCGAACATCTGCTGTACTTAGTTTGGACACGGGAGTGGCTCAGGGTGCCATCTTGGGTGCACTAGTTTTCTCTATATATGTCAATGATCTACCCTTATTTGTTAGATCGGGTAGTGTAGTGTTGTACGCCGACGACACATCCATTGTTGTATCTGCAAATAGTGCCGACGATCTGAATAAGCTTGTCAGGACAGTCACAGACGAGATGCGGACTTGGTGTTATAGAAATAGGCTCATTGTAAACGAGAGTAAGACTGTTCTGATGTACTTTAAAGATATAAATTTGACTGAAACTAAGTTCTTGGGAACCTTTCTAGACTCCAATTTGAGATGGGAAGCACACATCCACCACCTGTGTAAAAAAATGAACTCTGCGTATTATGCACTACTGAAATTGAAATCTATACTACCTGCTGCCGCTTTGAAAAATATCTACTATTCTCTTGTGCAGTCTCACCTAAATTATAATATTACAATCTGGGGTAGAGCCACTCATGTAAACCGCATCTTTATATTGCAGAAACGTATAATTAGGCTTGTTTTTGGTCTGAGATATAGGGAAACATGTAGGTTTACGTTTATAAAAGAGAAAATATTGACATTGCCATCTTTGTTCATTTTAAAATGTTGTATTTATGTCCATAAAAACCGAAATCTGTTTATGAATAACAATGCATTTCACACATACGAAACAAGAGCTGGCCAGGAGATCAGATTGCCGAAACATCGTACCGCGCTGTACGAAAAGTCTCCCGAATTCTGTTGTGGCCAGATATTTCGCAAGCTCCCCAATAGAATTAAAAACATTGAAAGCTTCACAAGATTTAAATCTGAAACTAAACTTTACCTAATCGAAAAATGTTATTATTCCGTAGATGAATTTCTGAATTGTATTGTGATATAACCACCTTATTAATTTATTTGTATACTGTACCTACTACTTCATGTACTTACATGTATATTATGTGTCTTTTTTCTGTATGACTTGTTCTATGTGATATGATATCATTGTTGAGAATGAATAAATTTATTATTATTATTATTATTATTATTATTATTCATAACTGAGACCTAAATAAACGATTTAGTCCAGGCAAAAAAAAGGTTGCGCTACCTATCTTTCGAGTATCTCATTTTGAGCAAAAATTGCACCCTCGTTCTTTTTCCCGCAAGCTCCTCAAGTGTTTTTTGATTTTCATGAAATTTGCCTTATTTGCAGATTTTGATGTGTCTTTTCAGAATTCGCACTTGCCCGGTTTATTTATATCTTCACAGCGCGCGCCACTATATTGAAAAATAGGCCAGTCAAATTAGAACAAATTTTTCCGTTTGAGGGAAAAAAACTGTTGAGAGTTTTGGAAATTTGACAGATATGTTTGATGAGGTGTAGAATACTGATAAACAAACTTAAAGTCCCCAGCTCTACCCGTTGTGCTAGAGCCGCCATCTTAGAAAAAAAGGTCCTCCGATCCCATTTTTTTTTCAAGTATATCGCGGAGGACAGTGAAATAGACCGTGGGTCCGTGCAAATCACCTCTTCGGGTTGTGTCAGGTCTTTCAATGTTTTAGATCTGTGATAAATTACAAGATGATTAGGATGTCAAACTGTACAGGGGTGAATGTGCTTTTATGTGTATAAACATTTCAATCTCACATGGACTGGAATTTAGACAATGTCAAAAATTTCAGACATAATTTTTCAATATGGTGGCGCGCGCTGCAAAGGTATAAATAGGAGGAGTGCGAGTTCAGAAAGAGCAGATCAAAATCTGAAAATAAGGCAAATGTCATGGAAACCAGAAAGCATTTGAAAAATCTCTTCTTTTTTTCAACATTTGTCAATGTCTTTTTTTCAATGGTAGGTGTAATAAGATAACACAATTTATTTACTTTCCTACCAAATAAGATGTTTTGTGTTGAAATTGGTTAAAAATAAAAATGCTACAGCAAAGTTCTCAAGACCTTGGAAAATTTATTTTGGCGCTTTCACCAAATCTGCTTGCGGCAGATGTCAATGCTCCACCATTTTTTTCATGGTCTTTGATGTCCCAGAAACCGACTGAGAGCTATGCCTATATACAGGGTGTTAGGTACTGGTTATTTACAAACTACCGCGACTCATTAAAAATTTTCAGGGGGGTAGATAATAGGGGGAATGTCCTTTTTTTCTCCCCTATTTTTACTTCCTCTAATTATTTGTTGAAATCGTTGATGTTTTCGGATTCTACATTCAATTTAGAAGAAAAGTTGTTCATGTAAAATTTTTATTAGATGCTTAGTTTTCGAAATATTTGGGTTTTAAACTTTGGAAAAAAACCTGGAAATCGCCATTTTCCAGAGCCCACATTGTTTTTTTTTTCTGAAAACGCCTCGTTTCTTCGCAAAAAATGGCAGTAAATCAACTGAAAACACCTAAAAAACTTATTCAAGTTGAGGAATCATGAGTTTTCTTGGATTTAAGGCCTTTGAAAGTCGCGATTTCAAGCTCGATTTCAAGGCGTATTCCAAAGTTTCAAACCCAAATATTTCGGAAATGAAGCCTCTTAATCAAAATTTTGCGAGAATGATTTTTTTTCTAAATCAAATGTAGAATTTGAAAACAATTTAGAAAAATTATTAGGGGAGGTGAAAATAAGGAAGAAACAAGCGAATATGCCTCATGGGCATGAGGCTCAGTAGCGCACTTCCTTTTTGAAGGATTAGTGAACGCAAGATGTTAATTAGGGTTCTACCGTTATTTGGGCAGAAATTTCAATATGGCGGCCAACAAGATTCATGAAATTTGGCTTGAAAATCAAAATGATCGTACTATAGACAAGGGTGAGTTCCAAGTTTCATGAAAATCGTTCCACTAATAAGAGATTTCAATATGGCGGCCAAGATGGCGGCAGAATGTTGGAATTTGGCTGGAGAATAAGAATGATCATACGAAACAAAGGTGAGTCCCAAGCTCCATGAAAATCGTTAAGTGATGAGAAATTTCACTATGGCGGCCAAGATGGCGGCAGAGCATCATTTGTCCAAAATCGGATGTATTTTGATGAAGTTCACATCGCCTGTGAATTTCACTCAAATCGGACCACTTTCAGAGAAATTCAAAATGGCGGATCAAAAATGGCGGCCAAGTGACAAAAATCATTGGTCAGCTTTATATGGTGGTCACGTACGCATTCGATTGGCGTTTGCATCACATTGATATCTCTTTTCGTTGAGGCATAGTTCTCCTACTTCTCTCACTTTGAAACATGTTCAATATGGAGAATACAAGATGGCGGCGAAGCATCAATTGTCGAAAATTGGATGTATCTAATTGAAGTTCACATCGCCTGCGAATTTCACTCGAATCAGACAACTTTCAGAGAAATTCAAAATGGCGGATCAAAGATGGCGGCCAAGTGACAAAAGTCATTGAACAACTTTTTATGGTGGTCACGTACGCATTCGATTGGCGTTTGCACCACATCGATATCTCTTTTCGTTGAGGCATAATTCTCCTAGTTCTATCACTTCGAAACATGTTCAATATGGAGAATACAAGATGGCGGCGGGACATCAATTGTTGAAAATTGGATAGATCTTGATGTGGTTTACATCGCTTGCAAATTTTATTTCAATCGGATCACTTTTAGAGAAATTCAAAATGGCGGATCAAAGATGGCGGCAGAATAACAAAAAACTAAAAGTCAACTTGACATCCTGGACATATGTACTATTGATCAGCGTTTACACCACATCGATATCTTTCTTCCCCGAGGAGTTATCCCGGGTACGGACGGACGGACAGACGGACGGACGGACAAAGTGAAGCTAAAAGCGCCTTTTCCCCATTTTTTGGGAAAGTGCGCTAAAAAAGGGTACTCCCCATATTATCTACCCCCTATAAAAAATTTTGATGAATCGCGGTATTTATTACCTATGCGATGGAGATTTATTTGAATAAACTTTCGTTCAAATTTCATTAAAATCGGTCCAACGGTTCAAAAGTTACGGTAAAAAACCGATTTAAAAAAGTCAACTTCAACACCCTGTATTTTTTCAAGGGGGCATTTTAGGACGATGAGTTTTTTTCCATTCGGCCTAATTTTCCCATCCCTCAAAGTTTGTAATAACCAGTACCTAACACCCTGTATTTTCACGAAGCTGGACATCACAAAGCTATTTAATACTTTCCGGCCCTAGATAATATCATACATTTTGAAAAAGGGGTGCGATTTAAATGCTAAGGGACGAAAAAAGACTGCGGGTCAAATTGTTTATTCACGTCATAGTAGATATGATCATGCAGTGTTTTGCCTTTATAACTTTTTTCCTATTATGTCCACAAAGTGCGATTCTGTAAAAAATAACATTCCATAAACTTTTGTATATGTGGAATGATGAATTATAGTCCTGTAAGAGTCGGAAAAAGTTTTTGTCTGGACTGATTGCATCAAGAAAGAATCTTCAAATAAAAACACAATTTACATGGTCACGTGGGATGAGCTTGTCATGAAACAGAAGACTGAGAAATATTTTATTTCAGCAAAAAATCTAATTCAAATATGTATAATACTAAAACTCCATCACGTGTCTTCTTCTTGACTGTTTTGAATGACTTTGAGGATCTCCCATTTGCACTTTTGTAAAATAGTCAAATTTTTAATGAGGGCCATTTCATGACGATCATGTTTGAAAAGGCCTGAAGATGTGGAAGAATGGAAGATGTAGTATAGATCGGCCTAGGGCCTCGAGCTGCATTCAGGTTTGTTATGCTATGCTCGTCGGTTTTTGGCGCTAGTAACATAGAATACTATTTTAGAGAATCACACCATCAATTTCCTGAAGGTAATTCTCTTCTTCCCACAAGGCCTATCCAGTCAGACTGGTTTGACATTCTCAAAAACAAAAACACACTAAAATAAGCACTAAAATATTGAGCAATACGCACCTTTTCCCTCACGGAAATCATTGACCTTATGCTGGTAATAAGCATGATAGGGATCGCCACCGTTCAAGAAGTTAAACTTCGGATTGCCCAGCTCGTTTTGCCTGATCCTCGCCTCGAACTCGGGTCCATTTCTGGCCACAAAGCTGGCAGTCTTATCGACGATGTCTGAAAGGCGGCAAGTAAAGGAAAATTATATACTCTGGCAATGTCCGTGGCGAACTCTGCAAATTCTCAACAACAACAAGATTTGGACAAACACAACCATTTTCGGCGTGGATACGATAAAAAGGATACTTCGCACCTCGGGCGGCGGGTAGATGATGCCCACCACGGGATTTATGGGTCCGGGCTCTTCCGGATTAGCCGCGCTGGGTTCCAGTGGAGGCATTTTCACCGATTTTCACCTGAAACGCACAAAAAAGTAGATGTTGCGGCACGAGAAGTCGCAAACAAGCACAAACGTTTTCGTCCGTTCTCTGACTGAAGATTGACTGAAGTTTGGTTAGGAAATGACACTAGTGACAAGCTGACAAGATGGCCGTCATTTCTCAGTGGCGCCAACATTGCGGTCAGATAAGTACCTAGCATTAATTCGAATCAATTCGAATTTCTGAACAATGAAAGGATTCAAGTTCAAGAAAATTAATAGACCTATTTCTTATGGGGAACAGAGACGTTCAGACAAGGATGAACAATTTTAAGCCACACCCCTGGCCAATTAAAGGCCTTCAATTATTAGGCGCGAATTTCGAGGAAGGCGATACTGTCACAATGAATTAGAATTGTCACTGTCACTTATGACTGCAACCTGTGTCGTGTCGCTACACTGATCGAATTCGAAAAATGCTCGTATATTGTGTGAAAAGTTGTCCGCACAAGTCCAAGGGAATATTTCCCTCAAATGTTTCGTTCTACGGTTTTCCTGCCGACGAAAATAAGCGAAATAAATGGATGGCCGCCACTGGAAGACACCGGCACCAGGAAGAATTTGAAGGCGAACGAAACAATTTCAGCTGTTTTACAAGTTGCACAAAGCCAAAAGCGGGGTCACCCAAATTACCGTTCAAAGTGCTGGGAATGCTATCTCACCTTCCTATTTGGCGATTACCCACTACAACTTCACAACAAAACCTCAATATTTTGCTTCAGTTTTGGTGTGCTCACGGCACTTCAGAGTGGAAGATTTCTATTCATCCAGTGATAGGTACAAAGATGACGCTGAAAACAAATGCTGTTCCGGACATTTTCTTGAGAAGCTTGTTTCTTTTTCTGGCTCCTGTAGCACTCCGCTTTTACCTCCAGGTTATTCACAAGTACGTCTTCAAAATATCCTTTCACACTATACTTCAACCCCTTATCACGCTGCTGGTTCCCCTTCATTTGATGCTTGCACTACACTCTTGTGAAGAAGTAAAGAGTTGTCGAGTCTGTAGGTTGCAGGTTCCAGCGTGGCAAGACTTTTGGTTCTGTTCTACTGACAACTGATGACAAATTGTAACATATCGTCGGGAGTAATGACAAGGAGAAAGTCAGTGGCACTGACAGAGTTGCTACGGGAGATTGTGAGGCAAATCTAGCCAATGAGCGGCGATAGGAGGCAAAAGGGGCGTGAAAAAGAAATAGGTCCATTGCTGTTACAACTTAAATAGACAGTGCTCGAGCCAGTGCCTAATTTAATCAAAATATTGCGAAATATTTATGTGATCACGTGTAACTCCTATAATGGTTTCAAATAAAAAAAGACAAGGACGGTTTTTTTTATTGACAATGGCCGCATTCGTAAGTCACAACAGTTGTGGAGCACTTCTACGCCATTGGTCAAAATTGAAATTTCGACGAATCGCGTGGAAGTGCTCCACAACTGTTGTGACTTACGAATGCGGCCATTGTCTCTGTTGACATTTGTGATTCGTGAAATGGTGAAATATTATTTTGTGGTCAACTGTCAACCGAGCCGTGCAACCGAGTCAACCCATGGTGTCAACTGGAGCTTTAGCTGAGTCGGTTGAGCTGTTGAGTGTTGTTAGTTAGCAAAAAGGTTGCTGACAAGAATTCAAGGAAATTATTTTAAGGTAAGACATTATTATTCTTCTTATGAAATACCCAACTGACAAACCCGATGAGTTCGAAATTTGAAAAAAAAAAAAAATTGAAAAGGAAGATTGGACCCGAGTTATCTTACTGGTACCGTCAAATGGGGTGAAGTGATGAAGAATGAAGTGAACCATAGGAGGAGGAGGTGAAGTAGATCATTCGCGGTTTTTTTCAAATTTAAACGTACGAATTTCACGAGTGTCAAGAGGAGTTCAGAATAGAGTGCATAGATGGCGTCACTGGCCAAAATCAGCTAGGGTTGCTAGATTATCGACAGCTTTGGCTGTACAAGGGTTACGCAATCATCCGTTGCTAAGGGCCGATGGGAGGGGCTAAATAAAATTCAGCTATGTGTCAAAATTTATCATGAGCGGAGAGAAAAGGAAATTTGCGGGGTCCGGTGCTGTTGCTTGATGTCCGCAACCGAACATACATGAAAATTTCATTCATATAGCGGCATAAAAGACGTGTTTTGAAACTCATCGGGCAAGTATCATATCCACCTCTCACACGAATTTGTACACCTAAATTCAAAATAAACACGCTCTTGACAGCTAGAGCCCGTTGAGACGGACGCCTATGGCCTTCCGTGAGGCCGACAGACGTCAGTCCCTAACTCCGTGAGGCCGATCGGTAAACAAACGCTCGGCCAGAATGCGGTACCCTTACGCCGGCCGACCGGTCGCGTGATAATTAGGTTCCCTAAAATCAGCATTCATTCGACAACAAAGCAGGCAGTCATCTCCTACAAATTTTTCAAATAGCGGGCAATAGGGTAGTGACCACCATCGAAAAATATTAAAAAAAATCATATTAATCGAATGTAGAGCCTTAATAACAAGACTACGTTTCGTGGAAATTCGAAAAAAAAAGTTCCAAGTGTCTCAAAATCTGCCTTGAAAGTGGCTACTTTTGCGATCGATTTCAAATCTACCGAGCTGTAAGGCGGGCTGTGACGTTTCAATCTTTTGACAGTAGTGGGGATGACCCCACCTCCGTTGCCTGTGTGTCAGTGTTGACGTTGACGTTTGCCAGCATAACATAACCATTGAATTCTGATGTAGTTTTGAAATATTCATAAATCATGAAAGATTTTACCAACTTTCCATATTTTCAAGCAAAACAACTGAACAACACGAATCACCGCACAGATACACAAAGCGTTAACAATATAACAATCAGCTGTTATGAGCATTGACGGATTGACGCTAGTGCTTTTTGTAGTAAGTTCTGTAGTGTTGTCAAGCCTGCTTCGCCGCCTATGAAAGATTGAGACGTCATCGCGCCAAATTTGAAATGATCGAAAACTTTCATAATTTTTTTTTACCAAGAAAACTTACGAAAAAAAATTTGTTAACTATATAGCGTCACTTATCAAGAAGTGAACTTTAAAAAAAAATAATAAAAAAAAAATCGGTCACTACCCTATTTTCATCATTGATTTTAGTAGCTAGCAAGCAAACTATTTAGTCCAGTCACTATGTTCAAAAAATAGTATCAACTTCGGAAAAATTAGTAGAGGGTTGAAATTTTGTGCTCATAATCCTTTGATAGTCTTGAATGACCTATAAAAAGTCCCCTGAAATCCGAGCTTAGGAACTTTGGATAGTCGCCATCAAGTGTTAAAAAGGCGTTTTTTCGGCGAAGAAGTCATTTCTTCGTTGCAAGATGGTCCTTTTTGTAATTGAATGATTGCGTATTACCATCTTGGCAATCGCCATACACTATTTCTACTTTTGCGTAGGTGGCGGATCCAAGATGGCGGCCAAGAAGTAAAAACAGTTGACTGTCTTATTTCCAATAGTAGCAGACTTAAAAAATGTCGGATGATTGCATTTTATTTGCGACATAATTCATCATGAAAATACCAAGTTATACTTCAATATCTAAAGAAATCACTGATTTATTGAAAAAAAATGAATTGTGAAAAATTTTCAAATTTTTCAAAATATTTTAAAACGGTCAAAGATATTTCGGAACCGTCCACAAAATCTTCGTGAGCATGAAATTACGAATATATAGGGTGATTTAAATGTCTCCAGCTGTTTCGGTTCCTGAGGTTTTTTTTTATATTTCACTTCCCTCAACCTGCTGAATATGGCGTTTGCATGGGTATAGCTGAGTTGCAGGGTGCAACTACTTCTGCAAATAATCAAAAACTAGTGAAAACCTGATGTGCAAATAATTTTTGCATTGTGGTAATTTCTTCAGACTAAATAACGGTGATACCAAACGCGTCGAGAAAAGAAATGAAGAAAAAAAATCTTCCAAAACAAAAATAGCTGAAGACATAAAAGTCACCCTATATATTCGTTAATTCATGCTCACGAAGATATTATGAACGGTTTCGAAATATCTTCGACCGTTTTTAAAATATTCTGAAAAAAACTGAAAATTTTTCATAAGTCAATTTTTTTCAATAAATCAGTGATTTTCCGAGATATCGAAGTAAAACTTGGCATTTCCATGATAAATTATGTCAGAAATAAAATGCGATTCTTAGACATTTTTTAGGTCTTCTACTAATGTGAATAAGACAGTTAACTGCTTTTCCTTCTTGGCCGCCATCTTGGATCCGCCATCTACGCAAAAGTAGAAATAGTGTATGGCGATTGTCAAGATGGTAATACGCAATCATTCACTTACAAAAAGGATCATCTTGCAATGAAGAAATTACTTCTTCGCTGAAAAAAACGACTTTTTAAGACTTGATGGCGATTATCCAAAGTTCCTAAGCTCGGATTTCAGGGGACTTTTTACAGGCCGTACATGACAATCTAAGGAATGCGTGTGCAAAATTTCAACCCTCTAATAATTTTTCCGAAGAAGAAAGACATAGTGACTGGACTAATTGTGCAGGTTAGGATGGGCGGTAAATTTCATAACATCTTTTTTCAACCTCAGATTTTTTTATCAGTCAGTAGGACGTGACGTCTATCAATTTTGTTACTACGGTATGCTACGGTATTCTAAAATGATTTCATTGAAGCGGCGCATGTCTAATGCGGGTCAAATTCCGAAAAGGCGGCAAGGACAATCATTGTTGAACACGCTGTATATGTTTAGGATGGTCCATCCTAGCATTATTATCCCATAGCGGTCTTACCGTTTTAAGATAAAAAAAAATGTAGAGAAAAAGTTATATGGTTTGATGGAATCTATGACCTGAAATTATTGTCAACTATACAGGCTGTCCCATTTTGACAAAATCAACGAACATCCTATATATTTTTTTAGGTAATTGTTGACGACGACTACTTCTCGACTAGCATTTTCTAAGAGTTAGGCAATCACTTAAACAGCTATACAGGGTGATTCACCACCAAATGGACATAGCCTAAGGGTAGGTCCAGTTTTACCAGGCGAACCAGGATCTGGCTTTGAAATTTTTCTAACACTGTTTGTTTCGAAGTTACAGGGTGATTCATGTATTTTGTCGAATTTTTTGACAAGCCGTATCTCCAGAACGACCGAATAGATTGGATTGAAATTTTGTGGGTTGATTCCTCTATTGATATCTGACACATCGCCCTATTAAACAGTTTGAAGTTTCCAGGTCCGGCCTTGTAAAAAAAAACTTCAAAGCTTTTTTCAAAAAAATACATTCTGTATGCACATTTTCCGAATTTCATTTTCAAATTCGGAAACTACATCAAACATGCTAATAATAACGCTGAAAAAATTGCTTGGCACCATTGAGCTGTCAAGAAAATTTTGACAATCGTAATGATTTTTCAGGTTAGGATTTTTTCTAAATTAGTATTTTCAAATATTTGCCAATGATCTATTATGATCCTGAATTTCAGCCGTTCCGTCAGAAAAATGAAAATGACATTTTTCTCGTTTTCTCAGAAATAACAAAAAATTTCATCAGAATTTTCAAAAAAATTTTGATACGTTCCTCAATTTCAGCTCAAATTGGGATAGAAGTAAAGCTAAGGGACGTGACAATAATTTTTTGAAAATTCGGCTGAAACTTTTTGTTACTACTGAGAAAACGAGAAAAATGTCATTTTTACTTTCATGAAGAAACGGCTGAAATTTGGGGGCATAATAAATCATTTGTGAATATTTGAAAAATATTGATTTACAAAAAATCCTAACCTCAAAAATCATCAGGATCATCAATTTTCTTCTGACAGCTTCATGGTGCCAAGCAATTTTTTTTGCGATATTGATAGCATGTTTCATGTAGTTTTTGAATATGAAAATGAATTTTGAATAATATGCATACAGAAAGTCTTTTTTCAAAAAAGCTTTGAAATTTTTTTTTCAAGGCCGGCCCTGGAAATTTTCAACTCTTTGATGAAGTGATGTGTCAGATATCAATAGAAGAATAAACCCATGAAATTTCAAACCAATCTGTTGGGTTGTTCTAAAGTTATGGCTTGTCAAAAAATTCTACGAAATACATGAATCACCCTGTAGCTTCGAAACGAACAGCGTTAGAAAAATTTCAAAACCAGATCCAGGTTTGCCTGGAAAAACTGGACCTATCCTGAAGCTATGTCCATTTGGTGGTGAATCACCCTGTATAGGACGTCTCCTTCTTGCATGTACTTACGTCGTAGGACAAGTAATGGAAAGAAGGGGCATTTTACAGTGGAAATAGTGGTTTCCCCAAGAAACTACGGTCGACGAACGTGATGTTGTGGTGGTGTCTACCTACCGTGAAAAGTTGATGGCTGAAGTCGAGAAGTAGTGGTCGTCAACAATTACCTTTTTTTAATTTTTGTGTTCAGCTTTTTCAACTGTCTTATGCTTGTATGTTTGTTTTTCAATTTTGTGGCAGTGCTACCAGCTAAAAATTGAAAACTGAAAAAAATCGCATTTTCACAGTTTGCTTGAAAAAATTGTAGCGGTCGTGCTTTCCAAAACTAAGAGATGAAACTTGAAATGCATGGTGATAGTCAAGTCAAAGATAAATATCCCAATGCCAAAAAGTTGCGATTTTTAGATACAGGGTGATTCATGAGTGACCTTACATAGGCTAATGGGAGATAGAGGACTTCGAGGCGAGTCAGGATCCACTGAAGAAATTTTGTTTTCTCCATTGGTTACGAAGATACAGGGTGTTTTGTGTGATTCGTATGAAACTTTGATAAGCGACATTTCTGAAACGGCTAGAGATATTTTCTTGAAATTCACCAGTAATATTTCTTTATTGGAACTCACCCTGAAGCAATACTGAGTAAGTCAAAATCCAGGGCCGTGATTGAAAAAATGTGCCCCTTTTTTATTTGATCAAAAAGTATATTTTCTGACCGCTTCTGAAAGCTGAGAAAAAATGCTCCAAGAATCACTCTTCAATTTAGATGGCACACCCCTAGGCACACCTAAACCGTTTCGACATAAAAATTAAAAGTAAAATTTGTGGGTAAGGTTCCATTTTGGACCGGACATAATCGACTCATTGTTTGATTGAATTCATTCAAATTCATTTTTTAGCTTGTCTCTGTGGAATAGAATGGCTTGGTAGGAAGAAAAATTCCATAGCCGAAGATTTTTTTTTGACGACCAAACCGAGTCTTATTTTGGTTTCACCGAGGGTTTCACTCTCGATTTTGTCATAAAAAAAATGGTCGGCTCTGGAATTTGTCTTTCAACCAAGCCATTCTATTCAACAGAGACAAGCCAAAAAATGAATTTTAATGAATTCAATCAAACAATGAGTCGATTATGTCCGGTCGAAAATGGGAACTCACTCACAAATTTTACTTTTAATTTTATTGTCGAAACGGTTCAGGTGTGCCATCTGAATTGGAGAGTGATTCTTGAGCATTTTTCCTTAGCTTTTTGAATCCGATAGCAGTTTTTTAGAAAAGCGGTCAGAAAATGTACTTTTTGATGAAACAAAAAAGGGGCACCTTTTTTCTAGCCCGGCCCTAGATTTTGACTTACCCGGTATGGCTCCGAGATAAGTTCCAACAGAGAAATATCATTGGTAAATTTCAACAAAATACCTCTGGCCGTTTCAGAAATATCGCTTATCAAAATTTCACACGAAACACACAAAACACCCTGTATCTTCGTAACCATTGGAGAAAATAAAATTTCTTCAGTGGATCCTGACTCGTCTCGGAGTCCTCTATCTCCCATCAGCCTATGTAAGGTCACTCATGAATCACCCTGTATATTATGGGGGGTCCTCATGGAAAAAATCAATCTTTATAATTTTTAAAGTATCATAACTCATTTGTTTCAAATAGCATGCCTCTCGGTACCCTACCCTCAAACTTCATATTTTTCGAGATAATCGGAAGTTTTCACAAATTCGCAAGTTTTTCTTTTTTTTTCCAAGAACTGAGTCGGCCGTGATGAATGAGAGGCAAGACAACTAGTACACAGCTGTCAGTTAGTCAGTTTTGATCATTGTCGAACAAAGAAATGGCCTAAACGCAAAAAGAAATGGAAGTGGAATCCTGGATATCTGGATTCATACCAGAATATCATATCAATCATTTCCTCTCATGAAAAGCTATTTTTCTGTGTTCGACAATATTTAGACTGATTAACTGACAGCTGCATACTTCTTAACTTGTCTGTCATCCATCCGGCCGACTCAGTTTTTGAAAAAAGACAAAAAAATTGCAAATTTCGTGAAAACTTCCGATTATCTCGAAAAATATGAAGTTGAAGGGTGAGGTACCCCTACTGAAAATGGAAGATGATAAAAAAAGGTATCCAATAGCTTATAAAATTGGGAGCATACCATTTGAAAAAAATGAAACTATTTTGAAAATTATGAAGCTTGATTTTTTTTGTGAAAATAAAATTGCAACTTTTTGACTTTAGGATACTGGTCTTTGATTTGACTATCGCCAAGTCAAACCATACAACTTTTCTCTTACATCTTTTTTTATGTTAAACGGTAAGGCCGCTATGAGATAATTACGCTAGGAGGATGGACCAGTCTGTATACATATAAGTCAGGTTTTTTTTGACCCTCCCGATTAATTTCTAAACCGTTTGACCGAGTTTGACCATATTTGGTATGCATGTATGGCTTATGGTAGAAAAGAGAAAATATGATTTTCAACGTGATCTGTCAACTGGAAATGTCAATGTCAAAGAGTAACAGGAAATTTTGACGTGCGTAGTAACGATTTTGATGTTTCAATGTCATGCAATCTCAGTGTGTCATGTTCTCACGACAAAAAAACGTGACATACATACTCACTAACAGACAGACCGACACGGATTTTTTTTTCACAGATCTCGACGTTTTAGCATACGGGGTGGGGAGTCCAAAAAAACGAATAACATTTTTGATTTTTTTTCGCGATTACCTTACTACTCGCCTTACTACCTCTTATTTTTCGAAGAATTCGATGAGAAGTAAAAATTATTTATTACGAAAAATTAAACCAGTTGGTTCGGGATATTTCGGGAGTGCTTCAAAACTTTCAAAAATGGTTTGATGTTCGGTCTCTTTTGATTTATGAGTTACAGTTTTTTGATAGTTTTCTCTTTTTCACCCTGCATACGGAGCCTGCATAAATAGCTGCCGCCGCTGGCTACACTTATTCTAAATCGGAAGAATGTCCGTACAACAAAACTATGCCAAGTGACATGTTTTAACCATAGAATGCAGGGTGCTTCCGCCTAACGTCCGGACCATGAAAGATGAAACACACCGTTTGCTGTCCCAGATTTAATCGACAAAAATTCGAGAAAAGATTTTTTTGATCCAGTCCTCCTGATTTACAGAAATACAGGGTGATTTAAGAGAGTGAGATCAAAATCATAATACGGTGCATATTATGGAATCTTTTATGAAGCTCATCAAAAATATTAAAAATTCAGACTTTTATTTTTGAAGTTGTGAAGCATCAAAAGATGGTCCTTTTGAATCCTTCTAGTTTCGCTACTCCAGAAGAACTTAAGGAACTTAACAAATGAACTGTTGGTGGTAGAGTTACGAGAAAGAAATATAACTACTGGATGTGTATACAGGGTAATTTAAAAATGGCGCATTTCCTTTCGGGCACGTTATAGTGGGCGTTAACGGAGCATGGGAAAAATAATAAAAAAAATTAATCGGCTTTGATTTGCGAGTTATTAACAAAAACAAATCTGTTTATCTGGCAGCATCGCATTAGTACCTACCTGGCACCTTCAGATCAAAGAGGTAGGTACATTACAATAGCATGAATGTATTGTTACCCTGGAAACTCCGTAGAACCTGCCATACCATACCAAGCATACTTGCCGAATGTATTTTCGCTGCACCTTTGAGGTGGAAGACGAATTTAAAAATTTTAAAATACGACTCAAATCTCAATTGCAAGAGAAATTTTTAATCGGGAAGTACTAACGGCATGTGATTCTTCGCGACTAACAATGCCTTGCTTCAAAATCTTGCAAACTGAAGAAGTTTAATTCTCAACTTCACCTCTTTATAACTCGAAAGAGAAACGAGCCAATTTTTTTCTACTATTTTTTCCGTGCTCCGTCAACGTCTCCCATAACGTATACGGGAGGAAATGCGCCATTTTTGAATCACCCTGTATTTATTTTTCTTCCATACAACAGGGTGAGTAAGAATTAAGAAACCTTGATTTTTTTTATCCAAAAGTGCCTCCGGACCCTTTGTTTTGCCTTTCAACCAATGTAGAGCAAAATATCACAAAGTTTTGTGGCAAAAAACTATTCTTTGAGGACTTTTTAAGAAAAATGTGACACACTCGTATTGTGAATAGGAATCTAGTGTGTACCTACAGTATATACCTACCTACACCCAGTAGGTGGTTGCAGTTGATATTATTTATTTTCAAATCTGTCATCAACAGAATGCCAAAATCTTTTGAAGTAACGAATCTAGAAGGGTTCAAAGAACCACCCTTTGACCCTTTACAACTTTTTCCGTGATTATTTTTATTTTGTTCCTCGTTCGTTACTTTTTGAACAAAACCAGCAAATTTTCAACAATTGACTTTTAGGCGAAGATAAGTGACAAAAATATTGCCAATTTTCATGCTGCATTATGTGAAATTATGTCATCCATGATTCATGTGTTTTATTGCTAGTGAACAAAGTGAAAATGAAAACGTAGATTTTTGTAATGTAGGTATAACTGGTTGCCTATATGTGATGACTTTTCGTTTGCTCAAGGTGAGGTACAGAAGTTTTTTCTGCGGAATAAATAGTTTTTCTTTAGAGTTTAGTTCAGTTTGGAAAAATTATTATATTGACTTATTACTTGAAGTGCGTTCAGACCAGACTATCGTCACCGCCAAACTTTGGACATTCTTCTTCATTGTGACAATGCTAGTCTGAACGCACTCAAGTTCAGTAAAGTCGACTAATGCCCGATTGCCAAACGTGGTATCAAATTTTAGTTTCGGTATTAAACAAAAAGGGATCAAATGTTTAAAAGTGCATGCAATAAAATCTTAATTTTATCGATTTATTTCAAGGACGGAACATGATGAGAATAGGTACAGAGTATATAATATGTATGGTACCTACTGAAAAATTTGATTCTATCTTTGTGCATTCGGCGCATGATAAGTGAAATTGAAATTAATCAAACGAAATTTCAAAAACAGTGAGTTGAACTAACACCAGCTTTGGTGGAACTCGATAGCCTCAGCCCGGCTTTTACTTTTATTTTGCCGAGTAGGTACAGGTGCCTGTCTGTGCTTTATTAGGTCGTACCTGCCCAACGCACTATAATAGTATATTATATACCAAGGTTGAGAAAGTATTATTATAGCTGAAGCGCCAGTTTAGATCCCGAAGCGCAGCTGAGGGATATAAGGCGCCGAAGCTATAATAATTTTCTCGACCGTGGTTTATATAGTATTTTTTTTACTACTAGAAAATCGCTATTCTAATACAGGAGCAGGTTAATAATGATGCACTTCACGGCTAGTAGTAAAAAAATAAAATTATCATATTATTTATTTCTTCACAAAAAAAAATTAAATTCGGAACAATCAAAATTAGAAAGTAAAGAAAGAAGGAAACGAAAAACAGAGGGAAACTCTTGAAATGAACCCCATCATATTATTGATCAACAACCCCTCCATCCTGGCCCCTGGTGAGTATCAGCTGCAGGCCGCGGGCAGTTGCCTTCCTCAACGGGCCGTCGAGGTTCGCGTCCCAGACAGCGAGTTGTCATTAACGTCTGTGGCCTGTGGGTGTCGTCGCATTCTGTCTGTTTTGGGTTCTTATCTGCCCAGATGCGTGGTGCTGTGCCGATTCTCCATGAGAACTTTGAATTTGAATTTAATTCACGATCCAGTGATCGATTCACTACTGGTGGTGAGTCATTTTCACTTTTCTTGGTTGTTTTGTAACTTGTAAAATTTTAAATAACAATATCACCTGGACAACAACACAGCTGCACCTCAGGTCTGCCTACAAGAAGCGTGCGGGAAGGGCAATTGCGTATGATGGAAATTTCCGTTCGGGAAATTTCGATTCAAGTGGCGGTTTTTGTTGCGTACGAAGAAAATCCATCAAATCCGTGATGGATGATACCTGGGTAAATGATGGATCTTGTTTCTAAACAATATTTTTATTCTACCGCTAATAACAAAGTATACCTACTAGAGGGTTTCATGGGAAAAGTCGAGGGAAAAGTTGTGTGGCGAACAATGAATAAGTTACGGTAGGTTAGGGGTGCGCATTATCATCATACCTATTTTTCTTGACCATTATATCAATCAAATTAAAGGATATGAAGATTTTTTTTGATTACTTGTTCAAATATAGGTAAGTACCTGAAGGTGGCTCATTTTGGAATGTCGTCCTTTCAGGACATGAGTACAAAATTTTAAATTTAACTTTGCCAAAAAATACCTAGGTACAGTGAGTCTCAAAAGTCGCATTCCGACAGTACGACCTACCTAAGGTAGGTCTACCCACATGGCATGTTACATGAAGCCCACAAAAAATATTAAAAACATTCTTCAGGGTTAAATAATGGCACTTCGATAAAAAAAATCGTCGTCATTTCTGTCGTGAACCTGTCATCGCGCGCATCTATTTCATGCACATTTTTAATGCGGTTGTTGATTTTTTACGACTAACCAGATTTCAAATAATTCCGAATCCGTTATATTGCCTTGTTGCCTGCGCCGGGTTTGATTCCTGGACAAAGTCTGGGTGTTTGTAATTCCAATTTGCAACTTTTATATAATGTAGGTACTTACCAGTAAATAAAAAAACAGAAACTCCGATGTAGGTACCCTGCGAGCCAATGAGGAAAAATATCTATTATTATCATTTATAAGTTGGGTAGGTACTTACAGTAAAAAGTACATGAAAGTATATTGTGAAATTAATTATAAATAAAATATTTCGGAAAACTTTTTCCCCACAGGCAAAAGTTCCTAAAATGGAAGCGACGTTACGACGCTGTAAAGCAATAATACTCATTCTTGAAATAAAAAATGTGTAGCACGGCTTTCGTTTGTTTTATCAGAGATTTTCTGATCGACAGCTTAATTATTTATTTTTTTGGCAACTGACAATATTCTGTATTGAAAAATCACGCGGTAAGTGAGTTTTCCGTATTTTGGGCCTATTGTACCACCTCTCCCATATCAACCAGACTCTCCGAGCCGCAAGTGATGCCTGGATGCTTGATGGTAGATCTATCTAAGCACTGGTCCCACCACACGCGCGGTTTATCAAGACTTCGTCTGATCCTCAACGCTGGTGCAGGTCCCCGCGCTGATGATGCGTACTGGTGCGTATACAGGGTGATTCAGTTTTAACCTACGATACTCTGGGAAAATATTCCTCTCGTTGTCCTCATTCAGAAAAATATCACATATAGTACCCTCACTCGCTTAATAAGAAAGATACAGGGTGTCAAAGTTGACAAAGAAAAAACGTTTTTTCGTCATATCTCTCATAAAAATAATAAAAATGAACCACAATTTCGTATACGTACCTTTCATATGGAAGGCATATTTTTGAAAAAAAATTGTTGAAATTTGACACACCAGTGGCGTGCAATGAGGCTACATCAAAATTTATCAACAAAAAAAAAGTACGCCACTGACTATTTCGAACTTTTTTCAGAATTTTCAGAAATCTCAGTTCAATTTCGAACAAGGTTAGTTTTTACATTTCTCAAGTTAAGGTCTTAGATACCGAGATATCGAGGTTTTTCACAGGCGTGTCAGGACGCGACTGAGCGAAAATGAAAATCTCAAGTTGGCTATGAGCCATGGGAAATACGTTTTGATACAATAACAAAATAAATGCTGATGTTTTTTTAAAAGTTTTCAATGAAAACCAATAAAAGAAATACTTTAGCCTACTTAACATACGAAGGTTAAAGAAGATGTTCAAAGTGTGACCCCCCGGTTTCAACACATTTTTGGCAACGTCAAATTAGTGAATTCACGGCATCTGTCAGCATTCCTTGGTTCTGCTTCAGCATATTACAAGCATCTTCTATTCTGAGAATTAACTCATCGCGGGTAGCTACCGGTGTACTGTAAACTTTGTTTTTTACGTATCCCCAAACGAAAAAATCTAATGGGTTTAAATCTGGCGAACGCGGCGGCCAGGATACCGGTCCCACAGTAGGATTCAGTCCAGCAAAGTTGACGTTTGCCATCTTTCATGTGCTCATTCATCCAATCTCTAACCCGGATTCCGAAGTGTGGAGGTGCTCCATCCATTTGAAGCCAGTGTTGTCGAAGTAAATCAAGAGGCACATCTGCCATCAAGTCGTCTAAATCATTTTGCAGGAATTCAAAGAAAAGCGCGGCATTCAGGCGTGGTGGTAGGAAGTGTGGTCCAGCGACATTATTACTGATTATTCCCATCCAGAGATTGACGTTGAATTCACCCTGAAATGATCTGGGTCTAATTTCGTGGGGATTTTCATGTGCCCACACATGTAGGTTGTGAAAGTTAACTATACCAGCTCGTGTAAAATTAGACTCATCGGTCCAGAGAATTTTATGTGAAAATTGCGGATCAGCTGCAACCGAATTCAAGATCCAGTTGCAAAATTGGAGACGTTTTTCTGGGTCTCCTGGATGCAAATTTTGCACAGGTTGGAAATGGAAGGCCTTTCGGTGATCTTTTTTCAAGGTTCTGAACACTTTTGATTGTGACACATTTAGGAATCTTGCTGCGCGTCTCGTACTTGAGTTTCGGTCAACATTGAAAGTCCGGAGAATTCTGTCATTATCCCTGCAATTTTGGATTGGATGTGGCTCACCTACTCTTCTCAATCCGAACTCGCTGAACCGACGATGTGTTTGAATAAAGACTTGCGCACTAGGAACTCTTCTTTCCGAAAAGCGTATTTGATATTCTCGGACTGCTGCATCAGCATTTCCATCGGAGTAAAGGCCATCACAGAGAGAAATCCGTAGAGACTTAAGACTTATCCGTAACACGTAATGCATAAAGTTCATCACACACAAAACGCCATAGTCGTAGACCTCTACCAATCACAGGCGGGAATGAGGGAATGAGTGGCGTCACTTTGAGCTTGTGATTATACAGGTGCGGATGGCCCCGCACCGCATCAATCAGGAATCAAGATCTCAACATTTTTTTCATTTTCTTCAACCTCCAGCTCCACTTTGTGTTCGCTTCTTCAGAATCTTCTTGAAATAACTCATGGATTTGAAACTTCATCCCACAATAACTGTGATCAGCTATCACTACTTATGCATTAGATGTTCACGATTAGATTACGCACAGAGCACAGAGAATAGACACGATGTCGGAAGTCGATTAGGTGTTAGGTGTAAAGAAAACAAGGCAAACGACGCGGCACTTGAAATCGGCCGATGCTGGATTGCTGTTGCTGGTGTATTATTCTGGGCCGGAGCGAATCTAACGGGACATCTCGAGAAATATCAAGTTCAAAATCACCCGCCGGCATACCCGCTAAAAGGGGTGATTGAAAAGGGTCTCGGCGATTGGCTGTCCGTAGTACGTGTCCGTATAAAATTTCAACCTTACGGTATTTTTCGACGCTACGGCTAAGTTTTAAGGATGAAAGTGGTAGGGAGGAATAATCGATTGTGATTGGTCCGTGCTCTTACTGTTACGGCTTACGTCTCTAAGGATTTTTATGTGTGATGGCCTTAACCATACACAAAATGAATATCCGCATACTCGGTATATTTGAAAAAAGTCTGGGCATGTTTCACAACGAGTTTCACAACGATTACACGTAATCAACAAATTGACGAGTGACAACTGACAGTTACAAATGTCGCTAAAACAATTCTTCCAACAATTTCATGGCCAATTTGAGATTTTCATTTGATTCACACGCCTGTGAAAAACCTCGATATCTCGGTATCTAAGACCTTGATTCAAGAAATGTGAAAATTAACCTTGTTCGAAATTGAACTGAGATTTCAAAAAGTTCTGAAAAAAGTTCGAAATAGTCAGTGGCAGTTTCAGTACTTTTTTTTATAAATTTTGATGTAGCCCCATTGCACGCCACTGGTGTGTCAAATTTCAACAATTTTTTTTTCAAAAATATGCCTTCCATATGAAAGGTACGTATACGAAATTGTGGTTCATTTTTATCATTTTCATGAGAGATATGACGAAAAAACGTTTTTTCTTTGTCAACTTTGACACCCTGTATCTTTCTTATTAAGCGAGTGAGGGTACTATATGTGATATTTTCCTGAATCAGGACAACGAGAGGAATATTTTCCCGGAGTATCGTAGGTTAAAACTGAATCACCCTGTATAAAGGAACACTTTATGGAGGATTATAGTGCGCTAGACAGAAAATTTTTGCAGGCTCTGGTGTGGAACTTACAGTTTCAAAACATTAACAATACGAAAAAGAAAATTTCCAACGGAAGATTGATTTGCTCGATTACTCCAAATTGGAAACACATCTCTAGATCGAATTGCATTTAATTAAGAAAAAACAGAACGCCGAACCACTTGCAGTCATCATCAAGGAAAGGTCAAACGCAAGTGTACTCAAGCAATAAGTGTAGGTACATTTTTGTCGCAATTCTCTTATATTTGCTTCATCGACTGCAAGTAGGCGGAAGACCTATTTATTTCTCAATAAATACACAATTCGAGTCGCAAACAATCTTGCCAACTCACGCACGGTACACGTGTAGATTCGCAGACCAAGTTATTTGTTGTTATAGTTTGTGGATGTGTAGGTATCGAGCAGGTATTCAGTTTGGAGTAACTGAACAAATCAATTTTTTGTTTGTAGTCTAGCTCTTCGTATTGTTGTTGTGAATCTGGAAATTTCACACCAGAGCCCGTAGAAATTTCGGGTCTGGCATACCATATTCATGAAGTATTTCTTCATAAAGTTTCCCTGTGTATACGAACCAGCCAGCGCGCGGAGTTTTGATGATATGCCCGTGTGGCGGGCCTCACTGAGCTGGAATAGACATACCATCAGACACTGATGCGCACTGATGCACTGATGCGCACTGATGAGCCTCCAATAGGGGTGAAACACGTGTATGTGCTTCGTTGTCGGAGAGCTTTGTCTCATTAAAAATGCTAGGTGCCCGCTATATGGCCCTAAGAGGCGCAATATTTATTTATATTTGCGTGTTTGTTGACTTTTAACATTGCTCTACTCGGCTTGAGTATACATGTGTACACCTACCATCGATGCTCTTGGCGACGGTGTTGCTTTACGTGGAATTCTGTTAATTCCCTCGCATGCCTGATGCCTTGGAACATAGCATCTGCGGAATGCCTTTGATAGATGGCCGCCGCTTGGAGGACTCACATATTAGGAGTCCTCTTGGGTGTGTATATTACCATGAGTTCTCTGACTGCCACAATATTGGATGGTTGAGCTGAATGCCTGCGCACTGATGAGCCGCCAATAGGGCCGGAACACGTGTCTGTGCAGTTTCGGTTCGACCGTCTGGTATTGTGGTGGTCGGAGAGCTTTGATCCAATAAAAATGCGAGGTGTCCGCTATATGGCCCTAATAGTCCAGTCAAATTAAGCAAAAATCGGGCCAAACCGGAAATAAATTCGGAAGTTGACAAAATCTGGTGGATCGATGCAGAATAGAATTCAACGTAGAATAACATACTGAAATTCCCGAAAATTCGAAGGCTTGGATTTTTTTTTAGGACCAATAAAAGAGCACCATCCTTGAAAGTTTTCGATTTTTTCTGAATAACTTGTAAACTATTACCTTTAGAACACCAATACTCGCGAGGCAAATGTAGCCCGTTGAATTCCCAAGAGATCAGTACTAAACTCATTACTTTCTGATCAATAGCCTTTGAGATACAGCGTCTGCCGGAACGCAGTGAAAATTGCTCAAAAATTATTTCCGGATTTTACGTAACAATTTGCATAGTGTCAGTTTACGGGTTGTAACGTGGACAGCAAATGTGCGGATTTCAATCGGTTTTACGTGTTTGGAAAGCCAATTCAACATTCGGTATCACACTTTTGTCTAGAAGTCGCCAACTTCAAAATGGTACTTTTCCTCGACCTTTTAAATCGATACTTGATGTCCCGAAGAATCCCCAAAAATCGATTTTTTTCATACCATGCTATTTGCCTAATTTTCTAAGTAGGGCAAAACCATCCAGGGAATATATGAAAAATTGAACACCAAAACAATAACATGTAACGGGATCTTTTTCCCAGTGATGGTTCCTGAGTTATATGGATTGAAAGACTACAACGATCTATTTGGAAGAAAGATAGGTAGTTCCCCAAGCAACAAATTAGGTTAAGATCTACCTCACTATTGGTCAGCGACCAATTTTCAATAGGTCGGATTTACGTTTAATCGACGTCGAATTCAGGTAAGTGGGGAAAAATAAGTGGGTAATTTAAACGTCGAAAATTGGGCACATAGGTCGATTTGACTTATAGGTCAGATACCCTGTTGGTCGGCTAAACCTACAATAAGTTACATTTTTGGTAACAATAAGTAGTTTAAGACCTATTTTTTACTAATTTGTGACCTGTGTCTTACAAGACTTGAATAGGTATTATTATCCACTATGGTATTATTTTGGGCTTTCCCGACTTATAGTTGATCATACGACTTAAAGACATTAGTGCACAATAGGGTTGTTGATGTAACCATAGTGATTGAGTTTCATGGCGGACCTCCGTCCTTCATAGCAAAATATACCTACCTACCTATAGCACGAAACATTTTTGCGGATTTAGTGACTCCTCCCTGGTCATAATATTCACACGAAGGAAATATTTTTGACAAATGTGCCTCTTGCACCTCCAAATATTGCAATGCGCCTTGGAAAAATCGATTTTTTGCAGAACTTGCGGAAATAACAACTTAATTTTTTTTTTTTGGTCAATCACAGTTTGGAGCACTAAAATGTTAATTTTAAGCTCTTAAATTGAACAGTGTTTCTCAATTACACTTTTTTTTGCCTGGTGCCTGGCGAAAAACAAGTAATTAAGGGAATACAAAAATTACAGAACAGCTTTTATCGTAATGGCGGACGTGGAACCTGCTGGAGTAAGATGGCGTGTCTGGTGATATTTCGAAATTTGACTTTCAGGGCACATTTATTATTGTTTTTTACTTATAGGGAAAATTTCCCTTCGAACAGGGCAAAATTACTTGGAATTTGAACTTTGAAGTCAAAATTGACCTGATTAGGTAAATTTTACCTCATAGTCTACTCATGGTTTTTTGTTGTTATCGACTTCAGAGTCAACTTTCCCTAAATTACCGATTTGGACCAAATTTCAACTATGAAGACTACAATTTTAAATTACGCGCTCAATAAATCGGAGTCGGAGAACGATGCTGGTATGTCGATGCCCGCCATTTCTGACGAAAGCGGAGTTGGATCTTGAGCCGCGCCGGTGAAACTTTTTTTAATAGGCGATAGTAACCTGCGGTGTGCCTGTACGGCTTAAACTTCTTGGAGAACATTTTCTGCTGTGCACTGGGTGCTTTCCACCTAGACGGTACAAATACCACCAGACGGCACATGTTCCATCGTACGGCACACAATTTTAGGTGATCCAATGAACGGCACAAAACCGGGGAAGAACACGTAGATGGAAAGCACCGTTTGGCACCCGCACATGCGTAAATGGCAGGTGTACCGAACTTGGGGTTAGGTGGAAAGCACGCACTATTTCACAGCACAGCAGGTACTGGTAACACTGACAAGAGATGATCTGCATGAAAAACCCCAAACAACAAAGAGCCACCTCATTTTCTGACCTCAAAAGCCACATAAGACGGATTCCCTTTGAAGTTCACTATAATGGTACTTTCGCCCTCCTTTTGACCAGTGTTCCTTAATAAGTTAATTTTTATAGTAATTCTGATTTCAAAGTCAAATAATGTTCAAATTGAATAGGTCCGCTTTTTTACTAAAATAACCCTTGTTATTTACCATGACCTGTAAGGCATTGTATAAAGTTGAAAATTACCAAATTTGGACTAGTATAAAGAGGTTATTCATAACCAGACTTTGAAGTTAAAATTAGGGTAATTTCGAAGTAATTGTGACTACCGTTGATAGCTTAAATTAACCTCAGAGGTAAAATGGATTTTAACGGCGAAAGTCAAGCGAAAATGAACTAATTTTTGCCCTAGATTATGCCTCATGAATTTTAAAGAATTTGAAGGCATTTTTTAGGTGGAATCTAGGTAATTTTTAACTTCCAAAAAATGTTTGTAGTCGATGGTAAATTTAGGGTTTTTGCAAGGTTAAATCTTGGTAATTTTTGATTTAAATAATGACTTTGTAGAGCATTTGTCATATAAGGAAAATGTTATGTCAAATTCATGCATATTTCGCCTTCTTTAAGTCGATTTGACTTTAGCTTGGTAATTTGGCCCTAAATTGCTGCTTGGGTCGGACACTAACTGCTGAATACTGTACGGACCTTGCATTTGTGATGCAAAATGCCACTAAGCAGACGTATTGAATATACTTATGTACTTTCCACGTCTGCCAAGTGACATCTTACACCTCAAATGCAAGGTCCGTACAGTATTCAGCAGTTAGTGTCGGATCACCCAGTTTTTTGTCCAAATAGGTCGTTTTAGTCTTTTAACTCATAAAACTCTGGAACCATCACTGGGAAAAAGATTCCGGAACATGTTGCTTTTTTGGTATTCAATTCTTCATATATTCCCTGGATGGTTTTGCTCTACTTGAAAAATTGAGCAAATGGCATGCTATGAAAAAATCGATTTTTGGGGATTCTTCGGGTAATCAAGTATCAATTTCAGAGGTCGAGGAGAAGTACCATTTTGGAGTTGGCGACTTCTAGACAAAAGTGTGATACCAAAGGTTGAATTGGCTTTCCAAAAATGTAGAACACAATAAAATCTGCACATCTGCTGTCCACGTTACAGCCCCTGAACTGACATCATGCAAATTGTTACGTAAAATCCGGAAATAAATTTTGAGTAATTTTCACTGCGTCTTGGCAGACGCTGTATCTCAGAGGCTATTGACCATAGAGTAATAAATTTAGTACTGATCTCTTGAAAATTTAACGGGCTACATTTGCTTCGCTGGTCTTCGTGTTCTAAAAGTGATAGTTCACAAGTTATTCAGAAAAAACCGAAAATTTCCAAGGATGGCGCTCTTTTATTGGCCCTAGAAAAAAAGCCAAGCCTTGGAATTTTCGGGAATTTCAGTATGTTATTCCACGTTGAATTCCGCATCGATCCACCAAATTTTGTCAACTTCCGAATTTATTTCCGGTTAAAACCTATTTTGACTGGACTATAAGAGGCGCAGTATTTATTTATATTTGCGTGTTTGTTGCCTTTCAACATTACCATCAGACATCCAAGCATCACATTGCGGCTTGAAGAGTCCGGCTGATACGAGAAGGTGGCACAATGGGCCCAACACACCGACAACCTATTTACCGCGTGATTTTTCATTATGAAATATTGCCAGTTATAACTTTACGAAGTACTGACATTTAAAGTGAAACAATTCGTTTGTTTTTGCTTGAAACTGTCGATGTCCATAACATGCTTCGTACTATGTAATAAAAATGTCAGAGCTGATACAGATAACAATTTTGGCATCAATTAGATGAAAAGCTAGATAGGGTATCAAAAATGTTGATTTTGTTGATGACAACGTCAATAATTCTTGAAGCTATGCTAAATCTGCAAACTTCATTCTTTATTTTTCATTTGATTTTTTTGTCAGGTTAAAGTAACAAGCTTGTCGTAGGTACATCAATTAATTTGTTTTTTGTGTGTGTCTGATGGCGCAAAAATTCGATATGGTGCATAGATGAGAAAAACAAAGCTTGCCTCTCGTTTTATTTCTTCGAAATTGGTAGAGAGAACAGCAAAAGAGTGTATGTGTATGTATGTACCATTGGATTGGTCATATCGAACATGTCAAGATGCCACAGTTTAAAATGATGGAAAAGAGTTATGTGGAATTTTCATAACTGCAGGTTCATAGTTTTTACAGCATGTATACATTGAGGATGGGTCAAAGACATATTTGATTTCTTTTGATATCCAAGATGACCGTGAAACTGGACAACTTTTTTTGTGATTGACTGACACACAGCTAAGTTTAGTTCTTAAATATGACTACCTATGACTGGATATATTGGAAACATAATTGCAATTTTGTTTATAATTAATTTTTTTCTTATGGGATTTCAGATACTAGCGCGAGTAGGTACCTATGTGATGTAGAAATGTTTTTCATTGATACGCGACGTGATATCCCAGAAGAAGCATTCAAATTCTTGACCCATAGGCAGCGTACCTCGACCTCTGTACGAGTTCCCATGAGAAAAATGACTATAACAAGTAACAAGTAATTCTAACAGTAAAAATCAAGTAATCGCATTGAATTCTTTATTTCTACAATGACGCCATATTATTTGATTTGATTTGATTCCAAATGAATATTATATGATGTTCCGATTGCTATTTAAATTGAAAATATATCCTGAATATATCTTATTATGCTTCAGTAGTTAATATTTCCTAATTAATTAGTAGAAGAGTAGAGTTGATAGCAGATAGATACAGGGTGTCAACTGTTGTTTTTTTTTTTTTCTTTTCACAATTTCATACTTGAACTGCTCGTCAAAAGTTAAGCATAGACCAAAATTTGCTTCAATTTCAAGTAAGGATTTCTTCGGGAAAAGATATTTGATTTGGAAAAAATGTATGGTGCTTAGTAGAACTTTTCTTCAGCTACAAGACGCTATGTTGATTTACGTCACCATTGACTTTATCCATGATATACAGGATGCCAAAGAAGGAGTGTCAAAAGTGTTAATTTTTGAAGTCGTGGAACTTTTCCAGAGAAATTCCGGACTTTTTTTCTCTTGAGTTTTAGAAAGCGGATATCAATATCTCGAAACGGTTTTTGACTTTTTATCGTATTTTTTTTTTCTAAGAGTTCTTGATTTTTTTGTGAAATTTAGATTTTTTGATGCAGAATTTGCTAGAGCAGTTGCTTTTTCTTGAAAATTCACAGAAACGTACACAGTTGCTGGATGAATTATACCATGAAGATATTGACCTCATGGACCTCCAAAAGAAGTCATCCTCTGGACCTCTTTAGGGGAGATGCCCAGTGAAGCATGCTGCGACATTACTTTGACACTTATTGAACCCAGCATGGATAAAAATGCAAGACTTGTGACCATATGTTGCATCAAAATTACCATGGTTACCAATTAATCCCATCATGGGTGATTTTGTTACTGCCCAAGTCACTGAAAATTTTCAGAAGTGATATCTCCTAGACGAGTAGAGATAGAGCCATAATTCTTTTTTTGATTTCAATTGGACACATTTCTGGTCATTCAAGCATGATGTGCAAATTTTTCACGTTTATACTTTTTCAGTGGTGAGGGGAAATTTTAACGTTTGTCATGTCAGAATTTTTTTTTTGTACTTGTCATCATTGGAATGTCAACATGAATGTAATCTACCACTTCCACATCAGTAGTGAAAACACAGACCAACAAAGGTTTTCTCAGGAAACCTGGACTTTGAGGAAGAAAAACACCGAACGCAAACTTGAAATTCATTAGCTGAAACTGACAGTATACATTCATGTCAACATTTCAATGATGACAAGTACAAGAAAGAAGTTCTGACATGACAAACGTCAAAATTACCCCCCACCACTGAAAAAGTATGAACGTGAAAAATTTGCACATCATGCTCGAATGACCAATAATGTGTCCGATTGAAATTAAAAAAAGGATTATGGCTCTATCTCTACTCGTCTAGAAGATATCACTTTTGAAAATTTCCAGTGACTTGGGCAGTAACAAAATCACCCATGTTGGGACTAATTGGTAACCATGGTAATTTTGATGCAACGTATGGTTACAAGTCTCGCATTTTTATCCATGCTGGGTTCAATAAGTGTCAAAGTGATGTCGCAGCATGCTTCATTGGGCATCTCCCCTAAAGAGGTCCAGAGGATGACCTCTTCTGGAGGTCCATGAGGTCAATTTTCTCATGGTATAATTTATCCAGCAACTGTGTACGTTTCTGTGAATTTTCAAGAAAAAGCAACTGCTCTAGCAAATTCTGCATCAAAAAATCTAAATTTCACAAAAAAATCAAGAACTCTTTGAAAAAACAAAATACGATCAGAAGTCAAAAACCGTTTCGAGGTATTGATATCCGCTTTATAAAACTCAAGAGAAGAAAAATCCGGATTTTTTTTTTAAAAAGTTCCACGACTTCAAACATTAACACTTTTGACACTCCTTCTTTGGCATCCTGTATATCATGGACAAAGTCAATGGTGACGTAAATCGACACAGCGTCTTGTAGCTCAAGAAAAGCTCTACCAAGCACCATACATTTTTTTCAAATCAGATATCTATTTCCGAAGAAATCCTCACTTGAAATTGGAGCAAATTTTGGTCTATGCTCAACTTTTGACGAGCAGTTTACTTATTATAGCGTAAGAAAATGTTGTTATGAGTAAAAAAGTTGTAATTTTTTGCGTGAACTGAATGGAATATTGAACAATTCAACTTGTGAAAAGTGACCCACCCATGTTTCGATAATAGAGGCTCAAATCAAATTCTGATTCTCAGTGCTTTCTTAGTTTAGAAATGTTAAACAATCTCCTGACTTCGACTGCGCCATTTCGCGATTCGCGGACACCCCCTGATAGTGTCGACTCGATTGTAGTGCAGACAGTGGACAGTACGATGTGTCCAGACTGAAAATTCAGAAGCAAAAACAGCTATTTATCCCCTACAGGTTAATTATGGCTGAACAATATTTTGGCTACGGTTTACATTTTGAGAGGGTCATAGTTACCAAGAGAATTATGAATTTCATCATTTCTTCCAGGCTTGTTATGAATCCATAATTCCCTCTAGCTCATGCTAACTGCCAGAATTGATAAATTATTTGAAAAATTGTAACCTAATCGACAGGAAAAAGTCTGTTCGGTATGGAATGAAGTATCTAATCTATATATTACTGGAACTATCACACGATTCACATGGCAGTAACCTCGTCTGTTGCCCTCGGTATTCACCATCGTTATAATTCCCTTACCACGGGTTCCACCAAAAAATTTATGAGCGGTTTAAGCTAAACCGAGATTAAACGGATTTTTTCTGGTCAATGTTGGTAGATTCATTTTGGAAAATACGTTAAATCGCAAGTATACCACATTTTAGTTAATTACTCAGCGTAAAACCTGAATTTACATTGATCATTTGGCCAGAATTGATCAAAATAAATCTCGAGTTAGCTATCAGCTGGTTAAATATTTTGGTGGAACCCACGGTTAAGGACGTAGTTGAATTGGTAAAATAACGCGTTGCGGAGTCAATCGCTGTGGGCTTATTTCTTGACAGAAATTTACCATTCAGATCTCTTTCGAAGACTACAAATATGTACTTTGGTTTGAGCCTATTGGCATTTCCAAACATAAAAACGCAAGCGGTGGTCCCCAATAATAAAAGCGGAAAACGGAGGCGTTTCAGAGCAGAACATGAAAATTTGAAACTGAAAGGCGTTGAGTCAAAACTGGCAGCCATAAATTTTCCGACACAAAGACACATGGTAACTAGGTAAAACCAAAAGTAAACAGATTACCTAGCCGTTAAAGCAACCCTGATGGGGTAACATCACGCACGATGTGACAACATGTCATGCTCTGTCGTATAGCTAAAAAGAAATGCACTTCTTTCAAATTTTCAAAGAACCGCGCGTAGATAAAATATTGTATGATGTACATGTTGAAAGAGTTTTATTATGTTCGCGGGGTTGCGCCACTCGCAAACGCTCGTTTCGCAATTGTCCCCGCTCACAAAATAATCTCTCACTTTCAACACTTACATCATAAATAGCTATTATTGGACCTATATTATTTATATATTCATCGGCGGGTATTGTGCCATAAAGGGTCACCTGATTTTGATACATACTTCTAAAAGTAAGAATGGACTACAAACAGTGTCCAAGAATGTTCTTTAAAAGAAAATATGCGGATTATTCACAAACTTCCAAGAAAAAAATTATAAGGGTGTTGGGCGGGGAGAAGCTAAAAATAACGCGTCGTAAAACAAGAAACAGGGCCAAAAATTGGTAATAATCCTGGAGAAAGCATTGAAAGTTTTTTTTGCAGCAGCACGGTACTTATCGAATACTTCAAAATACTTAAAACCAATAAGAAGACAATAACGGGACAGGGGAGCAAAATGGAGGTGTTGGGTGGAGAGAAGGTAAAAGAATCACTGGCGCAGCAGTACAAAACAACAATGTACGTTAAAAAAAAGGAACAGAAAACACAATATACGAGACAGGGGAGCAAAATTGGGTGTTGGGCGGGGAGAAAGTGAAATTTATGGCGCAAAAAGCATAGAAAGGACTCACTGCACTCTTGAAAAGGAGGAATGAATCACACAAAACTAGAAGGAAGGAACTCGCGAAAAAAAGTATTCGACGCGTGTAGTAGAAAGTCGCGAAAAAAGCAGTCGACGTGTGTGAAAAAAAAATGAAATGCAACAAAAAAAGCGGATGATCGCAAAAAAAGAATAAAAATGCATGGGAAGTATTGTGGAAAAACATGAAAAGTAGCTCATGTATGTTTGAAAAGAAGGAATAAAATACACAAAGCTCGAATAAACTCGCAAAGAAATTTACCATCGTCGCCAGCAAGCAACATCTGAAGATGATTGTAATTGCGTATGTCGGCAATTTCCATGGTTTGTAAATGCCGCACAACAAAAAGGAAAACCGTCGAGAACTTTACAGCATACACCTTGAAGGGCACAATAACATGCAATAACGAATATCGCATGCAGCTGTCAAACGCTGACAGTTGTGAAGGAATCATCAATTGTCAAAATAAGGACAGCGAAATTAGCGAGAATGAGTGGTCACCATGGCGACGAGTGAGGAAACGGGGCGATGTTCAAGTGCGGAAATGAAATAGTTGATGTGAGTGAATCGCACTTTTCAGTACCTAAATCGAATAAAAATTGCATACGAGAATGGTGATAGAATCGTTACTGTAAAATGTGCGTTTTCGATGCCCTTTTATGTCACTGGAGCCTCATCGGCTTCTTAAAATTCGCATTCTGTCCTACATGATTGTTAATGTTCCTGAAACGGCCATACAATGGGGTCATAAGTTGGAAAAACAAATGACCATAGGGATAGTATTTTTCATTAGGTTGTCATTTTGAAACTACGAATTGATTTTCTTCAACCGATGTTGAAAACATGTATACGATGTCGCGACGTAGAAAACTTGTATTTGAATTTGAGACTTCAACCCACTCGAACAAAAGTCCCTGGTGGTTGAAGTTTGGTCCCCCGTTTTGACTTCGTTATAAAATTTTGGAGCATTTTGCCTGCCCCAATTAATAAACGTGAAAAAATTCAGAAGCCCAAAAAAACGGTCGTAGTTCTGATTCTGAACATTTGTAAAAGGGGGACCCCAGCGCTTGACCCCGCATCAAACGTTCGACATACGAAGACCCGTACACCCAGACATTTCGTCGTCGGTTTCCCAAAAGTCGAAGTTCACTGCCGATTTCTTCCTATTACGACGTTGGCTTAATGATTCAATTTAATGTGTGCCTCGCGCTTATTCGGTCTCGGCTATACTTTGTTGGAGAAACCGCCTCCTTTTTTCTCCAATCCCAGATAAATAAATAATATGTTTTCAACCGTCCCTTATCGCCTGACCCCTATTGACGCACGGATGTGCCCCTTTCAGTTCCTTCGAGTGAACTTTGTAGCCGTGTCGTAGACCAACTGGCACGCTGTTACTTATTGCAAAATGGCAACAAAATTTCAACAAAACAATTTTTTTCAAAGATGTTTATATTTTCTCAACACCACCAGTTATCACGGATATTGTTCTTTTCTTTTTTACTACTTGTTCATTCTTATCCTGTTGTTCGTTGCTTTTATTGGCGTTCCTGGTTCAGTGTGTAAACACGACGAACTCAAACAACGACTCAATGAAGATGATAAATATTTTCGATAAAACTTGTTTTCGATGCGTCTCTATCTAATCTAATCTACGGTCAATTAGGTAAGGATTGATTGAGCAAATCCAGTAAGTGTGAAAACCATAAATAAACATATGAGAGGGGAACATGTACCTCGTAAAGGTGGTGCTTAACAAACTGTACCGTTATTGTAACGATATTTTTATATAATAAGTGATAATTGCACAGCGCCATTACTTAACAGCATGTTTCTATTTTTATTAGTGTTGTTATTGTGCATCCTAACCGAAGTCAAGCATGTAGGTAATAATAGTAGGGTATAAGTGCTCTGCTAAAAATAAATAAAAATTTGGACATCATTTGAGTATAAAAAGGTAGAAAAAGTCACGCGAAAACAACGTGCGCGGATAATCGTCACGATTTTAAAACTTTATAAATTATGGGCATTATTGCTGAGAAACGTGACAAATTTGAATAAATTATCAATGATCAATACGTTAAAATGCCATTCATGTATCTTAGAGGTAGAGTGTAAACAAAATGAATCAGTTTTTCGTTGCTCGGATTTTCAGGACTCTTGTTATGCGGAGAATCAATGATAAAATCGTTCCGCAATAGGTGGTATCGACGACGCGGCCATTTTGTAGAAGCTAATCAAAAACAGCTAACTGAGATTTAGATTTGTCACATACCTACATCAAGACTGACATGGCGAAGTTGTCAAGCAATTACAGCAAGACGCTTGCTGACGATGATTTGCCCAGCCGCGATAGTAGAAACTTGCGGTGCTGTGTTTGTAGTGTGATCCATTTGAGCCGGTGAATCAAAATCTCGACTACACATTGGATATGATGCAAAAACACAACGCGGGAGGCCCTTGTAAGCTACTTGCGTTGGGTACAGAAACGTTCTCAGTCAAGCAACTCATAGCCCATAAAGCAGAAGAAGCACACGACCTACCGCACGCAAGAAGTGTTCTCTGCAAGCTTTCAAGTCTCTTGTGAACTTTCTATTGAGATAATTTCTTCGACTTGCTCGATAAAGCCATCAGGATTTCCGTTGCTCAGATCATTCCTGCGCTCGATCTCCATGGGATATCAACACTCCAGGGTAGTCCAAAACAGTGAAAACCGATGCTCCCATGCGGGAGTAGGTGGCCGAACAGCCATATACACAGCGAACAGAGTAAACTACCATCTTCTGGGTCATTGAAAACATGAACTTTGTGACACTCTAGTTGATGTGATAAAAGTCAGTTTGATTAGCTTCTACAAAATGGCCGATTTTCAGGAGCGTGACGTCACGTCGATACGACCTATAGGGTACAAGAGGGTAGGTCGTGGGGCAACCATGACACTATGCCTTGCTCTATTCTGATTTGATTCAACAAAAAAAATTGTTATTCATACGAGATAAGATGCAGCAGGGCCTTCTTTATACTGATGATGATGAAGATGAAGGTTATAGTGCGTTCTTCGTGTATGAATTTTGAGCACCCATTCATTCAAGGATTTGATATTCCTGGTACATCTTTCGCGCCATGAAACCTTCGGAAGGCAGCTCAAAAATTGCGTTGTAAACAAAAAAGTTAGTGTTGAAAAGTAGCAGAGCAGTGACATTCCAAATGCATAAATCTCGAACCCAAATAAAAAAGTTAATAATTACTTGCCGTAGTTAAAACGTCAGCGAGTTCAAAGCTCGCCGATGATATTTCGTCGTCCTTTTTGCCATCATCATTAGCTGCCCGAACTTGATTTTTATCTATCATTGTATCATTCGCATCTATTTTTAATCATTTTACGCACATCATTTTGACGTGTTTTCGACATTTTAGTTTTTTTTTTACATTCCTTGCCGAAATGAGAGATTCCATGACCAGCAGCTAATGAAGATATTGCGTGCAGTAATTAGTACTTGATTTGATGTTCAACAATAACTTTTTTTATAAATAATTTTGGTTGAAAAAAGACTATGTTTTGTTACATATCAGTATTTACTATTTAGCCTAAAGGTATAAGGTAATAGCAATCTGGAGGTTCTTTCATAATTTTTGTACTTCACATAACGTTCTCTCCTCGGTTTTCACGTAAATATCTCAAGTAATGAAAAGATCGGGAATACAACCTCAAGCTTTTACTTTAAATTCCGAGCTGAATTGGAGAGGGTGGCCGAACGAAAATACACCAGACAGGTTTTTGGCCACTTGAAGTATTTTTTTCGAGAAAATCTCGGACATGCCGGTGGTTTTCAAGGGGAAATAAAAGTATCGCATTCCAAGTCCAGAGCGATATGTATAGAATCCTCTCAAGAACACGAGAAAGAATATTTGAATATCAAAGACACACAAGACACACCAAGTGGGTGTGTCTGTCTATTTGTAATATTCCACGATAACTGCCGAACCGTTGATATGATCGACTTGAAATTTGGTACGCAGACATGATTTTGCTGTCGAATGAGCCCATAAGCTTTTAGCTGTCCTCTGCCGAACAGAAGTATCACTATAAAAAATAAATACAAAAGCTATATTTTACGGTACTTGACTTGCAATCCTATGTCATTTGAAACCCCCTACAAACTGTATTCAGAACAGTTATTTTGGAGTCCTGAAGTGAAAATAATTAGAAGTTCGCCCCATGTATTCAGGCAGAGAACCGGTTTTCACAAATTATTTTTTAAACAATAGGTCATTGATTCTTGAACATTTTCCGGAACCTATAGGAATTTTTGTTCGAAACGTCCTTTCGGGTGAGAAGTAGGAATAAGGGAAAAAGATTGGGAATAATTTACAGGAAATTGAAAATTTTGTCAGGATTTGAAATTTCCGGAAAAACCTCAAATCTTTCCCCAAATTATCTCACTGTAGAAATCGTCAATCAAGGCTTCACTTTGAGTCTGAGCTCCATCATCCAAGACCGGTCTCGATAACCCAGGCTGGTTCTACATTTTCAACAGAAAAACTCCCGGGAAATTGGGAAAAAATTGTCAGAAAATGTTCAAGAACCAGTTACCTCTTCTTAAAAAAAAAACAACTTTGAACTTTGACATTTTTTATTATTAGACAGATGACAGATATGGCAATACTTTCAACTGATCTGAATACAGCTCTTCAATGACTTTCAAATGACATATTGCAAGTCGAGTTCCGTAAGATATAGCTTCTGACATTATTTGTTGATAGTGACCTGTTTGGCAGATGTCAACCAAAGACTAATGGGCTCATTCCACAGAAAAACAATGTCCATATACCAAATTTCAAGTCGATCGGATCAACGATTCGGCAGTTATCGTGGAAGATTACAGATAGACATCATTTTGGAAATGGTCTTGATCGTCTTGGGGGATTTGAAAATGGATATATCCGGCGAAATCTTGGAACTTTTTTTCTGCACGATTACAACACTCTCCCTTCCATGCTGGTAGGGGGCCGGGAAAGTAAAACTTATAGAACTTTTTTCCTATGAAAACTGATTACTTCGACGGATGAGGTTCTGCAGCCCCTTAAAAGTCCTTGGACTGCAGTGCTTTCTGATGTCAACTTCTCAACAATAGACCATTTCCACATGACGTCACACGCACGTGTCGAACGGCTGATTCGGGGCAACGTCAACATGATGACAACTGTACGTGCCAGTTTGACAAAACTTTGTGACACTAGTGACTTCCACACACCGACACCGACTGACAGATTGACATACTACCAATCTGACTGACGCACATGACTGACGTAGCCCACGTGCCCCGTGACAGATGACGCACATCTGACTGACGTTGCTCCGGATCAGCTGTTCATGACGGAGCTGCGTGACGTCAGTGGAAATGGTCTATTGAAGTGGCCTACCCAAAACTTTTCATGGGGTTCAAAGTACCCTAGCTCCTGAAAAAATAGGACTAATTCGAAAGTTTTCCCTTCCTCAGTTACCTGCGCTGTTTGTTTATTACAGGGTGGATACAGAATTAAGTTCAGATCTTCCTTGTTTGGTTATACTATACAGGGCGTCGCGTAAAACCCTGCAAAATCCAAAAAGTTTGAGTAACTCCCAATTCCAAACAACATGCTTTCAAATATTTCCACCTGCTTCAGGGAGGTTGGTACAATCATATCTCTAAACGGTTTTTCAATTTTCCGATTATCTTTCTCAACTACAGGGTGATTCGAAAAAAAAAACTTTTTGGTTTTTTGGTCATGTCATTTTTCCCTTGCTGATTTTTATAATCTATAGCTCATGTTGAGGCTGACGCGTCAGGGTACAAGGATAGATCTTCGAAATTGATCCAGAAGAGAACTCAAAATTGAGAGTCTGCATCAAAAGTGACGCAGATCTGAATAACCCCCGAAATCAGATTTGGAGATGCAACTCGTCGAAAATCAATTTGCTTTGAAGTGAACCATTTAATATGAACATTTCAAGAGAACCCCTCTCTGTATAATAGTATATTATTCAACAAGCGGGTAATGATTGCTTCTTACTCATGAGGATGCAGTTTGCCGACACGAGCCTTGGCGAGTGTCGTAAAGCATCCGAATGAGTGATAGCCATTACCCGCGAGTAGAATACTATGCTTTATCCAGTCTTATTGAAAAATGCAGGCATGTATGCGCGTGATAATGCGTGCATTATTCAATAGAATTGGATAAAAGAAGATTCTTGACTAGAGAATTGATATAATAGCTGCATGTCGTCGGCCTAACGTGAAAATTGCTCAAGTCCATAAACAAAAAATTGTTCAGGAGAAGGTAAAAACTGATTTCTTGAGATGTTTTTTGTGATTTTACCTCGAGTTTTTCAGTAGAAACTTCTAGTTCATTGGTAGTTGTTCATTAAAAACAAAATCTAAAATTGCCAGCTGATAGAAACTACAGTTTTCTACAAGATGCGCCAATAATCTCATTTTAGACCAAATGTGGACTTATGCAATTTTCACGTTAGGCCGACGATGTTTTCAAAAGAAAATCAGTGTCTCTCTTACCTGAAAACTAATGTAACCTACGTTACGAACAACAACACTTGCTGGAAGCTGCTGGTAGCTGGTAATTGAGTCTAGAAACATTGTTGTATTTTTCTCTATTCAATAATTATAAATTACTAGCTTAGTTATTCGTAACGTAGGTTACATTAGTGTTCAGGTAAGTATAGGGACACTGATTTTCTCCGGAAAACATGCAGCCGTAATTTATTTCCCTCGTCAAAAAATCATCTCTCATACAAGCAGAGCTAAATCTTGAAATAATCATAATGAATAGTTCATTTCAAAGCAAATTGATTTCCCACGAGTTCCATCCCCAAATCTGATTTCGGGAGTTATTCAGATCTGCGTCACTTTTGATGCAGACTCTTATGGTGCTATTCTGTAAAAAAGATACATCGATGTACGCGCTACATCGCTGTAAAATGACAGAAATAATAATGTCTGGCATTGTCTCATGTGTCATCTTACAGCGATACAGCGCTTACATCGGTGTATCTTTTTTACAGAATAGCACCGTTAGTTTCAAGATTTTTCTTCTGAATCAATTTCGAAGACCTATTCTTGTTCCCTGAAGCTTAAACTTCAACATGAGCTACAGACTATACCTAAAAATCGGTCAACCAGTTAAAAAGCTATGACCAAAAAACCAAAAAGTCGTTTTTTTCAAATCTCCCTGTAGTCCCAATAAATAGATAAATACTAGGTTTATTCTCAACAGGTCAAGTTCAATTACAGAGAATTGAAAATATGTACGTTACGTTACGTTACACTTGAAACGGTACAAATGATATAGACTTCAACAATCACGTATAAGAATTAACATTCACATTTCAAAGCTTCAAGGAATCTGAAATCAAGCCTTTGAATCCCGACCTCTTCTCGTGATTATTGAATTATTGTCAACGTCAGGGCACTTGAAATTGTACAGCTCGCACGCTGCATGCAGTGGGGAGGCTCGGAGGACGTTGGTGTTGGCTTTAGACAGCCAAAACGTCCGGTGATGACGGGCGTGGAGTCTTGGAACCGCGAAGCAAATCTGCCCAAGAAGATAGCTGTCATCGACGTAGCCGTGGCACAACCTGTGAAAGAGCATGAGCAAAGCCACACCTCCCTTCTGTGTGGGAGGAAATCAACATCAAACCTCCGGAGGAGGACCCCCTGAGGGATACCCCTGGGAGGGTAGTACCCGTCCAGCGTCTTGCTCACGAACTTGAGGAACTTCCTCTGTAATTTCTTGACTTGCAGTTTCAGTCCTTCGTGTTGAGGATTCTAAATCAGACTTCCATACTCTTACTTCGGACGTACTATTGAGTTGAAGAGTGCAAGGAGAACGGTCCCTTTCCTAAATTCGGAGCAGTTGCGAGCAATGTAACCCATTGTCCTGGATGCTGAGTTCACCATTGAAGATATATGTCCGTCTAGTGTCTATCAAATTCAAGTGTCGGTTGAAAGGTGATCCCAAGGTCCCGACATTCTGTGCCGCGTTCCAGAACCGCTCCAGACAGAATATGAGGGTATTCATAGATGATTTCACATCAAAAGAAGCTGGTTATTTAGCATCTCTTGGTGTTGAACTGCAGAGTTTAGAAAGATAATCGAAAAATTGAAAAACCGTTTCCAAATATGGATGTACAAACCTCCCTGAACCAGTTGAAAATATCCCAGAATAAGTTTTTCGGAATTGGGAGTTACTTGAACTTTTCAGTTTTTGCAGGGTCTTATACGACGCCCTGTACAACAAACACGGAAGAGCTGAACTTTATTGTGTATCCACTGTGTGATAGACAAAGAGCGCAGGTATTTCGGGAAAGAAATTTTTTTGGATTAGTACTTTTTTTTCGGGAGCCAGAGCACTTTGAACTTCATCAAAAATATTGGGTGGGCCACTTCAATTGTTGAGTAGTTTATATACACAAGTTAAGTCTTTCACGATGATCGGTCGACTTGCCCGATTTTTATTTCAATTTCCCAATCAAGTCTTCCCCTCCCAAGCCCCTTCCCGAAGGGACACTTAGATCAAAATCATTACTGACGTCTCTGGGCACCGCCGGGAAAGTTCAAGTCGCCCACAACAGATTTTTTTATTGTGTCTAATAGATAGCGGAAAGACCAGTAATTCAGCTAATATGTAAATTGTAAAAACTCAAGCTGTGATTATCTATTATTTGCCTTCTTTTATTGCATGGGTACGTGCAGATCGTCACTAATTTTATCTCTGAATTTCATTCTAGAAAATATACCTCTGTAAAATTTAAAGGGTTTATCAGGCGCCGCCAGAAAAACGAGGAAAAATACACTGACGTACTCAAAACTTGAGTGTGTGTTATTATACACACCCTTATCATGATCCAACATTGTTTAAAATTTTTGTGCAAAAACAAGCCTCTCGAAAATCCAGAGTCTTGATCAATTTTAATCTAAGCATCTTGCAGACAGACCTTGATATCTTGGTATAATTCAGGAACTGGGGGAAAGTTCACCATATACCATTGTTGCAAAAATGTGAATCACTGTGATAACATGTCAACTGATTCATAGCAGAAAAAATTAAAAATTGTATTTTTAGGTATTTAATTCAGTGTGATATACCTACGTCACTGTTATCATTTGAAAAAAACCGCATCATTTTTGTTTAATTCAAAGAAAATGAAGTGTACTTGCACTAAAAAACACGACTAAAAATTCCACTGAATATTTAGTTTGGGTTTTAGGCAAACGTTGCAGTCGGCATAACAGAGCAATAAATAATAATCTCGTCTGAGTAAACATTAGAAATAAGCCAAAATTAGAAATTGTGTGTACCATTGCATTAAAAATCTCGACCATAAAAAATAACCGCAACAAATTTATCTAGGCCATAACTTTTATCACTGCACTTTTCTCATAATTACTATGTTTACATACGATCTTCTCATTACGGCATGAATGTAGGTAGGTTAGGTACCCATATGTAGTTAGTGTCAGCAGCATGCACCTATTGTAATTTGTCGCTATTTTTAGTTATACGGTTAAGCTTCGTGAGATCTTTATTGCCTGTTGTCTATAATAACAATAAAATCTCCAATGCTAATAGGTATAAAATAATTGATAGAAATAATCACATAATTTATGAAATTGTTTGCATAATTTATTAATACACGACAGCTCCTATGGCTCCTTATAGATTCGAATGATTGCGCGCTATGCTGCACTTCTACCTGAGAATAATGGTTTCTTATTTTATTTTTACATGGTGATATGAACCTACCGTGTTTGTAAACAGTATTGTCATCAACAAGCATCAAATTTCTTGTTTGTATAAAAAATACATCTTGTTGTTGGGATAAATTGCTTTTGATCCTTGTTGCCTTACGAAGTTTGAAAGAGCGCATTAAAAATAAAAACAAGAAAAAGGCGTGTCCAAAGTACATCTCCAGTTTCCTATCTGATTCTGATTCTCAAGTGAAACTGTAGACGGTTCTGGTTCTGGGCTTTGTGCGAATATTGTTCAAGCAAAGGAACAGAAGTAGAAAAAGTTGTTTTATAAAAAAGTTGAACGCGAGTAGGCGACGAACCCTGCGAGTCCTATGACCGTGAAGTGATAGTGGAGGGAGGAGGCCCTTTCTACACCTTTCTGTATGCTCCATATTTCAGCCTGTTAAGTTCGCTGCTCTTTTCTACCGACTTATTACTTACGCTAGATAAAAACTTTTCGGAATCTCGCAGACAGAGATGCATGAAAGCTTTGTATTCTCAGCCGTTGTTCTAAAAAGTTCATAGGTCGGTCGATGGGAGCTATGTCTAAACTAAACTAGACGGTAAACAAAATCTCGAACAAAATAAGTCTTTCATGATGATCTAAACACATCAACTCTTTCAATTTAATGTGTTCAAAAAGAATCTTTCGATTGCATTGCTTTGTGAACTTTGGCTTAAACTGGGTGGCCTTAGAGGATGAAGCAGAAACATTGAATTCATGCTAATCATAATTATGTCTCTTTGAAAAATATCAACCCCCTCCTTCACTCCCAATCCCTATCTAACATAATTAAATTCAAGATTACTATCAAAAGCCATACCGATGACTTCTGTGTTTTAAATTATGACTTTTGACATAAAAATTACTGTCGACCCCTAATGCTAGGGGTAACAATCTCCCTCGCGATTTTCCAATTTTCCTCAGTTAATTTGGCTGAATTTTTGGTTGGTTCCAGTTCTGCTGAACAAAAAGTTCTCATACCAAAACTTATTCTTATGAACAGTTTCCGTTCTACATCAGGGGACTGGAATTCAACTTATGGTCTCAACTCAAATATTCAACTACAGTCCTATGTAAAAATTCAGCGAAATTAACCAAGAAAAATGTGAAAATCGTCACCCCAACATTAGCGACGGAAAATGATGTTTATGTCAAAATTCATAATTAAAATCACAGAAGCCATCTGCATGGTTTATGAGAGTTATCTCGATTTTTTTTTATATATTTATTCATAGTGCCATCGAGTGACCTCGTCGGAGGTAGTTTATATCTCGACACTGTCAACAATTACAATAATTAATTTATTGTGGTAAATAGGAGTTGAAGGTGAAGAAGAGGGTTGATATTCTTTCTCAGATAAATACAATTGGCATGAAGCACAACTTGAAGAAGAACCAAACCAAAAACTTTTATTTACGTGATAATATCGTTTTGAGGCCGTCAAGACCTCCAACTTTAGCCGCCTGCCCTGTGACTCTTACGCTCACTTATGTCTCCCACGTTGCTGATCAACAGTGTCATATTGAAAATTTATATCTTGAATATTGTGGGAATTATTTCCAGTGTAGTGTAAGTTTTAAAAAAATTCGACCGTAGTTTTTAGTAGTCCGTAAATTTTTCTGTTGATATTCGCGTGTAATTTGGAAAAAAGTTGATCTTGCAAAATTTTCATCAGAGGCCCTGCTTATAGTCGGGATTCAAAATAGTTGAGAGTGAGTAAACTTGAACATTTGAGATCATCATGGGGCGAGGAACATGGGAAGAGGAAGGAAATCATAGGTTGGTCATGAAAAATGGACAAAAATGCAGAAATGCAAAAAAAAATGTATTTGAAGTCATTGATTCAGTCATAGTCTTATTCGTCAAGCATTAGTCACTCTCAACTATTTTGAACTCCGACTTTTTTTATAGTATAATACGGTCATTGCATGAGATTTATTTTTAGGACCACGATCATAAAATATTTAGAAACATTGTTTACCAATAATTATGTTTGATAACAAAAAACCTGTAAAAAATTCTCCATTCTTGAAGATCGAGGTTTAAATCAGCTTTTGCGTGCTAAAAACGTAAAAACTTTAGTGACATGGCCACGCGATGAACAACTAAAGCCCAGGCATGCTACTACTACATGCACAAACGACTTTGAATTTTTACTTGACAACCTGACTTGACAATCGTCACCGTCTGGGATAAGCAGTGGCGTAGGGAGATTGTGGGGGGCCCTTATTGAACGAATTTCTTTTTTGTTATTGGGCGTTCAGAGGCGCATCAAGTACTATACTAGCTTATTAGCGCCCTCTCGGTGACTTCCTTTGTTTCACCCTTTTTCCCTTGACGTGACCGCTCGGTTAGTATACACACAAAAGTAGTAGAGAGCGCATAAATAAAAGCCACCTGCCCCAGCAGGATTTGAACTCTGGACCCCTGAGTTTGAAGCCAGAGACGGAGCCCACCGAGCTACTGGCGGAATTTAACGAATTTCTGATACGACAGAAAAAATAGTTGGAAGAATCAGTTTTTGATTTTTGATTCGTATTCCATTATTTGCTCTCTTCCTACATCTTTATCGCTCCACTATCGAGCCGCCAGTTCCCTCGCACGTAACTCTTGTCTTCTTTCACTGACGTTGTCTTGTCTAAGCGGAAAAGGGAAGGCCATTCCTTCGTGACATTTCCCTCGCCCGTTAAATGAGGACACGGTAATAAAATTATTTTTTTCAGAAATTACTGAATTGCCTCATGGCTATCGCCAGTTCCATTCATGGTTTTCATTTATCATTTATCTTTTTTTCACTCGAATTCAGTCATCTACTCCTTCTTGAAATATAACTGAGCTCAAATGTATCTCCATATCTACATACTTGATGCAAAAAAATAAGGAAAAAACGATATACACTCTGTGTTGTAATACAAAGTCGGTTTGCAATGTGAAAAATATCTCTTTCGCTGCTTTTCTGCCGCAAGCTGGTGGCGTTATCGCATTATCTCACACCAAGGTGTTATGTTCATTGTACAAGTTACAAGTTCATAAACCTCAGTTGGTTTTTCAACTCGTGAGACGTAGGTTCCAAAAAAAGTGCACTGATTCATGATTAATGGCTCAACCTTTGTTACATTGTCTTTTTTGAAAATTTTCATTCAGTCGATTGAACAGCCATCGTTCTTAGCTCTTCCTGTGGTGGACCGAACCCTCCTGGTATGGATGGCTTCGTGGCTCCATCCTGTAGTAGTGCTTTGAAGGTATACGCCCGGGTTTAGGTTCTGTGGATTCTGATGGGTACCGTTTAAAGCCCGGCACCTTCACCATGTCGACTTCTAGAAGGGCTTTGGCCCCATTAGACGGGTTTTAGAGGTCGGTAGCTCAGTTAGTTGAATCAGAGGGTTTTCAGATTCAATATGTATAATCGCTATTGTGTCACAAAACTATCGCTCTCTCTGGAACCGCTCTTCAGGCATTCGTTACTCACATGCCGATTCCACACTCCGCTGTTCGTACGCCTGGATCAATTATTTTATCGTACATCTTTCTCGCTTTACTATCGAGCCGCCAGTTACCCGCAAGTTACTCTTGTGCTCTTTTATTGACGTTGCCTTGTCTCAGCGGAGGGCGGCCATATCTTCGTGGTATTCCTCTCGCCCGTCAAATAACGGCCCGGCATTTGAAGAAAAATCGGAGGTTACTGGAATTCCTTGAGACATCGCCATTTCTATCCATACTTTGCATTTCGGAATTTTTATATTTTTTTAATACAGGGTCGTCATTGAACGGACGAGGGAAATGTCATAAAGGGATGGCCCTTCCATCTTCATTCTTCAGTTCCCGCCATCGAACTGGCGGCTCGATAGTGAAGCGATAAAGATGTAGGAAAGAGCAAATAATGGTCATTTGATTCAAGCGTATGAATCGGGGAGTGTTGGATCGGTATCTGAGTTACGAGTGAAGCAACTAGCGAGCAATTCCACAGACACTTTCTATTCAAAGCCAAAATTTCGAGTTTAAAAGTCAAAATCATGAAAAAAAGAGTATGTCCGCTCTGAGCCTTCGTAGATATGCTCAAAGCGGTGCTATTTGATTTGATCAGAAGTTTTAGATAAATTACATTCCTCTTTAAGAAAATCGCGTATGCCAAATTTGAATTTTCTATTTTCAAGTCAAGTCCTCGAAAACTGATCTACCCGCTCACTTTTCCAGTCGCATCAGAAACCCCTCAAGAGTGTACTGAGAGTGGCTTCGCCTAAAAGACCCCTGAATCAAAGCCGGCGATTTATTTTTAACTGGCATTTGGAAAAATTATTTCATACTTCATACTTACATATAAACAGGCGAAAAAGCAAAACATCTGAGAAAAACCGATTACAGACGGAGATTCTCAGATTTTATGCGCGCCTTTCCAGGGCCCCTATTTGACAATTTGACACGAAGAAAATCCTCAACACAAAATTGCGAATTGCACTATTTGCGAATTCGAGTTTTGGACACATTCACGCTTCTAACCCATATTTTGCCGGAATCATAGCTGAGGAGCAAGAATATTTTTTCAAAATTTGATATTTTTTTTTTTGATTTTGAAAATGTCTTTAGACTCACACCATAGCATCTCTTTGTACCTTTCGAATTCGAAAGAGACCTGAATGGTAAATTTCTGTCCAGGAATAAGCCCGCTGAGATTGATTCCGCAACGCGTTATCTCATCAATTTAACTCCATCCTTGAAACAATTCAACTGAAAAAACACTAAGCACTTGTTATATTACTATTGATTATAACTTTTCATTAAGTGGTCATTAACCAACAACTCCATCGGTTTTTCCACATTTGAAAATCAATATCGTCTAAACTATCAGCCCAGAAGGCATACAGTGTGTTATTCTGAAATTGGAATTTTCAATCTATCCAAATCTATCAAAATATAGAGGGGGCTCCAATTTTAGAAAATGTCTATGACGTCACTGCTCGAAAGGGGTTGAAAACTGAAAATTATCGGAAAATGTTTCTTATAAAATAAATTATTTGACCTGGCAAACCGTTTTTCAAAAATTCCCACAGGCCTACTGGAAACAGAAGTTCCGAAACTTTTCACGCTTTTTGTATACATGGTGGCCCAACGAAAACACAGAAGGGGAGTTTTTGGGCATTACACCCAGTGGCGGACTAAGGGAATTGGGGGCCGTGGGCGGATTTGTGAGATGGGGCCCCTAAGGAGTGAAAGTTGAGAATATGAAGGAGGGCCGGCAGACTTTTTGGCCCGCCCTGCCCTGCCGTGATTAGCAAAAGCCTATATAAGAAACAAAAAAATGAGTTGGTCATTTGACTATAAATCACAGTGGCGTAGTCAGAGTTTGTTGGTAAAGGCAACGACGAAGATGAAAGTCGACGAGAGGTATAGCGCAGCAGGCGAATTTTTTTGCGCATAATAATAATAATAATAATGCCGATGATAATCGGTATATTTCATGCCTTCTGCGATTTAGGTTTTTGACGTTTTCACCAAAATTACTTGATAATCAAACTTTTTTTCCTGAAAAATTTCGCGCTTCTTGAAAATTTTCGCCAGAATTTTTTTTCTCTATCGGTTTAGTGTGGGACGAGGTGTGGGATCAAGTGTCGTGGGCGCTTGGGAGATATGGGAGTGGGGTCATTCGCCCACTCTTGCCCCCCTTGGCTATGCCACTGACCACCAGCACCTATACAAGAGAATTTGTTGGCTCTAGCTTTGGATGTTGAATTGGATTTGGACTGTTGACTCAATACTAAAACCTACTCGTACATACAAAGTCAGGAAAATATGAGTTTCTACTACCTTCAGGGCGCAGAAAAGATAATTTTGTTGTTTTGTCTCTCCCCTCTTATGAAAAAAAATCAATATTCCAAAGGCTTGAGGCCCCTGTCACTATGATTGAGGCCGGGGCCTCTGAAGCCTAAAGTGGAAATAATTCTTAGAGATTCCGTGATACAGACAAACCTCTATTGCCGGTGTGTAGGCTCTCAAACCTGTTATGGGGCCTGCCAAGGTAACTTTCAAATTAAAAAAAAAACAAAAACAATGTTGCTCACCCAAGTAATATTAAAAAAAAATGACCATTGAGGGAAAAACCCGAAATTTTTGGATTTCATCCCAATTTTTTCGCAGAATTTTTTACAAACAAGAGGAATTGGGGGCCCCATCAGATGATTGAGGCCCCGAGGCCCGGGGCAGACCGCCCCCGCCGCCCTCCCTTAGTCCGCCACTGATTACACCTCATTTTTTCTGAAAAATGCTCAGACAGGTCGATTTTTTTTAACGAAGGCGACATCTGAAACATAGATTGGTGAATTTTTATCTCAAGTCCCCCCGCCCCCACCCACCCGAACTTTGAAATTTAAAATGACACTGTCTACTTTGCAATACATCAAATCAAAGATTATCAAATCCTCTTTCTGAAAAAATATTTTTAAAATTTCCAGCTTCACCCTCTTCTTTCCTAAAATTCTCCGAGTGTCCAATTTAATTTTCTTGACCTCGGTTTTGCACAGCATCAAGGAAGAAAATTTTCTGTGGAAAAAGGGCCACCCAAAGTCACCCCTTCAGTGGTATCTCGTTGAATTATGAAGTTGGGGTGGGAAAGAGCAAAGGGGTGAATTTTGGTAGCACTTTTTCCACCGAAAATTTTCTTCTTCGGTGCTCTCTGGGATGACGCTGACTAAGTTTCATTTGGAACTTTGACTAGGACTTTACCATATTTATATCATTATATCCTTATTATATTAGTATTAGCATTGTTGTATCAGTAACATTGCACCCTATGTCACGCAAGAGAATAACGGGTGATAATAATAATAATAATAATAATAATAGACGGCCTGTGGCGCATCGCAGGTGGTTGTGTGACTGCCTGCGTCCACGGAGCCCCGGGGTCAAATCCCAGACAAAGTCTGGATGTCATTGTGCTGTCTAACTTGCAATTTTCCACTATTGTATACGCTAAAGTAAATAAAGACAAAAAAATTCTATGGCCAATGTGCGGGCCGATAAGGAGAAGAACAATATTTCGTTTATTATTTCTGTAATAATAGTAATAATAATAAATACTTATGTCCCATACCCATACACTTTCTATTTTCAGTAGAATGACTAGGTGGAGCAAAAATAAAGTGACAAGCTGGATCGCTGAGAGAATACGGTCGATGACCGCTGATAGTTCCTCTGCAAAACTTTGCAGGTGCCATCAGCCGTAGTCGGAGGCCCCCAGCTTGTCACTCAATTTTTGCTCCAAAAAGTCATTCTACTGAAAATAAAGTGCGTCCAACCCTAGTGTAATTCGAGTTGGCTGGGAGTCCCGCCACGCGACGCTCTTGGAAAGGAGGAATTCGGGAAATCATAGCTCACTCGAATCACACTAGGGTTGGACGTACTTTAGAAAGTGTATGGGATATATGCCTTGTAAAAGACTCACCGTGGGTTCCACAGAACAGATAATACGAGATTAGTTGATTTGCGATTTTTGTTTGTCAATTTGTAGCTGACTGATCAATGGAAATGCTGGTTTATCCCTCAATAATGGAAAGATGATGGGTCTAGTACAGATTTCAGGCATTTTCTGTCAGTAATCACCTAGCATTCAGCAGAAAAAAGTTCAGTTAATCTGCAATCAGTCTTGATCGCTGATCATCTTTTTTGTGGAACTGACGGTATGTCTGTTGGGTTTTAATAAATAATATTGTATTGTTTTGTATACAGGGTGTCCACGGTTTAAGTGCTCCAACTGAAGGGTTGTATTTTTTGGCCAAATACAAGAAAATTTTTCCAATAATTCTTTTCTTTCGGGGTTCAGTTTCCAAGTTACAGGGTGTTAAACAATTAGGAAATAAAATCTTTTTTTGCTATAACTTAGTAACTACCATTTTCACGAAAACCAAACTTGGTACTATTGATAGACTATCAATCAGATTTCATTTAGGGTTTACCATTACTTTGTTGAAAAACCAGTGGCGTAGATATTAGGGTTGCCGACCAATTAACCCCGGTTATTTGCACGCACATGAACGAGATGATTGTAGGTAGTAGCATAAATCCATAGTGCGGCTCGGTGCGTCCGACACCTCGACACCCAGATGGGTAAAAGAGGTTACGATTATATATCTCCATCTGCACGCCACTGAAATAAAATCAATCTTTGATAACATTTTCTGATTCCCCGGACAATTCTAAGCAAAAAAGGTACTCTTTGTCCGAAGCTCTAAAGTCAACAATTTTCGAGAAAAACGGCATTTTATGCTGAAAACATGAAAATCGATCATAACAATAAATTGACTGATGAGACTTCTGTGAGCTGCAGTACAGAAGACTTATTGAAAATCATTGCTCTTGTTCAGCATTACTCACACTAATTACAAGATAATTTATTGGAATATAAGTTGACAATTTTTTTTCCAATTTTTTGACACCCTGTAACTTGAAAACTGGAGCCCAAAAAAAATATATTATGGGAAAAATTTTCTTGCATTTGGCCAAAGAATACAACTCTACAGTTAGAGCACTTAAACCGTGGACACCCTGTATAGTAACAATATTTTCACTGTGCCTATACCATTGAAAAGAAAATTATCTACTATAATTATTGTGTTGTATTGTTTTTTTTTAGTTTGTTTCCCACCTCTATTTTCTTTTAAAAATGTCTGGCACTGCGCCAAGTATACAATAAAAGGACAACAAAGATGTTTTACTTTGGTTTTATTTAAGTAATCGCTTCTCCCGAAGTTTTGATCCAGAATGGAAGTATATACATATTGCATAACTGACAATAATAGATATATTTGAGTTTTTCTTTTGTTTTGTTTACGGGAGTGAGTGAGTAATGATAGGTAAACGCACCAAACAGAAACTGATTCAAGGCCCTGCCTTGGATGGGGCCCAAGTCGTAGTTATGTCGTTTAAATCATTTCACTTTTTACTTATTATTGTAGTTCTTTATAGGCAGGTACTCAGTGCCGAATTTAAGCACGGGCGACAGGGGCGACCGCCCCGGGGCCCCTACATGTTTTCACAAAAGGGCCTCCACAAATCCAAAACACCTTTATTTAATATTATTATTCCGAGTATTATTCCTCAAAAAATCCTAAGGCTTGACTTGAGGCCTCCACAAACTACTGTCGCCCCAGGGCCTCCACGCACACTCCTAAATCCGGCACTGCAGGTACTTTTTCTCCAATTGGTCTATATTTCAAGCTTCTTCCTGTCTTTATTATCTTTTGTATTTATCTGGTGATTGAACTGAACTCATGCCAAGAATAATACGTGGAGCTTTACTTCGGAGAAAAAGGGGGGGGATTTGAACCGGTGAATTCACATCAAAATCCCAAACATATGAAGTGACTATCAAGAGGAAAGTCTCGAGGGGAAAAACTGCAACGTGCATGGTGCATGTTCTTCCACATCGTGACCGCGAATCTGAAATCATTCTGGATAAACAATTAACTGTTTTTACTAGAAAATGATACATTTGAACTATTTTTACCATAATGCTACCACATTACACATAAGTTTGAATCACGCAAGCTTTATATTCAATCATTAACTATATCCATTCATCATGAGAAAAATTATCGTCAATAATAATCGCGGCGAGAACAATTTGAGCGGTTTCTGATGCCACTGAAAATGAAGATTAGTATTAATCACTTTGGCACCTTCATTTTGAAAAAGGGGAAATTCAAATTTGACATGCGACTTTTAAAACAAATGCATGAGTGGTGCTATTAGATTTTTAAATTTCCCAAAAAAAATCAGTTTTTATTGAGAATTTTCAAAAATTGAATGGCATTGCTCATACATTTTCCTCCAAAGGCATGCCAGATTTGGATTCTCTCAAAAATGTATTGTATTGATCCATTTCTAGAAACCCGTTATTAACTTTAAACATAGGCAATAAGCAAAATTTTGACCGGCGCCATGTGACAGCTCACGTGAAGTAAGGTTCCTAAGATAAATTCACAGAAATCGATTCTCAATTTACAATTTTTACATAACCATCCCGAGTTTCGTGCAATCCAGAGTGTTGCGCTCTCCGTTATCTGTCACATGACCCGCCGAGTTTACCGTATAAATAAATGGAAGCGCGCGGTTTTCGATTTAGTTGATTATCAACAGTTGTTGTGTGTTTAGTCGGTTCCTGTCAACTTTTCTTTTCCTCCTCCGTCCTCTTTCGAGCTCTTCACCTCATCCTCCTCTCTTTCATCTGTAATTCTACTTGTACCAAAGTGACGTAAGTGATTTTTAACTTCATTCTCAACAAAATTGCAATAACCTGAAGATGAGCAGATGATATGAGTGTTTATTTGTTTACTCACATAGAGATTCGTTGTGTTTACAATCAATAGAAAGCCGCATCTCGGCTAGGTCAACGACTTTTTGTTCTTTAACGGCATGCCTTTTCCGAATTTTTGAGTCTCGCAGACAAATTGCTATTTGCATAAATTTACGAGCCGCTAATAACGAAGTGACGTTTTTTCTTTGTGTTTGTTTTGAGGATTTGAAGTGTAAATAAGATAAAGCAAAGAACTATAGCACCAGAAATACTTTTGTCGTCAGCACATTCTACCCCTGACTGATCTTGGGCACAAACAAAAAATGCGAAACCAAAAAAAAAGAAACTTTGATTTTTCCCTTGATTGTTATGCAGAATACGAACCGGCTTGTTGGTCACACATTGCCCTCGTGCTCCACAGAGGCGCGACTTTCGCAACGAAAACCGATAAACATACTTTACCTATATTATATTGGTTGGATGTAGAAATGATACTAGTCGATATAGTTTAATATTAATAAATTATTATGATCTGACACAATATATTTGATATTTTTATAATTTGAATGTCACGGTTTGCTCACATGTTAAATAAACAATTGGCAATAAATGGAAATCCAGCCTATAAAACGTTTTATTGTACCTAGATAACGTACAAATTGAGTTGTGTATGTTGAAGTATTTAGTTAGCACAGATTGTCATTTTATTATTTTTTTTATTCTTTATTGTACCCGATGATAGAGATAATGTCGAAAGTTCAATACCTACTCATGAAGAGTTTAAAAGTAACTGACCTGGCACAGTGAAACATTTGTAGTGCAAGGGATAATAATAGGTTAGGTTCGATAAAAACCAACATGTTTTTTGCACGTAGACCCTGTTTCAAGGATGCGCCATTCTATAAATAGACTAGGATAGGATAGGAAAACAAACGCTGGGGAATATATTTAAATTTTATTGTGTACCTACCTACTCTTCAAAACATTTAATTTTTCGAGTTGTAAATTATTCTAGTCATATATTGAAGCTAAATATGTACTGCAAGCTGCTCTTGTTCCTTGTTTTCAATGCGGGTATGTCGGTCAATGTCACCACCTTACGCGGAACTTTTAAGACATCACCAAAACGCCTAAAATGAAGTTCTTGGATATATTTTTTATTATTAGTGTTAAGTACTGTTGCCAAAGGTTATTATCTTGACCCTTCTAGCGCTATATATCATACGTTATCATCAGTGAATAATTGTTTGTGGCAATAAGTGAATGACATGTGACAAGTTTTTATCGGTTCTTGGTTACTGATCGTGTGTCCAACGTACTGCTTCAAAGTTCCAGAAAGCTCGATGAACAAAGTATCAATCTATAGCCAATCAGACATCGTCATCTTGAATTCGGACCAATCAGGAGTGAGGAGAAATTTTAATATTGCTCCCGATGCTAGTGGTCATTTGATTTCAATTTGTGCAAGTCAAGCGGTCGGGTAAAAAAGTTTTGAATGATTTAAAAAAAATATTTCAAGTCTCGTAAAATACGCAGAGCTTCACGAACTTTCTATTAGACATTTCATTTCTGAACCAATCCGCGTGATAATTTGCAAGTACCTATCCTAGAATCCGGTAGGTCTGAAAAATTACACAGCTAATATCGGCTTGCAGGCAACTTAAGCTACGTTCCAGGCGTATCTGACGTTTCCCATTCTCTATTTGAACAGACGCCGTAAAAAAGGCAAATTCTTATCAAAATCCTTTATTTAAGAACAAGTGAAGGTTTCACATCATAAATTGCTGAGACGGGTGATATATGAATCTAGGGGAATGTTTTCAGGGCCGATGTTAACGTGACATGCCTCGAAGGGGGCCCTTGTAGGGGAACAAACGCAGCACAGATGTTGTGCCTCCGAGGGGGCCCTTACCGGGGAATAAACACAGCACAAAGTGTATATGTGTGTGAGAGAAAGAGGGAGATAGAGAGAGAGAAGCCTTCCAAATTAAGCAATAAAGTGAGCAGTTTGAAGTTGTTTTTGGGATTTTTCAGATTGAGAGATGCCGAGGGGAGGGTAAAGGGGAAGGAGGTGATAATTTATCTGTAGATTGGATTTTTTCAATTGACATCTTCTCTGGAAACGAACTTCTAGGAAATAACAATCTGAATTAGTACTATGGATCAAATGAGCTTGAGACTTTATATACCGAATAATAATCTTGGAATTTCCGTAAACGATTTTCAAGTGTTAAAGGACCAAGACGAGGACCAAGACGATAGTCATGCGAACTTTATTTTGATTTTTTTGCATATTTCACATTTTTTTGGACAAAATCTAGGCAGAAAACTCGCAAAACTATTGCTAAATTAATGCTGAAATATAGAGAACTTCGGTGGCTACCTCGATACGAAGCAAAAAATGAATTGTCCTCTCTAAATAACCGGAAAAAGGTTCCAAACTCAAAACTCATGAACTTAAACACACTGAGTAAACTTTAGTTCAGCAAACCAATTTTCTAATGAAAACTTGAAAAAATTTAAGAGTTCATAGAGCAGTGCTACGACAGAGTTACCTACTACTTCAGAGTCTTTAAGGGTTTGTCAATTTGTGATGTGACTGAAAAGTGAATTACGAAAATCGGTTTCCTCAGACCTATTTCTGAAAATGGAAATTCAAATTACCTTGTTTACGAAAAAAACAAGCTTCACAAAAGAGGTTACAATTCAATTCTAGAGAATTCTAATACCCTAGACACACGAGAGAGCTTAGGGATCAATAAGTATGGATCGTCATTTATTATTTTGCTCTGCTGTCTTGGTGACAGCAAGGGGAAAATAATGACTTTCCCTAGGTGATGATCATTAAGGGCTTCCTGCGAAACAGGAAACAGCCTAGCTTATTTCTCAACAGCAATGTATCGTTGAGGTCAATTTAAAAAGAAGAAGAATGGCTCTACACATCCACCACGAGTTTTTTTTCTCCAATATTTAGATTTGGTGGAGGGGATGAGGTTCAAGAAAGATTTTTTTTTTGGGATTTTGACGATGATAGTATAGGTAGTGATGCAAATTTTATCATGTATCAGGTGGAATTTTGTCAAAATTTTGTTGATTTGATTTTTTCATCAATCACGCAAAAGAAATTGCAATACACGAATGAACTGTTTACAACCAATTTCCAGGCAAAGTAATGCCTCATACAATGTTTAGGCCATAAGAAGAGATTGATGGTCAAGATTTGAAGATGGAAGATGTCACTGAACAAACAAAAGCATGGTACTTGCTTAAGAACATTGTATCAAAGCAAACTAGAAGTTTTTTATTGGATAAATTTCCATTTATAGTCCAAAATTCAGTGCTTTGATTTCAGTAAAAATATGCATTTTTGTAAAGCAACAGTCGAAGACCTCTCTACCACAAACCTATGCATTGATGAGTGCGCCACTTTACACTTGTCTTCACAATACCTATACTACACCACCTCTGTGCAAAAATTCGTTGAAACCGAAAAATGCGTTTGGAAGTTATGGACATTTGAAAAAGTGGTCCTCAACTTTTGCTCAAGAGTATTTCAATTGAAAAAAAAAATGGGGCTTTCTTTTTGGGCACGACGATCCATCCAAAGTGGCGTTAGTTAAAGGATGACTCTGAGGATGAACAGACGTTGATTGAATTCACATAGTATGTATTACCATTGTATATTACTATTTCAAATTATTACTATATTGGATCAGAGGCTATTTTGAGAACCCGTGAAGTTTGGTAGGGAAGGGGTCCAAATAAGTAAAGAATTCAATATGTGACACCATACCGACTTCAATTCAATCAATTCTCTCACTATGTATCGACGGTATAATTATGTGGTCCCAAAATCAGTCGCGAATTTTTTCTACATGCAAATTAAAGTTATTTTGTTATTTTCTCAACTTGAATACCATTTTATGGGAGAAGTGATGCAGAAAGCTTACAAAATTGGTGCTCAAAATTGAAAATTGAGATGTATAGCTCGCTATGAAGCGAATTTTTTTGTAAAAACCATTTTGAAGACAGAATTATCGCATCAAATTTTCAAAATTGGTGTTCAAATATTCAAAATTTTGATGTTCATGGCGCTACATGCGGAAGCGAAAAATCGAATTAATACGTTGGTGACGAATAAAAAAAAAGTGAAACTGGCTTTTTATGAAATTCTGTTGAGAAACTCCTATACTAGCATGAAAGAATCACAGAGGATAGTAACGTGACTGTTTCTTTCTATTTTGAATTCAGATTCAGTTGTACTAACTCTGTTTTAATGAACTCAGTCGTTAGTGACTGTGTGCTGATCACTTGAACTTAGAAAATGGAGCGTGCACTTCAAGGGGTTGCCTGTTGCTCATTGACGAAGTACTTTTAACGAAGCAGTTGGGAAAGTGATGATGTTGAGGCTTATTTTATGACATTATGCGAAATGTGGAAATTCACAACGTCAGTACGATCAAAACAAGCTTGAGAATTATAACAAATTATAGGGATTTGTTCCATGAAGGTCTTGCCATAAATAGATTGGGGGGATTAGTTGAGAAGCTCGGGCGGTAAATACTCTATAGGTCTAGAGTTTAGAAACATCTAATTACCAACATCTGATTATGATAATTAGGCTCTAATTCATATAACGCCTTTATCGCAGCCAGTTTGAACAACAATTTCGTAACGAAACTCATCAGTCATGGTGCTTATTACCAAATTTTAGACAGATACAACTCGATAATTTTTTTGTTAACGCAGACTTTGTTCTCTCTGATTCCAGGTCATACTTCAATGAAGAATATGAGTCGCAAGTTAGCCATGCCTCTGTTGGGGGTGCTGCTATGGGTGATCTCCATCCACGCAGGTACCTTCGCTGCGGCTGCGCTACTTCCTCGTCCGATCACAGGTACAAGCCGCACTTATACCCTCTTACTACCTTAAGATTTATGTGTAGTTGGTACTTCTCGCATTCTTGTTTTTCAAATTGAACAATTAAAATCAAACGATCAAAAGCAGTACCAACTCGCATATTCCCCACACTCTGTCCAACTGAAAAATGGAAAAACTCATCACAA